>CM057351.1:420830080-425630080 GCA_030015575.1 Agapanthus africanus
CGCCGTTCTCTCTCTTTCGTCGCCGATCTCGTTCCCGATCTCGTCGCCATTCTTCCTCGTCGCCGATTGCATCGATTGTCTCCTCCACCGCACAGGTTAGTAATTAAATCTTCAATTAACAAATTTTTGATTATTTTAGGGCTAGGGTTTAGGGTTTGGGTACCGATGAGGGTTAGGGTTAGGCATCGGTTGGGGCTGGGGTTGCGGTTAGGGTTGGGGTTCGGCTGGGGTTGGGGTTGGGGTTGGGGTTCGGCTGGGGGCTGGGGCTGGGGTTAGGGAGTTAGGGTTAGGGTCATGACAATTAAAAGAATAATGTCCCAAGCAGTTATACTAAAATTTTCCATCAAAACGTATTATTGTGAACAATTTTCATTGCAAGGCATCGATATGAAGATTTCATAATATCAGCCTGAACAGTAGATTCAACAAAAATCCAAATCTTATTAGACAAATTCCCCCATATTTGTGCAAAGCCTGTAGATTGAGCAATATATTTTGCTTTTGAGAAGTCCACCATAGGCTCCATAATACAGAAAATTTGAACTTCTCTGTTTTTCTATTTCATAGCGATTCCTCTCACATTCCAAAATCAAGTATTCATCAATTAACAATCCTCAAAAAAAAAATTGGGCTCTGTTGACCCTTAAACTTGTTCTTTTTAGCATCGAGACTTGATTCTGTCTCCTAATTTTTGTTTTTCTGGTAACATCTTCAGCATCATCTAGACTTAATTGCATTTGAAAGGAGAATATATATTCTTTCAACTTGAATTTATATTATATTCATCTTGTTTATTGATTTCTTTTCTATATTGAAGGTATGTATCTCAATCTTAAGTCTAATGCATCTTAGTTCTTTAATACTCAATTCTTCATATATCTTATTCTCAAGTTGTAACTTGCAAGTAACTAAGCAAGTATTATTTCATAAGTTTAAAATCATGTTATATCAGTTACTTTATATTTTATTTAAATACTTCGTATAGTCTATGTGACGAGAAGATTCAATCGTATGATAACCGATAGAAGTTTTACCCCCGACAGCCGAAACACACACATACAACAAGAATACACAACAAACGCATCATTAGAGAGTGATTCAAGATGTTCAAGTTAAAACCAATATATGATACTCGATGATAATATGAAACTTTCATATTCTCATCGATACTCATATATGAAACTAAAAGCGCCACTTAGTCCCCGTCTATCGGTTAACATACGTTCGAAATTCGTCATGACATAGAACTATACGAAAGTTGTTAAATATCGGACGGTATAGCTCAATACTAACAACCATCGTATAGTCTATGTGACGAGAAGATTCAATCGTATGATAACCGATAAATTTGTCCCGTATGGACAAGTTAGGAATATATAAAGCAAACACCTTCATTCACTTGTGTTTTCATCCGTTTCGAGATATTTCGTCGGTACCTTTCCGCTGGTTCTCCGTGTACAAAGATAGATTAGATGTTCATTTCAACGTTGTTTCACAACTTTGAAATGATTATCTATTCTATTACAGTGTACTCGGAGAACAGCGGGGAGGTGCTGCCGAAATTTACTCGAAACGGTTGAAAGTACAAGCGAATGGGTGTTCGCTCTATACATTCTTAATGGGATAGAAGCCTTACCCCCGACAGCCGAAACACACACATACAACAAGAATACACAACAAACGCATCATTAGAGAGTGATTCAAGATATTCAAGTTAAAACCAATATATGATACTCGATGATAATATGAAACTTTCATATTCTCATCGATACTCATATATGAAACTAAAAGCGTCACTTAGTCCCCGTCTATCGGTTAACATACGTTCGATATTCGTCGTGATATAGAACTATACGAAAGTTGTTAAATATCGGACGATATAGCTCGATACTAACAACCGTCGTATAGTTTATGTGACGAGAATATTCAATCGTATGATAACCGATAGATTTGTCCCGTGTGGACAAGTTAGGAATGTATAAAGCAAACACCTTCATTCACTTGTGTTTTCATCCGTTTCGAGATATTTCGTCGGTACCTTTCCGTTGGTTCTCCGTGTACAAAGATAGATTAGATGTTCATTTCAATGTTGTTTCACAATTTAGAAATAATTATCTATTCTATTACAGTGTACTCGGAGAACAGCGGGGAGGTGCTGCCGAAATTTACTCGAAACGGTTGAAAGCACAAGCGAATGGGTGTTCGCTCTATACATTCTTAATGGGATAGAAGGCTTACCCCCGACAGCCGAAACACACACATACAAAAAGAATACACAATAAACTCATCATTAGAGAGTGATTCAAGATGTTCAAGTTAAAACCAATATATGATACTCGATGATAATATAAAACTTTCATATTCTCATCGATACGCATATATGAAACTAAAAGCGCCATTTGGTCCCCGTCTATCGGTTAACATACGTTCGATATTCGTCGTGACATAGAACTATACAAAGGTTGTTAAATATCGGACGGTATAGCTCGATACTAACAACCGTCATATAGTCTATGTGACGAGAAGATTCAATCGTATGATAACCGATAGATTTGTCCCGTGTGGACAAGTTAGGAATGTATAAAGCAAACACTTTCATTCACTTGTGTTTTCATCCGTTTCGAGATATTTCGTCGGTATCTTTCCGCTGGTTCTCCGTGTACAAAGATAGATTAGATGTTCATTTCAACGTTGTTTCACAGCTTTGAAATGATTATCTATTCTATTACAGTGTACTCGGAGAACAGCGGGGAGGTGCTGCCGAAATTTACTCGAAACGGTTGAAAGCACAAGCGAATGGGTGTTCGCTCTATACATTCTTAATGGGATAGAAACCTTACCCCCGACAGCCGAAACACATACATACAACAAAAATACACAACAAACGCATCATTAGAGAGTGATTCAAGATATTCAAGTTAAAACCAATATATGATACTCGATGATAATATGAAACTTTCATATTCTCATCGATACTCATATATGAAACTAAAAGCTCTACTTAGTCCCCGTCTATTGGTTAACATACGTTCGATATTCGTCGTGACATAGAACTATATGAAGGTTGTTAAATATCGGATGGTATAGCTCGATACTAACAACCGTCGTACAGTCTATGTGACGAGAAGATTCAATCGTATGATAACCGATAGATTTGTCCCGTGTGGACAAGTTAGGAATGTATAAAGCAAACACCTTCATTCACTTGTGTTTTCATCCGTTTCGAGATATTTCGTCGGTACCTTTCCGCTGGTTCTCCGTGTACAAAGATTGATTAGATGTTTATTTCAACGTTGTTTCACAGCTTTGAAATGATTATCTATTCTATTACAGTGTACTCGGAGAACAGTGGGGAGGTGCTGCCGAAATTTACTCGAAACGGTTGAAAGTACAAGCGAATGGGTGTTCGCTCTATACATTCTTAATGGGATAGAAGCCTTACCCCCGACAGCCGAAACACACATACAACAAGAATACACAACAAACGCATCATTAGAGAGTGATTCAAGATGTTCAAGTTAAAACCAATATATGATACTTGATAATAATATGAAATTTTCATATTCTCATCGATACTCATATATGAAACTAAAAGCGCCACTTAGTCCCCGTCTATCGGTTAACATACGTTCGATGTTCGTCGTGACATAGAACTATATGAAAGTTGTTAAATATCGGACGGTATAGCTCTATACTAACAACCGTCATATAGTCTATGTGACGAGAAGATTCAATCGTATGATAACCGATAGATTTGTCCCGTGTGGACAAGTTAGGAATGTATAAAGCAAACACCTTCATTCACTTGTGTTTTCATCCGTTTCGAGATATTTCGTCGGTACCTTTCCGCTGGTTCTCCGTGTACAAAGATAGATTAGATGTTCATTTCAACGTTGTTTCACAGCTTTGAAATGATTATCTATTCTATTACAGTATACTCAGAGAACAGCGGGGAAGTGCTGCCGAAATTTACTCGAAACGGTTAAAAGCACAAGCGAATGGGTGTTCGCTCTATACATTCTTAATGGGATAGAAGCCTTACCCCCGACAGCCGAAACACACACATACAACAAGAATACACAACAAACGCATCAATAGAGAGTGATTCAAGATGTTCAAGTTAAAACCAATATATGATACTCGATGATAATATGAAACTTTCATATTCTCATCGATACTCATATATGAAACTCAAAGCGCCACTTAGTCCCTGTCTATCGGTTAACATATGTTCGATAATTTATTCTTTTCAACGACAAACACACACACAAAGCATATACACGGATTTTCTCCTTTGTCAGTAACCATCCCGTTCTTAGATTTCTCAATATAGTCACCATAACCTATAATTTATATGTTATACAGTCTAACATGGCCCATGAGTACGTCAGAGTTAAGGACTGGATGTATGTGGCTTGGCAACAACGTTTGCAACCTAAGTTTGTCGCAGGAGTTGCTGCTTTTATTGAATTTGCACGCGTACATAATAAGATCGTGATAGAGAAGATTCTCTGCCCGTGCGATACATGTGGGAATAAGTACTGGCAGAAGGTAGAATTGGCAGAGCTTCATATCGTAAAATATGGTTTTACTAGACTTTATACAACTTGGAAATATCATGGGGAAGGAAAAAAACGCAGTAATGCGGAAGAAAAAGAAGGAGAACACGATAATGCGGCAGGAGAAGAAGGAGAAGACGGTAATGCGGCAGAAGAAGAAGACGGTAATTTATTTCCATCAGAAAAAATGGAGGATATGGTAGAGGCTGCCCCAGGTGAATCTATTCGTACCGAAGATGATATTCCTTCTGGTCAAGAACCGCGTGCGGATAAATATGAAAATTTCATGAATGATGCTAGAAAACCAATTTATGAGAATGCAAAGTATTCCACCCTCTCATGGTTCGTCCAACTTTTCCAGATTAAGTGCTTAAATGGATGGAGCAACAAGTCATTCATAATGCTTCTTTCGTTCTTGAAAGAGTCTATACCCCCGGAAAATAACGTGCCCGACAGCTGGTACGGAGCCCAGAAGATGATGTCTGATTTGGGTCTGAAGTGCAAGAAGATTCAAGCATGTCCTAAAAATTGCGTGTTGTCCCGGAAAGAGAATTCAGATTTGAAAGAGTGTCCAACACGCGGAGAGGCCAGGTATAAGCTGAAAAATTATGATAAGAAGCCTGATATACCTGTCAAGATAGCACGATACTTTCCCATAACACAGAGGTTACAGAGGCAATTCAGGTGCAAGAAAACAGCCGAGGCAATGATTTGGCACCACCGTGCTCCTCCAAGTGAAGATGGAAAAATGAGCCATCCAAGAGATTCACTGGCATGGAAGGATTTCGATATGAGGCACGCAATATTCAGTAGCGATCCTCACAATGTCTGGCTCGGACTGGCTAGTGATGGCTTCTGCCCATTCAACTATATGGCTCGAAGTCACAGCACATGGCCCGTTGTAATGATAATTTATAATCTGTCGCCTTGGTTGGCTATGGACCAATCATATTTTATGATGCCTCTTCTTATCGACGGACCAAACTCACCGGGAAATAATATTGACGTCTATCTCCGACCTCTGATCGAGGAGTTAAAATCTTTGTTCATTGATGGTGTAGAGACTTACGATACAAACACAAATACAACCTTCATACTGCGTGCGGCTTTAACGTGGACAATTAATGTCTTTCCTGCGTATGGAATGCTATCAGGTTGGTCCGTACATAGTCACAAAGTATGTCCTCATTGCCATCAACACACAACATCGAAATTCTTGAATTTTAGCAGGAATGTTTGTTATTGCGGCCATCGACGTTTCCTGCCTCTAGATCACCCCTACAGGTTAGACACTGTTCACTTTGATGGTCATCAGGAGTTTCTTGGACCTCCAGCCCCACTGTCCGGAGAGGACGTGACTGCTCAGTGGGATGGTTACAATAATGTGACCTTCGGGATGGATCCGACAAAACAGGTCAAACCACCATTTTGGAACAAGTTAAGTATTTTCTTCGAGCTTCCGTACTGGTCAACAAATTTAGTGCGTCATTGTCTGGACGTTATGCATATAGAGAAGGGGGTATCAGAGCACATACTCAACTTGCTTCTTTGTAAAGACAGGAAATCGAAAGACAGCCTGAATGCTCGGATGGATCTACAGGAGTGGGGTGTTTACCCCAATCAGAGCAAAACTCTGTTCAAATTCCAAGGCGGGAAACGAAGCAACGCTTCTGTTTCCCCCAATCAGAGCAAAGTTCTGCTTTGAAATTAAAGTTAAAATAATGGAAGCAACGCTTCAGCTGACTTGCGCTCTACGCTGCGCGACACGTGTCAGCGCAGGTACGCTAGCGCAGTTGCGCTGCGCTCTGCGCTGCGCGATACGTGTCAAGCGCGAGTGCGCTTGCGCCAGCTGTGCCAGCATTTAAACAGAAAAATTCTGGAAAGATCTTTTTAAATCTTATTAAAACAATAAGATTATCTTCTGTAAAACAGAGCCCTTGGATTAAAGATCCGACGGTGGGGAAATATCCCTAGATCAATCAGAGAAAGATCTCTGTAACCAACGTAACAAATCAATTGGCACTATATAAAGGCCCCTAGACTCCAAGTCTAAAACACATTGACACAGAGAGAAACCAGAGAATTCCTCTAGAACTTGGAGAAGAAACTCAGAGAGAAAAAAGGTAAAACCTTTTGAATAAAAGAAGAATTTTTTCTAAAAAGATTAATGATCTAAGAACAAGATCAAAGATCTTCAATAAAAAAAAAGAAAAAGAAAGATAATATTAATAAAAAAGAAGTAATTTACTTCTGTAAAAAGGCATTGCCTTTTGATGAACCACTGGTTCTTGAGATTTGAAGTAGAACCTTTCTGGAAAACAAGAAAAATTTGTTCCCTTTGATCTAATTTGATCCAAATATTAAACAGTGCCTTGCACTTTTGAGTTTGCACTGTTGCGCTCCTTGGATTGGCGCAAGCCACCAGGGAGCGCCACGTGTCAATCACAGAACAGCTGCGCCTTGCGCTTCTAAAAACAGAGCACTGCTCTCTTGGTTTGGCGCAAGTCATCAGAGCGCGCCACGTGTCAGCAACGCGCTAGCGCAGCGCACTGGCGCAGCGCACTGCGCTAATAGACTTGCGCTCACCAGAGCGTGACACGTGTCACCCCCACATGAGTTTGCGCCTTACGCTCCTCAATTGGCGCAAAGCGCCTGACAAGCCACGTGGGGCACTGTCAGAATAATAAATGCTCTGCATTATTAAAGAAGGGACAGAGCCCAATTAAAAGGCCTAACAGGCCTAATAATAAATGCAATGCATTATTAAAAAGGGGCAAAGCCCAAATAAAGGTCTAACAGACCAATTTAGATGCTGCGCATCATTTAAAAAAAGGACAGAGCCCAATTAAAAAGCCCAACAGACTAAAACAGATGATGTGCATCTTTTAAAAAAGGGCAGAGCTCAATCAAAGGCCTAACAGGCCAAATGTGAATAAATGTTAGACATTTTCTAACTGGACTCAACCCAATTCTGGCCATAAGTCCTCAAATTAAATTGAACTGAGCACACCTGCTCTCTCAAATCAATTTACACCCGGCTCAAGGGTACATCTCTGAACTCCTCTGATATTTGTCGTTGTAATCCTTCAACGTCGTCAGAGAGGTGACGGGTCTCGACGGCCATACATTAAATGGACCACTATGTCCCTAAACTGGAACAATAGAGCCCCCAAATACTCTTTTGTTGGATCTAAACGATCCTGTTAAGTTGATCTTAGTCTCAAATTGGACTAACGTATCCTTAACAAACGTTTAAGTTGATCTTAGCCTCAAATATGGCTAACGTATCCTTAAACTAAAACCCCAAACCCAAATCTAAGAAAATATGGATTTAGACTAATCCACGTCCTACAGGCGACGACATAAATTAGTCTCCGTATACAATCCACGGGCAACCACAAACAAAACCAAACACCCACGACACGAAGTGAAATTCTGGAGAAGGAGAAAATTGTTACCGCGATACGGTAGCGTAATTAACTGCAGGGGCTTGCGCCTGCAGGAAAGAGCTTTCCCACAATCAAAAAACCCCTCAAGCGAGGGGGAATCTGACGAAATCTGCTATATCGGCCGCATCCGTCTAAACCTTCGATACACGGTGCCATAAATCAACTTGGCATCTTCGAAGAGGTGGACTGATAAAACCAAATAGCATCTGCCCCGAATCTCAGGCTAGACGTCCCTGTCTTGGCCGTCGCTCGGAGGGGAACATGGGGTATAAGAAGTGAATTGCACCCTAGACCTGTAGCGGGTAAACCAGGCAAGTTTATGCTTCCCAATACCGCTTATCATATGTCACAACCGGAGAAGAAAAGATTTCTACAGGTGTTGCATGATTTGAAAGTTCCCACAGGTTTCTCATGATCATTCAGCAAGAAGATAAAAATTGTGAAAGACAAGATCGATGGGCTGAAAAGTCATGATCACCATGTTATCGTGGAGCACCTTCTTCCATTAGCCCTCAGGACTTCTCTCCCCGAATCGGTTGGTCTAGTAATCAACGACCTATGTTGTTTTTTCAGAGAGTTGTGTGCTAAAACACTGGAGGTTGTGACGCTGGATAAACTAAAAAATTCTATTGCGTTGATATTTTGCAAGTTTGAGCGTATTTTCCCACCGTCATTCTTCGATATCATAATACACCTGACGGTTCATCTTGCAATTGAGGCTAAGTTAGCCGGACCGGTACAATATCGATGGATATATCCCGTCGAGAGATACGTGGAATTTTTCTTTTCGCCCAATTTTTAAAATTATTGTTGTCATGTATGCCCGTATTTATTTATTCAATATATTTTCTTTAGGTACCTCTACATTCTTAAGAAGTATATACGCAATAGAAATCGACCAGAGGGTTCTATCATGCAAGGTTATCTCTTGATGAAGCAACCACATTTTGTTCCCGCTATCTGGACGAGAACATTGAGAAGAGACTTAATCGGCCTCGAAGAATTCAAGACGGGTCATATGGTAAAGCCGATTATAAGAGGGCAGACACTATATTTATCAACAAAATATACCGGTTTATCTTGCTTAATTGCGCATGTCTTGAACAAATTAGAGAGTAAGTTTTTTGGATTAATTGTTATATTTGTGTTTGTGTGTGATGAAATGATATAATATTAATGTCACCCTTATTTGTCGAAAACAGAATTTATTTTAACGAGGTACGTGAGGGATATTCTGATTGGAACGATGAACGATTGGAAAAATATCATCAGGATAATTTTTGCGATTGAGTCACAGATCATGTAAGTTATTCGAATAACATGTTATTGCTATCATTTTTAATCTAAACTTATATCGTTATGTATTTGTCGTAAAATTTGTTTTGTTAGATCCACGATCCGAACTTGTCTGCATTATTTGAGAGTGATTCAAGATGTTTAGCTCAATTTTCTAGTATGGAGGTTGCATATTATAAAGGATTCGGTGTCCTTAGATACAAATTCGAAATTAAGGACATAGAAACATCTAGAACCACTCAGAATAGTGGGATTGCGACGGTAGGATCGGACGATGTGATTTATTATGGGCACTTAAATTGTATACTCGGCATCCACTATCCCGGACGATCAGAACCCTCTTATATATTCCAGTGTACTTGGTACGATACGGGAACCGATACGGATAAGTGGAGAAGCAATCTTGGGACTTGGAAAGATGAATATGGATTGACCAGTGTGAACACACTTCAATTTTACGGTCAGGAAGATCCGTTTATCTTTCCGAACCAAGCGTTCCAAGTATACTACTCACAGTGTTTGAAGCATCCGGGATGGAGTGTCGTATGCCGTTGGAAACCCAGGGATGTCTACGATGTCCCAGAATTCGAGGACAGTGATGAGGATGAAGAAGAGAGAAGGCTTAGAGTGCTCCGACCGTCTGTTTCGAAAGACGGGTTGTCTTCGGCCGATCATGAAGTTACGTGGATTAGAAATGATATCGATGATGATATCCAAGTAGATATGTCTAATGCGCCCATGAAACGAAAAATGTTATCAGTAATGTTATATTATTACTTCACATTTTACGATCTATACATATATAGTCAATACTTGTAATGATTGTCTAATGCGTCAACGAACCGTTTATCTAGATTTGATGACGATGACGGGAGCAGCGAGGGGCGGAAGGAGCTCCAGCCGCGGTACCGGCAGAGGCAGAGACAGAGGCAGAGCGGTTCTGCCACCCGGAGAGCTGCGTAGGAAGCTTCAGAGGGCCGGTCTTGCACCCAGATTGAAGACCCCTTCGGATGCCTCCTTCCGTGTGGACTTTACCACACCTCCAGGTATATTGCACGCATATCCATTTTGAATGTAATATTATAGATATTCATGCATGTTCATGTCAAAATTACTTATATTATCAATGTTTGATTGTCTAGCCGTTGGTGATGCGTCCACATCAGGGACATAGGCCACTCCCGCACCTCCAGGTATGTTTATATATCATATAGTGCATGTATATTGATTTAGAATGCTATATCATAAATATACACACATTCCTTTTGTTCTTA
Organism: Agapanthus africanus; assembly: GCA_030015575.1. NCBI lineage: Eukaryota > Viridiplantae > Streptophyta > Magnoliopsida > Asparagales > Amaryllidaceae > Agapanthus > Agapanthus africanus. Next base: position 420,840,659 of record CM057351.1, read on the forward strand.
CTTAGATAATCATTTTTTTTATTGTCTAGCTGTAGGTGGTGCCTCCGCATCTCGGGCAGAGGCCACCACCGCACCTGCGGGTATGTTTATATATCCTATAGTGCATGCATATTGATTTAGAATGTTATATTATTGATCTACACATTCTTTTTGTAATTACTTATATAATCTATTTTTAATTGTCTAATTATAGGTGGTGTGTCCACATCTGCCGCAGGGGCCACTCCTGCCACTTCCGTACCCTCCGCATCGTCTGTAGGTTAGTATGAATAAATATAAGATATTTATTCATTTTACATATCCTCTATAGAATAAATATGAACTTCATGGAAATTTAGCGTCAATGTTTATTTTCTAGTTGGAGGGGATGCGTCCGCATCCGGGACACCGGCTGTTCCTCACCGGAGGAACTATCGTCCCGCTCGTGCTGCTGCCCGGACCCAGGCTCGTGCTTTAGTCACCGGAGGTATATATCACACTTCAATTTTTGTTAAATCTTAATTTCTTAATACAACTTTGTCTTAATATTGATTGTCTTGATATTTCTTGCAGACGCAGGGCCTCCCCATCCCCAGAGGGGGACTCGAGACCCGAATCAGTCCCACAGGCTGAGGCCCGACAGAGCTAGGGAGAGGCAGCATTCCCCTTCTTTTTTACCCCTGATTATCGCTATACCGACGATTATGCCGAGAGGTTCGGCCGGTATATGGGGGATGAGAGCCGGTTTGTGAAGAACTATCCACTTCACGTTGAGTGGGGCGACCGGCACCGGCGCTCATTCGTCCTCTTCTGGGATCAGGCTCGGGTATTAATATATATTTTCATTTGATTTATCCAATATATTTATTATTAACACTTGCAATCTAATAACAATGTTTTTTTTGTATTTTCAGTTGGATTACGATTTTCAGCCTGTACTCAACCCTGATCATCCTGGGAGGGTGCTCGATCTTTATGCTCTGTACAATGTCCTGATGAAGAAAATGCAGACGAAGGTCCGATACAACAGGAATGAGTTGAAGACCGACTGCTACTCCCTGTGGATGGCGACCCCCGAAGCAAAGAGAACGGCCTTCCTATCTACTCCGGCCTTTGCGAGAGTCGACGTAGAGACATGGCCTCTATTGTGCGAATATTTCGACTCTCAACGGAAACATGTATGTATTTTAAATGCAATTCATTGTTTAGTATATAATTTATTTTTTTGTGTTGCTTAATTAGAAAACTAAATGTGAATGTGTTGTGCAGAAACATGCCGCTCAAAATATAGAGAATAGGAAGTCAGCGAAGAGGGGTTGCCCCACTTATACAGGTGGCTCGAGAAATATTACTCGTGCCATGAAATTATCGGTAAATTACAATAGATCGACCTTTGTGATATAATGCAATATTAAGAGTTATTTTCTAATATATCTAATATTAAGAGTTATTTTCTAATATTGCAGAGAGCTCAGACCCTGGCGTAAGGTGGTACACCGAGCGTGCCGTCCGTATATCTTGCCGTCCACGGCACCTCGACAGATCCCGCCACGGGCGAGTTTCGATATCCCGACGCCGCTATCCAGGAGTATTGCATAAGTGTTAATATTTATTCAACCCCTATTTGAAATTTTAGTTTTGAAATGTTCAAATTTAAATGATATACTTATATTTTACTGGTTAATGTGGGTGTAGGAGCGGGTGGTTGAGCAGGCCGAGGCATCGGGGATCGATTTTACTGGACAGAACGATCCGATGCTGCTGACCCCAGTTCTGGACGCCGCACACGGAGGGCACCACGGAGGTTGGGAGAGAGGTCGGGGACTGAGCCCTAGCAGGGCCCATATGAGGTTGGACTCCACCTCGGCGGTTACTTCCTTCGTCTCCAGTGAGCGACATTTCCAGCAAGAACTGGAGAGCTTGAAGGCCACCGTTCATGAGTTGAAAGAGATGTTGGTATGTATTTTACTTAATAGTAAAATATTATGTCATATTATAGATAGCAATATATCCAATATTAGTACGCAGCCTGAGCTTATTTGGTTGTAGACTTAGTTTTGATTAATCATACATACATATCTAATTAAAATAAAGTACGGTTTTCCAAACTAGATATCCAAACGAGGCCTAAGTCCCTAAATATACATAGATTGGGGTTTCGAAATAAATTGATAATGATACGAATTCGAATAATACACAGTTCTTACTTGCTTATTACACACGTAGGTCCAGACGCGACATGGTACATCGGCCGAGCCTCCACATGCATCTCCTGGATTGCGGCTCCGCAAGCCACTACATCGGTTGCGGTTCCGCAGACAGCTCCTATAGCTCCACTGCCCGCTCAGACTCCCGCAACCGCGGCTCTGCAAGCCACTACCTCGGCGGCGGCTGCGCAGACCACTCCTACAGCTCCACAGCCCGCTCAGACTCCCGCACACTCCGCATTGCATGATTTATTGACTCAGGGTATATCCGAGGAGCAGGCGCGCCAGATTATGGCGTTTATCAGAGGTGGAGCTGGACCGAGCTAGGGTAGCTTTTTGATTCTTGTATTTTAAACATGTATTTATTTATATGATACATATTGTACTATATTTTGGACGATATTGATATCGGTGGTGTTTGCGTGTTTATATTGATATCATATTCTGCTTGTTGATTTCTTTTGTATATTATGCGTGAGATGTGATTATGAATACTGCGATATATGTTCTGCGTGATGATTAATTTTATATATGATGTATATATTATTGTGCACATGGTGTGAGAAAAATAGTCAACCCTTTTTTTTAAAAAACCTGATAATATGTATCTACGGATTAATTCGTAGGGCTTAACATTGCCCCTACGGATTAATCCGTAGGGCCCAACAATGTACCTACAGATTTATCCGTAGGGGCAAAATATCAGGATACCTGATATTTTGCCCCTATGATCTCAATATTAGGGGTTACGCTTGCCCCTACGGATATATCCGTAGGGGCAAACAAATTTCCCTACACAGGTATCCGTGAGGACAAAATATCAGGATACTTGATATTTTGTCCCTATAGATTTATACCTACGCACTTATCCGTAGGGGCAACTATTTGGCCCTACGGATAAGTCCGTAGGGACACCTAATTTATTTTATAAAAACATAAATTAAATAATTTTTTTGTCCCTACAGCCTAATCCGTAGGGACAACTGGAGCTGCACATTATTTCGTAAGGAAAAGATTTTGACCGTAGGGGCATGTTCAAGGCTATGACTTGCACCTACGGCGTTTGCACCTACATGGTATTTTCTTGCCCCTACGGATATATCCGTAGGGGCAGTGGTTTGCTCATACGGATAAATCCGTAGGGACAATCCTTATTTGTAGTAGTGTGAGCTATATAATAGACTAGCCGACGGTTTAATATTAGCCAGCTAGCTGATAATCCGTTTACTCTGCACACAGATACATATACACACACACACATATACACACACACACTGTTATTTTGTATGAGTGTTATGCATGCATAATGAATCCCGAATATACATATTCCCTCGAGGGTGTACAGGTGTTAGATAAATCTAGACAACACATGCATGCAGAAAATAATATATTATGAAGTTGTGAGTGAGGAATTTAGGATTTGGATCATACTGTTATAACAAGAATTATATATATACGAATTATATATATATATATATATATATATATATATATATAGAGAGAGAGAGAGAGAGAGAGAGAGAGAGAGACAGACGGGAGAGAGGCCCTAAAAGGCCTTTTGCGTTAGCCGGCGGCATAAATCACGTTCTCTACAATTTTATTCGACGATCGGCACAAGCCATCTTATTCTTCATCATCTAACATGTCGATACACCAAATTTCATATGATTCCAACATCTTTTCACCATTGATTTAGTGGGTGCAAAATTAACGGTTTACCGACAATAGAATTTTTTACTTTGCTAAATCAACGGTGAAATGGTGTTGTAATCATATAAAATTTGGTGTATCGATAAATTCGAGAATTAAAATCAGGTTGGAAGGTGCCGATCGTCGAATAAAATGGTGGTGTGTATATATATATATATATATATATATATATATATATATATATGCATGCATGAAATAATATAATTTGAACTACTGAGTGAGGAATTTAGGATTTGGATCATCCTATTATAGCTAGAATCTACTGTCTATTCTTTCTATGTTTGGGATAAATTTATTCTTTCCATGTATTCTTTCCCAATGGAAATAGATCATTGCCGAAAGAATATTAACCAGAAAGAAAATTCGTTTGTTAGTGTCCACACCGCCGAGAAATATATGTCCCTCATAAAACGTTTTCCTCCATATTGCATGCGGTTTTTTCTACTGGTGATGTCTACTATTATATACAACCATAACTCAAGAGGAGCATATGGGTCATTTGTTATTTTTAAGCAGATACTTTCAAAAGTGTTAGAATTTCTTTCTTTTTTTTAAATTAAAAATTTCCATAACATCCCCTCCCCCAAATCTAAATAATGCATGCATCTTGAAATTGAAAATTACATATTACCCTCCCCATATTTATTAATTTACACATATTCACTCATATTATTGAGGAAACATGGCCTAAAGTGTTGCCTTGTAGGCCCCAACTGTAGCGACAAGCTGACAAGGCTCATGAGATGGAAGTTCTACCGATAAGCTACTGGCTATTTTGCAAACAGCCCTCTAGACCTCATCCCTCATGAATCTTATCATTATAATTGGGAGCCTACAAAAATACCTTAGACTCCGTTTTCTTTCTTACGTTTACTCTTTCTCTCTCTCTCTCTATCTTCTTTCTTTATAATGCAAATACTCCTTGGTGAGGTGGACACTCTCTTTTCTCCAAAATTTAAACAAAAAGAAGAAAAATCCTCCCAACATGGAAGTGAACAAAAAAAAAATTAATGTCTTGCAATGTAAATTTATACATAAACTCTCGATATTTACAAATTTACACCTATACTCATTCTCCCTCATATGGCATGCACAATCATACATAAAGGCTCATTATTTATAAATTTACATATATACTCATTTTTACATATATGAAATATTATATTTGACATGTGCAAGCGCACACGGACAAATTCCAGTATATATAATTAATATTATAAGTCTGCTCGTGGTGCATGAAAACAAAATGAATATAATCTCATGATCACAGATCTCGAATCTTATTTTGTCATATTCTCTCTTGTGTTTAATGATCGATCGAGTAGGACAATATTGCACATGCATGTTACCTTGTTTATACATTAATTAATTAAGGCGATTTAATTTAATTCAGAGATCAGAATATATGAGGAGCTAGCTAGGCTGCTTCTCTCTTCATCTCATGAGCTTCACATGTTGGCATGCATGTTTTCGAAATTTGTATTTTAATTCTTTTAAATGATCTTTGCTAATTATTAATATTATTATTCAAACAATTGTAAATATTTGTAATCTTTTTGTTAAACATCATCAATATCAATATGCGTCCCTGTCCCCCCAAAAAATTAAAATATATCTAGGGTTGTCATGCATGAGACTCCGAAGCATGAATATATATATATATATATATATATATATATATATATATATTAGCACACTCGATATTTTCCTTTTCGAAGAATAAATTATCTAAATTGCGTACAACATTAGTGAGACATACATGAGGCTAGCATGAATTGCCAAAGGAGAATAGGAAAAAGAGCTGGCTACATTATTTTACCTATTAATCATCACTCATAGCAAGGGCCAAAGAATATTTTTAAGAGAATCGGCTAAATTTCAATTTGATGCCATGATTTTTTGTCAATTTCTCTGGAAACTTGGCGGGGCTTTTAAAGCGCTACAGGAAAATGGGCCCAATTTCAACGGCGCATTTGTTGAGCTTTATTATGACGGAATATTTCCGTCGAAATAAGTCACATCCCGTGAATTTTTTTTTAAATTTTGTTGATTTCGGTCAACAGTTATATCAAAGGCTATTTTCCGTCGAAAAAATTGTTGACCGAAGTCAACAATTTCCCGTGACCCCCTCCCCCCACCCCACTTTGCCCTTTTGTTAATTTTCCCCCATTCCCCCCCATTTTTTTTTCCTTCCTCCCTCTTAAAAAATCCCCGGCCTCCTTTGCCCCCTCCACCGGTCACCAAAAAAATCCCCCGGCTGCCCTGTCCATACTCCGCCGGCCTTCGATCTCAGCCCTCCATCCGCCACCTCCCCTTTTCCCCTCCTCCTCTATCCGATTTTAACCCTCTTCGAGCTCCACCCGCCTCCTCCTCTCCAAGCACGCCTCCTGGCCGATTCCTCCTGCTCCGAACTCAGGCCGCCTCCTAGCCTCCTCCTCTCTAAGCACCTTCGAAGCCAATATCGATGAGTTGGTTTATTAATTTATTTAGCTTGTTTGATTTTTTTTATAAATTTAAGTAATTTTAGGGTTAATGTTAAGACTAATTTTAGGGTTAGGGTTAATTTTAGGAATAATTTTAGTTATGGTTAATTTTATGTTTAGAATAAGGATTGATTTTAGGGTTAGAGTTAGGCTTAGGGTTAATTTTATGGTTAGTGTTAGGGCTAATTTTGGGGTTAGTATTAGGGTTAATAATTTTGGGGCTAAGGTTAGGGTTCACTACTACAATAAGAGGTTGCCCCTACGGATATATTCGTAGGGGCTAGAAAATTCTCCGTAGGTGCAATCGCCGCAGATGCAAGTCTTCGCCCTGAACATGCCCTACGGAGTAAAACTGTAGGGTTCCTAGGCATCCTAATGAGGTCTCACAAGGCATCAACCATGCCAATTTCAAAAATTTTAGATGCCAAGAAACCCGTCTACGGATCGTTGGCTAGAAATCTAGGCGAAAAGTAAACTAGTTAACACTTAACTAAGAGATACGGAAATACAACCTTTGTAGATCCGGTGCTCCACCTCCATAGCTCCGCAACGAAGTTCCTTTGCTGTCCAAAAAGAATCCGGGCTCTAGCGTCGGCTTCATCGGAGAATGGACGGGCTAGGTCATCGATGTCCATGCCGAAGATGATCTACGTCGAGGCATCGCTAAATCAAGCTCCGACTTCACCAAGTCAAGAAACTTGTGAAGAAAACACACTCTACTACTTGGCAAGAGGTAGAGGATGAAGAAATAGGAAGTGGGTAGACTTTAGAATTGGATTTCACACTCTTTTTCATCTCTTGCCATTGATGGAGGCAAGCTTTCTTCACTTGAAGAAATGAAGAAGAAGAAGGTAAATATTACGATAAGTAATTAGAAAATATAAAATAAAAGAATACCTATCATAATCTTTAACCATGGTAATGTGTAGAGAATCAATCATGGTTAAAGGAATGGTTAGGGTCAAGCTAGAGACAAAATGGTCACTTAGTCAAAGTGTTCATGAAGCTTCATGAAAACAACAAAGAAAGCCACCATTTAATCTTTATGCAAATCATTTTCCAAAAAGAATAAATAGATAAATAAATGAATAAGGAAATAGTAAACCCTAACCATTTCATTAACCAAGGTTTAATTCTTTACACTTAACCAAAAGGCATGTATCATCAAACATGATACAAGCAAGTGCACAAAATCATATCGCATATGCAATGCGCACACCCGAGTGAGAAAATCCATTCAAAGTGAACCGATACTAGTTAATGCAAAGTAATATATCAAATATATAATTATGCATTAAATCACTAAATCAACACTTGATTCAATGATCCGGTCATGTCGCACATAACCGACTGGTATCATCAGTAACAACTTATCGAATCAACACTTGATCCGATAACCCGGCTATATCGCATATAACCGATCAATGCCACATCGCGAGAATGAAATACGGTATCACATACACGCATCATTCTCGGTCCCGCACATATCTCATATGCGCTCCTATTTCGTTTCGCTTGAGCCAGGAAACCTCTGTGTAGGACTCTAAAGACTCGTCAATACGCCGGCAGCGGATGATGATCATATCAAACATCCACAAGCCGCAAGCGGTCTGCTAAACGTAACGGCCATCCGGGTATTGAGCGATCTGAAGATCGACGAGCAAGCCCGCTCACACTCCAGTGAATCCAACCAGTAACACTACCGTACAGTCCGGTCTGATCGTCTGATATGTCGCATATCTCACCTAGGGGTGGTAAACGTCAGACCCCAATAGCTCGATAAGTCGTGTCGATATGAGGTCTATAACAATTCGAGAAACTACTGGTAACACTTACCAGTAAATCTCAGCAACCCTGGCCAGGGATTTCCTGTTATAGCCAATCGAACACAGCGCAACATCAACTCCCTATACCGGGAGAGACGAATCCCCTCCTATCGCTCATTGCCTCCATGTGACTCGGGACTGTACCCAAAAACCACCATTTTGCACGCCCTCTTGGACGTGGTAAGATGGAAATCAAAGCACAGTGGGAACCACACAAGACTCTATGACGATCTCGGGTCAACAGACTACTCTGTACCAGTGTCACCAGAGAACTGCCATCTGACGTGAGGTATAATACCATCTGGGAGTTCTCGGCGAGTCCGTCCAGTGTACCCAGTCTCTACTGAGCACCCGTATATCATCTCTGATGTCAAACACCAATGGATATGGGATCATCCATCGCCCATCTGTATGGGTCGAGAAGGTACACGCTAGTCTACTCTGGTATATCGATGCCCCGTCTCGATACACCCTCGACTAGGGACTTTGAAGGATGTACTTATGGACTACCATGTCCCCACTAGTATGATCCGCATCATAGTCCAGGTAGTCAAGCACACATCCTAAGGGCTTTACCAACATGTAACAGAGAGACAATCAGTATACACGTTAAGGTAAAGTTCAACCAGATAGCATACTATCATGTCGAGCAAGAAAGTCCTCCCTATATATGTCCCAGCATCCACTACAATATACATCCTATGTACAGTAATGGCCTCTAGGGCATACATATAACTAACAATCTCCCACTTGCACTAGGGCCATCTGTAGCAGTGGTTGTAGTATCTCATACTCAACCATCCCATAAAAATCTCTCTCTGGGAACAGGCCTTTGTGAGTGGATCCGCTGTGTTGTCCTCTAAATCTACTCTCCTAACCTCGATCACCCTGGAGATCAACTATCTCCATGATCAGGCGATGCTGCCTTAGAATAAGTCTGGATCACTGATGGGACCGGCGTTCCTCGGCATGAGCCACAACTCCATTGTCTCACAATGGTAGGAACGTAGTTCATCTCATGAACCAATATACACCCAAACATCCTCCTTGGTAGCATCTTAAGTAGCGATGTATCCTGCCTTTATCTTCTAGTATGCCACGGTATCTAGCTTGGAACTCTTCCAACATACCGTCCCTTTACTGAGGGTAAAGACAATGCCTGCGACTGACATTCAGTCGTCTTTATCACCCTGGAACCCTTCCAGTGATTCTTCCCAGGATCGATTGATACCATCTCACTACAGCTAGTGAGTATCCTAACATCCATTTAGATCTATCTCATAGATCCAAAATCCAGGATTTAGGAGGTATCATCTTGATCCTTTATGGAGAATCATTGTGATAAGCGGAGATTGACCGAGCGTAGCATAGGAAACTCCTTCCCTATCAAGAGTATGTTATCCACGTACTCTACGAGGATCATCACCATACGCCCTACTACCTTTTTGTATATACAAGGTTCATCTACCATTTTGATGATGTCAACTTCTTTGACTAATCCATCAAAACAGATGTTCCAACTCCGCGATGCCTGCTTTATCCTATAAAGCATCTTGCACACGTTTCCGCTGCTCCCACCGTCTACGAGGCCCTCTGGCTGTGTACTTATAGACGCACTCTTCTAAAACATCATTTAGAAAAGCAGTCATGACACCCAACCGCCAGATATCGTAGTCATGGTACGTAGCCGTGGCAAGTAGGATCTGGATGGACTTAAGCATAGCTACTTGAAAAGGTTTCATCATTATCCACACCTGGTCAATGATGCAAACTTTTAACAAGTCTAGCTTTGAAAGTCTCAACTTTTCCATCTACACCAAGTAATCTTCTCAAGATATACTTGCTCCTGATGGGGATTTAACCCTTCAGATATAGCAACTAAAGTCCATACTTTGTTGGTGTATAAGGATTCCATCTCAGATCGATAAGCATCCAGCCATTCTTACAGAGACACACTCCTGATGGCCAGCTCGAAACTAGTTGGGTCATCATCTCATGATGCAATCCTCGCTCCCACTGTCATAGAGAAACAGAAGTATCTCTAAGGTGGGTGAGAAACCCTACTAGATCGGCGGAGAGGCTGAGGTTCGTTGGTAACTATTGAATCCTGTGGTTTTATCAAATCATCAGCTGCAGTTTGTATAGCTGGAACCTTTCCAGTTCTACATTACAGACCTTGCCTCGAGCTTGTCCGGATTTTGCTTTTAAACATAGGCCGGACAACCCCAAATCTTAACTAACTTAAGATATGGGCTCTTCCCTTTCTATATCACATATGAAGTGGTAGGCAACTGATTTGATTTGAACCCTATTCAATAGGTATGCAGCTTCTCAAGTGCATAACTCCCAAAAGGAAATAGGAAACTCAGTAGTACTCATCATAGAGCACACCTTATCATATAGGGTGAGATTGCTCCGCCCCGATATACCATCGTGCTATGGTGTATACGGAGGAGTAATGCTGAGAGAGAATCTCATTCTCCTTTAGAATAGTCCAGGAATTCTATGCACAAGTATTCTCCTCCTTGATCTCATCATAGGACATAATACTTATACCCTTGTTTTGGTTCTCTACTTCTAACTTATATTCTGTGAATATCTCAAAAGGTTCGGACTTGTGTTTCAACAGGAACATATGTCTGTATCTTGAGAGATTATCAGAGAATGTAACGAAGTACAAAGAACCAGTCCTGGCATATGTAGACAGGGGACCTTACATACATCAACATGTATCATCCCAAGAGTTTACTAACTCTTTCTCTGTTTCCAATAAACAGAGCTGGTGTCATTATATCTTTGTGACATGACTGACAAGTTTCATAAGATGCAAATTCAAACTGATTTAAATATACATCTACATGTAACTTCAGCTAGTCGGGTCGCATTGATATGACCTAGTCTACAATGCCTCAAGAAGGATTCGTTCAGTTCTGAACTCTTCCTCTTGTGTGTGTTCTGTATACTAAAGAACTATAGTTTAACATTAATGCTTTTAGATAACGTGCCTGAACCGATCAACTTTTGATATAGGAAATGTCCAAAACATTATCCAACAATACAAAATTTTATCATTTCTTTACTAATAAAGAGACTGATATGATTTTGTATATCAGGTTCGGTATCTAATAACATTCGTTCAGAATCAATGTATTTGTAATACAGGGTGACAGTGACCAACAGACTTGGCTGCAACTCTTGCCCCGTTTTCTGCCTCATGAAACTTATCACCCGTTCTCAGTTCTCTACCTTTCTGTAGCCCTATGTAACTGATTACATATCTGGGATCCTGATCTGGTATCACATACCCAGGACGTAAAGGATACTAAGAAACAGTTCTCTGTAATGAACACACCCGAAGATGATGCATCATCATGCACTCTCTTCGTTTGGGCTGCACGGGAATTCTGGTAATCCCCAATTTTCTGCTCTGTCTTATAACAATTATAAGTTGGAGCGGGACCAACGTTCCCCAGCTCAGTATAACAAGTGGGTTCGGTCAATGTTCCGTATTATTATCTTGATTAAGGCGTGATATGGTCGCTACCAGGAGAGAGAGAGAAGAAAACACTCAGCGTGCGCTCTTGCAAGAATAGATTGGTTATTATTTTATCTAATCAGGATGGCTCCCACTGCTTTTTATCAAATCTTCCTTCAAACCCTAAAAGGAAAGACTAGCCGGGATTAATTACACACTACAAGTTCGCCAATCTTTCAGCCAGGCCAGTGTCGGTACTTTGAGGGAGGTCCCCCGTGCTTTCGCACGAACCTAATTAATGTAAACCTCGTTTTCCCAGAGGCGTAACCTCGTTAACACCTTTCTAGACACCTACTTGATCGGCTAATTGTAATGTATAAAACTCTCCCAGGAGTAACTCTTACTCGCAGCGGGTATCGGGATCCAACTATCTCATAGAAGGTATGCAATCTCATTGCAAATTTCAACACTTGAAATTCCCGATAATATTTTGCCCCTAGCGTCCTATGACCTTGACAGAGGTCAACAAACCATAGGCTGCTAGTCAAGTTCAACCCGTCATTTCCTGATTGAAGTAAACCCACCCGCACGACCCTTGACAGAGGTCAACAAGGTCGCACGACTACCCTAAATCAATCACATCATATGCTTATGCAGATAAGCACTAATCAGCTACCGCACACTACGCCTTGACAGAGGTCAACAAACGTAGCACGAATACTAACTAGTACTTATCTGAAATGACGGAGGGCTACGACAGGTTTTTCTGAAAACCTATTGCGTAATGAACTTGATATCGTTGTAGAATCAAATGATTTTTGAAATGGAGTGCTTTTGAGGCTTTTCTAGTTTTGCTAAAGGAGTCACTCCCGGTGAAGGGATCGTCGGTCCTTTCCTCGTCGAATGAGGTGCGGGATATATCATATATATCACTGTGCAAAGCAAAAACTCTTAAAAGCAATCAAAAGACAAACCGAGTGTGTAGCATCTGCCAGTTATTGCTAAAGGAGTCACTCCCGGTGAAGGGATCTCGGTCCTTTCCTCATCGAATAAGGTGCAGGATATATCACATATACCGCTGTGCAAAGCAAGAACTGTAGCTACCTGTTTTATTTTGAAATTCGATTCTACAACATCTTAGGTTTCTTTTATTTCATTAATCACATTAATGAAGTCCCATCATTTAAGTACCTAAACATCACAGATAAACACGACGTACACTTATGCCATCCGCATTCGCCTCGATGTCCCCTCGTGCACCGTTAGGTTAGGTAACTAACGGCAGAGCGGGGCAGGGCTAGCGCGGGTGTAAAACATAAGTAACGCCTATATAATATATCATATATACTATATACTGTATCTATCACAGAACATCACATGATCACATCACAGATATCGCAGCAGAAGAATCATATGAAATATTGAATATACTAGGACGTCCGTGTTTTCAATACGAGCCAGTATAAAACACGGATTCCATGGTCGTGATGAATAGCCAAACCCACACCCCTAGACCCCTACGAGAGCGGCAAGCAACCCTACCAATTCTAGAGATAGGAGACCCGGACTCGACTCCTCGAGTTGGTCTCCCACTGGACTCCAGAACCCGGTTACTTGTGCCCTCCTCCTTGGGTCTATCCTAGTGCGGAAAAGTAAATAATATACAAAGGGTGACAGCTTCCGCAACCTGGAAGTGCCCCAATAAAAGAATATTACATACAAGTTTTTACATGAATAAAAATGAAAAACACTCATCTCACATAAAAACCCCCGGCTATTCAAACACGACGATCCAATATAACATATCCAGCAACATATAACATCACATGTCATCAACGTAAGTAAATATGCGCATCCCAATTGTCGTTGACATATAGCAACGAAACCGGCGATATCACATATTACACTTACGGTCACAGAAAAGAAAGTGTAAAACTACAACAGTTGGAATTCACAACTTTCTCAGACATCGCATGCCTGACCAAATGAATTACTTAGACATCACATGCCTAACAATTATAAACCCCGCATTTTAGTCTCAAAATCGAAAACACTTTTCAATATCGAGTCGGGCAATTCAACAAGATTCCCGACAAACTGATCGAATGCTCGTCGCAAACTTTAGTAGGCGGCCGCACCTCTGATACCGTCGACGAAGTGCACCAAGGCGGAACACCGCTACCGTGAGCACCCGAACGGATGCTATCGGCGACGGGGTTCTCCTACAGTCACTTGGTCGGGGCTATGGAGTGAGGCTGTCTATTAAGTTTACCCAGCGAGTATCCGCGTACGCTACGTGATTGCGACGGACTTTTGATCACATCAAAATTCCGTGGCAACCGATCAAGTGAGACTAAACTGCTATGTTTATAACATTCATTCAGTTATCTCATAACTTCTTGTGAATTCCAATTATTGTATCCCATTCCAGATAAATAGAAAATGTTAAACTTTTCGATCGAACAGTCAAACACCCAAGTTTTCCCGATACAGCTCAACACATGAAATAAGTCTAACAACATTCAGTTCGTGCCTCAGTACCAACGGTCCAGCCGTAGAAGGGTCAAGCCAACGCCTCACATGTGGCACGCCGTACTGCCCCAAACCCTAAGGTTCAAAGGGCAGTTCAAGACGGTCACATAATCGAGTTAAGGTTTGTTGTCTTCTAGAGGGTCCATCGCGTTACTTGCTCTACTTAGAACGTCGTTAAACTACGGAAAAATCCAACACTTGGAAATTTCCCGACAGGGGAAAAATTGGGTATTTATATCCGGTCGAACTTTTTAACATATTCTAATATTTATCCGGAAAGCCACATAAACAAAATTTGATACTCCGATCGAAACACCGAATTCCCAAATCAACCCAGAAAATTCAACTCTGGAAAAAATATTAAAAATTCCCAGGAAAACCAGCACACAAAACTAAGAATTACTGTGCAGAAATAGACGCACAAAACGACAAACCTGCCGCGGATCCGCCGCACGAGCCATGCTCGTGCCGCGGAAACGCGGCGGAATGATGGAATTATGGACTCGTGTTGCACATTTATTCTTAGGATTCCCTGCTGATTTTTCTGCATATTTTTATTTTCGAAAAATCCCAGATTTTAGAAAAAGGACAGAGAGCATGTTCCGGGTTGGGTTTTCGGTTCGTTCGGACTTCAAATTCCGTCTAGACTTCGCCTAAGGCTCTAGCTAGGCTCTGATACCACTGTAGGGTTCCTAGGCATCCTAATGAGGTCTCACAAGGCATCAACCATGCCAATTTCAAAAATTCTAGGTGCCGAGAAACCCGTCTACGGATCGTTGGCTAGAAATCTAGGCGAAAAGTAAACTAGTTAACACTTAACTAAGAGATACGGAAATACAACCTTTGTAGATCCGGTGCTCCACCTCCATAGCTCCGCAACGAAGTTCCTTTGCTGTCCAAAAAGAATCCGGGCTCTAGCGTCGGCTTCATCGGAGAATGGACGGGCTAGGTCATCGATGTCCATGCCGAAGATGATCTACGTCGAGGCATCGCTAAATCAAGCTCCGACTTCACCAAGTCAAGAAACTTGTGAAGAAAACACACTCTACTACTTGGCAAGAGGTAGAGGATGAAGAAATAGGAAGTGGGTAGACTTTAGAATTGGATTTCACACTCTTTTTCATCACTTGCCATTGATGGAGGCAAGCTTTCTTCACTTGAAGAAATGAATAAGAAGAAGGTAAATATTACGATAAGTAATTAGAAAATATAAAATAAAAGAATACCTATCATAATCTTTAACCATGGTAATGTGTAGAGAATCAATCATGGTTAAAGGAATGGTTAGGGTCAAGCTAGAGACAAAATGGTCACTTAGTCAAAGTGTTCATGAAGCTTCATGAAAACAACAAAGAAAGCTACCATTTAATCTTTATGCAAATCATTTTCCAAAAAGAATAAATAGATAAATAAATGAATAAGGAAATAGTAAACCCTAACCATTTCATTAACCAAGGTTTAATTCTTTACACTTAACCAAAAGGCATGTATCATCAAACATGATACAAGCAAGTGCACAAAATCATATCGCATATGCAATGCGCACACCCGAGTGAGAAAATCCATTCAAAGTGAACCGATACTAGTTAATGCAAAGTAATATATCAAATATATAATTATGCATTAAATCACTAAATCAACACTTGATTCAATGATCCGGTCATGTCGCACATAACCGACTGGTATCATCAGTAACAACTTATCGAATCAACACTTGATCCGATAACCCGGCTATATCGCATATAACCGATCAATGCCACATCGCGAGAATGAAATACGGTATCACATACACGCATCATTCTCGGTCCCGCACATATCTCATATGCGCTCCTATTTCGTTTCGCTTGAGCCAGGAAACCTCTGTGTAGGACTCTAAAGACTCGTCAATACGCCGGCAGCGGATGATGATCATATCAAACATCCACAAGCCGCAAGCGGTCTGCTAAACGTAACGGCCACCCGGGTATTGAGTGATCTGAAGATCGACGAGCAAGCCCGCTCACACTCCAGTGAATCCAACCAGTAACACTACCGTACAGTCCGGTCTGATCGTCTGATATGTCGCATATCTCACCTAGGGGTGGTAAACGTCAGACCCCAATAGCTCGATAAGTCGTGTCGATATGAGGTCTATAACAATTCGAGAAACTACTGGTAACACTTACCAGTAAATCTCAGCAACCCTGGCCAGGGATTTCCTGTTATAGCCAATCGAACACAGCGCAACATCAACTCCCTATACCGGGAGAGACGAATCCCCTCCTATCGCTCATTGCCTCCATGTGACTCGGGACTGTACCCAAAAACCACCATTTTGCACGCCCTCTTGGACGTGGTAAGATGGAAATCAAAGCACAGTGGGAACCACACAAGACTCTATGACGATCTCGGGTCAACAGACTACTCTGTACCAGTGTCACCAGAGAACTGCCATCTGACGTGAGGTATAATACCATCTGGGAGTTCTCGGCGAGTCCGTCCAGTGTACCCAGTCTCTACTGAGCACCCGTATATCATCTCTGATGTCAAACACCAATGGATATGGGATCATCCATCGCCCATCTGTATGGGTCGAGAAGGTACACGCTAGTCTACTCTGGTATATCGATGCCCCGTCTCGATACACCCTCGACTAGGGACTTTGAAGGATGTACTTATGGACTACCATGTCCCCACTAGTATGATCCGCATCATAGTCCAAATAGTCAAGCACACATCCTAAGGGCTTTACCAACATGTAACAGAGAGACAATCAGTATACACGTTAAGGTAAAGTTCAACCAGATAGCATACTATCATGTCGAGCAAGAAAGTCCTCCCTATATATGTCCCAGCATCCACTACAATATACATCCTATGTACAGTAATGGCCTCTAGGGCATACATATAACTAACAATAACTTGCCCCTACGGTTTAATGCGTAAGAGACTGTGTACTTACGGGTGTATCCGTAGGGACAAAATATTTATTTAATTTAGTGGTTTATAAAATAAAATACTTGCCCCTCCGGTGCTATCTGTAGCGGTATCTTCCAGCCCCTACAGAGTTAGCCGTAGGTCTACATATAAGCACCCACGGGTGTATCCGTAGGGACAAGTGTGTAACTCCTGTTACTGAGTCCATACGGACAAAATATCAGTTATCCTGATATTTTGTCCCTACGGATAAATATGTAGGGGCAAACATTGGACCTACGGATTAATCCGTAGGTGCAACTGTTGGTCCTATGGCTTAATCCGTAAAGACATAATATCAGGGTTTTTTTTATATAAAAAAGGGCTTCTTGTTTTTAACCCACCCTATGCACAATAATATATATATCATACGATATCAGGATAAAAATAATAGAAATATACATAATACAGAAATATTCATAACCAACCATGTCACGCATAATATATAATAGAAATAGACACACAGAATACGATATCAGGATAAATCATCGTTCATAAACAACCACCAACCATTATCGTCCAAAATTTATACAATATGTATCAGATAAGTATATACATTCTCAAAAATATAAGTAAAGCTACCCTAACTCGGTCCAGCTCCTCCACCTCTGATAATCGACGTAATCTGGCGCATCTGCTCCTCGGTGCAGCCCTGAGTCGTCAAAAACTCGACCAATGAAGAAGCGGAGTGTGCAGGAGTCTAAGCGGGCTGTGGAGCTGCAGGAGTGGTCTGCGCAACCGCAGCCGAGATAGTGTCTTGCGGAGCTGGAACCGAAGGAGATGCATGTGGATCTGCAGCCGAAGTACCTTGTTGCATCTGTTCAATTTTGTGTGTAATAAATGAGTAAGAACTGTGTATTAGTCGAATTAGTTTCATTATCAGGTTATTGCGAAACCCCAATCTAAGATTAATCAAAATTAAGTCTACAACCAAATAAGCTCAGGCTACTAATATCGGATATGCTACTATCTATAATATGATATAATATTTTACTATTAAGTAGTATACATACCATCATCTCCTTCAACTCCTGGACGGTGGTCTTCAAGGTGGCAACATCTTGCTCTAGACGTCGCTCACGGGGGGTAAGGTAAGTAACCGCCCTGCGCCAGGGTCTGAGCTCTCTGCAATTCGCGAAAAATTTACATATATTATAAAATAACTCTTAATATTACATTATATCACAGTAGGTCTATCGTAATTTACCGATAACTCCATGGCACGAGTGTTCCCCTCCGAAAGGCGGCGCACAGGACCGCGATGTCCTGACGCTGGGATTCGGGGCAGATGCTATTTGGTTTTATCCGTCCACCTCTCCGAAGATGCCAAGTTGATTTATGGCACCATGTATCGGAGGTTTAGATGGATGCGGCCGATGTAGCAGACTTCGTCAGATTCCCCCTCGCTTGAGGGGTTTTTGATTGTGGGGACGCTCTTCCCTGCAGGCGCAAGCCCCTGCAGTTAATTACGCTACCGCATCGCGGTAACAACTTTCTCCTTCTCCAGAATTTCACTTCGTGTCGTGTGTGTTTGTTTTGTTTGTGGTTGCCCGTGGATTGTATACGGAGACTGAGTAATGCCGTCGCCCGTAGGACGTGGATTAGTCCAAATCCGTATTTGCTTAGATTTGGGTTTATTGTTTTTAGTTTAAGGATACGTTAGTCGCGTTGCGGCTAAGATCAACTTAAACGTTCGTTAAGGATACGTTAGTCCAGTTTGAGACTAAGATCAACTTAACGGGATCGTTTAGATCCGACAAAAGAGTGTTTGGGCTCTATTGTTCCAGTTTGGGAGATTCATAGTCCAATTTGGGACTAAAGTCTGTTTGGAGGATACATTAGCCATTTTGAGGCTAAGATCGACTCAAACGTTTGTTAAGGATACGTTAGTCCAGTTTGAGACTAAGATCAACTTAACGGGACCGTTTAGATCCGACAAAAGAGCATTTGGGCTCTATTGTGCCAGTTTAGGGACGTGGTGGTCCATATTCCAGTTTAGGGACGTTCCGGTCCGATATTAGTTTAGGACGTTCCGGTCCGATATTAGTTTAGGGACGTTTCGGTCCGATATTAGTTTAAGGACGTTTCGGTCCAATATTAGTTTAAGGACGTTTCGGTCCACGAGTTTAAGGACCCCGCAGTCCATATCGATGTGTGGTCGTTGGGACCCGTCACCTCTTTGACGTCGTTGAGGAATTACAACGACGGATGTCAAAGGAGTTTGGAGATGTACCCTCGAACCGGATGTAAATTGATTTAGAAGAGCAATTTTGCTCAGTCAATTTAATTTAAGGACTTATGGCCAAAATTGGGCTAAGTCCAGTTGAAATGTTCAACATTTTATTTGCTTTTGCATTGCATTTCTTTTTTTATTTTTATTTGGGCCTTGCCCAGAAAGGATGCAGAGCATCAATTTGTTTTGGGCTCTGCCCTTTTAGGAATGATGCAAGGCATCAATTTTATTTGGGCTCTGCCCTTGTATAAAGGATGCAAAGCATCAATTTATTTGGGCTCTGCCCATTTATTGCCTTGCAATTTATTTTGGCCTGTCAGGTCATTTTGATTTGGGCCTGGCCCTTTTAGTAATGCATTGCATTTGTGCAAAGCACTGTTAATTTGAGAATCTTTTAGATTCAAGAACCGATGGTTCAAAAAAAGAAGTGCAAAGCACTATTTGATTTAGATCTAAGAAAAAATAAGTTTTTTCTTATTTTTCTTATCTCAGAGAACCAAAAGTTCATAAAAGTGCAAAGCACTATTAATTTAAGAACCTTTTAGGTTCAAGAACCGATGGTTCATAAAACAAGTGCAAGGCACTATTTGATTTAGATATAAAAACAAGTTTTTCTTGTTTTTCTTATCTCAGAGAACCAATCATGAAAGTGCAAAGCACTATTAATTTAAGAACCTTTCAGGTTCAAGAACCGATGGTTCATAAAACAAGTGCAAGGCACTATTTTATTTATTTATTTATTTATCGTTGAAGATCTATGATCTTGTTCATAAGAGAATTTTCTCTTCTTTTAAAGGTTTTTACCTTTTTTTTTTATTCTTCAAGAGTTCTCAAGAGTTCTCTTCTCTCTTTTTTTTTTAGCCAGATCTTCCCCCTTTTGAAATGAGGTCTAGGGTCCTTTTTATAGTGCCCATGAATTAGTTATAATTTGTTACATAAATCGTTTTCTGAGTGATTTGGGTAATTTTCCCCACCGTTGGATTTTCGATCCAAAGGCCCCTGCTTTACAGAAGAAAATCTTCTTGTTTTAACAAGAACAGAAAAGATTTATTCTGTTTTGTGCAACTCCCTCAGCGCGTGACACGTGTCGCGCAGCTGTGCTTGCGCAACTGCGCAGACACGTGTCGCGCAACTGATTTTTTTTTTCTTGCGCAGCTGCGCGCTGACACGTGTCGCGCACTGCGCAGTTGCGCACTGCGCAGCTGCGCTGACACGTGTCGCGCACTGCGCAAATTTTTTATTTTATTTTATTTTATTTTTTTTGGCAGAGCTTTGCTCTGATTGGAGAAAGAACAGAAGCATTGCTTTTTTTTCCACTTTGGAATTTAAACAGATCTTTTCTCTGATTGGGATAAACAAATGCCCCCCCACCGTTGTGCTTACGTGGCCTCCTAACGTGAGCGCAGCGGTGGCAGACTCCGAACCGTCGCGCCATCTCTTGGAAGCTGAAAGGGTACTTGATGCCTATAAATAGGACTTTTGGTCCCTTAGATGATTCTTATCTCTAAATTTTGCTTTCATAACTCAGAGCCCTGCTCTTTATTTTCAAGAACTTTAAGAGTTAAATTCTTAAAACTTTTAGGTGAAAATTTTAATTAGTGTTAAATTAAATTAATTTTCATTGATAGAGCCTTGCTCTCAATAGATCCCTGATCTAAAGGAAACCTATTTAGGGTTTCACTTAGCAGAGCTTTGCTCTACAGGTCTTAAAGGGATCTAAAGAGAACTAAAGGAGACCCTACTAGGGTTCCATAGAGCTCTGCTCTCTGAAAGATTTTCCTTAGATTTTCTTAATTCATTAATGGAGCTTTGCTCCTCCTAAATCATATAGAAGAACTCTTAAGAATTCTTCATGGATCTTGGAACTTAAAGATGGCATTTTATTCCTCAGTGCATTATATTGTTTTGCTTAATCAGTCTTTCTGATAATTCTGTTGATTCTCTTTCACAGGAACAATGAACGCCCACATGTACGCTCTTAACGAGATCATCTCTCATGAGGACATCCGCCGACTTGGCCGCTCTCAAAATCGGGAGTTCACAAAAGAGGGGTGTGCTGAAATAATGAGTCGCTTCGACACATACAATGGTCCACTGCTTCCCCGCCGTTCCTCTCTTCTTAAACTTATCGTGGGAGCTATCTGGGAAGCGCTTCCCCTATTCTGTTCCGGCGTGCTGCTTAGGGCGTTGGATGCCGCTGAGGACAAGGTGCACTCTGTGTACCTACTGAATTTTATCTCGAAGAGACAGCGAGACAGTCTTATCGACCTCTTGCACAAGGTCTTTCAACAGTCTGTCATACTCGCTGCTTATCGGAGGGTGGAAGACATCGGAAGGGACCCTGACGCTTGTGCTCGCGAAAGAAAGCACACTAGGATGGTCCGCGAGGCTTGGAAAGTCATAGATAAGGTCGCTTTTGAATTCCTCAATCCATGCCCTAGATCTGAGGTTATTCCATTGTAACTTTCATTTATTGTTTTTATGACTGTAAGAACTTCGGGCAATATTAATGGAAATTTTTTTTTTATCCCAGCTTGTCTTTATTATATATCTTTGTCCTGAGTCTTTTTGCCCATGCATGAATGAATACGTCTTGGACGCTTGATCAAACGTAAATCGGGTGCTCTTTCTGTTGCTTTTCCTCTTTCTCAGCATGTCGTCACAATTAGCAGGTAATAGAGTAAGCTTCTTGATTTCTTCATGAGATAGCGAGGGCTTAGGTCGCAGGTTCAGATCTGCTGCTTAAGACTTTTCAACTCTATGAGCCGTGAGGGTCTCATAGAGACTTTTCTTCCTACGGATCGAGAGGATCTCGTAGGCGGGTTTTTTTCCTTAAGAATCGTGAGGATTCCTAAGTGTGGTTTTCTCTTGTAAGTCGTAAGGATCCTACAAGAGAATTTTTCCCTCTTACGAGTCGAGAGGACTTGTAAGCGGTTGTTTCCCTCCTTGTCGAAGTTCGACGTTGGAGAGTGAGACACGTGGATGGTATGCAAGAGACCGTTTTGGGCCAACTTACGGGGTCCCAATGCTTAGGAAACAGGCTTCTTTTATGCCCACTGCCTAAGGCTTTATCTCACGAGTCGAGCCGCCTCGACAATTTTTCACAAGTCGAGACGAATCGAACGTTTCTCGCAAGAACATCTTAACGTCGCATTTAACCTCTGCTCTTTACGACAGAAGCCTGTTAAGGTTGGTGGTACTTAGGGTTTTGGCCATCGTACCGTCGCATAAGCTGATATAGTCCTCGATAGGTAATCGTGCTGTTCGAGTAGCCCTGCGACTGCCGTGTCTCTGATCCCTTCGGGGGCTGGACAAGACGTCTTCAAGCAATCCTCCTTGGCAGTTTGACCGTCGGAAGAGCAAGCGCTAGGAATTTGCCATGCCGCTTTTTACTTGAGGTTAGGCTCATTTTGGAGAGCCCCGATGAGTCATAACCACTCCGCGCTGGTGTGGGATGATCTCCGATAGTCTTTCAGGCTTTATATGACTTGCCGTTAAGACCCTGAAGCTAGGAATTTGGCCTTTGCTTCGTTTGCTGGCATTGCGTCCTCTGTATCGAGACGAATGTCATGGATTTTGCCGTGGCTCCGTTTGTTTGATGACGTTGCGTCTGCTGTGTCGAGATGAACGTTGGGGTGATATCTCGTCTGCTGTATCGAGACGAACGTCAAGGTGGTGACCACTCTGTGCTGATGCGAGATGATCTCCGATTGTCTTTCCGGTTTTATGTGAGTTACCGTAAAGACGTTGAAGCTAGGAATGTGGCCTTCGCTTCATTTGCTTTGTCATGTCTGAATCCCTGCTGGAGGAAGAACGCTGAGGTTGACATTTCGTCTACTGTATCGAGACGAACGTCATGGAGGTGACCACTTCATGTGAGATGGTCTCCGATTGTCTTTCCGGTTTTATGTGAGTTACTGTCAAGACGTCGAAGTTAGGAATGTGGCCTTCGCTTCGTTTGCTTTGGTGTGTCCAAATCCTGTTGGAGGAAGAACGCTGGGGTTGACATTTTGTCTGCTGTATCGAGACGAACGTCAAGGTGGTGACCACTCTGTGCTGATGCGAGATGATCTCCGATTGTCTTTCCGGTTTTATGTGAGTTACCGTAAAGACGTTGAAGCTAGGAATGTGGCCTTCGCTTCATTTGCTTTGTCATGTCTGAATCCTTGCTGGAGGAAGAACGCTGAGGTTGACATTTCGTCTACTGTATCGAGACGAACGTCAAGGAGGTGACCACTTCATGTGAGATGGTCTCCGATTGTCTTTCCGGTTTTATGTGAGTTACCGTAAAGACGTTGAAGCTAAGAATGTGGCCTTCGCTTCGTTTGCTTACACTGCGTCTGGTGTATTGAGACGAATGCTGAGGTGGAGCTGGGATTTTGCCATCACTCCGCTTTGTTTCGACCATGGGGTCTTTTGTTAACTTTGCATGTACACCCCGCTGGGCTGCGAAGGAACGCCGTTGTTGACATTGCGTCTGTTGTAACGAGACGAATGCTAAGGTGGAGTTGGGATTTTGCCGTTACTCCGCTTTGTTTCGACCGTGAGGTCTTTTGTTGACGTTGCATCTGCCTCCAGCTGGACTGCGGAGGAACGCTGTTGTTGACATTGCGTCTACTGTATCGAGACGAATGCTGAGGTGAAGCTGGGATTTTGCCATCGCTCCGCTTGATGGTGTAACATCTGTGTCCTGTTGGAATGAGGAGGCACACCGTTGTTGGTCTCCAGGCTGTAGACGTGGCCATTGAGATTTGGAACTATGGACTTTGTCATGGTTCCGTTTCGTTGCGATTCTGAGGTCAGTTGTTGACGTCATGTCTGCATCTAGTTGGAGTGAGGAGAAACGCCGTTGGTGATCTTTAAGTTGTCGATATTGACGTCGAGACCCTGAAGTTAGGGACCTTCCTTTGCTTCATTTATTGACATCGTGTCTGTAATATTGCGACAAATGTCGAGATGGTCTCTAGGTTATCTATGAACCGTCGAGATTTGGCTTCGCTTTCTGGTGGAGCCTGTTGGGAAGGTATTGTTCCCTTTTTATCTGTGCCCCTGGATTGTATACAGGGATCGATGTGATTTCACCTGTAGGGCAAAAAGTTTTATTCTTTCATTTTTTTTTATTCTTTCCGCGATGCTCTATCATTTCAGCTTTTATATCGCGAAGGTCGCGATTGCCCAATCGTTTCGGTTATTTTTCGCGGTGCCCAATCGTTTCGGCTATATTATTTTTTTTTTACTCGCTGCTTTTTATTGCGAGTTGCCCAATCATTTCGGCTATTTTGCATGCATACATTTTTACTTGCTGATTTTGTTTGCAAGTTGCCCCATCATTTCGGCTATTTCGTATGCATTTTTATTTTGGCTTGCTGATTTTTTTTTTTTTTTTTTTTGGCGAGTAGGGGATTTGGGATCTGATACCAATCTTGGCATCAGCATCGCTGCGACTGGAATATTGCCAGGAGCGAATCATCATTTGCCGTGAAAGGACTTGGAATTTGATACCGGTTTAGGCATCAGCATCGCTACCACTGGGATATTGCCAGGAGCGAATCATCATTTGCCTCTGTCGATGTAGAACAAAGGTGGCTTAGCGACCAGGGTTAAGGTCCTGTCGACTAAGGCTTTTGACTTTATGAGCCGTAAGGGTCTCACAAAGCTATTTCTCCCTACATGTCGTGAGGATCTTATAGGTGTATTTTCTCCTTAGGAATCGTGAGGGTTCCTAAGTGTATTGTTCCTCTGTAAGTCGTAAGGATCCTACAGGAGGGTTTTCTCCTTGTAAGTCGAGAGGATTTAGAAGGGTTGTTTTCCATGCAAACACATCCCTAGTCTCAGATGGGACTTAGTTAGGGAAATGTTTATTCGCGCCCGTGGATTGTATACAAGGGTCAATATAGGACCACTTGTAGGGCAATGTCGAAAGTTGTGGGGGTTGCTTAAGCACAGGTTTAGGCCTCTGTAACTTAAGGCTTTCAAATCTTACGAGCCGTGAGGGTCCCATAAGAGCCTTCTCCTCACGAGTCGTGAGGATCTCGCAAGTGTATTTTCTCCTTAGGAATCGTGGGGATTCCTAAGTGTGTTGTTCCCTTGTGAGTCGTAAGGATCTCACGCAGGTGGTTTCTCCTTACAGGGTCGAGAGGACCCTATAAGTGTTTCTTAACGAGGTTGCGCCCTTTCGGGTTTTCACAAACACTCGCCGGTAGTCCTGCTGTTTTTACTCACGGAGCCCTTTCAGGTTTTCATCCGTGCCCATTTTGCTTATGGACTTACCCTTTTTTTTAATTCTTTTTATTACTTTTATTTTTTTAAATTTTTTTTCTTTCTCTTTTTTTTTACGAGGTCGCGCCCTTTCGGGTTTTCACGAACACTCGCCGGTAGCCCTGCTGTTTTTACTCACGGAGCCCTTTCGGGTTTTCCTCCATGCCCGTTTTGCTTATGGACATACCTTTATTTTTTTCTTCCTTTTTTTTTGTTTTTTTTTTATCTTGTCAGCCTAAGGATGCTGCGGTATTAGTTTAAAGACGTTTCGGTCTGCTATTAGTTTAAGGACGTCTCGGTCCGCTATTAGTTTAAGGACATTTCGGTCCATTGCAAGTTTTAGAACATTGCGGTCCATCATTAGTTTAAGGACGTCTCGGTCCGTTGTTAGTTTAAGGACGTTTCGGTCCACATCCAGTTTTAGGACATAGTGGTCCATTATTAGTTTAAGGACGTTTCGGTCCATCGTTGCCATATTTGAGGCGAGTTTCTAGTTTATGGACTTTTCGGTCCATGAGTCCTTCTTCATGAATGAACATGATGCTCCCGGCGTATCCATATTTTTCGGAGCATGCGGTTGTGGCGGGTTCACCTTCCAAATTTCGGACAACGCGAACTTGCCCTGTTGGTATTGGTCTTCAACCCAGTTCTTGAAGACGTAGCAATTCTCGATCAGATGACCTACCGTTTGGTGGTAAGGGCAATAATTAGGATTATCAATATCGCCTGGCCGCAACGGACGTTTTGGACTCGGCAGATTGATGAGTCTGTCGCACACTGCCAGCTCGAACAGTCCCCATGTTTTATCTTGCGGAAACGAGTAAGGACGTTTCAACTTTTCCTGGAGGGGTTGCCGCTTGTTGCTTTGGAGAGCAACCGGCCTAGGGTCACCTGATTGTTGTTGAGTGCTGGCGACGAGGGCCGTTTTTCTTTTTCCTTTATCCTTTTTGTTCGCTCCGTTGTTTGCAGGGCCGGGATTCTTTCCGAGTAGCATGCGATTGCATGGCTGAACGTTCTCGCAGCTTCTTAATTCCTTTATTTTTGAAATAGATTCCCCGAGGGAAGAGTTGGGACTAGCTTCTTCGTCAGAGTCGCTTCCAAAGGTGATAATTTGTGATCCCTTGAAGTCGGCTATATGACAGTCGGCGGTGGCTCTTTTGCGCTCATCTATCGCATTTTTCTGATGTCCACAAGCTTCACACTTTGTCCTGTCGAAGTGTCGCTTTTGAGCGACATACCCTTGCCACCAACAGTTAAAGGACTCGCAGTCTTCGGTAGGATGTATGATCTTCTGATGATATAAACAGAAGTTAGGGTGCATCTCTGCCTCAGCGAAAGAATTTTCTTCAGAGGGCGGTAGCTTCATTCCTACTGATAGAGCTTTGGCGAACCATTTCCTCGTCTTGAATTTGTTTTTACCCGCAGTGTATGGCTTTTGATTTGACAGGAATACCTTGGTTCTTTCCAGTATGGCCATTTCATGCTCTTGATTGGCTTTTGCTTTCAGACGAATTTCATTTAGGAAGGCATCGATCAACTTGTCTGACGGCCGCGGAATTTCTGTTTCAGGGTCCGCCATTGATTTCTCAGCGCAAGGATCCTCCTCATCATCCGTCAGTGAATGAGAAATCACATGACAAGTCGCTACGTAGTCTTCGGATTCATCCGATAAGTTTTTTCCATCGTTTTCATCCTCGACGAAAGAACAAGTTGCCCCCGGCGTGTCCGTCTTCTTTGGAGAGTGCGGCTGTGGTGGATTTACCTTCCAGCCTTCAGACAGTGTGAACTTGCCTTGCAGGTATTGATCCTCGATCCATCCCTTAAAGACGAAACAATCCTCAATCGGGTGACTTACCGTTTGGTGGTAAGGGCAATAATTGGGATTATTAAGATCGCCTGGCTGCGACAAACGCTTTGGACTCGGCAGATTGATGAGTCTGTTACGCACTGCTAGCTCAAACAGTCTTCTCGTTTTATTCTGAGGAAACGAGTAATGACGTCCTAGCCTCTCTTCGAGGGATGGGCGTGGACGCACGTTGTTTTGGCGAGCGACCGGCTTTGAGTTGCTCGACTGTTGCTGAGCGTTGGCGACGATGATCGCTTTTCCTTTCTCATTTCGGGGATCGGGTCTTGGAGGAGACGGTCTATGGCCCATCTGGTCCATTTGGGCTAATTTGTCGATCAAGGCCTGGAAGGTAGTCGGCCTGAAGAACATCATGAATTGCGAGATGGTCGCCTGCGGATCGAGAGTGCCCACAAACATGCCTACCGCAGGTGCTTCTTCTATGCGTTGTTCGCATTTCGACCATAGGTTTCTCCATCGTGTTGCGTATTGGACCCACGTTTCGCCGGGTCTTATCCTGGCATTTATCAGTGCTGTAATCGGGGTGCGTTCACTAGCACTTGCGAATCTTTGTGTAAACAGCAGTTCCATCTCTGCAAATGTTTTGACAGAGTCGTTAGGTAGCTCCGAATACCATTCAAAGGCTATTTCTGCTAAGCTGCCGACGAATTGACGTAGCAACAAATTGTCATCTCCTCCAGTATTGCCGCATAAGGCCCTGAATTGAGCGACATGCTGATGAGGATTGCCCGTCCCCTTGTAGACATGGAACTTAGGAATTGTATAGCCTGTCGGGTACTTAATCTGATCGTACCAACCCGGATATGGCCGCCCCGTCTTTACGACCTGACCGGCTGCTTCAGTCGCTTGATGCACCCGTATTTGCTGGGCGATGTATTCATCTAGGTCAACTTTGGAGATTGCCTCCTCCTTGGCTGTTGATAGAGCCGGCGGAGGATTTGACGTTTCTCCCCTGTCGTCTTCAAGGACGATCGGAGGATCTTCAGCAGGAGGGTCCGGCTGTAACATCATCCCTACCATATCTTGGAAGAGGAGCGCCATCTGTTTTATGTTAGCCACTTGCTCTGCAGCTTCTTTGTCCCTCTTTTCGAGGACTCTGCGTAAAAAGTCAGCGTCGGTTTCTTGTTCTTGACGCTCATCCGAAGGCGTTTCAGAGCTTTCTTTTGTCTCAGTGAGTGCAGCCATTGTAGTCATCATTTCCTGAAGCTTTTGTTGTTGCTCCTGGGCTTTCGTCACGGATCGGGTGAGCGGTCGGTGGCCCGTAGAAGTGCGGCTTTCCTCCTTTCCAGAAGCCATATAAACAGTGTGCACCACCATGCCCCCAGACTTGGGGCGTTTGTGTTCAGCGCTTTTATGCTTCGCCATGTTCACAGGGGCTTTTTGTGGCCTCCTTTTTTGAGTGATTGGAGTTAAGGGAGCCGTTGTAGTGGGCACCCAAGTAGCTTTTGCTTTTTGTGGTTTGACAGAGTAATCCTTCCCCTGCCGAACCTTCATCTTTTTCTGTCGTCGGAGGCAGTCTTGATCGATCACCGACTCTTGGACCTGTCGCCAGACTTTGTAAATTTTAGAGGACAGCCGCTGAGGGGGCTGCTCTAACTTCTTCTCTGGAGTATTCTCCATAGGTGAAGGAGTTCGTTTCAACATCGCAGTAGGAGAGTTTCTGCGCACCTTGTTGAGCAGTTCAAACCTGTTCTTGGTTGGAACAGCAGCATCGATCCTCACCATCGGAGCTGACGGAGTTATCCCAGAGGGGGAGTTGCCCCCAACCTTCCTTACTCGACGCCAGTGGCGACGTCGGGCATGTCGTGCTGATGGAGTTGTTTCAGCTATAGGGGCGACCTTCTCATGCCCCCTGTGTTGGTCAGAATATACTGGTACCAGCTTTTTAAAGATCGACGTCCGTTGAACGGGGACGGCCAACTTGTCAGAAGCGGACTTCTGAACATGGGAAGCAACCTTGGTGATTTCGCCAGGAACAGGTGTTGGGATAGCTATCCGCTTCGGGATAACGTCTTCTGGTATTGCAGGCCTCTTCATGAGCCTGTTAGAGCTCTGGCCTAGTCCGTTAAAAACTGAAGCAGCGGAGTTGGACGACCTGTTGAGTGGGGTCGCGGCAGTGGCAAGTCGGTCGAAGACCAACTTCTTTGGAGCTTCTTGCGATGTTATTGGGGCATTGAAGCTTATCAATGGGAGCATAGTCCCGAAGAACAATCCAGCGGTGGCCTGAGTTACTTGCTCCACTGGCATCTTGAAAAGGGAGGCCGCTTGGGGCCCATAAGTCACTCCTCCGGACGGGATGGAGCGAGAGATGCAGTTGCAGGTAGTGCAGTCTGAAGCCATTGATCTTCTGTTTCCTGCACGAAGCAAGATACCAAATCTTAGTACCTCGAATCCACAGGCAACCACAGCAAACCGCGATTCGTTCGCGAACACGACACATGAAGTGTGGAGTGGAAAGAGGAAAAGGTCCCACCGGGCGTGCCAGAATCTGTTCCCCTCCGAAAGGCGGCGCACAGGACCGCGATGTCCTGATGCTGGGATTCGGGGCAGATGCTATTTGGTTTTATTCGTCCACCTCTCCGAAGATGCCAAGTTGATTTATGGCACCGTGTATCGGAGGTTTAGACGGATGCGGCCGATGTAGCAGACTTCGTCAGATTCCCCCTCGCTTGAGGGGTTTTTGATTGTGGGGACGCTCTTCCCTGCAGGCGCAAGCCCCTGCAGTTAATTACGCTACCGCATCGCGGTAACAACTTTCTCCTTCTCCAGAATTTCACTTCGTGTCGTGTGTGTTTGTTTTGTTTGTGGTTGCCCGTGGATTGTATACGGAGACTGAGTAATGCCGTCGCCCGTAGGACGTGGATTAGTCCAAATCCGTATTTGCTTAGATTTGGGTTTGGTGTTTTTAGTTTAAGGATACGTTAGTCGCGTTGCGGCTAAGATCAACTTAAACGTTCGTTAAGGATACGTTAGTCCAGTTTGAGACTAAGATCAACTTAACGGGATCGTTTAGATCCGACAAAAGAGTGTTTGGGCTCTATTGTTCCAGTTTGGGAGATTCATAGTCCAATTTGGGACTAAAGTCTGTTTGGAGGATACATTAGCCATTTTGAGGCTAAGATCGACTCAAACGTTTGTTAAGGATACGTTAGTCCAGTTTGAGACTAAGATCAACTTAACGGGACCGTTTAGATCCGACAAAAGAGCATTTGGGCTCTATTGTGCCAGTTTAGGGACGTGGTGGTCCATATTCCAGTTTAGGGACGTTCCGGTCCGATATTAGTTTAGGGACATTCCGGTCCGATATTAGTTTAGGGACGTTTCGGTCCGATATTAGTTTAAGGACGTTTCGGTCCAATATTAGTTTAAGGACGTTTCGGTCCACGAGTTTAAGGACCCTGCAGTCCATATCGATGTGTGGTCGTTGGGACCCGTCACCTCTTTGACGTCGTTGAGGAATTACAACGACGGATGTCAAAGGAGTTCGGAGATGTACCCTCGAACCGGATGTAAATTGATTTAGAAGAGCAATTTTGCTCAGTCAATTTAATTTAAGGACTTATGGCCAAAATTGGGCTAAGTCCAGTTGAAATGTTCAACATTTTATTTGCTTTTGCATTGCATTTCTTTTTTTATTTTTATTTGGGCCTTGCCCAGAAAGGATGCAGAGCATCAATTTGTTTTGGGCTCTGCCCTTTTAGGAATGATGCAAGGCATCAATTTTATTTGGGCTCTGCCCTTGTATAAAGGATGCAAAGCATCAATTTATTTGGGCTCTGCCCATTTATTGCCTTGCAATTTATTTTGGCCTGTCAGGTCATTTTGATTTGGGCCTGGCCCTTTTAGTAATGCATTGCATTTGTGCAAAACACTGTTAATTTGAGAATCTTTTAGATTCAAGAACCGATGGTTCAAAAAAAGAAGTGCAAAGCACTATTTGATTTAGATCTAAGAAAAAACAAGTTTTTTCTTATTTTTCTTATCTCAGAGAACCAAAAGTTCATAAAAGTGCAAAGCACTATTAATTTAAGAACCTTTTAGGTTCAAGAACCGATGGTTCATAAAACAAGTGCAAGGCACTATTTGATTTAGATATAAAAACAAGTTTTTCTTGTTTTTCTTATCTCAGAGAACCAATCATGAAAGTGCAAAGCACTATTAATTTAAGAACTTTTCAGGTTCAAGAACCGATGGTTCATAAAACAAGTGCAAGGCACTATTTTATTTATTTATTTATTTATCGTTGAAGATCTATGATCTTGTTCATAAGAGAATTTTCTCTTCTTTTAAAGGTTTTTACCTTTTTTTTTTATTCTTCAAGAGTTCTCAAGAGTTCTCTTCTCTCTTTTTTTTTTAGCCAGATCTTCCCCCTTTTGAAATGAGGTCTAGGGTCCTTTTTATAGTGCCCATGAATTAGTTATAATTTGTTACATAAATCGTTTTCTGAGTGATTTGGGTAATTTTCCCCACCGTTGGATTTTCGATCCAAAGGCCCCTGCTTTACAGAAGAAAATCTTCTTGTTTTAACAAGAACAGAAAAGATTTATTCTGTTTTGCGCAACTCCCTCAGCGCGTGACACGTGTCGTGCAGCTGTGCTTGCGCAACTGCGCAGACACGTGTCGCGCAACTGATTTTTTTTTTCTTGCGCAGCTGCGCGCTGACACGTGTCGCGCACTGCGCGGCTGCGTGACACGTGTCGCGCAGCTGCGCGGCTGCGCTGACACGTGTCGCGCACTGCGCGGCTGCGCTGACACGTGTCGCGCACTGCGCAAATTTTTTTTTTTTTTTTTGGCAGAGCTTTGCTCTGATTGGAGAAAGAACAGAAGCATTGCTTCTTTTTCCACTTTGGAATTTAAACAGAGCTTTGCTCTGATTGGGATAAACAACGAGTAATATTCCTCGAGCCACCTGTAGAAGTGGAGCGACCCTTCTTCGCCGACTTCCTATTCTCTTTATTTTGATCGGCATGTTTCTGCACAACACATTCAGATTTAGTTTTCTAATTAAGCAACACAAAAAAATAAATTATATACTAAATAATGAATTACATTTAAAATACAAATCTGTTTGCGCTGAGAGTCGAAATATTGGCACAAGAGAGACCATGTATCTACGTCGACTCTCGCAAAGGCCGGAGTATGTAGGAGAGCCGCTCTCTCTGCCTCGAGAGTCGCCATCCATAGGGAATAGCAGTCGATCTTCAGCTCGTTCCTATTGTATCGGACCTTTGATTGCATGTTCTTCATCAGGCCATGGTACAGAGCGTGAAGATCGAGCACTCTCTCAGGATGATCAGGGTCGGGTACAGGCTGAAAGTCGTAATCCAACTGCAAATACAAAAAAAACAATGTTATTAAATTGCAAGTGTTAAATAATAATAAATATATTGGGTAAGTCAAATGAAACTATATATTAATACCCGAGTCTGATCTTAGAAGAGGGCAAATGAGCACCGGTGCTGGTCGCCCCACTCAACGTGAAGTGGATACTTCTTCACGAGACGGCTCTTATCCCCCATATACCGGCCGAACCCCTCGGCATAATCACCGGTATAGCGATAATCAGGGGTAAAGAAGAGGGGGAATGCTGCCCTCTAGATCTGTCGAGCCTCAGCCTGTGGGACTGATTCGGACCTCGAGTCCCCCTCTCGGGATGGGGATGCCCTGCATCTACAAGAAATATCAAGATAATCAATATTAAGACAAAGTGGTATTAATAAATCAAGGTTTAACGAAAATTGAAGTATGATATATACCTCCGGCGAAAAAAGCACGAGCCTGGGCCTAGACAGCAACACGAGCGGGACGATAGTTCCTCCGGTGAGGAACAGCCGGTGACCCGGACGTGGGCGCATCTCCAACTAGAAAATAAATATCGATAAAATTATATGAAGTTCATGTTTATTCTTAAAGAATATGTAAAATGAATAAATATTTTATATTTATTTATACAAACCTGCAGACTGAGCGGAGGGTATGGAAGTGATGGGAGTGACCCCTGCACCAGACGTGGACGCACCACCTATAATTAGACAATCAAATATTGACTATATAAGTAATTGCAAAAAAGAATGTGTATATCAATAATATAACATTCTAAATCAACATGTTTACACTATAGGATAAATAAGCATACCCGCAGGTGCGGTGGTGGCCTCTGTCCGAGATGTGGAGGCACCACCTATAGCCCGAGATGTAAGAACGTAAAAGCAAAAAGAATGTATGTATATTTATGATATAGCATTCTAAATCAATATACATGCACTATATGATATATAAACATACCTGGAGGTGCGGGAGTGGTCCCTGTCCCTGATGTGGACGCACCACCAACAGCTAGACAATCAAACATTGACTATGTAAGTAATTTTGACATGAATATGCATGTATATCTATAATATTACATTCAAAATGAATATGCATGCAACATAACTGGAGGTGCGGGAGTGGTCTCTGTCCCTGATGTGGACGCACTACCATCAGCTAGACAATCAAATATTGACTATGTAAGTAATTTTGACATGAATATGCATGTATATTTATAATATTACATTCAAAATGAATATGCGTGCAATATATCTGGAGGTGTGGCAAAGTCCACATGGAAGGAGGCATCCGAAGGGATCTCCGATTGGGGTGCAGGACCGGCCCTCTAAAGCTCCCTATGCAGCTCTCCGGGTGGCAGAACCGCTCTGCCTCTGCCTCTGCCGGTGCCGCGGCTGGAGCTCCTGCGCTCCTCGCTGCTCCCGTCATCGTCATCAAATCTAGATAAAACGGTTCGTGGACGCATTAGACAATCATTACATATGCATGCTATATATGTATAGATCGTAAAATGTAAAGTAATAATATAACATTACTGATAACCTTTTTCGTTTCCTGGACGCATTAGACATATCTACTTGGATTTCATCATCGATATCATTTCTAACCCACATATACAATTTAAGTATCCATAATAAATCACACCATCCGATCCTACCGTCGCAATCCCACTATTCTGAGTGGTTCTAGATGTTTTTATGTCCTTAATTTCGAATTTGTATCCAAAGACACCGAATCCTTTATAATATGTAACCTCCATACTAGGAAACTAAGTTAAATATCTTGAATCACTCTCTAATGATGCAGAAAAGTTCGGATCGTGGATCTAACAAAACAAATTTTACGACAAATACATAACGATATAAGTTTAGATTAAAACTGATAGCAATAATATGTTATTCGAATAACTTACATGATCTGCAACCCATTCGCTTGTGCTTTCAACCGTTTCGAGTAAATTTCGGCAACACTTTCCCGCTGTTCTCCAAATCGTATCGAATTCTTGTTCCAAGAACGTACAAAACACATCGACCGTTGATCGTCATATAGTCTGAAATCTATATTCGAATAAGATGATCTCCTTGTCCTATATTGACTCCAAACACCAATCGGCAGATCCTTTTACTAAAACACAAACAATTTCTCAATTTCTGTACTTTCTTTCCAAACTCTCACCGTTAGATCCGCTGTGAATTTAAGGGGGTGTCAAAGAAGAAAATATCGGACTAAATATGGCAAGTCCGCATGGTGATATTACGGATGACTCCAGTACCGTATAGACACTTATTTGATACCTTACTGAAAATTATTTGATTATATATTGGCATCGTGCATTATATGATGGTCAAATTCTATTATTAGGAGATTTATTTTCTTTTTTGAGTAAACTCAAACTTGAAATTTGTGTACGTAGTTCACAACTTCATCAACAATATTTAATCAACGTTTTCTACACTTGAAATGGTCAGAGCCAATGGCTCTTCCGATCCTTTTCCTCTCTCAAAAAGG
Source organism: Agapanthus africanus (assembly GCA_030015575.1). NCBI lineage: Eukaryota > Viridiplantae > Streptophyta > Magnoliopsida > Asparagales > Amaryllidaceae > Agapanthus > Agapanthus africanus. Next base: position 420,876,014 of record CM057351.1, read on the forward strand.
AAAAAAGGAAACGAAAAAACAAAAACTCGAGTTATACCGTCTTCTAAGCCAAACTTCTTCAAACCATTAATCTCTTCCAAGGCTAGCTCCGTTTTGTGTATTGCGAGTTTGCATGGATATTTTTCTAGGAATATCTTTTTATTGGCAATAAAATCTCTCCACTTCAGCATCTCCTTCTTACAGTGCAATTGAATTCAAGGAAAGAATTCGCCTCACCTCAAAAGAACCAAAGTTACAATCTGCCTAGCATCGTGCGAAAGAGACTAGAGGCTACATTGTCCGTCTTGCTCAATGCATCAACGAATATGTCGTTCCCTTCTCGTCGCCTATGCAAACAACGGCTTCCAAATCAATCTAGATTTTTGTCTAAACTCATGGTAGACGATTTACCGTGAGCTTACGGGAGGGTGTTAAAGATGGAAAGATCATGGCTAATTCTATTTCTTATAATGGCTAATTAGAATGCCATATTTAGAGAGATCATAATGTATTTCCTGTTCTAGAATTTCTATTTCACATTTTCTATAGTCTTATTTGTATAAATAGCGCATAATGATACTAATAAAATCAATCGATTCATTGCATGGTTTTAATGCCAATGACTCTTCACTTGTGTGCATGGCATCATTTTTTTGGCTGTAAGCTAGTATTCTATTTAACAATCTCAGAAATTGAACCCATTTTGTTTAGTAGAAGAAATATGAGATGCAATGAGATGATGCCCTGCAAGCTCAATTGTAGCTTTTCACTACAGTAACAACTGCGTATATGCCTGCAGCCTACATATGTTTACATGACTGAAGTATTGTAACCAACTAATTAATCCCAACCCAACCCCAACCCCAACCCCAACCTCAACTAATTAACCCTAACCCTAACCCCAACCAATTAACCCTAACCCTAACCCTTTGATCCTAACCCTAACCCTAACCCTAACCCTAACCCAACCCTAACCCCAACTAATTAACCCTAACCCTAACCCTAACCCTAACGGAACAGAACCCTACCCTTACCCCTAACCCTAACCCTAACCCTAACCCTAACCCTACCCTAACCCTAACCCTACCCTAAATTGAACACTAACCCTCACCCTCACCCTAATTGAACCCTGAACCCTAGCCCAAGTAGCAACCCATTAATCATCAAAATTATAAATAAAAGCATTATTAGAAGTAAAAATTTGAGATTTACTAACCTGTAGCTAGGCCGACGATGGAGGAGACCGGTGGTCGACGACGCAATTGGCGACGAGTCGCGGGCGGTGGCGACGAGGATGTCGACGAGGAAGTTTTGGGAGATCGAGGGCGGTGGCGGGCCGCGGGCGGAGGGCGGTGGTGACGAGACGCGGGAGAGGTGGCGACGAGAGGCGCGCACGGGAGATCGAATAAGAGAGGATTTTTTGGTAATGAGGACTTTTCTGTGTTTTTTTATATTAATAACCCATATATGCTCCTACGGACTTAACCGTAGGGCCTTCGTTTGCGGCTCCGTAGGGCCAAAGGGCAAATTACGTTTTAATATTTTTAAATTAAAACGTAGGGCACCGTAAAGACAACCATGGGGACCTACGGAGTAATCCGTAGGGGCAATAAAATGTTGCCCCTACGGCTGCCTTTATTCGTAGGGGCAACCCTTTATTGTAGTAGTGGTTATGGTTAATTTTGAGGGTAGGGTTAGGGTTAATTTTGGGGTTAGGGTTAAGTTAGTTTATTTGTTGAAAATTTTAGGTTTAGAACTTGAGTTAGATTGTTAATTTTAGTTAATTATGATTAGGAGAGTGTGTGTGTTGTTGTTATTGATAGAAAATGGATACATATGTAACTAAAAATTTGTGTGATTGTAGGATTGACGTGGGTGTGATAGCTCCTGTTTCTTCACTTTCTATATACGTCAGTCTCCGGTACACAACTTTATCACTTTTAATTCGTAAGTGCTAAAATAAGCCTAAGTCACCAAATTAAATATTAATTAAACAGATAATATAGATACTTGACATGCTATAAACCAATTAGATATATGCATGCTTTCTTTCACGAGTTTAAAATCATTTAATCATCATTTCTTAAACAAATAGTCAATATCAGGATCTAATGTGGATGTGTGTGTACCGTGTGTGTAATATATTGTTTATGAAAATGTGGTTGTGTGAAAGAGAGTGCGTGAGACTTACCTTTATGTAATTTTCGTTGTATGGATGCGTGTTTATTTTAATGAATGCAGATGCTTCGTTAATAATATCAATTGTTTGAAAACTTACTATTCAAACTGAAAATTCCAAAACCTTAAACAAAATAGTTAAATAACCGACGATACTGAAACGATAACCATCAAAACCAATCTAATTAAGTGCATGCTACTCGATGATGAAAAAGGTAAACCGATACATATCGTTATCGAGTATCTCACATTGAAAAAATATCGTGATTTAGAACCCGTCTATCAGTTATATGCGTACGATTATTTTCGTGACATAAAACTACGCGTGCGTTGTCAACCTCGAACGTTAATCGTTTTTCGTTGACAACCATCTCGTAATTTATGCGATGAGAATACTAGCCATACTATAACCAATAGATTTATCGCATTTTTGACAAGTTAAGAATGTATAACGTATACACTTCTCTGCATACTTACGCTTTTCATTCGTTTTGAGATGAGTTTCGTCAGTACCATTCCGCTGGTTCTCCGTGTACAAATATAGTTGAGATGATCATCTCAATACTGATAGTATTGAGATGTTTATCTCTTCTATTGCAGTGTACTCGGAGAACAGCGGGGAGGTGCTGCCGAACTTTTCTCGAAACGAATGAAAACATAAGTTCAGAGGGTGTATACGTTATACATTCTTAATGGGATAGAAACCTTACCCCCGACAACCATTACCCATTGACATCCAAGATAGAAGCGTTAATATTATTTCCAGCCATGATAAATCACTCAAATGTATTTCCGAGACACTGTTGCTATTATCTTCTTTGTTTATAACCATCTCATTCTTAGCTTTCTCACTACGGGTTAGAATTATTAATATCATGTATGATTTTAAAATGTTTGTTATGATATAATAATTAATTGTGAACTGTATTAGGTTTTACGTATCGAATAAGAATGGATAAGATTTGGATAAATAAGAACAAGTTTGGCTCTGAATTTAAAATTGGTGTAGAAGAGTTTATGCAATTCTCGTCAAGAGTGGGTGGTAGTCGGATCCTCTGGCCCTGTAGAAAATGTTGTAATGGTAGAAGTGATAGTCGAGGGGCGGTTCGACAACATATACTTGCTAACGGATTCTGTGAAGGTTACAATTTTTTCTGTGTGTGTGTAGTAACCGCAATCAATAACGGTGCCGCGTGTAGCTAGACCGAGATGAGTACGGGTCGTCCTCAGGGAAACGTTGAATCTTTTAATCTTACTTTAGACGTGTTGATTAGAAAAGGAGGAAGAATAAAGAATGGTGAAGAAGGGTTGTGGGTTCTAGATCTACGTCAAACACGGATGCAGGATATAGATCTAGATTAACTACGGATGTATGTTTTATATTAGAAGGGGGCTTGTAGGGTTCGTTAAGATTTAGTAGTCATAAATGATTAATTAAAGATTATTCTTTTTATCCTTTAATAAATTTAAAACTAGATCGACAGTGATGCATATAGATTAGGGTTTCTGGAGGGAAAAGGGTTCCTACTCTTAACCCCTATCTTGACATGGATCTCCATTCATGTCTAGCCTTTACCAAAACAATTGTTAATCTAATTTCTAATCGTGGTCGTGACTATCAATGAATTGATAGCGCGCCCAATTAGGATGCTAACTATTCTTTTGATAAAGTTTATAAACTTTATAAGACGTAAAAAGAGTTTAAGGATCTTCATCATCCATTAATCTACCCTAATCCTACGAACCCTAACAAGCGGAGAATTACTCGCGCATGTTAGGAAAAGAAAAGATAGAAAGGAAAATCATATTGAAAACTACAGAAAATAAAATGATATAAGAAAACTACCTTTATGAATCAACAAGATCAAGTACACTTTGTTCCTTTAGAAAATGATTACAAAACCCTAGTTTGCTTCTCGATCTCTTCTAAGGAGTTAGATGAACTGTTGATGATTAACCAGGATTTTTGAGCCGTCCTGGACTTCGTGATCGCGTCGGTTTGATGATTTTTCCAAGAGGCTCTCGGTCCTTATTTATAGTCACAGAGCCAGAACCCTAGTTTCCTAATATGGTAACTAGTTGTTAGGATCCCAACCAGAAAATCCAGAGCCCTAACTTCTCAATATTGCGGCGGAACCGCGGCCATTTGGTGGGTTTGGCCGTGGATCCACGATGGGTTAGGGGGTTCGTTGCTTTAAAAATCTTGTGGCCTTTTCTGGTGACACATGTAGGCTATTTTGATATCTGGAATCTGAAAATCTTCTCTAAGTCTCTGCCAGAATTGATTTCTTCGATTTACTTTAAGATTTCGGCAGATTTGATCTCGATAACTCGGATTTCCTTGATTCCTGTCCTGATATAATTTCTACACAATTATCTCAATAAATAATGTTAGTAGAATTTGTTTTTATTGAGATATTATCTTAACCATTTGACATTATATTATAGTTTTAAGAGAATTGTCAAAGATATTTAATAAGGTAAGCATATTTAAATAGACCAAATATTACATAGACATTATATGCTTACATTTTCCTTCATAATGTTAATTATAATATATAAACATATGAAAATAGTATTTTTATGGATAAACCCTCATATGTGTCATATTTATACCAAACACCTTTTATTATATAAAAATAGTAAGGAAAATGTCATATCAAATGCGCAATATTTTCAACTGAACAACTACCCCCCAAACTTAACTTTGATCATCCCAAGCAACCTAGTTATTCAAAAGAAAAGAAAAAGAAAAGACCTAAGTAGCACACTTTCGTAGGCAAAACGATTGCACCGAGCACGTGCAACAAACCGTTAAACCTCTAGGTGTCCTTAGTAGGAAGAGTGTTGTCTCCTGAGCGTTTTCTGCAGATTACACCCACAAAATCTTATAATAAAAGAAAAATAGTGAAAGTTACATACAAAGATCAGAATTATGAAAGAAAGAACTTGAAAATAAGAGTTTTCAACTACACCAGTTTTTCAGTTGCAATGAGCCCTATTTTAATGATCATGGAAAAAAGTTAGAAATCACATCATCTCTCAATAAAACACAGCCTTTAGTCTTCCTATCTTTCTTCCAAACATTGATCATATACCCCTACGCGTGTGTAAAAGACATCTCTACACTTAGAGAATTCAATTCAAGCTATCATACTCTTGTCCATCTTCCAAAATACTTTTTAGTCGGTGAATTTTTTTTTATGAAATTGCTCACACATCTTTCATGCGACCGTTAATACTTCTTGAGGTACTAACCGACAATTTACAAAATGTGCTTGCGTATTAAGGTGTAATTTCTCGTCTTGCAACACCTAAGGCTGAGCAGTGGCTCCCAAACCAGTTGGTCTAAGGCAATAGGTGATAAAGCACCCTCGCTATATTTTTTTATGCTGCCTTAGTAATTACAAAACCAGTGTTCATTTTTTTCTTCACCACTTATACTTTTTTTCCTTCATACTAAGGTTTTTAGATAAGAGCATTTCAAGGTATCCTCTACTATCCCAAGTTTCAAGATGTGTGTAAGTGCGTATAGTAGGGTATCAACATTCAGATGTTTGGCCTCAAGTATAAGGACTATTTTTCAGATTTATTTTTATCCTCAGATTAGTAATTTCCTTCATCTTGCAAACCCTTGGGACAACGGCTCATAGCTACTTATTACTAGTTTCATTTAAGAAGATATCTAACTTTCTTGTTTTTCTTAAACTCTTCTTATCTTTCAAATGTAATTTTTCACTTTCTACTCTTTTATTATAATTTTTTTTAATGCCCAGTGCCAAAGATAATTCAGTGAATACAAATCTCCCCCCAAAACCTATTTTCAGCAGTGTCCTCACTGATGTTGTCCTTTGAGAGCATAGACTTGTAGACTTGGGGAAAGACAATAATAGGGGTAAAATAATAATTAAATGAAGTCTACCCCCAAACTTGTTCATTGGCACGTACATAAATTCAGTTAAGTCTTTTTTTTTCCGCTCACCTCCATTCTTAAGATGATACAATGTTACCGAAATATGGAGGCGAGGCGGAGGAATTTAGTTATGATAAAGTGGCTCCTGTAAAAACAGGAGCTCCTCCGCTGGGTCAGCAGAGAAATACGGTTTTAATCTGTGCCCATTTACTTTAAAAATTGAACCGTTTTTTATATTTTCAACTTCTACCGCCTCGTGCAGGTGTACATATCGCATAACAAAAGGTCCTTTCCAACGAGATTTAAGCTTACCCGGATGAAGATGGAGACGGGAATCGTAAAGAAGGACTTGTTGTCCCGGTATAAAAGTTTTTCTAAAATGATTTTTATCGTGGAACACTTTAGCCTGGTTCTTTACTATCACCGCATTATCGTAAGCTTCTCCCTTATCAATTGCTTTCTCCTAATAGAGTGATTCATCGCGGAGTTCGCTTAGCTCATTCAATTGCAGCTTCCGATAGCTGCTAGCTTGATCAAAATCGAAGTTTAGCTCTTTAATAGCCCACATTTCTTTATGTTCGATCTCGACAGGAAGGTGGCATACCTTCCCAAACACAAGGCGGTATGGAGACATACCAAGATCGGTCTTATAAGCGGTGTGAAATGCCCAAAGGGTATCTGTCAATTTGGTTGACCAATCTTTACTGTTTTTAGAAACCGTCTTCTCCAAAATTTGTTTGATTTTCCTATTTGAGATCTCAGCTTGCCCGCTTGTTTGGGGATGATAGGGCGTAGAAAGTTTGTGGTTGATTGCATATTTCCGCATCAAAGCCTCAAAAGACCGATTACAGAAATGCGTCCCGTTGTCGCTGATTATAGCGTGAGGGTGTCCGAATCGCGAGAAGATATTTTTTTTAAGAAACTTAATAACAATCTTGTTGTCATTAGTGTGATACGGTATTGCTTCCACCCATTTTGAGACATAATCAACCGCTAACAAGATATATAAATTCCCAAGAGTTGGGAAAAGGGCCCATAAAATCAATACCCCAAACGTCGAATATCTCTACAACCAAGATAGGTTGGAGCGGCATCTTATTTATACGTGAAATCCGACCCAAGTGTTGACACCGCGGATAAGTTTTGTAATGATCATATGCATCTTTAAATAATGTTGGCCAATAAAAGCCACATTGCAAAACTTTCTCCGCCGTTTTTCGAAGACCAAATTGACCACCGCATGCCTGATCATGACAAAATGATAACACACTCTTGAATTTCTCGTTAGGGACACATTTGCGAATGATTTGATCGGAACAATACTTAAACAAATAAGGTTCATTCCAGTAAAAGTGTTTTACTTGGGATAGAAATCGAAGTTTGTCTTGTTTCGACCAATTGCTAGGAATAAGTCCCGTTGCTAGATAATTCACAATATCCACGAACCAAGGTTCGCAGGATACGTTCAAGAGCTGTTCGTCAGGAAAGGAGTCATTTATCGGCACGATCAACGTTGGTGAAGAAGAGATGCGAGAAAGATGGCCGGCTACTACGTTTTCATATCCACTCTTGTCTTTTATGACGAGATCAAACTCTTGTAACAACAGGATCCAACGTATTAGCCTGGCCTTCGCATCCTTCTTAGATAAAAGGTGTCGTAGGGCCGAGTGATCTGTGTAAACCACTATTGGCGAGCCAATCAAGTAGGGCCTGAATTTTTCTAATGCAAATACAACTGCCAAGAGTTCTTTCTCAGTAGTTGTGTAATTAATTTGTGCATCGTTCAAGGTCCTACTTGCATAGTAAATTACATGTGGCATCTTATCAATGTGTTGTCCTAAGACTGCACCAATAGCAAAATCTGATGCATCATACATAAGCTCGAACAGGTGGTTCCAATCCGGAGATGATAGAACGGGGGCTGTAGTGAGAGAACTTTTAAGTGATTCAAAAGCAGCCTCACAATCCAAATCGAAATGAAATGTTGTATCCTTGGACAAGAGAAGAGTTAAGGGTCTAGCAATTTTGCTAAAGTCCTTAATAAATCTCCTATAAAATCCTGCATGACCAAGGAAAGATCGTATATCTTTGACTTATTTAGGACGAGGGAGGTTATGGATGACATCTATTTTAGCTCTGTCTACCTCAATGCCTTTTCGTGAAATTATATGTCCAAGGACAATACCTTCTTGGACCATAAAATGGCATTTTCCCCAATTCAAACTTAAGTTCTTATCCTTACAGCGGGTAAGAACCGCGTCATGATGACGAAGGCAATCCTCAAAGGAGTCCCCAAATATAGAGAAACCGTCTATAAATATCTCCCGAAAATTCTCGACCATGTCTGAGAATATCCCCATCATACACCGCTGAAATGTAGCGGGAGCGTTGCATAACCTAAAGGGCATGCGTCTATAAGCAAAAGTACCGAAAGGACAAGTAAATGTTGTTTTACATTGATCCTTTTCGGCGATGGGGACTTGGTTATAGCCAGAGTATCCGTCCAAGAAACAATAGTATTCGTGTCCAGCTAATCGTTCCAACATCTGGTCAATGAAAGGTAGAGGGAAGTGATCTTTCCTCGTTGCGGCATTGAGTTTTCTGTAATCAATACATACGCGCCACCCAGTTTGGGTGCGTGTTTGGATCAACTCATTAGCCTCATTAGTGATGACCGTGATGCCAGACATTTCAGGAACTACATGAATAGGACTTACCCATTGGCTATCAGATATCGGGTAAATTATACCACTATCAAGGCACTTGACGATTTCTTTCTTTACCGCCTCCTTCATAACGGGATTTAACCATCTTTGTGGGTCTCGGGTTGGCTTGGCTTCATCTATCAGATGTATATAATGTTCAACAATTAAGGGACTAATCCTTTTTATGTCAGCCATTGTCCAACCAAATGCTTGCCGATTTGATCTCAATACTGCCAAAAGTGCGTTCTCTTACTCTAAAACTAGAGAAGCGGATATTATCACGGGTAAAAACTCATTCTCACCTAAATATACATATTTAAGATGAGAAGATAGCGGTTTGAGATCTAGAGTCGGCGGAGAGACGATAGAAAGAGGGGTAAGGGAATGATATTCAGACTCCCTGAGAGATTCATAATTTGCATAGGATATTGACTCGGAAAGCGCTACTGAATTTTGCAACGAGTCAACGGATTCAAACTCTGGGATGGACTCATTGAAGATATCCTCACTATAAGAATTTTCCAGATCAAACAATGTCGCACTAATGTTGTCAAGATCATCATAGCAAAGTACTTCCGCTTCGCAGCTGTCGGAAGCGATCTCGTTGATGGAACATATATCGATTAAATGAGCAGAATTTTCAGATGGTTGACTTCCTAGCTTGTAAATATTAAGCTCAAGTGTCATCTTCCCGAAGGATAAGTTCATAGAACTGTTACGATAATTATAATTAATGACAGCGTTGGAAGTTGTTAAGAAAGGTCAACCGAGTATCACCGGGATTTGGTTGCGTGAGTTTGCCATAGGTTGTGTATCTAAAACAATAAAGTCCACAGGGAATATGAATTCCCCGACTTTGATTAACACATCCTCAAGCTCACCCCTAAGTTGGGCGATAGATCGGTCTGCCATCTGGAGAATGCAGTGGGCAGGTTTCAACTCTCCTATACCTAGCTGCTTATAGACGGAATATGGAAGCAAGTTAACACTAGCGCCGAGGTCAAGTAGAGCACGATTGATGCTTTTCCCCCAATAGTTATAGATATTGTAGTACAACCGGGGTCTTTACATTTCTTAGGCAATTGTTGGGTAAAAGCTGTGCTCACGTTACTTGTCATGAATACTTTTTCGGCACTTGAGTTTTTCTCTTCCTAGTACACAAGTCCTTAAAGATTTTCGCATAAGACGGAACTTGATGAATAGCATCTAGGAGAGGGATATTTATGTTAACTTGTTTAAACATTTCCATAATTTTCTCCATTTGTGCGTTAGGTTTGTTGGCCCTCAACCTGTTTGGAAATGAAGCTTTATCAATAAGTTTTGGGTCCAACATTTGTGGAGAAGTTTGTGGGGATGGAATCGATCCCAGAATTGGAGTAGGGATCGTTTTGGATAGATTTATGGAAGTGGGCAGTGGGTTCGAGCTTTGGGGAAAACGGAGAATAGGCTTGGAAAAAGGTGGAAGACCAGACGAAATAGGGCAAGAAGTGGAAGCCGGGGTTTCAATTGATTCCTCATCATCAATCTGTTCACCCATTTGATTGTTCAACACTCTTCCTGATCTCAACGTGGTAACGACACTCACATTGTGACTTTGTAAGTGGTCAGGATTCGGTAGGGGTTGAGATAGAAGTTTCTCTTTTTTTCTCGCACTCATTGCGGCATTTATTTGTGCAAGTTGTGCTTCTATCGATTTAATACTTTCACCATGGGAGTTGGTGGTCTGTGTTAAAGTTCGGATAGAAAACTTGATTTCATCTGTCGACTGCATGGAATGTTTAATAAACATATCCACGCTTCGTTCAAGTGCAGATGAGTTTTCAGTCCCGGCCGTTTGGAAATAATTATTGGCCGGGTTTTGAAAAGGTTGCGATTGAAAGGGGTGTTGACTCTGTGGTGGTGGTTGCTGTTGCTGTGGAGGAGGTCTTTGATAATTGCTTTGGAACTGGTTTTGATTTTGGTTTTGGTTTTGGTTCCAAGCAAAGTTAGGATGATTCCTCCACCCTTGATTGTATGTGGAAGAATAAGGATCGTTTCTAGGTCGCTGCTGAAGAGCAGCATTAGTTTGCTCGTGACCTTGAAACGGTGCATTCATAGGACATTCTTCCGTCAAATGTGATGGATCGGAACAGCAACCACACACGGTCTTGGAGAGCGTTACCTGGTTTAGGGAGACTGATGAGAATTTGTTCTCAATAGCGTCGAGTTTCTTTTACATCGCTGCCATTTCGGGTTTTACTGCGATGGAAATATCGAGCTGATGAATACCTCCTCTAAATGAAGGTGGTCTAATGCTTTCCCACTGCAAATTGTTTTCAGCGAGACCTTCAAGATATTTTCAGGCTTCACCATCGTCTTTGGACATGAAATTGCATTGACACATGGTTTCAAGCATCTGCTTTGTCGCTGGATTAATGCTTTCATATATAATTCGGCACAGATCCCATCTATGTATTCCATGATGAGGGCACTGGAAAAGCAGATCCTTAAACCGTTCAAAGCACTTCCAAAATGGTTCATTGGAAAGATGGAAAAACTGGTTGATCTTGCTCCTAACACGGGTGGTCTTATGATTTGGGTAAAATTTCTTAAGGAATGCTATTACGAATTCGTCCCAATTGGTAATGGAGTGTGCGGCAGTGTTATAAAGCCATTTTTCTGCTAAGTTGCACAAAGTGAACGGGCGAAGACGTAATCGCATAGCATCCACGGACAGTTGTGAAGTACCCATCATTGCGCACACGTTTTCGAAATTGGTGATAAAAACGTACGCATCTTCAGACTCGAGCCCGTGAAATTTGGGCAACAGGTTGATGAAGTGGGGTTTAATTTCAAAATTATCCCCATTGTCTGGAGGAATAGATAAACAGGTAGGAAGGGGCCACGCATAGGATAGCATCTTTCTTGGAGAGAAATGCGCGGTGGATTCTGCGCACCTATGGACGGTGGCAGGGTGGTGTTATAATCTGATGGAGAACCGTCTATCTTGGTCGATGTGGTGGGTGGTGGGGGAAAAGAAGATGAAAAAGTACCAACTTCGGAGTCGATAGAAAAAACGCGGACAAGACGGGCACTAGAATCCCGTGTCCAGCCAAGCATGCACTAAGCGGGTTTAGTGCAAGTGGCAGCGTGTGTGTGCTTTAAAATTGGTTTGTTTTAAAAAATGTCGGACGTGAGACAAATCACACAAAAATGCATAATCAACTCTAGAACTAAGGTTACCTAGGTCAAGTCTCTAGACCGTTCCTAGACTTCCAAAGGACAAGCCGCAGGATCAATCCTCTACCACCTCTTTACTACTCTTGTGGCCAGGTAAGTGCCAGGTAAGTGGGAGGTATCCGCTATACGAATCACCGAAAATAGCGGGCCTAATTAAGTAACCGCTTGTCTCAGACACACTTGCCTAGACGCCACAAAAGTAATGCGGATAAGCGATAGATTACCCACGACCTTTCTTTTTCCTTATTGAGTGCGACAGTCCTTAGAGTCTTGTCTAGATATTTTTTAAATTAATGTAGGGTTGATGTGGATGCTCATTTTATGATTTGCGGGGCCTAGGAAGGGTGATAAAATCCCCACCTAATCTGAATTTGGTCTTTGGCCCTTAATGTCCGTATTAAAATATGCAAAAACAAACCGCAAAACAAAACTTGCAAAAAGATTTTTGCGCAGAGATATTTTTGCAAAGAATCCTGCAGAAAAGATATTTTATTAGATTTCAGAGGAGAGAGAAGGAGTTGAGAAATATACTAGAGAAGTTTGAAACCCTAGTTCCCTAAATGCGCCGCGTTTCTGCCGCTATTTAGCCTTACTGTCGCGGTTCTGCCGTCGAAAGGAGGGGTCTCGTGAAGATTTTTGCTACGTGACCTCCCTTCGCTCCTCTGGATCTTGATGAATGTCTCTGGCTCTCTGTTTCCTCAAGTCTGTGACTCCAGACCCCCTTGCAAAATTCACACAATAATCGTTAAATATACAATTTGCAATTTTGTTTATTTATGATATGGATCGAATAAGAATTCAACACGAATAGTAAGAAAAATAAATTATGCACGTATCCTCAGCAACGGCGCCATTTGGTTGATGATTTTTTCTGTGTGTATGTAGTAACCGCAATCAATAATGGTGTCGTGTGTAGCTAGACCGAGATGAGTACGGGTCGTCCTCAGGGAAACGTTGAATCTTTTAATCTTACTTTAGACGTTTTGATTAGGAAAGGAGGAAGAATAAAGAATGGTGAAAAATGGTTGTAGGTTCTAGATCTACGTCAAACACGGATGCCAGATATAGATTTAGATTGACTACGGATGTAGGTTTTATATTAGAAGGGGGCTTGTAGGGTTCGTTAAGATTTAGTAGTCATGGATGATTAATTAAAGATTACTCTTTTTATCCTTTAATAGATTTAAAACTAGATCGACAGTGATGTATGTAGATTATGGTTTCTGGAGGGAAAATGGTTCCCACTCTTAACCCCTATCTTGACATGGATCTCCGTCCATGTCTAGCCTTTACCAAAACAATTGTTAATCTAATCTCTAATCGTGGTCGTGACTATCAATGAATTGATAGTGCGCCCGATTAGGATGTTAACTATTCTTTTGATAAAGTTTATAAATTTTATAGGACGTAAAAAGAGTTTAAGGATCTTCATTATCCATTAATCTACCCTAATCTTACGAACCCTAACAAGCGGAGAATTACTCGCGCATGTTGGGAAAAGAAAAGATAGAAAGGAAAATCATATTGAAGACTACAGAAAATAAAATGATATAAGAAAACAACTACCTTTATTAATTAACAAGATCAAGTACACTTTGTTCCTTTAGAAAATGATTACAAAACCCTAGTTTGCTTCTCGATCTCTTCTAAGGAGGTAGATGAACTGTTGATGATCAACCAGGATTCTTGAGCCATCGTGGACTTCGTGATCGCGTCGGTTTGATGATTTTTCCAAGAGGCTCTCGGTCCTTATTTATAGTCACAGAGCCAGAACCCAAGTTTCCTAATATGGTAACTAGTTGTTAGGATCCCAACCAGAAAGTCCAGAACCCTAACTTCTCAATATTGCGGCGGAACCGCGGCCATTTGGTGGGTTCGGCCACAGATCCGCGGTGGGTTAGGGGGTTCGTTGCTTCAAAAATCTTATGGCCTTTTCTGGTGACACATGTAGATTATTTTGATATTTGGAATCTGAAAATCTTTTCTAAGTCTCTGCCGGAATTGATTTCTTCGATTTACTTTAAGATTTCGGCAGATTTGATCTCGATAACTCGAATTTTCTTGATTCCAGTCCTGATATAATTTCTGCACAATTAGCTCAATAAATAATGTTAGTTTGTTTTTATTGAGATATTATCTTAACCATTTGACATGATATTATAGTTTTAAGAGAATTGTCAAAGATATTTAATAAGGTACGCATATTTAAATGGACTAAATATTATATAGATATTATATGCTTACATTCCTTCATAATGTTAATTATAATATATAAATACATGAAAATAGTATTTGTACTGATAAACCCTCATATGTGTCATATTTATAATAAACACCTTTTATTATATAAAATTAGTAAGGAAAATGTCATATCAAATGCGCAATATTTTCAACTGAACAGTTACATTATCTGGAACTTGCATGGAGAGGTCGTGGACTATAGAATCGGTGCACATTGTCTGTTACCGCTACCTATGAGAACCCCATCAACTACCAGTTTAAATGATATAATGGACGTGTTATATGATGGTATGAACGATGATACCCCTATGGATGATGCGGTTTCAGATTCCGAATCTGCTAGTTTTTTTAAGTATATGGAGGATGCTAAGAGACTTCTTTATGAAGGTGCGACAATGGTGAAGTTGGATTGGATGGTTCGCATGTTTCATCTTAAATGCAAAAGTTTATGGAGCTACAAGTCGGTCGATGACTTTCTAAAGATAGAGAAGGAGGCTTACCCGAATTCTGATCTCCCTGCAAATTTTCAAGAGATGAAGAAGATTATTGCCGATATCGGTTTCAGTTATCAAAAAATCGATACATGTCCAAATGACTGCATGTTATTCATGACAGATGATGTCAGGAATTTAAATAAGTGTAGAACTTGTAGGGAATCGAGGTGGATATTACCTAAAAGGCCGCCGAGGGACGAGGAGTCAATTCCGAAAATTCTTGTAAAGGTGTTGCACTTTTTTTCTATTAAGAAAAGACTACAGAGATTATTTCTGTCGTCTAAAACCGTCGAACATATGACATGGCATGCAGATGGTCGCAGGAAGGATGGAGTCTTACGGCATCCCGCTGATGGTGAAGTGTGGCAAAGATTTGACGCTCAATTTCCGACGTTCGCCGCGGAAGCTCGTAATGTGAGACTTAGATTATCGGATGATGGATTGGAACCGTTTAAAAGAGGTGCATCTCACAGTGTATGGCCCGTCACACTAGTAGTTTATAACCTCCCGCTGTGGATGAGTATGAAACAATCTTATATCCAAATACCTCTGTTGATCCGTGGAAGCAACTCTCCTAGTATTGATATCGATGTTTTTTTGAAGCCGTTGATCGATGAGTTGAATGAGCCGTGGGAGACCGGTGTCACGCCCCGCTTCCCAGTAAATGGAAACAGGTACGTGACGAGGCCGCGACGTATTTATTTCGAGAAAGTCCTTTTCCGGAATAAATACGCTAAGCGTAGAAGAATCAATATAAAATAATAAGAAAATTAACATGAGATTAAAATTTCAACAACTTTATTTACATTCAACTTGATTCATTTACAATACATGATTTCAACTGAAAGGAAATAAAAGAACAGAAATGCTTAAACAAGTGGCATACATAAACTGAGAAGAAGATAACTGGTCTAGGCCTGGATCGCGATCTGATCGTGCTCCTCCTCTAAGATATCTATCTCCTCAGTCTCCACAGTATCTGACGAACATTCCAAGAAAACAAAGGTGGGTGGAATGTCCGTCAGCGAACTTTCACTCGGTAAATCCCCAAGATATGAAGTGAAATATAAAGTGGAATGATAAAGGAAGTGTATATCATGAACAACTGATTATGAGGTATGGTGTCTCAGCATGACATTTTATGTAAACACGACAATTTTATTTAGCATGCAGTTCTATCGTAATATATATGAACAAGTATGGTAGTATATATGACAAGTAGGTAAACATGATAGTAGAGCATGAGCATGGAAACAATTATAACATGGCCGTGTATTGTAGGTATGGTGAACATGAAGTGAATGTAAGTGTCTTAACAGGTCTCTACTTGGGTATACTAATTTAACGTAAGTTTAAGGATGAATGTCTACCAATCTCAAGAGTGTTCTCGAACCCAACATGCTATAATCTAGGGGTAAGGAACCACGGGCCCGAATCAAGTGTTAGTAACGGGACTTCAACCTAGTGTTGAAGTATTCCAAACTCAACAGGCTGTAATCTAAGAGCAAGAAAACACGGTCCCTCGTGATAGCTTGCTTGTGTTAGTAGACATAGATTCATGATCTAGTGGGACTCCTAAGATTTCGTTGGATTCACGTATAAACTACCCAACCCTCCGTATATGCTAAGTTACAACTAAAATTACCAGCCTTGCTCGAATCCATGGATACATCGAGTTGCAAGATTGAGTTCATGTCTATATCATGTATTTATGTCAAGTATTCATGTATTCATGTCAAGTTGTATTCATAATTCAAGTCAAGTCACAATGTTCAAATATTCATATTTTGCTTTAGTCAAGTTCAAGTGTTCCGATTCATGATCAAGGGTCAAGTATACATGTTTGTTTTCGATGTTTGAGTTCAAGATCAAGTATTCATGTTTGGTTTTAAATTCAGGTTTGAGTTTGGTTTCAGACTCGAGTTAGACTCAGACTTGAGTCAGACACTTGTAACTGTTTTAGATTCTGAATTAGGTTTGGGAGTTATCGGTAACTGCTGCACATGGACGGCAGGATTTATGTCTTTTTCCAAGAAAATTACCGTTGATAACACCGTTAAGTTTTCTACCTTAAATAGGCAAGCACTCACTTTCTCCGGCTCTCTGGGCTCAAGAGTATTGATCCCGCTTAAACATATATTTACTAAAGTCTTTAAATATAACTTTATATAACTTGATAGGGTTTTATGAAAAATATTTTTAATACAGTTTCAAAATAACCTCGAGAAGTTATTTATTTTATTTAGGGTTTCCATGAATGTGAATTTTTAAGGACTAGAGGTATTTTAGTGATAATAACTTAGCTTGGAAAGTTCATAGTATTTTACTGTAAAACTTGACTTTTGTTGGTATCTTGATGGTATTTTGATAAAACTTGTAATTCTTTCATTTGAAAAAAATAAGTGTTATTATATTTTGAAAATATATGTATTTGTAATATTTATATAATTATAAAAAATTAATTTTTATTTAAGTAGAAATTGCGTTTTTCTAAAGAACCGTATTAAAAACCTTTCGAGACCGAATACTCCGTGAGGAGGTCTGCATCTCGCTCTACTAGCCCAAGAAAGTGCGATAATCTGCACCATCCAATTGCGGGTCCCCTAAAAATGGTTGTAGAGCTTTATTTGCAAAGGAATTGAAAATACAATTTAAAAGAAAAATCGTTTTTTATAGTAAATGGTATTTTAATGAAATCTTGTATTCGTAACAAAAATATGTTCAAAGGATATCGTGCTATGAAAACCATGTGTATATGTGAGAGGTAGGTCGTTACCTCGTGAATTTTCCTATAGGTATGTTTTAAGCAAAGCAATATAATATGACATATATAAAGTTCATGGTACTTTAATAAAAAAGTTAAGTTAGTTATATTACATGACATTTTTGAGTGAAGTTGGTTCTAAACCTTAGTTTTATGATTACAAACTTTGCGTAAGGATATGAATGCCAAATATGTAAGAAAAAGTGGATTTTATATAGTATAGAAGAAGATGTCGGTATTAACTCCATTTCCGACATATGTTTTGAAAAAGAAATTTTAGAGAAGAAGAATGAGGATTGGAAGGGACTTACCGTTTGGTTATATTAAGAAGAGGTAGGAGAATAGATTGTTGTCATCGTGGCATCGTCGGAATTGCTTCGATATTTCGCCGGAAGTTGATCGCTTGCTAACTCCACTTGTACTTCACTTGTACTTAGAAAATTTTGAGAATTTTGGCTGGAATTTTCAGAATGATGAAAGGCTAGAGCATGGGCTAGTATTTATAGTGTGGAATTAGGGTTTTGGAATTAAAAGAGTGAATTAAAATGCATTAAAATGAGAATAAATGGGGAATTGGAGTGTCTGCGCAGGGGAGTTAGGGGTAGGGGAAGAGACTTGTGTGCAAAGTACGGGCATCTTTGGCTACGGTTCACTCGTCCCTGTCGGCCTTTTTAGGCATTCTGCCGGTCAATTGTGGGAGTGGGGCCGGTGGATTGGTGCCACGTATTCCTCTCTGTATTTAAACTATTGTGCACATGTTTGATTTTTTTGTCTTTTCTTTTTTGTGTGCATTGCACGTGTAAACTTTTGGGCTTCCAAAAAGTTTAAAAAGAAAATCAGAAAAAAATAATGTATCTAATGGGATTCGAACACATGAGCTACGTCACAGCAGTGCAAGAGTTTTACCAGTGAGCTACAAGTTGTTTCTTGCTGTTATTTAACAAAAGTAACTTATAACTCCAACTCAGGCTGTGAAACTCTCTTCTGTATATTAACAGAAGAATTTCTGTACTAAGATTTCAGAGTCGTTACAATCGGCATCGTTGCTTATGATGTCCACAGAAAGGAGAGATTCACACTGCGCGCGGCTTTGCTTTGGACAATAAACGATTTCCCGGCATATGCTATGTTGTCGGGATGGAGTACGAAAAGTCATCGTGCTTGCCCCTGTTGTCAAGAGAATACCGTCCGTGAAACGCCAGTAAATCAGATTTTCTGTTACACTGGATATCGTCGTTGGCTAGACGTTGATCATCCTTATCGATGCAATGGAATCAAGTTCAATGGTGAGCCGGAGAATCGGCCCCCTCCTCCTGAGCCAAATGGGATAAAGGCGTTTGTGGACGTAAAGCACATCAATGTTGTTTTTGGTAAGAAACATAAGCATACTATTCTGTATGAGATATTAAATAACTGAAGAAAGAGATCTATATTTTATAATTTACCGTATTGGAGTTTTCATAATCTTCACCATAGCTTGGACATTATGCACATCGAGAAGAATGTCTGTGAGCTCTTACTGGGTACCCTGTTGAATACCAAATTCAAGAACAGAGACACATTAGCGATACGACAATGGTTTGCTATAAAAAATTTGTGGCCAGAATTGCATCTAACTCCGAAAGAGAATGGTAAATGGGCTATTACACCAGCAAAGCACATGATATCCGATAATGAGAAGCTGGGTTTCCTTAAGTACTTAAACAAGTAAGGGTACCGGATGCATATTGTGCGAACATTAATAAACACGTAAACTTGAAAAAGAAAACTCTCGTCGGCCTGAAAAGTCATGACTGTCATGTGATCATGCAGCAATTGCTTCCCATTGCTGTTAGGGCGTTACCATATAACGACGTTGTATCAGTTGTGACTGATTAGTGTTATTTCTCAGAGAGTTATGCTCCAAAGATTACTCGGCAACCGATTTTAGAACCCTGGAGAATAAAATTCCTTGCATACTTTGTAGAATGGAGATATTGTTTCCGCCTTTTATTTTCACCGTAATATTGCATCTCACGGTTCACCTTACTCAAGAGGTACGTTTAGGTGGTCCCGTGAATTATCGATGGATGTATCCGTTTGAGAGTTAAAACTTATATAACAACTCTTTACTATTCATAATAAATCGAATATTTATAATAAAAAAAATTAAATTTGTTTGCTTCCGTCAGGTTCATGTACAAAATAAAACGGTGCATTCGTAACAGGAGTCATCCTGAAGGGTCGATCGCAGAAGGGTTTCTCACGGAGAAATGTATGACGTTCTGTTTTATGTATCTAGAGGGTCTTGAAACTGCATTTAATAGGCCGCGACATAATGAGGACATGGTTGACAATAGTCCTGTAATATCCGTCTTCCGGGCCTAAGAAAAGGAACTGGGTAAAGTGAAGTCGGGTCACACTGCATGTGAGCAGCTCGGAATGAGTCACCGTTACGTTTTATTTAACTGTTCAGATGTGAACAGTTTTATTGGGTAAGTATTTATTACTTTTTTCTTAACATAATTATAGAATATCTTCAAGTGAAAATTAAATGTTTATTTGCGATATATACAGCATTTGGAATGCTCAATATCGTCCACCTACTAAACGAACTCGGCAATGGGATATCGATAAGGAGCACATAAACACTTTCCCACTTGGTTGAAAGCACGTGTAAATTGTAAACTATAAAAACTAAACTACAAATCATGTTGATATATATAGACACACACACACACAACTTAATCCGTTTTAGCTTAATAGGTTGAAAGAAATTCCAATGATAGATATGTTTCAGAAGATATAAAGGCGCTAGTGTATGGTCCAGATGAACAAGCTGAGTACCTCTCCGGTTACATTGTTAACGGGTTTAGATTTCATACCAGAAAAAGAGATCAAAATAAAAAGTTTCAGAATTGCGGCGTCTTTATCACATCCACCGTTATTGGATATTCATCTTCTAGAGATTCAAATCCAATCACAGGAAAATTGGACTATTACGGGGTGGTTAAAAAAATAATTCGGGTGCGTTATCATGAACAGACGGTTGTCATGTTTAAGTGTCTGTGGTGTGATATCCATCATAAACATACTGGGTTCAAAGTTGAAAATGACCTACTTTTACTCAATTCATCGAAACTCGCTTGTAGTGAAGAGCCTTATATTCTCGCCAGCCAAGCTCGTCAATGCTTTTATGTCGCAGACCCTAGAGATGCCCAGTAGGATGTTGCTGTTGTGACGAATCCACGAGACTATTACAATATGGGTGAAAGTGATGTAAGCGAGATTAGTTGTCCTACAATCCCGGTTATACAAGATGATGCTATTCCTATCGAATTCAACAGCGGTTTATCAAGAACAGATATAGATCCAGAAATAATCTCTGATGTGCCATCGGCGGTTGTAGAACCAGAAGTCTAATTAAGAATTTAAATATCTTGATATATTAACCCGCTCTTGTATGATACTTATAACTTAAATAATGTGAAACTTACAATTTATTGCATCTTTCTTTCCGCATATTATTTCATACATTTTATCTTTTTCCGCATATTATTTCCTACAGTTTTGAATTCTAATGTACAGGGATTTTCAAGTTAATTTATATTATTTCCGCATTTCATTTTTTTTCCTGCATATTATTTCCACTATTTATTGCTCATTTACAGCAATAATTTTCACTATTATTTTTATCTAATATATTAAACTATATTCCGTGAAGTTGTTTTAGATATGTCAGGTTCAGATAGCAGGACTGATCATTTTACTGGGGATAAGGGGCAGTCCTCTCAGAAAAAGAAATGGACGGTGAGAGGACCCACACGGGCCAGTGAAATATGGAGGAGAATGCCATATGCTCCCGGCAAGCCGATTGTATACTTTGCGTTCACAGGGGACGTTGTGACAGGAGTCAGTAAAGAAGTGAAAAAAATGATGTCGTCGATAGTGAACAGTGTGGACCGCATGCTTCATTTGTTGAAAGACGAAGATGACGAGTGGGAGGTCCTAGATTGGGACAATGAAGCGTTATTGCTAAAAAAAACAAGTCGCTATATGGGAGATGATGGTTAGATTTCTTTATACAATTCAATACTGCACTTTTTTTGATATGCACACATACACACACATACATGTATATCACAAACACACACATATATACATACACATTTACTAAATTACTATAAAATACCCATACAATGATGAATTATCCCGTTTCGCAGGCTCGGTTCGAGTTCCGGTGGGTTGGTGTAGAGACCCTCCAGGGGGTTTGCGATGAACGCGCAGTTTATCATAAGATATGTAGTCATATGACGATGAATTGGAGAGGCCATAAGAACAAAATCTTTAGAAAGATTGAAAACCGCGCTTCACCGGATGAGATGTATTCGATTAAGCCAGATCCACATTGGTCTGATGAATACTGGCATGCCTTGGTCGATCATTTCTTGTCCAGAGAGTTTAGGGTATGTTTTTGACGATACCTTTTTACTATTTTATAGCAACTCAGTAAACAATATTTGATATAACTGCAGGAGAAGAGCGAGCGAGGAAAATCATCTCACGCTCAGCTGCACGATGTTTACATAGGTGAGAGCAAGAGTTCTCAGTAGGTTGCCATCGAACACGTAAGTATCATATTTGATATTAATACGTTAAAATTATCTTAGAAATTTATGTATGAACTTTCTAAATATTATATGCAGAAAGAAAGTCATGGTGGAGTGTCACACCCCACTTTTCAGTATACGGAGAAGGAGGCGTGATGAAGCCCGCGACGTATTTACTCAGAAGTAAACACGTTAAGTATAAATAAGCAATATAAATGAATAACACAAGAATAACAAGAGATGTAATAAAACAACAACTTTTTTTGTTGAAAAACATTCTTTACATCTGAAAAGTAAATACAATTCTGGAAAGCGATGCCTAAACAATGGCATATGAACCGAAAGAAAAATAAGTATAAGTAGGAACTAGAACTCTGGATCCTCAGTGAAATGCTCCAAATGGTCCTGGCTGGGCTCGATCTCCTGAGAGTCGGGTCCTCCTAACAACATTCAAAAGAAAGAAGAGATAGGAATGTTGTCAGCGAACTAGCGCTCGGTAAGTCCCAAAATATAGAATAGAAATATACAGGTAAAGAGTATAGAATAGATAAATTATGTGTTTGTTATGTTAACATAGTTGTTTGTAGCTTGATACAGAAAGTATCAGTGTATACGAGAGGAGTCCAACTTATCCCGTAGACTATGGTAACCCGTAGTACAGGGCTCCGTCAATACCCATGGAACAACGGCAATGGATATTTATTTACGTCTTTTAGTAACCATCTCGTGCCACTTTTAACACATTCCGTACCAGTCCATTCATTTAAAACCCCGTAATGTATATTGTATTGATTTGTAATTATCAGACTTGCCGAGACCATGGTATAAGTTGTTCATGTAAACGGATCAGGATGTAAACGGATAGTCATGTATTCAAGTTCAAGATATAGCCATAGTTCGGTCCAGTCAAGTCATGTTGCATGTTCTGATTTTGTTCTAGTATTCATGTTCAAGTTCAAGTGTTCATGTTTAGTTTATTAGATTCATGTTGCATTAGAGTTGGATTCATATTTGGATTGTATTCTGTAACGACTCTATTTTAATGTACAGAATTTTTTTTAAAGTTAATGTACAAATGGAGTATTTGTAAATCCTGAGCACAAGTTATAAATTTAAGTTGTTTAAAAACAGCAAGAAACACTTGCAGCTCATTGGTAAAACCTTTCACTACTGTGACGTAGCCCCTGTATTCAAATCCTCCCAACCACATATTATTTTTGTTGATTTTTCTTTTAAACATTTTGGAAGCCCAAAAGTTTACACGTGCAACACACGTAAAAATGAAAAGTCTCAGAAATCAAACATGTGAAAATTGTCAATTAAACAGACCCCGACACGTGGCAGCAAACCCACACCCCATCTCACCAAGATGGCCAGCGAGATTGGGCTCTGGGCCGGTGCCGCCGGGCCCCCCATCCCTAATGCCTTCAAATTTTGCCCTAACACCTCTTGGCCTATCCTCCACTACTCCTCTTTTGTTTGATTTTTTCTGCACATTAACAGAGAATTAAAATGAGCTTTAAAATCAAAGTTTAATGCATTTTAATTCTCATGTTCAATACCCTAAACACTAATTCTACCATATAAATACCACCCTACACCCTAGTCCTCCTCATTCTGAAATCTAGTATTAAAACTCTCAAAATTTTCTAAGTCGTACAAGTGGAGTTAGCCCAAGGTCAAGTTCCGGAGACGTTTCGGGACAAATTCGGTGACACCACGACTCCACGACGCTTTTAAAATCTTCTTCCATCTCTTCTCTTTACCCTAATCCAGTAAGTCTCCTCTACTCTCTTCTTTTCACCTCTCAAAAGATCTTCTTTTCAATGATGTCGGTAAGTGGAGTTATACCGACATCCATCTCTAAAACTTCTTAAACTAACAATTTTTCTTAAGAACTATTTATCTAAATCATTGTACTTAGTTTGTTAAACATTAAACTATAATTAGAAACAAATTTCAATTCAAAACCCCATATAAAAAACACTTTTATTGCACTTTTACGGTTAAATACCACAAACTTCTACTTGACATTACTTCTTCATATTACTCATATTACCTTTAGAAAACTCACGAGATAATGACCTACCTCATCATAACACTCATCATGATATAGCACGATTGCCTTTTTACAATATTTTTGGGACTAATACAATTTTACGACAAAATATCCTAAACTATTAAAAACCGTATTCTTTAAAATTGTTTTAAATAAATTCTATACAGTTATGTCCTTACAACCCATTTTGGAGAATCTGATTTGGTTGGTGCAGACTATCGCACATCTATCGGACTAGTAGGACGAAATGCAGACCTCCTCACGGAGCATACGATCTCGATGGAATTTATATTATAATTTTTTTAGAAAATGTGATTTCTATTTAATAAATAAATTCTATTTTTAATATATATATATATATATATTATCAAAATATCTATTTTAAATATATTTAATAATTCCATGTTTTCTAAATTAAAAGAAAAGAATCACAAAAGTTCATGAAAATACCATCAAGAATCAATACAAGTCAAATTACATGAAAATACCCTATACTATTAAAGTTAGGTTTATATCCACTAGACTATCTCATCACTTTTAAAATTACATCTATGAAAACCCTACAGACGATAATTAAATACTTGAGGGTTATTTTGAAAATATATCAAAACTATTTTTCATTAACCCCCCTCAAGTTATATTAATTTACAATAAAGACCCTAGTAAATATAGGTTTAAGCGGGACCAATTCTCTTGAGCCTCAGGGAGCCAGAGAATGTGGGTGCTTGCTTATTTAAGGTGGACAACTAAAACGGGGTTATCAATGGTAATTGGCTTGGAAAAAGTCACAAATCCTGCCGTCCATGTGCAGCAGTTATCGATAACTCCAAAACTAATTCAGGACTTCAATTCTGTTTAAGTGTCTGACTCAGACGGAGTCTCAGTTTAATCTGAAATCAATACATCCATGAATACAATTCAATATAACTCCAATGCAATATGAATCCTTTTATACCAGAATACAATCTATATCAACATGACTTGATTTGACCGATCCATGGATATACATTTGACTTGTCTACATGACTATCTGTTTATATCCTTATCCTTTTACATGAACAATTGATATCATGGTTTCGGCAAGTTTTATATTTACAAATCACTACAAAACAATACAATAATACATTACGGGGTTTAAAGGGGTAGATTGGTACGGAATGTGTTTAAAGTGGCATGAGACGGTCATTTTAATACAGCTAACCTGAATATTCGTTGTCATTGTCTCGTGTGTTTTGACGGAGTCTTGTACTCCTTATACCATAGTCCATGGGGTAAGCTGGACTCCTCTCGTATACACTGGCATATTCTGTATTAAGGTACAAACAACTGCGTTAACATAACAATCAACATTATACCAGTTATATTCTCATTACCTGTTCAGTTTATTTCCATCTCTCTTTGGGACTTACCGAGCGATTGTTCGCTGACGACATTCCTTTTCTATTCTTTCTTTGGAATGTTGTCAGGAGGACCCGACTCTCTAGAGATCGAGCCCAGCTCAGAAGACTTGGAGCAGTTCGTCGACGACCCAGAGCTCTAGACACTTGTATATACTTTTATTTTCAGTTTCATGCCATTGTTTAGGCATTGCTTTCTAGTCTTGTATTTACTTTCCAGCATTGTATTGTAAATAATGTTTAATAAATAAAAAGTTTCTGTTCATTTACATCTCATATCTTACTTATGTACATTTATATTATATTGCTTATATACGCTTAGCATGTTTACTTCTGAATAAATATATCGCGTGACCCGTCACGTCTCCTTACCGTACTCTGGGAAGCGGGGTGTGCCAGGTTTTGTTGGTGGCCCATGCAGGTCAGTTCTGCATGGAAACCTAAACAATATAACACAAGAATTATAAGACTCAGCAACTAAATATTCTTTATATTTTCCTTGAATCTATCCTAACCCTATTTTTCTTTCAAGGTTATGGATTCCCCGAACAATACTAGCACCAACGTGATCGGCAACACCACACCACCACCTCTTCCACTTACACCTACCGTTGTAGCTCCGATCTATGAGCAGACGGTACTGCTCGAGGCAATTAAGAGCCTCCTAGAGGGATAGCATCAACAGACTGCCATTCTAATGAATCGCCCAGAAGCGGAAGCATCTGCAGTGAAGCAATTTCAGGCACTGCATCTGAAGCATTTTTTTTGAAAAAGAAAGCCCTTTGGAAGCTGAAGAATGGGCTCAATCAATTGAGGACGATCTGGCAGCAACACAAGTGCTAGACATTGCTTGGATAAGGGTTGCGAAGCTGCAACTTACAGATAACGCCCGAGTATGGTGGAAGGCGGAAGAAAGCCGTCTTGCCTAGCCGATCGAATGGAATACTTTTCTCGATATGTTCGACGTGAAGTATTTTCCAGAGACTGCCCGATTCGACATGGAGCAGCAATTCATCCATTTACATCAAGCCTCTATGTGGAGAAAATCAGTGGATGAGTATGATGTCGAGTTCACCATGTTGAGAAGGTAAGATATGTCTTAATATTCGATTTCTATCACATACTGCACAGCCAACACAAGACCGTAAAAGATTTGCGGCACACCTCATTCCGACTGCTGAGATCAGGACCAGACGATTTCAGTAAGGGTTGGACCCGGAGATCCAAGCTACTTTAGCTACAGGGGATTTCCCAACCCACGACCTAGCTCTGAAAGTTGCCCGTCGATATGAGGCAGTAGTGAAGAAGAAGGACAGACTTCACTCTGCCAGTGTGAAGCGCCCTGCCACTCAGATGGCAGGAGGAGCCTCTTCAAGGCCACCTTTTGTGCCCAGGAGACCGGGAGTACCAAATAACCGGCCCAGTCCAGATTTCTGCTTTTATTGCAAAAGGAATGGACACTTGGCGGAGAATTGTAGGCGTGCTAATCGCCTCTGCTTAGTCTGTGGCTCATCCACACATGATATTGGGTCTTGTCCTCAAAGACTCAATCAATATCAGGCACCCAGACTAGCAATCACCTATCCGCAGCGGCCAGTTATTCAGGCAACTGCACCATGTCTTACTCTCCTAGCTCCACCTCCTAATGGACCGACTGCACTTCCTCCCCGTCTGTTCCATCAAGCACGAAGGAAGCTACCTTAAGGACAGAGGAACGGACAGAGGAATACTCCTCCAGTAAGGAGGAATGTACCGAGACGACAGGCTTTCACAATGACTGTAGAAGAAGCCGAAACCACTGGCCAAGTCATCACTGGTAACTTTCCATCTTTCAAATCTATTCAATACTTGTTTACATCCATATATCTTTTCCTATACCTAAAACATATCCCACATAACTTAGGTACGATCTTAGTAGGCTCACTTCCTGCACTAGCACTCTTCGATACTGGAGCATCTCATTGTTTTATGTCGCAACGGTTCGTCCGAACTCATGTGATTCCAGTCAAACCGCTCGTATCCAACTAGAATGTCAGTTCAGAGAACGGCGTTCTAAAGGCAACAATGGGATACGACCTGTGTCCAATGGTTGTCTGCAGCAGAGAATTCTATGCTGACTTCAAGGTGCTGGACATACCGAACTTCGATATAGTTTTGGGTATGGATTGGCCAGGAACTTTCTACGCTACCATCGACTGTCGTCAAAAGAAAGTAGTGTTTGAGATTCCAGAGTATCCGATCTTTTATTTCAAAAGTGGAGACCGTACCCTGGAGCCTAGCAAATACAAAGCAAAACCGAAGAAGGCGGTGATTGCAACTCTACAGGAAGGAGAAGACAAGCCAGAGATAGTTCGAGAGTTCGACGATATATTTCCTGAAGACATATCAGGTTTGCATCCCGATCGAGCTCTCGAATTCGGAATTGATTTAGTAGCTGGTGCACAACCGGTGATCAAAGCACCTTATCGGTTAAGCCCTGAAGGTTTGAAGGAGGTCCGTACTTAGCTGGACGAACTTCTGTAGAAAGGATGGATTCGTCCCAGTACCTCAAGTTTGGGATCTTCAGTTTTACTTGTGAAAAAGAAGGAAGGTTCATACAGAATGTGCATTGATTATAGAGCTTTGAACGAAGTCACGATAAAGAACAAGTATCCACTACCGCGAATCGACGATCTGTTCGATCAGCTAAGTGGGTCTTGTGTTTTCTTAAAATTAGATTTTCGTTCGGGTTATCATCAGGTGAAGGTCAAAGAGTCTGATATTCCGAAGACGGCATTCAGGACCCGCTATGGTCATTATGAGTTTCTAGTGATGCCATTTGGAGTAAGCAATGCACCAGCCATATTCATGAATATGATGAATCAAGTTTTCCGAGAGTACCTAGACAGGTTCGTTGTTATATTCATCGACGACATCCTGGTATATTCAAAGAATCGGAAAGAGCATGCTGAACATCTACGAATTGTCTTGGAGACCTTGCGACAGCATCAACTCTATGCCAAGTCTAGCAAGTGCGAGTTTTGGCTAGAACAAGTCGGATTTCTTGGACATATCGTTTCAGGCGATGGAATCTCTGTAGATCCAGCTAAAGTATCACAGTAAGCGAATGGCTGACACCGAAGACAGTGAAGGACATTCGAAGTTTCTTGGGTTTAGCAGGATATTACAGAAGATTTATTGAAGGATTTTCGAAGATTGCAACACCCCTGACCAAGCTCACATGCAAAGATGAAGAATTCATGTGGTCAGAAGCATGCGAACAAGTTTTCATAGAACTCAAGTCAAGATTGATATCAACACCTATTCTCGTAATACCAAACCAATCTGGAGGTTTCATAATGCATTGCGATGCATCCGGTAAGGGATTAGGATGTGTTCTACATCAGCAAGGTAAAGTTGTAGCTTATGCATCAAGACAGCTGAAGGTTCATGAGCGCAACTATCCGACGCATGATCTGGAGTTGGCAGCCGTTATCTTTGCACTCAAGATTTTATGTCATTATCTTCTTGGAGAACGGGTAGATATCTACACAGACCACAAAAGTCTGAAGTATATGTTTACTCAGAAATAGTTGAATATGCGGCAGAGAAGATGATTAGAACTCATGGCAGACTTTGACATTAATCTACAATATCATCCAGGAAAAGTGAATGTAGTACCTGATGCACTTAGTCGTCAACCACTATCAATGAATCTCACCGCACAGTGGAAGCTACAACAAAATAGATGGAGATAGAAGTTGTCATACCAGATAACGCTTCAAGTTTAATGAACTTACAAGTTCAGTCTACAATTGTGCAGATTAAAACAGCTCAAGCAAGTGATGCCAAGTTGCATAAGATCAGAGAACAAGTAGAAAGTGGACTTAGAACAGATTTTATCATCCATGAAGACGGATCTTTGAGATACGGAAGCAGATTGTGTATACCATAAGGTTCTGTTCGGGAAGAATTGATGAAAGAAGCTCATAGTTCTCCCAACTCAGTACACCCTGGAGGTACAAAAATGTACAAAGATCTACGCCAACATTACTGGTGGCATGGAATGAAGCGTAAAGTAGCCAGAAGCGTCGCTAAATATTTGGTGTGTCAGCAAGTAAACGCTGAACATCATAGGACTTCTGGTTTACTTCAACCGTTACCTATCACAGAATGGAAATGGCAACACATTACCAAGGACTTCGTGACTGCACTTCCTCGCAGCACGAAAGGTAACGATGCTGTATGAGTTATTTTGGATCGACTCACAAAGTCGGCTCATTTTATTCCCTTACGAGTTGGCCAATCTACCGAGACACTAGCAAATAAATACATGGAGGTATGAATCTAAGTAAAATTTAAACTCTTCATGGTGTACTATCTCTGATCCATGAACTTATGCAGGAGATCGTGAGATTACATGAAGCACCGGTTTGCATTGTCTCCGATCGTGACACCAGATTCCGATCACAATTTTGGCAGAGTTTGTAAGCTAGCTTGGGAACAAGTCTGAATTTTAGCACAACTTATCATCCACAAACAGATGGTCAGTCTAAGTGAACGATTCAGATTCTTGAAGATATGCTAAGAGCGTGTATG
The DNA here is from genome assembly GCA_030015575.1 of Agapanthus africanus. NCBI lineage: Eukaryota > Viridiplantae > Streptophyta > Magnoliopsida > Asparagales > Amaryllidaceae > Agapanthus > Agapanthus africanus. Next base: position 420,906,130 of record CM057351.1, read on the forward strand.
CAAGACTTCGGAGGATCGTGAGAAGATCACCCACATCTTATGGAATTTTCATACAACAACAGCTATCAAGCAAGTATTGGACTGACACCCTTTGCAGCTCTATATGGAAGGAAGTGTCGTTCACCATTAAGTTGGGACAACATCGGAGATAGAGAACTCCTTGGACCTGAGATGATAGTGACGACTGTAGATATAGTTCGCACTATCATGGAACGAATGCGCATAGCCCAAGATCGACAGAAGCACTAGGTTGATGCAAAGCGCCGACACTTGGAGTTCCAATCGGGAGATCATGTATTTATGAAGATTTCTCCAAACCGTGGAGTGATTCATTTTGGAAAGCGGGGTAAGTTAAGTCCGAGATACATTGGACCTTTCGACATACTCGAACGAGTCGGAGAAGTGGTATACCGCATGTCACTTCCACCCTCATTGGAAAGAGTGCACAATGTGTTCCACATATCCCAACTCACAAGGTATGTGAGTGACCCCAGTCACATTCTTGATCACTTCGAGCTTACGGTACAGACGGACCTATCTTGTGAGCAACAACCCGTTGAAATTCTGGACAGAAAGGTGAAGTCACTTCGGAGCAAGGAAGTAAACTTGGTTCGAGTGATGTGAAGAAAAGACTCACCAGGAGAATCAACGTGGAAAAGAGAAGACGACATGCGTGCAAGATACCCTCACTTGTTTGTAAATTAGTCCTTAATAATTGTAAATTTCGAGGAATAAATTTTTATAAGGAGGTTAGAATGTAACGACTTTATTTTAATGTACAGAAAATTTTTAAAGTTAATGTACAAATAGAGTATTTGTAAATCCTGAGCACAAGTTATAAATTTAAGTTGTTTAAAAATCGCAAGAAACACATGCATCTCATTGGTAAAGTCTTGCACTACTATGACGTAGCCCCTGTGTTCAAATCCCCCAGCCACATATTATTTTTGCTGATTTTTCTTTTAAACTTTTTGGAAGCACAAAAGTTTACACGCGCAACACACGTAAAAATGAAAAGTCTCAGAAATCAAACATGTGGAAATTGTTAATTAAAAGACTCCGACACGTGGCAGTAATCCCACACCCCATCTCACCAAGATGACCGGTGAGATTGGGCTCTGGGCCGACGCCGCCGAGCCTCCCTGTCACGACCCGGAAATGGCACGTGACTGGCACTTGAATCATATAAAGTCTATATGACCCCAACTAATTCAAGTAAGCCAAAAATCCCAGAAATCTAAACCATTTTAAATAGAAGTGAAGAAAACTTAATTTAAAACAAGTGGTTTTAATAACAAATGCCGAATATGCATTTTTAAAATATCAAGTCTTTTCTGAAAATTTCGGCAGAGTTTCTTTTGTAAATACTGGCCTCAAAAGGGTACAACATGCATAATATGGATAAAGGCATCCCCAAGCGGGAGCTAGCTCTTTGTCAATTGACGGTCACAACCACGCAAACAATATAATATACAACGCCAAGGACGAGGATCAAACTCAAAAAGAAACACAAAATCATCAAGAAAACCCAAAATCATCAAGAAAACCCATAATAATACAACGCGCGACTCTAAGGTCGAATGAATATACACTGGTCTTCTAAGTCTAATAAATAATACAAGTCTGGTTGATGGAATTTACTAGATACAATTGAAATATAAATAAAGGTACAATGGTGGTCACGATGCGAGTGAACCCACCTACTAAAGTAATCACCCGGAAAGGAGCAGTGTGCCAGCAAAGCCGCAACGAACCTGTATGGCAAAACCTGCAAGAAACTATGGTACAACGGGGGTGAGTTGCCAACTCGTGAGTAGAAAACATCACAGAGCAGAAATCGTATGTATGACTCATCCTAGGTCAATACGATCATAATATATGTATCCTCAAAATGATATAGTCTGAAGCATGATAAGGTGGCAAGGGCAAACATCTATACATAAGTATAATACCATGTGCTCGTGACAGTGCCTCAGACAGCAACATATCATAAATATGAGGTATGAATGCATCGAAATGAAAGCAGAATACATCATGAAAGGAAAACTGTTTTCATAATATAGTGAGATTTCTGTATATTTAAAATGAGGTATCATCAATAAAATCAACATAAATCAGTGTCTAACATCGACACAAAACATATATCCCAATATCCAATATCTCGGGCTTCGGCTATCCGGACTGACCCATATCATAAAATCTCAAATGCCTCAAATCTCAATATTTAGGGCTCCGGCTATCCGGACTGGCCTCTATCATCAAATCTCAAAACCCTAGGCTCCGGCTATCCGGACTGGTCTGTACTCCGATCGGTATCCTCCGGATATCCGTCGAGTCACAATACAATCACCGGTCAGTAGTGCTCCCCTGTCATAGGCTCAACGCCATCATCTGCGACCTTCTCGCCTCGGGTACCGCACCGGGTCCACCATGCACCTACAGACGGTTCCTCCTCCTCCTCGAATCGGGTGTATGATATCGCTCAAAAGCCGAGAAAACTCATGGTGGACATATCTCAAATCATAATATGAGAAAACCACACTTTTATCTTTTAAAAAATGATAAACGAGTTTATAAAATCTTGCGGTTTCTCCAAATCCAGGAATCTCATGGAAAATCCGAAATCCAAAATGAAAAGTCAATAATAATGAATACTGGGCTCCGGCAATCCGGACTGGCCCTTATAACAATGCATGACAATTGAATATATAAATATGCATGAAATAATGAGTAATGAATGCAATAATGAACTAGCATATGAAACAATAACATATTGAACTATCAGCTAGCAAACGATAACAATAGAGTAATATTTTCTAAAGTGTATATGACATAGCAATTACCGATGAAGATGTGTGTGAGCCGGTAAGCAAGTGTACGTGGAGCATACGCATCATCGGTAATGGTGCTGGTGTCCTAACAACAGATTTCATCATTACTCACGAAAATACATATAGCTATGCAATGCAATGCGAACAGCAGAATAAATGGCAAATGAATAGTAAAAGCAGCGATAATATGCGGAACATGAATAATAACGCAACAATAATGAATCTACATCACTATATATGTATCATACCGTTTTGCCATTTGAAATAATACGAATCGTGGTGTTTTGAAAATAGGGCTACGGTGTTTTTAAGAAAAGGTACGTCCTTTGAAATATCCGTAGAACCCTTGTCCTGTCTTTAAAATATTCACGATTCGTTCGTTTTGAAATAGGTATGACTCAAGTCTAGTCTAACACCTACAAGTAAACTACAGGACTAAACTAACAGGCTAATCGAAAAGGTAAGGAAACCACCTAAATCTGAGTCGATGTATATATATATATATAATAGTCGGTGATCTCACCTCTATACTATCCCATACGATACACTATATAATATGACATTCTCGAGTCAAGAGTGCAGATCAATCATCAATATAGCTCGTACGGTAAATCCATCGTACGGCATCCCAAATCTGGGTACGGGTCAAATATCACATTTATCTCATTATTCAACTGGTATCCTTATCATCACATATCGTGAACTGGGTACTGATCTACGTCTAGTACAATACTGATACCATTTACAATTATATATATGCGTGTGTATGAAACACATCGCCCAAGGACCCGCTATAATATCGTGTCGTATCTCATAATACGAACCACGTCATATCACCGATCTTATGGCGCCATGCCCAATCTCATCGACTCATCTCCAAATACCATATACTATCCTCATCATCCATGTATATGTATACGTATATATATATATATATATATATATATATATACATAGTCCCATACCTATGTGTTTTTATATATATGTACATATCCCCATATACGCACAAGTAAATAAATGTATGCAAGTGTGTGCGCGCGTGTATGTAAACCTTATTCTAGGGTTCGCGCTTCCCAGAGTGCGCTAAGATCGGCACGTGACAGAGCCAACTATGCTACTTGTGGCTAGGAAACATCCCTCCACAGTCACATTACGGCTGTCTAGAGATATCAAGAACATGAAAATAAAATAAACTATCTAGTACATGTCCATGAGCCAGAATAAACAAGTCAAGAAATAATATGCGGAAGCAATAAATCCAATAAACAAAACAATCTGGAAGGTACGTCCCAAATACGGGCTCATATCAGGAAATAAAAAAATGCTGAAAGAAAACTAAACTAAACTGGAATACTAACAGGTCCTCACTGCTCATCCTGCCGACTGAAGTACTCCTGCTCGACCTGCGACAAAGGTAGCGGATCTGGGCCATGCAAAACCCAGACGTCAGCGCGTCACAATATCAACAATAATATAATCAGGGGGTAACAGGATATGCAGGCATGAACTATAAACTGGTAACATGAATGTAATAAGTGAGCAGGGATATCGAACAGTGAAGTGTAACAGTATATGTGAAGTGCAGCGATAAAACTAAACTGTGCTACTGGGTTAACTACTCTCAAGTTTGTGAAATTAATTTAATGAATCATCGATATTGAGTATAACTCAATAGTATCTCGTGCATACCCGGGACCACGGTCCAGATTCTCGGGCTGAAATCCGAGACATGCCGGTAGGCACTAAACAGGAAACATGTACAGATGAATGATGTCAGCATCATCATCCCAGGGCTAGCCTAGCCCATAAAACTGATAAGTATAAGCATCGAACTGTCAAGTTACAAGTCAGGTTTCATCATTGATTTCCCCATACCCCCAAGTTATGTGTTCAAGTCAGGTATTGATAAATCTGGAGCTAATGCCAACACAAGATCAAGCATGTACAGGTTTGTCTATACAGACAACAAGATATGTCCATCAAGACAACAAGTCAGGATTGTCGGCATTACAAACAGGATCAGGTAACATGTCAAGTAGTGGTGTATCAGGTCATGTCATGTAGTGCAAGGTGTGTCACATAGGTGCCCCACAGTAAAATGTAGCAAGTATTGAATCAGGGTAAAAGTACGGATGTATAGTAAAAGTAAGGGTGCACGAATATCTATCAGGGGTTACATCATGACTATATAGGATGCACAATATCAAGCATAGGGTACTAATGTAATAATAATATGAGTTAATGTAATATGGCGTGCAACTAGGTATGCAGAATTAACGGTATGTATACACAAATAAACGTGGATGCTCAATTAATTATCAGGGGTTACAACTACAGTTCCACGACTATGTAGGATGCACATTATCAAGTAGGGGGTGTTAATATAACAGTAACATGAAATAATGTGATCTGTAGATGCAACTAGATATATAATAAATGATACGGATGCACACGGGTATCCGAAAATAGTAAACATTAATATGGATGTACAATGCAATTAACATGTAATATTTTATTCATATGGATGCAAAATAAGTATTATAGCATGTAGCAAGATAAACTTGCCTGAACGGAACACACGACGGGTGCGTACGGCACGTCCGACGTCGGGTAGTCATCGCAAAGCACACACGGCACGCGGGACGGGTCCAGGCAAGGCAAGGGGGTAATCACGCAAGCAAGGGACGTTCACTGGATCTCCCGGGTCGTCAGCGACAAGCACGGTTCCGGCGGGTGATCACCGTAAAAGAAACGAGATCAAGAAAAGAGAAGGAAAGAAAGGAAGAAGAAGAAGAAGAAAAGAAAGGAGGGTGCTCCGGTGTTGGTTCTCTGGATCAGAGACGATGCGAGGGGTGAAGTCGACGATGGGGTCAAGCTCCGGCGACGTGGGTGTGTAGGCGAGGGTTTAGGCAGTGGGGATTCTGGTGTGCAGGGAAAGCTCGGTTGGGTTTGCAGGGTTGAGGAAGAAGTGGAGTGGTGGTGATGATGAAGGTCCGAAAGGGGTTGAGGAAGGTCGTTGATGACGAGGGTGGAGGTGGTGACGGTGAGGCTAGGGTTTGGGTATGGGTTTTCTCGCGTTGAGGTCGTCGGGTTGATGGTTTTTGCAGGGGGTTTTCTCGGGGAGTTTGTTCTCCGCCAAACACAGAGACGTGACCGCGTAGGTCCGTCTTGCCTGAATTTCGAGGGCAGATGCTAATTGGTGCTATCCTTCTACCTCTCCGAAGATGCCAAGTTGATTTATGACACCGTGTATCGAAGGTTTAGACGGATGCGGCCGATGTAGTAGACTTCGTCAGATTCCCCCTTGTTGAGGGTTTTTTGATTATGGGGATGCTCTTCCCTGCAGGCACAAGCCCCTGTAGTTAATTATGCTGCCGCATCGCGGTGACCACTTTCTCCTTCTCCAGATGGTCATTTCGTGTCATGTGTGTTTGTTTTGTTTTTGGTTGCCCATAGATTGTATACGAAGACTAATTTATGTTGTCGCCCGTAGGGCGTGGATTAGTCCAAATCCGTATCTTCTTAGATTTGGGTTTGGGGTTGGGTTTAAGGATACGTTAGTCTCATTTGGGACTAAGATCAACTTAAACGTTTGTTAAGGACACGTTAGTCTAATTTTAGGCTAAGATCAACTTAACGGGATTGTTTAGATCCAACAAAAGAGCATTTGGGCTCTATTGTTTAGTTTAGGGACTTTGCGGTCCATTACCAGTTTAAGGACATGGTGGTCCAGTTTAAAGACATCATAGCCTGTAAAAGTTAAGGACATCATAGTCCATGGGCTTAAGGACCCCACAGTCCGAGGTTAAGGACATCGTAGTCCATGGGCTTAAGGACCCCACAGTCCGTAGTTTAAAAATGTCATAGTCTATAAAGTTTAAGGACATCATAGTCCATGGGTTTAAGGACCCCACAGTCCGTGACATGATTGGTTATTGGGACCCGTTACCTCTCTGAAGACGTTGAAGGATTACAACGACAAATATCAAAGGAGTGAAGAGATGTACCCTTGAACCAAAGTTGATTGGGAAATCTTTAGCCCAATTTAGGACTAAGATTAATTAGATTATGAGCACACGGGCTTAGTTAAATCTGAATTGAGGACTTATGGCCAACTTGGGCTAAGTCCAATTGGGTTTAAAATCTTGGACCTTTGTTTGGACTGTTGAACATTTGTCTGGGCTCAGCTCCCCATTATTTAGCAATGCTAAACATGGGTCTGGGTTCTGACCATATTTTGTCTTTTATTCAGTGCTGAGCACTCATATACCATATGAGATGATCAATCCTGGAAGACAAGGGTGTACTTGAGGCTCAGTCAAAAAGGGGAGTCTTGCCTCTGGAAGATTTAGCCAATTTAGGCTAAGACTGATTTGAAAATAGTGTTAAACACTAGAACATATCCGGCGGTCACGTGTTCCCACGTGTTGCATTTAAAATATTGTTAAACACTAGGGATGAAATGCTCAAAATAGTGTTAATTACTAGAAAAATGAGGCGCTCAAAAATAGTGTTAAATACTAAAAGTGGAACGCTCACGTGGGATTATGTGAGGCGCCTGAGAATTGGGCCAAACTTTCTTTATTTTCTTCTCAGAATAAGCAGGTATGTGTTAAACACTTAATTTCCATGATTATCACGTGCGGACATATGATGGCGCCCACAGTCTGTTCTGCTCTTCTTATTTTGAAGAATTTGTTCAAGGGTCACGTGGGAGCACGTGAGGCATCCTTCAGGTGGGCATTGCCCTTGGGTAGAATCTTCTTTTGTTCGATAATTGCTAAGGGCCACGTGGGAACACGTGAGATGCCCAAAATATGTTCTGACTTGGTCTTAATTGTTCTCTTTATCTTGAGGAATTTATCCAAGGGTCACGTGGGAGCACGTGACCCTATCTCATTCATCTATTGTGACTATTGAGAGGAAGGGTCACGTGTTGCCACGTGATCAGGTTGGGTACTGACTTCTTTTACGTGCATGAAAAGTCTAAATCTCTTGTTTAAGAATTAAATTCTTTTGTAGGGTTGAACTCTAATTTATTTAGAGGAATTAAATTCCTATGTATTTGGAAGAATTAAATTCTTGAAACCCAACTCTCCCTCTAAGTTTTGGATCTGCATGGCAGAATCTCCCCGATGAGAATTAAATTCTCAACTTATGGGGAGATCTACTTCTGCAGATCTTCAACCAGAGGAAGAACTAAGTTTTTATATTAAGGGTTAAACCCTGTTTTTGTTGGAGGAATTAAATTCCTATGTGCTTTTTTGGGAGAATAAAATTCTCTGAACTTAGCTCCTCCCTTAGGTTTTAGATCTGCATGACAGAATCTCCCCGATGAGAATTAAATTCTCAACTTTTAGAGAGATCTGCTTCTGCAGATTTTCAACCAGAGGAAGAACTAAGTTCTTATTCAGAAAAGTTAAACTCTTAGTTTGAGAATTAAATTCTTTTTTTTTGTTTTTTAGAGCTTATGATCTCTTTCTTTTTCTCACCTAAGGTTTCTTTCTCTTCTGAGGAAATCCTCTTTTCTCTCTGGAGAATTAAATTCTCTTCTTTTTTTCTCTCTGTTGTTGTATCTCCTTCTTTTTTCTTCTTCTCTTCTTGGCTCCTATTTATAGGAGAAAGAAAAGAATCAGTTTGTTTAGTCAATCTTTCATTGAAAGATTTTAATTGATTTTGTAACCAACATGATCTTTTAGATCACTCAGTGAATTTTACTCACCATTGGATTTTTAATCCAAAAAATATTTTGTCTGTTATTCCTAGCAAATTTCAGGGAAATCTCCCTGTTATAGAATTTTTCTATAAATTGGTGATTTTTAATCACCATTGGATTTTTAATCCAACGGTGCTCCTCTTTACAGAGCGCAATCTTTTTGTTTGGAAAGATCTAGGGAAATATTAGGGTTTTTTATTTCTTTTAATTAGAATTTAATTCTATTAGTTCAGAAGGTTTAAGGGCCTATCACGTGTTAGCACGTGACCCCACTGACTGACCATTTAATTAGAATTTAATTCTATTAGTTCAGAGACCTTTAGGAACCCATCACGTGTTGGCACGTGACCCCCTGTCACGTGTGGGCACATGATGCCCCATTTAGGGTTTTCTTTCCTCTAACTCAGAGAGTTTTAAGACTCTATCACGTGGTGGCACGTGACCCACTGATTAAGTATTTAACCAGAATTTAATTCTGTTGTTTTAAAGAACTCAGGAATTATCACGTGTCAGCACGTGACCCTTGATCACGTGTGGGTACGTGATGCTCCATTGGAGGTTTTCCTTGTTGTTTTATTATACCTTTAATTCTTTTCAGTGGGTTTAAAGGCCCATCATGTGTGGCCACGTGACCCCATTTGATTAGGATTCAATTCTTATCATTTCAGAGTCCTCAGGAAGCCATCACGTGTCGGCACGTGACCCCCGATCACGTGTGCGCACGTGATGCCCCATTGGGGTTTTTCTTTGTATTTTTTGAGGGAACAAATGCCCCCACAACGTTATTCTCACGTGTTTGCACGTGAGTGCAACGCTGTAACTTTTGTAGCCGTTGGATCTGCCTAGGGAAGGGGGCAGATGAATCGTTTTCCATCACATCCTATAAATGCAGGGGTCTCTTCAGAAGCGCCTCCACTCTTTCATCTTCTTACTTCCTTGTTCTTGCCTTGAGAATTTAATTCTCTTTCTCAGAGCTCAGTTCTCTGTTCCAAAAATTTTCAGAGTTTGACTTTGTCAATAAAAGATTTCCTTTTTCAGGTAAGGATCTTGAACGGCCGAGGAACTTCTTGTAGAAATTTTCTTTTAGATTTTAAATCCATACCAAGGGTTTTCCCTTTAACAAAAACCCATCTCTCCAAGCTCTTTTAAAAAAAATGTCCAATCTTTAAATAATAAACCCCTTTTGCTAGCGTTTCTCTGATCTTAAAGGATTGATGATGATACTTGTCTTCCCTCTGGAATTTAATTCCATTTCAAAGAGCTTAGCTCTGAAAAAATTTTCTGGGAATTTAATTCCTCTATTCAAAAGGAATTTAATTCCTCTAAATAACTTAGTTCTTAAAAGAAGACTTCTTGGGATTTTTCATCCTGAATTGTTCTTGCAGAGATCCTTCTCGATTTGCACAGAATTCCTGTAATGGGTCTTCTCTTTGGGGGAATGTGTAGAGTCATTTGAATTTATTGAGAATCTTCCTTTTGTTCTTATGATGATTGCCCAGCCTCACTATTAGTGAGTCGTCATATTGATTTTATGGGGCCCATGCGTTTTGTAACCAATGGTCCCATAAAATAAGTTGTTTGTCGCTTTCTTCCACTATCTTCTTATACACGTGTGGGCTTCACTAATAGTTTCCTTTCCTTTGTTTCAGGAATAATGGCTTATGTTCCATACTTCTCTTTCACCCGCTCGGAGGCTGCCTTTCCTCAGTCACCGTCTGACGAAGAGGTGATGTCGATGATTAGAGCTCACGATCCTGATTGCACCAATTTACTTTTATGGGGGACCTGGTACGGTCATATCATCCGTGGTCGTCGAAGCTTTCTTTGCGAGGTACCAACAGAGCCTATCCGCCCATTCTTGCCGATGGACTTTCCGCGGACTGCTTTTGCTGTAGAGGTGGCAAATTGGACCCCTACCGGCCGGCTCGAACCGTCGACAACTGGGATTCCAAATCAGCCTGTGCCAGCCATAGACATCTTGGGGTGTCGTATCTGCCAAGGTGAAGCCTAGCCTTGGGGACAAGTTTACAAGATAGGGCTTACCCCTCGCCACCCTACGGGCTACCTTCTCTGGGCTCGTTACATCTTGTCCGCTCATCATGCGTGACTGCAGAAGGTCGGGCTTTACCAGGCGGTGTATGCGTCTCTCTTCTATTATCAGTCTCCTCATGTATGGTGGGTTAAAGCTTTCCTTAATCAATGGAATCTTCCCACCAACACTTTCTTGTTAGGGGACCGTGAAATTTCGATCTCTTTGGAAGAGTTTCGTGAGATCTTAGGCTTACCGATTAGGGGAGCGCCTTACGAAGAATTGTTGCCCTCTAAAGAGTATGCCTTCGAGACGGTGCCCGCTACGCTTGACGGCTTGTCAACTGAAAATGTCGTCCGCCACAAGTACCCGAGTCTAATCAAGACTCTGGGGATTTTTGAGAGGCTGTTCACGGAGTCAGAAGAGCAGGGCGTCACTTTTAAAACCTTTATCACCTGCTTCCTTCGTGAAGATGTTCTATCAAAGGCGGCTTCGAAGTTCGCGAATATCAACGACCCCTTCGGGTTTGGTTTAAATAGGCCGCCGGCTAGAGAAGAGGATTTGCCCCAGTTCTACATTCCAGTCTTGTTGGCCATACCTTTCGAGTCGATCGCAGCTCCTGGCATGGATGAAGAAACTTTCTTCATCGGCTTTATCAACGTTTGGCTCAGCTGGTTTGTCGTTCCAATGCACCGTCGATTCATGAGAGCCTCGGTCATTTACTCTGCTCATCGCATCGCCGAAGGGACGCGACTAGCCGTGGGAATTGCAGGGCTGTCGCATCTGTACCATGGGCTAAGCACTGCAGCTAATACCTCAACCCCAGGCGTGAACGTAGTGATTAATTTACGTCATGGATTGAGATGCACGTGCTAGGGGCATTTTCCGCGCATCAGAGACCCAGCTTTTATGATGTCTATACCTTTCCGCGGCTCATAAGGTTGGTGGACGCTTCTGCTCTTGACCCGACTCAATTAGGGGCTCTTCGAGTGCTGCTCAATCTGTATGCCAATGAAGGTGGAATGGTTTTTAATGATCGAATCCTTTCTGCTCCCTCGGGACCTATTCAATAGTTGTTTGACTTATTGAAAGAGGGAGCACCATCTTTGAAACCCAGGGAAGCCATGCACTTGTACTCGATCAGACCCGGCTATCTGGTGTTCCGTCGAAACGATACGGCTCTTTTCATGCGGTACAACCCACACCGCTTTTCTCGGCAGCTGGGATATGACCAGGGTGTCCCTTTCGAGGCGTTCACAGTAGAGCCCAGCCTTTCTTTGAAAACTGTTCATGACGCTAAACACCATTTCATGAGGCTGAACACTGGTTCTCATTTCATGATCCCCGAGGCCGACTACATTCCGAGGTGCGTGGGGGCTTTCACGGGTTGGTATCGCTACCGGGTTAGTCCAATCATTGCTAAGGAGAGGAGGATACTTTTTGGGCTTAGAGCTCCCACCTCGCTCCAGGCTGCGGGAGTCCCACCGCGACCGTGGACGATGGTTCGCCCTCTTTTGAGGGATACCGGTATCGTGCTTATTCCTGAGGTGACGGATGTGGATTTGACTCCGACAGTCGGTATGCCGATGCGCACTAGAGCTTAGGCAAGAGCTTCTGATAAGGCGCCAGTAGCAGTATCATCAGCTGCGGCGTCAGCAATGGCAGTGTCGTCATCGGTAGCACCGCCGAGAGAGGATATTGAAGGCGAAGTGGGTCAACGTCGCACTAAAGCACCGAGTGGAAAGAAGCGATCGTCTTCTAGTGTTAGTTCTGGGTCCAAGAGGCGAAAGAAGACCGTCACCAATCTGCTCGACTTTTTAGTGGAATCAGAGCCTATCTTTCAAGATGAACCACTAGTTATGCAAGAGCCGGATGGTGGTCTTCATTTTCCAGGTTCATCTGCCGAGGAAGCCGCACAATTGGCTGAGGCTATAAGACGCTCCCAGGATGAGACTGAAAATGTAAGGGTCCCGAAGAGGCCATATCCTGTCATCATCTTCTATGAAGATCCTCCATCGATACGGCGGATATTTATAGGTCCTTTGGAAGAGAGAGGTGAGATAGCCCTTAACCAGCCTATCTCGGCCGATGCCGAAGATGCACTGTCGTTGTGGACTGGTGGCCACGAGTCTACCCTCGAACCCCGGCGAGCACACTTCCTCAGGAAGGAACGTCGGCTTGAAAAAACCATACTAGAAGCTCCTTTGCGCATTGGAATACTTATATATCTTTTTGTAGTATTTTGCACTGCTTTATATATATATATATATATCCTTATCTTCGTGAAAACTTTGCAGGGACATCGGCAATGGCAAAGGATCTGAGTTCGAGTCGTGCCTTGACTATGGACTCTGTAAATATCCCTGATGAGACACTAGTAAGTGTGGAGGGGGTCGATACAGCTGTTCTTCCTGCCACGGAGCTCCATTGGTGATTTCCGTTCCCCCAGTGATTGCTCTCCCAGAGGAGGCATCTTCATTGGCCACGGATTCAATAGATCTTTCTGGGTACGGCCCGGAGACTATGGGACATGTAGTCGAGGCTACCGTCCTTTCATTGGAGCCTGCAGCGGTGGCCACTGCTCCTCAATTGGAAGTTGTTATACCGATCCAAGTCCTCGATGATGTGCCTGGGGGCATGGAGGAGGCCTCCGAAGTTGCTATCCCTCCAGTTCAGAGCGGGACGAGCATCGAAGGTAGCCTTCTATATTTTATTTTAATAATCTCTCCATTATCTGAATCTTTCTGTCTTTTCAGAATTGCGTGGGTTGGCGGCGTCTATCGCTGATCTATCTCCCAGAAAATCTTTTCAGCGTTTGCTAGAGATGGCCGCTCCGCAGGCGATATCCCCTTAACGCATCGTCCTCTCTTCCGGGCAAGATTAGTGTTATTTGCCTTCTCCTCACAACATTATTATTATTTCATATAACGATACTGATGTCTTCTGCAGTTCTGGAAGCCGATGACGAAGTTGAGATTCTTGACGGGCCTGGAGATCCTTTAGACCCTTCTTGCATGACTGAGGGTAAGTAAAGTTTCGACGTTGTTCCACCTGTTCTTTACTTGGAAGTCTCGCTGATTTCTTTTTATGAATCTTAACAGCTTTGCCAGTTCTTACCACGCTGGAATCTCGCATCATCATGCCGCCCGGCCCCTATGCTTTACGTGCCTTGGAACGGATGGCGAAGCTAAGCCTTCACTCTTTATCAGCTTTGATCAAAGACCTTCGTGTTGGTAGTTGGATCACGGCCGAAGAATTTGCTGCCGAGGCCAACAGTTCTCTCCCCTTTCTTGCTGCTTACCATAGCGAAATATTGGTGCAAGTCTGGATTGAGTTTTGTCATCGGATGGAGGTTTGCTTACATAGCCTTGAGTGCTCGTATCTTTCTTCAGAGGTTGTGGCTGCAAAGGCGAGCTCGCAGGGGCTAATCGAACGGTGCGCCGCAAATATGCTGTCATGCGAGAAGAGGCTCAGCCGAAAATTTTCAGAGAGGAAGCTGGCTTCAACCGCGCTGGGGGAACTTCAAGCTAATCTTACGGCCAAGTCCACTCAGGCGTATGAACTTTGGCGGGTGCTTCAAGAAGCTATCAGGGAAGTGGTAGCCATTGATAAAGCCGTCATTTTCAATCGCGAAATGGTCGAAGCTCATAAAGTTACCGAAAATGAGCTTGAAAGTCGACTTGCCTCATACCAGGCCCAACAGTTTCAAGCGGAGGCCCGTCTCTTAGCGATAATGAATCATGAAGCCGAGGCCCAGCGGAAAAAGGATGAACTGGCAAATCTATTAAATCGTCCGCCGGCTTAAAGAATTGTATTATTTTTCTTTTTATTCTTGTTTTGTACATACTCCTGAATGAGAGTATTTTTTGATTCTTTCATAAATTGTACTTTTGTATTCATTTTGATTCATGAATAAAAGACATATTTTGCTTTATGGTGGTGTGTCCCTTTTACTAAATGCATTTTATGGATAATCTATTTTTATCTCCTTGTAGGACAGCGATGGCTTAGGAGTCAGGTTCAGATCTGCCTCCTAAGGCTTTCTAACTTTATGAGCCGTGAGGCTCTCATAAAGGTATTTCTCCTTACGAGGCGTGAGGATCTCGTAAGTGTAATTTCTCTTTAGGAATCGTGAGGATTCCTAAGTGTGTTTTCTCTTGAGAGTCATAAGGATCTCAGAAGAGAATTTTCTTTCTTACGAGTCGAGAGGACCCCTAAGTGATTGTTTCCTTTCTTGTCAGAGAGTGTGGCCTGTAGAAAATCTACCTTGACCTCTCTGCGAGGTAATGATGGATTGGGAGAAAGGGTTAGGATCTGCCACTTAAGACTTTTCAACTTTATGAGCCGTGAGGGTCTCATAAAGAATTTTCTCCCTACAGGTCGAGAGGATCCCGTAGGTGTATTTTCTCCTTAGGAATCATGGGGATTCCTAAGTGCGTTTTCTCTTGAGAGTCGTAAGGATCTCATAAGAGAATTTTCTCGTTACAAGTCGAGAGGACCCGTAAGTGATTGATGAGTTGACTTGCTCCCGAATCAAAGAATTGCTTTGACGGGGAAGTCAAGGATTGACTTTATCCACATTTCATGGGGTCAGGGGGTTGACTTTATCCGTATTTCACGGAGTCAGGGGGTTGACTTTATCCGCATTTCACGAAGTCAGGGGGTTGACTTTATCCGCATTTCACGGAGTCAGGATGTGCTCTGGGCGTTTCCCACGGGGTCAGGATTGACATTAGCCGTGTTCCACGGGTCCAGGAGGTGCTCTGGACGTTTCCTACAGGGTCAGGATTGATATTAGCCGTGTTCCACGGGACCAGGATTTGCTCTGGGCGCTTCCCACGGGTCAGAATTGACATTAGCCGTGTTCTACGGGACCAGGAGGTGCTCTGGGCGCTTCCCACAGGGTCAGGATTGACATTAGCCGTGTTCCACGGCACCAGGAGGTGCTCTGGGCATTTCCTATGGGGTCAGGATTGACATTAGCCGTGTTCCACGGGACCAGGAGGTGCTCTGGGTACTTCTCACGGGGTCAAGATTGACATTAGTCGGGTTCCACGGGACCAGGAGGTGCTCTGGGCGCTTCCCATGGGGTCAGGATTGACATTAGCCATGTTCTACGGGACCAGGAGGTGCTCTGGGTGCTTCCCACGGGGTCAGGATTGATATTAGCCGTGTTCCACGGGACCAGGATTTGCTTCGGGCGCTTCCCACGGGGTCAGGATTGACATTAGACGTATTCCACGGGACCAGGAGGTGCTCTGGGCGCTTCCCATGGGGTCAGGATTGACATTAGCCGTGTTCCACGGGACCGGGAGGTGCTCTGGGCATTTCCCACTGGGTCGGGATTGACATTAGCCGTGTTCCACGGGACCCGGAGGTGCTCTGGGCGTTTCCCATGGGGTCAGGATTAACATTAGCCGTGTTTCACGGGACCAGAAGGTGCTCTGGGTGCTTTCCACAGGGTCAGGATTGACATTAGCCGTGTTCCACGGGACCAGGAGGTGCTCTGGGCGCTTCCCATAGGGTCAGGATTGACATTAGCCGTGTTCCACGGGACCAGGATTTGCTCTGGGCACTTCCAACGGGGTCAGGATTGACATTAGCTATGTTTCACGGGACCAGGAGGGGTTGACTCTCGGTTGTCTGTGCATCACCGAGTCATGGAACTGGGAACTTTGCCGTGGCTCCGATTTGCTGATGTTGTGTCTGTTGTAATGAGACGAATATTGAGATGATCTCCAGGCTGTCTGTGAACCGTCGAGATTTGGCTTCTTTTTCTGATGGAGCTTGGTGGGAAGGTATGGTTCCCTCTTTGTTTATGCCCCTGGATTGTATACAGGGATCGATGTGATCTCACCAGTAGGACAAAAAAGTTTCATTTTATATATTTTTCTTTCCGCGATACTCTATCATTTCAGCTTTTATATAGCAAAAGTCGCGATTGCCCAATCATTTCGGCTATTTTCACGGTGCCCAATCATTTCGGCTATTTGTTTTATTTACTCGCTGCTTTTTATTGTGAGTTGCCCAACCATTTCGGCTATTTTGCATGGATACATTTTTACTTGCTGATTTTGTTGTAAGTTGCCCAATCATTTCGGCTATTTCGTATGCATTTGGGGCTCGCTGACTTTTCGCTGCTAGTTTGGGATTTGATACCGATTTAGGCATCAGTATCCCTACAACTGAGATATTGCCAGGAGTGCACCATCATTTGCCTTTGTCGATGTCGAATAAAGGTGGCTTAGTAAACAGGGTTAGGATCCCGTCGACTAAGGTTTTTGACTTCATAAGCCGTAAGGGTCTCATGAAGGTATTTCTCCCTACGAGTCGTGAGGATCTCGTAGGTGTGTTTTCTCCTTAGGGATCATGAGGATTCCTAAGTGCATGGTCTCTTATAAGTCGTAAGGATCTTACAAGAGTGTTTTCTCCTTATAAGTCGAGAGGACTTATAAGTGTCTTTTGCCATATGAGCATATCCCCAGTCTCTGGTGGGACTTTGTTAGGGAAATGTTTATTCGCGCCCGTGGATTGTATACAAGGGTCGATATCGAGACGCTTGTAGGACAACATTGGAGATTGTGATGGGTTAATAACAGGTTCAGATCCCTGTAGCTTAAGGCTTTTGAATCCTAAGAGCCGTGAGGGTCTCAAAGGGGAATTCTCCTTACGAGTCGTGAGGATCTCGTAAGTGTAATTTCTCCTTAGGAATCATGGGGATCCCTAAGTGTGTTGCTCCCTTGTGAGTCGTAAGGATCTCACGCAGGTATTTTCTCCTCACAAGATCGAGAGGACCTTGCAAGTGTCTTTTAACGAGATTGCACCATTTCGGGTTTTCACAACACTCGCCGGTAGCCCTGTAGTTTTTACTCATGGAGCCCTTTCGGATTTTCATCCGTGCTCGTCTCGCTTATGGACATACCGTTTTCTTTCTTATGTTTTTTTTATTTTATATTTTTATATATTTTTTTTGTCAGCCTTGGGATGCTGCAGTCCGTAGTAGTTTATCGACGTCTCGGTCAATAGCCAGTTTTAGGACATAGTGGTCCATCGTTAGTTTAAGGATGTTTCGGTCCGTTTGCCAGCTATTACCTATAGAGTTTGGGTTTAGGAAGATAGAGAGCGGACATAGGCGTCGTCATCTATCGTTGACCTAGGCCGTGACTCGTCTGGCGTAGTATTTTTTCAGGAAGCGACCATTTATTGGCCTGAAAGGTCTTTCATCATGCATGTCCATGAGTAGATAGGCTCCACCCTGGTAAACTTTGTCTATGATGTACGGGCCTTCATAGTTCGGCTCAAATTTTTCTCGTTTGGCACGATTGGGGATCATAGGTCTCTTGACCACCAGTACAAGTTCGCCTTGGTGGAATGTTCTCGGCCTAGTCAATCTCTCGTATGAGCGCGTCATCTTTGCTTTGTAAGCCTCCAGGTTTTGTGGCGCCATGAGTCGGGTTTCATCAAGGGCGTCGAGCTCCTCAAGCCGAAGATGAGCATTCTCTTCGTCCATTAGCTCATAATGAACTGCCACTCGTAGAGAGGGTAACTCTATCTCGAGGGGGAGTACTGCTTCCGTGCCGAATACCAATGCATACGGCGTTGTGTTCGTGGCTGTTTTGAACGTAGTTCGATACGCCCAGAGAGCTTCATGCAGTCTCTCGTGCCAGTCCCTCTTATTTCGAGACACCGTCTGTTCCCCTCCGAACGGCGGCCGAGACATGGGCTGTCTTGCCTGAGATTCGGGGCAGATGCTAATAGGTGCTATCCGTCCACCTCTCCGAAGATGCCAAGTTGATTTATGGCACCGTGTATCGGAGGTTTAGACGGATGCGGCCGATGTAGCAGACTTCGTCAGATTCCCCCTCGCTTGAGGGGTTTTTGATTGTGGGGACGCTCTTCCCTGCAGGCGCAAGCCCCTGCAGTTAATTATGCTACCGCATCGCGGTAACAACTTTCTCCTTCTCCAGCTGGTCACTTCGTGTCGTGGGTGTTTGTTTTGTTTGTGGTTGCCCGTGGATTGTATACGGAGACTAATTTATGTAGTCGCCCGTAGGACGTGGATTAGTCCAAATCCGTATTTTCTTAGATTTGGGTTTGGGGTTTTGGTTTAAGGATACGTTAGCCATTTTTGAGGCTAAGATCAACTTAAACGTTTGTTAAGGATACGTTAGTCCAATTTGAGACTAAGATCAACTTAACGGGATCGTTTAGATCCGACAAAAGAGCATTTGGACTCTATTGTTCCAGTTTAGGGACATAGTGGTCCATTGCATGTATGGCTGTCGGGACCCGTCACCTCTCTGACGACGTTGAAGGATTGCAACGACAGGTGTCAGAGGAGTTCAGAGATGTACCCTTGAACCAATGAGTTGATTGGGGGGATTCATAGTCCAATTTGGGACTAAAGTCTGTTTGAACGTTTAAGGATACGTTAGCCATATTTGAGGCTAAGATCAACTTAAACGGTTGTTAAGGATACGTTAGTCCAGTTTGGGACTAAGATCGACTTAACGGGATCGTTTAGATCCGACAAAAGAGCATTTGGGGGCTCTATTGTTCCAGTTTAGGAACATGGTGGTCCATTGCCAGTTTAGGGACATGGTGGTCCAATGCCAGTTTAGGGACATGGTGGTCCATTGGTAGTTTAAGGACGCATAAGTCCATGGGTTTAAGGACCCCACAGTCCGTATCTTGGTTTAAGGACGCATAAGTCCATGAGTTTAAGGACCCCACAGTCCGTGTTGATGTGTGGTTGTCAGGACCCGTCACCTCTCTGAAGACGTTGAAGGATTACAACGGCAAATATCAGAGGAGTTCAGAGATGTACCCTTGAACCAATGAGTTGGTTGAAAGAGCAGATGTGCTCAGATCAAGATGATTTGAGGACTTATGGCCAGTTTGGGCTAAGTCCAGTTATGTTTGAAATATTGGCCCTCTGTTGGTCCATTGAAGGAGAGGCTTTGCCTCTGAAACTTAGCCAATTGGGCTGAAGCCAGTGTTAAACACTAGAAACCAACAGTGTTGAACACTGGGAATAAGATAGCAAGTTAGTGTTAAACACTAAAAGATAATCAGCGTTAAACACTGGGAACAGTGTTTTCAAATTAGTGTTAAACACTAAGCAAATCAGTGTTAAACACTGCAAATAGAGTTTTCCAAATTAGTGTTAAACACTAAGAAAATCAGTGTTAATCACTGAGGACAAAGTCTTCAGATTAGTGTTAAACACTAAGGGGAGAGGGGTCACGTGTGGACACGTGAGAGCGCCCTGATTTCCCTTATCTTATTCTGCAGATCATTGTTTTAACTCTTTTAATTCTGGCGGCCATCACGTGTGAGCACGTGATGGAGGCCCCTGCTCTGGTCTGTTAGAATGCTCATTAGGGGTCACGTGGTGACACGTGAGGGCGCCCTAAATGTGGAGCCAGATCTCCTTTTCTTCGTTCTGTAAGTAAGCGTTAAACACTTTTTATGTTTTCTTTGGAGCATCACGTGCTGCCATGTAAGGAGGATTAGTGCGCTGATTGTTAAAGCATTTGCTGAGGGGTCACGTGATAACACGTGAGAGCGCCCAAAGCTTTCATTTCCTTTGCTTTTTCTTTCTGTGTTTCGGGGGTCACGTGGAGCACGTGATGGCATTCAAAAAGTGGGGCCAGATCCCCTTTATTTTGTTCTGCAAACAAGTGTTTAACACTTTTAATTTTCATAGCCATCACGTGTGGGCACGTGACATATACTCATGCCCTGATTTATTAGAACATTTATTAGGGGTCACGTGGTAACACGTAAGAGCGCCCAGAATTGTTTCCGCCTTTGCTTTTGTTCCATATATAATGAGGGTCACGTGGGAACACGTGAGACATTGCCTCAAAGCTTTCCTCTTCTCATTTTTGGGGGATCTGTTCAGGGGTCACGTGGGGCACGTGACCTTAGTCTTTTTCATGCACAGAGATCTTTTAAGTCTCTTTCTCTTTAAGAATTAAATTCTTATTTAGGGTAAAACCCTAATTTTGATTCTGGAGGAATTAAATTCCTATTTTGAAAGAATTAAATTCTTATTTAGGGTAAAACCCTAGTTTTGTTTTAGGAGAATTAAATTCTCAGAACTCAATTCCCCTTCTAAGTTTAGGATCTGCATGGCAGGATCTCGACCCGATGAGAATTAAATTCTCAACTTATGGGGAGATGTGCTCTGTGCAGATCTTCAACCAGAAGAAGAACTAAGTTCTTTTCTTTAAATAAGAGTTAAACTCTTTTGAGAATTAAATTCTCTTTTGAATCCTCTCTTTTCTTACCTAGGGTTTTTCTTTTGCAGAGAATTAAATTCTTCTTTCTCTGTTTCTTCTTCTCTTGAGAATTAAATTCTCCTCTCTCTGTTTTTCTCTCCAAAAAAGTAGATCCCCCTCTTCTTTTCTTGGCTCCTATTTATAGGAGAAGGAAAAGAGTTAATTTGTTTAGCAAATCTCTCATTGGAAGATTTGATTTGATTGTTGAGAGATTTGATTTATATTTATCATTAATCTGGGCCTTTAGATCATTCAGTGAATTTTATTCACCGTGGATTTTAAATCCAAAAGATATTCTATTTGTTATCCTGGTGAGATTTTCAGGGAAATCTTTCCTTGTCCAAGGTTTTTCTATAAATTGGTGATTTTTAATCACCCTTGGATTTTTAATCCAACGGTTCCCCATGACCCTTTTCCATTTGGAAAGATTCAGAAACTTTTAGAATTTAATTCTATTAAATTATAATGCTTTTAAAGCCAGTCACGTGCTGGCACGTGACCTTTGGTCACGTGGGAGCACGTGACCCCCAATTGGGTTCCTTTCTCAGCCGCTTATTTATGTTTCAGTTTTAACCATCACGCGTCAACACGTGACCATTGGTCACGTGTAAGCACGTGATACCTCGTTGAGGTATTTTCTGACTTTTAGAATTAAATTCTATTCATTATTTTAGAGGCTTTAAAAGCCCATCACGTGTCTGCACGTGACCCATGGTCACGTGTGAGCACGTGATGCCCCATTGGGGTCTTTTCTGAGTTTTTATTGTATCTTTTAACTCCTCCAGCGGGTTCTTAAAAGCCCATCACGTGTGGACACGTAATTCCTCATAACTTTTGATCCCGGATGAATTACGAGGTCCATAATATATCAAATCGAAGGGTTTTTCGAGCCGCTTTCGATACCATCAGAATTTATCTGTTTCTCATTCGGAAGTTTGTTAAAAAACAGCCCGGAAGATACTGGTTCCCATTTTCTTAAGCGTATCGCCGCCATTTGATACCTTGGGCTCTTTTGCGCAGAAATTTTTGGCGGGAACAAATGCCCCCCACTACTTTGCCCACGTAAGTATTTACGTGGGTGAAGTAGTGCAAAGTAATGCATAGCGTATGACCAGTTTCGGGTTGGTATATTACTTTCAGAATCTTGATCTGAGAAGATAACGAGCGGACACAAGCGTCATTTATCATTGACTCAAATCTCGACTCTTAAGAGATATAGTTCCAAACCCTTAACTCCATGAGCCGCACCCTTCTATCTCTTTATATCTTACTCTGGAGTGAAGTAGTTTATATGCTCATGAGTAGCTTTTCCATTTCAGTGGCATGTAGCTTTGGCGAGTGTGGCTCATAGATGGTCCATCTTGACCTCTTTGCAGGACAGTGATGGCTTAGGAGACAGGGTTAGGATCTGTCACCTAAGACTTTTCAACTTTATGAGCCATGAGGGTCTCATAAAGACTTTTCTCCCTACGGATCGAGAGGATCTCGTAGGCGTATTTTCTCCTTAGGAGTCGTGAGGATTCCTAAGTGTGTTTTCTCTTATAAGTCGTAAGGATCTTATGCGAGAATTTTTCCCTCTTACGAGTCGAGAGGACCCGTAAGCGGTTGTTCCCCTCCTTGTCGAAATTCGACTTCGGAGAGTGAGACCCGTGAATAGTATGCAAGAGACCATTTTGGGCCGACTTGCAGGATCCCAGTGCTTAGGAAACAGGTTTTTTAATCCCTACTGCCTAAGGCTTTATCTCACGAGTCGAGATGAATCGAGAAGTTCTCGCAAAGACATCATTTTCCTCATGAGTCGAAACGAGTCGAGCAGATCTCGCAAGAATATCCTAACGTCACAGTTAACCTCTGCTCTTTACGACAGAAGTCCGTTAGGGTCTGTGGTACTTAGGGTTTTGGCCGTCGTACCGTCGCATGAGCTGATGTATTCCTCGATAGGCAATCGTGCTGTTCGAGTAGCCCTGCGACTGCTGTGTCTCTGATCCCTTCGGGGGCTGGACAAGACGTCTTCAAGCAATCCTCCTTGGCAGTTTGACCGTCGGAAGAGCAAGCGCTAGGAATTTACCATGCCGCTTTTTACTTGAGGTTAGGCTCATTTTGGAGAGCCCCGATGAGTCATAACCACTCCGCGCTGGTGTGGGATGATCTCCGATAGTCTTTCAGGCTTTATATAACTTGCCGTTAAAACCCTGAAGCTAGGAATTTGGCCTTTGCTTCGTTTGCTGGCATTGCGTCCTCTGTATCGAGACGAATGTCATGGTTGTCTCTAGGTTGCTGGTGAACCGTCGAGGTTTGGAACTAGGGACTTTGCCGTTGCTCCTTTTGATGATGTTGCGTCTGCTGTATCGAGACGAACGTCGAGGTGGTGACCACTCCATGTGGGATGATCTCCGGTGGTCTTTCAGGCTTTATATGACTTGCCGTTAAGACCCTGAAGCTAGGAATCTGGCCTTCGCTTCGTTTGCTGGCATTGCGTCCTCTGTATCGAGACGAATGTCGCGGTTGTCTCTAGGTTGCTGGTGAACCGTCGAGGTTTGGAACCAGGGATTTCGCCGTGACTCCTTTCGGTGATGTTGCGTCTGCTGTGTCGAGACGAACGTCGAGGTGGTGATCACTCCATGTTGGTATGAGATGATCTCTGAATGTCTTTCCGGTTTTATATGACTTACAGTCAAGACGTTGAAGCTAGGAATTTGGCCTTCGCTTCATTTGCTTTGTCGCGTCCGAATCCTGCCGGGGGAAGAACGCTGGGGTGACATTTCATCTGCTGTATCAAAATGAACGTCAAGGTGGTGACCACTCCGCGCTGGTGTGGGATGATCTCCGATTGTCTTTCAGGCTTTATATGACTTGCCGTCAAGACCCTGAAGCTAGGAATTTGGCCTTCGCTTCGTTTGCTGGCATTGCGTCCTCTGTATCGAGACGAATGTCGTGGTTGTCTCTAGGTTGCTGGTGAACCGTCGAGATTTGGAACCAGGGATTTCGCCGTGACTCCTTTCGGTGATGTTGCATCTGCTGTGTCGAGACGAACGTCGAGGTGGTGATCACTCCATGTTGGTAGGAGATGATCTCTGAATGTCTTTCCGGTTTTATATGACTTACCGTCAAGACATTGAAGCTAGGAATTTGGCCTTCGCTTCGTTTTCTTTGTCGCGTCCGAATCCTGCTGGGGGAAGAACGCTGGGATGACATTTCATCTGCTGTATCGAAATGAACGTCAAGGTGGTGACCACTCCGCGCTGGTGTGGGATGATCTCCGATTGTCTTTCAGGCTTTATATGACTTGCCGTCAAGACCCTGAAGCTAGGAATTTGGCCTTCGCTTCGTTTGCTGGTATCGCGTCTGCTGTATCGAGACGAATGTCGCGGTGGTGATCATTCCATGTTGGTGTGAGGACCAGGATCCGCTCTGGATGTTTCCCACGGGATCGAAGAGTGACGTTGTTCGCGTTCCACGTGACCAGGAATTTTGCTCTAGATACTTCACACGGGTTCACTGCCGTGTTAGGTGAGGACTAGGCTCCGCTCTGGATGCTTCGCACGGGTTCACTGTCGTGCTCTGCGAGGACCAGGATCCGCTCTGGACGTTTTCCACGGGGTCAAAGAGTGACGTTATCCGCGT
Organism: Agapanthus africanus; assembly: GCA_030015575.1. Classification (NCBI taxonomy): domain Eukaryota; kingdom Viridiplantae; phylum Streptophyta; class Magnoliopsida; order Asparagales; family Amaryllidaceae; genus Agapanthus; species Agapanthus africanus. The sequence goes on from CM057351.1 coordinate 420,930,616, forward strand.
TCCACGTGACCAGGAATTTTGCTCTAGATGCTTCACACGGGTTCACTGCCATGTTAGGCGAGGACTAGGCTCCGCTCTAGATGCTTCGCACGGGTTCACTGCCGTGCTCTGCGAGGACCAGGATCCGCTCTGGACGTTTTCCACGGGGTCAAAGAGTGACGTTATCCGCGTTCCACGTGACCAGGAATTTTTCACTAGATGCTTCACACGGTTTCACTGCTGTGTTAGGCGAGGACTAGGCTCCGCTCTGGATGCTTCACATGGGTTCACTGCCGTGCTTTGCGAGGACCAGGATCCGCTCTGGACGTTTTCCACGGGGTCAAAGAGTGACGTTATCCGCGTTCCACGTGACCAGGAATTTTGCAGTAGATGCTTCACACGGTTTCACTGCCGCGTTAGGCGAGGACTAGGCTCCGCTCTGGATGCTTCACACGGGTTCACTGCCGTGCTTTGCGAGGACCAGGATCCGCTCTGGACGTTTTCCACGGGGTCAAAGAGTGACGTTATCCGCGTTCCACGTGACCAGGAATTTTGCACTAGATGCTTCACACGGTTTCACTACCGCGTTAGGCGAGGACTAGGGTCCGCTCTGGATGCTTCACACGGGTTCACTGCCGTGCTCTGCAAGTACCAGGATCCGCTATGGACGTTTTCCACGGGGTCAAAGAGTGACGTTATCCGCGTTCCACGTGACCAGGAATTTTGCACTAGATGCTTCACACGGGTTCACTGCCGCGTTAGGCGAGGACTAGGCTCCGCTCTGGATGCTTCGCACGGGTTCACTGCCGTGTTCTGCGAGGACCAGGATCCGCTCTGGACGTTTTCCACGGGGTCAAAGAGTGACGTTATCCGCGTTCCACGTGACCAGGAATTTTGCACTAGATGCTTCACACGGGTTCACTGCCGCGTTAGGCGAGGACTAGGCTCCGCTCTGGATGCTTTGCACGGGTTCACTGCCGTGTTCTACGAGGACCAGGATCCGCTCTGGATGCTTCGCACGGGTTCACTGCCGTGTTCTGCGAGGACCAGGATCCGCTCTGGACGTTTTCCACGGGGCCAAAGAGTGACGTTATCCGCGTTCCACATGACCAGGAATTTTGCACTGGATGCTTCACACGGGTTCACTGCCGCGTTAGGCGAGGACCAGGCTCCGCTCTGGATGCTTCGCACGGGTTCATTGCCGTGTTCTGCGAGGACCAGGATCTGCTCTGGACGTTTTCCACGAGGTCAAAGAGTGACGTTATCCGTGTTCCACGTGACCAGGAATTTTGTTGATTATATCCGCATTTCACGGAGTTGGGATTTGACTCTCTGTGGGAGTACATCATCGAGTCATGGAACTGGGAGTTGCCGCTGTTCCGCTTTGCTTGATGATGTGTCCGCTGTGCCGAGACGAGTGCTGAGGTGGAGCTGGGATTTTGCCATCACTCCGCTTTGCTGACCATGGGGTCTTTTATTAGCTTTGCATGTACATCCTGCTGGACTGCGAAGGAACGTCGTTGTTAACATTGCGTCTGCTGTAATGAGACGAATGCTAAGGCGGAGTTGGGATTTTGTCATCGCTCCGCTTGATGGTGTAACATCTGTGTCCTGCTGGAATGAGGAGGCACGCCGTTGTTGGTCTCCAGGCTGTAGATGTAGCCATTGAGATTTGGAACTAAGGACTTTGCCATGGTTCCGTTTCGTTGCGACTCTGAGGTCGATTGTTGACGTCACGTCTGCATCTGGCTGGAGTGAGGAGAAACGCCGTTGGTGATCTCTAAGTTGTCGATGTTGACGTCGAGACCCTGAAGCTCGGGATCTTCTTTTTGCTTCGTTTGTTGACATTATGTCTGCAATATTGCGATAAATGTCGAGATTGTCTCTAGGTTGTCTATTAACCGTCGAGATTTGGCTCCGCTTTCTGATGGAGCCTGTTGGGAAGGTATGGTTCCCTTTTTATCTGTGCCCCTGGATTGTATACAGGGATCGATGTGATTTCACCTGTAGGGCAAAAAGTTTCATTCTTTCATTTTTTTATTCTTTCTGCGATGATCTATCATTTCAGCTTTTTATATCGCGAAAATCGCGATTGCCCAATCATTTCGGCTATTTTTCGCGGTGCCCAATCATTTCGGCTATTTTTCTTTTTACTCGCTGCTTTTTATTGCGAGTTGCCCAATCATTTCGGCTATTTTTCATGCATACATTTTTACTTGCTGATTTTGTTTGCAAGTTGCCCCATCATTTCGGCTATTTCGTATGCATTTTTTTTTGGCTCGCTGATTTTTTCTCGCGAGTGTGGAACTTGGAATCTGGTGCCAATCTCAGCATCAGCATCGCTGTGACTGGAATATAGCCAGGAGCGAATCATCATTTGCCATGAAAGGACTTGGAATTTGATACCGGTTTAGGCATCAGCATCGCTACAACTGGGATATTGCCAGGAGCGAATCATCATTTGCCTCTGTCGATATTGAACAAAGGTGGCTTAGCAAACAGGGTTAGGATCCCATCGACTAAGGCTTTTGACTTCATGAGCCGTAAGGGTCTCACAAAGGTATCTCTCCCTACAAGTCGTGAGGATCTCATAGGTGTGTTTTCTCCTTAGGGATCGTGAGGATTCCTAAGCGTATGTTCCCCTGTAAGTCGTAAGGATCTTACAAAAGGGTTTTCTTCTTATAAGTCGAGAGGACTTACAAGGGTTGTTCACCGTGCGAACATATCCCTAGCCACGGGTGGGACTTGGTTAGGGAAATGTTTATTCGTGCCCGTGGATTGTATACAAGGGTCAGTACTAAACCACTTGTAGGGCAAGATCGGAGGTTGTGGGGGTTGCTTAAGAATAGATTCAGGTCTCTGTAACTTAAGACTTTCAAATCTTATGAGCCGTGAGGGTCCCGTAAGAGAGTTCTCCTTACGAGTCGTGAGGATCTCGCAAGTGTAATTTCTCCTTAGGAATCGTGAGGATCCCTAAGTATGTTGTTCCCTTGTGAGTCGTAAGGATCTCATGCAGGTGGTTTCTCCTTACAAGGTCGAGAGGACCCTGTAAGTGTCTTTTAACGAGGTTGCGCCTTTTCGGGTTTTCACAAACACTCGCCGGTAGCCCTGCTGATTTTACTCACGGAGCCCTTTCGGGTTTTCATCCGTGCCCATTTTGCTTATGGACATACCGTTTTCCTTTTTTTTTATTCTTTTTTTTTTAACGAGGTCGCGCCCATTCGGGTTTTCACAAGACTCGCCGGTAGTCCTGCTGTTTTTACTCACGGAGCCCTTTCGGGTTTTCATCTGTGCCCATTTTGCTTATGGACATACCGTTTTTTTTATTTTTTATTTTAACCACGCCAGCCTGAGGATGTTGCGGGTTGATAGTAGTTTAATGATGTTTCGGTCATTTGCAAGTTTTAGGACATTGCGGTCCACCGTTAGTTTAAGGACATTTCGGTCCGACGCCAGTTTTAGGACATAGTGGTCCATCGTTAGTTTAACGACATTTCGGTCTACCGTCGCCGTATTTGAGGCGAATTTCTAGTTTACTAACTTTTCGGTCTAGGAGGCCTTCCCTATGAACGAGCATGATGCCCCCGGCATATCCACCTTTTTCGAAGCATGTTGTTGTGGCGGGTTTACTTTCCACTTTTCGGGTAACGCGAACTTGCCCTGTTGGTATTGGTCTTCAACCCAGTTTTTGAAGACGTAGCAAGTGTCGAGTGGGTGACCCATTAATCTGTGGTAGGGACAATAGTTAGGATTGTTAACGTCACCTGGTTGCAATGGACGTTTTGGATCTGGCAGAGTGATAAGCCCGCTGCGCACTGCTAGCTTGAACAATCTCTTTGTTTTATCTTTGGGAAATGAGTAAGGACGTTTTAACTTCTCATTGAGGTATCGCGGCTTGTTGTTTTGACGACAAAACGGTCTCGGGTTACTCGGCTGTTGTTGAGTGTTGGCAACGAAGGCCGTTTTTTCCTTTTCCTTTCTCATTTCGTTTGCTCCGTCGTTTGCGGGTCCGAGATTCTTTCCGGGTAGCGTGAGATTGTACGGCTGAACATTCTCACAACTCTCCAATTCTTTTGTTTTAGAAATGAATTCCTTGAAGAGAGGGTTGAGAGCGGCTTCTTCATCAGAATCGCTTCCAAAGGTGAGAACTCGTGATCCCCCGGGCTCGTCCCTATGACAATTGCCGGCAACTCTTTTATGCTCATCTGTCGTATTTTTTCGCTGTTTACGAGCTTCCCGCTTTGTTCTATTGACGTGTTGTCTATGAGCGACATAACCTTGCCACCAACACTTAAAGGAGTTGCAGTCTTCAGTAGGATGTGCGATCCTCTGATGATATAAGCCGAAGTTAGGGTGTACGTCCGTTTCATCAAAATGTATACCACCAGGAGAATTTTTTCTGAAAAAGGGCGGCCTCATCCCCATTGATATGGCTTTGGCGAATTGTTTCCTTGTCTTGTTCCTGCTTTCATTTGCGGCGGATGTACTTTGATCTGGTGGGAGTGTTTCGACCCTTTTGTCCAGTCGCCGGCGTTTGGCCTTTTCAAATATGGCCATCTCATGCTCCCGGTCGGCTTTACTTTTTAGACGAATCTCATTCAGGAAGGCATCGATCATCTCGTCTGACGGCCATAGAAGTTCTAGTTCAGGATCCGCCCCCGGTTTCTCGGTGCAAGGAGCCTCTTTATCATCTATCAATGAGTGAGAGATCACATGACAACTTGCTACGTAGTCCTCAAATTCATCTGATGAGTCTTCTCCATCATTTTCGTCCTCGAGGACGTGGCTGAGGAACTCTTGGAGCGTGATTGGAATCCGCGCCTTCTGGTTATACTCTTCCAGCACGTCAATCTGTTTCTGCAAATCCGTGCGCTTGTCGCCGGGCTTCACTGGCTTCTTGGATTTCTTCTTGTTTTTCGAAGATTTCGACGGCTGGGCGTGAATGCTTTGGCTATCACCATCGATATTTGGAATTGTGCGCGGCTTCAGCATCCCCTTGATGATCTCAGGTTCCAACGGGTTCTTCCATTTAATCGCCGGGCACTTCTGAAGATCATTCAGCATCTTTTTGGTTTTGGACGACAATACGACCTCCCACGAAGCTTCTTCGACAAAAGAACAAGTTGCCCCCGGTGTGTCCGTCTTCTTTGGAGTGTGCGGTTGTGGTGGGTTTATTTTCCACTTCTCGGACAACGCAAACTTGCCTTGTAGATACTGATCCTCGATCCATCCTTTAAAGACGAAGCAATTCTCGATCGGGTGACTTACCGTTTGGTGGTAAGGACAATAATTGGGATCGTTGACATCGCCTGGCTGCAACGGACGCTTTGGACTCGGCAGATTGATGAGTCTGTTGCGCACTGCCAGCTCGAACAGTCTTCTCGTTTTATCCTGGGGAAACGAGTAAGGACGTCACAGTCTCTCCTCGAGGGATGGGCGTGGACGCACGTTGTTTTGGCGAACAACCGGCTTTAAGTTGCTCGGTTGTTGTTGAGCGTTGGCGACGAAGGTTGCTTTCCCTTTGCCCTTTTCATTCCAAGGCTCCGTCTTTAAAGAGGAAGGCCTATGGCCCATCTGGTCCATTTGGGCCAGCTTGTCAATCAAGGCCTGGAAGGTAGTTGGCTTGAAGAACATCATGAATTGCGAGATGGTTGCTTGCGGATCAAGAGTGCCCACGAACATGCCCACCGCCGGCTCTTCTTCGATCCGTTGTTCGCATTTCGACCATAGATTCCGCCATCGTGCTGCGTATTGAACCCACGTTTCGTCTGGCTTCACCCTGGCGTTAATCAGTGCTGTTATCGGGGTGCGCTCGCTGGCGCTGGAAAATCTTTGTGTAAACAATAGTTCCATCTCCGCAAATGTTTTGACAGAGTCATTAGGTAGCTCCGAATACCATTCAAAGGCCGTTTCTGCTAAGCTGCCGACGAATTGGCGAAGCAACAGTTTGTCATCGCCTCCTGTGTTGCCGCATAAGGCCCTAAATTGAGCGACATGCTGATGTGGATTCCCTGTCCCCTTGTACACATGGAATTTAGGGATCGTATATCCCGGCGGGTAGCTGATTTGGTCATACCAGCCCGGGTATGGTCGCCCAGCTTTGACGACTTGGCTGGCCGCTTCACTCGCCTGATGAGCTCGTATTTGCTGAGCTATATAGTCATCCAGCGCAGCCTTGGAAATGGTTTCATCTTTAGCTGTTGAAAGAGTCGGAGGAGGATTAGATGTCTTTCCTTTATCGTCTTCAGTAATGATCGGAGGGTCTTCAACTGGAGGGTCCGGCTGTAACATCATCCCTACCATTTCTTGGAAGAGGAGCGCCATTTGTTTTATGTTAGCCGCTTGCTCCGCGGCTTCTTTGTCCTTCTTTTCGAGGACTCTGCGTAAGAAGTCAGCATCGGTTTCTTGTTCGTGACGCTGTTCTGATGATGCCTCTGGGCTTTCTTTTGGCCCAGTGAGTGCGGCCATTGTAGTCATCATCTCCTGAAGCTTCTGTTGCTGCTCCTGAGCTTTTGTCACTGATCGGGTGAGCGGGCGGTGACCCGTCGAAGCACGGCTTTCCTCCTTTCCAGAAGCCATATAAACAGTGTGCACCACCATTCCCCCAGACTTGGGGTGTTTGTGCTCAGCGCGTTTACGGCTCGCCATGTTCACAGGGGCTTTCTGCGGCCTCCCTTTCTTTTGAGTGGTTGAAGTTGAGGGGGCCGTTGTAGTGGGCACCCAAGTAGCCGTTGCTTTTTGCGGCTTGACGGAGTAATCCTTCTCCCGCCGAACCTTCATCTTTTTCTGTCGGCGGAGATAGTTTTCATCAATCACCGACTCTTGGACCCGTCGCCAGACCTTATAAATCTTGGAGGATAGCCGTTGAGAGGGCTGCTCCGGCTTTGCATCTATAATACCCCTCGCAGGTGGAGGAGATCTTTTTAGCATGGCAGTCGGAGAGTTCTTGCGTACCCCCCTTAGCGGTTCAAAGCTGTTCCCAGTTGGAACAGCGGCATTGATTTCCACCATCGGAGCTGGCGGAGTTATCCCAGAGGGGGAGTTGCCCCCAGCCTTCCTTACCCGGCGCCAGTGACGACGGCGAGCATGTCGAGCGGACGGCGTTGGTTCAGCAATGGGGATGGCTTTGCCTTGCCCCCTGTCCATTTGAAGCGCTGCTGGTGTCAGTCTCTTAAAGACTGACGTCTTTTGAGTAGCGGTATCCAATCTGTCAAAGACAGACCTTCGAGCAGGAACGGGAGCCGGAATAGTCAGTCTTGTGAAGACCGACCCATTGGCAGGAGAAGCCGCCTTGACGACTTCAGGAGCAGGGATGGCTATCCTCTTCGGAACAACCTTTTCTGGTATTGCAGGCTTCTTCATGGGCCCACATGAGTTTTGGCCCAGTTTGCTGAAAGCTGAGGTATTGGGCTTGGGCGACCCGTTGAGAGGGGCCGCGACAGTAGCAAGCCGATCAAAGACCAGCTTCTTTGGAGCTTCTTGCGATGTCATTGGGGCATTGAAGCTCATCGGTGGGAGCAGGGTCCCGAAGAATAGTCCAGCGGTGGCTTGAGTCACCTGCTCCACTGGTATCCTGAAAAGGGAGGCCGCTTGAGACCCGTAAGTCACTCCTCCAGCAAGGACGGAGCGAGAGTTGCAGTTGCAGGTAGTGCAGTTTGAAGCCATTGATCTTCTGTTTTCTGCACGGAACAAGACACCAAATCTTAGTACCTCGAATCCACAGGCAACCACAGCAAACCGTGATTCGTTCGCGAACACGACACACGAAGTGTGGAGTGGAAAGAGGAAAAGATCCCACCGGGCGTGCCAGAATCTGTTCCCCTCCGAACGGCGGCCGAGACATGGGCTGTCTTGCCTGAGATTCGGGGCAGATGCTAATAGGTGCTATCCGTCCACCTCTCCGAAGATGCCAAGTTGATTTATGGCACCGTGTATCGGAGGTTTAGACGGATGCGGCCGATGTAGCAGACTTCGTCAGATTCCCCCTCGCTTGAGGGGTTTTTGATTGTGGGGATGCTCTTCCCTGCAGGCGCAAGCCCCTGCAGTTAATTACGCTATCGCATCGCGGTAACAACTTTCTCCTTCTCCAGCTGGTCACTTCGTGTCGTGGGTGTTTGTTTTGTTTGTGGTTGCCCGTGGATTGTATACGGAGACTAATTTATGTAGTCGCCCGTAGGACGTGGATTAGTCCAAATCCGTATTTTCTTAGATTTGGGTTTGGGGTTTTGGTTTAAGGATACGTTAGCCATTTTTGAGGCTAAGATCAACTTAAACGTTTGTTAAGGATACGTTAGTCCAATTTGAGACTAAGATCAACTTAACGGGATCGTTTAGATCCGACAAAAGAGCATTTGGACTCTATTGTTCCAGTTTAGGGATATAGTGGTCCATTGCATGTATGGCTGTCGGGACCCGTCACCTCTCTGACGACGTTGAAGGATTACAACGACAGGTGTCAGAGGAGTTCAGAGATGTACCCTTGAACCAATGAGTTGATTGGGGGGATTCATAGTCCAATTTGGGACTAAAGTCTGTTTGAACGTTTAAGGATACGTTAGCCATATTTGAGGCAAAGATCAACTTAAACGGTTGTTAAGGATACGTTAGTCCAGTTTGGGACTAAGATCGACTTAACGGGATCGTTTAGATCCGACAAAAGAGCATTTGGGGGCTCTATTGTTCCAGTTTAGGGACATGGTGGTCCATTGCCAGTTTAGGGACATGGTGGTCCAATACCAGTTTAAGGACATAGTGGTCCAATGCCAGTTTAGGGACATGGTGGTCCATTGGTAGTTTAAGGACGCATAAGTCCATGGGTTTAAGGACCCCACAGTCCGTATCTTGGTTTAAGGACGCATAAGTCCATGAGTTTAAGGACCCCACAGTCCGTGTTGATGTGTGGTTGTCGGGACCCGTCACCTCTCTGAAGACGTTGAAGGATTACAACGACAAATATCAGAGGAGTTCAGAGATGTACCCTTGAACCAATGAGTTGGTTGAAAGAGCAGATGTGCTCAGATCAAGATGATTTGAGGACTTATGGCCAGTTTGGGCTAAGTCCAGTTATGTTTGAAATATTGGCCCTCTGTTGGTCCATTGAAGGAGAGGCTTTGCCTCTGAAACTTAGCCAATTGGGCTGAAGCCAGTGTTAAACACTAGAAACCAACAGTGTTGAACACTGGGAATAAGATAGCAAGTTAGTGTTAAACACTAAAAGATAATCAGCGTTAAACACTGGGAACAGTGTTTTCAAATTAGTGTTAAACACTAAGCAAATCAGTGTTAAACACTGCAAATAGAGTTTTCCAAATTAGTGTTAAACACTAAGAAAATCAGTGTTAATCACTGAGGACAAAGTCTTCAGATTAGTGTTAAACACTAAGGGGAGAGGGGTCACGTGTGGACACGTGAGAGCGCCCTGATTTCCCTTATCTTATTCTGCAGATCATTGTTTTAACTCTTTTAATTCTGGCGGCCATCACGTGTGAGCACGTGATGGAGGCCCCTGCTCTGGTCTGTTAGAATGCTCATTAGGGGTCACGTGGTGACACGTGAGGGCGCCCTAAATGTGGAGCCAGATCTCCTTTTCTTCGTTCTGTAAGTAAGCGTTAAACACTTTTTATGTTTTCTTTGGAGCATCACGTGCTGCCACGTGAGGAGGATTAGTGCACTGATTGTTAAAGCATTTGCTGAGGGGTCACGTGATAACACGTGAGAGCGCCCAAAGCTTTCATTTCCTTTGCTTTTTCTTTCTGTGTTTCGGGGGTCACGTGGAGCATGTGATGGCATTCAAAAAGTGGGGCCAGATCCCCTTTATTTTGTTCTGCAAACAAGTGTTTAACACTTTTAATTTTCATAGCCATCACGTGTGGGCACGTGACATATACTCATGCCCTGATTTATTAGAACATTTATTAGGGGTCACGTGGTAACACGTGAGAGCGCCCAGAATTGTTTCCGCCTTTGCTTTTGTTCCATATATAATGAGGGTCACGTGGGAACACGTGAGACATTGCCTCAAAGCTTTCCTCTTCTCATTTTTGGGGGATCTGTTCAGGGGTCACGTGGGGCACGTGACCTTAGTCTTTTTCATGCACAGAGATCTTTTAAGTCTCTTTCTCCTTAAGAATTAAATTCTTATTTAGGGTAAAACCCTAATTTTGATTCTGGAGGAATTAAATTCCTATTTTGAAAGAATTAAATTCTTATTTAGGGTAAAATCCTAGTTTTGTTTTAGGAGAATTAAATTCTCAGAACTCAATTCCCCTTCTAAGTTTAGGATCTGCATGGCAGGATCTCGACCCGATGAGAATTAAATTCTCAACTTATGGGGAGATGTGCTCTGTGCAGATCTTCAACCAGAAGAAGAACTAAGTTCTTTTCTTTAAATAAGAGTTAAACTCTTTTGAGAATTAAATTCTCTTTTGAATCCTCTCTTTTCTTACCTAGGGTTTTTCTTTTGCAGAGAATTAAATTCTTCTTTCTCTGTTTCTTCTTCTCTTGAGAATTAAATTCCCCTCCCTCTGTTTTTCTCTCCAAAAAAGTAGATCCCCCTCTTCTTTTCTTCGCTCCTATTTATAGGAGAAGGAAAAGAGTTAATTTGTTTAGCAAATCTCTCATTGGAAGATTTGATTTGATTGTTGAGAGATTTGATTTATATTTATCATTAATCTGGGCCTTTAGATCATTCAGTGAATTTTATTCACCGTGGATTTTAAATCCAAAAGATATTCTATTTGTTATCCTGGTGAGATTTTCAGGGAAATCTTTCCTTGTCCAAGGTTTTTCTATAAATTGGTGATTTTTAATCACCCTTGGATTTTTAATCCAACGGTTCCCCATGACCCTTTTCCATTTGGAAAGATTCAGAAACTTTTAGAATTTAATTCTATTAAATTATAATGCTTTTAAAGCCAGTCACGTGCTGGCACGTGACCTTTGGTCACGTGTGAGCACGTGACCCCCAATTGGGTTCCTTTCTCAGCCGCTTATTTATGTTTCAGTTTTAACCATCACGTGTCAACACGTGACCATTGGTCACGTGTAAGCACGTGATACCTCGTTGAGGTATTTTCTGACTTTTAGAATTAAATTCTATTCATTATTTTAGAGGCTTTAAAAGCCCATCACGTGTCTGCACGTGACCCATGATCACGTGTGAGCACGTGATACCCCATTGGGGTCTTTTCTGAGTTTTTATTGTATCTTTTAACTCCTCCAGCGGGTTCTTAAAAGCCCATCACGTGTGGACACGTAATTTCTCATAACTTTTGATCCCGGATGAATTATGAGGTCCATAATATATCAAATCGAAGGGTTTTTCGAGCCGCTTTCGATACCATCAGAATTTATCTGTTTCTCATTCGGGAGTTTGTTAAAAAACAGCCCGGAAGATACTGGTTTCCATTTTCTTAAGCGTATCGCCGCCATTTGATACCTTGGGCTCTTTTGCGCAGAAATTTTTGGCGGGAACACCGTATTTTTCACGATCTTCGTTAAGGTCTTGTTAAAGTCTTCAGCTAGGCATTTAGCTCGGGGATTATAGACCGAAGAATATCTCCAATCAATATTATACTGTTGTGCGAAGCAGCTGATTTTGTGGCTTCTATAGGCTGGCCCATTATCGGAGATAATCCGTCGCGGAGTGCCGAACCGATAAATGACGCGTGTCTTGAAGAAATGGAGGATATTCTCCGTCTTCACTTCTATTAGTGGTACTGCTTCTGCCCACTTGGAGAAGTAATCGGTTGTTTCCAGTATGAACCGATGTCCTCTGGATGATGCTGGTTTGATGGGGCCGATTATGTCAATTTCCCACATTTCGAATGGCCAGCTAGCCACCGTTGGGTGTAGCGGATTTGGATGCTGATGGATAAAGTCTCCGTGAATCTGGCACGAGTGGCACTGCTTCACGTATTCGAGACAGTCTTGAATCATTGTGGGCCAATAATAACCCATTCTTTTGATCTTCAGCTTCATCTTCGGCCCGGCTTGGTGAGAACCGCAGAGTCCGTCGTGAGTTTCTTGGATGACTCTCTTTGCCTTTCAGGTCCCAGGCATCTTAGCCACAAAGAATCAAATGATCTCTTATACAGAGTATCATTGACGAAGGCAAAAGATAGAGCTCGTTTCATGAGCTGATGTTTTGAGGACACATCTTCAGGTGTTCGACGGGATTTGAAGTAGTCTATAAAGACTTCTCTCCAATTCTTAGCATTTTCCTGGTCTTTTATTTGTAGAATCGTTTGCTCGGTCGCTCCCTTTTCTTCGGACAACTCCGGAGATATTTCTGCCGGTGCAAGAACCCGACGGCTTTGTACCATGATCCTTACGTCATCGAGGTTCTCGTCGGCCAATTCTTTAGCGAGCTTGGCTAATGCATCCGCCTTGCTATTTTCCGCTCGCGGTATGTTTTCTAAGGCGTAGGTGGGAATTCGAGCCAGCAATTGTTGCACTTTCTCACCGTACTTTACCAACTCTAGTTTGCACGTTTGATAGTCGCCGTTTACTTGACTAACGACCAGTTGGGAGTCTCCGTATATGAGGAGGTTTTCAATTCCCATATTGACAGCGATCTCAAGACCTGCTATCAAAGCTTCGTATTCGGTTTCGTTGTTTATCCTTGGCTCTGTTAGGGAAAAAGGAAAAGTGCATTATCCCTCCTTGTGGAGTCACGAAGATGAGGCCCAGCCCAGATTTGATTATAGGGGAGTTGTGCTTTCGCTTCTTCATAGAAGACGCTCCGTCGAAGTAGAGTTCCCATCGGGTATCACTCCCTCCTTTCTCCCCGTCGATCGTGTCAAACGCGTGCTCATCTGGTAATTCGCAGTTCAAGGGAGAATCGGCAGGTATCGGATGCTCGGTGAGAAAGTCGGCGATAGCCTGGCCTTTTACCGCCTTGAGGGGTCGGTATGTTATCGAGAATTCCGTTAAAAGGAGGGCCCATTTAGCGAGTCGTCCCTTTAATATAGCCTTTGACATCAAATATTTGAGAGGATCCACCTTTGATATGAGATGGACCTCATGTGCCAACGCATAGTGTCTGAGCTTCGTTATCGCGAAGATTAACGCCAGGCAGTGTTTTTCAATGGGGGAGTAATTGTTTTCTGCCCCCAGGAGAACTCGACTCAAATAGTAGAGGGCACTCTCCTTCCCTTGGTCGTTCTCTTGTTCCCATAATGCGCCTAGAGAACCTTCAAGGGCTGTTGTATACAGGACGAGATGTTTTCCTTTAACGGGAGCGGCCAGTACTGGCGGATTCTACAGATATTGCTTGATTTCGTCCAGTGTGCTTTGGCATTTGCGATCCCAGACGAACAGGGTTTCCTTCTTCATTAGGTGACTGTAAGGACGACACTTGCCTGAGAGATTGGCTATGAATCGCCGGATATACGCGAGCTTTCCTTGGAGAGACCACAGCTGCTTGGGAGTTCTTGGCGGAGGCATTTCCATGATCGCCTTGATTTTCGACGGGTCTATCTCGATGCCTCGGTGTCGGACGACGAATCCTAGAAACTTGCCTGAGGAAACTCCGAACGCCCATTTGAGAGGGTTCATCTTCAAATTGTATTTCCGAAGGCGCTGAAACACGATCTTCAGATGCTCTAAATGTTCCTCGTATGATTTGCTTTTAACTACGAGGTCGTCGATATAGCATTCGACGATTTCATGTATGAGGTCATCGAAAATCTTCGTCATGGCACTATGATAGGTGGCACCGGTGTTCTTTAGACCGAAAGGCATCACCTTGTAGCAGAATATGCCCAAAGGGGTCCGGAAAGCGGTATGCTTCTGGTCCTCGGGATGCATCTTTATCTGATTGTATCCTGATGAGCCGTCCATGAAGGAGAAAACTTCATGAGTGGACGTATTATCTATCATCAGCTCAGTGACCGGTACTAAAAAGTCGTCCTTCGGGCAAGCTTTGTTGAGATCCTAAAAGTCCACACATATGCGCACCGTCCCGTTTTTCTTCATCACTGGGATGATGTTGGCAATCCAGTCAGGGTATTGAACTTCTTGGATGAAGCTGGAGTCGATTAGCTTCTTGACCTCGGCGTTGATGCTCATTTCAAGCTCGAGCCGCATTCTTCTCGGCGCTTGTTTGATCGGATTGACGTCTGGAGAAATCGCCAACTTGTGGACATCAATCTCTGGATTGAGTCCCGGCATCTCTGAATAGTTCCATACGAAATAATCTTTATACTGCATGAGCACGTCTTTAAGCGTAGCCTCCTTTTCTTCAGACAACAGTTCACTGACGAACGTCGGCCGTGGGTCGTTTGCCGTTCCTAAGTCGATTTTTTTGAGGTCATTTACAGTAGTATGTATCCCATCTTCCAGCTCTTTTGGCGCCGGTGGAAATTCTAAGATTAACTCATCTTCATCGTTTTCAAAGCACCAAGAAAGGTCATCCATATTCTCGGGTTCTTCTTCTGACAGCGTTATCACGTGACAGGTACGGGATCACTTCCAAGACCGATGTTGGTCTGGTTCTACTCTCATCGCATAAGTGGCTTTTGATTCATGCTTCCGTTGCGGACTTACCCTCCAATTGTTGGATAGAGTGAATTTGCCGAGTTGATACTGGTCTTCAACCCAGTTCTTGAAAGTGAAGCAGATTTCGAGAGGATGTCCTATTGCTCGGTGATAGGAGCAATAGTCTGGGTGAGAGACATTGTCTGCTTGCTCGGGGTGCTTGGACTCCGGGAGTGTCATCATCTGATATTTTATGACAAGATTGAATATCTTCTTTGTCTTGTCTTGGGGAAAAGAATATTCTCAACCCATCTTCTTTATAAGAGATGGATCCCGGCTGCTCGATTCTTGATCGTGTGGCTTCTTAGACCCGCTACGCTGCTGTCGAACGTTTTTTCCATTCTTTGGTTTATTTTTGCCTCTGCGCCGGGTCTTTTGTATGACGGGCTGGCAACGAAAAGCATTGTCATTCTCCGTGGCCTGCTGAAAGAGGCGCTGCGTCCTGGATTTCTCGTAAATGGCCATTTCGCGGTTATGGTCATCCCGGACCTTCTGACCCGCTTCCCTTATTAGTTTGTCCATCTGTTCTTCAAACGACGAACTTGGCATTTTCATGGCGGGACTTTGTTTTGGTTCAGGGTTAATGTATTTTAACAGAACATCTCCTTCTTCGTCAAGGTCATGTATAATGTAGCAGCCATAGAATCGTTCCCGTTTCATGGATTGAACATATCCAAGCCCGATCGTTTCCATTCTTCCGTTGGGCAATTTTCGCTGAGTTCCAGGGACGTCCCAGATCCTGTTGTAGAATTGAGCTTGTCGAGCAGTCTGTTTGAAGGGTACACCTTAGTGCTTCAACAGCCTTTTTAATCCTTCTGTGTAGTATCTGGGCAGACGGATGGGCTGGAGCCTGTCAAGTGTAGAATCAGCACCATGCTAAATTTCTTTCTCCACTTTGGTTTCCGTGGATTGATAAAAGAGGATCGCCTTTTAATCTCTTCGCCTGGAAGGGACGTAGAATGTCTGCAGTTCTTACACACTATAGGTACCAAGCGCGTCGAGCTCCTTGTAATGCTCTTGCGGAACCATGGCAATTTGCAAACTCCGATCATCGCCAGCGAAGGCTTGTATCGATGGTCGTACAGAAAATATGGCATTGACCTCATCTTCCAAGTCGCTACCAAAGACCAGAATAGGGGTGGACGGTCCCGGCTTGTTGCATTGGGGCAGCCCTGAATGAACTATTTCTTCCTCCTCCTCGATATCACCCCCGAAGATCGGAATAGTAGTGATAGCTTTGTTCTTCGGATTGTGACATCTTTCCATGTCTTCGAAATCTGGTAAGAAGTATTTTGCATCTTCGTACTTTCGTACTTCATTCATGGAGAATGGGTTCAACTTCCCTGTCACGGTATACTCGAGACCATCCTTGAAATACTTCATACACTGATGTTGTGTAGAAGGGATGATGTTATACTCGTGTAACCAAGGCCTGTCGAGCAAAGCATTGTAGCATGTCTTGGTATCAATGACGTGAAATTTAATGTCCGTGACGAGCAGCCCAAAGCGTAACATCAGTATCACAGACCCGAGCATTCTTAATGATTGGGAGTCAAACCCGGAGATGGTGATTTTATCACGAGCGAGGTGTTGAACGCTCATACAGATTTCCTTCAATACTCTTACATTGAGTAGATTGACGGAGGACCCATTGTCAACTAGAATCTTTCCTATCTTAATATCATGACAGTATTCAGAGACATAATGGGGACGGTTATGCTCTCACGTCCCAAGGAGGAGATCTTCATCGCCGAAGGTGATATCGGCTGTGTGCACTTCTTCCAGCTCGTCCTTCATCTTTTCTTCGGCGAGGAAAGCTTGGAACTGCTCGGGCTCTTGTAGTGCCTTGATCAAAGAATCTCTCGCTTCTTTGGATAGCAGAAGGGCGTCGAGAATGCTTAGCTGTGAGGGTATCTTTCTCAGGTGTGCCAGAACGTTGTAATCCACCTTGTTTTTCTTTGGCGGATCCTTGGCTGTCAGCTCTTCGACGGCTTTGTCATCAAGGGTGATATTCTCAGGGACCTTTTCTTTTCCCTTGCCCTTTTTGTTCGACCCCTTGTTTACGGGTCCGAGATTCTTTTCAGGTAATGTGCGATTGCGTAGCTGAATGTTCTCGCAGCTCTTCGGTTCTTCCTCTTTTCCTGAGGTGGATTTTTTGAAGAGAGGGCCAAGTGCCATTTCTTCTTCAGAATCACTCCCGAAGGTGAGAGCTTGCGATCCCCTACTATCAACCATGTGACAGTTGCCGGCAGCTCTTGCACATTCGTTTGTCGCATTTTTCCGCTGTCGACGAGCTTCACGCTTTATCCTCTTGAAGTGTTGCCTGTGAGCGACATACCCTTACCACCAATTTTTAAAGGCGTTGCACTCTTCAGTGGGGTGCTGTTCATATCAGAATTTTGCATTATTATATTCCCCATTCTTAATCATATTGCAAATAAATAGGTGCTTTTGATCCATGTCTGCTAAATAGTTGCAGGTTATAGGTTCTCAGAACAAATACAGTGAAAATGGTGAAAAGACGCAATAAATGTGAGACTACGACCAATAAATAGATGAATCTGTATGATGCCGCCTACCAGTTTAAGGAACAAATGAAAATCAATGAAAAGTTCGATTGCACAACGTATGAGGGCAGCATAAGATTCAAGACTTCAACACGAAGCTAACGGTAAAAGTCCACGACATTCTGCACTGTGGAAATCTGGAAGAAAATAGAAGATATTCTGAGAAACCAAGTGAAGAAACCAGAAGTAAAATGCAACATGAAGCAGCCCTAAAGAAATGAGCCCAATAGCCCATCAAACGGCCGCGGAACCGCGGCCAAACAAGGCTTTTGGCCGCGGATCCGCGGCCGTGCAATGCACGTGTCGGTGGATAAGACGGTGCGTTGACCGGGTCTTCTTAGGGTAGATTTATAAATTTATGAATGGATCAGAATGTAACCTAGGGTTTCCTGTATCTATAAATAGGAGAGCAAAAGGCCAATAATTCTCGTGCCTCTTTTTGGGTGCCTCTTTTGAGATGCCTCTTTTTGTTTATCAAAATTCGGTATTGATTGCGGTTAATTCTTTGATCACAAAAAAATTGCACGCACGCAAAATATCTATAATTAAATGGCGCCGTTGCCGGAGAGACGGTAGTCTCTTTCTTTGTGTAATTTCGGGTTAAAAAAATATATAAAAAATAAAAAATTTAAAAATTATAAAAATTGAAAAAATAAAAAAATAAAAAAAAATAAAATAAAATAAAATTCATCTTGTTCTTTTTGAGAGGTATTGTGTGAATTGTGCAGAAAAAGAAGACGGACAGATTCAGATCTGGAAAATCCCAGTGAGCAAATAAAAAAACAGAGAATCTGAACAAACACGGGAGAATACAAACAACACAGAGAAATATTTTGGAGATCTAAACCATCTTAACCACCGCGGAACCGCGGCGGATTCAAGCGTTTGACCGTGGAATCACGGTCAACTGCTGACGTCAGCATCCCAAAATTCTCTGTAAGTATTTTTTGTCCTCTCTTCTACCCTCTGAACTCAACTAAAAATTTTTCATGCAGGGTTCTTTGCGCAAAATCTTTCTCCCTCTCCAATAAATTGTTTTTGTGCAGGATTCTTTGCGCTGCAAAATAAATTTTTTTTTGAAAGTGTTTTAGATTTTTGGTGTGTTAATTGCTTTGCATATTTAAAACGGACTTTGAAGGGGCTATAACACCAATCAAGATTGGGTGGGGATTTCATTACCCTTCCTAAGACCCCAGAAATCAAAAAAAGCATTTTGCATCAACCTTCGAGTTAATAAAAAATATTAGACTCAGCCAATAAGGACTGTCGCGCTCAATAGGACAAAGGAAAGGTTGTAGGCATCGGTCGTTTATCTAAACCTGACTTTGTGGTGCCTAGGCTAGACAAGTGGGAAAGGTAATTTTAAAAGGCCCGTCTCACGGTGATTCGTGAGCGGATATCTCCTTTCTTTACTTGTGCTTACCTGGCCACAATTGGCGGTGAAGAGGTGATTTGAGGATCTCACAACTTGCCCTTTGGAACAGTTAAGAGCAGTCTAGTTGACTTAGAAGACCCTGACTTTAGGCTTGATTGTGCATACTTATATTGTGACTGTTTGAAAGTGTGTAGTAGTCCGTACAAATTGTGCAAAAACTCTTTCTAAAAAAACAGAAAAAAACATTTTCCAAAATTTCAAAAAACCCCAAAACAAACAATTTCTTAAAAAAAATAATAAAAAAAATCATCACATTCTTCACCTCTCTTACATCATGGGTACCCCACCTCGCAAAACTCTTGCCGAACTTTGGTACCCTGATCCGAACATTGCTTCCTACGCGCATTGTTTTGGTCGAATTATGGACGACCCCTCCATGCCCAAAATTTCTTTGAAAGATCGAATAGAAACGTCTAGGAGAAACAGTTGGACTCCGCAATCCACTTTGTACCAACCGTTTCAACCTTCACCACCTTCTTACGTTGATACTCCTTTTTCGAATCCTATAGTAACTCCGAAACCCATGTCTATTGCTGAACATATTGAACAATCTCGTAACCGATCTTTCACTCCTTTCAACACTTCCAGTTCTTGGGATCAACAAGTCCATTCACCTTTTTATCCAAATGTTGATCCTACTCCTGTCCAACCATTCAATTCCTACCAGCCCTACCCGACTTTCGCACCTTCTCTAGACACTACTTCTACACAGCCATTTGGGAGTTTCCAGAATCCAAACAATTTTGAATCTTTTATTGAAACCCCTTCACAACCCATGTCTAGTCTGGAACAGTCGTTGGAATCTTATATTGTAGTAATAAACCAACAGATGAGGAATTTGAGTGCGTCCATTGCCGCTCTTAATTCATCAAGACAACCTAGTGAACCTGTAGCTAGTTTCCAACTAGCTCCAAATTTTCCAATGTATGATGAGGCGGTTGGACAGATTGAGAATTTGAGTGAGGAGAGTGTAGGGTGTTTTTCGTCACCCCATTGAGATGGGAATACGCGCGCGCTTGTCAGGCGTATACTACAGATTCCCCCTGCCTGGGGTAGGCCGGGGTTTATTGATCGTGGGGATCCGAATCTCCGGCAGCCGCGGACTAAGCTGCCGTTAATTACCTCTCGCCTTTGGGGCGAGAGAACCTCCGATTAACGGGTTAAACTGGTCATGCGAACTCAATGTGCAGTGTATGTGTGTTTTGTTTTGGAGGAGGGGTTTAAATATATCGGGAGCCACGCAGAGTTTTTACGGGGGACCCGCATGGCGGGCTGGGGGTCAAGGGGGCTAGCAGCCCCCTTGCGGGGTACGGGACAGCGCCCCGTTAGAATTTTTTTTAACAGGGACAGTGTCGTGGAATATGTGTGTATGCACATATGTATACATAAGTATATATATATATATATGTATATATATATATAAGAAAAAAAAGAGGGGGAAAAGGCATCCAAAGGATGCGTGGGGGGGCAGCACCTTGGGCGCTGTGCGCCTAGGTGCTGTGCGCTCAGGCGCTAGAGTGCCACGTGTCGGCACATGGGCGCTCTGCGCTTGAGCGCAAGCGCCCCACGTGTCGGCACGTGGGCGCTTTGCGCTTCAGCGCCTGACGCTCGAGCGCAAGTGCGCCACGTGTCGGCACGGGGGCGACTTGCGCTTGAGCGCAAGCGCGCCACGTGTCGGCACGGGGACGAATTGCGCCTGAGCGCTTGCGCTTGAGCGCAAGCGCGCCACGTGTCGGCACCGGGGAGACTTGCGCTCGAGCGCTTGCGCTTGTGCGCAAGCGCGCCACGTGTCAGCACGAGGGCGCTCTGCGCTTGAGCGCCGACGAGAAAAAGAGGCTTTTAGCCTAAAAAGAAAATTTCTCGGAAGAGAAATCAGAGAGGAGTTGGACTCCTGAGTGTGTTTTTGGGGTTAATGGAATGGGTTCTTCTTCTTCCTCCTCTGTTAGCCGGATCTTGAAGATCAAGAGATGTGAGATCTCAAAATCTCTCATTTTTGGGATATAAAGACAGATCCAAGTTCCCCTTTGTGGGTTTGGTGGTGAAAAACTATCTTGTTTTTGAAAAGGAAGAGTAAAACTCTTGATTTAATTCAAAAGTAAGAAGATGGTTTGAGACCTTCAGAAAAGGGAAAGAAATACAAACCTTAGGTTTTTTTGAGAGAATGAAAGTGTTTTTTTATTCATCATCATTTTGCCTTTTATAGGCATACATATTTACATATAGTCTCTTGGGCTTTACCAAAATGGCATTTTTCCCATCCCATGGCTCATGTGCCATTTTATTTTTGCACATAAGCTATGGGCTTACAAAATATTGGCTTTATGCCCATTTTGCATACATTCATGTATAAAAAATTACATAAAAAATTATTTATTACATGATTTTTTTGTTGGCATGGGGAGACTGGCCGCGGGCTCGACTTGGGTATGGGCCCGCTTGACCTGGGTTTGGGCCCACCTGGCTTGCGGTTGACCTTGACTTTGACTCGGTCGATCGGGATGCAAATTTTTACCCCAACAAATTGCCCCCATTAATAAATGTACACCGCACATTTGAGTTGTGTGCATGAAATTGATGGATCTTGAAGCTGGACTTCGAGGTGGAACACCATTCCGGGGGCGGAGCATCATCCCGGGGAACATGATTCCCGGGAATCGAAGCATCATTCTGATTCGCGGAGTATAATTCCAAGGTCGGAGTATCCCTCGGGGAGCGTGATTCCCGAGGATCGGAGCATCATTCCGATTTGCGGAGCATAATTCCAAGGTCGGAGCATCATTCCGAAGAGTCGAAGCATAATTCCGAAGATTCGAGGCATGATTCCAATAATCGGAGCATTATTCCGAAGAGAGGAGCATGATTCTAGGATTCGGAGCATCATTTCGAAGAGCGGAGCATGATTCCAGGGATCGGAGCATCATTCCGATGAGCGGAACATGATTCCAGGGTTCGGAGCATCATTCCAAAGGGCGGAGCATGATTCCAGGGATCGGAGCATCATTCCGAAGAGCGGAGCATGATTCCAGGGATCGGAGCATCATTTCGAAGGGCGGAGCATGATTCCAGGGATCGGAGCATCATTCCGAAGAGCGGAGCATGATTCCAAGGATCGGAGCATCATTCCGAAGAGCGGAGCATGATTCCAGGGATCGGAGCATCATTCCGAAAGGCGGAGCATGATTCCAGGGATCGGAGCATCATTCCGAAGAGCGGAGCATGATTTCAGGGATCGGAGCATCATTCCGAAAGGCGGCAGACATTCTGACCGAAGCATGATTTCGATGCAGATGTAGATTCCTAGGCGAAGTATAATTCTGACAAGGAAGGCAAATATTCCGAGGCGAAGCATTGATTTTGACACGGGGTACATTCTGAGACGGAGCATGATTCCGGCACAGAGCTTGTTGGTTGACTTGATTCCGAGGCGGAGCATAATTCCGACGAGGAGGTCGTTGGTTGATTCCGAGCCGAAGCATAATTCCGACAGGGAAGGCAGATACACCGAGGCGAAGCATCATTTCGACACGGGGTGCATTCTGAGACGAAGCATAATTCCGACGCAGAGCTTGTTGGTTGATTTGATTCCGAGGCGGAGCGTAATTCCGGCAGGGAAGGTAGAGATCCCGAGGCGAAGCATGATTTCGACACGGGGTGCACATTTTGAGACGAAGCATGATTCCGACGCAGAGCTTGTTGGTTGACTTGATTCCGAGGCGGAGCATAATTCCGGCAGGGAAGGTAGATATCCCGAGGCGAAGCATGATTTCGACACGGGGTAAATTCTGAGACGGAGCATGATTCCGCCGTAGAGATTGTTGGTTTGATTTGATTTGGGTTGACACCAGCATCGCTACACTGGAATATGGTACCAGGAGCGAATCATCATTTGTCATGAGAGGATTTAGGAATTGGTTTTGTTTTTTTTTGTTTGGCATCAGCATCGCTACACTGGAATATGGTACCAGGAGCGAATCATCATTTGCGTTTGCTTATTAGGAAACGATGGCTTAGGAGACAGGTTTTAGGTCCCTATCACCTAAGACTTTTCAATTTTGTGAGTCGTAAGGGTCTCACAAAGCATTTTCTCCCTACGGGCCGAAAGGATCTCGTAAGTGTATTTTCTCCTTGGGATTCGTGGGGACTCCCAAGTGTGTTGCTCCTTTGTGAGTCGTAAGGATCTCACGCGGGAATTTTCTCCTCACAAAGTCGAGAGGACCTTGTGAGTGCATTTCATTTCTTTCTCACAAGTTTGCGCCCTTTCGGGTTTTCACAAACTCGCCGGCAGTCCTGCTGTTTTTACTCAAGGAGCCCTTTCGGGTTTTCATCCGTGCCCATTTTGCTTGTGGACATACTTTTTTTATTTTTATTTTATTATTTTTGGCGAGATTGGGATTGTTTTACGCCCATGGATTGTATACGATTTTGCAGGATGTATGATCCAGACCGTAGGGCCATAAAAATTTCGGGACTTTGTTGGCGTCTGCATCGCTGCACTGGAATATGGTACCAGGAGCGACTCATCATTCGCTATTAGGGTATGGGATTTGGAATTTGTTTGGCGTCTGCATCGCTACACTGGAATATGGTACCAGGAGCGACTCATCATTCGCCACTTGGGATTTGAGTTTGGAATTTGGTTGGCGTCTGCATCGCTGCACTGGAATATGGTACCAGGAACGACTCATCATTCGCCACTTGGGATTTGGAAAGCGATGGCTTAGGAGACAGGTTTAGATCCCTATCACCTAAGACTTTTCAATTTTATGGGCCGTAAGGGTCCCATAAAAGCATTTTCTCCCTACGAGTCGTAAGGATCCCACAGGTGTATTTTCTCCTTAGGAGTCGTGAGGACTCCTAAGTGTGTTTTTCCTTTGTGAGTCGTAAGGATCCCATAAAAGTTTGTTCTCCCCATGTATCGTGAGGATACATGAGTGGGTCTTTTCAATGGATCATAATTCCAAAGGTGGAGACCAGCCGCGTAACTGGTGATTACTGTGGGGCATGGGTATGATGAGAATTATTTGAGCCCGTGGATTGTATACGGTAGTCAATTTGGGGACTAACCGTAGGGCCGGAAGAATTTTGAGAAATTGGATTTTGGTTGGCGTCTGCATCGCTGCACTGGAATATGGTACAAGGAGCGACTCATCATTCGCCTTTGTTTTTTTTGTTTTTTTTTGTTTTTGTTTTCGTTTTTGTTTTACCGCGATTGCTCTATCATTTCATCTTTTCTTATCGCGAAGATCGCGATCGCCCCATCATTTCGGCTTTCATTCGTGGCTGCCCCATCATTTCGGCTTTATTTTCATCCTTATCTTACTCGCTGATTTTTATTGCGAGTTGCCCCATCATTTCGGCTTTTCTTTATTTTTCTTTTATTTACACATTTTTTGTTTATTTACATATTTTTTTTTTACATTCCCAGTTTAACGACTTAGAGGTCGATTATTCCCAGTTTAATGACGTGGTGGTCGACTGTTTTCAGAGAAAGGAAGATGTCTGAGAGAATGAGTTTTACGAAAAACTCCGGTCTCCGTTTGTATGAAATTGGCGGTCGCAGCTGGACTGTTTGTTAAGACGCCTTTAGACAGTTCTATCTCTCCTGCCTTGTATTGCTTTTCGACCCAATATTTGAAGACGAAGCAGTCCTCAATGGCATGACCTATCACTCTGTGATAGGGGCAGTATTTGGGGTCGTCGGTCCTATTCGCTTCCTGCGGTCTTTTTGACTCTGGCAGTTGTAGACCGTTCTTCAGAGCGTCTTTGAATATTTTACGGATTTTGTCCTTTCTGAAGGAATAGACCTTATCTAGCTTCTCTTTCAGTGGAGATTCTCCTCCCTCTCCGAACATTGGCTTCCGAGGCTGGTTGGCGCTAGGCCCGCTCATCCCTTGTTTATTTCGGTTAGCCGAAGTGTTGAAAGATTCAGAATCATCGGAGTTTCCGCCTTTGCAATTATCGTCCTTTCGGTTTCTCCAGGACCTATTGTTACTTTGGGAATCCGAGGAGGACTCCTATTTTGAGCGCTCCAGCATCTGAACTTTCCTGGTCAGCTCTTGGAATATTTTGAGACCCACGATACATAGAAACGGGGCCATCCAGTTGTTGAGATTTCCGACAAGGAGACTGACAGATTGGTCCTGCTCTATCGGCGGTTCACATTTGACGGAGAGATTGCGCCATCGGGTTATAAAATCCGTGCTGCTTTCGTCGCTCTTGGGCTTGGTCCTTACGAGCTCGACAATGGTAATTTTATCGTTGACGCTCATGAACCTTTGTCGAAACAAAGATTCCATTTGGACGAAAGTAGTAACAGAGCCATCCGGTATGCTCGCGTACCAGTCGAAAGCAACATCGGTCAAGCTATTATCGAACTGGCGGAGGAGAAGCACATCGTTGCCCCCAGTATTCCCGCATGAGGCTTTGAAGTGGGCGATGTGCTGATTCGCATTTCCCGTCCCATCGAATCTTCCGAATTTGGGGATGACATAGCCGCTAGGAAATTCTACCAGATCATACTGAGCAGAATATGGTCTCCCACTACTGCTGATATCTTTTTGCGCTTCGGCTTCGACCACCAATGTTTTTACTTTGCTGGTAACCAAATCCATGATTTGATCTTGAGTTAGCGGGCTATTGTCATCGGTAGCCAAGACATTTTCCGAGATAGGATGCGACTGATTTTCATACGGTCCGCCCACTTTTGGATATGAGGGAATAGGCGTCGGCTGTCTCGGGACACCGCTTCCTAGTTCATGAGAGCCCTGCGCCTGATTGGGCGGCTGAGAGGCAAGTTGGGCTGTGAGCTGTAAGACGACGTTTGTCAAGTCGTCGATCTTTGAGTAGAGCTTGGCCATCTCCTTGTCTTTGCTTCTGAGCTGCTTTTGGAGCTCTTGGAGGAGTTGCTGCTCTGCGGTCTTAGGACAGAAAGTTGGCTCATCTTCGCTTTCCGAGCCTGACTCCTCATGAATTGAGGGCTCTCTCTGCCTATCAGCCTCATCGAGAAGGTTTTCATCGCCCAGCGGAGGCGGCTGTTCTTGGGAAGCGGCAACCACATTCAAGCCAGATTGGATTTGAGATGTGGTGGCCCTGTCCTTGCTCTTGCTACGCATGCCCACCATGTAGACAGTGTGGACCACATATCCAGCCATTTCCTCGTTTTTGGCGGGGTAACCCTATTCCTCGAACCTCATGAGGTTCAGCCTAGCAGGAGCCCTAGCCCTTTTGTTGGCTCTATATCTGAGCCTTTTCTCCCTCAGCTTCTCGATTTTGAAGGCTTGGCGGGCATCCGCTATCCGGGAAGCCATTGTGAGTTGATCAGCGGGGAGCTTAGAGAAGACACCCGATCGAGCAGTTATCAGGGCCACCGCTGGAGCTTGCTCGAGACGCCTTGTTGCTTTGTTGGTATTGATGGCCTTGCCCCCGGCTGGGGCCAAGGAAAGTCGTTCAGACACCGACTTGCGTTTTAGTTGGGGCGCCTTCAAGACCACCACATTTTGCCTCTTGCCTTTCGAGACCGATTTGTCTGCTTCCGGGGATCGAGGAGTTGGGATGGCGTTAATTGACACGAACATGATACAGCCGAATGGTAGCGGCGGCTCCTCCCATTGTCGCCCGAGACTGGCCGGAAGGACCGTCCTGGCGTCCATCTTCATCGTGTAGGAGATGGGAGCTGTGTCGAGAGCTGAGCTTGTCCTTGGAGACATTGTTGAGAAGTGATTGCTTGAAAACCTGCATGAAATAGCATTATTTTAGTATAAATATAGATATGTATATTGATTGAGTTCGCATGAACGTTTAACCCGAAATATTTGAGAAGAGATGGTCCCACCGGACGTGCCAGAATCTGTAGGGTGTTTTTCGTCACCCTATTGAGATGGGAATACGCGCGCGCTTGTCAAGCGTATACTACAGATTCCCCCTGCCCAGGGTAGGCCGGGGTTTATTGATCGTGGGGATCCGAATCTCCGGCAGCAGCGGACTAAGCTGCCGTTAATTACCCCTCGTCTTTGGGATGAGGGAACCTCCGATTAACGGGTTAAACTGGTCATGCGAACTCAATGTGCAGTGTACGTGTGTTTTGTTTTGGAAGGGGGGTTTAAATATATCGGGAGCCACGCAGAGTTTTTACGGAGGTCCCGCTACCCGGAGAGCGGGCTGGGGGTCAAGAGGGCTAGCAGCCCCCTTGCGGGGTGAGGGGCTGCGCCCCGTTAGAAATTTTTTTTAACAGGGACAATGTCGTGGAGTATGTGTGTATGCATATATGTATACATAAGTATATATATATATATGTATATATATAAGAAAAAAAGAGGGGGAAAAGGCATCCAAAGGATGCCGGGGGAGCAGCACCTTGGGCGCTGTGCGCTCAGGCGCTAGAGTGCCACATGCCGGCACGTGGGCGCTCTGCGCTTGAGCGCAAGCGTGCCACGTGCCGGCACGTGGGCGCTTTGCGCTTCAGCGCCTGACGCTCGAGCGCAAGTGCGCCACGTGTCGGCACGGGGGCGACTTGCGCTTGAGCACAAGTGCGCCACGTGTCGGCACGGGGACGACTTGCGCCTGAGCGCTTGCGCTTGAGTGCAAGCGCGCCACGTGTCGGCACCGGGGCGACTTGTGCTCGAGCGCTTGCGCTTGTGCGCAAGCGCGCCACGTGTCGGCACGTGGGCACTTTGCGCTTGAGCACAGGGCGCTGTAGTGCAAGTGCGCCATGTGTCGGCACGTGGGCGCTTTGCGCTCGAGCGCTGAGCGCTGGAGCGCAAGTGCGCCACGTGTCGGCACGCGGGCGCTCTGCGCTTGAGCGCCGGCGAGAAAAAGAGGCTTTTAGCCTAAAAAAAAAAATTCTCGGAAGAGAAATCAGAGAGGAGTTGGACTCCTGAGTGTGTTTTTGGGGTTAATGGAAGGGGTTCTTCTTCTTCCTCTTCTGTTAGCCGGATCTTGAAAATTAAGAGATGTGAGATCTCAAAATCTCTCCTTTTTGGGATCTAAAGACAGATCCAAGTTCCCCTTTGTGGGTTTGGTGGTGAAAAACTATCTTGTTTTTGAAAAGGAAGAGTAAAACTCTTGATTTAATTCAAAAGAAAGAAGAAGGTTTGAGACCTTCAGAAAAGGGAAAGAAATACAAACCCTAGGTTTTTCTGAGAGAATGAAAATGTTTTTTTATTTATCATCATTTTGCCTTTTATAGGCATACATATTTACATATAGCCCCTTGGGCTTTACCAAAATGGCATTTTGCCCATCCCATGGCTCATGTGCCATTTCATTTTTGCACATAAGCCATGGGCTTACAAAATATTGGCTTTATGCCCATTTTGCATACATTCATGTATAAAAAATTACATAAAAAATTATTTATTACATGATTTTGTTGTTGGTATGGGGAGGCTGGCCGCGGACTTGACTTGGGCATGAGCCTGCTAGACCTGGGCTTGGGCCCACCTGGCTTGGGGTTGACCCTGACTTTGATTCGGTCGATCGGGGTGAAATTTTTTACCCTAACAGAGAGTGAGCTGTGCACCCTACCAAATCAAACCTACCCATCCCCAATTGAATCCCACAACTCCGGTTTTGAATGTCTATCAAGTGTTCCAAATGATTCACCAGTTGAAAATAAAACGTTTAATGAGTTGTGCGACTTTGTAGTGCTTGATTTGCCAGATTGTGAAGGGTCCCTTTCGAGTGAACCCACATCCAATCCTTTTGACCTCTACACCTCCACTCTAGAACCTGAATTGATAAATATACATGCTTTTGAGGAGGTGTCTAAAAAAAATTAATTTTCACTTGATTGAGGATATCGACGCTGGTAATATTTTAGATGATGAACCTGCAGATTTGACTAAATTTTTCTCTCCAATTCATCATCCCAAGTCATTAAATGTTTTTCTCTAACTTCATATGCGTCTTGAATTTGATGAGAATTGCATGGATAAGCTAAATTTTGAGGAGAGTATTGAGGATAGTATTGAGGATGAACCGGTTTTGTTTGATGAGTCGGATTTTCCAATTCATCCTCCTGAACCTTTAACTGTGACCCTTCCTAAATCACTCCCCTTCGTCCTTTCCATCGTTCCGACCGTGCAAGAGACCGTATCGCTTTCAATTCCAATGTCTGGTTTACCAAGTTCGACGTACCCATATTTGCTCACGAATCTTGAGGGATTTGACCTCATTTCTCAGTGGGTTGATAGATTAGCACAATCGCTTTTTACACATCGGTCATTACAAAATGTGCTAATTTATACACTCCATCTCCATCCTCAAGTTCGTATTAAATTTCTTTCTACCACTTTCTCTGGTTCTTCTTCTAATCTTCCTTTAATGATACCGAGTGTTAATGAATCACAATCCGATATTTTGAGTTCGATAATTGTAGAAAAACAACTTGATTTAGACTCTTTTGAAAACAAGGTAAATAAGCCTTATGACTATCCTACCTTCATAATTTTTGAAAAATCAAGTGTGTTGAATTCTGGCGCAATACTTATTTACATTGAAACGTTCAATCAAACCTTCGATGAAAGTTTTGAAGATATTTTCGCCGACGAACTAGCATTCTTAAACGACACGGATTTTGTGATTAATCAACCTCCACCTGAAGAAGTCGAACCACCACCATTTCTTTTTCCCTTCCGTCATTCTTCTCCTCCACCGAGACCGTATACTGCTTCTATCTTCACACGGTCTCGTTTGCTTCTCATCTCTTTTCTCTACACTCCATTATTTCACCAATCACACCATTATAACGATAAATTTTTTGAATGGTTGGTGCTAACCTTTGGCTTGTGTAAGGCCTTGTATAGCTTGATACTGTGTTTTTCCCCCTCCCTAACTCTGAACTTTAACGCCTAAACAGTGGAAACACTGTTTCACTTAAGTTTAGGGGGAACCTTTTTGTGTATATATTTTTTGTTTTCTTTTTCTGTTAAAAAAAATAAAAAAACAGTGGAGTGCCGACAATTTTGACCATCTTGGTGTAGCCTGACAGTGAGGACACTGTCAAGTTTAAGTTTTGGGGGATGCTCGGTAAGCTTTCTTCTTTCGCATTCATGTGTATATTTTTGCATTTGCATACTTATTTTAAAACCCATAAAAATTGAAAATTTTTAAAAATTATAAAAATTGAAAAGTTCAATTTTGGCCATAATTTACTTAAGTTTGACAAGACGGTTAACTTGCTGGGAAAAACTAGATTCCAAAACTTAGTAAATTAAAAACCCTAAAAATAAAATTTCTTAAAGTTTAACGGTAGAAAATATATGTCCTTATAGTTTACTTAGAAATAGGCAAATTTTGAGTTCACTTCTTGGGCTAAGTTAAAATAAGGGAAGAGTATTAAAATTTTTATTGAAGTGTAAGTCTGAAAAATAATTCCGAACGTTAAGTCTAAATTCTGAAAATATATACCCTATAACTTGCACAAACACGAACCTTGAAACTTGGAATAGTAGAGAATACCTTGAAATGCTCTTGTCTAAAATCCTTAGTATGAAGGAAAATAAAATTATAAGTGTGAACAAAGAGATATAAAAAATGAACACTGGTTTTGTAATTACTTAACGCTGCGTAAAAAAATATATAGCGAGGGTGCTTTATCACCTAGTGCCTTAGACCAACTGGTTTGGGAGTCACTGCTAAAAGCCTTAGGTATTACAAGACGAGGAATTACGCCTTAATGCGCAAACACATTTTGTAATCGGTCGTTAGTACCTCAAGAAATATTAACGGTCGCATGAAGGATGTGTGAGCAATTTCATCTAAAAATTCACCAACTAAAAGTAGTTTGGACGATGGACAAGAGTATAAGAGCTTGATTTGAATTTCCAAGTGTAGGGGTGATACATACACATACGTAGGGGTATATGATTGGGGTTTGGATGAGGATAGGAATGAAAAATAGGACTTATATCTTTAGTAGAGATGTTAAAAATTCTTAAGTTGAGATGGAACCTTAGAAGGAAAACTCAAAAGATACTAAAAGGTAAATAAATTACAGAACATATACAATCTTAAGTTAAATGATAAGGAAGCGTGAAAAATATGGGTTGATGATTTCTAAGTTGAAGATAATAGAATTTCTTGCTAGAACACCGAATTGAAGAAAAAAAGTCAACAGCCCAAATTGATCGGATTTTGTGGATAGTATCCGCTGAAAACCCTCAAGAGACAACACTCCTCCTACTAGGGACACCTAGAGGTTTAACGGCTTGTTACACGAGCTCAGTGCAATCGCGATTCCATGCGAAAGTGAGGTTAGGATTTTTTTTTGAGAATAAAAATGGCTTTGCTCGGGACGAGTAAAAGATAAGTTTGGGGGTATTTGTTCATATCAGAATTTTGCATTATTATATTCCCCATTCTTAATCATATTGCAAATAAATAGGTGCTTTTGATCCATGTCTGCTAAATAGTTGCAGGTTACAGGTTCTCAGAACAAATACAGTGAAAATGGTGAAAAGACGCTATAAATGTGAGACCACGACCAATAAATAGATATCTGTATGATGCCGCCTACCAGTTTAAGGAACAAATGAAAATCAATGAACAGTTCGATTGCACAACGTATGAGGGCAGCATAAGATTCAAGACTTCAACAAGAAGCTAACGGTAAAAGTCCACGACATTCTGCACTGTGGAAATATGGAAGAAAATAGAATATATTCTGAGAAACCAAGTGAAGAAACCAGAAGTAAAATGCAACATGAAGCAGCCCTAAAGAAATGAGCCCAATAGCCCATCAAACGGCCGTGGAACCGCGGCCAAACAAGGCTTTTGGCCGTGGATCCGCAGCCGTGCAATGCACGAGTCGGTGGATAAGACGGTGCGTTGACCGGGTCTTCTTAGGGTAGATTTGTAAATTTATGAATGGATCAGAATGTAATCTAGGGTTTCCTGTATCTATAAATAGGAGAGCAAAAGGCCAATAATTCTCGTGCCTCTTTTTGCGTGCCTCTTTTGAGATGCCTCTTTTTATTTCTAGATCTTAGATTTTCAATTCCATGTAATCTGTCAAGAGTGCATCAATAAAGAAGTAAGTTTTTTATCTTGAATTTCTTTTCTGCCGTAGTTATAAATTTTTTTATCTACCGTAGTTATAAATTTTATTTCTCTGCCGTAGTTATAAATTTTTTATCTGCCGTAGTTAATTAAAAGAAAACCATAAAAATGAAATCGTTTATCAATTCCCTAATGAGTGAGTAGTTCCTCACTTGTTAGGGTTAGGTTTAGGGAAGGTTTGAGAGATGAAAATCTCTCATCCCTTTCTTGCCCGTTTAACCTTTTAAAGTAGGACCCTATGCATACAAACACACACCGCTCACTACGGCACTCTATCCCACGAGGTAGCGGTGATACCCTAGTTAAAGACCGGTTGTGTATGTTTTCCATAGAGGTTAGGGATAAGAGTTAAGAAAGGACGGACAAGGAGCTAGAGGAAGAAACCTAGTTTCTTCCCGATCGTGCTAATCCCCTTTGTTAACTATTACCTTAACACCTAAAAGTTCTTAATTAGGGCATAGAAAGCGGTAAGACATATTGAATTTTCAAATTTAACCTAAACCTAACCCTAGCATGCTTTTTATAAACTTTTATCTCATTCTTAGATCTTAAAATAAAACCTAAAATCTTTTTAATTTAACTCGTTAGAACATAAAGAAAAGGAATCCATCTCCCTGTGGACCGACCCGTACTCAACCGGCTATCTACCAAGCGACACCGTTATTGATTGCGGTTAATATTTTTTGATTTATATTTTAAAAGCGCACATGCGCTAAATCTCACATCAATCAGGTGCGCAATCTTTCGATGATATAAACAATAATCAGGATGCACATCCTCTTCATTAAGGTGTATCTCCTCAAAAATGTCTCCTTCGGAGGATGGCAGCTTCATTCCCATCGATATGTCTTTAGCGAACCTTTTCTTCATTTTAGGCCTGCTCTTGTCTGTCGCGGGCATGCCTCGGTCTGGTTAGGGTGCTTCAACCCTTTCATCCAGTCCCCGGCGTTTGGCCTTTTCAAATATAGCCATTTCGCGCTCTCGATCAGCCTTACTTTTCAGAAGAGCTTCGTTCAGGAATGCATCAATCATCTCGTCTGATGGTCCTAGGAGCTCCGATTCGGGATCTGCCCCCAATTTCTCTGCATCAGGAGCTTCTTCACCGTTTATCGACGAGTGAAAGATCACATGGCAGCTTGCCACATAATCCTCAGGTTCATCCGACGAGTCTTCTCCATTGTCATCATTTCCGTCCTCAAGGACGTGGCTGAGAAACTCTTGAAGTGTGACTGGGGTCCGCGCCTTCTGGTTATATTCCTCCAACACGTCAATATGGTTTTGCAGGTCCGTGCGCTTGTCATCAGGCTTCACGGGCCTTTTGGTTTTCTTCTTTTTCTTCGAAAACTTTGACGGCTGGGTATGAGCGTTTTGATTATCGCTACCAATTTTTGGCGTCGGGCGCGGCTTCAGCATTCCCTCGATGACTTCAGGTTCCAGCGAACTTTTCCATTTGATCGCCGAGCATGTTTGGAGATCCTTCAGCATTCTTTTCGTTTTGGCTGAAAGTGCGACCTCCCATGGAGCTTCTTCGACAAAAGAGCACGATGCCCCCAGTGTGTCCGCCTTTTTGAGAGCGTGCGGTTGGGGCGGGTTTACTTTCAATTCTCGGACAGTGCGAATTTGCCCTGTTAGTATTAGTTCTCAATCCACCCTTTGAAGAAGAAGCAATCTTCGATTGGACGGCCTATCGCTTGGTGATAGGGGCAATAATTGGGATTATTAGCCTCACCGGATTGCAATGGGCGTTTTGGATCCGGTAAGTTGATGAGCCTGTTGCACACCGCCAGCTCGAACAATCTCCTTGTTTTGTCCCGGGGAAACGAACAAGGATGCTTCATTATCTTATTAAAGAATCGCCGTCTCTCGTCTAGGCGATCTGTTAGTTTTGGGCCACTGGGCTGCTGTTGAGCATTGGCGACGAAGGTCGCGTTCCCCTTCCTTTTTTCGTTTCGAGGCTCTGACTTTGAAGAGGAAGGCCTATGGCCCATCTGGTCCATTTGGGCCAGCTTGTCAATCAAGGCCTGGAAAGTTGTCGGCTTGAAAAACATCATGAATTGGGAAATGGTCGCCTGAGGGTCGAGAGTACCCACGAACATGCCTACCACAGGCGCTTCTTCGATGCGCTGCTCGCATTTCGACCATAAATTCCGCCACCGTATTGCGTACTGAACCCATGTTTCTCCAGGCTTCACCCTGGCATTGATCAACGCCGTCATTGGGGTACGTTCGCCAACGCTCGCGAAACGCTGGGTGAATAGCAACTCCATATCTGCAAATGTCTTGACAGAGTCATTTGGGAGTTCGGAATACCACTCGAATGCTGTCTCCTACAACCTGCTAACGAATTGGCGAAGCAGTAGCTTATCGTCATCTCCAGTGTTGCCGCATAAGGATCTGAATTGAGCGACATGATGATGCGGATTTCCCGTCCCCTTATAGAATTTAGGGATCATGTATCCAGGCGGGTACTTTATTTGGTCGTACCAACCCGGATAGGGTCGTCCAGTTTTAACAATTTGCCCAGCCGCTTCATTCGCCTGATGAACTCGTATCTGCTGAGCGATGTAATCATCCAGGGCAGCTTTTGAGATGGTCTCCTCCTTGGCTGCTGACAGAGCCAGCAGAGGGTTTGATGTCTTTCCTCTATCATCTTCAATTATTACTAGAGGGTCTTCGGCTGGAGGGTCCAGCTGAATCATCATGCCCACCATATCTTGGAATAGAAGGGCCATTTGTTTTATATTGGCCGCTTGTTCCGCGACCACTTTGTCCTTCTTCTCAAGCATTCTCCGAAGGAATTCAGCATCAGTTTCCTACTCACGGCACTGTTCCGAGGATGTCTCTGGGCTTGCTTTCAGTCCCGTAAGTGCGGCCATAGCTGTTAGCATTTCTTGGAGCTTTTGTTATTGTTGCTCCTGAGCCTTAGTCATTGATCGCATAAGCGGTCGATGACCTGTGGACTTTGCGGTCCATTACCAGTTTAAGGACATGGTGATCCAGTTTAAAGACATCATAGTCTGTAAAGGTTAAGGACATCATAGTCCATGGGCTTAAGGACCCCACAGTCCGAGGTTAAGGACATCATAGTCCATGGGCTTAAGGACCCCACAGTCTGTAGTTTAAAGACGTCATAGTCTATAAAGTGTAAGGACATCATAGTCCATGGGCTTAAGGACCCCACAGTCCGTGGAATGATTGGTTATCGGGACCCGTCACCTCTCTGAAGACGTTGAAGGATTACAATGACAAATATCAAAGGAGTGAAGAGATGTACCCTTGAACCAAAGTTGATTGGGAAATCTGTAGTCCAATTTAGGATTAAGATTAATTAGATTATGAGCACATTGGCTCAGTTAAATCATAATTGAGGACTTATGGCCAACTTGGGCTAAGTCCAATTGGGTTTAAAATCTTGGACCTTTGTTTGGATTGTTGAACATTTGTCTGGGCTCAGCTCCCCATTATTTAGCAATGCTAAACATGGGTCTGGGTTCTGACCATATTTTGTCTTTTATTGAGTGCTGAGCACTCATATACCATATGAGATGATCAATCCTGGAAGACAAGGGTGTACTTGAGGCTCAGTCAAAAAGGGGAGTCATGCCTCTGAAAGATTTAGCCAATTTAGGCTAAAACTGATTTGAAAATAGTGTTAAACACTAGCACATATCCGGCGGTCACGTGTTCCCACATGATGCATTTAGAATAGTGTTAAACACTAGGGATGAAATGCTCAAAATAGTGTTAAACACTAGAAAAATGAGGCGCTAAAAAATAGTGTTAAACACTAAAAGTGGAACACTCACGTGGGATCACGTGAGGCGCCTGAGAATTAGGCTAAACTTTCTTTATTTTATTCTCAGAACATGTGGGTATATGTCAAACACTTAATTTCCATGATCATCACGTGCGTACATGTGATGGTGCCCACAGTCTGTTCTGCTCTTCTTATTTTGAAGAGTTTGTTCAAGGGTCACGTGGGAGCACGTGAGGCATCCTTCAGGTGGGCATTGCTCTTGGGTAGAATCTTCTTTTGTTCGATAATTGCTAGTGGTCACGTGGGAACACGTGAGACGCCCAAAATATGTTCTGACTTGGCCTTGTTCTCTTTATCTTGAGGAATTTATCCAAGGGTCACGTGGGAGCACGTGACCCGATCTCATTCATTCTATTCTGACCATTGAGGGGAAGGGTCACGTGTTGCCACGTGATCAGGTTGGGTATTGACTTCTTTTACGTGCATGAAAAGTCTAAGTCTCTTGTTTAAGAATTAAATTCCTATATATTTGGAAGAACTAAATTCTTTAAACCCAACTCTCTCTCTAAGTTTTGGATCTGCATGGCAGAATCTCTCCGATGAGAATTAAATTCTCAACTCATGGGGAGATCTACTTCTGCAGATCTTTAACCAGAGGAAGAACTAAGTTCTTATATTAAGGGTTAAACCCTATTTTTGTTGGAGGAATTAAATTCCTATATGCTTTTTTGGGAGAATAAAATTCTCTGAACTTAGATCCTCCCTTAGGTTTTAGATCTGCATGACAGAATCTTCACGATAAGAATTAAATTCTCAACTTATAGGGAGATCTGCTTCTGCAGATCTTCAACCAGAGGAAAAACTAAGTTCTTATTCAGAAAAGTTAAACTCTTAGTTTGAGAATTAAATTTTCTTTTTTTTTGTTTTTTGGAGCTTATGATCTCTTTCCCTTTCTCACCTAGGGTTTCTTTCTCTTCTGAGGAAATTTTCTTTTCTTTCTGGAGAATTAAATTCTCTTCTTTTCTCTCTCTCTGTTATTGTATCTCCTTCCTTTTTCTTCTTCTCTTCTTGGCTCCTATTTATAGGAGAAAAAAAAGAATCAGTTTGTTTAGTCAATCTTTCATTGAAAGATTTTAATTGATTTTGTAACCAACATGATCTTTTAGATCACTCTGTGAATTTTACTCACCATTAGATTTTTAATCCAAAAGATATTTTATCTGTTATTCCTAGCAAATTTCAGGGAAATCTCCCTGTTATAGAATCTTTCTATAAATTGGTGATTTTTAATCACCATTGGAATTTTAATCCAACGGTGCTCCACTTTATAGAGCGCAATTTTTTTGTTTGGAAAGATCTAGGGAAATATTAGGGTTTTTTATTTCCTTTAATTAGAATTTAATTCTATTAGTTCAGAAGGTTTAAGGGCCTATCACGTGTTAGCACGTGACCCCACTGATTGACCATTTAATTGGAATTTAATTCTATTAGTTCAGAGACCTTTAGGAACCCATCACGTATTGGCACGTGACCCCCTGTCACGTGTGGGCACGTGATGCCCCATTTAGGGTTTTCTTTCCTCTAACTCAGAGAGTTTTAAGACCCTATCACGTGGTGGCACGTGACCCACTTATTAAGCATTTAACCAGAATTTAATTCTGTTGTTTTAAAGAACTCAGGAATTATCACGTGTAAGCACGTGACCCTTGGTCACGTGTAGGCACGAGATGCCCCATTGGGGGTTTTCCTTGTTGTTTTATTATAGCTTTAATTCTTTTCAGTGGGTTCAAAGGCCATCACGTGTGGGCACGTGACCCCATTTAATTAGGATTCAATTCTTATCATTTCAGAGCCCTCAGGAAGCCATCACGTTTCGGTACGTGACCCCCGATCACGTGTGCGCACGTGATGCCCCATTGGGGTTTTTCTTTGTATTTTATGAGGGAACAAATGCCCCCACAGCATTGTTCTCACGTGTTTGCACGTGAGTGCAACGCTGTAACTTTTGTGGCCGTTGGATCTGCCTAGGGAAGGGGGCAGATGAACCGTTTTCCATCACATCCTATAAATGCAGGGGTCTCTTCAGAAGCGCCTCCACTCTTTCATCTCCTTCCTTCCTTGTTCATGCCTTGAGAATTTAATTCTATTTCTCAGAGCTCAGTTCTCAGTTCTCGAATCTCTGAAAATCCTCGATAAGCTCCTTCTGTGCAGTCAACATCCGAATTGCTGGCAACCGACTAAGCGCATCTGGCACTATATTAACTTTCCCCGGATGATACTTGAGATCAAGATCATAATCAGCCATCAGCTCCAACCATCTACGCTGCCTCATGTTAAGCTCTTTCTGCGTGAACACATACTTTAGGTTTTTGTGATTGGTGAATACTTCGACCCTTTCGCCCAATAAGTAGTGTCTCCAAATCTTCAAAGCGAAAATCACTGCTGTAAGCTCCAAATCATGAGTTGGGTAATTCTTCTCATGGGTCTTCAACTGTCTCGATGCGTAAGCTATAACCTTCCCATGCGGCATCAGAACACATCTCAAATCTTTTCCAGATTCGTCGCTGTGAATCACTAATCCTCCGGAACTGTCCGGTACGGTCAAAATAGGAGCGGTTATCAATTTTTGCTTCAGAGCCTCAAAAGCTGACGCACATTTATCCGTCCATACGAACGGTACTTCCTTAAGCGGAAGCTTGGTTAAAGGCTCAGCTAAACGAGCAAAATTCTCCATGAACCTTCTGTAATATCCGGCAAGTCCAAGAAAACTTCTGATCTCTACTACGTTCTTCGGAATCGGCCAATCTTGAACTGCTGCAATCTTCTCAGGATCAATGGCGATTCCATCTCCGGAAACGACATGCCCCAAAAACTTCACTTCTTCAAGCCAAAACTCGCACTTGCTCATCTTTGCATATAATCTTTCTTGCCTCAATGTCTGCAGTGCGATCTTCAAGTGTTCTGCATGCTCTTCTAGGCTCTTCGAGTAGACCAGAATATCATCGATGAACACCACTATGAACTGGTCCAAGAACGGTGAAAAGATTCGGTTCATCAAGTCCATGAATATTGCCGGTGCATTCGTGACTCCGAATGGCATCACTAAATACTCGTAATGTCCATATCGAGTTCGGAACACAGTCTTCCAAATATCCTTTAATTTAACTCGAACCTGATGATATCCGGATCGCAAATCCAGCTTCGAGAATACCCTCACGCCACTGGGTTGCTCGAATAATTCTCCAATGCGAGGGATCGGGTACTTGTTTTTAATAGTCACCTGATTCAATTCTCGATAATCGATGCAATTCTCCTTGTGCCATCTTTCTTCTTGACTAGAAGAACTAGAGTTCCCCAAGGTGAATTACTGCTGGGAATCCAAAAAGAACTGGAGTTCCCCAAGGTGAATTACTGCTGGGAATCCAAACCTTCTCATGCAATTCGGTAACCTGTTTCTTTACTTCTTCCAACTCCACTGGTGCCATTGGATAGTACGCCTTTGAGATTGGCGCTGCACCAGGAAAAAGATCGATCGCGAACTCCACATCTCGTTTTGGTGGTAAACCCGAGATGTCCTCGAACACGTCCATGAACTCTTGAACTACAACTGGCGCTTTCTCCTTATCAACTTCCATTGACGAAAGAACGGCACTTGTCGGCCTAACCCTAAACTCGACTGGCTCGACAGAACTGCTACCTCCAGCGAAAACAAACTCCGGATGTCCGGAAATCTGGAAAATCACTTTCTTTGCCCTACAATCAATGTGAGCGTGAAAAGTGCCGAGAAAGTCCAATCCCAAGACAACATCCAACAATGGGATACACCAGAATTGAATAATACTAATGCAGGAAAACATGAACAAGTAGGATACCGAACTGACTTCATCCGAAGCCAAGATACCGAAGAAGATTAAGCATGGTAAACATGATTCAAGCTGGCGATAAAACATGAACTGGTAAGTAATGAAACCGAGAGAAACAAGGTAATACAACGACCATGAAACAAGGAAAAAAATCAAGACTAGGACTCCAAGTTACTTAAATAGAGTACCGCATTGTAACCATACTGCAGTTCATAGTTACAATCACATAACTCCGTTCAAGTCGCCCAAATCCTAGTATCAGAATAGAGAGAAACAATATGGAACTAAAAAGTTTAAAGTCAAGACGCAAATTTGTTTTCATATCGTCAAGACAAGGGTCAAGAGAAAGATAAGATTCAAGGATCACGACAATAATGTGGCAGGACATGTTTCTAATTAAAGGTTTTCTGATTCGTGTATTGGGTCCAATACCCAACTACAAAAGAATCAAACCTGATTAACCTAAATCTTATGGCTCTGATACTAAACAATCCCTGTCACGTCCCGCTTCCCAGAGTGCGCTAAGATCGGCATGTGACAAAGCCAACCATACTACCTGTGGCTAGAAAACATCCTTCCACAGTCACATTACATCTGTCTAGAGATATCAAGAATAGGAAAATAAAATAAACTACCTAGTATATGTCCATGAGCCAGAATAAACGAGTCAAGAAATAATATGCGGAAGCAATAAATCCAATAAACAAAACAATCTGGAAGGTAAGTCCTAAATACGGGCTCACATCAGGAAATAAAAAAATGTTTAAAGAAAACTAAACTAAACTGGAATACTAACAGGTCCTCACTGCTCGGCCTGCTGACTGAAGTACTCCTGCTCGACCTGCGACAAAGGTAGCGGATCTGGGCCATGCAAAACCCAGACGTCCGCGCGTCACAATATCAACAATAATATAATCAGGGGGTAACAGGATATGCAAGCATGGACTATAAACTGGTAACATGAATGTAATAAGTGAGCAGGGATATCGAACAGTGAAGTGTAATAGTATATGTGAAGTGCGGCTATAAAACTAAACTGTGCTACTGGGTTAACTACTCTCAAGTTTGTGAAATTAATTTAAT
The DNA here is from genome assembly GCA_030015575.1 of Agapanthus africanus. Classification (NCBI taxonomy): domain Eukaryota; kingdom Viridiplantae; phylum Streptophyta; class Magnoliopsida; order Asparagales; family Amaryllidaceae; genus Agapanthus; species Agapanthus africanus. The sequence continues at coordinate 420,970,894 of CM057351.1, forward strand.
GAATCATCGATGTAACTCAATAGTATCCCGTGCATACCCGGGACCACGGTTCAGATTCTTGGGATGAAATCCGAGACATGCCGCTAGGCACTAAACAGGAAACGTACAGATGAATGATGTCAGCATCATCATCGCAGGGCTGGCCTTGCCCATAAAACTGATCAGTACAAGTATCGAACTGTCGAGTTACAAGTCAGGTTTCATCATTGATTTCCGCATACCCCCAAGGTTTGTGTTCAAGTCAGGTATTGATATCTGGAGCTAATGCCAACACAGGATCAAGCAGGTACAGGTTTGTCTATACAGACAACAGGATATGTCCATCGGGACAACATGTCAGGATTGTCGGCATTAGAAAAAGGATCATGTAACATGGTAAGTAGTGGTGTATCAGGTCATGTCAAGTAGTGCACGGTGTGTCATATGGGTGCCCAACAGTAAAATGTAGCAATTATTGAATCAGGGTAAAAGTACGGATGTATAGTAAAAGCAAGGGTGTGCGAATATCTATCAGGGGTTACATCATGACTGTATAAGATGCACAATATCAAGCATGGGGTACTAATGTAATAATAATATGAGTTAATGTAATATGGCGTGAACTAGGTATGCAGAATTAATGGTATGTATACACAAATAAACATGGATGCTCAATTAACTATCAGGGGTTATAACTACAGTTCCACAACTATGTAGAATACACATTATCAAGTAGGGGGTGTTAATATAACAGTAACATGAAATAATGTGATCTGTAGATGCAACTAGATATATAATAAATGATACGGATGCACACGGGTATCCGAAAACATTAAACATTAATATGGATGTACAATGCAATCAACATGTGATATTTTTATTCATATGGAAGCAAAATAAGTATTATAGCATGTAGCAAGATAAACTTGCCTGAACAGAACACACGACAGGTGCGTACGGCACGTCCGACGTCGGGTAATCGTCGCAACGCACACATGGCACGCGGGACGTGTCCAGGCTAGGCAAGGGGGTAATCACGCAAGCAAGGGACGTTCACTGGATCTCCCGGTTCGCCAGCGACGAGCACGGTTCCGGCGGGTGATCACCGGAAAAGAAACGAGATCAAGAAAAGAGAAGGAAAGGAAAGAAGAAGAAGAAGAAGAAAAGAAAAGAGGGTGCTCCGAGGTTGGTTCTCTAGATCAGAGACGATGCGAAGGGTGACGTCGACGATGGGGTCAAGCTCCGGTGACGTGGGTGTGTAGGCGAGGGTTTAGGCAGTGGGGATTCTGGTGTGCAGGTTGAGGAAGAAGTGGAGTGGTAGTGATGATGAAGGTCAGAAAGGGGTTGAGGAAGGTCGACGATGACGAGGGTGGAGGTGGTGACGGCAAGTCTAGGGTTTGGGTATGGGTTTTCTCGCGTTGAGGTCGTCGGGTTGGTGGGTTTTGCATGGGGTTTTCTCGGGGTGTTGGGAGAAGAGGAGAGGAGAATGAGGAAGAAGAGAGGATGGTGACGGTACGAGGCGATGAGGTGGAGGTGAAGGGAAGATGAGAGGAGGCGGCTAGGGGGTTAGGGTTAGGGTTTTCATGGGCGGCAGTGGTTTATAAAAGAAGAAGAAAGAATTGGAGGAGGGAGGTGTTTATAGTGGAGAGAAGGGAGGTGACGGGATCCAAGAAGGAATAGTGAATGCGAGAGGTGAGAGAAAGAGGAGGAGAGAGAGAGAAAGAGAGAGAGAAAGAAAGAGTGTGCTGTGTAACAAAAGATTTTAAAATCTTTTTTTTCTTTAAATTTTTTTTAGTTTTGTTTAAGATTTTTAAACGTAAACAGTTAGTTATAGATAAACATATTATTAATAAAATTTGATAGTTTTGGCTAATGCAAAATTAGTCCAAAATACGCCCGGGTCGGGTCTAAAAATCCATTTTTAAAATACGGAAAATATACGTGTCGACCAAAACTAAAATAGGATATCCGGGTAACGAAAATGCATACCCCCAAGAACGGATGCACGCACGTGCACATAGCTGTTGGGGTAAAAATTTACACCCCGGTTGACAAGTCAAAAATCAAAGTCAACCCCAAGCCAAGTGGGCCTAAGCCCAGATCCAGTGGGCCCACGCCCGGGTCGAGCCCGAACATGAAGCGGCCGGCCTCCCACCGCGCCAAGATAAAAAATTTTCTCGCCGGCGCTCGAGCGCGGAGCGCCCGCGTGCCGACACGTGGCGCGCTTGCGCTCCAGCGCAAGCGCTCGAGCATAAGTCGCCCCCGCGCCGACACGTGGCGCGCTTGCGCTCCAGCGCAAGTCGCCCCCGTGCCGACACGTGGCGCGCTAGCGCCTGAGCGCACAGCACCTAGGCGCACAGCGCCCAAGGTGCTGTCCCCACGCATCCTTTGGATGTCTTTTCCCCTTTTTATATATATACATGTATATCTGTACATATGTATACATATTTACATACACACATACTCCACGACACTGTCCCTGTTAGAAAAAAATTTCTAACGGGACGCTGCCCCGCACCCCGCAAGGGGGCTGCTAGCCCTCTTGACCCCCAGCCCGCTATCCGGGTAGCGGGACCCCCGTAAAAACTCTGCGTGGCTCCCGATATATTTAAACCCCCCTCCAAAACAAAATACACGTACACTGCACATCGAGTTCGTATGGCCAGTTTAACCCGTCAATCGGAGGTTCCCTCGCCCCAAAGGCGGGGGTAATTAACGGCAGCTTAGTCCGCGGCTGCCGGAGATTCGGATCCCCACAATCAATAAACCCCGGCCTACCCTAGCAGGGGGAATCTGTAGTACGCCTGACAAGAATGCGCGTATTCCCATCTCAATGGGGTGACGAAAAACACCCTACAGTAGCCATCCAAACGAGTATGTTTCACTGAACGGGACATGAACAAGATGCACGGATGCTACGACAGAGTTAGAGGTATCATGCAGGCCATGCTAGATATTTTTAAAATATTTTATTTGACATTAAATGTTATATTAAAAAAATACAGATGCCAGATATAATGCCAGTACGCAGTACATAAAAAAAATGAAAATGCACGGATCCACATAACAAACCGGGATAAAAGATAAACAGGAATCAAGACTGATTTCCAGCAAGTGGGTTGGGTCGGATGCAAATACAAATGTCAAATACATTATTCGCACCCAAAACACAGTAAATCTGGAAAATACCATAAATAAAGAAATACTTGAAATATAACTGGTATAAATGAACTAGGGTGTTACAGTCACTCACATACCTTCTGAGTTGGGATATGTGGAACGCATTATGCACTCCTTCCAATGAAGGTGGAAGTGCTAAGCGGTATGTCACTTCACCGACTCGTTCGAGTATATAGAACGGTCTAATGTACCTTGGACTTAGCTTACCCCGTTTTCCAAAAGCAAGCGGGACGACAGCCGTAGAAGCGGGAGTTCCAGCAGTACCGATGTCTTCAATGCGTCCGACAATGAAGAAAAGCGAAGGGCGGGTGAATCCAAAACTAACCGGTCTCGAAAGCCATTGCTGGGAGGAGATGGGCCTTCCCTAGAGGAGAAGAAGAACAAGGTTTACTCTTTCAGAAGGGACAAGGTCCGTAAGATATTTAAAGATGCCTTGAACAACGGCCTATAATTGCTGGAGTCGAAAAGACCCCAAGAAGCAAAAATGACCGACAATCCCCTGTATTGCCCGTACCACCGAGTAGTGAGCCATGCGATCGAGGATTGCTATATCTTCAAAGACTGGGTCGAGAAGCAGTACAAGGCTGGAGAGATCGAGCTGTCCAAAAGCGTGTTGGTGAACAATCAAGTTGCAACCGCCAACTTTATACAGACAGAAGTTGAAGCCTTCTGGGAGCAGACAGCTCAACCTGCTGCCCTGACAAATGAAACTGACTCATCGCGGCCTCCGTGGAGTACGCACATATCTAATAAGATGAAGAAGATGCTAAAGCTACTTCAGAAAGAGCCCAGGATGGAATGGGAAGGACAGAAGAAGCCTACCAGTCCAGCTGCCAATGCGGCTCTATCAGGCTCAAAATCCAAGAAGCTCAAGAAGAAGAAAAGTGCAGCTCGGCTCGGAAAAGAATCTGCAGGGAAATCGACCATTCAAAAATATATCGATTCCCTCGAAGAATATGAACAAAAGAAAAGAACATTGATTCAATTGAAGGAGTTCTTCCCTGTACAAGCGGCTGAAATTCTGGAGGAGTTAGAAGAAGACCCCAATGAAGAGATCCCAGTAGTGACCTGCTACGCCATCCATCTTGGCAGCGACTCGGAAGAGGAGCTCTGTTTTCCCGAAGAGGACGAAGAGCTCGCCACAACGGCCAATCAAATCCAGCTCAGAAGCGGCAGGGCTCTACCGCCAAATCAGGGCAACGCCCCAAAAAGGAAGGAAAAACAAGTCGCTAATGAAGAAGATGGCAGAGAACCGGCCGATAAAAACATAAGTCCTTCTTCGGTGGACTATAATGTCTTGGCACATCTCCGGAAGCTTCCGTCTCTTCTGAGCATCTATGACGCCTTGGTCCTGTCTAAGGAGCTTAGAGATGTTCTCATTCACGCTCTACAAAACCCCGAGCGGTATCAGGCTCACTTTGCGGAAATTAATATGAAAGAAGCCCAGCACGCTTTGCATGCCGCCGCAGTCACATTTAAGGATGAAGACTTGCTACTGGGAACTGCTGAGCATAATCGGCCGCTTTACGTGACCGGGTACAGCAACGGAGATCGAATTAATCGCATATTGATTGATCCGGGGTCCTCAGTGAACATCATGAACTTGCGAACTCTGAAGAGTTTGTCAATGGACGTCCGACACCTGTCAAGGGAAAGGATTGTCATTCAAGGCTTCAACCAAAATTGCCAGCAAGTTCTGGGGTCTATAGCTTTGCCAATCAAATTCGGGGATCTGCAGACCGAAGCTAAGATATACGTGATCGATGCCGACACGTCTTATAAGATTCTCTTGGGACGGCCGTGGCTCCACGATTATGGCATTGTCCCGTCAACTCTCCATCAATGCATGAAGTATACTAAAAATGGCGAAGAAAAACGCATCAACGGAGACATCCAGCCATTCAGTGTGCATGAAGTCCGCTATGAAGATTCTCGGTACTTTATGAACCACCAAAATGCTAAGCCACAACTGACTGAGGATAGACCGGCCCCAAGACTCAAAAGCAAATCTGCGCCGGCTGTCACTTTCAAAAGCAAAAACGCCCAAGTGCGCCCGCATTTCGGTAGCGACACTGATGAGTCTGACGCTGGAAGCCCGTCCTTCTATAAAACTCGCCCTCGTTTCGGCAGCGATATGGACGAATCTGTTACTGAAGGCCCATCTAGCAGCAAAGTCCGCCCTCATCTTGGCAGCGACACTGAAGAGTCGGAGGAAGAGGACCTGCCGTGCAATAACGATGCAGATTGGACCCCTATGCAATAAGCGAAACTACGAGAGACCTTCGAAGTTACAGAAGGGTCCTTAGCCGTCACAAGGGTTCCGGAGCAGATGTGCAAAGAGCTCGATGCGTTGTCAGTCTCCACCGTGGACCAGCTGAAAACTTTCTACGTCCCCGGGAGGAAAAATGGACAGAAAGGCATCCTGTTTTACGGGTCAAACCCCGTTGTGCACCCAGACGATCTTTCTGTCGCGTGCCTTCCCTATGAGAGAGGCATAAGAGCCGTCCTCAATCCCAGATACTATGCGCCCGAGATGCGGGAATACTTTAAAAAGTGCGGATGCCGGTTATATCAAACGGAGTCCGAAGCAAAGTTTTACGAAGGGCTATGGCATCCACCCCAGGTCCGAGCACTCATCGATGGACGAATTCCAGACAGACGGGGAATATGTTACATTCAACCTGATTCCAGAGCGTGCTACATGATCCATGTTGGTGAAGCTGGCGAAAGATCAAATGATGATGATGAGATAGCCGATCCAGAAGAAGCTCCTCAAGAGCTTGAAGATGGCGGACAAGCAACCTTTGACGAGCTAACCGAGATTGACTTAGGAACGCCTGATAGTCCAAGGCCGATCTACATCAGCTCGCTCTTGTCAGAGGAAATGAAAGCGCAGATAATTGCCCTGCTGCATGAGTTCGTCGACTGCTTCGCGTGGACATACAAAGAAATGCCTGGCCTTTCCCCTGAAGTGGCCGTGCATGAGCTGGCTATATCTCCTGATGCTAAACCAGTCAAACAAGCTCCTCGAAGAATGAGAAGGGAACTAGAAGAAAAGGTCATCGAGGAAACTAAGAAGCTCATCGATGCCGGCTTCATCAGGGAAGAGAAATATGCGGACTGGATCGCATGCATAGTCCCAGTGAAGAAGAAAAATGGGCAGATTCGAGTTTGTGTCGATTTCAGGGACCTCAACAAGGCATGTCCTAAAGACGACTTCCCGCTACCGGTCATGGAAATGATGGTCGATGACACCTCAAATTACGAGCTGTTCACCTTTATGGATGGCTCGTCTGGGTACAATCAGATCAAGATGTCGCCTGAGGATGAGAAACACACAGCATTTCGAACCCCGATCGGAATATATTGCTACAAGGTAATGTCGTTCGGGCTGAAGAACGCAGGTGCTACATATCAAAGGGCAATGACCAATATCTTCGATGACCTAATTCATAAAGTCGTCGAATGTTATGTTGATGATCTGGTCGTTAAGACTAAAACCAAGGCCGATCATATCCAAGATCTTAGGACCGTTCTCACCAGACTGAGAGAATACGATCTGAAGATGAATCCTTTGAAATGCGCTTTTGGCGTGTCATCGGGAAAATTCCTGGGTTTTATAGTCCGACATCGAGGGATCGAAGTTGACCCATCAAAGATAAAGGCCATCATGGAGATGCCCCCTCCGAAGAGTCTGACGCAGCTAAGATCTTTTCAAGGCAAGCTTGCTTATATACGGAGGTTTATCTCAAATTTATCGGGGAGATATAGGCCCTTCTCGAAGCTCATGAAGAAAGGAGCTCCTTTTATTTGGGATGCTGAATGTCAAGCAGCGTTCGAAAGCATCAAACAGTACTTGTTGCACCCTCCAGTGCTGGCCGCTCCCATTCCAAATAAACCGCTGATTCTCTACACTGCCGCGCTGGATGAGTCACTCGGTGCGCTCCTTGCCCAGAATAACGAGGAGGGAAAAGAAAATGCCTTCTACTACCTCAGTCGAACTCTAGTCGGGGCGGAACACAACTATTCCCCAATCGAGAAGCAATGCCTGGCTCTGATATTTGCTGTGAAGAAGCTGAGGCACTATCTGCTTGCTCATCGGGTTATGCTGATCTCCAAGGTCGACCCGCTCAAACACTTGATTACCAGAGCGAGCCTAGCCGGCAGAATGGCAAGATGGGCTGTTATGCTACTCGAGTTTGACATAGTTTATACTCCCCAGAAAGCAGTAAAAGGGCAAGCTCTTGCAGATTTTCTCGCTGCTCATCCCATACCAGAAGGATCGCCGCTAAATTGTGAGTTACCCGACGAACAAGTGCTGCACCTCGAGGAAGATGAACCATATTGGGAGCTCTACTTTGATGGGGCTTCATCAATAAGGAGCTCGGGCAGATCAAGCGTACCGGAGGTAAAAGCGGGGATAGGATTGGTGTTCACCACGCCATCAATGGGAACCCTGCGCCGTTCTTTCGCTCTCACCGAGCCTCGGACAAACAATGAAGCTGAGTATGAAGCTCTGATAGCTGGTCTGGAGCTCGCCATAGAAATGGAAATCCGTCGGCTACGAGTTTACGGTGACTCCCAGCTTGTCGTCAACCAAGTAAGCGGCGATTATAAAATATACAAACCCGAGTTAGCTCGGTACAGAGGCCGAGTGGTGGAACTCATAAAACGCTTCACTCACATTGAACTAATGAGAGTCCCTAGAGCGTTGAATGGGAAGGCTGACGTACTCGCTCGCTTAGCCAAGGAGCTGGCCGATCCTGACATGGACGAAATTCTGATCACAGTCAGGAGCCGACAAATTCTACCCCCAGTCTCTCTACGAGAAGAGGAAAGCGCGGAACAGAAGAGCAGTCCTGCCGAAGAAGCTTCGATCATCCAAGACGAGCCCGATTGGAGAGAACCCTTCATAGAGTACCTCCGATACGACAAGCTGCCCGAAGAAAAATCCGTGAGGATTCAGCTGAAGAAAAGAGCTCTCCGATACGTGTTTGTAAATGACACGTTATACCGCAGGTCATATGACCAACTCTGGCTCAGGTGTCTGTCATTGGCCGAAGCCCAAAAGGTCATGAAAGATGTTCACTCGGGCGTTTGCGGTGCCCACCAATCTGGCCCCAAGATGCGACTTCAAATTAAACGGCTTGGGTATTATTGGCCCACCATGATACGGGATTGCGGAGAGCACGCAAAGAAATGTCAGATCTGCCAAATCCATGGTGATTTCATTCACAAGCATCCCAACCCATTGCATCCTACGGTGGCGTCGTGGCCCTTCGAAGTTTGGGGCACCGACATTGTTGGCCCAATTGATCCTCCGTCATCTAAAGGCCACCGGTTCATACTGGCCGCGACAGACTACTTCTCTAGATGGGCTGAAGCTGTCCCGCTAAAAGAAGTCAAGACAAAAGATATTCTGACATTCTTCCATCATAATATTCTATACCGCTTCGGTACACCAAGAAGAATCATTTCTGACAATGGGCCTTCTTTCAAGAGCTTCAATGTCTCAAGGTTCGCTACTCAGCACAAGATAGATTGGAGATATTCCTCCATCTATAATCCAAGAGCCAATGGGCTAGCCGAAGCCTTCAATAAGACTCTATGCAAGCTCCTGAGGAAAAATGCTTCAGCCAACAAGAGAGACTGGAATCTCAAGCTTCATGAGGCATTGTGGGCATATCGTACCACGCACCGTACTCCAACTCTGTCCACTCCATACTCATTGCTCTTCGGAGTGGAGGCGGTCCTCCCCCTCGAAGTCGAAGTTCCAAGCTTAAGAATGGCCGTTCAGCATGAGTTGACAGGGGAGGAAAACGTGCTTCTTCGACTTGAAGAACTCGATGCCCTCGAAGAAAAGAGGCTCGCGGTGCAGCAAAGTCTGGAGCTATACCGAGTCCAAATGTCACGGGCCTATGACAAGATAACCCGTCTCCGCGCTTTCAAGAAAGGTGAATTGGTGTTGGTCCTCAAAAGACCGATCATCCTCAATCGACATGCCAAGGGAAAATTTGAGCCAAACTGGGAAGGACCATACGTCATCGAGAAAGTGTTCGACGGAGGATCCTACCAACTAATAAGTGCCGAGGGAGAAAGGCCCATGCCACCCATCAATGGCCGATATCTGAAGAAATACTACACGTGAATGCTCCAAGTCGCAGGCGAATTGAGCACATCAGCCCTACGGTCTGGATCATACATCCTGCAAAACCGTATACAATCCACGGGCGTAAACGACCCCTATCTCTCCCCAAATCCTGCCGGTGAGACTACTTTTAAAGTCCCACCAGCGGCAAAAAAAAGAAATAAAAAAGAAATAAAAAACAAACGGTATGTCCACAAGCAAAACGGGCACGGATGAAAACCTGAAAGGGCTCCGTGAGTAAAAACAGCAGGACTACCGGCGAGTTTGTGAAAACCCGAAAGGGCGCAAACTCGTGAAAGGAGATGAATACACTCGCAAAGTCCTCTCGACCTTGTGAGGAGAAACCCCTGCATGAGATCCTTACGACTCACAAAGGAGCAACACACTTAGGAATCCTCACGATTCCTAAGGAGAACATACACCTGCGAGATCCTCTCGACTCGTAGGGAGAAAATGCTTTTATGGGACCCTCACGGCCCATAAAATTGAAAAGCCTTAGGTGATAGGGACCCAAACCTGTCTCCTAAGCCATCGTTCCCCAACGGGCAACGGCAAATGATGAGTCGCTCCTGGCATTTCACTTCAGTGTTAGCGGTGCTGATGCCGACCAAAAACCCAAATCCCAAGTCCTCCCAAGGAAAATGATGAGTTGCTCCTGGCATTATTCTAGTGCAGCAATGTTGATGCCAAACAAGATCCAAATTCCAAGTCCCCAAATGGCGAATGATGAGTCGCTCCTGGTACCACATTCCAGTGCAGCGATGCAGACGCCAACCAAAATCCGATTTCTCAAAATTCTCCCGGCCCTACGGTGGGTCCCCAAGTTGACCATCGTATACAATCTACGGGCTCAAATAATTCTCATCATACCCATGCCCCACCGTAATCACCAGTTACGCGGCCGGTCTCCGCTTTGGGAATGATGCTCCATTGATAAGACCCACTCATGTGTCCTCACGATATATGAGGAGAACAAACCTTTATGGGATCCTTACGACTCATAAAGGAAAAACACACTTAGGAGTCCTCACGACTCCTAAGGAGAAAATACACCTGCGGGATCCTTACGACTCGTAGGGAGAAATTGCTTTTATGGGACCCTCACGGCCCATAAAATTGAAAAGCCTTAGGCGATAGGGATCTAAACCTGTCTCCTAAGCCATCGCTCCCCAATCCCCAAATGGCGAATGATGAGTCGCTCTTGGTACCATATTCCAGTGTAGCGATGCAGACGCCAACCAAATTCCAAATCCCATACCCCAACGGCGAATGATGAGTCGTTCTTGGTACCACATTCCAGTCCAGCGATGCAGACGCCAACAAAGCCCTGAAATTTTTCCGGCCCTATGGTCTGGATCATACATCCTGCAAAACCGTATACAATCCACGGGCGTAAAACAATCCCAACCTCTCCCAAGTCCTACCGGTGAGACCACATTCAAAGTCCCAAAAAAAAAAATCCCAAATCCTCCCGGGGCAAATGATGAAATGCTCTTGGCATTATTCCAGTGCAGCAATGCAGATGCCAAACAAAAACCAAAATTCCAAAATCCTCTAAATGACAGATGATGATTCGCTCCTGGTACCATATTCCAGTATAGCGATGCTGATGTCAACCTAAATCAAAATCAACAAGTCAACTTTCACTCCGACACCGCAAAAAGCGGAGCAAGTCAGAATCCAATCTCGACGCCGCAAGAAGCGGAGCAAGTCAAGTCTACCCCTGACACTGCAAGAAGCAGAGCAAGTCAAATCAAGCACCGACCGTCCAAGTCGCTAAAAGGGTAGCATCGACCGTCCAAGTCGCAAAAAGGGCAGCATCGACCGTCCACGTCGCAAAAAGGGCAGAACCGACCGTCCAAGTCGCTAAAAGGGCAGCATCGACCGTCCAAGTCGCAAAAAGGGCAACATCGACCGTCCACGTCGCAAAAAGGGCAGAACCGACCGTCCACGTCGCTAAAAGGGCAGCACCGACCGTCCAAGTCGCTAAAAGGGCAGCAACGACCGTCCAAGTCGCAAAAAGGGCAGCATCGACCGTCCAAGTCGCAAAAAGGGCAGCATCGACCGTCCACGTCGCAAAAAGGGCAGAACCGACCGTCCAAGTCGCAAAAAGGGCAGAACCGACCGTCCACATTGTTAAAAGGGCAGCATCGACCGTCCAAGTCGCAAAAAGGGCAGCATCGACCGTCCAAGTCGCAAAAAGGGCCGCATCGACCGTCCATGTCGTAAAAAGGGCAGTGCCAGTTTCCCGAAAGGTGGGAACCGAATCAAGTCGCCTCCACGTGAAAAAAGATCCATCAATTTCATGCACACGACCCACATATGTGGTGTGCATTTATTGATGGGGGGCAATTTGTTGGGGTAAAAATTTACACCCCGGTTGACCAAGTCAAAAATCAAAGTCAACCCCAAGCCAAGTGGGCCTAAGCCCAGATCCAGTGGGCCCACGCCCGGGTCGAGCCCGAACATGAAGCGGCCGGCCTCCCACCGCGCCAAGATAAAAATTTTGTGATAAACAATTTTGTTGTATTTCTTTTATTTTATTTTATGGATAAATGTAAGAAAAATAGGCATAAAGCCAAATTTTTGTAAAGCCCATGGCTTATGTGCCAAAAGAAATGGCACATGAGCCATGGGATAGGCAAAATGCCATTTTGTGAAGCCCAAGGGGCTATGTGTAAAGTGTGTAGCCTATAAAGGCAAGGATAATGAAATATCCCAACAACTTCTTCTCTCTCCAAAAAAAAAAGTTTCAGATCTGAGATCTTTCTTCCTTCTTCAAGGTTCCAAGACCTTCTCATTTCTTTTGAATTAAATCAAGAGTTTTACTCTTCCTTTTCAAAAACAAATTAGTTTTTCACCACAAAACCCATAAAGGGGAACTCAGATCTTCCATTAGATCTCAAAACGAAGAGATTTTTAGAAACCCCATATCTCTTGATCTTCAAGATCCAGCTAACAGAGGAGGAGGAAGAAGAACATCGTTCACTAAAAAAAAAAAACACTCAGGAGTCCAACTCCTCTCTGATTTCTCTTCTGAGAAATATTTTTAGGCTAAAAGCCTCTTTTTCTCGCCGGCGCTCGAGCGCGGTGCGCCCGCGTGTCGACACGTGGCGCGCTTGCGCTCGAGCGCAAGTCGCCCCCGTGCCGACACGTGGCGCGCTTGCGCTCCAGCGCAAGCGCTCGAGCGCAAGTCGCCCCCGTGCCGACACGTGGCGCGCTTGCGCTCAAGCGCAAGCGCTCGAGCGCAAGTCGCCCCCGTGCCGACACGTGGCGCGCTAGCGCTTGAGCGCACAGCACCTAGGCGCACAGCGCCCAAGGTGCTGTCCCCACGCATCCTTTGGATGTCTTTTCCTCTTTTTATATATATACATGTATATCTGTACATATGTATACATATTTACATACACACATACTCCACGACACTGTCCCTGTTAGAAAAAAATTTCTAACGGGGCGCTGCCCCGCACCCCGCAAGGGGGCTGCTAGCCCTCTTGACCCCCAGCCCGCTATCCGGGTAGCGGGACCCCCGTAAAAACTCTGCGTGGCTCCCAATATATTTAAACCCCCCCTCCAAAACAAAACACACGTACACTGCACATCGAGTTCGTATGGCCAGTTTAACCCGTCAATCGGAGGTTCCCTCGCCCCAAAGGCGGGGGGTAATTAACGGCAGCTTAGTCCGCGGCTGCCGGAGATTCGGATCCCCACAATCAATAAACCCCGGCCTACCCTAGCAGGGGGAATCTATAGTACGCCTGACAAGAATGCGCGTATTCCCATCTCAATGGGGTGACGAAAAACACCCTACAGTAGCCATCCAAACGAGTATGTTTCACTGAACGGGACATGAACAAGATGCGCGGATGCTACGACAGAGTTAGGGGTATCATGCAGGCCATGCTAGATATTTTTAAAATATTTTATTTGACATTAAATGTTATATTAAAAAAATACAGATGCCAGATATAATGCCAGTACGCAGTACATAAAAAAAATGAAAATGCACGGATCCACATAACAAGCCGGGATAAAAGATAAACAGGAATCAAGACTGATTTCCAGCAAGCGGGTTGGGTCGGATGCAAATACAAATGTCAAATACATTATTCGCACCCAAAACACAGTAAATCTGGAAAATACCATAAATAAAGAAATACTTGAAATATAACTGGTATAAATGAACTAGGGTGTTACAGTCACTCACATACCTTCTGAGTTGGGATATGTGGAACGCATTATGCACTCCTTCCAATGAAGGTGGAAGTGCTAAGCGGTATGCCACTTCACCGACTCGTTCGAGTATATAGAACGGTCCAATGTTCCTTGGACTTAGCTTACCCCGTCTTCCAAATCGGATCACTCCGCGGTTCAGAGATATCTTTAAGAATATGTGATCTCCTGGCTGGAACTCCAAGTGACATCGCTTTGCATCAGCCCAGTGTTTCTGTCGATCTTGGGCTATGCGCATCTTTTCTCTGATAGTACGAACCACATCAACAGTCGCTACTATCATCTCAGGTCCAAGAAGTTCCCTATCTCCGATGTCTTCCCAACTTAATGACGATCGACACTTCCTTCCATATAGTGCTGCAAAAGGTGCCATTCCTATGCTTGCTTGGTAGCTGTTGTTGTACGAAAACTCCACAAGATATAAGTGATCTTCCCACGATCCTCCGAAGTCTAACATACATGCTCTGAGCATATCCTCCAAGATCTGAATAGTTCACTCAGACTGACCATTTATTTGTGGATGATAAGCTGTGCTGAAGTTCAGACTTGTTCCCAAGCTCGCTTGCAGACTCTGCCAAAATTGCGATCGGAACCTGGTGTCACGATCGGAGACAATGCAGACCGGTACTCCATAAAGTCTCACAATTTCCTGTATGAGTTCATGGGTATCAGAGATAGTACACATTTAAAGAGTTTAAATCTTAAGTAGATTATTACCTCCATGTACTTCTTTGCTAATATCTCAGTTGATTGGCCAAATCGAAATGAGATGAAGTGAGCCGACTTTGTGAGTCGATCCACAATGACCCATACCGCATTGTTACCCTATGTGATGCGAGGAAGAGCAATCAAAAAATCCATTGTGATGTGTTGCCACTTCCATTCTGGGATTGGTAACGGTTGAAGTAGTCCAGCTGTCCTGTGATGTTCAGCCTTTACTTGCTGACACACCAAGTATTTAGCGACGCTTCTGGCTACTTCACGCTTCATTCCATGCCACCAGTAATTCTGACATAGATCTTTGTACATCTTTGTACCTCCAGGGTATACTGAGTAGGGAGAGCTGTGAGATTCTTTCATTAACTCTTCCCGAACAGAACCTTTTGGTACACATAATCCGCTGCCGTATCTCAAAGATCCATCTTTATAGATCTTGAAGTTTGTTCTGAGTCCATTCTCCACTTGTTCTCTAATCTTTTGCAACTTAGAATCACTTACTTGAGCTGCTTTGATCTAGTGGATAATGGTAGATTGAACTTGTAAATTCATCAAGCTTGAAGCATTACCTGACATGACTACTTCAATCTCCATCTGTTGCAAGTCCTGTTGTAGCTTCCACTGAGTGGTGAGATGCATTGCTAATGGTTGGTGACTAAGTGCATCTGGAACTACATTCACCTTCCCTGGGTGATATTGCAGGTTGATGTCAAAGTCCGCCATGAGTTCTAACCATCGTCTCTGCTGCATATTAAGTTCCTTCTGAGTAAACACATATTTCAGACTCTTGTGATCCATATATATGTTCACTCGTTCACCAAGAAGATAATGGCGCCAAATCTTGAGAGCAAAGATGACGGCTGCCAATTCCAAATCATGCGTAGGATAATTGCGCTCATGAGTCTTCAGCTGTCTTGAAGCATGAGCCACAACTTTACCGTGCTGATGTAGAACACATCCTAATCCTTATCGGATGCATCATGTCATGCCCCGCTTCCCAGTGTACGGCGAAGTGGACGTGATGAGGCCCGCTACGTATGTACTCAAAAGTACATACGCTAAGCGTAACTAAGCAATATAAAATAATCACAAGAGACAAATGAAATTGAAATAACATCAACTTTTATTAATAACATTCTTTGTACAATGCATGAAATGAAAATACAACTGGAATGAAAAGCAATGCCTAAACAGTGGCATAATAATAATAAAAGGAAGTACTGGGAAGAACAAGTACAAAGTCTAGAGCTCTGGGTCTTCCTGGAATTCCTCCAAATCTTCACTTGTAGGCTCGGTCTCAACTTGGTCCAACGCACCTGACGACATTCAAAGAAGAGAGAAATAGAATGTCGTCAGCGAACAGGTCGCTCGGTAAGTCCCAAAGAAGAATGAAGAATGAGAGTGGCAGAGTATGGTATTTTCTAAAGTATTGTATTGTAGTAAATTGTGGAATATTGTTTAACGATGTTGTTTGTAGCTTGGTACAGAAAGATGCCAGTGTATACGAGGGGAGTCTCTATATGCCAGAGACTAAGGGCACGTATAGTACAAGGAACCGTTTATGCCACGGTACAACAGCAACTGAATATAGGTTAGGTGTCTTAATCTGACCACCTCATTCCACTTTTAACATCTTCCGTACCAATCTACCCCTTTAAACCCCGTGATGTCATATTTGTATTGTTATCTTGTAAATTGTAGTAATTGCTTGATTGACTTTGATTGACTGATTGACTGATTGACTGATTGACTGACCGAAACCATGATATCAGGAAACAGTTATAACCATAGAGTCATGTAAATGGAATACTGGGAATCATGTAAAAGGAATATCCATGGTTCGGTTCGGTCAAGTTATATAGATTGTTAACTGGAATCTGGAATTCATGTATTCATCTTGAGTTGGAATATAAAAGAATATAGATTGACTTGAAACATATTCAAGTTTTGTAGCTTGGTACAGAAGGATGTCAGTGTATACGAGAGGAGTCTCTATATGCCAGAGACTAAGGGCACGTATAGTACAAGGAACCGTTTATGCCACGGTACAACAGCAACTGGATTCATGTTAGGTGTATTAAATCTGACCACCTCGTGCCACCTTTAACACCTTCCGTACCAATCTACCCCTTAAACCCCGCGAAGTCTTATTTGTATTGTTATCTTGTAAATTGTAGTAATTGTAGATTGATTGACCGACTGACCGAAACCATGATATCAGGAAACGGTTGTAACCGTAGAGTCATGTAAATGGAATACTGAGAATCATGTAAAAGGAATATATCCATGGTTCGGTTCAGCCAAATTGTATAAATTGATAATTGTATTCATGGATTCATGTGTTCATTTTGAATTGGAATCTTGTAGATTATAGGTTGACTTGAATCAGATTCAAGTCAAATTAATCAGACTCAAACCCGAGTCAGACAATCAGAATTATGAAACGAAGTCTTATAAATGCCAGGGTCCTTAGGGTAATTTATAAAACTTGAGGGGGTTTTATATAAAAATACTTTTGTATAGTTTTCAAAATACAACTCAAGTATTTAATTATCGTCTTTATGTACATACAACAATTTAATGATCAAGATAAATATGTATACATGTTCGAATAGCATGAAATGAGTCAAGTATATTATTCGAGTAACTACCATAAACAATGCTGTAAAGAAATATTATGTACGACTAATTAATCAAGTTGAACGAATGCGAAATATAAACAGAAATATGGCTCTAAATGTTTTGCATGCGTGAGTTCCAGTTTTACCTAAATATGACTACCGGTTTGAGAGATATATATGTTTTCGTATCGTCGCGCAAAACAGATCAGAATCTATTCGGCACCGTCACATATTTTTAAAACGCAGTTTGAGTTAATTTGTATCAGGTTTCAGGTTACGAAAATTATTATAAAATTGTAGGTATTTCGATGTACTTATCCAAAACACCAAGATTCATAAGATTTGGATTTCTGAAGCTCTAGTTATGATCATTTTAATATCAGCGTTTAAAACAGAAATTCAGATTTCTGGACAGCAACTATATATTCTATTGCAAAGCCTATATCAGGTTGTTTCATGCATTCCTAAGTAATATAATATACAGAAAATTATAGTTCTATCAATGGTGCATCTACACATCTAAATTTTGTCACAAACGGACATCGGGTGTTCGAGTTATGTCCAATTTTAAAACAGTGTGCGAATCGGAACAGATTCTGTCCAGATCCGTCACTTAATATTGTAATGCAGTTTTCTTTATCTTAGATAGGTTTTCGGTAAAACTATAAAACTAAGAAAATCTAGATCATTCGATGTAGATATCAAAAAAAAACCTGAGTTTGCTCAATTTGGATACCGGTATACCAAGTTATGTGTCCTAGAAATTGACCGATAGCTGCAGTTTTCTGTTTTACGACCAGTGAATAAATACGATGTAATTCCTAAACCGTTATGCGGATCGATCTAAAAATTTTACAGAGTGTATAAAATAATATATTCTATTATATGTAAATTTCATGAAATTTTCAGAATTAAAAATTAATTTATAAAATTTATTTTAAAACTAAAGGTATTGATATGTCATATGTGAGAAATGAGAAAACTATGGTATTTATTCGTAACTTCATTTTTTTTTTTTACAAACTTTAAATAAAGTGATTTAAAATAAAACAACAAACATACAATCCTAATTGGTCACTATGAAATCTTAACATGTGAATTGAGAGTAACGAAAAAGACTTTACAAACTATATATGTGTGTATGTTTGTGTGTTCATTATTTATATATATATATCCATTTAATTAATTATTTATGAACTATGATATGTCAAGTGAAGTTTTTCATGGCAATATAAAACAAGAGAAATATAAAGAGAAAAAGAAAGAGATGGAGGAAGGAAAAAGTGAAGGGACTTACATGCACAAGCCGGTATTGTCACCGGGCTTGTCTATCCGCCGATAGCCTCGCGTTACTAGCGAGACCTTCTTGAAGACTTCTTCATGTTCTTCTTCTTGAACTTTAGGTGAAGAGGGAGAAGTGAGAGATGGAAAAATATGAGGAAGGAAAAGATAGAGGACAATAAAGATGGTGTAATGGTGAATTATAATATATGCATTTAACATGAGAATTAAAAGAGAAATGAAAAGTCACCATTCATTTTGGAAATGAAAGGTCTCATTTGTAGGTTATGAGAAGAATAAAAAAATTGATAAAAATAATTGCAAGAATGAAGATTTGAACATGTGACTTATGGAATAACAATGTAAGGACTTAACCAATGTGCTACAAGGTTATTCATGCACATATTTAATTAGAATTAAATATATGATGTTGCTTAAAAAGAAAATGGGCTTTTTAGATGGGCTGTAGAGAATTAGAATAATGGATTTGGGTTAAATATTTATGAAAGGAAAAAATAAGAATGAGAAGTTAAAAACTTAAATATAAGAAAAAGAAATTGTACCTAGAAAAAATACATAATAGATTAAGGAATAAAATAATAATAAATTTAATAGAAAAAGGAAAATACCAAGTACAAATAAATACGGTATATTATTGAAGAGGGATAATACAAATGTATAAAGATTTTGGGGTCATTACACATCACAATGCACTTCGAAACCTCCAGACTGGTCCGGTATAACGAGAATAGGCGCTGATGTCAACTTTGACTTGAGTTCTACGAAAGCTTGTTCGCATGCTTCTGACCACATAAATTTTTCATCTTTACGTGTGAGCTTGGTCAGGGGTGTTGCTATCTTTGAAAAGCCTTCAATGAACCTTCTGTAATATCCAGCTAAACCCAAGAAACTCCGAATGTTCTTCACTGACTTTGGTGTCGGCCATTCGCTTACTGCTGAAACTTTCGCTGGATCCACAGAGATTCCTTCGCCTGATACGATATGTCCAAAAAAACCAACTTGATTTAGCCAAAATTCGCATTTGCTGTACTTGGCATATAATTGATGTTGTCGTAGAGTTTCTAGGACAATTCGTAGGTGTTCGGCATATTCTTTCTGACTCTTAGAATACAACAGGATGTCGTCGATGAAGATGACAACAAACCTGTCTAAGTACTCCTGGGAAACTTAATTCATCAGGTTCATGAATACTGCTGGTGTGTTGGTCACTCCAAATGGCATCACTAGAAATTCATAATGTCCATAGCGAGTTCTGAAAACCGTTTTATGAATATCAGCTTCCTTGATCTTCACCTGATGATAACCTGAATGAAGATCTAGTTTAGAGAAAACACAAGATCCACTTAGCTGATCGAATAAATCGTCGATGCTCTTTTATACCAGAATACAATCTATATCAACATGACTTGATTTGACCGATCCATGGATATACATTTGACTTGTCTACATGACTATCCGTTTATATCCTTATCCGTTTACATGAACAATTGATATCATGGTTTCGACAAGTCTAATACTTACAAATCACTATAAAACAATACAATAATACATTACGGGGTTTAAAGGGGTAGATTGGTACGGAATGTGTTTAAAGTAGCATGAGACGGTCACTTTAATACACCTAACCTGAATATCCGTTGCCGTTGTCCCGTGGGTTTTGACGGGGCCTTGTACTCCTTATACCATAGTCCACGGGGTAAGCTGGACTCCTCTCGTATACACTGGCATATTCTGTACTAAACTACAAACATCTACGTTAACATAACAATCAACATTATACCAGTTATATTCTCATTACCTGTTCAGTTTATTTCCATATCTCTTTGGGACTTACCGAGTGATTGTTCGCTGACGACATTCCTTTTCTATTCTTTCTTTGGAATGTTGTCAGGAGGACCCGACTCTCTGGAGATCGAGCCCAGCTCTGAAGACTTGGAGCAGTTCGTCGACGACCCAGAGCTATAGACACTTGTATATACTTTTATTTTCAGTTTCATGCCATTGTTTAGGCATTGCTTTCCAGTCTTGTATTTACTTTCCAACATTGTATTGTAAAGAATGTTTAATAAATAAAAAGTTATTGTTCATTTACATCTCATGTCTTTCTTGTGTATATTTATATTATATTGCTTATATACGCTTAGCGTGTTCACTTCTGAGTAAATACGTCGCGTGACTCGTCACGTCTCCTTATCGTACTTTGGGAAGCGGGGCATGACATATTCAGATTAGACCGAGATTCGGATTGAGTCAGACACTTTAAACAAAATTGGATCCTGAATTAGGTTTTGGAGTTATCGGTAACTGCTGCACATGGACGGCAAGATTTGTGACCTTTTCCAAGTCAATTATCATTGATAACCCCGTTTTAGTTTTTTACTTTAAATAGGCAAGCACCCACTTTGTCCGTCTCCCTGAGGCTCAAGAGAATCGGTCCCGCTTAAACCTTTATTTACTAGGGTCTTTATTGTAATTTAATATAACTTGTGGGGGTTTTATGAAAAACATATTACATATACTTCCAAAATAATCCTCAAGTATTTATTTATATTCTTTAGAGTTGTCATGGATGTGAATTTTATAGAATGTGGTTGTCACGCCCCGCTTCCCGGTATACGGCGAAGGGGACGCGACTGGTCCGCTACGTATTTACTCAGAAACAAATACGCTAAGCGTAACTAAGCAATATAAAAAATAAATACACAAGAGACAAGATATAATAAAAACAACAACTTTTATTTATTAACATTCTTTTGTACAATAGATGAAAAGGAAATACAACTGAAATAAAAGCGATGCCTAAACAATGGCATGACAGAAATGAAAAGTACTGAATGAAAAATGTACAATGACTAGAGTTCGGGGTCTTCGCTGTACTGCTCTAAGTCTTCTGCAATTGGCTCGATCTCTGACGGGTCCAAATCACCTGATGACATTCAAAGAAGAAAGAAATAGAATGTCGTCAGCGAACAGGTCACTCGGTAAGTCCCAAAGATAAGAGGAGAAATAGAATAGACAGAGAGTAAAAGAGAGAGAGTAGCTTTTACAGTTGTATTATATTGTTATATTATTGTATTTAGTGTTAACGCTGTTGTTTTTAGCTTGGTATAGAAGGATGCCAGTGTATACGAAAGGAGTCTCACTTGCCCCGGAGACTAAGGTATCAGGAACCCAAGGAACCGTTATGCCACGGTACAACAGCAATTGGATTCATGTTAGGTGTCTTAATCTTACCGTCTCGTACCACTTTTAACACTTTCCGTACCAATCTATCCCTTAAACCCCGTGGTATTTCATTTGTATTGTTTGTCTTGTAAATTGTTTTGATTGTATAATTGGTTGACTAACCGAAACCATGATATCAGTAAACGGATGTAACCGTAGAATCATGTAAATGGAATAACTGGAGAATCATGTAAATGGAATGTATATCCATGGTTCAGTTCAGTCAAGTTGTATAGATTTATAATTGGATTCATGGATTCATATTGAATTGTAATATTGAAGATTGTAGATTGTAGACTGTAGATTGTAAATTATAAATTGTACTTGAATCATATTCAAGTCAGATTATACTGAGACTCAAACTGAGTCAGACAATTAGCAAAGTAACTTGAAGTCCTGAATGTTTTTATTAATTTGTCTACCTTAGATAGGCAAGCATCCACTTCTCCGGCTCCCTGAGACTCAAGAGATTTGTCCCGCTTAAACCTATGTTTACTAGGGTCCTTAGAGTAATTTATAGAACTTGAGGGGGTTTTATGTAAAAATACTTTTGTATAGTTTTCAAAATACACCCCAAGTATTTATTAATCGTCTTTAGAGTTGTAATGGATGTAGATTTTACATTGTGATATTTCTAATGAAAATATCGTATTTTCATAATAAAGGGTATTTATTTGTAATAGTGATTTGTTTGGAATTCATGGTATTTTAGTGTAATGATTCTTGTGATATTGTAGAAAAAGATGGAATATTTATATCATAACAAAATAGTTATTTTAATGATAAATATACATATATTTATACAAAAATAATTTTAATAAATATTTTATATTATAAAAATCTCATTTTCTTAAGATGTCGTGTTTTAAATCTTTCGAGACCGAATGCTCTTTACGGAGGTCTGAATCTCGCACTACTAAGCCCGAGGATATGCGATAATCCGCACCATCCCGAACGGGTTCCCTAAAATGGGTTGTAGCGGCGCTTTGCAAAGATTGTAAAATACTAAATCTTTTAGAAAACGGTTTTATGAAGTAATTGGTATTTATTTGTAAAGATGTCAATTTTCCGTATTCTATGTTCTAGGGCCTCCTAAGTCAACTAGACTATTCCTAACTGGTCCAAAACGACAAGTTGTGAGATACCTCAACTCGCCTCTTCACGCCAATTGTGGCCAGGTAAGTACAAGTGAAGAAAGGAGGGATCCGCTCACGAATCACCGTGAGACGGACCTTTTAAAGTTGCCTTTCTCACTTGCCTAGCCTAGACACCACAAACTCAGCTTTTGATAAACGACTGATGTCCACAACCTTGTCCTATTTTCCTAATAGGTGGTATTATTTAAAAGTATATCAATACTAAATCTTTTAGAAATGGTTTTATTAAGCCAATGGTATTTAAATGAAAATGTTTGTTTTCTCGTATTCTCGGTTCTCGAGGGTATCGTGTTATGTTGCATATGAGTGTGTGAGGAGGTAGGTTGTTACCTCGTGCTCTACTTTAAAGGTATAGCAAGTTTAATGGAGTTAAATGTAGAATTGAAACAATGTGGTATTTAAGTGAAAAATACGATAAATTGAAATAGCCATCATTTCATGTGATGAAACTTGATCAATTTGGTTGATTAGTATTTAATAGTCAACATGAGGAAGTTTAAGTATGATTGTATTAGTGAGAAATGGAATTTTATAAGAAACCGAATCGGAAATCGGATTTGTTCCGATTCCGTCGGGTTTTGTTAATCCGTATTTTTAGATAGAAGAGATAGGGAGAAGTTGGGACTTACGGGTTTTAGGACACACAAGAGGGTGAGAGGGAAGTAGTGGAATCGCCGATGTGTTGTGTCGTCGCCGGTGGTTCCTAAAACGATCGCCGGAAGTTCGCCGGGAAATTCGCCGTAGCTTCGCCTCGTACTCACTTCGATTGCACACTAGAGTTGTAAGGATTTTTCTTGAGAGTTGGCTCAGAAATATGAGTGAGAGGGTAGAGGGTAGGGTGATATTTATAGGGTTAGGCTAGGGTTAGGGTAGATGATGGGTTTAAAATTAAAAAAAATGTAAAAATGTATAAAAATCATTAAAAATTGGAGTAAATAGGGTATTTCAAAGGTCTCTGGAATCGATCCATTTAATTAGAGTGTGCAGGGGAGTTTAGAAGGTGAAAAGACATATTTCATTAGTTGGTGACTCGGCCGTCCGGCCGAGTCCGGCCGGCGGCGCCGGCCTGAGTCAGCCGGCCGACTTGGCCGAGTCGGGCCGAGTCAAGGCCTTGGGAGGTGGGGGGTCTCGAGTTGTAGGCACTGGTATATTTAGATTTTCAGGTTCAGTTCAAGTTTTAGGAGTTATTGTGTGTGGACTGTTGGGCTCCTATAAAATTTAAAACAAAATAAATATTAAAAATAATGTGGGGCAGGGGATTTGAACTCTGGTGGCTTGGTTCAGCAATGCAAGGTATTACCAATGAGCTACAAGCTCCTTCTTGTAATTAAATTGCTAATTAATTATTTAAGTCTTGTGCTCAGGCAATAAATACCCCTTTATGGATTTTTGAAAAAAATATTTGAAAAATTTGTATAGGAAAAAGTGTATAAGAAAATTAGGGTTGTTACAGTAGTATATTAGTGAATATATATAGTTTGAATAATTCAAGGTATTTTAGTGTAAACTTGACTTGAATGGATTCTTGATGGTATTTTCATGAAACTTATAATTCTTTTCTTTTGTTTTAGAAAGACATGGAATTTATTATATATTTAAAATATATGGTTTGATAATATTTATATATAATTATTAAAAATAAAAATTTATTTATTAAATAAAAAATCACGTTTTTCTTAAAAATTGCATTAAAAATTCCATCGAGATCGAATGCTCCGTGAGGTCTGCATCTCGTCCTACTAGTCCGATAGATGTACAATAACCCGTACCAACCGAATCGGATTCCCTAAAAGTGGGTTGTAGAGGCACAATCGCAAAGAATTTAAATAACACAATTTAAAGAATACGTTTTTTTTAATAGTATATGATATTTTGATGTAAAAGTTGTATTTCCCACAAAATTGTTGTTCAAGGGGATCGTGCTATGTCAAGATGCGTGTTTGTGAGAGCTAGGTCATTATCTCATGAGATTTTTCTAAAGGTAATATAAGTAAGAATGATTAAACGATGTCATATGTAACTTCATGGTATTTATGCGTAAAAGCTTAATAAAAGTTGTTTTACATGAAGTTTTAAATTGAAAATTGTTTCTAAAAAATTGTTTAATGATTAACAAGAAAGGTTTGATGATTTGGATGATTGGTTCTTAAGAAAAATTGCAATTCTAAAGAGAATAGAATTTAAAGATCGGTATAACTCCACTTACCGATATGATTTGAAAAAGTGAAGTTTTATAATAGAAAGAGAAATATAGAGGTGGGACTTACTAGTTGTTTGGTTTGAAGAAAGAGAGAGGAAGAGTTTGAGGTTGTTGTGGCGTCGCTGGGTCGCTGGAAACGTCTCGAATCTTCGCCGGAACTTGACCTAGTGCTAACTCCACCTGTACTCTTCTTTGAGTTGGAAATTTTTGAGAATTTTTAACAAGAGATTTCAGAATGAAGAGGGCTAGGGTATAGGGTTATATTTATAGGGAAAAATTAGGGTTTTGAGAATGAAGAGAGAATTATAATGCATTAAAATAGGATTAAAGAGGTGAATTAACATTCTCTGGATAAATGCAAGAAAATCAAACAGAACAGGGGTTAAGGGGGTAGGCCAAGGGTCATGTGGGTAAAGCACGGGGGCTTTTTGTTGGCTATAGTGCCCTCAAGTCAATTATTGGATCACAGGCACGTGATTGCAATGATTGAGGCAGGATCTATACCGGTAGAACAATTTTACTCGAGATGATAGTATGCTATCTGGTTTGTCTTTATCATCGTGTACCTGCTTTAGGTGATATTACAGATCACTATTACATATTGATAAAGCCCATAGGATTCTTGCTTGACTACCGGCAGTATGATGGCGATCATATACGTGAGAGTTAGGTGGTCTATAAGCACATCCTTAAAGTGTCCCTTATCGTGGGAGTTTTCAAGACTGGGCATTGATACTCCAATAGTAGACTAGTGTATATGGATCGAGACCCCGACGAGGGGCGGTGGCTGGTCTCACAAGCCATTGGTGTTAGTTGGTTCACCTAAGATGTATACAGGTGCTCATTGGGTTATGAGTACACCGGACGGACTCGCCGGGAACATACTAGTTGATATTATACCTGTCAGATAGAGTTTCCAGGTGACATGTGTACATGTTAGTCTATTGACCTGAGATCGTCATTTGTCTCGTGTGAGTTTCCACTGTGCTTTGATTACTACCCTACCACGGCTCAAAGGAGTCGTGTAAACAGGTTTTAGTTGGGTACAGTCCCGAACCACATGGAGGCAATGAGCGGATCGTCAGGGGATTCGTCTCTCCCGGTATTGGGGGTTGAGTCGCATTGTGCACGGGTGGCCATCACTAGAAATCCTCGGCCGGGGTAGACAAGAATTACTGATTCGGATCAGTAGTTTCTCAGTTGGTGATAGGCTTCATACCGACACTATATATCGCGTTATTAGGGGTCTGACTTTATCCACCCTCCAAGACTCGATATGCGATACTCAAAGACGAACGGACCAGACTGTACTGGTATTGTCACTGTCAGGCACAGTAGGGTTTCAGGATGAGTTCGCTCGTCGGCCTCCCTTCGCTCAATACCTGGGCAACCGTTACGTACAACTAGTGCCACTGACATGCTTGTGGTTAAACCCACTGTCAGCGTATTGACGGGTCTTTAGATTCCCACACAGAGGGCTTTCCTGGTTCGGGCGAAACGTTGTAGAGGCCGTATGGTTTTATGGTAGGGTTCGATCATATACGTGCACTTGTGCACGGATCATGATCGGACGGATAATACTAGTGAGCTTTGGTTTAAACCGGATCCTAGCATTATATTGTTGGACTATTTTCGTCTCGTTGTATTCGTATTCAGTCGGAATACGGATGCAGATATATATATACAGATGAGGGATATTCTTGTAATTCCGTTACGAGTTTACTTTTGGAATTGCCATTTTCTTTTCTTCCAATTTAAAAATTTAGTTTAATGTTTAAATGTGAGATATTTTGTTTGCATTAATTCATGGAAATTTTGGCTTAATTTTCTTTGGCTGGGCAATTTCGAAAGTGTGCAATTTCGTATGTCATCTTTTGTGCATTTATGGTTTTTGTTGTGTTGAAGATATTTAGTTAGATATTTTTGGTGGCTGTTGATTTTTTTTTTGTTGTGTGGATTTTTCTTTAAGTGCAAAATTAAAACCACCACAACACATAATATAGAAAATCCACAGAGAACAAATTTCGTTGGTTTCTCAGCCCATGATTTTTCCTCACAAGCAAAAATTCTGATGCTTCACATTTCTCTTACTTGGTAACTTCATTCACCTCTACCCAAATCCTTGGGTGTTTTGAGACAAAGTATTCACACATACTCTCTACTTCACCTTGGGTATCTAGGTTAGCAAACTGGATGCCTGAGTTGCTTCGGTTTTGAAGCGGGAGACCGTATTACTATTCCTCGACGTGAATCGTCTTCGACGAGAGAGACCGGAGACCGAACTTGATCGAGGAAGATACGAGGAGCTTGGGACAGAGGTTGAAGACCGAAGGCCACGGATTGATAGCCGGGGCGCTGGCGTAACCTTACACTTTTTCCCACGGGGGGACCGTCGGCGCCGGGCTTGGGGCCAATCTCGCTGGTCGTGCTAGGGAGTTGAGCGCTTGGATTCTTGCCACGTGTCTTGGACTGCTCATACAATATTCAACACATGTTTGTTTTATCTGACTTTTTATTTTTATGTGTATTGCAGGCTTCCAAAAAGTTTAAAATAAAAATCAGTAAAAATATATATATGGCTGAGGGGATTCAAACACAGGGGCTATGTCATAACAGTGCAAGGCTTTACCAATGAGGTACAAGTTGTTTCTTGTTGTTTTCAAACAAAAATAATACTTAAAGTATACTCAGGCTTGCAAACTCCTTTCTGTACTTTTAAAAGAAAATTTTGTACAGAAAATTCAGGGTCGTTACATGGAGAGTCTCTTGATCGTATCGAAATCTACCGGGCTCAATTTGTATGGGACGATGGCGCACCTGCATTGATTGAGGCACATGAGATATATGTAAGAATTTACATATGCCGAGCTTCTTAATTATTGCAGAATAATTATTGTGTAGCTTTTAGAATGTCAGTATTACA
Organism: Agapanthus africanus; assembly: GCA_030015575.1. NCBI lineage: Eukaryota > Viridiplantae > Streptophyta > Magnoliopsida > Asparagales > Amaryllidaceae > Agapanthus > Agapanthus africanus. The sequence goes on from CM057351.1 coordinate 420,998,579, forward strand.
TTTCTTCTACAAACAGGTGGCGATGGCGTCTGAGAGAAATCAGTTGATCCAGGTGATAGAGGCGGAGCAGGGACACCCGGTTGATGACGCACAGAGAACATTCATCGTAGATAGGGCTTTCACGGCATTTAGGCCGAATTGTTACGGGAGAGTACAGTGCGTATCCTCCAAAATCACTCCGCGTCAGTATAACACTCCTTTCCAGCCGACCGGGCATCTACCTTTTAGGTTTCAGCCAGCTGATGAATCGCCTTCGGAGATGCTGATTGATCTGTTTTAAAGAAGTGTTTGTAGAATAACCGCAATCAATAACGGTTTCGCGTGTAGCTAGCCGAGATAAGTACGGATCGTCCTCAGGGAAATGTTGAATCTTTCAATCTAACTTTAAACATGTTGAAAAAGAGGAAGAATAAAAGAATAAAGAATAGTGGAGAATAGTTTCTAGATCTACGTCAAAATACGGATGTAGAAAATAGATCTAGTTTAAATAAAGATGTAGATTTTATATCAGAAGAGGGCTTGTAGGGTTCGTTCGGATTTAGTTGTAATGGATGAATAATAAAGATAACTCGTTTTATCTATAAATAGATTTAAAACTAGATTGATAGCGATGAATGAGAATTAGGATTCTTGGAAGAAACTAGTGTTTCCACACTATTGACGCTTATCCTTTCATTGATCTATATTCATGTCCAGCCTTTAACAAAATAATTGTTAATCTAATCTTAAATCGCGGTCAAGACTATCAATAAATTGGTAGCACGCCCGATAAGGATGTTAACTATTCTTTTGCTAAAGTTTATAAACTTCATAAGACTTAAAAGGAGTTAAGAAATTCTTCATCTTCTATTGATCTACCCTAATCCTACGAACCCTATCAAGTAGTGAATTATTCGCGCATGATGGAGATAGAAGAACGAATAGAGATCATGATGTAAATAAAGAAAATAAATGCAATAATAAAACAACTACCTTTATTAAATAACTTGATCAATTACACATTTTGTTCCTTTAGAAAGTGGAATACAAAACCTTAGTTTGCTTCTCGATCTGTCTTGAAGAAGGTAACTGAACAGCCGATTGATCAACCTGGATGCATGAGTCAACTTGAATTTCGTGATCTTTTCGGTTTAATGAACTTCCAAGAGGGGCTTTGGGTTCTATTTATAGTCACAAAAGTTGCAATCCATAGATTCCATAAATTAGGGTTTGTTGAGACGATCCTACACAGAAAATCCTAAATCCCAACTCCCCAGATCGGCGGCGGTTCTGCTGCAATAATATGCTTTTGGCCGCGCAACCGCGGCCGTTTGGTATCCTCGTTACTTCAAACTTCTGGAGCTTCATTTTGTTGACATGTGGCGATCTTTTGAATATCTGGATTTCGGCAGATTTGATCTTGATATCTCGGATTTTCTTGATTCCAGTCCTAATGTAATTTCTGCACAATATCTTAATGAATAATGTTAGTAATATTTGGTATTTTTGAGATATTATCCTAACCATTTTATATGATATTATATTTTAAGAATATTGATTAAGAATATTTGATATGATATGCATATTTTAAATTATTAAAATATTATATATATATTATATGCATACATTTTCCTTCATAATTTTAATTATAATATATAAACATATGAAAATAGTATTTTTACTGATAAACCCTAATATGTGTCATATTTATAATAAACACCTTTAGATATTTAAGAAAAGTAAGAAAAATGTCATATCAAAAGTGCAGTTTTATCGACTGAACAAATACGCCTAAACTTAATTTTGATCGTACCGAGCAAACTAGTTATTCAAGAGTAGGAGAAAAAGAAAGAAAAACCTAATAGCACACTTTCGTAGGCAACACGATTGCACTGAGCATGTGCAACAAGTCTTTAAACCTCCAGGCGTCCCTAGTAGGAGGATTGTTTCTCCTGAGGGTTTTCAGCGGATTATACCCACAAAATCCTATAATAAAAGAAAAATAGTGAAAGTTACATATAAAGATAGAAACTAAAAAAGAAAGAACTTGAAAAGAAGAGTTTCCAAGTACACTAGCTTTTCAGTTGCTATGAGCCCTATCTTAATGGTCATGAAAAAATGTTGGAAATCACATCATCTCTCAATAAAACATCGCCTTTAGTCTTCCTCCCTACCTTTCATCTAAACATCGATCATATACCCCTACGTGTGTGTAAAAGATATCCTTACACTTAGAGAATTCAATTCAAGTTATCATACTTTTGTCCATCTTCCTTAGTACTTTTTAGTTGGTGAATATTTTAGATGGAATCGCTCACACATTTTTCATGCGTCTGTTAATACTTCTTGAGGTACTAACCAACCGATTACAAAATGTGCTCGCACATTAAGGCGTAATTTTCTCGTCTTGCAACACCTAAGGCTTAGCAGTGGCTTCCAAACTAGTTGGTCTAAGGCACTAGGTGATAAAGCACCCTCGCTATATTTTTTTCTTATACTGCCTTAAGCAATTACAAAACCAGTGTTCATTTTTTTCTTCATCAATTATATATTTTTATTTTCCTTCATACTAAGGCTTTTAGACAAGAGCATTTCAAGGTATTCTCTACTATCCTAAGTTTCGAGATGTGTGTAAGTGCGTATAGTAGGGTATCAACGTTCAAATGTTTGGCCTCAAGAATATGGACTATTTTTCAGACTTATTTTTATCCTCAGATTAGTAATTTCCTTCATCTTACTAACTCTTGGGACAACGGCTCATAACTACTTATTGCTAGTTTCGTTTAAGAAAACATCTAACTTTCTTGCTTTTCTTAAACTATTTCTATCTTTCATATGTAAATTTTCACTTTCAAACTTTCATTATCAAAAAAAAATTTGTATAGTGCTTAGTGCCAAAAGATAATTTAGTGAATATAATCCCCTCAAACCTGTTTTCAGCCGTGTCCTCACTGATTTTGTTCTTTGAGCGCTTAGACCCATAGACTTGGGGAGAGAAAGTAATAGGGGTATAATAATAGTTAAATGAAAACTACCCCCAAACTTATGCTTTGGCACGCACAGATATTCAGTTAAATCTTTTTTCACTCACCTCCATTCTTAAAATGATACAATGTTACCGAAACATGGAGGTAAGGCGGAGGAAATTTAGTTATAATAAAGCGGCTCCTGTAAAAACAGGAGCTCCTCCGCTGGGTCAGCAGAAAAATACGGTTTCAATCTATGCCCATTTATTTTAAAAATTGAACCGTTTTTAACATTTTCAACTTCTACAGCCCCGTGCGGATATACATACCGCACCACAAAAGGTCCCTTCTAACGAGATTTTAGCTTAGCCGGATGAAGATGAAGACGGTAATCGTAAGGAAAGACTTTTTGTCCCGGTGTGAAGGTTTTTCTAAAAAGGTTTTTATCATAGAACACTTTAATCCGGTTCTTTACTACAACGACATTATCGTAAGCTTCATCGCGGAGTTCGCTTAGCTCATTTAATTGCAGCTTCCGATAACTGCTAGCTTGATCAAAATCGAGTTAAGCTCTTTAATAGCCCACATTGCTTTATGTTCGATTTCGACAGGAAGGTGGTATGCCTTTCCAAACACTAGGCGGTATGGAGACATACTAAGATCGGTCTTATAAGCGGTACGAAATACCCAAAGAGCATCCGTCAATTTGGTTGACCAATCTTTACGGTTTTTAGAAACCGTCTTCTCCAAAATTTGTTTGATCTGCCTATTGGAAATCTCCGCTTGCCCGCTCGTTTGGGGATGATAGGGCGTAGAAAGTTTGTGGTTGATTGAATATTTCCGCATCAAAGTCTCGAAAGACTGATTACAGAAATGTGTTCCGTTACTAATTATAGCGCGAGGGTGCCCGAACCGCGAAAAGATATTTTCTTTAAGGAACCTAATAACAACGTTGTTGTCATTTAGTGCGACACGGTATTGCTTCCACCCATTTTGAGACATAATCAACCGCTAACAAGATATATATAAATTCCCAAAAGAGTTGGGAAAAGGACCCATAAAATCAATACCCCAAACATCGAATATCTCCACAACCAAGATAGGCTGGAGCGGCATCTCATTTCTTCGTGAAATCCGACCCATGTGTTGACACCGTGGACAGGTTTTGCAATGATCATATGCATCTTTAAATAACGTTGGCCAATAAAAGCCACATTGCAAAACTTTCTCCGCCGTTTTACGTGGACCAAAGTGACCGCCACATGCCTGATCATGACAAAAAGACAATACACTCTTGAATTCATCGTTAGGGACACATCTGTGAATGATTTGATCGGAATAATACTTAAACAAATAAGCTTCATCCCAGTAAAGTGTTTTACTTGGGATAGAAATCGAAGATTTTCTTGTTTCGACCAATCGCCAGGAATAAGTCCCGTTGCTAGATAATTCACAATATCCACGAACCAAGTTCGCAGGATATGGTCAAGAGCTGTTCGTCAGGGAAGGAGTCATTTATTGACACGATCAACGTTGGTGAAGAATTGATGCGTGAAAGATGGTCGGCTACAACATTTTCACATCCACTCTTGTCTCGTATGACAAGATCAAATTCTTGTAATAACAGGGTCCAACGTATTAGCCTGGCCTTAGCATCCTTCTTCGATAAAAGGTGTCGTAGGGCGGAGTGATCGGTGTAAACCACTATTGCCGAGCCAATCAAGTAGGGCCTGAATTTTTCTAATGCAAATACAACTGCCAAGAGTTTTTTCTCGGTAGTTGTGTAATTAATTTGAGCATCGTTCTAGGTCCTACTTGCATAGTAAATTACATGTGGTATCTTATCAATGTGTTGTCCTAAGACTGCACCAATAGCAAAGTCCGATGCATCACACATAAGCTCGAACGGGTGGTTCCAATCCGGAGATGATAGAACGGGGGCTGTAGTGAGAGATCTTTTAAGCGATTCAAAAGCATCCTCGCAATCCGAATCGAAGTGAAATGTTGTATCTTTGGCCAAGAGAAGAGTTAAGGGTCTAGCAATTTTGTTAAAGTCCTTAATGAATCTCCAATAAAATCATGCATGACCAAGGAAGGATCGTATATCTTTGACGCGTTTAGGATGAGGAAGGTTATGAATGACATCAATTTTAGCTCTGTCTACCACAATACCTTTTCGTAAAATGATATGTCCAAGGACAATATCTTCTTGGACCATGAAATGACATTTTTCCCAATTCAAAGTTAAGTTCTTATCCTTACAGCGGGTAAGAACCGCGTCAAGATAACGTAAGCATTCCTCAAAGGAGTCCCCATATATGGAGAAATCTTCCATAAATATCTCCAGAAAATTCTCGACCATGGCTGAGAATATCCCCATCATACACCGCTGAAATGTAGCGGGAGCGTTGCATAACCAAAAGAGCATGTGTCTATAAGCAAAAGTACCGAAAGGACAAATAAATATTGTTTTATCTTTATCCTTTTCGGCGATGGGGATCTGGTTATAGCCGGAGTATCCGTCCAAGAAACAACAGTATTCATGTCCAGCTAATCGTTCTAACATCTGGTCAATGAAAGGTAGAGGGAAGTGATCTTTCCTCGTTGCGACATTGAGTTTTCTGTAATCAATACATACGCGCCACCCATTTTGGGTGCGTGTTTGGATCAACTCATTAGCCTCATTAGTTATGACCGTGATGCCAGACTTTTTAGGGGCCACATGAATAGGACTTACCTATTGGCTATCAGATATTGGGTAAATTATACAACTATCTAGGCACTTGACGATTTCTTTCTTTACCGCCTCCTTCATAACGGGATTTAACCGTCTTTGTGGGTCTCGGGTTGGTTTGGATTCATCCATCAGATGTATATAATATTCAACAATCAAGAGAATAATCCCTTTGATGTCAGCCATTGTCCAACCAAATACTTGCCGATTTGATCTCAATACCGCCAAAAGTGCGTTCTCTTGCTCTAAAGCTAGAGAAGCGGATATGATTATGGGCAAAAATTCATTCTCACCTAAATATGCATATTTAAGATGAGAAAGTAGCGGTTTGAGATCTAGTGTCGGCGGAGAGACGATAGAAGGTGGGGTAAGAGAATGATACTCGGACTCCCTAAGAGGTTCATAACTTGCGTCGGATATTGAATCGGAAAGCGCTACTGACTTTTGCGATGAGTCAAAGGATTCAAACTCGGGGGTGGACTCATCAAAGATATCCTCACTATAATAATTTGCCAGATCAAACAATGTCGCATTAGTGTTGTCGAGATCATCATAGCAAAGTATTTCAGCTTTGCAGCTGTCGGAAGCTATCTCGTTGATGGAACAGACATTGATTAAATGAGCAGAAGATTCAGATGGTTGACTTCCTAGCTTGTAAATATTAAGCTCAATTGTCATCTTCCCAAAGGATAAGTTCATAGAACCATTACGACAATTAATAACAGCATTGGAAGTTGCTAGGAAAGGTTGACCGAGAATCACCGGGATTTGATTACGTGGGTTCGCCACATGCTGTGTATCTAAAACAATAAAGTCCATAGAGAATATGAATTCCCCGACTTTGATTAACACATCCTCTAGCTCACCTCTAGGTTGGGCGATAGATCGGTCTGCCATCTGGAGAGTGCAGTGAGCAGGTTTCAACTCTCCTATACCTAACTGCTCATAGACGGAATATGAAAGCAAGTTAACATTAGTATCGAGGTCAAGTAGAACACGATTGATGCTTTTCCCCCTAATGGTTATACATATTGTAGGACAACCGGGGTCCTTACGTTTCTTAGGCAATTGTTGGGTAAAAGCCGTGCTCACGTTACTTGTCATGAATACCTTTTTCGGCACTTGAGTTTTTCTCTTCCTAGTGCACAAGTCCTTAAGGATTTTTGCATAAGACGGAACTTGTTGAATAGCATCTAGGAGAGGGATATTTATGTTAACTTGCTTAAATATTTCCACAATTTTCACCATTTCTGCGTTAGGTTTGTTGGCCCTCAACCTGTTTGGAAATGGAGCTTTATCAATAAGTTTTGGGTCCAACATTTGTGGAGAAGTTCGTGGGGATGGAATCGATCCCAGAATTGGAGTGGGGATCGTTTTAGGTTGACTCGAGGAAGTGGGCGAAGGGTTCGAATCTTGGGGAAAACGGAGAATATGCTCGGAAGAAGGCGGGAGACTAGACGAAATAGGGCAAGAAGTGGAAGCCGGGGTTTCAATTGAATCCTCATCATCAACCTTTTCACCCACTTGATTGTTCAACACTCTTCCTGATCTTAACGTGGTAACAACACTCACATTATGACTTTGTGAGTGGCTAGGATTCGGTAGGGGTAAAGATGGAAGTTTCTCTGTTTCTTTCGCACTCATCGCGGAATTTATTTGTGCAAGTTGTGCTTCTATCGATTTTATATTTTCATCGTGGGAGGTGGTGGTCTATGTTAATACTCAGATAGAAGACTTTATTTCATCCATCGATTGCATGGAATGTTTAATAAACATATCCACGCTTCGTTCGAGTGCAGATGAGTTTTCGTTACCGGCCGTTTGGAAAGAATTATTATAAGGTGTAGAATTGTTGGCCAGATTTTGAAAAGGTTGCGATTGAAAGGGGTGCTGATTCTGTGGGTGTGGTTGCTGCTGCTGTGGAGGAGGTCTTTGATAATTGCTTTGGAACTGGTTTTGATTTTGGGTTTGGTTTTGGTTCCAAGCAAAATTAGGATGATTCCTCCATCCCTGATTGTACGTGGAAGAATAAGAATCGTTTCTAGGTCACTGCTGAAAAGTAGCATTAGTGTGTTCTTGACCTTGAAATGGTGCATTCATAGGACATTCTTCCGTGAGATGTGATGGATCGGAACAGCAACCACACACGGTCTTGGGAAGCGTAACCTGGTTTAGGGAGATTGAGAATAATTTGTTCTTCATAGCATCGAGTTTCTTTTGCATTACTGCCATTTCGGCTTTTACTGCGATGGAAACATTGAGCTAATGGATACCTCCCCTAGATGATGGTCTAACGCTTTCCCACTGAAAAGTGTGTTCAGCGAGATCTTCCAGAAATTTCCAAGCTTCACCATCGTCTTTGGACATGAAATTGCATTGACATATGGTTTCAAGCATCTGCTTTGTCGCTAGAGTAATGCCCTCATATATAATTCGGCACAGATCTCATCTATTTATTCCGTGATGAGGACATTGAAAAAGAAGATCCTTAAACCGTTCAAAGCACTTCCAAAATGGTTCATTAGGAAGATGGGTAAACCGGTTGATTTCGCTCCGAACACGGGCGATCTTATGATTGGGGTAAAATTTCTTAAGGAATGCTATAACGAATTCATCCCAATTGGTAATAGAGTGTGCGACTTAGTTATAAAGCCATTTTTCTGCTAAATCACACAAAGTGAAAAGGAGAAGACGTAAGCGCATATCATCCACTGAAAGTTGTGACGTACCCATCATTGCGCATACGTTTTCGAATTTGGTGATGAAAACGTATGCGTCTTCAGACTCAAGCCCGTGAAATTTGGGCAATAGATTGATGAAGTGGGGTTTAATTTCAAAATTATCCCCATTGGCTGGTGGAAGGGATAGACAGGTAGGAAGGGGACCACATAGGATAACATCTTTCTTGGATAGAGATGCGCGGTGGATTCTGCGCACCGACGGGTGGTGGCAGGGTGGTGTTATAATCTGATGGAGAACCGTCCATCTCGGTCGATGAGGTGGGTGGAGGGGAAAAAGAAGATGAAGAAGTACCGACTTCGGAGTCAATACAGGCACTAGAATCCCGTCTCCAGCCGAGCATGCACTAAGCGGGTTTAGCGCAAGTGGCAGCATGTGTGTGATTTAAAATTGGTTTGTTTTGAAAAATGTCAGACGTGAGATAAATCACACAAAAATGCATAATCAACCCTAGAACTAAGGTTACCTAGGTCAAGTCTCTAGACCGCTCCTAGACTTTCAAAGGACAAGCCGCATGATCAATCCTCTACAACCTCTTTATCGCTCTTGTGGCCAGGTAAGTGCCAGGTAAGTGGGATGTATCCGTTATACGAATCACCGAAAATAGTGGGCCTAATTAAGTAACCACTTACCTAGACACACTTTCCTAGACACCATAAAAGAAATGCTGATAAGCAATAGATTATCCTTGACTTTCCTCTGTCTTTATTGAGCGTGACAGTCCTTAGAGTCTTGGTTTAGATATTTTTTTAATTAATGTAGGGTGATGCAGATGCTCGTTTTGTGATTTGTGGGGCCTAGGAAGGGTGATGAAATTCCCACCTAATCTGAATTCGGTCTTTGCCCCTTAATTTCTGTATTAAATATACACAAACCAATTACAAAACACGCAAAAAGATTTTTTTAAGCGGCGATATTTTGCAAAGAATCCTGCAGAAAATATATTATTGGATTTTTCAAAGGAGAGAGAAAGATGTAGGAAAGTTACCGGAGAATTTTGGATGCACGATCCCTCAAGACCGCCGCGGTTCCGCCGCCAAAATGCCCTTGTTGCCGCGGTTCCGCCGCGACTTGGTGAGATCGTTTGAAAATAATTGCTCCTGTGCCCTCCTATGCTCCTCTGGACTTCTCTGAAAGTCTCTGAATCTTGATCTTCTCGTTCTATTGTCTTCAGATTCCCTCGCAAAAATCGCACACTAATAGTTAAATACACAATTTGCTGTTTTGTTTTATTTAAGATATTGATCGAATAAGAATTCAACATGAATAGTAAGAAAAAAAATATTACGCACGTATCCCCGGCAACGACGCCATTTGATTGATCTGTTTTAAAGAAGTATTTGTAGAATAACCGCAATCAATAACGGTGTCGCGTGTAGCTAGCCGAGATGAGTACGAGTCGGCCTTAGGGAAACGTTGAATCTTTCAATCTTAGTTTAGACCTGTTGAAAAAGAGGAAAAATAGAAGAATAAAGGATAGTGGAGAATAGTTTCTAGATCTACGTCAAAATACGGATGTAGAAAATAGATCTAATTTAAATAAAGATGTAGATTTTATATCAGAAGAGGGCTTGTAGGGTTCGTTCGGATTTAGTAGTAATAGATGACTAATAAAAATGACTCATTTTATCTATTTATAGATTTAAAACTAGATTGATAGCGATGAATGAGAATTAGGGTTCTTGGAAGAAACTAATGTTTCTACACTATTGACCCTTGTCCTTTCATTGATCTCTATTCATGTCTATTCCCCGCAGAAATACGTGATCGGGACGTTGGGACGTCAGGGCCTGAATTCCGAGGGCATATGCTAATTAGTGCTATCCGTCCACCTCTTCGAAGATGCCAAGTTGATTTATGACACCATGCATCGAAGGTTTAAACGGATGCAGCCGATGTAGCAGACTTCGTCAGATTCTCCCTCATTTGAGGGGTTTTTTTATTGTGGGGACGCTCTTCCCTGCAGGCGCAAGCCCTTGCAGTTAATTATGCTACCGTATCATGGTAACCACTTTCTCCTTCTCCAGATGGTCACTTCGTATCGTGTGTGTTTGTTTTGTTTTTGGTTGCCCGTGGATTGTATACGGAGACTAATTTATGTCGTCGCCCGTAGGGCGTGGATTAGTCCAAATCCGTATTTTCTTAAATTTGGGTTTGGGGTTTGGGTTTAAGGATACGTTAGTCTTATTTGAGACTAAGATCAACTTAAACATTAGTTAAGGATACGTTAGTCTAATTTTAGACTAAGATCAACTTAACGGGATCATTTAGATCCAACAAAAGAGCATTTGGGCTCTATTGTTTAGTTTAGGGATATTGCGGTCGATTAGTTTAAGGACATTACGGTCCAAGGTTAAGGACATCATAGTCCATAGGCTTAAGAACACCACAGTCCGAGGTTAAGGACATCATAGCCCGTGGGTTTAAAAGGACTCCACAGTCCGAGGTTAAGGACATCATAGTCCGTGGGTTTAAAAGGACCCCAGAGTCCGAGGTTAAGGACATCATAGTCCATGGGTTTAAGGACCCCACAGTCCGAGGTTAAGGACATCATAGTCCATGGGTTTAAGGATCCCAGAGTCCATGGAATGAGTGGTTATCGGGCCCGTCACCTCTCTGAAGACGTTGAAGGATTACAACGACAAATATCAGAGGAGTGAAGAGATGTACCCTTGAACCAAAGTTGATTGAGAAATATGTAGTCCAATTTGGAACTAAAATCAATTAATTAGATTATGAGCACATTGGCTCAGTTAAATCTGAATTGAGGACTTATGGCCGACTTCGGCTGAGTCCAATTAGATTTGAATGTTGGCCCTTTGTTGGACTGTTGAACATTTGTCTGGGTCCAGCCCCTCATTATTTAGCAATGCTAAACAAAAGTTTATTTGGGGGGGGCTCTGATAACATTTTGTCTTTGGCTGAGCACTAACCATTATAGCTCTAGATTTTAAGGTTCATTTGAAGGGGAGATTTGCCTCTGGAAAATTTGGTCAATTTGGGCTAGACTGGTTTTAAAATAGTGTTAAACACTACACATATTTAGCGATCACGTGTTCCCATATGATGCGCTTTAAAACAGTGTTAAACACTAGGGACAAAATGCTCAAAATAGGGTTAAACACTAAAAGTGGGGTCACGTGAGGCGCCTGAGAATTGGGCCAAATCTTCTTTATTTTACCCTCAATTCTGCAAATAAGTGTTAAACACTTAGCCTTCAGGCCATCACGTGTGAGCACGTGAGGCATCTGAAGATGGGGCCAGCCTTTCTTTATTTTGTTCTCAGAATATTCAAATAAGTGTTAGAAACTTTTGGTCTTCAGGCCATCACGTGTGGGCACGTGATGGGTACCCATGCATTGATTATAAAAGTGTTTATTAGGGGTCACGTGGGAACACGTGAGGGCGCCCAAAATTAATTCTGCTTTTGGATTTGTTTCCTTTCGTTTTGAGAGTCACGTGTTAGCACGCGAGGCATTGCCACCAAGCTTTTTTCCTTCTCATTTTGGGAAGTCTGTTTAAGGGTCACGTGGGGACACGTGACCCAGTCTTGTTCTTTCTTTTCTGCTTATTGAGAATGAGGGTCACGTGTTACCACGTGACCAAGTTTTTTACGTGCATGGAGAGCTTTAAGTCTCTTGGTTTGAGAATTAAATTCTTTGGTAGGGTTAAACCCTAATTCTGTTTTGAGGAATTAAATTCCTATGTATATGGAAGAACTAAATTCTTATGTAGGGTTAAACCCTAGTTTTATTTGGAGGAATTGAATTCTTATGAATTTGAGAGAATTAAATTATCATATAGGGCTAAACCCTAGTTTCATTTGGAGAAATTAAATTCCTATGAATTTGGGGGAATTAAATTCCCTAAACTTAATTTTCCCTCTAAGTTTTGGATCTGCATGGTAGAATCTTCCCGATGAGAATTAAATTCTCAACTTGTGAGAAGATCTGCTTTTGCAGATCTTCAACCAAAAGAATAACTAAGTTCTTATTCAGAAGAGTTAAACTCTTAAATTTGAGAATTAAATTCTCTTTTATTTTATGGAGCTTAGATCTCTTTCCCCTTTCTCACCTAGGATTTCTTTTCTCTGAAAATATCTTCTTTTCTCTCTTGAGAATTAAATTCTCCTCTCTTTTTTCTCTCTGTTGTTGTTTTTTCTCCAAAAACTCCAAGACCCCTTCTCTTCTCTTCTTGGCTCTTATTTATAGGAGAAAGAAAAGAATCAATTTGTTTAGTCAATATTTTATTAAAAGATTTTGGTTATTTTTTTGTAACCAACACGGTCTTTTTGATCACTCAGTGAATTTTATTCACCATTGGATTTTTGATCCAAAAGATATTATGTTTGTTATTCTTGGTGAATTTCAGGGAAGTCTTTCCTTGTATAAAATGTTTCCATAAATTGGTGATTTTTAATCACCATTGGATTTTTAATCCAACGGTGCTCCACTTTACAGAGCACAATCTCTTTTTGTTTGGAAAGATTTAAAGAAATATTTTTCCATTTAGGGTCTTTGATTTCCCTTAATTGGAATTTAATTCTATTAGTTTAGAAGGCTTAAGAGCCTATCACGTGTTGGCACGTGATCCCACTGTTTGATCATTGAAATGGAATTTAATTCTATCAATTAAAGAGCTTAGGAACCCATCACGTGTTGACACGTGACCCCCTTAATTAAACATTTTATTCAGAATTTAATTCTGCCGTTTAACAGAACTAAGAAATCATCACGTGTCAGCACGTGACCCTTGGTCACGTGTGAGCACGTGATGCCCCATTAGGGTTTTTCCTTAGTGTCTTATTATATCTTTTTAATCCCTTTTGGTGGGTTTTAAAGGTCCATCATGTATTGGCACGTGACTCCATTAATTGCTTGCTTGATTAGAATTTTAATTCTATTTAACAGAATCCCAAGAAACCATCACGTGTCAGCACGTGAGCCTTGGTCACGTGTGAGCACGTGATGCGCCATTAGGGTTTTTCCTGATATTTTATGAGGGAACAAATACCCCCACAGCATTATTCTCACGTGTTTGCACGTGAATGCAACGCTGTCATCTTTTGTAGCCGTTGGATCTGCCTAGGGAAGGAGGAAGATGAACCGTTTCCCATCACATCCTATAAATGCAGGGGTCCCTTCAGAAGCGCCTCCACTTTTCATCTTCTTCCTTGCTTGTTCTCTTCTGAGAGTTTAATTCTCTCTCTTCAGAGCTTAGTTCTCTGTTTCAAAAATTTCCAGAGTTTAACTCTGTTAACAAAAGATTCCCTTTTTCAGGTAAGGATCTTGAACGGCCGAGGAACTCCTTGTAGAAATTTTATCTTGGATTTTAAATCCATACCAAGGGTTTTTCCCTTTAACAAGAACCCATCTTTTCCAAGTTCTTTAAAAAAACCATTCATTCTTTAAATAATAAATCCCTTTTGTTAGGGCTCCTTTGATCTCAGGGATCGATGGCGATACTTGACCTTTCTCTAGAATTTAATTCCATTCCAAAGAGTCTTAGCTCTGAAAAAGTATTCTGGGAGTTTAACTCCTCCGTTCAAAAGGAATTTAATTTTTCTAAAGGACTTAGTTCTTAAGAGAAGACTTCTTGGGATTTTCTTGCCCTTAGTTGTTCTTTGCAAAAAGTTTTCAGAATGATCCCCCATGATTTGCATAGGGTTCTGCAGTGGGTCTTCTTTCTCTGTGGAATGCGTAGAGTTGTTTGAAATCCACTGTTCATTTATTGAGAATCTTCCTTTTGTTCTCATAATGATTACCCTGCCTCATCATTAGTGAGCCGCCATCTTGATTTTGTGGGGCCCTTGTGTTTTGTAACCAATGGTCTCATAAAATATGTTATTTATCGTTTCTTCCACTGTCTTTCTCTCTCTATATATTTATGAATATATATACGTGTTGGCTTCACTTAATAGTTTCCCCTTCTTTTATTTCAGGAATAATGGCTTCTCTCCCATACTTTCCCTTTACTCGCTCGGAGGCAGCTTTTCCTCAATCACCGTCGGACGAAGAGGTGATGGCGATGATCAGGGCTCATGACCCGAATCGCACCAATCTACTTTTATGGGGGACCTGGTACGGTCATATCATCTGCGGTCGCCGCAGCTTTCTTTGCGAGATACCGACAGAGCCTACCTATCCATTTCTGCCGATGGATCGTCCACGGACCGCCTTTGCTGTGGAGATGTCGAATTGGACTCCTACGGGACGGCTTGAACCGTTTACAACTGGGATTCCGAACCACCCTGTGCCAGCTATAGACATTTTAGGGCGTCGCATCTGCCAAGGTGAAGCCTAGCCATGGGGACAGATTTACAAAATAGGGCTTACCCCTAGACATCTCACAAGCTACCTTCTCTGGGCCCGTTATATCCTGTCCGCCCATCGTGCACGACTGCAGAGGGTCGGACTCTATCAGACGGTATACGTGTCTCTCTTCCACTATCAGTCCCCCCATGTCCGGTGGGTTAAGACCTTCTTAAACCAATAGAATCTTCCCATCAACACCTTCTTTCTAGGGGACCGCGAAGTTTCAATTTCTCTGGAAGTGTTTTGTGAGATCTCAGGGTTGCCGGTCAGGGGACGCTCTATAAAGAACTATTGCCTCCCGATGAGTATGTCTTCGAAACTGAGCCTGTATGCTTGACGTCCTGTCGACTGAAAATGCCGTCCGCCACAAGCACCTAAGTTTAATCAAGACTCTGAGCATTTTTGAGAAACTATTCACAGAGTCAGAGTAGCAGGGCGTCACTTTTAAAAGCTTTATCGCCTGCTTCCTTCGCGAAGACGTTCTATCAAAGACGGCTCCGAAGTTCGCAAATATCACCGACCTCTTTGGGTTCGGTTTAAATAAGCGACCGGCTAAAGAAGAGGACTTGCCGCAGTTCTACATTCCCATCCTGTCGGCCGTATCTTTCGAGTCAATCGCAGTCCCTGTCATAGATGAATTCGCCATTCCCACGCACCGTCGTTTCATGAGAGTCTCGGTCAGTTACCCTGCTCATCGCATTGCCGAGGGGAAGCGACTAGCTGTGGGCATTACGGGGCTAGCGCATCTGTATCATGGGCTAAGCACCGTGGCCAATACCTCAACTCCAGACGTAGATGTGGTAAATTTCTCTCTTCATTACTTTACGTCCTGGATTGAGATGCACGTGCTAGGGGCATTTGCTGCGCACCAAAGACCAAGCTTTTATGACGCTTACGCTTTTCCGCGACTCATGCGGCTGGTGGACGCTTCTGCTCCTGACCCGACTCAGTCCGGGGCTATTCGCGTGCTGATTAATCCCTATGCCAATACGGGCGGGATGGTATTCAACGATCGAGTCATCTCTGCTCCTTCGGGACCGATTCAACAGCTTTGCGACTCGTCGAAAGAGGGGGTACCTTCTCTGAACCCCAAGGAAGCCATGCACCTATATTCGATCAGACCGGGTTATCTGGTATTTCGTCAGAACGGTGCGGCCCTTTTCATGCGGTACAACCCACACCGCTTTGCTCGGCAACTCGGATATGACCAGGGTGTCCCCTTTAAGGCATTTATAGTGGAACCTAGCCCGTCGTCAAAAGTTGTTCGTGACGCTGCTCATCACTTCATGCGGCTGAACACCGGCTCTCGCTTTGTGATTCCTGAAGCTGATTATATTCCTCGATGTGTGGGGTCTTTCACGGGCTGGTACCTCCATGAGTCAGTCCCATTATTGCCGAGGAGAGGAGGATGCTCCTCGGATATATGGCTCCCACTCCGATCCAAGCCACAGGAGTTTCGCCGCGACCATGTGCAGTGGTTCGCCCTCCCCTGAGAGATACTGGTATCGTGCTTATTCCGGAGGCGGCGGAAGTGGATTTAACTCGCACAGCTGGTATGCCTCCATGAACTAGAGCTCAATCAAGGGCCAATAGGGCGCTAGTAGCGGTATCATCAGCTGCGGCGTCGGCAATGGCAGTGTCGTCGTCGGTGGCACCGCTGAGTGTGGATATTGAAGGCGAAGTGGGTCAACGTTGCGCTAAAGCATCGAGGGGAAAGAGGCGGTCGTCTTCTGCAGTTAGTTTTGGGTCCAAGAGGCAAAAAAAGATGGTCGCCAATCTACTCAACTTTTTAGTCGAATCAAAGCCTATCCTCCAAGACGAACCACTAGCCATGCAAGAATCAGATGGTGGTCTACTTTTCCCGGGTTCATCTGCCGAGGAAGCCGCACAATTGGCTGAGGCTATAAGACGCTCACAGGATGAATCCGAGAATGTAAGGATCCCGAAGAGGCCTTATCCTGCCGTCCTCTTTTACGAAGACCCCCCATCGATACGGCGGATATTTATAGGTCCTTTGGAAGAGGGAGGCGAGAGAGCTCTTAAACATCCTATCTCGGCCGATGCTGAAGGCGTGCTTTCGTTGTGGACTGGTGGCTACGAGTCTACCCTCGAACCCCGGTAAGCATACCTCCTCAGGAAGGAGCGTCGGCTTGAACAAGCCATACTAGAAGCTCTTTTGCGCATTGGTAGACTTATATATCCTTTTGTAGTATTTTTCACTGCTTATATATATATATATATATATATATATATATATATATATATATACGTATCCTTATCCTCGTGCAAACTTTGCAGGGACTTCGGCAATGGCGGAGGATCTGAGTTCGAGTCGCGCTTTGACTGTGGACTCCGCAAATATCCCCGATAAGACACTAATCAGTGTGGAAGGGTCGATGCAACCGTTGTTCCTGCGATGGAGCTTCCCTCGGTGATTCCCGCTCCCCAAGTGCTTGCTCCCCTGGAAGAGGCATCTTCATTGGCCGCCGATTCAATGGATCTTTCTGGGGACGGCCCGGAGGCCGTGGGGCAGGTAGTTGAAGCCACCGTCCTTTCATCAAAGCCTACGGCGGTGGCCACAGCTCCACAACCGGAAATTATTATACCGGCCCACATTCCCGATGATGTGCCTGGAGGCACGGAGGAGGCCGCCGAAGCTACTATCCCTCCAGTCCAAAGCGGAAGAAGTATCGAAGGTATCCTTCTATATTTTATTTTGATAATCTCTCCATTATCTGAACCTTTCTGTCTTTTCAGAATTGCGTGGGTTGGCGGCGTTTATTGCTGATCTGTCTCCCAGGAAATCTTTTCAACGTCTGCTGGAGATGGCCGCTCCGCAGGCAATTTCCCCTCAACGCATCGTCCTATCTTCCGGGCAAGGTTAGTGTTGTTTGCCTTCTTCACGGCATTATCATTATTCCATATAACGATACTGATGTCTTCTCCAGTTCTGGAGGCCGATGACGAGGTTGAGATTCTTGACAGACCTTGGGAGCCTTCAGACCCTTCTTGTATGACCGTGGGTAAGTAAAGTTTTAATGTTGTTCCATTCGCTCTTTACTTGTGAATCTCGCTAATTATTTTCTATGAATCGTAACAGTTTTGCCAGTTCTTACCATGCTGGAGTCTCGCATCGTGATGCCGCCCGGCCTCTATGCTCTACGTGCCTCAGAACTGATGGCGAAGCTAAGCCTTCACTCCTTTGTCAGCTATGATTGAAGACCTTCGTGCTGGCAGTCTGATCACGGCCGAAGCATTTGCCATTGAAGCCAACAGTTCTCTTCCCTTTCTTGCTACTTACCATAGTGAGACCTTGGTGCAAGTCTGGGTTGAGTTCTGTCGTCGGGTGGAGGGTCGCTTGCATATTCTTGAATCTACATGCCTTCCCTCAGAGGTTGTAGCTGCAAAGGCGAGCTTGTGGGGGCTGATCGAACGATGCGCCTCAAATATATTGTCATGCGAGAAGAGGCTCAGCCGAAAGTTTTCGGAGAGGGAGCTGGCTTCCAAATCGCTGAGGAAACTTCAAGCTAATCTTACGGCCAAGACCACTCGGGCATGTGATCTTTGGCGAGGGCTTCAATAGGCTATCAGGGAGGTGGTAGCCATTGATAAGGTCGTCATTTTCACTCGCGAAATGGTCGAAGCTCATAAGGTTACCAAAAAAGAGCTTGAAAGTCGGCTTGCCTCATACCAGGTTCAACAGGCTCAAGCGGAGGCCCGTCTCTTAATGATAATGAATCATGAGGCTGAGGCCCAACGAAAAAAGGATAAATTGGCAAATCTATTGAATCGTCCGCCGGCCTAAAGAATTGTATATTTTTCTTTTTATTCTTCTTTTATACATACTCCTGAATGAGAGTATTTTTTGATTCTTTCATAGATTGTACTTTGTATTCATTTTGATTCATGAATAAAAGACATATTTTGCTCCAAGATGGCATGTCCTTTTTAGTAAATGCATTTTGTGGATAATCTATTTTGATCTCCTTGTAGGACAGCGATGGCTTAGGAGTCAGGTTAAGATCTGTCTCCTAAGGCTTTCCAACTTTATGAACCTTGAGGGTCCCATAAAGGTATTTCTCCTTACGAGTCATGAGGATCTCGTAAGTGTTATTTCTCCCTAGGAATCGTGAGGATTCCCAAGTATGTTCTTCTCTTGAGAGTCGTAAGAATCTCAGAAGAGAATTTTTCCTCTTACAAGTCGAGAGGACTTGCAAGCGGTTGTTTCCCTCCTTATCGAGATTCGACTTTTGGAGAGTGTAGCCCGTGAATAGTATGCAAGAGTCCATTTTGGACCGACTTGCAGGGCCCCAGTGCTTAGGAAACATGTCCTTATCCTCATTGCCTAAGGCTTTTTCTTACAAGTCGAGACGAATCGAGAAGTTCTCGTAAAGACACTAATTTCCTCACGAGTCGAGATGAATCGAGCAGTTCTCGCAAGAATGTCCTAACGTCACAGTTAACTTCTGCTCTTTACGACAGAGGTCCGTTAGGGTCTGTAGTACTAGGTTTTGTCCGTCGTACCGTCACGTTGGCTAATGTATCCCTCGATAGGCAATCTTGCTGTTCGAGTAGCCTTACGACTGTCGTGTCTCTGATCCCTTCGGGGGTTGGACAAGACGTCTTCATGCAATTTTCCGGCAGTTTGACCGTCGGAAGAGCAAGCGTTAGGAGTTTTTCCATGCCGCTTTTTACTTGAGGTTAGGCTCAGTTTGGGGAACCCCGATGAGTGATAACCACTCCGCGCTGGTGTGGAATGATCTCCAATAGTCTTTCAGGTTTTATATGAGTTACCGTCAAGACCCTGAAGCTAGAAATTTGGCCTTTGCTTCGTTTGCTGGCATTACGTCTGCTGTATCGAGATGAACGTCGAGGTGGTGACCACTCCGCGCTGGTGCGGGATGATCTCCGATAGTCTTTTAGGTTTTATATGAGTTGCCGTCAAGACCCTGAAGCTAGGAATTTGGCCTTCGCTTCGTTTGCTGGCATTCCGTCTGCTGTATCGAGATGAATGTTGCGGTTGTCTCTAGGTTGCTGGTGAACCGTCAAGGTTTGGAACTGGGGATTTTGCCGTGGCTCCGTTGTTTGATTGTCGTGTCTGAATCCTGCTGGAGAAAGAACGCTGTAGTGACATCTCGTCTGCTGTATCGAGACGAACGTCGAGGTGGTGACCACTCCGTGCTGGCGTGGGATGACCTCCGATAGTCTTTTAGGTTTTATATGAGTTGTCATCAAGACCCTGAAGCTAAGAATTTGGCCTTTGCTTCATTTGCTGGCATTGCGTCTGCTGTATCGAGACGAATGTCGCGGTTGTCTCTAGGTTGCGGGTGAACCGTCGAGGTTTGGTACTAGGGATTTTGCCGTGGCTCTGCCATTTAATTGTCGCGTCTGAGTCCTGCTGGAGGAATCACGCTGGGGTGACATCTCGTTTGCTGTAACGAGACGAATGCTGAGGTGGAGCTGGGATTTTGCCATCACTCCGCTTTGTTTTGACCGTGAGGTCTTTCGTCGACGTTGCATTTGCATCCTGCTGGACTGCGAAGGAACGCCGTTGTTGATATTGCGTCTGGTGTAACAAGACGAATGCTGAGGTGGAGCTGGGATTTTTCCATCACTCCGCTTTGTTTCGACCGTGAGGTCTTTCGTTGACGTTGCATCTGCATCCTGCTAGACTGCGAAGGAACGCCGTTGTTGACATTGCGTCTGGTGTAACGAGACGGATGCTGAGGTGGAGTTGGGATTTTGCCGTCACTCTGCTTTGTTTCGACCATGAGGTCCTTCGTTGACTTTGCATTTGCATCCTGCTGGACTGCGAAGGAACGCCGTTGTTGACATTGCGTCTGGTGTAACGAGACGAATGCTGAGGTGGAGTTGGGATTTTTCCATCACTCCGCTTTGTTTCGACCATGAGGTCTTTCGTTGACGTTGCATCTGCATCCTGCTGGACTGCGAAGGAATGCCTGTTGTTGACATTGCGTCTGGTGTAACGAGACGAATGCTGAGATGATCTCCAGGCTGTTTGTGAACCGTCGAGACTTGGCTCTCTTTCGGATGGGGGGAAGGTATGGTTCCTGGGGGGAAGGTATGGTTCCCTCTTTGTTTGTGCCCCTGAATTGTATACAGAGATCGATGTGATCTCACCTGTAGGGCAAAAACTTTCACTTTTTCATTTTTTTATTTCTTTCCACGATGCTCTATCATTTCAGCTTTTTATATCGTGAAAATCGCGATTGCCCAATCATTTCGACTATTTTTTTAATTTTTACTCGTGTTCCCCTCCGAAAGACGGCGACGACGTGAGGACGTCTTGCCTGAAGTTCGGGGCAGATGCTATTTGGTTTTATCCGTCTATCTCTCCGAAGATGCCGAGTTGATTTACGGCACCGTATATCGGAGGTTTAGACGGATGAGGCCGATGTAGCAGACTTCGTCAGATTCCCCCTCAGGGTGAGGGGTTTTTGATTGTGGGGACACTCTTCCCTGCAGGCGCAAGCCCCTGCAGTTAATTACGCTACCGCATCGCGGTAACAACTTTCTCCTTCTCCAGAATTTCACTTCGTGTCGTGTGTGTTTGTTTTATTTGTGGTTGCCCGTGGATTGTATACGGAGACTGAGTAATATCGTCGCCCGTAGGACGTGGATTAGTCTAAATCCGTATTTTGCTTAGATTTGGGTTCGGTGTTTTTAGTTTAAGGATGCATTAGTCGCGTTGCGACTAAGATCAACTTAAACGTTCGTCAAGGATACATTAGTCCTGTTTTGGGCTAAGATCGACTTGACGTAGTGATTGATTTAATTATCCGGTCGTCGGGACTCGTCACCTCTCTGACGTCGTTGAGGGATTACAACGACAGGCGTCTGAGGAGTTCAGAGATGTACCCTTGAACCAAAGTTGGTTTGGGATTTTGTCACTTATTTGAATATCTAAGGACACATTAACCGTATTTGGGGCTAAGATCAACTTAGACGGGACCGTTTAGATCCGACAAAAGAGCGTTTGGGCCCTATTGTGTCAGTTTAGGGACGTGGCGGTCCATATTCCAGTTTAGGGACATGGTGGTCCATTATTAGTTTAGGGACGTTTCGGTCCGTCGCCAGTTTAAGGACGTACTGGTCCGTCGCCAGTTTAAGGACGTAGTGGTCCATCATTAGTTTAAGGACGTTTCGGTCCACCGCTAGTTTAAGGACGTAGTGGTCCATCATTAGTTTAGGGACGTCTCGGTCCGATATTAGTTTAGGGACGTTTCGGTCCGATATTAGTTTAGGGACGTTTCGGTCCGATATTAGTTTAAGGACGTCTCGGTCCGATATTAGTTTAAGGACGTTTCGGTCCGATATTAGATGAGTGGACGTTGGGACCCGTCACCTCTTTGACGTCGTTGAGGAATTACAACGACAGATGTCAAAGGAGTTCGGAGATGTACCCTCGAACCGGTCGTGAATTGGTTTATGAGAGGCATTTAATTTAAGGACTTACAGCCAGGATTGGGTTAAGTCCAAATTTTTTTATTTTAGGCTCTGCCCGATTAAAAGAATCAATCTAAACAGGGCTCTGCCCCTTTATTATTTTGCAATCTGATTTGGGCCAGGCCCTTTTAAATAATGAGTTACAGAAACTCGAGAATTTTCCAAACAGGGCTTTGCCCTCTTATTAATTTGATTTGGGCCAGGCCCTTTTAAATAATGAGTTGCAGAAACTCAGGAATTTTCCATACAGGGCTTTGCCCTTTTATTATTTTGCAATTTGATTTGGGCCAGGCCCTCAAGAATTTTCCAAATAAGGCTCTGCCCTTTTATTATTTTTGTGATCTGATTTGGGCCAGGCCCTTTTGAGCAATGAGTTGCAGGAACTCAAGAATTTTCAGATTGAAGAACAAAAGTGCATGGCACTTTTGATCTAAATTTAGATCAAAAGAAAACAAGTTTTTCTTCTTGTTTTCTTTTCACAGAACCAAGGGTTCATATCAAGTGCAAGGCACTATTTATATATATTTTTTTTATTATTCCCTTTTTTAATCTTCTGTTCTTCAGAAATTTTACCTTTCTTTTTTTGTTCTTGATTAATCTTCAAGAGTTCTTTCTCTTCTTTTTTTTTCCAGAAGTTTATCCTTCTCTTGATGATTCTACCTCCTCATTTGAATGAGGTCTGGGCTCTTATTTATAGTGCTCACAAATTTGTTAAATTTGTTACCAAGATCTTTCCTGAATAATTTTGGGAATTTTCCCACCATTGGATCTCTGATCCAAGGGTCTCTGTTTTACAGAAAAACAGAAAAGATTTACTTAAATTTTCATTCAGTTGCTGCGCAACTCACCAGCGCGTGACACGTGTCGCGCATCCGTGCGCTTGCGCAGTTGCGATTGCGCAACTGCGCAGACACGTGTCGCGCATCCGTGCGCTTGCGCAGTTGCGATTGCGCAACTGCGCAGACACGTGTCGCGCATCCGTGCGCTTGCGCAGTTGCGATTGCGCAACTGCGCAGACACGTGTCGCGCTGCCATGCATTTGCGCAGTTAAGTCTTAATTATGTTTTCTGAAGAGCCTTGCTCTGATGGGACGCACTGTCTCGGGCGTTACGCCGCCGAATCAGCTTCTGCCATGTGGCAAATTGCACGCTGCGCACGGGGACTGAAGCGTTGCTTCGAATTTTGAATTTTCAAAATTAAGTAGAGCCTTGCTCTGATTGGGGGAAACAGATGCCCCCCCACCGTTGCGCTCACGTGGCGCGCGCGTGAGCGCAGCGGTGGCAAGATCCTGACCGTCGGATCTAGGGGTCAAGTGAACAGGCGCAGGCGCCTATAAATAGGACCCTTGGTCCTTGGTAATTTTTTACCATTCTCAAGAAATTGAATTTCAGAGCCTTGCTCTTACTTGAGAACTTCCAGAGCCTTGCTCTTGTGATTTCCTTAAGAACTTTCAAGTTCTAACTTCAGAACCATTATAGGTAAAATTAAATTAATTTAATTTAAATTAAACTTAATTAACAGAGCCTTGCTCTTATAGATCTTTGATCTAAAGGAAACCCCTTTGGGGTTTCTTCAACAGAGCCTTGCTCTTATAGATCTTTGATCTAAAGGAAACCCCTTTGGGGTTTTTATTCACAGAGCCTTGCTCTCAAAAATTTGCAGAGACTCTGTTCTTAGGTTTTAACCCATGAACAGAGCCCTGCTTCATAAATCAACTAGAAAGCCCCCCCCCTTTTTTTTATAAAGTTTCCATGGATCTTTAAGATCTCAAAATTTTAATTCTTAGGAGTTATAAATTACTACTGCAGAGCTAGGCTCTTTTTTAAGAAGTTTTATTCCTTTGAAACAGGAGTTTGACAAATGTCACTCTATGGCAGAGCTTTGCTCTGAAAAGAGGAGATCTTCTCCTTGTCTCTAGGGGTCCCCCCCAATGAGGATATTCTCTTGGGGGTCTTTTTTATTGACTGATAGTCTCATCCAATGGTGGGATTGTCTCATCAAATGATGCGTCGTCATCTTGATTTTGTGGGTCCCCCTTTGGTCCCCTACCCGCTGCATCACAGTGTGGAGCAAGATTTTTATTTATTATTATTATTTTTTTTTTTTATTATATATTTTTTTTTGTTAAGCGTCAGACCACTAATGATATATATATTTTTATACAGAAAAGATGTCTGACGACTTATCTTTTCCCTTCGTTCGCTCGGAAGGAGGGTTCCCCCATGCGCCAGTGGATCGGGTGGTGTTTGCTCTTATTAAGGATCATGATCCTGAATGCAAGAAGCTTCATCTGTGGGGAAGGTGGTATAGCCAAATCATCCAGGGTCGTCGCAGTTTCAGTTCCGTCTCGCCCTCCGAACCTATAGTTACGATCCCCTATGCGGACAAACCCCTGGTGGAGTATGCCGTGGAGGTTAAAAATTGGAATTCTGACGACCTCCTCCAGCCTGCAATCGGCGCTATTCCGGTGCAGCCGCCGCCGGCCATAGATATCTTGGGAAGGCGAATCTGTCAGGGTGAAGCACGCCCTTGGGGACAGGCTTACAACATTGGATTGAATCCGCGACCGCTTGCTGGATACCTGCCATGGGCCCGGTACATTTTAGCGGCGAAAAGAGCTCACCTGACGAAGATTGGTTTATACTCCGCCGTCTACGTCTCGCTTTTCGAGTATCCTACTCCTCCAACGTGGTGGACAAAGGCCTTCATTGAACAATGGAATATCCCCACACATACTTTCCTGGCAGCGGATAGGGAAGTTTCCATTTCTCTAGAGGAATTCGTTGAGCTTTCAGGTTTACCGGCGAGGGGGGAGCACTACGAACAGCTGCTTCCTCCTGATGAGTACGTCTTTGCCACCAAGCAGGTGGTATTCGATTTGACTCCGGAAAATGCCATCCAGCATCAGCATCCGGGCCTGGTGAAGGTGTTGGAGATTTACGAGGAGCTTCATTTGGAATTGGGCGACCGAGGCGTTAGTTTCGAGGACTTCATTGCTCATTTTATTCGCCCGGAATTTTTATCAGAGCAAGGTGAGAAGTTCGCCCAACTTGCTGATCCTTTTGGTTTCGGCCTGGACCGCCGACCTTCATCGGAAATTGATCAGCGAAGTTTTTACCTTCCCGGCACTGTTAGCGTCCCTTTCTCAGAGATCGCCGTTCCTGGCATGGATGAGGAGACCTTCTTCATAGGGTTCTTAGGTCTGTGGCTGTGCAGCTTCGCGCTTCCCATGCACCCACGCCTCATGCGGTCTTCTGTCTTTTACCCGGCGCATCGAATGGTGGCCGGTCTGCAGTTATCAGTGGGGATCGCCGGGTTGGCTTACCTCTACAATGGACTTAGCGTAGCGGCGGACGCTAATGAACCTGGGGTACAGCCTGCTAACTTCCCGATGCACTACTTCACTTCTTGGATGGAGCTGCATGTTCGAGGAGTGTTTGGTGCCCACAAAACTCCTCCATTCTTTGAGAGATTCATACTTCCAAGAATCATACGATTGGTCGGGGCTTCAATTGTGTTTGCACCTCCGCGGGAGTCTAGGGGACTGCTTCTGCGTTCGCATCTAGTCGGGGCGAAGACCTCTTTTGTGGATAAGGTCATCACCATGGGTTCCGAGACCACTAAGTCGGTGGTGCCGCTGCGTGATGACTTTAAGGGCGGTGTCTCCGTGTTGAAGGCTCGGGAAATCCTCCACCTTTATTCCATTCGGCCGGGCTACTTGGTATTTAGGCAGAATGAAACGGCCCTCTTCATGAGGTATAACCCGCATCGATTTGCCCGGCAATCGAGTTATAACCAAGGAGTCCCGTTGGAAGCCTTCTTGGGAACACCTGCAGTCGGTCCAGAGGGAGTACGGAATGCGATGCATCACTTCATCCGGCTTCCCTTGTACCATCACGGATGTTGGAAGGTATGTATTCACGACTCATGCATTAATCTTTCAAAAATACGGCTTTTGTACTAACGTTACACCATTGTGCCTTTGCAGGAGTGCTTTTTGATCACTTATATCAAGTGTTGCTCCCGCACTTCTCTTTCCCATCCGAACTCGCTTCTCCCTCTAGTGGCGCCGGTGAGTATACTTTCACCATAATATCTTTATTTACCCCCCTTTTTCTAGCAATGGGATAATTTCTGACTTTTCATTTTCTTTGTTGCAGTGCCACAAATCGAAGGAGGGGATGCAAGACCTGCCGCGCTACCCCGGCCCTTCCGGCTTTGCCGTCCGCTGTACCTGGTATAGTAAATTTCCTTTTGGTAACCCTTCAACATCTTTTGAACCATCGTTTAACTCTGTTTTGTTTTGCAGCTATTGTTCCGGCTCCGGTTCCCTTCGAGGCTCGCGTTCTTTCACCGGCAGGCCCCTTTTTGAGACGTCCGTCTTCAAAGGGTGCTGTGATGAGTCTAGGCATGCTGAGCGGGTATATCGAAGAGCTCAGCATGGACGCTCTTCCTTCTGCTGCAGATTTCGCTGTGGATGTTAATCCCATGTTAGCGGCGCTCGTAACTTTTCACGACGAAGGCGTCGTTGAATCTTGGGTTAACCACTGCAGGGAGATCGAGGCCTGTCTGTACCGGCTGGAGTTGACGCGCCCTTCTCCTGAAGTTTTAGCTCTGAGCACCCAACGCACAACTTGGCTCGAGCAAAGCACTTCGCACTCCCGCCACTTGGAGCAAGAAGCAGCTCAAAGACTAAGGGAATGCCAAAAGACCTCAAACGAAACGGCCCGTCTGCGCGCTGAGGTTGAGGCAAATGCTGCCCAAGTGAAGACTATCTTTGAGGGTCTCTTGGAGCGCATCTCCCATGGGCTAAACTTAAAGCGGAAGCTTGACGTGGCTGAGCGCAATATCCCAAGTCGGGAGGCTGCTTATCAAGCCGTGAGGGAGCAGCTTGCATTGGTCTTGCGGCAGCGAGCCCAAGTGGAGGCAGAGTTGACGGTGGTAGCCGAGCAGGAGAAGGCGTGGAAGGAGATACGCGAGCGATTGCTACATCTGTGCAAGACGCTCCTTCCGAGTAGCTGCCCTTGTATCAATATACTTGTAATTTTCTTCTTTTTTTTTTTTAATAAGATGTATGCATTCTTTATTCTTTTATACGATTCGCCATGTACTTGATTGAATTGATAAATAAAGGTATACATTTTTTTTTGCAATGTCTTGTATCATTCCTTTGCTTTCTCCCTTCTCTTATTATCAGCATGCTGTTTTGATAAACATGATTGACAGGTAACAGAGTAAGCATTCTGGTTTCTTCAAGATATAACGATGGCTTAGGCCGCAGGTTCGGATCTGCTGCCTAAGACTTTTCAACTCTATGAGCCGTGAGGGTTTCATAGAGACTTTTCTCCCTACGGATCGAGAGGATCTAGTAAGTGGATTTTCTCCTTAGGACTCGTGAGGATTCCCAAGTGTAGTTTTCTCTCATAGGTCGAAAGGATCTTATGAGAGAATTTCTCCCTCTTACGAGTCGAGAGGGCTCGTGAGCGGTAGTTTCCCTCTTTGTCGAGAATCGACTTCAGAGAGTGAGACCCGTGAATAGTATGCAAGAGACCATTTAGGATTGACTTGCAGGATCCTATTGCCCTTCTTACGAGTCGAGAAGGTTCGTAAGCGGTTGTTTCCCTCTTTGTCGAGAATCGACTTCAGAGAGTGAGACCCGTGAATAGTATGCAAGAGACCGTTTAGGATTGACTTGCAGGGTCCCATTGTTCAGGAAGCAAGTTTTTGAATCCTTACTGCCCGAGATGTGAGTCAGAGAAGCTCTCGTCACGGAGTGTTTGTATCCGTGAATTGAGAAGTTTTGCGAGGGATTATTTGTTTCCCAAGCGCCAAGGATTATTTGTGTCCTTGGGATTTGAAACGAGTCGATGGTTCCCACGGAGGCGCTGGTGGCTCTGCGAGTCGACGCGGATCAGAAGGCTCTCGTCAAGGAGTGTTTGTATCCGTGAGTTGAGAAGTTTTGCGAGGGATTATTTGTCTCCCAAGCGCCAAGGATTATTTGTGTCCTTGGGGTTTGAAACGAGTCGATGGTTCCCACGGAGGCGCTGGTGGCTCTGCGAGTCGACGCTGATCAGAAGGCTCTCGTCAAGGAGTGTTTGTATCCGTGAGTCGAGGAGTTTGCTGGGATTATTTGTTTCCCAAGCGCCAAGGATTATTTGTGTCCTTAGGGTTTGAAACGAGTCGAGGATTCCTACGGAGGCACTGGCGGCTCTGCGGGTCGACGCGGATCAGAAGGCTCTCGTCAAGGAGTGTTTGTATCCGTGAGTTGAGAAGTTTTGCGAGGGATTATTTGTTTCCCAAGCGCCAAGGATTATTTGTGTCCTTGGGGTTTGAAATGAGTCGATGGTTCCCACGGAGGCGCTGGTGGTTCTGCGAGTCGACGCGGATCAGAAGGCTCTCGTCAAGGAGTGTTTGTATCCGTGAGTCGAGGAGTTTGCTGGGATTATTTGTTTCCCAAGCGCCAAGGATTATTTGTGTCCTTGGGGTTTGAAACGAGTCGAGGATTCCTACGGAGGCACTGGCGGCTCTGCGGGTCGACGCGGATCAGAAGGCTCTCGTCAAGGAGTGTTTGTATCCGTGAGTTGAGAAGTTTTGCGAGGGATTATTTGTTTCCCAAGCGCCAAGGATTATTTGTGTCCTTGGGGTTTGAAACGAGTCGAGGGTTCCTACGGAGGCACTGGTGGCTCTGCGGGTCGACGCGGATCAGGAAGCTCTCGTCAAGGAGTGTTTGTATCCGTGAGTCGAGAAATTTGCTGGCTTCTTCGGTTAAAATGAACCGTTGAGGTTTGGCTTCGTCGTTCGACGGAATCCGCTGGGGAAGTATGGTTTCTTCTTTGTTTACGCCCTTGGATTGTATACAGGGATCGATGTGACCTCGACTGTAGGGCCAAAGTTTTATCATTTCTTCTTTTATTTTATTTTATTTCCGCGATGCTCTATCATTTCAGCTTTTATATCGCGAAGGTCGCGATTGCTCAAACATTTCGGCAATTTTTCGCGGTGCCCAATCATTTCGGCTATTTTATTTTTACTCGCTGCTTTTTATTGCGAGCTGCCCAATCATTTCGGCTATTTTGCATGCATACATTTTACTTGCTGCTTTTTATTGCAAGCTGCCCTATCATTTCGGCTATTTCGTATGCATGAGCGGCCTGCTGGCTTTTGCCGTAAACCTGAAATTGGACACCGATTTCGGCATCAGCACTGCTACAACTGTGATATTACCAGGGGCGAATCATCAATTGCCTCTGTCGTTGTCGAACAAAGATGGCTTAGCGACCAGGGTTAGGGTCCTGTCGGCTAAGGCTTTTGACTTCATGAGCCGTAAGGGTCTCGTGAAGGTATTTCTCCCTACAAGTCGTGGGGATCTTGTAGGTGTATTTTTTCCTTAGGAATCGTAAGGGTTCCAAAGTGTTTTGTTCCTCTGTAAGTCGTAAGGATCCTACAGGGGGGTTTTCTTCTTGTAAATCGAGAGGACTTACAAGGGTTATGCGAACATATCCCCGATCACGGATGGACCTTGGTTAGGGAAACGTTTATTCGCGCCCGTGGATTGTATACAAGGGTCAATATTGAACCACTTGTAGGGCAACATTGGAAGTTTGTGGGGGTTTGCTTAAGCACAGGTTTAGGTCTCTGTGACTTAAGACTTTCAAATCCTATGAGCCGTGAGGGTCCCATAAGAGAGTTCTCCTTACGAGTCGTGAGGATCTCGCAAGCGTATTTTCTCCTTAGGAATCGTGGGGATTCCTAAGTGTGTTGTTCCCTTGTGAGTCGTAAGGATGTCACGCAGGTGGTTTCTCCTTACAGGGTCGAGAGGACTCTGTAAGGGTTCTTTAACGAAGTTGCGCCCTTTCGGGTTTTCACAAACATTCGCCGGCAGTCCTGCTGTTTTTTTTTTTTACGGAGCCCTTTCGGGTTTTCATCCGTGCCCATCTTGCTTATGGACATACCGTTTTTTTTTTCTTCTTCTTTTTTTTTTTTACGAGGTCGCGCCCTTTCGGGTTTTCACGAACTCTCGCCGGTAGCCCTGCTGTTTTTACTCACGGAGCCCTTTCGGGTTTTCATCCGTGCCCTTCTTGCTCATGGACATACCGTTTTTTTTTTTTTTTTTATCAATCATCTCGTTAGTCTAAAGATGCTGCGGTAGTAGTTTTAAAGACGTTTCGGTCTGATATTAGTTTAAGGACATTTCGGTCCGACGTTGAGAGGGCTGGCTACTGCTTATAAAGCCTGAGCTTAGGAAGATAGCGAGCGGACATAGTCGTCGTCATCTATCATTGACCTAAACTAAGGCTCGTTAAGCGTAGTATTTCTTTAGGAAGCGACCGTTTATTGGCCTGAAAGGCCTTTCACCGTGCATGTCTATGAGTAGATAGGCCCCGCCCTGGTAGACCTTATCAATGATGTACGGTCCTTCATAGTTTGGCTCAAACTTTCCCCGCTTGGCGCGATTGGGGATCATGGGCCTTTTGACGACTAGCACGAGTTCGCCTTGGCGGAATGTCCTCGGACGGCTCAATCTTTCATATGAGCGCGTCATCTTTGCTTTATAAGCTTCCAGATTTTGCTGTGCTAGAAGCCGGATTTCATCAAGGGCGTCAAGCTCTTCAAACCGAAGGTGAGCATTTTCTTCGTCCGTCAACTCGTAATGGACTGCCACTCGTAGAGAGGGTAATTCCATCTCGAGGGGGAGTACTGCTTCCGTCCCAAATACCAACGCGTACGGCGTTGTGTTTGTGGCCGTTTTAAATGTAGTTCGATACGCCCAAAGCGCCTCTTGCAATCTTTCGTGCCAATCTCTCTTATTTCGTGACACCGTTTTCTTCATGATCTTCGTCAAGGTCTTGTTGAAGGCCTCAGCTAGACCGTTAGCTCGGGGGTTATAAACTGAGGAATATCTCCAGTCTATATTGTGCTGCTGTGCGAAGCGGCTAATCTTATGACTTCGGTAGGCTGGCCCATTATCAGAGATGATTCTTCTCGGGGTTCCAAACCGGTATATGACATGCGTTCTGAAGAAATGGAGGATGTTCTCCGTTTTTACTTCCCTCAACGGTACCGCCTCTGCCCATTTGGAGAAGTAATCAGTCGTCGCCAATATGAAACGATGTCCCTTTGACGATGCTGGTTCGATGGGGCCGACTATATCAGTCCCCCACATTTCGAACGGCCAACTAGCCACTGTTGGATGCAGTGGATTGGGATGCTGATGGATGAAGTCCCCATGAATATGACATGAATGACATTGCCTCGCGTATTCCAGGCAATCCTGCATCATCGTGGGCCAGTAGTAGCCCATCCGTTTTATCTTCAGCTTCATCTTAGGACCTGCTTGGTGAGAACCGCAGAGTCCGTCGTGAACTTCCTGAACGACTCTTTTCGCTTCGTCAGGTCCTAGGCATCTCAGCCACAGAGAATCGAATGACCTTTTGTATAGAGTATCATCGACGAAGGCGAAAGACAGAGCTCGCTTCACGAGCTGATGTCTTATGGACGCTTCTTCAGGCATTCGGTGGAACTTGAAGTAATCTATGAAGACTTCTCTCCAGTCTTCGGCCTTCTCATGATCTTTTATTTGTAGGGTCGCCTGCTCAGTTGCACCCTTTTCTTTATATGATTCTGGGGGTATTTCTGCTGGGGCAAGCACTCGACGGCTTTGTACCACGATTCTAATGTCGTCAAGGTTCTCGTCAGCCAGTTCTTTAGCAAGTTTGGCTAGTGCGTCCGCTTTGCTGTTTTCCGCTCGCGGTATACTCTCCAAAGTGTAGGAGGGAATTTGGGTTAGCAGTTGTTGCACTTTCTCACCGTATTTCACCAACTCCGGTTTGCACGTTTGGTAGTCGCCGTTCACTTGACTGACGACCAGTTGGGAATCCCCATATATGAGTAGGTCTTCAATTCCCATGTCAATGGCGATCTCGAGCCTTCTATCAAAGCCTCATATTCAGCTTCATTATTCGTTCTCGGCTCTGTCAAGGAGAAGGCGAATCGCATTATTCCTCCTTGTGGGGTTACGAAGATAAGACCTACCCCTGATTTGATCATGGGCGTATTTTGTTTATGCTTTTTCATGGAAGATGCTCCATCGAAATAAAGCTCCCACCGGGTATCACCACTGTCGATTGCATCAAACGCATGTCTGTCTGGCAAATCGCAATTTAACGGAGAATCGGCAGGTATGGGATGCTCAGCAAGGAAATCGGCGATGGCCTGACCTTTTACCGCCTTGAGAGGTTGATATGTTATCGAAAACTCCATCAAGAGTAGGGCCCATTTAGCGAGTCGCCCTGTCAATATGGCTTTTGACATTAGATATTTGAGAGGGTCCACCTTTGAAATCAGACGGACCTCGTGCGCCAACGCATAGTGCCTAAGCTTTGTTATTGCGAAGATCAACGCCAGGCAGTGTTTTTCAATGGGACAGTAGTTGCTTTCTGCCCCCAGCAGAACTCGACTTAAATAGTAGAGTGCTCTTTCTTTCCCTTGATCGTTCTCTTGTGCCCATAATGCGCCTAAGGAACCTTCGAGGGCGGTCGTATAAAGAATGAGAGGCTTCCCCTTAACCGGGGCAGCCAACACCGGCGGGTTCTGCAGGTACTGCTTGATCTCATCCAGTGCGCCTTGGCATCTTTGATCCCAAACAAACGGGGTTCCTTTCTTCATCAGGTGACTATATGGCCGGCATTTTCCTGAGAGGTTGGCTATAAATCGCCGTATGTATGCGAGTTTCCCTTGGAGAGACCGCAGCTGTTTGAGAGTCCTCGGCGGAGGCATTTCCATGATTGCTTTAATCTTTGACGGATCTATTTCAATACCTCGGTGTCGAATAACAAATCCCAGGAATTTGCCCGAGGAAACCCCGAACGCACATTTAAGAGGATTCATCTTCAGGTTGTACTGCTGAAGGCGTTGAAATACAGTCTTCAGATGCTCGAGATGTTCCTCGTATGATTTGCTTTTAACCACGAGATAGTCGATATAGCATTCAACGATTTCGTGTATAAGGTCGTCGAAGATTTTTGTCATGGCCCTCTGATAAGTAGCACCGGCGTTCTTTAAACCGAAGGGCATCATCTTGTAACAGAATATTCCCAAAGGAGTCCGGAAAGCCGTGTGCTTCTGGTCTTCGGGATGCATTTTTATCTGGTTATACCCCGACGAGCCGTCCATGAAGGAGAAAACCTCATGAGTGGATGTATTGTCTATCATAAGTTCAGTGACTGGCACTGGGAAATCATCTTTTGGGCAGGCTTTATTAAGATCCCGAAAGTCTACGCATATGCGCACTGTCCCATTTTTCTTCATCACTGGGACGATGTTGGCGATCCATTCAGGGTACTGAACTTCCTGAATGAAGCCAGAGTTGATTAACTTTTTGACTTCGGTGTTTATGCTCATCTCAAGCTCGAGTCGCATTCTTCTCGGCGCCTGTTTGATCGGCTTGACGTCTGGGGATATTGCTAGTCTATGTACAGCAACTTCTGGATCTAGCCCCGGCATCTCGGAATAGTTCCATGCGAAGCAATCTTTATGCTGCACAAGGACATCTTTTAACGCAGCCACCCTCTCTCCCGACAGCAGCTCGCTGACGAATGTCGGTCGCGGATCATTTATGGTCCCTAACTCGATTTTCTTGAGGTTATCTGCAGTAGTATGGATTCCATCCTCCAGTTCTTTCGGAGCTGGGGGAAATTCTGAGATTACCTCGTCGCTGCCGCTTTCAAAGCACCAAGGGAGGTTGCTCATGTCTTCGGACCCTTCTTTTAATATTGTTATCACATGGCAGGTGTGAATTTTTTGCCAATCCCAATGCGGAGTTGGTTTTATCCTTGTGTTTTCAGGTTCGTGCTTTTGCGGCGGCGCTACCCTCCAACTGTCAGACAACGCAAATTTGCCAAGCTGATATTGGTCCTCAACCCAATTCTTAAAGGTGAAACAATCTTCAAGCGGATGCCCTACTACTCGATGGTAAGAGCAATAATTTGGGTTGGAGACTTCGCCTGCTTGCTCAGGGTGTTTAGACTCTGGCAGAGTAAGCATTTGATGTTTTAGAGCAAGATCAAGTATTTTCCTTGTTTTGTCCCGAGGAAATGAGTATGCTCGACCCATTTTCTTCATAAGGGCTAGGTCAATAACGCTCGACTCTCGGATGCGTGGCTTCTTAGCTCGGTCTTGCGGTTGTCGAGCACCTTTTCGGCCCCTCGACTTGTTTTTACTTTCGCGTCGAACCCTTTTTGTAGCAGGCTGACGTGGGGCAACATCTTCGTTCTTTACTGCCTGTCGAAGGAGACGCTGTGTCTTGGCTTTCTCATAGATTGCCATTTCACGATCGTGATCATCTCGGGCTTTTTGACTCGCGTCCTTTATAAGTTTGCTCATCTGGTCTTCAGACGATGGACTGGGTGGTTTTGTATCAGGGACTTTTGCTGATTCAGGATCAGCGTCCTCCCATTGAGCGTCCGCCTCTTCATCAAAGTCATACATGGCATAACAGCTGTTTATTAACTCCCGCTTCTTTGAGCGAACATACCCGAGCCCTTTCGTTTCCGTTCTCCCGTTAGGCAGTTTGCATTGAGTTCCGGGAACATTCCAGACCTTGTCATAGAATTTGGCTTTTCTGACGGTCTGTGTGAAGGATATCCCTTGGCGTTTCAGCAGTTTCTTCAAACCTTCGGTATAATATCTGGGAAGACGGATAGGCTGAAGCCTGTCGAGCGTGGGATCCGCGCCATGCCAAATTTCTTTTTCCACCTTGTTTTCTTCAGAACGGTAGAACAGGATTGCCTTCTCGCCTTTTCTTCCGGGAGGGATATAGAATGTCTGCAATTCTTCTACGCTGTTGGTGTCGAATGCATCCAGTTCTTTGTAATGTTCAAGCGGCCCCATGGTTACCTGCAGACTTCGCTCTTCATCAGTGGAAATCTGTATTGAGGGCCGAGCGGGGAATACAGCATGAACTTCATCCTCTGAATCACTACCGAAGATCAATGAAGGAACAGATGGTCCTGGCCTGGTGGACTGGGATGGACCTGAATAAATTATATCCTCCTCCTCCTCGGTGTCACTGCCGAAGACAGGGATGGTTGCGTTAGTTTTGTTCTCCGGTTTGTGACACCTTTCCGTGTCTTCGAAATTCGGTAAGAAGTACTTGGCATCTTCGTACTTGCGAACTTCGTTCACGGAAAACGGATTCAACTCTCCTGCCACTGTGTACTCGAGGCCGTCCCTAGAATACTTCATGCACTGATGCTGTGTAGAAGGGATGATATTGTATTCGTGTAGCCATGGTCGGCCGAGCAGAGCATTGTAGCACGTCTTGGCGTCTATAACATGGAATTTGATGTCTGTGACGAGCACCCCGAAGCGTAGCGTCAATATCACAGATCCAAGAGTCTTTGAGGATTGACAGTCGAAACCGGAGATGGTGATTTTGTCCCGGGCGAGGTGTTGGACACTCATGCAAATCTCCTTTAACACTCGCACATTGAGTAAATTGACAGACGATCCGTTATCGACCAAGATTTTTCCTATCTTTATGTCATGGCAGTATCCTGAGACATAAAGGGGGCGATTGTGTTCACACGTCCCGAGGAGAAGGTCTTCATCACCAAAAGCAACGTCGGCTGTGTGCACTTCTTCCAATTTATCCTTCATCTTTTGTTCGGCTAAGAAGGCTTGGAACTGGTCCGGATCCTGTAGGGCCTTAATCAAAGAATCCCTCGCTTCTTTCGATAGCAATAGGGCATCGAGAATGCTGAGTTGTGAGGGTAGCTTTCTCAGATGCGCCAAGACATTGTAATCTACTTTATTCCTTTTTGGGGGATTCTTGGCGGTTAACTCTTCCGCAACTTGGTCATCCAAAGCGATGTCTTCAGAGACCTTCTCTTTCCCTTTGTTTTTCTTATTCAAGGGTCCGAGGTTCTTTTCGGGTAATGTTCGATTGCGCAGCTGTATATTCTCGCAGGCCTTCAGTTCTTTTTCTTTCCCCGAAGTGGATTCTTCGAAGAGGGGGCCAAGCTCTAGCTCTTCATCGGAGTCGCTCCCAAATGTAGGCACTTGTGACCCGGTAGTGTTAACCATGTGACAATTGCCGGCAGTTCTTTCAAGTTCTTTAGTCGTATTTCTTTGCTCTCGGCGAATTTTACGTTTTTCCCGTTTAAATCGTTGTCGATTAGCGACGTATCCTTGCCACCATCCATTGAAAGCTTTGCAATCTTGGGTGGAATGCGAGACCTTCTGATGGTATAAGCAATAAGAGGGGTGCATTTCTACCGCGCCAGTAACTCTTTCTTCAGAGGGTGGTAGCTTCATGCCCATCGATATGGCCTTAGCAAATTTCTTTTTTATCTTGAATTGGCTTTTGTCAGTGGTGGAGGCATTTTGCTCCAACGGGATCATTTCAGCTCCTTCCTCAAGTCGCTGACGCTTAGCCCTTTCGAATATAGCCGTCTCGCGTTCTCGATCAGCCTTGCTTTTCAACCGAGCTTCATTAAGCAACGCGCTAATCATTTCAACCGGTAACCCTGGGGTTCCTGATTCGGCATTTGCCCCCAGCGTTTCAGTGCCAGAAGTTCCTTCATCGTTCGTGGTCGAATGGGAGATCATATGACAGCTTGCCACATATTCGTCAGATTCATCCGATGAACTTTCTCCTTCATCTTCTTTTTGGAAGACGTGATCAAGGAAATCTTGGAGCGTAATGGGAGTTCGCGCCTTTTGGTTATATTCATCCAGCGCATCGATTTGCTTTTGTAAGTCCGTGCGCTTGTCGCCAGGCTTCACGGGCTTCTTAGATTTCTTCTTCTTCTTTTTCGAAGATTTTGACGGCTGGCTATGAACGCTTGAACTACCACCATCGGTCTTCGGAGTCGGTCGTGGCTTCAGCATCCCCTCAATAACCTGCGGTTCCAAGGGGTTCTTCCACTTGACCGCTGGGCAGGTTTGAAGATCATTTAGCATTCTCCTCGTTTTGGCTGATAATACAACCTCCCAGGGGGCCTCTTCAATGACGGAGCATGTTGCCCCCGGCGTATTCGTCCCCTTAGAGGTGTGGGGCTGCGGAGGATTCACCTTCCATTTGTCAGATAGCGCAAATTTGCCCTGACGGTACTGGTTCTCAAGCCAATTCTTGAAAACGTAGCAATCCTCAATTGGATGGCCTAGCACTCGATGATAAAGGCAGTAATTGGGCTCGTTGACGTCACTCGGTTGTGACGGACGTTTTGGATCTGGCAGATTTATGAGCCTGTTGCGCAATGCCAGCTCTAATAGCCTTCTTGTTTTATCACGGGGGAAGGAGTAAGCACGTCCCATCCTGTCCTCAAGGGGTACGTATGGGCGTGTATTGTTTGGACGAGCAGCCGGCTTCGAGTCGCTCGGTTGTTGTTGGGCATTAGCGACGATGATCGCTTTTCCCTTTTCTTTATCGTTTCGGGAATCCGGCTTCGGGAGAGGGGGTTTATGGCCCATCTGGTCCATCTGCGCCAATTTGTCGATCAAAGCCTGGAAGGAAGTCGGCTTGAAGAACATCATGAACTGTGAGATGGTTGCTTGTGGATCGAGTGTTCCAACAAACATTCCCACCGCTGGAGCTTCTTCTATGCGCTGTTCGCACTTAGACCATAGATTACGCCACCGTATAGCGTACTGAACCCACGTCTCGCCGGGTTTTACCCTGGCGTTAATCAGT
Organism: Agapanthus africanus; assembly: GCA_030015575.1. Classification (NCBI taxonomy): domain Eukaryota; kingdom Viridiplantae; phylum Streptophyta; class Magnoliopsida; order Asparagales; family Amaryllidaceae; genus Agapanthus; species Agapanthus africanus. Next base: position 421,036,469 of record CM057351.1, read on the forward strand.
GCCGTCATTGGGGTACGCTCGCTGGCACTTGCAAAACGTTGGGTGAAGAGCAGCTCCATCTCCGCAAAGGTTTTAATAGAGTCGTTGGGGAGCTCGGAATACCACTCGAAAGCCGTATCTGATAAGCTTCCAACAAATTGGCGCAGTAACAACTTGTCGTCGCCGCCTGTATTACCACAAAGCGCCCTGAACTGGGCAACATGTTGATGGGGATTGCCGGTCCCCTTGTAAACATGAAACTTGGGAATCGTGTAACCCGGCGGGTACTTGATTTGGTCATACCAGCCCGGATATGGCCGCCCCGTTTTCACGATCTGACCGGCTGCTTCAGTCGCCTGATGCACCCGTATTTGTTGGGCAATATATTCATCCAAATCAGCTTTTGATATGGTATCCTCTTTAGCTGCGGATAGAGCCGGTGGAGGATTCGATGTCTCTCCCCTATCATCTTCAAGAATGATCGGGGGATCTCCAGCAGGTGGATCTGGTTGAATCATCATACCCACCATATCCTGGAACAGGAGGGCCATTTTCTTTACGTTGGCTGCCTGTTCCGCAGCCTCTTTATCTTTCTTCTCTAGCACGCGCCGAAGGAATTCGGCGTCCGTCTCTTGTTCGTGACGTTCTTCTGAGGATGTTTCCGGGGTTTCTTTCGGCCCAGTGAGTGCAGCCATTGTGGTCATCATCTCCTGGAGCTTTTGTTGCTGCTCCTGAGCCTTGGTCACTGATCGGGTGAGCGGTCGGTGACCCGTAGAAGTACGGCTTTCTTCCTTTCCAGAAACCATGTAAACCGTATGAACAATTATGCCCCCTGACTTGGGGCGTTTAGGTTCACCATTGTTAACTCTTGCTGCTGATGTGGGAGCTTTCTCTGGCCTCCTTCTTTTGTGGGCCATCGAGGTTAAAGGAGCCGTTGGAGTGGGCATCCTAGCAACCGTCGCCCCCTGCTGTTTAATGGGGCAGTTTTTGTTATTTTCCACCTTCGCCCTTTTCTGGTGACGCAAGTGGTCTGGATCGATCACAGAGTCGTGAACCCTACGCCATACTTTATAGACTTTTGAGGATAGCCGTTGAGGGGGCTGTTCCTGCTTCGTCTCCGAAGCTTTTTCCATGGGCGGAGGAGACCTTTTCAATGTAGCAACCGGAGAGTTCTTTCTCACCTTCCTCAGCAATTCGAAGCTGTTCCCAGTTGGAACAGCAGCATTGACCTCCACCGCTGGAGCAGGTGGGGTTAGCCCTGAGGGGGAGTTGCCCCCTGCTTTCCTTACTCGCTGCCAATGGCGGCGTCGCGCACGACGAGCCTTTGGGACTGGCTCGGAACTCGGGATAGTTTCTTGTTGCCCCCCCTTTGGATGTGGGGTAACTGCTGATGTCAGCCTATCAAAGACTGATGCTTTTTGGCCAGCTGGAGGAGGAGTAGGAGCCGTCAATCTTGTAAAGACCGACTTTCTGATAGGAGAAGCCGCTTCAACGACTTCCAAAGCAGCGGCCGTTGCCCTCTTTGGGACGGCCACTTTATAGTTCTGACCTAGCCTGGTGAAAACGGAGGCTGTCGGTTTAGTAGCAGGCGACCCGTTGACAGGGGTCGTGGTAGCAGTGAGCCGGTCAAATACCGACTTCTTGTTCGCTTCTGGTGCGGATATCGGCATAGAGAAGCTTGCAGGGGGGACCATGGTCCCGAAAAATAGGCCGGTGGTGGCCTGGGTCACCTGCTCTACCGGCAGAGTGAGGAAAGAGGCCGCTTGGGGCCCATATGTTACACCTCTCGGTGAGGTGGAGCATCGGTTGCAGTGGTGCTTCGCGCATTTGGTGCAGTGGGAATCCATGGATGCTTGAGTTCTGCGCCAGATAAAAGACCAAATCTTAGCAACTTGAAATCCGAAGACAACCATTAAACAAACCGCGATTGATTCGCGAAGACGACACACGAAGTGTGGAGTGGAAAGAGGAAAAGGTCCCACCGGGCGTGCCAGAATCTGTTCCCCTCCGAAAGACGGCGACGACGTGAGGACGTCTTGCCTGAAGTTCGGGGCAGATGCTATTTGGTTTTATCCGTCTATCTCTCCGAAGATGCCGAGTTGATTTACGGCACCGTATATCGGAGGTTTAGACGGATGCGGCCGATGTAGCAGACTTCGTCAGATTCCCCCTCAGGGTGAGGGGTTTTTGATTGTGGGGACACTCTTCCCTGCAGGCGCAAGCCCCTGCAGTTAATTACGCTACCGCATCGCGGTAACAACTTTCTCCTTCTCCAGAATTTCACTTCGTGTCGTGTGTGTTTGTTTTATTTGTGGTTGCCCGTGGATTGTATACGGAGACTGAGTAATATCGTCGCCCGTAGGACGTGGATTAGTCCAAATCCGTATTTTGCTTAGATTTGGGTTCGGTGTTTTTAGTTTAAGGATGCATTAGTCGCGTTGCGACTAAGATCAACTTAAACGTTCGTCAAGGATACATTAGTCCTGTTTTGGGCTAAGATCGACTTGACGTAGTGATTGATTTAATTATCCGGTCGTCGGGACTCGTCACCTCTCTGACGTCGTTGAGGGATTACAACGACAGGCGTCTGAGGAGTTCAGAGATGTACCCTTGAACCAAAGTTGGTTTGGGATTTTGTCACTTATTTGAATATCTAAGGACACATTAACCGTATTTGGGGCTAAGATCAACTTAGACGGGACCGTTTAGATCCGACAAAAGAGCGTTTGGGCCCTATTGTGTCAGTTTAGGGACGTGGCGGTCCATATTCCAGTTTAGGGACATGGTGGTCCATTATTAGTTTAGGGACGTTTCGGTCCGTCGCCAGTTTAAGGACGTACTGGTCCGTCGCCAGTTTAAGGACGTAGTGGTCCATCATTAGTTTAAGGACGTTTCGGTCCACCGCTAGTTTAAGGACGTAGTGGTCCATCATTAGTTTAGGGACGTCTCGGTCCGATATTAGTTTAGGGACGTTTCGGTCCGATATTAGTTTAGGGACGTTTCGGTCCGATATTAGTTTAAGGACGTCTCGGTCCGATATTAGTTTAAGGACGTTTCGGTCCGATATTAGATGAGTGGACGTTGGGACCCGTCACCTCTTTGACGTCGTTGAGGAATTACAACGACAGATGTCAAAGGAGTTCGGAGATGTACCCTCGAACCGGTCGTGAATTGGTTTATGAGAGGCATTTAATTTAAGGACTTACAGCCAGGATTGGGTTAAGTCCAAATTTTTTTATTTTAGGCTCTGCCCGATTAAAAGAATCAATCTAAACAGGGCTCTGCCCCTTTATTATTTTGCAATCTGATTTGGGCCAGGCCCTTTTAAATAATGAGTTACAGAAACTCGAGAATTTTCCAAACAGGGCTTTGCCCTCTTATTAATTTGATTTGGGCCAGGCCCTTTTAAATAATGAGTTGCAGAAACTCAGGAATTTTCCATACAGGGCTTTGCCCTTTTATTATTTTGCAATTTGATTTGGGCCAGGCCCTCAAGAATTTTCTAAATAGGGCTCTGCCCTTTTATTATTTTTGTGATCTGATTTGGGCCAGGCCCTTTTAAGCAATGAGTTGCAGGAACTCAAGAATTTTCAGATTGAAGAACAAAAGTGCATGGCACTTTTGATCTAAATTTAGATCAAAAGAAAACAAGTTTTTCTTCTTGTTTTCTTTTCACAGAACCAAGGGTTCATATCAAGTGCAAGGCACTATTTATATATATATTTTTTTATTATTCCCTTTTTTAATCTTCTGTTCTTCAGAAATTTTACCTTTCTTTTTTTGTTCTTGATTAATCTTCAAGAGTTCTTTCTCTTCTTTTTTTTTCCAGAAGTTTATCCTTCTCTTGATGATTCTACCTCCTCATTTGAATGAGGTCTGGGCTCTTATTTATAGTGCTCACAAATTTGTTAAATTTGTTACCAAGATCTTTCCTGAATAATTTTGGGAATTTTCCCACCATTGGATCTCTGATCCAAGGGTCTCTGTTTTACAGAAAAACAGAAAAGATTTACTTAAATTTTCATTCAGTTGCTGCGCAACTCACCAGCGCGTGACACGTGTCGCGCATCCGTGCGCTTGCGCAGTTGCGATTGCGCAACTGCGCAGACACGTGTCGCGCATCCGTGCGCTTGCGCAGTTGCGATTGCGCAACTGCGCAGACACGTGTCGCGCTGCCATGCATTTGCGCAGTTAAGTCTTAATTATGTTTTCTGAAGAGCCTTGCTCTGATGGGACGCACTGTCTCGGGCGTTACGCCGCCGAATCAGCTTCTGCCATGTGGCAAATTGCGCGCTGCGCACGGGGACTGAAGCGTTGCTTCGAATTTTGAATTTTCAAAATTAAGTAGAGCCTTGCTCTGATTGGGGGAAACAACTCGCTGCTTTTTATTGCGAGTTGCCCAACCATTTTGGCTATTTTGTATGCATACATTTTTACTTGCTGATTTTGTTGTAAGTTGCCACATCATTTCGGCTATTTCATATTCATTTGCCTCGCTGTGAGTTTGGGATTTGATACTGATTTAGGCATCAGTATCGCTGCAACTGGGATATGGTCAGGAGCGAATCATCATTTGCCTCCGTCGATGTCGAACCAAGGTGGCTTAGTAAATAGGGTTAGGATCCTGTCGACTAAGGGCTTTTGACTTCATGAGTCGTAAGGGTCTCATAAAGGTATTTCTCCCTACGAGTCGTGAGGATCTCGTAGGTGCATTTTCTCCTTAGGAATCGTAGGGATTCCTAAGTGTATGTGTTCTCTTATAAGTTGTAAGGATCTTACAAGAGTGTTTTCTCCTTATAAGTCGAGAGGACTTACAAGGGCTGTCCACTGTATGAACATATCCCCAGTCGCGGGTGGGACTTTGTTAGGGAAACGTTTATTCGCGCCCGTGGATTGTATACAAGGGTCGATATTGAACCGCTTGTAGGACAATGCTGGAGATTGTGATGGCTTAAGAACAGGTTCTGATCCCTGTAGCTTAAGACTTTTGAATCTTATGAGCCGGGAGGGTCTCATAAGAGGGTTCTCCTTACGAGTCGTGAGGATCTCGCAAGTGTAATTTCTCCTTAGGAATCGTGGGGATCCCTAAGTGTGTTGCTCCCTTGTGAGTCATAAGGATCTCATGCAGGTGGTTTCCCCTCACAAGCTTGAGAGGACCTTGCAAGTGTCTTTTAACGAGGTTGCGCCCTTTCGGGTTTTCACAAAAACTCGCCGGTAGCCTTGCTATTTTTACTCACGGACCCCTTTCGGGTTTTCATCCGTGCCCATTTTGCTTATGGACATACCGTTTTCTTTTTTTTTCTTCTTTTTTTAATTTTATTTTATTTTTTTGTGTCAGCCTTGGGATACTGCAGTCCACAGTAGTTTATCGACGTCTCGGTCAACAACCAGTTTTAGGACATAGTGGTTCATTGTTAGTTTAAGGACGTTTCGGTCCGTCGCCAGTTTCAGGACATAGTGGTCCATCGTTAGTTTAAGGACGTTTCGGTCCGTTGTTAGTTTTAGGACATTTCGGTCCGCCGTTGCCGTATTTGAGGCGAATTTCTAGTTTACGGACTTTTCGGTCCATGGGGCTTTCTCTATGAATGAGCACGATGCCCCCGGCATGTCCACCTTTTTAGGGGCATGAGGTTGTGGCGGGTTCACCTTCCAGTTTTTGGATAATGCGAACTTGCCTTATGTTGCGCCACGGCAGCGCCCCGGCCTCTTACTCGAGGCCAAAATGCGGAATCAAAAATTTTCCTTACTCGGAAACCGGCGCTACCGCGGACAATTACCCGGATCGTTTACCATTAACCTATACTAGCTAACAAGAGATGGGAAAAGAAGTATACCGAGTGATCCGAGTCCTCCGGTCTTCTCGTCATCGTCCCGATCTCCCGCGGAAAGTGTAGTCTCCATATCGTCGCCTCCTCGCCGGAAAGGGCACCACATCGCCTTCGTCTTTTACGGGCTCCCGCCTCAATACCGAGGCAACTCAAGCATGAAGCCGGCAACTCGACATGCTCAAGATTTGCTGTAGAAAGTGTAGTGTAGAATACGCTTTGTCTCAATGGGGTTTTTGTTGCCATGATGGAGGAATCAAGGTGATATGAACTTGGGGATTTTTTGAGGCAATGAAAAATGATATGAAACAATAATTTTTCCCACACCCTCACCAAAAATGAAATGATCCATCATGCCCCAATGAAGTGGCCGGCCAAGACTTTTTATGGTGGAGGAAAATCCAAAAGCAAAACAAGAAGGGAGGTTATTGTAGGATAAAGTAAGGAGGTGACCATATCAAAAACATACACCATGCTTTTTCTTACAAACCCATACCCTTTCTCATCTCACATAAATGCAAGCATGGATGAAAGAAAAGATGCTTATCATAATCAATACTTTTACAAGAAACCCCCCCTCAAAGTGTAATTTGCAAAACTGCAAATTACCCCCTCCATCGGAAAAGTCCGGCCGGGAAAGAACAAAGGAAAACCGGCCGGAACGGAATGCAAACTGGCAACTCCAGAAAACTGGTCCCGTAATAAATTACAGGAAAACCCCGACACTGTGCATACACACCCGCATCTGTATTCCGACCGGATACAAATGCAAAGAGACAAAATCTACACTGTACTAAACTAGTACCGGCTTAAACCAAAGCCGGCTAGTATAATCCGTTCGATCCTGATCCGTGCAATACCGCACGTATCTGATCGAACCCTGCCATATAACTATACGGCCACTAGTACAAAACTGTCCGATCCTGATCCGTGCAATACCGCACGTATCTGATCGGACCCTGCCATATCTCCATACGGCCTCTACAGCGTTTCGCCCGAAAGCTGAGTAACTGAAAGTGTGGTGGACTCTAAAGACTCGTCAATACTATGGCTGTGGATTTAACCACTGGCACGTCAGAGGTATAAGCCAATACGTGACGAGCCACCAGCTATTGACCAAAAGGGACGTCGATGAGGAAGCTCACCCCGACACCCAACTGAGCCTGTCAGTGACAATATCCGTACAGTCCGGTCCGTTCGTCTATGAGTATCGCATGGCGGGCCTAGGGGGTTGGTAAAAGTCAGACCCCCAAAGGCGGTACAAGTCGTGTCGGAGTGTAGCCCAGAACGCCCTGAGATACTACTGGAATACCTACCAGTAAATCTCCTGCCTCGGCCGAGGGCTTTGCGTAATGGCTCTCCTAGACACAGCGCGACCTCACCCCCAATACCGGGAGAGACGAACCCCTGCAGATCCGCTCACTGCCTCCATGTGGCTCGGGACTGTACCCAACTAAAACCTGTTTGCACGACTCCTTTGAGCCGTGGTAGGGTAGTAATCAAAGCACAGTGGGAACTCACACGAGACAAATGACGATCTCAGGTCGATGAACTAACCTGTACACATGTCACCTGGGAACTGCTATCTGACGTCTGGTATAAGACCAACTAGCAGGTTCCCGGCGAGTCCTGTCCGGTGTACTCATAACCCAATGAGCACCTGTATACATCTTAGGTGAACCAACTGACACCAGTGGCTTGTGAGACCGGCCACCGCCCCTCGTCGGGGTCTCGACTGTATACACTAGTCTACTAATGGAGTATCGATGCCCAGTCTCGAAACTCCCACGACTAGGGACATTTTAAGGATGTGCTTATAGACCCCAGCTCCCACGTATATGATCGCCATCATACTGCTGGTCGTCAAGCAAGAATCCTAGGGGCTCTATCAACGTGTAATAGCGACATGTCAGGTCACCTAAAGCAGTACACGATGATAAAGATAAACCAGATAGCATACTATCATCTCGAGTAAGACTGTCCTCCTGGGATAGGTCCTCCCTCAATCATTGCAATCACGTGCCTGTGATCCAATAATTGACTCTGAGGGCACTATCTCCAACAATCTCCCACTTGCACTCAAGGCTAATTATTGCGATGTCGCATACTCACAGCCCGTGTGATACCGAACACCCAACTCCTCTACTAGTCAGTCTCACAAAGTTCGTTTGCGAAACTATTGCGTTCGAGGAATAGCCTCAGTGAGTGGATCCGCTATGATGTTTCTTTCTATATCTCTCTATATCTCAAGTTCGCGGAGAAAGCCATCTCCCGAAATGAGCAATACCTGTCTTAGAATGTCTGGATGTCTGATGGGACCTAGCTCATAAATGAACTCCAAATCCAAACTCCTTAGACTGTATCAACAACTGAACTTAATCAGTATCCTGCGCCATGCCTCCCTCAGTATTGCCTTGGACCACCTGTCCAAAATACTGCCCCTCGTCAGAAGGAGAACTATAACTCTGACAACCTGCTTGTCGTCCATGTCACCTTGGAAGCCTGGAGTGATAACCGTCTCCTAAAAGAGGCAGCCGTTATCATATCCCTAGAACAATCACTTATGTTCTAAAACTGCTTCCGACTGTTCCTCCAGGATTGGATCAATATCAACTTATTGCATCTACTGCAAGAACAACATCTGGTGTGGTACTTGACATCTCATGATTGACTCAATTGCCTAAGCAAGTGATCTGTCAATCATGCGTATCCCTCTCCCCTTTAGTCTATAAGACACCTTTAGAGAGGGTGACTCCATTACCTGCAGGTACACTACCATGCCAGGAGTCGTCCATTCTAAATACTCTTAGAATGCTGTCAAGGTACCCTGATTGGGAAACCACCCAAATCTAGATCTAAAACCATAGGTCTAGTAACCAGTATGTCTGATATAATATCCAAGTCCCATGTGGAGAAAACACTGTGTGACGACCAAAGTATAACCGATCGTAGTATAGGAATATCACTTCCTACTACCTTCTCAACAGATCCATCCCCTATTCTGACGACGTCAAACCCATGACTGTCACATCAGAAACAGATGATCTAACTCCGCTATATCTGCTTTAGTCTATAAAATAGACATAAGCATGATGTCCACCAATGCTTCCGCTGCTCCCACTGACTACGACAACCTTCTGCCAGAGTCATATAGACGTGCACTTCTAAAGCTAGTTTAGAACGACGCTATACTCATCCTCCTGCCGGGTCTCGCAGCCTGGAACAACAACAATGGCAAGTGTGGGTAAACAAGAACTTCCCTGTCACCGTCCTTGAGGCTACCGGAGTACCTCTCGGGTGCCTGAAGTTACCCACCTTATCTGCGGAGTGGCCAATGGAATGTCAAATCAGATTGAATCTTTAGGTTCCTTATTAAATCTTGAGTAATCGTTTGCGGTTCTGGAATCACTTCCAGTTCTACCATACTCCCACTGCTGTTTTTGAAAAATCCATTTTTAATAAAATTGTGGCGAGTCTAGAACAATATTTCTACTGTTCATCCAGATGGTAGAAAATCAACCCTCGTCATAGCCTGGGTCAACCCACAAACAGCCATTACAGAAACGTGCCCTGAGTTATCCGGAGTCTGGTTTTAAGCATAACCCGGACAACTCCCCGTACCTTAACATCGTTAAGATATGAACTGTTCTATATCCAATATAGAACCAGAGGCACTGATTTATTGAACCAGATTCAAATCATGCAACTATCTCCAGTGCATGTCAACTAAATGGAAGGAGGTCGATCAGCGTTACTCAACTTAGGAATGCTTCCAATTATGAGTAACCTGAAAGAGAAGCAATCTGTCTTCATCATTACTATCAACTGAATATCATACACAAGTATCTACATCTTCAATCTCTTTGAAGAATCCCGATACTTGCTACACCTGGTACTCTACTCTATTCAAATACCTATAACTCCTCAAAACTTAGACCCTGTGTTTCCACGAAACAGCTGTCTAAAATCTAGAGAAGTCATAAGTAAACCGAATATAGTACGAGGACCAACCCCTCTGTTCTGATGGACACTGGACAACATACAATACTCTGTATAAGTCCGCTGAGTCTAACAACTCTTTCACTGTGTGTCGTAGGTTGAAAACTGTACTTGTGGTTAAGAAGAATTACACCGCTGTTTAATGCTCCTTACCTAACCATCCACTGATATAGGTAAATGTCATAGACATAATATCAAAAGGTATATCTCACTCTATGAAAATAGACGTACAGATATATCAATTTGAAATTGGTGCACAACATCGGATATTCAAAACCAAATATCTGCCGACCGGCAATCAACCCAGGTGACTTCCTCAAATATCACCGATTACAACGAATCCCGATATAATGAGGATGATCACCCAATTCCCAATAACTTACTCCCACTCATCATCTGTAAAACCATACAGATGTGAGAATCCAACCTGGTAAATACATACCCTGGAGTAAGTGTCTAATCGGGAAATCAGTTTTCTATTAACAGTACACAGTGAAACTGAAACATTGAAATGTTTCGATGGGGTATCCTGGTATTCCTAGTAATGCCTCCACCATCAACCAGATTCACAACTATAACCGTATAATTCTTTGCCACCTGTCCAAATCCCTTTATATGTCTTTAGTCATTACCTTCTGTACACCCCTTTAAGCCAAATGGTTTTCTTCCTTCCCTACCGTTCGGCACCAGCCTATGGTTTGGAAGAAGACTATCCAAAAAGCATAAAGGGTGTACTGTCCTAATCCTAGGAGCACTCGCAACGCGAGAGAAGGTGAAGATAAAAGACACCTGAATGTACTTTATTCCTATTTCTCCTGAACCAGAATCCATCCCCGAACTGGAACAAGTTCCTTTCGAGTTCGTATATAACCATACGATGGAGTATCCAATAAACTGTGGATCTTCGTAGTGATACGGAGTGTCCTGGAGAAATACAAAGGTGATTTAGGATTGGCGAAGAAATACTTGGTTTGGTCGTGAATATCAGTTGCAACTTACTTTGCCCTCCTACTAATCCCTTGCTTTGTCTTAACTTAATACCTTCTGCACACCATCGTTATGCTAATTGGTTTCCTTCATTCCCTACCGGTCGGCACCAGCCTAAGGTTTGGAAGAAGACTATCCAATTTGCGTAATAGGTGTACTATCTCCTAAACCAAGGAGTACTCGCAACGAGAGAAGGTGAAAAGAAAAGACAACTGAATAATCCTATTCGTTTTCTCCAGAACCAGAAACCATCCTCGAAGTCCTTCGAGTTCGTATATAACCATACGATGGTTTTGTCCAATGGAAGTGGACGTTCGTAGTAATACGGGGTGTCCTGGAGAAAAGGGTAAAAGTAGGAGTGGCAATGAGGTCTGCAACTCTGACAATCCAAAAGCCAGTGTAAAGAAGGTTCGGTCAACTTGGTCACTGAGTCATAGTCCAGGGTCGGGTCAATGGTCGCTGCCAGAGAGAGAGAAAAGAAACACTCAGCGTGCACTCTAACCTAGATCAGAATGGTTATCACTTTATCTAATCTGGAAACCTCCCACTGTACCTCAAATTCTCCTCCAAACCTTAAAGAAGAATTAGTCGGGGTCACCCGAGGAGTAAACTAACTCATCAGTGGGAATCGGGATCCAACTATCATCGCATGATAACTTGACGGAATTCACTCAAGTTACCACACTCCAGAAGGTATGCGCATGCCTGGCAAGTTTCAGTTCTTTTGAAACTCCCGATGTTTTTTTTTACCCCTAGGACCCAAGTGACCTTGACGAATAATCAACAAATCAAAAGGTCCTAGTCAAGTTCAACCCGTCATTATCTTGATTGCGTTAAACCCACCCGCACGACCCTTGACGAATAATCAACAAAGTCGTACGACTGTCCTAACCAATCCACATATCCATACAACAGAAAGCATTACAGAGCTACCGCTCACTACGCCTCGGCGAATAGCAACGACAAACGTAGCGCGAATACTAAGCAATACTGAACTGAAATGACGGAGGGCTACGACTGGTTTTTGGCGAAAAACCTTTAACGTAATGAACTTGATATCGTTGAAGGAACTGGATAACCTTTTATAAAATATAGTGACGAAAACCTTTACTAAAGAGGTCACTCCCGGTGAAGGGATCTCGGCTCTTTCCCCGTAGAATGGGGTGCAGGATATTCCAAATGAATACCACGATGCAAAGCAAAAGTAATCGGCTATAGTGAAGTTAATGCCCTGACGCAAACTTCTGTCCAAGGGGTCACTCCCGGTGAAGGGATCTCGGCCCTTGCCTCGTCGACTGAGGAGCAGGATATTCCAAATGAATACCACGATGCAAAACAAAAGCGAACGTCCTTGCAATAACAGCTTTTTGAAAAGTGTTCCAACAACATCAGATTAGGTTTGTTTATCTTGCATTGATCCGAATCAACGCAGTCCCATCAAATAATCACACCACAAAGAACGAAAATATACTGACGTACGTATATGCCATCCGCATTCGCCACTGGGTCCCGTCATCACTCGTTAGGTTAGCTTACTAACGACAGAGCGGGGACTGGACTAGCGCGGATGAAAAACACATACAACATCTACTAATATATATACCAATATATAGTATTTCGCTCAAGGCGTGAATAAAATGCAACATCACAGAAATGTACAGCATCACAGAACAATACAGATATCTGGAAGCCTCGGGTTTCACAGAGCCGCTGCTGAAACCCGACGTTCCCCTGGTCGTGTGGATAGCCTGTGCAATGAAATCCTAGACCCCTACGGGCGCGGCAAGTCACCCGCCAAATCCTGAAGCGAGGCAGCCCCCTTCAGCACCGTGAATGGACCACCCAGCATTTCACGGAATCCGGTAACTTGGGCACCCCCCCTGGGTCAACCTGTACCCCCTACGAGTGCGGCGAATAGCCCGCCAATCCTGGACTGAAGCCCCCTCCGTCTCAATGCCCTGAGATGCGGGCCCGTTGCCCTCCAGAACCCGGCTATCCGGGCACCCCACCGCGGGGCAACCCTAGTACAGAAAGTAAAATATACATACACCGGGTACATCGACCGCAACCAGGTCGTGCCCCAAAAGAATAATACAAACAGGCAGTGACGGCAGTCCACATGTCGGACGCTCGCCCCGCAATATCGAATGTACATAATACAACAAAGCTGTACTAGCATTGCATCCAGGCTATCCCCCACGACCGATCCGCAACATCACAGCATAAACATAGAACATCAACGTGAAAGTCACGTTCGCAAATCCGTCTAACCGGGCTATAGCAGTTAGACTGGATTTACCGATCGAGTGACATTCACGGTCGCAGAAATAATGTAAATACTGTGAAATAATGTGTTTAAAATTTTCCGATTGACCAAAAAATTAACAAGTGGGCCTCCAAGAAAACTGTAGCACACACAGAGAAACTTGGCCCAAATTTAATATCCCAAAAGCCCTAATTCCCTGTACAAACATCACTGGAAAAATCTAGTCCAGAAAACAAACAGAACCGCGGCGGAAGAGCGGCGCCAAGGCGGCTTACGCCGCGCTTCCGCGGCGGATCTACAGTAACAAATGGCCAAATTTTCCCAGATGTCTTATAACTTCCTGTACATCATTCTGCAATCACCTGAAAAATTTTTCGAGCCCGGAAAAAATCGACAGAAAACTGATGTACACTAAAATACGGTTTTTGAGATTTTGGTCGATCGGAGACGCAAACACATCAAACGAAGCTAGGTAAGGTTAATGGCGTGGCTCTGATACCATGTTGCGCCACGGCAGCGCCCCGGCCTCTTACTCGAGGCCAAAATGCGGAATCAAAAATTTTCCTTACTCGGAAACCGGCGCTACCGCGGACAATTACCCGGATCGTTTACCATTAACCTATACTAGCTAACAAGAGATGGGAAAAGAAGTATACCGAGTGATCCGAGTCCTCCGGTCTTCTCGTCATCGTCCCGATCTCCCGCGGAAAGTGTAGTCTCCATATCGTCGCCTCCTCGCTGGAAAGGGCACCACATCGCCTTCGTCTTTTACGGGCTCCCGCCTCAATACCGAGGCAACTCAAGCATGAAGCCGGCAACTCGACATGCTCAAGATTTGCTGTAGAAAGTGTAGTGTAGAATACGCTTTGTCTCAATGGGGTTTTTGTTGCCATGATGGAGGAATCAAGGTGATATGAACTTGGGGATTTTTTGAGGCAATGAAAAATGATATGAAACAATAATTTTTCCCACACCCTCACCAAAAATGAAATGATCCATCATGCCCCAATGAAGTGGCCGGCCAAGACTTTTTATGGTGGAGGAAAATCCAAAAGCAAAACAAGAAGGGAGGTTATTGTAGGATAAAGTAAGGAGGTGACCATATCAAAAACATACACCATGCTTTTTCTTACAAACCCATACCCTTTCTCATCTCACATAAATGCAAGCATGGATGAAAGAAAAGATGCTTATCATAATCAATACTTTTACAAGAAACCCCCCCTCAAAGTGTAATTTGCAAAACTGCAAATTACCCCCTCCATCGGAAAAGTCCGGCCGGGAAAGAACAAAGGAAAACCGGCCGGAACGGAATGCAAACTGGCAACTCCAGAAAACTGGTCCCGTAATAAATTACAGGAAAACCCCGACACTGTGCATACACACCCGCATCTGTATTCCGACCGGATACAAATGCAAAGAGACAAAATCTACACTGTACTAAACTAGTACCGGCTTAAACCAAAGCCGGCTAGTATAATCCATTCGATCCTGATCCGTGCAATACCGCACGTATCTGATCGAACCCTGCCATATAACTATACGGCCACTAGTACAAAACTGTCCGATCCTGATCCGTGCAATACCGCACGTATCTGATCGGACCCTGCCATATCTCCATACGGCCTCTACAGCGTTTCGCCCGAAAGCTGAGTAACTGAAAGTGTGGTGGACTCTAAAGACTCGTCAATACTATGGCTGTGGATTTAACCACTGGCACGTCAGAGGTATAAGCCAATACGTGACGAGCCACCAGCTATTGACCAAAAGGGACGTCGATGAGGAAGCTCACCCCGACACCCAACTGAGCCTGTCAGTGACAATATCCGTACAGTCCGGTCCGTTCGTCTATGAGTATCGCATGGCGGGCCTAGGGGGTTGGTAAAAGTCAGACCCCCAAAGGCGGTACAAGTCGTGTCGGAGTGTAGCCCAGAACGCCCTGAGATACTACTGGAATACCTACCAGTAAATCTCCTGCCTCGGCCGAGGGCTTTGCGTAATGGCTCTCCTAGACACAGCGCGACCTCACCCCCAATACCGGGAGAGACGAACCCCTGCAGATCCGCTCACTGCCTCCATGTGGCTCGGGACTGTACCCAACTAAAACCTGTTTGCACGACTCCTTTGAGCCGTGGTAGGGTAGTAATCAAAGCACAGTGGGAACTCACACGAGACAAATGACGATCTCAGGTCGATGAACTAACCTGTACACATGTCACCTGGGAACTGCTATCTGACGTCTGGTATAAGACCAACTAGCAGGTTCCCGGCGAGTCCTGTCCGGTGTACTCATAACCCAATGAGCACCTGTATACATCTTAGGTGAACCAACTGACACCAGTGGCTTGTGAGACCGGCCACCGCCCCTCGTCGGGGTCTCGACTGTATACACTAGTCTACTAATGGAGTATCGATGCCCAGTCTCGAAACTCCCACGACTAGGGACATTTTAAGGATGTGCTTATAGACCCCAGCTCCCACGTATATGATCGCCATCATACTGCTGGTCGTCAAGCAAGAATCCTAGGGGCTCTATCAACGTGTAATAGCGACATGTCAGGTCACCTAAAGCAGTACACGATGATAAAGATAAACCAGATAGCATACTATCATCTCGAGTAAGACTGTCCTCCTGGGATAGGTCCTCCCTCAATCATTGCAATCACGTGCCTGTGATCCAATAATTGACTCTGAGGGCACTATCTCCAACACCTTATTGGTATTGGTCCTCAATCCAGCTTATGAAGACGAAGCAATCTTCGATTGGATGGCTTACTGTTTGGTGGTAAGGGCAGTAATTAGGATTGTTGTCATCGCCTGGCTGCAACGGATGTTTTGGATCCGGCAGATTGATGAGTCTGCTGCGCACTGCCAGCTCGAACAGTCTCCTCGTTTTATCCGGGAGAAACGAGTAAGGACGTCCCAGTCTCTCCTCGAGGGATGGGCGTGGACGCATATTGTTTTGGCGAACAACCGGCTTTAAGTTGCTCGGTTATTGTTGAGTATTGGCGACGAAAGTTTCTTTTCCTTTCCCCTTTTCATTTCGAGAGTCTGTCTTCGGAAGAGATGGTCTATGACCCATCTGATCCATTTGGGCCAGCTTGTCGATCAAGACCTGGAAAGTAGTTGGCTTGATAAACATCATGAATTGCGAAATGGTCGCTTGAGGGTCGAGAGTACCCACGAACATGCCTACCGCGGGCGCTTCTTCGATGCGCTGCTCGCATTTCGACCATAAGTTCCGCCACCGTATTGCATATTGAACCCGTGTTTCTCCTGGCTTTACCCTGGCGTTAATCAATGCGGTGATCGGGGTGCGCTCGCTAGCACTTGTGAATCTCTGTGTAAACAGCAGCTCCATCTCTGCAAATGTTTTGACAGAGTCGTTAGGAAGCTCCGAATACCACTCAAATGCCGTCTCCGACAAGCTACCAACAAACTGGCGGAGTAGAAGTTTATCATCACCCCCGGTGTTGCCGCAGAAGGCCCTGAATTGAGCGACGTGCTGATGCGGATTGCCCGTCCCTTTATATATATGGAATTTAGGGATCGTATATCCCGACGGTTACCTTATTTGGTCATATCAGCCTGGATAGGGTCGTCTAGTCTTAACGATCTGCCCGGTCGTTTCGCTCGCATGATGAGCTCGTATTTGCTGAGCAATGTAATCATCCAGAGCGGCCTTGGAGATAGTCTCCTCCTTGGCTACTGAAAGAGCCGGGGGAGGGTTTGATGTCTCCCCTCTGTCGTCTTCAACGATAATCGGGGGGTCTTCAGCTGGAGGTTCCGGCTGTAATATCATCCCGGCCATATCTTGGAACAAAAGAGCCATTCGTTTTATGTTGGCCGCCTGTTCCGCAGCCACTTTTTCTTTCCTCTTGAGCATTCTTCGGAGGAAATCAGCATCAGTTTCTTGTTCCTGACGCTGTTCTGAGGTCTCTGGATTGTCTTTCGGCCCCGTGAGTGCGTCCATTGCAGTTAGCATTTCCTAAAGTTTCTGCTGTTGCTGCTCCTGAGCCTTTGTTATCGATCGAGTAAGCGGTCGATGACCTGTGGAAGCACGACTTTCCTCTTTTCCGGAAGCCATATAAACGGTATGTGTTACCATGCCCCCAGACTTGGGGCGTTCAGGTTCAGCATCCTTGCGGTTCGCCGCGGTTACAGGGGCTTTCTCCGGCCTCCTTCTCTTGTGAACGGTTGACGTTGAGGGGGCCGTTGCAGTGGGCACCCAAACAGCTGTTATCTTTTGTGGCTTGACAGGACGGTTCTCTTCTTGCTGAACTTTCACTTTTTTATGTCGGCGAGGGTAATCTTGATCAATCCCCGATTCCTGGACCTGTCGCCAGACTTTGTAAATTTTGGAGGACAGCTGCTGAGGGGGCTGCTCCGGCTTCTTTTCTGTAGCATTCTCCACAGGTGGAGGAGATCTCTTCAGCACAGCAGTCGGAGAGTTTTTGCGCACCCTCCTTAGCGGTTCGAAGTTGTTCCCAGTTGGAACACCAGCGTCGACTTCCGCCATGAGAGCTGGCGGAGTCAGTCCAGAAGGGGAATTGCCCCCAACTTTCGTCACTCGGCGCCAGTGACGACGTCGAGCATGTCGTGCGGCCGGGATCACCTCCGCTGTTGGATCAGCTTTTCCATGCCCCCTGTTCTGATGAGAGTCTACTGTTGGCGCCAGCCTGTCAAAGACAGATGCTTGCTGAGAGGGAACGGCCAATCTTGAAAAGGCCGATTTTCATACAGGGAAAACGGCCTTGGTTACTTCACCCGGAGAGGTAGTTGAAACGACCAGTCTTGTGAAGACCGTCTCCTTAGCCGGAGAAGCAGCCTTGGTGACTTTAGGAGTAGGAATGGCTATCCGCTTCAGGATAACGCCTTCTGGTATTAGAGGCTTCTTCACGGGCCCGTTGGAGCTTTGGCCCAGTCTGCTGAAAACTGAGGTGCTTGGTTTGGGCGACCCGTTAAGTGGGGTCGCAGTAGCTGCAAGCCGATCAAAGACCGACTTTTTCAGAGCTTCTTGCGATGGTACAGGGGCATTGAAGCTCATCGGTGGGAGTATGGTCCTGAAGAACTATCCAGTGGTGGTCTGAGTCACCTATTCCACCGGCACAGCGAAGATAGAGGCCGCGTAGGGCCCGTAAGTTACACCTCCGGACGGGATGGAGTGAGAGCTGCAGTTGCAGTTAGTGTTGTTTGAAACCATTGATCTTCTGTTTTCTGCACGGAGCAAAACATCAAATCTTTGTACCTCGAATCCATAGGCAACCATAGCAAACCACGATTTGTTCACGAACACGACACACGAAGTTTGGAGTGGAAAGAGGAAAATGTCCCACCGGACGTGCCAGAATCTGTTCCCCGCCGAAACACGTGACCGGGACGTTAGGACGTCAGGGCCTGAATTCCGAGGGCAGATACTAATTGGTGCTATCCGTCCACCTCTCCGAAGATGCCAAGTTTATTTATGACACCATGCATCGAAGGTCTAAATGGATGCGGCCGATGTAGCAGATTTCGTCAGATTCCCCCTCATTTGAGGGGTTTTTGATTGTGGGGACGCTCTTCCCTGCAAGCGCAAGCCCCTGCAGTTAATTACGCTACCGCATCGCGGTAACCACTTTCTCCTTCTCCAGATGGTCACTTTGTATCGTGTGTGTTTGTTTTGTTTTCGGTTGCCCGTGGATTGTATACGGAGACTAATTTATGTCGTCGCCCGTAGGGCGTGGATTAGTCCAAATCTGTATTTTCTTAGATTTGGGTTTGGGGTTTGGGTTTAATGATACGTTAGTCTCATTTGAGACTAAGATCAACTTAAACGTTAGTTAAGGATACGTTAGTCTAATTTTAGACTAAGATCAACTTAACGGGATCATTTAGATTCAACAAAAGAGCATTTGGGCTCTATTGTTTAGTTTAGGGACATTACGGTCAATTAGTTTAAGGACATTACGGTCCAAGGTTAAGGACATCATAGTCCATGGGCTTAAGGACCCCACAGTCCGAGGTTAAGGACATCATAGTCCGTGGGTTTAAAAGTACCCCACAGTCCAAGGTTAAGGACATCATAGTCTGTGGGTTTAAAAGGACCCCACAGTCCGAGGTTAAGGACATCATAGTCCATTGGTTTAAGGACCCCACAGTCCGAGGTTAAGGACATTATAGTCCATGGATTTAAGGACCCCACAGTCCATAGAATGATTGGTTATCGGGCCTGTCACCTCTCTGAAGACGTTGAAGGATTACAACGACAAATATCAGAGGAGTGAAGAGATGTACCCTTGAACCAAAGTTGATTGGGAAATCTGTAGTCCAATTTGGAACTAAAATCAATTAATTAGATTATGAGCACATTGGCTCAGTTAAATCTGAATTGAGGACTTATGGCCGACTTGGGCTGGGTCCAATTAGATTTGAATGTTGGCCATTTGTTGGACTGTTGAACATTTGTCTGGGTCCAGCCCCTCATTATTTAGCAATGCTAAACAAAAGTTTGGGGGGGGGGCTCTGATAATATTTTGTCTTTGGCTGAGCACTAACCATTATAGCTCTAGATTTTAAGGCTCATTTGAAGGGGAGATTTGCCTCTGGAAAATTTGGTCAATTTGGGCTAGACTGGTTTTAAAATAGTGTTAAACACAAGCACATATTTGGCGATCACGTGTTTCCACGTGATGCACTTTAAAACAGTGTTAAAACACTGGGGACAAAATGCTCAAAATAGTGTTAAACACTAAAAGTGGGGTGGTCACGTGGGGTCACGTGAGGCGCCTGAGAATTGGGCCAAACCTCCTTTATTTTACCCTTAAATCCGCAAATAAGTGTTAAACACTTAGCCTTCAGGCCATCACGTGTGAGCACGTGAGGCATCTGAAAATGGGGCCAGACTTCCTTTATTTTGTTCTCAGAATATTCAAATAATTATTAAACACTTTTAGTCTTCCGGCCATCACGTGTGGGCACGTGATGGGTACCCATGCATTGATTATAAAAGTGTTTATTAGGGGTCACGTGGGAACACGTGAGGGTGCCCAAAATTAATTCTTCTCTTGGATTTTTTTCCTTTTGTTTTGAGAGTCACGTGAGGCATTGCCTCCAAGCTTTTTTCCTTCTCATTTTGGGGAGTCTGTTTAAGGGTCACGTGAGGGCACGTGACCTTGTCTTGTTCTTTCTTTTCTGCTTATTGAGAATGAGGGTCACGTGTTACCACGTGACCAAGTTTTTTACATGCATGGAGAGCTTTAAGTCTCTTAGTTTGAGAATTAAATTGTTTGGTAGGGTTGAACCCTAATTCTGTTTTGAGGAATTAAATTCCTATGTATATGGAAGAATTAATTTCTTATGTAAGGTTAAACCCTAGTTTTATTTGGAGGAATTGAATTCTTATGAATTTGGAAGAATTAAATTCTCATATAGGGCTAAACCCTAATTTCATTTGGAGGAATTAAATTCCTATGAATTTGGGGGAATTAAATTCCCTAAACTCAATTCTCCCTCTAAGTTTTGGATCTGCATGGCAGAATCTCCCCGATGAGAATTAAATTCTCAACTTGTGGGAAAATCTGCTTTTGCAGATATTCAACCAAAGGAAGAACTAAGTTCTTATTCAGAAGAGTTAAACACTTAAATTTGAGAATTAAATTCTCTTTTATTTTATGGAGCTTAGATCTCTTTCCCCTTTCTCACCTACGGTTTCTTTTCTCTGAAAAGATCTTCTTTTCTCTCTTGAGGATTAAATTCTCCTCTTTTTTTCTCTCTGTTGTTGTTTTTTCTCCAAAAAATCCAAGATTCCTTCTCTTCTCTTCTTGGCTCCTATTTATAGGAGAAAGAAAAGAATCAATTTGTTTAGTCAATATTTTATTAAAAGATTTTGGTTGTTTTCTTGTAACCAACACGGTCTTTTTGATCACTCGGTGAATTTTATTCACCATTGGATTTTTGATCCAAAAGATATTCTGTTTGTTATTCTTGATGAATTTCAGGGAAGTCTTTCCTTGTATAAAATGTTTCCATAAATTGGTGATTTTTAATCACCATTGGATTTTTAATCCAACGGTGCTCCACTTTACAGAGCACAATCTCTTTTTGTTTGGAAAGATTTAAACAAATATTTTTCCATTTAGGATCTTTGATTTCCCTTAATTGGAATTTAATTCTATTAGTTCAGAAGGCTTAAGAGCCTATCACGTGTTGGCACGTGATCCCACTATTTGATCATTGAAATAGAATTTAATTCTATCAATTAAAGAGCTTAGGAACCCATCACGTGTTGGCACGTGACCCCCTTAATTAAACATTTTATTAAGAATTTAATTCTGCCGTTTAACAGAACTAAGAAATCATCACGTGTCAGCACGTGACCCTTGGTCACGTGTGAGCACGTGATGCCTTAGGGTTTTTCCTTAGTGTTTTATTATATCTTTTTAATCCCTTTTGGTGGGTTTTAAAGGTCCATCACGTGTGGGCACACGACTCCATTAATTGCTTGCTTGATTAGAATTTTAATTCTATTATAACAGAATCCCAGGAAGCCATCACGTGTTAGCACGTGACCCTTGGTCACGTGTGAGCACGTGATGCGCCATTGGGGTTTTTCCCGATATTTTATGAGGGAATAATGTCTAGCCTCTAACAAAACAATTGTTAATCTAATCTCAAATCGCGGTCAAGACTATCAATAAATTGATAGCGCGCCCGATAAGAATGTTAACTATTCTTTTGTTAAATTTTATAAACTTCATAAGATTTAGAAGGAGTTAAGAAATTCTTCATCTTCCATTAATCTACCATAATCCTACGAACCTTATCAAGCAATGAATTATTCGCGTGTGATGGAGATAGAAGAACGGATAGAGATCATGATGTAAATAAAGAAAATAAATGCAATAATAAAACAACTACCTTTATTAATCAACTTAATCAATTACACTTTTTGTTCCTTTAGAAAGTGAAATACAAAACCCTAGTTTGCTTCTCGATCTGTCTTGAAGGAGATAACTGAACAGCCGATTGATCAATCTGGATGCGTGAGTCAACTTGAATTTCGTGATCTCTTCGGTTTGATGAACTTCCAAGAGGGGTTCTGGGTTCTATTTATAATCACAGAAGTTGCAATCCCTAAATTCCATAAATTAGGGTTTGTTGAGATGATCCTACACAGAAAATCCCAAATCTCAACTTCCTATATCGGCGGCGGTTCCGCCGCAATAATGTGCTTTTGGCCACGTAACCGCGGCCGTTTGGTATCCTCGTTGCTTCAAACTTCTGGAGCTTCATTTTGTTGACATGTGGCGATCTTTTGAATATCTGGATTTTGAAAATTTTCTCTAAATCTCTACCAGAATTGATTTCATGATTTACTTCAATATTTCAGTAGATTTGATCTCGATATCTCGGATTTCCTTGATTCCAGTCCTGATATAATTTCTGCACAATATCTCAATGAATAATGTTAATAATATTTGATATTTTTGAGATATTATCCTAACCATTTTATATGATATTATATTTTAAGAATATTGATTAAGAATATTCGATATGATATGCATATTGTAAATTATAAAAATATTATATAAATATTATATGCATACATTTTCCTTCATAATGTTAATTATAATATATAAACATATGAAAATAGTATTTTTACAGTTAAACCCTCATATATGTCATATTTATAATAAACACCTTTAGATATTTAAGAAAAGTAAGGAAAATATCATATCAAATGTGCAGTTTTATCGACTGAACAAATGTCGATGCAGACCAGGGCCTCTGGGACCGGGACCCCTGTGTTTCATGGATCGCCCCAGGAGCGGACGCCAGAATCTGGAGGTTCGTCACGTCGATTGACTGCCGCTCCAGCTCCCGCTGCCGCTCCCACTCCCGCTGCCGATCTATTTGCTGGCTAGACACTCGAGCAGAAGCTTAATCTTATTGACGCGTACGTCCAGGCTGGGAGGCCCGTACCTCCGGTAAGTGTGATAACCCTTACATATATACACACATACGCACATATCACAAACATACACAATCATACATACACACATACACGCACAAGCATACACACACACATGCATACATACACACATATCACATATACACATGCATACATATCGCATGTCACATACAGACAATCATACACACACACATGCATACATACGCACATATCACATACACACATGCATACACATGCATACATACACACACATGCATACATACACACAGACACACACATGCATATATACGCACATATCACATACACACATGCATACATATCACATGTCACATACACACAATCACACACACACACATGCATACACACGCACATATCACATACATATACACAGAGACAAACACACGTGCATACATACGCACATATCGCATGTCACACACACACATGCATACATATCACATGCATACATACACGCGCGTGCACACACATGCGCACACACAGGTACGTGCGCGCACACAAGCATACACAGAAATAAACACGCGCGCGCACACACAAGCATACATACACACACGCACACAAACAAGCGCGTGCACACACACATATGATTAATATAAAATATTTATACTAATTCATGTATTTTAAACTTTTAATCGCAGGGTATTTATCCAGGAAATCCATGAGCGCCTCCTTTGTGATCGACTCTCACACCTTTCGTCCTCCGTTGATTTTTCATTTCCCTCTTTTGTAAATTTATGATGTTAAGAGTGTAAAGAAACGCGTAGTATGTATTGTAATTGTATTTGGATAATCGATATTTGAATGAAATGGAATTTGTATTAGAATCGTTATTTGACTTGAATGGAATCAATATTAAATTGAAATAGATTGGATTGGAGATTTTCTTGGCTGTTTTAATTTTTTTTTACTGTAATCCACTCTATTTCGACGGCAATTTCCCGTCGAAATATAGAAAAATATTTTTAAATGATTCCTGAAATAATTTTTTTGACTTAAAAAACTTATATATTTCGACAGAAATTACCCGTCGAGAAAAAAACTATTTCGACGGGAATTAGCCGTCGAAATAGTTTAGATTATTGCGATGGATTTTAGCCGTCGAAATAACCTATTGCGACGTAACCTATTGCGTCGGCATTCTTTCGTGGCTATTTGGTGTCATCCGACAAAATAGGTGTCTATTTACTGTAGTGAAGTGATGCAAAGGTACCATAAACTTTTCTTTGTACCAGAAAACCCCCTAACGAAATTAATATATGATTAACAAAAAATATAAAATGACTAAAACACCAAACATATATCAATTTAAAAACTATTTTTTAAGAGTTAATATATGTTGGGTATTGATTCAGTCATTTTCTGTTTTTTTATATAATCAAACCTTAACTCCATTAGAGAGTTTTGTACAAAGAAAATTTGTGATAGTTTTGCATTATTTTAAATGCTAATGGTAGTTTGAAAGAAAGTGACTAAAGACACTACAGAATTTACATTTCAGCAAGAATTCCGCGGCACTATCTGTATGTATGTATCTGTGTGTGTGTATATATTCTTAAATTATCGCTCACTCTAGAAAGGAAACCTACGATGACAAATATGGATCCTAGCCCTTCAAAATTACTATCTATCAACAAGTAACAAAGATTAATTTGAGTATAGTTTTTATAATTATACATGTAAATCAAATTAATTTTGCAACAAATTAAGTGCCACCACTTCATGTTGCCTTGGAACGAAAAACGCATATCAATCTTAATATTTTATATGAACGTGCATGGCGTGCATCATATATTAAATTATATATTTGATATTTTTTTGGCCGGGTTCAAATATGTTATGATTGAAAAGTTGGACCTAACCTAACCTTTTCTCTTTCAAACACAAATTAAAGGAATCACTCTACCATCCACGAGGGGACCTTACATATATGGATCCAATTTCATTAAATTTATTTTCAATATTAAGCGTGAGAGAGACTATTATTTATATATATAGAGAGAGAGAGAGAGAGAGAGAGAGACCCAGGAATTTTGATCAGAGGGGGGGACACATCGACAATCATGCATAATAAATTTTTATTGAAATGCTCAACTACATTGTACATTTATGACTTCATAATTTGAAAATAAAAAAATATTAAATTAATATAAAAATAATTTTTACAATATTATATGCCTGGGCTTCATAACTTGGATTCTATTATTTTATTTAAAAGTTACTCCTAGCTTAGAATGTGCGATGGGACTAAGTAGTTTTTTTTATCCATGTTTAAAAGAACATGAGTGGGGGATTTGAACACATAACCTTCTAACTTAGAATCTAATGTATTACTAGTTGAGCTATATGCTCTTATAGATTAATTTAGAAAAATTAAATATATATAAAAATATGTATCCAAAAATACCTGACTTAAATTGTAACCAATACTCGATCATTTTTTCCCGAAATTTAAGAGGGGCACATGCCTCCTCTCGCATCCATCTGGGTCCCCTTTGTATATACGTAGACATGCATGTATATATAGAATATAGCTCAAAGTTTTGTCACTGGATTTTCATGATATTTATATTAATGGGTTTTTTTCTTCTTTATTCTACCTTCCTAAACTTTCGTATTTCTAAATTAGATCCTCAAAAACTTTATATTTCTAAATAAGACCCCCAAATCCTTTAAGTTGTCTAAATTGGTACTTGGTTAATTTTTCATACAAATTCCATTTAAAATAACTATTTTACCTTTATCATCCTCGTCTTATTCCATACTCCATCAACACCATTCTTCAATTTCTTTTCACATTCCAACATCCAATCATATATTAGAATTGTGCCATCTATAATTACAATTCTAATGGTACTTCTCTTAAACATCGAAACCGTCATCATGATTAACAAACGATTATTTTTTTCATAGAGGACTAAATATAGTAAGCAAGAATAGATGGAGGGTTGATTAGGTTGCTAAGGGTAGATTAAATATTTAGCAGTGTAGTTAAGCTGATTAATCACTATTTAATTGATAGGGATCTGATGATGATGATGCTCGTAAGTGGGATTTCCTCAGATTAAGGCACGTAGTGGATGACGTGTCATCCACATAAGCCTGCTAGATTTCAGGGGGCTGTAGAGCGGGAATAAGTATGATGCATGGGAGACATTACTCGGCACCTCACCTCCGAGGTTGCGCTCGAGCTTTCAGATGACCTCCCCGAAGCACGTTCCTCTTTCCGCTGGCCGCCAACCAATAGCTCGTCCCCGAGCTACCCAATAGCCGAGACTTCTCAGCTCACTTGCTCGTCTTCAAGATATCCTATATTTGATATTCCTCAACGTCCCTGTTTGGCTGGGAGCATGGAGCCCAAGTGCCCCCATAACGGCTCCATGTATCTTGCCACGACGAGATCTCCACCGCTCTACGTCCCGCATCTCATGCTAGTGTATCTCGCCATTAATAGGCGTATCTCGCTATCAACGCGAACGTGACGCAGGGGCGTAACAGACGGCGAGAATCTCGCATCGTCTCCCTCCAGGTGACCGCTATACAAACCCCTCTTTCAGACGACTCAGATATCTGGAACTCATTCCAATATGCCGCTACTCTGCCCTAATATTCCTTGGTACTTATCTCTTTCAGATGAATCAGATATCTGGAACTCATTCCAATACGCCGCTACTCTGCCATAATATTCCTCGGTACTTACTTGATCGTCAGAGGGTCCTACGGTGACTTCTCATCTTAGGACTTCCCTTGCAGGAAGCTCGGCGTCAATAACAACCAACAGTCCATTGAGATCCACACGCTCAACCCTTATATCAAATCTCAACTGTTCAGCATTGCTGGTAATAAGATCGACGGAGGACAACTTCTGAGGGAGATTCAGACCTCCATCAGTTAGCGCCCTCCATGGGCCCGCTTTTCCACCCAAAAAATTTGATCTTCCGCCATCGATTCGATGGCCAGCGATCATCGCAACGAAGATCCCAGCACGAGCCATTCCGTCCTCCGCAACGGAGAAGGGGGTGATTTCACTCCTCCTCTAAACATCATCGAAGCTTTATCGGCACGGATCGACCAGCTGACAGCGATGCTAGACGCGCTCGCTCATGTCTAAACTGCCAGCCACGCCCAGCAAATTGCCACCCCAACTCCCCAGAATGACGGTGTACATAAGGTGACAGAGGGACGTGTTCAGGTCTTTAGCCTCGCTCAGGCCAACCACAACGCCGCGGAACACCGGCATGCCGATTCCGGCTGTCACGACCCCCATACGAGAAATGATTTTATGACTCGTTGGGAGCCGGAAAGTCCAACACCGAGGTCTTGGGACCAACCAGATTATCGTTTCAACACTCGCCGCGCTCGCTCGCCCTCCGAAGAGACGTTGGTCAGGTCGCCTGATTCCAGGAAAGACCGACGTCACCATACTCATCGAGGCTACGCACATAGCGCACGTCGGGACGAGCCACAAAGTGTCCACCGTGAGGATCTGAAGAATGTGATAGAGTGAACCCGAAGCCGTTCCATCGCGTAAGCCCGAAGCAGAAACAACAGGCACTCCGACTATGGAGATTCCTCGGGGTACCAACAGCGAATTGAGGTCCTCGAGAAGAAGATTGAGGAGATGCGGCTCGCCACCCGTTCACCTGGAGGATTAGCAAAATACTCCGCGGATTCTCTCACGAGGCCTTTCACAGAGCAGTTACAAAGTGAGCGGGTCTCGTCTCGGAACAAACCGCCTAAGGTGGCCCTCTTTGATGAGAAGTCCGACCTAAATGACTACTTGGACGTGTTTACGGCGGGCATGAGCTTTTAAGATAACTTAGACGTGGCTCAGTGTCGAGCCTTCCCCCCATCATTCGAGTCGGGCGAGATTGGTTCTATGGCCTTACTCCGCGTTCGATCTCAACCTTCGACGAGCTGGTTACTCAGTTTCTCTGTCATTTCGTCGGCAACTGACGACAGAAGAGGACGGTCGACTACTTGTTCGCCATTAAGAGCGAGGACAGGGAGTCTTTCAAAGAATATATTGCTCGTTTCTACAATACTCTTCTGGAGATCCCCGAGCACCGGGATGAGACAATCATGACCATCCTGAAGTCTGGTCTTAGGCACAAATAGTGGTTCCACTCTTTTGCATTGGTGCAACCTAAGAACCTGATCGAGGTAAAGGTCTGGACCGGGCGGGAAATCCAACTCGAATCCGAGATTAAGTCTCACCTTTTCCGAGGATACCGGACAGACCAAAAGAAAAGGGATCTGGAAGAAGACAAGAAGAAGGCTGATCGGTCGAAACCTTATACGCCGAGGTTTCGAGAGTACACGCCTCTCAATGTCTCGCAAGCCGAGCTGCTAGAGGAGGTAAGGAGCGAAAGATTCTTCAAGCTGCCACCGATGACATAAAAGCCGGGCAAGCAAATCCACGGCCCGTATTGTGCCTATCATCGGATGCTAGGGTACCTAATCGAGGATTGTAAACAGCTACGCAATTACATCGAAGAGCTGATCCACTCTGGTAACTTGGCAAAATACCTGCGAGACAAATGTCAAGCAGATAGGGGGCAAGCCGACCAACTTGAAGCCGGAGAGCTGACTATTAGGAAGATCATGGTCGTCACCGACTGACCCGAGTCCAAGAAACAAGGACATCCACCGAATCCGGCCATTCAATATAAGAGAGTTTAAACTGGCCGGCGGGTAGCTTCATGTCCGTCAAGCAAAGACCATCCCTTCACTCAAATAAATGAAACTCGATATGCCTAGAGTAGCTTCCTGGCAGACGAAAACGTGGATCTAAAGCCCTTATCACGAGGCCGCCGGGTAGCTTCCTGCCCAACAACGCTGTGATCCAAAACCCTAATCACGAGGCGGCCGAGTAGATTCCTGCTCGGCCAATCCATATTAGGTAGCTTCCTGCCCAACGAAGACGTAGATCCAAAGCCCACATCACAAGGCAGCCGGATAGCTTCCTGCCCGGCCAATCCACCATGCGTAGCTTCCTGCCCAACAGCGCTATGGATCTAAAGCCTTCATCATGAGGCCACCAGGTAACTTCCTGCTTGGCCCATTCACCATAGGTAGCTTCCTTCCCAATGAAGACGTAGATCTAAAGAACTCATCACGAGGCCACCAGGAAGCTTCCTACTCGGCCTATCCCCAGCGGGTAGCTTCCTGCCTAACAACACTGTGGATCCAAAGCTCTCATCACGAGGCGACCGGGTACCTTCCTTCTAGGCCCATCCACAATGGGTATCTTCCTGCCCAACGAAGACGTGGATATAAATCCCTCATCATGAGGCGGACGTGTAGCTTCGTACTCGGCCCATCCACAATGGGTAGTTTCCTGCCCAACGAAGACGTGGATCTAAAGCCTTAATCACGAGGCCGTTGGGTAGCTTCCTGCTCGGCCTATCAGCAGCGGGTAGCTTCCTGCCCAACAACGCTGTAGATCCAAAGCCTTCATCACGAGGTGGCCAGTTAGCTTCCTGCTCGGCCCATCCACAGTTAGTAGCTTCCTACCTAATGAAGATGTGGATCCAAAGTCCTCATCACGAGGCGGCTGGGTAGCTTCTTGCCCAGCCCATCCACCGCGGGTAGTTTCCTGCCCAACAACATCGTGAATCTAAAGCCCTCATCATGAGGCCGTCGGGAAGCTTCCTGCTCGGCCCATCCACCGTGGGTAGCTTTCTGCCTAACAGCACCATGGATCCAAAGCCCTCTTCACGAGGCAGTCGAGTAGCTTTCTGCCAGGTCCATCTACAATGGGTAGCTTCCTGCCCAAGACGCCGTGGATCTAAAGCCCTCTTCACGAGGCAGCCGGGTAGCTTCTTGTCTCGCCCATCCACAGCAGGTAGCTTCCTTCCATGGACCCATTGTTAGTGATATATGCCCTAGAGGCCATTATTGTATAGTACTGGTTTGTATATTACATTTTAGAAGCTTGGGATATACACACATATAATAACAGTCTTGCTCAAAATGGTAGTATGCTACTTGGTTTGATTCTACCTCAATATGTGTATATGTTTCTTTTAGCATATCGCTAATACATATTGGTATAGCCCTTAGGATCTTTACTTGACTACCAGCGTTGTGATGGCAGTCACACTAGTGGGGGCTGGGTAGTCTATAAGCATATCCTTATACATGTCCCTAGTCGTAGGATTATCGAGACGGGGCATCAATACTCCAGAGTAGACTAGTGTATACGCTTCTCATCCCAGCATGGGAGATAGTCTGTTCCACATCCATTGGTATATTGTACCAGAGATAGTATACAGGTACTCATTGGGTTATGAGTTACACTGGACGGACTTGTTGGGAACTGCTGGTTGGTATTATACCTATCGTCAGGTAGCAGTTCCCGGATGACATGAGTACAGATTAGTCCGTTGACTTGACATCACTATTCTTCTCAAGTGTGTTCCCACTATACTTAGATTACTATCCTACCACAGCTCAAAAGAGTCGTGCAAACAGGTAGTAGTTGGGTGCAGTCCTGAACCACTGGGAGGCAATAGTGGTTAGATAGGATTCATCTCTCCCGGTATTAGGGGTTGATATCGCGCCGTGTTCGGAAAGACATTACACAAAGTCCCTGGCCAGGGCAAGCGAAATTTACTGGTAGGTACTCCAGTAGTTTCTCAGGTGTATTGGGCTCTATCCCGGCACGACTTGTTACGCAATTAAGGGCCTGACGGTTACCACCCCCTAGGCACGATATGCGAGTATCTTAGACGAACAGACCGGACTATACGGAGATTGTCACAGATCGGCTCAGTAGGAGTTTGGATGAGTTTGCTCATCGGCCTTCTTATCGACAAATACCTGGGTAGCCGTTACGCACAGCTAGTGCCGCTGACGGACTTATGGTTAAACTGACTGCCAGCGTACTGTCGAGTCTTTAGAGTCCTACACAGAGGGTTTCCCTGCTTCGGGCGAAACGATGTAAAGATCGTATGGTTTTACGGCATGGTTCCGATCATATACGTATACTGGCTATACGGATGTTGTTCGAACGGATAATACTAGTGGGCTTTGGTTTAAGACGGATTCTAGAATTATATTATTGGATTATTATTATCTCATTATATGCGTATTTTTCGGAATACGAATACGGGTATATATATATGGTGAGAGCATTCTTGTAATTTCATAAGAGATGCTTCTAGAAAGAGATACCTCATTATTTGGATTTATCTATTTATGGAAATAAATTAATGAGGTGGAAATTGGAGATATTTGTGGCATGGGGTGAAGCATGGCTCATTACATTTGTTTATTGGTTTGTATTTACTATTGAAGCATGGTTACTATTTTCAATTGGAAAATAATTCATGCTTCATGTGAGATGAGTATGAGCCATTCACCACACTAGCTAACACTTGATCATTTGCTCATTTGCTTTCTCTCTCCAAATTTTCTCTCCTTCTTCCTCAAGACCTAAAAGCTTCACATGTGTTGTGAATCATTAGGTCTACTGAGATTAAATACTCTATTAGACTCTCTACATTTTCTAAGCTACCTATCTTGGCAAACTAGGTACCTTAGTTATCTTGGTTTAGAGGTTGGAGCTTGAGGTATAGTCTCTCGGGTGGATCATCTTCGACACGAGAAGGTCGACGATCAAGCGTGATCCGGATCATCAAGGAGCTCAAGAAGAGGAGGAAAAGAAGACCCGAAGGACTAGAATCAAGGAGGTATAAATACTAACATAGTAGTTAGAAGCTCCTAATAGAATAGCTAGTTAAGGTTTTTGTTAAGATCCTGGAGTTTAGTCGATGTTGCATAGTATGAAAAAATCGTTTTGTGCAAATTCTGCCTCCCCACAGGTGCGTGGGGTGTGCGATATCGACTTACAGTGGTATCAGAGCCTACTAAATCTTAACTAGCTTGTTAGCAAGTGATTAGAACTTCGATCAACGGAAAAATACCCGAAATTAAATTTCCGAGATATGCTTGTTGTCGATTTTTTAAAACAGTTCAAAAATTATTTCAATGACCTTAAAAATACATGCAGGCATTTCTAAGACCTAGAAAAAAATCTGAGTACCTAACTCATCAACTTTGCGGCAGAACCGCCGCCAAATACGTCATTTGGCGGTAGAACCGCCCGCCGAGTTGTTCCCAATTTTTTTGTGGTTTTGGTTCTTGGAATTATGATTTTTGGTATATTTGGTTTTTACCAAGATTGTTTGTGTACTGGTTTGTGCATGGGGTAAACACGGATAAGTATTATCGATCGAAATTCTAAGTTCTTGGCTAATCGGTGTTTCTGTATTTATATATGTGTTGCTAAACGTCTGCTAATCGCTATATGTCGATTAGTGGGGGTTGCAAATATCTTTATTGTGATGGTTTGTGTATATGAAGTACTGGATCATCGTGGATGAATAGCCGGGGGATGTGAGAAGAGTGTTTTCTTTTCTTTCATTCATGTAAATTTATAAATTGATATAATATTATTTTTGCGGGGCACATCTGGGTTGAGGTTGTAGCCACCGTTGTATTATTTTATTTACTTTTTCTTGCTCCTAAGATAGACCCAAGGTGGGGTGCACAAACTACCGAGTTCTTGAAGTGCCGAGTGGTCTACTCATTTTATTGAGGGAGGTTGCTTCACTTCGGGAATTTTGCGGGTAGTTTGCCGCACCCGTAGGAGTCTAGGGTAGGGTTTGGCTATTCATCACAACCGTGAAATCCGTCCTTCGTTCTAGGCTAAAATGAAACACGGAAATTCTAATATATCCAATATATCCATCTGCGTTGCTGTGATCTGTGATCTGGAATGCCTATTATTGTGTAAGACGAATGGCAATATATATTATATATATAATAAATGTTGCTTATGTTTTGCACCCGCGCTAGTCTAGCCCCCCCTCAGCCGTTAGTTAAGTAACCTAACGGTGCATGACGGGGCCTTGTGGCAAATGCGGATAGCATAAGCGTACGTTCTATTTTCGTTTCTTTTCTGAATGATAGGGTTATATGATGGGATCATATTAATATTGATTAATGCAAGGAAAACAAACCAAAGTTTAAATCGTTGGAACAATTTCAAAATCACTCGATTTTCTTGAAAAACAAATTCTAAATGCGGAGTCTAAACCACTCCTTTTAAAAGCTATCATGGTTCCGTCGACTATATCAAGTTCATTACGTTCACGGTTTTGCCAAAACCATTCGTAGCCCTCCGTCATTTCAGATGGGTATTCAGTAGTATTCAAGCTATGTATTTTGACCTTCGCCAAGACATAGTGATTGGTAGCTGCTGCTTATTCATCTGTAGCATAGATAGATACATTGATTTGGGACAGTCGTACAGCTATTTTGGCCTTCGTCAAGGATTTGTACGGAGGGGTTCAAATTAACCTGGATAATGACGGGTAGAACTTGACTTACGTCTTATGATATGTTGGCCTTCGTCAAGGTCATAAGAGCCTGGGGCAAAAATCCAAATCAGGAGTTTCAAAAGAAAATGAAACTTGCTAGTGTTGCATACCATTTAGAGTGTGATGATTTTGGTAGGATTCCTTCAAGGTTTTCATACGATGATATTTGGATTCTGATCCTATTGTGAGTATCCGCTACTCTTTGAGAGATTTTTCACTAAACAATCAATGCTATAAACCAAGTAGGAGCCTAGAACGGTGTTAGCGGGGTTACGCCTCCAGGGAAAAGAGGTTATGTAATTAAGGAACTTTGCGAAAGCGTTGAAAAACCTCCCTCGAAATACCGACACTAGCCTGGCCGAAAGGTTAAGCATGAATTGTAGGGTGAGATTAATCCTGACTAATTCTTCTTTTATGGTTTGAAGGAGGATTCGAAAAATAGTGGGAGTCATCCTGTTTAGATAAACTAATAACCAATCTAAACTTGTAAGAGTATCATGCTGAGTGTTTTCTTCTCTCTCTTAACTGCAGCGACCAAAATGACCGGGCTTAAGTTACTGCTAGATAATAATAAATTGACTTGGCCAAACTATAAAGATTGGCTAAAGAATGTCCAGATGGCCATTACCTATGATAACCTGGGCTACCTCCTTACTACCAAAGCCCCCGCCGTCTCAGGTCCAGATTCCACCGTCGCGGATGTTGAGATTCGTAAGATATGAGAAATAGATTGTGCGAGAGCCAAGTGTCTCGTATTGGCCTCAATAGATAATGAACACCAGAGGTGGCATGAAAAGATGGACTTAGCTTCCATCTTCCTCCATACCAAAGATTTATATGGAGAGCAATCTCGTATCGCAAGATATGAGATCTCGAAGAAATTATTTCAGGCGAGATTGGATGTCGGGTCATTTGTAGAGGATCACGTCCTTAAGATAATTAGTTACATTGAAGAGCTCGCAGACCTTGGGACCACATTGGGGAACGGGTTGTATACAGACTTGATTCTACAGTCCCTCCCTTCTACCTACGTCCAGTTTATCTTGAATTTCAATATTCAAGGGAAGAAAGTTTCACTTTCAGACCTCCTCAACATGTTGAGGAGTGCTGAGGGCACCCGACAGAAATCCAGAGAGACACCCGCTCTGCTTATTGGGAAATCTTCCTCTTCTAGATCCAAGGCGAAAGCCAAGGAGAAGAAGAAGAAGGCCTCCACCAAGCCGAAAGGCGGTGTCAGTAAGGTAGAGGGAAATGGTAGGGCAAAAGTTTCAGGGCTGACGGTAGGGAAAGAGGAATGTTTCTATTGTCATGGGAAAGGATATTGGAAGAAAGGCTGCAGGGCTTGGAATGCCATAAACCAGGATTTGAAGTACGTTGTGGTTTCGGCTTCAGGTGTGTTTATGATTGAAAACTGTCTGTCCATTAACTCTACTTCCTGGGTACTAGATACCGGATCAGGATCTCATGTCTGTAATTCATTGCAGGTTTTAGGAAACCGTAGGGTTAACAAGGCAGGTGATATGAATCTCAGGGTTGCTAACGGAATGAGCGTGGATGTTGTATCCATAGAGGAATATCACCTAGGATTGACAAGTGGGCAGATTTTGATTTTGCGTAACTGTTTGTGTGTACCTAGTTTGGCATGTAATATCATCTTTGTATTCTTACTATTTAAAGAAGATTATGATTTTACATTTGTAAGCGATGTCGTCCACATCCACCTTAATCATTCTTTGATTGGGTCAAGTACACCAGATAACGGTATATACGTAGTAAATCAAGCTCAGGTTTTCAATGTCCAGAACACACTTAAAAGAAAGTCTCCAGAATTAAATCAGGCTTTCTTATGGTATTGTAGACTGGGTCACATCAATGAAACACGGTTGACGAAGTTACATAAAGAGGGATATTTGGATCCGTTTGAATAGCTGTCTTATGCAACTTGTCAATTATGTCTTAAAGAAAAGATGACAAAGACTCCGTTCACTGGACACGGGGTAAGAGCCAGCGAGCTCTTGGGACTCATACACAGCGACGTGTGTGGTCCAATATCTACATATGCAAGAAGTGGTTATTCCTACTTCATTACTTTTATAGATGATTTCTCAAGATACGGACATGTATTCTTGATGAAATATAAATCCGAGGCCTTTGAGAAATTCTGGGAATACAAGAATGAAGTCGAAAAACAAACCGGTAAAAGTATCAAGACACTTAGATCTGATCGAGGTGGTGAATACTTAAGTGTCGAGTTACTAGATTACTTAAAAAAGAATGGAATTCTCTCTCAGCTTACTTCTCCATACACACCTCAACACAACGGTGTATCTGAAAGGCGGAATCGAACCTTATTGGATATGGTGCGTTCCATGATGAGTAACGCTGAGTTACCGCGATCCTTCTGGGGTTATGCACTAGAATCAGCTGTATATCTCATGAACAGGGTTCCTACTAAGTTAGTGCCTACCACACCATATGAAATGCGGAGTGGGAAGAAACTCTATCTTAAATATCTAAAGATATGGGAATGTCCAGCTTTTATAAAAAGGCAGCATGCGGACAAGCTCGAGGCACGGTCAGTACTGTGTAAGTTTGTGGGATACCCAAAGAACTCCAGGGGCTATCTTTTATATTACACGGAGAATCAAAAGGTCTTTGTTTCTCGACATGCCCACTTTTTGGAAACTCAATTTCTTGAAAAAAAATAAGTGGGAGCACAATAGAACTGGAAGAAATTCCAAAACCATAAGCTATTACTGAAAGCATGGTGGAACCAGAAGTTTCGAAAGAACCGGACATCCCCGCACCACTCTGCAGGAATAGTAGGCAGTCTCATCCGCCTGAGAGATACTACGGTTTTCTCTTAAACGGGAATAAAGAGGATTGCCTCATCTACGATGATGAGCTAACTAGTTTCCAGCAAGCCATTAGGATTAGGGACTCGGTAAAATGGCTGGATGCAATGCAGACCGAAATGGAGTCCATGTACACTAACAAAGTATGGAATTTGGACATTGCTCCAGAATGGGTAAAACCTGTAGGCTGCAAATGGATCTTCAGAAAGAAGATTGGTGTAGATGGACAGGTTGAAACCTATAAGGCTAGACTTGTTGCAAAAGGTTTTCATCAAAGACCTGGTTTGGACTATGATGAAACCTTTTCTCTAGTGGCTATACTCAAATCCATTCGTATCCTTCTTGCCATTACTGCCTTCCACGATTATGAAATTTGGCAGATGGACGTAAAGACCATTTTTCTGAATGGAAATTTGGATGAGTGTATTTATATGGATCATCCGGAGGGTTTCGTAGAAAGTGGGAGCAACGGAAGAGTGTGCAAGTTGGTTAAATCCATTTATGGATTAAAGCAGGCATCACGGAGTTGGAACATATGTTTTGATGAGACGGTCAAGGAATTCGACTTTATCAAAATCCAGATGAACCATGCATTTATAGTAAAATTGTAGCGAGAACTGTGGTATTCCTCGCCTTGTATATGGATGACATTCTCTTGATAGGAAATGACATTCCTATGCTTCAATCAGTCAAAAGATTCTTATAATAAAGGTTCTCCATGAAGGACCTGGGTGATGCCTCCTACATTCTGGGGATCCAGATCTATCGTGATGGATCTAAAAGGATATTGGGACTTTCACAGTCAAGGTACATCGACACCATACTGAAAAAATTTAGTATGGAAGATTCAAAGCGCGATAATCTACCGGCTAGTCACGGAATCACCCTCTCCAAAGAAATGTCTCCCAAGACTGATTTGGAAAGGGATCACATGACTATTATACCCTATGCTTCTGCGGTAGGCTCTATAATGTATGCAATGTTGTGTACCAGACCAGATCTAGCTTACGCACTGAGCATTGTAAGCAGGTATCAGTCAAACCCAGGGAAGAAGCACTGGATAGCAGTTAAGAACATTCTCAAGTACCTGAGAAAGACTAAGAAGGTGTTCTTGGTGTACGGCAGCGAAGACCACCAGATCGAGGCCTTCACCGATTCCAGCTTCCATAGTGACAAGGATGATTCCAGGTCCATGTCGGGTTATGTCATTACTCTCAATGGAGCGGCGGTCTGTTGGAAGAGCTCCAAGCAGGACATCGTTGCTGACTCGACGATAGAAGTGGAGTATATCGTTGCATGTGACGCCGAAAAAGAAGCAGTCTAGATTAGGAAATTCATTACAGAATAATAGGTGGTTCCGTCCATTGTTGATCTAATACCTCTGTATTGTGACAAGGGGGCTATAGCTTTAGCAAAGAAACCAAGGTTCCATCAGAAGTCCGGACATATCTTGAGGCGGTACCATCTGATCAGAGAGATCGTTAATCGCCGGAAGATCGATGTGCGGAGAGTAGAGACAGAGAACAACACTGCAGATCCACTCACAAAGGCCATCCCTCAGACACAGTTCAAGAGGCTAATCGAGATGATAGGTCTGCGATATGTCAATACATAGCCCTAGTGCAAGTGGGAGATTGTTAGTGATATATGTCCTAGAGGCCATTATTGCATAGTACTGGTTTGTATATTATATTTTGGAAGTTTGGGATATACACAGATATAATAACAGTCTGGCTCAAAATGGTAGTATGCTACTTGGTTTGATTCTACCTCAATATGTGTATATGTTTCTTCTAGCATATCGCTAATACATATTGGTAGAGCCCTTAGGATCTTTGCTTGATGTCACGACCCGAAATTTAGTTCGTGATCGGCACTTAAATTATGCAACGTCAAAAGGCGTAACGTAAATCAAATAAGCCGAAGCCTAGAAAATCTAAACCTTTTTTTGTGGGGTGCAGTTTTGAAATAAGGTATAATGAATCATATTTATCTTTTCAAAATTCGGACAACACCTCCCTTTTATATTTTGATCCCAAACAGATATACAATAATATATAGGCATCCCCAAGAAGGAGCTAGCTCTACGCCAACTGGCGGAAACACAACCACGCAAGTAATACGTATACGACACCCAACGGCGAAGAATCAACCCAGAAAGAACAAATAAGAAGCAAGACATCAACTTAAGAAAAGCGATCATAAAAACCCATCGCTCAGTCTCACACAAAACCCAAGTCTTTCTAAGTCTACCAATATACAATACTAGTTTCTGATCTGATCTGATGTGATATGATGTGATGGAGTTTGTCTAGATACAACAGAATAAAAAATACGAGACTAGGCACGATCCAACATGTGTCCCACCTACCAAAGCAAACACCCTGGATGAAACTGTGTGCCAGATATACCGCAATTAATCCCAAGCAGTCAAACCTGCAAGAACTGTGGCACAACGGGGGTGAGTTGCCAACTCGTGAGCAGAAAACATCAATAAGTAGAAATCGAATAAAATAACGATTTCCTAGGTTACTATATCCTGAAGGTAATACTACGATATCTAGGGTGACCACAAATGCATATATGTCCACAATCCAGTCAATGCCCATAGCATATATAAATAAACATCCGACATCATATGCCTGTAATATATGTGGCTAACATTCACGTGTCCATAAATGACACAACTCAATATCATGGAACATGAATGTCCAATATCGACACTCGAAACATCATGAAAACATAGTATATATGTATGTATGTATGAGAATATCAACCACCCGTGTCTATCAATGACACATCAAAATCATGGAACCTGAGTATCTAACACTGACACTCGAAACATCATGAAAACCCATGTCCAGCATCGACACATAAATCCTCATACCTTAGGCACCGCATCCTCAGATCGGCCCTCATATACGTATCTTATCTCAGGCGCCGCATACTCAGATCGGCCCTCATCTCCATCTCACGACTCCGGTCAGTATTCTCCAGATATCTGCCGAATTTTATACAATCACCGGTAGGTAGTGTTCCCTCTATCAGGCTCATCAGCTACACCACGACAATCATTTTTGCCCCAGGGGTACTATACCGGGTCCACCATGTACCCGCAAACGGATCACCATCTCCTCGAATCGGGTCTCGAAAACCAATCTCAGAACCGAGAAAACTCATGGTGGACACATTGAAATATCATATCATGAGAAACCGGGTTTTTAAAACAGTACATCATTTCCTTCGAAATATAACCACGGTTTTCAAATTCCGAAATCTCATGAAAACTGCATCTAAATGCATATAACCATAAAGTACGAGCAGATCGGTGTTGGAGATAGTGCCCTCAGAGTCAATTATTGGATCACAGGCACGTGATTGCAATGATTGAGGGAGGACCTATTCCGATAGGACAGTCTTACTCAAGATGATAGTATGCTATCTGGTTTATCTTTATCATCGTGTACTGTTTCAGGTGACCTTACAGGTCACTATTGCATGTTGCTAGAGCCCTTAGGATTCTTGCTTGACGGCCAGCAGTATGATGGCGATCATACACGTGGGAGCTGGGGTCTATAAGCACATCCTTAAAAGGTCCCTAGTCGAGGGAGTTTTGAGACAAGGCATCGATACTCCAGAGTAGACTAGTGTATACAGTCGAGACCCCGACGAGGGGCGGTGGCCGGTCTCACAAGCCACTGGTGTCAGTTGGTTCACCTAAGAAGTATACAGGTGCTCATTGGGTTATGAGTATACCGGACATGACTCGCCGGGAACATGCTAGTTGGTCTTATACCTGACGTCAGATAGCAGTTCCCTGGTGACATGTGTACAGGTTTGTTCATCGACCTGGGATCGTCATTTGTCTCGTGTGAGTTCCCACTGTACTTTGATTACTACCTTACCATAGCTCAAAAGAGTCGTGCAAACAGGTTTTAGTTGGGTACAGTCCCGAGCCACATGGAGGCAGTGAGCGGATCTGCAGGGGTTCGTCTCTCCCGGCATTGGGGGTGAGGTCGCGCTGTGTCTAGGAGAGCCATTACACAAAGCCTTCGGCCGAGGCAGGAGATTTACTGGTAGGTATTCCAGTAGTATCTCAGGGTGTTCTGGGCTACACTACGACACGACTTGTACCGCTTTTGGGGGTCTGACTTTTACCAACCCCCTAGGCCCGCCATGCGATACTCATAGACGAACGGACCGGACTGTACGGATATTGTCACTGACAGGCTCAGTAGGGTGTCAGCATGAGTTCGCTCACAGACGTCCCTTTTGGTCAATACCTGGTAGCCCGTTACGTATGGCTAATACCTCTGACGTGCTAGTGGTTAAATCCACAGCCAAAAGTATTGACGAGTCTTTAGAGTCCCCCACAGACAGTTACTCAAGTTTCGGGCGAAACGCTGTAGAGGCCGTATGGAGATATGGAAGGGTTCGATCTTATACGTGCGGTTTTGCACGGATCAAGATCGGACGGATAATACTAGCAGGCTTTGGTTTAAGCTGGATCCTAGTATTGTACAGTGTAGATTTTGTCTCTTTGCATTTGTATTCGGCCGGAATACAAATGCGGGTATGTATATACAGTCGCGGGGTTTTCCTGTAATTTATTACGGGATCAGTTTTCTGAAGTTGCCAGTTTGCATTCCGTTTTGGCCAGTTTTTCTTTGTTCCTTCACGGCCGGATTTTTCCGATGGAGGGGGTTATTTGCAAGTGTGCAAATTGGATATGTGGAGGGGGTTTCTTGTAAATGAGGGATTATGATAGATTTAGCATCTTTGCTTCTTTCTTCATGATGGCTAGCATTTATGTGATGAGGATTGATTTGGATTAGATTAGAAATGGATGTGATATAATAACCTCATTTTCTTCACATAGCTTATGGTCACCTTTGGCTTTTCCCTACACTCACCTCCCTTGTGTTTTTCCTTCATCCATTCAAGGGAATGGCCGGCCACATTAGGAGATGGGGAGAGATTGATTTTGTGGTGGTGGAAAAATTATGATATCATTCTTTGCTTGTTACAAAAATTCCAAACCCCTCTCCAAAGCTCATCTCTTCTCCATTTCATCATGGCAACTTCATACCCGCTAGAGACAAAGCTTGCTACACTTAGCCTACAGTATCCTTGGGCACGTCGACTCGCCAACTTCATGCTCGAGTTGCCTCGGTCCAGAGGTGGGAGCCCATAAAAGAACCCGGCGATGTGGTGCCCGTTCCGACGAGGAGATGAAGACCGGAGATTCCGCGAGGAGATCGAAGTGAAGGCCGAAGACCGAAGGACACGGATCGCTCGGTATAGCATTCTACCCTTTCTCTTGTTCGCTAGGTATAGGTTAATGGTTACGATCTGGGTTTTAAGGATGCGGTAGTGCCGGTTTAAAGTCAAGAAAAATTTTCGTTTCCGCATTTTGGCCGAGGAAAGACGGCCGGGGCGCTACCGTAGTCCTACATGGTATCAGAGCCACGCCATTAACCTAGTCTAGCTTGCTCTAATGTGTTTACAAGTTCGATCGAACGGATTTTCCAAAAACCGCGTTTCCATTTAACAGTTTCTGTCGAATTTTTCCAGTGCTCTAAAAATTATTTGGTAAATTGTAAAAATACGAGCAGGATTTTTTAAGCATTCTGTGAAAATTTGGTCGCGTGACGTCACTTTCCCACCGCGGAACCGCGGCCAAACCCACGCATTGGTCGTGGTTCCGCCGCCACTTAACTCTTCACAGCACCAAATTTTCACAGTGGGCTTCTGACTTGGAAATAGGGTTTTTGGTATATACTGTTTGGGCCCAGATTTTCTTTGAGTGCTACAGTTGTGCTTGGGGCCCACTTCGGTAAATTTAGTCGATCGAAAATTTTAAACATGTTAGTTCACAATATTTACATTATATCTGCGACCGTGAATGTCATTTGATCGGTAAATCCAGTCTAATTGCTATAGCCCTTTTAGACGGATTTGCGAACGTGACATTCACGTTGATGTTCTGTGTTGTGCTGTGATGTTGCGGATTGTCGTGGTGGATAGCCTGGATGCAATGGTAGTACAGTTTCGTTTTATATGTACATTTGATATTGCGGGGCGAGCGTCCGACATGTGGACTGCCGTCATTTCCTGTTTGTATATTATTCTTTTGGGGCACGACCGGGCTGAGGTCGATGTACCAGTTGTATGTATATTTTACTTTCTATACTAGTATTACCCTGCGGAGGGGTGCACGGATAGCCGGGTTCTAGAGGGCAACAGGCCCGCATCTC
The DNA here is from genome assembly GCA_030015575.1 of Agapanthus africanus. NCBI lineage: Eukaryota > Viridiplantae > Streptophyta > Magnoliopsida > Asparagales > Amaryllidaceae > Agapanthus > Agapanthus africanus. The sequence continues at coordinate 421,078,989 of CM057351.1, forward strand.
ATGGCGTTGAGACGGGGGGGCTTTACTCTAGAATTGGCGGGCTATTCGCCGCACTCGTAGGGGGTACAGGTTGACCCAAGGAGGGGTGCACAAGTTACCGAATTCCGTGAAGTGCCGGGTGGTCCATTCACATTGTTGAAGGGGGCTGCCTCGCTTCAGGTTTTGGCGGGTAATTTACCGCGCCCGTAGGGGTCTAGGATTTCATTGCACAGACTATCCACACGACCACGGGAACGTCGGGTTTCAGTAGCGGCTCTATGAAACCCGGGGATCCCAGATATCTGTATTGTTCAGTGATGCTGATTACATTTCTGTGATGTTGCATTTTATCACGCCTTGAGCGAATATTATATATTGATATATATACTAGTAGATGTTGTATATGTTTTGCATCCGCGCTAGTCCAGTCCCCGCTCTGTCGTTAGTTAAGTAACCTAACGGGTGATGACGGGACCCAGTGGCGAATGCGGATGGCATATACGTACATCATTATTTTCGTTCTTTTGTGGTGTGATCAATTGATGGGACTGCATTGATTCAGATCAATGCAAGCTAAACAAACCTATTCTGATGTTGTTGGAATATTTTTCAAAAAGCTGTTATTGCAAGGACGTTCTCTTTTGTTTTGCACAGTGGTATTCGGTTATGAATATCCAGCACCTCAGTCGACGAGGCAAGGGCCGAGATCCCTTCACCGGGAGTGACCCTTGGACAGAAGTTTGCGCCAGGGCAATAACTTCACTATAGTCGATTACTTCTGCTTTGCATCGTGGTATTCAGTTAGAATATCCTGCACCTCATTCTACGGGGAAAGAGCCGAGATCCCTTCACCGGGAGTGACCTCTTTAGCAAAGGGTTTTCGCCACTATTTTTTTACAAAAAACTATGCAGTTCCTTCAACGATATCAAGTTCATTACGTTAAAAGTTTTTCGCCAAAAACTAGACGTAGCCCTCCGTCATTTCTTACAAGTATTACTTAGTATTCGTGCTGCTTTTGTTGACTGTGTCAAGGCGTAGTGTGCGGTAGCTAAGTAGTGTTTGTTTGTGGCATATTAATGGGATTGGTTAGGACAGTCGTGCGGCCTTGTTGACTGTGTCAAGGGCTCATACGGATGGGTTTAATGCAATCCAGGATAATGACGGGTTGAACTTGACTAGGACTCTTTGATTTGTTGACTGTGTCAAGGTCACTTGGGTCCTAGGGGTAAAAACACACATCGGGAGTTTCTAAAGAAACTGAAACTTGCCAGGCATGCGCATACCTTCTGGAGTGTGGTGATGCGAGTGGATTCCGTCACGTTATCATGCGATGATAGTTGGATCCTGATTCCCACTGATGAGTTGGTTTACTTCTCGGGTGATCCCGACTAATTCTTCTTTTAGGTTTGGAGAAGAATTTGAGGTTACAGTGGGAGGTTTCCAGATTAGATAAATTGGTAACCATTCTGATCTAGGTTAGAGTGCACGCTGAGTGTTTCTTTTCTCTCTCTCTTTGGCAGTGACCATGGCCCGACCCTTGACTATGACTCAGTGACCAAGATTAACCGAACCTTCTTAAACACTGGCCTTTGGATTGTCAGAGTTGCATACCTCATTGCCACTCCTACTTTTACCCTTTTCTCCAGAACACCCCGTATTACTACGAACGTCCACTTCTATTGGATAAAACCATCGTATGGTTATATACGAACTCGAAAAAATTTATTCGAGGATGGTTTCCGGTTCTGGAGAAAACGAATAGGACTATTCAGTTGTCTTTTCCTTTTACCTTCTCTCAGGTTGCGAGTGCTCCTTGGATTAGGACAGTACACCTATTACGCAAATTGGATAGTCTTCTTCCAAACCATAGGCAGGTGCCAACCGGTAGGGAATGAAGAAAACCAATTAGCCTAACAATGGTGTACAGAAGGTATTATGTAAAGACAAATAAAGGGATTAGTAAGAGTGCAAAGTAAATTGCGACTGCTATTCACGACCAAACCAAGTATTTCTTCGCCAATCCTAAATCACCTTTGTATTTCTCCAGGACACTCCGTATCACTATGAAGATCCACAGTTTATTGGATACTCCATCGTATGATTATATACGAACTCGAAAGGAACTTGTTCCAGTTCGGGGATGGATTCTGGTTCAGGAGAAATAGGAATAAGGTTTATTCAGTTGTCTTTTATGTTTACCTTCTCTCGAGTTGCGAGTGCTCATAGGATTGGGATAGTACACCCATTATGCTTATTGGATAGTCTTCTTCCAAACCATAGGCTGGTGCCGAACGGTAGGGAAGGAAGAAAACCATTTGGCCTAAAGGGGTGTGCAGAAGATAACGACTAAAGACATATAAAGGGATTTAGAGAGGTGGCAAAGAAATATACGGTTACAGTTGTGAATTGGATAATGGAAGAGGTATTGCTAGGAATACCCGGATACCCCCAACGAAACATTTCAATGTTTCAGTTTCACTGTGTACTGTTAAAAGAAAACTGATTTCCCAATTAGCCCTTGCTCCAGGATATGTATTTACCAGGTTTGATTCTCACATCTTTATGGTTTTACAGATGATGAGTGGGAGTAAGTTATTGGGAATTTGGTGATTATCCTCATTATATCGGGATTCGTTGTGATTAGTGATATTTGAGGAAATCGCCTGGGTTGTTTGCCGGACGGCAAATATTTGGTTTTGAATATCCGTTGTTATTCACCAATTTCAAATTGATATATCTGTACGTCTATTTTATAGAGTGAGATATAACCTTTTGAAATTATGTCGGTGACATTTACCTATATCAGTTGATAGTTAGGTAAGGAGCATTAAACAACGGTGTAACTCTTCATAACCATAGTACAGTTTTCAACCTACGACACACAGGGAATGAGTTATTAGACTCAAAAGACTTATACAGAGTATTATATGTTGTCCAGTGTCCATGAGGACAGAGGGGTTGGCTCTCGTACTTTATTCTGTTTACTTGTGACTTCTCTAGTTCTTAGACATGTGCTTCGTAGAAATGTAAGGTCCAAGTTTTGAGAAGTTATAGGCATAAGAATAAAGTAGAGAACCAGGTATTGCAAGTATCAGGATTCTTCAAGGTGATCGAAGATGTAGATACTTGTGTATGGTATTCAGTTGATAGTAATGGTTTTAAGAGAACTTGCTTCTCTTTCAGGTTACTCATAATTGGAAGCATTCCTAAGTTGAGTAGCGCTGATCGGCCTCTCTCCATTTAGTTGACATGCACTGGAGACAGCTGCATGATTTGAATCTGGTTCCAATTAAATCAGTGCCTCTGTTTCTGTATTGGATATGGAACAGTTCATATCTTAACGATGTTAAGGTACGGGGAGCTGTCCGGCTTATGCTTAAAACCAGACTCCGGATAACTCAAGGAACGTTTCTGTAATGGCTGTTTGTGGGTTGACCCGGGCTATGACGAGGGTTGACTTTCTACCATCTGGAAGATCAATAGTGATATTGTTCTAGACTCGCCACAGTGTTAATAAAAATGGATTTTTTCAGAAAACAGAAGTGGGAGTATGGTAGAACTGGAAGTGATTCCAGAACCGTAAATGATTACTGAAAATTTAATAGGACCTAAAGATTCAATCTGGTTTGACATTCCATTGGCCACTCCGCAGATATGGTGGGTAACCTCAGGCGCTCGAGAGGTACTTCAGTAGCCTCAAGGACGGTGACGGGGAGGTTCTTGTTTACCCAGACTTGCCATTGCTGTTGTTCCAGACTGTGAGACCCGGCAGGAGGATGAGTATAGCTTCGTTCTGAACTGGCTTTAGAAGTGCACGTGTATATGACTCTGCCAGAAGGGTTGTCGTAGTCAGTGGGAGCAGCGGAAGTATAGTGGACAAGTGGCTTGTGTCTATTTAGAGACTAAAGCAGATATAGCGGAGATAGATCATCTATTTCTGATGTGACAGTCATAGGTTTGACTTCATCAGAATAGAGGATGGATCTGTTAAGAAGGTAGTAGGATATGATGTCCTGGTATTAGAATAACATACACAGAGTAGGAAGTGAAATTCCTATACTACGATCGGTTATATTTTGGTTGTCACACAGTGGTTTCTCCAGATAGGATATTAATCCAGTTCTGGAGAAACGATCGGAAGCAGTTTTAGAACATAAGTGGATGTTCTAGGGATATGATAACGGCATCCTCTTTCGGGAGACAGTTATCATTCCAGGCTTACAAGGTGACCCGGATGACAGAGTGTCTGTCAGAGTTATAGTTTTCCCTCTGACGAGGGACAGTATTTTGGACAGGTGGTCCAAGTGGATACTGAGGGAGGCATGGCGCAGGATACTGATTAAGTTCAGTAGACGATACAGTCTAAGAAGTTTGGATTTGGAGTTCATTTATGAACTAGGTCCCATCAGATATCCAGACATACTCTAAGACAAGTATTGCTCATTTCGGGAGATGGCTTTCTCCGCGAACTTGAGATAAAGAGAGACATAGAAAGAAACATTAGAGTCGATCCACTCACTGAGACTATTCCTCGAACGCATTAGTTTCGCAAGCGGGTTTTGTGAGACTGATTAGTAGAGGAGTTGGGTGTTCGATATCACACGGGCTGTGAGTATGCGACATCGCAATAATTAGCCTTGAGTGCAAGTGGGAGATTGTTGGAGATAGCGCCCTCAGAGTCAATTATTGGATCACAGGCACGTGATTGCAATGATTGAGGGAGGACCTATGCCGATAGGACAGTCTTACTCAAGATGATAGTATGCTATCTGGTTTATCTTTATCATCGTGTACTGTTTCAGGTGACCTTACAGGTCACTATTGCATGTTGATAGAGCTCTTAGGATTCTTGCTTGACGGCCAGCAGTATGATGGAGATCATACACGTGGGAGCTGGGGCCTATAAGCACATCCTTAAAAGGTTCCTAGTCGAGAGATTTTCGAGACAGGGCATCGATACTCCAGAGTAGACTAGTATATACAGTCGAGACCCCGACGAGGGGCGGTGGCCGGTCTCACAAGCCACTGGTGTCAGTTGGTTCACCTAAGATGTATACAGGTGCTCATTGGGTTATGAGTACACCGGACAGGACTCGCCGGGAACATGCTAGTTGGTCTTATACCTGACGTCAGATAGCAGTTCCCTGGTGACATGTATACAGGTTAGTTCATCGACCTGGGATCGTCATTTGTCTCGTGTGAGTTCCCACTGTACTTTGATTACTACCCTACCATGGCTCAAAGGAGTCGTGCAAACAGGTTTTAGTTGGTTACAGTCCCGAGCCACATGGAGGCAGTGAGCAGATCTGCAGGGGTTCATCTCTCTCGGTATTGGAGGTGAGGTCGCGCTGTGTTTAGGAGAGCCATTACACAAAGCCCTCGGCCGAGGCAGGAAATTTACTGGTAGGTATTCCAGTAGTATCTCAGGGTGTTCTGGGCTACACTCCGACACGACTTGTACCGCTTTTGGGGGTCTGACTTTTACCAACCCCCTAGGCCCGCCATGCGATACTCATAGACGAACGGACCGGACTGTACGGATATTGTCACTGACAGGCTCAGTAGGGAGTCAGCATGAGTTCGCTCACAGACGTCCCTTTTGGTCAATACCTGGTAGCCCATTACGTATGGCTAATACCTCTGACGTGCTAGTGGTTAAATCCACAGCCAAAAGTATTGACGAGTCTTTAGAGTCCCCCACAGACAGTTACTCAAGTTTCGGGCGAAACGCTGTAGAGGCCGTATGGAGATATGGAAGGGTTCGATCTTATACGTGCGGTTTTGCACGGATCAAGATCGGACGGATAATACTAGCAGGCTTTGGTTTAAGCTGGATCCTAGTATTGTACAGTGTAGATTTTGTCTCTTTGCATTTGTATTCGGTCGGAATACAAATGCGGGTATGTATATACAGTCGCGGGGTTTTCCTGTAATTTATTACGGGATCAGTTTTCTGAAGTTGCCAGTTTGCATTCCGTTTCGGCCAGTTTTCCTTTGTTCCTTCACGGCCGGATTTTTCCGATGGAGGGGATTATTTGCAAGTGTGCAAATTGGATATGTGGAGGGGTTTCTTGTAAATGAGGGATTATGATAGATTTAGCATCTTTGCTTCTTTCTTCATGATGGCTAGCATTTATGTGATGAGGATTGATTTGGATTAGATTAGAAATGGATGTGACATAATAACCTCATTTTCTTCACATAGCTTATGGTCACCTTTGGCTTTTCCCTACACTCACCTCCCTTGTGTTTTTCCTTCATCCATTCAAGGGAATGGCCGGCCACATTAGGAGATGGGGAGAAATTGATTTTTTGGTGGTGGAAAAATTATGATATCATTCTTTGCTTGTTACAAAAATTCCAAACCCCTCTCCAAAGCTCATCTCTTCTCCATTTCATCATGGCAACTTCATACCCGCTAGAGACAAAGCTTGCTACACTTAGCCTACAGCATCCTTGGGCACGTCGACTCGCCAACTTCATGCTCGAGTTGCCTCGGTCCAGAGGTGGGAGCCCGTAAAAGAACCCGGCGATGTGGTGCCCGTTCCGACGAGGAGATGAAGACCGGAGATTCCACGAGGAGATCGGAGTGGAGGCCGAAGACCGAAGGACACGGATCGCTCGGTATAGAATTCTACCCTTTCTCTTGTTAGCTAGGTATAGGTTAATGGTTACGATCCGGGTTTTTAGGATGCGGTAGTGCCGGTTTAAAGTCAAGAAAAATTTTCGTTTCCGCATTTTGGCCGAGGAAAGACGGCCGGGGCGCTACCGTAGTCCTACAATCGGTATATCATGCAAGCATATAACCACAAGGTACGATGTATGCAACATAGAGTAATAATATGAGCATATCGGTTATATCATGCAAGCATGTCAAGTGATGGTACAGAACAATAAATATACTACACAGTTACGGATCATATCATGATGTGGTAGTTCTACAGTGTAAGTGATATAGCAATTACCGATGAAGAATGTGTGTGAGCCGGCAAATCTGTGTAAGTGTAACATGCGCATCAACGGTAATGGTGTAGGTGTACTAGCAAATGATATTATATAGCATTAATTACTGGACAAGGTGTATACATCACAAGGGATAATATCCTACCTAACATGAATAATCAATGGGGATATCTAACTACTTATGAACTATACAGTCACTTAAGGATACGAATCGTAGTTTGAAAGTGGGGGCTACGGTGTTTAGGAAAAGGACTTCATTTGAAAATCCGTAACGCCCCTTGAGATTTCCATTAAAAGATGTATACGATTCGTCGGTTTTGGAATTTGGTCTGGTTTAGGTAATATCTTTACATTGGCGATCACGTCTCAAAACATCTGATATGGCAATAATACTATATCATCATTCTCAACTCACAAGAACGGATCAATCATCCGGCAAAACACATCTCGTACGGCAATCCCTCATACGGTGACATCAACAGAATTGGGAATCTATCATCATATACAATATATCTTGTACGGTAATTCATCGTACGGTAACAACAAACGAAATAGGAAATCTATCATCCTATATAACAAAGAGGGTACGGATCTAAAGTCCCGTACGTCACATCACTCATTTGTCTCATCAATATAGATATATCATACACATATCTCTCAGTTCACGTTTGTATCAATCTCATAATGATATCGTTCATATACGTCATATCTTATAAATCTTGAGTCATATCGATCTTAATCTCATATTAAGCCACTATCAACTCACACTTGGTCTCTTTCGATTCATACTTATCATGTCAATCATCATTAACTATCCTATCCGTGAATCCTATATAAGTTTTCTACAACCCTAATATATATATTGGTTTTCATTTAGAGATTTGCGGGGGTGCTATACGCCATCCACCCGACTTCCCCCGTAGATATAAATTTACTCACCGCAATTCTCCTCGCTTAGCCGAAGTCGATGTGCTTCGTCGTCTCGGAAGTCCACGCGAAGTACCTACAATCAATAAACATCGAAACGCAAACATAATTAATATCCAAAAACCGATACGGCATATGGATTGCTTATCGGTTAGAACCTATAGCTTCGCATGCAAAATCAACCAAATAACTCTCGTTCGTTGACGTATAAACATCCAACGACGCAATCCGAATCTCAAATACCAAAACCACCATTTCAATATCAAAACCAAAAATCAAGATTTCATATATCGTAAAACCTAATTTCAATATCTTTAAAACAATAAGCAACATGAGAAACCACCTCCAGATTTCTCCTCAGGTCAAAATGGACTAAACAAACAAATATAGGGAATAGGTTATAGGGTTAGTGATCTATAGTCAAAACCACATCCCCAACACCCACACAAAAACCGGTGATATTGAGCTAAATTTCGGCCTCGCCGGCCATACAGAGGCTAATTGGGTTCGTCTTCATGTGGTGATTTTCTACTGGTCTATCTAGGTTAATGGCCTAGTTTGATTTTCTTGGAAAAATCCCAAAAAGCTCCAGATTACCTGTAGGCTATAAGGTCGCACAAAACCGACACGGAAAATTCAAACTTCGTATTTTGGGTTCTAAACTCATTTCCAGGCTATGAAATCAATCCCTAAGGTCTTGTAAATACTAACTAAATCTCAAATGGCCGCTAGACAGCAACATGTAATTTTCTAAAACCAATATCCTAATTAACTCAAATTCTAATATAAAAATACGATATTTAACGCAAATACGATTCGAAAGTGAAAGGATTACCTTAACTGCAACTAAAGAACTTTCTTGAGTTGCCCAAGACTTCAAAATCCAAACTTAGTTGGTTCAAAGGGCTTAGAATGGCTTGGTGCATGTTTTTAAAGAAGATGGCATAAGGTTTTGAGAAGGAATTGGGGATGAGGCATGAGGTAGTGAGATGAATGAATATGAGAAGAGTTGTGAAGAAAACAATGGGGGAGATGAAGGAATGGGGCAGCCAAGACGAACCTTCTCTCTCTCTTAGCCTCACTCTCTACCCCTCTACGCTCACCTCCTACACAAATATCTCTTTTGTTTTATAACCAAACTCAATTCACACACAACTCTTTCTTTCTTCTCTTTTTTGTTTCATTCTCTTTTCTTTTCTTAACTCATTCTCTTTCTCACACACTCACAAACACCAACACATACACATGCACACATGCACATAACATGTGCACAAGTCACGGAAAAATGTAAAAACACGGATTTTATCCAAAAATCCGATAAATATCATTAAAATAAATAAATCATTTTAATCTCCGATTAATTTCCAAATATTCGTATATACTTATACCATTTTACGAAAAATCCCTATTCGCAAATCGAATAGTTTTCGCGAAATATATTATTTTAATATTAAATTTCCAAAAATAATATTTTATATTTCTGACACTTGACTACCAGCGTTGCGATGGAAGTCACATTAGTAGGGGCTGGGTAGTCTATAAGCACATCCTTATACATGTCCTTAGTCGTAGGATTATCGAGACGGGGCATCGATACTCCAGAGTAGACTAGTGTGTACGCTTCTCATCCCAGCAGGGGAGATGGTCTATCCCACAGCCATTGGTATGTTGTACCGGAGATAGTATACAGGTGCTCATTGGGTTATGAGTTATACTGGACAGACTCGTTGGGAATTGCTGGTTGGTATTATACCTACGTCTGGTAGAAGTTCCCTGGTGGCATGAGCACAGGTTAGTCTGTTGACTTGATATCACTATTCGTCTCGAGTGTGTTCCCACTGTACTTAGATTACTATCCTACCACGGCTCAAAGGAGTCGTGCAAACAGATAGTAGTTGGGTGCAGTCCCGAAGCACTGGGAGGCAGTAGTGGTTAGATAGGATTCGTCTCTCCCGGTATTGGGGGTTGATATCGCGCTGTATTCATAAAGCCATTACACAAAGTCTCTGGTCAGGACAAGTGAGATTTACTGGTAGGTACTCCAGTAGTTTCTAAGAGTGTATTGGGCTCTACCCCGGCATGACTTATTGCGCTATTAGGGGTCTGACAGTTACCATCCCTCTAGGCCCGATATGCGAGTATCTTAGACAAATAGACCGGACTATACGGAGATTGTCATAGATAGGCTCAGTAGAAGTTCGGATGAGTTTACTCATTGGCCTTCTTATCAATAGATACTTGGGTAGCCGTTACGCACAGCTAGTGCCGCTGACGGACTTGTAGTTAAACCCGCTGCCAGCGTACTGTCGAGTCTTTAGAGTCCCACACAGAGAGTTTCCCTGCTTCGGGCGAAACGAGGTAGAGGCCGTATGGTTTTACGGAAGGGTTCCGATCATATACGTGTACTGGCTCCACGGATGTTGTTTGGACGGATAATACTAGTGGGTTTTGGTTTAAACCGGATTCTAGATTTATATTATTGGATTATTATTATCTCATTGTATTTGTATTTTTCGGAATACGAATATGTATATGTATATACGGTGAGGGCGTTCTTGTAATTTCACAAGAGATGCTTCTAGAAGGAGACATCTTATTATTTGGATTTAACTATTTATGGAAATAGATTAATGAGGTGGAAATTGGAGATATTTATGGCATGGGGTAAAGCATGGCTCATTACATTTGTTTATTGGTTTGTGTTTGCTATTGAAGCATGGTTGCTATTTTCAATTGGAAAATAATCCATGCTTCATGTGGGATGAGTATGAGCCATTCTCCACACTAGCTAACACTTGATCATTTGCTCATTTGCTTTCTCTCTCCAATTTTTCTCTCCTTCTTCCTCACGACGTAAAACCTTCACATGTGTTGTGAATCATTAGGTCTATTGAAATTAAATACTCCATTACACTCTCTACATTTTCTAAGCTACCTACCTTGGCAAACTAGGTACCTTAGTTATCTCGGTTTAGAGGTTGGAGCTTGAGGTATAGACTCTCGGGTAGATCATCTTCGACACGAGGAGGCCGAAGTTGAAGCGCGATCCGGATCTTCGAGGAGCTCAAGGAGAGGAGGATAAGAAGACCCGAAGGACTAGAATCAAGGAGGTATAAATACTAACATAGTAGTTAGAACCTCCTAATAGAATAGCTAGTTAAGGTTTCTGTTAAGATCTTGGAGTTTAGTTGGTGTTACATAGTATGAAAAAATCGTTTTTTGTAAATTCCGCCTCCCCACAAGTGGGTGGGGTGTGCGACATCGACTTACACCCAAAGCCCCCTTCACGAGGCAGCCGAGTAGCTTCCAGCTCGGCCTATCCATAGAAGGTAGCTTCCAGCCCAACGACGCCGTAGATCCAAAGCCCTCTCCATGAGGCAACCGGACAGCTTCCTGCTCGGCACATCCACAACAAGTAGCTTCTTGCCCAACTGTTCACCGCCGAAAGACACGGACCGAAACGTTGGGACGTCGGGCATGAATTTAGGGGAAGATGCGATTTGGATTTATCCATCCACCTCTTTGAAGATACCAAGTTGATTTATGGCACCATATATCGGAGGTTTGGACAGACGAGACCGTTGTAGCGTGACTTTTTCAGAGTAGTTCTCGTTTGTGAGGGGGTTTTGATTGTGGGGATGCTTTTCCTTACAGGCGCAAGCCCCTACAGTTAATTACGTTATCGCATTGCAATAACCACTTTCTCTTTCTCCAACAGTTCACTTCGTATCGTGTTGTGTTTGTTTTATTTTGGGTTGCCCGTGGATTGTATACGGGGACTAATTTATGTCGTCGCCAGTAGGGTACGGATTAGTCCAAATCCATATATTTGAGATTTAGGTTTGGATCAAGGATTTGCTTGACGGGGTCCACGTTGGTAACTTGGTTTGCCAACGGGAATGAACTTAGGATGCATTTCTCATATTTGTAAGGTCCATCCATTCATAACATATTTGAGTTTGATCTAAGGATCGTTAGTTATATTTGAGACTAAAATCTACTTAGAAACAAGTGAGCATATGAGCTCAATTATATTAGTTTAAGGATATCGCGGTCCAACATCGCAATATTTGGAGCGAATATTAGTTTAAGAACGTTTCGGTCCATTATCGCCGTGTTTGGGGCGAATATTAGTTTAAGGACATTTCGGTCCAACCTTCCCATTTTGGGGACGAGTATTAGTTTAAGGACATTTCGGTCTAACATTCCTGTTTTGGGAACGAATGTTAGTTTAAGAACATTTCGGTCCATTATTCATCTTGCGTACACGTGTATTTATTACATGATGGAGTAAACAATGGTGATATGAAATGCACCCAATTTGGGGTGCGGTCTGATTTGAAGTGTGCACGTCAATTTGGAAGTGCATTAATATAGGATGGAAGGAGTTGTCGGTTGTCGGGACCCGCTACCTCTCTGAAGACGTTGAGAAATTATAACGACATATATCAGAGGTGTGGCGAGATGTACCCTTAAACCAAATCATGTATTTGAAGGAAAAGATTATAGTGGATCATCTAAGAATCATTAGTCTTATTTGAGACTAAGATTATCTTAGGAGATATGGGAGGAATATTATTTTGGATATCATCAATGGGAGATCATTAGTCATGTTTGAGACTAGGATCGGTTTGGAAATCATAAGCATATGGGCTCGCTTGAAGAATCAAAGAAGTTTAACCTCGGGAAACTTAGCCAATTTGGGCTAAGACTGTGTTTCTGTACTACCTAGCAGTGCTAAGCGCTCAGTTATACAGCACTCATGTGTGTTTCACGTGATGCGCTGAAATAGTGCTAAGCACTAGCTTTTTATGGCGCCCACGTGTGTTTCACGTGAGGCGTTGCATTAGTGCTAAGCACTAGCTTTTTGTGGCGCACACGTGCGTTTCACGTGAGGTGCTATATAATTTGGCCTTGAGCGCTCACGTGCTTTTCACGTGAGGCGCTGAGTTCTTTTGGAGATTTAATTTCTGATAATATTTTTTGGGGAACTTAAATCTCTTCTAATGGTATTTTGACCATTAACGGTTACCAAGATCATTATTTTGAGGATCTGGGATCATATTCTTTAAGAACTAAGTTCTTGATTTGAAAGAACTAAGTTCCTGCAGTATTATGAACTCCAAATTTTCCATGTTCATATTTTCATAGAGGTTAAGCCTCTTTTAATGGTGTTTTGACCATTAAGGATCACCAAGATCACTATTTTGAGGATCTTGGATCGGGTTCTTTAAAGAACTAAATTCTTGATTTGTAGGAACTAAGTTCCTGGAGTATTATGAACTCCATCTTCTTTCTTTTCAATTTTGTTCTTCCCTGAATTTTTGATTCTCAAGAACAAGATCTTCCCGATGAGAATTAAATTCTCAACTTGTGGAAGATTTATCTTGCAGATCTCAGATCCATAGAAAGAACTAACTTCTTTGAGAAGGATTAAACCTTTATATAAGATATGATAGATAAAGGAGATCTTTTGATCTCGATGTTTTCTTTACCTTGGGTTTTGAGCAAGAAGATCTTGTTAGAGAATTAAATTGTCTGTTGTTTTGTGGGAGCTTTTGGGAGTCTTCTGTATATATTTTTTTACAGAAGCTTATGGGGTGGTCTCCTCCTTTTGAGATTTAATCTCCTTGCTTCTATTCATAGGAGAAGAGAAAAAATCAATTTGTTGAGAAAATATCTCATTGAGAGATCATGATTGATTTCATAATCAATCAAAATGATTTTTGAGATCAATTGGTGAGTTTTATTCACCGTTAAATTTTTAATCCAAAGGCTCTCTGTTTAACAGAGAAGATTTCTTGTTTATTTTACAAGATTAGGAAATATTTTCCTAAAATAGAATTTTATTCTATCATATGAATATCTTGTTAGTTTAACAAGATTAGGAAGATATTTTTCTAACATAGAATTTTATTCTATTTTCCGGTGATTTTTTATCACCATTGGATTTTTAATCCAAGGGTTCTTTGTTTTACAGAGCACATATTTCTTTTGTTTAGAAAAATATAGGGAAATATTTTCCTATTTCATTGGATATTTGATCCAACAATTTTCTGTTCGTTTAGAAAGATTAGGGGAATATTTTCCCGTAATAGAATTTTATTCTATTATCTGATGATTTATCATCACCGTTGGATCTTTGATCCAACGGCTCTGTTTAACAGAGAGTATCCCAGTTTTTAGGAAATATCCCCTGCAGAATTAAATTTTACTTGGTTTTAATTTGGACGCCGGCGCTCACGTGTTATGCACGTGGGCACCTCTTAAGAATTTGATTCTAGACGCTCATGTGCTTTGTACATTGGCGCCCACGTGAGGAGCACTTGCGGCGCCATATAAGAATTTAATTCTTATATAATAAGCGCTCTTGTGCTTTGCACATTAGCGCCCACGTGAGCTTCACGTGCGGCACAACCATAGGATTTAATCCTAAGGGGTTGGCGCTGGCGCTGGCGCCCTCGTGAAGAGCACGTGAGGCGCTGCCTCATTAAAATTCAACTGAGCATAGCTCTTTTCATATTATTTAAATTTTGGCGGGAACACCAACGATGCCGTGGATCCAAAGCCCTCTTCATGAGGCCGCTGGGCAGCTTCTTGCCCGGCCTATCCACAGCGGGTAGCTTCCCGCTCAGCTGTCACGACCCGGAAATGATATGTGACCGGCACTTGGATCACGTGAAGTCTATAGGACCCCACCGTAACCCAAGTAAGCCGAAAACGAAGAAATCTAAATTTTTTTAGTAAAATAGTGGAGGTGGAGTTTTGAAAAGGAGATATAATTGAAATCAAGTTTTATTTTTAAAATATATGTAAAGTTCATTTGAAAAGCAAGTGAGATATATGCTATAATCTGAAAACGTTTTCGTCATTTGAAATTTGCGCAGCAGCTCTTTTGTAAATTTCAATCCAAAACCAGTTCATAACAAGTATAATATGGCATCCCCAAGCGGGAGCTAGCTCTTCGCCAATCAGCGGAAACAACCATGCAAATACGATTATACGACACCCGAGGCGAAGATCAACACAGAAAAAAAAGTAAAGAAAAAACCAAAGCATCATCAAACCCAAAATAAAGAATAATACACACATCTTGCTCTAAGTCTCAAAAAATATACAAGTCTCCGGTTTCTAAGTTTACCAAATATACATAGTCTGGTTGATGGAGCTTTTTACTAGATTACAACTGAATAAATATATACGAATGGTGGTCATGATCCGAAGTGTAACCCGCCTACTAATGCACATCACCTAGAAGAAAGCTGTATACCTGCAAGCCGCTACTGATCCGAGTGGTCGATCCTGCAAGAAAACTATGGCACAACGGAGTAAGTTGCCAACTCGTGAGTAGAAGCTATCAGCAGGTAGAAATCGAATGTATAACGATCTCCTAGGTCATACTGCAATATAATAATATCATACCGTGTTTTATTTAGGGTGATCGTGTATATATATGTATAATAATAACAATGTCATGCCTGTATCATTATATAGTACCAAGTCATCTGAGTCATACGTATGTATATACGTGTATCTTCCAACGTGTGTCCATCAATGACACATCAAATCATCATAAAGCCTGAGTGCCCAGCATCGACACTCGAAATCTTCATAAAACCCGTATCTAACATCGATACATAAATCCTCATATCTCAGGCACCATCTCATCATGTCACGCCCTGCTTCCCAGTAGATGAAAACGATGACGTGGCAGGCTGTAACGTATTTACTAAGAAATAAATACGTTAAGCGTAATTAAGCAATATATAAAATGAACAAGAATTACAAGTGATATAAAATAACTGCAACTTTATTTACATTCATCTTTAAATACAATTGTTTGAAAAAAAATACAATGATATAAAACAGTGCCTAAACAATGGCATACAGGAAATGAAAGTATAAGGAACTAAAAGTCAGGCTGTGCCGCAAGCTGGTCCAAGTCCTCCTGGCTAGGCTCGACCTCCTGAGAATCCTGTCTTCCTGACTAACATTCCAAAGAAAGAAACAGAAAGGAATTTCGTCAACGAGCTAGCGCTCGGTAAGTCCCAAAAGAAGAAAGAGAATATAAGGAGTAATGTGAAAAGAACAAGTGAGTTGTACAGATATATGATGGTTATTATAACGTGGTTGTTTGTAACTTGATACAGAAGATATTCATGTATACGAGAGGAGTCTATCTTACCCCGTGGACTATGGTAACATGTAGTATAAGGCCCCGTCATAACCCACGGGACAACGGCACGAGAATTCATGTGGGTGTCTTTCAAGTGACTTCTCGTGCCACGATATACGTTCCGTACCAATATACCCCTTTATCCCCGCGTAATGTATTGTATAGATTGTAATTATCAGACTTGCCAAAACCATGGATACATATAGTTCAAGTGTTCATGTTCAGGATGTAGTCAAGTATTCAAGTAGCCAAGTCAAGTTATAACCATGGTTCGGTCAAGTTAAGTCAAGTATACATGTTTGATATTGATGTTTGAATTCAAGTATTCATGTTCATATTCAAGTATTCATGTTTGATATTGAATTCAGATTTGAATTGGACTCAGACTGAGTCAGACACTTGTAAATAGATTTAGATCTTGAATTAGGTTCGGGGGTCATCGGTAACTGCTGCACATGGACGGCAGGATTTGTGTCTTTTTCTAAGACAATTACCATTGATAACTCCGTAAAGTTTTCTACCTTAAATAGGCAAGCACTCAATTTCTCCGGCTCCCTGGGGCTCAAGAGAATTGATCCCGCTTAAACCTATATTTAATAAAATCCTTAAATAGTGTTTTTATATAACTTGAGGGGTTTTATGAAAAATATTTTAATATGGTTTAAAAGTAAACCTCGAGGATGATTAGTATCATTTGAGATTGTCATGAGCATGAATTTTTAGTATTTGGGGTATTTTTTAGTGATAATTACTTAGCTTGGAAAGTTTATGATATTTTATTGTAAAACTTGCCTTTTTGATATCTTGATGGTATTTTATTGACATTTGTTAAAATTTTCATTTTTTGAAAAACACAGGTTTATTATATTTTGAAAATATATATTAATAATTTTATATAATTTTAATTTTAAAAATAATTTTATTTTATTTAGAAAATTCGTATTTCTTAAAAAACCGTATTTAAATTTTTTCGAGATAGAATGCTCCGTGAGGAGGTCTGCATCTCGTTCTACTAGCCCAAGGATGTGCGATAATCGACACCATCCATTAGCGGGTCCCCTAAAGAGGGTTGTGGATGCGTATTCGTAAAGGAAATAAAATACCGCTTAAAAGAAATCCAGTTTTTAAAGTTATGTGGTATTTTATCGTAATATTATACTTCGCTACAAAACCTGTCACGCCCCGCTTCCCAGTATACGGGCAAAGGACGCGACGAGGCCGCTACGTATTTACTCAGAAGTAAACACGCTAAGCGTATCTAAGCAATATAAGTAAAATGCACAAGAGACAGGATGTAAATGAACATCAACTTTATTTATTAACATTCATTTTACAATACATCTGAAAAGTAAATACATGGAATGGAAAGCAATGCCTAAACAGTGGCATAACAGAAATGAAAATACTGAAATGAAATGTACAAGTAACTAGAGCTCCGGGACGAAGGCTAGCTGATCCAAGTCCTGCTGGTGGGCTCTGTCTCCAGAAGGTCCGATCCACCTGACAACATTCCAAAGAAGAAAGAAACAGAATGTCGTCAGCGAACAAATCGCTTGGTAAGTCCCAAAGAGGAGGGAGAAGTATAATAGACAAAGAGAGAGTATAACTATTATAATGTTGTTTTTATGTTAACGTAGTTGTTTGTAGCTTGGTACAGATGAGGCCGGTGTATACGAGAGGAGTCTCACAAAACCAGAGACTACGGTATACTGAGTACAAGGCTCCGTCGATAATACCACGGAACAACGGCAATTGAATTCAGGTTAGGTGTCTTATGGTTGCAGTCTCGTGCCACTTCTAACACATTCCGTACCAATCTACCCCTTATAAACCCCGCGATGTCTTGATTATATTGTTATATTGTTTGTATTGTATTGTCTTGTATTATAATTGTATAGATGGATGACTTGCCGAAACCATGTTATCAGTAATGGAACGGATATAATGGATGAACATGTAAATGGAATATATCCATGGTTCCGTTCAGTCAATATAGATTGATTAAATTGAACAGATTGAATATATATATTCATGGATTCATGTTGAATTGTAGTTTGATACTTGAATCATATTCAAGTCAGATTGATTATATTGAGACTCGGTCTGAATCAGACA
Source organism: Agapanthus africanus (assembly GCA_030015575.1). Classification (NCBI taxonomy): domain Eukaryota; kingdom Viridiplantae; phylum Streptophyta; class Magnoliopsida; order Asparagales; family Amaryllidaceae; genus Agapanthus; species Agapanthus africanus. The sequence goes on from CM057351.1 coordinate 421,097,150, forward strand.
AATAGAAAAGAAATTGAATCCTGAATTAGGTTTTGGTGTTATCGGTAACTGCTGCACATGGACGGCAGGATTTATGTCTTTTTCAAAGACAATTACCGTGTTGATAACACCGTTTGTTAAGTTGTTTACCTTAAATAGGCAAGCACCCATATCTCCGGCTCCCTGAGGCTCAAGAGACTGGTCCCGCTTAAACCTATGTTTACTAGGGTCCTTATTGTAATTTAACATAAGTTGAGGGGGTTTTATGTAAAATAATTTTGTATAATTTTCAAAATACACCTTAAGTATTTTATCATCATCTTTAAAGTTTTCATTGATATATATTTTATCAATATAACATTTCTAGTGAATAAAACCTAATTTCATAATATATGGTATTTATTTGTAATATTGGAATTGTATGGTATTTTCTTATAATGGAATGTTTTTCTTGAATTTCGGAAATGTGGAATATTATAAATATTAAAAATAGATATTTTGATATTAATTACATATATATATATATTTATTAAATATATAAGTTTTATTTATAAAAGAAATCACATTTTCTAAAGAAAATTGTATTTTAAATCTTTCGAGATCGTATACTCCTTACGGAGGTCTGTATCTCACTCTACTAAGCCCGAGGATGTGCGATAATCCGCACCATCCCGAACGGGTTCCCCGAAATAGGTTGTAGAGGCGCGTTTGCAAAGATTTGCTAAAATACACATCTTGTAGAAAAATGTTTTTATAAGTCGGAGGTAGTTATGTGTAAAATCGTAGTATTCCCAAATCTATGTTACCAAATTTCATCGTGCTATGTTACATATGAGTGTTGTGAGGAGCTAGATCATTACCTTGTGAGTTTTCTAAATTTAGCATGGTTAAAAGGTATAAACATGTCGATATGAAATATAGAGGTATTTTAATGTAAAAGTGGAATAAAACATGCTATGGTTATCATTTTAATGTCAAACTTATTCTATTGCCTTTGTTAATGTTTAATGGTCATGACATAAGAGTTTGGTATTATTGTGTTGAAGAAAAATAGAACTTTTTAAGGAAAACTGAATCGGAAGTCGGACTAACTCCTCTTCCGTCGGGTTTTAATTTTGAATATTTTAAGAATAGTGAAAAGAGGAAGAAGTAGGTACTTACGAGTTATTTGACTAGAAGGGAGAAGGAGGAAGAGGTAGGAGGTGCCGGTGCGTTGTTTCGTAGTCGGAATCTCCTCGGATCGTCGTCGGAAGTTCGTCGGAGCTTCGCCCTTTGCTAACTCCACTTGCATACAAAAAGTCTTGGGAATTTTCTTGAGAGTTTGGACAGGGATTTTGGAGTGAGGAGGGGTGATTTTAGGAGTGGTATTTATAAGAAAAACTTAGGGTTTAGGGTAATGAAAGGGTATGATAAAAATTGTATTTAATTTGCATTAAAAAAATTAAAAGCGGGTATTTTAATTCTCTGGTTAATTGTAAAGAATTTAAATAGTGCAGGGGGAGTGGGGTAGGCCAAAGGTTTCAAGGAGTTCAAGAAAATGTGGGATCGGACCGAGCTGACCCGGCAGCGCCGGCCGAGTCGGCAGAGTCGCCGGCCCGAGTTGGCCGAGTCGGGTCGCGTCTCCTTGCCACGTGTCCCCGTCGCTTCTTCTTGACTCGTGGAACCGTTTGTTTATTCTGTAACTTACCCTATTACGTGTAGTGCATGTGTAGACTCTTGGGCTTATAAAAGATTAAAAGAATTTAATTAAAAAATAATGTGTGGCTGATGGGATTTGAACTCTGGTACTTTGGTTCAGCAGTGCAAGGTCTTACCCATGAGCTACGAGCTCTTTCTTGCTGTTCAAAAGCAAAACAAACTTATAACTTGTGCTCAGGCTCAAGTACCCCTTTCTGTATTTTTTGAAAAAAAATTGTACAGAAAGTTTAGGGTTGTTACACAAAATACATGTAAATATGAATCGTGCTATGAAACCAAGTGTGTGGGGGGGGGGGGTCGTTACCCCGTGAAGTTTTTCCTAAGATATTGTTTTAACAAATACTAAAACAGGTGATATCAAAGTTCATGATATTTTAATGAAAAAGTGCAAGTATGGATTTTTCACATGAGATTCTTGGTTAAAATTAATTCTAAACATTATGGTTTAAGATTACAAGTGATGTGTAAAAGTTAGATTGAACAAAATATTAAGGAGAAGGAGTTTTCTAGGATTTAGAAAAAGATATCGGTATTAACTCCACATACCGATATAAGTTGGAATTTCAATGAAGAGAAAGATAGATTGATAGGGACTTACGGTTTAGAGAGTTTAAAGAAGGGTTGAAGAAGAGGGGGTGAGCTTCGTATCGTCGCGGGAGTGCCGGAATTGACTTCGATCTTCGCCGGAAGTTGCTTGCTCGCTTGCTAACTCCTCTTTACTCCATTTGTACTTAGGAAATTTTTGAGAGAATTTTGCTATAATTTTCATAATGATGCTGAGCCAAGGTAGGGGATGTAATTTATAGTGGAGAATTAGGGTTTTGGAATTAAAATGGTGGATTAAAAAGTATTAAAATGTTGTTTAATTGTGAAATGAAGGGTCTCTATTTGATTGTAGGGAAATCGAACGGTGCAGGAGAGTTAGGGGTAGCTGAAGGGGTTTGTGTGCAAAACTCGGAGCCAAAAGGTCTCATCCTAGCCGTCGATGCCGTCCGTAATGTGCATTCCACCGGTCGATCTAGGGCATTGAGTCTCTAGATTCGTGCCACGTGTATTTGTCTGTGTTTAAACTATTTTGCACATGTTTGATTTTTCTGAACTTTTCATTTCCCTGTGTATTGCACGTGAAATCTTTTGGGCTTCCAAAAATTAAAAAGAAAATTCAAAAAAAAATAATGTGTCTAATGAGAATCGAACACAGGGGCTACGTCACAGCAGTGCAAGGCTTTACCAGTGAGCTACAAGTTGTTTCTTTCTGTTATTTAACAAAATTGACTTATAACTCAAACTTAGGCTGTAAACTCATTTATGTACATTAAAATGGAAAATTCAATACAGTAAATTCAGAGTCGTTACATTCTACCCTCTTTATAAAAATTTCGTCCTCGAAATTTAAAATTACATATGGACTAATTTTCAAAGAGGTAAGGGTATCTTGCACGCATGTCCTCTTATCATTCCCATGTTGATTCTCCTGGCGAATCTTTTCTCCACATCACTCGGACTAAGTTTACTTCCTTGTTACGTAGTGTCTTCACCTTTCGGTCCAGGATCTCAATGGGTTGTTGCTCACAGGTTAAGTCAGTTTGTACTTTGAGCTCGGAGTGATCAAGGATGTGGCCGGGGTCGCTCACATATCGTCGCAGCTGAGATATATGGAACACGTTGTGCACTCCTTCCAATGAGGGTGGAAATGCTAAACGGTATGCCACTTCTCCAGCTCGTTCGAGTATGTCGAACAGCCCTTTGTATCTTGGACTTAGCTTACTCCTCTTGCCAAAGCGGATCGCTCCTCGGTTTGGAGAGATCTTTAAGAAAACATAGTCTCCAGGTTGGAACTCCAGATGTCGGCGCTTAGCATCTTCCCAATGCTTCTGTCTGTCTTGGGCTATGCGCATTCTTTCCCTGATCGTACGAACTACGTCCATAGTTGCTACAATCATCTCTGGTCCAAGGAGTTTACGATCTCCGACGTCGTCCTAATTTAGTGGTGAACGACACTTTCGTCCGTAGAGTGCTGCGAATGGTGTCATTCCAAAGCTCTTCTGATAGCTGTTGTTGTATGAAAACTCCACAAGGTGTAGGTGATCTTCCCACGAACCTCCGAAGTATAACATACAAGCTCTTAGCATGTCCTCTAGAATCTGAATTATTCGCTCAGACTGTCCGTCCGTTTGTGGATGATAAACCGTGCTGAAGTTCAGACTCGTTCCCAGGCTAGCTTGCAAAATCTGCCAAAACTGTGATCGGAATCTTGTATCACGATCGGAGACGATGCAAACAAGTACTCCATGTAATCTCACAATCTGTTGCATGAGTTCATGGGTATCAAATATAGTACACTTTGAAGGTTTAAATCTTACTTTAGATTTATGCTTACCTCCATGTACTTCTTTGCTAACGTCTTGGTTGATTGAACAATACGAAATGGAATGAAGTGAGCCGACTTGGTGATTTGATCCATAATAACCCATACTGCGTCGTTACCCTTCGTGTTGCGAGGAAGGGCAGTCACGAAGTCCATGGTAATGTGTTGCTATTTCCATTCCGGGATTAGTAACAGCTGAAGTAGACCAGCAGTTCTGTGATGTTTAGCCTTCATTTGCTGACACGCCAAACACTTGGCTACACTTCTAGCTACTTCGCACTTCATTCCATGCCACCAGTAGTGTTCTCGTAGATTCTTGTACATCTTTGTACCACCGGGATGTACAGAATAAGGAGAGTTGTAAGTTTCTTTCATCAACTCTTCTCGAACTGGGCCATGTGGTACACACAATCGACTTCCATATCACAAGGATCCATCTTCATGGATGATGAAGTCAGTTTGAAGTCCACTTTCTACTTGTTCTCGGATCTTTTGTAGCCTGGCATAATTTACTTGTGCTGCCTTGATCTGATTGACAAGAGTAGACTGGACTTGTAAGTTCATCAAATACGAAGCGTTACCTGGCATATCTACTTCGATAGCCAATCCGTGCAATTCCTGCTGTAGTTTCCACTTAGCGATGAGATTCATTGCTAATGGCTGACGGCTAAGTGCATCAGGAACTACATTCACCTTCCCAGGATGATACTGTAGGTTGATGTTGAAGTCCGCCATGAGTTCTAGCCATCTTCTCTGCCGCATACTTAACTCCTTCTGAGTAAATACATACTTCAAACTCTTGTAGTCAGTGTATATATCCATTCGTTCTCCCAAAAGATAGTGGCGCCAAATCTTAAGTGTGAAGATAACGGCTGCCAACTCCAGATCTTGTGTTGAATACTTGCGCTCATGAACCTTCAGCTATCTTGATGCAAAAGCCACAACCTTTCCATGCTAGTGTAGAACATATCCTAATCCCTTACCGGACGTATCGCAATGCACAACAAATCCTCCAGATTGATTCGGTATTACAAGAATAGGAGCAGAAGTTAATCTTGACTTGAGTTCTACAAAAGTGTTTTCACATGCTTCTGACCACACGAATGCTTCATCTTTACGTGTAAGTTTGGTCAGGGGTGCTGCAATCTTCGAAAAGCCTTCAATGAATCATCGGTAGTATCCTGCTAATCCCAAGAAACTTCGTATATCCTTCACCGTCTTTGGTTTCGGCCACTCACTGACAGCTGACACTTTAGCTGGATCCACTGAGATTCCTTCACCTGAAACGATATGTCCGAGAAATCTAACTTGATCTAGCTAAAATTCACACTTGCTGTACTTGGCATAGAACTGATGTTGTCGCAATATCTCCAGGACAATCCGTAAATGCTCGGCATGTTCTTTCCGATTCTTTGAATACACCAGGATGTCGTCGATGGAGATGACAATGAACCTCTCTAAGTACTCTCGGAAAACCTAGTTCATCAGATTTATAAAGATGGCAGGTGCATTGGTCACTCTAAATGGCATTACAAGATACTCATAATGACCATAGCGAGTCCTAAACGCCGTCTTCGGAATGTTGGACTCTTTGACCTTCACTTGATGATAACCCGAACGAAGATCTAGCTTCGAAAATACGCAAGACCCACTTAGTTGATAGAAAAGATCATCGATGCGCAGTAGTGGATACTTGTTCTTGATCGTCAGTTCATTCAGAGCTCGATAATCCACACACATCCTGTATGAACCTTCTTTATTCTTCATAAGTAATACTGGAGATCCCCAACTTGAAGTACTGGGATGAATCCAACCTTTCTTCAGGAGTCCGTCCAACTGAATACGGATCTCCTTCAATCCTTCTGGACTTAGCCAGTACGGAGCTTTGATTACAGGTTGCGCACCAGGTAGTAAATAGATGCTGAATTCAAGAGCTCGATCGGGAGGCAAACCTGATATATCTTCCGGGAATACATTCTCGAACTCTCGAACTACTCCTGGCTTTGATTCTTCCGCTTGTAATGTTGCAACCACTGTCTTCTTTGGTTTTGCTTTATAGACGCTTGGTTCCAAGGTGCAGTCTCCACTCTTGAAATAGAACACTGGATGATCTAGTATTTCGAACACTACCCTCCTTTGGCGACGGTCGATGGTAGAGAAGAAAGTTCCCAGCCAGTCCATTCCCAAGAATTTGTCGAAGTTCGGTATGTTTAGCACCTTGGAATCCGCATAAAATTCTCTACTGCAGACGACCACTGGACACAGATGGTATCCCAAAGTTTCTTTTAGAACGCCGTTCTCTGAACTAATATTCCAGCTGGATACAAGCGGTTTAACTGGAATCGCATGAGTTTGGACGAACCGTTGCGACATAAAGCAATGTGATGCTCCAGTGTCGAAAAGTGCTAGAGCAGGTAGGGAGGCTACTAAGATTGTACCTAAGTTGTGTGGGATAGGTTTAGGTATAGAAAAATATAGTGCTATATAAGGATTGAAAAGTTTTGAAAGGATTGGGAGTTACCCGTGATGACTTGGCCTGTAGCTTCGGGCTCCTCGACCGTCATTGTGAAAGCCTGACGTCGGGTTACATTCCTCCTTACTGGAGGCACATTTCTCTGTCCTTATGGCATGTTTTCCGGCCCTTAAGGTATGTTTCTCTGTGCCTGATGGAACTGACGTTGAGGCTATGCAGGAGGTCCACGTGGAGCGGGTGCAGGGAGAGGTAAACAAGGTGCAGGAGTCTGAATGGCTGGCCGCTACGGAACTGTGATAGCTGGTTTGGGGGCTGGAGCTGTATTGAAACGGTATGGACATGCTCCTATGGCGTGAGTGGATGTGCCACAAACCAAACATAGGCCATTTGCACGCCTGCAGTCTTTCGCCAGGTGTCCCGTCCTCTTGCAATAGAAACAAAAGTCTGTACTGGGCCGGCTAAATGTTCCTCCCGGTCTCCTGGGTGCAAATGTTGGCCTAGAAGAAGCTCCTCCTATCATCTGAGTGGCAGGGCATTTCATACCGGCAGACTGCGGTCTGCCCTTCTTCTTCACAACTGCCTCATAGCGTCGGGCAGCCTTCAGAGCAAGCTCATGGGTTGGGAAATCCCCTGTAGCGAGTGCAGCTTGGATTTTCGAGTCCAACCCTTGCTGAAATCGTCGTGCCCGGATCTCAGCAGTAGGAATCAGGTGTGCAGCGAACCTGTTACGACCTTGTGTTAGCAGTGTAATGAATGAAATCAGGAATTTGAATTTGAGACAATATCTTACCTGCTAAGCATGGTAAACTCAGTATCGTATTCATCCATAGACTTGACCTACATCGAGCCTTATTGTAGATGAATGAACTGCTGTTCCATGTCGAAATGTGAAGTCTCAGGGAAGTACTTCGTATCAAACAGATCGCGAAATGTTTTCCTGTAACGTTTTGAAAATCGTTTAGGTGAAATTTCGGAAAATCGGTAAAATAACGGGTGTTTTCCGTAAAAATAAAGATATAAATATCTTTTAATATAAAATTAAATATACATATTCTAGCTATGTAATTGCTAGTATTTGGTATTTATTGAGCCACTTGTAAAATTTCTAAATTTCTGAAATTTTTTCTGAAATTAATTATTTTAATATTATTTTAAGCCATCACTAATACATTTAATTAGGGAAAATTACAAATTGGAATGGGTTAATACAAATTTTGTGCATCATGACACACTAAATTAACATGTAAAATATTATTTTTGAAATGAAATGAAATGAAACTGTCAAACAGTGTTAGAAAATATCGAACAAAAAGGGCTTAAGTAGTGAAATTAGTGTTAATGGAGATTGGGGTATAACATTTATAATCTTTTCCCTCACCCACACAACACCACATCCCTCTCCCCCTTCCTACTGGCTGAAGGTGCAACCCACTCCCCAAATGTCCCCACCTCAAAGCTTAGAAAGAAAACAAAAGGAAAATGAGAAGAAAAGAAAACTATAGTTAAATGAGGTAAGGTCTTTGGTTGACTAGGGCTACTTTTTCAACCCTCACTCTTCCCCCCCTCTCACCCATGTTGGTCGAGCCTCCCGAATCCCCATTCAGCAGCAGCCCCCTCCCAAATCCCCTCTCATTTTCTCATCAAAAACCTATCAAAAATCCACCAATTCTCTCACAAATTCAAAGCTAATTCCAAATCCAATCTCTACCCATTTCTCCTTGACCTATTCTAAGTTGGATCATGGAGGAAAGTTGATGTTTAGAGGCAAGTTTCAAGTTAGATCTCAAGAAAATTGTGGAGGTATAATCTTAACCATGTAGTTAAATTTTTGATTATTGCTTTAATCTAAGCTAAATAGGTGTTTAATTAGGTTTTATTGCAAGTTTGGAAAATTCTAGAATATGGTTTGAATTTAATTAAGGTTAAACCATCACTACTAAGATAATCAAGTGTAGTTTATCATCTTAAGAAAATGAAAACCTAATGTAGTTGCTATATGTAAATTGTTAGATAAAAAATGTCCAAATTAAGCCTTTTTAGCAAACTAGATTTTTAGAAATTATTAAAAATGTGAAATTTAAAATCTAGTTAGGGTTTTTATAAATTGGTTATGGTTTGAAAGTGTAGTATAACACCTTAGAGTATGCAAAATGGAATCTAGTTGTCAATTTTCTAATTGTTACATTTAAATAGTTCTAATTAAGCTATTTGTAAACTAGGTTTTTGGGTTTAATGAAATTGATGAGATTAAAATTTAATTATGGTTTATATGACTTAGTTAAAATATTATGTGAGTAATGTAACCATTATATTGGTTAAATCATCAAGTTTTGTGCTAAAAATGGTTAATTTTGCTTGCTAGGTTTTCGGAAAAACAGCTTTTAAAGTGAGTTTGGGGTTTTTGTGAATTTTAACCTATTTCATATTATAATTAGTGTTTGTGAATGTGCAAATGGGTGCGTTTGGGTTTTATCTCGATCAATTGGCGTTTATACACTGATGTCGAGGGATATTTGGTTCTTTTACTGGAGTGGATCCTAGGTTTTAACTTATGTGAATTTCGTATGCCGTTTTGGACTTTCATCCGCGATTTCGGTTTACGATACTATATATTTACATGTAGGCACCCCCATGTGGATTTCGAGACGACAAGCAAGCGCGTGGCGATATCGATTTCGGCAAGCGAGGACCAGATGAGTAGATTTATATCTACGGGGAGAAGTCGGATGGATGGCGTATAGCACCCCCGTAGTTCATAGTATATTTATGATATATAATTGGATATATATGTAGTTTATGATCCGTGGATGATTATTAAGTTATGATTATGTGTTTATGGTTTAGTTTAGGGTAATTAGAAGTAAACTAGTATAGCTTCTTAGTCGCGAACCCTAGAATAGGTTCACACCCACACGCACAGACGTATTTGCATACATCTATTTACATGTGCGTATATGGGGATACACACACACACACATGGGTATGGAACTATATATATATATATATATATATATATATACGTATACATATACACGGATTATGAGGATATTACTTGGGATTGGAGATGAGTCGATGAGATTAGGCTTGAGGCCATAAGATCGGTGATGTGACAGGGTTCGTATTTGAGTTACGACGTGATATGTTTAGCGGGTCCTTTAGGCGTGGTGTTTTCATACACACGCATGCATACATAGATGGTATCAGTATTGTACTAGACGTAGATCAGTACCCCGGATCTTGATTTTGATAAAGAGGATACCGGATGAATAATAAGATAAATGTGATATTTGACCCGTACCCAGATTTGGGAGGCCGTATGACGGATTTACCGTATGAGCTATATATTGATGATTGTTCCCTGATTAAAAATATGGAAAAAACTTAAAAAGAGACATCACGTGCTCACACGTGACTAATGGTCACGTGTCGGCACGTGATGGTTAAAGCAGTGGCACAAAACAGAGCACAGAAGAAGGGTCCATTCAGGGGGTCACGTGCTTACACGTGACCGGGGTCACGTGCTTACACGAGACCGGGTTCACATGCTCACACGTGACCAAAGGTCACGTGTCAACACGTGACTGGCTTTAAAAGCCTTACGGTTTAACAGAATTAAATTCTAAAAAAAAGATCATTTAAATATTTTCAAAATGGAGAAAAATTAAGGAGAACCGTTGATTAAGAATCCAAGGGTGATTAAAAATCACTAATTTATGGAAAAATCTTGGACAAGGAAAGCTTTCCCCTCAATCTCACCGAAATAACAAATAGAATATCTTTGGATTAAAACATCCAACGGTGAATAAAATTCACCTAGTAATCTAAAGGCTCAGACAAATGATGAAAACAAATCAAATCTTTCAATGAGAGATTTACTAAACAAATTGATTCTTTTCCTCCTCCTATAAATAGGAGTCGAGAAGGGAGAATTAAAAAAGAGGAGAGACAGAATTTTGGAGAGAAATCTTTGAAGAGAATTTTAGCATCTTGAAAATTCAGAAAGAAAACCCTAGGTGAGAAAAAGAAAGAGGATCAAAACTTCAGAAAAAAGAGAATTTAATTCTCAAAGATCTAAAAGTTTAACTCTTTTGCAAAGAACTTAGTTCTTTCTCTGGTTGAAGATCTACAAAGTGCACATTTTCCCATAAGTTGAGAATTTAATTCTCATCGGGTCGAGATCCTACCATGGAGATCTAAAACTTAGAGGAAGAATTGAGTTTGGAGAATTTAATTCTCCCAAAGTTGTAGGAATTTAATTCCTCCAAGATAAAATTAGGGTTTAACCCTATATGAGAATTCAATTCTCCAAAATTATAGGAATTTAATTCCTTCAAGATGGACAGAACTAGGGTTTAACCCTAATTGAGAATTTAATTCTCTCAAGCTCGCAGGAATTTAATTCCTCTTAAAATGAAATTAGGGTTTCACCCTATGCCAGAACTTGATTCTTTACATATATGGGAATTTAATTCCCATGAAAGGAAAATTAGGGTTTAACCCTACCTAAGAATATAATTCTTCCAAAGAAAGTAGGAATTTAATTCCTCCAAAGTTATAGCTAGAGTTTAACCCTATGAAGAATTTAATTCTTAAAAAGATAAAGAGATCTTCAAACAGGAAAGAACTAGGGTCACGTGTCCCCACGTGACCCCTGTAAAGATCCACAGAAAAGAACTCAGAGGCAACGCCTCACGTGCTCCACGTGACCCCTGAAGCACAGAAAAAAAAAGCAAAAGAAATAGAAGCTCTGGGCGCTCTCACGTGTTACCACGAGTCCCCTTGGCAAACCAGCACACGAGTCCCCTTGGCAAACCAGAATATAGAAAGTATTCGATACTTTTTTGCAGAACAGAATAAGGGGAATCTGGTCCCACCTTTGGGCGCTCTCACGTGTCCACACGTGACCCCTCTTTCTTTAGTGTTTGACACTAATTGGAGATCTTTATTCCCAGTGTTTAACACTGATTTTTCTTAGTATTTAACACTAATTTGAAAATCCTATTTGCAGTGTTTAACACTGATTATTTTCTAGTGTTTGACACTAAATCGAAAACTTTATTTCCAGTGTTTAACACCGATTGTTCTTTTAGTGTTTAACACTAGTTCGAGAATTCTGTCTCTAGTGTTTAACACTTTTGTTATTTAGTGTTTAACACTACTTTCAGCCAAATTGGCTAATCTTTCAGAGGCAAAGCCTCCCCTTCAATTGAACCTCAAAATTGAATAACATCCAGAGCTACAACAGAAATGTTATCAAGCCCCTCAAAACTTTTGTGGACTGGAACCAGACAAATGTCAAACAGTCCAACAAAGGGCCAGACTTAATTGGACTTAGCCCAAGTTGGCCATAAGTTCTCAATCCAGACTTAACTAAGCCAATGGGCTTACAATATAATCAATTGGTCTTGGTTCCAAATTGGGCTACAGATCATTTAATCTACCTTGATTTAAGGGTACATCTCTTCACTCCTTTGATATTTGTCATTGTAATTCCTCAACGTCTTCAAAGAGGTGACGGTTCCCAACAACCATACATTTCACGGACTGTGGGGTCCTTAAACTCATGGACTATGATGTCCTTAACCTTGACCGTGATGTCTTAAAACTAACAACGGACTATGATGTCCTTAACCTTGACCGTGATGTCTTAAAACTAACACCGGACTATGAGGTCCTTAAACTCACGGACTATGATGTCCTTAACCTTGACCGCAGTGTCTTAAAACTAACATTGGACCGCAATGTCCTTAAACTACCTATCGACCGCAACGTCACTAAACTAAACAATAGAGCCCCCAATTACTCTTTTGTTGGATCTAAACGATCCCGTTAAGTTGATCTTAGTCTGGAAATTAGACTAATGTATCCTTAACAAACGTTTAAGTTGATCTTAGCCTCAAATAAGGCTAACGTGTCCTTAAACACAACCCCCAAACCCAAGTCTAAAAAAGATACGGATTTAGACTAGTCCACGCCCTACGGGCGACAACATAACTTAGTCTCCGTATACAATCCACGGGCAACTAAACACAAAACAAACACCCACGACATAAAGTGACCATCTGGAGATGGAGAAAGTTGTTACCGCGATGCGGTAGCGTAATTAACTGTAGGGGCTTGCGCCTGCAAGGAAGAGCGTCCCCACAATCAAAACCCCCTCAAACGAGGGGGAATCTGACGAAGTCTGCTACATCGAACGCATCCGTTTTAAACCTTCGATACATGGTGCCATAAATCAACTTGGCATCTTCGGAGAGGTGGATGGATAGCACCTATTAGCATCTGCCCCGAATCTCAGGCAAGACGTCCCTGTCGCGCCGTCTTTCGGAGGGGAACAGAATCTGGCACGCCCGGTGGGACCTATTCCTCTTTCCACTCCACACTTCGTATGTCGTGTTCGCGAACCAATCGCGGTTCGCTAATGGTTGCCCTTGGGTTTCGAGATACTAAGATTTGGCGTTTTGCTTGCTGCAGAAAGTAAAAGGATCAATGGCTGGCACCTGCTCAAAGTGTTCCACATGCAACTGCAACCTACGCTCCGCCTCGACTGGGGGCATAACCTACGGGCCCCAAGCGGCCTCTTTGTTCGCGATGCCCATGGAGCAGATTACTCAAGCCACCACAGGGCTGTTTTTTAGGACCATGCTCCCGCCAGCGAGCTTCACCATCCCTGTACCCGTATCGGAAGCTTCAAAAAAGTCGGTCTTCGATCGACTTGCTACTACCACGGTCCTTCTCAATGTGTCACCCGATTCCAATCCCTCGGTCCTCACCAGGCTGAACTCGAGCTCCAAAGGGCCTACCAAGATGCCCATAATACCTGAAGTGGCCATCCCAAAGAAGATAGCCATCCCTGCTTCTGAAGTCGTCAAGGCGGCTTCTCCTGCCCGATGGTCGGTCTTTCCAAAACTGACTGCTCCCATTCCCGCTCTCGCTCAGAAATATGTCTTTGACCGGTTGGACACGGCTTCTCAGTGGACGTCAGTCTTCAAGAGGCTGACACCAGCAATAGCCCCTCACCTGAACATGGGGCAAGACAAAGCCATCCCCGTCACCGAGCCAACTCCATCATTTTGACATGCTCGACGTCGCCACTGGCGCCGGATAAGGAAGGCTGGGGGCAACTCCCCCTCTGGGCTAACTCCACCAGCTCCAACGATGGAAATTAATGCTGCTGTTCCAACCGGGAATAGCTTTGAGCTGCTGAACAGGGTACGCAGGAATTCGCCTACTGCCGTACTAAAAAGATCTCCGCCACCGGTAGAGACCGTCATAGAAACAAAGCCGGAGCAGTCTCCTCAACGGCTGTCTTCCAAAGTCTACAAGATTTGGCGACGAGTCCGAGAATCGGTGATTGATCCGAATTTCTCCCATCAGCATAAGAAGTCAAAAGTCCGACAGGAAGAAAACCGCCCTGTTAAGCAACGGAAGACGACGACCACCTGGGTGCCCACAGCAACGGTCCCCTCAACTTCGATGGCCCACAAGAGAAGAAGGCCGGAGAAAGTTCCCACGCCTGCGGCAAATGTCAAAGGTAGTGAGCCTAAACGCCCTAAGTCTGGGGGCATGGTGGTACATACCGTCTACATGGCGTCCGGGAAAGAGGATAGCCATATATCCACAGTTCATCGACCGCTTACGCGATCAATGACTAAGGCTCAAGAGCAGCAGCAGAAGCTCCAAGAGATGATGACCGCGATGGCCGCACTCACCGGGCCAAAAGAAAGCCCAGAAGCATCCTTGGATCAGCGACAGGAGCAAGAAACCGATGCCGAATTCCTTCGCAGGATACTTGAAAGGAAGGACAGAGAGGCTGCGGAACAAGCAGCCAATATAAAACGAATGGCCTTTCTGTTCCAGAACATGGTGGGTATGATGATCCAGCCGGATCCCCCAGCCGAAGACCCTTCGATTATCATTGAAGATGACAGAGGAGAAACGTCAAATCCACCTCCGGCTCTTTCAACAGCCAAAGAGAAAACAATCTCTAAGGCTGCCCTGGATGACTACATAGCCCAGCAGATACGAGTTCACCAGGCAACTGAGGCAGCCGGCCAAGTTGTCAAAATGGGGCGACCATATCTGAGCTGGTATGATCAGATCAAATACCCGCCGGGCTACACGATCCCGAAATTCCATGTCTACAAGGGGACAGGCAATCCCCATCAACATGTTGCCCAGTTCAGGGCTCTTTGTGGCAACACCGGTGGCGATGATAAGCTCTTGCTTCGCCAATTCGTCGGCAGTTTATCGGAGACGGCATTTGAGTGGTATTCCGAACTTCCAAATGACTCCGTCAAAACTTTCGCTGAAATGGAGTTATTGTTTACCCAGCATTTCGTAAGCGCCAGCGAACGCACCCCGATAACGGCATTAATTAATGCAAGGGTGAAGCCGGGCGAAACCTGGGTTCAATATGCAATCCGATGGCGGAACTTGTGGTCGAAGTGCGAGCAGCGCCTCGAAGAAGCACCAGCGGTGGGCATGTTCGTGGGCACCCTAGATCCTCATGCGACTATTTCACAGTTCATGATGTTCTTTAAACCGACCACGTTCCAGGCCCTAATCGACAAGCTGGCTCAGATGGATCAAATGGGTCACAGACCGTCTCCCCCGAAGCCGGAACCGCGAAATGACAAGGGTAAAGGGAAGGCAACCTTCATCGCGAACACCCAACAGCAGCCCAGTACCCCAAAACTAGCAGATCAATTGGAAGAGAGACGACGCTATTACAATAAGAAAATGAAGCGTCCTTACTCATTCCCACGGGACAAAACAAGGAGACTGTTCGGGCTGGCAATGCGCAACAGGCTTATCAACTTACCAAATCCAAGGCGACCGCCGCAACCCAGCGAGGTGAATAACCCCAATTACTGCCCTTACCATCAAATGGTAAGTCACCCGATCGAGAATTGCTTCGTCTTTAAAGGATGGATCGAAGATCAGTACCTACAAGGCAAGTTTGCGCTATCCGAGAAGTGGAAAATAAACCCACCACAACCACACACTCCAAAGAAGACGGACACACCGGGGGAAACTTATTCTTTTGTTGAAGAAGCTCCATGGGAGGTCATGCTGTCAGCCAAAACCAAAAGGATGCTGAATGAGCTCCAGACATGCCCGGAGATCAGGTGGAAGAACCCGCTAGAACCCCAGATCATTGAAGGGATGCTGAAGCCGTGCCCAACTCCAAAGATCGGTGGTGATGGCCCCAGCACTCACACCCAACCATTAAAATCTTCAAAGAAAAACAAGAAGAAATCCAAAAAGCCCGTGGAGCCTGGCGACAAGCGTACGGACCTGCAGAAACAGATCGACGCGCTGGAAGAGTATAATCAGAAGGCGCGGACTCCCATCACGCTCCAAGAGTTCCTCAGCCACGTCCTCGAGGACGAAAATGATGGAGAAGACTCATCAGATGAATCTGAGGACCACGTAGTAAGTTGTCATGTGATTTCTCACTCATTGATAGATGATAAAGAGGCTCCTTCCACCGAGAAACCGGGGGCGGGTCCTGAACCAGAACTTCTATGGCCATCAGACGAGATGATCGACGCCTTCCTGAATGAGATGCGTCTGAAAAGTAAAGTCAATCGGGAGCGTGAGATGGCCATATTGGAAGGAGCCAAACGTCGGTGACTAGACGAAGGAGTCGAGGCACTCCCGTTAAATCAAAAGACATCCGTTGCGGATAAAAACAAATTCAAGACGAGGAAAAGGTTTGCTAAAGCCATATCAATGGGAATGAAGCTACCACCCTCTGAAGAAAACACTCTCGGTGGAGCAGAGATGCATCCTAATTATTGCTAATATCATCGAAAGATTTCGCACCCCACCGAGGAGTGCGACGCTTTTAAAAGATGGTGGAAGGGATATGTTGCTCACCGGCAACATTTTAAGCGGACAAAACGCAAAACTTGTCGGGAGCAGAGAAGTACGACCGAGGAGCATAAAAGAACTACCGGTAACTGTCGCACGGTCAACGCCGGAGGATCATAGGTTCTCACCTTTGGGAGCTACTCTGACGAAGAAATGGTTCTTGGCCCTCTCTTTAAAGAATCCATCTTAGGGAAAGAGGAAGAACCGAAGGCCTGTGAAAACATTCAGCTGCGCAATCGCACGTTTCCAGGAAAGAATCTCGGACCCACAAATAGAAAAGATAAGGGAAAAGAAAAGATCTCTGAGGATATCACCCTGGATGACCAAGTCATGAAAGAGTTGACTGCTAAGGACCCGCCAAAGAAAAGTAAGGTGGACTACAACGTCCTAGCGCACCTGAGGAAGCTACCCTCTCAGCTCAGCATTCTCGACGCCCTCTTATTATCAAAAGAAGCGAAAGATTCATTAATCAAGGCACTGCAAGAGCCCGAGCAATTCCAAGCCTTCCTCGCCGAAGAAAGGATGAAGGATGAGCTGGAAGAAGTACACACAGCCGATGTCACGTTCGGTGATGAGGACCTTCTCCTTGGGACGTGCGACCACAACCGTCCCCTATATGTCTCTGGATACTGCCACGATATCAAGATAGGTAAAATCCTGGTTGATAATGGATCCTCCGTCAATCTCCTTAATGTACGGGTGTTGAAGGAAATCTGCATAAGCGTTCAGCACCTCGCTCGTGATAAAATCACCATCTCCGGTTTTGACTCCCAGTCATCGCGGACCCTCGGGTCTGTGATATTGACATGACGATTCGGGCTGCTTGTCACAGACATTAAATTTCATGTCATTGACGCCAAGACATGCTATAACGCTTTGCTTGGCTGGGCTTGGTTACACGAGTACAACATCATCCCTTCTACGCAACATCAGTGTATGAAATACTTTAAGGATGGTCTCGAGTATACCGTAACAGGAGAGCTGAACCTATTCTTCATGAACGAAGTCCGCAAATACAAAGATGCAAAATACTTTTTGCCAGAATTCGAGGACACAGAGAGATGTCACAAACCGGAGAACAAAGCCGTCACCACCATTCCTGTCTTCGGGAGTGATACTGAGGAAGAAGAAGAGATAGTTTATTCTGGGCCGTCTCGACGTAACAACCAGGGACCGTCCGCCCCCATATTGATCTTCGAAAGCAACTCGGAAGATGAGGTTAATGCTGTGTTCTCTAGTCGGCCGTCAATACAAGCAATCGCTGGTGATAATCAGAGTTTGCAAATTACCATGATTCCGCGGGAGCACTACAAAGATCTCGATGTACTTGAAGCTTACAGTGTGCAAGACCTGCAGACATTTTACGTCTCTCCCAAGCAAAAAGGTGAAAAGGCGATCCTATTCTATCGGTCCACGGAAACAAGAGTGGAGAAAGAAATCTGGCACGGCGCGGATTCTACACTTGACAGGCTCCAACCCATCCGTTTGCCCAGATACTACACGAACGGACTAAAAAGGCTATTGAAGCGCCAAGGGGTACCTTTCAAACAGACTATTCTGGAAGCTCGGTTCTACAACAGGATTTAGGATGTCCCTGGGACTCAGCGCAAGTTGCCCAACGGGAGAATGGAAACGCTTGGGCTTGGATATGTGAAATCCGGGAAATGGGAACGAGTACACGGTAGCTAACTTCGATGAAGAAAAGGATGCCCTGTCAGAAAATGCCGACCCCGCACCAAAACAAGATCCTCCAATCGAAATGCCGAGTCTGTCATTTGAAGAACGAATGGACAAGCTTATCAGGGAAGCGGGTCAGAAAGTTCGAGACGATCATAACCGCGAAATGGCCATCTATAAGAAAGCCAGGACGCAACGCCTTCTTCGACAGGCCGCGAAAGATGAAAATGCTCCTCCCTGTCAACCTGTTGTGCAAAAGGCCCGACGCAGAGGCAGAAACAAGTCAAAGAGCGGAAAAGGCGTTCGACAGCGACAAAGCAGGACTAAGAAGTTACGCTGTCGAGAATCAAGCGGTCCGGATTTGTCCCTTATGAAGAAGATGAGTCGAGCATACTCTTTTCCTCAAGATAAGACAAAGAAAATACTTGACCTCACTATAAAACATCAAATGATTACACTTCCAGAGTCTAAACATCCCGAGCAAGCAGGCGAAGTCTCTCACCCAGACTATTGCTCTTATCACCGAGCAATAGGACACCCTCTCGAAGATTGCTTCACCTTCAAGAACTGGGTCGAAGATCAATATCAGCTCGACAAGTTCACTCTATCCGACAGTTGGAAGATAACTCTGCCGCAGAAGCATGAACCCAAAGCCACGAGAGTAGAACCAGCTCCACGTCGGTCTTGGAAGCGAGTTCGTGCTTGTCATATGATAACGATATCAAAAGAAGAGCCCGAGGATATGGATGACCTCCCCTGGTGCTTCGAAAACAATAATGACGAGATGATTGCAGAATTTCCACCGGCGCCGAAAGAGCTGGAAGATGGAATACATACCATTGCAGATGAGCTCAAGAAAATTGAGCTGGGACGACAAGCGACCCGCGGCCGACATTCGTCAGCGAGCTGCTGTCCGAAGAAAAGGTGGTTGCACTAAAAGACGTGCTTATGCAGCATAGAGATTGCTTCGCATGGAATTATTCCGAAATGCCAGGACTAGATCCAGAGATTGTTGTCCACAAGCTGGCCATATCCCCGGACGTCAAGCCGATCAAACAAGCACCGAGAAGAATGCGGCTTGAGCTTGAGATGAGCGTCAACGCCGAGGTCAAGAAGCTAATCGACTCTGGCTTCATCTAAGAGGTTCAATACCCTGATTGGATCGCCAACATCGTCCCAGTGACGAAGAAGAATGGGACAGTGCGCATATGCGTGGACTTCTGGATCTCAATAAAGCATGTCCGAAGGATGATTTCCCAGTACCGGTCACTGAGCTGATGATAGATAACACGTCCACTCACGAAGTCTTCTTTTTCATGGACGGCTCATCAGGATATAATCAGATAAAGATGCATACTGAAGACCAGAAGCACACTGCTTTCCGAACCCCTTTGGGTATATTTTGCTATAAGGTAATGCCCTTTGGTCTAAAGAACGCTGGCGCCACTTATCAGAGGGCCATGACGAAGATCTTCGATGACCTCATATATGAAATCGTCGAATGCTATATCGATGACCTCGTGGTGAAAAGCAAATCATACGGGGAACATCTCGAGCATCTGAAGATCGTATTTCAACGCCTTCGGCAATACAACTTGAAGATGAACCCTCTCAAATGCGCATTCGGAGTTTCTTCAGGCAAATTCCTAGGATTCATTGTCCGGCACCGAGGTATCGAGATAGATCCGTCAAAGATCAAGGCGATCATGGAAATGCTTCCGCCAAGGACTCTCAAGCAATTGCGGTCTCTCCAAGGGAAGCTCGCGTATATCCGGCGATTTATAGTCAATCTCTCAGGCAAGTGTCGTCCTTACAGTCACCTGATGAAAAAGGGAACCCCTTTCGTCTGGGATCACAAATGCCAAAGCGCACTGGACGAAATCAAGCAATACCTACAGAATCCGCCAGTGCTGGCTGCTCCGGTCAAGGGAAAGCCTCTCATTTTGTTTACAACCGCCCTTGAAGGTTCCTTAGGCACATTATGGGCACAAGAGAATGACTAAGGGAAAGAGAGAGCCCTCTATTATTTGAGTCGAGTTCTGTTGGGAGCGGAAAGTAATTACTCTCCCATAGAAAAACACTGCCTGGCATTAATCTTCACGATAACAAAGCTCAGGCATTATGCGTTGGCGCATGAAGTCCGTCTCATATCGAAGGTGGATCCTCTCAAATACTTGATGTCAAAGGCCATATTGACGGGGCGACTCGCTAAATGGGCCTTGCTCTTGATGGAGTTTTCGATAACTTATCAGCCTCTTAAGGCAGTGAAAGGCCAGGCCATCGCCGATTTCCTCGCCGAACATCCGATACCAGCCGATTCCCTTTTGAATTGCGAACTGCCAGACGAACATGCGTTTAATGCAATCGTCGGAGGTGATACCCGATGGGAACTTTACCTCGATGGAGCATCTTCCATGAAGAAGCGCAAACAAAACACGCCTATAATCAAATCAGGGGTAGGCCTTATCTTCGTGACCCCGCGAGGAGGGATAATGCGCTTTGCTTTCTCCTTGACAGAGCCGAGGACGAACAATGAAGCTGAATACGAAGCTTTGATAGCAGGCCTCGAGATCGCCATCGACATGGGAATTGAGAACCTCATCATATACGGAGACTCCCAACTGGTCGTTAGTCAAGTGAATGGCGACTACCAAACATGCAAACCAGAGCTGGTAAAGTACGGCGAGAAGGTGCGGCAACTGTTGACCTAGATTCCTTCCTACACTTTGGAAAGCATACCACGTGCAGAAAATAGTAAAGCGGATGCATTAGCCAAGCTCGCTAAAGAGCTAGCTGACGAGAACCTTGATGATGTAAGAATCGCGGTACAAAGCCGTCGAGTTCTTGCTCCGACAAAAATATCTCCGGAATCATCCGAGGAAAAGAAAGCGACTGAGCAGACAGCCCTACGAATAAATGACCAAGAAAAGGTTGAAGATTGGAGAGAAGTCTTTATAGTCTACTTCAAATCACGTCGAACGCCTGAAGATGCGTCCTCAAGACATCAGCTTATGAAACGAGCTCTGTCTTTTGCCTTCGTCAATGATACTCTGTACAAGAGGTCGTTTGATTCTCTGTGGTTGAGATGCTTGGGACCTAAAGAAGCAAAAAGAGTTGTTTAGGAAGTTCACGACGAACTCTGTGGTTCTCACTAAGCAGGCCCGAAGATGAAATTGAAGATCAAACGAATGGCTTATTATTGGCCTACGATGATCCAGGACTGCCTCGAGTATGCGAAGCAATGCCACTCGTGCCAGATTCATGGGGACTTTATCCACCAACATCCAAATCCACTACATCCAACGGTGTCTAGCTGGCCATTCGAAATGTGGGGAACTGACATAATTGGCCCCATCGAACCAGCGTCGTCCAGGGGATATCGATTCATTTTGGCGACGACTGACTACTTCTCCAAATGGGCAGAAGCAGTACCGATGAGGGAAGTGAAGACGGAGAATATCCTCCATTTCTTCAAGACACACGTCATTTATCGGTTTGGGACTCCACGACGGATCATATCCGATAACGGGCCAGCCTACAGAAGCCATAAAATTAGCCGCTTCGCACAACAGCACAACATAGACTGGATAGACTCCTCAGTTTATAATCCCCGAGCTAACGGTCTAGCTGAGGCTTTCAACAAAACCTTAACGAAGATCGTAAAGAAGACGGTGTCTCAAAACAAGAAAGACTGGCACGAGAGACTGCAAGAAGCTCTCTGGGCGTATCAAACCACGTTCAAGACGGCCACGAACACAACGCCGTACGCGTTGGTATTCAGTACAGAAGCGGTACTCCCCCTCGAGATAGAGTTACTCTCTCTACGAGTGGCAGTCCATTATGAGCTAACGGACGAAGAGAACGCTCACCTTCGGCTTGAGGAGCTCGATGCCCTTGACGAAACCCGGCTCATAGCGCAACAAAATCTGGAAGCTTATAAAGCGAAGATGACGCGCTCATATGAAAGATTGACCGGGGCGAGAACATTCCGCCAAGGAGAACTCGTGCTAGTGGTCAAAAGACCTATGATCCCCAATTGCACCAAGCGGGGAAAATTCGAGCCAAACTATGAAGGCCCGTATATCATAGACAAGGTCTATCAGGGTGGATCCTATCTACTCATGGACATGTATAGTGAAAGACCTTTCAGGCCAATAAACGGTCGCTTCCTGAAGAAGTACTACGCTTAACGAGTTACGGTCTAGGTCAATGATAGATGACGATGACTATGTCCGCTCGCTATCTTCCTAAGCCCAAACTCTATAAGCAGTAATCGGCTTACTTTACAACGGACCGAAACGTCCTTAAACTAACAGCGGACCGAAACGTCCTTAAACTAACGACGGACCGAAACGTCCTTAAACTAACAGCGGACCGAAACATTCTTAAACTAACAACAGACCACTATGTCCTAAAACTAGTCGTTGACCGAGATGTCGATAAAGTACGGTGGATTGTAACATCCCAAAGCCGATAAAAAAAATAAAAAAAAATAAAAACGGTATGTCCATAAGCAAAATGGGCACGGATGAAAACCCGAAAGGGCTCCGTGGGTAAAAACAGCAGGGCTACCGATGAGTGTTTGTGAAAACCCGAAAGGACGCAACCTCGTTAGATAAAAAAAAGAAGAATAAAATAAAAAAAAATGGTATGTCCATAAGCAAAATGGGCACGGATGAAAACCCGAAAGGGCTCCGTGAGTAAAAACAGCAGGACTACCGGCAAGTGTTTGTGAAAACCCGAAAGGGCGCAACCTCGTTAAAAGACACTTACAGGGTCCTCACGACCTTGTGAAGAGAAACCACCTGCGTGAGATCCTTACAACTCACAAGGGAGCAACACACTTGGGGATCCCCATGATTCCTAAGGAGAAATTACACTTGCGAGATCCTCACGACTCGTAAAGAGAACTCTCTTATGGGACCCTCACGGCTCATAAGATTTGAAAGTCTTAAGTTACAGAGACCTGAACCTGTTCTTAAGCAAACCCCCCACAACTTTCGATATTGCCCTACAAGCGGCTCAATTATGACCCTTGTATACAATCCACGGGCGTGAATAAACACTTCCCTAACCGAGTCCCATCCGTGACTGGGGATATGTTCGCACGGTGAACAACCCTTATGAGTCCTCTCGACTTAGAAGGAGAAAACCCTTTTGTAAGATCCTTACGACTTACAGGGGAACACGCACTTAGGAATCCTCACGATTCTCAAGGAGAAAACACACCTACAAGATCTTTACGACTTGTAGGGAGAAATACCTTTGTGAGACCCTTACGGCTCACGAAGTCAAAAGCCTTAGTCGACAGGACCCTAACCCTGTTTACTAAGCCACCTTTGTTCGACATCGACAGAACCAAATGATGATTCACTCTTGGCAATATCCCAGCTGTAGCGGTGCTGATGCCGAAATCGGTGTCTAATCCAGAGCTTGCGGCGAAAAGCCAGCAAGCCACACATGCATACGAAATAGCCGAAATGATGGGGCAACTTGCAGATAAAATCAGCAAGTAAAAATGTATGCATGCAAAATAGCCGAAATGATTGGGCAACTCGCAATAAAAAACAGCGAGTAAAAAATAAAACAAATAGCCGAAATGATTGGGCAACTCGCAATAAAAAACAGCGAGTAAAAGATAAAACAAATAGCCGAAATGATTGGGCAACTCGCAGTAAAAAGCAGCGAGTAAAGATAAAATAAATAGCCAAAATGATTGGGCACCGCGAAAAATAGCCGAAATGATGGGGCAATCGCGACTTCGCGATAAAAAAGCTGAAATAATAGAGCATCGCGGGAAAAAAAAATGAAATTTATGCCCTGCAGGTGATATCGTTTCGATCCCTGTATACAATCCAGGGGCGTAAACAAAGAAGGAATCACATTCCTCCCCCTAAGGTTTCATCCGAAGAAGAAGCCAAATCTCGATGGTCTACAGATAGCCTAAAGATCATCTCAACACTCGTCCCATCACAACGGACAGAACATCAAGCAAAGCGGAACGGCGGCAACTCCCAGTTCCATGACTCGCCGGCGTACAGCTGACCGAGAGTCAAATTCTGACTTCATGAAATACAGACAGCCAAAAAATTCCTGGTCACGTGGAACACGGATAACGTCACTTCTGACCCCATGGAAAACGTCCAGAGCGGATCCTGGTCCTCGCAGAGCACGGCAGTGAACCCGTGTGAAGCATCCAGAGCGGAGCCTAGTCCTCTCCGAACACGACAGTGAACCCGTGGGAAGCACCTAGAGCAAATTCCTGGTCACGTGGAACACGGATAACGTCACTCTCTGACCCCGTGGAAAACGTCCAGAGCGGAGCCTAGTCCTCGCCGAACACGGCAGTGAACCTGTGGGAAGCGCCTAGAGAAAATTCCTGGTCACATGGAACGCGGATAGCGTCACTTCTGACCCCGTGGAAAACGTCCAGAGCGGAGCCTGGTCCTCGCCGAACACGGCAGTGAACCCGTGGAAAGCATCCAGAGCAAAATTCCTGGTCACGTGGAATGCGGATAACGTCACTTCTGACCCTACGAAAAACATCCAGAATAGAGCCTGGTCCTCGCCGAACATGGTAGTGAACCCGTGGAAAGCATCCAGAGCAAAATTCCTGGTCACGTGGAACGCGGATAACGTCACTTCTGACCCCATGGAAAACGTCCAGAGCGGAGCCTGGTCCTCTCCGAACACGGCAGTGAACCCGTGGAAAGCTTCCAGAGCAAAATTCCTGGTCATGTGGAACACGGATAACGTCACTTCTGACCCCGTGGAAAACATCTAGAGCGGAGCCTAGCCCTCGCCAAACACGGCAGTGAACCCGTGGGAAGCACCTAGAGAAAAATTCCTGGTCATGTGGAACGCGGATAACGTCACTTCTGACCCCGTGGAAAACGTCCAGAGCGGAGCCTGGTCCTCGCCGAACACGGCAGTGAACCCGTGGAAAGCATCCAGAGCAAAATTTCTGGTCACGTGGAACACGGATAACGTCACTTGTGACCCCGTGGAAAATGTCCAGAGCGGAGCCTAGTCCTCGCCGAACACGGTAGTGAACCCGTGGGAAGCACCTAGAGCAAAATTCCTGGTCACGTGGAACGCAGATAACGTCACTCTTTGACCCCGCGGAAAACGTCCAGAGCGGATCCTGGTCCTCGCAGAGCACGGCAGTGAACCCATGTGAAGCATCCAGAGCGGAGCCTGGTCCTCGCCGAACATGGCAGTGAACCCGTGGGAAGCATCCAGAGCAAAATTCCTGGTCACCTGGAACGCGGATAACGTCACTCTTTGACCCCGCAGAAAACGTCCAGAGTGGAGCCTGGTCCTCGTAGAGCACGGCAGTGAACCCGTGTGAAGCATCCAGAGCAAACATCGGACTGTGGAGTCCTTAAAATCCACGGACTATGATGTCCTTAACCTCGACCGTAATGTCTTAAAACTAACGATCAACCATAATGATTCTAGACTGGTTTTACCTTGGTTCAAGGGTATATCTCTTCACTCCTTTGATATTTGTCGTTGTAATTCCTCAACGTCTTCAAAGAGGTGACGGGTCCCAGTAACCACACATTTCGTGGACTGTGGAGTCCTTAAATCCACGGACTATAATGTCCTTAACCTTGACCGTGATGTCTTAAAACTAACATCGGACTGTGGAGTCCTTAAAATCCACGGACTATGATGTCCTTAACCTTGACCATGATGTCTTAAAACTAACGTTGGACTGTGGAGTCCTTAAATCCATGGACTACGATGTCCTTAACCTCGACCGTGATGTCTTAAAACTAGCAACGGACGGCAGAGTCCTTAAACCCACGGACTATGATGTCCTTAACCTTGACCGCGATGTCTTTAAACTACGGTACCCCAGAAAACATCCAGAGCAACCCCTGACCCTGCGAAATACGGATAAGGGCAACTGCACTCAGCACTTGCGGGTCCTCACGACCCGTAAGGAAGCAAATTCTCTTGTGAGATCCTTACGACTTTCAAGGGAAAACACGCTTAGGAATTCTCATGATTCTCAAGGAGAAATTACACCTATGGGATCCTCTCGACCTATAGGGAGAAAAACTCTTTATGAGACCCTCACGGCTCATAAAGTTGAAAAGTCTTAGGAGGCAGATCTTAACTCTGAATCCTAAGCCATCGTTGCCCTGCAAGAAGATCAAGATAGACTATCCGCAGAATACATTCAATAAAAAGGGACACGCCATCGAGAAGAAAAATATGTCTTTTATTCATAAACCAAAATGGATACAAAGTACAATTCATGAAAAAACAAAAAATATATACTCTCATTCAGGAGTATGTACAAAAAGAAAAAAAGAGATACAAGTCTTCAGGACGGCGGGCGATTTAGCAGCTTGGTCAGCTCATCCTTTCTCCGCTGGGCCTCGCCTTCATGGTTCAATATCGCCAGAAGACGGGCTTCCGCCTGAGCCTGCTGGGCCTGATACGAGGTAAGCCGGCCTTCAAGCTCTTTCTCGGTAGCCTTGTGGGCTTCAACCCTTCTGCGAGTGAACACGGCAGCTTTATCGAGGGCCACCACCTCTTTGATGGACTCTTGAAGTACTCGCCAGAGTTCATACGCTTTATTGGCTTTGGCTGTAAGGCTGGCCTGGAGCTCGTTCAGTGCCTTAGAGGCCAGCTCCCTCTCCGAGAATTTGCGGCCGAGCCGCTTCTCACACGACACCATGTTCGCCGCGCACCGCTCTATCAGCCCCCGCAAGTCCGCCTTTGCAGCCACGGCCTCCGAAGAAAGGCGGGAACACTCAAGTACGTGCAAGCAAGCCTCCACCTGCCGACAGAACTCAACCTAAACTCGCACCACCGCTTCGCTATGGTAGGTGGCAAGAAAAAGAAGAGAACCGTTAGCTTCGGCAGCAAATGCTTCAGCTGTGATTGCGCTGCCAGCGTGAAGCTCCTCGATCAAAGACGGCAGGGAGACAAGGCTTAACTTGGCCAGGCGTTCTAAGGCTCGCAAAGCATAAGGGCCGGGTGGCATGGCGATGCGCGACTCCAGCGCTGTGGGAGCTACCAGGGCTGTTCAGGTTTGAAAAATGTCAGTAAAACTCTTAAACAAAGGAACAAGGGGGACCATATTGAGATGTCACTTACCCACAGTCATGCAAGAAGGGGCTGAAGGTTCCCCTGGCCCTTCGAGGACCTCAACCTCGTCATCAGCCTCCAGAACTGTAAAAGGCATCAATGTCATTCCGCAAAAATAATAACGATGCTATGAAAAGATGGTGGACGACACTAACCTTGCCCAGACGAGAGGACGATGCGTTGAGGAGATATCGCCTGCGGAGCGGCCATCTACAGCAGACGCTGAAAGGATTGCCGGGGAGACGGATCGGCAATAGAGGCCGCCAACCCGCGCAATTCTGAAAAGATAAAAGAGTTCAGACTACAGAAAGGTTACTAGCTTAAAATGTAGGAGGTTACCTTCGACGCTCCTCCCATTCTGAGCTGAGGGGATAGCAGCTTCAACGGCCTCCGCCGTGACCTCGGGCTCCAACAAAGGGAGGGTGGTCCCGACTACCTCCATCCCAGCCTCTGAGCCGCCCTCAGGAAGAGTCATTGGGGCGGCGACCACCAAGGGAGCCACTCCCAGAGCAGCGAGTGCTCCAGGATCAAGAACCGCCACCGGAGGCTCTATTATAAGAGGAGCAGCGTCGTCAACCCCCTCCACATCGAGCAATGTTTCATTAGGAATATCAACATGCTCTATCTTCAACAAGCCCGTAGGAACCTCCCCCATCGCCGAAGTCTCTGCACAATTCACACAAGAATAAAGATACATACATACAAGTGTAAACAATATGAAGTGCTGCAAAGAAGTATAAGAACATACCAATGCGTAAGGAAGCCTTCAATATGGCTTCTTCAAGCCGATGCTCCTTCTCAAGGAGGTGTGCTTGCTGGGGTTTGAGGGTGGACTCGTGACCGCCAGTCCACAAGGAAAGCACGTCCGCAGCATCCTCCGAAGCAGCCTGCTTCAGGGCCCTTTCTCCCCATTCCTCCAAAGGGCCAATAAACCGCCGCTGGATGCACGAGGGGTCTTCATAGAAGATTACGGCAGGATAGGGTTTCTTCGGAACCCTTACGTTCTGAGATTCATCTTTAAAACGTCTTATAGCCTCAGCCAATTGTGTGGCTTCCTCGGCAGCCGAACTCGGGAAAAGAAGGCCAGCATCCGACTCTTGCACGACCAACGGTTCATCTGGAAGTATCGGCTCAGACTCTGCTAAAGAATTGAGTAAGTTGGTGGCCACCTTCCTCCGCCGCTTAGATCCAGAACCGGCCGCCGAAGACGATCGTTTCCTCCCCCGTGGAGCTTTAGCACGACGCCGACCCACTTCACCTTCAACACCCTCATCCCTACCACCCTCGCTTGGTGCCACAACTAAGGATGACACGGCCATTGTCGACGCCACTGGTGGTGTGCTACTACCGGAGCCCGATTAGCTCGTGACCAGGTGCCCAATGGCATACCAACTGTGGGAGTGAGGTCTACTCCCGACTCTCCCGGAATAAGCGCAACACCGGTATCCCTCAGGGGAAAGTAGACCGGGGCGCGCGGACACAGCGTAGCTCCTGTGGCCGGAACCTGAGTAGGAGCACCATGGCCAGGGAGTACCCTTCTCTCCTCAACAATAATCGGGTTGACCCGATGAAGGTACCAACCCGTAAATGACCCCACGCACCGGGGAAGATGGTCAGCTTCAGGGATCATGAAGTGGGAGCCGGTGTTCAACCTCATGAAATGGTGAGCTGCATCGCGAACGGCTTCGAGTGAAGGGACCGGCACAACTATGAAAGCCTCGAAAGGGACGCCCTAGTCGTATCCAAGATGCCGAGCGAAGCGATGCGGGTTGTACCGCATGAAAAGGGCCGCACTATCCTGGCGAAATACCAGATAACCTGGTCTAATTACATACAAGTGCATGGCTTCCCGGGGTATTAAAGAAGGCACATTGTCTTTTGACCGGTCCCAGAGTTGTTGAGCTGGACCTGAGGGAGAAGATAAAATCCGGTCGGTAAACACCAATCCGCCAGTAGTAGCAAAAGGGGCAATCAATGCCCGAATGGCCCCAAATTGAGTTGGGTCGAAGGCAGAAGCATTCACCAATCGCATAAGTCGCGGGAAGGTGTAGGCGTTGTAAAATGCGGGCCTCTGATGCATAGCAAAAGCACCCAACACGTGCATTTCGATCCAAGACGTGAAGTAATGAAGCGAAAAGTTTACTACATCTACGCCAGGAGTAGAGGTATTAGCCGCAGCGCCCAACCCGTGATAGAGATGCGCCAATGCCGGGATGCCAATGGCCAGCCGTGTCCCCTCAGCTATACGATGAGCCGGATAGATAACCGAGACTCTCATGAAGCGGCGATGCATGGGGATGACGAACCAGCTGAGCCAGACGCTGACGAAGCCCATGAAGAACATCTCCTCATCCATGCCGGGAGCTGCAATGGATTCGAAAGACACCGGCGACATAATGGGAATGTAGTACTGTGGTAAATCTGATTCCTTGGTCGGCAGCTTCTTCGGACCAAACCCGAAGGAGTCATTAATATTCGCGAACTTCGGAGCCGTCTTCGACAGGACATTCTCGCGAAGGAAGCAAGCGATGAAGCTCTTAAAAGTGATGCTTTGCTCCTCAGATTTTGGGAATAGCCGGTCGAAGATACCCAACGCCTTGATCAGACTTGGACGCTTGTGGCGGACGGCATTCTCGCTTGACAAGCCGTCTAGGATTGCAGGCTCGGTCTCAAAGACGTACTCATCGGGAGGCAGCAACTCCTCATAAAGTGTCCCTCGGATTGGCAACCCCGAAATCTCATAAAATTCTTCCAAAGAGATCGAAACCTCTCGGTCCCCTAGAAGAAAAGTGTTGGTAGAGAGATTCCACTGGTTCAAGAACGCCTTAACCCACCAGACATGCGGGGATTGGTAGTGGAAGAGCAACGCATACATCTCTTGGTAAAGCCCGACCTTCTGCAGCCGCGCGCGATGGGCAGAAAGGATGTAACGAGCCCAGAGGAGGTAGCCCGTAAGGTGTCGAGGGGTGAGCCCTATCTTGTAGATCTGTCCCCATGGTTGGGCCTCACCCTGGCAAATACGCCGTCCCAGAATATCTATAGCTGGGATCGGATGGTTCCGGATACCAGTCGTCGAAGGCTCGAGCCGTCCCATCGGAGTCCAATTCGGCATCTCCACGGCATAGATTGTCCTTGGGGGGTCCATTGGCAGAAATGGAAAGGTGGGCTTCGTTGGTACTTCGCAAAGGAAGCTTCGGCGCCCCCGGATAATATGACCGTACCAAGTCCCCCACAAAAGCAAGTTGGTGCAGGTCGGGTCATGAGTCTTGATCATCGCCATCACTTCCTCATCAGATGGTGACTGAGGAAAGGCGGCCTCCGAGCGAGTGAAAGGAAAGTACGGAACAGAAGTCATTGTACCTGAAATAAAATAAGGGGAAAACTGTTAAAAGCGAAGCCAGCAATATATACATATATATATATATGACTATAAATATATATATATATATAAAGACAGTTGAAGAAAGCGACAGCAGACTCCTTTTTATGGGACCATTGGCTACAAAACACATGGGTCCCACAAAATCAAGGTGGCGGCTCGTTAATAATGAGGCCAAGCAATTATAAGGAGACAAAAGGGAGATTCTCATTAAATAAGCAGTGGATTTCAAGTGACCCTACACACTCCTCTAAAAAGAAATCTATTTTGGACTCTGTGACAAATCAAACAGAATCAAGGGAATTAAATTCCCACGAAAAGACATGGCAAACTTCTTCTCGGATGTGAAAGAAACAGCTCAGGGCAATGAAACCCCAAGAAGCCCCCATGGGAAGAACTTAATTCCTCATAGGAATTAAATTCCTTTTTGAAAAAGGGAATTAAATTCCCAGAATTTTTTTGTTCCAGAGCCAGAGCTCCTTGACTATGGAATTAAATTCTATGGAAAAGACAGACACCACCAACGATCCCTGAAGACCAGAGAAACTTTAAAAGATCTAGTATTTGAAGATTAGATGGTTTTCTGTTTTTGTTAAGGAACTTAAAAAATAGGTTCTTGTCAAAAGGGAAAACCCTTTGTGTGGATTTAAAATCCCATGGTGATTTCTGTGAAAGTTCTTCGTTCGTTCAAGAGCATTACCTGAAGAGATGGGTCTTTCTTCAACAGAGTTAAACTCTGGAAAATTTGCAAGACAAAGAACTAAGCTCTGAGAAACGAGAATTAAATTCTCAAAAGAAAAGACGGCCAAAGGAGGAAGATGGAAAGAGTGGAGGCGCTTCTGAAGAGACCCCTGCATTTATAGGATGTGATGGAAACGCTTCATCTCCCCGATTCCCTAGATGGATCCAACGGTCACAAAAGTGACAGCGTTACACTCACGTGCAGACACGTGAGAGCAACGCTGTGGGAGCATTTGTTCCCTGATTAAATATCAGGAAAAAACTTAAAAAGAGACATCACGTGCTCACACGTGACCAATGGTCACGTGTTGGCACGTGATGGTTAAAGCAGCGGCACAAAACAGAGCACAGAAGAGGAGTCCATTCGGGGGGTCACATGCTTACATGTGACCGGGGTCACGTGCTTACACGTGACCGGGGGCCACGTGCTCACACGTGACCAAAGGTCACGTGTCAACACGTGACTGGCATTAAAAGCCTTACAGTTTAACAGAATTAAATTCTAAAAAAAAGATCATTTAAATCTTTCCAAAATGGAGAAGAATTAAAGAGAACCGTTGATTAAGAATCCAAGCGTGGTTAAAAATCACCAATTTATGGAAAAATCTTGGACAAGGAAAGATTTCCCCTAAATCTCACCGAAATAACAAATAGAATATCTTTGGATTAAAACATCCAACGGTGAATAAAATTCACCTAGTAATCTAAAGGCTCAGACTAATGATGAAAACAAATAAAATCTTTCAATGAGAGATTTACTAAGCAAATTGATTCTTTTCCTCCTCCTATAAATAGGAGTCGAGAAGGAAGAATTAAAAAAAAGGAGAGACGGAATTTTGGAGAGAAAAATTTGAAGAGAATTTTAGCATCTTGAAAATTCAGAAAGAAAACCCTTGGTGAGAAAAAGAAAGAGGATCAAAACTTCAGAAAAAAGAGAATTTAATTCTCAAAGATCTAAGAGTTTAACTCTTTTACAAAGAACTTAGTTCTTTCTCTGGTTGAAGATCTGCAAAGTGCACATCTCCCCATAAGTTGAGAATTTAATTCTCATCGGGTCGAGATCCTGCTATGGAGATCTAAAACTTAGAGGAAGAATTGAGTTTGGAGAATTTAATTCTCCCAAAGTTGTAGAAATTTAATTCCTCCAAGATAAAATTAGGGTTTAACCCTATATGAGAATTCAATTCTCCAAAATTATAGGAATTTAATTCCTTCAAGATGGACAGAACTAGGGTTTAATCCTAATTGAGAATTTAATTCTCTCAAGCTCGCAGGAATTTAATTCCTCTTAAAATGAAATTAGGGTTTCACCCTATGCCAGAACTTGATTCTTTACATATATGGGAATTTAATTCCCACGAAAGGAAAATTAGGGTTTAACCCTACCTAAGAATATAATTCTTCCAAAGAAAATAGGAATTTAATTCCTCCAAAGTTATAGCTAGGGTTTAACCTTATGAAGAATTTAATTCTTAAAAAGATAAAGAGATCTTCAAACAGGCAAGAACCAGGGTCACGTGTCCCCACGTGACCCCTGTAAAGATCCATAGAAAAGAACTCAGAGGCAACGCCTCACGTGCTCCATGTGACCCCTGAAGCACAGAAAGAAAAAGCAAAAGAAATAGAAGCTCTGGGCGCTCTCACGTGTTACCACGTGACCCCTTGGCAAACCAGCACACAAATCCCCGTCACGTGTCAGCACGTGATGCTACAAAATCAAATATAGAAAGTATTTGATACTTTTTTGCAGAACAGAATAAGGGGAATCTGGTCCCACCTTTGTGCGCTCTCACATGTCCACACGTGACCCCTCTTTCTTTAGTGTTTGACACTAATTGGAGATCTTTATTCCCAGTTTTAACACTGATTTTTCTTAGTGTTTAACACTAATTTGAAAATCCTATTTGCAGCATTTAACACTGATTATTTTCTAGTGTTTGACACTAAATCGAAAACTATATTTCCAGTGTTTAACACTGATTGTTCTTTTAGTGTTTAACACTAGTTCGAGAATTCTGTCTCTAGTGTTTAACACTTTTGTTATTTAGTGTTTAACACTACTTTCAGCCAAATTGGCTAATCTTTCAGAGGCAAAGCCTCTCCTTCAATTGAACCTCAAAATTGAATAACATCCAGAGCTACAACAGAAATGTTATCAAGCCCCTCAAAACTTTTGTGGACTGGAACCAGACAAATGTCAAACAGTCCAACAAAGGGCCAGACTTAATTGGACTTAGCCTAAGTTGGCCATAAGTTCTCAATCCAGACTTAACTGAGCCAATGGGCTCACAATATAATTAATTGGTCTTGGTTCCAAATTGGGCTATAGATCATTTAATCTACCTTGGTTCAAGGGTACATCTCTTCACTCCTTCGATATTTGTCGTTGTAATTCCTCAACGTCTTCAAAGAGGTGACGGGTCCCAACAACCATACATTTCACGGACTGTGGGATCCTTAAACTCATGGACTATGATGTCCTTAACCTTGACCGTGATGTCTTAAAACTAACAACGGACTATGATGTCCTTAACCTTGACCGTGATGTCTTAAAACTAACACCGGACTGTGAGGACCTTAAACTCATGGACTATGATGTCCTTAACCTTGACCGCGATGTCTTAAAACTAACATTGGACCGCAATGTCCTTAAACTACCTATGGACCGCAACGTCACTAAACTAAACAATAGAGCCCCCAATTACTCTTTTGTTGGATCTAAACGATCCCGTTAAGTTGATCTTAGTCTGGAAATTAGACTAATGTATCCTTAACAAACGTTTAAGTTGATCTTAGCCTCAAATAAGGCTAACGTGTCCTTAAACACAACCCCCAAACCCAAATCTAAGAAAGATACGGATTTGGACTAGTCCACGCCCTACGGGAGACAACATAACTTAGTCTCCGTATACAATCCACAGGCAACTAAACACAAAACAAACACCCACGACATGAAGTGACCATCTGGAGAAGGAAAAAGTTGTTACCGCGATGCGGTAGCGTAATTAACTGCAGGGGCTTGCGCCTGTAGGGAAGAGCGTCCCCACAATCAAAAACCCTTCAAACGAGGGGGAATCTGACGAAGCCTGCTACATCGGCCGCATCCGTTTTAAACCTTCGATACATGGTGCCATAAATCAACTTGGTATCTTCGGAGAGGTGGACGGATAGCACCTATTAACATCTGCCCCGAATCTCAGGCAAGATGTCCCTGTCGCGCCGTCTTTCGGAGGGGAACAATGGTAGATCCGCACTCTTGACTCGAGGATGTCATATTATATAGGGTATCGTATGGGATACTATTGAGGCAGGATCACCGACTATTATACATGTATATTTATATCGACTCGGATTTAGGTGGTTTCCATACCTCTTTCGATTGGTTGTTAGTTAGACCTGTAGTTTACCTAGTAGATATTAGACTGGGCCCTAGTCATACCTATTTCCAAAACTAACGAATCGTGAGGATTTTAATGACATGTCAAGGGATACTACGGATATTTCAAAAGACGTATCTTTTCTTAAAAACACCGTAGCCTTATTTTCAAAACACCACGAATCGTACTATTTCAAACGGCAAAACAATATAACACAGGTGTAGCGATGTAGATTCTTATTGTCACGTTATCATTCATGTTCCGCATATTATTGTTGCAATTACTATTCATTGCCATTTATCATATGTTGTTATCATCTCATTGCATGTTTATTGTGTACTTAGTGATTATGAACCATACTGTCAGGACACCAGCACCATTACCGATGATGCGTATGTTCTACATACACTTACTTGCCGGCTCACACACATCATCATCGGTAATTGCCATGTCACGTACACTTTAGAAAATACATTTTCATTGACATAGCTTGATAACTCATAGTCGCAATATGTTATAGCTTCCATATGCTAGTTTAAATATTGCATTCATTGCATGATATTAGGTGAATTCATATATTCATTGGTTATGCAGTATTATGGAGATTTATGCCAGTATTCACTGTTTATTGGTATCATGATTTTGATGATTTCGGATTTACATAAGATTTCTGGATTTGGGAAAAAACCGCAAGAATTCAATAAAAGCTTAGTATCATCATTTTAAAATGCAAATTGCAGTTTTCTCATGATGTATGAGTCGTCTATCATGAGTTTTCATGATTGCTGTTGGATTTCGAGACCCGATTCGAGGAGTTGAATGAACCGTCTCGAGTACATGGTGGGCCCGGCATGGTACCCCGGGGCAAGAAGCTCGAGTTGTATTCGATGAGCCTGGCAGGAGAGCACTACCTACCGGTGATATTTTTGGACTCGTCGGTTATCCGGAGGATACCTGCCGGAGTCATAAGATGGATACAGGCTGATCTGTTCTGCCGGTGCCCGCGGGCCGATCCCGCAGATGATACGGATGCCTGAGATATTGATATTTGAGATATTGAGATTTGATATTGAGATACTGGGACTTATGTTTTGTGTCGATGCTGACACTGATTTCTCTGTTTCTTTCATTGATGATACTTGATTGATATACATATAGAAATCTCATTGATTAAAGAAAATAGTTGTCTCACTCATGATATATTCTGTTTCCATTCGTAATGCATTCATACATCATATATATCTGATATGTTGCTATCTGAGGCACTGAAACGAGCACGTGGTATTGCACTTATAAGTAGATGGATCAGGATATTATTTAAGGATATTACTGATCGCATGACCTAGGATAGCGTTATGCATGCCGTACAGGTTTCGTTGCGGCTTGCTGGCACACTGTTCCTTCCGGGTGATTGCTTTGGTAGGTGGGTTCTTTTGCATCAGGACCACCATTGTTTATTTATTATTTCAATTGTATCTAGAAACTCCATCAACCAGATTGTATATTTGATAGAGATAGAAGACCAGACTTGTTATTCTTTCGACCTTAGAGTCGCGCGTTGTATTATTATGGTTTTCATGCTGATTTTGGGTTTTCTTTTGAGTTTTGATCCTCTCCATTCGGCGTTGTATATTATATTGCTTGCGTGGTTGTGACCGTTGATTGACGAAGAGCTAGCTCCCGCTCGGGGATGCCTTTTTATTTATTTTGTATACTATTCATGTTATATCCCGTTTGGGGCCAGTATTTACAAAGGAGACTCTGCCGAAATTTTCAGAAAATACTTGAGATTTTAAAAATAAATACTTCGGCCTATGTTGTTAAAACTACTTACTTTAAATTGGTTTTTCCTTCACTCTACTGCTTCTTGGTTTTGATTTCTGAGTTTTGGCTTATTTAGATTACGTACGCCTTGAGACGTTTCGTAATTTAATGCCGGTCATGTTCCGTACTTTTCGGGTCGTGACAAAGTTGGTATCAGAGCGTTAGGTTTTACCTTCGGAGTGTAGGATGACCCTTGGTTGATAGAGTAGGTAGCTTGAGTAGAGTGACGTACCGTACGTATGTTCCGTGGTATATTTACGATACGATACTCCGCTTAAGAAGCCTTAGGATGTACATTTCTTTGCATAATATTATATTCATTCCTATGATCTAGCCTCATCAGTACCAGTTTTGGTTTTGTTATCACGGTTGTACGGGCGTGGAGAGCTACGGCTAGAGTTGCGGTCAGTATGAGCTCGTCATGGACGAGGACTGACCAGAGCGTGATTCCAGGGACATACGGTTGCATATAGAGGCATCATTTTATTGTGTTTTCGCGCCACGAGAATTTGATGGATCACTTTTACGAGATTTCTCGAATGTGCAGATCAGCACCAGAGGATTGGGCCCCTTCAAGAGGCCAGCCAGATTGTGATGACCGTCAGAGCACAGATTATTTTGATGATTGAGGCACTGTTCAGCGTGCGGACGAATGAGCCAGTGATTTTGGCGAATGAAAAGATATCGCCCCAGATGTTTGAAGCTAACACCGCCCGAGTTATACTTCGAGATATAATAGAAGATCGCTAGTCACCAGAGATGAAAGACTAGGACATGCGATTCATTGCGACCCCGATACGAGGTCATCAGATTGATTGATTCCAGCTAGAGACGACTTCACGCGGATACGTTGAGAGTCGATAGAGACGATCGAATGTCAGGAACCCATTTTTCAAGTTTAAAGTATTCGGAAAACAATGCAAGCAATTCTACGAACCCTCTAGAAGAATGAAACCCTAACTCGACTTAATGACCATGGAACGCCAGTGAACCTTAGGGTTTCCGGTAGTTCAGCGGTGCCATTAGTGAGGCTTGGGTCTGCCCTTCTACGGTTGGTCCATAGGTGCTGTGACATATATTCGATACTATTAAACTGTACCCAAGATGTTGAGCTCTTGGAGGATTATGAGGTTTTGACAATCGATTGGATGGTTCGACTTCATTCGGATATCATATGATGGGATACATTGCTTGGGAGACTCCAGATACGAGTATAGCCGTTGGAGCACCGTCCATGCAGCCACAAGGAGACGAGTCCGATGCAGTCAACAATAGAGAAAAGTGGAGTAAGAGGTTCGTACGAAATCTTGACGAAATGACGTTCCACTCTGCTGACATCAGAGATGTGATACGCATGCAGAGGCGTTGTACATGAATATATCTTCCACGAGGAGTCGCGAAGAGTATGCAGCCATTCCGAAACCAGATACAGGTTTAGTAAGAGATGATAACTTCTGGGCAGTTCGGCAGAAACGAGATTGGGAGAGGCCCGGACAAGATCTTTCTGGAAATACTAAACGAGAAGACCTGGACCCAGGAGCGGTCATATGACGCACCCCCAGTAGGCCAGAGTTCGGCATCGTCGACGAGACATGTTATGAGTAACCATGATAGTTGGCCAGAGATCTTTAGAAGATGTGTCAGAGCGGACTGCTTCCGTTATCGTTTCTATATTGGACCGTTGAGCCGAGGAGCTATGTACTTAGCAATCTGCAGTGAGTGACGAGAGCCTAAGAGCACTAGGCGACAGGCCATGATCAGAAGGCAAGTATATATCTTGCTCTGCTAGCATTGGATGCACCGACACCTTCTCGACTTTGAAGGATGGACATATCGACGACGGTATTTATGATTTTGTGATTGACTATCACGTATCCGTCATTTTGGATTTTCAGTATTTTTGGGTGATTTATTTCATGTTGAGTTTTGATGACCGAGTTTCATGATATTTGATTTCATGCCTAGGGCAAGCATATGATTTGACTTATGCTTTCGGCATAATTTTCATGCACTTTTAGTATTTGATTTGCTTTTGTGCATGCCGATGCACAGGATAGTGAGATTTTATACCACGGTATACCTGATTGGGATTTTTATTGAAATGTGTTGTATACCGTCAATTTCGATTGTGATATTCGATATTCGTTTTCGTGCACATTGTGCACTTGATTGGATTTTGCGCATACTTAAGGCGCTTGATGCGATTTAGGTGCACACCAGATGCACTGAATCGAGATTCTTCGTGTATATCAGATGCTCCTGGTTTTGTTGTCGTGCACACCCGTTGCACTGGACAGATGCTTTCGTGCACACCCGTTGCACTTAGATGTTGCTTCTGTGCACATGTATGGCACATTCATGGATTTGGATTTCCGTGCGCACCAGACGCACGTAGCATTCATATGCACATTTTGGGATTGATTTCTTATGGAGCAGTAAGTTATTATGAAATTTACTATTTGTTTTAGTACTGAGCAAGACTAGTCAGAGGACAGTACCTGAGTATATTTTTGCATGCCTTGATAGTTATCGAAGGGATTTCCAAAGAGGGGCTATAGTCTCAATATTTACCTACGTGTCCGTGGTGACACGAAACTTTTTACAAGGGAAACCCTTCTAAATTTTTTTCAAAACGGCGGAACGTGTATGTTAAACAAAGGATATATATATAAATATATAGTCATTTTCTCACAATGGATGTCCGCCACTGTGCAGTGATACACCCATCGCACAGCGATTTGAAAAAGGTTTGGCATGCATTGCTTCCAGATGTTTTAATGATGTTTACCTATATAGTTTTGACGTTTACAGGTATAGTTTTGATGTATATCATATTGATTTTCGTTTTGGAATTAGACATTGATGTCTTCCCCATAACTCCGATGATTGCGGGATGCTTGACAGAGTTTTTATTTTTGAGTTATACACTCTTTTTCATGCGCATGCATTGCGCTACGATGTGTTTTATGTATTTATGATTTCGGAGCCTCGACGACTTGATAGTTTTGCTGAAATGTTTTAGCATTTGGGGGGAGTTTTAATTTAAATTCGGAGACCGAATTTCTTTAAGGGGGAAGATTGTAAAGTTTTGAAAATCGTTTAGGTGAAATTTCGGAAAATCGGTAAAATGACGGGTTTTTTCCGTAAAAATTAAGATATAAATATCTTTTAATATAAAATTAAATATATATATTCTAGCTATATAATTGCTAGTATTTGGTGTTTATTGAGCCACTTGTAAAATTTCTAAATTTCTGAAAAATTTTCCGAAATTAATTATTTTAATATTATTTTAAGCCGTCTCTAATACATTTAATTAAGGAAAATTATAAATTGGAATGGGTTAATACAAATTTTGTGCATCATGACACACTAAACTAACATGTAAAATATTATTTTTGAAATAAAATTAAACTGTCAAACGGTATTGGAAAATATCGAAGAAAAAAGGCTTAAGTAGTGAAATTAGTGTTAATGGAGATTGGGGTATAACATTTATCATCTTTTCTCTCACCCACACAACACCACATCCCTCTCCCCCCTCCTACTGGCCGAAGGTGCAGCCCACTTCCCAAATGTCCCCACCTCAAAGCTTAGAAAGAAAACAAAAGGAAAATGAGAAGAAAAGAAAACTATAGTTAAATGAGGTAAGGTCTTTGGTTGACTTGGGCCACTTTTTCAACCCTCACTCTCCCCTCCCCCCCACCTATGTTGGCCGAGCCTCCCCAATCCCCATTCAGCAGCAACCCCCTCCCAAATCCCCTCTCATTTTCTCATCAAAAACCTATCAAAAATCCACCAATTCTCTCACAAATTCAAAGCTAATTCCAAATCCAATCTCTACCCATTTCTCCTTGACCTATTCTAAGTTGGATCTTGGAGGAAAGTTGATGTTTAGAGGCAAGTTTCAAGTTAGATCTCAAGAAAATTGTGGAGGTATAATCTTAACCATGTAGTTAAATTTTTTATTATTGCTTTAACCTAAGCTAAATAGGTGTTTAATTAGGTTTTATTGCAGGTTTGGAAAATTCTAGAATATGGTTTGAATTTAATTAAGGTTAAACCATCACTACTAGGATAATCAAGTGTAGTTTATCATCTTAAGAAAATGAAAACCTAATCTAGTTGCTATATGTAAATTGTTAGATGTAAAATGTCCAAATTAAGCCTTTTTAGCAAACTAGATTTTTAGAAATTATTTAAAATGTGAAATTTAAAATCTAGTTAGGGTTTTTATAAATTGGTTATGGTTTGAAAGTGTAGTATAACACTTTAGAGTATGCAAAATGGAATCTAGTTGTCAATTTTCTAATTGTTACATTTAAATAGTTCTAATTAAGCTATTTGTAAACTAGGTTTTTGGGTTTAATGAAATTGATGAGATTAAAATTTAATTATGGTTTGTATGACTTAGTTAAAATATTATGTGAGTAATGTAACCATTATATTGGTTAAAGCATCAAGTTTTGTACTAAAAACGGTTAATTTTGCTTGCTAGGTTTTCGGAAAAACAGCTTTTAAAGTGTGTTTGGGGTTTTTGTGAATTTTAACATATTTCATATTATAATTAGTGTTTGTGAATGTGCAAATGGGTGCGTTTGGGTTTTATCTCGATCAATTGGCATTTATACTCCGATGTCGGATATTTGGTTCTTTTACTTCAGCGGATCCTAGGTTTTAACCTATGTGAAATTCGTATGCCGTTTTGGACTTTCATCCGCGATTTCGGTTTACGATACTATATGTTTATATGTAGGCAGCCCCATGTGGACTTCGAGACGGCAAGCAAGCGCGTGGCGACATCGATTTCGGCAAGCGAGGACCAGGTGAGTAAATTTATATCTACGGGGAGAAGTCGGGTGGATGGCGTATAGCACCCCCGCAGTTCGTAGTATATTTATGAAATATAATTGGATATATATGTGGTTTATGATCCATGGATGATTATCAAGTTATGATTATGTGTTTATGGTTTAGTTTAGGGTAATTAGAAGTAAACTAGCATAGTTTCTTAGTCGCAAACCCTAGAATAGGTTCACACCCACACGCTCACACGCATTTGCATACATCTATTTACATGTGCGTATATGGGGATATGTGTATACACACACACACACATGGGTATGGGACTATGTATATATATATATACGTATACATATACACGGATTATGAGGATAGTACTTGGGATTAGAGATGAGTCGATGAGATTAGGCTTGAGGCCGT
Source organism: Agapanthus africanus (assembly GCA_030015575.1). Taxonomy (NCBI): domain Eukaryota; kingdom Viridiplantae; phylum Streptophyta; class Magnoliopsida; order Asparagales; family Amaryllidaceae; genus Agapanthus; species Agapanthus africanus. Next base: position 421,138,876 of record CM057351.1, read on the forward strand.
GAGATCGGTGCTATGACAAAGTTCGTATTTAATTACGATGTGATATGTTTAGCGGGTCCTTTAGGAGTGGTGTTTTCATACACACGCATGCATACATAGATGGTATCAGTATTGTACTAGATGTAGATCAGTACCCTGGATCTTGATTTTGATAAAGAGGATATCAGATGAATAATGAGATAAATGTGATATTTGACCCATACCCAGATTTGGGAGGCCGTACGAAGGATTTACTGTACGAGCTATATATTGATGATAGATCCGCACTCTTGACTCGAGAATGTCATATTATATAGGGTATCGTATGGGATACTATTGAGGCGGGATCACCGACTATTATACATGTATATATATATATATATATATATATATATATATATATATATATATATCGACTCAGATTTAGGTGGTTTCCATACCCCTTTCGATTGGTTGTTAGTTAGACCTGTAGTTTACCTAGTAGATGTTAGACTGGACCCTAGTCATACCTATTTCCAAAACTAACGAATCGTGAGCATTTTAATGACATTTCAAGGGATGCTACGGATATTTCAAAAGACGTAACTTTTCTTAAAAACACCGTAGCCTTATTTTCAAAACACCACGAATCGTACTATTTCAAACGGGAAAACAGTATAACATAGGTGTAGCGATGTAGATTCTTATTGTTACGTTATCATTCATGTTCTGCATATTATTGTTGCAATTACTATTCATTGCCATTTATCATGTTGTTATCGTCTCATTGCATGTTTATTGTATACTTAGTGATTATGAACCATGCTGTCAGGACACCAGCACCATTACCGATGATGCGTATGTTCCACATACACTTACTTGCCGGCTCACACACATCATCATCGGTAATTGCCATGTCACGTACACTTTAGAAAATACCTTTTCATTGACATAGCTTGATAACTTATAGTCGCAATATGTTATAGCTTCCATATGCTAGTTTAAATATTGTATTCATTGCATGATATTAGGTGCATTCATATATTCATTGGTTATGCAGTATTATGGAGATTTATGCCGTATTCACTGTTTATTGGTATCATGATTTTGATGATTTCGGATTTACATGAGATTTTTGGATTTGGGGGAAAACCGCAAGAATTCAATAAAAGCTTAGTATCATCATTTTAAAATGCAAATTGCGGTTTTCTCATGATGTATGAGTCGTCCACTATGAGTTTTCATGATTTTTGTTGGATTTCTAGACCCGATTCTAGGAGTTGGATGAACCGTCTCGGGTACATGGTGGGCCCGGTATGGTACCCGGGGCAAGAAGCTTGAGTTGTATTCGATGAGCCTGGCAGGGAGCACTACCTACCGGTGATATTTTTGGACTCGTCGATTATCCGGAGGATACCCGCCAGAGTCATGAGATGGATACAGGCTGATCCGTTCTGCCAGTGCCCGTGGGCCGATCCCGCAGATGATACGGATTCCTGAGATATTGATATTTGAGATATTGAGATTTGATATTGAGATGCTAAGACTTATGTTTTGTGTCGATGCTGACACTGATTTCTCTGTTGTTTTCATTGATGATACTTGATTGATATGCATATAGAAATCTCATTGATTAAAGAAAACAGTTGTCTCACTCATGATATATTCTGTTTCCATTCGTAATGCATTCATAAATCATATATATCTGATATGTTGCTATCTGAGGAACTGACACGAGCACGTGGTATTGCATTTATATGTAGATGGATCAAGATATTATTTGAGGATATTACTGATCGTATGACCTAGGATAGCGTTATACATACGATTTCTACTCGTAGATATTTTCTACTCACGAGTTGGCAACTCACCCCGTTGTGCCACAGTTCCTTGCAGGTTTTTCCATTCAGGTTTCGTTGCGGCTTGCTGGCACACTGTTCCTTCCGGATGATTGCTTTGGTAGGTGGGTTCTTTTGCATCAGGACCACCATTGTTTATTTATTATTTCAGTTGTATCTAGAAACTCCATCAACCGGATTGTATATTTGATAGAGATAGAAGACCAGACTTGTTATTCTTTCGACCTTAGAGTCGCGCGTTGTATTATTATGGTTTTCATGCTGATTTTGGGTTTTCTTTTGAGTTTTGATCCTCGCCCTTTGGCGTTGTATATTATATTGCTTGGTGGTTGTGACCGTCGATTGACGAAGAGCTAGCTCCCGCTTGGGGATGCCTTTTTATTTATTTCGTATACTATTCATGTTGTATCCCGTTTGGGGCCAGTATTTACAAAGGAGACTCTGCCGAAATTTTCAGAAAATACTTGAGATTTTAAAAATACATATTTCGGCCTATGTTGTTAAAACTACTTGCTTTAAATTGGTTTTTCCTTCACTCTACTGCTTCTTGGTTTTGATTTCTGGGTTTTGGCTTACTTAGATTACGTACGCCTTGAGATGTTTCGTAATTTAAGTGTTGGTCATGTTCCGTACTTTTCGGGTCGTGACACTTCCACTCGATCGTTTGGGTGAGACCGCTTTCTTCAGCCTTCCACCAGACTCTGGCATAGTCAGTCAGTTGCAGCTTCGTAATTCTCACCCAGGCAATATCTAGCACTTGTGCTGCTGCCAGATCATCTTTAATCGATTGAGCCCATTCTTCCGCCTCCAGTGGGCTCTCTTTTCCTGAGAAGTGCTTTGGATGCAGTGCCCGGAATTGCTTGACTCCGGATGCCTCGGCTTCAGGACGGTGCATGAGGATAGCAGTCTGCTGCTGTTGACCCTCCAGAAGGCTCTTGATTGCCTTGAGCAGTACCGTTTGCTCATTGATAGGAGCTGCAATGGTAGGTGGTGGTGGCAGAATAGGTGGTGGGGTGTTGCTATTTACGTTCGTGCTCGTGTTGTTGGGAGAATCCATGACCTTGATAGAAAAAGAATGGTTAGGATAGATTCAAGAAATTTGAAATGTAAGGAATGTATAGTTGATGATTTTTATAATTCTTGTGATATATTATTTAAGACTTCATGCAGAACTGACCTGCATGGACCGCCAACAAAACCTGTCATGCCCCGCTTCCCAGTAGACGGAAACGATGGCGTGGCAGGCCGCAACGTATTTACTAAGAAATAAATATGTTAAGCGTAATTAAGCAATATATAAAATGAACGAGAATGACAAGTGATATAAAATAACAGCAACTTTATTTACATTTATCTTTACATACAACTGTTTGAAAAAAAATACAATGATATAAAACAATGGCATACAGGAAATGAAAGTACAAGGAACTAAAAGTCAGGCTGTGCCGCAAACTGGTCCAAGTCCTCCTGGCTAGGCTCGACCTCCTGAGAGTCCTGTCCTCCTGACGAACATTCCAAAGAAAGAAATAGAAAGGAATGTCGTTAGCGAACTAGCGCTCGGTAAGACCTAAAAGAAGAAAGAGAATATAAGGAGTAATATGAAAAGAACATGTGGGTTGTAAAGGTATATGATGGTTATTATAACGTGGTTGTTTGTAACTTGATACAGAAGGTATTCATGTATACAAGAGGAGTCCATCTTACCCTGTGGACTATGGTAACATGTAGTATAAAGCCCCGTCATAACCCACGGGATAACAGCACGAGAATTCATGTAGGTGTCTTTTATGTGACCTCTCGTGCCACGATATACGTTCCGTACCAATCTACCCCTTTATCCTCGCGTAATGTATTGTATAGATTATAATTATCAGACTTTCCAAAACCATGGATACTAATTATTCAAGTGTTCATGTTCAGAATTTAGTCAAGTATTCAAGCAGTCAAGTCAAATTATAACCATGGTTCAGTCAAGTCAAACCAAGTATACATGTTTGATATTGATATTTGAATTCAAATGTTCATGTTCATGTTCATGTTCAAGTATTCATGTTTGATATTGGATTCAGATTTGAATTGGACTCAGACTGAGTCAGACACTTGTAAACAGATTTAGATCTTGAATTAGGTTCAGGAGTCATCGGTAACTACTGCACATGGACGGTAGGATTTGTGTCTTTTTCCAAAACAATTACCATTGATAACTCCATTAAGTTTTATACCTTAAATAAGGAAGCACTCACTTTCTTCGGCTCTATGGGGCTCAAGAGAATTGATCCCGCTTAAACCTATATTTACTAAAGTCCTTAAATAGTGTTTTTATATAACTCGAGGGGGTTTTATGAAAAATATTTTAATATAGTTTAAAAGTAAATCTTGAGGGTGATTAGTATTATTTAAGGTTGTCATGACCATGGATTTTTAGTATTTAGGGTATTTTTTAGTGATAATTACTTAGCTTGGAAAGTTTATGGTATTTTACTGTAAAACGTGCCTTCTTAATATCTTGATGGTATTTTATTGACAATTGTTAAACTTTTCTTTTCATTTTTTATTGACATTTGTTGAACATTTATTTGGGCTCAGTCCCTTTTTATTCAACAATGCTAAGCATTAATTTAGGTTCTGACACCCCTTTTTCTTTTTGTCTTTTATTGAGTGTTGAACAATTTTTATGGCGCTGAGGCTTTATTTACAGAGCACTTTGTAATTCCTTAGCGCCCACGTGAGGCGCACGTGGAGCACTTGGCGTTGAGCGCCAAACTTGGAGCGCTAATGCGCTTCTTATAAAATAGCGCCCGCGTGAGGAGCACGTGGCGCGCTTGGCGCTGAGCGCCAGACTTGGAGCGCTAAGGCGCTTCTTATAAAATAGCGCCCATATGAGGAGCACATGGAGCGCTTGGCGCTTGACGCCAACCAATGCGCTAAAGCGCTTCTTTGGCAGTTCTGATTAATTCTGTGCTCTGAGAATTAAGTTCTCGTTTATAAAAGGCTTTGTCTCGTGGATCTAAGAACTAAGATCTTCTTTTATGAGGAGATGCCATGATCTCTTTTGTTTTTGTGAAAGACTTTGTCTTATAGATCTGTGATCTAGAGAAAGAACTAAGTTCTTCTGATGTGAGAGTTAAACTCTTAAATATGGAGGAGATATTATGATCTCTCTTCTTTTCATTTACCTTGAAGAAGGTTTTTTCTTCTCAGAGCTTGCTCTTCTCCTTTTCTTTTGAGAACTTGAAACTTATAGGGAGGTTTTTTTCTCTACAAGACTTGAAGTCTTGGATCCTTTATATAGTGGAGGCTGATTTGTTGAATCAATTAAAGAAATCTCTCATTGAGAGATATCCAATTGATTTGGGGATGTTTCCCACCATTGGATGTTTGATCCAAGGGCTTCTGTTTTACAGAAGACGCTTTTCTTGTTATTGACAAGATTGGAAAATATTTTCCCATACAGAACTTATTCTGTATCTTGGTGATTTTTAATCACCATTGGATCTTTGATCCAACGGTGCTCTGATTTACAGAGCACGATCTTTCTTGTTTAGAAAGATCTGAAGAGTATTTCCTTAGTCAGAATTTAATTCTGTATTTAGGTGATTTTTAATCACCATTGGATCTTTGATCCAACGGTGGAGAACATTTAGTTCTAGCGCTGGCGCTCTCGTGCTTTGCACGTGAGGCGCTGCCTCAGAGTCTTTGACTTATGGTGCTGGCGCTCTTGGCGCTAGCGCTCTCATGCTTTGCACGTGAGGCGCTGCCTCAGAGTCTTTGAATCTTGGCGCTCTCGTGCTTTGCACGTGAGGCGCTGCCTCAAAGTCTTTGACTTTTAGTGCTGGCGCTCTTGGCGCTCGTGCTCTCGGGCTTTTCACGTGAGGCGCTGCCTCAGAGTCTTTGACTCTTAGCGCTGGCGCTCTTGGCTCTAGCGCTCTCGTGCTTTGCACATGAGGCGCTGTCTCAGTTCAAATTTCAAAATTTGAACAGAGCTTTGCTCTCTGAATGGGGAAACAGCCAACGTTCGTCAATGAACTGCTATCTGAAAAATAGGTGACCATGCTAAAAGACGTGCTCATGCAATATAAAGACTGCTTCGCCTGAAGCTACTCTGAAATGCCGGGTCTAGATCCAAAGGCGGCAGTACATAAACTGGCTATATCGCCGGGAATAAAGCCAATCAAACAGGCACCAAGAAAGATGCGACTCGAACTTGAGATGAGCATCAATGCTGAAGTCTGGAAACTAATTGACTCCGGTTTCATCCAAGAAATTCAATATCCTGACTGGATCGCTAATATCGTTCCGGTGATGAAGAAAAATGGGACGGTGCGCATCTGTGTTGACTTTCAGGACCTTAACAAAGCTTGCCCGAATGATGATTTCCCAGTACCTGTTACCGAGATGATAATCGATAACACGTCTACCCGCGAGGTCTTCTCCTTCATGGATAGATCTTTAGGATATAACCAAATAAAAATGCATCCAGAAGACTAAAAGCATAACGCCTTTCGGACCCCATTGGGCATATTCTGCTATAAAGTGATACTCTTCGGTTTGAAAAACGCTGGCGCTACCTACCAGAGGGCCATGACAAAAATCTTCAACGACCTCATATACGAGATCGCCGAATGCTACATCGTCGACCTTGTGGTGAAGAGCAAATCTCACGAGGAATATTGGGAACATCTAAAAATAGTGTTCCGAAGTCTTCGAAAGTATAATCTGAAGATGAATCCTCTAAAATACGCGTTTGGAGTCTCCTCAGGAAAATTCCTAGGATTCATCATACGTCACCGGGGTATCGAAATCGATCTCTTAAAGATTAAGGCGGTTATGGAAATGCCCACGCCAAGGAACCTCAAGCAACTGTGGTTTCTCCAAATAAAGCTCGCATATATCCAGCGATTCATAGCTAACTACTCCGGAAAATGTCGTCCCTATAGTCATTTGATGAAAAAGGGGACCCCGTTCACCTGGGATCAAAAGTGCCAAAACGCACTGGACGAAATCAAGCAATACCTGCAAAATCCGCCGGTATTAACCGCTCCGGTTAAGGGTAAACCTCTTATCCTATATAAAACGGCCCTTGAGGGTTCTCTAGGCGCACTATGGGCACAAGAGAACGATCAGGGAAAGGAGAGAGCTCTGTACCATTTGAGTCGAGTTCTCTTGGGGGCAGGAAACAACTATTCCCCCATCAAAAAGCATTGCCTGGCACTGATCTTCGCAATAACGAAATTCAGACATTACGCCTTGGCACACGAAGTCCATTTCATATCGAAGGTGGATCCTCTCAAATATCTAATGTCAAGGGCCATACTAACAGGAAGGCTTGCCAAATGGGCCCTCCTCCTGATAGAGTTCTCAATAACGTATCATTCCCTCAAAGCAGTGAAAGGACATGCCATTGCTGACTTTCTTGCGGACCATCCGATACCGGCTGACTCCCTTTTAAATTGTGAGTTGCCAGAAGAACATGCGTTCAATACAACCGAAGAAGAAAATGATTCCCATTGGGAACTCTACTTCGATGGAGCATCTTCCATAAAGGAGCGAAACCAGAATACCCCCATAATCAAAGCCGGGGTAGGCCTTATCTTCGTGACTCTGCAAGGAGGGATATTATGTTATGCCCACTTCTTAACAGAACCAAGGACTAATAACGAGGCTGAATACGAAGCTTTAATAGCAGGTCTAGAGATCGCTATCGACATGGGAATCAGAGACCTCCTCATATATAGAGACTCCCAGCTGATTGTTAGCCAAGTAAATGGCAACTATCAGACATGTAAGCCAGAGCTGATAAAGTATGGCGAAAGAATATAGCAACTGCTGACACAAATCCCATCCTATATCCTGGAGAGTGTCACGCCCCGCTTCCCGGTATACAGCGAAGGGGACAGGACGAGGCCGCTACGTATATACTCAGAAGTACATACGCTAAGCGTATCTAAGCAATATAAAGTAAATACACAAGAGACAAAAGATATGAACTCAACAGCAACTTTATTTATTAACATTCGTTTGTACAATGCATGGAAAAGTAAATACATGGAATAAAGCGATGCCTAAACAATGGCATGAAAGTACTGAATGGAAAGTGTACAATGAACTAGAGCTCAAGGTCTTCACTGAACTGGTCTAAGTCTTCAGCGCTAGGCTCCGTCTCCAGAAGGTCCGAAACACCTGACGACATTCAAAGAAGAAAGAAGGAGAATGTCGTCAGCGAACAAATCGCTCGGTAAGTCCCAAAAAGAAGAAATAGAATAGACAGAGAGTGAGAGAGAGAGAGAGTAGCTTTTACAGTTGTATTATATTGTTATATTGTTAATACTGTTGTTATCGTAAGTTCAAGGGTGAATGTCAACTAATCTCAAGAGTGTTCTCAAACCCAACAGGCCACAGTCCAGGGGTAGGGAACCACGGGCCCAAATGATATGTTAGTAGCGGGACTTCGACCATCGTCGAAGTATTCCAAACTCAACAGGCCACAGTCCAGGAGCATGGAAACACGGGCCCTCATGATTGCTTGCTTGTGTTAGTAGGCATGGATTCATGATCTAGGGGGACTCTTGAGATTATGTTGGATTCACGAATGAACTACCCCAATACCCCATGAAGTTATTGTATTGATAGTATTGTATTGCATTGTAATGTCTTGTAAATTGAATTGTATAATTGGATGACTTGCCGAAACCATGATATCAGTAAACGGGTGTAACTGTAGAATCATGTAAACTGGATATAACTGGAGATCATGTAAATGGAATATATATCTATGGTTCAGTTCAGTCAAGTTGTATAGATTGATAATTGGATTCATGGATTCATGTTGAATTATAATATTGAAGATTGTAGATTATAGATTGTAGATTGTAGATTGTACTTGAATCATATTCAAGTCAGATTATACTGAGACTCAAACTGAGTCCGACAATTAGCAAAGTAACTTGAAGTCCTGAATGTTTTTATTAATTTGTCTACCTTAGATAGGCAAACATCCACTTCTCCGGCTCCCTGAGGCTCAAGAGATTGGTCCCGCTTAAACCTATGTTTACTAGGGTCCTTAGAGTAATTTATAGAACTTGAGGGAGTTTTATGTAAAAATACTTTTATATACTTCTCAAAATACACCCCAAGTATTTATCATTCGTCTTTAGAGTTGTAATGAATGGAAATTTTACATTGTGATATTTCTAGTGAATATATCCTAATTTCATAAATAAAGGTATTTATTTGTAATATTGATTTGTATGGAATTCATGGTATTTTGGTGTAAAATTGATTCTTGTGATTTTTAGAAAAAAGGTGGAATATTTATATCATAACAAAATAGGTATTTTAATGATAAATATACATATATTTATACAAAAATAATTTTAATATATATTTTATATTCTAAAAATCTCATTTTCTTAAGGTGTCGTATTTTAAATCTTTTGAGACCGAATGCTCCTTGCGGAGGTCTGAATCTCGTACTACTAAGCCCGAAGATGTGTGATAATCCGCGCCATCCCGAACGGGTCCCCCAAAATGGGTTGTAGCGGCGCTTTGCAAAGATTGTATAAATACTAAATTCTTTAGAAAACGGTTTTATGAAGTAAATGGTATTTATTTGTAAAGTTGCCAAATTTCCCGTATTCTATGTTCTAGGGTCTCTCAAGTTAACTAGACTATTCCTAATTGGTCCAAAGTGACAAGTTGTGAGATGCCTCAAATCGCCTCTTCACCGCCAATTGTGGCCAGGTAAGTACAAGTGAAGAAAGGAGGGATCCGATCACGAATCACCGTGAGACGGGCCTTTTAAAGTTACCATTCTTACTTGCCTAGCTTAAACACCATAAAGTCAGGTTTAGATAAACGACTGATGTTCACAACTTATCCTATTTTCATAATGAATGGTATTTATTTAAAAAGGGTATCAATACTAAATCTTTTAGAAATTGTTTTATTAAGTCAATGGTATTTAAATGAAAATGTTTGTTTTCTCGTATTCTAAATTCCCAAGATTATTGTACTATGTTTACATGTGAGTGTATGAGGAGGTAGGTCATTACCTCATGATCTACTTTAAAGGTATAGTAAGTTTAATGGAGTTAAATGTAAAGTTGAAACAATATGGTATTTAAGTGAAAAATAGGATAAATTGAAATAGCCATCATTTCATATGATGAAACTTGATCAAATTGTCTGATTAGTGTTTAATAGTCAACATGAGGAAGTTTAAATATGATTGTATTAGTGAGAAGTGGAATTTTATAGGAAACCGAATCGGAAATCGGATTTGTTCCGATTCCGTCGGGTTTTGTACAACCGTATTTTTAGATAGAAGAGATAGGTAGAAATTGGGACTTATGGTTTTAGGACACACAAGAGAGTGAAAGGGAAGTAGTGGAATCGCCGATGTATTGCGTCGTTGCCGGTAGTTCCTAAAACGATCGCCGGAAGTTCGCCGTAGATTTCGACGGAGCTTCGCCTTTCGTTCACTTCGATTGCACACAAAAGTTTCTTGAAAATTCTAAAGGGTTGGCTCAGAGTTTGGGTTGAGACGGTAGAGGGTAGGGTGGTATTTATAGGGTTAGGCTAGGGTTAGAGTAGGTGAAAGGTTAATATAAAAAATGTGATAAAATGTATTAAAAATGTATTAAAAGTGGAGTAATTGGGGTTTTAAAAGAGCTCTGGAAATGGTCTGAGGCTAAAATTTTGCAGGTGCATAGGGAATGTGAAAAGACACAACTTTCATGTTGGGTCGTCACAAGAATCGGTCGACTCGGCCGTGACTCGGCCGGAGGACTGAGTCGACCGAGTCGGGGCCGATTTGGCCGATTCCCGGCCGAGTCAGGCGGCCGGGATCCCCCCGACGGTTCATCTACCCTCTGGCAATGTTACATTTTTGGGTGTAGTGGGGTTTTTGTGAGATATGCACGTATAAACTCTTAGTATTCTAAAGGTTCAAAATAAAAACAATATTAAAAATAATGTGTGGTATGGGATTTGAACTCTGGTGGCTTGGTTCAGCAGTGCAAGGTATTTCCAATGAGCTACAAGCTCCTTCTTATAATTATGGAGCTAATTAATTACTTAAAATAATAACGGTAAATGTAAATACCCCAAGTATACATTAATTTTAAAGCAAATTTTTTGTACACTAAAATTTGAGTTGTTACATTCTTTTAACTTGTAATTAAAAAGCAAAATAATTACTTATCTCTTGTGCTCAGTCAAAAATACCCCTTTATGGATTTTTGAAAAAATATTTTGAAAAAATTTGTATAGGAAATTTGGGGTTGTTACATTCTACCCTCCTTATAAAAATTTCGTCCTCGAAATTTATAAAAGGAAAGTGTAACAGATTCAAGGAAAGTTTGGTGATAGTGTGTGAATAATAACAAAGTGATACAAAGGTGTGAAAAAGGTTGAAGAGAATTACCAGGGTTATCCTGACCAACCATATCAGCTTCTACGGCCGCCAAATTGTAAGCCTGGCGTCTCGGCATGTTTCTTCGTGCAAGCTGGTACAATGCTGATTGTCGAGGTAAAGGTGGTCCATATGGAGGTGGTGCAGGAAGAGTTAACCCGGTAGGTGGGGCTTGGAAAGCTGGTCTAGCTGCGGAATTAGGATTAGTTCGGTTGTGTGGACAAGTTCCTATGGTATGTGAGGATGATCCACATATCAGGCAAAGACCGTTTGCTCGTCGGCAAACCTCCATCAGATGTCCAGCTCTCTTGTAGTAGGTACAAAAGGTTGGGTTGGACCTGTTGATTGGTACTCCCAGTCTCCTTGATACAAATGATGGTCCTGATGCGGCTCCTCCTGCCATCTGGTTGGTAGGGCACTTAACTCCTGCAGACTGAAATCTACCCCTCGCTTTTATCACTGCCTCATAACTGCGGGCAGCTTCCGGAGCATCTTCATGAGTCGGAAATTTTCCTGTGGTTAGTGCAGCCTGGATTTCCGTGTCCAAACCTTGTTGAAATCGACGGGCTCTGATCTCATCCGTCGGTATCAGGTGTGCCGCAAATCTGTTACGGTCTTGTGTTAGCTGTGTGGTATGTGATATTAAAAATTTGAAATACTGTGACATATCTTATCGACTGGGCATGGTGAATTCAGCGTCATACTCATCTACTAACTTGTCCCACAACGAACCTTGTTGTAGATGAATGAACTGCCGTTCCATGGCAAACCTGGCAGTCATAGGGAAGTACTTCGCGTCGAACTTATCGCGAAAAGTCTTCCATTCAATGGGCTGATCAAGACGGCTTTCTTCTGCCTTCCACCAGTTCCGTGCATTGTCCGTAAGTTGCAGCTTTGCAACTCGGACCCAAGCTATTTCTGCCACTTGTGCTGCTGCGAGATCATCCTCGATACTTTGAGCCCATTCCTCGGCTTCCAGTGGACTTCCCTTTCTTGAGAACTGTTTAGGATGTAAAACCCTGAATCGCTTTATCCCAGGTGCGTCCGTCTCGGGACGGTTCAAGAGTTGTTGTTGTCCTTCAAGGAGGCTGCGGATCGCCTCAAGCAGAACTGTTTACTCGATGGGTGGAGCAGGAACAGTAGGAACGATTGGTAGTGGAGGTGGAGTGTTGTTGAAGTTGTTGCTTGTGTTGTTCGGGGAATCCATAACCTTGAAGAAAAATTTATGTTAGGACAGATTCAAAGTATATGATTCAAAGAATAAGAAATGATGGGATTCAAGAAACATGATTGTAAAGAATGTTTTAGTTGCTGGTTCTTGTGTTATATTGCTTAGCTTGTTCATGCAGAATAGAACTGCATGGTAGTGTTCCATACAGCTCGGACCTGCATGGGCCACCAACAAAACCTGTCACGCCCCACTTCCCGGTATACGGCGAAGGGGACGGGACGAGGCCGCTACATATATACTCAGAAGTACATACGTTAAGCGTATCTAAACAATATAAAGTAAATACACAAGAGATAAAAGATATGAACTGAACAACAACTTTATTTATTAACATTTGTTTTTATAATGCATGGAAAAGTAAATACATGAAGTAAAGCGATGCCTAAACAATGGCATGAAAGTACTGAATGGAAAGTGTACAATGAACTAGAGCTCGAGATCTTCACTGAACTGGTCCAAGTCTTCAGCGCTAGGCTCCGTCTCCAGAAGGTCTGAAACACCTGACGACATTCAAAGAAGAAAGAAGAAGAATGTCGTCAGCGAACAAATCGCTCGGTAAGTCCCAAAAAGAAGAAATAGAATAGACAGAGAGTAAGAGAGAGAGAGTAGCTTTTACAGTTGTATTATATTGTTATATTTTTAATGTTGTTGTTATCGTAAGTTCAAGGGTGAACGTCAACTAATCTCAAGAGTGTTCTCAAACCCAACAGGCCACAGTCCAGGGGTAGGGAACCACGGGCCCAAATGATATGTTAGTAGCGGGACTTCGACCGTCGTCGAAGTATTCCAAACTCAACAGGCCACAGTCCAGGAGCATGGAAACACGGGCCCTTATGATTGCTTGCTTGTGTTAGTAGGCATGGATTCATGATCTAGGGGGACTCTTGAGATTATGTTGGATTCACGAATGAACTACCCCAATACCCCATGAAGTTATTGTATTGATAGTATTGTATTGCATTGTAATGTCTTGTAAATTGAATTGTATAATTGGATGACTTGCCGAAACCATGATATCAGTAAACGGGTATAACTGTAGAATCATGTAAACTGGATGTAACTGGAGATCATGTAAATGGAATGTATATCCATGGTTCGGTTCAGTCAAGTTGTATAGATTGATAATTGGATTCATGGATTCATGTTGAATTATAATATTGAAGATTGTAGATTGTACTTGAATCATATTCAAGTCAGATTATACTGAGACTCAAACTGAGTCCGACAATTAGCAAAGTAACTTGAAGTCCTGAATATTTTTATTAATTTGTCTACCTTAGATAGGCAAGCATCCACTTCTCCGGCTCCCTGAGGCTCAAGAGATTGGTCCCGCTTAAACCTATGTTTACTAGGGTCCTTAGAGTAATTTATAGAACTTGGGGGAGTTTATGTAAAAATACTTTTATATACTTCTCAAAATACACCCCAAGTATTTATCATTCGTCTTTAGAGTTATAATGAATATAAATTTTACATTGTGATATTTCTAGTGAACATATCCTAATTTCATAAATAAAGGTATTTATTTGTAATATTGATTTGTATGTAATTCATGGTATTTTGGTGTAAAATTGGTTCTTGTGATTTTTAGAAAAAAGGTGGAATATTTATATCATAACAAAATAGGTATTTTAATGATAAATATACATATATTTATACAAAAATAATTTTAATATATATTTTATATTCTAAAAATCTCATTTTCTTAAGGTGTCGTATTTTAAATCTTTTGAGACCGAATGCTCCTTGCAGATGTCTGAATCTCGCACTACTAAGCCCGAGAATGTGATAATCCGCACCATCCCGAACGGGTTCCCCAAAATGGGTTGTAGCGGCGCTTTGCAAACATTGTATAAATACTAAATTCTTTAGAAAACGGTTTTATGAAATAAATGGTATTTATTTGTAAAGTTGCCAAATTTCCCGTATTCTATGTTCTAGGGTCTCTAAAGTCAACTAGACTATTCCTAACTGGTCCAAAGCGATAAGTTGTGAGATACCTCAAATCGCCTCTTCACCGCCAATTGTGGCCAGGTAAGTACAAGTGAAGAAAGGAGGGATCAGATCACGAATCACCGTGAGACGGGCTTTTTAAAGTTACCATTCTCACTTGTCTAGCCTAGACACCACAAAGTCAGGTTTAGATAAACGACTGATGTTCACAACTTATCCTATTTTCATAATGTGTGGTATTTGTTTAAAAAGGGTATCAATACTAAATCTTTTAGAAATTGTTTTATTAAGTCAATGGTATTTAAATGAAAATGTTTGTTTCCTCGTATTCTAAATTCCCAAGATTATTGTACTATGTTTACATGTGAGTATGTGAGGAGATAGGTCGTTACCTCGTGATCTACTTTAAAGGTATAGCAAGTTTAATGGAGTTAAATGTAAAGTTGAAACAATGTGGTATTTAAGTGAAAATACGATAAATTGAAATAGCCATCATTTCATGTGATGAAACTTGATCAAATTGTTTGATTAGTGTTTAATAGTCAACATGAGAAAGTTTAAGTATGATTGTATTAGTGAGAAGTGGAATTTTATAGGAAACCGAATCGGAAATCGGATTTGTTCCGATTCCGTCAGGTTTTGTAAAACCGTATTTTTAGATAGAAGAGATAGGTAGAAATTGGGACTTACGGTTTTAGGACACACAAGAAAGTGAAAGTGAAGTAGTGGAATCGCCGATGTGTTGCGTCGTCGCCGGTAGTTCCTAAAACGATCGCCGAAAGTTCACCTTAGATTTCGCCGGAGTTTCGCCTTTCGCTCACTTCGATTGCACACAAAAGTTTCTTGAAAATTCTAAAGAGTTGGCTCAGAGTTTGGGGTGAGAGGGTAGAGGGTAGGGGTGGTATTTATAGGGTTAGGCTAGGGTTAGGGTAGATGAAAGGTTAAAATGAAAAATGTGATAAAATGTATTAAAAGTGGAGTAATTGGGGTTTTAAAAGAGCTCTGGAAATGGTCTGAGGCTAAAATTTTGCAGGTGCATAGGGAATGTAATAAGACATAACTTTCATGTTGGGGTCGTCGCCGGAATCGGCCGACTCGGCAGTGACTCGGTCGGAGGACTGAGTCGGCCGAGTCGGGGCCGATTTGGCCGATTCCCGGCCGAGTCAGGCTGCCGGGATCCCCCCGACGGTTCATCTACCCTCTGGCAATGTTACATTTTTGGGTGTAGTGGGATTTTTGTGAGATATGCACGTATAAACTCTTAGCATTCTAAAGGTTCAAAATAAAAACAATATTAAAAATAATGTGGGGTATGGGATTTGAACTCTGGTGGCTTAGTTCAGCAGTGCAAGGTATTACCAATGAGCTACAAGCTCCTTCTTGTAATTATGGAGCTAATTAATTACTCAAAGTAATAACCGTAAATGTAAATACCCCAAGTATACATTAATTTTAAAGCAAATTTTTTGTACACTAAAAATGGAGTTGTTACATTCTTTTAGCTTGTAATTAAAAAGCAAAATAATTACTTATCTCTTGTGCTCAGTCTAAAATACCCCTTTATGGATTTTTGAAAAAATATTTTGAAAAAATTTGTATAGGAAATTTGGGGTTGTTACAGAGAGTATACCGCATGCAGAAAACATTAAGGCGGACGCGTTGGCCAAATTGGCTAAGAAACTGGCCGATGAAGACCTCGATGACGTAAGGATCATTATGCGAAGCTGCAGAATTCTTGCGCCAACAAATATATCTTCGGAAGACCTGATAGAGCCATCCGAAGGAAAAGAAACGACCGAGCAAGTAGCACTTCAAATAGAGGACGAAGAGAAGGTCAAGTATTGGAGAGAAGTCTTCATAGACTACTTCGAATCCCGACGAACGCCCAAAAATGCGTCGTCTGGATATTAGCTCATGAAACGAGTTTTGTCTTTCACATTCGTTAATGATACTCTATATAAGAGATCGTTCAACTGTCTGTGGCTAAGATACCTGGGGCCAGAGGAAGCAAAGAAAGTCATCCAAGAAATTCACGATAGACTCTGCGGTTCTCATCAAGCTGGGCCAAAGATGAAACTGAAGATAAAAAGAATGGGTTACTATTGGCCCACAATGATTCAGGATTGTCTTGAATATGCGAAGCAGTGTCACTCATGCCAAATTCACGGGGACTTCATCCACCAACATCCAAATCCGCTACACCCAACAGTGGTCAGCTGGCCGTTCGAAATGTGGGGAACCGATATAATTGGCCCCATTGAACCGACATCATCCAAAGGACATCGGTTCATACTAACAACGACCGACTACTTCTCTAAGTGGGCAGATGCGGTACCACTAAGGGAGGTGAAGATTGAGAATATCCTCCATTTCTTCAGAACCCATGTCATCTATCGGTTCGGCACTCCGCGATGAATTATCTTGGATAATGGGCCAGCTTACAGAAGCCATAAAATAAGCCGCTTCGCACAACAACATAAAATAGATTGGAGATACTCTTCAGTTTATTATCCTCGGGCCAACGGTCTAGCTGAAGTTTTCAACAAGACCTTGATAAAGATTATAAAGAAAACGGTGTCCAGAAACAAAAAAGACTGGCACGAAAGGCTGTACGAAACTCTCTGGGCATACAAAACAACGTTCAAAACGGCCACGAATACAACACTATATGCGTTGGTGTTTGGCATGGAAGCAATGCTCCCACTGGAGGTAGAACTCCCTTCTCTATGAGTAGCGGTTCGATACGAGCTGAAATATGAAGAAAACACTCATTTTAGGCTTGAGGAGCTCGACGCCCTCGACGAAACTCGCCTTATAGCACAGCAAAATCTGGAGGCTTATAAGGTAAGGATGACACGCTCATACGAAAAAATGAACAGGCCAAGAACATTCAGCCAAGACGAACTCATGCTAGTCTTCAAAAGACCAATGATCCTCAATCATGCAAAATAGGGGAAGTTCGAGCCGAACTATGAAGGCCCGTACATCATAGACAAAGTCTACCAAGGTGGAACCTACCTGCTCATAGATATGCATGGCGAAAGACCCTTCCGACCAATAAATGGCTGATTCCTCAAAAAATATTACGCTTGACGAGTCGTGACTTAGGTCAATGATAGATGACGACACTTGTGTCCGCTCGCTATCTTCCTAAGTCAGAATTTCGAGAGTAGTATCCAAAAAGCTCTGTCGTCCCAAAATGGCGATATTGGACCGAAACATCCCTAAACTAATACTGGATCGAGATGTCCTTAAACTAACATTCGTCCCAAAGATGGGAATGCTGGACCGAGAAGTCCCTAAACTAAAAATCTGCCTCAAACATGGCGACGATGGACCGAGAAGTCCCTAAACTAAAAATTTGCCTCAAACATGGTGATAATGGACCGGAACGTCCCTAAACTAGCACATCGCCCCAAATACGGCAATATGCTTCCTTGAGATCTATATTGCAACCGAAGTCCTAGGGGCAAAAGTTGCATCTCAAGTCCCACTGGCTGCACGGCTACTCCAGCAATAAAGCCACTTCCAATTCCCACCGGCAAACAAATGGGTCACCTGTGATGAAACTATTCTCGAGAGTTTCATCCCGTTAAAAAAATGGAGTATGTCCACAAGCAAAATGGGTACGGATGAAAACCCGAAAGGACGCCGTGAGTAAAAACAGCAAGACTACCGGTAAGTTTGTGAAAACCCGAAAAGGCGCAATCTCATTACTAAAAAGGGTATGTCCACAAGCGAAATGGGCACGGATGAAAATCCAAAATAGCGCCGTGAGTAAAAACTGCAGGACTGCCAGCGAATTTGTGAAAACCCGAAAAAGGGCACAAACTCGTAAAATGAAAAAATTCTTATGCACTTGCAAGTTCCTCTCGACCTTGTAAGGAAAAAATACCTGCGTGAGATCCTTACAATTCACAAAGGAGCAACATACTTAGGATTCCCCACGATTCCTAAGGAGAAACTACACTTGCAAGATCCTCACGACTCGTAAGGAGAATTCCCCCCCTATGAGACCCTCACGGCTCATGGTATTCAAAAGCCTTAAGCTACAGGGATCTAAACCTGTTCATAAGCCGTCATGTCTTCTAAGCTGCCCTACAAGCGGTCCTATATTGACCCTTGTATACAATCCACGGGCATAAATAAATATATCCCCACCAAGTTCCACCACTGACGAGAAATGTCCTCATATAGTGAACAACACTTGTAAGTCCTCTCGACTTATAAGGAGAAAACACTCTTGAAAGATCCTTATGACTTACAAGAGAAAACGCACTTAGGAATCCCCACGATTCTTGAGGAGAAAATACACATACGAGATCCTTACGACTCATAGGGAGAAATACCTTTATAAGACCCTTATGGCTCATGAAATCAAAAGCCTTAATCGACAGGATCCTAACCATGTCTACTAAGCCATCTTTATTCAAATCAACAAAGAAAAATGATGATTCGCTCCTGGCAACATTCCAGTTGCACCGATGTTGATGCCTAAATAGGTGTCAAACTCCAAGTCCCCTTGCGGCAAATGATGATTCGCTCCTGCCAATATTCCAGTTGTAGCGATGCTGATGCCACAATGGGTATCAGGTCCAAGTCCCCAACTCGTAATAAAAATCAGCGAGCAAAAAAATATAACTGAAATGATTGGGCACCGCGATAAATAACCGAAATGATTGGGCAATCGCGACTTTCACAACATAAAAGCTGAAAGGACAGAGCATCGCGGAAAGAAATAATAAAAAAATAAAATGAAAAACATAACTTTCTGCCCTGCAAGTACATCCATATTGACCCTTGTATACGATCCAAGGGCATAAATGAGAGACATGGAACCATATCTTTCCAACACGCTTCGTCAAAAGGAGCTCCAAGTCTTGACCATACACAACCTAAAGACAATCTATGTCTCCCCTCCCTCCTCATTCCAGCAGGGGCAGACACAAAAATCAAATAAAATTGAAGCGACGGCAAAATCCTAGCTTCAGGTCTTAATGGCAACATCTAAAGCCTAGAGATCACTCCGACGTTTTTCTCATTCCAGCAGGATGTAGACGCAATGTCAATAAAAGACCAAAGGGTCAAAGCAAAAATAGAGCCATGGAAAAATCCTAGCTCCATGTCTTGACGGTACATATACAACCTAGAGACTATCCCGGCGTTCCCCCTCATTTCAGCAGGATGCGGACGCAACTATCAAATGAAATTGGAGCAATGACATATTCCTAGCTCTGGACTTCAATTGCAATACATACAGTATAGAGGTCTTACAGATGTCTACCCTATTTTCAGCAAAGAATCGGCGCGACATCGTCAAAGCAAAAAACGAAGTGACGGTATATTACCAGCTTTGGGTCTTGACAGAAACTCATATAAAACCTAAAAGACCATTGGAGATCATCCCACCCCAGAAAGGTACGGTTATGACTCATCGGGGCTCCAAATTGAGCCTAACCTCAAGTAAAAAGCGTCATGGAAAATACCTAACGCTTGTTCTTCTGATGGTGATATGACCCAAGAATATTACTTGAAGACGTCTTATCCATCCCCCGAAGGGATCAGAGACACGACAGTCGTGGGGCTACTCGAACAGCGGCTTAAAGACTGTATATCGAGGCATACATCAGCCAACGCGACGGTACCATGGACTAAAACCCTAGTACTACAATCCTAATGGACCCCTGTCATAAAGAATGGGGGTTATCTACACACAACGTTAGGAAAATTTTGCTTGTAAACCCAAGGGAGGTAAACTAAAAACACTCCGAGATGAGTACATAAACTAGAGACTCCGAAATGAGTGAATAAACTAAAAACTCCGAAATGAGTACATAAACTAGAAACTCTAAAATGTGTGAATAAACTACAAACTCCGAAATGAGCGCATAAACTAGAAACTTTTGAAATAAGTGAATAAACTACAAACTCCGAAATGGGTACATAAACTAAAAACTCCGAAATGAGTACATAAACTAAAAACTCCGAAACGAGTAAATAAACTAATTAGCGCCGAATCAAGACATCAAACACAGAGGAGTGCATGCAAAAAAATATACTCTTTATTTATGAATCGAAATGTTTGAAAGATACAATTTATATAAAAAAAAAAGGGGGGATACAATTCTAGCCTTTAAGAGGGCGGGACTTTCAATAAAGCAGCAACCCGTTCACTCTCTTGCCGCAGCTCCTCCTCACGCTCCACTATTGCGAACAGTATTGCTTCGACTTAAGTCCGTTGTTGCAAGCACGAAGAAAACTTCTCAGAAATTTCCTGCTTAGCAACTTCGCAGTCCCGTATTTCTCGCTCAGTAGAGTCAAGGTTCTGCCTCAGCGCCACTCCTTCAGAAATGCGCTACTTCAGAAATACATTATTGAAGATTTTCAAAGATAACTTAGAGTTGCGCAGCATTCCCTTCAACCTGGGCATGCAATTGGTTTGATTCGTTGAAAACCGTCTCATGCTCTCTCTGCTTCAGGACCAACTTCTGCTCAAAGTATTGAATGGAAGCGGCACTTCGTTCAATCCATGCGACCAGTTGAACCTTCGAGGATATGCCTCAGGAGCAAGACGTTTGTGCTCGATCTCATAGAGGCAAGCCTCAATTCGCTTACTGTAGTCAACCCAAATACCGACGAAATCTTCATTATGGAAAGTCACAAAAGTCGCCAGCATGGGGTTGACTTCGTCCGCAAAGTCCGCAGCATAAGTGAGAGCTTCGACATTAAGGTCTTCAATAAATTCACTCAGTATCTGCCTGCTATTTGCTGCACCTCTAGAAGACTGACGCTTAGCGAAGGCCTCGCGGGCATAGAAATGTGAGACTCGAGAGGAGCCAAAGCCGGTATAGCTGCTACAGAGTAAGACACGCACAAAGAAGGGTCAGGTTTCAACCTAAAAATGAAAAAGAATGACGATGAATGAGATCTAAGATACCAATAGTCGAAAGTGGCAAATCAGGGAGCATAGGATGCTCAGCTATTCTTTCGTCCTCTCCTTCGAACCGTAAGACTGTGGTCAATACAAGAAAAGCTTAGCAATAGAAAGATTACTCGTAGAAAGATGAAATAAGACATGAAGAATATACTAACCAATACCCGAATGAGGGACGAATTCTGATTGGAAGGCAAAGTGCGAGTTTAACATTTGGTGTAAGCGGTCGAAAAGCACTCCTACAATATAAGGTAAAGAAATTAATCCAAGAAATAATATCAATACTAAAACAAGGAAATAAAAGATCTTTACCTTCCGTCGCTGAACTCGAGAGAACTCGGGGGGTGCAAAAGAGATAGGTGGAGCAGCAACAGTCATGGTGACGGCTGACGGTGATTCTTCAATCAGCACAACGCCAGGATTTATCGCACCTATATTAGAAATAAAAGAGATATTAGCGAATGTGTTTAGCAGGACTGAGAACCCAAAAATAATAACACGAGGAATACCTGACGGTGCAGAAATCATAGCAGTATCTGGAGCGTCACTAGCTGTGACAGATTCCTCGATTTCCACCATTACCAGGAAGACGGAATCAACGCCTGCACCTTTGTCTCCCTAATCAATAAGGTTCGTCGTCATGCTAGCATCACCCGCCGATGTCGGGGAGCCACAAGGGGAGGAAGCGACAGTTAGAATAGTCCCAGATTCGAAATGAAGTCCCGACGTCCCAGAATCTTCAAACGCTGGCACTTCACCCGCCACGTTAACACCTAAACTTGGCCCTGCTATATCATTCAAGGAAAAGCATGTCATAATTCAAAAAAAAACTACTAAGCCTTATTAGATTTCATCAGGATATCATGGGTTGTCTTACCTTGAAGTAACCGCACAGCCTCTTCACGAGCTGCACGCGCAATCTGCCTATGAGCAGTTGACAAGGCAGAAGGAATGTCCTTCATGGGAACATTAGGGGGTCATACATCATTCGAACCTGCGCCTGTGGCCAAGTTAGCCTAACTGTCAGCCTCGCTTCCCAATAGACAAAAACGGTGACATGGCAAGTCCGCAACGTATTTACTATGAAATAAATGCGTTAAGCGTGATTAAGCAATATAACCATGAACAAGAATGACAAGACTAATAAAATAAAATAGCAACTTTATTTACATTCAATTTTACATACAACTGTCTGAAAATAAAAAATATAATAAACAAAGCAATGTCTAAACAATGGTATACAGAAAGTAAGTGTAGGAAGAACTAGTAGTCAAGCTGAGCTGTAAGCTGGTCCAAGTCATCTTGGCTCGGCTCTATCTCCTCAGAGTCCGTTCCTCCTGACAAACATTCCAAAGAAAGAAAACATAGAGGAATGTCGTCAGCGAACTAGCACTCGATAAGCCCCAAAAGAAGTAAAGGAAAATAGTATATCATGTGAATAGGAACTAAAGAACAAAGGACAGGTAAAATTGTATATGATAGTTATTCTAACGTGGTTATTGGTAGTTTGAGAAAGAAGGTATTCATGTATACGAGAGGAGCCCATCTTATCCTGTAAACTATGGTAACATATAGTACAAGTCCCTGTCATAACCCACGGGACACGGCACATGAATTCATATAGGTGTCTTTTAAAGTGACCTCTCATACCACGATATACGTTCTGTACCAATCTACCCCTTTATCCTCGCATAATTGTATTGTATAGATTAAGATTATAGGTCTTGGCCGAGTCTATGGATATAAAATGTTCAGGTTCATATTTAGGATGTAATCATGGGTTCAGGTAGTCATGTCGAGTTCATGTCAAGTTATAACCATGATTCAGTCAAGTCGAGTCAAGTATACAAGTTTGAATTTGATGTTTGAATTCGAGTATTCAAGTTCATGATCAAGTATTCAAGTTCGTGTTTGATTTTGTATTCTGGTTTGAGTTTGGACTCAGATTGAGTCAGACACTTGTGAACGGATTTAACTCTTGGATTCTTAGGTTCGGGAGTAATCGGCAACTGCTGCACATGGGCGGCAGGATTTGTGTCTTTTTCCAATACAATTCCTATTAATAACTCTATTAAGTTGTCTAACCTAAATAAGCAAGCACTCACTTTCTCCGGCTTCCTGGGGCTCAAGAGAAATGATACCGCTTAAGCCTATATTGATTCTATAGTTCTTAAAGTAGTATTTGGATATCTCGAGGGGGTTTTATGAAAAATATGTTAATATTGTTTTAAAAATAACCCCAAGTGTGATTTACAAGATTTAGGGTTTTCATGGGCATGTTTTTTTAATTATTGGGGTATTTTAATGATAAAAACTTAGCTTTTAAAAGTTTATGGTATTTTATTGAAAACTAGCCCTTTTGGTAACTTGATGGTATTTTATTAATATTTTAATCTTTCATTTTAAAAAATATAGTTTCATAATATATAAAAAATACTGATTTATAATTTTTATATAAGTTTTCAAAAAATTATTTTTGTTTAGAAAAGTCGCGTTTCTTAAAAATCGTATTTTATTTCCTTTCGAGATTGAATATTTTGTGAGAAGTTCTGCATCTCGCTCTACTATCCTAAGGAGGTATGATAATCAGCATCATCCATTAGTGGGTCCCCTAACGAGGGTTGTAGAGGCGTATTTTCCAAGGATTACAAAATACCGCTTTAAAAGAAACCCGGTTTTGAAAAGATGTGGTATTTTAATGAAAAGTATTTCTTTGAACCAACCATATATATATATAGACATCGTGCTATGAAACCAATGTGTTCGTGTGGGGTAAGTCGTTACCCCGTGAAATTTTCCTAAAGGTATTGTTTTAATCAATATCGAAGAGGAAAAAGTTCGTTTATGTTTGTTTTACATGAAAATTTTGGTTAAACTAGAAGCTAAAACTTTGTAATTAAAGTTACAAGCAAGGTGGTAAAATTAGTTTGAACTATGTATTAAGGAAAAGGGAGTTTCAAGTTTAAAAACGAAAGTATCGGAGATAACTCCACTTTAACGATATATTTTTAGGACATGAATTGCGATGAAAAGAAAAAAAGATGAGAGGGACTTACAGCTTGGTAATATCGAGAAGAGAGTAAGGAAGAAGGGAGGGGCTTCGTGGCATCGTGGGAGCTCCGGAAACGGCTTCGATCTTCGACGAAAGGAGCTTGGTTGCTAACTCCACTTGACTCCACTTGCACTTAGGAACTTTTGAGGTGATTTTGCTAGAAATTTTCAGAATAGAGGGGAGCTAGGGAATGGGGTGGTATTTATAGTGGAGAATTAGGGTTTGGGAATTAAAATTTTGGATTAAAAATTATTAAAAAGATGTTAAATGGTGAAATGAAGGGTCTCTGTTTGATTGCAGGGACAAACCGTATAGGGGAGTTAAGGGGAGCTGAATGGGTGTGTGTTCAAAGCACAGAGCAAATTGGAGTACATTTGACCGTCGGCGCCGGCCCATTGAAGGGTTTGGGCGGTCGGATCTTGAGGCATTGCCTCGAGATTCGTGCCACATGTATATTTGGGTGTGTATACATCATTGCGCATGTTTGATTTTTCTGAAATTTTTCATTTCTCCGTGTATTGCACGTGCAACTCTTAGGCTTCCAAAAATTAAAAAGAGAAAATCTAAAAAATAATTGTGTCTGATGGGAATCGAACGCACAGACTATGCCACAGCAGTGCAGGGGCTTTACCAGTGAGCTACAAGTTGTTTCTTGCTTTTATTTAACAAAAATAACTTTTAACTCTTACACAAGCTGTAATACCCTTTTCTGTACAATAATAAGAAAATTTTTGTACATTGATTTCAGAGTCGTTACACTGACGCTCCCTCGCCGCGTGCTTTCGGCGATTCTTCTCGGCTTTAGCTGTACGAAGAGATCTCTTCAGAACCTCAGACAGAGAAACATTTTTATCTAAATCAGGCTCGGCCTCCGGATCTGCTGCAATGTCCGTCATCGGCTGCTTTAGCAACGCTTCCCGTAGCGGCCCTGGAAAGACCTCAATTGTAGCCGGTAGCTCTGCAGGCTCCGTAGGTGCCATCGAGGGAGGAATATCCCCTGCACCACCACCCAAAGACGGCATCACATTCGGAATAACACAAGTTGCGGTGGTTCCTATAATAAAAAAAGAAGGGAGTCAGGAAGTGAACAAAATGAACTAAATATATATATTCAAAGACGTCGCAAAATAAATCATACCGAGATCCATAGAAGCGCGAAGCTTCTCCTCTTCCTCAAATATTTTGAGGGACGCCAAAAGTGCCTCTTCAGTAGAGATGCATATTAAGAAAATAGCGTTAATAAAACAAAATAAATTCAAATATATATATATATATGAAAGAATGTAAATAAGATATACCTGACGCCGTAAGAGAAGCAAGCGCTGCTTGCTCACGGGCTAATCTCTCATAAGCCTCAATAGCGGCTTGATGATCAGTAGCGACATTCTCATCAGTAGAAGCCCCGAACAGACTGTCGTTGGTGCCATATTCAGACAAGCCTTCGCTGTAGAGAGCATGAGGCTCCTGACCAAATACAATATCAGCCGAAAATAAAGATTTCTTCTTTTTTTTGCGAGCCAACAATAACACCCGACGATAAAAGCTTTCGCTTTACAGGCTTCTTGGGATAGCGAGTCCCAATTTCCGAGCTAATACCCGACTCAGGAGATGTGATTGATCTTTTTCTCAGTGTGTATGTAGAAAAATGTAAAGATCACAACCAAAGAAATTTGTAAACCGCAATCAAGAACGGTGTCAATTGTAGATTCGTTAGCGAGTGCGGATCGTCCACAGGGAAAGTGTGATTTGATCGTAATTGTTTTAGTCGAGTTGAAAATTAAAGGATAAAAGAAAAGAAAAGTTGATTCATGATTTATGAATTTTAGTTTCAATAATTAAAAGAAAATAAAGATCAAGAATCAAGAATCAAGAATTGTGAATATGATATCCAAATCGAATGATTTATCAAGATTTGTAATGAGGCTCGTAGGAATCGATCGAATCGATAGTGATGATGAATACTTCTGATTACAAATTCTTATCTATTGAAAATTTGGTTCTAGATCGATAACGATCAACGAGGTTTAAGGATCTCTTGAAGAAACTAGGGTTTCTTCATCATATCCCTTGTCCTTTCGTTGATTAGCATTCAAATTCTAGCCTCTAGGAAATTCAATCATCGATCGTTGATCTCTAATTAAGAGCGAAAACATTCAAGAAAGCATCTCGCTCGAAACTAGATTGTCGATAATTCAATTTCCTAAAGTTTACAAAACTCATAAGACTTAAGAACCGTTCAAGAATTTAATCATCATCATCTATCTATTTTCTCGATTCCTCCACGAGCGGAGTTTTTACTCAAACATCATGACAAAGGAAACAATCAAGAATTGAGAACTCATCATAATGCTCAAATGTAAAGATAAGCAAGATAAAGAAATTTCACCTTTTATTATTCAACAATTTCGTTACAATTTGCTCAAGACTACAAGAATTGAGGAGAGAACTCGATCGTCGAATTAGCTTCGCATCGTCTCCATGAGTCGCGGATCGTCTTGAATCACTTGCTCGGTTGAAGATCGCCATCGCTTCAAAAAGACTTGATGGCTTCTTGCTTGATTTTATACTCGGTGATCTTGAATTGGCTTTTGGAATTGGATTAGGGTTAGGGTTTGGATGCACAAGTTGTGTCACTCAACTTGTGGGATTTTTGGCTCAATTTGCAACAACCTAGAATGATGCCCTCGGGTCCCCTTTTATAGCCTTTCTCCTTTAGCTTCCCCTAGAAGCTTGATTAGGATTAGCTTCCTTTAGAAGCTAAGTTAGGTTTAGCTTCTCTTACAAGCTTGGTAGTTGAGTAGAACCTTCTAGATTTAGGTAGTTAGCTAGCTTCCTTGATAAGCTTGGTTGTTGGGAAGAACCTTCTAGGTTTAGCTAGTTTGCTTGAGAAGCTTGAATGTATTTGGCTTGTACAAAAAGCATGGTTGTTAGGACAGAAGCTTCTGGAGAATGAAGTGGCTTGAATAAGTTTGCCAATTGAATGGAGAAACCTGACAATGTATCCTGCCGACAACTTGATGACGTGGCCGCGGATCCGCCGCCAATAGGGCCATTCGGCCGCGGATCCGCGGCTGTTTGGGATGATCTTTGCATGCAATTTCCTTGGTGCATTAGTGCTGATCCGTAGGGACTTATTTTATATCTAGAATATTTTTATACTCTTTTGTTCACTGCTAGATCACAAGTCTTGGACTTGGCGTATTTTTATCAGCACTTTAAACAGTTTCGGCTCTTTTCCTGGAATTTCCTACACACAGTCTCGAGACAAGTGTTGCGATATACAAAGATCATGCGTGCAATAATAAACACTCAATTTTCCTCAAAATACCGGTTATAATGTATAACACATGTCATTTGGTATTTTACAGACGTTTTGCTAATATGTGCTATATTCATACCGAACACTTTTAGATGATTGCAAATAGTAGGGAAATTGATGTGTTAAAAATGCAATATTTTTGACTGATCAAATTCCCCCAAACTTATTTTTGGTCGTCTCGAGCAAACTTGTTTTATTAGAAAAAGAAGGAGAAAATATAAGAAAAAGAGAAACTAGCTAGCACACTTTCGTAGGCAACACGATTGCACTGAGCACGTGCAACAAGCCTTTAAACCTCTAAGTGTCCCTAATAGGAGGAGTGTTGTCTCCTGAGGGTTTTCAGCGGATTGCACCCACAAAATCCCATAATAAAAGGAAGACCGTGAAAATTACATATAAAGATAAAAATTGTAAAAGAAAGACTTTGAAAATTAGAGTTTCCAACTACACTAGCTTTTCGGTTGTCATGAGCCCTATCTTAATAGTCATGAAAAGATGTTAGAAATCACATCATCCCTCAATAAAATATCGTCTTTATTCTTTATTCCTACCTTTCATCCAAACATCTATCATACACCCCTACGTGTGTGTAAAAGACATCCTTACACTCGGAGAATTCAATTCAGGCTATCATACTCTTGTCCATCTATCTCAGTACTTTTTAATTTGATGAATATTTAGATGGATTTGCTCACACATTTTTCATGCGACCGTTAATACTTCTTGAGGTACTAACCGACCGATTACTCATGTGCTTGCTTATTAGGTGTATTTTCCTCGTCTTGCACCACCTAAGACTTAGCAGTGACTCCCAGACCAGTTGGTCTAAGGCACTAGATGATGAAGCACCCTCGCTATATTTTTTTTATTGCTGCCTTGGCGATAACAAAACCAGTGTTCATTTTTCTCAACACCATTTTATATTTTATTCATTTTTTTTATTTTCTTCATACTTTGGATTTTAGACAAGAGCATTTCAAGGTATCCTCTGCTATCCCGAGTTTCAAGACGTGTGTAAGTGCATATAGTAGGGTATCAACGTTTAAATGTTTGGCTTTCAGAATAAGAACTATTTTTCAGACTTATTTTTATCCTCAGATTAGTGACTTCCTTCATCTTACTAACCCTTGGGACAACGGCTCATAACTACTTATTACTAGTTCGTTTAAGAAAACTTCTAATTTTCTAGGTTTTCTTAAATTTTTCTAATCTTTTGGATGTAATTTTTCACTATCTAATATTTTATTATCTTATTTATGTACAAAATTAAATATTAAATATTTTTATCTTTTGAATTTTTTTTAAATTTGTATAGTTTTTTCAATGTTTTGTGCTTATGGAAAGTATGATACAAAATGATGCGAAAATAAGCACAAACCACCCCCAAACTTGTTTTCAACAGTGTCCTCACTGTTGCCATCCGCTAGATCACAAAACCTATAAGCTCGGGAGGAAATTTATTAATGGAGGCAATAAATATGATCGTGAAAATTCTCCCCCAAATTTATTGTTTTGGCTCACCATTTTGAGTAAAAATCTTCTTTTCAAGAGCCAGATTATACAACCCCCCCCCCAAAAAACTTGAGTTAAACAATATTAAGCTTTGAAAATCACAAGAGGGGGTCAAAGTTATTGGTCGATGCCAAGCTTTGCAAAGACCGAAAGTCAACACCAACCATTCAAAGATTTTATCAGTGTAGTGCACAGGTTGGTGAAAGAACAAGTTGAACAGAGTCAAGAAGAAGTGGGGAAAAGATAAGTGATGTGAAAGAATGTGTTTGCGTCTCATTTTGGAGAGACGACACAGTGATTGTGATAGATTACTCGCATTCTCTTTACAGTCCATAAGAGGGGGTGGAAGTTCAATTTCATTGTTTGGGAGATTCATCTCAACACCCGTATTTGCTAAAAATGCGAGCTCATCAGCGAAAATTTCCTCAAAACTCCCATCGCTACCCCGAAGAATAATGTCATCACAAAGCGCGGGGTGATCTTCAGACTCCAAAGACGGTTTTTAATCAGTGTTAGTTGTTGACCCGGACAACTCGGTGGAAGAGTACGTATGTGTATGATACATAATTGGGTCAAACAACAACATATGAAAAGAGTCTAGATCAGTATCATGAGGATCGTCAAATTTGCTGCTGTCGACATCCATTAATTCGACAGAACAGACCTGAGCAGTAGGTTCGGAGGGTACACTTCCCAACTTGTAAATGTTCAGCTCAATTGACATCTTCCCGAAGGATAGGGTCATAGAGCCGTTACGACAGTTGATTATAGCATTAGAAGTGGCCAAAAAGGGGCGATCAAGGATCACCGGAATTTGATTCCGTGGGTTCGCTACAGGCTGTGTATCAAGTACAATAAAGTCCACAGGGAATACAAATTCCCCGATTTTTATTAACACATCCTCCAGTTCACCCCTAGGTTTGGTGATTGATCGGTCGACCATCTGGAGAATGCAGTGAGCTGGTTTCAACTCTCTGATCCCTAACTGCTCGTAAACCGAGATAGGAAGCAGGTTAACACTTGCGCCAAGGTCAAGTAGAGCACGGTTAATGTGTTTATCCCCAATCAAAATAGAAATAGTAGGATAGCCAGGATCCTTACGTTTCCTAGGTAATTGTTGGGGGAAAACTGTGTCTACAGTCTTTGACATGAATACCTTCTTTGGCACTTGAGTCTTCCTCTTCCTAGTGCATAAGTCTATGAGAATTTTCGCATAAGCGGGGACTTGTTGGATAGCATCTAAAAGAGGGATGTTGATATTAACCTGTTTAAAGATTTCCGTGATCTTCTCCATTTGCGGACTTGGTCTATTTCCCTTTAACCGATTCGGATAAGGAGCTTGAGCAATAAGATCGGGGTCCAACATTGGAGAAGATCGTGTGGGTAGGAACGATCTAAGAATAGGAGTGGGGATCGTCTCTGGTGGACTAGAAGAGGTTTGCTGAGGCGTCGAGCCTTGGGGAAAACGGAGAATAGGCTCGGAAGAAAATGGTCGGGTAGACGAACTGGGGTTAGAAACAGAAGTGGAAGTGGAAGGAAAAGTCTCAGCCGGGTATCATCGATTGATTCTTCATTATTTGTATCAATCTCTTCACCGACATGATTGTCAAGCACTCTTCCAGATCTCAACGTGGTGATAGCGTTCACATGATATGAATAGCCAGGATTGGGTAAAGGTTGAGCTGGAAGTTTCCCTTTTTCTCTCGCACTCAATTCGGATTTTAATTGTGCAATTTCTGCTTCCATCGATTTTATATTCTCACTTTGGGAGTCAGAGTTTTTCTGGATTTTATCGACGGAAGACTTTATTTCAGCCGAAACTTTCATGAGATTTGTCAGAAGCAAATTCATGAGTGAAGAAGATTCATCAGTACCGGTCAACTGCAAAGGATTATTTAATGCAGGTGTGTTGACCGGATTTTGAAAGTTTTGTGATTGGTAGGGGTGATGACTCAGTTGAAGTGGTTGCTGTTGTGGTGGAGGAGCCCTGTGGAAATTGTTTTGAGTTGGAACCGTGTTTTGAGTTTGTGATTGGTTCCAAGCAAAGTTAGGATGATTCCTCCAACCCTGATTATAAGTGGAAGAAAACGGATCGTTCCTAGGTCTTTGTTGGAAAGAAGCATTGGTATGCTTATGACGTTGAAACGAAGAATTCAATGGACATTCTTCCGTGAGATGTGATGGATCAGAACAGCATCCACATACAGTTTTGGAGAGTGACATTTGATTTAGGGCGGCTGCTAAAAATTTATTTTCCATAATTTCGAGTTTCTTTTGCATTGCTGACATTTCAGCTCTAACTCCTATGGAAATATCAGATTGGTTATTGCCACTCCTAGACGATGACTGACTCACACTCTCCCACTGTAAGGATTTTTCAGCGAAATCTTCTAAGAATCTCCAGGCTTCACCATCATCTTTAGTCATGAAGGTGCCTTGACACATAGATTCAAGGGTCTGTTTTGTGGTAGGATTAATGCCCTCATATATGATTCTGCACAGATCCCATCTAGGGATTCCGTGATGTGGACAGTGAACTAACAGATTCTTGAACCGTTCAAGACACTTCGAAAATGGTTCATTTGGAAGCTGGGTGAATTGATTTATTTCGCTACGGACTCGAGCTGTTTTATGATTGGGGTAGAATTTCTTTAGGAATGCTGTAACGAATTCATCCCATTTGAAATTGAATGTGCGGCTGTGTTATAAAGCCACTTCTCGGTTATATCGCACAAAGTAAATGGGAGAAGACGTAGACGCATAGCATCCACAGAAAGCTGTGAATTACCCATCATAGCGCATACATTTTCAAATTTGGTAATAAAGACATATGCGTCTTCAGACTCGAGACCGTGATATTTCGGTAGAAGATTGATGTATTGGGGTTTGATTTTAAAATTGTCCCCGTTGGCTGGTGGAATGGTGAGACAGGTCGAAAGAGGACCTCGCATAGGATAACATCTCTCTTAGAGAGAGATGCGGGGTGGATTCTGCGCATCTGCAGACGGCGGCAGAGTAGTGGTAAAGAAGTTCGATGGAGAACCGTCCATCGAAGTGGGTGTGGTGGTGGGTAAAGAAGAAGTAGACGTAGAATTACCGACTTCGGAGTCGATAGGGGGAACGCGGACAAGACGGGCACTAGAATCCCGTGTCCAGCCGAGCATGCACTAAATGGTTTAGCACAAGTGGCAGCATTAAGATAATTAGAGAAAATGTGGATTGGTATTTGTTTCGAAAAAGATACGGATTTTTTTGCTAAAACTGCAAATCACAACAATGCACAAGTAACCCTAGTCTAATGGTCACCTAGGTCAAGTCTCTAGACCGCTCCTAGACTTTCAGAAGACAAATCGCAGGATAAATCCTCTACTGCCTCTTTGGCTCTCCTGTGGCCAGGTAATTGCCAGGTAAGTGGGAGGTTCTCCACTACGTAAGTAGTGGGCCTAATTAAGTAACGACTTGCCTTAGACACCATAAAAGAAACGCGGATAAGCAATAGATTACCCACGACCTTCTCCTGTCCTAAGTGAGCGTGACGGTCCTTAAAGTCATGTCTAGATATTTTTTAGTTAATGAGGGTAATGCGGATGCAAGTTTTGTGATTTTTGGGACTTAGGAAGGGTAATGAACTCCCCACCTAATCTGAATTTGGTCTTTTCCCCTTAATTTCCGTATTAAAATGCAAACAACCAAGACCAAACACGCACAATTTTTATTTTTTTACGGCGCTGTGAATTTTTGCAAAGAATCTTGCAGAAATTGGTTAATGGAGAGAGCAGGGAGGAGATAAGAAAGTCAGAGATATACCTGAGAATTTTCGAGCACTGAAACCCTCAACGCGCCGCGGATCCGCCGCGATTAGCCCTCTTCGACCGCGGATGCGCGGTGATATGACGCGATACCTGCACAAAAATTCTTGCAGCTGCTCCTGTTCACTCACTGAACTCTCTGGAATATTCGGAAAATTTTTCCTCTCGCTCCACAGATTCCATATTTCCTCGCAACAATTTACAACAAATCGTTTAGTGTTTGTGCGAATTTTGATCTAAAAATTCTGATGGAATAAATTTTTCAACTCAAATTTCAAAAACGAACAAATTAGCATACAATCCCCGGCAACGGCGCCATTTGATTGATGATATTTCCGGTGTGTAGCTAAAGAAAAATGTAAAGATCACAACCAAAGAAATTTGTAAACCGCAATCAATAACGGTGTCAATTGTAGATTCGTTAGCGAGTGCGGATCGTCCACAGGAAAAGTGTGATTTGATCGTAATTGTTTTAGTCGAGTTGAAAATTAAAGGATAAAAGAAAAGAAAAGTTGATTCAAGATTTATGAATTTTAGTTTCAATAATTAAAAGAAAATAAAGATCAAGAATCAAGAATTGTGAATATGATATCCAAATCGAATGATTTATCAAGATTTGTAATGAGGCTCGTAGGAATCGATCGAATCGATAGTGATGATGAATACTTCTGATTACAAATTCTTATCTATTGAAAATTTGGTTCTAGATCGATGACGATCAACGAGGTTTAAGGATCTCTTGAAGAAACTAGGGTTTCTTCATCATATCCCTTGTCCTTTCGTTGATTAGCATTCAAATTCTAGCCTCTAGGAAATTCAATCATCGATCGTTGATCTCTAATTAAGAGCGAAAACATTCAAGAAAGCATCTCGCTCGAAACTAGATTGTCGATGATTCAATTTCCTAAAGTTTACAAAACTCATAAGACTTAAGAACCGTTCAAGAATTTAATCATCATCATCTATCTATTTTCTCGATTCCTCCACGAGCGGAGTTTTTACTCAAACATCATGACAAAGAAAACAATCAAGAATTGAGAACTCATCATAATGCTCAAATGTAAAGATAAGCAAGATAAAGAAATTTCACCTTTTATTATTCAACAATTTCGTTACAATTTGCTCAAGACTACAAGAATTGAGGAGAGAACTCGATCGTCGAATTAGCTTCGCATCATCTCCGTGAGTCGCGGATTGTCTGGGATCACTTGCTCGGTTGAAGATCGGCGTCACTTCAGAAAGGCTTGATGGCTTCTTACTTGATTTTGTACTCGGTGATCTTGAATTGGCTTTTGGAATTGGATTAGGGTTAGGGTTTGGATGCACAAGTTGTGTCACTCAACTTGTGGGATTTTTGGCTCAATTTTCAACAACCTAGAATGATGCCCTCGGGTCCCCTTTTATAGCCTTTCTTCTTTAGCTTCCCCTAGAAGCTTGATTAGGATTAGCTTCCTTTAGAAGCTAAGCTAGGTTTAGCTTCTCTTACAAGCTTGGTAGTTGAGTAGAAACTTCGAGATTTAGGTAGTTAGCTAGCTTCCTTGATAAGCTTGGTTGTTAGGAAGAACCTTCTACGTTTAGCTAGCTTGCTTGAGAAGCTTGAATGTATTTGGCTTGTATAAAAAGCTTGGTTGTTAGGACAGAAGCTTCTAGAGAATGAAGTGGCTTGAATAAGTTTGCCAATTGAATGGAGAAACCTGACAATGTATCCTGCCGACAATTTGATGACGTGGCCGCGGATCCACCGCCAATAGGGCCATTCGGCCGTGGATCCGCGGCCGTTTGGGATGATCTTTGCATGCAATTTCCTGGGTGCATTAGTGCTGATCCGTGGGGACTTATTTTATATCTAGAATATTTTTATACTCTTTTGTTCACTGCCAGATCATAAGTCTTGGACTTGGCGTATTTTTATCAGCACTTTAAACAGTTTCGGTTCTTTTCCTGGAATTTCCTGCACACGGTCTCGAGACAAGTGTTGCGATATACAAAGATCATGCGTGCAATAATAAACACTCAATTTCCCTCAAAATGCCGGTTATAATGTATAACACATGTTATTTGGTATTTTACAGATGTTTTGCTAATATGTGCTATATTCATACCAAACACCTTTAGATGATTGCAAATAGTAGAGAAATTGATGTGTTAAAAATGCAATATTTTCGACTGATCAAGATGCCGCAACCACCACATTCCCAGAAGCTCTTATGTTTGGCTGTGGCTTAGCCGGAAAGGCTCGCGGAACTACAACCGCGTTGCTCTCTCTCAAAGAAGAACGGACAATTGTCTGTCGCTTCAACGGAACCGCAGGATTACTGGCCGGGATAGAATCCTTTTCGTCAAAAAGCATCCGTCTTTCCTCCTTGATAACGGCACACGTTGCATGCTGATACCAAGCAATGTAAGCATTGAAGGCCTTCGGGATATGACTCGGTTAAGCGATCAGGAAATGAGACCTCGTATTCAGTTGCATAAAATGGTGCGCTGCGTTACGAACACTCTCCTCTGTAGCAGCCGGATCATCGAGAAACGCTTCAAGGGGAATACCTTGGTTATAACCAGATTGCTGAGCAAAGCGATGCGGGTTATATCTCATGAATAACACAGAGGCATTTTGCCTAAATACAAGAAAACCCGGCCTGATGGAATACAAATGCACAATCTCTCGGGCCCTCAAAGCAGAAACTCCATCCTTGAAGACATCGTGGAGCGGCTGGATCACTTTGGAGGGTTCCTAACCAATGGTCAGAACCCTATCTATAAAGGTCATGCTATCCCCAACCATGCGCGGACATAGAAGCAATCACCGAGCCTCTCACTGTGTTGGGTCTGGAGAAAAAGCGTCAACCAATTGCATGATCCGGGGGAAGTTGTACCCTTTATAAAATATAAGCCTTTTATTCACACCAAAGGCACCCAACACGTGCATCTTGATCCATGAGGTGAAGTAGTGCAAGGGGAGATTTACGGGCATCAATCCCGGCTGGGCCATGTCGGCCGCTATACTTAGGCCATGATATAAGTGGGCCAATCCTATAACCCCAACAGCCATACGTGTCCCCGCCGCAATGCGATGAGCCAGATTGAAAACAGACGGTCTCATATAGCGAGGGTGCATTAGGAGTGAAAACTAGCTCAGCCACAAATCAATAAAGCCTATGAGAAACGTCTCCTCATCAATATCCAATGCGGCAATCTCTGCAAAAGAGATGATGGGGGTATCTGGAATAAAAAACTGCTTTAAATCACCTCTGCAGTTGGCAATTTGTCCGAGCCAAATCCGAACTAATCATCGAGCTTGGCAAACTTTGCAGCCTTCTTCGATAAAACCTCCGGACGAAGTCAGAAAAGCCTACCCCATGCCCCCCCAGACTCCAAAAACAAGCTCTCATAGATATTCAGCACTTTGATCAAACTAGGGAACTTGTGTTGGATAGCGTTTTCCGAGGCAAGGCCCATGACTACTGACTCGGTGGCAAAAACGTACACGTCAGGAGGAAGTATCTCCTCATAATGCTCCCCTCTGACGGTAACCCAGAAATTTATGCGAATTCTTCCAGCGAGATCGATATCTCACGGTCCGATAAAAGAAACGTGTGGGTCAGAATGTTCCACTGTTCCAAGAAGGATTTAACCACTACACATGAGGAGTGCGGTAATAGAAGAGAGACGTGTATACCGCTGGGTATAACCCGATCTTCAGCAGTAACGTTTTCTTGGCCAATAAATGTGACGGGCTTACTGGAGATAACCAGCCGAATGTCGAGGGGTCACTCATATTGTATAAACCTGACCCCAAGGACGCGCTTCTGCTTGACACATGCGACGCTCCAAAATATCTAGGTCCATCGGTGGCTGGACTGGTATCGACACCATGGAAGTTTGGAGACGACCTTCCGCGGTCCAATTGACCTCTTCCACTGCGTAAGCGACCTGCGGAGGGTCAGCAAAATGAATCGACGGGATCGGTTCTGATGGCATCACACAAGTAAAGCTGCGCCGACCCCGAATAATATAACTATACCACGATCTTCATAGATAAAGAGACTTCTGCTCTGGATCGTAGTCCCGGATTAAAGCAAAGACTTCACGATCTGTAGGCGCGTCAGCAAAAGCGCTCTCTGAATGAACATAAGGAAAAAAGGAACCGGAAACCATAATTCCTGTAACAACCTAGTTCATTTATACCTATTCCAGTTCTCGTATTTCCTTAATTGTGGTATTTTCCTGATTTATCGTGTTTTGGGTGCGAATAGTATTTTACATTTTACATTGCATTCGACCCGACCCGCTCGCTTGAAATTTGTTTGATTCATATTTAAAAATTATCTTGACTTGTTACCTAGACATGTGCACTTTCATAAATACTGCATACTGGCATTGCATCTTTTACCATATAACATTTTAAGTCATATAAAATAATTTAAAATTTCATTGCATGGCCTGCTTGATACCCCTAATCCTGTGGTAGCATCCGCGCATCTTGTTCTCGTCCCGTTCAGTGAAACGGACTTGTTTGGATGGCTGCGCGCACGTACATGCATCCGTTCTTAGGGGTATGCATTTTCATTACCCGGACATTAAATTTTAATTTTGGTCGTCGCATATATTTTTCGTATTTTAAAACTGAATTTTTAGACCCGACCTGGGCGTATTTTGGACTAAATTTGTATTTACCAGAAAATCAAATTTTATTAATATAATATTAAAATTATTAATACCAGTTTAAAATTTTATATAACAGAAAAGATTTTTTAAAATTAAATCTTACCCACTAACAAACAAAACCATCTCTCATCTACTCTCTCTCTCCTCTCGCATCTTTTCTTTCCGTCTCTCTCTCTCCAATCTCTCTCTCTCTCCTGCATATATATATATATATATATATATATATATATATATATATATATAATTTTTACCCTAAATGTTTTCAACATCTCTCCTTCTTCCTCCCGTCTTCTTCTTTCTTTTATTTTTTTCCGCGCGCTCGAACCCACGCCGCGCGTCGCGCTCACCGTCGCCGACCTCACCTTCGGCCACCACCCTCAACCTCGCTCATCTCCTCCTCACCTCTCTTCTCCCGCCTGCTAACCCCACTGCACCCATCACCGCCACCCTCACCTCTCATCGCCGTCGACCTCCACCGTCGGCCTTCCCTCACACCATCTCCCCTTCTCGACCTCCACCTTCTCCTCTCCTCTTCTTCCAAACCCCGAGCCCTTGCAAACACCCCAACAACCAAACTCCAACCACCTCCGAACCATCACCTGCTCCCCTTGCCGCCGGCGATCCTTCGACCTCGCCTCCACCCTCTATCTCTCTCCTTTCTCCTCTCTTCCTCTCCCTTGCACCGAGCCCGACTTCAAGAAACCCTAGAACCCAAGAAAAACTCACCCACTGCTTTGCCTTGATCCCACTGCCTTGGCCGATCCCTCACCTACGGCGACCCCAGTCATCCCACCATCATCATCATCTCCCCCTCGCCTTCTTCTCTGAACCCAGAGACCTCAGCCTTCTTCCCCCTTCTCTCTTCTTCTACCTCTTCTTCTTTTCTTTTTTCTTTCTCATTATTCTTTCTTGAATTCTGTATTTTCTGAGATCGCCAGAACCGTGACGTCGCTGCCGTTCCAGACGGCCTTGCCTTGATCCTACTGCCTTGCCTTGATCCCACTTCCTTGGCCGATCCCTCACCTCCGGCGACCCCAGTCATCCCACCATCATCATCATCTCCCCCTCACCTTCTTCTCTGAACCCAGAGACCCCAGCCTTCTTCCCCCTTCTCTCTTCTTCTTCCTCTTCTTCTTTTCTTTTTTCTTTCTCTTTATTCTTTCTTGAATTCTGTATTTTCTGAGATCGCCAGAACTGTGACGTCGATGCCATTCCAGACGGTCCAGTGAACGTGCCTTACCTGCGTGATCACCCTCTTGCATTGCTTAGACCCGTCCCGTGTGTCGTGCGTGCGTTGCGACGTTTTACCGACGTCGGACGTGCCGTACATATCCGTTTCGTGATCCGTCGAGACAAGTTAATCTTGCTACATGCTATACTACTATATTGTATATCCATTTGAATAATAACACCCTAAAATGATTAGTTATGCATCCCACATTATCATGTTGCACGTTTTACTGTGTTCGGACATCCGTATGCATCAGTACAAGTTATTTCACATCTAGTGCATGCAAACTTATCATGTTACATACTATATTACAATATACTGCACCCAATGGAATATTTACATCTCATATTGTTTAGTTGTACATCCCGCATTTACCAATTTATCATTTTACTGTTATACGACATCCGTGTGCATCCATATCATTATTTACATATCTAGTCGTATGCTAAATCATCTTGCTACATGTTAGTTATAGTATTATGCATCCATATGAATAAAGTGTTACCCGTTTATCACATTACATATCCATACTAAAAGTTTTACAGTTTTCGAATACCCGTTTGCATCCATATCACTTAATATACATATAGCTGCATCTACAGATCACATTATTACATAATACTGTGATATTAACACCCCATATTTAATAAAGTGCATCCTAATTAGTATTGGAACTATAAATATAACTCTAATCGATAAGTGCATCCATACCATTGATTTTATATCTATTCACATACCATGTCACATTATTTCATTTTATTATTATATTAGTACTCCATACTTGATATTGTGCACCCTACATAGTAATGTGGTAACCCCTGATAGATATTGTACATCCATGCTTTTATTGTGCATCCGTACCTGTTACAGTTTTATTATGAGCATCCGCTTGATACCTGTGCATTACTTGACATGACTTGATACATGTACACTATTTGACATGACCTGATACACCACTATATGACATGACCTGATATATCACCACTTGACATGTTACCTAATCCTGTTTCTAATGCCGACAATCCTGACATGTTGTCCCGATGGACATATCCTGTTGTCTGTATAGACAAACATGTTCCTGCTTGATCCTGTGTTGGTATTAGTTTCAGACTTATCAATACCTGACTTGAACACATAACTTGGGGGTATGGGGAAATCAAGAATTTAACCGAGCGTAACTCAAAGGGCTATCATATTTTTTGCCGTTTTTCCGGGCGTTACGGAATTCCTATTGTTTGCCGTTTTTTCCGGGCGTTACGGAATACCTATTGTTTGCCGTTTTTTCGGGCGTTACGGAATACTTATTATTCGCCGTTTTTCCGGGCGTTACGGAATACTTATTATTCGCCGTTTTTCCGGGCGTTACGGAATAATCACCGATGGGTTATGATGAGGATTACATTAATTGGTTTCGAAGACTTTAGAATAGACCGTAGCGCAGTTTAGATATCACTGCACGTCACTTGTACTGACATACTCACTGTTATATATTCTTGTTATACTCTTGTTACTTTTTATATTCATGCCTGCATATCATGTTACCTCCTGACTATATTATTGTTGATATTATGACGCACCGACGTCTGGGTTTTGCATGGCCCAGATCCTCTTTCTTTGTCACAAGCCGTTCAGGAGTATCTCAGTCAACAGGCCGAGCATTGAAGACTTGTTAGTATTCTAGTTTAGTTTCCTTTCAGCATTATTTTATTTCCTGATGTGAGCTCGTATTTTGGGACGTACATTCTACATATTATTGTTTATTGGATCTATTGCTTCCGCATTTATTTCATGACTCGTTTATTCTGGCTTATGGACATGTACTAGATAGTTTATTTTATTTCTATTGTTCTTGATATCTCTAAACAGCCGTAATGTGACTGTGGAGGGATATTTCCTATCCACAGGTAGCATGGTTGGCTCTGTCACGTGCCTATCTTATCGCACTCTGGGAAGCGAGGCGTGACAGGGTTTCTTTGGTATCAGAGCCATAGGATTTAGGATTAGTCGAGTTTGATTCTTTTGTAGTTGGGTATTGGACCCAATACACGAATCAGAATACTTGTGATTAGGAACATGTCCTGCCACTTTACCATCTTGCCATTCTTGAATCTTAACTTTCTCCTAATCCTTACCTTGACAATATGCAAACCTCTTTGCATCTCGACCTGAGACTTTTGGTTCCCTATTGTTTACCTCTAGGATTTGGGCGACTTGAGTGGAGTTATGTGATAGTAACTATGTACCGCGGCATGGTTAGAATGCGGTACTCTATTTAAGTAACTTGGAGTTCTAGTCTTGATTCATATCCTTGATTCATGGTCATCATTCATCGCAAGTTTTGAATCTTGTTCATCATACTAATCCTCTTTGGTGTATTGGTTGCAGAATCATGGCGGACGGAAGTTTGAAAACATACCAGAGGCGTGTGGATGACGCTGCCTTACTTGGAGTAATTCGTAGCTTGCTAGAGAACCAGAAACGGCAGACTGAGCTGAACCAGCGGCAAGCCGAAGCTTTTCAGGAAGGTTTGCGGACCGTCCAGCAGTCCGCGAACAATGTTGTAGCCAAACCAATAGAGCGTGTGGGTACCGTGGCAGATTTCAGGAGACTTGGTCCGTTCGTTTTCACTGGTCTGGAAGAGCAGTTGCCAGCAGAGCAGTGGCTAGTCGATACGGAGAATTTGCTCGTTGCAGCACAGATTCCAGAGGGCAAGAGAGTGGATGTCGTGCGCATCTAATTGGTAGACTATGCCCGTGAATGGTGGCTTATGGAAGAAACCCGCTTTCCCAAGCCGATCAGTTGGGCATATTTTTCGAAGAGTTTCTTAGAGAAGTTCTTCCCGCAGACTGCACGGGAGGAAATGAAAGAAAAGTTCATCAGCTTGAAGCAGAACGGCGCGACCGTGGACGTACATGCAGCTGAGTGGACACGGCTCAGTAGATTCGCTGGACCTTTAGTCGCCAATGATGCTGATAGGGCAAGAAGGTTTATGCGCGGTTTGGACATGGACATCCAGAGACATATTATATCTCTCGGTTTGACCACTTTCTCACAAGTACTTAAAGCAGCCAGGGAGCAGCAGAGTTTATCATTGAAGGTGGAGGGTACGCAGCAGCCGACAGTTGTGGTACGAAAGCCGGTGTTTACGCCAAATCGAGCGCCTATACGCAGAGGTATTCCGGTGGACAGGCGTAGCGTTGTACCAATGAAGAAGCCAGTTTTGCCCGAGCAAAAAGGAAGGGTGTTGTGCGATTACTGCCAACGACCAGGTCACTACCGAAGAGATTTTCGTAAGAGGCTTCGACTTTGTCTTATTTGCGGATCAGCTGATCACACTATTGATACTTGTCCATCGAAGCTACGTTTGAAGGAAGATACTCAGAAGCCACCGCAGAAGCAGTTTCGGGAGCAGAAGCTAATAACTCTGGGACCTAATCAAGCTTGAGCCTTTATCCTGACGGCTGAAGAAGCCAAGGCTTCAGATGAAGTTGTTTCAGGTATCCTACTTGTTCATGATTTTCTCGCATTAGCATTATTCGATTCTGGTGCATCCCATTGTTTTATGTCGTCCAAGTTTATTACTACACACTCGATTACTTTCACGACCCTGTTTAGTTGTTGGGACATAAACACTGGGAATGGGAAGATCATATCTAGTAGAGAGGGTAAGGATTGTTCAGTTGTTAGTTGCGGACGAGAGTTGTTTGCAGATTTCTTGGTGATCGTTACCGGCAGTTGCAATGTTGTCTTAGGAATGGATTTTCTCGGCACTTTCCATGCTCACATTTAGTGTGGGGCGAAGAAAGTGATTTTTCCAGATTCCCGGACATCCGGAGTTTGTTTTGCCGGAGGAAGCAGTTCTGTCAGGCCAGTCGAGTTTAGGGCTAGGCCGACAAACAATGTTCTTTCGTCGATGGAAGTTGTTAAGGAAGAAGCGCCAGCTGTAGTTTGAGATTTCATAAATGTGTTCGAGGACATCTCAGGTCTACCGCCAAAACGAGATGTGGGGTTCGCGATCAATCTTGTTCCTGGTGCAGCGCCAATTTCATAGG
Organism: Agapanthus africanus; assembly: GCA_030015575.1. NCBI lineage: Eukaryota > Viridiplantae > Streptophyta > Magnoliopsida > Asparagales > Amaryllidaceae > Agapanthus > Agapanthus africanus. Next base: position 421,181,866 of record CM057351.1, read on the forward strand.
CGTACTATCCAATATCACCAGTGGAGTTGGAAAAAGTCAAGAAGCTGGTTACCGAATTGCTTGAGAAGGGTTGGATTCGCAGCAGCAATTCACCTTGGGGAGCTTCAGTTCTTCTAGTAAAGGAGAAAGATGGCACAAGGAAGATGTGCATCGACTATCGAGAATTAAACCGGGTGACTATTAAGAACAAGTACCCGATCCCCCGCATTGGTGAATTATTCGAGCAGCTTAGTGCCGTGAGGGTATTCTCGAAGCTGGATTTGCGATCCGGATATCATCAAGTTCGAATTAAATCAGAAGATATTTGCAAGACTGCGTTCCGAACTCGGTATGGACATTACGGGTAGTTGGTGATGCCATTCGGAGTCACGAATGCACCAACAATATTTATGGACTTGATGAACCGAATCTTTTCACCGTTCTTAGACCAGTTTATAGTGGTGTTTATCGATAATATTCTGGTCTACTTGTGGAACCTAGAGGAGCATGCTGAACTCTTGAAGACATGTTGAGAGCTTACATGTTAGACTTCAAGGGTTCGTGGGAAAATCATCTATACTTGGTGGAGTTTTCTTACAATGACAGCTTTCAGGAGACCATTCAGATGGCTCCATTCGAAGCGTTGTATGGTCGCAAGTGTCGCTCACCTGTTTGTTGGAACGATTTTGGAGAACGAAGATTGTTGAGACCGGATTTGATCGTCCAAACAGTAGAGAAGGTTAGTAATATCCGGAATCATATGAGGGCAGTACAAGATCGATAGAAGAGTTGGGCCGATACATCGAGAAGACCTCTAGAGTTCGTTGTTGGTGATCTGGTGTTCTTGAAGATATCACCGATTAGAGGAGTGATTCGTTTTGGGAGTCAAGGCAAGCTTAGTCCTCGATTCGTAGGGCCTTTCGAGATTTTGGAGCGTTGGAGAAGTGGCTTATCAATTGGCTTTACCACAATCTTTGGCGACATGACGTGTTTCACGTATCTCAACTCCGTAAGTATGTACGAGATGAAACACCCATGCTAGATCATTCAGAGCTGACTGTAAGAGAGGATTTGACCTTTGAGGAATGACCGATGTCGATTGTTGATCGAAGAGAAAAGATCCTTAAGAACAAGGTTATCCCTCTCGTACTTGTTTCTTGGGGAAATTGCTCGCATGGAGAATCAACTTGGGAGCGAGAAGATGAAATTCGATAGAAGTTTCCACACTTATTCTTGTAGCTTCATGATTGTTTATCTTTTCTTGTTCTTGGAATTTTGAGGACGAAATTCTTTTTGTAGTTGGGTATAATATAACAACCTAGTTCATTTATACTTATTCCAGTTCTCGTATTTCCTTAATTGTGGTATTTTCCTGATTTATCGTGTTTTGGGTGCGAATAGTATTTTACATTTTACATTGCATTCGACCCGACCCGCTTGCTTGAAATTTGTTTGATTCATATTTAAGAATTATCTTGACTTGTTACCTAGACATGTGCACTGTCATAAATACTGCATACTGGCATTTTATCTGGCATTGTATCTTTTACCATATAACATTTTAAGTTATATAAAATAATTTAAAATTTCATTGCATGGCCTGCTTGATACCCCTAACCCCGTGGTAGCATCCGCGCATCTTGTTCTCGTCCCGTTCAGTGAAACGGACTTGTTTGGATGGCTACGCGCACGTATGTGCATCCGTTCTTGGGGGTATGCATTTTCATTACCCGGACATTCAATTTTAATTTTGGTCGTCGCATATATTTTTCGTATTTTAAAATTGAATTTTTAGACCCGACCCGGACGTATTTTGGACTAAATTTGTATTTACCAGAAAATCCAATTTTAATAATATAATATTAAAATTATTAATACCAGTTTAAAATTTTATATAACAGTAAAGATTTTTTAAAATTAAATCTTACCCACTAACAAACAAAACCATCTCTCCTCTCGCATCTTTTCTTTCTGTCTCTCTCTCTCTCCAATCTCTATCTCCCCTATATATATATATATATATAATTTTTACCCTAAATGTTTTCAGCCTCAATCCTTCTTCCTCCCGTCTTCTTCTTTCTTTTATTTTTTTCCGTGCGCTCGAACCCACGCCGTATATATATATATATATATATATATATATATATATATATATATATATATATATATATATATACATTTAATTTTTACCCTAAATGTTTTCAGCCTCTCTCCTTCTTCCTCCCGTCTTCTTCTTTCTTTTATTTTTTTCCGCGCGCTCGAACCCACGCCGCGCGTCGCGCTCACCGTCGCCGACCTTACCTTCGGCCACCACCCTCAACCTCGCTCATCTCCTCCTCACCTCTCTTCTCCCTCCTGCTAACCCCACTGCACCCATCACCGCCACCCTCACCTCTCATCGCCGTCGACCTCCACCGTTGGCCTTCCCTTGCACCATCTCCCCTTCTCGACCTCCACCTTCTCCTCTCCTCTTCTTCCAAACCCCGAGCCCTTGCAAACACCCCAACAACCAAACTCCAACCACCTTCGAACCATCACCCGAACCCTCACCTACTCCCCTCGCCACCGGCGATCCTTCGACCTCGCCTCCACCCTCTATCTCTCTCCTTTCTCCTCTCTTCCTCTCCCTTGCACCGAGCCCGACTTCAAGAAACCCTAGAACCCAAGAAAAACTCACCTACTGCCTTGCCTTGATCCCACTGCCTTGCCTTGATCCCACTTCCTTGGCCGATCCCTCACCTCCGGCGACCCCAGTCATCCCACCATCATCATCATCTCCTCCTCGCCTTCTTCTCTGAACCCAGAGACCCCAGCCTTCTTCCCCCTTCTCTCTTCTTCTTTCCCTTCTTCTTTTCTTTTTTCTTTCTCTTTATTCTTTCTTGAATTCTGTATTTTCTGAGATCGCCAGAGCCGTGACGTCGCTGCCGTTCCAGACGGTCCAGTGAACGTGCCTTACCTGCGTGATCACCCTCTTGCATTGCTTGGACCCGTCCCGTGTGCCGTGCGTGCGTTGCAACGTTTTACCGACGTCGGACGTGCCGTACATATCCGTTTCGTGATCCGTCGAGGCAAGTTAATCTTGCTACATGCTATACTACTATATTGTATATCCATTTGAATAATAACACCCTAAAATGATTAGTTGTGCATCCCACATTATCATGTTGCACGTTTTACTGTGTTCGGACATCCGTATGCATCAGTACAAGTTATTTCACATCTAGTGCATGCAAACTTATCATGTTAGATACTATATTACAATATACTGCACCCAATGGAATATTTACATCTCATATTGTTTAGTTGTACATCCCGCATTTACCAATTTATCATTTTACTGTTATACGATGTCCATATGCATCCATACCATTATTTACATATCTAGTCGTATGCTAAATCATCTTGCTACATGCTAGGTATATTATTATGCTTCCATATGAATAAAGTGTTACTCGTTTATCACATTACATATCCATACTAAAAGTTTTACAGTTTTCGAATACCCGTTTGCATCCATATCACTTAATATACATATAGCAGCATCTACAGATCACATTATTACATAATACTGTGATATTAACACCCTATGTTTTCAATCATGACCCCGTAGGAAAGCATCCAGAGCGGAGCCTGGTCCTCGCAGAACACGGCTATGACCCCGTGGGAAGCATCCAGACCAAATTCCTGGTCACGTGGAACGCGGCTTATGTCAATCCTGACCTCGTGGGAAACATCCAGAGCGGATCCTGGTCCTCGCAGAACACGGCTATGACCCCGTGGGAAGCATCCAGAGCGGAGCCTAGTACCGTGGGAAGCATCCAGAGCGGAGCCTGGTCCTCGCAGAACACGGCTATGACCCCGTGGGAAGCATCCAGAGCAAATTCCTGGTCACGTGGAATGCGGCTTATGTCAATCATGACCCTGTGGGAAACGTCCAGAGCGGAGCCTGGTCCTCGTAGAATACGGCTATGACCCCATGGGAAGCATCCAGAGCAAATTCCTGGTCCCGTGGAACACGGTTAAAGTCAATCTTGACCCCGTGGGAAACGCTCAGAGCAACTCCTGACTCCGTGAAATACGGATAATGGCAACACCATCAATCACTTACAGGTCCTCTCGACCCGTAAAGAAGAAAACTCTCTTGTAAGATCCTTACGACTTACAAGAGAAAACGCACTTAGGAATCCTCACGATTCCTGGGGAGAAAATACACCTACGAGATCCTCTCGACTCGTGGGGAGAAAAGTCTTTATGAGACCCCCACGGCTCATGAAGTTGAAAAGTCTTAGGCAGCAGATCTGAACCTGCTTTCTAAGCTATCACTACCTCTCGAAGAATCTAAAACGAAATGCTCTCTCTATCATCTGCAGGCCACACTTACTAAGATAACACGACAGCAACAAAGGAAAAAAAGTGACAATAAGGAGAACATTTGGTTCACATTCAGTTAAGCGTTCAAGGCATACCCATTCATACATGCGTGAAAAAGTTTGATGCATAAAATAGACACATGGAAACGAAAAAGCTTGCTATTCATACTTCAGAAAATGCCTACATTGACGAAAACAGTAAACAAAAATGCTATTAAAGTGTTTACAAAGGCACGACATCAAATCCAGGGCATGGATTGAGAAATTCAAAAGTAAGGCCATCCAAAATTTTACGGGCCTCTCGGACCATCTTCGTATGCATCCTTTCACGATCACGAGCGTCAAGATCCTCACTGATGTCCTCCACCCTTCGATAGGCAGCAAGTATCGCCGCTTGCTGAAAAGCTTGATGCAGAATATCAATGAGGTTGTCTCGCCTTTTCTTTGATATCAGACCCATCAAATACACCGAGTGCACCTTATCTTCGGCGGCGTCCAATGCCTTAAGCGGCATGCCAGCATAAAATAGAGGTAGTGCTCCCCAGATCGCTCCCACAATAAGCTTCAGGAGAGAGGAACGACGAGGAAGCAGTTGGCCATTATACGCACCGAATTGACCCATAATTTCAACGCATTGGGCGTTTGTGAACGCTTGGTTTTGGGAACGGCCGGGTGAGCTGATGTCTCCGTAAGAGATAATCTCATCGAGATCATACAAATGAGCAGCCATAACGTCTGAAAAAGAAAATCAGTGAGAGTTAGTAGACAGACTGATTAAGAAAAGCTTATTGAAACAGATACGGGATTTAAACAACTCTTGATATCCCCAGAGTGGGATTAAGTGCTACTTAAATCACCCGATGGATTTAATTCTGTGAAATTAAGAGAGAAATCCTAAAGAGAATTTCGTATTCAATAAAAAGGGTCTCTCGGGCCAAGGAGTTAAACCCCTCGAGAGCAATGCTCTACAGACAGGGGTGACACCTGTCAAAGTCAATTACGAAGGGAATTTAAAGATTCCCCGAGAATTCTAAAGAGCCGTGCTCTGTAAATATGATGAAACAACCCATCAGAATACTTAAAGGATCTCTTAGGATCTAAGATCTGACAAGGGCAAAGCCCTGTTAAGAAACCCTAAAAAGGTTTTCTTGAAGATTTATGATCTAAGTAGAGCAAAAAGTTCTGATAATGAGTGAAACTCTAGATTATTAACTAATCCTTCCAAAGATTAATCTTTACCTAGAAAAATCTGACAGAGTTTTAACTCTTAACTTTCTTAAAAAAAAGAGAGAACAACGCTCTGAAGAAGAAATAATTCTCAGAAAGAAGATGAGCAATAGGCATCTCAGAGGGCCAAAGGCCCTATTTATAGGCGTTGAGAGCCGTTTCAACTTCCAAAAAGTCGATCCAACGGCGGAGATGCTGCCACCGTTGCACTCACGCGTAGGCCATGTAAGCGCAACGGTGGGGGGCATTTGTTTCCCTAATTAGAGCAAAGCTCTATTCAAATTCCAAGATTCGAAGCGAATCAACGCTTCGTGAAAAGTGCTAGCATCAAATGCGCCTGCACTAAGAGTCAAAGACTCTGAAACGGCGCTCACGTACAAAGCACGAGAGCGCTAAACGCCAAGAGCGCTTCATTACTTGCACCTGGTTATAACAAGTTAAGTTATGCAGCACATAAGCGCCTGACAAAAGAATAACAAAGAATTAAAAATAAGAGGAGCACTTGGCAGACAATAAAATACTTAATTAGACATTTTTTTATTACAATATAAACATATCACCAAACATGGGATCAAAAGGACAGGGGTTTGCAAAGCTAAGAATGAGATTATCCAGCTCCCTCTCTATCTTCTCCACCATGTCAAAACGGCGATCTTCTCAAGGAGTAGCCACCCATCGATCAGCGCCGCACTCACCAGAGAAAGTGGAGATAACGACCCGACGAGCCCGTACCTGGCTCAGCAAATGGACAGAGCAATCCCTCAGGGCTTTAGTGATCAAATGTGCCTCGAAGAAGCACTCGATCTTGTCTTCAGCAGCATCGAGGATTGCCGAGGTCATCTCTGCTGGAGGAGGGGGAATATCAACGAGCGCGGACGCAAGGATCATCTGAAGCCAAATAGAGTGTGGGGGGAGAGGAGACCCTACACGAGTCAAGAGCTCGTACAGCGCTGCGTCGCATTGGTCATCCATAAAAGCAGGATCTACCAAGCGCGCGGCAAAGCGAGGAACAATGTCCTGAATGAGCACTTCCCACGGTTGGCGACGAGCATGTGGGCGGTTACAAGCCATAGTTGAGAGGGTTCTTTGGAGATGAGAAAAGAAAGAAGCTTTACTTCAGGTTATAAAGACTAGGCACAAAAAATTTTGTGCACAGTGGAGCTATTTCCAAGACCTGGGAAATGAAAATTCTGGGGAATACAAGTTTGACTTAAAAGGAAAGTGAAAAGTTACCTTCAATAAAGCAACGCTTTAGATGCAGCGCCAAGTGCGCTGCGCTCCAAGCAGCATACCATGTATGCGCTAGCGCTAAGTGCGCTGTGCTCTGAGCAGCGCACCACGTGCAAAGCACGTGTGCGCGAGCGCTAGGTGCGCTGCGCTTTGAGCAGCGCACCACGTGCAAAGCACGGACGCACTAGCGCTGGAGCTAAAAGCTCCCCACCGTTAGATCAAAAATCTAATAATAATGATAAATCATTAGTTAATAGGAATTAAATTCTGTTAAGGAAAGATTCATCAAAATCTTTCCAAACAGCAAAATTGTGCTCGGTAAACCAAAGCACCATTGGATCAATGATCCAATGGTAAATAAAAATTATCAAAGACAGAATAAATTCTGCGTGGAAAGATTTCTCAATCTTATTAAAACAAGAAGATTGCCTTCTGTAAAACAGAAACCCTAGGATCAAAGATCCAATGGTGGGGAAACATCCCCAAATCAATCATAGAAAGATCTCTTTAACTGATTCAATAAATCAGCGTGCCCTATATAAAGGCCCCAAGACTTCAAGTCTTATACAGAAACCCCCCCCCCCCCCATAAATTTTAAGAAACTCAAAGAAAAAGAGCAAGCTCTTGCAAGAAGATATTTCTTCAAGGTAAGAATGAAGGATGATGAACACAGAGATGAAATCATCTCATGATTAAGAAAGAAGAATTAATTTCCTTAAAACGATCATAGATCTACAAAGACCAAAAGTCTTTCATAAAGAGATCAAAAGATCTCATCATTAAATAAAAGAAGAACATAATTCTTCTCACAGATCATAGATCTACAAAGGCAAAGCCTTTCATCAACATAAGAGATTGGAAATCTCTCCTGCAAAATAAGAACTGTCGTTCTTAGATCTTGAGACAAAGTCTCTTTTAAAAGAACATAAATTTGTTACCCTGATCATAAAATTGATTGGATGCGCTTTGCGCTCTTGAAACGCGCCTCGCGTTCTTGAACTGCGCTTCTGCGCTCTCTGGACCGGCGCTCAGCGCCAAATGCGCCACGTATCAACCACGTATGCGCCAATTAATAACTTGCGCTTTGCGCTTCTGAAATAGCGCACCGCGCTCATGGGCTGGCGCTCAGCGCCAAGCGCACCACGTTTCTCTCACGTGTGCGCCAATAAATTGAAAGCGCAATGCGCTCATGGAATTGCGCTCAGCGCTCACAAACTGGTATCATGCGCTCATCATTTGGCACCTAACGCCAAGCGCGACATGTGTCCCTTACATGTGCGCCACGTGGCAGAAGCGCAATGCGCTCTTTGACTGGCGCAAAGCGCCTAGCGCACCACGTGCTGTGCTGACAGAACATAAATTGTTCTTTAATAAGCCCATATCTCTGATGAATGCCCTGCATTCAATAAAATACAAAAACATTGTCAAAAGGGTCAAGCCCAAATCAAGGCTCAACAGCCCAAAATAAATGTTAAACATTTATTGGACTTAGCCCAAGATTGGCAATAAGTCCTCAACTCATATTAATTGAGCCCATCTGCTCATGAATATTTTAACAGATCTTAGTCCCAAATTGGACTACAGATCTTTCAACCAACTCACACCGGTTCGAGAGTACATCTCTTTACTCCTCTGATATTTGTCGTTTTAATCCTTCAACGTCTTTAGAGAGGTGATGGGTTCCGACAACCAAACACTCTACGGACTGTGGGGTTCTTAAGCTCACGGACTATGACGTCCTTAACCTTGACTGTGATGTCTTTAAACTCACGGACTATGATGTCCTTAACCTTGACTGTGAGGTCTTTAAACTCACGGACTATGATGTCCTTAACCTTGACGGTGAGGTCTTTAAACTCACGGACTATGACGTCCTTAACCTTGACTGTGAGGTCTTTAAACTCACGGACTATGACGCCCTTAATCTTGACTGTGAGGTCTTTAAACTCACGGACTATGATGTCCTTAACCTTGGACCGAGATGTCCTTAAACTAACATTGGACAGTAATGTCCTTAAACTAATCGACCGTAATGTCCCTAAACTAAACATTAGAGTCCAAATGCTCTTTTGTTGGATCTAAACGATCCCGTTAAGATGATCTTAGTCTAAAATTAGACTAACGTATCCTTAACTAACGTTTAAGTTGATCTTAGTCTCAAATGAGGCTAACGTATCCTTAAACCCAACCCCCAAATCCAAATCTAAGAAGATACGGATTTGGACTAATCCACGCCCTACGGGCGACAACATAAATTAGTCTCCGTATACAATCCACGGGCAACCAAAAACAAAACAAACACCCATGACACGAAGTGACCATCTGGAGAAGGAGAAAGTGGTTACCGTGATGCGGTAGCGTAATTAACTGCAGGGGCTTGCGCCTGCAGGGAAGAGCATCCCCAGAATCAAAAACCCCTCAAACGAGGGGGAATCTGACGAATTCTGCTACATCGGCCACATCCGTTTAAACTTTGGATACATTGTGTCATAAATCAACTTGGAATCTTCGGAGAGATGGACGGATAGCACCAATTAGCATCTGCCCCCAAATTCAGGCAAGACGGACCCGCGCAGTCGCGTCTCCAGTTTTCGGCGGGGAACAGATTCTGGCACGCCCGGTGGGACCTTTTCCTCTTTCCACTCCACACTTCGTGTGTCGTGCTCACGAACGAATCGCGGTTTGATATGGTTGCCCTTGGATTCGAGGTATTAAGATTTGGTGTTTTGCTCCGTGCAGAAAACGAAAGATCAATGGCGTCTACCTGCACAAAATGCTCCAGCTGCAACTGCAACTCCCGTTCCGCCTCATCTGGATGTGTAACTTTCGGGGCCCAGGCGGTCTCCCTTTTCATAATGCCAGTAGAGCAGGTAACGCAGGCTACCACCGGATTGTTCTTCGGGACCATGCTCCCACCAGTGAGCGTTAACATCCTGCTGCCGCAAGAAGCGCAGAAGAAGTCGGTCTTTGATCGGCTCACTACCACCACGGCCCCTCTCAACGGGTCATCCAATGCCAAGCCAACAGCATCAATCTTCGATAGGCTGAGCCTGAACTCCAATGGGCCTGTCAAGAAGCCCACGATACCTGAAGCGGCCATCCCAAAACGGATAGCCATTCCTGCCCTCGAGGTCACCAAAGTAGCTTCTCCTGACAAGAAGTCAGTCTTCACAAAGCTGGCCACTCCGGCTCCCACACCGGGCGAAGTCACCTCTGCCAGAGATCTGTATTCGATGGGTTGGACATTACTTCTCGGCGAACGTCAGTCTTCAAAAGGCTGACACCGGCAACAACCCTCCGTCAAGACAGGGGGCATGACGAAGTCACCTCTATAGCTGAACCAACTCCATCCGCTCGACACGCTCGACGTCGCCACTGGCGCCGAGTAAGGAAGGCTGGGGGCAACTCCCCCTCTGGGCTAACTCCGCCAGCTCCCATGGTGGAAATCAATGATGCTGTTCCAACTGGGAACAGCTTTGAACCGCTTAGGAAGGTTCGCAAGAACTCCCCGACTGCCGTGCTAAAGAGATCTCCTCCACCTGTGGAGAATGCTACAGAGAAGAAGCCGGAGCAGCACCCTCAGCGGCTGTCCTCCAAGATTTACAAAGTCTGGCGATAGGTCCAAGAACCGGTGATTGATCAAGATTACCCTCGCCGACAGAAAAAAGTGAAAGTTCAGCAAGAAGAGAACCATCCTGTCAAGCCACAAAAGGCAACAGCTGTTTGGGTGCCCACTGCAACGGCCCCTTCGACGTCAACAGTTCACAAGAGAAGGAGGCCGGAGAAAGGCCCTGTGAATGCGGCAAACCGCAAAGACGCTGAGCCCAAACGCCCTAAGTCTGGGGGCATGATGGTGTATACCGTTTATATGGCTTCCGGAAAAGAGGAAAGCCGTGCTTCTACGGATCATCGACCTTTCACTCGATCGACAACGAAGGCTCAGGAACAACAGCAGTAGAAATTTCATGAGATGCTGACTACAATGACCGCACTCACTGGGCTAAAAGAAAATCCAGAGACCTCGGAGCAGTGTCGGGAACAAGAAACTGACACCGAGTTCCTCCGAAGAATGCTCGAGAGGAAAGAAAAAGAGGCTGCGGAACAGGCAACCAATATAAAACGAATGGCTCTCTTATTCCAAGACATGGCTGGGATGATGTTACAGCCGGAACCTCCAGCTGAAGACCTCCCTATCATCATTGAAGACGACAGAGGGGAGATATCGAACCCTCCTCTGGCTCTTTCAGTAGCCAAAGAGGAAACCATCTCCAAGGCCGCTCTGGATGACTACATTGCCCAGCAAATACGAGCTCACCAGGCGAATGAAGCGGCCGGCCAAATTGTTAAAACTGGACGACCATATCCAGGATGGTATGACCAAATAAGATACCTGCCGGGATATACGATCCCTAAATTTCATGTATATAAAGGGACGGGCAATCCCTACCAGCATGTCTTCCAGTTCAGGGCTCTATGTGGCAACACTGGGGGTGACGATAAACTGCTACTTCGCCAGTTCGTCGGCAGCTTGTCGGAGACGGCATTCGAGTGGTATTCTGAACTTCCAAACGACTCCGTCAAGACTTTCGCAGAGAAGGAGCTATTATTCACCCAGCGATTCTCGAGTGCTAGCGAGCGTACCCCGATTACCACATTAATTAACGCCAGGGTGAAGTCAGGCGAAACTTGGGTATAATACGCAATACGATGGCGAAATTTATGGTCAAAATGTGAGCAGCGCATCGAGAAAGCGCCGGCGGTAGGCATGTTCATGGGCACTCTGGACCCTCAGGCAACTATTTCCCAATTCATGATGTTCTTCAAGCCGACCACGTTCCAGGCCTTGCTCGACAAACTGGCCCAAATGGACCAGATAGGCCATAGACCGTCTCCTCCAAAGCCGGAGCCGCGAAACGAAAAGGGTAAAAAGAAAGCAACCTTCGTCGCAAATACTCAACAGCAGCCCAGTGCCCCAAAACTAACAGATCAAATAGAAGAGAGACGGCGATACTATAATGAGAAAATGAAGCGTCCTTATTCGTTCCCTCGGGACAAAACGAAGAGACTATTCGACCTGGCGGTGCGCAACAGGCTCATCAATCTGCCGAATCCAAAATGACCACTACAACCCGGCAAGGCTAATAGTCCCAATTATTGCCCTTACCATCAAATGGTAAGCCATCCAATTGAAGATTGCTTCGTTTTTAAGGGATGGATCGAGGACCAATACCAACAAGGCAAGTTTGCGCTGTCCGAGAATTAGAAGGTGAACCCACCACAGCCACACGCTCCCAAGAAGACAGACACACCGGGGGCATCATGCTCTTTCGTAGAAGAAGCTCCATGGGAGGTCGCTCTTTCAGCCAAAACTAAAAGAATGCTGAACGATCTCCAAACATACCCGGCGATCGGGTGGAAGAATCCGCTGGAACCCGAGATTATCAAGGGAATGCTGAAATCGCGCCCAACTCCAAAAATTGGCGGTGATGGTCAAAGTGCTCACATTCAGCCGTCAAAATTTTCGAAAAAGAAGAAAAATCCAAGAAGCTCGTGAAGCCTGGTGACAGGCATACGGACCTGCAAAAGCAGATTGACGCACTGGAAGAGTATAACCAGAAGGCGCGGACTCCAATCACACTCCAAGAATTTCTCAGTCACGTCCTTGAGGACGGAGATGATGGAGAAGACTCGTCGGATGAATCTGAAGATTACGTAGCAAGTTGCCATGTGCTCTCTCACTCGTCGATAGACAATGAAGAAGCTCCTTACACAAAGAAATTGGGGGCAGGTCCTGAGCCGGAACTTCTAGGGCCATCAGACGAAATGATTGACACATTCCTGAACGAAACTCTTCTTAAAAGCAAAGCTGCTCGAGAGTGTAAGATGGGCATATTTGAAAAAGCCAAACGCTGGCGACAGGACGAAAGGGTTGAAACACTCCTGCCAGATCGAAATGCGTCCGCCGCAAATAAAAGCAGGTTCCAGACGAGAAAGAGGTTCGCCAAAGCCATATCAATGGGAATGAAGCTGCCACCCTCCGAAGGAAACATTCTTGGTGAAGCAGAAACACATTCTAGCTACTGCTTATATCATCGAAAGATTGTGCACCCCACCGAAGAGTGCAACGCTTTTAAAAGCTGGTGGCAGGGATATGTTGCTCACCGACAACATTTCAAGCGGATGAAACGCAAAACTCGTCGGGAGCAAAGAAACACGACCGAGGAGCGTAAAAGAACAACCGGCAACTGTCACATGATCGGCGCTGAGGGATCGCAAGTTCTCACCTTCGGGAGCAACTCTGATGAAGAAATGACTCTTGGCCCTTTCTTTAAAGAGTCCACCTCGGGAAAAGAGGAAGGACCGAAGGCCTGTGAAAATATTCAGCTGCGCAATCGTACGCTGCCCGAAAAGAATCTTGGGCCCTCGAACAGTGGGTCAAATAGAAAAGACAAGGGGAAAGAAAAGGTCCCTGAGGATATCATCCTTGATGACCAAGCCGTCAAAGAGCTGACAGTCAAGGACCCGCCAAAGAAAAACAAGGTGGACTACAACGTTCTGGCACACTTGAGAAAGATACCCTCGTAGCTCAACATTCTCGACGCCTTTCTGCTATCAAAAGAAGCAAGAGATTCTTTGATCAAGGCACTACAAGAGCCAGAGCAATTCCAAACTTTCCTCACCGAAGAAAAAATGAAGGACGAGCTAGAAGAAGTGCACACAGCGGATATCACCTTCGGCAATGAAAATCTTCTCCTTGGGACATGTGAGCATAACCGTCCCCTTTATGTCTCCGGATACTGTCACAATATCAAGATAGGCAAAATCCTGGTTGACAATGGGTCTTCCGTCAATCTCCTCAACGTGAGAGTGTTGAAGGAAATCTGCATGAGCATTCAGCACCTCGCTCGCGACAAAATCACCATCTCCGGATTTGATTCGCAGTCGTCATGGACGCTTGGGTCTGTAATATTGACATTACGCTTTGGGCTGCTCGTCACGGACATCAAGTTTCACGTCATTGACGCTAAGACCTGCTATAATGCTTTGCTCGGCCGGCCTTGGTTACACGAGTACAACATCATCCCTTCTACACAACATCAGTGTATGAAGTATTTCAAGGATGGTCTCGAGTATACCGTAACAGGAGAGCTGAACCCATTCTCCGTGAACGAAGTCCGAAAATACGAAGACGCAAAATACTTCTTACCAGATTTCGAATACACAGAAAGATGTCGCAAATCGGAGGACAAGAACAAAGCTATCACCACTATTCCAGTCTTCGGGAGTGATACTGAGGAGGAGGAAGAAATAGTTTATTCAGGTCCTCCCCAATGCAACAAGCCGGGACCGTCCACTCCTATGTTAATCTTCGGCAGCGTCTCGGAAGATGAAGTCAATGCCGTATTCTCTGTTCGGCCATCAATACAAGCCTTCGCTAATGAAGATCAAAGTTTGCAAGTTGCCATGGTTCCGCCAAAGTATCATAAAGAGCTAGACGCGCTTGATACTTACAGTGTGGAAGAACTGCAGACATTCTACGTCCCTCCCAGACGAGAAGGTAAAAAGGCGATCCTATTCTACCGATCCGGGGAAACCAAAGTGGAGAAAGAAATTTGGCATGGTGCGGATTCTATACTTGACAGGCTCCAGCCCATCCGTTTGCCCAGATATTACACAGACGGACTAAAGAGACTCTTGAGATGCCAAGGTGTACCCCTAAGCAAACTACTCGACAAGCACGGTTCTATAACAGGATCTGGAACATTTCCGGAACTCAACGAAAGTTGCCTAATGGGAGAATGGAAACGACCGGGCTTGGATATGTTTAATCCAAGAAACGGGAGCTATTCCGCGACTGCTACGTCATACATGACTTTGATGAAGAAGGAGATGCTCTATGGGAAGATGCTAACCCTGAACCAGAACGAGCTCCCGCCGTGAAAATGCCCAGTCCGTCGTTCGAAGAACAAATGGACAAGCTTATAAGGGAAGCAGGTCAAAAGGTTCGAGACGACCATAATCGTGAAATAGCCATCTACGAGAAAGCCAGGATGCAACGCCTCCTTCAACAGGCTGTGAAAAATGAAAATGCTCCTCCTTGTCAACCCGTTGTACAAAAGGCCCGATGCAGAGGCAGAAATAAACCAAAGAACGGGAAAGGCGTTCGATAGCGACAAAGCGGGTCCAAGAAGCCACGCGATCAGGAATCGAGCAGCCCGGATTCGTCTCTTATGAAAAATATGGGTCGAGCATATTCTTTTCCCCAGGACAAAACACAGAAGATACTTGATCTTTCCATAAAACATCAAATGAGTACCCTCCCGGAGTCCAAGCACCCCGAGCAAGCAGGCGAAGTCTCTCACCCGGACTACTGCTCCTATCACCGGGCAACAGGACATCCTCTCGAAGACTGCTTCATATCCAAAGACTGGGTAAAAGACCAGTATCAACAAGGTAGGTTCGCTCTATCCAGCAGTTGGAGAATAACCCCGCCGCAGAAGTATGAACCGAAGACCACGCGAGCAGAACCAGATCAATACCGGTCTTGGAAGCGATCTCGTACTTGTCATATGATAACGCTGTCAGAAGAAGAGCCCGAGAATATGGATGACCTCCCCTGGTGCTTCGAAAACGATGATGACGAGGTAATCTCAGAGTTTCCACCGGCGCCAAAAGAGCTAGAAGATGGAATACATACTACTGCAGATAACCTCAAGAAAATTGATTTGGGGACGGCAAGTGACCCGCGGCCTACGTTCGTCAGTGAGCTGTTGTCTGAAGAAAGGGTGGCTACACTAAAAGACGTGCTCATGCAGCATAAAGATTGCTTCGCATGGAACTATTCCGAGATGCCAGGACTAGATCCAGAGATTGCTGTACACAAATTGGCAATATCCCCGGACGTCAAGCCGATCAAACAAGCACCAAGAAGAATGCGGCTCGAGCTTGAGATAAGCATCAACGTCGAGGTCAAAAAGCTAATCGACTCCGGTTTCATCCAAGAGGTTCAGTATCCTGATTGGATCGCCAATATTGTCCCAGTAATGAAGAAAAATGGAACGGTGCGCATATATGTGGACTTTCGGGATCTCAATAAAGCCTGCCCGAAGGACGACTTCCCAGTACTAGCCACTGAGCTGATGATAGATAATACGTCCACTCACGAAGTCTTCTCCTTCATGGACGGATCATCAGGGTACAATCAGATAAAGATGCATCCCGAGGACCAGAGGCACACCGCCTTCCGGACCCCTTTGGGTATATTCTGCTACAAGGTGATGCCTTTCGGTCTAAAGAACGCCGGTGCCACCTATCAGAGGTCCATGACGAAGATCTTCGATGACCTCATACATGAAATCGTCGAATGTTATATCGACGACCTCGTAGTTAAAAGCAAATCATACGAGGAACATTTAGAGCATCTGAAGATCGTATTCCAACGCCTTCGGCAATACAACTTGAAGATGAACTCTCTCAAATGCACGTTCGGAGTATCCTCAGGAAAATTCCTGGGATTCATCGTCCAACACCGAGGCATCGAGATAGATCCGTCGAAGATCAAGGCGATTATGGAAATGCCCCCGCCAAAGACTCTCAAGCAGCTGTGGTCTCTCCAAGGAAAGCTCGCATATATCCGGCGATTCATAGCCAATCTTTCCGGCAAGTGCCGCCCCTACAGTCACTTGATGAAAAAGGGAACCCCGTTCGTCTGGGATCACAAATGCCAAAGCGCACTGGACGAAATCAAACAATACCTGCAGAATCCGCCAGTGCTGGCCGCTCCCGTTAAAGGAAAATCTCTCGTTCTGTATACGACAGCCCTCGAAGGTTCTTTAGGCGCGCTGTGGGCACAAGAGAACGATCAAGGGAAAGAGAGAGCCCTCTACTACTTGAGTCGAGTTCTACTGGGGGAAGAAAGCAATTACTCCCCTATTGAAAAACACTGCCTGACGTTGATCTTCGCGATAACAAAGCTCAGACACTATGCGTTGGCACATGAGGTCCATCTCATATCGAAAGTGGATCCTCTCAAATATTTGATGTCAAAGGCCATATTAACGGGACGACTCGCTAAATGGGCCCTGCTCTTGATGGAGTTCTCGATAACTTATCGACCCCTCAAGGCAGTACTCGCTGAGCATCCGATACCTGCCGATTCTCCTTTGAATTGCGAACTGCCAGACGAACATGCGTTTGACAGGATCGACGGGGGTGATACTCGGTGGGAACTTTATTTTGATGGAGCGTCTTCCATGAAGAAGCGCAAATAAAACACGCCCATAATCAAATCAGGGGTAGGCCTCATCTTCGTGACTCCACAAGGAGGGATAATACACTTTGCCTTCTCCTTAACAGAGTCGAGGATGAATAATGAAGCCGAATACGAAGCTTTGATAGCAGGTCTTGAGATCGCTATCGACATGGGAATTGAAAACCTCCTCATATACGGAGACTCCCAACTTGTCGTTAGTCAAGTAAACGGCGACTACCAAATATGCAAGCCAGAGTTGGTGAAGTACGGCGAGAGAGTACAGCAACTACTGACTCAAATCCCTTCCTACACTCATTGTGGACGTCGAAATATCATATCAAGAGAAACCGTATTTTTAAAACAATCATAAGACTTTAAAAATATATGTGCGGCTTCTCAAATCCAGAAATCTCACGAAAACAGAATCTCATAAGCATGTAACCACAATGGAACAGTAAGTATAAGCACAGAACAGTACTGCAAGGTGTAGCAGGTGTTTTCATATAAGCATGTCGTGTAACTAAGTAAAGAAATGCAAAATCTGAACTAGCATGTGCGGTAATGAGTACTAAACAATAACTATAATTCTACAAGTTAGAAAACAATACGGCGACATAGCAACTTTTAATGTGTACGTGGCATGGCAATTACCGATGATGTGTGTGTGAGCCGGCGAGTAAGTGTACGTGCAACATGTGCATCATCGGTAATGGTGCATGTGTCCTAACAGACAAAATCATAATAAGGTAAGTACACGGAGCATAGGATATATGTCGTAAAGGAAAATAGTACGAGCGTCTGCGAAAATAAGATATCGTAGCATTCCTTGAAATTATCATTTAAAAGTGCATAACGATTCGTTAGTTTTGAAAATAGGTATGGCAATAAATATATCCTAATATTTAGCTAATGATTTTAATCAATATTTCTCGAGTCGATATATATATGTCGGCGACCCATCCTCATCATATTACGTACGGAATAATCCATCGTACGATATTATCAATCAATAATACGGATCTATAGTCACGTACATCACCTCATCTCATATTATCATATATATCATCGCATGTCATATCGTATCATATGTATATATATGTATATATATATATATATATATCGCCTCGCATCCTCATATCGACTCGTATCATTATATTCAATCATATCCTTATCTCATAGCATCATCTCGTAATTATCCTTATGTTTATATATATATATATATAACTCATGGACTAAGAAAAACTAGAACTAGGGATATACCTTCCTACGCGTACACTACTATCGTTTATAGTATCTTAGAACCCTATTAGCTAGGTATACGCATCTAAATACTTATATATACTATATCTCTAGTATCCCAGTACTATAGTTGCGGGGTGTTATACGCCATCCACCCAACTTCCCCCGTAGATAAACATCTACTCACCTACTATCCTTGCTCTAGCCGGAGTCGATGAGCACTTTGTTCTCCTTCGTCGCCCGAAAGCTCACGCAAATGTACCTACAAATCAAAACATATCGTATCGAAATCAAAATCAACTCCTGAAAACTTAGAGTAATTGCTTTCTACCTAAGGTGAAATTCGAAACCGAGTCAAAACAAGCGACCGAGTCAAAACCCAAGTTTTCAAAAGTCACAAAACATAATGAGAAACTTAGTAAAACACTCCCAGATTCTACCTAAGGTGAAATTCGAACATTTTGCATATAGGGTAGGTCGAGTTATCTAAAGATTGAACTACAGACCAAAAATCAAATCCTAACTCCAAGATTAAGCCGCAATTTACGGCCAAAAAGAATTTTTTTTGCGGCCAAGAAAGGGAAGTAGGGGCTCAGGCTTCTGGGGTGGCTTCCTATTTGCCTGCACATCTCACTATATCTGCAATTAAATTTTCAGAGTCCCCAATTCATCCCAGATCCTAATTGATCACCACAGTTCATCAAAAACCGATATGGGAAAATTCTAAGTTCGTTTTTGACACTTATAAGCTCATTTTACTCAAGGCTACCATCACTACTAGGCCAGTAGACACTCACTAAACTTTCACTAATCTCTACTACAAGTTTTATCCACTAATCCTCATCCTAGAATTTTCCAAGATCACAAAACTTAAACTTTTCAACTCTAAACTAATACTTGAGATTAGGAAACTCAAAACTTGAGGAAAGGTGAAAGTTTTACCTCATGGAGTAACTCAAGAAAATTGCTAGTTAGCCAAGGAAGCTTAAAACTCCAATGTGATCCCACCATGATGCTTGTAATGAGTTTAGGAACAATTTTTGTGAAGGTTATATGAGGTTTTGATGAAGTTTTAGGGATAGTTTCATGGTGATAGAGGGTGGTGGAGATGAAGGAAGAGGAGGAGATGTAGAAACATTGAAGGAGATAAAGAAAAAGATAAAGATGAAGACTCCATGGTTGCTAGAACCATCCCCCTCTCTCTCTTCTCTCTCTCATTCTCTCTTCTCATTATTCCTAGTCACTTCATGTTTCCCTCTCATTTTCATTTCTTTTCTTTTCTCTTTTTTTTAAAACAAATTAAAAACAAACTAAAATGAAACCATGCATGAAACACAATGCAATGTGTCATGGCACATTAACACACGTTTAACAAAATGACTTAGTTTAATGCACACTTAATGAAATACTAATCAATTTTAATCTAAACTTTTATGTAAATAATATATATTAATTTGTAAAATGCCCAATCATATAAATGTTTTCATAAATGATAATTCATTTTTAAATTTCCAATTATTTTCCAAAAGTATATGTATACAACCATACCATTCTATGAAAACACAATTTCATACTTGTATAATATTCATAAAATTGATTATTTTATTATTTAAATTCCAAAAATATTATTTTATATTTTCTAAAATGTCACACCAGCAAAGTCGTGGATCCAAAGCCCTCATCATGAGCCCGCCGGATACCTTCCTGCACGGCATCAACGGTGGATCTTAACACCTCACGCCAACCTCTATCCGGCGCTCGTATTCGAAGTAGGCAAAACTCCTAACATGGCCCAAGTAAATAAAGCTCGGGTTCAGTCGATAGCCGGTCGAATTCCAACCCCACTCGAATCCGAAGAGGTGATAACACCAAGCTCTGCTAAGTGCACTCAACTCACACCATACCTCGTCTCCGGGGTGAATGGGGTACCGACCTATCTATACTTGGAAGAATAAACCTAGTGTTCGCTCGTCTCACGTCACCTTGCCTCCCGGGGAATTAGGGACACCGGTCTATCCACACTTGGAAAAAGAGAAACAAAAACAAGTATATTCCAATAAGGCACATCAAAGCTGAGCTAAAATATTTTATTAATTTCAACATTATGTACAAGGTACTACGAGCTTATCAGCTCTGCAAAATAGCTACAAAATTTCCCGAAGGCTTACAAAGGAAAAGGAGGGGATATGGAGAGCGGCGACTTCAAGTCATCCTCTCGACCAAAGTCTCCTCGATGTCCGCCTGCTCTGTGCCTCTGTCGGCCTGCTTGGTGCCTCCGCCCTTTGGCTCTTCCTTCGCGAGGGGATATCTCGCGCGGAGCTCCCGGTCGTCGAACCCAGGCAGCACCTCCTTAACGGCGTCAAGGGCGTTGTGCTACTCGACGGCCACGGAATCGGTAAGGTCGACGTGGAATTGGTCAGACACCTTGTGGTCTTCCAAGGCATTCTCCATCCTCTCCTCGGCCCTTCTCACCGCCTCGTTGGCCGCCTGGGCCTCCCTCTTGAATGAGTCCATTTGCTTCCTCATGGCCTCAAAGAGCTCGTTGACCTCACCGACCTGAGCCTGGAGAGCCCGGTTAGATTCGGTCGGGGCCCAGTAAGACTACTTCAGCCTCGTAGCCTTCACACCCTCCAAGACCAACCTCGAATCGAGGGAGGCAACGTTATCCTCGGCCTCCTTTAGTTGGCAAAAAGTTCCTCCTCACGCGAGGATGTCTCCCCGACCTTTTTCATCGTCAAGGTAACTTCCTCGGCCTTTATAGCGGCCAGGAGGACGTAATGTTGAAGGACCTGCAGAACCACGCGAACAACATTCATCAGGGACTAAAACAGAGGAAAAACTACTTGGAAAATTTAAGGAAAGATCACCAACCCGAACGGCCTCCTGAGCTATCGCCGCAACCTGGGCCTTCATGGTGCCCCGGGGAATCTTGGCTCCCGCTGCCTTCTCCATGTCCGCCAGCAGGCTGTTGGCCACGGAAAGCCCCGACAGCACCTCAATACAGAAGTCGCCCTCCTGCACCTGTATCCCAGCCGGGGCGGTAGGGAAACCACCTTCTTGAGTCTTTTGGCTGGAGACTCGGAGGAGGAAAGCGCCTCTGGTCTCACTCGGAGAGCCTGTTCCTGGGCATGTTTTTGCCCTCCACTCCTGCGCTCCTCCGGGACGAGCGGAGCGATGGTGACCTTTGCGGGAGGACCCTACCGGGGCTCCATGCCCGGTGCGGGCTTGGACGAGCTGCCGTCGCCGCCCTTCCTTCCCTGTACCTTGGCGACTAGGGCGGCCATGCTTTTTGATCAATCCATGAGCTCTGCGAAAGAAAACTAAAGAAAGGGTTAGCAATAGAAATGACAAATTATGTTGAGTCTAAATTGATCGATGAAGTCCTAACTTACCCATGAAGCACGCAGGATAAGTCCCGCCCAGCTCAGGGCATGCTCGGAAAGCAAGGCATTGGCACGCTGGATGGGCTCCCACCACGACACGTCCCTCGCTTCTGGGGCGCTTGAGTGCTTGGCCCTCAGGAAATCTGCCTTGTGCTACTTGGTGGGCACTGGCAATTCCTCTCCCTTCGGAGGGCCGACGAACACGAACTTCTCCTTCCACTCATAGATGGAAGAAGGGACAACCACTACCCCCGACCCGGCCGTCCTACCCTTGTACTTTTTAAAAGAGAAGTAGACCCAACTCGGCTCATTCTTACGAGTACCTAGGTGATTCTTGTAGCAGAGGAAGGATAAAAGAAGGCCTAAGTTGAAAGGGATCTGATCAATTTTCAGCCGGACCAGGAACCCGAAGAGAATCCTCTACGAATTCGGTGCTAACTGGCCCGGGGCAAGTTGGAAACAATGAAGGATGGAACAAAGCTCAGGTGAAAAGGGCATACGCATCCCTGCACGGAACGCTTCCAAGTACAAAGCAATCTCATTGCCCTGTACCTGGTCTGCCCGTTCACCCTCCCTGGCCAGACGGAGCGAGTAGCCAGGGGGATATGGAAACAAGACCGGATATCGGAAAGCTCGTCTGACCTATTCAGCATCGAGGGTACATCACGAGTATTCTCGATACGCACCTTGGGAGCCCTTTTGGACCCCCGACGATGAAGAACAAGGGTATCACCACCCCTTGGGGTTGAACCCGATGCGGAGGAAGAAGAAGAACTTTCTCAACTATCAGAAGTCGAGGAAGAGGAAGAGGAAGATGATCCACTGGACTCGCCTTCAGGCTGAAGCCTCATCGCCTGACTCAACCCTAACTACATCTACTAAAACATCAGAGGAAGACATCTGACCTGATTTAAGGGAAGAGTGGCTGAGGATGGATTTTGACTGAGGATCCGACCTAAAGGATGAAGCGCCGAGCAATCCTCAAATGACAGGAGGCAAGCGAAGCAAAAGTGTTTTCTAAGGACATGCATCCCCTATTTATACACTCAACAAAAGCCATCCGACGGCCCAAGTCCACTCCCGCCAGAACAAAGCGTCGCGTCCCACGGTCCCGATGACGCCATGCGGTAGCCAACCATTGGGCGTTTCCCCCTTCATGTGGATCCAACTGGTGGAAGCGACGTCTCGCAATCTGCCACCCAATTATGGCCATGTGGAACGAAATCGATGGCCTGAACAAGCTAAGCGACGTCTCCATTATGGCGCCACCCTTTCACTGATCCGCTGACGTCATCGAGGATACACGCAAAAATTATGGCACACGGTAAAACGCCATATAGATCCGGAGATCGAAGAGACACAGCCGCCAAACGCCACGTCATTCTCAAACAATCCGCTACGAAAATTCCTCGACACCAAGCTGAACAGAGAAAACCGAGCAGATCGCTCTCGACCCGATCCATAAATAGGTCGAAACGAGAGTAGGGGGCTAATCATGACACGTACTGGATGACATGTCATCTACGTAAGCCTGCTAGATTCCTGAGGGCTATAGAGCGGGAATAAGTATGATGCATGGGGGACATTCCTCGACACCTTACCTCCGAGGTTGCACCTGACCTTTCAGATGACCTCCCGGAGCACGTTCCCCCTTCGGCTGTCCGTCAGCCAATAGCTCGTCTCCGAGCTACCCTATAGCTGAGACTCCTCAGCTCACTTATTCGTCTTCGAGCTATCCTATATTTGAGATTCCTCAACGTCCCTGTTTGGCCGGGAGCACGGAGCCCGAGCGCCCCCGTAACGGCTCCGTATATCTCGCCACGACGAGATCCCCGCAGCTTTACGTCCCGCATCCCATGCCAGTGTATCTCGCCATTAATGGGCGTATCCCGCCATCAACGCATATCACGCCCCGCTTTCTAGTAGATGGAAACGGTAACGTGGCAAGCCTGCAACGTATTTATATGAGAAGATCATTTCCCTTAATAAATACATTAAGCGTAAGTAAGAAATATAACAATGAGCAAGAATACAAGAGTAATAAAATTAAACAGCAACTTTATTTACATTCAAATTTCAAATACAACTGTCGGAAATAAAAGGATATAATGATTTAAACAAATGCTTGAACATTGGCATACAGAAAGTAAATACAGATAGGAGTTAGTAGTCAGGCTGGGTCGCGAACTGGTCCAAGTCCTCCTGGATCGGCTCGATTTCCTCAGAGGCCGGTCCTCCTGACGAACATTCCAAGGAAAAGAAACAGAGAGGAATGTCGTCAGCGAACTAGCACTCGGTAAGTCCTCAGAAAGGATAAGTGTAGAAATGATGATGATAAGTGTATAAATTGAGAACTAATATCATTAAGCAGTGAACGAGTAACACTAACTATTAAGTATGATAATTCTATGTAACATAGCATTTCTATATAACATAGCAGTGTAACTTGAGCATAGCAAACAAGAATAGCATAACAGGTAATAAGTGTGTGTGAGTGAACATGAGGTACATGTTTTAACAGGTCTCTACAAGGTAATCTATCTAACGTAAGTTTAAGTGTGAATGTCAACCAATCTCAAGAGTATTCTCGAACCCAAGGCTATCGTTCAGGGGCAAGAAATCACGGGCCCAAAAGTAATCAGGACTTCAATTATTATTGAAGTATTCCAAACCTAACAGGCTATCGTCCAGGGGTTTGGAAACACGGGCCCTTATTAGTGAATTCATAATGTACCGTTTCAGCCCGGTACCACAGCAATATGATTTGTACCGTTTCAGCCCGATACTACAGCAGTATGATTTATATTAATGGGACTCATGAAATTACAGTGGATTCATACTCAAACTATCCCAACACCCCGTTTATATTAGTCTATGATTAATTTTATGAGCCTTGATCGAATCCATGAATACAAAAGGTGGTGTATAATATCAAGTTTTCAATATTGAGTTCAAGTAGTCATGTCAGGTGCAGATCATGTCATTTGTATTCATGGTTCGAGTCAAGTTGGTTTCAGATATACTTATTGAGTTTGTGTATTCATGTCAAGTTTCAAATTTAGGTTAAAAAATTATATCTTAATAAAGAAAAATCTTATCTTTTGAAAACTTCTGTAGCTTGGAATAACCTGGCAACCACATCACTTTCAAGAAAAAATGAATGAAAAGATACTTCGACGCATAAAAGCTTAGGTTTAGTCTCACCAAAAAGGCATCCAACTTGGGAGTTGCATTGCACTTGCAGGGACTTCAAGAAAATAACATTAATCTTGTATTATATATACTAGTTATAGAGCGGGTCCTTTTAATGACTTTGTTGTCTTCATGGATTAAAGATTAATCCTACAGTGCTTTGCTCTGTGACGAGGCTCTACTCAAAAGCAAAATGCTAAAGAGGGATGACTGGCTGCCGCAATGGGTGAATTCAAAAGAAGGGTGATGGAGGTCCTTTTTGGGTCTCCGTCAGATGTTGTCTTCCGTTAATCTCCCGGTGGATTTTGGTGGTGATCTTCTTTTGCGTGTGGATCTCAATGAGTTTTGATGAGATTGGTAATTTGAGGAGTTTAGCGCCGAGTACCTGCAAAGAAGTTCCGGGATGGTTTGGTACCATTGAGGACCCTCCGACGATCAAGTTAGTGCTAGATCCGAGCAGAGTAACGGCTAAGTGGAGTAAAAAATGGTTTACTTGACCCCTCTGTGATGGGGGTTTATATAGTGGCGGCAGCACGCAGCAGTAGGCGCGAGAGTCTCGCCGGCCGTTACGCTCCCGACGTCACGCCTGCGTGAAGAGCGGATTGCCCATTAATAGGGATCGTGATGGCGTGGAACGTGGGACATTGCTGGAGGAGAATCTGCGCGTGGCGATATTTGCGGAGCGGCGGTTACGCCTGCGAGTGGTGGAGTTGGTCGGTCGGAAGGGCCGTGGAAGACGGCCTCGGCTGGCGAGCTCGGAACTGAGCAAGAGGGTTGAGGAGTCTTGGTCCCGTGGCAGCCCGGGACGAGCTGAGGGGCCGAGGAGGCAAATTTGCAAAGGGCCCTGAGGAGGGCCAGCTTGTGCTTGCAGGTCGGGTACAAGGGTTGCCTGGTCAGCCTCTGTGGGCCCTTCCTTCCGGGTCTTGGGACATGTCACCGGCCACGTGTCCTGATCTCGCATCGCCAATATTAAGCATCATCATTAGCCCCCCACTCTTGTCCCGAACAGCTAGTGGGTCGGGTCAGGAGTGGACTGCCAGGCCTCCCGAGGTGAGCTCCTTCCTAAGTCTTTGTCCGGACGAGTTCTCGGGCTGTCAGTTGTCTTTTCCACTAGCGAATCAGGGCGAGATCTCTACATTTAAAGAAGGTGTGCCGGTTCGTGCACTCTGCCACTGAAGCAACGGTCCACGCGTCAAGCATCGATTGGCCAACGCGACGTATAAAGGCCTGCGGCGTCTGATGGGATGCGTGTTCCCCTCCAAAAGACTCGATAAGACGCGGTGAACGTCTAGCCTGAATTTCGGGGCAGATGCTAATTGGTGTTATCCGTCCACCTCTCCGAAGATACCAAGTTGATTTATGGCACCATGTATCGAAGATTTAAACGGATGCGGCCGATGTAGCAGACTTCGTCAGATACCCCCTCGTTTGAGAGGTTTTTTATTGTGGGGACGCTCTTCCCTGCAGGCGCAAGCCCCTGCAGTTAATTACACTACCGCATCGCGGTAATAACTTTCTCCTTCTCCATATGTTCACCTCGTGTCGTGGGTGTTTATTTTGTGTTTGGTTGCCCGTGGATTGTATACGGAGACTAATTTATGTTGTCGCCCATAGGGCGTGGACTAATCCAAATCCGTATCTTCTTAGATTTGGGTTTGGGGGGTTGGGTTTAAGGATACGTTAGCCTTATTTGACACTAAGATCAACTTAAACGTTTGTTAAGGATACATTAGTCTCATTTTAGACTAAGATCAACTTAACGGGATCGTTTAGATCCAACAAAAGAGCAATTGGGCTCTATTGTTTAGTTTAGTGACATTGCGGTCGATTAGTTTAAGGACATTACAGTCCATTGTTAGTTTAAGGACATCTCGGTCCATTGTTAGTTTAAAGATATCACGGTCGAGGTTAAGGACATCATAGTCCGTGAGTTTAAAGACCTCACAGTCAAGATTAAGGACATCATAGTCTGTGAGTTTAAAGACTTCACAGTCAAATGTTAGTTTAAAGACATCACGGTCGAGGTTAAGGACATTATAGTCCGTGAGTTTAAAGACCTCACAGTCAAGGTTAAGGACATCATAGTCCGTGAGTTTAAAGACTTCACAGTCAAATGTTAGTTTAAAGACATCACGGTCGAGGTTAAGGACATCATAGTCCGTGAGTTTAAAGACCCCACAGTCCAATGTTAGTTTAAAGACATCGCGGTCGAGGTTAAGGACATCATAGTCCATGGGTTTAAGGACCCCACAGTCCGATGTTAGTTTAAAGACATCACAGTCGAGATTAAGGACATCATAGTCCATGGGTTTAAGGACCCCACAGTCCGATGTTAGTTTAAAGACATCACGGTCGAGGTTAAGGACATCATAGTCCATGGGTTTAAGGACCCCACAGTCCGATGTTTAGAGACATCATAGTCTATGAAATGTGTGGTTGTCGGGACCCGTCACCTCTCTGAAGACGTTGAAGGATTACAACGACAAATATCAGAGGAGTGAAGAGATGTACCCTCAAACCAAAGTGGATTAAGTGATCTGTAGCCCAATTTGAAACTAAGATCAATTAATTATATTATGAGCACATTGGCTCAGTTAAATCTGAATTGAGGACTTATGGCCAACTTGGGCTAAGTCAGATTAGGTTTGAAATATTGGCCCTTTGTTGGACCATTAGACATTTGTCTGGGTTCAGCCCCTCATCACTTAGCAGTGCTAAACAAGAGTTTGAGGGCTTTGATAACATTTTTATCTTTGACTGAGCATTAAACATTGCAGCTCTGAATTTTACTCGATTTTGAGATTCAGTTAAAGGGGAGTCTTTTGCCTCTGGAAAATTAGCCAATTTGGCTAAGAATAGTGTTAAACACTAGAGAACAGTAGTGTTAAACACTAGAAATAAAGCTCTCAAATTAGTGTTTAGACACTAGGAAACAACAGTGTTAAACACTGGAAATGAGATTCTCAAATTAGTGTTAAACACTAAAAGTAAAATTCTCAAATTAGTGTTAAACACTAGAAGACAATCAGTGTTAAACACTAGAAATAAAGCTCTCGAATTAGTGTTAAACACTAGAGAAAAAGAGGTCACGTGGGGACACGTGAGGGCGCCCAAAGGTGGGGCCAGATCTCCTTTTATTTTGTTATGCAAATAAGTGTTAAACACTTTTGCTCTTTTGGCCATCACGTGTTGGCACGTGATGGGTATTTGTGCGCAGATCATTAAAGCATTTTTCAAGG
Source organism: Agapanthus africanus (assembly GCA_030015575.1). NCBI lineage: Eukaryota > Viridiplantae > Streptophyta > Magnoliopsida > Asparagales > Amaryllidaceae > Agapanthus > Agapanthus africanus. Next base: position 421,209,977 of record CM057351.1, read on the forward strand.
GGTCACGTGGTAACACGTGAGAGCGCCCAAGTTAGAATCTGCCTTTGCTTTTATTCTCATTGTTTTGGAGATCACGTGGGAGCACGTGAGGCGTTGCCTCAGAGCTAATTCTTTTTCATTTTGGGGGATCTTTTCAGGGGTCACGTGGGGACATGTGACCTTAGTTTTTTTGAATGCATGGAGATCTTTCAAGTCTCTTTATATTTTTAAGAATTAAATTCTTTATAGGGTTAAACCCTAATTATGGTTTCTTTAGAGGAATTAAATTCCTATGTGAAAGAATTAAATTCTTATATAGGGTTAAACCCTAGTTCTGTCTTGGAGGAATTAAATTCCTGTAAATTTAGGAGAATTAAATTCTCAGATAGGGTTTAAACCCTAATTTTTCCCATCTTGAAGGAATTAAATTCCTATAATTTTAAAAGAATTAAATTCTCATATAGGGTTAAACCCTAGTTTTATCTTGAAGGAATTGAATTCCTGTGAGTTTTGAGAGAATTAAATTCTCATATAGGGTTAAACCCTAATTTTATCTTGGAGGAATTAAATTCCTGTGAATTTGGGAGAATTAAATTCTCTAAACTCAATTCTCCCTCTAAGTTTTAGATCTGCATGGCAGAATCTCAACCCGATGAGAATTAAATTCTCAACCTATGGGAAGATTTGCTTCTGCAGATCTTTAACCAGAGGAAGAACTAAGTTCTTTTTGCAGAAGAGTTAAACTCTTAGATTTGATAATTAAATTCTCTTTTTTTGAAGTTTTTATTCTTTTCCCTTTCTCACCTAGGGTTTCTTTCTTGAGAATTAAATTCTCCTTTCTTTTCTCTCTGTTGTTTTGCCTTTAGAAAATTTCAAGATCCCAAAATTCTCTCTTCCCCAAAAATTCTCTCTTTCTTCTTCTCCTGGCTCCTATTTATAGGAGAACGAAAAGAATCAATTTGTTTAGTAAATCTCTCATTGAAAGATTTTGTTTGTTTTTCATAACTAATATGATCTTTTAGATCTCTCAGTGAATTTTATTCACTATTGGATTTTTAATCTAAAAGATCTTTTATCTGTTATTCCTGGCAAATTTCAGGGAAATATTTTCTTGTATAAAATCTTTCCATAAATTGGTGATTTTTAATCACCATTGGATTTTTAATCCAACGATGCTCCATTTTACAGAGTACCATCTTTTTTGTTTGGAAAGATTTAGAGAAATATTTTTCTAGTTAGGGTTTTTCATTCCCTCTTAATTAGAATTTAATTCTATTAATTCATAGATCTTTCGGAACCCATCACGTGTTGGCACATGAACCCCTGATTAAGCATTTGACCAGAATTTAATTCTGTTGTTTTACAGAACTCAGGAATTATCACGTGTCAGCACGTGACCCTTAGTCACGTGTTGGCACGTTATGCCCCATTGGGATTTTTCTTTGTTGTTTTATTATACCTTTAATTCTTTTCAGTGGGTTTAAAGGCCCATCACGTGTTGGCACGTAACCCCACTGATTAATTATTTCCAATTATTTATTTTATTCAGTGCCTACAGGCTTTGCCTGTAAATGGTCACGTGTCTGCACGTGATGCCTGGTCACGTGTGGGCACGTGATGCTCGGTCACGTGTGAGCACGTGATACCTCATAACTTTTGATCCCTGATGAATTATGAGGCCCATAATATATCAAATCGAAGGATTTTTCGAGACACTTTTGATATCATCAGAATTTAGCTATTTCACATTCGATAGTTTGTTAAAATGTAGCCCGGAAAATACTGGTTCGCATTTTCTTCCGTAGATTACACGTGCATAGCATATTTGCTCATAACTTTTGATCCCGGATAAATTATGAAGCCCATAATATATCAAATCGAAGGCTTTTCGAGACGCTTTCGATACCATCAGAATTTAGCCGTTTCACATTCGGGAGTTTATCAAAATACAGTCCGGAAAATACTGGTTCACAATTTCTTAAACGTATCGCTGTCATTTGATACCTTGGGCTTTTTTGTGCAGAATTTTTTTGGCGAGAACAAATGCCCCCCACTACTTTGCCCACGTAAGTATATACGTGGGTGAAGTAGTGAAGAGTAATTCATAGCGTATGACCAGTTTCGGGTTGGTATATAATTTTCAGAACCTTGATCTGAGAAGATAACGAGCGGACACAAGCGTCGTCATTTATCATTGACTCAAATCTCGACTCTTAAGGGACATAGTTCCAAACCCTCAGCCCCATGAGCCGCACCCTTCTATTTCTTTATGTTTTACTCTAGCGTGAAATAGTTTATATGCTCATGAGTAACTTCTCCATTTCAGTGGCATGTAGTTTTGGCAAGTGTGGCCCATAAATGGTAGATAACAGTTCATCTTGAATTTCTTATAAGGTAGCGATGGCTTAGGAAACAGGGTTGGGATCTGTTATCTAAGACTTTCCAACTTTATGAGCCGTGAGGGTCTCACAAAGGCTTTTCTCCCTACGAGTCGTGAGGATCTCGTAGGTGTCTTTTCTCCTTAGGAGTCGTGAGAACCTCTAAGTGCGTTTTCTCTTGAGAATCGTAAGGATCCCATAAGAGAATTTTCTTTATGCGTAGGGACACTAATTTCCCCACAAGTTGGGACAAATCGAGAGATTCTCGCAAAGACACTGATTTCCTTACGGGTCGAAATGAATCGAGAGGTTCTCGCCAAGGACATTGATTTCCCTGAATCGAGATAAGAAGCGATGGCTTAGGAAACAGGTTCAGATCTGCCGCCTAAGACTTTTCAACTTTATGAGCCGTGAGGGTCTCATAAAGATTTTTTCTCCCTACGAGTCGAGAGGATCTCATAGGTGTATTTTCTCCTTAGGAATCGTGAGGATTCCTAAGTGTGTTTTCTCTTAAGAGTCGTAAGGATCTCACAAGAGAATTTTCTTCCTTACAAGTCGAGAGAACTCATAAGTGATTGATGAGTTGACCTACTCCCGAGTCAAAGCATTGCTTCAACAGGGAGGTCAAGGGTTGACTTTGGGTTGTCTGTGCACCGCCGAGTCATGGAACTGGAAACTTTGTCGCGGCTCCGCTTTGCTGACGTTGTTTATTCCTACAGAGACACTGATTTTTCTGCGGGTCGGCGCAAATCGAGATATTCTCGTCAAGGACGCTGGTTTCCCTGAATCGAGGTATTTGCCAAGGACACTGATTTCCTCAGAGTTGAGATGAATCGAGATATTCCTGCAAAGACACTGATTTCATTGCGGGTCGACGCGAATCGAGATGCCCTAGCCCAGGACGCCGATTTCCCTGAATCGAGATTTTGCCAAGGACACTGATTTCCCTGGGGTTGAGACGAGTCGAGGTATTCCTACAAAGACGTTGATTTCTCTGCGGGTCGACGTGAATCGAGGTTTTGCCAAGGACACTGATTTCTCTGGGGTTGAGACGAATTGAGGTATTTCTACAAAGACGCTGATTTCTCTGCGGGTCGACGTGAATCGAGATGCTCTCGTCAAGGACGCTGATATCCCTGAATCGAGAAGGTTGCCAAGGACACTGATTTCCCTGGGGTTGAGACGAATCGAGGTATTCCTGCAAAGACACTGATTTCTCTGCGGGTCAATGCGAATCGAGATGCTCTCATCAAGGACGCTGATTTCCCTGAATCGAGGAGGTTGCCAAGGACACTGATTTCCTTAGGGTTGAAACGAATCGATGTATTCCTGCAAAGACGGTGATTTCTCTACGGGTCGACGCGAATCGAGATGCTCACGTCAAGGACGCTGATTTCCCTGAATCGAGGAGGTTGCCAAGGACACTGATTTCCCTGGGGTTGAGACGAATCGAGATATTTCTGTAAAGACACTGATTTCTCTGCGGGTCGACGCGAATCGAGGTGCTCTCGTCAAGGACACTGATTTCCCTGAATCAAGGTTTTTGCCAAGGACACCGATTTCCTTGGAGTTGAGACGAATCGAGGTATTCCTGCAAAGACACTGATTTTCTTGCGGGTCGACACGAATCGAGATGCTCTCGTCAAGGACGCTGATTTCCCTGAATCGAGGTTTTTGCCAAAGACACTGATTTTCTCGGAGTTGAAACGAATCGAGGTGTTCCAGCAAAGAAGCCGATTTCCTTGCGGGTCGACGCGAATCGAGGTGCTCTCGTTAAGGACGCTGATTTCCCTGAATCGAGGTTTTGCCAAGGACACTGATTTCCTTGGGGTTGAGACAAATCGAGGTATTCCTGCAACGACGCTGATTTCTCTGCAGGTCGACGCGAATCGAGATGTTCTCGTCAAGGACGCTGATTTCCCTGAATCGAGGTATTTGCCAAGAACACTGATTTCCCTGGAGTCGAAACGAATCGAGGTATTCCTGGAAAGACACTGATTTCTCTGCGGGTCGACGCGAATCGAGGTGCTCTCGTTAAGGACGCTGATTTCCCTAAATCGAGGAGGTTGCCAAGGACACTGATTTCCCTGGGGTTGAGACGAATCGAGAGATTCTCGCAAGAGATGCCGAAAGCTAAGTAGGTCTACATAACATATATAATCTTAAGTTAAATAATGAGGAAGTGTGAAGAATGTGGGTGGATAATTTACAAGTATAAGATAATAGAATTCCTTGTTAGAAAACCTAATTAGAGAACAAAAGTCAATGGGCCGAGTTGATAGGATTTTGTGGGTGTAATCCGCTGAAAACCCTCAGGAGACAACACTCCTCCTACTAGGGACACCTAGAGGTTTAACGGCTTGTTGCACGTGCTCAGTGCAATCGCGTTTCCCTGCGAAAGTGCGGTTAGGATTTTAGTGAATAAAAATAAGTTTGCTCGAGGACGAGCAAAAGATAAGTTTGGGGGTATTTGTTCACATCATAATATTGCATTATTATATTCCCATTCTTATTCTTTTTATAAATAAACAGGTGCTTTTGACGCATGTCTGCTACATATTACAGGTTACAGGTTCTTGGACAGAAAACAGTGAAAATGATGAAAAGACGATGCAAAAGTGGACTTTGACCAACAAACAGAAGACTCTTGATCAAACCGACATCAAAGATAAAATTCACAAAGTACAAGGCAATGCAAGGTCCAAGATTACAAAGCGAACGGTTAAAAGTCCACCGCAATTATTCACTGGAGATCTGGAAGAAACATAGAAGCTATTTTAATAAAGAACCAAATAATAAGGAAGCCCAAAGATCCAAGGCCCATTACTTTCTTTAAAGTGACAGAGACATAAAATTTTACCAAAACTTGAAGTCTACTTTGACTAGGTCTTCCTAAGGATATTTTGGTAAATGTAGGCATGCAAATCAATTGTAACCTAGGGTTTCCTATTCTCTATAAATAGGAACTCTACTCATTGTAATTTCTTATGCCTCCCTTTAATGAATAAAATTTAGAAATCTTTTGGAGAGCATCGGTGCTTCTTTTCCATTCAGAAATCCAGATCTGACAAACCTGCATGGATGATTGGAGGGATCCATCTGTAAGTAATTTAATTTCTTGCCCTAGTGTAGATTTCAATTCCTTACCCTAGGTAGATTTAATTTCATGCCCTAGGAACTTGTTTAGGGTTTAGTTTTGAGGAAGGATTTTGAGAGATGAGATCTCTCATCCCTTTCTTACCCACCAAATATTTACAATAGGACTCCATGCATACACGCACATACCGCGCCCTACGGCATCCTACCCCTCGAGGTAACGATGACACCGTAGTGTAAAGGACCGGTTGCGCGTGTTTTCCATGGAGGTTAGGATAAGGATCTCTAAAGGAAGGACAAGAACCTAGAGGAAGGAACACCTTCCCGAACGGATCTAATCCACTTTATTGATAATTACCATAACTCCTCATAGATCTTCATTCGGGTATTGAAAGCGGTGAGATTTAATTACATTTCCAAACCATCTCTAAACCTAACCCTAGCAAGAGTAGATCTAGATAATTGCCCTAGGTTAATTAGGTTTTTAGATTTAATAATTAATCCGAACACCCTTCGGAATTAACTCGTAAGCGCGACTAGGAGATTCACAAAATCCCTGTAGACCGACCCGTACTCACCGGCTAGCTTCATGCGACGCCGTTCTTGATTGCGGTTTAGAGATAGTTTTTGAGATCAATCAAATGGCGCCGTTGCCGGGGATGGCGTAGAATTTTCTTTTCGCAATTTCGAGTTAATCATAAGATTTAAAAATTCTTAAAAATCTTAAAAATCAAAAAAATATAAAAATATATATCATTTGTTATTTTTGGAAGGGATACTTTGTGGTTGAATTTTTTGCAGGATATACAGAATCGTATCTGGAAATCTACAGAAAACGAAACAGCAAATAGACGATCCTATCAACAGAAGATTGTAACAACAGAGGAACAGAAAAAAATTTAGAAGACCGAGTCAACAAGTCAACCGCACGATCTGGTGCAGCAGCAGAAAAAAAAACCGGCGGCTCTTTCCGGCCGCGGAACCGCCGCGGGACACCACTTCTGGCCGCGGAACCGCCGCAGTCTAGTAGGTTCTCCAAAAAAAAAAGGGGGCAGAAGCGCGGTAAAAAAAAAATATTCTGTAAGTCTTCTGATCTCCTCCTCTGCAAATCTCCGATATATCTTCTGAAAAATTTCCTGCAGGATTCTTTGCGCTTAAAAAAAATTTTCCTTTCCAAATAACAAATCTTATGCAGGATTCGTTGCGTTATTCTTAAAATAATAATTGATTGCAAGTGATCTTTTCTGATTTGCATATCCTTAATCTTTTTTCTAAAAATATCTTTCCAAATAAAGAGCAAGAGAAAAAAGGAAAGTTTTAATTAGAAAACTTGCAAACTTTGAAATTCACAAAAAAAAAAGATTTAATTGCAAGTGATTTTTTCTGTTTTGCATATCTTTAAAACTGACTTTAAGGGGCTTTAGACCAATTCAAATTGGGTGGGGATTTCATCACCCTTCCCAGGACCCCAGAAATCACATAAGACATTTGCATTGACCATATCTTAATTAAAAAATACTAGACTCAGCCCTAAGGATTTCGAGCTCAATAAGACAGAGGACTAGTTATAGGCATCGACCGTTTATCCTAACCTGACTTTGCGGTTTCTAGGCAAGTGTGTCAAAGGCTAGTGGTTTTTAATTAGGCCCACAGTGTGGTTCCTTCCCACTTACCTGGCACTTACCTGGCCGCAATTGGCGGTGAAGAGGCGATTTGAGGTCCTATTTCTAGCCCTTTGGAACAGTTAGGAGCTGTCTAGCTGACCTAGGTGACCCTAGATCTAGGACTGATTGTGCATTTCTGGTTATTTGCATTTGTGTCTTAACCCATTATCGAAAATTTTGCAAAACAAATAAAAAAATAATAAAAGGAATTTTTTATAAAAAGACTTGCAACTTTTGTCGCTGAGAAATCCTTGCACCACCTACCTTCTTTCTTCTATCATGAGTACCTCACATCATAAATCTCTTGCCGAACTTTGGTATCCCGAACCTAACTTTGCGTCGTTCGTCAATTGTTTCGGTCGATTTAAAGACGATCCTTCCATGCCCAAAATTTCGCTGAAAGATCAAATAGAAGCGTCTAGGAGAAACAGTTCGACTTTGCAACCCACTTTGTGTCAACCAAGTCAACCTTTACCACCTTCGTATGTTGACACCACTTTTTCAAGTCCTGCTGTCACTCCTAAACCAATGTCCATTGCTGAGCATATTGCTCAATCTCGTAGCCGATCTTTCACCCCTCTCCACACATCTAGTTCTAGGGATCCACAAGACTATTCATCTTTTTATCCACATGTTGACCCTACACCTGCCCAACCATCCACTTCCTACCAGTCCTACCCGACTTTTCCACCGTCACTAGACAATGTTTCTACACAGCCTTTTGGGAGTTTCGCATACCCAAATAATTTCGAATCTTTTGCCGAAACCCCCTAACCACTAAAGTCTAGCTTGGAAGAGTCGTTGGAAGCTTATATTGCTGCAACAAATAAAATGGTTAGGAATGTGGAAGCGTCCGTGGCCGTCCTTATGCAACCTGCTGAACCGGTAGCTAGTTTTCCGCTAGCCCCAAATTTTTCAATGTATGAGATGGCGGTTGGACAGAATGAGAATGTGAGAGGATTTCCAAATCAAACTTACCCTTACCCACTTGAAGCACACAACTCCAGTTTTCCATCGAATGTCCTAAATGATTCACAAGTTCAAAATAAAAACGAGTTGTGTGATTTTGTAGTGTTTGATTTGCCAAATTGTGAAGAACCCCTTTCAAGTGAAACCACACCTAATCCTTTCGATCTTTACACCTCCCATCTAGAACTTAAATTGATAAACATCCATGCTTTTGATGAGGTGTCTAAAGAAATTGATTTTCACTTGATTGAGGATATAGACGCCGGGAATATTTCGGATGATGAACCTGTCGATTTGATTGAAATTTTATGTTCAACTCATCATCCCGAGTCATTAGATGTTTCTCCCGAACTTCATATGCGTCTTGATTTTGATGATAATGGCATGGATGAGTTGAATTTTGAGGAGAATTATAAAGATAATATTGAGGAGAGTAGTGAGGATTATATTGAGGTTGAACCATTTTTCTTTGATGTGTCGGATTTTCCAATTCATCCTCTTGAACATTTACCTAAATCACCCTCCCTCTTTTCCATCGTTCCGACCACGCCTCATTTCACGCTCGACGACTGTGAGCTTGACAACTTTTCTTTTGTATCTAACACAGTTCTCACAGCCGATGACCCTTACGAGTGTTTCACTTTTTTTGACGATGATGAAGTCTCACCGCCTGAGTTTGAGCCCTTTGCATCTTCAGATGAGCTAGTTAATCCATCAGACTCGGTTGCTTACAGTAATTTCGAACCATTAATGGAATCTTTCAAGTTCAAGACAGTTTACTACGGTGAGAACGATACTATCCTTAATTCACTTCCTTTCGTCCTTCCTATTGTTCCGACCGTACAAGTGACCATTACGTTTTCATCTCAAATACCAAATTCGGCGTACCCATGTTTTCTTGCGAATCTTGAGGGATTTGACCCCATTTCACGACTGGTTGATAGGTGAGCGCAATCGCTTTTAACACATCAGTCATCACAAATTGCGCTAATTTATGCACTCGATTTACACCCTCAAGATCGTACTCCACTTCTTTCTCCTTTCCGCCATTCTTCTCCCCCACCGAGACCATATTCTACCATTCTTCTTTCCACACGGTCTCGCGTGTTTCTCATTTCTTTCTTCTACACCCTATCATTTCACCAACTCGGCCATTACCACGATAAGATTTTTGAATGGTTGGTGCTAACTTTTGGCTTGTGTAAGGCCAAGCTTAAGTTTGGGAGGGGGGACCTTTGTATATATGTACATATATTTTTGTTTTCTTTTTATAAAAAATAAAAAAAAAATTCAAAACATTAAAAAAAATTGTAAATAAATAAACAGGGGAGTGCCGACATTTTGACCCTCTTGGTGTAGCATGACAGTGAGGACACTGTCAAGTTCAAGTTTGGGGGTATGCTCGGTACGTCTTCTTCCTTCGCATCCATTTGTATATATTTTTGCATTTGCATATTTATTTGAAAACCCATAAAAATTTGAAAATTTTCAAAAATTATAAAAATTATTGTATTCAATTTTGGCTAATTAACTTGAGTTTGACAAATAGGTTAACTAGCTAGGAACAACTAGATCTTAGACTTAGTGAATTAAAAACCCTAAAAATAACATTCCTTAAAGTTTAACGGTAGAAAGTATATGTCTTTGTAGATTATTTAGAAATAGGCAAATTTTGGGTTCACTTCTTGGGCTAAGTCAAAATGAGGGAAGAGTATTGATGTTCTTATTAGAGTATAAGTTTGAAAAATAGTTCCTAGCTTAAGTCTAGATTCTGAAAACGTGTACCCTACAAAATGCACAATCACGCATCTTGAAACTTGGAATAGTAGAAGAGACCTTGAAATGCTCTTGTCTAAAGTCCTTAGTACGAAGAAAATAAAAGAAAAAAGTGTGAATAAAGAATAAAAAAAATGGACACTGGTTTTTGTGATTACTTAAGGCTGTAAAAATAGAAAAATATTTAGCGAGGGTGCCTCATCACCTAGTGCCTTAGACCAACTGGTTTGGGAGTCACTGCTAAAGCCTTGGGTGTTGCAAAACTAGGAAGTACGCTTTAAAGTGCTAACGCATCTTGTAATCAGTTGTTGGTACCTCAAGAAGTATTAACGGTCGCATGAAGGATGTGTAAGCAAAATTCAATTAAAAATTCACCAACTAATTAGTACTTTGGACAACGGACAAGGGTATGATTGCTTGATTTGAATTTCCAAGTGTAGGGGTGATCTATACACACGCATAGGGGTATGTGATTGGAATTTAGATAAGAGAGAGGAATGAAAGATAGAACTTGTATCTTTAATAGAGTTGATAGAAATTCCTAAGTGGAGATAAAATCCTAGAAGGAAGACTTAAGAGATGCCGAAAGCTAAGTAGGTCTACATAACATATATAATCTTAAGTTAAATAATGAGGAAGTGTGAAGAATGTGGGTGGATAATTTACAAGTATAAGATAATAGAATTCCTTGTTAGAAAACCTAATTAGAGAACAAAAGTCAATGGGCCGAGTTGATAGGATTTTGTGGGTGTAATCCGCTGAAAACCCTCAGGAGACAACACTCCTCCTACTAGGGACACCTAGAGGTTTAACGGCTTGTTGCACGTGCTCAGTGCAATCGCGTTTCCCTGCGAAAGTGCGGTTAGGATTTTAGTGAATAAAAATAAGTTTGCTCGAGGACGAGCAAAAGATAAGTTTGGGGGTATTTGTTCACATCATAATATTACATTATTATATTCCCATTCTTATTCTTTTTATAAATAAACAGGTGCTTTTGACGCATGTCTGCTACATATTACAGGTTACAGGTTCTTGGACAGAAAACAGTGAAAATGATGAAAAGACGATGCAAAAGTGGACTTTGACCAACAAACAGAAGACTCTTGATCAAGCCGACATTAAAGATAAAATTCACAAAGTACAAGGCAATGCAAGGTCCAAAATTACAAAGCGAACGGTTAAAAGTCCACCGCAATTATTCACTGGAGATCTGGAAGAAACATAGAAGCTATTTTAATAAAGAACTAAATAATAAGGAAGCCCAAAGATCCAAGGCCCATTACTTTCTTTAAAGAGACAGAGACATAAAATTTTACCAAAACTTGAAGTCTACTTTGACTAGGTCTTCCTAAGGATATTTTGGTAAATGTAGGCATGCAAATCAATTGTAACCTAAGGTTTCCTATTCTCTATAAATAGGAACTCTACTCATTGTAATTTCTTATGCCTCCCTTTAATGAATAAAATTTAGAAATCTTTTGGAGAGCATCGGTGCTTCTTTTCCATTCAGAAATTCAGATCTGACAAACCTGCATGGATGATTGGAGGGATCCATCTGTAAGTAATTTAATTTCTTGCCCTAGTGTAGATTTCAATTCCTTACCCTAGGTAGATTTAATTTCATGCCCTAGGAACTTGTTTAGGGTTTAGCTTTGAGGAAGGATTTTGAGAGATGAGATCTCTCATCCCTTTCTTACCCACCAAATATTTACAATAGGACTCCATGCATACACGCACATACCGCGCCCTACGGCATCCTACCCCTCGAGATAACGATGACACCGTAGTGTAAAGGACCGGTTGCGCGTGTTTTCCATGGAGGTTAGGATAAGGATCTCTAAAGGAAGGACAAGAACCTAAAGGAAGGAACACCTTCCCGAACGGATCTAATCCGCTTTATTGATAATTACCATAACTCCTCATAGATCTTCATTCGGGTATTGAAAGCGGTGAGATTTAATTACATTTCCAAACCATCCCTAAACCTAACCCTAGCAAGAGTAGATCTAGATAATTGCCCTAGGTTAATTAGGTTTTTAGATTTAATAATTAATCCGAACACCCTTCGGAATTAACTCGTAAGCGCGACTAGGAGATTCACAAAATCCCTGTGGACCGACCCGTACTCACCGGCTAGCTTCATGCGACGCCGTTCTTGATTGCGGTTTAGAGATAGTTTTTTAGATCAATCAGCGTACTACAGATTCCCCCTGCCTAGGATAGGCCGGGGTTTAATGATTGTGGGGATCCGAATCTCCGGCAGCCGCGGACTAAACTGCCGTTAATTACCCCTTACCTTTGGAGCGAGGGAACCTCCGATCGACGGGTTAAACTGGTCATGCGAACTAGATGTACAGTGTACGTGTGTTTTGTTTTGGGGGGGTTTGGATATATCGGGAACCACACAGAGTTTTTACGGGAGTCCCGCTACCCGGATAGCAGGCTGGGGGTCAAGGGGGCTAGCAGCCCCCTTGCGGGGTGCGGGGCAGCGCCCCGTTAGAAAATTTTTTCTAACAGGGACAGTGTCGTGGAGTGTGTGTATGTGTACATATGTATACATATGTACATATATACATGTATACATAAATAAAGGGGGGAAAAGACATCCAAAGGATGCGTGAGGCCAGCGCCTAGGCGCTTGAGCGCAAGCACGCCACATGTCGACACGTGGGCGCTTTGCGCTCGAGCGCAGAGTGCTGGAACGCAAGCGTGCCATGTGTCGGCACATGGGCGCTTTGCGCTCGGGCGCTGGGCGCTTGGCGCTCGGGCGCTGGGCGCTTGAGCGCAAGCGCGCCACGTGTCGGCACGTGGGCGCTTTGCGCTCGAACGCAGAGTGCTAGAGCGCAAGGGCGCCACGTGTCAGCACGTGGGCGCTTTGCGCTCGGGTGCTGGGTGCTTGAGCGCAAGCGCGCCACGTGTCGGCACGTGGGCGCTTTGCGCTCGAACGCAGGGTGCTGGAGCGCAAGCGCGCCATGTGTCAGCACGTGGGCGCTTTGCGCTCGAGCGCAGGGCACTGGAGCGCAAGCGCGCCACGTGTCGGCACGTGGGCGCTAGCGCTAGCGCGCAGGCGAGAAAAAGGGGGCTTTTAGCCCCGGAGATTCTCTAAAGAGAAAATAGGGTGGAGTTTATACTCCTGAGATGCTTTGGGTTAATGAAGGGGGTTCTTTTTCTTCCTCTTCTGTTGGCTGGATCTTGAAGATCAAGAGATATGGGATTTTTAAAAATCTCTCCTTTTTGAGATCTAGTGACAGATCCAAGTTCCCCTTTGTGGGTTTGGTGGTGAAAAACTATTTTGTTTTATAAAATGAAGAGTAAAACTCTTGATTTAATTCAAAAGAAAGAAGAAGATTTTGGAACCTTGAAGAAGGAGAAAAGATCTCAGATCTAAATTTTTTTTGGAGAGAGAAAAGTTGTGAGATATTTCATTATCTTTGCCTTTATAGGCCATACACTTTACACATAGCCCCTTGGGCTTCACAAAATGGCATTTTGCCTATTCCATGGCTCATGTGCCATTTCTTTTTGCACATAAGCCATGAGCTTTACAAAAATTTGGCTTTATGCCTATTTTTCTTACATATGTCCATAAAATAAAATAAAAGAAATACAACAAAATTATTTATTACAAAATTTTTATCTTAGCATGGGGGGAGGCCGGCCGCTTCATGTTCGGGCTCGACCCGGGCATGGGCCCACTTGGCTTGGGGGTTGACTTTGATTTTGACTTGGTCAACCGGGGTGTAAATTTTTACCCCAACAAATTGCCCCCCATCAATAAATGCACACCACATATGTGGGTCGTGTGCATGAAATTGATGGATCTTTTTTTCACGTAGAGGCGACTTGATTCGATTCCCACCTTTTAGGAAGCTGGCACTGCCCTTTTTACGACATGGACGGTCGATGCTGCCCTTTTTGCGACTTGGACGGTCGGTTCTGCCCTTTTTGCGACTTGGACGGTCGGTGCTGCCATTTTAGCGACTTGGACGGTCGGTGCTGCCCTTTTTGCGACTTGGACGGTTGGTTCTGCCCTTTTTGCGACTTGGACGGTCGATGCTGCCCTTTTAGCGACGTGGACGGCCGATGCTGGATTTGACTTGCCCCGCTTCTTGCGGCGTCAGGGAGGTCATTAGTTATTTTGCTGACTTGATGTGATTTGGGTTGACATCAGCATCGCTACGCTGGAATATGGTACCAGGAGCAAATCATCATTTGTCATGACAAGGTTTGGGGATTTTGGTTTCGGTTTGGCATCAGCATCGCTGCACTGGAATATGGTACCAGGAGCGAATCATCATCTGCCATGAGGAGATTTCCCTCGTTCCCAGTTTAACGACTTAGGGGTCATCTGTGCCCAGTTTAATGACTTAGAGGTCATTTGTTCCCAGTTTAAAGACTTAGAGGTCTATTGGATTGGAGTTTGGGATTTTGGGGTTAGGGTAGGCATCAGCGTTGCTAACACTGAAGCACACGTGCCAGGAGCAATTCATCATTTGCCTATTCCTGTTGGGGGAACGATGGCTTAGGAGACAGGTTTAGGTCCCTATCACCTAAGGCTTTTCAATTTTATGGGCCGTGAGGGTCCCATAAAAGCAATTTCTCCCTACGAGTCGTAAGGATCCCGCAGGTGTATTTTCTCCTTAGGAGTCGTGAGGACTCCTAAGTGTGTTTTTCCTTTATGAGTCGTAAGGATCCCACAAAGGTTTGTTCTCCTCATGTATCGTAAGGACACATGAGTGGGTCTTCTCAATGGAGCATAATTCCAAAGGCGGAGACCGGCCGCGTAACTGGTGATTGTGGTGGGGCATGGGTATGACGAGAATTATTTGAGCCCGTGGATTGTATACGGCAGTCAATTTGGGGACTGGCCGTACGGCTGGAGAATTTTAAGAAATTGGATTTTGGTTGGCGTCTGCATCGCTACACTGGAATATGGTACCAGGAGCGACTCATCATTCGCCGTTTGGGGACGTGGAATTTGGATCTTGTTTGGCATCAGCATTGGTGCACTGGAATAATGCCAGAAGCAACTCATCATTTGCCTTGGGAGGACTTAGGATTTGGGTTTTTGGTCGGCATCAGCACCGCTAACACTGAAGCGAAATGCCAGGAACGACTCATCATTTGCCGTTGCCCGTTGGGGAACGATGGCTTAGGAGGCAGGTTTGGGTCCCTATCACCTAAGGCTTTTCAATTTTATGAGCCGTGAGGGTCTCATAAAAGCATTTTCTCCCTACGAGTCAAGAAGATCTCGCAGGTGTATGTTCTCCTTAGGAATCGTGAGGATTCCTAAGTGTGTTGCTCCTTTGTGAGTCGTAAGGATCTCACGCAGGGGTTTTCTCCTCACAAGGTCGAGAGGACCTTGCGAGTGTATTCATCTCTTTTCACGAGTTTGCGCCCTTTCGGGTTTTCACAAACTCGCCGGTAGTCCTGCTGTTTTTACTCACGGAGCCCTTTCGGGTTTATCCGTGCCCGTTTTGCTTGAGGACATACCCTTTTTTCTCTTTTTTATTTCTTTTTTTTCTTTTTTTTTGCCGCTGGTGGGACTTTAAAAGTAGTCTCACCGGCAGGATTTGGGAAAGATAGGGGTCATTTACGCCCGTGGATTGTATCCGGTTTTGTAGGATATATGATCCAGACCGTAGGGCTGATATGCTCAATTCGCCTGCGACTTGTAGCATTCACGTGTGGTATTTCTTGAGATATCGGCCATTGATGGGCGGCATGGGCCTTTCTCCCTCTGCACTTATTAGTTGGTAGGATCCTCCGTCGAACACTTTCTCGATGACGTATGGTCCTTCCCAATTTGCCTCGAATTTTTCCTTGGTATGTCGATTGGGGATAATCGGTCTTTTGAGGACCAACACCAATTCACCTTTCTTGAAAGCGCGGAGACGGGTTATTTTGTCATAGGCCCGTGACATTTGGGCTCGGTATAGCTCCAGATTTTGTTGCACCGCGAGCCTTTTTTCTTCGAGGGCATCGAGCTCTTCAAGTCGAAGGAGCACGTTTTCCTCTTCCGTTAACTCGTGCTAAACGGCCATTCTTAAGCTTGGAACTTCGACTTCGAGGGGGAGGACCGCCTCCACTCCGAAGAGCAATGAGTATGGAGTGGACTGAGTTAGAGTACGGTGCGTGGTACGATATGCCCACAATGCCTCGTGAAGTTTGAGATTCCAGTCTCTCTTATTGGCTGAAGCATTTTTCCTCAGGAGCTTGCATAGAGTCTTATTGAAGGCTTCAGCCAGCCCATTGGCTCTTGGATTATAGATGGAGGAATATCTCCAGTCTATCTTATGTTGAGTAGCAAACCTTGAGACATTGAAGCTCTTGAAAGAAGGCCCGTTGTCAGAAATGATTCTTCTTGGTGTACCGAAGCGGTATAGAATATTATGCTGGAAGAATGTCAGAATATCTTTTGTCTTGACTTCTTTTAGCGGGACAGCTTCAGCCCATCTGGAGAAGTAGTCTGTCGCGGCCAGTATGAACCGGTGGCCTTTGGATGACGGAGGATCAATTGGGCCAACAATGTCGGTGCCCCAGACTTCGAAGGGCCACGACGCCACCGTAGGATGCAACGGATTGGGATGCTTGTGAATGAAATCACCATGGATTTGGCAGATCTGACATTTCTTTGCATGCTCTCCGTAATCCCGTATCATGGTGGGCCAGTAATACCCAAGCCGTTTGATTTGAAGTCGCATCTTGGGGCCAGATTGGTGAGCACCGCAAACGCCCGAGTGAACATCTTTCATGACCTTTTGGGCTTCGGCCAATGACAGACACCTGAGCCAGAGTTGGTCATATGACCTGCGGTATAACGTGTCATTTACAAACACGTATCGAAGAGCTCTTTTCTTCAGCTGAATCCTTGCAGATTTTTCTTCAGGCAGCTTGTCGTTTCGGAGGTACTCTATGAAGGGTTCTCTCCAATCGGGCTCGTCTTAGATGATCGAAGTTTCTTCGGCGGGACTGCTCTTCTGTTCCGCGCTTTCCTATTCTCGTAGAGAGACTGGGGATAGAATTTGCCGGCTCCTGACTATGATCAGAATTTCGTCCATGTCAGGATCAGCCAGCTCCTTGGCTAAGCGAGCGAGTATGTCGGCTTTTCCGTTCAACGCTCTGGGGATTCTCATTAGTTCAATGTGAGTGAACCATTTCATGAGTTCCACAACCCGGCCTCTGTACTGAGCTAACTCGGGTTTGTATATCTTATAGTCACTGCTTACTTGGTTGACGACAAGCTGGGAGTCACCGTAAACCCGTAGCCGAAGGATTTCCATTTCTATGGCGAGTTCCAAACCAGCTATCAGAGCTTCATACTCAGCTTCATTGTTTGTCCGAGGCTCGGTGAGAGCAAAAGAACGCCGTAAGGTTCCCATTGATGGCGTGATGAACACCAATCCTATCCCCGCTTTTACCTCCGGGACGCTTGATCTGCCGGAGCTCCTTATTGATGAGGCCCCATCGAAGTAGAGCTCCCAACATGGCTCATCTTCCTTGAGGTGCAGCACTTGTTCGTCGGGTAACTCACAATTTAGCGGCGACCCTTCTGGTATGGGATGAGCAGCGAGAAAGTCTGCAAGAGCTTGCCCTTTTACTGCTTTCTGAGGGGTATAAACTATGTCAAACTCAAGTAGCATGACAGCCCATCTTGCCATTCTGCCGTCTAGGCTTGCTTTGGTCATCAAGTGTTTGAGCGGGTCGACCTTGGAGATCAGCATAACCCGATGAGCGAGCAAATAATGCCTCAGCTTCTTCACAGCAAATATTAGAGCCAGGCATTGCTTTTCGATTGGGGAGTAGTTGTGTTCCACCCCGACTAGAGTTCGACTGAGGTAGTAGAGGGCATTTTCTTTTCCCTCCTCGTTATTTTGGGCAAGGAGCGCACCGAGTGACTCATCCAGCGCGGCAGTGTAGAGAATCGGCGGTTTATTTGGAATGGGAGCGGCCAGCACTGGAGGGTGCAACAAGTATTGTTTGATACTTTCGAACGCTGCTTGACATTCGACATCCCAGATAAAAGGAGCTCCTTTCTTCATGAGCTTTGAGAAGGGCCTACACCTTCCCGATAAATTTGAGATAAACCTCCGTATATAAGCAAGCTTGCCTTGAAAAGATCTTAGCTGCGTCAGACCCTTCGGAGGGGCATCTCCATGATGGCCTTTATCTTTGATGGATCAACTTCGATCCCTCGATGTCGGACTATGAAGCCCAGGAATTTTCCCGATGACACGCCAAAAGAGCACTTCAGAGGATTCATCTTCAGATCGTAGTCTCTCAGTCTGGTGAGAACGGTCCTAAGATCTTGGATATGATCGGCCTTGGTTTTAGTCTTGACGACCAGATCATCAACATAACATTCGACGACTTTATGGATTAGGTCATCAAAGATATTGGTCATTGCCCTTTGATATGTAGCACCTGCGTTCTTCAGTCCGAACGGCATTACCTTGTAGCAATATATTCCGATCGGGGTTCGAAATGCTGTGTGTTTCTCATCCTCAGGCGACATCTTGATCTGATTATATCCAGACGAGCCATCCATAAAGGTGAACAGTTCGTAATTTGAGGTGTCATCGACCATCATTTCCATGACCGGTAGCGGGAAGTCGTCTTTAGGACATGCCTTGTTGAGGTCCCTGAAATCGACACAAACTCAGATCTACCCATTTTTCTTCTTCATTGGGACTATGGATGCGATGCAGTCCGCATATTTCTCTTCCCTGATAAAGACGACATCGATGAGTTTCTTGGTTTCCTCGATGACCTTTTCTTCCAACTCCCTTCTCATTCTTCGAGGAGCTTGTTTGACTGGCTTAGCATCAGGAGATATAGCCAGCTTATGCACGGCTACTTCAGGGGAAAGGCCAGGCATTTCTTTGTACGTCCACGTGAAGCAGTCGACAAACTCATTCAGCAGGGAAATTATCTGCTCTTTCATTTCCTCCGACAAGAGTGAGCTGATGTAGGTCGGCCTTGGATTATCGGGCGTTCCTAAGTCAATCTCGGTTAGCTCATCAAAGGTTGCTTGTCCTCCATCTTCGAGCTCTTGAGGAGCTTCTTCTGGCTCGGCTATTTCGTCATCATCATTTGATCTTTCGCTGGCCTCACCAACATGGATCATGTAGCACGCTTTGGAATCAGGTTGAACGTAGCCTATGCCCCGTTTATCTGGAATTCATCCATCGATGAGTGCTCGGACCAGGGGTGGATGCCATAGCCCTTCGTAAAACTTTGCTTCGGACTCCGTTTGATATAACCGGCATCCGCACTTTTTAAAGTATTCCCGCATCTCGGGCGCATAGTATCTGGGATTGAGGACGGCTCTTATGCCTCTCTCATAAGGAAGGCACGCGATAGAAAGATCGTCCGGGTGCACAACAGGGGTTGACCCATAAAACAGGATGCCCTTCTGTCCATTTTTCCTCCCGGGGACGTAGAAAGTTTTCAGCTGGTCCACGGTGGAGACTGACAACGCATCGAGCTCTTTGCACATCTGCTCCGGCACCCTTGTGACGGCTAGGGACCCTTCCGCAATTTCGAGGGTCTCTCGTAGTTTCGCTTTTTGCATGGGGGTCCAATCTGCACCGCTGTTGCACGACAGGTCCTTTTCCTCTGACTCTTCAGTGTCGCTGCCAAGATGAGGGCGGACTTTACTGCTAGATGGGGCTTCAGTGATAGATTCATCCGTATCGCTACCGAAATGAGGGCGAATTTTACGGAAGGACGGACTTCCAGCGTCGGACTCATCAGTGTCGCTACCGAAATGCGGGCGCACTTGGGCATTTCTGCCTTTGAAAGTGACAGCCGGCGCAGATTTGCTTTTGAGTCTTGAGGCCGGTCTATCCTCAGTCAGTTGTGGCTTAGCATTTTGGTGGTTCATAAAGTACCGAGAATCTTCATATCGAACTTCATGCACACTGAACGGTTGGATGTCTCCGTCAATGCGTCTTTCTTCGCCATTTTTAGTATATTTCATGCATTGATGGAGAGTTGACGGAATGATGCCGTAATAATGGAGCCACAGCCGCCCCAAGAGAATCTTATAAGATGTGTCGGCGTCGATCACGTATATCTTAGCTTCAGTTTGCAGATCCCCGAATTTGATTAGCAGAGCTATGAACCCCAGAACTTGCTGGCAATTTTGGTTGAAGCCTTGAATGACAATCATTTCCCTTGACAGGTGTCGGACGTCCATTGACAAACTCTTCAGCGTCCGCAAGTTCATGATGTTCACTGAAGACCCCGGATCAATCAATATGCGATTAATCCGATCTCCGTCGCTGTACCGGTCACGTAAAGCGGCCGATTATGCTCAACCTTTCCCAGTAGCAAGTCTTCATCCTTAAATGTGACTGCGGCGGCATGCAAAGCGTGCTGGGCTTCTTTCATATTAATTTCCGCAAAGTGAGACTGATACCGCTCGAGGTTTTGTAGAGCGTGAATGAGAACATCTCTAAGCTCCTTAGATAGGACCAAGGCGTCGTAGATGCTCAGGAGAGACGGAAGCTTCCGGAGATGTGCCAAGACATTATAGTCCACCGAGGAAGGACTTATGTTTTCATTAGCCGGTTCTCTGCCATCTTCTTCATTAGCGACTTGTTTTTCCTTCCCTTTTAGGGCGTTGCCCTGATTTGCCGGTAGAGCCCTGCCGCTTCTGAGCTGGATTTGATTGGCCGTTGTGGCGAGCTCCTCGTCCTCTTCGGGAAAACAGAGCTCCTCTTCCGAGTCGCTGCCAAGATGGATGGCGTAGCAGGTCACTACTGAGATCTCTTCATTGGAGTCTTCTTCTAACTCCTCCAGAATTTCAGCCGCTTGTACAGGGAAGAACTCCTTCAATTGAATCGATGTTCTTTCCTTTTGTTCATATTCTTTGAGGGAATCGATATATTTTTGAATGGTCGATCTCCCTGCAGACTCTTTTTCATGCCGAGCTGCACTTTTCTTCTTCTTAAGCTTCTTGGATTTTGAGCCTGATGGAGCCGCATTGGCAGCTGGACTGGTAGGCTTCTTCTGTCCTTCCCATTCCATCCTGGGCTCTTTTTGAAGCAGCTTTAGCATCTTCTTCGTCTTATTAGATATGTGCGTACTCCACGAAGGCCGCGATGAGTCAGTTTCGTTTGTTAGGGCAGCGGGTTCAACTGTCTGCTCCCAGAAGGCTTCAACTTCTGTCTGTATAAAGTTGGCGGTTGCAACTTGATTGTTCACCAACACGCTTTTGGACAGCTCGATCTCCCCAGCCTTGTACTGCTTCTCGACCCAGTCCTTGAAGATATAGCAATCCTCGATCGCATGGCTCACTACTCGGTGGTACGGGCAATACAGGGGATTGTCGGTCATTTTTGCTTCTTGGGGTCTTTTCAACTCCGGCAATTGTAGGCCGTTGTTCAAGGCATCTTTAAATATCTTACGGACCTTGTCCCTTCTGAAAGAGTAAACCTTGTTCTTCTTCTCCTCTAGGGAAGGCCCATCTCCTCCCAGCAATGGCTTTCGAGACCGATTGGTTTTGTATTCGCCCGCCCTTCGCTTTTCTTCATTGTCGGACGCTTTGAAGACATTGGTACTGCTGGAACTCCCGCTTCTATGGCTATCGTCCCGCTTGCTTTTCCAAGTTTTGTCTCTCTGAGAGTCCGGCGGGGACTCTTGCTTCGAGCGTTCCAGCATTTGGACTTTCTTGGTTAGCTCTTGAAACGTCTTGAGGCCTGTTGTACATAAGAATGGGACCATCCAATTGTTGAGGTTCCCAATAAGAAGGCTGACGGACTGGTCCTGCTCCAACGGCGGTTCGCACTTAACCGTGAGATTACGCCATCGGGCAATAAAGTCGGTGTTGCTTTCATTCTTCCCCGGCTTGGTCCTCACAAGGTCGGCAATGGAGATTTTATCACTGACACTCATGAACCTTTGCCAAAACAGAGACTCCATTTGAGCAAAGGTAATGACGGACCCGTTTGGTATACTTGCGTACCAGTCGAAGGCGACACCGGTCAGGCTGTTGACAAACTGATGAAGAAGGAGTGCGTCATTGCCCCCTGTATTTCCACACGAGGCTTTGAAGTGGGTGACGTGCTGATTTGCATTCCCCGTTCCGTCGAACCTTCCGAATTTAGGAATGACGTAGCCGCTCGGGAACTCGATCAGATCGTAGTGTGCGAGATACGGCCGCCCACTACTGCCAATTTCTTTCTGAGCTTCAGCTTCGGCCACCAATGTTTTAACTTTGCTGGTGACCAAATCCATTATCCGATCTTGTGTTAGTGGGATAGTGCTATCTGGGGCCAAGGCATCCCCAGAAGCGGAATGTGGCCGGCTTTCGTGCGGCTCGACCATTCTTGGACCCAAAGAAGCAGGCAATGGCTGCTTCGGACTGTCATCACCCGGCTGATTAGTAGCGACTTGTGCTTGATTAGGAGGCGCTCGAGCAATTTGAGCCGTAAGCTGCATCACAACGTTCGTTAAGTCGTCAATCTTCAAATAGAACTTGGCCATCTCTTTATCCTTGCTCCTGAGCTGTTTTCGAAGCTCTTGGAGCAGCTCTTGCTCCGCGGTCCTGGGACGGAAGGTCGGCTCTTCCTCGCTCTCTGAGCTTGACTCTGCCTGGACCGAAGGGTCCTTCTGCCTATCGTCCTCATCAAGAGGGTTTTCATCATCCAGTGGAGGTGGCTGTTCTTGGGAAGCGGCAACCACATTCAAGCCAGATTGGACTTGGGATGTGGTGGTCCCATCCTTACTTTTGCTGCGAAGGTTGTCGCTGGGACGCCCGCCTGCCATATAGACCGTATGGACGACATATCCAGCCGTATTTTTATTATCGGTGGCTGATTTCACGGATCACTGTCTTGGCCCTCCTGTTTCGATAGCGGGCAGTCGATTGAAGGCGGATGGCCTGGCCGGATTCTTGAATGGTGCTGGCGCTTCTTTTCTGGATTTTCCCCGCTGCTTTCGTGCGGCACAGAGCGCCCGATAGACTCTTGAAGAGACAGTGTCATACCTTTTCTGTTGGGGCCGGAACACGTCTCTTTGTAGCATTGTTCGGACCGCTGTCTTCTTGATTCTGGCAGTCATGGCATTTTTCTGAACCCACTTCAGAGGCTCGAAGGAATTGCTGATTTTCACGTCCGACTCAGCCGTCGTCGCGGGGCGACCCTGCACTTGGAACTTCACAAAATTCCATTTGGCCGAAGTCCTGGCCCTCTTGTTGGCTCGATACCTGAGCCGCTTCTGCCTTAACTTTTCTGTTCTAAGCACCTGGCAGACTTCGGCTCTTTGGGAAGACGCCGCAGACCGGGCCATGGAGGGCTTTGGAGATACGCTCAATTGTGCATTTGTTGGAGTCATCGCCTGAGCTCGTCCGCAACATTTGATGTTGCCTTTTGTACTGGAGTTCTTGCCCCCTGCTGGAGCACCAGAGAATCGTTCAGACACCGTCTTAAGTTTCGGTTGTGGTGCCTTGGCGATCACGACATTCGGCCTCTTGCCCCTTGAGACCGGCTTAACCGCCTGCTTTGCTGGGATTTCTGCCAGATGAGCGCTTCAGCAGCGTAGATGATGACGAAGCCAAACTGGCGGGGCGGTTCCTCCCACTGTCGACTGAGGCTTGCGGGGAGAACCACACGAGCATTGACCTTAACCACGTACGGGATCGGGGTCACGTTGGAAGCCGAATTCATCTTAGGAGACATTGTCGTCGAAAGTTGATTGCTGCACGGAAAAAAAGAAAAAAAAAGCATCATTTCAGTATAGACAATCGATATGTATATTGATTGAGTTCGCATGAACGTTTAACCCGAAATATGGGAGGAGAGAAAGGTCCCACCAGGCGTGCCAGAATCTGTAGGGTGTTTTTCGTCCCCCCATTGAGATGGGAATACGTGCGCGCTTGTCAGGCGTACTACAGATTCCCCCTACCTAGGGTAGGCCGGAGTTTAATGATTGTGGGGATCCGAATCTCCGGCAGCCGCGGACTAAACTGCCGTTAATTACCCCTCACCCTTGGAGCGAGGGAACCTCCGATCGACGGGTTAAACTGGTCATACGAACTCGATGTGCAGTGTACGTGTGTTTTGTTTTGGGGGGGTTTGGATATATCGGGAGCCACGCAGAGTTTTTACGGGGGTCCCGCTACCCTGATAGCGGGCTGGGGGTCAAGGGGGCTAGCAGCCCCCTTGCGGGGTGCGGGACAGCGCCCCGTTAGAAATTTTTTTCTAACAGGGACAGTGTCGTGGAGTGTGTGTATGTGTACATATGTATATATATGTATATATATACATGTATATATAAATAAAGGGGGAAAAAGACATCCAAAGGATGCGTGAAGCCAGCGCCTAGGCGCTTGAGCGCAAGCGCGCCACGTGTCAACACGTGGGCGCTTTGCGCTCAAGCGCAGAGTGCTGGAGCGCAAGCGCGCCACGTGTCGGCATGTGAGCGCTTTGCGCTCGGGCGCTGGGCGCTTGAGAGCAAGCGCGCCATGTGTCGACATGTGGGCGCTTTGCGCTCGAACGCAGAGTGCTGGAGCGCAAGGGCGCCACGTGTCGGCACGTGGACGCTTTGCGCTCGGGCGCAGGGCGCTGGAGCGCAAGCGCGCCACGTGTCGGCACGTGGGCGCTTTGCGCTCGGGCGCAGGGCGCTGGAGCGCAAGCGCGCCACGTGTCGGCACGTGGGCGCTTTGCGCTCGCGCGCCGGCGAGGAAAAGAGGGCTTTTAGCCCCGGAGATTCTCTAAAGAGAAAATAGGGTGGAGTTTAAACTCCTAAGATGCTTTGGGTTAATGAAGGGGGTTCTTTTTCTTCCTCTTCTGTTGGCTGGATCTTAAAGATCAAGAGATATGGGATTTTTAAAAATCTCTCCTTTTTGAGATCTAGTGACAGATCCAAGTTCCCCTTTGTGGGTTTGGTGGTGAAAACTATTTTGTTTTATAAAATGAAGAGTAAAACTCTTGATTTAATTCAAAAGAAAGAAGAAGATTTTGGAACCTTGAAGAAGGAGAAAAGATCTTAGATCTAAATTTTTTTTGGAGAGAGAAAAGTTGTGAGATATTTCATTATCTTTGCCTTTATAGGCCATACACTTTACACATAGCCCCTTGGGATTCACAAAATGGCATTTTGCCTATCCCATGGCTCATGTGCCATTTCTTTTTGCACATAAGCCATGGGATTTACAAAAATTTGGTTTTATGCCTATTTTTCTTACATTTGTCCATAAAATAAAATAAAATAAATACAACAAAATTATTTATTACAAAATTTTTATCTTGGCATGGGGGAAGGCCGGCCGCTTCATGTTCGGGCTCAACCCAAGCATGGGCCCACTAGATCTGGGCTTGGGCCCACTTGGCTTGGGGGTTGACTTTGATTTTGACTTAGTCAACCGGGGTGTAAATTTTTACCCCAACAGGTGGCTTAGCAAACAGAGTTAGGATCCCATCGACTAAGGGTTTTGACTTCATGAGCCGTAAGGGTCTCTTAAAGGTGTTTCTCCTTACGAGTCGTGAGGATCTCGTAGGTGCTTTTTCTCCTTAGGAATCGTGAGGATTCCTCAGTGTGTGTTCTCTTATAAGTCGTAAGGATCATACAAGAGTGTTTTCTCCTTGCAAGTCGAGAGGACCTACAAGTGTTTGTTCACCGTGTGAGCATATCTCTAGTCGCTGGTAGGACTCTGTTAGGGAAATTTCATTCGTGCCCGTGGATTGTATACAAGGGTCAATATTGAACTGCTTGTAGGGCAGTATTGGAGGTTGTGATGGCTTAAGAACAGGTTCAGATCCCTGTAGCTTAAAGCTTTTGAACCCTATGAGCCATGAGGGTCTCAAAGAGGAATTCTCCTTACGAGTCGTGAGGATCTCGTAAGTGTAGTTTCTCCTTAAGAATCGTGAGGATTCCTAAGTGTATTTCTCCTTTGTGAGTCGTAAGGATCTCACGCAGGTGGTTTCTCCTTACAGGGTCGAGAGGACCTTGCAAGTGTCTTTTAACGAGATTGCGCCCTTTCGGGTTTTCACAAAACTCGCCGGTAGTCCTGCTGTTTTTACTCACGGCGCCCTTTTGGGTTTTCATCCGTGCCTATTTTTCTTGTGGACATACCGTTTTTTTTGTGTTTTTTTTTACGAATCCGCACCCTTTCGGATTTTCACAAACATCGCCGGTAGTCCTGCTATTTTTACTCACGGTGTCCTTTCGGGTTTTCATCCATACCCATTTTGCTTGTGGACATACCTTTTTTCTGTTTTTTTACCACGTCAGCCTTGGGATGCTGCGGTCCGTAGTAGTTTATAGACGTCTCGGTCAGTTGCAAGTTTTAGGACATTACGGTCCATCGTTAGTTTAGGGACGTTTCGGTCTGCTGTAGCTTTGAGGCGAAGTTTTGCCGAATGCTTTATGAACAAGTAGGTTTCTCCTTGATAGACCTTGTCACATAATCCAAGGGTTTTGGCACTGCTCCTGCCCCCAGCTCCTCTACGTTATCTCCTAACGCCGAGTGAGCTGCTTTGTTACTTAACGACAAATGAGCGATCATGTGGCAACTTGCCACATAATCTTCGGATTCTTCTGACAAGTCGTCTCCCTCATCATTGTCGTTATCTTCATTCTCAAGGATGTGACTGAGGAACTCTTGAAGCGTGACTGGGGTTCGCGCCCTCTGGTTGTATTCTTTCAGCGCGTCAATATGCTTTTGCAGATCCATGCGCTTGTCGTTAGACAGCGCGGGCTTTTTGGTCTCCTTCTTTTTCTTCGAAGACTGTGACGGCTGTTCCTGGATGCTTTGCCCATTGCTATTAATTCCCGATGTTGGGCGTGGTTTCAGCATCCCGTCGATGATCTCCGGCTCTTGCGGGCTTTTCCACCTGATCGCCGGACATGTTTGAAGATCTTTCAGCATTTTTTTAGTTTTTTCCGAAAAGACAACTTCCCATGGAGCTTCCTTTATGAATAAGCACGATGCTCCCGGCATGTCCATCTTTTTCGGAGCATGTGGTTGTGGCGGATTTACCTTCCAGTTTTCGGACAGCGTGAACTTGCCCTGTTGATACTGGTCTTCAACCCAGTATTTGAAGACGTAGCAGTCTTCGATCGGATGGCCCAATACTTGGTGGTAGGGGCAGTAATTAGGATCGTTGACGTCGTTCGGTTGCGGTGGGTGTCTCGATTCCGGTAGAGTAATGAGCCCATTGCGCACTGCCAGTTCAAACAGTTTCCTTGTTTTATCCTGGGGAAATGAGTAAGGACGTCTCAACTTCTCATCGAGGGACTGCCGCATGTTGCTTTGGCGAACAACCCGCCTCGGGCCACTCGGTTGTTGTCGAGCGTTGGCGACGAAGGTTGCTTTCCCTTTACCCTTTTCATTCCAAGGCTCCGGCTTTGAAGAGGAAGGCCTATGGCCCATCTGGTCCATTTGAGCCAGCTTGTCAATCAAGACCTGGAAGGTGGTCAACTTGAAGAACATCATGAATTAGGATATGGTTGCTTGAGGGTCAAGAGTACCCACGATCATGCCCACCGCAGGCGTTTCTTCGATGCGCTGCTCGCACTTCAACCATAGATTCCGCCATCGTATTGCACACTGGACCCATGTTTCTCCAGGCTTCACTCTGGCATTGATCAATGCCGTGATTAGGGCACGTTCACTAGCGCTCGCAAAACGCTGGGTGAACAGTAATTCCATCTCTGTAAAAATTTTGACGGAGTCGTTGGGCAGCTCTGAATACCACTCAAACACCGTCTCTGCCAAGCTGCCGACGAATTGGCGAAGCAGTAACTTATCATCCCCTCCGGTGTTGCCGCACAAGGCTCTGAATTGAGCGATATGCTGATGCGAATTTCCCGTCCACTTATATACGTGGAATTTGGGGATCGTGTATCCCGGCGGGTACTTTATTTAGTCATACCAACCCGGATAGGGTCGTCCAGTCTTAACAATCTGACCGGCCGCCTCGTTCGCCTGGTGAGCTCGTATCTGTTGAGCGATGTAATCATCCAGTGCGGCTTTTGAGATGGTCTCCTCTTTGGCTGCTGAACAAGCCAGAACAGGGTTTGACGTCTCCGCTCGGTCGTCTTCGAGGATAATCGGAGGATCTTCAGCTGGAGAGTCCGGCTGGATCATTATGCCCACCATATCTTAGAATAGAAGGGCCATTTGTTTTATATTGGCTGCTTGTTCCGCGGCCTCTTTGTCCTTCTTCTCAAGCATTCTCCGAAGGAATTCAGCATCAGTTTCCTGCTCACGGCGCTGCTCCGAGGATGTCTCCGAGCTTGCTTTTGGTCCCGTAAGTGCGGCCATGGCTGTTAGCATCTCTTGGAGCTTTTGTTGTTGTTGCTCCTGAGCCTTAGTCACTAATCGCGTAAGCGGTCGATGACCTGTGGAGATATGGCTATCCTCTTTTCCGGATGCCATATAGACGGTATGCACCACTATACCCCCAGACTTAGGGCGTTTAGCCTCAGTGCCCTTGCGGTTCGCCGCGGTCACAGGGACTTTCTCTGGCCTCCTTCTCTTATGAGCAGTTGAAGTCGAGGAGGCCGTTGCAGCGGGCACCCAGGTAGCTGTCTCCTTTTGTGGCTTGACAGGATGGTCCATTTCTTGCCGAACTTTTACCTTTTTCTGTCGGCGAGAGTAATCTTTATCAATTACTGAGTCCTGAACCTGTCGCCAAACTTTGTAAATTTTGGAAGAAAGCCGCTGAGGGGGTTGTTCTGGCTTCGCCTTCGGTGCATTCTCCACGGGTGAAGGAGATCTCTTCAGCATGGTAGTCGGAGAGTTTTTGCGCACTCTCCTTAGCGGTTCAAAGCTGTTCCCAGTTGGAACAGCAGCATCGATTTCCACCGTTGGAGCCGGCAGAGTCAGTCCAGAAGGAGAGTTGCCCCCAGCCTTCCTTACTCGACGCCAGTAACGACGGCGAGCATGTCGCGCAGATGGTGTCGGTTCAGCTATGGGGATGGCTTTGTCATGCCCCCTATTCTGGTCAAGCGCTGCTGGTACCAGCCTTTTGAAGACCGATGTCCGTCGAGCAGCAGTATCTAACCTGTCAAAGACAGACCTCTGGGCGGGGGAAGTAGCTTTGAGGACTTTGACTGGAGCGGGAGCCGGAGCAGTCAGTCTTGTGAAGACCGATCCTTTGGCAGGAGAAGCCGCCTTGACGACTTCGAGAGCAGGAATGGCTATCCTTTTTGGGATAACTCTTTCTGGTATCACGGGCTTCTTCATGGGCCCAAATGAGCTTTGGCCCAGTCTGCTGAAAACTGAGACGCTTGGTTTGGGCGACCCGTTAAGAGGGGCCGCAGTAGTTGCAAGCTGGTCAAAGACCGACTTCTTCTGAGCTTCTCGTGACGGTACAGGAACGCTGAAACTCGCTGGCGGGAGCATGGTCCCGAAGAACAATCCATTGGTGGCCTGAGTGACCTGTTCCACCGGCATAGCGAAGATGGGGGCCGCTTGAGGCCCGTAAGTCACTCCTCCGGACGGGACGGAGCGAGAGTTGCAGTTGCAGTTGGTGCAGTTTGAAACCATTGATCTTCTGTTTTCTGCATGGAGCAAGACACCAAATCTTAGTACCTCGAATCCATAGGCAACCATAGCAAACCGCGATTCGTTCGCGAATACGACACACGAAGTGTGGAGTGGAAAGAGGAAGAGGTCCCACCGGGCGTGCCAGAATCTGTTCCCCTCCGAAAGACTCGACAAGACGCGGTGAACGTCTAGCCTAAATTTCGGGGCAGATGCTAATTGATGTTATCCGTCCACCTCTCCGAAGATACCACGTTGATTTATGGCACCATGTATCGAAGGTTTAAACGGATGCGGCCGATATAGCAGACTTCGTCAGATTCCCCCTCGTTTGAGGGGTTTTTGATTGTGGGGACGCTCTTTCCTGCAGGCGCAAGCCCCTGCAGTTAATTACGCTACCGCATTGCGGTAACAACTTTCTCCTTCTCCATATGGTCACTTCGTGTCGTGGGTGTTTATTTTGTATTTGGTTGCCCTTGGATTGTATACGGAGACTAATTTATGTTGTCGCCCGTAGGGCGTGGACTAGTCCAAATCCGTATTTTTCTTAGATTTGGGTTTGGGGGTTGGGTTTAAGTATCGTTAGCCTCATTTGAGACTAAAATCAACTTAAACGTTTGTTAAGGATACATTAGTCTCATTTTAGACTAAGATCAACTTAACGGGATTGTTTAGATCCAACAAAAGAGCAATTGGGCTCTATTGTTTAGTTTAGTGACATTGCGGTTGATTAGTTTAAGGACATTACGGTCCATTGTTAGTTTAAGGACATCTCGGTCCATTGTTAGTTTAAAGACATCACGGTCGAGGTTAAGGACATTATAGTCCGTGAGTTTAAAGACCTCACAGTCAAGATTAAGGACATCATAGTCCGTGAGTTTAAAGACTTCATAGTAAAATATTAGTTTAAAGACATCATGGTCAAGGTTAAGGACATCATAGTCCGTGATTTTAAAGACCTCACAGTCAAGGTTAAAGACATCATAGTCCGTGAGTTTAAAGACTTCACAGTCAAATGTTAGTTTAAAGACATCACGGCCGAGATTAAGGACATCATAGTCCGTGAGTTTAAGGACCCCACAGTCCAATGTTAGTTTAAAGACATCGCGGTCGAGGTTAAGGACATCATAGTCCATGGGTTTAAGGACCCTACAGTCTGATGTTAGTTTAAAGACATCACGGTCGAGGTTAAGGACATCATAGTCCATGGGTTTAAGGACCCCACAGTCCGATGTTTAGAGACGTCATAGTCTATGAAATGTGTGGTTGTCGGGACCCATCATCTCTCTGAAGACGTTGAAGGATTACAACGACAAATATTAGAGGAGTGAAGAGATGTACCCTCAAACCAAAGTGGATTAAGTGATCTGTAGCCCAATTTGGAACTAAGATCAATTAATTATATTATGAGCACATTGGCTCAGTTAAATCTGAATTGAGGACTTATGGCCAACTTGGGCTAAGTCCAATTAGGTTTGAAATATTGGCCCTTTGTTGGACCATTAGACATTTATCTGGGTTCAGCCCCTCATCACTTAGCAGTGCTAAACAAGAGTTTGAGGGCTTTGATAACATTTTTATCTTTGACTGAGCATTAAACATTGCAGCTTTGAATTTTACTCAATTTTGAGATTCAGTTGAAGGGGAGTCTTTTGCCTCTGGAAAATTAGCCAATTTAGCTAAGAATAGTGCTAAACACTAGAGAACGGTAGTGTTAAACACTAGAAATAAAGCTCTCAAATTAGTGTTTAGACACTAGAAAACAACAGTGTTAAACACTAAAAATAAGATTCTCAAATTAGTGTTAAACACTAAAAGTAAAATTCTCAAATTAGTGTTAAACACTAGAAGACAATCAGTGTTAAACACTGGAAATAAAGCTCTCGAATTAGTGTTAAACACTAGAGAAAAAGGGGTCACGTGGGGACACGTGAAGGCGCCCAAAGATGGGGCCAGATTTCCTTTTACTTTGTTCTGCAAATAAGTGTTAAACACTTTTGCTCTTTTGGCCATCACGTGTTGGCACGTGATGAGTATTTGTGCGCTGATCATTAAAGCATTTTTCAAGAGGTCACGTGGTAACACATGAGAGCACCTAAGTTAGAATCTGCCTTTGCTTTTATTCTCATTGTTTTGGAGATCACGTGGGAGCACGTGAGGCATTGCCTCAGAGCTAATTCTTTTTCATTTTGGGGGATCTTTTCAGGGGTCACGTGGGGACACGTGACCTTAGTTTTTTTGCATGCATGGAGATCTTTCAAGTCTTTTTATATTTTTAAGAATTAAATTCTTTATAGGTTAAACTCTAATTATGGTTTCTTTAGAGGAATTAAATTCCTATGTGAAAGAATTAAATTCTTATATAGGGTTAAACCCTAGTTCTGTCTTGGAGGAATTAAATTCCTGTAAATTTAGGAGAATTAAATTCTCAGATAGGGTTTAAACCCTAATTTTGCCCATCTTGAAGGAATTAAATTCCTATAATTTTAAGAGAATTAAATTCTCATATAGGGTTAAATCCTAGTTTTATCTTGAAGGAATTGAATTCCTGTGAGTTTTGAGAGAATTAAATTCTCATATAGGGTTAAACCTTAATTTCATCTTGGGGGAATTAAATTCCTGTGAATTTGGGAGAATTAAATTCTCTAAACTCAATTCTCTCTCTAAGTTTTGGATCTGCATGGCAGAATCTCAACCCGATGAGAATTAAATTCTCAACCTATGGGGAGATTTGCTTCTGCAGATCTTCAACCAGAGGAAGAACTAAGTTCTTTTTGCAGAAGAGTTAAACTCTTAGATTTGATAATTAAATTCTCTTTTTTTGAAGTTTTTATCCTTTTTCCCTTTCTCACCTAGGGTTTCTTTCTTGAGAATTAAATTCTCCTTTCTTTTCTCTCTACTGTTTTGCCTTTAGAAAATTTCAAGATCCCAAAATTCTCTCTTCCCCAAAAATTCTCTCTTTCTTCTCCTCTTGGCTCCTATTTACAGGAGAAGGAAAAGAATCAATTTGTTTAGTAAATCTCTCATTGAAAGATTTTGTTTATTTTTCATAACTAATATGATCTTTTAGATCTCTCAGTGAATTTTATTCACCATTGGATTTTTAATCCAAAAGATCTTTTATCTGTTATTCCTGGCAAATTTCAGGGAAATCTTTCCTTGTATAAAATCTTTCCATAAATTGTTGATTTTTAATCACCATTGGATTTTTAATCCAAAGGTGCTCCATTTTACAGAGCACCATCTTTTTTGTTTGGAAAGATTTAAAGAAATATTTTTCCAGTTAGGGTTTTTGATTCCCTCTTAATTAGAATTTAATTCTATTAATTCATAGATCTTTAGGAACCCGTCACGTGTTGGCACGTGACCCTCTGATTAAGCATTTGACCAGAATTTAATTCTGTTGTTTTAAAGAACTCAGGAATTATCACGTGTCAGCACATGACCCTTGGTCACGTGTTGGCACGTGATGCCCCATTGGGATTTTTCCTTGTTATTTTATTATATCTTTAATTCTTTTCAGTGGGTTTAAAGGCCCATCACGTGTTGGAACGTGACCCCACTGATTAATTATTTCCAATTATTTATTTTATTCAGTGCCTATAGGCTGTGCCTGTAAATGGTCACGTGTCTGCACGTGATGCCGGGTCACGTAATGCTCGGTCACGTGTGAGCACGTGATACCTCATAACTTTTAATCCCTAATGAATTATGAGGCTCATAATATATCAAATCGAAGGATTTTTCGAGACACTTTCGATATCATCAGAATTTAGCTGTTTCACATTCGAGAGTTATTCAAAATGCAGCCCGGAAAATACTGGTTCGCATTTTCTTCCTTAGATTACACGTGCATAGCATATTTGCTCATAACTTTTGATCCCATAATATATCAAATCGAAGGATTTTTCGAGACGCTTTCGATACCATCAGAATTTAGCCTTTTCACATTCAGGAGTTTGTCAAAATACAACCCGGAAAATACTGGTTCACATTTTTTTAAATGTATCGCTGCCATTTGATACCTTGGGCTCTTTCGCGCAGAAATTTTTTGGCGGGAACAATGCGGTCCAGCGCAGGATCGACACGTGGAGCGATCGGAGCCACTGGACGTGAGGAGTCGTTTCGACGGGAGCTGACGGGCGCCGTTGGATGAGGTCGCTTGCAGCAATAAACAGGGTGGGGTCCGCCCTTGGGCCCCTACTCCTTCATATTTCCCTCTCCTAAGTCCCGGCTGCTCGGCGCACGTCTTCTTTCTCCCGCTTTCGGCTCCTGAAGATTCCCTTTTTCAAGATTAGATGTCTTCCTTTGTAGAGTCAGTAGATGTTGTAGGAGTAGGTTCTAGAGACCCTTTAGTTGTGTCCGAGTCCCCCCGGGGAGTAAGGGTCGGATCCTCTCCCCGGGATCGTGCGGCGGGGGCAGCCCCCAGGGAGGAGGAGGCAGATGCGGCCCCCGGCTCCTCGTGTTGGGTGAGGTATGAGAACGAGCTCGCCAATACTCGGGCTCGCTTCCACATACCCTCGTGTTACATGCTCCGACTACCCAAGGAGGGAGAGAGAGCGGATCAAGTATAGAGCAGGGAGATCGCCTTGTATTTGGAAGCTTTTTGGGGCGGAATGCGCCTGCCCTTCTCTCCTTAGGTCGTCGCAGAGCTGAATTTTTTCGGTTTGGCCCCCGGCCAGTTAGTGCCGAACTCGTGGAGGATCCTCCTCGGATTCTTGATCCGCCTGAAATTACAGGCGGTTCTCTTCAGCCTCTCCCTTCTCAATTCTTCTCTCGTCTTCAAAAGTCACTCTGGTGGTCGAGCGGGCGGCCCGAGATGGGTCTATCTCTCTTTCAGAAAGCGGCCGGGGGGCGCCGCCGGGACCGGGGTCGTGGCCTTGCCCTCTTCTATTCATGATTGGAAGAAGAAATTTTTCTTCGTTTCCCCTCCCAAGGGCGAGAACTGGCCCGTGCCTACCAAGTGGTCGAGGGAGAAATGTTTGCCGGGGAACCAGTCCAATGACCCCGCCGCGGTGAGAGTGGCGTCGTGGGAGACCATCCCCCGACCTGACGTGCTGCTGTCTGAGAGGGTCCTGAGCTGGGCCGGGCTCAGCTCCGTTGAGTTCGTCGGTAAGTTAGGCTTGCTTTTTGGCTTGTGTTTTGCTCGTGTCGCTGACTTGTTGGGTATTTGCTTTGTGCAGGATCCATGGACTTCGACTCGCTTAAAGCCTCCATGCGCCAGCCGAGGAAGGTTATAAAGGCTGGGGGCGCCAGCTCTTCTCGCGCGAAGCCCGCCCCGGCTCCTACTGCTCCGGTGGTGGTGTCTCTCGAGCGTTCGGGGGCGGATCCCACCCCGGGTCCCAGCAGAGTGTCGGGTCAGAAGCGGGAACTTGTTCTGGAGGACCCGGTCTCGGAGGAGAAGATCGGCTCTCCCTCGGAGCCACTCAAGATGAGCTCCCAGAGACCTTCCCGGGGCCGGTCCTCGCCGATCGTGGTGGAGGAAGGGGGCCCCCGGTTCGCGGTGCCATCGGGGCTATCCGTTGCGGATAGCCTTCTGCATGAGATAGAGACCTCGGCCGAGGGTAGAGTTCCCGGGGGGACCTTCAGGGCTCAGCTGGCGTCCATCGCCCAGGAGTCTGTGCAGGTAAGCGTTTGGTTCATTATGAGATTTGGTGCCTCCTTCGTCTTCCTGATCTCTTTCGTATTTCCCAGGTTCTCCAGCACGTTGCCCTCGCCTTGCGTATGGCAGCCGAGGTGGTAGCCACGGCGCTGGAGGCCGCGGGCTGGCTCGCCTCGCTGGAAGAGAGCTCCAGGCGGGAGCTGGAGGCGGTGACGGCGAGGGTTGCCGCCTTGGAAGGCGAGGTGGAGGCCGGGAAACGGGAGGTAGCCCGGCACCGCGAGGCTGCCGTGATTGCCAAGGCCAAGCTCGGGGATGTCCAGGTGCTTGCCGGCAACCTGAAGAGGACGGTGAAGACCCTCCGGAAGGAGCTTGGGGCAGCGGCCGAACTGAAGGCGGTGGAGAGCTATAAGAAGTTGAAGGACTTCTATGATGACCTGGCCGTGGCTACGACCCGCATCTGTCACGACGCCCTCGATGCCGTTAAGGCCCGGATGCCGTAGTTTACCGACGGAGATCTCCGGGCCGAGTCCCCCTCGCGAACGCCGATGAGCAGGGGGAAGAGGTTCCTGGCGAGGAAACCGCCGAGGATCCCGCGCGTCATATGGTGGATGTCGAGAACCCCGAGGTCGCACTCGGCCCGAGGTCTAGAGCCCCCGTTTTCCTCCTTTTATTTCTTTGTTTTTGGAATTTTGTAAGGCTGGGGAGCCCCAAGAAATACCCTTTGTAAAGCCTTTGTCTTTGGTAGTAATAAAAATTTTCTTTGGTTTCATCGAATCGCGCTCTATCATCTGTTTGTGAAGAATGCTCGTAAGATATCTCTGCTTGCACCGTTGTGTTTTCATGTCAGGTTGGCCATCTGTCTAGCGATCGTCCGTCGAGTTGATTTCGATCACTTGCCGACGAGCATGCCAAGCGCTGCCGAGTAGGTATCACCATAGGCCCCGAAGTCGAGGGGAGATCGTTTAGACCTGGACAGACTTGATGCCCCTCACTGGGGTCTCGGATCCTCTGCGGGTGACGGACAGAGCGTTGTTCGCCGTATTTGTGCTGAGCATAAGTGGGAGGCTGCTCGGTGGCCCCATGGGGGGTGCCATCTTTTGACTTCTGGCAATGCGAGTATCGACCACCAACCAGAGATGACCGAGCAGAGTAGCTGCTCAGTTGCCTCTTGCGAGGGCTTTGATCCTTCAGGACGGGAAGGGCTGTAGGAAGCCTGCCAAGGACTCTTGGCCGAGCAGGGTTTCTGCCCGGTGCCTCTTGGCGAGGGCTTTTGTCCTGACGGATAGCCGAGCGAGAGATCCTCAGGCTCAACTGCCTCTGGGAGGGCTTTTCGATCCCTGGCGTTGCGGTAGGGAAGCTACCCGCAAGGGATAGCCGAGCAGGGAAGCTGCCGAGCTGCTTCTAAGGAGGACTTTCTGGTCCCTGGCGTTGCGGTAGGGAGTCTACCCGCCAGAGACGACCGAGCAGGGTAGCTGCTCGGTTGCCTCCTGCGAGGGCTTTGATCCTTAGTGTTGGAGGGGCTGTAAGAAGCCCACTAAGGATGACCGGACAGTGAAGCTGCGCGGTTACCTCTTGGCGAGGGCTTTGATCTCTGGCGTCGTGGGTAGGGAGCTACCAGCCGGAGTTGACCGAGCAGGGCAGTTGTTCGGTTGCCTCTTGCCAGGGCTTTGATCCTTCAGGATGGGGACCGAGCGGGGTTACCGCCCAGTGCCTCTTGGCGAGGACTTTGATCCCTATCGGTTGTGGTAGGAAGCTATCAGCCGGGGATAGCCGAGCAAGGGCTCGACTGCCTCTGAGAGGACTTTGGTCCTTGGCGCAGGAGGTGCTGTAAGAAGCCTACCAAAGACGCTTGGCCGGGCAGGGTTACTGCCCGGTGCCTCTTGGCGAGGGCTTTTGTCCTGAAAGATATCCGAGCGAGGGATCCTTGGGCTCGACTGCCTCTGGAAGGGCTTTTTGATCCCTGGCGTTGCGGTAGGGAAGATACCCGCCAGGGATAGCCGAGCAGGGAAGCTGCTGAGCTGTCTCTAAGGATGACTTTCCGGTCCCTGGCGTTGCGGTAGGGAAGCTACCAGCCAGGGATAGCCAAGCAGGGTAGCTGCTCGGCTGATTCTTCATGAGGTTTCGCCCGACTATCCAGTCGCAGGTATGGGAAACAGGATCAATCGCGGCGATCGCGTGCGCAGCATGCCCATAGAATGTGGGGGGAGGCGGCGGCTGATACCGGGATCTTCAGGATGGTTGCTCGCCATGCGGACGGAGATCGGAAGGCTAACTTTGTTTTTGTGGAGTTTGCGATTCCCACAGACGGCGCCAACTAATGGAGGTCCTTTTCGGGTCTCCGTCAGATGTTGTTTTTCGTTGATCTCCCGGTGGATTTTGGTAGTGATCTTCTGTTGCGGGTGGTTCTCAATGGATTTTGATGAGATTGGTGATTTGAGGAGTTTAGCGCCGAGTACCTGCAAAGAAGTCCCAGGATGGTTTGGTACCACCGAGGACCCTCCGACGATCAAGTTAGTGCTAGATCCGAGCAGAGTAACGGCTAAGTGGAATAAAAAAATGGCTTACTTGATCCCTCCGTGATGGGAATTTATATAACGGCGGCGGCACGCAGCGGTAGCCGCGAGAGTCTCGCCGGCCGTTACGCTCCCGACGTCACGCCTGCGTGAAGAGCGGATCGTCCATTAATGGGGATCATGATGACGTGGAACGTAGGACGTTACTGACGGAGAATTTGCGCGTGGCGAAATTTGCGGAGCGGCAGTTAGGCCTGCGAGTGGTGGAGTTGGTCGGTCGGAGGGGCCGTGGAAGACGGCCTCGGCTGGGGAGCTCGGAACCGAGCAAGAGGGTTGAGGAGTCTTAGTCCCGTGGCAGTCCGGAGCGAGCTAAGGGGCCGAGGAGGCAAATTTGCAGGGGGTCCCGAGGAGGACCAGCTTGTGCTTGCAGGTCGGGTACAAGGGTGGCCTGGTCGGCCTCTATGGGCACTTCCTTCCGGGTCTTGGGACATGTCACCCGCCACGTGTCCTGATCTCGTATCGCCAATATTGAGCATCATCAAAGGGTAAACTATATTTCAAAATAACAGAATTACATCTACTTCCCGAAACCATGCCAAGTATACCATTCAATGTTTCAAATAGAGATAGCATAGGCTAAGATATCAACCATATATCGGATCGGGGTCCCTCACAATACGATACTTGCAATAAGCGATGGAAATTGTTTTGCATAACTATAGGCCACTATTTTGAACATCAGATAATATTTTGGACATCAATCTATATATTAGCTGTATCATATCGGCCAAAATATTGCCAATAATTCATCATATCAGGTTCAATGACATTATGAATAGCAGGCTTTAAGCCTTCATGGGTTTGAGAATGAAACCAGTTATCCAAATTAAGATCAAGAAAATGATATGTATTTTGGATTAATTTGATAGTATTAGCGATCCAATTTTAATCATCTTAAATAGTACCTCTGTCATTTAAAAATAACAATTTTTAAAAAAAATTATAATGAAAGGTTAATGAAGTCATCAAACAGCAGATTTTGTTAAAAAAAACATTAAGGTATTAATTAATATATAAAGTTAAGTAAATTTAAGGTATTTCAAAGCAATTTTAGATTTTTTTTTCAGTTGAGTTAAAATTTAAATTATTATTATATGACATTTTAGTACTTCACTATGCATTCTTTACGTATAAAATATTTATCTACAATGCCTAACATAGATCTGATATGTATATAGAAATCCCTAATATCAGCATTCGAATAAACATCCGATATTGACTTGTGTCGTTGATATATCATCCGATATTTGCTATTCAATATTGAAAACACTCATACGATACGATCTCGAAACCCTATTTTCTAAACCTTCATACCACCACACTACAAAAACTAGATCTAATGTTAATATTCAACAAAGAAAATGAGTGCTCAAATCATAAATATAGGATATCATCAGTAAACTCGTGCTGACAACATGAAGGTCGAATTATATCACAAGACTGAGACGAAGAAGGAGATATCGATGAGAGGATGAGACTTACTCGTGAGAAACGATGGAAATGGAAAACTCATTGGGGGTGTTTCATCGAACACCGTCTCGCGCAAAAATTAAAACAGCGACGGAATGGGGATCCGGAGGCGGCGAAGGTCGAGGGATATTGTCGGTATTGGTGTTGTCAATGTTGTTGCTGCTGCTGCGGCCGTTGTTGACGATGGCGACAGGGTCGACAATGCTAGGGCTCGGGTTTGAGAAGGAGAAGAGGTGAGGGAGTTACTAGTGTGAGAAGTGAGTGTAGGAAGTGAGGATTCAATTGATTATAGAGTTTTAATTGGGTATGAAAATTAATATATAAGGTTTTAATTAGGAGGAGAAGAGACTGTAAGAAAAAGAAGAAAGAAGAGGCGCGTTGGTTGGTTTCATGAGGGAAAAGAGAGAAATGGTAAGAAGGGAATGAAAGGCCTTGTTTTGGGTTTTGTTTTTATTTCTTATTGCTTTAGTGTTACAAATAATTGGAATTTGGGTGTGGGTTGCAGTGAAAGATGAGAATGAAAGAAATGAAAAGAAATTTGGTTTATAAAAGATTTAGCCATGCGGAATTAAAAAGCTAAGTGATTAATAGAAACGGGTTTTCGGTTCAGATAAGATAATAGGAAAAGTAGATGGATTGATTTGAATAATATATTTAATACAAAAGATAATATAGGGAAAAATACACAAAAACAAAGAAATATAGTAGAAAGATTATATGAAAGTATAGAGTTTTTGAGATCGTTACAACGCGAACGTGATGCAGGGGCATAATGGGTAGCGAGAATCTTGTATCAGCTCGCTCCAGACGACCACTGTATAAACCCCTCTTCCAGCCGATTCAGATATCTGAAACTCATTCTAATACGCCGCTACTCTGCCCTAATATTCCTCGGTATTTACCTGATCGTCGGAGGTCCTACGGTGGTTACCCATCCCGAGACTTTCCTTGCAGATAGCTCGGTGTCAACAACCACCAACTACTCATTGATATCTACACGCTCAGCTCTTATCTCAAATCTCAACTGTTCAGCACCGCTGGAAATAAGATCGACGGAGGACAACATCTGAAAGAGATTCAGACCTCCATCAGTATCCTTGTTAGACAACTTTAAGTATTTTGAGGTCTTATTTACAAATAACAATTTTTGGGGGTCTTATTTAGAAATATGAAAGTTTTGGGGTTTCTTATTGAAATATGAAAGTTTTGGGGTGGAATATAGAAAAAGCCATATACTAATTCCTCCTTTCTCTGCCATATATCTACTACTATTTTAACTACTACTGTTACAAGGGGTGAAAAAACTTTTAATTTTGAAATTGATTGGTGATGTAGCTTTTTATTTTTTCAGAGAAAACAAATAAAAAAAGACACCGTTGTTTTATATGTAACGCACATAATTATACGGCATGTCATTATTATTTTATAAGTATGATGCACCTCTTTAAATTGTCATATCATCATTATTTTACAAGTGCGGTGCGGGTAATTAAATTAATAAAAAAAATTATCATAAAAATGGCTTGCTGCGAAAACGCTAAATGCAAAAATGTTGGATTATTTAATTGAATCATGGCATTCTCCATGGTTTGAAACAAGAGCGTTGCCGACCATGTGCTGAAAAAAATGAGTGGAGAGAATTAAGTACATATATCATGAGCTAGGACCATGCATCTTTTCATTCTTTTTGTTGAAAAGAAAGCATCTAAGATAATTTTTATACACATATTATTTTTGAAGCAGTAAATCAGATAATTATGTTCTTTTATACCGAAATACGGATAAAAGGCGTATATAAATAATATCGTAATGTTTAGTAAGTATTTCTTTTACCAAAATAGAAGAAAAGATTATTTTTAGTTAGTGGCAGTAGCATTCACACTCTTTCTAATTTATTTTATATATATTTTTGATATTACCGTTTCTTCCCACCATATATATGTGTGTGTTATATATATATATATATATATAGTTAAGGGTATATATAGTGGAAGATAGAAGAAAGTATACAAAATCCTAGCTTATGATGATCAATGGCAGTTGGGACGCAATGGTTGAATGTCTTTCCAATAATATCAAGGAGCAAAGATATTTAAATTCTTGTTCTTGAATTTCTTTTTATTTTTTTTTATTTTTTCTCTTGTTTAATTTGGCTCTTATTCTTGAATACGGAAAGATTTAATTAATTCTTTTGCTCTACATGCATTTACTCAACCATATCACCCTCAACCTCCAAAAAAGGAAATAAAAGTTCATGATAAACATATCGATGTGCCCAGCCACCCCAGCCACAACCTCCACTCACTAACTGACTCTCTCTCTCTCTCTCACACACACACGCTAATGAAAGAATCAGATAGAGTCCATAAGACTCGATATTGTGCTAACAAATTTTGCATTGGGCACTTCAAGCAATCGCAGCAAACCGAACAATGCACAACTTGAAATTTAGCCAATGTCCGTTAACGAGTGAGCAGACCAACATCAGAAAACACTTCATCTTTTGAACGACCGGTATGAGCTCGTATGACTCGATGCAAAATAACGAGAAAGATAACCACGAGAAAGAACGACAAAATAAAGTACAGATTTTGTTTTCGTTTATGTTACAGCAACACACATATATAGTAACCCTTTTTTAAATAAAATCATAGAAACAGACCGCTCTGGGCTCCTCCATAAGACGAGAAAATTTTCAGTTTGGGTGACGAGTTCATTGGAAAGTATCCACTTCAGATTTTCATATTTCAGACTTTGGGACTAAGCTTGTATTGAACTTGTGTATGTAAAGTATCAGCGAGAAAAAATATAAGAGTTGTGGGAAATTATAGAATCCTCAGTTTGAGATCAGGATGCCCAGCTTTGCTTTTGTACTTCTCAAAGAGCTCCTGTAGCGACGCAACGAACTGCGCATGGACTTCATTGATCTTCACCAAACAACAAAGAAGAAACT
The DNA here is from genome assembly GCA_030015575.1 of Agapanthus africanus. Classification (NCBI taxonomy): domain Eukaryota; kingdom Viridiplantae; phylum Streptophyta; class Magnoliopsida; order Asparagales; family Amaryllidaceae; genus Agapanthus; species Agapanthus africanus. Next base: position 421,251,935 of record CM057351.1, read on the forward strand.
CATTTTCAGGTATAATTCACAAAGATCAGCAGGGTTAAATTGCTGTAGATAAAGTTATATCTATTTCACTGCTTAAAGCATGTGCGTATTTAAAAACTTATCTTACAAAATTATAAGGACTATATTTTGATGTTACGGACTTGGAAGTGCAAACTGACCATTGCAGAAAAGGAAAAGATCATAGCAAACATGGCTGCAAATGACTGGCAACTTTTTCTTCATAATATAGACAGGTTACACCAATGGAGTTGATGCTTCCGATACTGGAGAGGCCCTTGCAAAATCGATGGCCACTAGCTGTTTTATAAAAGGGGCCGTTGACATGGTATAAGAATGAATGGTTGGATTTATATTACTGGACCTGTTGTTTTTCCCCCCTTTTTCTTTTTGCTCGGGAGAGTCCTAATACTATATTAATCCCCAGTTGTAACGACCTTTCCTGTTTGTGTTGGTCGCATGCCATGAACCTGTGACCTCAGTCCTCACAATTCTCATGCCCTACCGACTCTTCCACCGCTTGGGTTAGACCGGTGACTTGGTAGAGTTCATTTTGTCTAATTGGAATTAGCAGATACTTATCCAATTATATATAGTTAGATTACAGCTTACCTATCTATAAACATTGTTCAAGTGTACATAATTTGATCTGCATGGCTTTTCCAGATTTTATCTCCCTATAGTTTCAAACTTCAAAGGATGCTTGATGACGTTCTTATTTAGACAACCATCATAACTTCTTTGCTCATCTGATCATATAAGAGTTCATAATTCATTCCTGTTCTTGGTTCTGCTAACAAAATTTTTAAACATGCACACACCTAATTTTAACTGCACTATTAGCTTCAATCTACAATATCCTTTTTGCAGGTACATCAGGTAACTATCAAGATAATGAGAAATCAAATGTCCCCACAATTGCGGCCATCATAACATACATATTACGAAGAGTCAAAACAATTCAATAAACCCCCAAAACAATTTTTAAAAAATACATACCTCATCCATTGTGGGTTTAGGGTTTTTCTTGACCTCAATGGGTCTTCCAACCACAACGTGCAAGGGTTGCCGAAACGGTATAGGTGACCTGAATAGAGACGGAACATCTTTAGATCAGATTCGTATACAGAGAAGAAATACATGCCATACACCATCACACAACAAAGGAAAAAGCATATCCAGGATACTTTAATGTATTACCCAAATCTTCCCCAAAAGACGATAGGTGTGAATTTGATCACTCTAGCGATCTGAACAAATAATTTCCCACCGGGTTTCCACCATTTGTAAACATAACTCTGCATACAATCGAAAGAAATATAAAAAATTATATTTCATTTTTCAATTTATTTTCATTTCCCCCCTTTGTTTCTTTATCCTTCATTTTCTACTCATGTTTAGCATATAAGCAAAATATATCACCTGACCAAAGCAGAAAACAGGAACAAGAGGCGTGCCCATTTCAATGGCTATCCGAACGAATCCCTTTCTTGATTTGAGGAATGCAACCTACAGTGAAAGAAATCTCAGTCTCTCAGGGATTCCATAATCTAAATGATTAAAAAAATTCAAGGCGCAAACAAAGGCACTTAATCTAAGAGTTGAAGGCTGAGCACTGAAACTTCCTCATGGAGTTCCAAAGATGCTCCATGGAATGATTTTTATATTAAATATAAGAAACTTTTAGAAACTAACAGGATACCATCAAGATACTATTTGATAAGAACATCGGAGCTTGTACAGAGCCTTTAGAATAACCAATATGCTTCCATTTGGATGCTATGAAGAAAGCTATCTCAACGCCTGGTATGACAGAAATTATACAGCATACAGGTAAAAAAAAAAGGGCTTTTGAGAACAAATTTCAAGAATCCTTATGGAAAGAACTATGCCGATAAGTTATATGGATACACTGAAAAACTCCTAGAACCAACGGAATTTTAAATGGAGATATCATGAAAGATAACCCCATATTCTGAAACGTATTTCATCTTCTTAACGCCAATAAACCCCATAAAAAGTGGGTAAATCAAGTCAGAATGGAACATATCCCCAATAACATACGCAAAGCCTTAAACTCATAAGCTATCAAGTAATTCAAAATATGTTTTCTTGAATCAAGTATCTAGGAGTCTAGAACTAAACCAATGATCAATAAATATTTACGAATTATCAGAAATGCAGATCTTAAGTCTTCTCAGTCTAAAAGTAACAGGGTTATGGTTAATAGTCTGGTATATCTATGACTACCAGGTTTAAATTTTGATTTAAAAAACTCTTACAAAGAAAATATAATTTTCCGCATGTTATTTACCATAGCTCAAATATGCAAGTGCTCCTCATAGTTTGAAACTAATTTCTAGCTACCCTACAGCTTCTTCTCATTTGTTCGCTGCATGGGTGGTTAAATTTTAGTTACCCAGCATGTTTGGAATCTGAACAATTGAGGAGAAGGGGCGCTTTATGACGCTCCATTTGCTTACATGTATGAACTATTAGCGGAAACGCCGGTTTTGGATATGAATATAGCAAACAAGAGAGAAATAAAGGAGGGGATTTATCGGCGAAAGAATACTTTGCACTAATGAAGAGAAAGCTATTTTACAAATGAATTTGAGGACAACAAAACTTTACGAGAGCTCTCAAACTCTCACAAATGCTCACTATAGCTCACAAGTATATGTGGTTTGCTTCATTTGCTTGATACCTAACTCAATTGCCCCCTTAAGGTATTTATAGAAGTCCGAACCACGGTTCTAGAACCTCTCTAGAACTTCTAGACTATTTCTAGAAGAAGTCTAGAAATATTCCAAAACAATTCTTGATGAGGTCTAGAACCACTCAACTCAATTTCTAGACTGCCACTAGAATTTCTAGAGTACTTTTAGGAGAACTCTAGAACTTGGGTTTTGGGCTCAAAAACTTGGGCTTGGGCTTATGTGATTTTTGCATCACAAAACAACATGAACAAACTATGATGATGTCACCACTTCAGTTCAATGCTGTGTGCTTTTGTGTGAAAGGTGTCATCTAGCATTACATTAAACAAAATTAACAAAAAAACATTAAGCAAGTATAGTTACAGATAAAATTACCGATCATTGGTTAAGGTTTAATCAATGCATGTGTTTGCATACATTAACGTCTCTCAGGAGTATCAACATAACCTAATTTTGAAAAGCTTGTGTCAAATTATTCTGAACACTACACTTTGGCACACATATCACACGTCCAATCTTTTGATATTCTCAATAATGTTTAAAATAAGAGCACTTTAGGGATCTTCAACTTTAGATTATATGTGAGTCTACTACCTAAAAGATTCAACTTTTTGAGCAGAAACTGTCACATGGTATCATAGCATTAAAATTGAAAACATCACAGGGTCAAAGTATGACAAAAACATAAATATTTCATCCTCGTGCTGTCGAAGGTGAGTTCAGTTATGATCAATATGTAGATATACTGTCAAACAGCTTGATAAAAGAGGTAAACAAGAACGGTCATGAATACTAATGCTTGAGAAATAACTTGAAAGTGCAAAAGACAGAGCATTTTGATGACTCTAAAGGAAAGAAAAAAGAAATACGCTTAGCTAAGGTCGAAAGCAGACCTCTGATTCATGGTCCATATGATGCATCTCCTGAACACCACCCGGTACTATTATGCAACTATATCCAGATTCGAGATACTTGTAAAAATTCTTTCTCGATGCAGGCACCAACCCTAACCATGTCCATATCTGCCTCAAAAATGGCGTGTAGAACACCTAAAACATAATTATGGGATAAAAAACATTAGGCAATGAAAACCATAGGTGCTTATGATCTGAAGACCAATTTCAAAGAAACAAAAAACAAATACATAAATACAATCCAATGGCAGAAAACCTTACAGCACTACTTGCAAGGACCTTGATCTTTGGCAATGGCATGAAACCAGTGTGGTCGGCAAGAGCACAGACAGCGATTGGCAACACTGAATGTGGCTCATATCCAAACACTGCAAATGACCAGTCTCTCAATTTTCTGAGCATCAAAAGAATCACTACTTTTTTCCCCTCGCCAACTAAGACTACATTTGCATTTATTATTGGCTAAATTGCAAGGAGACCCCTGAAACAGTATGGAACCAGAACGCATATAATCTGCACTTTGCCCTCCATTAAACTCAAATCGCTTCCTCAACAACCCCAGACCATTTGCTTTAACCAAGTGCTCTATGTACAACTAAGTGTTTCAAGAGGGGCGTAAGCAAAGACATTTTCAAGGACCAAAGTGCAGATTATTTCGGAGTCGGGTTGGTTTCATGCTATTCGGCCAAAATCGGGGTTTTCAATTTAGACTATATACACTCTAGCTTTTGTTAAAAAAATTAAAATAGATATCTCCAATAATGCAATACCATTCAAATTTAAAACCATTGAAATACCTAAACGAAACTCAAGTCAACAAGGTGTTTAACTACCAATATTAGTAAATTTGCAAGTTGTGCAATAACTTGCTCATAGAAAATAATCAAGTATTAAAAAAAATAAAGTCAACAAGTTTTCAACAACTACTAATATTAGTAAATTTTGCAGATAACTAACAAATTTACAAAATTCCAAACTCTCACCATAAGCTTGGTCTGGATGAAATGCTTTGATGTCCTCGACATGAAGAGTAATTGGGAAATACCCACATGCATATTTACATATATACCTGCGTTTTAATTAACCAAAAATGTCATTTAAAAATGAAGCAAAGAAAATTAAAAACTTAAAAATTTAACAAACCTGGACAGTTTTATGCCCCATTTGTTCTTGTCGTTCAATGGGATCACCATAAAGAAGAGGAGCAGCCCAAAAACCCTGCAAATAATGCATGGCAGGCAAGAGTAATTAAATAACCAGACAAAGCAGGGGCAGAATTTGGGGGGGGGGGGGGGGGGGGGGGGGGGGGGGGGGGGGTGTTTGGGTTGAAGAAGTATTTCTTTTTTTTCTGACGCGAGTAGTACATGACGGCGAGGGAAGCGGGGAGGAGGAGGATCGCCGTGAAGACGAGGGCGACGTTGAAATGGATGGCGCCGAGCCACAGCATCAGGGCCACGCCGGTGCCGATCACGGAATATTCCGTTCCCCTGAACACGGTGGGGCCCTCGGCATCGGCGACGGCGGGCTGACGGTCGCCGTTAAGATCGCCCATTTTCTGTGTGTGTGTGGTGGGGAGAGAGGGAGAGAGAGAGAGGGGCGAACGGGGAAGGACGTTGACGAGGGTTGCTGGCATTATTATAGGCGGTGCGCACCTGGCAAGTACTGACGTCACTTTTTGGTCAAGTTAGCTCAGCATATGGTTTCGGCTCAACTAACAGCAGCTCAAGCTAACTTACTTGACCACGTGTAATTAATGTCCTCACTTATTCCTAAATCTTTGACATTTTACATTACTAGCCTGTGTGTGTGTGTGTGTGAGTGAGAGAGAGATAACCAAGAGACCTTTTTACTTGAGGGAATTGGGGGCTTTTCCCGAAATACAAAGTTTTTGAAGGCATTTATATAAAGGGCAAACATTTGGAGGACCAACATAAAATAAACACTAATTAATTATAAAAATCTCATCGTCTGTTCTGTTTTGTAACGGTTGTTCATTGTTAGTTACAATGCATTCATATTATAAAGAACTTTGAAAGTATCTGTTTAATTTAACATACATCAAAAAGTAACAGACAAGGCTCTCTGTAACCTTGCACAGCTCATTAACAACTCCATCCATGGATAAAATTAAGCAATTTATCTAACGACTGGAGCAACATTGCTTGTTTATCCAAACAACAATTCTAACAAACTGCAGCTTGCAATTAACGCACTAACATATCAGCTCCTAGGTTTTAAGTCTCTGATAACGAACAAACTTTTATCGAAGAAAAAAGGGATAATGATTCGAGGCTGTTTGTTTTGGACTTGCATATTAGCAAAATTCTCTGAAAACTTGTCAAAATGGGAAAATAAGATGCAAGCTCTTTCTCAAAGTTTGATGAACTCCTTTATTTTCTTCAGCCAGCCCTTGTACTCCTTACCCTCCTTGCTCGTCATGTATTCACATAAGAAATCATAGAGCGATGCTTTGATGCCCCTAGCCACCAGATATCTCTTCAACGCTTTCTGCAAAGCCTTGTCCAAATCCCTAAAACCAAATAGTCCACAACATGGGGGAATAAATCAAAAACCATTGCACCCAGAGAGTAGGCACTTAGCAACCAGCAAGAAGAAACGTGAACATTGTTCCATACAAATATTATTCTCCTGGTACTTGCTAAAATTGAATAACGTATTGAAGCTTTGTTTCTAGAAAATTGTATGTTCGGTCTTATAAGAGTAGGATGTAATCAGGCAATCATGCTAGTTGTTATATCTTATATGCCAATAAAAATAAAAATAAATAATAATAATAATAATAATAGAACCTTTTTACATAAATATTCTGTTTGCAATTTCTAAATTTTTAGTTTGAAAAACTGAGGGTGTTTACTTGTTTGATGACCACAAAAGTTTGGGATAATGTCATAATGTGTTTGGGTACTTGTAAATGGATATTCGATGCATCCTATACGAAAATTAAACTATGAACTACCACATTTCTAAGTTTGATAGAAGGCAATTAACAGCAACTTTTTTTGTAAAACATGTGTAAGTTGGGTGTAGTTGTAGCGTCGTAACAATTCATACTTCTAATCTCCATGTTCCAATTTTTCTACATGGAAAAATGATGGATTAGAGTTAAGTCTTCCAACTCTAATTGTATTCTAACATTTTTATATGTTCCTATAGTTGAAACCACATGGGACCCAACTTCGCCCAACCAAACATTTTATACGAAGAGATAAATAAAAGTATTTTTACTTTCAAGGATGGCATGCCTTAGATGCCCCCATGGCATGTAAATAGATTCCCACTTGAAGAGGCACATGAAGTCAGTTTGAAATTCGAAGATATGTCAAACGCCCAAGCGTTTGCATTATAATTGTTGAGATTTATTTCTTTCGTCAATGATACCATGGCATTAAGAAAGACAAATTGATATTCCCAAATGTATCCACAAAGACTGGCATAATGGCAATTCTATAGCAAATCGAAAAGAAATAATTTTCATGTCTTGGGTTGAAATTTGTAATTCCAAAACCTGAATCCCCAAAAGTTCTTTTTTTGCCTTTGACCTCCAAAACCTTTAACATCGTAATTTAATTAAAGAGGAGAATATATGATAATGCAACTGAATCAAACAGATCAAAAGAGAAAGAGACTTACGAGAATTCAGGCCCTTGATAAGCTCCATCATCAGAACCCACAGATTTTTTTACCAGCACTCTTTCAATTTCAAGCTCCTCTGAATTGAGATTGCAACAGAATTCTAAGATAGTGTTGTGTTGGTAGAGTGATGATAATTTGTCGATTGTTACAACCAAAGAGACAGTTGGCCGGAGAGCATCACTTGTGTCGTCGTCATCCTCATCTTCATTGTCCTCATCCCCGGCCTCCTCTCCATCATCATTCATGTAAACAGTAACTTGGATTTCCTCATCTCCTATCGTTCGATCGAGGGTGATGGATTGATCTCCAGGATTATCGGTGATCTCAAAGGGAACATCTCTTGGCAATACAACTTCCTGTGAAAAGGATGTCCATATTGAATCGACACAGTTGATTACATGAAGAAATTTAGATTACATAGCACAAGAAAAATGTATACTCAGCAATGAGCAATTATGCATTCAAGTGCTGATCAGTAAACAGAAGAAATGTCTTTCAGGACAATTTTCTCTATGAAAGGAAACATTTCGCCTCTTGGAAGTGTTTAAATTTGCATGTTTATTCCCAAAGAATACCATTTTCCAACATTATTCGACCATTAGCCATATATAATCAAAACACCAGAGAACTTAGATGTTTCCGATGGTGACAACAACAAAAGAGTTACAGAAAGAATTGGTCTGCTACTATCTTTATGAGTAAAGGTAGAGGAAAGTGTTCGTAAGCACACTTTACTAAGCAATCATAAACAACAAGGAACCAAAGAGGGGGTTTGAGGCTTGCTCACATTGGTGGGACAGCTGTCTCCAGTCCCCATCCCTCTTTTGTTTCTTGTTGTTTATTATGGGTGACGATATTGCCAAACCCTTATTTGATAAATCCACATAAAAACATATGTATGAACAAAATTAACCCCAACTACATTAGCCTTTAATTCCCTCTTCCCAAATCGCATCTCATCGCCCCTTCCCCGCCTGTGACCCCTCACCGGCCGTGTTGTAACCCTTAACATCTCTTCCTCTGACCTCACCGGCCACATCCCCTCCCTCATCATCTCCTTCCTCTCCCACCTCCGCGTCCTCAACCCCTACAACAACCTCCACCCTCTCCTCTAGCTCCAGAGTTCCTTGACCCTAGTGGATCGGTTGAAATAAAAAATAAAGATTTTGGTATGCGAAAAAATAGAATCTAATCCACTTTTCAATCAAAAGAGTCGGAGTAATTTATTTTGTTTGAAATATAGAAGTTCTATTTGCTCAATGAATTACCCCCCCCCTAACGCTTTTTGTTTGTCTACTACTTCTTATGAATCGAAACAAAGGAGTTCAGATAGACCTGGAAAAGAAGAAACAGTAATCTTTGACGAGCAAGAGAAAAATCATTATTATTTCGATACAAGACGACACAAGAAAGGGTAGAAAGTCCTTTTTCTTGTGCGCTAAGATCGGTGGCATGTTTGGAGGCAAGATCGGCGCCATCAAGTACCAGTTCTCCGACGAGGACCTTGACATCCTCATCTCGATAATGTTGCGACAGGATCTCAGCAACATGATGAAGGAGCTCGATCATGTTGCCGACAAAGCTCGGGAGGCTGTGGATCTTTATGATCTCGCGAACGACGGCCATCCTGTGATCGACAAAGGGCAGTGCTACATCGACGCCGTGAACGGGATCAGGATCAAGCGGAAGGACATTATAAAAAAGAAAAAAATTAAAGACTAATACAGTTGGAGTTAATTTTGTCTATACACAAGTTTTGGTGTGGATTTACCAACTAAAGGTTTGACAATATCGCCATCCATTTATTATTGCCTAGGAAAGTGTTGCTAAGGAAACTTTCCTCATTAAGGTAATGTCCCTTGATTTTAAGATCTTAAGTATGATAATCAATTCCTTGGTCGGCAGAAAATGACATCTACAAAAAAAGGTAATTTATCTAATATTATAGTGCAAACACGAGGGGGGTATGTGGCACTACCAATTTCAATTTGATGAACAAATTTGGGAAAAGGGAAAAGTATCTTAATTCTTAAGCAGTCCACCTTATCAAGATTTTTTATTCGATATATTCAAAAGGCAACCATCACCGCAAATCCTGAATATGTAGCTAGGGGAGTTCAAAAAACTACTATGGTTTTAAGAGAAGATTTTAAAAAATTAAAATAGTGGGGGGAAACTGCTCTAATCTCCTATGTAGCACACGTTGCGATACGGATACGGGATACTACTATAGTTCACAACTAACTTTATTAAATGCTCCATTCATTCAAGTTTCAAAGCTCGCTCGCTCCCTCTCTTCTCCTAAACCATTTAGGCACCATTATCCAAGTCATTCATTTTAATAACCAATAAAATACCTATAAACTCTTCTAATAACTTACAAAATCTTCTGAATAGCCATATTCTCTAGTGTGGAACTAGCGTGTTTGTTCTCCATAGACTCCATTCTAGAACGAGTGTGTTGTTCTAAACGGAAATAGCATGTACAAAAACAAAATTTATGGTAAAACAGGCACGGACAAGCAAAACAAAATGATGTTCCATATCATGTATCGCGACAACATATAGAAAGCAACATCAAAATTACAACTTGTACTATGTTGAAGTCAAAACTAGATTATCTTCTGAGGCATTTAGTTGTAACATTAGGCCCTTAGCGGGTTAGAGGATATGATACCTGTTGGGGCCCATTGGTCTCGGCGCACTCGATCTCGGTCTCGAGAGCATGAATGAGGCTATGATCGGCGCGCGTGATCTTCTCATCGGCGGTGGATGTGATGAATCGGCTCGAAATCGAAGAAGAATCCTTCGTTGGGGTTTGATGGATAGGAACGAGAGGAGAAGCGGCGGCAGAGGAATAGTGACGGAGGTTGGAAATGGGGGAAGACGACGAAGAGAAAGCGCAGCGCAGGGATCTTCGAAGGACGATGGAGGCAATTGAGGACGACATTTTCTTGTTTCTTTTCTTTCTAGGGTTTTCTTTTCTTGAGGGCTAGGGTTTAGGGTGCAAGTAAGATGAGAAAATGGGGATTTTGATTGCGGTGAGTTTTCTTGAGGAATAGGGTTTAGGTTTTAAGAGGAGAAAATGGGGATTTGGAACGTCGACTGCATGGGCTTCAAGTTTGGGCCTTTCTGTGCAGCCTTTTAGTGGAGCTCATTTTTTTGCCTCTCCCTCTTTAGTGCAATTTTTGGGGCTTTTTTTTTGATATAGTACGAGTTAAATAATTAATTATTAAAATAGGAGAGTTGGGTTTAAAATTTGCAAAATAGGACGGTTTCGCCCCTTCACCCCCAACCCAGAATAGGGGGCGGGTTTCTAGAACCCGTCTCCTATATAAAATATAGAGGGCGGGTTCTGGGAACCCGCCATCTATATAATAATATAGATGGCGGGTTCCCAGAACCCACACATATATAATTATAATTATAATTATAATTATAATTATTTTAAAAAAATTTAAAAATAAATAAACATAAAATATATTTGAATAAAATAATAAAATTTTATTATATCAATATTTTGTACAGAATGAATCGGTCAAAATTTACAATACAAAAAAATCCAATTTGTTTGTAAAATGTAAATTCTATCTCGACGGTCAAATTTATAATAACAAAATGAATCCGTCAAATTTATAATACTAAAAAATCCTATATGATTGTAAAATGTAAATAACTATCGTTTTCCTTTTCCCTTTCCCTTATGAAATCCGAGGAGGCTTGACGTAAGCCTATGCCTCCTGAGATGACTGGAGGACCCACCCGTTTCTTGGGTAGATGGCGGCGGCGTCATCGTCTGCTCTTCTGCTTCGGCTTCGGCATCGGCTTCAGCTTCGTCTTCAGCAGCGTCTTGGACAGACTGTTGTTCCGCAAATCCTGAACCTGAATGTGGGACAGGTGTCGGATATGTGCTGCCTCCCAACAACTGTACGTAGGACGATAAATCTGTGTCCCAACTGGGCAGTTTTAGCGAAGAACCTGTCCCGGTTTCATGCGTCTGCTGTTGCACAAAACCTGTGCCCCATGGCTGCGCAAATCCTGACCCCTAAGATTACTGTTGCTGCGCAAAACCTGACCCCCAAGACGGCTGTTCTGCAAAACCTGACCCCAAGACTGATGTTGTTGCGCCTGTCCGGTATGCCAGGGCTGCTGCTGACGGTATGGTGATCCAAACCACTGGTCCTGCTGCGCTGGATCTCCGTGATGCTGCGGCTCTGGTGCCGGCTCATACTGCGGTTCCGGTGTCGGCTCATACTGCTGCTCTGGTGCCGGCGATAAATATTGAAGAATATTATATGAACCGAATACACCACCAATTAATTGGTTTGCACTTGTAAATAGAGTCTGAGTTTCCGGACCAGCATCAGTCGGGTATGGTTCATGCACCATTGTTTGTATAAGATGCAAACCACGAGCCTGTCGTTATATTAGAAATAAGAAATAAGTATTGACTCATACCGCCGGATGTTAAAAAGTAACATAATATAAAGAATTCAACTTACCAAATCTCGTTCCACGTAGCCTCTAGGCTCGTACCACGAGATGTTTAGGAAGTTGTTAGGGGGAGCAGAAAGATATCTTATGGTGACACGCTTATACCACTGTAGATATGCTTCGGTAGCGTCGGTGGCTGTTTGGTCACCTATTTGCTATAAGGCAATATTACGCTGCCTATCCTCCCATCTCAGCAAATATTGATAATGACGCTCCCTCCAATCACGCTCCGCCTTTCCTCCTCGCATGTCTCCCACTATTGTCATAGGCGAAGGCGGCGGGACAGGAATATATTGCGATCTATTAAACTGTCGCAACACACGGTCCGGGAGGTGCATGACAACGACATTAACGCAGAGGAGTGGGTATCGAGCCCGCCAAACCGGCTCTCCTTCGATATAGATGCCGGGTAATCTTTGCAGACGATCTGCTGTATAAGGCGTCCACATGAACTGCGTAAATAACATAGTACAAAAATTGTGATGAAGCTATTTCAAAATTTAAAAACAAACTCAATTACCTAAGTTATGGTTACCTGAGTCGCCTCCATCCGATCCAACTCATCTCTGTAATACCCGGTTCCTTTATATACACCAATATCCGTATTTTATAAATTGGATTAGGCTGTGGAATTTGGGTTAAGGGAGAGGGAAAATATATATATGGAAAAAGGGAATTAAAATACTACAAATAATTTATAAATATAAATAAATAGATTTGTAAGTAACCCATTTTATAAAATACGGATATTGGTGTATATAAAGGAACTGGGTATTACATCTGTTACGCCCCCTTCCCAAAATACGGAATACGAGGGGTTGAAAAGGCTAGCCATGCTCCTACGGTCGAGGTAATATCTCTCCGTAGTCACACTTCGGCTTCTAACTTTACGTGGTAATCAGTAAATAATGCACAGGTAATGAGAAATGCAGTAACTGAAACAAAACAAATACAAAGAAATAACCTGATGGAGATCAAAAGAGTATAGCTCTGGATAGCTGATCAAGATGTCCACGATGTACGTCTGGTCCCGGTCCAAGCTAGATCCACTTCTCACTCTGAGCATGCATACTCAGGCCGTCAGAGCGACGCGGTAGCAATATATATAGGTGCAAGTGGTAACTCGTACAGTAATAATGAATATATAACAGTAAATCAAGATAGTAAAGATGTGAACATGAAGTAGGCAATGTGGGTGTCTAAAAGAGCAGGGGAACAATAAAGCAGTAAAATAATATGCCATGTGTGTTGATTCAGTAAGCAATGCATGTCAATGTCACTATCCCTATCAGTCTCTAAGTCTCACTGTACATGTCACTAAGCCTATCGTCAGTCCAAGTGTGAGAGTCAACCACTCGTGAGTATCCCCCACCCAAGGGTAGGACCCAAGGGCAAGGGACCACGGGCCCAAATAAAACGCACGGTAATAATCAGTGATAACCCTGTAAATCTCCATATATCTCCATATATATATGCCGGTATGGGACTCCCGAGATTCTGTTGAACTCACACTCAAACTACCCCACACCCCGTGGTCTACATCAAACACCAACCATAGACTCAAATACCGGTCGGTCCATGACAAGTCTGCGTGAGAACTGGAGACAAGATCTCCATCAAGCATGTCCCGACTGATACCCAAGATCAATGGACAATATTTGGTGCCTTACCTGTGACACCCATATAAGTGCTTCCATAAGTGTACCATACCACTTATAGTCACACTTATACACGTCCCACAGACGTCGACAATGTAATAGAACAATAGGGTCCACTAATTGTGCACAAGTACGTGTCACTTTCACTTATCCATTCATGCACAAACACTAACGTACTTGCCACAATCACCACTAATACCTAACACTGGGTAATGCACATGATCACTAGGTTACCAATGCAATGACATATATATGATGTGATGAGAAAACAGTAGGTAAGGCATGATTAAGATGTCATAAGTCAATATCCTACCACTTGCATAATTTATCATAAATCATACATGCCAAATTTAGCGAAACAATGAACATGGGATAAGTAGTATGTTTGATTATCTATCCAGCAAATTTAGTTTCACGTCAAACGGGTTTCAGGATCACTAGATATGGCCATTTCATTATAAGCGTCCACTGCTGGAAATCCGGTTTCAGAATCGGAAGTCCGTTTCGTAACGCATTTTAATCCTAGTTGGGATCAGAATTTAGTGACACTACAGTTGAATGAAATTTAAGGTTTTCAATAGGGTTTTCAACGCAACAGATGGATTCTCAATTGCGTCTATACGTCAGGAATTATGCACTATTCAACACTAGAGTATTAGTTCTGGTTCTGTTTGGGACTGCTATACATCCCGATCTTTTAAATTGCAGTTTAAATATTAAACGATGATAAAACGGGGTGAAATCACTTGCGTTATTTAGCTAACAGTTTTATCTTCAATAAGGTGTAGGGTTCGCAACATAAGAGTTCAGGAAACAAGGTAGTAAACATTACGGGACAGAAAACAATAACCAGAGTTGCTCTGGACTGCAGTCCAGAGCCGCTCTCCGAACCGATTCTCGTCATAATTTCAGTACAGAAACAATTAAGAACTTGCATAGGGTGATAGGTCGTTGAGTCGGCTTCGATTTGAGCCCTTGAATGCATCATTTCAATATGTACAGAATAAATTGTGATTTTAACAAATTTCAGGTGCGGGAAATTCCCAGTTTTTACGGGTGTAATTGGGGGTGTTCGTTTAAGCCATTAGCAGTTGTATTTTCCAGTAACATTTCTACACAGCGCTCATTTCCACACAGGCCAGAATATGCAATCAAGTTCCGCCAAATTAAGTGAAGGTTTTCATTCGGATTTTGCATCGAACAGTTATGTCATATAAGGTTTCATGAAACGCAGACGTAAAATTTGTAGTATTATGAATTGTAACGGATATAATATAGCATGCAGCAAGTAGGGTACTTGCCTGGAGGCGCTTTGGCGATGCACGGTAGCGGCAACGACACACGCGCGGCACGGATGTGAAAAACGGTCGTTGCGATGAAACCGGAGTTCGCGAGCCTTGGAATTGCAATAGCATGGCCTCGAATCCTTGCTTTTGATTGGCTACAGCTTGCACTGATCGACGTGGGTGGCGGTACTTGAAGGCTCCAAGTTCGCAGAAATGAGGCCGTCGATGGTGGATGGGTCGTCGCGCAGTTCTGGTCGTAACCGGAGCAGGTGGAGGTAGCAAAGGGATCTCGGTTCGGGGCTTGGGGTTAGTAACGAGCTGCGGCGCAGGCTGGGGTCGCGATGGTCGTGACGGGGAGCTCAACTTGGCTGCAGGAATTGGCCCGGGGCTGGTGCTCGGCTACTTTGGACTTCGGGAGAGGTGGATGCAACGACGGTGGCCGGTGCATGGAGGTTGGTTCGGTGCAGGCGCAGAGAGATAGGGCGGCGGCTAGGAGAGGAAGTCGGTCGGAGTTGTAGCCTCGGCTAGGGCTGCTGGCAAGATGGTTAGCATGGGTTTTGGGTTCTTGGCGATGAGGGAAGGTGGAAATGGTGGATTCGGTTGAGTTGTAGAGCTTGTGATGGTTGGGTAGTGCTCGGTGTGGAGAGGAGGAGGAGGCCGGAGTGATGTTTCTGGTGTTGGAGGCGGCGGCTTGTCGGCAACGACGGGGCAGGGGCGTAGAGAGAGGAGAGGGGGTAAGTTGGGGAGAGATCGAGGGTGAGCAGGGAGGGAGTTGGAGAGACGAGGAGGGGTTAGAGGAGTTCGAGGGGCGCACGCGAACGTAGTCGTAGGTTCGTGGGGGAACGTGGGCCGGCGACGCGGTTTGGGCGACGAGGGAAGAAAACGAGCGGGAAAAATGGACGTGGGGAGGAAGAAGAAAGAGAGCGGGCCGGGTCGGTTTTGGAGAGGGCGCGGGCTTGGGCCAGGCTGGGGAAAAAGGTTTAATTCATTTTTTTTTTTTGAAAAGAAGGGAAATGGGAGTGGGCCGGGCTTAGGATGAATGGGATATGTTATTTAAAAAAATAGTTTTTGTTTTGGTGGCTGAGGATGGGATTATGTGTTTGGTTTTTGGGCTTTGATTAATTTCGTTGGGCTTGGTGAGGGAAAATTGGGTCGGGGATTTAATGTTAATAAAAAAATTAATTTGGATTGGGCTGTGGGATTTGAGTTAGGGGAGAGGGAAAATATATATATGGAAAATAAAAAGGATCGGGAATTAAAATACTACAAATAATTTATAAATATAAATAAATAGATTTGTAAGTAACCCATTTTATAAAATACGGATATTGGTGTATATAAAGGAACCGGGTATTATATCATACCACCCTTACAAAAATTTCGTCCTCAAAATTTAAAATAAACGATAAGCTACAAAGTAATAAGCGAAAGGCTACTACATCGAGCACTAACACATAGTGATTTACTTAAGACAGGTGGATTAAAAAAAACTTTGAAGATCTATATATGTAAGAATAACACGCTAAAAGGATAGGTCTAAATAAGTATAAGGCAGAAACAAATATAAGGGCAAATTATATGTACAAAAGAATAAAATAGCAATAACGAGTAATAACATTCGAGGCGTGCTAGATAAAATCGAAATCCTAAATATGTGCACACATACGTATATCAAAAGTAGCGCAGCTAAAATAATAAGTGTAAGGCATAACTATAATGAAATAGTGAAGGATTTGTCAGTAGGTTAAAACATTTTAGAATAACGTGTCCATCAAGCAATTTTAACATAATTTAGAAATCGCATGGTGAAAATAAGAAACATAGCACAAAATAATATGTGCAATATATGGTTGCGCTACCGAAAAAAATGGGAAGAATAGTAGTACTTAAAATGCATAAACGGAAATAGTTAATAACACACACTTTTTGATAAACACAAAATAATGAAAACTAAATTTTTGAATAACGATGTCTCTAAATATAGTTAGGGTAACAGGAAATAGCAAAAAAATGATTAGGGGCTAGCTAGGGTAGGGATTACGATGGAGTATGGCTCATTCAAAAGGTCGGAGTGTGACACTTTAAACTGAAGGTCGAAGAGACCAAGGTCGGGTTAGCCCAGGGTGTAAGGGTGAGCAGCAAGGAACCACAGGAGGGGAAGGGATGTATGGAAAGGAAAACGGTCGATACATCATGTGAATCAAAAAATCCGAAGGGTTAGCTAACTCGAAAATTTCACTATCAATTTCTCCTCCAGAAGAATCTCAAACGAGGCACATACGAAGGATGAAGGGTGGCCCATCCAAAAGATCGAGGTGCGGTACTTTTTTATCTAAGCGAGAGTCAAAATAGCACAAGGTGCAGGGGTAGACTGTCAGGGATCTCAGGAGGAAAAATAAATGTATAGGGGAAACAGTCAAGCATCGTGTGAACCAAAAAGATCAGAAGATGAGCGAACTCAGCAAATTTTATTTCATTTCAGAAAAGTCCGAACAAGGCATCCACGACGAATAAAAGATAGCCCTAAACTATACGTATATTTTATTTGGCCAGAGGAGACGAAGGCTCAAACACGTCAGTCACGATTGTGGAGGTGCAGCAGGTTTCGGTAGTCTCGCGCGCTCAAATAGGGTGTCCATTCCCATATCGCCTCGCAGGGGATCGCCACTGGTGTTTCCCCCAATCAGAGCAAAGCTCTGTTGAAATTCAAAATTCAAAATTTTGAAGCAACGCTTCAAATCTCGGGCGCAACGCACCACATGTCAGGCGCTGATATGTCAGCGCAGCGCCCAAGAAGGCGCGCCCAATCAGAGCAAAGCTCTATTTTAAGCAAAATTAAAGGAAGCAACGCTTCAGTTGCGCAAGCACTGCGCTGCGCGACACGTGTCGGCGCAGATGCGCTAGCGCAGTGGCGCTGCGCTGTGCGCTGCGCGACACGTGTCGGCGCAGATGCGCTAGCACAGTTGCGCTGCTCTGTGCGCTGCGTGACACGTGTCACGCGCTGGGGCATTTGCGCCAAACAGAATTAAGATTTTAAAGAAATCTTTCTGTTCTTGTTAAAACAAGAAGATTTTCTTCTGTAAAACAGAAACCCTTGGATCAAAGATCCAACGGTGGGGAAAATTCCCCAAATCACTCAGAGAAAGATCTCTTTAACAAATTTAACTAATTTATGGGCACTATAAAAAGGACCCTATGCCTCAATTCAAAAGCATCAACATTTTCTAAAAAAAAAGAGAGAGAGAAAGAGAACTCTGAAGAACTCCTCAAGAACAAAAAGGTAAAAACCTTTAGAAGGAAAAGAAAGTTTTCTTATGAACAGATCATAGATCTAAAAACAAGATCAATGATCTTTAATAAAAAAAATAATAATAATAATAAAATAGTGCTTTACACTTTTATGAACCTTTGATTCTTTGAGATAAGAAAAACAAGAAAAACTTATCTTTTCTTTGATCTAAATTAGATCAAGAAATCAAATAGTGCTTTGCACTTCTGTTCTTGAATCTAAAAGATTCTTAGTGCTTTGCACTTCCAAATTGCACTGTTGCGCTCTTGGGAGAGCGCACGTGTCAGCAGCGCAAGCGCAGCGCACTGCGCTTGCATGACACGTGTCACCATCATAAGCGCTTGCGCTTTCTAATTGGCGCAAAGCGCCTGAAAATGCAATGCATTTACAGAAGGGCCAAGCCCAATTAAAAAGGGCCTAACAGGCCGAATTAAATGCAATGCATTATTTTAAAAAAGGGCAGAGCCCAAATAAAAACAGATGCTGTGCATCATTTATAAAAGGGCAGAGCCCAGATAAAGGTCTAATAGACCAAACAAGAATGCCCTGCATTACTAAACAGGAGCAGAGCCCCAGTAAAAGCCTATTAGGCCAAAAACAAATGAAAATGTTGAACATTTTCAACTGGACTTAGCCCAATTCTGGCCGTAAGTCCTAAATTAAATTGAACTGAGCACAAATGCTCTCTCAAATCAATTTACCTCCGGTTCGAGGGTACATCTCTGAACTCCTCTGACACCCATCGTTGTAATCCTTCAACGACGTCAGAGAGGTGACAGGTCCCGATGACCACACACCGATACGGACTGCGGGGTCCTTAAACTCGTGGACCGAGACGTCCTTAAACTAATATTGGACCGAAACGTCCTTAAACTAATATTGGACCGAGACGTCCTTAAACTAATATTGGACCACCACGTCCCTAAACTGGCGATGGACCGAAATGTCCTTAAACTAATGACGGACCACCACATCCCTAAACTGGAATACGGACCACCACGTCCCTAAACTGGAACACGGACCACTACGTCTCTAAACTGGAACAATAGAGCCTCCAAATGCTCTTTTTTCGGATCTAAACGATCCCGTTTAAGTTGATCTTAGCCCCAAACAGGGCTAACGTATCCTTAAACATTCAAACGGACTATAAAACTCCAAATCGACTTTGGTTCAAAGGTACATCTCTGAACTCTTCTGACACCTATCGTTGTAATCCTTCACGACGTCAGAGAGCTGATGAGTCCCGACAGCCATATATTAAATGGATCACCACGTTAAGTTGATCTTAGTCTCAAATCAGACTAACGTATCCTTAACGAACGTTTAAGTTGATCTTAGCCTCAATACGGCTAACGTATCCTCAAACTAAAAACACCAAACCCAAATCTAAGTAAATGCGGATTTGGACTAATCCACGTCCTACGGGCGACGGCATTATTCAGTCTCCGTATACAATCCACGGGCAACCACAAACAAAACAAACACACACGACACGAAGTGAAATTCTGGAGAAAGAGAAAGTTGTTACCGCGATGCGGTAGCGTAATTAACTGCAGGGGCTTGCGCCTGCAGGGAAAAGCGTCCCCACAATCAAAAACCCCTCAAGCGAGGGGAAATCTGACGAAGTCTGCTACATCGGCCGCATCCGTCTAAACCTCCGATACACGGTGCCATAAATCAACTTGGCATCTTCGGAGAGGTAGACGGATAAAACCATATAGCATCTGCCCTGAACCCCAGCGTCAGGACATCGCAGTCTTGTGCGCCGCCTTTCGGAGGGGAACAACTGGAAGTTCTTCTGCCATGGGGTCTTCTGCTTCTGGCACTTCTTCCTCGACCGGAGCTTCTTCATCGAGGTCTGATTCTACGTGATCCTCTTCTGCTGGATCTTCCTCCATAAGATTTTCCTCCACTGGATTTCCTTCTATCGGGTCCTCCTCGGATCTTCCTCTATCAGGTTCTCCTCATTGTCGTCAGAGTCGCTGATTATGTCGACTTCTGGGGCCGCGGATCCCTCACCCTCGGAATTGCTGTTTCCGAAAATAACCCGTGGGCCGTTAATCTCGTCATCTGATCTTACCAGCATGTAGTCCGAGGAAACGCACGACCGTGTGTCCTCATCTAGAGGCGGCGCTGCTCCAAAGTGGGCCATGACCTAAAAAGAGGGAGTCATCATTAGGCAGTGGGACACATTACGAAGATATCCAAGGATACGGTGGCACATGGAGGATATGCTGGAGGCAAGGACGGAAAGGTTAGAATGTAAGAATGCTGATGCAATGAATAGTATAAATAAAGTGAGAAGCAAGAGAACGATACATACATCAAAACTCAGAGTTTTATTGCATCCAGCTAAAAGTTCGACGGATACAAGATTTCAAACGAGAAGAAATATTTATAAAAAGTGACAACATCTTTATTGAAAGCAGAAAACGTAATAATTCTTCTTTGATTTCTGGACTGCTGCATTCTCGTCTCGCGAGTTGAATCCTGCGTGGGATCCGCACTATCCTTGTCACGCCCCGCTTCCCAAAATACGGAATACGAGGGGTAGACAAGGCCAGTCATGCTCCTACGGTCAAGAAAAAGTCCTGCCGTAGTCACACTTCGGCTTCTAGTTTCTCATGGTAAACAGTAAACAATGCGCAGGTAATGAGAAATGCAGTAACTGGAACAAAACAGTAAAATGAACTGACCTGATGGGAAACAAATGATATAACTCTGGATAGCTAAACAAGATGTCCGTGAAGTGCGTCTAGTCCTGGTCCAGGCTAAATCTTCTCCTCACACTGAGCATGCATACTCAGGTCGTCAGAGCGACACAATAGCAATATAATATATATAAAATCATGTGATAATTCTAACAGTGATAATGGTTATGTATAACAGTAGATCAATGGCGGTATGGATATGAACATGCAGTAATCAATGCAGCGGAAACGGTAAAAGCAGTAGAATGATATGTCACGTATGTCAACACAGTAAGTAAGATATATCAATGCCACTATCCCTATCAGTCTCTAAGTCTCACTGTATAGGTCACTATGCCTATCGTCAGTCTAAGCGTGAGAGTCAACCACTCGCGAGTGTCCTCCACCCAAGGGTAGAACCCAAGGGCAAGGGACCACGGGCCCAACATGTATATCACGGTGAATATCACATACCCTGTAAATCTCCATATATCTCCCTAAATATATAAGCCGGCATGGGACTCCCGAGATTCTGTTGAACTCACACTCAAACTACCCCACACCCCGTGGTCTACATCAAACGCTAACCATAACCCTAAATACTAATCGATCCGTGACAAGTCTGTTAGTTATATGTATGCCCTAGAGGCCATTACTGTACATTGGATGTATATTGTAGTGGATGCTAGGACATATATAGGTAGGACTTTCTTGCTCGACATGATAGTACGCTATCTGGTTGATCTTTATCTTAACATGTATACTTTCTGTCTCTCTGATTACATGTTGATAAAGCCCTTAGGATGTATACTCGACTTCCAGGACTATGATGTAGATCATACTAGTGGGGCCTGCGTAGTCCATGAGTACATCCTTCAATGTTCCTAGTCGTGGGAATATCGAGACGGGGCATCGATATTCCAGAGTAGACTAGCGTATATCTTCTCGACCCATGCGATGGGCGATGGATGATCCCATATACATTGGTGTTTGACATCAGAGATGGTATACGGGTACTCAGTGGAGACTGGGTACACTGAACGGACTCGCCGAGAACTCCCAGATGGTATTATACCTCACGTCAGATGGCAGTTCTCTGGTGACACTGGTGCAGCTTAGTCTGTTGACCCGAGATCGTCATAGAGTCTTGTGTGTCTCCCACTGTGCTTTGATTTCCACCCTACCACGGCTCTACTGAGTCGTGCAAACAGGTGGTTTTTGGGTACAGTCCCGATTCACATGGAGGCAATGAGCGATAGGAGGGGATTCGTCTCTCCCGGTATTGGGGGTTGATGTTGTGCTATGCTCGACTGGCCATAACAGGAAATCCCTGGCCAGGGTTGCAGTGATATACTGGTAAGAGTTATCAGTATTTTCATGATTGTTATGGACCCTACGTCGGCATAACTTATCGAGCTATTGGGGTCTGACGTTTACCACCCCTAGGCGAGATATGCGACATATCAGACGAACAGACCGGACTGTACGGTAAGTGTTACTGGTTGGATTCACAGGAGTGTGAGCGGGCTTGCTCGTCGATCTTCTGATCGCTCAATACCCGGGTGGCCGTTACGTTTAGCAGACCGCTTGCGGCTTGTGGGTGTTTGATATGATCATCACCTGCTGCCGGCGTATTGACGAGTCTTTAGAGTCCTACACAGAGGTTTCCTGGCTCAAGCGAAACGAAATAGGAGCGCATATGAGATATGTGCGGGACCGAGAATAATGCGTGTATGTGATACCGTATTCCATTCTCGCGATAAATGTTCGATTGGTTGTATGCGATATAACCTAGTTATCGAATCAAAGATTGATTCGATAAGCCGATACATAGGATACTAGTCGGTTATATGCAATATGACCGGATCGTTAAATCAAGTATTGATTTAATGATTTAATGCATAATTATATATTTGATATATTACTTTGCATTAACTAGTATTGGTTCACTTTAAATGGATTTTCTCACTTGAAGTTCACAAGTTGTATATGTGATATACTTTTGTGCACTTGTTTGTATCATGTTTGATGATACATGCTCACTTGGGTTTGTGTAAAGAATTAAACCATGGTTAAGTTAATGATTAGGGTTTACATTTTTCTTATTCATTTATTTATTTTTTTCATTTTGGAAAAGAGAAATAAGGAATGGTGGCTTTCTTTCTTTGTTTGTTGAAGCTTCATGAAGCTTTGAACAAGTCCACCATTCTTGTCTCATGCTTAACCCTAACCATTCAAATTAACCATAGTCTATTCTCTACACCTAACCATGGTTAGAATATGATAAGTATTCATATTATTTTCCTTTTTGGGAATAACTTATGATATTCTTTCTTCATCTTCTTCTTCTTCAACAAAGGAAGAAAGCTTGCCTCCATCAATGGCAAATTGAGAAAAAGAGTGAGAAATCCAATTCTAAAGTGAACCCACATCCTATTTCTTCATCCTCTACCTTTTGCCAAGTAGTATAGGGTGTTTTCTTCACAAGTTTCATGACTTGGTGAAGTTGGAGTTTGATCTTGAGTTGCCTCGACGTAGATCATCTTCGGCATCGAAGTCGACGACCTAGCCCGCCCATTTCTCCGATGAAGCCGATGCTAGAGCCCTGGATTCGATTTGGACAGCGGAGGGACGTCATCATGGAGCATAGGAGGTGGAGGACCGGATCTACAAAGGTTGTAGCTTCTTTCCTTTAAGTTAAAGTTGTTTACTTGCATCGCATCACCTATACATCTAGTTAACGATCCGTATTAGGGTTTGTAGGCACATGGAAATTTTTGAATTAGCCATGTTTGATCACTTGTGAGACCTCATTTGTGTGCCTAGGAACCCTACAGTGGTATCAGAGCCTAGCTAGAGCCTTAGGCGATGCGTAGACGGAGTTAGAAGTCCGATCGAACCGAAACCCTAACCCAAAAATGCTCTCTGTACATTTTTTAATTTCGGGGATTTTTGAGAAATAAAAATATGCAGAAAAACCAGCAGGAGATTCTAAGTATTACTGTGAAGCCCGTACTCGTGATTCCATAAAAGAGCGGCGGAACCGCGGCATTAGCATGGCTAATGCGGCGGTTCCGCGGCCGTTTAGTCTCGTTGTTCAATACATTTTATACAGTAATTCCTATTTTGCAGTGCTGTTTTTCCTGGGAATTTTTAAATCTCACTCAAGAGTTGAGTTTTCTGGGTTGTACTGGGAGTTCGTAGATTCGATCGGATTATCAAACTTTGTCTGTGTTTTTCCGGATAATTTTTGAATATGTTAAAAAGTTCGACCGGATATAAATACCCATTTTTTCCCCTGTTGGGAAATTTCCAAGTGTTGGATCTTTCCGTAATTTAAGAATGTTCTAAGTAGTGCAAGTAACGCGATGGTCCCTCTAGAAGACAACAAACCTTAACTCGATTATGTGACCGTCTTGAACTGCCCTTTGAACCTTCGGGTTTGGGGCAGTACGGCGTGCCACATGTGAGGCGTTGGCTTGACCTTTCTACGGCTGGACCGTTGGTACTGAGGCATGAACTGAATGTTTTTAAACTTATTTCATGTGTTGAGCTGTATCGGGAAAACTTGGGTGTTCGATTGTTCGATCGGAAAGTTTAACATTTTCTATTTATCCGAAATGTGATACAATAATTGGAATTCACAAGCAGTTATGAGATAACTGAATGAATGTTATAAATCTAGCGGTTTAGTCTCACTTGATCGGTTGCCACGGAATTTTGATGTGATCAAAAGTCCGTTGCAATCACGTAGCGTACGCGGATACTCGCCGGGTAAACTTAATAGACAGCCTCGCCCCATAGCCCCGACCAAGTGACTGTAGGAGAACCTTGTCGCCGAAAGCATCCGTTCGGGTGCTCGCGGCAGCGGTGTTCGGCCTTGGTGCACTTCGTCGACGGTGTCGGGGGTGCGGCCGCCTACTAAAGTTTGCGACGAGCATTCGATCAGAATGTCGGGAATCCTGTTGAATTCCCCGAATTGATATTGAAAAGTGTTTTCGATAATGACACTAAAATGCGGGGTTTATAATTGATAGGCATGCGATGTCTAAGGAATTCATTGGTTTAGGCATGCGATGTCTAAGCAGGTTGCGGATTCCAACTGTTGTAGTTTTACACTTTCTTTTCCGTGACCGTAAGTGTAATATGTGATATCGCCGGTTTCGTTGCTATATGTCAACGACAATTGGGATGCGCATATTTACTTACGTTGATGACATGTGATGTTATGTGTTGCTGGATATGTTATATTGGATCGTCGTGTTTGAATAGCCGGGGTTTTTTATGTGAGATGAGTGTTTTTCTTTTTCATTCATGTAAAAACTTGTATGTAATATTCTTTATTGGGGCACTTCCAGGTTGCGGATGATGTCACCATTTGTATATTATTTACTTTTCTGCACTAGGATAGACCTAAGAAAGAGGGCACAAGTAACCGGGTTCTAGGGTCCAGGGGGAGACCAACTCGAGGAGTCGAGTCCGGGTCTCCTAACCCTAGAATTGGTAGGGTTGCTTGCCGCTCTCGTAGGGGTCTAGGGGTGTGGGTTTGGCTATTCATCACGACCATGGAATCCGTGTTTTATACTGGCTCGTATTGAAAACACGGACGTCCTAGTATATCCAATATTTCATATGATATTTTCTGCTGCGTTATATGTGATGTGATCATGTGGTTTGTTCAGATAGATATAGTATATAGTATATATGATATATTATATAGACGTTACTTATGTTTTACACCCGCGCTAGCCCTGCCCCGCTCTGTCGTTAGTTACCTAACCTAACGGTGCACGACGGGACATCGAGGCGAATGCGGATGGCATAAGTGTACGTCGTATTTATCTGTGATGTTTAGGTGGACTTAAATGATGGGATATTCATTAACGAGATTAATGAAAGAAAATAAACCTAATTGATGTTGTGGAATCGAATTTCAAAATAAAACAGGTAGCTACAGTTCTTGCTTTGCATCGCGGTGTTCATTGTAGAACATCCTGCACCTTATTCGATGAGGAAAGGACCGAGATCCCTTCACCGGGAGTGACTCCTTTAGCAATAACTGGCAGATGCTACACACTCGGTTTGTCCTTTGATTGCTTCTATAGTTTCTGCTTTGCACAGTGATATATATGATATATCCCGCACCTCATTCGACGAGGAAAGGGCCGACGATCCCTTCACCGGGAGTGACCCCTTTAGCAAAACTAGAAAAGCCTCAAAAACATTCCATTCAAAAACCATTTGATTCCGCAACGAGATCAAGTTCAAAGCGTTAAAGGTTTTCACAAAAACCATTCGCAACCCTCCGTCATTTTAGGAAGTAAAGTACTTAGTATTCGTGCTGTGTTTGTTGACCTTAGTTAAGGCACAGTGTACGGTAGCTAAGTGATGTCTTCCTACACCGTATATGATGCGATTAGTTAGGACAGTCGCGTGACTTTGTTGACCTTAGTTAAGGGTCATGTGGGTGGGTCTAATTAATCACGAAATGACGGGTAGAACTTGACTAGTACTTATGATTTGTTGACCATAGTTAAGGTCATAAGTGCTAGGGGTAAAAATATTTATCGGGAGTTTCAAGTGTTGAAATTTGCAATGAGATTACATACCTTCTATATGATAGTTGGATCCCGATACCCACTGTGAGTAATTGTTACTCCTGGGAGAGTTTTGCACTTTACAATTAGCCGATCAAGTAGGTGTCTAGAAAGGTGTCAACGGGGTTACGCCTCTGGGAAAACGAGGTTTACTGTAATTAGGTCCGTGCGAAAGCACGGGGAACCTCCCTCAAAGTACCGACACTGGCCTGGCTGAAAGATTGGCGAACTTGTAGAGTGTAATTAATCCCGGCTAGTCTTTTCTTTTAGGGTTTGAAGGAAGATTTGATAAAAACAGTGGGAGCCATCCTGATTAGATAAAATAAATAACCAATCTGATCTTGCAAGAGCGCACGCAGAGTGTTTTCTTCTCTCTTTCTCCAGGTAGCAACCATATCACGCCTTAATCAAGATAATAATACGGATTATTGACCGAACCCGCTTGTTATACTGAGCAGGGGAACGTTGGTCCCGCTCCAACTTATAATTGTTATAAGACTGAGCAGGAGTTAGGGGAATACCAGAATTCATATGCCGCCCAAACGAAGAAAGTGCATATGATGCATCTCCTTCGGGTGTGTTCATTACAAAGAACTGTTTCTCAGTATCCTCTGCATCCTGGGTATTTGATACAGGATCAGGATCCCAGATATGTAATCTGTTACATAGGGCTACAGAAAGGTAGAAAACTGAGAACGGGTGATAAGTTTCATGAGACAGAAAACGGGGCAAGTGTTGCAGCCAAGTCTGTTGGTCACTGTCTCCCTGTATTACCAGTACATTGATTCTGAACAAATGTTATTAGATACCGAACCTGATATACAAAATCATATCAGTTTCTTTATTAGTAAAGAAGGATATAATTTTGTATTGTTGGATAATGTTTTGAACATTTCCTATATCAAAAGTTGATCGATTCAGGCACGTTATCTAAAAGCATTGATGTTCTAAATCAAACTACAGTTCCTAGTATACAGAACACGCACAAGAGGAAGAGTTCAGAAATGAACGAATCCTTCTTGAGGCATTGTAGACTAGGTCATATTTATGCGACCCGACTAGCTGAAGTTACATTTTAGATGCATATTTAAATCAGTTTGAATTTGCATCTTGTGAAACTTGCCAGTCATGTCACAAAATTGAGATGACCATAGCTCTGTTTACTGGAAACAGAGAAAGAGTTAGTAAACTCTTAGGACTGATACATGATGATGTATGTAAGGTCTCCTGTCTACACATGCCAGGACCGGTTCTTTGTACTTCATTATATTCTCTGATGATCTCTCAAGATTCAGTCATATGTTCCTGTTGAAACATAAGTCCGAACCTTTTGAGATATTCACAGAATATAAGCTAGAAGTAGAGAACCAATAAGGGTATAAGTATTATGTCCTGTGATAAGATCAGGGAGGAGAATACTTGTGCATGGAATTCCTGGACTGTTCTAAAGGAGAATGAGATTCTCTCTCCGTATTACTCCTCTGAACAAACCACAGCACAACGGTGTATCAGAGCAGAGCGATCGCACAATATTAGATATGGTGTGCTCTATGATGAGTATTACTGAGTTACCTGTTTCTTTAAAGGGGTTGTGCACTTGAGAAGCTGCATACCCATTGAATTAGGTTCGAACCAAATCAGTGTCTACCACTCCATATGAGATATGGTATGGGAAGAGCCTATCTCTTAAGTAAGTTAAGATTTAGGATTGTCCGGCCTATGTCTAAAGCAAAATCCGGACAAGATCGAGGCAAGGTCAGTTCTGTAGAACTGGAAAGGTTCCAGCTATACAAACTGCAGCTGATGATTTGACAGAACCAAAGGATTCAATAATCCCCGACGAACCTTAGCCTCTCCGCCGATCTGGTAGGATTCCTCACCTGCCTGAGAGATACTTCGGTTTCTCAATGACAGTGGGAGCGAGGATTGCATCATGAGATGATGACCCAACTAGATTCGAGCAGGTCATCAAGAGTAGGGACTCTGTAAGAATGGCTGCATGCTTAGCGATCTTAGATGGAATCCATGTACACCAGCAAAATATGGACTTTGGCTGCTATATCTGAAGGGTTAAATCCCCATCAGGAGCAAGTATATCTTGAGAAGATTACTTGGTGTAGATGGAAAAGTTGAGACTTTCAAAGCTAGACTTGTTAAAGGTTTTCGTCATCAACCAGGCATGGATAATGATGAAACCCCTTCCAAGGACTATGCTTAAGTCCATCCAGATCCTACTTGCCATTGCTACATACCATGACTGCGATATCTGGTGGTTGGGTGCCATGACTACTTTTTTAAATAATGATTTAGAAGAGAACGTCTATAAGAACACAGCCAGAGGGCCTCGTAAACAGTGGGAGCAGCGGAAACGTGTGCAAGTTGCTTTACATGATAAAGCAGGCATCGCGGAGTTGGAACGTTTGTTTTGATGTGGTATTCGAAGTGTTTGACTTCATCAAAATGGTAGATGAACCTTGTATGTACAAAAAGGTAGTAGAGAGTAAGGTGGTCATCCTCGTGTTGTACGCGGACAACATACTCTTGATAGGAAAAGAGTTTCTTATGCTACGATCGGTCAATCTCCGCTTATCACAAGGATTCTCCAATAGGATCAAAGTGATACCTCCTAAATCCTGAGTTTTAATCTATGAGATAGATGTAATTGGATGCTATGATTCTCACTAGATGTATTGAAATGGTATCAATCGATCCTGGGGAGAATCACTGGAAACGTTCCAGGGTGATAAAGACGACTGAATGTCAGTCACAGGCATTGTCTTTACCCTCAGTGGAGGGACGGTATGTTGGAAGAGTTCCAAGCTAGATACCGTGGCAAACTAGACGATAAAGGCTGGTAATATCGCTATTAAAAATACTACCAAAGAGGCAGTTTGGGTGTATATTGGTTCATAAGATGAACTAGGTTCCTACCATTGTATGACAATGGAAGTGTGGCATTGGCCAAGGAACCCTGGTCCCATCAGTGACCCAGACATATTCTGAGGCAGCATCACCTGATCATGGAGATAGTTGATCTCCAGGTTGATCGAGGTTAGGAGAGTAGACTCAGAGGACAACACGGCGGATCCACTCACGAAGGCATTTTCCCAAAGAGAGACTTTTAGGGGATGGTTGAGTATGTGATACTGCAACCACTGCTACAGATGGCCCTAGTGCAAGTGGGAGATTGTTAGTTATATGTATGCCCTAGAGGCCATTACTGTACATTGGATGTATATTGTAGTGGATGCTAGGACATATATAGGTAGGACTTTCTTGCTCGACATGATAGTACGCTATCTGGTTGATCTTTATCTTAACATGTATACTTTCTGTCTCTCTGATTACATGTTGATAAAGCCCTTAGGATGTATACTCGACTTCCAGGACTATGATGTAGATCATACTAGTGGGGCCTGGGTAGTCCATGAGTACATCCTTCAATGTTCCTAGTCGTGGGAATATCGAGACGGGGCATCGATATTCCAGAGTAGACTAGCGTATATCTTCTCGACCCATGCGATGGGCGATGGATGATCCCATATACATTGGTGTTTGACATCAGAGATGGTATACGGGTGCTCAGTGGAGACTGGGTACACTGAACGGACTCGCCGAGAACTCCCAGATGGTATTATACCTCACGTCAGATGGCAGTTCTCTGGTGACACTGGTGCAGCTTAGTCTGTTGACCCGAGATCGTCATAGAGTCTTGTGTGTCTCCCACTGTGCTTTGATTTCCACCCTACCACGGCTCTACTGAGTCGTGCAAACAGGTGGTTTTTGGGTACAGTCCCGATTCACATGGAGGCAATGAGCGATAGGAAGGGATTCGTCTCTCCCGGTATTAGGGGTTGATGTTGTGCTATGCTCGACTGGCCATAACAGGAAATCCCTGGCCAGGGTTGCAGTGATATACTGGTAAGAGTTATCAGTAGTTTCACGATTGTTATGGACCCTACGTCGGCATAACTTATCGAGCTATTGGGGTCTGACGTTTACCACCCCTAGGCGAGATATGCGACATATCAGACGAACAGACCGGACTGTACGGTAAGTGTTACTGGTTGGATTCACAGGAGTGTGAGCGGGCTTGCTCGTCGATCTTCTGATCGCTCAATACCCGGGTGGCCGTTACGTTTAGCAGACCGCTTGCGGCTTGTGGGTGTTTGATATGATCATCACCTGCTGCCGGCGTATTGACGAGTCTTTAGAGTCCTACACAGAGGTTTCCTGGCTCAAGCGAAACGAAATAGGAGCGCATATGAGATATGTGCGGGACCGAGAATAATGCGTGTATGTGATACCGTATTCCATTCTCGCGATAAATGTATCGATTGGTTGTATGCGATATAACCTAGTTATCGAATCAAAGATTGATTCGATAAGCCGATACATAGGATACTAGTCGGTTATATGCAATATGACCGGATCGTTAAATCAAGTATTGATTTAATGATTTAATGCATAATTATATATTTGATATATTACTTTGCATTAACTAGTATTGGTTCACTTTAAATGGATTTTCTCACTTGAAGTTCACAAGTTGTATATGTGATATACTTTTGTGCACTTGTTTGTATCATGTTTGATGATACATGCTCACTTGGGTTTGTGTAAAGAATTAAACCATGGTTAAGTTAATGATTAGGGTTTACATTTTTCTTATTCATTTATTTATTTTTTCATTTTGGAAAAGATAAATAAGGAATGGTGGCTTTCTTTGTTTGTTTGTTGAAGCTTCATGAAGCTTTGAACAAGTCCACCATTCTTGTCTCATGCTTAACCCTAACCATTCAAATTAACCATAGTCTATTCTCTACACCTAACCATGGTTAGAATATGATAAGTATTCATATTATTTTCCTTTTTGGGAATAACTTATGATATTCTTTCTTCATCTTCTTCTTCTTCAACAAAGGAAGAAAGCTTGCCTCCATCAATGGCAAATTGAGAAAAAGAGTGAGAAATCCAATTCTAAAGTGAACCCACCTCCTATTTCTTCATCCTCTACCTCTTGCCAAGTAGTATAGGGTGTTTTCTTCACAAGTTTCATGACTTGGTGAAGTTGGAGTTTGATCTTGAGTTGCCTCGACGTAGATCATCTTCGGCATCGAAGTCGACGACCTAGCCTGCCCATTTCTCCGATGAAGCCGATGCTAGAGTCCTGGATTCGATTTGGACAGCGGAGGGACGTCATCATGGAGCCTAGGAGGTGGAGGACCGGATCTACAAAGGTTGTAGCTTCTTTCCTTTAAGTTAAAGTTGTTTACTTGCATCGCATCACCTATACATCTAGTTAACGATCCGTATTAGGGTTTGTAGGCACATGGAAATTTTTGAATTAGCCATGTTTGATCACTTGTGAGACCTCATTTGTGTTCCTAGGAACCCTACAAAGTCTGCGCGAGAACTGGAGACAGGACCTCCATCAAGAACGTCCCGACTAATACCTAAGATAAATGGCAGTGTCTGGTGCCTTATCTGTGACACCCGTGCAAGCGCTTCCATAAGTGTCCCATACCACTTATAGTCACACGTACACGCATCCCACAGACGTCGACAATGCAATAGAATAATAGGGTCACTGATTGTGTACAAATACGTATCACTTTCACTTATTCACGGATACACGAACACTGACGTACTTGCCACAATCATCACTAAAGTCTAACACTGGGTAAATGCACGATATAACTAGGTTATCACTGCAATGATATGGGTATGATATGATGCGTAAACAGTATATGAAGCATGATTAAGGTGTCATAAAAATAGTATTCTAACACTTGCATGATTTATCATGAAACGTACGTGTATAGTTTAGTGAAACGATAAACAGGTAATAATTAGTATGTTCAGTTATCTATTCATCTAATTTAGTTTCATGCCAATCGGATTCCAGGATCATTAATTATAACCATTTCATTTAAAGCGTTCACGGTTGGAAATCCGATTTCAGAATAAGAAATCCGTTTCGCAACGCATTTTAACCCCAGTTGGTATCAGATTTTAGCGACGCTACAGTTGGATGAAATCTAGGGTTTTCAGTAAGGTTTTCAACGCAATAGAAGGATCATCAATCGTATCTGTACGTCAGGAGTTATACACTGTTTAACACTAATATGTCAGTTCTGATTCTATTGGGACTGTTATGCGTCCCGATCTTTTAAATTACAGATAAAATAGTAAATCATGATGAAACAGGGTGAAACCATCTGTATTTTCTAGATAACAGATTCACCTATAATAAACAGTGGAGTTCCGCAATCTACGAGTTAAGGAAAACTTGTGGTATCCATTACGGAACATCAAGCAACAATTGGGGTCGCTCCGGACTGCAGTCCAGAGTCGCACTCCGATCCAATTATTGTCATAGTCTAAGTACAGGAATATTTGGAAACTAGTCTAGGGTTAAAGTTCGTCGAGTTGGCTTCGATTTGAGCCCTCGAACGCATCATTCCATCGTGTAGATAATTTATGGTAATTTTAACGGTTTTCAGGTACAAAAAAATTCCAATTTTACGGTTAAACTTGAGGGTAGTTGTTTTAATCTTTAATGGCCATATTTTCTAATGAAATTCACACATTAGGTCCACAGCCATACGGGCCAAACAATATCATTTAGTTCCGTCAAGTTAAATGATAATTTCCTATGAGAACACGCATCGAACAGTTACGTTGTAATATTTAACACAAGGTAAAACATGGGATGTACATACAATTATAATTTGTAATTAATAATAAGTAGCATGTAGCAAGTGGGGACTTGCCTGGAAATGACGGATTTGATGGCACGGTATGCACGGGCACGACACACCCGGCAACAATGGCAAGGATTTGGCCTCAACAGCGGTTTTGCCCGGTTAGACGTGGAGTTTGAGGTCTCTGATGTGCAGCGGTTGGTTTTGCTCGAGGGTTTTGAGATAGAGAGAGTGTTAGAGAGAGAGAGAGAGAGTGAGAGAGAGTTAGAGAGAGAGAGAGAGAGAGTGAGTGAGAGAGAGTTAGAGAGAGAGACAGTGAGTGAGAGGGGAGAGACACAAAGAGGGGAAAGGCAACGAGAGGGAGAACCAGAGGGAGGGAGAGTGATATCATGAGAGAGAGAGAAAAACAGAGTGAGAGAGAGAGATCGAGAACAGAGGGAGAGAGAGGAGACCAAGGAGATTGAGCGAGGGGGAGTGAGGAAGAGAGATCAAGAGAGAGAGTAGAGGATGGTGGCGATGGTGATGATGATGATGATGATGATGGGGTCGACGAGAAACAGTGGGCCGCCGTCGAGAGGGTGCACGGGTGGAGCTCGGGTGCGGTTAGTGAGTGAGTGGGGGTGTTTGGATGACGATGAGGAGGGTGCGGCTGTGGTGGTCGCGATGTTGGGAGGAGGCGGACGAAGAGATGAAGTGGTCGGTGATGGGTGCAGGGAGGAGGAAGGCGAGGGAGTTCGGGTTTCAGGAGGGACGAGGGAGGAGCGAAGAGAGAGAGAAGGAGGGATGACGAGGTTAGAGAGGGGAGTGCGCGACGTGGGGGTAACGGCGCTCGAGCGTGGCCGACACGAGCGCGGGCATGGGCGGAGGAGGCAGCGACGAGGGCGCAACGGGAAGATTCTCGCGCGGAAATCAGGAGAGCCGTTGAGGAGATGCACTGTAGGTGCGGGTCGGGTCAAGGAAGCGGTGCGGGTAGAAGTGAAGCGGGCCACTGGGGAAGTGGGCTAAGCTGAAGGAGAAGGCCGGGCCAAGAAAAATAGAAAAAGAAAAGAATTAATTGGAGAAGGAAGCGGCCGGGCTGCTGGGCTCGAATAAAAAGAAATGGAGTTTAGTTTAAAGAGAAAGGGCCAAGGGTAATAAAAAGGAATTTTAGTTTATGAAATGATAAGGGAATGGTTGTGGGAAATTTACTGCTGGGCCGGCTTTGAGAAAAGAATTGGGCCAAAAGAAAATGAATTTATTTTAAAAGAATGGGATTGGGGTTCTATTAAAAGAAAATGGTGTTGGCTAAGGGAATTTGAGAGAAGAAGATATAATAGGGTTTGGGTTTTGGGGTTTTATTGATAAAAGGAAAATGAGGGTTTAGAAGAAATAAAATTATAAATAAAAATAAATAAAATTCAGGAATAACAAAATACAGATTATTGGTATAAAAAAGGCTGGGCATTACAATCCTCGAAGCTCGAATTACGAAATAACCATCACTTAGCCGAAATGGAGAGTGTGGACGAACCGCCTCCGTGTAGCTCCTTCCTATTAGGGCAACTATTGATAAAGTGTTCGCTGGATCCGCAAATCAGGTATTTCCCTTTGGCGCGGCGACAATCCCTCTGAAGGTGTCCTGGTTTCTTGCAGTACCCACAACATTGGGTCTTCTGCTGTTTCTGCCGCGGAGGAATAAGTGGGCGCTTCATCTTCACCTCTTTCCCTCGTCTAACAGGGATCCCTTTACTATTGAAGACTTCTGCTGGTGCCGGAGTCATCTGCCTTCTCAGTCTTTCAGCTAACAGGTCGTTTGTTCGCTCCTGGGCTTCCTTCAGACTTTGCAGTGCATTCAGAATTTCTACGGTCTGATTCTGGTGAGTGGAGATAGTGTTGGAGATAGTGCCCTCAGAGTCAATTATTGGATCACAGGCACGTGATTGCAATGATTGAGGGAGGACCTATCCCGGTAGGACAGTCTTACTCGAGATGATAGTATGCTATCTGGTTTATCTTTATCATCGTGTGCTGCTTTAGGTGACCTTACAGGTCGCTATTACACGCTGATAGAGCCCCTAGGATTCTTGCTTGACTGCCAGCAATATGAGGGCGATCATATACGTGAGAGCTGGTGGTCTATAAGCACATTCTTAAAAGGTCCCTAGTCGTGGGAGTTTCGAGACAGGGCATCGATTCTCCAGAGTAGACTAGTGTATACAGTCGAGACCCTGACGAGGGGCGGTGGCCGGTCTCACAAGCCACTGGTGTCAGTTGGTTCACCTAAGATGTATACAGGTGCTCATTGGGTTATGAGTACACCGGACAGGACTCGCCGGGAACCTGCTAGTTGGGATTATACCAGACGTCAGATAGCAGTTCCCAGGTGACATGTGTATAGGTTAGTTCATCGACCTGAGATCGTCATTTGTCTCGTGTGAGTTCCCACTGTGCTTTGATTACTACCCTACCACGGCTCAAAGGAGTCGTGCAAACATGTTTTAGTTGGGTACAGTCCCGAGCCACATGGAGGCAGTGAGCGGATCTGCAGGGGTTCGTCTCTCCCGGTACTGGGGGTGAGGTCGCGCTGTGTCTAGGAGAGCCATTACGCAAAGCCCTCGGCCGAGGCAGGAGATTTACTGGTAGGTATTCCAGTAGTATCTCAGGGCGTTCTGGGCTTCACTCCGACACGACTTGTACCGCCTTTGGGGGTCTGACTTTTACCAACCCCCTAGGCCCGCCATGCGATGCTCATAGACGAACGGACCGGACTGTACGGATATTGTCACTGACAGGCTCAGTAGGGTGTCAGGATGAGTTCACTCATCGACGTCCCTTTTGGTCAATAGCTGGTGGCCCGTCACGTATTGGCTAATACCTCTGACGTGCTAGTGGTTAAATCCACAGCCATAGTATTGACGAGTCTTTAGAGTCCACCACACTTTCAGTTACTCAAGCTTTCGGGCGAAACGCTGTAGAGGCCGTATGGAGATATGGCAGCGTCCGATCAGATACGTGCGGTATTGCACGGATCAGGATCGGACGGTTTGTACTAGTAGCCGTATGGATATATGGCGGGGTTCGATCAGATACGTGCGGTATTGCACGGATCAGGATCGAACGGATATTACTAGCCGGCTTTGGTTTAAGCCGGATCCTAGTTTAGTACAGTGTAGATTTTGTCTCTTTGCATTTGTATCCGGACGGAATACAGATGCGGGTGTGTATGCACAGTATCAGGGTTTTCCTGTAATTTATTACGGGACCAGTTTTCTGGAGTTGCCAGTTTGCTTTCCGTTCCGGCCGGTTTTCCTTTGTTCTTTCCCGGCCGGACTTTTCCGATGGAGAGGGTTATTTGCAATTGTGCAAATAACATTTGAGGAGGGGGTTTCTTGCACTTGTATTCATTATGATAAGCATCTTTTGATACCATTCTTATCTTGCACCATCACTTGCTTTAATGGTGATTTGAGAGGGTATGGTTTGGATGTGCTTTTGTTATGATGATGTTTTTGGATATGGTCACCATTCTCTTTATCCTACACTTACCTCCCTTCATGAGTTTTGTATATCCCTCCACCATTTCCACAAATGCTTGGGCCGGCCACATTTTTAGTGAGGTAGGAAAATGAGAGGTTTTCATTTGGTGTGGGAAAAAATTATCATTCATATCATTTTTCCATTGCCACAAAAATCCCCAAGTTCATATCTTGTTGATTCCTCCATCAAGGCAACAAAACCCCAAAGAGACAAAGCACTACACAATCTACAGCAAATCTTGGGCGCGTCGGCTAGCCAACTTCGCGCCCGAGTTGCCTCGGTATTGAGGTGGGAGCCCGTAAAAGATACAGACGATGTGGTGCCCTTCCGGCAAGGAGGCGACGACCGGAGTTTCCGCAGGAGATCGGGACGACGACGAGAAGACCGGACGACTCGGATCACTCGGTATATCTCAAATCCCATCTCTTGTTAGCTAGTATAGGTTAATGGTTTCGATCCGGGTAATTGTCCGCGGTAGCGCCAGTTTAAAGTTAAGAAAAATTTTGATTCCGCATTTTGGCCTCGGATAGACGGCCGGGGCGCTGCCGTGGCGCAACATGGTATCAGAGCCAGGCCATTAACCTTGTCTAGTTTGTTCTAATGCGTTTTACTTATCCGATTGACCAAAATCCCAAAAACCGTATTTACCTTCACATCAGTTTCTGTCGAATTTTTTTGGTCTCCAAAAATTTTTCAGGTTGTCTCAGAATGATGTGCAGGGAGTTCTAAGAACACTGGGAAAATTCGACAACATAATCCCTCAGTAAGAGCGCGGATCCGCGGCCATTAACCTTTCTCAGGCCGCGGATCCGCCGCAGTAATGAGGCATCATGTCGTCGTTTTTCAGTAGTGGGCTTGTGGGCTAAAAATAGGGGTTTTGGAATATTAAAATTGGGCCCAGATTTTCTGTGAGTGCTACAGTATTGCTTGGGGGCCTACTTGTTAATTTTTGATCGATTGGATATTTTAAACACATTATTTCACAGTATTTACATTATATCTGCGACCGTGAATATCACTTGATCGGTAAATCCTGTCTAACTGCTATAGCCCGGTTAGACGGATTTGCGAACGTGATTTTCACGTTGATGTTCTGTGTTTATGCTGTGTTGTTGCGGATCGGTCGTGGAGGATAGCCTGGATGCAATGCTAGTACAGTTTTGTTTTATATGTACATTTGATATTGCGGGGCGTGCGTCCGACTTGTGGACTGCCGTCACTGCCTGTTTG
Organism: Agapanthus africanus; assembly: GCA_030015575.1. Classification (NCBI taxonomy): domain Eukaryota; kingdom Viridiplantae; phylum Streptophyta; class Magnoliopsida; order Asparagales; family Amaryllidaceae; genus Agapanthus; species Agapanthus africanus. The sequence goes on from CM057351.1 coordinate 421,289,687, forward strand.
TATTATTCTTTTGGGGCACGACCTGGTTGCGGTCGATGTACTCGTTGTATGTATATTTTACTTTCTGTACTAGGGTTACCCCGCGGAAGGGTGCACGGATAGCCGGGTTCTAGAGGGCAACGGACCCGCATCTCATGGCATTGGGATGGAGGGGGCTTCAGTCTGGAATTGGCGGGCTATTCGCCGCACTCGTAGGGGGTACAGGTTAACCGAGGGGGGTGCCCAAGTTACCGGATTCCGTGAAGTGCTGGGTGGACCATTCACGGCGCTGAAGGGGGCTGCCTCGCTTCAGGTTTTAGCGGGTGACTTGCCGCGCCCGTAGGGGTCTAGGATTTCATTGCACAGGCTATCCACACGACCAGGGGAACGTCGGGTTTCAGCAGAGGCTCTGTGAAACCCGGGGCTTCCAGATATCTGTATTGTTCTGTGATACTGTACATTTCTGTGATGTTGCATTTTATCACGCCTTGAGCGAAATACTATATATTGGTATATATATTAGTAGATGTTGTATATGTTTTTCATCCGCGCTAGTCCAGTCCCCGCTCTGCCGTTAGTTAGCTAACCTAACGGGTGATGACGGGACCCAGTGGCGAATGCGGATGGCATATACGTACGTCAGTATATTTTCGTTCTTTGTGGTGTGATCAATTGATGGGACTGCATTGATTCGGATCAATGCAAGATAAACAAACCTATTCTGATGTTGTTGGAACACTTTTTCAAAAAGCTGTTATTGCAAGGACGTTCACTTTTGTTTTGCATCGTGGTATTCATTTGGAATATCCTGCTCCTCAGTCGACGAGGCAAGGGCCGAGATCCCTTCACCGGGAGTGACCCCTTGGACAGAAGTTTGCGTCAGGGCATTGACTTCACTATAGCCGATTACTTTTGCTTTGCATCGTGGTATTCAGTTGGAATATCCTGCACCTCATTCTACGGGGAAAGAGCCGAGATCCCTTCACCGGGAGTGACCTCTTTAGTAAAGGTTTTCGTCACTATATTTTCTAAAAAGGCTATGCAGTTCCTTCAACGATATCAAGTTCATTACGTTAAAGGTTTTTCGCCAAAAACCAGTCGTAGCCCTCCGTCATTTCTTATGGGTATTATTTAGTATTCGTGCTGCGTTTGTTGACTCCGTCAAGGCGTAGTGTACGGTAGCTAAGTGGTGCTTGTTCGTTGCATAAATGGAATTGATTAGGACAGTCGTGCGGCCTTGTTGACCCCGTCAAGGGCACGTACGGGTGGGTTTAATGCAATCCAGATAATGACGGGTTGAACTTGACTAAGACTCTTTGATTTGTTGACTCCGTCAAGGTCACTTGAGTCCTAGGGGTAAAAAAAAATCACATCGGGAGTTTCAAAAGAACTGAAACTTGCCAGGCATGCGCATACCTTCTGGAGTGTGGTGACTTGAGTGGATTCCGTCAAGTTATCATGCGATGATAGTTGGATCCCGATTCCCACTGATGAGTTGGTTTACTCCTCGGGTGATCCCGACTAATTCTTCTTTCAGGTTTGGAGGAGAATTTGAGGTTACAGTGGGAGGTTTCCAGATTAGACAAAGTGATAACCATTCTGATCTAGGTTAGAGTGCACGCTGAGTGTTTCTTTTCTCTCTCTCTTTGGCAGCGACCATTGACCCGACCCTAAGACTATGACTCAGTGACCAAGTTAACCGAACCTTCTTAACACAGGCTTTTGGATTGTCAGAGTTGCAAACCTCATTGCCACTCCTACTTTTACCCTTTTCTCCAGGACACCCCGTATTACTACGAACGTCCACTTCCATTGGACAAAACCATCGTATGGTTATATACGAACTCGAAGGACTTCGAGGATGGTTTCTGGTTCTGGAGAAAACGAATAGGATTATTCAGTTGTCTTTTCTTTTCACCTTCTCTCATTGTGAGTACTCCTTGGTTTAGGAGATAGTACACCTATTATGCAAATTGGATAGTCTTCTTCCAAACCTTAGGCTGGTGCCGAACGGTGGGGAATGAAGAAAACCAATTAGCATAACGATGGTGTGCAGAAGGTATTAAGTTAAGACAAAGAAAGGGATTAGTAAGAGGGCAAAGTAAATTGCGACTGATATTCACGACCAAACCAAGTATTTCTTCGCCAATCCTAAATCACCTTTGTATTTCTCCAGGACACTCCGTATCACTACGAAGATCCACAGTTTATTGGATACTCCATCGTATGGTTATATACGAACTCGAAAGGAACTTGTTCCAGTTCGGGGATGGATTCTGGTCCAGGAGAAATAGGAATACGGTTTATTCGGTTGTCTTTTCTCTTCACCTTCTCTCGCATTGCGAGTGCTCCTAGGATTAGGACAGTACACCTTTTATGCTTATTGGATAGTCTTCTTCCAAACCATAGGCTGGTGCCGAACGGTAGGGAAGGAAGAAAACCAATTGGCCTAAAGGGGTGTGCAGAAGGTAATGACTAAAGACATATAAAGGGATTTGGAGAGGTGGCAAAGAATTATACGGTTATAGTTGTGAATCTGGATAATGGAAGAGGCATTACTAAGAATACCAGAATACCCCACAGAAACATTTCAATGTTTCAGTTTCACTGTGTTCTGTTAAAAGAAAACTGATTTCCCGATTAGACACTTGCTCCAGGGTATGTATTTACCAGATTTGATTCTCACATCTGTATGGTTTTACAGATGATGAGTGGGAGTAAGTTATTGGGAATTGGGTGATCATCCTCATTATATCGGGATTCGTTGTAATCAGTGATATTTGAGAAGATCATCTGGGCTGTTTGCCGGTCGGCAAATATTTGGTTTTGAATATCCGCTGTTGTGCACCAATTTCAAATTGATATATCTGTACGTCTATTTTCATAGAGTGAGATATACCTTTTGATATTATGTCGATGACATTTACCTATATCAGTGGATGGTTAGGTAAGGAGCATTAAACAGCGATGTAATTCTTCTTAACCATAAGTACAGTTTTCAACCTACGACGTACAGTGAAAGAATTGTTAGACTCAGCGGACTTATACAGAGTATTGTATGTTGTCCAGTGTCCATTAGGACAGAGGGGTTGGTCCTCATACTATATTCTGTTTACTTTTAACTTCTCTAGTTCTTATACATGTGTTTCGTAGGAACACAGGGTCTAAGTTTTGAGGAGTTATAGGTATTTGAATAGAGTAGAGAACCAGGTGTAGCAAGTATCGGGATTCTTCAAAGTGATCGAAGATGTAGATACTTATGTATGGTATTCAGTTGATAGTAATGATAAAGAGAAATTGCTTCTCTTTCAGGTTACTCATAATTGGAAGCATTCCTAAGTTGAGTAACGCTGATCGGCCTCTCTCCATTTAGTTGACATGCACTGGAGACAGCTGCATGATTTGAATCTGGTTCATTTAAATCAGTGCCTCTGGTTCTATATTGGATATAGAACAGTTCATACCTTAACGATGTTAAGGTACGGGGAGTTGTCCGGCTTATGATTAAAACCAGACACTGGACAACTCAATGCACGTTTCTGTAATGGCTGTTTGTGGGTTGACCCAGGCTATGACGAGGGTTGACTTTCTACCATCTGGAAGATCAATAGTGATATTGTTCTTAACTCGCCACATTTTAAAAGGAAATGGTTATTTTTCAGAAAACAGTAGTGGGAGTATGGTAGAACTGGAAGCGATTCCAGAACCGCAAACGATTACTGAAGATTTGATAAGGAACCTAAAGATTCAATCTGATTTGACATTCCATTGGCCACTCCGCAGATAAGGTGGGTAACTTCAGGCACCCGAGAGGTACTCCGGTAGCCTCAAGGACGGTGACAGGGAAGTTCTTGTTTACCCACACTTGCCATTGTTGTTGTTCCAGGCTGCGAGACCCGGCAGGAGGATGAGTATAGCGTCGTTCTAAACTAGCTTTAGAAGTGCACGTCTAGATGACTCTGCCAGAGGGTTGTCGTAGTCAGTGGGAGCAGCGGAAGCATTGGTGGACATCAGGCTTATGTCTATAGACTAAAGCAGATATAGCGGAGTTAGATCATCTGTTTCTGATGTGACAGTCATGGGTTTGACGTCATCAGAATAGGGGATGGATCTGTTGAGAAGGTAGTAGGAAGTGATATTCCTATACTACGATCGGTTATACTTTGGTCGTCACACGGTGTTTTCTCCACATGGGACTTGGACATTATATCAGACATACTGGTTACTAGATCTAGATTTGGGTGGTTTCCCAATAAGGGTACTTTGACAGCATTCTAAGAGTATTTAGAATGGACGACTCCTAGCATGGTAGTGTACCTGCAGGTAATGGAGTCACCCTCTCTAAAGGTGTCTTATAGACTAAAGTAGAGAGGGATGTGCTTGATTGGCAGATCACTTGCTTAGGCAAATGAGTCAATCATGAGATGTCAAGTACCACACCAGATGTTGTTCTTGCACTAGATACAATAAGTTGATATTGATCCAATCCTGGAGGAACAGTCGGAAGCAGTTTTAGAACATAAGTGAATGTTCTAGGGATATGATATCGGCTGCCTCCTTTAGGAGACGGTTATCACTCCAGGCTTCCAAGGTGACATGGACGACAAGGAGGTTGTCAGAGTTATAGTTTTCCTTCTGACGAGGGGCAGTATTTTGGACAGGTGATCCAAGGCAATACTGAGGGAGGCATGGCGCAGGATACTGATTAAGTTCAGTTGTCGATAAAGTCTAAGAAGTTTGGATTTGGAGTTCATTTATGAGCTAAGTCCCATCAGACATCCAGACACATTCTAAGACAGGTATTGTTCATTTCGGGAGATGGCATTCTCCGCGAACTTGAGATTTAGAGAGACATAGAAAGAAACATCTAGGCGGATCCACTCACTGAGGCTATTCCTCGAACGCAATAGTTTCGCAAACAGGCTTTGTGCGACTGACTAGTAGAGGAGTTGGGTGTTCGGTATCACACGGGCTGTGAGTATGCGACATCGCAATAATTGGCCTTGAGTGCAAGTGGGAGATTGTTGGAGATAGTGCCCTCAGAGTCAATTATTGGATCACAGGCACGTGATTGCAATGATTGAGGGAGGACCTATCCCGGTAGGACAGTCTTACTCGAGATGATAGTATGCTATCTGGTTTATCTTTATCATCGTGTACTGCTTTAGGTGACCTTACAGGTCGCTATTACACGCTGATAGAGCCCCTAGGATTCTTGCTTGACTGCCAGCAATATGAGGGCGATCATATACGTGAGAGCTGGTGGTCTATAAGCACATCCTTAAAAGGTCCCTAGTCGTGGGAGTTTCGAGACAGGGCATCGATTCTCCAGAGTAGACTAGTGTATACAGTCGAGACCCCGACGAGGGGCGGTGGCCGGTCTCACAAGCCACTGGTGTCAGTTGGTTCACCTAAGATGTATACAGGTGCTCATTGGGTTATGAGTACACCGGACAGGACTCGCTGGGAACCTGCTAGTTGGGATTATACCAGACGTCAGATAGCAGTTCCCAGGTGACATGTGTACAGGTTAGTTCATCGACCTGAGATCGTCATTTGTCTCGTGTGAGTTCCCACTGTGCTTTGATTACTACCCTACCACGGCTCAAAGGAGTCGTGCAAACAGGTTTTAGTTGGGTACAGTCCCGAGCCACATGGAGGCAGTGAGCGGATCTGCAGGGGTTCGTCTCTCCCGGTATTGGGGGTGAGGTCGCGCTGTGTCTAGGAGAGCCATTACGCAAAGCCCTCGGCCGAGGCAGGAGATTTACTGGTAGGTATTCCAGTAGTATCTCAGGGCGTTCTGGGCTTCACTCCGACACGACTTGTACCGCCTTTGGGGGTCTGACTTTTACCAACCCCCTAGGCCCGCCATGCGATGCTCATAGACGAACGGACCGGACTGTACGGATATTGTCACTGACAGGCTCAGTAGGGTGTCAGGATGAGTTCACTCATCGACGTCCCTTTTGGTCAATAGCTGGTGGCCCGTCACGTATTGGCTAATACCTCTGACGTGCTAGTGGTTAAATCCACAGCCATAGTATTGACGAGTCTTTAGAGTCCACCACACTTTCAGTTACTCAAGCTTTCGGGCGAAACGCTGTAGAGGCCGTATGGAGATATGGCAGCGTCCGATCAGATACGTGCGGTATTGCACGGATCAGGATCGGACGGTTTGTACTAGTAGCCGTATGGATATATGGCGGGGTTCGATCAGATACGTGCGGTATTGCACGGATCAGGATCGAACGGATATTACTAGCCGGCTTTGGTTTAAGCCGGATCCTAGTTTAGTACAGTGTAGATTTTGTCTCTTTGCATTTGTATCCGGACGGAATACAGATGCGGGTGTGTATGCACAGTATCAGGGTTTTCCTGTAATTTATTACGGGACCAGTTTTCTGGAGTTGCCAGTTTGCTTTCCGTTCCGGCCGGTTTTCCTTTGTTCTTTCCCGGCCGGACTTTTCCGATGGAGGGGGTTATTTGCAATTGTGCAAATAACATTTGAGGAGGGGGTTTCTTGCACTTGTATTCATTATGATAAGCATCTTTTGATACCATTCTTATCTTGCACCATCACTTGCTTTAATGGTGATTTGAGAGGGTATGGTTTGGATGTGCTTTTGTTATGATGATGTTTTTGGATATGGTCACCATTCTCTTTATCCTACACTTACCTCCCTTCATGAGTTTTGTATATCCCTCCACCATTTCCACAAATGCTTGGGCCGGCCACATTTTTAGTGAGGTAGGAAAATGAGAGGTTTTCATTTGGTGTGGGAAAAAATTATCATTCATATCATTTTTCCATTGCCACAAAAATCCCCAAGTTCATATCTTGTTGATTCCTCCATCAAGGCAACAAAACCCCAAAGAGACAAAGCACTACACAATCTACAGCAAATCTTGGGCGCGTCGGCTAGCCAACTTCGCGCCCGAGTTGCCTCGGTATTGAGGTGGGAGCCCGTAAAAGATACAGACGATGTGGTGCCCTTCCGGCAAGGAGGCGACGACCGGAGTTTCCGCAGGAGATCGGGACGACGACGAGAAGACCGGACGACTCGGATCACTCGGTATATCTCAAATCCCATCTCTTGTTAGCTAGTATAGGTTAATGGTTTCGATCCGGGTAATTGTCCGCGGTAGCGCCAGTTTAAAGTTAAGAAAAATTTTGATTCCGCATTTTGGCCTCGGATAGACGGCCGGGACGCTGCCGTGGCGCAACAGATAGAGGGGGAGTCGTTGGAAGACATGATCCTGAAACAACATTTTTAGGCCGGCATAAGATACAGGGGAAAAAATCAGAGCAAGATATAGAATAGACAATGGGACAAGAATATCGGGTGAGTGAAACTCAATCAAGCGGAAAACAAATGTAGAACTCCAAGTTACCCAATAGAGTACAGTATTGTAGCTATGCTGCAGTTCATAATTACAACCACGTAACTCTACTAAGTCACCCAAACTCTAACGGATGGAGTCAAAATATGGTATGGCGAATAATAAAGATTCAAGTCAAAGATAACAGTTCACAATCTGGGCCGAAAGAGCGGCTTAAATTGTCAAGCTCTACTCGGAAACTGCAATCCCAATCATAGCCTAACCTGGCTCTGATACCAACAAAACCATGTCACGCCCCGCTTCCCAAAATACGGAATAAGAGGGGTTGACAAGGCCAGCCATGCTCCTGCGGTCGAGGTAATATCTCTCCGTAGTCACACTTCGGTTTCTAGCTTTACGTGGTAATCAGTAAATAATGCACAGGTAATGAGAAATACAGTAACTGAAACAAAACAAATACAAAGAAATAACCTGATGGAGATCAAAAGAGTATAGCTCTGGATAGCTGATCAAGATGTCCACGATGTACGTCTGGTCCTGGTCCAAGCTAGATCCACTTCTCACTCTGAGCATGTATACTCAGGTCGTCAGAGCGACGTGGTAGCAATATATATAGGTGCAAGTGGTAACTCGTACAGTAATAATGAATATATAACAGTAAATTAAGATAGTAAAGATGTGAACATGAAGTAGGCAATGTGGGTGTCTAAAAGAGCAGGGGAACAGTAAAGCAGTAAAATAATATGTCATGTGTGTTGATTCAGTAAGCAATGCATGTCAATATCACTATCAGTCTCTAAGTCTCACTGTACATGTCACTAAGCCTATCGTCAGTCCAAGTGTGAGAGTCAACCACTCGTGAGTATCCCCCACCCAAGGGTAGGACCCAAGGGCAAGGGACCACGGGCCCAAATAAAACGCACGGTAATAATCAGTGATAACCCTGTAAATCTCCATATATCTCCATATATATATGCTAGCATAGGACTCCCGAGATTCTGTTGAACTCACACTCAAACTACCCCACACCCCGTGGTCTACATCAAACGCCAACCATAGACTCAAATACCGGTCGGTCCATGACAAGTCTGTGCGAGAACTGGAGACAGGAACTCCATCAAGCATGTCCCGACTGATACCCAAGATCTATCAACGGACAATGTTTGGTGCCTTACCTATGACACCCATATAAGTGCTTCCATAAGTGTCCCATACCACTTATAGTCACACTTATACATGTCCCACGGACGTCGACAATGCAATAGAACAATAGGGTCCACTGATTGTGTACAAGTACGTGTCACTTTCACTTATCCATTCATGCACAAACACTAACGTACTTGCCACAATCACCACTAATACCTAACACTGGGTAATGCACATGATCACTAGGTTACCAATGCAATGACATATATATGATGTGATGAGAAAACAGTAGGTAAGGCATGATTAAGATGTCATAAGTTCGTATCCTACCACTTGCATAATTTATCATAAATCATACATGCCAAATTTAGCGAAACAATGAACAAGGGATAAGTAGTATGTTTGATTATCTATCCAGCAAATTTAGTTTCACGTCAAACGGGTTTCAGGATCACTAGATATGGCCATTTCATTATAAGCGTCCATTGCTGGAAATCCGGTTTCAGAATTGGAAGTCCGTTTTGTAACGCATTTTAATCCCAGTTGGGATCAGAATTTAGTGACGCTACAGTTGAATTAAATTTAGGGTTTTCAATAAGGTTTTCAACGCAACAGACGGATTCTCAATCGCATCTGTACGTCAGGAGTTATGCACTATTCAACATTAGGGTATCAGTTCTGGTTCTGTTTGGAACTGCTATACGTCCCGATCTTTTAAATTGCAGTTTAAATATTAAACGACGATAAAACAGGGTGAAATCACTTGCGTTATTTAGCTAACAGTTTTATCTTCAATAAGGTGTAGGGTTCCGCAATATACGAGTTCAGGAAACAAAGTAGTAAACATTACGGGACAGAAAACAATAACCAGAGTTGCCCTGGACTGCAGTCCAGAGCCGCTCTCCGAACCAATTCTCGTCATAATTTCAGTACAGAAACAATTAAGAACTTGTATAGGGTGATAGGTCGTCGAGTCGGCTTCGATTTGAGCCCTCGAACGCATCATTTCAATATGTACATAATAAATTGTGATTTTAACAAATTTCAGGTGCGGGAAATTCTCAGTTTTTACGGGTGTAATTGGGGGTGTTCGTTTAAGCCATTAGCAGTTGTATTTTCCAGTAACATTTCTATACAGTGCTCATTGCCACACGGGCCAGAATATGCAATCAAGTTCCGCCAAATTAAGTGAAGGTTTTCATTCAGATTTTGCATCGAACAGTTATGTCATATAAGGTTTCACGAAACGCAAACGTAGAATTTGTAGTATTATGAATTGTAACGGATATAATATAGCATGCAGCAAGTAGGGTACTTGCCTGGAGACGCTTTGGCGACGCACGGCAGCGGCAATGACACACACGCGGCACGAATGTGAAAAACGGTCGTTGCGACGAAACCGGAGTTCGCGAGCCTTGGAATTGCAATAGCGTGGCTTCGAATCCTTGCTTTTGATTGGCTACATCTTGCACTGATCGACGTGGGCGGCGGTACTTGAAAGCTCCGAGTTCGCAGAAATGAGGCCGTCGATGGTGGATGGGTCGTCGCGCAGTTCTGGTCGTAACCGAAGCAGGTGGAGGTAGCAAAGGGATCTCGGTTCGGGGCTTGGGGTTAGTGACGAGCTGCGGCGCAGGCTGGGGTCGCGATGGTCGTGACGGGGAGCTCAACTTGGCTGCAGGAATTGGCCCGGGGCTGGTGCTCGGCTACTTTGGACTTCGGGAGAGGTGGATGCAACGACGGTGGCCGGTGCATGGAGGTTGGTTCGGTGCAGGCGCAGAGAGATAGGGCGGCGGCTAGGAGAAGAAGTCGGTTGGAGTTGTAGCCTCGGCAAGGGTTGCGGGCGAGATGGTTGGCATGGGTTTTGGGTTCTTGGCGATGAGGGAAGGTGGAAATGGTGGATTCGGTTGAGTTGTAGAGCTTGTGATGGTTGGGTAGTGCTCGGTGTGGAGAGGAGGAGGAGGCCGAAGTGATGTTTCTGGTGTTGGAGGCGGCGGCTTGTCGGCAACGACAGGGCAGGGGCGTGGAGAGAGGAGAGGGGGTAAGTTGGGGAGAGATCGAGGGTGAGCAGGGAGGGAGTTGGAGAGACGAGGAGGGGTTAGAGGAGTTCGAGGGGTGCACGATAACGTGGTCGTGGGTTCGTGGGGGAACGTGGGTCGGTGACGCGGTTTGGACGACGAGGGAAGAAAACAAGCGGGAAAAATGGACGTGGGGAGGAAGAAGAAAGAGAGCGGGCCGGGTCGGGTTTGGAGGGGGCGCGGGCTTGGGCCAGGCTGGGGAAAAATGTTTAATTCATTTTTTTTTTGAAAAGAAGGGAAATGGGAGTGGGCCGGGCTTGGGATGAATGGGATATGTTATTTAAAAAAATAGTTTTTGTTTTGCTGGCTTGGATTTTGGGCTTTGATTAATTTCGCTGGGCTTGGTGAGGGAAAATTGGGCCGGGGATTTAATGTCAATAAAAAAATTAATTTGAATTGGGCTGTGGGATTTGGGTTAAGGGAGAGGGAAAATATATATATGGAAAATAAAAAGGATTGGGAATTAAAATACTACAAATAATTTATAAATATAAATAAATAGATTTGTAAGTAACCCATTTTATAAAATACGGATATTGGTGTATATAAAGGAACCGGGTATTACATCAAAGGCGTTAGAGGGTTACCGATACAGGGGTTGATTGTTCGAACCTTTTTCCGGATGAATACTTACTTTGTGCACAGAAGAGAAAAGTCCTTGGCGATGGAGACTCCGCTCACCGCGTATTACGAAAATATATTCCGGAAAAGAGAGCGCAGAGCACAATACTACAGATCCGAAAGGTTTGACACGGCGGAGTTTCAAGTAACGGGCAGTAATGGGAATCAATATAACGTGAACTTTAGAGATGAAGGGCTCTCTTCGTGTACATGCGGTCTTTTCCAGTAACAATATTTACCTTGTGCCCACGCAATTGCTGCTGCGAGTAGTATGCATAACTCACATTACAATTTTGCTTCCCATTACTATATAGTTTCCAATTACCAAGACGCGTACGATCCAAAATTTCATCCTATACCGGACAGTCGCTATTGGCACTATCATACTGCGAACAGACAAACACCGACTGTATTACCGCCGGAAAAAATATAAGGCCCGGAAGACCTAAGGTGCGTCGAAATCGAATGACAATGGATACTGATTCTCAGCAAAGGCACACCAGATGTAGCCTATGCAAACAACCAGGCCATTATAGGACCAGATGTCCAGGACAGTCATCAGGGACGGGACCTTCGAGATCGTGACAAGTACACCGGAAGATTTTTTTGTATTATAAATTTGACGGATTTATTTTGTTATTATAAATTTGACCGTCGATATAGAATTTATATTTTACAAACAGATAGGATTTTTTTATATTGTAAATTTGACGGATTCATTTTGATATTATAAATTTGACCGTCGAGATAGAAATCGGATAGGATTTTTTTGTATTGTAAATTTTGATGGATTTACAAGAGTTAATCTCAATGCTGTACAAAATATTGATATAATAAAATTTTATTATTTTATTCAAATATTTTTTACATTTATTTATTTTTTAAAAAAATTAAAATAATTATAATTATAATTGTAATTATATAGGGGCGGGTTCTGGGAACCCGCCCTCTATATTATTATATAGGGGGCGGGTTCTAGGAACCCGCCCCCTATTCTGGGTTGGGGGTGGGGGGGGCGAAACCGTCCTATTTTGCAAATTTTAAACCCAACCCTCCTATTTTAATAATTAATTATTTAATTCCTACTATTTCAAAAAAAAACCCAATTTTTGGTAAACTTTTTTGAACAATTTATCTCGTTAAATTTTACCCTTTCTGTTTTTGGTTAACTTTTTTAAGCTTTTATAAAAAGGCAACAGCCGCGGTCATTTCGGACAGAGGTATCCTTATTAGTTCTATAGCATTACTTTTGATATATCTTTTGATATTTATCTATACCACGCTTATAACTAAATTTGATGCCGCTCTTACAAGCAAATTTGAGGAAAATTTTGTTTCTATCGGTCTTGATTGAGTTAAAATATATTTTATCTGAAATATTACACGCATTCAATATAAATAAACCTTTTATTTGCTTTTGGGTTATGCATTTGAATTATAACTTTCCTCATTCTTAGAAATAAAAATTCTTTCTTTAGTCCTTTTCTCAATCAGCTACATTTCAAATCATAGATTTAATTGGATACAAATCATAGCTTAAATATTTTTTCTTTTATAGGGCGGATTATTTAGCTACTTTAGAATAAGCAAAAAAAGTATGCTAATTCCGCAAACTGCGGCCCTCAATGAACAATTAACAAGTCGCATTTTGATGCAAGCAAACTACATACCCATTTCACGTCAAGGGATTTAAGAAGGAATCCTTACAGTTTTAAGTTTCTGATGATGAACAAAATTTTTATCAGGTAAAAAGGATTATGTTTCACAGATTACATTTTCTGGACCTGCAAATTTGCAAAATTCTTTGGAAACGAAGATGGATACTCTTTGCTCTGCTCACGCCTCGACGAATTCCTTGATATTCTTTAGCCAGCCTTTGTACTCCCTGTCATCCTTGCTCATCATGTATTCACGTAAGCAGTCATAAAGCGATCCTTCGATGCCTCTCACTGTCAGATGCCTCTTCAGAGCTTTCTGCATACTCTCGTCCAAATCCCTATTGATCATATAGGCCAGAACAATGAGAATGAATCAAAATATAGTACACGCTTTAGCTTTTGGACTCAACATGAGCTCCCAAATCAAACATTTCCATATATAAAGAAAGAAGTAAACAATATGAATAAAAGGCCCCATGGCATCTAAGTGATTCTTTACAATAAGGCACTAACCCCAATACACACACAGCACTAACCCCCCCCCCCCCCCCCCCCGCACGCACACACACACCAACAACAACAACAAGAAGAAAACATGTGAGCCCAACCAAAAAAACACCTTTCACTCATCAGTAATGCCTAGGATGCCAAATGCCATCTAAATTATTCTTCACACGCCATTTTAAAAAGATGCAAGTGAATTGAATCTGATATTCTAAAATGTCTATACTACAGATTTGTAATTCCAAATCTGAAACCCCAAAACATTTTTTGGCATTAATCTCCAAAACCATCGGTTCATATTTGGTTATGAGTAAAAAGGATAAATTATGATAATAATGCAACTGTGCGTGCGTGCGTGCGCGTGTGAGAGAGAGAGGGGGGGGGGGGAGACTCACGAGAATTCAGGCCCTTCATAAGCTCTATCTTCAGAGGCCCCAGACTGTTTAAGCGACATGCTTTCAATTACAAGCCCCTCTGAATCGAGATTGCAAGAGAATTCCAAGGAAGTGTTAAATGCTTTTTTGTCTATTGTTACAGCAAGAGAGACAGTTGGCTGAATGGAATCCATTGTGTTGTCATCCACAGTGTCATCTTCATCGTCCCCATCCCCGGCCTCCTCTCCATCTTCATCAGGAATCATGTAAACAGTAACTTGGATACACTCATCTTCAAACTCTCGTTTAAGGATGATAGATTGGTCTCCATGATTATCAATGATCTCAAAGGGAATATCTTTAAGCATGGCAGCTTCCTACAAAAACCAAAGTCCAAACTAAACCAATATGGTCGCCTTGCATACATGTAGAAATTTGAGATTACATATTACAATAAAACCCGAGCTCAGAAATAACGAATTCATGTGCCGATCAGTGACCGTAAACAACGAACCAACATGGGTGATAACTGGAATTTTACCAGGACAGAACTCTTCTCCTCTTCTCAATCTACCTTTTATGTGTTTTTTTTTTCTTTTTGCTCCTTTGGATCCAGCTTTACATCTCTTGTATATAATTCCTCTCACCTCTCATTTTCCTTTCCTTCTCTTTTTTCTTTTGGATATATTCTATTATAACAACTGACTAAGCTGCTATGGCTTCAGGTGATATTAGGGATGATTAAACTGAAGCTGTCTGATTTCTGGTGTTGTATTACATGAATCTAAGTTATGTGAGCTGATGATTAGAACACCGTAGCTGAACTGATGGTGTGCGGACTCAATCAGTTGCGGGACCTACCTTTCACTGGTTATTGAAGATGCCTGAGCTCTGGAGATGGAAAAAGGAGCACCATACCTAAACTACACGCTGTTGATATTGTAAGTGTTTTTGAAAGCTGGGGTCTCTGATATTACAAGGAGTGTTGACGTTCCCTGGGGCTTCATCAGCCAAAAATTTGTCTGCTGCTGCTGAAGCCTACAGCTTTCATTTAATTTATGTTTTCTTGGTACTATGAAACTACATGTTGTAAAAGACGTTCTATTGTTCTTAATGCTTGAGATGGGCACAAATTGTCCCACCCAGCTCTTTTGTCGAAAGATAAAAAAATAAAAATGTGCAAGCAGAAATGACTAATTATAATTACTTTGAGTCCAAGTATAAAACCAGTAATCAGCTATTCCCTTCCTCATTGGCATAAAGTAATTAAAATCAATCATTTCTGTCCACTTAGCACAGCATTACAGTTTGCATTTTAGTTGCCTCCAGAGATTTTCCACTTTTTTCTTTTTTTTATTCTATTATAAAATCAAATACATTCAAAACATAGACTCTAATGTTTCCTATGTTGAGATTAGAAAAGAGTTCCAGCTTCCCAGGAATAATGTTGTGCTATGAACTTTCCTAATAAAGGTGGTATTGGTTGCTTTTAGCCATGGAACTGATGCCTTGGTCAACAGAAAATGACCTATCTACAAAATAAATAGTTATTTCGATGAGAAAGGTTACACCATAAGTGAACATAAGAAACATCATAGGCCTTAAAAACTCATTCAATTTGATAATTCCTATAGTTCATTGGCATCTATACATCATGCAGCCATGAGGGAAATAAGAAAACAAGTGGATTGAAAATTTCTAGACTAAACACCTTACAAGTTGAAAATATGGCGCAACACTTTTTAGTTTTAATAAAACGATTATGGTGACTAGAAATTTCAGTCCACTTCAATTTTTTTATTCTCAGGGGTTTTAGAAAACATATTATGATTAGCGGTTACAAATGGCTTCTTGTGCGTATCTATACATGTGTGTAGCCTTATGTTACCCATGTTCCATGCGCACTTCTAACAACACGCACGCACATGCATACATGCACGCAAAGTAGTGGTTTCCATATCATGAATAAATTCAACTGCAACTCTTCTTAAATTGACATAAATGAATCAGGCAGAGCAGTGGTTTCCATATCATGAATAAATTCAAAATGTGGAACAGAACATTTTTTTTCCTCATAAAAAATTCAACTGCAACTCTTCTTAAATTGACATAAATGAATCAAGCAGATTGACATGACCCAGATCCAAAACAGATGAACCAAAGCCCCTAGATCCTTAACGGGTTAGCGGGTATCATACCTCTTCGTGCCCATCGGACACCTCGGCGCATTCGATCTCAGCCTTGAGAGCACTAATGAGGCTCTCATCCGCGCGCTTGATCTTCTCTTCGGCGGTGGATGCGAAGAATCGGCTCGAAATCAAAGGATGAGCCTTGGTTAGGGTTCGAGGGATCGAAACCCTAGGAACCAGAGGGGAAGCGGCGGCGGAAGCAGAGAAGTGGAGGAGGTTGGAAATGGGGGAAGACGACGAAGAGAAAGCGCGGCGAAGGGATCTTCGAAGGACGATGGAGGCGATGGAGGACGACATTCTTGTTTCGTTTCTTTCTAAGGTTTTCTTGAGCTAGAGAAGTGGCTAGAGTTTAGGGTTTAAGGGGAGAATTTGACTATTGTTTGGGCTATAAATATGGGCTATTTTAAATAAGAGCCCTTGAAATTTTCACCTTTAGATGTTTTTTTTTAAATTCAAAATTTTCCCTTTCGCCAATAAAACCCTAACAAAACTCCCAAACACGATGCACAATTATAATTGACAAGATGACCATGCCCTTGATCTGACTCAATAGCTTTCATTCTCTCACCTCCAAAACAATTTCTTCAACCAAAAATAAAGAAATAATTCCCTTTGCAATAGCTGGATAAGTTCTTAAATTAATTAATTAATAAATAAAATTTTAGCCAAGTACGGATCTGTAACACTTTATTCCCACGACAATCCTCATTTCAACGGTTCTTGAACAAAGTGCGCAATAGATTACTATTCATCACTGCTTGTCCCAAAAATCTTATTGTCATAAATAATAATGTTTAATCATAATTTCATTTAAGATTACAACAAGAGGATCAAAATAGGAACTCACCACCATGAAAGATGTTGGATAAATGTAATGTTTAATATGTCAAATACTCTAAATTCCCGATGGAAAAGCTCAACCAACTCACAAATAAAACAAAGAAAATACAACATAAAATGGCTTAGAGATGAGCTTGGCCGCTAAACGAAGGAGAGGACAAAACAGAGAGCACATCGGTGACGGAAGCCATGGCACTTAAAGCTGCTTTCAGAACCTCTTGAGAACGTTCTGGCTTTACTATGCCCTTTACCTGTGTATATAAGCAACAAAGCAAATATATCAGAGTTGTTTGCAGATGCACGTTATAAATAAAAGTAAAGACGGTTTTGCTATGATTAAACTTTATCCAGGGCAGTTCTTGGATTGAACGAAACATTTATCAATTTGGCCTACCAATTATGGAACATATTTCATTTCGCTCTTGGCTATATTTGTGCCTTAGCGTTGAACATAATTCCATATAGCAAATATATCATCATTTTCCCTTTCTTTTAAACTTCTTCGTCATCTTGGACTTTGATGAGCCACTCTATTGTCATAGTTTTCTGAACCAAGAATTTTACACTTATTTGGAGAGGGTTGACGCCGGGTTGACAACCGGTCATAAAATTTTTGTCAAATCTTTACTGGAGTTTTGCTTCATAGCCGACCCTATTTTGATGGGAAAAGATTAAAATGATGATGATGATGATGATGATGATGATGTAGCGTACCAATTCTGACAAAGAAGGATCTCAGATTTGATAAGTTGACAAGTTCATATTAATGTTTATTTAGAGGACAGTGAACAGAAGTCTTATGTGTGTTGAAGGAACATTCAGATTTCAGGCAAGAGACGAGTGCTTAGCCATAAAAATATATTCTTGTTAAGAATATCAAATGGCAACATAGACGGAGAGCCAAATGTGGGAGGAAGCTGAAAGAATATGGCATAAAGGAATAGTCATAACAACTAAAAGTACAACACCAGGTAGCTTACACAAAGCTTGTCCTAGAAATAGGTAGTTGTGAATCAAGATGACAACATAGGAACATTTATAACATTTATGCGCATTGAGTAATTATTAGCAATATATTCTGGTACTGAGAAGTGGCTGATTAGCTAGAGCTTAAAAGGGTAAGATTCTGAAAAGACGGTAAAATCATAGTGTGGTGTAACAAAAGAACCTTATCAAGATACTCCTGAAGCAACTTGATGCGGCCCATGCAGTCTTAATCTTCAACACACAATGTGATAGCCTTACAATCAGCTCCTGGTCCTTCAAATTGAATTGGTCCAGGATTTCTGTACATGTCTTCTAACAAGAAGCTAGTTGCGCTTTGCCTCAATAACCTGCAAATCAACTTCAAATATTGGCGTTGCATATTGCTGGGGACATAGAATTCGACACAAGTCAGAATTAGTAGTATATGTCTCCAAATTAGAGAACCCATTTTAAATTAACACCTCTGTTCAATTCCAATACATTGGTAAGCTTCAATTGCTAACTTTACTAAGATATATGTTACGATGTAACCACCTTTCCTTTCTTCTTTTGTGTGTGTGTGAAGTTCTGAAACATTTGCTAGTTCTGATCCCCTTCCCTTCCAAAATAATAATAATTTTTTGAAAAGAACTATCCGAATGTAGATCTCAAAAGATTAACGGTACATCAGAATTCCATTCAATGCCTACCACTATTGGCTCGTTTGAACAAAAGAGTTCGATCTGCATTTCTAAACTTAGCATTTATGATATATGCAGTCTTTTCTCTCAGCATGAAATTAATATTATCTTAGCAAAGCATTAAAAAAAGGATAATTCATTTAATGGAAGAGAAAGAAATGTAGAAATTTAATTGCTAGACAGTTTAGGTCAGGTCAAAGCACAACTTATTAGAAGAAAATTCTTAGTTTCTGAATTTTGCAACTTACAAACTCATGTTGTTGTTTTTTTACAGTTGAATCTAAACCATTGATCAATTGCATCTGGGAATTGGAAAGAAGATTCATATATGAGTTTATAGAAAGGAAATGTAAATCTATGTTCCTTAGAAAACATTCTTACGATGAGCGTATTTGACCACCCCAGGAAAATGTTCTGGCACCATCCCTGAAAAGAATAAAGAACATGTAACAGTAACAATAAGCCAAGAACACATACTCGTATGCTTTTCCTTTCATATCAATAGTAGCAGGATGCACAGCAGGTTTTCCAATAGGGCTAGCTCCCGGACCTCGAGACCATCACTCCACTTGTCATCATTGCCTGCCAATATCAAAAGATATACTTGAACTTATTTAAATCTATATTTTATAAATTAAATAGAAATGCAAATATCTTCACAGCAAATGTTTCAATCTTCATAAAACAAATCTAGTGGGCAGATATCTCACTGTGATTGGAGCAGCAGCACATCGCCATTTGTTCACAGGATTTTTCAGGTTTGTTACAGTAGCCATGTAACCGTTCAATCCAGCTGCAAGTATATGATAGCATATGTGTCCAAGAACCTAGGAAAATTGCAACCAGATATTTGCATCGGTCAATATCATACAATTAAATTGCTAACAAGTTTGAATTATACGGGAGCTTACATATGCATAATCACAATCAAATTTTG
The DNA here is from genome assembly GCA_030015575.1 of Agapanthus africanus. NCBI lineage: Eukaryota > Viridiplantae > Streptophyta > Magnoliopsida > Asparagales > Amaryllidaceae > Agapanthus > Agapanthus africanus. The sequence goes on from CM057351.1 coordinate 421,309,018, forward strand.
ACGGTAAAGATCCCCTAGCCTGATAACCAAGAAGTGGCAGATGGCATTGAACTTCTTTCCCTTGTATGTGCCTTCTTTCTGGAAAGGGGCACAAATATTAGCATAATGAAAAGAAAATGCAGGGACAAAGATGACAGCAGGTAAAATACACGAATCAAAACTTTACTCTCATAAATGTACTTACCAAGCGTTTATTCATTTCTGGAAAGGGGCTAGGAGTTTTTCTGTCTCAATCTGAAACAGGAGGCAGAATAAAATTTTGTTTATGTTAATAGCAATGGAAAAGAAAGGAAAAATTTTGCTAAGAGCTAGTTATAATAGTGTATAATAACCTGAGATAATGATGCAGATTTATCGGATTCTGGATGAAGCAACAGCTGCACCATAAAAGCTCTCATTACTAAGTCGCCAAGGGCTATAAATTAAATATGTTCAGAGTTGTTATGAGAAACATTTGCAGGAACCTGTTTCCTGATAAATGGGGCAAAAATTCGAATAATGCAGATGCCCAAGGTGACAGATGCGAGGAGATGTTTTCCATAGAAATGCCTTTGGCCATGGAGACCATGAATTTCCTGAAAACAGATGCAGAACCATGGCAACAATAAACGTGACATAATGGAGAATGTAATACAATATTATACAAAAACAGAACTTTGCATGCAAATAGACCTATTTACCTGGAGGAGAGCATACAATTCCGGAATACTCTCTACGAGACCCTCAGGGATAAGGATGACACCATGATTTTTGTCTCAAAATGCAAAAATTGGGGTATCAATATCGATAATGATATATAGTTGATGTTTGATCGTGCGAAAAAGTGTTTTGTAAATAACAGCAATCAAGACGGTGTCGTAAATAGCTAGCTGCGATGAGTATGGGTCGTCCACAAAGAAACGTGAACTTCTTTTTTTGTTTTAGATGAGTTGATAAAAGAAATGATGGTTTGTTATCGTTTTATTTTAAGACGGATATAAAATTTATAATAAAAAGGCTTGTAGGGTTCATAAGACTTAGTAGTTAATGGATGAATGTTTAATAGTTTAAAACTAGAGAGATGGCGATGAATGTGGATTAGGGTTCCCGGAGGAAATTAGGGTTTTCCACTACTAACTCTTATTCTTCAATTGATCTCTATTTATCTCAAACCCTTAACAAAACAAGTGTTTAACCAATCTCAAATCGTGGTCGTGACTATCATTAATTGATAGTGCGCCCGATAAGAAATTTAACATTTATTTTACTAAAGTTTATAAATATTAAAATATCAAAAGAAGTTTAAAAGATATTTCATTCATTAATCTACCATATCCTACAAAGCCTAGCAAGTAAGAAATTACTCGCTCATGATTAGTAGTGATTTAGAAGAAATATTGAAGATGAATGAAACAATAATTAAGATGCAGAAAAGTAATGCGTAAAATTAATGCGAAGAAGTAATACGTAAAGTAAATGTAGAAAAAGTAAATGCAAAAAGAATTAAAACAAAAACTACCTTTATTGATCAACTATTGCATTACAACTTTTCTCCTTAGAAATTGGATTACAAGAACCCTAGTTTTGCTCTAAATCTCTCTCTTTATGAAGGTAGATGAATAGATGATTATATGATCTTTTGGATGATTTTTTAATGCACGGCTCTCGGTCCTTTATACAGTCTCGGAAACCAGAAACCCTAGATGCCATATGAGAGTAGGTGAGATTACGATCATGCCCCTAAAATCCCAAATCCAATGGTCACTAAAGGACCGCGGAACCGCCGCCCATTGCCACGTTTGGCCACGGTTCCGCTGCCTTTTGGTGGGATTGGGTGTTGGGATTTTTTCTGTTTTTTTTTTTCTTGAAATTTGAAGATCCTCTTAATATATAAATTCTGAAAATATTGCTCTGAATCTCTGCCGTTGCTAGATTTCTCAATTTGCTTCTAAAATTTGGCAGATTCGGTTTGGATATCCCGATTTGACTTGGATCTCTTACTTAGATTTCAGATCTGAGCTAATACCTGCAAAATATCTCAAATCAAATTGTTAGTAGCATTTGGTACTTTTGAGATATTATTCCAACCATTTATATGATATAATATCTTAAGAATATTAATTAGGAATATTTTGCATGATTTGCATATTTTAATTACTGATTTTTCATTTAAATATTATATGCATATATTTTCCCTAATTATATTAATTATAAATGAAGAAACATATGATAATAAACTTTTACAAATAAACCCACATATGTTCTTTATTTACAATTAACATCTTTTAGCAGTTAATAATAGTTGGGAAAATGTTCATACAAATGTGCAATATTTTTGACTAATTAAATACCCCCAAACTTATCTTTGATCGTCCCAAACAAAATATTTATTAAAGAGAAACAGAAAAACCTAACTAGTACACTTTCGTAGACAACACGATTACATTTAGCATGTGCAACAAGTCTTTAAAACTCTAAGTGTTCCTAGCAGGAGGAGTGTTGTCTTCTGAGGGTTTTCAGCGGATTACACCCACAAAAATCCATAATAAAAGAAAGAAGATAAAAATTACATGTAAAAATAAGAACATATAAAAAGAAACTTGAAAATAAGCGTTTCAAACTTCACTGGCTTTTTAGTTGCCATGAGCCATATCTTAATAGTCATGAAAAGATGTCAGAAATCACATCATCTCTCAATAAAACTTCGTTTTTAGTCTTCCTACCTTTCTTTCAAACATCGATTATATGCCCCTACATATGTGTAAAAGACATCTCTACACTTAGAGAATTCAATTCAAGCTATCATACCCTTTTCCATCTTGCTTAATACTTTTTAGTCGGTGAATGTTTTATATGGATTTGCTCACACATTCTTCATGTGACCGTTAATACTTCTTGAAATACTAACCAACCGATTACCAAATATGCTCACTCTTTAAGGCGTAATTAGCAATATCCTAATCTTGCAACACCTAAGGGCTTAATAGTGACTCCCAAACCAGTTAATCTAAGGCACTAGATGATAAGACACCTTCGCTATATTATTTTTATATTGTCTTAAGTAATTATAAATTTAGTGTTCAATTTTCTTCACCTTTTATATTTCATGTGTCGTTTATATTTTATTGATTATATATTTTTTCCCTTCATGCTAATACTTTTAGACAAGTACATTTTAAGGTATCCTCTACTATCCTAAATTTTAATATGTATACAAATGTGTATAGTAGGATATCAACGTTCAAAAGTTTGAACTCAAGAATAGGGACTATTTTTCAGACTTATTTCTATACTCAGATTAGTAATAGTCTTTATCTTACTAATCCTTGGAACAACAGCTCATGACTATCTATTACTAGATTCGTTTTAAAACGTCCAATTTTCTTGTATTTCTTAAATCTCTTCCTCTTTTTCATATGTATTTTTCACTTCTAACTTTAAAAAAAATTATGCAATGCAATATTTACATATGATATGCAATGGAATATTTACATATGATGCATCCAACCTTACAAACCATCCCCCAAACTTGTTTGCAGCAGTGTCATCATCGATGCAGTTCTCTGAGCTCAAAACCTGAAGACTAGAAGGAAAGGTTCAATAAGTTGGTAAATAGAAGGGGTTAAGAGTGAATGACCGTGAAATTCTCCTCCAAACTTGTTTTTGGCTCATAATCGTGTAAAAATTTCCATTCTTTAAAGAGCCAAAAAATATTTTTCTTCTTTCCCCAAACTTGAATAACACATTGTTTTCATTATTTAAGTATTGAAATTTAACATAAGAGGGAAGATATATTATTGGTCTATACAAAACTTTACAAATACCAAAAGTCAACACTAACCACTCAAATATTTTATCCAGATAACACCATGGTTGGTAGAAGATCAAGTTACAGACAGACGTGAAGAAGTGGGAAGGAGATAAGAGGTGTAATCGAAAGGATTTACGTCCCGCTTGATAGAGACGATAATGTGTGTTAACCGTTACATAGAAAACTCTTATGTTGATATATTATTACTTGCATCTATGTACATATTACAGGTAACTTATTAGATATTACATGCAACTCTTCTTAGATATTAGGATATGCAACAGTTTAGATTTTACAGGACACTGCTTAGATTTTACATGCAACTATTTTAGATATTACATGCAACTGTCAAGATATTACATGCAACCTTTTTAAATGTTGCAGACAAGTGTCTTATATATTATTCTAAATAAAAATCAAACCTGCTCATAATGACTTGAGAATCAATAGAGGCTTGCATATGGATGAGCTTCTCGTTCGTCTCTTGATGGATATATACCATATTTATATAGTCATATTCGTTTACCATCCTAACCATACGATCTCCAATTTCTCCATTTTATATGAAAACTTCAACCTATCAATCGATATACCAAGTTGAGACAAGATAATTCCTATCAATTCAAACCATGTTATGGCTTCTGAGATGGTCAAGAGCGCATCTTTACTATAGGATCCACTCACAAAACATATTAATGTTAAAGTTTGGGTCATCATCAATTAGTAAGATAGTAAATGAAGATTTAATTTGTTGGGGTAGTAAATGAAAGTTGGATAAATGAGAGAATATATAGATAATGGAGAAAATGAAATGGATAATTTTAGTTCCGGTGGCAAATAGAGTTTTTGGTGGGAAAAGTGGTGAATTTGGAAGGAAAATGGATTGGTTAGAGCATTTAATGGTTAGTCCTTTAAGCAAAAATCAACTCGGGATAGAAGTAACAAACAAGCCCCGAGAAGTTAGAGGCAACTCACTGCAGCTTTATTGCCAAGAAATTGGCAGCTGTCGTGTGTGCTTGCGCACGTGAGAGACCAGGGGTATTTCTGGGATATACCAAAATACAAAAAGCCTTGAGTATTTCGGGGGATCCTTGATGGGTCTAAGGGCTTTTTACCAGTGGAAAAGGTCCAAGGATTTTTTCACAAGTTTTAAAAGGTACGAGGATTTTTCAACAATTTACCTTAGAATTACAACGAGGAATTCTTTAAAATTACACTTGTCTTGGCGGTAGTCAACATGAGGGGAGCACAATGCCATACCTTCACTATTTTACTTGAATTGTTTCTATGACATCGGATTCGTTGATTTCCTTTCTTCTTGCTTTTTTCTTAACTAGATGTGATGGAGGTCCTTTTCAGGTCTCCGTCAGATGTTGTCTTCCGTTGATCTCCGGTGGATTTCGGTGGTGATCTTCTGTTGCGTGTGGGTCTCAATGGGTTTTGGTGAGATTGGTGATTTGAGGAGTTTAGCACCGAGTACCTGTAAAGAAGTCCCGGGATGGTTTGGTACCACCAAGGACCCTCCGACGATCAAGTTAGTGCTAGATCCGAGCAGAGTAATGGCCAAGTGGAATAAAAAATGGGTTACTTGACCCCTCTGTGATGGGAGTTTATATAACGGTGATGGCACGCAGCAGCAGGCGCGAGAATCTTGCCAGCAATTACGCTCCCGACTTCATGCCCGCGTAAAGAGCGGATCGCACATTAATGGGGATCGCGGAGGCGTGGAACGTGGGATGTTGCTGGCGGAGAATCCGCGCATGGCGAGATTCGCGGAGCGGCGGTTACGCCTGTGAGCGGTGGAGCTGGTCGGAGAGACCGAGGAAGACGGCCTAGGCTAGGGAGCTCGAAGATGAGCAAGGGAGGGTCGAGGATGCCAACTTGCAGAGGGCCCCGAGGAGGGCCGGCTTGTGCTTGTGGGCCGGGTATAGGGGTTGCCTGGTCGGCCCCTGTGGTCCTTCCTTCTGAGTTTTGGGACACGTCATCTGCCACGTGTCCAGATCTTGGAGACCACAAATATTGAGCATCATCATTAGCCCCCCCACTATTGTCCCGATCAGCTAGCGGGTCGGGTCAGGAGTGGACTGCCAGGCCTCCCGAAGCGAGCTCCTTCCCAGGGCTTTTGTCGGGACGAGTCCTCGGGCCGTCAGTTGTCTTTTCTGTTAGCGAATCAGGGCGAGATCTTTGCATTTAAAGAATGTGCGCCGGTTCGTGCACTTTGCCGCTGAAACGACGGTCCACGCGTCAAGCGTCAATTAGCTGACGCGACGTATGCAGGCCTGCGGCGTCTGATGGGACGCGGTCCAACGCAAGATCGACACGTGGAGCGATCGAGCCGCTGGACGCGAGGAGTCGTTTCGGCGGGAGATGACGGGTGTCGTTGGATGAGGCCGCTCGCAGCAATAAACAGGGGTGGGGTCTGCCCTTGGGCCCCTACTCCTTCATATTTCCCTTTCTTAAGTCCTGGTTGCTCGGCGTTCGTCTTCTCTCTCCCGCTTTCGGCCCCTGAAGATTCCCTTTTTCAAGGTTAGATGTCTTCCTTTGTAGAGTCTGTAGGTGTTGTATGAGTAGGTTCTAGAGACCCCTCAGTTGTGTCTGAGTCCTTTCGGGGAGCAGGGGTCAGATCCTCTCCCCGGGATCGTGAGGCAAGGGCAGCCCTCATGGAGGAGGAGGCAGATGCGGCCCCCGGCTCCTCGTGTTGGGTGAGGCATGAGGACGAGCTCGCTAATGCTCGGGCTCGCTTCCACATCCTCTCGCGCTACACGCTTCAACTGGCCAAGGAGGGAGAAAGGGCGGATCAAGTATGGGGCAGGGAAATCGTCCTGTATTTGGAAGCTTTTTGGGGCGGAATGCGCATGTCCTTCTCTCCCAAGGTCGTTGCTGCGCTGAATTTTTTCGGTTTGGCGCCGTCTGTGGGTCTCAGTGGTTTTTGGTGAGATTGGTGATTTGAGGAGTTTGGCACCGAGTACCTGCAGAGAAGTCCCGGGGTGGTTTGGTACCACCAAAGACCCTCCGACGATCAAGTTAGTGCTGGATCCGAGTAGAGTAACGGCTAAGTGGAATAAAAAATGGCTTACTTGACCCCTCTGTGATGGGGGTTTATATAACGGTGATGACACGCAGTAGCAGACGCGAAAATCTCACCAGCAGTTACGCTCCCGACTTCACGCTCGCGTAGAGAGCGGATCGCCCATTAATGGGGATCATGGAGGCGTGGAACGTGGGATGTTGCTGGCGGAGAATCCGCGCATGGCGAGATTCGCGGAGCAGTGGTTACACCTGTGAGCGGTGGAGCTGGTTGGAGGGACCGAGGAAGACGGCCTCGACTAGGGAGCTCGGAGATGAGCAAGAGGGGTCGAGGAGGCCAACTTGCAGAGGGCCCCGAAGAGGGCCGGCTTGTGCTTGTGGGCCGGGTACAGGGGTTGCCTGGTCGGCCCCTGTGGCCCTTCCTTCTGAGTTTTGGGACACATCATCTGCCACGTATCCAGATCTTGGAGACCGCCAATATTGAGCATTATCAAGATGTGAACCCGAAGTTGCTCCGTTACAAGAAGTTATGCCACTAGGTTATAAGTGGCGATTGCCAATTAAAAAAATTTATATCCGAAAAATGAGTGTTTACCGCATGAGGGGTGTTCACCGGTTGGACGGAACTGACATTTTGCATGTTTAGCGGTGTTACGGGTCGCAGGTTATTCTTGCTTGCATATTTGATCATTACATGTAACCCCCTTTTTCCACTCTATTAACTTTTAACACCGAAGCTCACCAGCACCAGATGCAAGGGTTTTTTGGGTACAGATGTAGATGGATTAGATATAGGATTACCATATCCATATTGATGGTAGTATGGCGGATGCGAACATAGATACTGATAGTTAACGAAAACGAATGCTTTCCATATATGATATTAAAAAAGTCGGATATGGATATAAATAAGGAGCAAATATTGGGGACACTGTAACAGGCTAATTGCTGGGTAGGGTTGGGTCTGGATAGATTCATGCAATGATTGGATGTGGATGAAGGTTTGGACGGGGTTTCTTTTCTTAAAATCCATTCGATTGTAGAATAATGCATGCATACTTGTCGGACGCAAGGATGAGCGGTTTTTAACGGAGTCTTCTAACTGCGAAAATAAGCAACCATACGAAATTTTGGGTCAAAATCGATCCGTTGCACACTACGTTCTTATAGGTTTGAATCCAGTATCCGGATACCCACATACGTAGTTTCTCGTTCTCATTTCTTTATCCATGCATATGCATTCCCTACCACACTGCTTGAGGGAGTGTGATGGTCACGTTAAAGCTTCGCATGATTGTAAACAAGTAAGCAAGTTAAAACTACTTTCGGCCCACCATTTAAGGGGCGTGTACACGTATAGAGTAAAGTTTCGGCCCAAAAGCCTAGCCATCGCTTAACAGGTCGAGATTAAAAATACCGCTCACAGAATTAACCAATCCAGTTACACCATAAAAATCATACATAAATTTAAGACAAGTGCAACGAACAAGCAATCTAAGCCACCATCAAACAACCGTGAAGATCATAGATACCGATCCAACTTTATAATGAGGATAAATTTTCAAGTACTTGATTAGATTGTGCGTTGTTTTTGTTGATTATGGAGTCGCGTTACATGAATTTTAATTTTTATTAGTTTTGAAATCATATAGACCATACTTACAATGTTAGAATTTTCTAATTTAGATTCCCGATGATACAATTAGGGGTGGTAATTGAACGAGCCAGCTCGGGTTCGATTAAGGTTCGGCTCGGTATTAGCTCGTTCAAATTCGGTTCATTTATTAATGAGCCGGACATGAGCCAGAAAGCCTGGCTCGTTTATTAAACGAACCGGACTCGAGCTCAGCCAGGCTCGTTCGGTATTGACTCGGGTTCGGCTGGGTTACACGGTTTGAAGAAAAACAGTAATATGTAATATATAGCAGATTCTATACAACTCTCAGAACACTTAATTCAATTAAATGACAGTATATAAAGTGTACTGAGATAAATATAAAACCCAGCACTTAGACCCATTCAATGCCCTAGATGTTAATGTTTTTTAATTTTTCCATATCTCAAAACCCTGAGTTTTAAGCATTATTGTTAATTATGTTTTTTTCTTGGAAGATACTATTAATATGAGTAAATGAGCTGAAAACGAGCCGAGCTCTAGACGAGCTCAGTTGAGCTCGGCTCGTGAACTCGGCTCGTTTAGTTAATGGGCCACAAATGAACCGAACACGAGCTGGGCATGTTTAATCGAGCCGGACTCGAGCCGAGCATCTCTAGCTCGATTAACTAAACGAGCCGGACTTGGGCCGACAAAAAGAACCACGAGCCGAACTCGAGCCGAGCTTTGCTGGTTCGAGTTCGGCTCGTTTACACCCCTAGATACAATAAGCCCGCAAGAGCCCAGTCAAAAAGATCCGGGCCCGTTAACAGACCCAAGTGTCAACGGTCAACACCCGAACAAAGAAATTCTCGGCTTCGAGAAACTTCGAAAGGCCCACCATCATATTTCCATAAAACGAGCCAATCAGGAGCTTTCCCCTTGTTCAAGCCTCTCTCTCTCTCTCTCACGCCCTAGGGTTTTATATTTAGGGTTTAAGCCCCCCAGTCCCTTCATTCTCTTCCTCTCCAAACCAAAACCCTAGCCTTCTTCAATCAATCACTCACAATCCCCATGGCGATCGGCTCAGTTCTTGTTTCTAGGCTCTGCAGATCTAAAGCCCTAGCATCAGCCCTCTCCTCCTCATTCAATCAGGTAATTTCTTTTATCCTCTGCTTTGTTACAATTTTTTTTAATGGCCAGATCTATGAAATGGCGTTGAAACTTGTGATGTGCGTTTTTTTATTGTCGCGGTGATGGGAAAAATGCGTTTTTTTTCTACATGTCACTATTTTTTCTCCCTAAGTACGTGTTCATTATAACTGCAGTTAAAAGAAATTACCGGCGGACAGATGTTTGTTATGAGAAATCCCCTGACGTGACACCTCCCATTCATGAACCTTGGTTTATCTCATGTTAACCTAAAGCTTTGATCTTGGTTATGGTATTACGAAGTCTTATGAATGTGATCGTTTAATCAGTTTTGAGCTTTAAGAACCTCTTTATTTGCTTATGAATACAACAATCATGAAATGATAGCTCAACTATGTTGCAGCGAAGGGGAAAAATATTCACGCTTTTCCATACTAATCGATATTTATTTATCAATATCGAGCTTCATTACAATTTCATTATACCTGTAGCTGAAAGAAATTACCGGTAAAAAATGTTTGTTATGAGAAATCCTTTTTACATGCCAAATTATTACTAATTTACCATTAGAAGTTGAATTCTTGAGAAAATTGGCCTAAATGTAGGAAAATAAATATTAATTTAGTAGATCCTAGCTTATTTTCTTGTTCAAAGTAGCGAATTCTATTGCTATATTTCGCACAGGCGGGTGTATAGTTGATGTTTCAAGTTTCAAAGAACGATCCTGTTATATTGCCATTCTAGGACCCTTTTTGGGAATTAACCAATTTTTAAAATTTTTTTAGCAAAACTCTGTGGGAAAAAACTTATTTAGCAAATGGTGTTGGTGGGGTGATCAGAGAGTATATCGTTTTTTAAAACTAAAACTGTACTTTTAAAGTGCCGATTAAGACTTGCTTAAAACCCAAATCCAAATCCTAATTCGGCAGAGAGTCACAAGGGGGGCTTTGCAAGTGTAGTTGAAAACCGCACTTTGAAAGTGCAGTCTTGAACACTGAGTTGGATTTGGGTTTTCAACAACTGGAAACCGCACTTTAAAAGTGCGGTTTCAGTTAAAATGCACTAATCGCCCCACCAACACTATATTGCTAAATGTTTTATCTCCAACATTATTTTGCAAATTTTTTCTGAAAAATGATCAATTCCCAAAATTTGTCAGCCATTCTATCAACGCCTGCATTGTTTAAAACTGGTTATTTTAGTTTTTCTTTCATTATGACAACAGTGACTTTTTATGCGTTTAGACTAGAGGATTATACCAAATAAGAAAAGCATCGAGTAGAAGTAGTAGACTTCTGGACGCGCTTTCCTTCGTTATTATTTGCTGTAATCAGATTCAGTGTAGTATAACTCATGATGCATTCATGTTACTTCCATAGCTAATAATTTGCATAGAACGCGCTTCTTAACAGACCTTCGATTCCTATCTGGGGTTGCTTTTGCACCCTTAATCTTCAATTAAAGGTTCATAGCGTTATGCTTGTAAATCATTAGTCAGACAATTTATTGGTATCAGGATTATTTCTGAAAGGAAAAATGGAAAATAAAGAAAATGCCATATACAAATGCTCACACACATGATTAACCTGTTTTGTGAATACAGGCCTCTCATCATTATCTGAAGGGGTCCCACGGAGCACCTCTATTATCTCAAAGATGGACGTCTGCAGCAAGAGCGTTCAGGTAAACATGTGTTTGAATGGTCGCTCTTTTTTTTTTTTTGGTTCGAAAATGTGCCTTAACATCTAAAGTTTTGTATATTATTGGTTAATCAGCTCAAGACCAGTTGGGAATGATGTTATTGGAATTGACTTGGGTACTACAAATTCTTGTGTTGCTGTGATGGAGGGCAAGGTATGGATCTACTTCTATCTCAGTTGTCATGATAAATTGTAGCATGATCATGAACTCTTGCTCTAGCAATAGAAGTGATTTACTCTGTTGTAAATGAATTTGATATACAGTTCTTCTGTAAATTATATTGATTTTGATATTGGTGCATGTTAGCTGAGCTATGGAACTGAGAGAAGAAATTTGGCACCATGTCACCTGAATGAATTATTTATTTGGCATAATATTGCTTGATGTAACTCATTAAGAAAATCTTAGCATGAGAGCTTATCTTTCTTAGGTCAAACTCATTTCTCCCCAATATACATAGATAGGGGCGTGAACTGATTTCCTTCTTCTGATGTTACCTATCTTCTTTGAAATATAAATGATCATCATCTTCTTCTACACTGTAATTACTTTAGTTCTATAATTTTTTTACTTTCAAAGCTGACTGCGTAATTTGGATCATTTGAGACAGAGTCCAAAGGTGATTGAGAATGCTGAAGGTGCAAGAACCACGCCATCTGTTGTTGCCTTCAATCAAAAGAATGAACGCCTTACAGGAGTAGTGGCAAAACGCCAAGCTGTGACTAACCCAACGGACACTGCTTTTGGCACAAAGAGGATGATTGGTAGAAGATTTGATGACCCTCAGACCCAGAAGGAAATTAAAATGGTCCCGTACAAGATTGTGAAGGCCCCAAATGGTGATGCTTGGGTGGAGATGAATGGGCAACAGTACTCGCCGAGCCAGATTGGTGCATTTATCCTCACGAAAATGAAAGAAACAGCTGAAGCATATCTCAATAAATCCATTTCGAAAGCCGTTATCACTGTCCCTGCTTATTTCAACGATGCCCAGAGACAAGCCACAAAGGATGCGGGGAGGATTGCTGGCTTGGATGTCCAAAGAATCATCAATGAACCTACGGCTGCTGCTCTTTCATATGGAATGAACAACAAAGAGGGATTGATTGCAGTGTTCGATTTGGGTGGTGGAACTTTTGATGTTTCCATCCTTGAAATCTCTAATGGGGTTTTTGAGGTATGGAATTTTCGTTTCTCTTGGCATTTAGGCCCATTTTGTCTATGAATTTAGAAGTTAAGATTACTGCTGTTTTCGTTAGTTAGAATAACTGGAGTTCGATAACATAGAAGTCGAGATAACTTTCCTGAAAAGTTTGAATTTGGCGTCAAGCTTATTTAAAACTCTATTCCAACTTCAGTTCAAAAGGTCTTGAAAGTGGAGATATACAAAGTTATCTAATATGGACTATAATTTAGTTGAACTCCAAACTAATTGAAAGATAGAGCTATAATATCGAAAACCCTATAGATGAGTTATATCTTATCTTGAGTTTGAGCCTTACAAACTGTAGTTTTTGTAACCTATACCTCCTCTTAACTCAATTTATGCCGACTCCAAAGGCAAACAGAACCATTCACCCTTCCTTTTTGATTTGTTTTTTGTTTCCAGGTCAAAGCTACCAATGGCGATACCTTCCTTGGTGGTGAGGACTTTGATAGTGCATTGCTCAGTTACTTGATTAGTGAGTTCAAGAGTTCTGATGGCGTCGATCTATCAAAAGATAAATTAGCCGTGCAAAGGCTCAGAGAAGCAGCGGAAAAAGCAAAGGTCGAGCTCTCATCCACGACGCAAACAGACATAAACCTTCCTTTCATCACAGCCGATGCAAATGGCCCCAAGCACATCAACATCACCATAACCCGCTCCAAGTTCGAAACCCTAGTCAACGACCTCATCGAGCGGACTCGAATCCCATGCAAGAACTGCCTAAAAGACGCTGGCATCACAGCCAAAGAAGTTGATGAAGTTCTATTAGTTGGTGGTATGTCTAGGGTTCCAAAGGTTCAAGAGATTGTAGCCAATATCTTTGGTAAAGCCCCAAGTAAAGGAGTGAATCCTGATGAAGCTGTAGCCATGGGTGCCGCAATTCAAGGTGGAATCTTGAGAGGTGATGTGAAGGAGCTTCTTTTGCTTGATGTCACGCCGCTCTCTCTAGGGTTAGAAACTCTAGGAGGGATCTTCACTCGCCTCATCAACCGAAACACAACGATCCCAACAAAAAAGAGCCAGGTTTTCTCCACTGCAGCAGATAACCAAACCCAAGTCGGGGTCAAGGTTCTACAAGGTGAAAGAGAGATGGCTGCTGATAACAAGCTCCTTGGTGAATTCGAGCTCACGGGCATCCCTCCAGCTCCAAGAGGAATGCCACAGATCGAAGTAACATTCGATATCGATGCTAATGGCATAGTCAGGGTTTCAGCGAAGGATAAGGCAACAGGAAAAGAGCAGGAGATCACAATCAGATCTTCAGGTGGTTTATCGGAGGATGAGATTGAGAAGATGGTTAAGGATGCGGAGCTCCATTCTCAAATGGATCAAGAGAGGAAAGAGCTGATCGATTCCAAGAATACTGCAGACACTACAATTTATAGTATCGAGAAAAGTTTGGCGGAGTACAGAGAGAAGGTGCCGGCTGAGGTTGCAAATGAGATTGAAAGTGCTATAACAGATTTGAGGTCAGCTATGGGTGGAGATGATTTGGGGAAGCTGAAGGAGAAGTTGGACGCAGCGAATAAGGCCGTCTCAAAGATCGGAGAGCATATGCAGAAAGGTAGTGGTGGAGGTTCATCTTCAGGCCCTACTAATGGTGGAGAGGAGACTCCTGAGACCGAGTACCAAGAAGCTAAGAAGATGTAATTTAGGCAGGCAAGAAAAAAATATTTTGATTTGTTTTAATTTTGGGAGCTGATAAAGCTGTTTTTCATATTTAGGTAGTACAGATTAATTCAGAAAAGATTAGGAGATGCAGATGCATAAACTCGGATAGAGTGGTTATTTTGTTGTCCAAAACACTTCGATTTGATCTGGGAGGTTTTTCCCTATCATTGTTTTGAGATTTGTAATCCATTATATGTTGCTGTTTTACCAGTAATGAGAAACATGGTTGGGTTTTTATCAAACATCTTTTTTTCTGGATGATTATCTGGCAAAGATTGTTTTTGAGATCGTCAACTTACTGTCGTGTAGGTGATGCTCAGATGTATGCAGCAATAAGAAACTAGTGATATGATTCCTGCGTTGTGGCCGAAGATCATTGCAATGTGTTTGGATGCTTCTTGTGGTAGTAAATTATGTCATGCTCATATGATCTCGACCAATAGATGTTAAAAACAGGATTTGGCTTATCTTGAATGTTTGAACTCGGTTTATCGGGAATATGTGAACGCTTTCATTAGGTTTACGATATTTTATGAAACAGTAAAGAGAACTGTATCTCTACTCCCTATATTTCTTGAAGTTATGGAAATCATTGGCGAAAGGTTTGGTTACATCCAGTTCTATGTAGAACTATATCTATCTTGCTCAATATTGTGATGTCTGGCTTTTATGTGATACAGTGAGGAAGTATGCAGATAAAATGCATTTATTGCTGGGTACTGAACCTTGTCGAGCTTCGTCCTTTTATTTCTTATTTTCTTAGAAGCAGCAAGCTTTCAAACCTTTCTATTCAGGTAGAAAATCACTGCATTGCTTCATGCTGCTTAAATTTTAGTAGGAAATCCTATTAACCAAAGAATAGCTATTCACCTCTCTATATATAGCAGGGTTCAGTCTGCTTCATTGTTGCATATTCACTGTCATTTGCCAAGCAACCAGGTAATCATGTGATATGTTTATATTTCCTTCAAACGCTTTTACTTTGCATAATCCTTGTACCTAAAGGAAGTTCCTTGCAGGAGTTGGGCCTGATTGGTTCATCTCATCAGCAATATGGTAACTTGGTCGCTTATTCTGATTTCAATCGTATTATGATTTGAAAACGTGAATCATCAATAGTAGATTATTGTACATGCAGGGGACATCTACTTAAAGCTCGACGCTCAAGGAGGTGAATCTGGTGATGATTGGGACCATGGCGTCCATCAACAAGTGCAGCAGATTTTGTTATCGTATTACCCAAATGCATCATGCATCAATCCCATACAATTTGTATACAAAGATCACTCTAATCGAGCTACCCTCTCGGCTAAGCACGGGGGTACTGGGCCCATGTTTGGAAAGGTAATCTGACTTGTAAATAAGTAGCGTATCTAAATGCTGATTTAGAACTTCCCCATTTCATGTATCTTTGGTTCATTGATCTTGAATAATTCCGATTGATCGGTATTTTGAGTTTAGGTACAAATACAAGGTGAGATAATGGAGGTATCTGGACATTACACACGTGTTGGACCAGTAAAGCACAACATTTCGTCTCTTAAGTTCGTGACATCAGATTCTGTGACACATGGGCCTTATGGGCGTCCATCCGACAATTGTCGTAGTTTCAGCTACAAGGATGCAAGTGGTATCAAAGGATTTCATGGTCGAGCGGATGGTCGATATCTCAATGCAATCGGCGTGCACATTGATAGTACTGCAACTCAGCATTTGAGCAAACGAGGTCCGCAGCGAATGGAATATGTGCCCTTGTCAAGGAGAAGAATGTTATACAAAAATCAGTTGTTGTGAGAAGATTACTTCGGATGATATCTGTTACATGCTTATTTATATGTAATTTGGACGCGTGCGTTTAGTTATGTTATTGAGTAAAAAGTATCCCTGTTAAAATATACTCTCCCTATTGTTAAGAGCCAACTTTCCATATTCATTATTTGAATAAAATGGATGCATGCAATTCCTCTTCCTAATCTCCTGTTTCTTCTGAGGGATAATGCGCGTTGGATGTTCGATAATTTAATTAGTGCCTTCTTACTGGAATCATTCATTATTGCAACCTGATGGTACTCAATATTGACGACCTTCAAGATCAGGACACGTGGCAGGTGACGTGTCCCAAGACTGAGAAGAAAGGGTCCGCAGAGGCCGACCAGACCGCCTCACGCCCGACCTGCCATGAGGCCCCCTGCAAATCAGCCTCCTCGGCCATTCAGCTCGCCCCGAGCCACCGTAGGACCAAGATTTCTCGGCCTCCCCGCTCGTTCCGAGCTCCCTGCCGAGGCCGTCTTCCTCGGCCCTCCGACCAACTCCACCGCTCACAGGCGTAACCTCCGCTCCGCGAATCTCGCCATGCGCGGATTCTCCGCCAGCAACATCCCACGTTCCACGCCATCACGATCCCCATTAATGGGCGATCCGCTCTCTACGCGAGCGTGACGTCGAGAGCGTAACTGCCGGCGAGATTCTCGCGCCTGCTGCTGTGTGCCGCCACCGCTATATAAACCCCCATCACAGAGGGGTCAAGTAAGCCATTTTTTACACTTTACGCCGATACTCTGCTCGGACCTTACCACTAACTTGAGCGTCGGAGGGTCCTCGGTGGTACCAAACCACCCCGGGACTTCTTTTGCAGGTACTCGGCGACAGCCTCCTCACCCCACCTTCTTCTCTCAAAACCCATTGAGACCCACACGCAACGAAGGACAATCAACCGAGTTCACCTCGAGATCAACGGAAGACAACATCTGACAGAGGCCTGAAAAAGAAGCTCCATCAGTTGGCGCTGTATGTGGGAACGTTAAATTCCACAAAATACGAAGTTGGCCTTCCTATCTCCTCTCTCATGGCAGACGACCATCCTGGGGATCCCAGTACCAGCCGCCGCCTTCCGCTCACCGAAAGCGGGGATGGACCTCCCCCCATGACCGTCATCAACGCCCTCACAGGCCGGATAGATCGCCTGCAATCTCTCGTGGAGGCCCTCGTCCGCGTCCAAACGACCGTGCCCGGGCCCTAGATCGCTGCTCCTCCGCCTCCAGAAGACTCTGTCCCTGTCTGGACGACCAACCACCAGCAGGCTGCATCCCCTCGCCACCGGTCCCTCGAACCGGTGCTCTCTGAGGCCTGCTGGGCGCCCCAGGGCTCCACCTCGAGATCCGCCGCCAGGGAGCCTCGTCCCGAGCCTTCTTGCGACCCTTACCCCCCTGAGAAAATGTCGGTCACCTCTCCTATCCACGAGCGTGGCCGACCCCACCATGGTCGGCGGGAACGCACAGAAGGGATCCGTCCCGGCGACTCAAGCGCTACCCCATCCCGGGATCTGAGGCACCTTATCGAGAGAAACCAGGGCCGCTCCCAGACGCAGTCCACCCGCAGCGGGGCCCGGGAATCCTGAGGCGCCGATTCCTCAAGGTACCACGGTCGGCTCGACGCCCTCGAGAAGAAGATCGAGGGCATGCGCCGGGAAGCTCACTTCTCGAGCGACGGGGCTAAGTATGCCTCCGACTCGCTCACGAAGCCATTCACCGAGGAACTGCTCGCCGTGCGCGTCTCCTTGCGTAATAAGCCCCCGAAGGTCTCTCTGTTCGACGGGAAAACCGACCCGAAGGACCACTTGGACGCTTTCACCGCGGGAATGAGCTTCCAAGATCATTCTGACGCCGCCCAGTGCAGGGCCTTCCCGGCCACCCTCATTCGAGAGGGTCGGGACTGGTTCCGGGGGCTCGAGCCCCGCTCAATTTCAACCTTCGACGAGCTGGCCACCCAGTTCCTCGGCCATTTCGTGGGGAACCGTCGACAGAAGCGCACGGTCGACTACCTCTTCACGGTTAAAAGCGGGGACAAGGAAACGTTTAAGGCCTACATTACCCGCTTCTACAACTCCCTCCTCGAGGTGCCCGAGCACCGGGACGAGACCGTCATAACGGCACTCAGATCTGGTCTAAGACACAAGAATATTTGTGCTCCTTCGCGCTGGCTCAACCTAAGACCATGGCCGAAGTCAAGGCGTTGACCGAGCGCGAGGTCCAACTGGAATCCGAAGTGAATGCCAACCTTTCTCGGGCGGATCGGCCCGACTAGAAGAAAAGGACTCGGGAGGACAGGCCGGAGCGTCAGCAGCCCTACCACCCGAAGTTCCAGGAGTATACCCCCCTCAACGTCTCCCTCGCGGTGTTGCTGGAGGAGGCCCAGAATGAGGGGTTCTTCAAGTTCCCCCCGGTCCCACGTCAGGCCGTTAAGTGAACCCGGGGCCCCTACTGCGCCTTCCACCGGGTACTGGGCCATGCTACGGAGGACTGCAAACAACTGAGGGACTACATCGAGGAGCTCATCCGGTCTGGGCACCTCGCCAGCTACCTAAGGGACAAACAGCAGACGGACCGCGAGCAAGAGCAGCTTCGGCCTCCCACCGACCTGACCATCGGCCAGATCATGCTTGTTTCAGCAGACTGCCAGCCCCGGGCTCAGGGAGCCCTATGCCCTATGCCAACCACGGGGGCCGACAGCCCTTCAGGGAGCTCGGCCCAAGCCGACTAAGTCATCCTTTAACCCGTACCTGTTCTTTTTCTTTCTTTTTTCTAAAAGCAATGTAAATTCTTCCTAGGATCTACTGTTGACTAAATAAAGATCAATGGAATATTGCGAAAAAGAAAGGAAATCTTTGTTCATTCAAAGGGTATTACTGTAAGTCCACGTTACCCGTCCCCGGTTCTTTGGGGTTGCGGAAATGGTGAAAAACGATTTTTCTAGGGTGGTAATATGGACTCAAAATACGGATCTTTGTTAAACAACTATCTAACAACTTAACTAGGAGTTTTACCTACTCGGTTAGGGAGTTATACCTTAACTTGAACTCCTTCGTCTTCAACTCCTTGTGGTGGTCGGATCGGCCTCACCTCGTCGTTTCCTCGCGCCGAAGATGGATCCACCCGAAAGCTTCAACCTTTTGGCTTCTACTTCAAACTAGAAGAAACTAGAACACTTGGCTTGCTAGACCTTGTGTACTAGGATGAGTAGAGAAGAGTAATGGGTTTTGATCTCTATGGTTCTTGCTTCTCAACATATGAGACAATAGAACCATGAACTAGAGAGAGAGCAAGAGGAAGAGGGAGAGCTCAAGTATGAGAGAGAAAGGAAATGAAAGAATGAGCAAGAATTTTGCCATCCAAGCTCTCATAATCAAAAAATAATCATAACACATAATAATAATTGAGTATTATGTGATGGTTGTTATCATATCAAATGGCATTATCATTTCATGCATTAAATGCAATTTGTGAACAAAACAAGCAAGCAAAGGTCAATGCCAGGAAATGATAGCCATTGTCATGATGGTGGTCAACAAGTCCAACCTAGTCAGCCGGTCAACAAAGTCAACAAGTCAACAAAGTCAACCTTTCAACCCAACCATGGCACAATAATACTTAATTAATATTATCATTAATCATATTTCTTATTCTCATTAGGGTTTAGCAAACGTCAACAGTCAACAACCCTAATAAGAATCCTCTGCCTCTGTCAACCGTGCATACACACCCGCATCCGCATTCCGAGGAACACGAATGCAAACGAGACAAAATCAATCCCAAAACATATAATAGGATCCGGCTTAACCCAAAACCCGCTAGTAATAACTGCCCGGACACTAAACGTGCACAAGTGCGCGGATGTGACCGAACCCTGTCACAAAACCATGCGACCTCTACTCTTTTGCCTAAAGGCGAATAGCTCTCTGTGTGGGACTCTAAAGACTCGACACTACGCTGGCAGTGAGTTTAACCACAGACCGCAAGCGGCACTAGCTGTGCGTAACGGCCCCCAGGTAGATGCCGATAAGAAGACGGACGAGGTGAAACCCATCTGAACTCCTACTGAGCCTGAATGTGACAGTCTCCGTACAGTCCGGTCTGTTCATCTGAGAATATCGCATGGCGGGCCTAGGGGCGGTAAACGTCAGTCCCCTAATAGCGGTACAAGTCGTGTCGGAGTGTAGCCCAAAACACCCTGAGATGACACTGGAAACCTACCAGTATATCTCGCTTGCCCTGGCCAGGAACGACTATGTGTAATGGCTCTCCATGACACAGCGCGATATCAACTCCCAATACCGGGAGAGACAAATCCTGTCTAACCGTCACTGCCTCCAAGTGCTTCGGGACTGCACCCAACTACTACCTGTTTGCACGACTCCTTTGAGCCGTGGTAGGGTAGTAATCAAAGTACAGTGAGAACACACTCGAGGCGAAGTGACAGTGTCAAGTCAGCGGACTAAGCTATACTCATGTCACCTGGGAACTGACAACTGACGATAGTTATAGTAGCAACCAATTAGTTCCCGACGAGTCCTGTCCAGTGTACTCGTAACCTAATGAGCACCCGCATACTCTCTCAAGTACGACGTACTGACGGCTGTGGGACAGACCGTCTCCCCTGCTGGGATGAGAAGCGCATACGCTAGTCTACTCCGGAGTATCGATACCCTGTCTCGATAGTCCTACAACTAGGGACCTGTATAAGGATGTGCTTGTGGATTACCCAGCCCCCACGAGTGTGACTGCCATCACAACGCTGATAATCAAGCAAAGATCCTAAGGGCTCCACTAATGTGTATAGGCGATATGTTAAAAGAAACACATGTACACACATTGAAGTAGAGACAAACCAAGTAGCATACTATTATTTTGAGCAAGATTGTCTATACACTGGTGAATATCCCAAGCTTCCATTAAGTAATATACAAACTAGTATGATACAGTAATGGCCTCTAGGGCATATACACTACCAATCTCCCACTTGCACTAAGGCCATGCACTGGCGTATCGAAGACCTATCATCTCGATCAGCCGCTCGAACTGAGTCTGGGGTAAGGCCTTCGTGAATGGATCTGCAGTGTTATCTTCTGAAGCAACCCTCCGAACCTCGATCTCCTGGCGATCCACGATCTCCCGGCGATCCACGATCTCCCTGATCAGGTGATACCGCCTTAAGATGTGTCTGGATTTCTGATAGGACCTGGGTTCCTTCGCTAAAGCTATAGCCCCGTTGTTGTCACAATACAGAGGTATTGGATCAACAATGGACGGAACCACCTGAAGTTCTTTCAAGAACTTCCTCATCCAGACGGCTTCTTTTGCGGCAACAGCAGCAGCGATGTATTCCGCTTCCATCGTCGAGTCAGCAATGGTTTCTTGTTTGGAACTCTTCCAACACACCGCCCCTCCATTGAGGGTAAAGACAAAACCCGACATGGACTTGGAATCATCCTTGTCACTCTGGAAGCTGGAGTCAGCAAAGGCCTCGATCTGGAGGTCTTTTCCGCCATACACCAAGAACATCTTCTTAGTCCTTCTCAGGTACTTGAGAATGTTCTTTACCGCTATCCAGTGTTTCTTCCCACGGTTTGACTGATACCGGCTTACCACACTTAGTGCATAAGCTACATCCGGTCTGGTACACAACATCGCATACATTATAGAGCATACCGCAGAAGCGTAGGGTATAATAGACATGCGATCCCTTTCCAAATCAGTCTTGGGAGACATCTCTTTGGAGAGGGTGATCCCGTAACAAGCCGGTAGATTACCGCGCTTGGAATCTTCCATACTGAATCTTTTCAGTATGGTGTCGATGTACCTGGACTGCGAAAGTCCTAACATCCTCTTGGATCTATCACGATGGATCCGGATCCCCAGAATGTAAGCGGCATCACCCAGGTCTTTCATGGAGAACCCGTGTGACAAGAACCCTTTGACAGATTGTAGCATAGGAATGTCATTTCCTATCAAAAGAATGTCATCCACGTATAATACGAGGAACACGACAGTTCTTGCTACAAATCTACTATAGATGCATGGTTCATCTGGATTTTTGATAAAGCCAAATTCTTTGACTGTCTCATCAAAGCAGATGTTCCAACTCCGTGATGCCTGCTTTAGTCCATAGATGGACTTAAGCAACTTGCACACCTTTCCGCTGCTTCCACTCTGAATGAAACCCTCTGGCTGGTCCATATAGACACACTCCTCTAAATTTCCAATTAGAAAAGTGGTCTTTACGTCCAACTGCCAAATCTCATAATCGTGGAAGGCAGCGATGGCAAGAAGGATCCGAACGGATTTCAGCATAGCCACTGGAGAAAAGGTCTCGTCATAGTCCAAACCAGGTTTTTGACGAAAACCCTTTGCGACAAGTCTAGCCTTATAGGTCTCAACCTGTCCATCCACACCAATCTTCTTCTTGAAGATCCACTTGCATCCTACGGGTTTTACCCCATCTGGAGCAATTTCCAAAGCCCATACTTTGTTGGTGTACATGGACTCCATCTCGGTCCGAATTGTATCCAGCCATTTTACCGAGTCAGCGCTCTGAATGGCCTGCTGGAAGCTAGTAGGCTCATCACTATCAATGATGCAATCCTCTCTATCCCCGTCTATGAGAAAACCATAGTATCTCTCAGGCGGATGAGACTGCCTACTACTCCTGCGGAGCGGCGTAGGAATGTCCTATTCTTTTGAACCCTCTGGTTCTACTAAGCTTTCAGTAATAGCTCGTGGTTCTGGAATTTCTTCCAGTTCTATTGCGCTCCCACTTATTTCCTTTTCTAAGAACTAGTGTTCCAGAAAGTGGGCATTACGAGAAACAAAGACCTTTTGTTCCTCTGCGTAATAGAAAAGATACCCCCTGGAGTTCTTTGGGTATCCCACAAACTTGCACAGTACTGAGCGTGCCTCGAGTTTGTCCGCATGCTGCTTTTTGACAAAAGATGGACATCCCCAGATCTTCAGATATTGAAAATAGGGTTTCTTCCCACTCCATATCTCATATGGTGTGGTAGGCACAGTCTTAGTGGGAACTCGGTTCAAAAGATATACAGCTGATTCTAGTGCATATCCCCAGAATGATCGCGGTAACTCAGCGTTACTCATCATGGAACGTACCATATCCAATAGGGTCCGGTTCCGTCTCTCCGATATACCGTTATGTTGCGGAGTGTATGGAGGAGTAAGCTGAGAGAGAATTCCATTCTTTTTTAAGTAATCCAGGAACTCGGCACTTAAGTATTCACCACCTCGATCAGATCTCAGTGTCTTGATACTTTTGCCTGTTTGTTTTTCTATTTCATTCTTATATTCCTTGAATTTTTCAAAGGCTTCAGATTTATGCTTTATTAAGAAGACATGTCCGAACCTTGAAAAATCATCCGTAAAAGTAATGAAGTAAGTATAACCGCTTCGCGCATGCGTAGACATTGGACCGCACACGTCGCTGTGTACGAGTCCCAAGAGCTCGCTCGCTCTTACTCCGTGTCCAGTGAACGGAGTCTTTGTAATTTTTCCTTTGAGACAGGATTGACAAGTTGCATATGATTGATATTTGAATGGATCCAAATATCCTTCTGTATGTAACTTCGTCAACCTTCTCTCATTGATGTGACCCAGTCTACAATGCCATATGAAAGCCTGATTTGTTTCCGGAGACTTTCTTTTGTGTGTATTCTGGACATTGAAAATCTGTGGTTGGTTTAATACGTATATACCATTGCTTAATGTACCTGACCCAATCAAAACTTGATTAAGGTGAATGTTCACAACATTTCTTACAAATGCAAATTCATAACCTTCTTTAGATAATAAAGATACAGATATGATATTACAGGTTGAATTTGGTACAAAATAACAATCACGCAAAACCAAAACATGTCCATCTGACATTCCCAGGTGATAGTCCCCCCACGGACTCAGCATCCATGCCAGCTCCGTTTGCAACTCTGAGGGTCATATCACCTACCTTCAAAACCCTACGCCTTCTCAGTGCCTGCAAAGAATTACAGATATGAGATCTTGATCCGGTATCCAATACCCAGAATGTAGAGTTTATTGAAAGACAGTTTTCAATAACATACACACCTGAAGCCGAAGTCGCAACTTGCTTCGGATCCTGGTTTCTGGCCTTCCAAGCCCTGCAATCCTTTTTCCAGTGTCCCTTCTTATGATAATAGAAGCATTCTTCCTTTCCCACAAGCTGCCCCGCTATCTTTGTTGCCTTTGCTTTTCCCTTCGTTTCCACTTTACTAACACCGCCCCTTGGTTTGGCGGGGGCTTTCTTCTTCTTTCCCTTGGCCTTCGCCTTGGACTTAGAAGAGGAAGATTAAGTGGATGTTTCCCTACCTTTCTGTAGGGTGCCCTCTGCACTCCTCAGCATGTTGAGGAGTTCCGGAAGTTCAACTTCTTTTCCTTGCAAGTTGAAGTTCAGGATAAACTGGGCATAAGTGGAAGGAAGGGACTGGAGAATCAAGTCCGTATAGAGCTCGTTCTCTAACGTGGTCCCAAGGTCCGCGAGCTCCTCAATGAAGCCAATCATCTTAAGCACGTGTTCCGCTACCGATGATCCGATGGACAACCTTGCCGGAAACAGCTTTTTCGATACTTCGTATCTGGCGATATGAGATTGCTCTCCATACAGTTCTTTTGTATGGAGAAATATGGATTCGAGGTCTATATTCTCGTGCCTCCTCTGATGTTCATTGTCCATAGAGCCAAGCACGAGGCACTTGGTCTTCGCGCAATCGATCTCCCAAGTCTTACGGATTTCCTTATCCGCGACGCTGGAGGTGGGACCTGGGACAGGGGGAGCTTTGGTGGTAAGAAGATACCCCAGCTTGTCGTAAGTGATTGCCATTTTGACATTCCTGAGCCAATCTTTGTAGTTTGGCCATGTCAGTATGTTTTTATCTAGAAGTAACTTAATTCCGGTCATGACTATTGGTCGCTGCAATTAGGAGAGAGAGAAGAAACACTCAGCATAATGCTCTTGCAAGTTTAGAGTGGTTTTTATTTTGTCTAAACAGGATGGCTCCCACTGTCTCTCGAATCCCTCCTCAAACCATAAGGGAAGAATTAGTTGGGATTAATCTCACCGTACAATACTTTCTTAACCGTTCAGCCAGGCCAGTGTTGGTACTTCGAGGGAGGTTTTCCAACGCTTTCGCGAAGTTCCTTAATTAAATAACCTCTTTTCCTTAGGGGGTAGCCCCGCTAACACCTTTCTAGACACCTACTTGGTTTATAGCATTGATCGTTAAGTGAGAAATTTCCCGAGGAGTAGCATATACTCACAGTAGGATCGGGATCATCACACTCCAAATGGTATGCAGCGCTAGCAAGTTTCTGGTTCTTTAGAAACTCCCGATGTGGATTTTTGCCCCATGCTCTTATGACCTTGACTTTGGCCAACAAATCATAAGTCACATGTCAAGTTCTACCCGTCATTCTCCAGGTTAATTTGAACCCATCCATACCTACCCTTGACTTTGGCCAACAAGGCAGTACGACTGTCCCAAACCAACGCATCTATCTATGCTGCATATGAATATCCAATAGCTACCAATCACTATGCCTTGACTTTGGCCAACAAACATAGCTTGAATACTATTGATGTCACGCTCCACCCCCAATACAGAGAGTATTTTCCGCTTTGGCCGAAACCGCACGGTTTTTCCCTTTAGAGCGAACCGGACCCGACCAGGGGCCACTTCCCAGAAGGTCACCCATCCCAAGACTTCCCTGGTCCGAGCACGCTTAACTATAGAGTTCTTAAACTCCTATAGTTCCGGTTCACTTAAAAGGCGCCTCTGTATTGAAGAGTGGTATCATTCCATTTATAGTACAGATCTGTCCCCTTTCGGAATGTACTCCGAAGATTCCCCATTGTTCTACAGTGGGTCCCATGGACTCAAGAGGTGGCCCCCACGGATTCAAGAGGTGGCCCCTGCCCACTTAACACGACACTTGGCGTGGCATTTTGTTCCGTGTGGCACTTTGCTCCGTGAGCAAGAACCGGGTCCCGACATTCTCCCTACCTTTGAACAATGGTTCGTCCTCGAACCACAGACCTACTATTGAGGAACCGGCTCTGATACCAACTAAACCATGTCACGCCCCGCTTCCCAAAATACGGAAAACGAGGGATGATTAGGCCAGCCATGCTCCTACGGTCAAGGAATCATCCCGCCGTAGTCACACTTCGGCTTCTAGCATTACATGGTAATCAGTAAATAAAGCACAGTATTAAAGGAATCACATCACTAATTTATTACATTAAAATTCTATTGTTCACAAATTACAGATAATAAGAACAATAACTAACCAAGTTCAATCTCACGATCACTTTTATGGAAAGCAGTAAATGAAGAAGGTACACCAAACTATATCTCCGTGAACTCAAAGGGTAGATCCGTCTCCTGTGCTGGTCCTCCCGTGGAATCTGAGCATGCATACTCAGGTCGTCAGAGCGACACAATAACAATATTATTATAATGAGATGAAACAGGTATATGAGGTAATACTGGTGTAGGAACAATGCAAGTAATCACTATGTCACTATATGATGCAGAATATGTTATGTGTCCCTATCGGTCTCTAGGTCATGTTTGAAATCACATAGTGGAAGGAGGATCATGTTTAACAGGAGTCTCGTACATACCCGAGACAACGGCCCACATGCCCGGGACATAACCCTGTCAGCCGGATCGCTAGATCCTACCCTACACATATCAGTATCACGGTTCGAATGATCATCCTCTAAACACGGTCCCGCTAAATACGATACTCTTTCCACTTTGATTTCCCCCTTTTCCCCAAGTTCTCACTAGTTATGATCTTGATTTAGTCGTGTACGAGTATACCAATGGCACGGTTTTATCACTGTTCACTGTATTAATCACTGTCACGAATATTCACTTTCCATTGGTGTACTCGTCACTCCTAAACCAACATCTATCACGCACGATAATACAATGTCCACACGCACTAACACTGAGTATATGGCAAGGGTATGATATATGTATTGTATGCTACCAATAAGCTCTGTATGTTATGAATCAACATGCATGTCATTAACTAAAATAATTTGCATAAATTAATATGTTAAGAATTCAGCAAAATGATACAAGTAAGATAAATAGAACACTCAGTCAGCAATTCATCAAAATTTGTTTCAGTTCAATCGGGATTCCGGTTTTCAAGATATAGCTGTTTCATTTTAAGTGCTCGCGGCTGGAAATTCAGTTTCAGAACTGAACGTCCGTTTCGCGACACGAATTGCACCCAGTTGGGCTCAGAATTTAGCGATGTTACAGTTAAATGAAATCTAGGGTTTTCAATGGAGTATTCAACGCAATAGACGGATCCTCAATCGCATCTGTACGTTGAAAGTTATACACAACTTAACCTCAGTATGTTATTTCTGGATCTGTTCTGGACAGTTATACGTTCTGCCCTTTTAAATACAGTTTAAAATAGCAATTGGCGATGAAACGGAATGGAACCACTTGTTTTGTTTAACTAATAGAATTATATTTAATCTACTGCAGGGTTCCGTAACTTACGGCTTCAGGAAACACAGTGACACAGGTCTTGAGACAAAACACAATAATCAGAAACGCTCTAGACTGCAGTCCAGAGTCGCATTCCGATCTAATTATCATCACAGTTACAGAACAGAAATCATCAGAATTTTACATAGGATTAAAGTTCGTCAAGTCGGCTTCGATTTAAGCCCTCGAACGTATCATCCCAATAAGTATATAATTTACGGTGATTTTATTCGTTTTCAGGTACGAGGAAATTCTAGTTTTAACGGCATATTTGGGGGTATCAATTTTTGTCACAAACAATCGTATTTTCCAGCGAGATTCATACACAATATTTATCATCAAATGGGCCAACAGAAAATATCATTTTCCGTCAAAATAAACTATTATTTCCATTGGGATCTAGCATCGAACACTTAGGTCATAATATATATCGGTAATCGGTAAATTCATAAACTATACGATTTAGATTTGTACCACTAATATATTAGCATGAAGCAAGTAAACACTTGCCTGGAAACGTCTCGGGGTCGCCAGGCAGCAACGTCGTCACGAACGCGTGATGTACGCCGTGAAACGGATTCTCGCGAGCTTGGATCGAGACACGGGTTTGACGTCGGAGTTGCCCGGAGCCGTCGAGTGCTTGCTGGAAGTATAGAGTGGTACTCTGTGGGTCTCCTGGGGTGTGTTGGGTCAGCGTCGGTCGGCGGCGTCGCTCCGGCAATGGCCGCAGTGAGTGCTCGCAGTGAGGAGGGAAAATGTGGGTTTTGGAGAGAGAGGGTGAGCAGTGGGGGTCGGGTTTGGAGTGATGAGGATGGTGCTGAGGATGTAGAGGGTCGCAGGGATGGTTCAGGTGAAGTGGGGGGCTTGTCGGCGTCGGTTACCGCGGTGCCCGTGGTTGGGTGCAAGTGGGTTTGGGAGAGCAGGGGATGCTTGGCGGGGGCTCGGTTGATGAAGGGTGGAGTCGTGGAGGGAGAAGGTCGATGGGGGAGGAGTGATCGAGGGTTGCCGAGGGGTTGTCGTCGTCGGAGGTGGAGGTTGCAGTGGGTTGTTCGAGGTTGGGGGCTCAGTGGGTGTAGCGAGAGGGATGAGGAGTGAGTTGGAGAGGGAGAGTGATGAGAGGAGTTGGAGACGAGGTTGAAATCGTGGGGGTAACGGCAGGAGCGTGGGCGTGGGCGTGGGCGTGGGCGTGAGGCGCGGCGGAGGAAAGGGATCACGCACGTGAACAGTGGATGTTACCGTTTGAGGAGGGGGAAGATGAATAGGAGTGGGGTCGGGTCGGGTAATGAAGAAGAGGCGGGCTTCTGAGCTCGGCCGGGCCCGAAAATTTTGATTAAGGAATAATTTTAAAAAAATGGATGTGGGCTGGCGAGGGAGAAAATGGCCGGGGATTTTAGTAAAGAATTTTTTTGAAGAATTTAGGAGTGGGCTGAGGGGCAGCGGCTGGGGAAATTTAAATTAGGGATTGATTAAAAGAAAAGTGTGGGCTGAGTAGGGGAAAAAGAAACAGGCCGGCTAAAATAATTTATTTGTTTGAAAACAATGGGCTGAGGTTTAAATAAAGGGTTTAATAAAGGAAATGAATGAGTGGGTTAGGGTTTTGTTGTTAAAATTTTGGTCTTAACTTTTAGGGTTATGGAAATTATAAATATTGGAATTCAAGCAACCACCTTCTACAGAAAAAATACGAGGAAAAGTAAATCTCTGGAATTTGGAAAAATACAGGGAAAAATTTTATAGATGGAGAACGGGGATTTACATCATACCCCCCTTAACAAAAATTTCGTCCTCGAAATTTAACAAGGATACAAGGAGACAAAGTACTAAATAAAGAGATATGGATAACGATCACGGATATCTTCCTCCCGCTCCCAGGTGGATTCTCCTGGGGAACGACCGCCCCAAGACACTCGAACTAAAGGAATGATCTTATTCTTCAGCACTTTCTCTCTGCGGTCGATGATGGTAGTAGGCTGCTCCTTGTACGATAAGTCGGTACCCAAAACTAGCTCTGAATGGTCCAGGACATGGCTCTCATCCCGAACATAACGCCGTAATTGTGACACGTGAAAGGTATTGTGCACACCAGCTAGTGATGGAGGCAAGGCGAGTCGATAGGCCACCTCTCCTACTCGCTCTAGCACCTCAAAAGGTCCGATAAAGCGGGGGCTGAGTTTTCCCCGACCTCCGAACCTGATAACTCCACGAGTAGGGGAAATCTTCAAGAACACATGATCTCTGACATCGAACTCAAGTGCCCTTCTGCTGGTATCTGCCCAACTCTTCTGTCGATTCTGAGCCGTCTTAATACGTTGTCTGATCATTTGAACCTTGTCGACTGTCTGAACAATGAGTTCGGGGCCCAGTAATCTTCGTTCTCCCACATCATCCCAACATACTGGGGATCGACATTTCCGCCCGTATAGTGCTTCAAAAGGAGCCATCTGAATACTATCCTGATAACTATTGTTATAAGAGAACTCGACTAGATGCAGATGGTCCTCCCAGGAACCCTGAAAGTCCAACATACAAGCTCTCAACATATTTTCGAGCGTCTGAATCGTACGCTCGGATTGTCCATCCGTCTGTGGGTGATAAGCTGTGCTGAATTTAAGGCGGGTTCCCAAACTCTCCTGTAAGCTCTTCCAAAAGTGCGACAAGAATCTCGTGTCCCGGTCTGACACAATGCTGACTGGAACACCGTGAAGTCGCACAATCTCCTGCATATATCTTTCTGCCAGTGATTCTGTTGACTGTCCCACTCGGAAAGGTAGAAAGTGTGCAGCTTTTGTGAGGCGATCGACGATAACCCAAATAGCGTTATTGCCCCTAGGGCTCCGTGGTAAGGCCGTCACAAAATCCATAGTAATGTGCTCCCACTTCCATTCAGGTATTGGCAATGGTTGTAACAATCTTGCTGTCCTCTGATGTTCCGCCTTCACCTGCTGACATACCAAGCACCTGGATACGAACCTCGCAATTTCCCGCTTCATTCCGTTCCACCAAAAGTGCTGCTTTAGGTCCTGATACATTTTTGTACCTCCTGGATGCACAGAATAAGCCGAACTGTGTGTTTCAGCCAAGACTTCTTCTCGAACATCACCTTTAGGTACGCAGAGTCTGCTACCGAATCTCAGAGAGCCATCTTCATGTATAATCAAATCCGTTCTCAGTCCAGCTTCCACTTGCTCTCTGAACTTTTGCAATCGGGGATCATCCGCTTGTGCAATCTTGATGCGATCCACCAGGGAAGATTGTACCTGTAGTTGCCAAAATTGACTGAGTGCGTTCGGCGTAACGACCTCAAGTTCAAGTCTCTGGAAATCCTCAATAATGCTCCTCTGATCGGTCAACATCATGACCGCTGGCTTGCGACTAAGCGCATCTGGTACGGCGTTTACCTTCCCCGGGTGATACTGAAGGTCCAAGTCATAATCTGCCATCAGCTCCAGCCATCGGCGCTGCCTCATGTTTAGTTCCTTCTGAGTGAAAACATACTTCAAACTTTTATGATCCGTGTAAACCTCCACTTTCTCACCCAATAAATAGTGCCTCCAAATCTTCAACGCAAAGATTACCGCAGCTAACTCCAAGTCATGCGTGGGGTAGTTCTTCTCGTGGTTTCTCAGTTGTCGAGAGGCGTAAGCAACCATTCGGCCGTGCTGCATTAGAACACAACCTAAACCCTTCCCTGAGGCATCACTGTGTATCACCAAACCACCGGAATCATCTGGTACAGTAAGAATAGACGCCGTGGTTAACTTCTGCTTTAGTGTGTCAAATGCCTGAGTGCACTCCTCTGTCCATTTAAACGGTACGTCCTTCCGTGTCAACCTCGTCAATGGTTCAGCGATTCTCGAGAAATCTTGGACGAATCTCCGATAATAACCTGCCAAACCCAGAAAGCTCCTGATCTCGGCCACTGACTTCGGCGTTGGCCAATCTCTGACCGATTCTATCTTTGCTGGGTCCACCGAGATGCCTTCGCCTGAAACAATATGTCCCAAAAACTGAACCTTGTCGAGCCAAAATTCACACTTGCTCAGCTTCGCTTACAGCTTCTCTTCCCGAAGAATTTGTAGTACCGTGCGCAAATGTGCAGCGTGTTCTTCCCGGGTCTTCGAGTAGACAAGTATGTCGTCGATAAACACAACGACAAACGTGTCCAAGTACTTTGCGAACACTCTGTTCATCAAGTCCATGAATATTGCTGGGGCATTGGTAACACCGAACGGCATCACAAGAAACTCGTAGTGTCCGTATGGGGTCCTGAAAGCCGTCTTGTATACATCCTCGGCTGCTACTCTGATTTGAAGATATCCAGAACGGAGGTCCAACTTCGAGAATACTTTGGCTCCACTTAGCTGATCGAATAGGTCGTCAATGCGCGGTATTGGGTACTTGTTCTTTATTGTGACCTTGTTCAGCACTCGATAATCTATACACATTCGCAGCGATCCATCCTTTTTCTTTACTAGTAGGACTGGTGCACCCCACGGTGAAGCGCTTGGCCGAATAAATCCCTTCTCCAATAGTTCAACCTGCTTCTTCAATTCTGCCAACTCAACTGGTGCCATTCTGTATGGGGCCCTGGATACTGGGGCTGTACCTGGAATCAAATTCGACAGATTCGAGGAGGTGGTAGACCTGGTAGATCTTCAAGATTGAGAACTCCAAGATTCGAGGAGGTGGTAGACCTGGTAGATCTTCAGGAAATACGTCCAGAAAGTCCCGAACAATTTCTGGGACTGGGCTCTTATCAATCTCCATAGCTGTCAGCTCCTTAGGCTTTGCTCTGTACTTAGCTGGCTCCAAAGATTCGCTTCCGCCCTCGAAAATAAACTCCGGGTGATTGGGGATGCGGAAGATCACCTTCTTTGCACGACAATCGATAACTGCATGGAAAGTGCTCATCCAATCCATTCCGAGAATTGCATCGTAACTGCCTGTCCCAATCAGAAGGAAATTCGCATAGAATTCCCTGCCACACACTACAACTGGGCATAATCTACATTCTCGACTAGATATAATAATGCCATTACCCGTATGAATTTTCCATCCCTTGGTTAGTGGTCATGTGGTATTGAGTGTGTATTAGTGAAATGCTCAGACAAGAAACAATGCGATACTCCCGAATTAAATAGTACTCTAGCTGGCAAGGAATGTACGAGTAGAGTACCTGTAACCACGTCTCCTGACGCCTCTGCCTGCTCGGCGGTCAAGGTGAAAGTCCGTCCCTGACCGTGACCTGTAAAGGGTTGCCTCTGCTCCTGTGGCCTCTGCTGTGACGGTCCAGAACCTCCCTGTATCTCTGCTCGCTCAGGGCAACTGTTAATCCTGTGCTGACTGGAACCGCAACTCAAGCACTGTCCCTTGGCACGGCGACAGTCCTTCTGGGTATGCCCTCCTCTGCCGCAATAGCCGCAAACTACGCCCTGTCTCTGGGGGCGATGCTGTGGTACGAACGGGCGCTTCATTTGTGTCGTTCCTGCTCTGTGAACCGGTATGGCTCCTCGAGAAGGCGCGTGGGTACGTGCTGGAACGACTGGGGGTCTTCTGAACTTGTTAATCAATTGCTCCTGAACTTTCGCCGCGTTGAGTACCTGTGCGAAAGTCTGCAAATCTAACGATGCAATCAACTGCTGCAACTCGAAATCTAACCCCTGAAGGAAGCGTCTGGCCCTGGTGGCCTCTGATTTGACCATGTATGGAGCAAAGCGGCTCAGACGGTTGAACTCTGCCGCATATACGTGCACTGGGCGTCCATTCTGCTTCAAAAGAATAAACCTTTCCTCCATTTCTGCCTTGGCTGTGGGAGGGAAATAATGATCTAGGAAGCACTCCTTAAACTTGCTCCATTCAATCGGCTCATCAAGTCTGCTTTCTTCCACCGACCACCATGTACGGGCTTCGTCTTCTAATTGAATCTTTATCACGTCCACTCTGTCTTCCTCTGGAATCCTGGCGGCTGTCAATAAATTCTCCACGTTCACCAGCCATTGCTCAGCCTCAAGGGGTTCAGCTAGCTCTGTGAATGCGGCTGGGTGTAACCGTCGGAAGTCTGATACGGTACCAGCCCTAGCCTGATAAGCTGGTGGAGTAGCGCCCTCGGGGGCGGTAATGAGTGCGGAGGGTCCTCCTACGGCGGTAATCGCCCTGAGTCCCTCAGTGAGTAAATCTGTCTTTCTCTCCTGAGCTTCCGCGAGAGTGGTTAGTGCACTAAGTATTCTTTCCGTGCGGTCCTGAGAGCTGGAGTCCGAGGAGGGGTCGTTCGGGGACGTCATATCCCTGGAAGATTCAAAAGGATAGGATCAGATTCAAGGATGAAAATTTAGAGCAGTGAAACAAGAATAACGTAATACAGTATAGTTAATGTTATTCCTTGATACTAAACACAGGCTCTGATAATTGACCATTCATGTGAAACGACGGAGGGCTACGAATGGTTTTGGCGAAACCGTGAACGTAGTGAACTTGATATAATCGATGGAACGAGATAGCTTTTAAAAGGAGTGGCTTAAGCTATGCGTTTAAAAGTTGGTTTTTGAAAAGAAACCGAGTGGTTTTTGAAAGTGTTCCAACGACTTTACTTTGGTTTATTTTCTTGTATTAATTTTAATGCATCCCATCATTTCATCCTACAAT
The DNA here is from genome assembly GCA_030015575.1 of Agapanthus africanus. Lineage (NCBI taxonomy): Eukaryota > Viridiplantae > Streptophyta > Magnoliopsida > Asparagales > Amaryllidaceae > Agapanthus > Agapanthus africanus. The sequence goes on from CM057351.1 coordinate 421,343,177, forward strand.
TACAGAAAACAACCAAAATATGATGTACGCTTATGCCATCCGCATTCGCCACGGGGCCCCGTCATTACCTGTTAGGTTACTTAACTAACGACAGAGCGGGGGCTGGACTAGCGCGGATGCAAAACATAAGCAATGCCTAAATAGATATCATATATAGATATATAGCAATGATAGCCATTCCAGATCACAGATGAACACATTGGATATACTAGGAATCCGCATTCCGTACGAGCCTGTAACGGAAAGTGGATTACACGGTCGCGGTGAATAGCCAATACCCCACCCTAGACCCTTACGGGTGCGGCAAACTACCCGCCAAATACCCGAAGCGAAGCAACCTCCCTCAACGACGTGAGTAGGCCACTCGGCACTTCGAGGTACCCGGTAGTTTGTGCACCCCCTCCATGGGTCTATCCTAGGAGCAGAAACAGTAAAAGAAATTATACAATGACGGCTACAAGCTCATCCCGGTTGTACGGCCATATAAATAATATTACATCAATTACAAATTACATGAATTGTAAGAAAAAGAAAACTCTCATCTCACAACCCTCCGGCTATTCACCCGCGACAATCCAATGAATTCATATACACATACCATCAACATTACAGATCACAGATATGTATACCCCCCACTAATCGACGAATAGCGATTAGCAGACGTTCAATACATATATTGGAAGTCTACGGTACCGCCCCGGCCGTCTAACAGACGCCAAATGCGGAACAAAAACTTTTTAACTGGTGCTATCGTATACTATAACCCGGATCTGCCATTATTGCTAAACTAACAAACTACAAAGAGGGTAGAAAGGTTATACCGAACGATCCGAGTCCTTCGTTCTGTAACCATCATCCCACGCTTGGTTGCGGCTGCTCCGATCTCGTCGATCTCCGATCTGCTCGTCCAGGTGTCACCACGTCAACGGATCTTTAAATGGGCTCCCGCCTCTGACTCGAGGTAACTCGGTCATCAAGTTTGCTAAAAGAGATGACCAAGATTGATGTAGAGAATGAGTAGAATACTTTGTCTCACTTCGTCCAAAGCCGTGGACGAACGGTTAATGAAGTTGCTACTCGAAATGAAATGGAATGAGAATTGAACTATGAAATTTCCATACAACCAAAACTTTATTCTTTTTCCAAATGAAATCAATCTCTCTCTCTCTCTCTCATAAGGGGGCCGGCCATCAAATAGAAGGGGGTGGGGGGTGGGGTGAGTGTAGGAACCAAGTGGTGACATTAAGGATAAAAGATCATGAAGAAATATCCTAAGGTTAACAAGAAACATTAATGTTAAAGGATGAGTCACAATAACACATCATCAACTCATTAATCCAACAATTAATACCAAGATGAGTCACAAAGCCACCTCACCATCTAGAAGCTTCTAGAAGCACGACTCACCCGAGTGACGGAAAGATAAATCCGCATTTAACCGAATGTTAAATACGGCTGATAGAAAACTGGAAATTGACAACTTCCAAAAGCGATCCTGAAACGAATTTCAGGACAACCCCGTAATTGTATAAAAATACCCGCATTTGTATTACGACCGAATACAAATGCAACTGAGATAAAGATATTATATCTACTCAATATAATACTCGGATCCGGCTTAAACCAAAGCCCACCAGTATTATCTGCCCGAAATATGACACGTGCGTAAACGCACGTGCATTTTCTGAACCCTGCCATAAAACCATACGGTCTCTACAACGTTTCGCCCGAACTTGGGAAACTATCTGTGGGGGACTCTAATGAGTCGTCAGTACCCTGGCAGTGGGTTTAACCACAAGCCGTCAGCGGCACTAGCTGTGCGTAACGGCTGCCCATGTACTGACCTCAAGGGAGGCCGATGAGCGAACTTATCCGGAAACCCTACTGAGCCTAACAATGACAATGTATATACAGTCCGGTCCGTTCGTCTATGAGTATTGCATATCTTCCTAGGGGGCTGGTAACGTCAGACCCCCAATAGCAGTATAAGTCGTGTCGGAGTGTAGCCCAATAACACCCTGAGATATTACTGGAGCACCTACCAGTAAATCTCCTGCCACGGCCGTGGGCTTTGTGTAATGGCTCTCCTAGACACAGCACGATCTCACCCCCAATACCGGGAGAGATGAATCCCCTGCCGATCCGCTTACTTGCCTCCATGTGGCTCGGGACTGTACCCAAAAAATACCTGTTTGCATGACTCCTTTGAGCTGTGGTAGGGTAGAAATCAAAGCACAGTGGGAACTCACACGAGACAAATGACGACCTTAGGTCGATGAAATAACCTGTACATATGTCACCAGGAAATTGCTATCTGACGATAGGTATAGTACCAACTAGCAGATTCCCGACGAGTCCTGTCCGGTGTACTCATAACCCAATGAGCACCTGTATACATCTTAGGTGATCCAACTAACACCAGTGGCTTGTGAGACCGGCCACCGCCCCTCGTCGGGGTCTCGACTGTATACACTAGTCTACTCCGGAGTATCGATGCCCTGTCTCGAAACTCCCACGACTAGAGACCACAATTAAGGATATGCGTATAAACCACCCAACTCTCACGTATATGATCGCCATCATACTGTAGGTAGTAAAGCAAGATCCTAAGGGCTCTATCAAAGTGTAACAGTGATCAGTAACCTGAACCTTTACACGATTGATAAAGGCAAACCAGATAGCATACTATCATCTCGAGTAAGACTGTCCTACCGGTATAGGTCCTCCGCAATCATTGCAATCATGTGCCTGCGATCCAATAATTGACTTTGAGGGCACTATATCCAACATATATCACATCACAGATATAAACCCGTTAGCTTAAGTCTTTAGAAGTTCGATCAAAATACGGATTTTTAAGCCCCAAAAACAAATTTTGCTTTATGAAAAATCTGGGCAGAAAAAACATATTGTAAAAATCCCAAAACACCCCACTGAACACACTGCAAGAAAATTAGCCCATGACCGAGTCAACTCGGCCGCGGATCCACGGCGGGAGCAAGCTCCTGCCGCGTTTCCACGGCGCTTTAATCGAGTCCTGGGACCAATTTTCTACTGTGTGTTTTAAAAAGCCTGAGCCGATTTTTAGTGTAAGATTTATTATTTTTGGAACAGAAAACAGAATCGGCAGAAACTTGAATTTTCGGGCATGTTTCGTGACTTTTTCTCCGATCGAACTTCTAGTTACTTTGCTAACATGTTAGATAGTGTTTAACCTGGCTCTGATACCACTGTAAGTCCACGTTACCCGTCCCCGGTTCTTTGGGGCTGCGGAAATGGTGAAAAACGATTTTTCTAGGGTGGTAACATGGACTCAAAATACGGATCTTTGTTAAACAACTATCTAACAACCTAACTAGGAGTTTTACCTACGCGGTTAGGGGGTTATACCTTAACTTGAACTCCTTCGTCTTCAACTCCTTGCGGTGGTCGGATCGGCCTCACCTCGTCGTCTCCTCGCGCCGAAGATGGTTCCACCCGAAAGCTTCTACCTTTTGGCTTCTACTTCAAACTAGAAGAAACTAGAACACTTGGCTTGCTAGACCTTATGTACTAGGATGAGTAGAGAAGAGTAATGGGTTTTGATCTCTATGGTTCTTACTTCTCAACACATGAGACAATAAAACCATGAACTAGAGAGAGAGCAAGAGGAAGAGGGAGAGCTCAAGCATGAGAGAGAAAGGAAATGAAAGAATGAGCAAGACTTTTGCCATCTAAGCTTTCATAATCAAAAAATAATCATAACACATAATAATAATTGAGTATTATGTGATGGTTGTTATCATTTCAAATGGCATTATCATTTCATGCATTAAATGCAATTTGTGAACAAAACAAGCAAGCAAAGGTCAATGCCATGAAATGATAGCCATTGTCATGATGGTGGTCAACAAGTCCAACCTAGTCAACCGGTCAACTAAGTCAACAAGTCAACAAAGTCAACCTTTCAACCCAACCATGGCACAATAATACTTAATTAATATTATCATTAATCATATTTCTTATTCTCATTATGGTTTAGCAAACGTCAACAGTCAACAACCCTAATGAGAATCCTCTGCCTCTGTCTCTGTCAACCGTGCATACACACCCGCATCCGCGTTCCGAGGAACACGAATGCAAATGAGACAAAATCAATCCCAAAACATATACTAGGATCTGGCTTAACCCAAAGCCCGCTAGTAATAACTGCCCGGACACTAAACGTGCACAAGTGCGCGGATGTGATCGAACCCTGTCGCAAAACCATGCGACCTCTACTCTTTTGCCTAAAGGCGAATAGCTCTCTGTGTGGGACTCTAAAGACTCGACACTATGCTGGCAGTGGGTTTAACCACAGACCGCAAGCGGCACTAGCTGTGCGTAACGGCCCCCAGGTAGATGCCGATAAGAAGACGGACGAGGTGAAACCCATCTGAACTCCTACTGAGCCTGAATGTGACAGTCTCCGTACAGTCCGGTCTGTTCGTCTGAGAATATCGCATGGCGGGCCTAGGGGGGCGGTAAACGTCAGTCCCCTAATAGCGGTACAAGTCGTGTCGGAGTGTAGCCCAAAACACCCTGAGATGACACTGGAAACCTACCAGTATATCTCGCTTGCCCTGGCCAGGGACGACTATGTGTAATGGCTCTCCATGACACAGCGCGATATCAACTCCCAATACCGGGAGAGACGAATCCTGTCTAACCGTCACTGCCTCCAAATGCTTCGGGACTGCACCCAACTACTACCTGTTTGCATGACTCCTTTGAGCCGTGGTAGGGTAGTAATCAAAGTACAGTGGGAACACACTCGAGGCGAAGTGACAATGTCAAGTCAGCGGACTAAGCTGTACTCATGTCACCTGGGAACTGACAACTGACGATAGGTATAGTACCAACCAATCAGTTCCCGACGAGTCCTATCCAGTGTACTCGTAACCTAACGAGAACCCGCATACTATCTCAAGTACGACGTACTGACGGCTGTGGGACAGACCATCTCCCCTGCTGGGATGAGAAGCGCATACGCTAGTCTATTCCGGAGTATCGATGCCCTGTCTCGATAGTCCTACAACTAGGGACCTATATAAGGATGTGCTTGTGGATTACCCAGCCCCCACGAGTGTCACTGCCATCACAACGCTGGTAATCAAGCAAAAATCCTAAGGGCTCCACTAATGTGTATAGGCGATATGTTAAAAGAAACACATATACACATATTGAAGTAGAGACAAACCAAGTAGCATACTACTATTTTGAGCAAGATTGTCTATACACTGGTGAATATCCCAAGCTTCCATTAAGTAATATACAAACTAGTATGATACAGTAATGGCCTCTAGGACATATACACTAACAATCTCCCACTTGCACTAAGGCCATGTACTGGCGTATCGAAGACCTATCATCTCGATCAGCCGCTCGAACTGAGTCTGGGGTAAGGCCTTCGTGAATGGATCTGCGGTGTTATCTTCTGAAGCAACCCTCCGAACCTCGATCTCCTGGCGATCCACGATCTCCCTGATCAGGTGATACCGCCTCAAGATGTGTCTGGATTTCTGATGGGACCTGGGTTCCTTCGCTAAAGCTATAGCCCCATTGTTGTCGCAATACAGAGGTATTGGATCAACAATGGACGGAACCACCTGAAGTTCTTTCAAGAACTTCCTCATCCAGACGGCTTCTTTTGCGGCATCAGCAGCAGCGATGTATTCCGCTTCCATCGTCGAGTCAGCAATGGTTTCCTGTTTGGAACTCTTCCAACACACCGCCCCTCCATTAAGGGTAAAGACAAAACCAGACATGGACTTGGAATCATCCTTATCACTCTGGAAGCTGGAGTCAGCAAAGGCCTCGATCTGGAGGTCTTTTCCGCCATACACCAAGAACATCTCCTTAGTCCTTCTCAGGTACTTGAGAATGTTCTTTACCGCTATCCAGTGTTTCTCCCCAGGGTTTGACTGATACCGGCTTACCACACTCAGTGCATAAGCTACATCCGGTCTGGTACACAATATCGCATACATTATAGAGCCTACCGCAGAAGCGTAGGGTATAATAGACATGCGGTCCCTTTCCAAATCTGTCTTTGGAGACATCTCTTTGGAGAGGGTGATCCCGTAACAAGCCGGTAGATTACCGCGCTTGGAATCTTCCATACTGAATCTTTTCAGTATGGTGTCGATGTACCTGGACTGCGAAAGTCCTAACATCCTCTTGGATCTATCACGATGGATCCGGATCCCCAGAATGTAAGTGGCATCACCCAGGTCTTTCATGGAGAACCCATGTGACAAGAACCCCTTGACAGATTGTAGCATAGGAATGTCATTTCCTATCAAAAGAATGCCATCCACGTATAATATGAGGAACACGACAGTTCTTGCTACAAATCTATTATAGATGCATGGTTCATCTGGATTTTTGATAAAGCCAAATTCTTTGACTGTCTCATCAAAGCAGATGTTCCAACTCCGCGATGCCTGCTTTAGTCCATAGATGGAATTAAGCAACCTGCACACCTTTCCGCTGCTTCCACTCTGAATGAAACCTTCTGGCTGGTCCATATAGACACACTCCTCTAAATTTCCATTTAGAAAAGTGGTCTTTACGTCCATCTGCCAAATCTCATAATCGTGGAAGGCAGCGATGGCAAGAAGGATCCGAACGGATTTCAGCATAGCCACTGGAGAAAAGGTCTCGTCATAGTCCAAACCAGGTCTTTGACGAAAACCCTTTGCAACAAGTCTAGCCTTATAGGTCTCAACCTGTCCATCCACACCAATCTTCTTCTTGAAGATCCACTTGCATCCTACTGGTTTTACCCCATCTGGAGCAATGTCCAAAGTCCATACTTTGTTGGTGTACATGGACTCCATCTCGGTCCGCATTGTATCCAGCTATTTTACTGAGTCAGCGCTCTGAATGGCCTGCTGGAAGCTAGTAGGCTCATCACTATCAATGATGCAATCCTCTCTATCCCCGTCTATGAGAAAACCATAGTATCTCTCAGGCGGATGAGACTGCCTACTACTCCTGCGGAGCGGCGTAGGAATGTCTTGTTCTTTTAAACCCTCTGGTTCTACTAAGCTTTCAGTAATTGCTCGTGGTTCTGGAATTTCTTCCAGTTCTATTGCGCTCCCACTTATTTCCTTTTCTAAGAACTGGTGTTCCAGAAAGTGGGCATTACGAGAAACAAAGACCTTTTGTTCCTCTGCGTAATAGAAAAGATACCCCCTGGAGTTCTTTGGGTATCCCACAAACTTGCACAGTACTGAGCGTGCCTCGAGTTTGTCCGCATGCTGCTTTTTGACAAAAGATGGACATCCCCAGATCTTCAGATATTGAAAATAGGGTTTCTTCCCACTCCATATCTCATATGGTGTGGTAGGCACAGTCTTAGTGGGAACTCGGTTCAAAAGATATACAGCTGATTCTAGTGCATATCCCCAGAATGATCGCGGTAACTCAGCGTTACTCATCATGGAACGTACCATATCCAATAGGGTCCGGTTCCGTCTCTCCGATATACCGTTATGTTGCGGAGTGTATGGAGGAGTAAGCTGAGAGAGAATTCCATTCTCTTTTAAGTAATCCAGGAACTCGGCACTTAAGTATTCACCACCTCGATCAGATCTCAGTGTCTTGATACTTTTGCCTGTTTGTTTTTCTACTTCATTCTTATATTCCTTGAATTTTTCAAAAGCTTCAGATTTATGCTTCATTAAGAAGACATGTCCGAACCTTGAAAAATCATCCGTAAAAATAATGAAGTAAGAATAACCGCTTCGCGCATGCGTAGACATTGGACCGCACACGTCGCTGTGTACGAGTCCCAAGAGCTCGCTTGCTCTTACTCCGTATCCAGTGAACGGAGTCTTTGTCATTTTTCCTTTGAGACAGGATTGACAAGTTGCATATGAATGATATTCGAATGGATCCAAATATCCTTCTGTATGTAACTTCGTCAACCTTCTCTCATTGATGTGACCCAGTCTACAATGCCATAAGAAAGCCTGATTTGTTTCCAAAGACTTTCTTTTGTGTGTATTCTGGACATTGAAAATCTGTGGTTGGTTTAATACGTATATACCATTGTTTAATGTACCTGACCCAATCAAAACTTGATTAAGGTGAATGTTCACAACATTTCTTACAAATGCAAATTCATAACCTTCTTTAGATAATAAAGATACATATATGATATTACAGTTTGCATTTGGTACAAAATAACAATCATGCAAAACCAAAACATGTCCATGTTCCCCTCCGAACGGCGGCCGATGACGCGAGGACGTCTTGCCTGAGATTCGGGGCAGATGCTATATGGTTTTATCCGTCTACCTCTCCGAAGATGCCAAGTTGATTTATGGCACCGTGTATCGGAGGTTTAGACGGATGCGGCCGATGTAGCAGACTTCGTCAGATTCTCCCTCGCTTGAGGGGTTTTTGATTGTGGGGGCGCTCTTCCCTGCAGGCGCAAGCCCCTGCAGTTAATTACGCTACCGCATCGCGGTAACAACTTTCTCCTTCTCCAGAATTTCACTTCGTGTCGTGTGTGTTTGTTTTGTCTGTGGTTGCCCGTGGATTTATACGGAGACTGAGTAATGCCGTCGTCCGTAGGACGTGGATTAGTTCAAATCCATATTTACTTAGATTTGGGTTTGGTGTTTTTAGTTTAAGGATACGTTAGCCGTATTGCGGCTAAGATCAACTTAAACGTTCGTTAAGGATACGTTAGTCCTGTTTGAGACTAAGATCAACTTAACGTGGTGATCCATTTATTATATGGCCGTCAGGACTCGTCACCTCTCTGACGTCGTTGAAGAATTACAACGATAGGTGTCAGAGGAGTTCAGAGATATACCCTTGAACCAAAGTTGATTTGGAGTTTTATAGTCCATGTGAATGTTTAAGGATACGTTAGCCGTATTTGGGGCTAAGATCAACTTAAACGGGATCGTTTAGATCCGGCAAAAGAGCGTTTGGAGGCTCTATTGTTCCAGTTTAGGGACGTGGTGGTCCGTGTTCCAGTTTAGAGACGTGATGGTCCGTATTCCAGTTTAGGGACGTGGTGGTCCGTGTTCCAGTTTAGGGACATGGTGGTCTAATATTAGTTTAAGGACGTTTCGGTCCAACATTAGTTTAAGGACGTTTCGGTCCACGAGTTTAAGGACCCCGCAGTCCATATTGATGTGTGGTCGTCGGGACCCGTCACCTCTCTGACATCGTTGAAGGATTACAACGATAGGTGTCAGAGAAGTTCGGAGATGTACCCTCGAACCGGATGTAAATTGATTTAGGGAGCAGCCGCGCTCAGCCAATTTAGTTTGAGGACTTACGGCCATGATTGGGCTAAGTCCAGTTTCAATATTTTTTGTCTTTGGCCTGTGCTAGGGCTTTACCCCTTTTTAGTAATGCACTGCATTATTCTTGTTTTGGTTGGGCTCTGCCCTTTTATAAATGATGCAGAGCATCTATTTTTTTGTTTGGGCTCTGCCCTTTTATAAATGATGCAGAGCATCTATTTTTTTGTTTAGGCTTTGCCCCCTTTTTTTAAAATGCATAGCATTTTATTTATTAGGCCTGTTAGGCCTTTTAATTGGGCTCTGTCCCTTTTCTTTAGTAATGCAGAGCATTAAATACTTTGACAGTGCCCCACGTGGCTTGTCAGGCTCTTTGCGCCAAGTAATGAGCGCAAACTCATATGGTGGTGACACGTGTCACGCTCTGGTGAGCGCAAGCACAACAGCGCAGCGCACTGTGTCAGTGCGCTGCGCTGCCGTGCTACTGACACGTGGCGCTTCCTGGTGGCTTGCGCCAACACAGGAGCGCAACAGCACAGTTCTTGCAAGTGCAGAGCACTGTTTTATCTTTTGATCGATTTTAAATCAAAGAAAACAAATTTTTCTTGTTTTCAAGGAACCAATGGTTCATAAGCAAGAGCAAAGCACTATTATTAGTTAGTTTTCTTTCTTATTGAAGATCATTGATCTTGTTCTTAGATCAATGATCCGTTCATAAGAGAATTTTCTCTTTTTTTTAAAGGTTTTTTTACCTTTTTCGTTCTTGAGGATTTCTCTCCAATTCTTCAGAGTTCTCTCTTTTTAATTTTTTCACAAAAATGTTGATGCTTTTGAATTGAGGTCTAGGGTCCTTTTTATAGTGCCCATAAATTAGTTAAAGTTTGTTAAAGAGATCATTCTCTGAGTGATTTGGGGAATTTTCCTCACCGTTGGATCTTTGATCCAAGGGCTTCTGTTTTACAGAAGACAATCTTCTTGTTTTTAACAAGATTGAGAAAAATCTTTAAGAATTTTAATTCTGTTTAGCGCAAGCGCACCAGTTCGTGACACGTGTCGCGCAGCGCATAGCGCAGCGCAACTGCACTTGCGCAACTGCGTTGACACGTGTCGCGCAGCGCGCAGCGCGCAGCGCAGCGCAACTGTGCTAGCGCAACCGTGCTGCCACGTGGCGCGCAGCGCGCAGCGCAGCGCAACTGTGCTAGCGCAAACGTGCTGCGCTAGCGCAACCGTGTTGCCACATGGCGTGCAGCGCAGAGCGCAGGCCAGTTGAAGCGTTGCTTCTTTAATTAAAGTTTGAATTTTAAACAGAGCCTTGCTCTGATTGGGTGCGCTGCCTTGGGCGCTGCGCCCCCTGCGCTAACGTGTCTGATTTTGACACGTGGCGCTCTGCGCGCAGCGCAGGGGATCTGAAGCGTTGCTTGATTTATTTTAACTTTAATTTTCACTTTAATTTTCAAGACAGAGCTTTGCTCTGATTGGAGGAAAACAGAAGCATTGCTTCTTTTCCCATCTTGGAATTTGAACAGAGCTTTGCTCTGATTAGGGTAAACAAATGCCCCCTTACCGTTGCGCTTACGTGGCCTTAAACGTGAGCACAGCGGTGGCTGAATTCCAACCGTCGCGGCAACTTTTGGAAGTTGAAAGGGCATTTGATGCCTATAAATAGGACCTTTGGTCCCTTAGATGATTTTCATCTCTAAAATTTACTTTCAGAACTCAGAGTCATGCTCTTTAATTTTAAGAACTTCAAGAGTTAAACTTTTAAAACTTTTAGGTGAAAATTTGAATTTGAATTAAATTAAATTAGTTTTCATTGACAGAGCCTGACTCTCAATAGATCCCTGATCTAAAGGAAGCCCATTTAGGGTTTCACTTAGCAGAGCTTTGTTCTATAGGTCTAAAGGGATCTAAAGAGAACTAAAGGGGACCCTATTAGGGTTCCATTAATAGAGCTCTGCTCTCTGAAAGATTTTCCTTGGATTTTCTTAATTTATTAATGGAGCTTTGCTCCTTCCAAATCATACAAAAGAACTCTTAGGAGCTTTTCATTGATCTAGGAGTTTAAAAATGGTATTTTATTCCTCGGTGCATTATATCGTTTTGCTTAATCAGTCTTTCTGATAATTTTGTTGATTTTCTTTCACAGAAACAATAGACGCCCACATGTACAATCTTGACGAGATCATCTTTTACGGGGACATCCGCCGACTTGGCCGTTCTCAAAATCGAGAGTTCACAAACGCGGAGTGTGCCGAGATCATGAGCCCCTTCGACGCATATAACGGTCTACTGCTTCCTTGACGTTCCTTTCTCCTTAAGCTTATCGTGGGAGCCATCTGGGAAGCGCTTCCCCTATTCTGTTCCGGTGTGCCGCTTAGGGCGTTGGATGCCGCCGAGGATATGGTGCACTCGGTGTACCTGATGAACTTTATCTCGAAGAGACGGCGAGACAGTCTTGTCGATCTCTTGCACGAGGTCTTTCAACAGTCTGCCATACTCGCTGCTTATCGGAGGGTGGAAGACATCAGGGGGGACCCTGACGCTTGTGCTCGCGAAAGAAAGCACACCAGGATGGTCCGCGTGGCTTGGAAAGTCATAGATAGGGTCACTTTCGAGTTCCTCAATCCATGTCCTTGGTTTGAGGTTATACCTTTGTAAACATTTTAATAATGTTATTATCTATTTCTCAGTGATTGTAAGAACCCCTTTTTATGATATGAATAGAACATTTCCATTTCAGCTTGTCTTATCCCTTGTTCTGAATCTTTTGCACAGGAATGAATGAGTGTGTCTCGAACGCTTGATCAAATGTAAACCGGATGTTCTTCCTGTCACCTCTTTCTTTCTCTTATTGTGCGTATGTTGTCTGAATAAACAGGGTTGATAGATAATAGAACAAGCATCTAGATTTCTCCAAGAGATAGCAATGGCTTAGGCCGCAGGTTCAGATCTGCTGCCTCAGACTTTTCAACTCTATGAGCCGTGAGGGTCTCATAGAGACTTTTCTCCCTACGGATCGAGAGGATCTCGTAGGTGGGTTTTCTCCTTAGGAATCGTGAGGATTCCTAAGTGTGTTTTCTCTTATAAGTCGTAAGGATCCTATATGAGAATTTTCCCTCTTACGAGTCGAGAGGACCCGTAAGCGGTTGTTTCCCTCCTTGTCGAAATTCGACGTTGGAGAGTGAGACCCGTGGATAGTATGCAAGAGACCGTTTTGGGCCAACTTGCGGGATCCCAGTGCTTAGGAAACAGGCTTCTTTTATGCCCACTGCCTAAGGCTTTATCTCACGAGTTGAGCCGCCTCAAGAATTTCTCGCAAAGACATCAATTTCTTTACAAGTCGAGACGAATCGAGTGTTTCTCGCAAGAACATCCTAACGTCGCATTTAACCTCTGCTCTTTACGACAGAAACCCGTTAAGGTCGGTGGTACTTAGGGTTTTGGCCATCGTACCGTCGCATAAGCTGATATAGTCCTCGATAGGCAATCGTGCTGTTCGAGTAGCCCTGCGACTGCCGTGTCTCTGATCCCTTCGGGGGCTGGACAAGACGTCTTCAAGCAATCTTCCTAGGCAGTTTGACCGTCGGAAGAGCAAGCGTTAGGAATTTGCCATGCCGCTTTTTACTTGAGGTTAGGCTCATTTTGGTGAGCCCCGATGAGTCATAACCACTCCGCGCTAGTGTGGGATGATCTCCGATAGTCTTTCAGGTTTTATGTGAGTTGCCGTCAAGTCCCTGAAACTAGGAATTTGGCCTTTGCTTCGTTTGCTGGTATCGCGTCTGCTGTATCGAGACGAATGTCGCGGTGGGAACTAGGGATTTTGCCGTGGCTCCATTTGTTTGATTGTCGCGTCTGAACCCTGCTGGAGGAAGAACGCTGGAGTGACATCTCGTCTGCTGTATCGAGACGAATGTCGTAGTTGTCTCTAGGTTGCTGACGAACCGTCGAGGTTTGGAACTAGGGATTTTGCCGTGGCTCCATTTGTTTGATGATGTTGTGTCTGCGGTGTCGAGACGAACGTCGGGGTGACATCTCGTCTGCTGTATCGAGACGGACGTCGAGGTTGTCTCTAGGTTGCTGACGGACCGTCGAGGTTTGGAACTAGGGATTTTGCCGTGGCTCCATTTGTTTGATGATGTTGCGTCTGCTGTGTCGAGACGAACATTGGGGTGACATCTCGTCTGCTGTATCGAGACGAATGTCGCGGTGGAGCTGGAATTTTGCCGTTACTCTGCCTTACTGATCATGGGGTCTTTTGTTGACGTTGCTTCTGCTGTGTCGAGACGAACATCGTAGTTGTCTCTAAGTTGCTGGTGAACCGTCGAGGTTTGGAACTAGGGATTTTGCCATGGCTCCATTTGTTTGATGATGTTGCGTCTGCTGTGTCGAGACGAATGTTGGGGTGACATCTCGTCTGCTGTATCAAGACGAACGTCGTAGTTGTCTCTAGGTTGCTGGTGAACCGTCGAGGTTTGGAACTATGGATTTTGCCGTGGCTCCATTTGTTTGATGATGTTGCGTCTGCTGTGTCGAGACGAACGTCGTAGTTGTCTCTAGGTTGCTGGTGAACCGTCGAGGTTTGGAACTAGGGATTTTGCCATGGCTCCATTTGTTTGATAATGTTGCGTCTGCTGTGTCGAGACGAACGTCGGGGTGGTGACCGCTCCGTACTGGTGTGAGACGATCTCCAGTTGTCTTTCAGGCTTTATATGACTCGCCGTTAAGACTTTGAAGCTAGGAATTTGGCCTTCGCTTCGTTTGGTTTGTCACATCCGAACCCTGCTGGAGGAAGAACGTTGGGGTGACATCTCATCTGCTGTATCGAGACAAACGTCGCAATGAAGTTGGGATTTTGCCGTCGCTTCGCTTTGTTTCGACCGTAAGGTCTTTTGTTGGCGTTGTATCTGCATCTTAATGGACTGCGAAGGAACGCCTTTATTGACATCTCATCTGCTGTAACGAGACGAATGCTGAGATGGTTTCTAGGTTGTCTGTGAACCGTCGAGATTTGGCTTCGCTTTTTATGGAGCCTGTTGGGAAGGTATGGTTCCCTCTTTGTTTGTGCCCCTGGATTGTATACAGGAATCGATGTGATCTAACCTGTAGGGCATAAGTTTTATTCATTTTTTTTATTATTATTATTTTATTTCCGCGATGCTCTATCATTTCAGCTTTTATATCGCGAAGGTCGCGATTGCCCAATCATTTCGGCTATTTTTCGCGGTGCCCAATCATTTCGGCTGTTTTTCTCTTTACTCGCTGCTTTTTATTGCGAGTTGCCCAATCATTTCGGCTATTTTTCATGCATACATTTTTACTTGCTGATTTCGTTGCGAATGTGGAACTTGGAACCTGATGCCAATCTTAGCATCAGCATCGCTACGGCTGGAATATTGCCAGGAGCGAATCATCATTTGCTATGAGAGGACTTGGAATTTGATACCGATTTAGGCATCAACATCGCTACAACTGGGATATTGCCAGGATCGAATCATCATTTGCCATGAAAGGACTTGGAATTTGATACCGATTTAGGCATCAGCATCGCTACAACTGGGATATTGCCAGGAGCGAATCATCATTTGCCATGAGAGGACTTGGAATTTGACACCGATTTAGGCATCAGTATCGCTACAACTGGGATATTGCCAGGAGCGAATCATCATTTGCCATTGTCTATGTCGAACAAAGGTGGCTTAGTAAGCAGGGTTAAGATTCTGTCGACTAAGGCTTTTGACTTTATGAGCCGTAAGGGTCTCACAAAGGTATTTCTCCCTACAAGTCGTGAGAATCTCGTAGGTGTGTTCTCTCCTTAGGGATCGTGAGGATTCCTAAGTGTATGTTCCCCTGTAATTCGTAAGGATCTTACAAAAGGGTTTTCTCCTTATAAGTCGAGAGGACTTATAAGGGTTGTTCATCATATGGACATGTCCCCAGTCACGGATGGGACTTGGTTAGGGAAATGTTTATTCGCGCCCGTGGATTGTATACAAGGGTCAGTATTAAGCCACTTGTAGGGCAATATCGAAGGTTGTGGGGGTTGCTTAAGAACAGGTTTAGGTCTCTGTAACTTAAGACTTTCAAATCTTACGAGCCGTGAAGGTCCCATAAGAGAGTTCTCCTTACGAGTCGTGAGGATCTCGCAAGTGTTATTTCTCCTTAGGAATCATGAGGTTTCCTAAGTGTATCGCTTCCTTATGAGTTGTAAGGATCTTACGCGGGTGGTTTCTCCTTACAAGGTCGAGAGGACCCTGTAAGTGTCTTTTAACGAGATTGCGCCCTTTCGGGTTTTCACAAACACTCGCCGGTAGCCTTGCTGTTTTTACTCACGGAGCCCTTTCGGGTTTTCATCCGTGCCCATTTTGCTTATAGACATACCGTTTTTTTTTGTTTTCTCTCTTTTTTTTACGTGGTCGCGCCCTTTCGGGTTTTCACGAACACTCGCCAGTAGCCCTGCCGTTTTTACTCACGGAGCCCTTTCGGGTTTTCATTCGTGCCCATTTTGCTTATGGACGTACCGTTTTTTTATAATTTTTTTATTTTATTTTATTCTTTATTCTTTTTTTTTTCTCATCCGTCTGAGGATGCTGCGGTAGTAGTTTAAAGACGTTTCGGTCGTTTGCAAGTTTTAGGACATTGCGGTCCATCATTAGTTTAAAGACGTTTCGGTCCGCTGTCGCCATATTTGAGGCGAATATCTAGTTTATTGACTTTTCGGTCTATGGGTCCTTCCCCATGAATGAGCATGATGCCCCTGGCGTATCCATCTTTCTCGGAGCGTGCGGTTGTGGCGGACTCACCTTCCAGTTTTCATACAACGCAAACTCGTCCTGTTGGTATTAGTCTTCAACCCAGTTTTTGAAGACGTAGCAGTCCTCGATCAGGTGACCTACTGTTTGGTGGTAAGGGCAATAATTAGGATTATTAATATCGCCTGGCCGCAACGGACGTTTTGGACTCGGCAGATTGATGAGTCTGTCGCACACTGCCAGCTCGAACAGTCCCCTTGTTTTATCTTGCGGAAACGAGTAAGGACGTTTCAACTTTTCCTGGAGGGGTTGCCGCTTGTTGCTTTGGCGAGCAACCGGTCTAGGGTCACTTGATTGTTGTTGAGCGCTGGCGACGAAGGCCGTTTTTCCTTTTCCTTTATCCTTTTTGTTCGCTCCGTTGTTTGCGGGGCCGGGATTTTTTCCGAATAGCGTGCGATTGCATGGCTGAACGTTCTCGCAGCTCTTCAATTCCTTTATTTTTGAAATAGATTCCCCGAGAGAAGGGTTGGGGGTAGCTTCTTCGTCAGAGTCGCTTCCAAAGGTGATGATTTGTGATCCCTTGGAGTCGGCTATATGACAATCGTCGGCGGCTCTTTTGCGCTCATCTATCGCATTTTTTCGGCGTCTACGAGCTTCACATTTTGTCCTATCAAAGTGTTGCTTTTGAGCGACATACCCTTGCCACCAACAGTTAAAGGATTCGCAGTCTTCGGTAGGATGTATGATCTTCTGATGATATAAACAGAAATTAGGGTGCATCTCTACCTCAGCGAGAGTATTTTCTTCAGAGGGCGGTAGCTTCATTCCTACTGATAGAGCTTTGGCGAACCTTTTTCTCGTCTTGAATTTGTTTTTACCCGCAGTGGATGGCTTTTGATTTGACGGGAATGCCTTGGCTCTTTCCAGTATGGCCATTTCATGCTCTTGATTGGCTTTTGCTTTCGGACGAATTTCATTTAGGAAGACATCGATCAACTCGTCTGATGGCTGTAGAATCTCCGGCTCAGGGTTCGCCATTGATTTCTCAGCGCAAGGAGCCTCCTCCTCATCCGTCAGTGAATGAGAAATCACATGACAAGTCGCTACGTAGTCTTCGGATTCATCTGATGAGTTTTCTCCATCGTTTTCATCCTCGACGAAAGAACAAGTTGCCCCCGGCGTGTCCGTCTTCTTTGGAGAGTGCGGCTGTGGTGGGTTACCTTCCAGTTTTCCGACAGCGCGAACTTGCCTTGTAGGTACTGATCCTCGATCCATCCCTTGAAGACGAAACAATCCTCGATCGGGTGACTTACCGTTTGGTGGTAAGGGCAGTAATTTGGATTATTGAGATCGCCTGGCTGTAACGGACGTTTTGGATTCGGCAGATTGATGAGTCTGTTGCGTACTGCCAGTTCGAACAGTCTTCTCGTTTTATTCTGAAGAAACGAATAAGGACGTCCTAGTCTCTCCTCAAGGGACGGGCGTGGATGCACGTTATTTTGGCGGACGAACGGCTTTGAGTTGCTCGGCTGTTGCTGAGCATTGGCGACGACGATCGCTTTCCCTTTTCCTTTCTCATTTCGGGAATCTGGTTTTGGAGGAGACGGTCCATGGCCCATCTGGTCCATTTGGGCTAATTTGTCGATCAAGGCCTGGAAGGTGGTCGTCCTGAAGAACATCATGAATTGCGAGATGGTCGCCTGCGGATCGAGAGTGCCCACAAACATGCCTACCGCAGGTGCCTCTTCTATGCGTTGTTCGTATTTCGACCATAGGTTTCGCCATCGTGTTGCGTATTGGACTCACGTTTCTCCTGGCCTTATTCTGGCATTTATCAGTGCTGTTATCGGGGTGCGTTCACTAGCACTCGCGAATCTTTGTGTAAACAGCAGCTCCATCTCCGCAAATGTTTTGACAGAGTCGTTAGGTAGTTCTGAATACCATTCAAAGGCTGTTTCTGCTAAGCTGCCGACGAATTGGCGTAGCAACAACTTGTCATCGCCTCCAGTATTGCCGCATAAGGCCCTGAATTGAGCGACATGCTGATGTGGATTCTTTATCCCTTTATATACGTGGAATTTAGGGATCGTATATCCCGGCGGGTAACTGATTTGGTCGTACCAGCTCGGATACGGTCGTCCGGTTCTAGCAATTTGCCCAGTCGTTTCATCCGCCTGATGAACCCGGATCTGCTGAGCTATATATTCGTCCAGGTCAACTTTGGAGATTCCCTCCTCCTTGGCTGTTGACAGAGCCGGTGGAGGATTTGACGTTTCTCCCCTGTCGTTTTCAAGGACGATCGGAAGATCTTCAGCAGGAGGGTTCGGCTGTAACATCATCCCTACCATATCTTGGAAGAGGAGCGCCATCTGTTTTATGTTAGCCGCTTGCTCTGCAGCTTCTTTGTCCCTCTTTTCGAGGACTCTGCGTAAAAAGTCAGCGTCGGTTTCTTGTCCGTGCCGCTGTTCTGATGATACTTCCGAGCTTTCTTTTGGCTTGGTAAGTGCAGCCATTGCAGTCATCATTTCCTGAAGCTTCTGTTGCTGCTCCTGGGCTTTTGTCATGGATCGGGTGAGCGGTCGGTGACCCGTCGAAACACGGCTTTCCTTCTTTCCGGAAGCCATATAAACAGTGTGCACTACCATGCCCCCAGACTTGGGGCGTTTGTGCTCAGCGCTTTTACGAGTCGCCATGTTCACAGGGGCGTTTTGCGGCCTCCTTTTTTGAGTGATTGGAGTTGAGGGGGCCGTTGTAGTGGGCACCCAAGTAGCTTTTGTTTTTTGTGGCTTGACAGAGTAATCCTTCTCCTACCGCACCTTCATCGTTTTCTGTCGGCGGAGATAGTTTTCATCAATCACCGACTCTTGGACCTGTCGCCAGACTTTGTAAATTTTAGAGGACAGCCGTTGAGGTGAATGCTCTAGCTTCTTCTCTGGAGTATTCTCCACAGGTGAAGGAGCTCGTTTCAATATCGCAGTAGGAGATTTTCTGCGCACCGTATTCAGCAATTCGAAGCTGTTCCCAGTTGGAACAGCAACATCGATCTCCACTATCGGAGCTGGTGGCGTAAATCCAGAGGGGGAGTTGCCCCCAGCCTTTCTTACTCGACGCCAGTGGCGACGTCGAGCGTGTCTTGCGGATGGAGTCACCTCCATTGTTGGATAAGCTTCTTCATGCCCCCTGCTCTGGGTAGGGAAAGCAGCTTTGAGGGCTTCGCCTGGAGCAGCAACCGGAGTGGCCAGCCTTGTAACAACTGATTTCTTGGAAGGAGGAGCCTTTCCAATGATTTCGTCCGTTTGAGCCGGGATGGCTATCCGCTTTGGGATGGCAGCTTCGGGTATCGCAGGTTTGCGGACGTTCTGGCCCAGTCTGTTAAAAACTGAGGTATTGAAACTGGGCGACCCGTTGAGAGGGGTCGCGGCAGTGGTAAGTCGATCAAAGACCGGCTTCTTTGGAGCTTCTTGCGATGTCACTGAGGCATTGAAGCTCATCAGCGGGAGCATAGTCCCGAAGAATAATCCAGCGGTGGCTTGAGTTACTTGCTCCACTGGCATCTTGAAAAGGGAGGCCGCTTGGGGCCCATAAGTCACTCCTCTAGCAGAGACGGAGTGAGAGTTGCAGTTGCAGGTAATGCAGTTTGAAGCCATTGATCTTCTGTCTTTTGCACGGAGCAAGACACTAAACCTTAGTACCTTGAATCCATAGGCAACCACAGCAAACCGCGATTTGTTCGCGAACACGACACACGAAGTGTGGAGTAGAAAGAGGAAAAGGTCCCACCGGGCGTGCCAGAATCTATTCCCCTCCGAACGGCGGCCGACGACGCGAGGACGTCTTGCCTGAGATTCGGGGCAGATGCTATATGGTTTTATCCGTCTACCTCTTTGATTTATGGCACCGTGTATCGGAGGTTTAGACGGATGCGGCCAATATAGCAGACTTCGTCAGATTCCCCCTCGCTTGAGGGGTTTTTGATTGTGGGGAAGCTCTTCCCTGCAGGCGCAAGCCCCTGCAGTTAATTACGCTACCACATCGCGGTAACAACTTTCTCCTTCTCCAGAATTTCACTTCGTGTCGTGTGTGTTTGTTTTGTCTGTGGTTGCCCGTGGATTGTATACGGAGACTGAGTAATGCCGTCGCCCGTAGGACGTGGATTAGTCTAAATCCGTATTTACTTAGATTTGGGTTTGGTGTTTTTAGTTTAAGGATACGTTAGCCGTATTGCGGCTAAGATCAACTTAAACGTTCGTTAAGGATACGTTAGTCTTGTTTGAGACTAAAATCAACTTAACGTGGTGATCCATTTATTATATGGCCGTCAGGACTCGTCACCTCTCTGACGTCGTTGAAGAATTACAACGATAGGTGTCAGAGGAGTTCAGAGATGTACCCTTGAACCAAAGTTGATTTGGAGTTTTATAGTCCATGTGAATGTTTAAGGATACGTTAGCCGTATTTGGGGCTAAGATCAACTTAAACGGGACCGTTTAGATCCGGCAAAAGAGCGTTTGGAGGCTCTATTGTTCCAGTTTAGGGACGTAGTGGTCCGTGTTCCAGTTTAGGGATGTGGTGGTCCGTGTTCCAGTTTAGGGACGTGGTGGTCCATGTTCCAGTTTAGAGACGTGATGGTCCGTATTCCAGTTTAGGGACGTGGTGGTCCATGTTCCAGTTTAGGGACGTGGTGGTCTAATATTAGTTTAAGGACGTTTCGATCCAACATTAGTTTAAGGACGTTTCGGTCCACGAGTTTAAGGACCCCGCAGTCCATATTAATGTGTGGTCGTCGGGACCCGTCACCTCTCTGACATCGTTGAAGGATTACAACGATAGGTGTCAGAGGAGTTCGAAGATGTACCCTCGAACCGGATGTAAATTGATTTAGGGAGCAGCTGTGCTCAGTCAATTTAGTTTGAGGACTTACGGCCATGATTGGGCTAAGTCCAGTTTCAACATTTTTTGTCTTTGGCCTGTGCTAGGGCTTTACCCCTTTTAGTAATGCACTGCATTATTCTTGTTTTGGTTGGGCTCTGCCCTTTTATAAATGATGCAGAGCATCTATTTTTTTGTTTGGGCTTTGCCCCCTTTTTTTAAAAATGCATAGCCTTTTATTTATTAGGCCTGTTAGGCCTTTTAATTGGGCTCTGTCCCTTTTCTTTAATAATGCAGAGCATTAAATACTCTGACAGTGCCCCACGTGGCTTGTTAGGCGCTTTGCGCCAAGTAATGAGTGCAAACTCATATGGTGGTGACACGTGTCACGCTCTGGTGAGCGCAAGCGCAACAGCGCAGTGCACTGTGTCAGTGCGCTGCGCTGCTGCGCTATTGACACGTGGCGCTTCCTGGTGGCTTGCGCCAACACAGGAGCGCAACAGCACAGTTCTTGCAAGTGCAGAGCACTGTTTTATCTTTTGATCGATTTTAAATCAAAGAAAACAAAATTTTCTTGTTTTCAAGGAACCAATGGTTCATAAGCAAGTGCAAAGCACTATTATTAGTTAGTTTTCTTTCTTATTGAAAATCATTGATCTTGTTCTTAGATCAATGATCCGTTCATAAGAGAATTTTCTCTTTTTTTTAAAGGTTTTTTCACCTTTTTCGTTCTTGAGGATTTCTCTCCAATTCTTCAGAGTTCTCTCTGTTTAATTTTTTCACAAAAATGTTGATGCCTTTGAATTGAGGTCTAGGGTCCTTTTTATAGTGTTCATAAATTAGTTAAAGTTTGTTAAAGAGATCATTCTCTGAGTGATTTGGGGAATTTTCCCCACCGTTGGATTTTTGATCCAAGGGATTCTGTTTTACAGAAGACAATCTTCTTGTTTTTAACAAGATTGAGAAAGATCTTTCAGAATTTTAAGTCTGTTTGGCGCAAGCGCACCAGCTCGTGACACGTGTCGCGCAGCACATAGCGCAGCGCAACTGCACTTGCGCAACTGCGCTGTCGCGCAGCGCAACTGTGCTAGCGCAACCGCGCTGCCACGTAGCGCGTAGCGCAGAGCGCAGCGCAACTGCGCTAGTGCAACCGTGTTTCCACGTGGCGTGCAGCGCAGAGCGCAGGCCAGCTGAAGCGTTGCTTCTTTAATTAAAGTTTGAATTTTAAACAGAACCTTGCTCTGATTGGGTGCGCTGCCTTGAGCGCTGCGCCCCCTGCGCTAACGTGTCTGATTTTGACACGTGGCGCTCTGCGCGCAGCGCAGAGGATCTGAAGCGTTGTTTCATTTATTTTAACTTTAATTTTCACTTTAATTTTCAAGACAGAGCTTTGCTCTGATTGGAGGAAAACAGAAGCATTGCTTCTTTTCCCACCTTGGAATTTGAATAGAGCTTTGCTCTGATTAGGGTAAACAGTCCATCTGATATTCCCAGGTGATAGTCCCCCACGGACTCAGCATCCATGCCAGCTCCGTTTGCAACTCTGAGGGTCATATCACCTGCCTTAAAAACCCTACGCCTTCTCAGTGCCTGTAAAGAATTACAGATATGAGATCCTGATCCGGTATCCAATACCCAGGAAGTAGAGTTTATTGAAAGACAATTTTCAATAACATACACACCTGAAACCGAAGCCGCAACTTGCTTCCGATCCTGGTTTCTGGCCTTCCAAGCCCTGCAATCCTTTTTCCAGTGTCCCTTCTTATGACAATAGAAGCATTCTTCCTTTCCCACAAGATGCCCCGCTATCTTTGTTGCCTTTGCTTTTCCCTTCGTTTCCACTTTACTAACACCGCCCCTTGGTTTGGCGGGGGCTTTCTTCTTCTTTCTCTTGGCTTTCGTCTTGGACTTAGAAGAGGAAGATTAAGTGGATGTTTCCCTACCTTTCTGTAGGGTGCCCTCTGCACTCCTCAGCATGTTGAGGAGTTCCGGAAGTTCAACTTCTTTTCTTTGCAAGTTGAAGTTCAGGATAAACTGGGCGTAAGTGGAAGGAAGGGACTGGAGAATCAAGTCCGTATAGAGCTCGTTCTCTAACGTGGTCCCAAGGTCCGCGAGCTCCTCAATGAAGCCAATCATCTTAAGCACGTGTTCCGCTACCGATGATCCGATGGACAACCTTGCCGGAAACAGCTTTTTCGATACTTCGTATCTGGCGATATGAGATTGCTCTCCATACAGTTCTTTTGTATGGAGAAATATGGATTCGAGGTCCATATTCTCGTGCCTCCTCTGATGTTCATTGTCCATAGAGCCAAGCACGAGGCACTTGGTCTTCGCGCAATCGATCTCCCAAGTCTTACAGATTTCCTTATCCGCGACGCTGGAGGTGGGACCTGGGACAGGGGGAGCTTTGGTGGTAAGAAGATACCCCAGCTTGTTGTAAGTGATCGCCATTTTGACATTCCTGAGCCAATCTTTGTAGTTTGGCCATGTCCGTATGTTTTTATCTAGAAGTAACTTAATTCCGGTCATGACGATGGTCGCTGCAATTAGGAGAGAGAGAAGAAACACTCAGGATGATGCTCTTGCAAGTTTAGAGTGGTTTTTAGTTTGTTTAAACATGATGGCTCCCACTGTCTCTCGAATCCCTCCTCAAACCATAAAGGAAGAATTAGTCGGGATCAATCTCACCGTACAATACTTGCTTAACCGTTCAGCCAGGCCAGTGTTGGTACTTCGAGGGAGGTTTTCCAACGCTTTCGCGAAGTTCCTTAATTAAATAACCTCTTTTCCCTGGGGGCGTAGCCCCGCTAACACCTTTCTAGACACCCACTTGGTTTATAACATTGATCGTTAAGTGAGAAATTTCCTGAGGAGTAGCATATACTCACAGTAGGATCGGGATCCAAATATCATTGCGTGACAAAACTGAAGGAATCCTACCAGAATCATCACACTCCAAATGGTATGCAGCGCTAGCAAGTTTCTGGTTCTTTAGAAACTCCCGATGTGGATTTTTGCCCCATGCTCTTATGACCTTGACTTTGGCCAACAAATCATAAGTCACATGTCAAGTTCTACCCGTCATTCTCCAGATTAATTTGAACCCACCCGTACCTACCCTTGACTTTGGCCAACAAGGCAGTACGACTGTCCCAAACCAACGCATCTATCTATACTGCACATGAATACCCAATAGCTACCAATCACTATGCCTTGACTTTGGCCAACAAACATAGCTTGAATACTATTAACCATCCATGTGAAACGACGGAGGGCTACGAATGGTTTTGGCGAAACCGTGAACGTAGTGAACTTGATATAATCGATGGAACGAGATAGCTTTTAAAAGGAGTGGCTTAAGCTTCGCGTTTAAAAGTTGGTTTTTGAAAAGAAACCGAGTGGTTTTTGAAAGTGTTCCAATGACTTTACTTTGGTTTATTTTCTTGCATTAATTTTAATGCATCCCATCATTTCATCCTACCATTACAGAAAACAACCAAAATATGACGTACGCTTATGCCATCCGCATTCGCCACGGGGCCCCGTCATTACCCGTTAGGTTACTTAACTAACGACAGAGCGGGGGCTGGACTAGCGCGGATGCAAAACATAAGCAACGCCTAAATAGATATCATATATAGATATATAGCAATGATAGCCATTCCAGATCACAGATGAACACATTGGATATACTAGGAATCCGCATTCCGTACGAACCTGTAACGGAAAGCGGATTACACGGTCGCGGTGAATAGCCAATACCCCACCCTAGACCCTTACGGGTGCGGCAAACTACCCGTCAAATACCCGAAGCGAAGCAACCTCCCTCAACGACGTGAGTAGGCCACTCGGCACTTCGAGGTACCCGGTAGTTTATGCATCCCCTCCATGGGTCTATCCAAGGAGCAAACACAGTAAAAGAAATTATACAATGACGGCTACAAGCTCATCCCGGTTGTACGGCCATATAAATAATATTACATCAATTACAAATTACATGAATTGTAAGAAAAAGAAAACTCTCATCTCACAACCCTCCGGCTATTCACCCGCGACAATCCAATGAATTCATATACACATACCATCAACATTACAGATCACAGATATGTATAACCCCCACTAATTGACGTATAGCGATTAGCAGACGTTCAATACATATATTGGAAATCTACGGTAGCGCCTCGGCCGTCTAACAGACGCCAAATGCGGAACAAAAACTTTTTAACTGGCGCTATCGTATACTATAACCCGGATCTGCCATTATTGCTAAACTAACAAACTACAAAGAGGGTAGAAATGTTATACCGAACGATCCGAGTCCTTTGTTCTGTAACCATCATCCCACGCTTGGTTGCGGCTGCTCCGATCTCGTCGATCTCCGATCTGTTCGTCCAGGTGGCACCGCATCAACGGATCTTTAAACGGGCTCCCGCCTCTGACTCGAGGTAACTCGGTCATCAAGTTTGCTAAAAGAGATGACCAAGATTGATATAGAGAATGAGTAGAATACTTTGTCTCACTTCGTCCAAAACCGTGGACGAACGGTTAATGAAGTTGCCACTCGAAATGAAATGGAATGAGAAATGAACTATGAAATTTCCATACATCCAAAACTTTATTCTTTTTCCAAATGAAATCAATCTCTCTCTCTCTCTCTCACAAGGGGGCCGGCCATCAAATAGAAGGGGGGTGGGGTGAGTGTAGGAACTAAGTGGTGACATTAAGGATAAAAGATCATGAAGAAATATCCTAAGGTTAACAAGAAACATTAATGTTAAAGGGTGAGTCACAATAACACATCATCAACTCATTAATGCAACAATTAATACCAAGATGAGTCACAAAGCCACCTCACCATCTAGAAGCTTCTAGAAGCATGACTCACCCTCATGACTCACCCGAGTGACGGAAAGATAAATCCGCATTTAACCGAATGTTAAATACGGCTGATAGAAAACTGGAAACTGGCAACTTCCAAAAGCGATCCTGAAACGAATTTCAGGACAACCCCGTAACTGTATAAAAATACCCGTATTTGTATTACGACCGAATACAAATGCAACTGAGACAAAAATATTATATCTACTCAATATAATACTCGGATCCGACTTAAACCAAAGCCCACCAGTATTATCTGCCCGAAATATGACATGTGCGTAAATGCACGTGCATTTTCCGAACCCTGCCATAAAACCATACGGCCTCTACAACGTTTCGCCCGAACTTGGGAAACTATCTGTGGGGGACTCTAATGAGTCGTCAGTACCTTGGCAGTGGGTTTAACCACAAGCCGTCAGCGGCACTAGCTGTGCGTAACGGCTGCCCATGTACTGACCTCAAGGGAGGCCGATGAGCTAACTTATCCGGAAACCCTACTGAGCTTAACAGTGACAATGTATATACAGTCCGGTCCGTTCGTCTATGAGTATCGTATATCTGCCTAGGGGGCTGGTAACGTCAGACCCCCAATAGAAGTATAAGTCGTGTCGGAGTGTAGCCCAATAACACCCTGAGATACTACTGGAGTACCTACCAGTAAATCTCCTGCCACGGCCGTGGGCTTTGTGTAATGGCTCTCCTAGACACAGAATGATCTCACCCCCAATACCGGGAGAGACGAATCCCCTGCCGATCCGCTCACTTGCCTCCATGTGGCTCGGGACTGTACCCAAAAAATACCTGTTTGCACGACTTCTTTGAGCCGTGGTAGGGTAGAAATCAAAGCACAGTGGGAACTCACACAAGACAAATGACGACCTCAGGTCGATGAACTAACCTGTACACATGTCACCAGGGAACTGCTATCTGACGATAGGTATAGTACCAACTAGCAGATTCCCGGCGAGTCCTGTCCGATGTACTCATAACCCAATGAGCACCTGTATACATCTTAGGTGATCCAACTGACACTAGTGGCTTATGAGACCGGCCACCGCTCCTCGTCGGGGTCTCGACTGTATACACTAGTCTACTCCGGAGTATCGATGCCCTGTCTCGAAACTCCCACGACTAGGGACCACAATTAAGGATATGCATATAAACCACCCAACTCTCACGTATATGATCGCCATCATACTGTTGGTAATAAAGCAAGATCCTAATAGCTCTATCAAAGTGTAACAGTGATCAGTCACCTGAACCTGTACACGATTGATAAAGGCAAACCAGATAGCATACTATCATCTCGAGTAAGACTGTCCTACTGGTATAGGTCCTCCGCAATCATTGCAATCATGTGCCTGCGATCCAATAATTGACTTTGAGGGCACTATATCCAACATATATCACATCACAGATATAAACCCGTTAGCTTAAGTCTTTAGAAGTTCGATCAAAATACGGATTTTTAAGCCCCCAAAACAAATTTTGCTTTGTAGAAAATCTGGGCAGAAAAAACATATTGTAAAAATCCCAAAACATCCCACTGAACACACTGCAAGAAAATTAGCCCACGACCGAGTCAACTCGGCTGCGGATCCGCGGCGGGAGCAAGCTCCTGCCGCGTTTCCATGGCACTTTAATCGACTCCCTGGACCAATTTTCTATAGTGTGTTTTGTAAGTCCACGTTGCCCACCCCGGTACTTGCGGGGAGGCGGAAAACGGAATAAAAATCGAATTTTTATGAGCTTAGGCAACATGGACTAGACAAAGAAGGATCTTTGCTAAACAAAAACAAGCTAAATCTAACTAGAAACTAGCTAAGTGCTAGAAAGGTTATACCTTGGGCTTTATGTCCTTCTCTCCTTACTCCTTGGAGTGGTGGAAGGAGGTCACCTTAGTCGTCTTCTCACGTCGAAGAAAGATCCACCCGAAAGCCTCGACCTTTGGCTTCAACTCCAAGCTAGAAGTAACTAGGGTGCAAGAAGTGCTAATACTTGAACCCTAGATGAGAGTAGAGATTATCAAGAAAGGGTTTTTCTCAAGCTCAAGTGTTTCTCAACACATGAGAGGGGAGAGCTTGAGGGAGAGGAAGAACAAGAGAGAGAATGTGAATAATAGAATGAGAGAATAATATGAAGCATTCTCTCATATATGTGAATTATTGTAATTAGATAATTAGTGAGATAATTGTCATGGCTAAATCAAGACATGACCATTATCATTTCATTTTTAATGCAAATTGTAAGGATCAAAGAGCATCTTCCAAATGAAATGATGATGGTCAAAGTGTCAACCAAGGTCAACAAGTCAAGAAGGTCAAATGGTCAACAACTATAACCATGCACAATTATTAAACTAATATCAATTAACAATAATACACACATAAGCATTAGGGTTAATAAAATGACAATAGTCATTAACCCTAATCAAAGTCCTCTCCCTCTGTCTCAAGCAACTGTGCATACGCACCCGTATTCGTGATCCGAGGAACACGAATACAATGAGAAAAACCAATCCCAAATCATATACTAGGATCCGGCTTAAACCAAAGCCCGCTAGTATAAGCTGTCCGGACAGCAAACGTGCACAAGTGCGTGGATGTGAACGAACCCTGTCGCAAAACCATGCGACCTCTACTCATTTTGCCTAAAGGCGAATAGCTCTCTGTGTGGGACTCTAAAGACTCGACACTACACTGGCAGTGGGTTTAACCACAGACCGCAAGCGGCACTAGCTGTACGTAACGGTCCCCAGATAGATGTCGATAAGAAGACTGACGAGGTGAACCCCATCTGAACTCCTACTGAGCCTGTATGTGACAATCTCCGTACAGTCCGGTCTGTTCGTCTGATACATCGCATGGCGGGCCTAGGAGGGCGGTGAACGTCAGTCCCCTAATAGCGGTACAAGTTGTGTCGGAGTGTAGCCAAGAACACCCTGAGATAACACTGGAAACCTACCAGTATATCTCGCTTGCCCTGGCCAGGGACTACTCGTGTAATGGCTCTCCTGGACACAGCGCGATGTCAACCCCCAATACCGGGAGAGACGAATCCTGTCTAACCGTCACTGCCTCCAAGTGCTTCGGGACTGCACCCAAAAACTACCTGTTTGCACGACTCCTTTGAGCCGTGGTAGGGTAGCAATTAAAGTGCAGTGGGAACACACTCGAGGCGAATTGACAGTGTCAAGTCAGCGGACTAAGCTGTACTCATGTCACCTGGGAACTGATAACTGACGATAGGTATAATACCAACCAATAGTTCCCGACGAGTCCTGTCCAGTGTACTCGTAACCTAACGAGCACCCGCATACTATCTCAAGTACGACGTACTGACGGCTGTGGGACAGACCGTCTCCTACGCTGGGATGAGAAGCGCATACGCTAGTCTACTCCGGAGTATCGATGCCCTGTCTCGATAGTCCAACGACTAGGGACCTGTATAAGGATGTGCTTATAGATCACCCAGCTCCCACGAGTGTGAGTGCCATCACAACGCTGGTAATCAAGCAAAGATCCTAAGGGCTCTACTAATATGTATATCAGCGATATGCTAAAAGAAACACATGCACATATTAAAGCAGAGACAAACCAAGTAGCATACTACCATTTCGAGCAAGATTGTATATACAACTGTGAATATCCCAAGCTTCCATCAAGTAATATACAAACTAGTATGATACAGTAATGGCCTCTAGGGCATATACACTAACATGTTTTAAAAAGCCTGAGCCGATTTTTAGTGTAAGATTTATTATTTTTGGAACAGAAAACAGAATCAGCAGAAACTTGATTTTTTGGGCATGTTTCGCGACTTTTTCTCCGATCGAACTTCTAGTTACTTTGCTAACATGTTAGATAGTGTTTAATCTGGCTCTGATACCACTGTAAGTCCACGTTACCCGTCCCCGGTTCTTTGGGGTTGCGGAAATGGTGAAAAACTATTTTTCTAGGGTGGTAACATAGACTCAAAATACGGATCTTTGTTAAACAACTATCTAACAACCTAACTAGGAGTTTTACCTACTCGGTTAGGAGGTTATACCTTAACTTGAACTCCTTCGTCTTCAACTCCTTGCGGTGGTCGGATCGACCTCACCTCGTCGTCTCCTCGCGCCGAAGATGGATCCACCCGAAAGTTTCTACCTTTTGGCTTCTACTTCAAACTAGAAGAAACTAGAACACTTGGCTTGCTAGACCTTGTGTACTAGGATGAGTAGAGAAGAGTAATGGGTTTTGATCTCTATGGTTCTTGCTTCTCAACACATGAGACAATAGAACTATGAACTAGAGAGAGAGCAAGAGGAAGAGGGAGAGCTCAAGCATGAGAGAGAAAGGAAATGAAAGAATGAGAAAGACTTTTGCCATCCAAGCTCTCATAATCAAAAAATAATCATAACACATAATAATAATTGAGTATTATGTGATGGTTGTTATCATATCAAATGGCATTATCATTTCATGCATTAAATGCAATTTGTGAACAAAAAAAGCAAGCAAAGGTCAATGCCATGAAATGATAGTCATTGTCATGATGGTGGTCAACAAGTCCAACCTAGTCAACTGGTCAACAAAGTCAACAAGTCAACAAAGTCAACCTTTCAACCCAACCATGGCACAATAATACTTAATTAATATTATCATTAATCATATTTCTTATTCTCATTAGGGTTTAGCAAACGTCAACAGTCAACAACCCTAATGAGAATCCTCTGCCCTGTCCCTGTCAACCGTACATACACACCCGCATCCGCGTTCCGAGGAACACGAATGCAAACAAGACAAAATCAATCCCAAAACGTATACTAGGATCCGGCTTAACCCAAAGCCCTCTAGTAATAACTTCCCGGACACTAAACGTGCACAAGTGCGCGGATGTGACCGAACTCTGTCGCAAAACCATGTGACCTCTACTCTTTTGCCTAAAGGCGAATAGCTCTCTGTGTGGGACTCTAAAGACTCGACACTACGCTGGCAGTGGGTTTAACCACAGACCGCAAGCGGCACTAGCTGTGCGTAACGGCCCCCATGTAGATGACGATAAGAAGACGGACGAGGTGAAACCCATCTGAACTCCTACTGAGCCTGAATGTGACAGTCTCCGTACAGTCCGGTCTGTTCGTCTGAGAATATCGCATGGCGGGCCTATGGGGGTGGTAAACGTCAGTCCCCTAATAGCGGTACAAGTCGTGTCGGAGTGTAGCCCAAAACACCCTGAGATGACACTGGAAACCTACCAGTATATCTCGCTTGCCCTGTCCAGGGACAACTATGTGTAATGGCTCTCCATGACACAGCGCGATATCAACTCCCAATACCGGGAGAGACGAATCCTGTCTAACCGTCACTGCCTCCAAGTGCTTCGGGACTGCACCCAACTACTACCTGTTTGCACGACTCCTTTGAGCCGTGGTAGGGTAGTAATCAAAGTACAGTGGGAACACACTCGAGATGAAGTGACAGTGTCAAGTCAGCGGACTAAGCTGTACCAATGTCACCTGGGAACTGACAACTGACGATAGGTATAGTACCAACCAATCAGTTCCCGACGAGTCCTGTCCAGTGTACTCGTAACCTAACGAGCACCTGCATACTATCTCAAGTACGACGTACTGACGGCTGTGGGACAGACCGTCTCCCCTGCTGGGATGAGAAGCGCATACGCTAGTCTACTCCGGAGTATCGATGCCCTGTCTCGATAGTCCTACGACTAGGGACCTGTATAAGGATGTGCTTGTGGATTACCCAGCCCCCACGAGTGTGACTACCATCACAACGCTGGTAATCAAGCAAAGATCCTAAGGGCTCCACTAATGTGTATAGGCGATATGTTAAAAGAAACACATGTACACACATTGAAGTAGAGACAAACTGTCACGCCCCGCTTCCCAAAGTACGCTAAAGTGGGCACGTGACATAGCCAACCATGCTACCTGTGGATAGGAAAAATCCTTCCACAGTCACATTATGGCTGTGGAGATATCAAGAACAGAAAAGTAAACTAACTATCTAGTACATGTCCATAAGCCAGAGTAAAAGAGTCAAGAGATAACAATATGCGGAAGCCAAAGATACAATAAATTAAACACCTGGAGTGAAACTACATACCGACAGGAACCTCACCGCTCATCAAACAGCGGCAAAACTCCTAATCAGTCTGCAACAGGGTAGAAGAATCTGGTCCATGCAAAACCCAGACGTCAGCGCGTCAAGTCATCAAGTAATAACATAATAAACAGGCAATGCGAATATAAACATGAATAAAGTAAGGGTAACAATAATATGAATCAGAGCAGTGCAGGGTAGTGTGCAGTGAGTAAACTAAACTGTTCTATCAGGTTCTCTATTCTAAAGTCTTTGAAACCAAATTGATGAATTATCGATGTAACTCAATAGTATCCCGTACATACCCGGGACCACGGCCACAATATTCTCGGCTGCAGCCGAGACATGCCGTTAGGCACAAAACAGGAATGTGTACACTCGATAGTATCCCGTACATACCCGGGACCACGGCCACAATATTCTCGGCCGAAACCGAGACATGCCGCTAGGCACAAAACAGGAATGTGTACACTCAGGACAGGTAGTGAACTGTTGAGTTACAAGTCAGGTTTCACCTTTGATTTCCCCATACCCCCAAGTTATATGTGCAAGTCAAGTCAGGTATCCCAAAATCAAGAAACTAATGCCAACTCAGGATCAGGTAAACAGGTTTGTCTGGATAGACAACAGGAACGGTCCATGAGGACACATGTCAGGTTTGTTGGCATTAGATACAAGATCAGGTAATGGGTTAGGTCATGGTACATCGGGTCAAGTCAAGCAGTATACGGTACCATGTCGGGTAGATCAATATATATGTAGCAAGTCAGGTCAAGATGTAAACAATATCATGGGTGTGCTCACAATCATTTATACAATCAAGCATGGTTATCATCAACGTGATATAAGCAATGAATTAAGCAATAGGCAGATTCATTCAATTAGCAGTACCGTTAACAGTTGTGTCACAGAGATGTTTTCAATGTTATGCGAATGCAGTATGCCAATTATGGCCTTTTAATCATGTTAACAAGTTTAAGCACTTTAGAGGTGCAATGATTTATATAAAGGTTCAATACAGCTATTACAGCTTAAAATGCATACGAGTATTCGAATGGAACAAAACTATAGAGATAAATGCCATAAACTATGTCAATGTTAAAAATGTGATTAAACAGGTAAATGTGGTTATTATGTTCAATTGCAAACTGTAGGTTCCAAGTTTAAAGATAAAATGATATATAACAATATTGTACATGAAAATGAGAAATGATCGTACTAAGGTTAAATTTACAGGTTTAGGGTGTCATAATATATATGTAAATATTGTATAGCATGTAGCAAGGGGTACTTGCCTCGACGGGTCGCGGATCGGGAAACAAGACGTAAAACATCGGCGGGGAAAACTCGCGACGGGCGCACGGTTCACGGAATGAACCTAAACGACGAACAGTGGAACCACACGGGTCGGGGTACTTCGCTGGAACGTCGGGACGCGTCGTCGGCACGGCCGGATTCCGGCGAGATAAAAAACAACGAATGTTAAGAGTTGCAATCAAGAAAAGAAAGGGAAAATAAAGAAGAAAGGGAAGAAGTAGAAGGTGGAAGGGAAGATATTGCTTACTGGGTTGCAGAGGGTGTGATGGTGGTGAGATCGACGGCGGTGAGGGTGTCGGCGAAGAGTTCTCCAGCGGTTCAGGGTTAGGGCTCGGGTAGGTAACTGGTGCAGGGAAAATGGAGAAAGGAGAGGAAGAGAAGATGGATGGGGGTGTTGGAGTGTGCAGGGGGTGAGAAGGGTGAAGGTAGTGGTGCGGATGGCGACGACGAGAGACCGCCGGCGGCGAGATGCAGGCGTGGGCTCGGTAAACAAAGGAAGAAGGAGGAGGTGGCGAGGAGAGGGAGGCTCTGATGAGGTGAGGAGGAAGGAGAATAGGCGATGGAGAAGGGGGCGTCGGCGTTAGGGCTGCGGCGGCGAAGGGAGACGGCTAGGCTTGCATGGGGTTAGGTTACGAGAAAAAGAAAAGAGGAGGAAGACGGGAGAATATATGAGAGAGAGAGAGAAAGTGGAGAGAGAGAGAGAATAGGAGAGAGAAGTGAGAGGAGAGGGGCCCACGGTTTGGAGAGCCGTGATTGGCTGAGACGGAAATTAGAGGTTAGGAAAAAATTTTAGGATAAAGATTTACAAGATTTAAACGAACAGTAAAATCATATGGTTAACTTAAAAAATATTTTATGGTTTAAATATTAAAATCTGGGATTTTGGCGCAAAGTAAAACATTTCCAAATCGCGCCTGGGTCGGGTCCAAAAATTCGAAATTGAAATAATAGAATTTTAAGCGGGATCTAAAAGTGAAAATGAAGTATTTTATGATCAAAAAGTATACCCCCAAAACGGACACACGTACGTGCACGTAGCCATCCAAACTCGCCCGTTTCACTGAACGGGACGAGAACACGATGCACAGACGCTACAACAGGGTTAGGGGTGTCAAGTAGGCCAAGATAAATATTTTTAATTTTATTTTAGATGCCATAAATTGTTATATGCAGAAATGAATTTGCCGGGTAAAAATTTACAATAAGTAACCATCAAGCAAGATAAATGAAATGAGTGCCACACTATGTTCAAACGGTAACAGAAATTAGTAGCATTGGGCTCGGGTGTTACATTATACCCAACTACAAAAAGAATTTCGTCCTCGAAATTCCAAGAATACAAAGACAGATAACTACAAGAAAAGGGGAGGAAACTTCTGCCGGATTTCATCTTCTCGTTCCCAAGTGGACTCTCCATGCGAGCGATTACCCTAAGAAACAAGCACAAGAGGGATCACCTTGTTCTTAAGAACCTTTTCCCTTCGATCCACAATTTCAATTGGTCGCTCCTCAAAAGTCAAGTCTTCTCGTACTGTTAGCTCCGAATGATCCAATACGTGCGTTTCATCTCGAACATACCTTCGTAGTTGAGATACGTGAAACACATCGTGCACATTCGCCAAGGACTGCGGTAACGCCAAACGATACGCTACCTCACCAACACGCTCCAAGATCTCAAAGGGTCCAACGAATCGAGGACTAAGCTTTCCTCGACTTCCAAAACGAATCACCCCTCTAGTCGGTGATATCTTCAAGAATACCAAATCACCCACGGCGAACTCTAGAGGTCTTCTTGACGTGTCTGCCCAACTCTTCTGTCGGTCTTGTGCTGCCTTCATATGATTTCTGATAGTGTTAACCTTCTCAACTGTCTGCACAACCAAATCTGGTTCCAATATCCTTCGTTCACCGACATCGTTCCAACAAACAGGTGAACGGCATTTACGACCATACAACGCTTCAAATGGAGCCATCTGGATAGTTGCCTGAAAACTGTTGTTGTAAGAAAACCCCACCAAATGTAGATGATCTTCCCACGAACCCTTAAAGTCCAACATGCATGCTCTCAACATATTCTCAAGAGTTTGGATCGTTCTCTCCGACTGACCATCAGTTTGAGGATGATAAGCTGTGCTAAACTCCAACCGAGTCCCTAAACTTTCCTGTAAACTCCTCTAGAAGTGTGATAAGAACCGAGTGTCCCGATCGGACACAATGCTCACCGGTACTCCATGCAATCTTACAATCTCTTGCATGTACCTTTCTGCCAAAGTCTCTGTTGATTGACCAATCCGGAAAGGAATGAAGTGAGCTGCCTTGGTCAACCGATCAACAATCACCCATACCGCATTGTTGCTCTTTGGACTCCGCGGTAAAGCCGTCACGAAATCCATGGTTATATGTTCCCACTTCCACTGAGGAATCGGAAGTGGTTGCAATAAATCAGCAATCCTTTGATGTTCAGCCTTAACTTGCTGACACACCAAGCACTTCTCTACAAAGCGAGCAATCTCCCGTTTCATGCCTTCCCACCAGAAATGCTGTCGAAAATCTCGGTACATCTTTGTGCCTTCTGGATGTACAGAATAAGCTGAACCGTGTGCCTCCTTCATAAGCTCTTTGCGAATATCCCCCTTTGGCACACACAAACGGCTACCATACCTCAACGAACCATATTCGTGGGTCAATAAATCTGTTCGTAGTCCGGCTTCAACCTGTCCTCGAAGCTTTTGCAGTCTAGGGTCCTGCGATTGTGCTGCTTTAATATTCTCGATCAATGATGACTGTACTTGCAGCTGCATCAACTGTCCCGTACAATGCGGTAGCACAACCTCCAAGTCAAATCTTCCAAAATCTGCAACGATCTCCTTCTGCGTAGTTAACACCTGAATTGCTGGTAACCGACTAAGCGCATCCGGCACGACGTTAACCTTCTCCGGATGGTACTTAAGATCAAAATCGTAGTCAGCCATCAGCTCCAACCATCTACGCTGCCTCATATTAAGCTCCTTTTATGTGAACACATACTTCAAGCTCTTATGATCAGTAAAAACTTTGACCCTTTCGCCCAAAAGGTAGTGTCTCCAAATCTTCAAAGCGAAAAATCACTGCCGCAAGCTCCAAGTCATGAGTTGGGTAATTCTTCTCATGGGTCTTCAACTGTCTCGATGCGTACGCTACAACCTTCCCATGCTGCATCAAAACACATCCCACTCCTTTCCCAGATGCGTCGCTGTGAATCACCAATCTCCGGAATTGTCTGGTACGGTCAGAATAGGGGCAGTTGTCAACTTCTGCTTCAACGTCTCAAAAGCTAACGCGCATTTGTCCGTCCATACAAAAGGTACCTCCTTGCGCGTAAGCTTGGTTAACGGCTCCGCCAGACGAGCAAAGTTCTCCACAAATCTCCTGTAATATTCGGCAAGTCCAAGAGAACTTCTTATCTCCGCAACATTCTTTGGAGTCGGCCAATCTCGTACTGCTGAAATCTTTTCTGGATCGACGGCAATTCCATCGCCAGACACAACATGCCCCAAAAACTTTACTTCCTCCAGCCAAAATTCGCACTTACTCATCTTCGCATATAACTTCTCTTGTCTTAACGTCTGCAGTGCGATCTTCAAATGCTCAGCATGCTCTTCTAAACTCTTCGAGTAAACCAGGATATCGTCAATGAAAACCACGATAAACTGGTCCAAGAACGGTGAAAAGATTCGGTTCATCAAGTCCATGAATACTGCCGGCGCATTCGTTACTCCGAAGGGCATCACTAAGTACTCGTAATGTCCATACCGAGTTCGGAACGCCGTCTTGCAAATATCTTCTGCTTTCACTCGGACATGATGATATCCGGATTGCAAATCCAGCTTCGAGAATACCCTCGCGCCACTAAGCTGCTCGAAAAGTTCGCCAATACGAGGGATCGGGTACTTGTTCTTAATAGTCACCCGGTTTAATTCTCGATAGTCGATGCACATCCTTCTTGTGCCATCCTTCTTCTTTACTAGAAGAACTGTAGCTCCCCAAGGCGAGTTACTGCTTCGAATCCAACATTTTCCAAGCAATTCAGCAACCTGTTTCTTGACTTCTTCCAACTCTATTGGTGCCATTGGATAATACGCTTTGGACACTGGCGCTGCACCAGGAATAAGATCAATTGCGAACTCCACGTCTCGCTTCGGCAGTAAACCCGATATATCTTCAAACACGTCCATAAAATCGCGAACGACAGCTGGCTCCTCACTTTCATCAGCTTCCATTGATGCAAGAATATTGTTTGTCGGCCTAGCCCTAAACTCGACTGGCCCGACGGAACTGCTTCCTTACCGCAACTGCTGTCTGCTGCAAACTCTCCTTCATCCCAGATAAACTCTGCTGCTCTAGGCTGCCGCAAGTACTTGTGAGAAAGTGGTCAAACCCAGGGAGACAATCTGCCGCTGGATGTCCACGTCCAAGCTGCGCATGAACCTCCGTGCCCTGTTTGCATCGTTGGCAACCAAAGGTCCAGCGAATCTGCTGAGTCTTGTCCATTCTGCTGCATGCACGTCTACGGGTGTTCCCTTCTGCTTTAGCCCGATGAATTTCTCTTCCATTTCCTCCCGTGCGGTCCGCGGGAAGAACTCCTCCAGGAACTCTTTGGAAAACCCGCCTACTTGATCGGCTTGGGCAAACGGTTCTCCTCCATAAGCCACCATTCTCGGGCGTAGTCCACTAACTGAATACGTACCACATCAACCCTTTTCTCATCTGGAATCTGTGCCGCTAAAAAGCAAGTTCTCTGTGTCAAATAGCCACTGCTCTGCTGGCAACGGCT
Source organism: Agapanthus africanus (assembly GCA_030015575.1). Taxonomy (NCBI): domain Eukaryota; kingdom Viridiplantae; phylum Streptophyta; class Magnoliopsida; order Asparagales; family Amaryllidaceae; genus Agapanthus; species Agapanthus africanus. The sequence goes on from CM057351.1 coordinate 421,381,203, forward strand.
CCTCCAATCCAGTAAATGCAGACGGACCCAAACGTCTGAAATCTGCTATTGTCCTTACTCGGTCAACTAGCTTAGCTCCAACATTGTTCACAGACTGCTGAACGATCTGCAAACCTTCCTGAAATAAGTCCGCTTGCTGCAGAATCAGCTCGGTCCGTTTCTTTTGATTCTCCAGCATTCCCCTTGTTACTCCAAGCATGGCGGCTTCGTCCACACGCCTCTGGTACGTCTTCAAATTCTTACCGGCCATATCAAACACCCAACATTTGCATGATGATAGATTCGAAATATAGATCAAGGCTAGAACTCCAAGATACTTAAATAGAGTGCCGCATTGTAACTATACCGCGGTATCATAGCCACAATTACATAACTCCCTCCAAGTCGCCTAAGTCCTAGAGATAACAAGGAATCAGGTTTTCGAGTCGATATGCAAAGGAAGTTTGCACATCGCAAAAGATATAATCAGGAAGAATGTGATTCAAGAATGGTAAAACGGCAAGGTGGTAGGACATGTTTCCTAAACACGGGTATTCTGATTCGTGTATTGGGTACAATACCCAACTACAAAAAGAATCAACCCGACTAACCTATGGCTCTGATACCAAAAGAACCATGTCACGCCCCGCTTCCCAAAGTACGCTAAAGTGGGCACGTGACATATCCATAAATGCTACCTGTGGATAGGAAAAATCCTTCCACAGTCACATTACGGCTGTGGAGATATCAAGAACAGAAAAGTAAACTAACTATCTAGTACATGTCCATAAGCCAGAGTAAAAGAGTCAAGAGATAACAATATGCGGAAGCCAAAGATACAATAAATTAAACACCTGGAGTGAAACTACATACCGACAGGAACCTCACTGCTCGTCAAACAGCGGCAAAACTCCTAATCAGTCTGCAACATGGTAGAAGAATCTGGGCCATGCAAAACCCAGACGTCAGCGCGTCAAGTCATCAAGTAATAACATAATAAACAGGCAATGCGAATATAAACATGAATAAAGCAAGGGTAACAATAATATGAATCAGAGCAGTGCAGGGTAGTGTGCAGTGAGTAAACTAAACTGTTCTATCAGGTTCTCTATTCTAAAGTCTTTGAAACCAAATTGATGAATCATCGATGTAACTCAATAGTATCCCGTACATACCCGGGACTACGGCCACAATATTCTCGGCTGCAGCCGAGACATGCCGCTAGGCACAAAACAGGAATGTGTGCACTCGATAGTATCCCGTACATACCTAGGACCATGGCCACAATATTCTCGGCCGAAACTGAGACATGCCGCTAGGCACAAAACAGGAATGTGTACACTCAGGACAGGTAGTGAACTGTCGAGTTACAAGTCAGGTTTCACCTTTGATTTCCCCATACCCCCAAGTTATATGTGCAAGTCAAGTCAGGTATCCCAAAATCAAGAAACTAATGCCAACTCAGGATCAGGTAAATAGGTTTGTCTGGATAGACAACAGGAACGGTCCATGAGGACTACATGTCATGTTTGTTGGCATTAGACACAAGATCAGGTAGCGGGTCAGGTCATGGTACATCGGGTCAAGTCAAGCAGTATACGGTACCATGTCGGGTAGATCAATATATATGTAGCAAGTCAGGTCAAGATGTAAACAATATCATGGGTGTGCTCACAATCATTTATACAATCAAGCATGGTTATCATCAACGTGATATAAGCAATGAATTAAGCAATAGGCAGATTCATTCAATTAGCAGTACCGTTAACAGTTGTGTCACAGAGATGATTTCAATGTTATGTGAATGCAGTATGACAATTATGGCCTTTTAATCATGTTAACAAGTTTAAGCACTTTAGAGATGCAATGATTTATATAAAGGTTCAATACAGCTATTACAGCTTAAAATGCATACGAGTGTCCGAATGGAACAAAACTATAGAGATAAATGCCATAAACTATGTCAATGTTAAAAATGTGATTAAACAGGTAAATGTGGTTATTAGGTTCAATTGCAAACTGTAGCTTCCAAGTTTAAAGATAAAATGATATATAACAATATTGTACATGAAAATGAGAAATGATCGTACCAAGGTTAAATTTACAGGTTTAGGGTGTCATAATATATATGTAAATATTGTATAGCATGTAGCAAGGGGTACTTGCCTCGACGGGTCGCGGATCGGGAAACGGAACGTAAAACATCGGCGGGGAAAACTCGCGACGGGCGCACGGTTCACGGAATGAACCCAAACGGCGAACAGTGGAACCACACGGGTCGGGGTACCTCGCTGGAACGTCGGGACGCGTCGTCGGTACTGCCGGATTCCGGCGAGATCAAAAACAGCGAATGTTAAGAGTTGCAATTAAGAAAAGAAAGGGAAAATAAAGAAGAAAGGGAAGAAGTAGAAGGAGGAAGGGAAGATATTGCTTACTGGGTTGCAGAGGGTGTGATGGTGGTGAGATCGACGGCGGTGAGGGTGTCGGCGAAGAGTTCTCCAGCGGTTCAGGGTTAGGGCTCGGGTAGGTAACTTGTGCAGGGAAAATGGAGAAAGGAGAGGAAGAGAAGATGGATGGGGGTGTTGGAGTGTGCAGGGGGTGAGAAGGGTGAAGGTGGTGGTGCGGATGGCGACGACGAGAGACCGCCGGCGGCGAGGTGCAGGCGTGGGCTCGGTAAACAAAGGAAGAAGGAGGAGGTGGCGAGGAGAGGGAGGCTCTGATGAGGTGAGGAGGAAGGAGAATAGGCGATGGAGAAGGGGGCGTCGGCGTTGGGGCTGCGGCGGCGAAGGGAGACGGCTAGGCTTGCATGGGGTTAGGTTACGAGAAAAAGAAAAGAGGAGGAAGACGAGAGAATATATGAGAGAGAGAGAGAAAGTGGAGAGAGAGAGAGAGAGAGAAGAGATAGGAGAAAGAAGAGAGAGGAGAGGGGCCCACGGTTTGGAGAGCCGTGATTGGCTGAGACGGAAATTAGAGGTTAGGAAAAAATTTTAGGATAAAGATTTACAAGATTTAAACGAACAGTAAAATCATATGGTTAACTTAAAAAATATACTATGGTTTAAATATTAAAATCTGGGATTTTGGCGCAAAGTAAAACATTTCCAAATCGCACCCGGATCGGGTCCAAAAATTCGAAATTGAAATAATAGAATTTTAAGCGGGATCCAAAAGTGAAAATGAAGTATTTTATGATCAAAAAGCATACCTCCAAAATGGACACACGTACGTGCATATAGCCATCCAAACTCGCCCGTTTCACTGAACGGGACGAGAACACGATGCACGGACGCTACAACAGGGTTAGGGGTGTCAAGTAGGCCAAGATGAATATTTTTAATTTTATTTTAGATGCCATAAATTGTTATATGCAGAAATGAATTTGCCGGGTAAAAATTTACAATAAGTAACCATCAAGCAAGATAAATGAAATGAGTGCCACACTATGTTCAAACGGTAACAGAAATTAGTAGCATTGGGCTTGGGTGTTACACAAACCAAGTAGCATACTACTATTTTGAGCAAGATTGTCTATACACTGGTGAATATCTCAAGCATCCATTAAGTAATATACAAACTAGTATGATACAGTAATGGCCTCTAAGGCATATACACTAACAATTACGGGCTCCTCAGCCATGCATGCATGCAAGAAAAAAGGGGGGGTTTACAATAGCGGGGGTAAGGGGTGCAGCAAGCACTGCTCGTGGTACTCGGCGAAGATCTCCGCCAACCGAGGCCGCGTTAGTTCCAGCCTCTGTTTCCGGTCCCTCCCGCGGGCGTCGACCCCGAGCCTCAGCTCGTAGCGTTCTCGGACGAGCGCCTCCGAGCGCGCTAGCCGGTTTGCAGAGATCAAGCCGAAGCGCCTCAAGGACCGCAGCTTGCCTACGGCCTCGTCGAAGAGCTGCTCCGACAGGGGGTTGTAAAGCCCCGGCGATACCCTCCAGATGGAGTACATCAGGAGTTGCAGCAGGGAGGAGCGCCTAGGGAGCAGCCGACCGAAGTGCTCCTCAATGCGAGAAACCACCAACTGCACTGTGTCCTTGTTGCGGTCGCAGTCACGGTCATAAAGGTACACATCTGCAGAACTGATGATTTCAGGGATAGTGAACTGGAAATCCTCCATTTTCGATGGCCTATCTGTGAAGGGGGAAAAACCAGTACTTCTTATATAGCCCGCTGTGCAACCCAACGGCCGCCACGCGGAGTCCATCGAACGTCGCCCGGTCGAAACGAAGCGACGCACCATGTGGCGTTCATCGAACGTTACTCAGTGGAAACGAAACGACGCGCCCCTGTCGCTTCGTCTCCCCCGGCATTCAATGCACTAGATGCACGCGCCGTTGCCCCGACCGCTCCCATTCCCCGCACCTACAACCGAATAACCAGGCTACGCCTCGTCAAAGATTCAACTCAGCAGCCGCCCTGCTCACACCTCCCCGGCCGGCAGCTCCCCTGCCACAACGCCGGGGATCAAAAAGCCCTCCCAGAGGCAGCCGAGCCCAAGATTCCCTTGCTCGGCTATCCCCCGCGGGCAGCTTCCCTGCCACGACGCCGGGGATCAAAAAGCCTTCCCAGAGTCAGTTGAGGCCCGAGGCTCCCTCGCTTGGCTATTCCCGCGGGCAGCTTCCCTGCCACAATGCCGGGGATAAAAAAAGGCCCTCCCAAAGGCAGTCGAGGCCCGAGGTTCCTTCGCTCGGCTATCCCCCGCGGGTAGCTTCCCTGCCACAACGCCGGGGATCAACAAGCCCTCCCAGCGGCAGCCGAGCCCGAGATTCCCTCGCTCGGCTATCCCCCGCGGGCAGCTTCCCCGCCATGACGCCGGAGATCAAAAAAGCCCTCCCAGAGGCAGTCGAGGCCCGAAGTTCCCTCGCTCGGCTATCCCCTGCGGGCAGCTTCTGCCACAACGTCGGGGATCAAAAAGCCCTCCCAGAGGCAGTCGAGGCCAGAGGTTCCCTCACTCGGCTATCTTTCAGGACAAAAGCCCTCGCCAAGAGGCACCGGGCAGTAACCCTGCCCGGCCAAGGGTCCTTGGTGGGCTTCCTACAGCCTTATAGCTTTCCTCGTGCCAAGGGCCAAAGTCCTCCTAGAGGCAGTCGGGTCCTTGCCCGGCTATCCCCGGCTGGTAGCTTCCTACCACAACCGACAGGGATCAAAGTCCTCGCCAAGAGGCACCGGGCAGTAACCCTGCTCGGTCCCAGTCCTAAAAGATCTAAAAGCCCCCCCAGAGGCAGCCAAGCCCGAGGTTCTCTCGCTCGGCTATCCCCGGCGGGCAGCTCCCTGCCACACGCCGGGGATCAAAAATTCCTCCCCAAGGCTGGTAGTCACCTACCCACAACTCTAAAGAGCCAAGCCCTCTAAAGAGACGACTGAGCAGCTACCCTGCAGGCCACCCCCTGCGGGTTACCCGCCCTAACGCCGCAACAGATGCATGAAGCCTTAGCAGGAGATGACGGCGCAGCTACCCTGCCCAGTCACCCCCAGATGACGGCAGATACTCTAAATCAGAAGCAGATGTCAGGTCTGTCCAAGCCCAAACGATCTCCCCCTTAACCTCGGGGCCCAAGGAGATACCTCCTCGGAGACGCTCGTCGGCAAACAACTGCAGTCAGCTCGACGGACGATCGTTAGACAGAGGGCCAACATGACATGAAAGCACAACGGCGCAAGTAAAAATATCCCAAGCGAGTTCTTCACAAACAGATGGTAGAAAGGAAAAATTTATCACAGCTGAAGAAGAAAAACTTTATTACTACTGTCGAAGATAAGTTTTTACAGAAGGTATTTGTTCCCCTCCGAACGGCGGCCCGGACTTTCGCGTCCGTGCCTGGGGTTCGGGGCAGATGCTATATGGTTTTATCCGTCTACCTCTCTAAAGATACCAAGTTGATTTATGGCACCATGTATCGGAGGTTTAGACGGATGCGGCCGATGTAGCAGACTTCGTCAGATTCCCCCTCAGGATGAGGGGTTTTTGATTGTGAGGACGCTCTTCCCTGCAGGCGCAAGCCCCTGCAGTTAATTACGCTACCGCATCGCGGTAACAACTTTCTCCTTCTCCAAAATTCCACTTCGTGTCGTGGGTGTTTGTTTTGTTTGTGGTTGCCCGTGGATTGTATACGGAGACTGAGTAATGCCGTCGCCTGTAGGACGTGGATTAGTCCAAATCCGTATTTACTAAGATTTGAGTTTGGTGTTTTTAGTTTAAGGATGCATTAGTCGCGTTGCGACTAAGATCAACTTAAACGTTCGTTAAGGATACGTTAGTCCTGTTTTAGACTAAGATCCACTTAACGTAGTGATTAATTTAATGTATGGCCATCGGGACTCGTCACCTCTTTGACGTCGTTGAGGAATTACAACGACGGATGTCAAAGGAGTTCGGAGATGTACCCTCGAACCAGAGTTGATTGGGAGTTTTATAATCCATTTAAATGTTTAAAGATACGTTAGCCGTGTTTGGGGCTAAGATCAACTTAAACGGGACCGTTTAGATCCGGCAAAAGAGCGATTGGCTCTATTGTTCTAGTTTAGGGACGTAGTGGTCCATTATTAGTTTAGAGACATCTCGGTCTGTCGCCAGTTTAAGGACGTAGTGGTCCGTCATTAGTTTAGGGACGTTTCGGTCCGATATTAGTTTAGGGACGTTTCGGTCCATGAGTTTAAGGACCCCGCAGTCCATATGGGTGTGTGGTCGTTGGGACCCGTCACCTCTTTAACGTCGTTGAGGAATTACAACGATAGATGTCAAAGGAGTTCGGAGATGTACCCTCGAACCAGTCGTAGATTGATTTAGGAGAGCCATTTTACTCAGTCAATTTAATTTAAGGACTTATGGCCACGATTGGGCTAAGTCTATTGCTCTTGCATTTCTTTTGCTTTTATTTGGGCTTTGCCCAAAAGGGATGCAGAGCATCAATTTTATTTGGGCCCAGCCCTTTTATTGCTTTGCAATTTATTCTGACCTGCTAGGTCTTTTTAACTTGGGCCTAGCCCTTCAAATAATGCATTGCATTTGTGCAAAGCACCAAGAATCTTTTAGATTCAGGAAAAGAAGTGCATGACACTTTTTAATTTCTTGATCTAAATTTAGATCAAAGAAAAGAAAAGAAAGAAATCTTTTCTTTCTTTCTGTTTCAGAGAACCAGAGGTTCATAGCAAGTGCAAGGCACTATTTATTATTTTTATTTATTTATTTATCTGAGAACCAGAGGTTCATAACAAGTGCAAGGCACTATTTTTATTATTTTTATTTATTTCCCTTTTTTTTTAAAATCCTTTGTTCTTCAGAGATTTTTCTCTTAAAAAAAAGGGTTTTTACCTTTCTTTTTTTTTGTTCTTGAATAATCTCCAAGAGTTCTCTTTTCTTTCTTTTTTTTAGAAGTCGATTATCCAAGTTGATGCCCATCGAATGAGGTCTGGGGTCCTATTTATAGTGCTCACAAATTTGTTGAATTTGTTAACAAGATCTTTTCTGAGTGATTTTGGGAATTTTCCCACCGCTGGATCTTTGATCCAAAGGCAGAAGAAAATCTTCTGGTTTTGGAAAGAACAGAAAAGATTTCATTAAATTTTCATTCTGTTTCTGCGCAACTCCCCAATGAATGACACGTGTCGCGCAGTGGAAGGCTTGCGCAACAGTGCTTGCGCAACTGCGCAGACACGTGTCGCGCTGCCGTGCGCTTGCGCAGTTGTGCTTGCGCAACTGCGCAGACACGTGTCGCGCTGCCGTGCGCTTGCGCAGTTGTGCTTGCGCAACTGCGCAGACACATGTCGCGCTGCCGTGCGCTTGCGCAGTTGAACGTTGCTTATGTTTTTTAAAGAGCCTTGCTCTGATTGGACGTTCCGCCTTGGGCGTTGTGCTGCCGTGTCAACTTCTGACACGTGGCGCGTTGCGCGCAGCGCACGGAAACTGAAGCGTTGCTTTAAAATTTGAATTTTCAAAATTTAAGCAGAGCCTTGCTCTGATTGGGGGAACAAATGCCCCCCCACCGTTGCGCTCACGTGGCGCGCACGTGAGTGCAGCGGTGGCAAGACCCCGACCGTTGGATCATTGAGATCAGGTGAAGAGACGCAGGCGTCTATAAATAGGACCCTTGGTCCTTGGTAATTCTTTACCAATTTCAAGAATTTGAATTTCAGAGCCTTACTCTTGCTTAAAACTCTTAGAGCCTTGCTCTTGCTTCTTCCCAAGAACTTTGAAGTTCAGAACTTAGAATCACTCTTAGGTAAAAATTTAAATTAATTTTAATTAACAGAGCCTTGCTCTTGTAGATCTTTGATCTAAAGAAAATCCCTTTGGGGTTTCTTCAACAGAGCCTTGCTCTCGTAGATCTTTGATCTAAAGAAAACCCCTTTGGGGTTTCTTCAACAGAGCCTTGCTCTCAAAAATTTACAGAGATCTGGTTCCTGGGTTTTAACCCATGAACAGAGCCATGCTCATAGATCAAATAGAGAACTCCTAAAAGTTTTCATGGATCTTTAAGATCCCAAAAAATTTTAATTCCTACGAGTCATAATTTTTCATTACTACTACAGAGCTAGGCTCTTTTTAAGAAGTTTTATTCCTTTGAGACCAGAGTTTGACAAATGTCACTCTGTGATAGAGCTTTGCTCTAAAAAGAGGAGATTTTCTCCTTGTCTCTAGGGACCCCTCCCAATAGGGATATTCTTTTTGGGGGTCTTTTTCATTGACTGACAGTCTCATCCAATGATGGGACTGTCTTTTCAAATGATGCGCCGTCATCTAGATTTTGTGGGTCCCTTTTTGGTCCCCTACTCACTGCACTGTAGTGTGATGTAGGACTTTGACATGTGAAGCATTGGAACGCTAACGGTTATATATATATATATATATATATATATATATATTTATTTATTTATTTACAGGGAACATGTCTGAAGATTTGTCTTTCCCTTTTGTTCGCTCAGAAGGAGGGTTCCCACACGCACCAGTGGACCGGGTGGCGTTCGCCTTGATTAAAGATCATGATCCAGAGTACAAGAGACTCCATTTGTGGGGAAGGTGGTACAGCCAAATCATCCAAGGCCGTCGCAGCTTCAGCTCCGCTTCGCCTTCTGAGCCCATAGTTACGATCCCTTATGCGGACAAGCCCCCGGTGGAGTATGCCGTGGAGGTTAAAAATTGGAATGCCGACGACCTCCTTCAGCCTGCAATCGGTGCCATTCCGGTGCAGCCGCCGCCGGCTATAGATATCTTGGGGAGGCGAATCTGTCAGGGTGAAGCACGCCCTTGGGGACAGGCTTACAACATTGGATTGACTCCGCGACCGCTTGCCGGATATCTGCCATGGGCCCGTTACATTTTGGCGAAGAAGAGGGCTCTCCTGACGACGATTGGCTTATACTCAGCTGTCTACATCTCGCTTTTCGAGTATCCCTCTCCTCCGACGTGGTGGATAAAGGCCTTCATCGAACAATGGAATATCCCCACCCATACCTTCTTGACAACGGATAGGGAAGTCTCCATCTCTTTGGAGGAGTTTGCTGAAATTTCAGGTCTGCCAATGAGGGGAGAACACTACGAGGAGCTGCTTCCTCCAGACGAGTATGTCTTCGCCACCAAGCAGCTTGTATTTGACTTAACTCCGGAAAATGCCATTCAGCATCAGCACCCGGGCTTGGTGAAGGTGTTGGAGATTTATGAGGAACTCCATTTGGAGTCGGGTGACCGGGGCGTCAGTTTCACGGATTTCATTGCTCGTTTTTATCCGCCCGGAGTTCCTATCAGAGCAGGGCGAGAAGTTCGCTCAGCTTGCTGACCCCTTTGGTTTCGGCTTGGACCGCCGACCTTCATTGGAAAATGGCCAGCGGGATTTTTATTTCCCGGGCACTGCCAGCGTCCCTTTCTCAGAGATCGCCGTTCCTGGCATGGACGAGGAGACTTTTTTCATAGGGTTCTTGGGTCTATGGCTATGCAGCTTCGCGCTCCCCATGCACCCACGCCTCATGCGGTCCTCTGTCTTTTACCCGGCGCATCGAATGGCGGCTGGTTTGCAGCTATCGGTAGGGATTGCCGGGCTGGCTTACCTTTACAATGGACTTAGCGTAGCGGCGGATGCTAATGAGCCTGGGGTACAGCCTGCTAACTTCCCGATGCACTACTTCACTTCTTGGATGGAGCTGCATGTGCTCGGGGTGTTTGGTGCCCATAAGACTCCTCCGTTCTTTGATAAATTCAAACTCCCAAGAATTATGCGGTTGGTCGGGGCTTCAATCGTGGTTGCACCTCCGCGAGAGTCTAGGGGACTGCTCCTGCGTTCACATCTAGTCGGAGCGAAGACTTCTTTTGTGGATAAGGTCGTCACCATGGGCTCCGAGACCGCTAAATCAGTGGTGTCGCTGCGTGATGACTTTAAGGGAGGGGTTTCTGTACTGAAGGCTCGGGAAATCCTTCACCTTTACTCTATTCGGCCGGGCTACCTAGTATTTAGGCAGAATAAGACGGCTCTCTTTATGAGGTATAACCCACATCGATTTGCCCGACAATTGGGTTACAATCAAGGGATCCCGATGGAGGCCTTTCTGGAAACACCCGCGGTCGGCCCAGAGGGGATAAGGAATGCGATGCATCATTTCACCCGGCTCAATACAGGCTCCTATTTTTTTATCAGTGAGCCTAGCTGCGTCCCTAAAATAATTCATCCTTATGTAGCCTGGTATGCGCATGCTATGGGCCCAATCATCTTAATGGAGAAACGCCTGCTGGTCGACCGTAGGGCTGCGCCTCCTGGCGGTGATCGCAAGGCTCCCTTGCAGCCAAGGATCCAGGTCATTCCCCCGATAAAAGATGCCAGAGTCGACCGACCGCGCGTGTTGAGCCCCCCGCGTGGATTGCCATTGCCCACTACGGTGGATGCACCGCCGGCGCCCCATGCTCCCACGAAGACGGTTGATGTGGTATCGCCAGGATCTGGTGGAGGGGCAGAGATCGGGACTCGCCGCCCTAAAGTGGCTGCCAAGCGCAAATCCACTCCGGGTGGATCTAAAGCTGGCGGACAGCAGAAAAAGAAGAAGTCCGTCCTTTCCCTCGATGCGATCCTCAGCTCGAAGCCTGAGGCTTCTCCCGCCGGGGCTATATGTGAGTATGGCAGCAATGAGGGCTTCGTGGTGGACCCTGAGGACACCAATCTGGCTGCCGCCATTGCAGCTTCAGAGCGATCGGCGAGGCTTGAAGCGATGTTAAGCAAGCTCGCTGAGTCCGGTAATCATCAGACGCTTTATTTGTTATTTCATTGCACTTTGTATTATTATATTTAACTAACATTTGCTCCATTTTCAACAGGCGTCTCTACTGAAGAGGCTATCGCCGCCTCCCTGAAAACCTTCCAAGAGGAGGAGGAGAAGCGTGCCCTAGCAAGCGTCGGTATGTTTTATCCCTTTCTCTTTTATAAGGAAAGTTTGTTGTCTTTTTATGATAGTCAACCTGACCTTCTTTCGTTTCTTAGCAGGGGTTATATCAGTTGATGTGGGGATCCTTCCCGAGCCTGTTACTGAAGTCCCGGCCTCGTCAAAGTTGCCGCAAGAGCCTCGGCTTGACAAAACGACGAGGGATGCCCTGAAAACCTTAGAGGCTTCCCTATTCACGGACGAGGACACCTCAATTAGGGAAGCTCTAGTGGCATCCGTCTCAACGGCTCGGGAGGAGCGGAAGCGGTTGAGACACGAAGTAAGGGCGCGTAGAGCTGCTTTGGCCGCGGGAGCGGGTCCCAGTACCATTCCTCGCGCTGACACTCCTTCTGGAGAGGCCCCTGTCGCCCTGTCTACTGCTTATAGGCAAGTGGCGCGCGCGGCCCGAAGTGCAAACAATAAATCCCCTTCAGGTAGCATCTCTTTCAGAACCTTGTTGTAAGAATTATTATAAAGCCATTGGCTCATATGCATTCCATCTTGCAGGACCAAGTCCAACTGAGGGGGAGGCGGAGACCGTCGGACCCCAGGAAACGGCGGAAGCGGCGCCTGCCGAACCTGAACCGAAGGTGGGCACCGTCGTCGGGGCCACGGTGCCTGAAACAGAAGTTGAGGGATCCGCCGCCGAGAAGGTCATTGATGCCGAACCTGAAGCGGTGGCAGATGATATGATCATTATAACTGAGTCTAGGGTGGCGGCGGTTGAGGCGCTCGAGGTCGGCGGTCCCTTGGTAACGATAGACGATACAACCACGGCTACTGAACCTGAGAGGGTAGTGGATGAGGTGGCCATGATTCCCGAGGACGAGCCAACCGCTCCCTCTCTGGAATCTGGCAATACTCCAATCATAGCCCTTCCCGCCTATGGCCCTCCGCTGTCCCCAGGTCTTGCTAGCACGACGACGGTCCCCATCGAGTCGGGTGATGAGGCCACGGGTGGTGGTCTCATGTCGGTAGAGGAGGGAGTCGCCTCCGTTTCAGCCGGGAGCTCCTCAGGTAAACTCCAAGTGACTGCCTTTCTTAACTTTATAATCTTTTCTGACAAGTTCAGTTTTTCGTAATGCAGGTGCAGCTAGTGCTGATGCCCCACTGCTTGAAGGAGCGCCTTCAACGACTGCCTTGGCGGTGGTCACCTCTCAACCCTCTCTTACTCCTTCGAAGATGTTGGAAGGTATGGGTTTATAACTTATTAATCCTATCTTTCAGATATACAGTTTATGTACTGAAGTCACACTGTTGTATCTTTCAGGGGTGCTTTTTGATCATCTCTATCAAGTGTTGCTCCCACACTTCTCCTTCCCATCTGAATTCGCCTCCCCGTCTGGTCGCGCTGGTGAGTACTGTTCCCGATTGGTAGCTTTGTCTTTTTAGTGGTAGAATTATTTCCAACTCTCTCTTGTTCTGACTGCAGCGTTGCAAATCGAAGGGGGAGCAGAAAGATCGGCTGCGCTACCAGCCCTTCCGGCCTTGCCACCTGTTTCCACCGGTATAATAAATTTCCTTTTTTTTTTTTGGTAACCCCTTCAACATTTTCTGAACCATCGTTTAACCATGTTTTTTTTTGCAGCTATTGTTCCGGCTCCGGTCCCCTTTGAGGCTCGCGTCCTTTCACCGGCAGGCCCTTTCTTGAGACGTCCATCTTCCAAGGGTGCTGCGATGAGTTTGGGCATGCTGAGCGGGTACATTGAAGAGCTCAATATGGACGCTCTCCCTTTTGCCGTAGATTTCGCTGTGGAGGTTAATCCAATGTTGGCGGTGCTCGTAAATTTTCATAATGAAGGCGTCGTCGGATCTTGGGTTAATCATTGCAGGGAGATCGAGGCCTGTCTATACCGGCTGGAGTCGACGCGCCCTTCTCCCGAAGTTTTAGCCCTGAACACCCAACGCACAACTTGGCTCGAGCAAAGCACTTCGCACTCCCGCCACTTTGAGCAAGAAGCAGCTTTAAGACTAAGGGAATGCCAAAAGACCTCGAACGAAACGGCCCATCTGCGCGCCGAGGTTGAGGCAAATGCTGCCCAAGTGAAGACTATCTTTGAGGGTCTCTTGGAGCGCATCTCCTATGGGCTAAACTTGAAGCGGAAACTCGACGTAGCTGAGCGCAATATTCCAAGTCGGGAAGCTGCCTATCAAGTCGTGAGGGAGCAGCTTGCGTCGGTCTTGCAGCAACGAGCCCAAGTGGAGGCAGAGCTGGCGGTGGTAGCCGATCGGGAAAAGGCCTGGAAGGAAGTGTGCGAACAACTGATAAAGCTACTTAAGACGCTTCCTTCCCAGTAGCTGTCTTTGTATCAATGTATTTGTAAAATTTTCCTTTAAAATAATATGTATCTATTCTTTATTCTTTTGTACGATTCATCTTGTATTTGATTGAAGTCAATGAATAAAGATACACATTTTCTTTTGCAATGTCTTGTATGCACTTTTTCTTTCTGCATTCTCTTATTATCAGCATGTTGTCTTTGATAAACATAATTGGCAGATAACTTAGTTTTTTAGTTTTTTTTTTAAGAGATAGCGATTGCTTAGGCCGCAGGTTCAGATCTGCTGTCTAAGACTTTTTAACTCTATAAGCCGTGAGGGTCTCATAGAGACTTTTCTCCCTACGGATCGAGAGGATCTCGCAGGTGGATTTTCTCCTTAGGAATCGTGAGGATTCCTAAGCGTGGTTTTCTCTTATAAGTCGTAAGGATCTTATAAGAGAATTTTCCCTCTTACGAGTCGAGAGGATTCGTAAGTGGTTGTTTCCCTCCTCGTCGAAATTCGACTTCGGAGAGTGAGACCCGTGAATAATATGCAAGAGACCAGTTTGGATTGACTTGCAGGGCCCCATTGCTCAAAAAGCAAGACTTCCTTGCTGTCAGAGACTTCTTCTTACAAATTGAGACGAATCGGGGATCTGTCTGCAGTTGTAGCGGAACAGTTGACATGGGTTAAGAAGCTCTCATCACGGAGTGTTTGTATCCGTGAGTCGAGGAGTTTGCTGGGATTATTTGTTTCCCAAGCGCCAAGGATTATTTGTTTCCTTGGGGTTTGAAACGAGTCGAGGGTTCCTACGGAGGCACTGGTGGCTCTGCGGGTCGACGCGGATCAGAAGGCTCTCGTCAAGGAGTGTTTGTATCCGTGAGTTGAGGAGTTTGCTGGGATTATTTGTTTCCCAAGCGCCAAGGATTATTTGTTTCCTTGGGGTTTGAAACGAGTCGAGGGTTCCTACGGAGGCACTGGTGGTTCTGCGGGTCGACGCGAATCAGAAGGCTCTCGTCAAGGAGTGTTTGTATCCGTGAGTCGAGGAATTTTTTGTTGAAGTCACTGGCTTCTTCGGTTGAAATGAACCGGTGAGGTTTGGGGTTCGTCGTCCGACGGAATCCGCTGGGAAAGTATGGTTCATTCTTCGTTTACGCCCTTGGATTGTATACAGGGATCGATGCGATCTTAACTGTAGGGCCAAAGTTTTATCATTTCTTATTTTATTTTATTTTATTTCCGCGATGCTCTATCATTTCAGCTTTTATATCGCGAAGGTCGCGATTGCCCAATCATTTCGGCTATTTTTCGCGGTGCCCAATCATTTCGGCTATTTATTTTATTTCCACTCGCTGCTTTTTATTGCGAGTTGCCCAATCATTTCGGCTATTTCGCATGCATACATTTTACTTGCTGCTTTTTATTGCAAGTTGCCCTATCATTTCGGCTATCTCGATGCGTGTGCGGCTTATTGGTTTTTCGCCGTAAACCTGAAATTGGACACCGATTTCGGCATCAGCACCGCTACAACTGGGATATTGCCAGGAGCGAATCATCATTTGCCTCTGTCGTTGTCGAACAAAGGAGGCTTAGCGACCAGGGTTAGGGTCCTGTCGACTAAGGCTTTTGACTTCGTGAGCCGTAAGGGTATCACGAAGTTATTTCTCCCTACAAGTCGTGAGGATCTTGTAGGTGTATTTTCTCCTTAGGAATCGTGAGGGTTCCTAAGTGTTTTGTTCCTCTGTAAGTCGTAAGGATCCTACAGGAGGGTTTTCTCCTCATAAATCGAGGGGATTTATAAGGGTTGTTCACCATGCGAACGTATTCCCAATTACGGATGAAATTTGGCTAGGGAAATGTTTATTCGCGCCCGTGGATTGTATACAAGGGTCAATACTGAGCCACTTGTAGGGCAATATTGAAAGTTTGTGGGGGTTTGCTTAAGCACAGGTTTAGGTCTCTGTGACTTAAGACTTTCAAATCCTATGAGCCGTGAGGGTCCCATAAGAGAGTTCTCCTTACGAGTCGTGAGGATCTCGCAAGTGTGTTTTCTTCTTAGGAATCGTGGGGATCCCTAAGTGTGTTGCTCCTTTGTGAGTCGTAAGGATCTCACGCAGGTGGTTTCTCCTTATAAGGTCAAGAAGACCCTATAAGTGTCTTTTAACGAGGTTGCGCCATTTCGGATTTTCACGAACACTCGCCGGTAGCCCTGCTGTTTTTACTCACGGAGCCTTTTCAGGTTTTCATCCGTGCCCTTTTTGCTTATGGACATACCTTTTTTTTTTTTTTTTTACACCCTTTGTTATTGAGATCCTTACTTTTCAACTCCCCATATTAATAATAATTACGATATTTATAACAAGTATATATGGTTTTACCAAATCCCACTCCATATATCATATGGTGTCAGCAGCATACTCATTGGTAATACACATACTTTTGTGCACTTGATTGCATCATGTTTGATAATACATGGAAATCTTTCTTCTTCTTTTTTTTTTTTATTTTTACGAGGTCGCGCCCTTCCAGGTTTTCACGAACACTCGCCGGTAGCCTTGCTGTTTTTACTCACGGAGCCCTTTCGGGTTTTCATCCGTGCCCTTTTTTTTTGCTTATGGACATACCTTTTTTTTTTTTTTGTCAGCCTAAGAATGCTGCGGTATTAGTTTAAAGACGTTTCAGTCTATTATTAGTTTAAGGACATTTCGGTCCATCATTAAGGAAGGCCATTTACTGCTTATAGAGTTTCGGCTTAAGAAGATAGCGAGCGGACATAGTTGTCGTCATCCACCGTTGACCTAGGCCGTAGCTCATTAAGCATAGTATTTCTTTAGGAAACGACCGTTTATTGGCCTAAAAGGCCTTTCACCGTGCATGTCCACGAGTAGATAGGCCCCACCCTGGTAGACCTTATCAATGATGTATGGGCCCTCGTAATTTGGCTCAAACTTTCCCCGCTTGGCGCGATTGGGGATCATAGGCCTTTTGACCACTAGCACGAGTTCGCCTTGGCGAAATGTCCTCGGTCGGGTCAATCTTTCGTATGAGCGCGTCATCTTTGCTTTATAAGCTTCCAGATTTTGTTGTGCTAGAAGCCGGATTTCATCAAGGGCGTCAAGCTCTTCAAACCGAAGGTGAGCATTTTCTTTGTCTGTCAGCTCGTAGTGGACTGCCACTCGTAGAGAGGGTAGCTCAATCTCGAGGGGGAGTACTGCTTCTGTACCGAACACCAACGCGTATGGCGTTGTGTTCGTGGCCGTCTTGAATGTAGTTCGATACGCCCAAAGAGCCTCTTGCAATCTTTCGTGCCAATCTCTCTTATTTCGTGACACTGTTTTCTTCATGATCTTCGTCAAGGTCTTGTTGAAGGCCTCAGCTAGACCGTTAGCTCGCGGATTATAAACTGAGGAATATCTCCAGTCTATATTGTGCTGCTGTGCGAAGCGGCTAATTTTATGACTTCGGTACGCTGGCCCGTTATCGGAGATGATCCGCCTCGGAGTTCCAAACCGATATATGACGTGCGTTTTGAAGAAATGAAGGATATTCTCCGTCTTCACTTCTCTCAATGGTACTGCTTCTGCCCATTTGGAGAAGTAATCAGTCGTCGCCAGGATGAAACGATGTCCCTTTGACGATGCTGGTTCGATGGGGCCGACTATGTCAGTTCCCCACATTTCGAATGGCCAACTAGCCACTGTTGGATGCAGTGGATTGGGATGCTGATGGATGAAGTCTCCATGAATTTGGCATGAATGACATTGCCTCGCGTATTCCAGGCAATCCTGCATCATCATGGGCCAGTAGTAGCCCATCCGTTTTATCTTCAACTTCATCTTTGGGCCCGCTTGATGAGAACCGCAGATTCCGTCATGAACTTCCTGAACGACTCTTTCCGCTTCGTCTGGTTCTAAGCATCTCAGCCACAGAGAATCAAATGACCTCTTGTATAGAGTATCATTGACGAAGGCGAAAGACAGAGCTCGTTTTGTGAGCTGATGTCTTGCGGACGCATCTTCAGGCATTTGGTGGGACTTGAAGTAGTCTATAAAGACTTCCCTCCAATCCTCAACCTTCTCGTGGTCTTTTATTTCTAAGGTCGCTCGTTCAGTCACTCCCTTCTCTTCGGGTGATTCCGAAGGTATTTCTGCGGGGGCGAGCACCCGACGGCTTTGTATCATGATTCTAACGTTGTCGAGGTTCTCGTCAGCCAATTCTTTAGCAAGTTTGGCCAGTGCGTCCGCTTTGCTGTTTTCCGCGCGCGGTATACTTTCCAACGTGTAGGAGGGAATTTGGGTTAGCAGTTGCTGCACTTTTTCACCGTATTTTACCAATTCCGGTTTGCATGTTTGGTAATCGCCGTTCACTTGACTGACGACCAGTTGGGAGTCCCCATATATGAGGAGGCTTTCAATTCCCATGTCAATGGCGATCTCGAGGCCTGCTATCAGAGCTTTATATTCAGCTTCATTATTCGTTCTCGGCTCTGTTAAGGAAAATGCGAAGCGCATTATCCCTCCTTGTGGAGTTACAAAGATGAGGCCTACCCCCGATTTGATTATAGGGGTGTTTTGTTTGCGCTTCTTCATGGAAGATGCACCATCAAAATAGAGTTCCCATCGGGTATCACCACCGTCGATTGCATCAAACGCATGTTCGTCTGGAAGATCGCAATTTAAAGGGGAATCGGCAGGTATGGGATGCTCAGCAAGGAAGTCGGCGATGGCCTGGCCTTTTACTGCCCTGAGAGGTTGATATGTTATCGAAAATTCCATCAAGAGCAGGGCCCATTTAGCGAGTCGCCCTGTCAATATGGCTTTTGACATTAGATATTTGAGAGGGTCCACTTTTGAAATAAGACGGACTTCGTGCGCCAACGCATAGTGCCTAAGCTTTGTTATTGCGAAGATCAACGCCAGGCAATGTTTTTCAATGGGAGAGTAGTTGCTTTCTGCCCCCAGCAGAACTCGACTTAAGTAGTAGAGTGCTCTTTCTTTCCCTTGATCGTTCTCTTGTGCCCATAATGCGCCTAAGGAACCTTCGAGGGCGGTTGTATAAAGAATGAGAGGCTTCCCCTTAACCGGAGCAGCCAACACCGGCGGGTTCTGCAGATATTGCTTGATCTCATCCAGTGCGCCTTGGCATTTTTGATCCCAAACGAATGGGGTTCCCTTCTTCATCAGGTGACTATAAGGACGACATTTTCCTGAAAGGTTGGCTATAAATCGCCGTATGTATGCGAGTTTCCCTTGGAGAGACCGCAGTTGTTTGAGAGTCCTCGGCGGAGGCATTTCCATGATCGCTTTAATCTTTGACGGATCTATTTCAATACCTCGGTGTCGAACAACGAATCCCAGGAATTTGCCCGAGGAAACCCCGAACGCACATTTAAGAGGATTCATCTTCAAGTTGTATTGCCGAAGGCGTTGAAATACAGTTTTCAGATGCTCGAGATGTTCCTCGTATGATTTGCTTTTAACCACGAGATCGTCGATATAGCATTCAACGATTTCGTGTATAAGGTCGTCGAAGATCTTTGTCATGGCCCTCTGATAAGTAGCACCGGCGTTCTTCAAACCGAAGGGCATCACTTTATAACAAAATATACCAAGAGGGGTCCTGAAGGCTGTGTGCTTCTGGTCTTCTGGATGCATTTTTATCTGGTTATACCCCGATGAGCCGTCCATGAAGGAGAAAACTTCATGAGTGGATGTATTGTCTATCATCAGTTCAGTGACTGGCACTGGGAAATCATCCTTCGGGCAAGCTTTATTAAGATCCCGGAAGTCTACGCATATGCGCACTGTCCCATTTTTCTTCATCACTGGGACGATGTTGGCGATCCATTCAGGGTATTGAACTTCTTGGATAAAGCCGGAGTCTATCAGCTTTTTGACTTCCGCGTTGATGCTCATTTCGAGCTCAAGCCGCATTCTTCTCGGCGCCTGTTTGACTGGCTTGATGTTCGGGGATATTGCTAGTCTATGTACAGCGACTTCTGGATCTAGTCCTGACATCTCGGAATAGTTCCATGCGAAGCAATCTTTATGCTGCACAAGGACGTCTTTTAACGCTGCCACCCTCTCTTCAGACAGCAGCTCGCTGACGAATGTCGGTCGCGGATCATTTACCGTCCCCAACTCGATTTTCCTGAGGTTATCTGCAGTAGTATGTATTCCATCTTCCAGCTCTTTTGGTGCTGGTGGAAATTCCGAGATTACCTCATCGCTGCTGTTTTCAAAGCACCGAGGAAGGCTGTTCATGTCCTCGGACTCTTCTTTTAATATTGTTATCACGTGGCAAGTGCGAATTTTCTGCCAATCCCAATGCGGAGTTGGTTCTATCCTGGTGTTTTCGGGTTCGTGCTTTTGCGGCGGCGCTACCCTCCAGTTGTCAGACAACGCGAATTTGCCAAGCTGATATTGGTCCTCAACCCAATTCTTAAAGGTGAAACAATCTTCAAGCGGATGCCCTACTACTTGATGGTAAGAGCAATAATTTGGGTTGGAGACTTAGCCTGCTTGCTCAGGGTGTTTAGACTCTGGCAGTGTAAACATTTGATGTTTTAGAGCAAGATCAAGTATTTTCCTTGTTTTGTTCCGAGGAAATGAGTATACTCGACCCATTTTCTTCATGAGGGCTAGGTCAATAACGCTCGACTCTCTGATGCGTGGCTTCTTAGCTCTGCTTTGTGGTTGTCGAGCGCCTTTCTTGCCTTTCGACTTGTTTTTGCTTTCGCGTCGAACCTCTTTTGTAGCAGGTTGACAAGGAGCGGCATTTTCATCCTTCACCGCCTGTTGAAGGAGGCGCTGTGTCTTGGCTTTCTCATAGATTGCCATTTCACGATTGTGATCATCTCGGGCTTTTTGACCCGCATTCCTTATAAGTTTACCCATCTGGTCTTCAAATGATGGACTGGGCGGTTTTGCATCAGGAACTTTTGCTGGCTCAGGATTAGCGTCCTCCCATTGAGCGTCCGCTTCTTCGTCGAAGTCATACATGACATAACAGCTGTCTACTGGCTCCCTTTTCTTTGACCGGATGTACCCGAGCCCTTTTGTTTCTATTCTCCCGTTAGGCAATTTGCATTGAGTCCCGGGAACGTTCCATACTTTGTCATAGAATTTGGCCTTTCTAACGGTTTGTTCGAAAGGTATTCCCTGGCGTTTCAGCAGTTTCCTCAAACCTTTGGTATAATATCTGGGAAGACGGATGGGCTGAAGCCTGTCGAGCGTGGGATCCGCGCCATGCCAAATTTCTTTTTCCACCTTGTTTTCTTCAGAACGGTAGAATAGGATTGCCTTCTCGCCTTTTCGTCCGGGAGGAATATAGAATGTGTGCAATTCTTCTACGCTGTTGGCGTTGAGTGCATCCAGTTCTTTGTAATGTTCAAACGGCACCATGGTTATCTGCAGACTTTGCTCTTCATCAGCAGAAGCTCGTATTGACAGCTGAGCAGGGAATACAGCATGAACTTCATCCTCTGAATCACTGCCGAAGATTAATGAAGGAACGGATGGTCCTGGCCTGGTGGACTGGGATGGACCTGAGTAAATTATATCTTCCTCCTCCTCAGTGTCACTGCCGAAGACAGGGATGGTGGAGTTAGTTTTGTTCTCCGGTTTGTGACACCTTTCCGTGTCTTCGAAACTTGGTAAGAAGTACTTGGCATCTTCATACTTGCGAACTTCGTTTACGGAAAACGGATTCAACTCTCCCGCCACAGTGTACTCAAGGCCATCCCTAGAATACTTCATGCACTGATGCTGAGTAGAAGGGATGATATTGTACTCGTGTAGCCATGGTCGGCCGAGCAGAGCATTGTAGCACGTCTTGGCGTCTATAACATGGAATTTGATGTCTGTGACGAGCAACCCGAAGCGTAGCGTCAATATCACAGATCCAAGAGTCTTTGAGGATTGAGAGTCGAAACCGGAGATGGTGATTTTGTCTCGGGCGAGGTGTTGGACACTCATGCAAATCTCCTTTAACACTCGCACATTGAGTAAATTAACAGACGATCCGTTATCGACCAAGATTTTACCTATCTTTATGTCATGGCAGTATCCTGAGACATAAAGGGGGCGATTGTGTTCACACGTCCCGAGGAGAAGGTCTTCATCACTAAAAGCAACGTCGGCTGTGTGCACCTCTTCCAATTCATCCTTCATCTTTTGTTCGGCTAGGAAGGCTTGGAACTGGTCCGGATCTTGTAGGGCCTTAATCAAAGAATCCCTCGCCTCTTTTGATAGTAATAGGGCATCGAGAATGCTGAGTTGTGAGGGTAGCTTTCTCAGATGCGCCAAGACATTGTAATCCACTTTACTCCTCTTTGGCGGGTTCTTGGCGGTTAACTCTTCCGCGACTTGGTCATCCAAAGCAATGTCTTCAGAGACCTTCTCTTTCCCTTTGTCTTTCCTATTCGATGGTCCGAGGTTCCTTTCAGGCAGTGTCCGATTCCGCAGCCGGATATTTTCGCGAACCACTGGCTCCTCTTCTTTTCCTGAAATTGACTCTTTAAAGAGAGGGGCAAGCTCTAGCTCCTCATCAGAGTCGCTCCCAAATGTAAGCACTTGTGACCCGGTAGTGTTAACCATGTGGCAATGGCCGGCAGTTCTTTCAAGCTCTTTGGTCTTGTTTCTTTGCTCCCGACGAATCTTACGCTTTTCCCGTTTAAAGCGTTGTTGATTAGCGACGTATCCTTGCCACCATCTACCGAAAGCCTTGCACTCTTGAGTGGGATGCGAGACCTTCTGATGATATAAGCAATAAGAGGGGTGCATTTTCACCACGCCAGTAACTTTTTCTTCAGAGGGTGGTAGATTCATGCCCATCGATATGGCCTTAGCAAACTTCTTTTTTATCTTGAATTGGGTTTTGTCAGCGGTGGAGGCATTTTGCTCCAGCGGGATCATTTCAGCTCCTTTCTCAAGTCGCTGGCGCTTGGCCCTTTCGAATATAGCCGTCTCGCGTTCTCGATCAGCTTTGCTTTTCAACCGAGCTTCATTAAGAAACGCGCTAATCATTTCAACTGATAACCCTGGGGCTCTTGATTCGGCATTTGCCCCCAGCGTTTCAGTGCCAGAAGTCCCTTCATCGTTCGTGGTCGAATGGGAGATCATATGACAGCTCGCCACATATTCCTCGGATTCATCCGATGAACTTTCTCTCTCATCTTCTTTTTGGAAGACGTGATCAAGGAAATCTTGGAGCGTAATGGGAGTCCGCGCCTTTTGGTTGTACTCATCCAGTGCGTCGATTTGCTTTTGTAAGTCCGTGCGCTTGTCGCCCAGCTTCACGGGCTTCTTAGATTTCTTCTTCTTCTTTTTCGAAGATTTTGACGGCTGACTATGAGCGCTTGAACTACCACCATCGGTCTTCGGAGTCGGTCGTGGCTTCAACATCCCCTCAATAACCTGCAGTTCCAAGGGGTTCTTCCACTTGACCGCTGGACAGGTCTGAAGATCATTTAGCATTCTCCTCGTTTTGGCTGATAATACAACCTCCCAGGGAGTTTCTTCAATAACGGAGCATGTTGCCCCCGGCGTATTCGTCCCCTTAGAGGTGTGGGGCTGCGGAGGATTCACCTTCCATTTGTCAGATAGCGCAAATTTGCCCTGACGGTACTGGTTCTCAAGCCAATTCTTGAAAACGTAGCAATCCTCAATCGGATGGCCTAGCACTCGATGATAAGGGCAGTAATTGGGCTCGTTGGCGTCGTTCGGTTGCAACGGACGTTTTGGATCTGGCAGATTTATGAGTCTGTTGCGC
The DNA here is from genome assembly GCA_030015575.1 of Agapanthus africanus. Lineage (NCBI taxonomy): Eukaryota > Viridiplantae > Streptophyta > Magnoliopsida > Asparagales > Amaryllidaceae > Agapanthus > Agapanthus africanus. Next base: position 421,404,621 of record CM057351.1, read on the forward strand.
AGCGCCAGCTCGAATAGCCTCCTCGTTTTATCACGGGGGAAAGAGTAAGGGCGTCCCATCCTGTCTTCAAGGGGTACGTATGGGCGTGTATTGTTTGGACGAGCAACCGGCTTTGAGTCGCTCGGTTGTTGTTGGGCATTAGCGACAATGATCGCTTTTCCTTTTCCTTTATCGTTTCGGGAGTCCGGTTTCGGGAGAGGGGGTTTATGGCCCATCTGGTCCATCTGCGCTAATTTGTCGATCAAAGCCTGGAAGGAAGTCGGCTTGAAGAACATCATAAACTGTGAAATGGTTGCTTGTGGATCAAGTGTTCCAACAAACATTCCCACCGCTGGAGCTTCTTCTATGCGCTGTTCGCACTTCGACCATAGATTTCGCCACCGTATAGCGTACTGAACCCATGTCTCGCCGGGTTTTACCCTAGCATTGATCAGTGCCGTCATCGGGGTACGCTCACTGGCACTTGCAAAACGTTGGGTGAAGAGCAGCTCCATCTCCGCAAAGGTCTTGATAGAGTAATTCGGGAGCTCAGAGTACCACTCGAACGCCGTATCTGATAAGCTTCCAACAAACTGGCGAAGCAACAACTTGTCGTCACCGCCGGTATTACCGCAAAGCGCCCTGAACTGGGCAACATGTTGATGGGGATTGCCGGTCCCTTTGTAAACATGAAACTTGGGAATCGTGTAACCCGGCGGGTACTTGATTTGGTCATACCAACCTGGATACGGTCGTCCCGTTTTTACGACGTGGCCGGCTGCTTCGGCCGCGTGATGAACCTTTATTTGCTGGGCTATATATTCGTCCAGATCAGTCTTAGAGATTGTATCCTCTTTAGCCGTTGATAGAACGGGCTGAGGGTTTGATGTCTCTCCCCTATCATCCCCAAGGACAATCGGGGGTTCTTCAGTCGGGGGATCTTGTTGTATCATCATCCCTATCATGTCCTGGAAGAGGAGGCCCATACGCTGTATATTGGCTGCTTGTTCAGTAGCCTCTTTGTCTCTCTTTTCCAGTACTCGGCGGAGGAACTCGGCTTCGGTCTCTTCCTCTTGGCGTTCATCTAAAGACGTCCCAGGATTCTCTTTTGGCTCCGTGAGTGCAGCCATTGTAGTCATCATCTCCTGGAGCTTTTGTTGTTGCTCCTGAGCCTTGGTCACTGATCGGGTAAGTGGTCGGTGACCCGTAGAAGTACGACTTTCTTCCTTTCCAGAAGCCATATAAACCGTATGAACTGTTATGCCCCCTGACTTGGGGCGTTTAGGTTCACCGCTTTTAAGCTTTGTCAGTGTCACGGGAGCTTTCTCTGGCCTTTTTCTTTTGTGGACCATTGAGGTTGAAGGAGCCGTTGAAGTGGGCATCCTAGCATTTGTTGCCCCCTGCCGTTTAATGGGGCGGTTTTTGTCCTTTTCCACCTTTGCCTTTTTCTGGCGACGGAAGTGGTCTGAGTCAATCACGGAGTCTTGAACCCTCCGCCAAACTTTATAAATTTTTGACGACAGCCGTTGAGAGGGCTGTTCCTGCTTTGTCTCCGGAGCTTTTTCTATAGGCGGAGGAGATCTTTTCAATGTAGCAATTGGAGAGTTCTTTCTCACCTTCCTCAGCAATTCAAAGCTGTTCCCAGTTGGAACAGCAGCGTTGGCCTCCACCACTGGAGCAGGTGGGGTTAGCCCTGAGGGGGAGTTGCCCCCTGTTTTCCTTACTCGTTGCCAATGTCGACGTCGAGCACGACGAGCCGTTGGGACTGGCTCGGAAATCGAGATAGTTTCTTGTTGCCCCCTATTTGGGTGTGGGGTAACTGCCGATGTCAGCCTATCGAAGACTGATGCTTTTTGACCAGCTGGGGGAGGAGTGGGAACCGTCAATCTTGTGAAGACCGACTCTCTGATGGGAGAAGCCGCTTTAACGACTTCCAAAGCAGCGGCCGTTGCCCTCTTTGGGACGGCCACTTTATAGTTCTGACCTAGCCTGGTGAAAACGGAGGCTGTCGGTTTAGCAGCGGGCGACCCGTTGACAGGGGTCGTGGTAGCAGTGAGCCGGTTGAACACCGACTTCTTGTTCGCTTCCGGTGCGGATATCGGCATAGAGAAGCTTGTAGGTGGGACCATGGTCCCGAAAAACAGGCCGGTGGTGGCCTGGGTCACCTGTTCTACTGGTAGAGCAAGGAAAGAGGCCGCTTGGAGCCCATATGTTACACCTCTCGGTGAGGTGGAGCGTCCGTTGCAGTGGTGCTTCGCGCATTTGGTGCAGTTAGAATCCATGGATGCTTGAGTTCAGTACCAGACAAAAGACCAAATCTCAGCAACTTGAAATCCGTAGGCAACCATTTAACAAACCGCGATTGGTTCGCGAAGACGACACACGAAGTGTGGAGTGGAAAGAGGAAGAGGTCCCACCGGGCGTGCCAGAATCTGTTCCCCTCCGAACGGCGGCCCGGACTTTCGCGCCCGTGCCTGGGGTTCGGGGCAGATTCTATATGGTTTTATCCGTCTACCTCTCCAAAGATGCCAAGTTGATTTATGGCACCATGTATCGGAGGTTTAGACGGATGCGGCCGATGTAGCAGACTTCGTCAGACTCCCCCTCAGGATGAGGGTTTTTTGATTGTGGGGACGCTCTTCCCTGCAGGCGCAAGCCCCTGCAGTTAATTACGCTACCGCATCGCGGTAACAACTTTCTCCTTCTCCAGAATTCCACTTCGTGTCGTGGGTGTTTGTTTTGTTTGTGGTTGCCCGTGGATTGTATACGGAGACTGAGTAATGCCGTCGCCCGTAGGACGTGGATTAGTCCAAATCCGTATTTACTAAGATTTGGATTTGGTGTTTTTAGTTTAAGGATGCATTAGTCGCGTTGCGACTAAGATCAACTTAAACGTTCGTTAAGGATACGTTAGTCCTGTTTTAGACTAAGATCCACTTAATGTAGTGATTAATTTAATGTATGGCCATCGGGACTCGTCACCTCTTTGACGTCGTTGAGGAATTACAACGACGGATGTCAAAGGAGTTCGGAGATGTACCCTCGAACCAGAGTTGATTGGGAGTTTTATAATCCATTTAAATGTTTAAGGATACGTTAGCCGTGTTTGGGGCTAAGATCAACTTAAACGGGACCGTTTAGATCCGGCAAAAGAGCGATTGGCTCTATTGTTCTAATTTAGGGACGTAGTGGTCCATTATTAGTTTAGGGACATCTCGGTCTGTCGCCAGTTTAAGGACGTAGTGGTCCGTCATTAGTTTAGGGACGTTTCGGTCCGATATTAGTTTAGGGACGTTTCGGTCCAATATTAGTTTTAGGGACGTTTCGGTCCACGAGTTTAAGGACCCCGCAGTCCATATGGGTGTGTGGTCGTTGGGACCTGTCACCTCTTTGACGTCGTTGAGGAATTACAACGATAGATGTCAAAGGAGTTCGGAGATGTACCCTCGAACCAGTCGTAGATTGATTTAGGAGAGCCATTTTACTCAGTCAATTTAATTTAAGGACTTATGGCCACGATTGGGCTAAGTCCATTGCTCTTGCATTTCTTTTGCTTTTATTTGGGCTTTGCCCAAAAGGGATGCAGAGCATCAATTTTATTTGGGCCCAGCCCTTTTATTGCTTTGCAATTTATTCTGACCTGCTAGGTCTTTTTAACTTGGGCCTAGCCCTTCAAATAATGCATTGCATTTGTGCAAAGCACCAAGAATCTTTTAGATTCAGGAAAAGAAGTGCAGGGCACTTTTTAATTTCTTGATCTAAATTTAGATCAAAGAAAAGAAAAGAAAGAAATCTTTTCTTTCTTTCTGTTTCAGAGAACCAGAGGTTCATAGCAAGTGCAAGGCACTATTTATTATTTTTATTTATTTATTTATCTGAGAACCAGAGGTTCATAACAAGTGCAAGGCACTATTTTTATTATTTTTATTTATTTCCCTTTTTTTTTTAAATCCTTTGTTCTTCAGAGATTTTTCTCTTAAAAAAAAAGGGTTTTTACCTTTTTTTTTTTTTGTTCTTGAATAATCTCCAAGAGTTCTCTTTTCTTTTTTTTTTAGAAGTCGATTATCCAAGTTGATGCCCATCGAATGAGGTCTGGGGTCCTATTTATAGTGCTCACAAATTTGTTGAATTTGTTAACAAGATCTTTTCTGAGTGATTTTGGGAATTTTCCCACCGCTGGATCTTTGATCCAAAGGCAGAAGAAAATCTTCTGGTTTTGGAAAGAACAGAAAAGATTTCATTAAATTTTCATTCTGTTTCTGCGCAACTCCCCAATGAATGACACGTGTCGCGCAGTGGAAGGCTTGCGCAGTTGTGCTTGCGCAACTGCGCAGACACGTGTCGCGCAGCGGTGCGCTTGTGCAGTTGTGCTTGCGCAACTGCGCAGACACGTGTCGCGCAGCCGTGCGCTTGCGCAGTTGTGCTTCGCAGTTGTGCTTCGCAACTGCGCAGACACGTGTCGCGCTGCCGTGCGCTTGCGCAGTTGTGCTTGCGCAACTGCGCAGACACGTGTCGCGCTGCCGTGCGCTTGCGCAGTTGAACGTTGCTTATGTTTTTTAAAGAGCCTTGCTATGATTGGACGTTCCGCCTTGGGCGTTGTGCTGCCGTGTCAACTTCTGACACGTGGCGCGTTGCGCGCAGCGTACGGGAACTGAAGCGATGCTTCAAAATTTGAATTTTCAAAATTTAAGCAGAGCCTTGCTCTGATTGGGGGAACGGTATTTTCTGGCTCCTCAGCCTTACAAAATTCAAAAGAAAAAAAATGAAGGTTGGAGAGCCGGGGCTCTACACCTCGGGCCCGGGCACGACCTCGAGGTCCTCAACCTCCACCACTGGGGCGCTGGGTCCTCGGCCCCCACCTCGCCGGGAGCCTCTCCCCCTTGCCCATCGGCGCCCATGAGGGGGAACTCGGCCCGGAGATCCGTGTCGTCGAATTCCGGCATCTTAGACTTCACGGCATCAAGGGCGTTGTGCCAGATGCGGGTCGTGGCCACGGCCAGGTCATCATAAAAATCCCTCGACCTCTTATAGCTTGCCACGGCTTTCGATCCAGCCGACTTGAGGGCCTCGGCCGACGCCCCCAGCTCCTTCTGGAGGGTCTTCACCGTCTTCTTCAGGTCGCCGGCGAGCACCTGGGAGTCCCCGAGCTTGCCCTCGGTGATCGCGGCAGCCTCACGATGCCGGGCGACCTCCCTCTTTCCGGCTGCCACCTCGCCCTCCAGGGCGGCGATCCTCGCCGACATCGCCTCCTGCTCTCGCCTGGAGCTTTCTTGCAACGCGGCGAGCTGACCCACGGCCTCCACCGCCGGGGCTACTACCTCGGTCTCCATGCGGAGGGCGAGGGCCACGTGCTGGAGAGTCTGGGAAGGCGCAAAAAGAAGAAGGATCAGAAACATGAAGGGAAACACGGAATCTCACCGCGCAATGGGGAGTTACCTGCACAGCTTCCTGGGCGATCGACGCCGGCTGAACTTTGAGGGTCCCCCAGGAACCCAACCTCCGGCCGAGGTCTCTATCTCGTGGAGGAGGCTGTCCGCGACTGACAGCCCGGATGGCACCGTGAACCGGAGCCCCCTTCCTCCACTACGGTCGGCGAGGACCGACCCTGGGAAGGTCTCCGGGAACTCTTCTTGAGCGGCTCCGAGGGGGAGCCGATCTCTTCTTCCGAGGCCGTGTCCTCCACAATCAGGGCCTTCTTCCGACCCGACGCTCTGCTGGGGCCCGGGGCGGGATCCACCGCCGAACGTCCCCGGGGAATCGTCACCGGGGCAGTGGGAGCGGGGGAAAGCTGTGCCTGGGAAGAGCTGGCACCCCTGGCCCTGGCAGGCTGCCTCGGTTGGCGCATAGCATCTCGGAGAGTGCCGAAGTCCATGGATCCTGCACAAAACAAACACCCAACTTATCAGCAACACGAGTGAAGCATAAACCCAGAAAGCAAGCCTAACTTACCGACGAACTCGGCGGGGCTAAGCCCGGCCCAGCTCAAGACCCTCTCGGACAGCAGCACGTCATGTCTGAGGATAGACTCCCACGACGCCACTTTCACCGCGGCGGGGTCGTTGGACAGGTTCCCCGGCAGACACTTCTCCTTTGACCATTGGGTGGGCACCGACCAGTCCTCGCTCTCGGGAGGGGAAACGAAGAAAAATTTCCTTTTCCAATCATAGATGGAGGAGGGCAAGGCCACGACCCCAGTCCCGGCAGCGATCCCGGGCCACTTCCTAAAAGTAAAATAAACCCATCTTGGGTCACCCGCTCGACCGCCGGGGTGACTCTTGAAAACAAGGGAGGAATCGAGAAGGGAAAGACTGAAAGGAACCGCCTGCAGCCTCAGGCGGATCAGGAACCCAAGGAGAAGCCTCCACACGTTCGGCACTAGCTGTCTAGGGGCCAAACCGAAGAAATTCAGAGCGGCGATGACCTCAGGAGAGAAGGACAGGCGCATTCCGCCCCAAAAAGCTTCCAAATACAGGGCAATCTCCCTGCTCCGTACCTGGTCTGCCCTCTCTCCCTCCTCGGCCAGACGGAGCGTGTAGCTCGGGGGAATGTGGAAGCGAGCTCGAGCGTTGGCGAGCTCGTCCTCATGCCTCACCCAGCACGAGGTGCTGGGGGCTACATCTACCGCCTCCTCCCTGGAGGCGGCCCCCGCCTCACGGCCCCGATGAGAGGGCCCAGCCCCTGCTCCCCGAGGGGACTCGGACACGTCTAAAGGAACCCTAACATTTATTCCTACAACGTATACTGATTCTACAGGGGAAGACATCTAACCTGGGAAAGAAATTCTTCAAAAGTTGAGAACAAAGGAGGGGAGACAAGCGCCAAGCAGCTGGGGCTTGAGAATGAGAAAATATGAGAGAGCAAGGGCCTTAGGACGGGCCCCACCCGTATTTATTACCGCACACGGCCTCATCCAACGGTGCCCATCGTCTCCCGCCAAAACGGCTCCTTGCGTCCAGCGGCTCAGATCGTCCCACGTGGCAGCCCAGCGATTGACCGCGTCCCATCAGACGCCGCAGGCCTGCGCGCGTCACATCAGCCAGTTGGAGCTCGACACGTGGTCCGTCGCTTCGACTGCAGAGTGCACGAACCGGCACACCCTCCTTAAATGCAAAGATCTCGCCTCGATTCGCTATTGGAGAAGACAACCGACGGCTCGAGGACTCATCCCAGCACAACCATGAGGAGGAGCTCACCTCGGGGGGCCCGGCAGTCCACTCCTGACCCGACCCGCTAGATGATCGGGGCAAGAGTGGGGGGCTAATGATGATACTCAATATTGACGACCTCCAAGATCAGGACACGTGGCAGATGACGTGTCCCAAGACTGAGAAGAAAGGGCTCGCAGAGGCCGACCGGGCCGCCCCACGCCCGACCTGCGAGCACAAGCTGGCCCTCCACGAGGCCCCCTGCAAATCAGCCTCCTCGGCCATTCAACTCGCCCCGAGCCACCGTAGGACCAAGACTCCTCGGCCTCCCCGCTCGTCCCGAGCTCCCTACCGAGGCCGTCTTCCTCGGCCCTCCGACCAACTCCACCGCTCACAGGCGTAACCGCCGCTCCGTGAATCTCGCCATGCGCAGATTCTCTGCCAGCAACATCCCACGTTCCACGCCATCACGATCCCCATTAATGGGCGATCCGCTCTCTACGTGAGCGTGACGTCGGGAGCATAACTGCCGGCGAGATTCTCGCGCCTGCTGCTGTGTACCGCTACCGCTGTATAAACCCCCATCACAGAGGGGTCAAGTAAGCCATTCTTTACACTTTACGCCGTTACTCTGCTCGGACCTCACCACTAACTTGAGCGTCGGAAGGTCCTCGGTGGTACCAAACCATCCCGGGACTTTTTTTGCAGCTACTCGGCGACAGGCTCCTCACCCCACCTTCTCCTCTCAAAACCCATTGAGATCCATACGCAACGAAGGTCAATCAACCAAGTTCATGTCGAGATCAACGGAAGACCGAAAAAGGGGCTCCAGCACAACCACATAAAATTTTCATCTTTATTTGTTGAAAGGCTAGAGTATCCTATTAATTCTTATCCACTTCTGGTTTAATCAAGCATTACACCTCCCTTTTTTAACCTCCTGTTTTTTCCATTAATTAAAATGGAAGACTGCACGTTTTGGACAGCATATGAACAAGGCTATGTTATTCTAAGATAGTAGAAACTTTCTGTTTTTATAATGTATAATTTTTTCTTTCTATGTTTCTAAGATAAATAACTCGAACAATGAGGAGCTGAATGGGAATGGAGTCGAGTTTAGATAACTGGAGTTCCGTAAACTTATCTAAACTTAACTCCTAAATCCTAACCATGCTATATTTATGATGATTTTATGGAGTTTAGAAAACTATAGTTATCTAAACTCCAATGTTGAGATAACCGTAATTTAATAAACTCCAATCCAGCTAGAGTTTTTTAATCTTTAAAGCTTGTGAAGAAAACACGCATTTTGGAGCCTAGACATCTCCAAAACAAGATTTATAGACTTTAGATAATTACAAAGCTAAACACCCCATCAAAGTTAAAGTTCTAAATGGAGTCTGGGGTTTTTAAACCTAGTTTGCATACTTTCTATATCCACTTAAAAAAAAATAAACTCCGGTTAGCCTAACTCCATACCCGAACAGGGCCTTCGATAAATCTTTTGCAGTTATACAAATTCCAGAGGCTAAGTACCAAGAGGCTAAAGAAGATGTAAGATTGGTAAAGAAAAGAGATTCAGATTTTGTTCTGTTCTGGAAGATTTAAAGATTTTTCCCCCTTCCAAATTTAGGTACCAAAGATAAATTCAAGACATAAATCAGTTGATTTGGTTATATATTTTGATTCATGCCAGCCATTAAACAATTATTTTGATCTTGGAGTCAACTCATTACTCACTGTAATTAATCAAACATTTGTTAGAGAGCAACCACGAAAACTTGAAAAGGTTTGTCAAGAGCATGTAATGAATTCCTTTTTTTCTTTCCTTTTTTCCTGAATAACTATTTTGTGGCAGTTATTCTCAAATAAAAATTACTGCCATTATACAATTACTTCTGGGGAATAACCCTTGATGGAATTATCCTCTCGTTTCCCAGGTAGCAAACGCTCAAATTCCCAAGGGAGTAAAAAACTCTAAATGCATATATACATGCATGCTTCGTTAAATTTGAATATTACGATCTTGGAGGCAGAGCAACGCTATCGCCTAAGCATGGCGGTTCTGGGACCATGTTTTAAATGGTAATGATCTGCATAGATATCCCATTGATGATGCTCAATATTGGCCATCTCCAAGATCAGGATGCGTGGCAGGTGACGTGTCCCAGCACTCAGAAGAAAGGGCCCACAGGGGCCGACCAGGACACACTGTATCCGACCTGCAAACACAAGCTGGCCTTCCTCAGGGCCCCCTGCAAATTGGCTTCCTCGGCCCCGTAGCTCGCGCCAAGCAGCCACAAGACCTGGACTCCTCGGCCTCCCCGCTCGTCCCGAGCTCCAGGCCGTGGCCTTCTTCCTCGGCCTCCAACCAAAGTCACCGCTCACGAGCGTAACCGCCGCTCCACGAATCTCGCCATGCGCAGATTCTACGCCAGCAACATCCCACGTTCTACGCCATCGATCCCCATGAATAGGCAATCCGCTTCCTACGCGGGCGTGACGTCGGGGGCGTAACTACCGGCGAGATCCTCGCACCTGCTGCTGCGTGCCACCACCGCTATATAAACCCCCATCACAGAAGGGTCAAGTAAGCTATTTTTTTTACTCTTTAAGCCGTTACTTTGCTCGGATCCCATCACTAACTTGATCGTCGGAGGGTCCTTGGTGGTACCAAACCACCCCGGGACTTCTTTGTAGGTACTCGGCACCGAACTCCTCATATCATCTCTTCCACCAAAACTCATTGAGACCCATACGCAACGGAAGGTAACCACCTGAGTCTAACAGAAGATCAGCGGAAGACAACATCTGACGGAGACCCGAAAAGGACCTCCATCAGTTGGCGCCGTCTGTGGGAAACAAAACTCCCCAAAACACAAAGTTGGCCTTCCGATCTCCCCTCAATGGCGAGCAGCCACCCTGAGGATCCCGGTACCAGCCGCCGCCTTACACTCACCGAAGGCGGGGATGAGCCTCCTCCGATGACTGTCATCAACGCCCTCGCAAGCCGGATAGATCGGCTGCAATCCCTCGTGGAGGCCCTCGTCCGCGTCCAAACGGCCGGACCCGGGCCCCAGATCGCCGCCTCCAGAAGGCTCTGCCCCCGTCAGGGCGGCTGACCACCAGCAGGCAACGACCCCTGGCCACCGAGCTCTTGAGCCGGTGCCCCCTGAGGCCCGCTGGGCGCCCCACGGCTCCACACCAAGATCCGCCGCCAGGGCACCCCTCCTCGAGCCTCCGTGCGACCCTAATCCCCCAGAGGAGATGTCAGTCACCTCGCCTCTCCACAGGCATGGTTGACACCACCACACTCGGCGGGGCTGCACAGAAGGGGTTCACCTCGGCGGTTCCAGAGCCACCTCGCCTCGGGATCTGAGGCACCGCATCGAGAGGAACCGAGGCCGCTCCCAGACGCAGGTCACCTGCAGTGGAGGCCAGGGATCCAAAGGCGCCGACTCCTCGGGATACCACGGTCGGCTCGATGCCCCCGAGAAGAAAATTGAGGGCATGCGTCGGGAGGCTCACCTCTCGAGCGACGGGGCTAAGTATGCCTCCGACTCGCTTACAAAGCCGTTCACCGAGGAATTGCTCTCCGTCCACGTCTCCTCGCGCAACAAGCCCTCAAAGGTCTCTCTTTTCGACCGGAAAACCGACCCGAAGGACCATCTGGACGCTTTCACCTCGGGGATGAGCTTCCAGGATCACTCTGACGCCGCCCAGTGCAGAGCCTTTCTGGCCACCCTTATCCGCGCAGGTCGGGACTGGTTCCGGGGGCTCGAGCCTCACTCAATTTCGACCTTCAACGAGCTAGCTACCCAGTTCCTCGGCCATTTCGTGGGGAACCGTCGACAGAAGTGCACGGTCGACTTCCTCTTCACGGTTAAGAGTGGGGATAAGGAAATGTTCAAGGCCTACATTACCCGTTTCTACAACGCCTTTCTCGAGGTGCCCGAGCAGTGGGACGAAACCGTCATCACGGCGCTTAAATCCAGTCTGAGGCACAAGGAATGGTTACGCTCCTTGCATTGGCGCAACCTAAGACCATGGCCGAGGTCAAGGCGTGGACCGAGCGCGAGATTCAGCTGGAATCTGAGGTGAACGTTAACCTCCCCCGGGCAGAACGGACCGACCAGAAGAAGAGGGCTCGGGAGGAGAGGCCGGAGCGTCCGCAGCCCTACCACCCGAAGTTCCAGGAGTATACCCCCCCTCAATGTCTCCCTTGCAGTGTTGCTGGAGGAGGCCCAGAACGAGGGGTTCTTCAAGTTCCCTCCGATCCCGCGTCAGGCCGCAAAGCGAACCCGGGGTCCCTACTGCGCTTTCCACCGGGTACTGGGGCACGCTACGGAGGACTGCAAACAACTGAGGGACTACATCGAAAAGCTCATCCGGTCTGGGCACTTCGTCGCCTACCTGATGGACAAACGGCAGGCCGACCGTGAGCAGGAGCAGCAGCGCCCTCCTGCCGACCTGACCATCGGTCAGATCATGCTCGTTTCAGCGGACGGCCAGCCCGGAGCTCAAGGAGCCCTATGCCCTATGCCAAGCACGGGGGCCAACATCCCTTCAGGGAGCTTGGCCCAAGCCAATGAAGTCATCTATTAGCCTGTACCTTTCTTTTAAAGCGATGTAATTATTCCTAAGATCTATTGTTAATTTAATAAAGATCAATGGGGCATTGCGAAAAGGAAAGAAAAGCTTTGTTTATTTAAAGGGTATTATGGGCTCCTCTGCCATACATGCAAAAAAGAAGAGAAAAGAAAATTACAACAGTGGGGGAACGGGGTGCAGCGAGCACTGCTCGTGATACTCAGTAAAGATCTCCGTCAACCGGGGCCGCGCAAGGTCCAACCTCTATCCCTGATTCCCCCCGCGTGCATCGACCCTGAGCCTCAGCTCGTAGCATTCACGGACGATTGCCTCTGAGCGGGCCAGCCGGTTCGCGGAGATTAGGCCGAAGCGCCTCAAAGACCGCAGCTTGCCCATGGCCTCATCATAGAGCAGCTCAGACAGGGGGTTGTAAAGCCCCGGCGACGCCCTCCAGATGGAGTACATCAGCAGCTGCAGCAGGGAAGAGCATCGGGGGAGCAACCGGCCGAAATGGTCCTCAATGCTTCCGTAGACCAGCTGCACCGTGTCCTCGGTGCAGTACGGGTCGTACAGGTACACGTCTTCGAAGTGGACGACGTCGGGGATGGTAAACGGGAAGTCCTGCATTCTCGACGACTCGTTTATGAAGGGTGGAAGGATCAGTACCCCTTCGGCCTTATATAGCCCACTGCGTAGCTCAACAGTCGCCCGCTTTCACCCAAGGAGTCACTGCCACGCGGCAGCCATCCAGCCTTCTCCGGCGGAGTCGAAGCGACGCGCCCCTAGCGCTTCGCCCCCCGCATTCAATGCGCTGGCTGCGCGCGCCGTTGCCCCGACCGTCCCCATTCCCCGCACCTACAGCTGGACGGTCGGGCTACACCACGCCAAGATTCAGCTCAGTAGCTACCCTGCTTGGTCACCCCTGGCGGGTAGCTTCCCTACCGCAACGCCAGGGATCAAAAAGCCCTCCCAGAGGCAGTCGAACCCGAGTATCCCTCGCTCGGCTATCCCTAGCGGGCAGATCCCTTGCCACAATGCCGAGGATCCAAAAAGCCCTCCCAGAGGCAGTCGAGCCCGAGGATCCCTCGCTCGGCTGTCCCCAGCGGGCAGCTTCCCTGCCACAACGCCAAGGATCAAAAAGCCCTCCCAGAGGCATCGAGCTCGAGGATCCCTCACTCGGTTATCCCCAGCGGGCAGCTTCCCTGCCACAACGCCGAGGATCAAAAAGCCCTCCCAGAGGCAGTCGAGCCTGAGGATCCCTCGCTCGGCTATCGTTCAGGACAAAGCCCTCGCCAAGAGGCACCGGGCAGTAACCCTGCCCGGCCAAGGGTCCTTGGTAGGCTTCTACAGCCCCTCCCACGCTAAGGACCAAAGTCCTCCCAGAGGCAGCCGAGTCCTTGCTCGGCTATTCCTGGGTGGTAGCTTCCTACCACAACCGACATGGATCAAAGTCCTCGATAAGAGGCACCGGGCAGTAACCCTGCTCGGTCCCCATCCTGAAGGATCAAAAGCCCTCGCAAGAGGCAACCGAGCGGCTACCCTGCTCGGTCAACTCCGGCCGGTAGCTCCCTACCCTCGACGCCAGGGATCGAAAGCCCTCACAAGAGACACCGGAGCGGCTACCCCGCCCGTTCATCCCAGGCTGGTAGTTGCCTTCCCACGACGCCAGAGATTAAAGCCCTCGCCAAGAGGCAACCGCGCAGCTTCGCTGCCCGGTCATCCTTAGTGGGCTTCTTACAGCCCCCTTTCTCTTGCTCGGCGCTCCCTGGCGGGTAGCTCCCCTACCGCAGTGCCAGGGACCAGAAAGCCCTTGCAAGAGGCGACCGCACAGCTACCCTGCCCAGTCACCCCCGATAGTGGTCAACATTCGAAATCGGAGATGCCCTGTGGCCCGCGGAGGATCCGAGACCCTAGTGAGGGGCATCAGATCTGTCCAAGCCTAAATGATCTCCCCTCGACTCCGGGGCCCATGGGGATACCTCCTCGATAGCGCTTGGCACGCACATCGGCCAGTGATTGAAGTCAACTCGACGGACAATCGCCAGGCAGACAGCAAACCTGACAAGAAAGCACAACGGTACAAACAAAAATATCTTGCAAACAGATGGCAGAGTGCAATTCTATGGAGCCGAAGAAAAACTTTATTACTGCCAAAGATGAAGTTTTACAAAAGGTATTTTCTGGGCTCCCCAGCTTTACAAAATTCAAGAAAACAAAATTAAAGGAGGAGGGCGGGGGCTCTACGCCTCGGGGCCAGGTACGACCTCAAGGTCCTCGAGCTCCACTACGTGGCTCGCTGGGTCCTCGGCAACCTCCTTGCCAGGAACCTCTTCACCCTGCTCGTCGGCGCCTACGAGGGGGAACTTGGCCTGGAGATCTGCGACGGCGAACTCCGACATCCGGGACATCACGGCATCAAGGGCGTCGTGCCAAATTTTGGTCGTGGCAACGGCTAAGTCGTCATAGAAGTCTTTCGACTTCTTATAGCCGTCCACCGCCCTCGATTCGACCGACTTGGCCGCCTCGGCCGCCGCCCCCAGCTCCTTCCGAAGGGCCTTTACCGTCCTCTTCAGGTTGCCGACAAGCACATGTGCGTCCTCGATCTTGCCCTCGGCGATCACCGCAGCCTCGCGGTGCTGGGCCACCTCCCGTTTCCCGGCCTCCACCTTGCCTTCCAAGGCGGCGACCCTCGCCGACATCGCCTCGAGCTGCCGCTTGGAGCTCTCTTGGAGCGAGGCGAACTGACCCGCGGCCTCCAGCGTCGGGGCTACCACCTCGGCTTCCATGCGCAGGGCGAGGGCTACGTGCTGGAGAACCTGGAAAACATGGAAAAGATCAGAAAGATGAGGGGAGCACTGAATCTCACCATGAACAAACAAAAACTTATCTGCACGGACTCCTGTGCGATGGACGCCAGCTGAGCCCTGAGGGTCCCCCCGGGGACTCTGCCCCCTGTTGAGGTCTCTATCTCGTGCAGGAGGCTGTCCGCCATGGACAGTCCCGATGGCACCGCAAACCGGAAGCCCCCTTCCTCCACCATGGTCGATGAGGACCGGCCCCGGGAGGGCCTCTTGGAGCTTCTCTTGAGCGGCTCCGAGGGAGAGCCGATCTCCTTTTCCGAGGCCGAGTCCTCCAGAATCAGGGCTCGCTTCCGGCCCGATACTCTGCTGGGACCCAGGGCGGGGTCCACCACCGAGCGCTCGCGAGGCACCGCCACTGGAGCGGTAGGGGCCGGGGCGGGCTTCGCACGGGAAGAACTGGCGCCCCCAGCTCTCGTAGGCTGCCTCGGCTGGCGCATGGAAGCTCGGAGCGAGGCGAAGTCCATGGATCCTGCACAAAACAAATACCCAACAAATCAGCGACACGAGTAAAACAGAAACCCAAAAAATACCCTGCTTAACTTACCAACGAACTCGACGGGGCTAAGTCCGGCCCAGCTCAAGACCCTCTCGGACAGCAGCACGTCGAGTCGAGGGATGGGCTCCCACGACGCCACTCTCACCGCGGCGGGGTCATCGGACTGGTTCCCCGGCAGACACTTCTCCCTCGACCACTTGGTAGGCACGGGCCAGTCCTCGCCCTCGGGAGGGGAAACGAAGAAAAATTTCTTTTTCCAATCATGAATGGAGGAGGGCAAGGTAACGACCCCGGTCCCGGCGGCGCCCCTCGGCCGCTTCCTGAAGGTGAAATAAACCCATCTCGGGTCGCCCGCTCGACCACCAGGGTGACTTTTGAAGACGAGAGAAGAATCGAGAAGGGAAAGGCTGAAGGGGACCGCCTGCAACTTCAGGCGGATCAAGAACCCAAGGAGGATCCTCCACGAGTTCGGCACCAACTGGCCGGGGGCCAAACCGAAGAAATTCAGCGCGGCGACGACCTCAGGAGAGAAGGGCAGGCGCAATCCACCCCAAAAAGCTTCCAAATACAGGGCAATCTCCCTGCCCCGTACCTGATCTGCCCTCTCTCCCTCCTTGGCCAATCGAAGCGTGTAACACGAGGGGATGTGGAAGCAAGCCCGAGCGTTGGCGAGCTCGTCCTCATGCCTCACCCAGCACGAGGTGCTGAGGGCCACATCTGCCGCCTCCTCCCTGGAGGCGGCCCCCGCCTTACGATCCCGGGGAGAGGAACCAACCCCTGCTCCCTGAGGAGACTCAGACATAGCTAAAGGAACCGTAGTGCCTACTCCTACAATGTCTACTGATTCTACAGAGGAAGACATCTAACCTTGGAAAAGAAAATCTTCAAAGGCTGAAAACGAGAGAAGGGAGACGAGCGCCGAGCAGCCAAGACTTGAGAGAGTGAAATATGGAGGAGTAAGGTCCCCAGAGCGGGTCCTACCCCTGTTTATTGCTGCACACGGCCTCATCCGACGACGCCCGTCGTCTCCCGCCAAAACGGCTCTTCGTGCCCAGCGGCCCCGATCGCTCCACGTGTCAGTTCTGTGCTGGGCCGCGTCCCATCAGACGCCGCAGGCCTGCGCACGTCGCATCGGCCAATCGACGCTCGACACGTGGACCGTCGCTTCAGTTGCAGAGTGCATGAACCGGCGCACCTTCTTTAAATGCGGAGATCTCGCCTTAATTCGCTGGCAGGAAAGACAACCGATGGCCCGGGGACTCATCCGGACAAAACCCTGGAAATGAGCTCACCTCGGGAGGCCCGGTGATCCACTCCTGACCCGACCCGCTAGTTGGTCGGGATAAGAGTGGAGGGCTAATGATGATGCTCAATATTGGCGATCTCCTAGATCAGGACGCGTGGCAGGTGACGTATCCCAGCATTCAGAAGAAAGGGCCCATAGGGGCCGACAAGGACACCCTGTACCCAACCTGCAAACACAAGCCGGCCCTCTTCAGGGCCCCCTGCAAATTGGCTTCCTCGGCCCCGTAGCTCGCGCCGAGCTGCCACATGACCTGGACTCCTCGGCCTCCCCGCTCGTCTTGAGCTCCAGGCCGTGGCCGTCTTCCTCGGCCCTCCGACCAAAGTCACCGTTCACGGGCGTAACCGCCGCTCCGCGAATCTCGCCATGCGCAGATTCTACGCCAGCAACATCCCACGTTCCACGCCATCGATCCCCATGAATGGGCGATCCGCTTCCTACACGGGCGTGACGTCGGGGGCGTAACTGCCGGCGAGATCCTCGCACCTGCTGCTGCGTGCCACCACCGCTATATAAACCCCCATCACAGAGGGGTCAAGTAAGCCATTTTTTTTACTCTTTAAGCCGTTACTCTGCTCGGATCCCATCACAAACTTGATCGTCGGAGGGTCCTTGGTGGTACCAAACCATCCCGGGACTTCTTTGTAGGTACTCGGCACCGAACTCCTCATATCATCTCTTCCACCAAAACCCATTGAGACCCATACGCAACGGAAGGTAACCACCTGAGTCTAACAGAAGATCAGCGGAAGACAACATCTGACGGAGACCCGAAAAGGACCTCCATCAGTTGGCGCCGTCTGTGGGAAACAAAACTCCCCAAAACACAAAGTTGGCATTCCGATCTCCCCTCAATGGCGAGAAGCCACCCTGAGGATCCCGGTACCAGCCGCCGCCTTACACTCACCGAAGGCGGGGATGAGCCTCCTCCGATGACTGTCATCAACGCCCTCGCAGGCCGGATAGATCGGCTGCAATCCCTCGTGGAGGCCTTCGTCCGCGTCCAAACGGCCGGACCCGGGCCCCAGATCGTCGCTCCGCCGCCTCCAGAAGGCTCTGCCCCCGTCAGGGCGGCTGACCACCAGCAGGCAACGACCCCTGGCCACCGAGCTCTCGAGCCGGTGCTCTCTGAGGCCCGCTGGGCGCCCCACGGCTCCACACCAAGATCCGCCGCCAGGATACCCCTCCCCGAGCCTCCGTGTGACCCTTATCCCCCTGAGGAGATGTCAGTCACCTCGCCTCTCCACAGGCATGGTCGACACCACCACACTCGGCGGGGCTGCACAGAAGAGGTTCACCTCGGCGGTTCCAGAGCCACCTCGCCTCGGGATCTGAGGCACCGCATCGTGAGGAACCGAGGCCGCTCCCAGACGCAGGTCACCTGCAGCGGAGGCCAGGGATCCAAAGGCGCCGACTCCACGGGATACCACGGTCGGCTCGACGCCCTCGAGAAGAAAATTGAGGGCATGCGCCGGGAGGCTCACCTCTCGAGTGACGGGGCTAAGTATGCCTCCGACTTGCTCACAAAGCCGTTCACCGAGGAACTGCCCTCCGTCTACGTCTCCTCGTGCAACAAGCCCCCAAACGTATCTCTTTTCGACGGGAAAACCGACCCGAAGGACCTTCTGGACGCTTTCACCTCGGGGATGAGCTTCCAGGATCACTCCGACGCCGCCCAGTACAGAGCCTTTCTGGCCACCCTTATCCGCGCAGGTTGGGACTGGTTCCGGGGGCTCGAGCCTCACTCAATTTCGACCTTCGACGAGCTAGCTACCCAGTTCCTCAGCCATTTCGTAGGGAACCGTCGACAGAAGCGCACGGTCGACTTCCTCTTCACGGTTAAGAGTGGGGACAAGGAAATGTTCAAGGCCTACTTTACCTGTTTCTACAACGCCCTTCTCGAGGTGCCCGAGCACTGGGACGAAACCGTCATCACGGCGCTTAGATCCGGTCTGAGGCACAAGGAATGGTTACGCTCCTTGCGTTGGCGCAACCTAAGACCATGGCCGAGGTCAAGGCGTGGACCGAGCGCGAGATTCAGCTGGAATCTGAGGTGAACGTTAACCTCCCCCGGGCAGAACGGACCGACCAGAAGAAGAGGGCTCGGGAGGAGAGGCCGGAGCGTCCGCAGCCCTACCACCCGAAGTTCCAGGAGTATACCCCCCCTCAATGTCTCCCTTGCAGTGTTGCTGGAGGAGGCCCAGAACGAGGGGTTCTTCAAATTCCCTCCGATCCCGCGTCAGGAAACCCTGGCAAAGAAAATCTTCAAAGGCTGAAAACGAGAGAAGGGAGACGAGCGCCGAGCAGCCAAGACTTGAGAGAGTGAAATATGGAGGAGTAAGGTCCCCAAAGCGGGTCCCACCCCTGTTTATTGCTGCACACGGCCTCATCCGACGGCGCCCGTCGTCTCCCGCCAAAACGGCTCTTCATGCCCAGCGGCCCCAATTGCTTCACGTGTCAGTTCTGTGCTGGGCCGCGTCCCATCAGACGCCGCAGGCCTGCGCACGTCGCATCAGCCAATTGACGCTCGACACGTGGACTGTCGCTTCAGTTGCAGAGTGCACGAACCGGCGCACCTTCTTTAAATGCGGAGATCTCGCCTTAATTCGCTGGCAGGAAAGACAACCGATGGCCCGGGAACTCATCCTGACAAAACCCTGGAAAGGAGCTCACCTCGGGAGGCCCGGTGATCCACTCCTGACCCGACCCGCTAGCTGGTCGGGACAAGAGTGGAGGGCTAATGATGATGCTCAATATTGGCGATCTCCTAGATCAGGACGCGTGGCAGGTGACGTGTCCCAGTACTCAGAAGAAAGGGCCCATAGGGGTCGACCAGGACACCCTGTACCCCGACCTGCAAACACAAGCTGGCCCTCCTCAGGGCCCCCTGCAAATTAGCTTCCTCGGCCCCGTAGTTCGCGCCGAGCTGCCACAAGACCTGGACTCCTCGGCCTCTGTTCATATCAGATTTTTGTATTTTCATACCGCCCAATTTTTATCACATTTGCATATCCGTAGATACTCTTGAGCCGTGTTTGCTAGTCAAATGCAGGATACAGGTTCTCGGTTCTAAAACGGTGAAATTCATGGAAAACACGAAAAAATCCGGGTTCCTGCCAACCACAGATAAAAACACGGTCTCTGCTCTTCATCCGTATGTTGCCAGATATCAATAGGAAGACAAAAGATCAAATCAATGTCATTCTCATGCACAAGGCTCAATGGTAGCACAAAATCCAAGAGATCTACGCGGAGCTCGAGGCAAATCATGACAAAATCTTGACAAAAAGTCCACCTTTCCCTCAACAGAATTCTGGAAAATTCGTGAAGCAATTATAAGAAAATACATATACCAGAAGGAAGTTCACAACAAACCAGGCCACCAACAAAAAGGCCACAGCCCAATTCCCCTAAAGGGCCGCGGAACCGCGGCCAAAGGGGGGTCTAGGCCGCGGTTCCGCGGCCATTCTGGCGCCAACTCTGCAGGGGTTTGGGGGTTATTTTGGTCATTTCGTTTGGGTACTGGTGGTTGCCCTAGGGTTTCATTCTCTGGCCTATAAATAGCCCAGAAGTTTGTGAAGGAGAGGGTCCAATTTTGTATTCTCATTTTGCCTAGTTTTAGTGTTGTTCTTCTTCCTCTTCTCACCTCTTCTCCATTAAACTTGTAGTGAGCTTTTGAGTGAAGAGTGATGAATAAAGAAGACCATTTTTATTATTATCATGCTTGTCTCTTTCTTTACTTGTTATAATTGTTGTAACTTTAAATTCGTTAAGTAGTTGTTGTTATTTCTTTGTTGTTTCTTTCTTCTCTTTTTCTTTATCCTTACATACGACAATGATACTTACGCTCGATCCTCGCCAAGGTGAGGTCGCAAACAGTTAGTCGTATTCTTCTAATCTCCTTCTTTCTATCTTCTTCTTTTGTGTTGTTTTGTTTTTCCTATCATGAAGTGTGAGTAGTTCTTTACTTGTTAGGGTAGGACAAGGGAAGTTTGAGAGAAGGAAATCTCTCTCACTCTTTCCTTGCCCAACAACTTGAATCGACTCCCGTTAATTGAACCACAATCCGCTCCTTACGGCACCCTATCCTACATGATAGCGGTGATTCCGTAGTGAGACCGGTTGTGGTTGAATTAACCGGAGGTTATGGATAAGAGCCAAGAACGGACGGACAAGCACCAAAAGGAAGACTTATGCGTTGGAAAGCCTAGCTTATACTCGCAAAGTCCTTCCTAGTCGTGCTAATCCCCGTTGTTGCCGATTACCGTAACACCGATATTAAGTGGGGCAACGAAAGATGTGGAGACTCCTAACTCAAACTAACCTAATCCTAACCCTAACAAGCTCTCTTTAAATATCAACTTAACACTTAGATAACCACAACAAAATCTGAACAACCGGACTTAACTCGTCGAAAAACACATAGAAAAAGATTCCCATCTCCCTGCGGACGACCCGTACTCAACTGGCTAGCTACAAGAGAAACCGTCTTGATTGCGGTATTTTAAACTAAACTTGAACACGCACGTATCCTAACAATCAAATGGCGCCGTTGCCGGGGAGACGGTAGTTTATTTCCTTGTGTAATTTCGGGTTAATTTGTGAATATAAAAACAACCAAAAACCAAAAAAAAAATATACTTTGTAAAAACCATCTTGTTATTCTTGAGTAGTTTTTGTGCAAGTGTGCAGGAAATACGAAGCTCAAGATCGACGCCAAAGACGTTGGAAATACGGAGTTCAAGTACAGTGCCAAAGACGTGGGAAGATAGACCCACATTTCGCGGCTACACCGCGACGGACAAAAAACGAAGCATCCGGTCTACTGTAAAAATCTGGAGCATATACAGTGAGCATATCAGAATTCCACATATCCAGACAGGCAGAAGACACCAACAGGAGAACACCCCAAAATTTCAGAGCCCCAATTCCACCATCTAGCCGCGGATCCGCGGCCAAAGTAGGTGTTTGGCCGCGGAACCGCGGCCATTCAGTGCCTTCAGGGCCCCAATTTTCTCTGTAAGTTCTCTGCCTCTCTCCACTCCTCTGAACTCCACTGAATTGTGTTTTCTGCAGCCTTCTTTGCGTAAATTCTTCTCCCCCTTCCAATAAACTGTTCTTGTGCAGGATTCTTTGCGCCGCAAATAAAAATTGTTTGCAGTTGATTTGTTACTGCTTTGCATTTCTTTAATACGGACTTAAGGGGCTTGAAACCAATCCAGATTGGGTGGGGATTTCATCACCCTTCCCAGGACCACGGAAATCACTAAAGCATATGCATTGTCCATTGTAAATTAAAAAATACTAGACTTCAGCCCTAAGGACTTCGCGCTCATTAGGAGAAGATAAACCTTGTTTAGAACCTCGCTTAACCGTACATTGTTTACGGGGTGTCTAGGAAAGTGTTAAAGGCGCAACCGCCGAAAGAGAAAGGGTTATTTAATTAAGGAACTTCGCGAAAGCGTTGGACAACCTCCCCTTATCTCTGCACTTACCTGGCCTCGTGATCAGTGTATTATTAAGCCCGTTTCTCGACATTGTTTAACTTCGACAATCAAGTTCAGGAGCAGGTCTAGTAGACCTAGGCGACCGTAGATCTAGGTGTGATTGTGCATATCTTGTTTGTGATTGCTTAAGCTGTATTTCCGTACATATTTCTGTATATCTCTTTCTAAAAACAAAAAAAAAAAGAAAAAAATCAAAAACTTTTATAAAAACTTGCCCTTTTGTCGCCAAATCCATTTTCACCCACCACCCATCACCTTTCTCCATTGACGTTTTCTTACCCTCACCTTCTTCGCTTTGACTATACTAAACTCGTTTAGTGTATGTCCGCTTGGACTCGGGACACTAGCGTCCGTCTAGTCCGCGTTACGTTAGTCGCGACCGACTACGCTATCGACTCCGAAGTCGATACTCCGTCCACTCCTCTTTCACCCCTTCCTTTGCCGGCCAACTCCGACGTTGACCGGAATTCTGTTCATACATCTTCACCTTCACCTTCACCTTCACCAACCTCTTCTTCCGCGATGTCGGGATTTAATCCGAACATCTCGTTGACCACCCCTGGATTGGCTCCACCTCCTACGGAGACCAATCTTCCACCACCTCCGCCTGTTGTAGCGCCGCAGCGAATTGCGCTCCAGGATCGTTTCTACCCTACGCGTTCTGCACTTCCCACCTGCCTTTCTCTTCCTCCGGCCAATGGGGATAACTTTGAAATTAAGCCCCATTTCATCAACATGCTTCCACGTTTTCATGGGCTTGAATCTGAAGATGCCTATATCTTCATTAACAAATTTCAAAACGTCTGTGCCATGATGAAAACAACCCAGCTGTCGGACGATGCTATACGTCTACGGGTCATTCCATTCACTTTATGCGATCTCGCAGAAAAATGGCTGTATAGCACCGCTTCCCACTCAATCACCAGCTGGGACGAGTTTGTTAAAGCGTTTCTGAAAAAATTCTACCCAAATCATAAGACCGCAAGAATTCGAAATGAGATCAACCAATTCTCCCAGCTTCCTTCTGAACCCTTCTGGAAGTGCTTTGACCGGTACAAAGACCTTCTTGTTCAGTGTCCTCACCACGGTATAGAGAAATGGCAACTCTGCCAAACCTTATACGAGGGACTGAACCCAGCAACGAAACAGTTGCTGGAAACCATCTGTCAGGGCCACTTCCTATCCAAATCTGACGAGGAAGCTTGGCAGTTCTTTGACGATCTTGCGGAGCAAACGCTACAGTGGGAGAGCACTAGACCGACTTCTTCTTCTTCTACCTCCACTTCTACCGGTCAGTCTAGGGTAGGAATCCACCAACTCGATGTCTCTATTGCGATGAAAGCTGAAATGGCTGCAATAACACGAAAGCTTGAAGCGATAGAGAGCAAATTTTCTGCTCCTGCCCCCACACCTGTTCTCCCCCTTCGTACCATCTGCGCTTGTTGTTCCGATCCTTCCCACTTGACCAAAGAGTGTCCTTAAAATCCACCCTCGCAAGGACAGGATCAGGTTAATGCTGCCTTCCAGCAAAGACCGAGGAATGATCCATACTCTTCCACCTACAATCCCGGTTGGAGGAACCACCCCAATTTCGCCTGGAATCAGAATCAGAATCAGTTCCAGGGCAACAATTTCCAAAGGGCCCCTCCACCGCAACAACAAGCGCAACAACAAACTCAGTATCAGCAGCCCTTCCAACCCCAACCTTACCAAAACCAGACAAACAACTTTGCACCCAACAACTCTTTTCCACCAAACAACAACTTTGTTCCGTCCAACAACGATAAGGTTTCCTCGCTCGAGCGAAGTCTGGAGGCGTTCGTTAAACAGTCGACCCAATCCACCGCCAACATCCAGTCTTCGATTCAATCTTTAGTGCAACACACTGCCGCACACGGGCAAAGCATCAAGACCATCGAGGCCCAGATTGCACAACTGAACGCGGCCTTGAGCGAGCGAGAGAAGGGGAAGCTCCCGTCCCAGCCACTTCCAAATCCCGGTCACCCACATAATGCACATGTTGCTCTTGAACAACAAAACCATAATGTGAGTGCCGTGACCACACTGAGATCAGGGAGGATGCTGCCAAACAACATTGGCAAACGGATCAACGATGACACCCCGGCCGCTTCTTCTTCTTCTCCTTCTTCTTCTTCGTCTTCTGAGCCTATTCTCCGTTCTTCACAAGGCTCTCCTTCCTCTTCTTCTTTGAACGGACCCACTTCTCACTCCACGAAGACACCTATTCTGGGATCCGTTCCAACTCCACAATCTCCTCCTCCAGCTTTAGACTCAACCAATTTTCAAAATGTTCCATTTCCAAACCGGTTGAGGTCTAACAAACAAAATCCACAAATGGAGAAGATTTTGGAGTTATTCAAGCAAGTTAACATTAACATTCCTCTTTTAGATGCTGTCCAACAAGTCCCATCTTACGCGAAAATCTTAAAGGACTTGTGCACGAAAAAGAGGAAGTCTCAGGTACCCAAGAAAGTTTTCTTGGCTAGTGCTGTGAGTGATGCCCTTACCCAATCTTTACCACAAAAACGGAAGGACCCTGGCTGTCCTACGATTTCAATTACTACTGGGGATAAGAACATCAACCGCGCACTATTAGATCTTGGTGCCAGTGTTAACTTGCTTCCGTATTCAGTATACGAGCAATTGGGCGTCGGAAAGCTGAAACCCACACACTGCACTCTCCAGATGGCCGACCGATCGATCACCCATCCTAGGGGTGAGCTAGAGGATGTGTTAATAAAAGTCGGGGACTTCATATTCCCCGTCGACTTCATTGTCTTAGATACACAGCCTGTAGCTAACCCCCGGAATCAAATTCCGGTGATACTCGGTCGCCCATTTCTCGCAACCTCAAATGCTGTGATCAATTGTCGCAATGGTTCAATGAACCTCTCATTTGGAAATATGACAATTGAACTCAACATTTTTAGGTTGGGGAATCAGCCCGCCGAACCTAATGCTCATATACTGGATGTTTGCTCGATCCAGGAGATCACACCAGAAGAGTGTGAATTCGAGGAGTTTCTGTTTGAGCACGATAATCTTGACGCCACTAGTGCGTTTCTCTTCGAACCTGCTGCTGCTTCTGCGCCCGACAACGAATACGAGTGTTTCACATTCTTGAACGATCTTAGCCGCGCACAACCCGAGTTTGAATCTTTCGACTTTCCGGATGAGTTACCTGAACCATCCAACTCGGTTGCCTACACTCGCTTTGAACCTTTGCTGGAGTCCTTTGAGTTCGAGACCTTTGCACCAGTCTTGCCTTCCATCATTTCACCTCCAACGCTCGAACTCAAGCCGTTGCCGTCTCACCTTAAGTATGCTTACTTAGGTGAGAACGAGACCCTCCCTGTCATCATTTCGGCTTCTCTAGCTCCAGAGCAAGAGAAAGCCCTTCTCGCGGTCTTGCACAGCAACAGGCAAGCTTTTGGCTGGTCCATGGCGGACATCAAGGGGATTAGTCCCCTGATCGTTGAGCATCACATTCATCTGATGGATGATGCCAAACCAGCCCGGGATCCACAAAGACGTCTTAATCCAGTCATGAAGGAGGCTGTGAAGAAGGAGATCGTCAAATGTCTAGATAGTGGTATCATTTACCCTATCTCTGATAGCCAGTGGGTTAGCCCCATTCATGTTGTCCCCAAGAAGTCGGGCATCACGGTCATAACCAACGAGGCGAATGAGTTAATCCCTACTCGCACCCAAACTGGGTGGCGAGTTTGCATTGATTACAGAAAACTCAACGCCGCAACGCGGAAAGACCACTTTCCGCTACCTTTCATTGACCAGATGCTGGAACGATTGGCCGGACATGAGTACTATTGTTTTCTTGATGGCTACTCTGGCTATAATCAAATTCCCATCGCCGAAAAAGACCAGGACAAGACCACTTTCACTTGTCCTTTCGGCACGTTTGCATATCGACGCATGCTCTTTGGGTTATGCAATGCGCCCGCTACCTTCCAGCGGTGTATGATGGGAATTTTTTCGGACATGGTGGAAAAATTTCTGGAGATTTTCATGGATGACTTCTCCATCTTCGGCGACTCCTTTGACGAGTGTTTGCTGCATCTTGACGCTGTCCTTACCCGGTGTAAGGACAAGAATCTCACTTTGAACTGGGAGAAATGCCACTTCATGGTGCGCGAAGGTATTGTCTTAGGACATATCATCTCGCAAAATGGCATCGAGGTTGACAAAGCAAAGATTGAGGTCATTTCCAATCTGCCTCCTCCCCGATGCGTCAGAGATATCCGAGCCTTCCTTGGCCATGCCGGTTTCTATAGACGGTTTATCAAGGACTTTAGCAAGATTGCTAGGCCCTTGACGCTTTTGCTGGCCAAGGACACGCCTTTCACCTTCGACTCGAGCTGTGTGACTGCATTCGAGTCACTGAAACTCTCACTCACTTCTGCTCCCGTTCTTTCTTCCCCTGACTGGACGCACCCATTCGAGATTATGTGCGATGCATCCGACTTTGCCATCGGTGCTGTCCTTGGACAGCACATCAACAAGATGCCGCACGTGATCTATTACGCGAGCCGGACCCTGAACGACGCCCAACTTAACTATACAACAACTGAGAAGGAATTCTTAGCTGTTGTATTTGCTTTAGAAAAGTTCAGGCCCTACCTCATCGGCTCTCCAGTCATTGTCTACACGGACCATTCAGCTCTGCGCCATCTTTTTGCGAAGAAAGATGCCAAATCTCGGTTAATACGTTGGATCCTCTTGCTTCAAGAGTTTGACCTTGTCATTAAGGACAAAAGAGGATGTGAAAACGTAGTCGCCGACCATCTCTCACGACTTCCTTCTTCGCCCTCGCTTCCAATTCCGATTAACGACGTGTTTCCGGATGAACAACTCTTGACAGTATCATGCGAACCCTGGTTCGCAGATATTGTGAATTATTTGGCCACGGGATTACTACCAACTGAGTGGTCGAGTCAGGACAGACTTCGCTTCTTATCCCAAGTAAAACACTTTTACTGGGACGAACCCTACTTGTTCAAGTACTGTCCCGACCAGATTATTCGTCGGTGTGTCCCAGATGAGGAATTCAAGAGTGTGCTGTCATTTTGCCACGACCAAGCATATGGCGGGCATTTTGGGCCCAGAAAGACAGCTGAGAAGATCTTGCAATGTGGTTTCTACTGGCCACAACTTTTCAAAGACGCTCATGACTATTGCAAGACTTGCTCCCGGTGCCAACACATGGGCCGGATATCCCGGAGGAATGAGATGTCGCTCCAACCGATCTTGGTTGTGGAGATTTTCGATGTTTGGGGGATAGACTTCATGGGGCCGTTTCCCAGCTCTTTTGGGAACTTGTACATCCTTCTAGCTGTTGATTACGTCTCTAAATGGGTCGAGGCTGTGCCCAGCCGAACTAACGACAACAAGGTTGTCGTTAGGTTCCTTAAAGAAGACATTTTCTCACGGTTTGGGCACCCCCGAGCGATCATTAGCGACAATGGAAGTCATTTCTGCAATAAAACTTTCGAAGCCTTGATGCGGAAATACTCCATAAATCATAAGCTCTCTACGCCCTACCACCCCCAAACCTGCGGGCAGGCCGAAGTTTCGAATCGGCAAATCAAGCAGATACTGGAGAAGACGGTTTCCAGGAACCGTAAGGATTGGTCTCTGAAACTCACTGATGCCCTTTGGGCATTTAGAACCGCTTATAAGACCGACCTTGGCATGTCTCCCTATCGGCTTGTGTACGGAAAAGCCTGCCACCTTCCTGTCGAAATCGAGCATCGCGCATTTTGGGCGATAAAGGAGTTGAATCTGTCTCTTGAGGATGCGGGCAGCCATCGGAAGCTGCAGCTGAACGAACTGAACGAGCTTAGGGATGAGGCTTACGATAACGCGGTTGTCGTTAAGAATCGAACGAAGGTGTTTCACGATAAACACCTTTTGCGCAAAACCTTCGTACCTGGTCAGCAGGTACTGCTTTACGACACCCGACTTCACTTCCATCCTGGAAAGCTGAGATCTCGATGGAAATGGCCGTATTTTGTGCGGAATGTGTATCCGCAGGGCGCTGTGGATTTGGAAAATCCAAAGGACGGTTCACTCTTCAAAGTGAACGGACACCGATGCAAACCGTACCTTAGCGCCGAACCAACAGAGGAGCTCCTGTTCTTACAGGAGCCGGTTTACCCTGAATGATCTTCCTCTGCTTACCTCCAAACTTCGGTTATCCAGCCAAGAACAGTGGACACTGTTCCAAATAAGTTTGGGGGTATGTACAAACCATTTTGTTTATATTTGCGTATATTCTTTTTCTTTTCTTTAAAAACAAATAAACAAATAAAAATTTGTGTATCACTAACCGACAATTTTGAACCTTCCAACTGCTCTCTTCATGCTACGACAGTGAGGACACTGTCCAGTTTAAGTTTGGGGGTACGCTCGGTACGCATTTCTTACCTTCGCATTCATATGTATATTTTGCATCTGCATATTAATATCCATAAAATCCATAAAAATTTGAAAATTTTCTAAAAATATAAAAACTTTTTTGTCAAGTTAGCTTGTGGAAGAACCCGGATTCAACATTCAACGGTTTTTGTTTGAAAAAAATAGGAATAACTAGATCTTATGTTTGGATTTTGAAAACCTGAAAGATAACTCTCCTTTGAAGTTAACTATAGCTGATATACGTCTTTACATCACACTACACGTGTCGTAAGATTTTGGGAATTAGACGACAAGTCTGTCATGTTTAAACTTTTAAACAGATAAATGATTTTCTGAGGATCAAATAGGTTTGTTCTGAAATAAGTAATGTCAAGAATAGTTTATGAAGTAAAGCGAATATGAAGGAATGTTATTGATGCCGTAATTGGAGCTAAGTCGGAAAAATAACCCATCTAAAACTTGATTGGAATGATTACACACCAAACCCACCAAACACGTCTTTTATCCAAAAAATATTTGAGCTACCGGTTATATCTCCGTTCGTATTAAATCATCTGATTTTCACGACAAACTATCTTTTGTTTTTGGACCTAGATAACTTGAGTAATTAAGTCCGCTGGGGTGTTTCTACACCTAATGCCCTAAAACCAACTGGTTTGGGTGCATTGGCCCAAAGCTCGCTAAGAAGCCTAGAAAGTCCAGTTTAAAACAAAGTCAAGCAAGTGTTCTCTCCGAGTTAAAATTCCTAACGGTTCTTTGTGTGAGAATAATCTTGATAAAAGATAGGCTTTTAAAAAAAAATTTTAACGGGGATATGAAGGTTTTATTCTATGATAAAGACTATTGCACGTTCACAGAAGTGTGTATGAAATGAAAACAAGTTAAAAGGTGGAGTGAAAAATACGACTTAGTTTCCTGTTAAGGAAGATAGAAATTCTGAAGTTGAAACCTTACTAAAAAACGAAACTTGAAAAATGCTTAACTCTTTATAAAACTTATGTGATCCTTTTCAAATTGTTATCTGGGCTTTATTGTGCGACATGATGACTTTAATCGATCCTTCTGGAACTTCACGACACTATTTGCACTGCACGTAAAGACATATAAAATCTGTAGTTAAATAAGAAGCGAGGTGTGAAAAATAAAGGTTCGATGGTCTAGACTTAGGATTATAGAATTGTTATTTTCTAAAACAAAACTTTAGGGTTTGAATCTCAGTTATTTTACAAAACCAAGTTGACCGGATTTTGTGGGTAGTATCCGCTGAAAACCCTCAGGAGACAACACTCCTCCTACTAGGGACACCTAGAGGTTTAACGGCTTGTTGCACATGCTCAATGCAATCGCGTTCCCTGCGAAAGTGAGGTTAGGAAATTTTTTGTGAATAAATGGACTTTGCTCGGGACGAGCAAATGATAAGTTTGGGGGTATTTGTTCATATCAGATTTTTGCATTTTCATACCGCCCAATTTTTATCACATTTGCATATCCGTAGATACTCTTGAGCCGTGTTTGCTAGTCAAATGCAGGATACAGGTTCTCGGTTCTAAAACGGTGAAATTCATGGAAAACACGAAAAAATCCGGGTTCCTGCCAACCACAGATAAAAACACGGTCTCTGCTCTTCATCCGTATGTTGCCAGATATCAATAGGAAGACAAAAGATCAAATCAATGTCATTCTCATGCACAAGGCTCAATGGTAGCACAAAATCCAAGAGATCTACGCGGAGCTCGAGGCAAATCATGACAAAATCTTGACAAAAAGTCCACCTTTCCTTCAACAGAATTCTGGAAAATTCCTGAAGCAATTATAAGAAAATACATATACCAGAAGGAAGTTCACAACAAACCAGGCCACCAACAAAAAGGCCACAGCCCAATTCCCCTAAAGGGCCGCGGAACCGCGGCTAAAGGGGGGTCTAGGCCGCGGTTCCGCGGCCATTCTGGCGCCAACTCTGCAGGGGTTTGGGGGTTATTTTGGTCATATCGTTTGGGTACTGGTGGTTGCCCTAGGGTTTCATTCTCTGGCCTATAAATAGCCCAGAAGTTTGTGAAGGAGAGGGTCCAATTTTGTATTCTCATTTTGCCTAGTTTTAGTGTTGTTCTTCTTCCTCTTCTCACCTCTTCTCCATTAAACTTGTAGTGAGCTTTTGAGTGAAGAGTGATGAATAAAGAAGACCATTTTTATTATTATCATGCTTGTCTCTTTCTTTACTTGTTATAATTGTTGTAACTTTAAATTCGTTAAGTAGTTGTTGTTATTTCTTTGTTGTTTCTTTCTTCTCTTTTTCTTTATCCTTACATACGACAATGATACTTACGCTCGATCCTCGCCAAGGTGAGGTCGCAAACAGTTAGTCGTATTCTTCTAATCTCCTTCTTTCTATCTTCCTCTTTTGTGTTGTTTTGTTTTTCCTATCATGAAGTGTGAGTAGTTCTTTACTTGTTAGGGTAGGATAAGGGAAGTTTGAGAGAAGGAAATCTCTCTCACTCTTTCCTTGCCCAACAACTTGAATCGACTCCCGTTAATTGAACCACAATCCGCTCCTTACGGCACCCTATCCTACATGATAGCGGTGATTCCGTAGTGAGACCGGTTGTGGTTGAATTAACCGGAGGTTATGGATAACAGCCAAGAACGGACGGACAAGCACCAAAAGGAAGACTTATGCGTTGGAAAGCCTAGCTTATACTCGCAAAGTCCTTCCTAGTCGTGCTAATCCCCGTTGTTGCCGATTACCGTAACACCGATATTAAGTGGGGCAACGAAAGATGTGGAGACTCCTAACTCAAACTAACCTAATCCTAACCCTAACAAGCTCTCTTTAAATATCAACTTAACACTTAGATAACCACAACAAAATCTGAACAACCGGACTTAACTCGTCGAAAAACACATAGAAAAAGATTCCCATCTCCCTGCGGACGATCCGTACTCAACCGGCTAGCTACAAGCGAAACCGTCTTGATTGCGGTATTTTAAACTAAACTTGAACACGCACGTATCCTAACAGCCTCCTCGCTCGTCTCGAGCTCCAGGCCGTGGCTGTCTTCCTCGGCCCTCCGACCAAAGTCACCGTTCAAGGGCGTAACCGCCGCTCCGCGAATCTCGCCATGCGCAGATTCTACGCCAGCAACATCCTACGTTCCACGCCATCGATCCCCATGAATGGGCGATCCGCTTCCTACGCGGACGTGACGTCGGGGGCGTAACTGCCGGCGAGATCCTCGCACCTGCTGTTGCGTGCCACCACCGCTATATAAACCCCCATCACAGAGGGGTCAAGTAAGCCATTTTTTACTCTTTAAGCCGTTACTCTGCTCGGATCCCATCACTAACTTGATCGTCGGAGGGTTCTTGGTGGTACCAAACCATTCCGGGACTTCTTTGTAGGTACTCGGCACCGAACTCCTCATATTATCTCTTCCACCAAAACCCATTGAGACCCACACGCAACGGAACGCAACGGAAGGTAACCACCTGTGTCCAACAGGAGATCAGCGGAAGACAACATCCGACGGAGACCCGAAAAGGACCTCCATCACCCGTATATTTCATAAATCGCGGTGAACAATATAATGTTGCTCTCTTTTCAATTTTGATGCCCAGATTTTATCGCATCTTTCTTGCAGATAGACGCAGGACCGGTAGAAGAGGTATCTGGTACTTACAGAGATATTGGCGGCCTAACTTGCATTACCTCATTAACATTTGTTGACACTTATGGTGAAAACTATGGGCCATGTATATGGACATCGTAGGGCCGGGGCACTAACTTCTGCTTCAAAGCTGAGAGGGGTGTGTATCTCAATGCAATTGGCGTGTATGTCGGTAGCAATGCAACACATCAATGAGGCGGCCTGCGTTCACCTGCACTCTTCAATGAAAATAAGCACTTAGTCTCTATGTTGATTTATTGCCGCGAATGCTTTATCGGTAATGGTCCTTATGGTTATGTGGATTGAATATCAATTATTTAAAATCTTTGTCAGCGAATGAATATGAACAAGCAGCTTCATTAATTTTGCACTTTCATATCTTTTTTGGTTGTTGATCAGAAGGAAGGCAAATGCCCCCGCACTTCATTAAATAGGAATTTTGCCCGTTAATATAGTTCAGTTGTAATCTCTTTTCTTTTTCTATGAGTTGAATTGGTTGTTTGAATAATAACTTTTAAGTTTTGATATTAGATTTACATATATGCTCCTAACCCTTATTTACGGCTGGGTTTCTTATCTTTTTAACACTTCTGGAATGCTGCAGCAAACACCCAATATTTATTTCATGATTATACCATCAAATTTCTAAATAATCTTTTGTCAATATACACCAAAAAAAAAAATTCTACATGATGTATAATTCAATTGAAAATATTACTTTGTTTATTCTTTTCTCAAAATTATTCAGTCAAATTTTATTTCTTACCCCTTTTGTTAGATTCAATGCATATGTAAAAATCTCCACTCGTACCTTTACTATTATAACTCAAAATCATCAAGATATGTCAAAAAATTTCTTATTTTTTCATAGAGCATGACATGTCATATTATCCTACACATGCTATTATCTTTATACTCTTCAACAATTCCCAATATACAATATATTTTTCTTTAGAAAATGAACAAACTTAATTAAAAAGTCATTTAATTAATAACCACCGGGATCATGCACATGCTATGCATGTGTGCAGAGAATTTGTCATGCCCATGATATTTGCACTCACTTTAAGCCATTAATTTATGGGTCTTTTGACCAAGTTTGTTTCATTTTTCAGAGAAAATACATTTTGTATTGGATATTGCAGAGGGTAAAAAGATATCAGCATATTAGTATTTTTGCATGTGGGATGCACGTGTTTGAGCTACATACATACATCATACTGAAGCCGTGTGTAATTTTTTTTTAATCTTGGACATTACATGAAAAATTCTAGAGATATCTATAGTTGTTTCTGAATTTAAATTCAATGATTATGGTTAGTGGTAATACTAGAATTTAGAAATTTATGAGTTATACAAAATAATAAAGATACAAAAGTTTATACTCTATGTATATATCTTTGCTATTATAACTAGAAGTCTTTAGATGTTGTCATTAATCAGCAAAATAAAATATAAAAAAAAATGACAAAATTCCAATCGCCAAAACCTGAAAAAGATATATGCCTACAAATAAGAAAATGAAAATGAAAAGTCAACAAGTTTATTTCACTCTCTCTCATTTATTACTCATTCTCTCTCATGCTTCAAAGCCTAAAAAGAGATACGTCTATAAATTTATACATAAGCCATTATATCTTTGTTATTTTGTGTTTCATAAATTTCTCATTCTAATATAATTTCCACTAACCACATTCGTTTAATTTAATTTAGGAAAATTATAGACATCATTAGAAATTTTCATGTAATGCTGAAGATTAAAATTTTTACACAAGCCTTCAATGTGATTTATATATGTTGTTCAAAATAAATACCATATGATGCACGTGCAAAAATATTTGTAATACAAACCCCAAGTGTGTACATCAAGGATTTACAAGGTTAATACCTATTTTTCTCAATTTTGCATCCATAAAATATTTTCTCACTTTAGATGACTTAAGTTTTATATAATGCCTTTCAGGCATTACTTGCATAATACGAAAGTAGTTATGGGCTATTTGTTGGGTATGAAGTATCAACAAGCATGAGAAGTACTTTTGATACTTTAGGTGATTGTTTCTATGGAAGAAGTGCTTGAAAATTAGGAGTAAGCATGTTTTATTACTTCTTTTTATTATTTCCAAAATTAATGATCTATCACTGCTAAAATATACTCCATTCGTTTCAAAAAAAAAGCCGTTTTGTGATTTTACACACTTATTAAGAAGTGGTTAACTACTCTAAAATCTAAAACATGCTAAACGATAATTTACCAGTTTAACCATAATAATCACACTTCATAACTTTACATAAAAGCTTAACAAGCAAATATTTATTAGGGTTAAATTCAAAAGTATGTTTGTACATTGTATAGTTTCAAGATACATGGAGTAATTTATTGTCCTTTGAAAACTTAAAAAGGACTTTAATTTTGGAAACAAATGAAAAAGCAAAAGAAAGCATCCTTTTTTGAAATGGAGGGAACTGTAGTTTTTTCTAGTTTTGTTTGTTTTGCTGATGGGAAAAAAAAACATAAGAAGTTACGTGGTAATTTCTTTCTTTTTTCAAAAGCAGCAAACTTTCAAATTCCCAAGGGAAGTCCAAACTCTACATGCATATGCTCCTTCATTAATTTGAGTAGGATAACCATGAGTTATAGCATTTAATCAAATTAAGAAATTAAAAGGAGTGAGTGAACACCTCCCTCCCTATAGAAAGAGAGCTCATTACAGTATCCTTTCTCATCTCATTGCCATTCCAATATATCATAAAAAAAGAAGCTAAAGTGTAATCATCTAATCTTCATCCATTTCCTTTTATAATGGATTTCACTTTCCATTTTTCCTCTTACATAAATCGTTGTTACTAACAAAAAGTTTCTCATCTTTCACTCTCAATTCAACAGGACAATGGGCTCACATACATATATAGCACGCGATAGTGTATATATTTATTACTATGAAGTATGAACGATTTATATTTTTGTGTATAGAACTTATATATGTAGTCCGATCGAGTTTGTGTTCAGTTGCTGCATTTAATTAGAAATCGTATATGAATTGAATCTGGATAATGTATTGTTTGTGGGTATCATATCCATTAATTTTGGATATTTGTCTATGGTTGGCCTACAGTCGTAAATGTAATTTTTGGGTATGATCTTGTGGCAAATTAACCCATTGTTATGTGTGTATGGAATTATGTGATTCACACCTGCATCGCTTATGATCGAGGCCTATTGGCCTACTTGCCGAGCTCAGAGAGCTAGCTATATGATTGAGCACGTGAAGATTTGTGCTTCAACTTATTTTCTTTCTATTTCTGATATACACCTGCATCACTTATGACCGAGGCCTAAAAATAACTAATTTTCTTTCTGATTTGCGCTTCTTCTCTGTATTGTTTATGTATGTTGAGAATGTGGTTAACATAGTCCCACATTCTCAACAATGCATTACCTTGTGCTTTATCGTAACTCTTATAATGGTTTGCTCGGAATGTGGTTAACGTAGATTGCCGATTTCTCCAAAAAATTCAAGAATTCAGCTCAAGCTGGCAATTATTCTTCACCGTGAGAGATTAACATTCATGTTTCTTGTCTCATGTTTGATGATCTTCTCTCTACCAGACATATGTGTCCGGTCATTTTTAAAAAAAAGATACATGATTTTCATCAAAAAAGGGGGAAAAAAGAGACGAGATAGTGGGTTCCCACAAATCTATCCAAAAGTGTGGAAATCCTATCCTCTCTCTCTCTCTCTCTCTCTCTTTCTTCCTGGTGCATGTATCAGTATTGCGCCTAGTATACCAAATACCTTTTTGGTCAAGGCATAATTAAGAGACATTTTTAACAATTTCTGGGCAAATGCATAAATTTTCCATTAAACAGCCAACGTTCAGATTCCCGATTGATCGAGGTGGTCAAAACACAGCATGCCAGTATGAAAACTGTGATGTTTAATCAAAGAACAAAGGATGCTAATCACCATCTATATAAGCAAGGCCCCGTCAGTACGTTTCATTATTCTTTCATCATTCTGAAGTTTGTGACATCAAATTCCGTGACACGCGGTCCATATGGATCTCCACGTGGCCGTAGTTGTAGTTTCGGCTTCAAGGATGCGAGTGGTATCAGAGGATTTCATGGTCGTGTGGATGATCATAATCTGTATGCTATCGATCGGTGTGTATGTTGGTACCACTGCGGCTCAGGAGATGAGTGCCAGGAGCCAGGAGTACCTGCCATTACAAACTTGAAAGGAACTATTTTGATCGATATACCGATGCTCAATGATGGTTTTTGCTGGGTTTAATAGCGCCGCCGCTTTTAGCTACAGTTTATGGTGTTTTTTTTAAGAACGTCTGAATATTATGTATCTGCTCGCATATGTTTATGTGATTCGAAATTATGAGTCAAGATAGCAGTATGTATGGGTAGAATTTCCAATAGTGTTAGAGATATTTATACTAAAATGTTCTTGAGAGCTAATTTCTCCCTATGTTTATGTCGTCCTTAAAAGTCTTAAGTTTATGTATGATATTTCAGCGTAATGTATAAAGTTTAGAAGACATTTTAGGTAAAGCACTAGGAGTTCATGGTATTTTAGTATATGCTTGAACCTATGAAGTCCCCTCTAATGTTCTAATGGGCCGGGTACGGGTCCAAGTTTGTGAGTTGGGCTACGTTCCATCGTTTCTCCTACGATCTGTATCTTTTCTTCTCAGCTGCGTTCGTTCGTTGCTCAAAGGTAAAGCAAAATGGCGAGCCTCGGGGGGTTTCAAATTAGGGTTTTTGCTTCTCGATTTCGCCCAGTTTTTAACTCAAAACCCTACCTCTTCAATCGATGGAGAAATTTCGCCATCTCCGCTTCGAGTTCGAGTTCTTCTTCTTCTTCTTCTTCTTCTTCTTCTTCTTCAGTTGGTGGCCCATTGGAAGGCCAAGTTAGGGTTCGATTCGCTCCTTCTCCTACTGGGAATCTGCACGTTGGTGGAGCAAGGACGGCGCTCTTCAATTATCTCTTCGCAAGGTGCGTTTTTTCCGTTGTAATTCTATTTACATTGATTGCAAGATGGCTGTTTTATGTTTAATATGAAAGGATTTAAAGTGCAAGATGGCAATTTGAGCCCTTTTTTTATGGGATCGTTGTACCTGTAACAATCTATAACCTCTTCGCACTTCATAGTCACTTCTTTCTACATTGAATTGTTCGCAGATATTTGCTTTATGGTGCATTCCTTTAGTCATTGTTAAAAAAAAGTTATCCTAAATTTTCTTCTTAGTGCCACTCTATAGTTGAAATGCTGATTTTATTTGTGAGCCTAATGAGCAGTTGCGTATTTTACAGGTCGAAAGGCGGGAAATTTATCTTACGGATTGAAGATACCGACTTAGAGAGATCCACAAGACAGTCCGAGGAAGGAATGTTGAATGATCTGGCTTGGCTTGGCCTTGACTGGGATGAAGGTGGGGTTATTACTGGAAAACAGTTTATCTTTGATTTGTTCATACCCTATTTTTCACAAAGTAACAAAGCGACCACTGAAATATAAGCTGTTTTGCATCCATCGAAAGATGAAAAAAATGTTTAATGGATATTCAGGGCCCGGCATTGGGGGAGAATATGGTCCTTATCGCCAGTCTGAACGAAACTTTCTATACAAAGAATATGCTGAGAAATTACTGAAATCTGGTTCTGTTTACAGGTGCTTTTGTTCTAATGAGGTACTTTATTTCACAATCCTATTTTTTAAAATAAAAGATACAAGCCATTTGCCAACATGCCGAAATCACAATGGTCCTTTGGGCGCATGCTTTACATAAATACATACGTGCATGCATGCATGTCAGTCCTGCACTATGGAACGAGTCTTCAGTAGCTCGACATAGAATAGGCATTCATTTTTAACTGGCTGAATAACAAATGCCGAGTATCCATGCTACAGTGGGCAGGAGAACTGAAAAGTGTGTACTCCCCCTAATCTTCTCTTAATCACCCAAAATGTTGGAGACAATGGTCCATTAGATGACTATTGAAACATTGGATAATGTTGTGTGCTATTTTTGATGCTTCTTAATACACTATATAAGTGTGTTTTAATGTGAAATGTGTAGCAAAGGTGTTCTGTTGTGAGATTAGTCTCTTCCATTGCCAAGAATAAAATAAGCCTTTTTTTTGAAAGGAAAAGTAAGCCTTTTTTCTCTACATGTTAGTTTTTGTTCTTAGCATAATGGTATACTTTTGTCAACATAGAACTTTCAATGGACGATGCATATGCCAACAGACCATTATGAAAGGGTGTTTGATGTAAAATCTGTTAAATATTACTTCATTTGCTGCACATCCTTTTTAACTGTTTAACCAATGTTATAAGCTAATAGTTTATAAATCTTTGTTAAATTAGCCTATTTGGTGTATAAAGTTTTTAAAATATGCTTTTTTTAGGAACTAAAACAAATGAAAGAGCACGCAAAAAAGATGCAGCTGCCACCTGTATATACAGGTAAATGGGCTACTGCTTCAGATGAGGAAGTGCGGGAAGAACTGGCAACGGGGACTCCTTATACATACCGCTTTCGAGTACCAAAGGATGGGAACTTAAAAATTAATGACCTAATTCGCGGTGAAGTAAGATTCTTTACTGAATTATTTTCTTTCAATATCATTTCTAATATGAGTGAAGCTACACATCGTATAATTTGTTGGATCTTCGGACAAACACACATTTTTAAGTAAACTTTTCTTTTATTTGTATTCGCCAATCATTTGATAGTCTAATGAAGGTCAGTTGGAACTATGATACACTTGGGGACTTTGTGATTCTAAGGAGCAGTGGCCAACCAGTATACAATTTCTGTGTCACTGTTGATGATGCTACTATGCATATATCACATGTTATCCGGTACTTTTCTCTTGCAACAAACAAACCACCTTTAAGTTTTATACAGGCAGCAATTTATAGATTAATCACTCTTTCTTCAATGTCTTAATGTTAGAGCGGAGGAACATCTGCCAAACACTCTGCGACAAGCACTTATTTATAAAGTAAGGTTCTTGTTTTCTCCAGGGAACCATTCATTTCTCGCTGATCTTATTATCTTGGTTTTCTCCTTATTAAACAACAATAAACCATGTCAACTATCTTCATCTTGCGCTTGCAGGCACTAGGATTTCCAATGCCTTCCTTTGCCCATGTTTCACTAATTCTTGCTCCAGATAGAAGTAAGCTATCAAAACGTCATGGTGCAACTTCAGTAGGTCAGGTAAAATGTATTTCATTAGCACTGATTATTTGGTTGCTATTTTTCATCATCAAGCAAGTTTTCGTCCTGCAAATTGCCATTGTTCCAAAGGTTTTATGAGCTTTTAGAAGATTCTATCTTTTTTTCCCCCTCCCCCTCTCTACAGTTTAGGGAGATGGGATATTTACCTCAGGCAATGGTGAACTACTTAGCGCTCTTGGGTTGGGGTGATGGAACTGAAAATGAATTCTTCACTACAGACCAACTCGGTTAGTTCATTCGCCTTACTATTATTGACTTGGTGACATGAACTCTTGTAATATTTGGATTATGGCATCATTGTATCTTTGTTTGTTTCTCAAGAGTATTTCTTGTTCTGTAGTTGAGAAGTTCTCAATTGGTCGTGTCAATAAGGGTGGTGCTATCTTTGACTCTACAAAGTTCAGGTAAACATCAAAGAAGAAACGGTAGATAACTAATATTTTTACAGTATGCATGAGGGTATGGTGGTTGATGACAGCTGTGATGTTCACAATCTTGTCTTGAATTCTCAATGTTGCATATCTCCTTTGCGTTTGTGAGTGTCAGAGACTCAGAATTATTCGGTACTGTAACTAGTACTCCTCAAGATTTTGCTTATGGATGTTGTTTACATGGTTCAAGTTACTACATGTCGACATTAGGCTGATATACACAAACCTTATCTAGATTTCTTGGGAAAAGAAAATTTTCTCCCCATCAACAATCCCAACCATCATTCCTCTTTCCAGACAAGTCTTGATGACTAATGACGTTGAATGGTGGTCCTACATGGGAGGAAAATA
This sequence comes from Agapanthus africanus, assembly GCA_030015575.1. Classification (NCBI taxonomy): domain Eukaryota; kingdom Viridiplantae; phylum Streptophyta; class Magnoliopsida; order Asparagales; family Amaryllidaceae; genus Agapanthus; species Agapanthus africanus. The sequence goes on from CM057351.1 coordinate 421,444,666, forward strand.
GACGGAGCGAGCCATAGGATTACTAAGTGCTAAAATAGTCCTTTTGTTTTGAAAGATGGTCTAATGAAATCTGCTACAGGATTACTAAGTTGCTAGTGCTAATGTGACAACAACCAATTACCTAGAGAGCATATGCAAATATTTTCAAAATAAAAGCGAAGGGGCTTTCATATTATTCATCTTTCTGTATATTATTGTGCAATTGGTTATTTACTTATTACAATTCTATCGTTTCACATGGATGGCGATGTCCATATATCTGGATATAATTATTTTTTTTCTAATATGTTCTATGTTGCAATTAGATGGATGAATGGCCAGTATCTGAGAACCCTTCCTTCAGACAAGCTTATCGAAATTTTAGGAGACCGATGGAAGAGCACCGGCATTCTCTTGGAATCTGAAGGCACATTTGTGAAGGTAAAACAATCAATTTTTTGCAGTAATTCCAAGTCAGGACAGGTCCAAGCAAACTAAGAAACAGCTAAAGCAAATATTAAAGATGTTTCATGATAATTAGTTGCTCGTTGCATAATGTTGTTTTTTCTATAATATATCCATGAAAACACTATATTTTTGTCTTTTTCTTGTGTATTGAACTATATTTCCTTTTATGCTCTTTATTTCAATCCCTGTCCGTACTGTCGGGAAGATTGTTTACAGAATGAGTCGTTAAAGTCAACCCCATATTTATTTTATATATGTTGGTTTTACAAGCTCTATAGTCTATATCCATTTATTACAGTTAATTTACACCTTCCTATTTCCTTTGTATTAGCATAATATATAACATGTGGACATGCTAATACGAGCAGTGCTATATGTGGTCAGGAAGCAACTGAGATATTAAAGGATGCAATTGATTTGGTGCCAGATTGCGATACTGCTCTGTCAAACTTGCTCTCTTATCCCTTACACTCCACCCTGGCCAGGTATATTCAGGATCCCCTTTCTTTTTTCAGAAAAGCTGGAACTACATTGTATGAAAATTTCCTAGAAACACCATTTTGACAAAACAAATACCCTACTCTGGGCACCTGTTGATTCTTACAACTGACTCCCTCTCAGGAAACGTAAAAGAATTATTTATACCAGTAGAGGCAAATAATATATAGTTAAAATAGTATGTTTTTCCTCAGCTTCATAGCTTGTGGTCATGTGCTCTCCCTAAATCCTGTTTTTGCATCACCTATTCATCTGCCATACTGCAAAGAAGTGCAGTCAGACTTTTTTGTCAGGAAAAAGAAAGAAAAAGAAAAAGAAGCTAGATTTAGTTACTAGATCTATTTTCTAGTGAATGATGAATGACATGGTTGTTGAGGTTGACAAGTCCCAAAAGTATTAAAATTGCCTAAACTTCCGTCGATACAGGTATTATCTTAATCAAAGTTTGTGATCTATGTTCAGTCTTATCCAGTGCCTTTTCTCAGCTTCAGATCCATATATCTATTCTAATTTGCGTTTCTTTGACTTTCTACTGAATAAGACTGGCTTACATGATGAAATATATACTACTTGCAGTTCTGAAGGTAAACCTGTTGTCGAAGATAAGCTTGCTGAGGTGGCTGCAAGTTTGATTTCGGCTTATAAAAGTGGAGAGCTCTTTAAAGCGTTAGAGGAAGGTCATACGGGCTGGAAGAATTGGGTCAAGAGCTTTGGCAAGTTATTGAAGCGCAAGGTTAGTTTTGTAGGATATAATTTGGAAGTTGCAGAAACAATTGTTTAAGCTTACACCGATGATTGAGATAAATATTCTGTGGCCATGCATATCTTTCTAATGTTGTCAATTTTGTTTATATTATTTGAGATCCAATATATTGCCTCAATAAAAAAAAAGGTCACATGTGCTTTCCAAGTACATGCTTTCTAAGTAATGTTTATGCTTTCTAAGCATAAACATTTACAATGATGAGGAATTATTTAGCGTATCATAAATTTGGCACATTAGTGATTACAATAAATTCTTTTAAAATAGCTTTCTGTTAGATTGCTCTGAGCATTATAACAGATCCTGATATTTCTCGTTTTTTAGAACGACAAAAGGTAAAGGGTTTTTTTATATCTCACCCCCAAAACTTCCATATTTCTAAATTTCATCTCTAAAAATTCATATTTCTAAATTTCACATCTAAAACCTTAAAGTAGTTCATATATCTCTCCTTAGTTAGTTTTGCAAAGTATCTTATATGAATATTCTATATTCTGGTACTCAAATTAACATACCGCTAAATGACTATTAAAAGACAAAAATACCCTTAAAGTCGTCTTCTTCCTTTTCAATTTAGGGGTAGAGTAGAATTTCTCTTCAATTTCAAATCAGGCCTTTTCTTTACATAAAAAAATTAGGGATTTACCTTTTCACACATTCATTTGTTGTAGATATGTAGAATATATTATGTTTCTTTTTTTACCAATTTCGATAACTCCAAAAATAAAAATGATCTTAAGTTTCAAATTGTGTGGAAAAAATGATACCCTATAATAAGTTTAAAGATGATGAAAGAAGAGGAAGGCTCATGATTTTTAAGGGAAAAGAAAGAGGAAACATACTTATAACTCGAGTTCTGATTAAAACAATAGTTAAATTCGGATGGAATATAGATAAAATGGATTTTTTTATTAACGTGTAAGTTTTAGGGGTGAAATTTGGAAATATGAATTTTTAGAAGTGAAATTTAGAAATATGGATGTTTTGGGAGGGGGAGATAAAAAAACCCAACAGTAAAATACGGAGGAAATAGCATCACCATTTTATTACAGCATCTTAGCACTTACAATGAAAGGATACTTTTGTCAAAAAGTTTTATATACAAAGCGACATTTACTGAACCAAATTTATGTTTTGTCCCCTAAATCTCAGTTGTGGTTTTTATGAGCAGGGAAAGACTCTCTTCATGCCGCTTAGGGTTTTGCTGACAGGAAAGCTCCATGGTCCTGACATGGGAAGCAGTATCATTTTGATCTATAAAGCCGGTAAATTTGGGGTGGTTTGTCCACAAGCTGGTTTCATAACATTGGACGAGAGGTTTAAAATGCTGAAGGAGATAGATTGGGAAGCATTCAGCTCAGAGGAAAAACATCAAGTGCCTGTTGCCACCATATCCTAATAACATCATTAGGTGCTGGATTTTCTCAGTTGAAGCATTATATATATATATATATATATATATATATATATCCCATGTGGAATAATATGCTGATGAGTGTAAATTGCAGTAAATTATAGGGATTTGTATTTCTTATATTTGTAAATTGCAGTAAATTAGATGATCCATTCTGTGGTAGACTTGAGATTGTTTGCATTATTTTTTACCCGTATTGTAGAGATCTACTTGAAACTTGAGTTGGTTGTTGATCTGTGGTATATTATTGTGAGAAATTTAAATTAATTTTTCCTGTACAAGCGTGATGGAGCTTCGGATCTCCTTCAGATACTGCCCTCCTGCGATGGCTGTCTTGGACGGCAGTGATTTGGTTTTGGAGTTTGTGGGTGAGAGTTTTGGAGTTTGTGGGTGTGGATCTCAATGGGTTGGTGTTGGACGCCGAGCTTCCTGCAAAGAAGTTCCGGGATGGGTGACCACCGTAGGACTTTTCGACGGTCAAGTTAGAGTCAAGGAATTGGAGCAGAGTGGCAGTGTGGCGTATTGATATATTTTGTGTTACCTGAGTCGTTTGAGAGGGGTTTATATAGGGGTCGTGTGGAGCGAGCGGGCGAGAGATCACCGCCGTTAATTACGCCTTCACGTTATTCTCGTCTTGAATGGCGGGATGCGTTTATCAATGGAGAGATGTGCTAGCGTGGGACGCAGATCATGAGGAGGTGGATATCTCATCCTCGCGATATATGCGAGGCCGTTGTGGGACGCATAGGATCTGTGTTCTCGGTAGGTCGGGGGAGGCCGAGGAAGCTCGGCACGTCGTAGACGAGCCTGGAGGCCGAGGAAGCTCGGCACGTCGGATGCCCGGAGATGAGCAAGGAGACTGAGATAGCTCGGAGGCGAGCTGTTGGTAGATTCCAAGGTGAAGGCGGAAGGCACTTATGGAGGTCTCCTGGAAGGTCGGACATATTCCTCGAAATGAATTCCCGAAAAGTCCTCACAATGCAACTCGTTTATCCCACCTCCATAGCTTTTGGGACACGTCATCCGCCACGTGTCGTAATCCGAGGAGACATCACTTGTGATCATCATCATTAGCCCCCCACTCTCGTTTCGACCTATCCAAGGGTCGGGTCGAGAGTGGTCTGCTTGGTCTTTCTTTTGTTCAATTTGGCGCCAAAGAATCGTAACGCGGATCGCCTGTGTACGGCACGGCGTTTGGTGGTCGCGTCATTTCGATCTTTTGGGCCCACGTGTCGCCTCGTGGCGCGTATCTCCTATGGCGTCAGCGGATCAAATGAAATGATCGCGCTTTAAAGAGGGGGTGCCATTTCAGTCGGTCGCCTGTTGGGATATAGGCCACATGTCGGGGATCGGTTGGCGGACGCGACAAGCTGTCGCTTGTCACCTGCAACCGAAGGGACGTCTTCAATGGCCGATCGATACGTGGAGCTCTGACGGCTGGCAGGCGCGGCACTTCGTTTTGGCGGGAGTCGATTTGGACCATTGGATGCTTTCCTTGGGGTGTATAAATAGGAGGGGACCCCTCTAGGGCCAACACTTCCGCCATAATTTACTTTCGTTGTCGAAAATTGCTCGGCGCTCCTTCCTTTTAGATCGGATCATTCGTGATTTTTCCTCGGCAAGCCCATTTCCTTGAATCAGGTTAGATGTCTTCATCTGAGGAGTCTGTAGAGATAGTTAGGGTTGAGTCAGACGATGAGGCTCCAGTTGTTGGAGCCAAGTCCAGTGGGTCTTCCTCCTCCTCGGCTTCAAATAGCCGAGAGGGTTCTTCTGCCGCGTCGTCTGTGTCGGGCTCACCCCTAGAGCCAGGGCTGCCCGTGTCGTTCGCCGTCGGGTAGCGACAAGGGCGCCTAAGGCGCGCATCAGGAACGCTCGCGATGCGCCCTCTATTTTGAGAAATGTGGATGAGCTTACAGAGATTCGGGCTCGATTTCATATTCCCTCCAATTATTCGCTTCGCTTAGCTAGAGGGGGTGAGCGGGCGGACTAGGTGCAGGGTAAGGAGATTGCCCTATATTTGGAAGCGTTCCGGGCTGGAATGCGTCTGCCTTTCTCAGCCGAGATATGTGGGGTGTTTCATTTCTTCCATCTTGCCCCGAGCCAGCTAGCGCCGAACTCGTGGAGAATTCTCCTCGGGTTTCTGGTCCGGTTGAAACTTAAAAATATCCCCTTCAGACCCTCCTCGTTTCCTTTCTCTGTTATAAGAATCACCCTGGCACCAACAAGGATGAGCCGAGCCGGGTGTGCTTTTCCTTAAAAAAACATAGGGGCAGGGTGGACGGGTCGGGTATGGTAGCCGTCCCTTCTTCCATCCATGAATGGAAGGAGAAGTTCATTTTTGTCGGGTCACCCGAGGGCGAGAATTGGCCTGTGCCTGCACAGTGACACATGGCCGACTGCCTGAGGGCGAAATAGTCATCTTCACCCGAGGCAAGGGTGGTGTCTTTGTGGGAGCTGATCCAGCGGGCCGACGTCCTGCTTTCTGAGCAGACCCTGAGCGGAGCTGGGCTCAGCCCTGTGCGCTTTCTGGGTAAGTTAGGACCGTAGACGATCTATTTAGACTTTGATGAATTTTCTTTGCCATTTTTGACGTCACTAACTCTCTTTATGTATTCCCCCATTTTTGTAGAGCAAATGGACCGATCCAAGTTCTTTGATGCCATGGTCGTAAAGGCCCAAAAGAAGACCGGGGGCGGATGCTCGTCCCGATCGGGTCCGAGCTCGGCCCCGAGGCCTGCCTCGCCGAGCAAGTCTTTAGCTACATCACCTCGAGTCTTCGAAGAGCGCCGCGGGGGGAGGGGGACAGAAGCATGTCTGGGATCCGGCGTCCCCGACGAGGGAGGAGGAGGAGGAGGCCGAGCCCATTGACGCCCCCCTAAAAAGGCACAAAAGGACAGTTTCTCGGGGGCCTCCTTCTACCGGGATCCTAATGCAGGAGGGGGACTTCTGCTTCGATGTGCCCTCGGGGCTCTCCGTCGCCGACAGCTTGCTTTTCGACATGGAGCAAGCAGCCGGGGGAAAGATTCCCCGGGGGACCCTGAAGGCCCAGGCGGCCACCATCGTTCAGGAGGCAGTTCAGATTGGTATCCTTTTTCCTTTAAGAATCTTCTTAAGCGTATTTTTTTTCCAGTTTGAACGTTTCTAACTCTTTTTGCTGCTTTTCCTCAGGTCCTCCACCATTGTGTTTTCATTGTAAATATGGAATCCGAGGAGATAGCCCCGACTATGAATAAGGCGGGCAAATCGTCCTCGTGGGAGGAGGATCTATGCCTTCGGCTGCAACAAGCGGAGGAGAAGATAGCCGCCCTCAAAGCTTGGGTGGTCGCCGAGGAGCCGACGAACTCCATGTATAAGGAATCTCACCGACTTCTGCGTGAATCCAACCGGGCTATACAGACCAAGTTAGAGGAGGTTGGTAACCTCTATAACGCAATGAAGTAGTCGAGGGACGTCAGCAGGAAGGACGCCCGGGTGGTGCTCGAGGCCGTGAAGCTTGCCGAGGTCTGGGCGGTGAAGTCCGTGGAAAGGTATAAAGCTTCGGACCAGTTCTACGCCGACCTTGGCGATGCTTCGGCCATCGTTTGGTACCAGGCTCTCGACGCCGTTAAGGCGTTGGTGCCGGAGTTTGTTGACAGCGAGCTCCGGGTCCAGTACTCTCTCTCCGAGGATGCACCGCAGGTGGAAGTTGCCGGGGCGGCCGCCGGGGGTGAGGCTGTCGGTGGAAGTGCCGACCCAGAGGTCGCCGTTTTGGTCCCCGACGTTGGCGTCGAGCAGGACGAGATCCTCCCCGAGCCTACGACTTGAGCTTTCCTGCCTAGGGGATTTTCTCTCTCTCTTTTTTTTCAAAGTTTTCTAAGCCTCCGGGTGTTTTTGTACTGCTGAGGAGCTTAGAATGCCTTGTATTTATTTTCGGTTCATAAAGTGCACCTTCTTCTTCATTGTCCAAATGTTTAGCTCACATACTTTTGTTTGTATCTTCATTCTGCAAGTATATTTAGCTCTTCAATAGCCTCATCCCGCGAGTGTTAGGTCGTGGGTTGGTGTCCGGCCTTTTTATGTGACGATCGCGCGTCGAGTGTAAGTCGAGTAATAGAAGGTCGGTACCTTCCCGTTCTCCGGAGTCGAGGTAGCGATCGTTCATTTAGCATGAATCGAAAAATAGCTATGTTAGAATAGGTCGGTGTTCACACCAGAATATTGCTTTTACTACCGCCCATTCTTATGCTCGTTTGCTTATCGGTAGGTACTCTTGAGCCGTATTTTCTAGTTATTTGCAGGATACTGGTTCTCAGCTCTAAACAGTGAAATTCATGGAAAAGCACGACAAATTCCGGATTACTGCCAACCACAGATAAAACACGGGTCTCCGCCCTCTATCCGTGTTGCCGCACACCAGCTTAAGGGGCAAAATGGCAAATCGTTTGTTATTTTCATGCACAAAGCACAATGTCAACACAAAATCCAAGAAATCTACGCGGAGCTCAAGGAAATCATGGCAAAAGATCCACATCACATCACATTTTTGATATGCTGAAATTCTGGAAACATTGTGAAGAGATTCTGAGAAACGACATATACCACACTGAAGAGTATAGAAAACCAGGGATACCGACAAAAATACAAGTCCTAACTCCTCTTTATGGCCGCGGTTCCGCGGCATAAGCGCGCTTAGGCCGCGGAACCGCGGCCGTATAGGCTCCGCAATTGTTTATTTTTCAGGGATATTTTGGTAACTCTATTTGGGTTCAGAATGTTGCCCTAGGTTCTCTGTTTCCTGCCTATAAATAGCTCAGAACTTGCCAAGCCATGGTGTTCTTTTTCATGTCCTCTTTTTGTTAGCTTTTAGTTTTCTTCTTCTTCTTCTTCTTCTTCTTCATCTTTCCTCCATTAAATTGTTGTGAGAGCTTTTGAGTGGATGTTAAATGAAGATGAGAGTTTTTGTATCATTCTTTTTGCTTAGCTTCCCCCTAAGCTCTCTACCTTAACTTGATCTTGCAACCTCTTAAGTGAGCTTGCAAGTTTAAGCTTTGGTCATTGATCTCAAGGGGTTGTATCATTTTGTTCTCTCTTTTGTGCTTCATGCTCCATGAGTTCTTTGCCTCTTCTTGATCTTGCAACCTCTTAATTGAGCTTGCAAGTTTAAGATTTGGTTATCGAACCCATGTTTTGTATTTGGTTCTATGGTTCGTAGTTTCATTTCTTGCTTATTTCTTTCTTGCTTTTTATTACCTTACTTTACTTTCATGCACTTAAATTCCATGCACTTTTAATTACTTGCTTGTAATCTTTTCTTTTCTTTGTTTGTCTTTTCTTTTGCTCTTTTTTTTGTTCATTTTGTGAATGGTTGTAATTATTGTTGTTAAGAATAAATACGATATTGTAAGTTAATGTTTCTTTGTTCATTTCCTTTTCCCGTTATTTTCCTTTGAACTCCGTCCAAACGTTACGCAAGCGCTCCGTTAGGCACCCTACCCTACCAAGGTAACGGTGATTCCTAACCGCGACCGGTTGTGTTCGGTTTGGCCGGAGGCGAAAGCAAGAGACAAGAACGGAAGGACAAGGGTCAATAAGCCGGATTCCACGAATACCGCGCTTAAATCCCCTAATCCACGTTGTTGCCGATTGCTCTAGCTTCAATTGGTCAAGACTCGGCTCAAAGGTTTTGAGTACGGATTTCTTTAGCTTACACTTTCGTATCTTTTTTAACAACTTTATACTTGCATATAAAACACATAGGTTAGAACTGAACAAACATATACAAATTCTTCATTGACTTGTCTAAAACTCGAACGGACATACAACCATCTCCCTGTGGATCAACCCGTGCTCAATCGGCTAGCTGCATAGCGACACCGTCCTGATCGCGGTTATAACTTTAGAACTTTGAACATCCAACACGCCAAAAGCGTGCGATCAAATGGCGCCGCTGCCGGGGAGACGGTAGCGTATTTTCTTTCTTATTATTCGGGTTAATATTCTTTTTGTATATATTTATAAATAAAAAAAAATCTTTTTGTTATTTTTGATCATTTTTTTGTGCAAGTGTGCAGATTTTTGCGGATTTGCAAACTGCGATTGTGGGGAGCAAAGTGTACGTTCAAGGTTAAGGTGATTACGAAGTACAGTGCCAAAGATCCGGGTAGTTTGACCCGTGCAAGCGAACTTTTTCAAGCTTACCGGAATTGATTCAACGGGGGCTTCCTAATTCAAAAACTTTACGGTACGTATTTCTTAAACACCTTCTTCTCAAATCCGACGCATCCAATATACTATTCTTTGCAGGATTCTTTGCAAATTCGCTAGCAAATGCTAAAAAATTGACAAACGCTAAAAAATTGACTAACCCGTATTTGTTGCAGTGCCGTGCTTAATATAAAAAACGATTGTTTGATTCTTTATAGAATTTTTATTGAATTGCGCATTGCATACATTAATACGGACTTAAGGGCAAGCGAACCCCACAACATACGGTAAAGGATTTCATCACCTTTTCCGTGGCCCACAAATCACGAACTTGAGCATAACGTTTACCCGCACAAACTTTAAAAGAAACTAGACTTTGAGCCTTAAGGACTTCGCGCTCACTAGGAGAAGTTAACTGTGTTTAGAACCTCGCTTAACGGTACATTGTTTACGGGGTGTCTAGGAAAGTGTTAACGGCGAAACCGCCAAAAGAGAAAGGGTTATTTAATTAAGGACTTTCGCGAAAGCGTCGGAAAACCTCCCCTTATCTTTGCACTTACCTGGCCTCGTGATCAGTGTATCTTGAGCCCGTTTCTCGACACAGTTTTACTTCGACAATCAAGTTCTGGAGCAGGTCTAGTTGACCGAGGTGAACCCTAGAACGATTAGGTGTGTGGTATTTTTGTGTCGTGATTGTTTTTGGTCCAGATTCTTTTTGTGTGTATATTTCAATCTTTTGTTAATAGCTAACTAAAAAAAAACTAACTAAAAAATTAAAAAAAAATCACATTCTTTTTCCCTTCCTTTTCTCTTCCTTTCTTTCTTTCTCTCTTCATATCATGGGTACCCAACCTCGCAAAACTCTTGCCGAACTTTGGTACCCACAACCAGACATAACTTCTTACGGTTCTTGCTTTGGCCGAACATCGAACGACCCCTCCATGCCCAAAATGTCATTGAAAGATCGCATAGACGCGTCTAGGACAAACACTTGCCCTCCGCATTCCACTTTGTATCAATCTTTTCAACCTCCCGCACCCGCTTATGTTGATACCCCTTTTGCAAGTCGTCCTTTGTCCATCGCTGAACGTATTGAACAATCTCATAGCCGATCTTTCACTCCTTTCACCACTTCAAATTCTTGGGATCAACAATTCCATTCACTTTCGTATCCAAATGTTGATCCTACCCCTGTCCAGCCATTCAATTCCTACCAGTCCTACCCGACTTTTACACCTTCCCTAGATATTGCTTCTGAACCGCCATTTAGGAGTTTTCAGTATCCAAACAACTTTGAATCTTTTACTGAAACCCCTTCACAACCCATGTCTAGTCTGGAACAGTCATTGGAAGATTTTAGGGTAGCGTCGTACCAACAGATGATGGATTTGAATGCGTCCATGGTCGCTCTCATACAACCTAGTGACCCGATAGCTAGTTTTCAACTAGCTCCAAATTTTCCAATGTATGAAGAGGCGGTAGGACAGGTTGAGAATTTGAGTGGAGAGAGTGAGATGTACCGCCTTCCGAATCAAGCCTACCCGTTTCAACTTGAATCCCACTCCGGTTTTGATTGTCTATCTAGTGTTCCAAACGATTCATTGATTAAAGATAGAACAGATAATGAGTTGTGTGATTTTGTAGTGTTTGATTTGCCCGATTGTGAAGGGTCCTTTTCGAGTGAAACCACACCCAATCCTTTTGACCTCTACACCTCCACTCTAGAACCAGAATTGATTAATATCCATGCTTTTGTTGAGGTGTCTGAGAATATTGATTTTCACTTGATTGAGGATATTGACGCCGGGAATATTTTGGATGATGAACCCGTCGATTTGGATGAGTTTTTCTCTCCAATTCATCATCCCGAGTCATTAAATGTTTTTCCCGAACTTCATATGCGTCTTGATTTTGATGATAAATGCATGGATGAGCTAATTTTTGAGGAGAACATTGAGAAATTTTTTGAGGATGAACCAGTTTTAATTGATGAGTCGGATTTTCCAATTCATCCTGTCCCTTCCATTGACTGTGTACCCCCTCCCGAACCTTTACCTGATACCCCTCCTCGATCACTTTCCTCTACCCTTTCCATCGTTCCGACCTTGCAAGTAACCGTATCACTTCCATTTCCATTGTCTGGTTTACCAAGTTCGGCGTACCCATGGTTTCTCACGAATCTTGAGGGATTTGACCCAATTTCTCGCCATATTGATAGATTAGTACAATCCATATTTTCACATCGATCATTACAGATTGTACTCATTTATTCAATCCATTTCCACCCTCAAGTTCGTATTCCACTTCTTTCTCCCTTCCGCCATTCTTCTCCTCATATACCTACACCGTATACCACTTCTATCTCCATACGGTCTCGCGTATTCTCCCTCTCTTTTCTTTACGCCTTCTTCCACCAACCTGTACATTATAGCGATAAAATCTTTGAATGGTTGGTGCTCACTTTTGGCCTATGTAAGGCCTTGTATAGTTTGAAACTGTTTTCTTTCCCCCTAATCCTGAACTTCACCGCTTAAACAGTGGAAACACTGTTTCACTTAAGTTTGGGGGGAACCCTTTTTTGTATATATCTTTTTTGGTTTTCTTTTTGTTTTGTATAAAAATTTCTTTTGGAGAGAGCCGACAATTTTGACCCTCTTGGTGTAGCCTGACAGTGAGGGCACTGTCAAGTTTAAGTTTGGGGGTGTGCTCGGTAAGCTTTCTACCTTCGCATTCATTTGTATATTTTGTATTTGCATACCTATTTAAAAATCCATAAAAATCAGAAAATTTTCTAAAAACATAAAAACTTTTTGTCAAGTTAGCTAGTGGGAGAACTCTGATTCAACATTTCGACAGTTTTGTTTGATAAGATAAGAATAATTAAATCTTATTTTCAGATTTTGAAAACCTGAAAGATAACTCTCCTTTGAAGTTAACTATAGCTGATATATGTCTTTACATCACACTACACGTGTCGTGAGTTTTGGAAATTAGATGACAAGTCTTTTGTATCTAAATACTTTTAAATGGATAAATGATTTTCTGAGGATCAAATAGGTTTGTTCTGAAATAAGTAATATCAAGAATAGTTTATGAAGTGAAGCGAAAATGAAGGAATGTTATTGATACCTTAATTGGAACTAATTCTGAAAAATAACCCATCTGGAACTTGATTGGAATGATTGCACACCTAACCCACTGAAACACGTCTTTTATCCAAAAAATAACTGAACTGCCGGTTATATCTCCGTTCGCATTGAATCATCATGATTTTCACGCTAAATTGTCTTTTGTTTTTGGGCCTAGGTAACTTGAGTAATTAAGTCCGCTGGGGTGTCTCTACACCTAATGCCCTAAAGCCAACTGGTTTGGGTGCATTGGCCCAAACTTCGTTATGAAGACTAGAAAGTCCAGATTAAAACAAAGTCAAGCAAGTGTTCACTCCGAGTTAAAATTCCTAACGGTTTTTTGTGTGAGAATAATCTTGACAAAAAACAGGTTTTTATAAAAAAATATTTCTAGCGGAGATATAAAGGTTTTATTCTATGATAAAGACTATTGCACGTTCACAGAGGTGTGTATGAAATGAAAACAAGAAAAAAGTGGAGTGAAAAATAAAACCTAGTTTCCTGTTAAGGAAGATAGAAATTCTGAAGTTGAAACTTTACTGGAAAACGAAACTTGAAAAATGCTTAACTCTTTATAAAACTTATGTGATCCTTTTAAATTTTTTATCTGGGCTTTATTGTGTGGCATGATGACTTTAATCAATCTTTCTGGAACTTAACGACACTAGTTGCACTGCACATAAAGACATATAAAATTTTTAGTTAAATAAGAAGCGAGGTGTGAAAAATAAGGGTTCGATAGTCTAGATTTAGGATCATAGAGTTGTTATTTTCTGAAACAAAACTTTAGGGTTTGAATCATAGTTATTTCGCAAAACTAGCTTGACCGGATTTTGTGGGTAGTATCCACTGAAAACCCTTAGGAGACAACACTCCTCCTACTAGGGACACCTAGAGGTTTAACGGCTTGTTGCACATGCTCAGTGCAATCGTGTTCCCTGCGAAAGTGAGGTTAGGATTCTTTTTTGTGAATAATTGGTTTTGCTCGGGAGGAGCAAAAGTTAAGTTTGGGGGTATTTGTTCACACCAGAATATTGCTTTTACTACCGCCCATTCTTATGCTCGTTTGCTTATCGGTAGGTACTCTTGAGCCGTATTTGCTAGTTATTTGCAGGATACTGGTTCTCAGCTCTAAACAGTGAAATTTATGGAAAAGCACGACAAATTCCGGATTACTGCCAACCACAGATAAAACACGGGTCTCCGCCCTCTATCCGTGTTGCCGCACACCAGTTTAAGGGGCAAAATGGCAAATCGTTTGTCATTTTCATGCACAAAGCACAATGTCAACACAAAATCCAAGAAATCTACGCGGAGCTCAAGGAAATCATGGCAAAAGATCCATATCACATCACATTTTTGATATGCTGAAATTCTGGAAATATTGTGAAGAGATTCTGAGAAACAACATATACCACACTGAAGAGTATAGAAAACCAGGGATACCGACAAAAATACAAGTCCTAACTCCTCTTTATGGCCGCGGTTCCGCGGCATAAGCGCGCTTAGGCCGCGGAACCGCGGCCGTATAGGCTCCGCAATTGTTTATTTTTCAGGGATATTTTGGTAACTCTATTTGGGTTCAGAATGTTGCCCTAGGTTCTCTGTTTCCTGCCTATAAATAGCTCAGAACTTGCCAAGCCATGGTGTTCTTTTTCATGCCCTCTTTTTGTTAGCTTTTAGTTTTCTTCTTCTTCTTCTTCTTCATCTTTCCTCCATTAAATTGTTGTGAGAGCTTTTGAGTGGATGTTAAATGAAGATGAGGGTTTTTGTATCATTCTTTTTGCTTAGCTTCCCCCTAAGCTCTCTACCTTAACTTGATCTTGCAACCTCTTAAGTGAGCTTGCAAGTTTAAGCTTTGGTCATTGATCTCAAGGGGTTGTATCATTTTGTTCTCTCTTTTGTGCTTCATGCTTCATGAGTTCTTTGCCTCTTCTTGATCTTGCAACCTCTTAATTGAGCTTGCAAGTTTAAGATTTGGTTATCGAACCCATGTCTTGTATTTGGTTCTATGGTTCCTAGTTTCATTTCTTGCTTATTTCTTTCTTTTTTTTATTACCTTACTTTACTTTCATGCACTTAAATTCCATGCACTTTTAATTACTTGCTTGTAATCTTTTCTTTTCTTTGTTTGTCTTTTCTTTTGCTCTTTTTTTTGTTCATTTTGTGAATGGTTGTAATTATTGTTGTTAAGAATAAATACGATATTGTAAGTTAATATTTCTTTGTTCATTTGCTTTTCCCGTTATTTTCCTTTGAACTCCGCCCAAACGTTACGCAAGCGCTCCGTTAGGCACCCTACCCTACCAAGGTAACGGTGATTCCTAACCGCGACCGGTTGTGTTCGGTTTGGCCGGAGGCGAAAGCAAGAGACAAGAACGGAAGGACAAGGGTCAATAAGCCGGATTCCACGAATACCGCGCTTAAATCCCCTAATCCACGTTGTTGCCGATTGCTCTAGCTTCAGTTGGTCAAGACTCGGCTCAAAGGTTTTGAGTACGGATTTCTTTAGCTTACACTTTCGTATCTTTTTTAACAACTTTATACTTGCATATAAAACACATAGGTTAGAACTGAACAAACATATACAAATTCTTCATTGACTTGTCTAAAACTCGAACGGACATACAACCATCTCCCTGTGGATCGACCCGTGCTCAACCGGCTAGCTGCATAGCGACACCGTCCTGATCGCGGTTATAACTTTAGAACTTTGAACATCCGACACGCCAAAAGCGTGCGATCAATCGGTGTTGGCTTATCCTTCTTTGACGTGGGCGTTGGATCTATCTTTTCTTAGGGCAGGAACCTACCCCACAGGACGAGCCGAACATGAGTATGTTCAGTGGCCTATTGGTGAGGGCTTTAGATTCTTAGCGTTGATGGGTAGGAAGTTACCCGCTAGGGATGGACCGGACAAGAAGCTGATCGGTGGCCTCGCAATGAGGGCTTTAGATTCTTAGCGTTGTTGGGTAGGAAGCTACCCTCTAGGGATGGACCGGGCAGGAATTTGCTCGGTGGCCTCATTAAGAGGGCTTCAGATTCTTAGCGTAGATAGGTAGGAAACTACCCGTTAGGGATGGACCGAGTAAGAAGCTGCTCGGTGGCCTCGTATGAGGGCTTCAGATCCTTAGTGTAGATGGGTTAGAAGCTACCCATTAGGGATGGGCCGGGCAAAAAGCTGCTTGGTGGTCTCGTTAAGAGGGCTTTAGGTCCTTAGCATTATTAGGTAGGAAACTACCCGCTAGGGACGGACCGGGCAGGGAAGCTGCTCGGTAGCCTCGTTAAGAAGGCTTCAGGTCCTTAGCGTAGATGGGCAGGAAGCTACCCGCTAGGGGTGAACTGGGCAGGAAGCTGCTCGGTGGCCTCGCAATGAGGGCTTCCGATTCTTAGCGTAGATGGGTAGGAAGCTACTTTCTAGGGATGGACCGGGTAGGAAGCTACCCGGCGGCCTCGCGAGGAGGGCTTTCGAGTTTCCCCTGGGCCCTCGCAGGGTGTCGTTCAAACTTCCGCGGGCCGCATTGGAGGGAGTGAGGGCATCGTTCAACCTTCCATGGGCCGCATGACTGCCTTTGAAGACAGGCATGGCCGACACATGGCCGTTCTATATCGGGAAATTGAGACGCCCCGCGATTCGCGTCGCTGCGCGAGTAAACTTTCGGCCGTTGGAAGATTTTGCTGAGGCTATAAATAGCGAAGGTATGTTGGCTTCTTTCTAGCCTTGTGTTTCTGAAGATGGTCGGGTGTCCGTATGTGCTCATCAGGGAGATCATTTCTCGTGACGATGTGTATCTTTATAGCCTCGATCGCTTTGAACAGATGTACGAGACGGTGATAGACCGCGTGGAGGGCCACTTTGGACGCCTTCTTCCCCGGCGATCTCCTCTCCTTCAACTGCTCATTTACGCGATCTAGAGGTTATCCCCGGGTCTGCACAATGACCTATCTCCGCGGTTGAGGGACGAGACAATCGAAAAGTTGCACTCGCTCTACCATCTCGGCCTAATCTCGCAGAGCAGGCGGGAGTGGTCGGTGGGTCATCTTCTGGAGTGTTTCCATAAGAGACAGATCGTTGCTTCTTGCTTGTCGGATCAGGCCCCCGACACTTCCGTGGCATTTAGAGTCCATGAGCACCGTAGAGGGAGCGAGCGGAGGAAGCTCCGGCTCGGCTGCAGGAGATCTGCTCGGAGTACCATCAACAATACTTTCTTGATCCCTGCCCCCTCTATTGTAATTATTGTAAGGCTGGGGAGCCTATAATACCCTTTAATTAATAAAGTTTGTTTTTGGCGCTAGGCTGTTGTCTAGTTTTTCTCTTCTCGTACAATTTTTAAACTGTAACTAAATGCCAACATGAACAACTTTATTTATTTTAGAAAGAGGGTATAGATACATTCTTTTTGTTTTTACAACTTGAGCTTTTCAGCGTTGTAAGGCCGGGAAAAATCATAGCCCCGGGTGTCCTGCAGGTGGTATGCCCCGCCGAACAATGCCTCTTTCACAAGGAAAGGTCCATCCCATTTCTGGAAGAACTCTGTTCCCTTCCGAACGGCGGCCAATACATGGACGTCTCGCCTGGGGTTCGGGGCAGATGCTAATTGGTGCTATCCGTCCACCTCTCCGAAGATGCCAAGTTGATTTATGGCGCCATGTATCGAAGGTTTGAACGGATGCGTCCGATGTAGCAGACTTCGTCAGATTCCCCCTCGCTTGAGGGGTTTTTCTTTTATTGTGGGGACGCTCTTCCCTGCAGGCGCAAGCCCCTACAGTTAATTACGCTACCGCGTTGCGGTAACAACTTTCTCCTTCTCCAGATGGTCACTTCGTGTCTTGTGTGTTTGTTTTATTTATGGTTGCCCGTGGATTGTATACGGAGACTGAGTTATGTCGTCGCCCGTAGGACGTGGACTAGTCCAAATCCGTATTTATCTTAGATTTGGGTTTGGGGGTTTGGTTTGAGGATACGTTAGCCATATTTGAGGCTAAGATCAACTCAAACGTTTGTTAAGGATACGTTAGTCTAACTTGAGACCAAGATCAACTTAACGGGATCGTTTAGATCCGACAAAAGAGCATTTGGGGCTCTATTGTTCCAGTTTAGGGACATAGTGGTCCATTGAATGTATGGCCGTCGGGACCCATCACCTCTCTGACGACGTTGAAGGATTACAACGACAAATGTCAGAGGAGTTCAGAGATATACCCTTGAGCCAAAGTTGATTGGGGGATCTAGAGTCCAATTTGGGACTAAAGTCTGTTTGAGTGTTTAAGAATACGTTAGCCATATTTGAGGCTAAGATCAACTTAAACGGTTGTTAAGGATACGTTAGTCCAGTTTGGGACTAAGATCGACTTAACGGGATCGTTTAGATCCGACAAAAGAGCGTTTGGGCTCTATTGTTCCAGTTTAGGAACATAGTGGTCCATTACCAGTTTAGGGACATGGTGGTCCAAGTTCCAGTTTAGGGACGTGGTGGTCCAAGTTCCAGTTCAGGGACGTGGTGGTCCAAGTTCCAGTTTAGGGACATGGTGGTCCATTACATGTATGGTTGTCGGGACCCATCACCTCTCTGAAGACGTTGAAGGATTACAACGACAAATATCAGAGAAGCTCAGAGATGTACCCTTGAACCAATGAGTTGGTTGAAAGAACAGATGTGCTCAGTTCAAGATGATTTGAGGACTTATGGCCAATTTGGGCTAAGTCCAATGGTGTTCGAAATATTGGCTCTCTGTTGGTCCATTGAAGGAGAGGCTTTGCCTCTAGAAACTTAGCCAATTGGGCTAAAGCTAGTGTTAAACACTAGAGGTCACCAGTGTTGAACACTGGGAATAAGATTAACAAGTTAGTGTTAAACACTAAAAAATAATCAATGTTAAACACTAGGAACAAAGTCTCCAAATTAGTGTTAAACACTAAGAAAATCAGTGTTAAACACCGAGGACAAAGTCTTCAGATTAGTGTTAAACACTAAGGAGAGAGGGGTCGCGTGTGGACACGTGAGAGCGCCCTGATTCCCTTTATTTTATTCTGCAGATCAGTGTTTAACTCTTTTAATTCTGGCGGCCATCACGTGTGAGCACGTGATGAAGGCCCTCGCTCTTGTCTGTTAGAATGCTCATTAGGGGTCACGTGGTGACACGTGAGGGCGCCCTAAATGTGGAGCCAGATCTCCTTTTCTTCGTTCTGTAAATAAGCGTTAAACACTTTTTATGTTTTCTTTGGAGCATCACGTGCCGCCATGTGAGGAGGATTAGTGCTCTGATTGTTAAAGCATCAGCCAAGGGGTCACGTGGGAGCACGTGAGAGCGCCCAAGGCCTTTATTTCTTTTGCTTTTTCTTTCTGTGTTTCGGGGGTCACGTGGAGCACGTGATGCACTGCCTCAAAGGGCTTTCCGTAGATCTTTTGGGGGGGGTCACGTGGTGACACGTGACCCTGCTTTTCTGTAGTTGTTTAGAAGATCTGTTAATCCCTTCCAGGAATCAAATTCCTCGCAGGGTTGAACCCTAACAATAATTTCAGAGGAATTAAATTCCTAGTTCCTTTTGAAGAGTTGAACTCTGAATTTTCTGTAGGAATTAAATTCCTCATATATGTGAAGAACCGAATAGGGTTAAACCCTAATAAAAGCTTTAAGGAATTAAACCCCCACTCTCTGTTAGAGAATTATTCTGGGGAATAAGATTAAGGGAATTAAATTCTTGTTGTTTTAACAGAACTAAGTTCTTAACTAGGGTTAAACCCTGATTCTTTTCATTCTGAAGGAATTAAATTCCCATAACACAGGGTCAAACCCTAATTTATTTTGAAGGAATTAAATTCCTATAGTTCTGTGAGAATTAAATTCTCGTGCTTCCATTCCCTCTCTATGCTTTGGATCTGCATGGCAGGATCTCAACCCTTTGAGAATTAAATTCTCAACTCAAGGGGAGATGTGCACTTTACAGATCCTCCGCCAAAGAGAGAAGAAATATGTCCCTCTGTTTTACATCGGAGTTCAACTCTGTTGAGAATTAAATTCTCTTTCTTTCAATGAAACCTTCCCTTTCTTACCTAGGGTTTTCTTTTGCAGAAGATCCAAATTCCTCTCAAGTATCAAGGCTCTCTCTCTTTTCTTCCCTCTGCATATATCTCTCTCTTGTGTGTCTCTTGGCTCCTATTTATAGGAGAAGCAGCCGAGTCAATTAGTTTTGGTGGATCTTTCATTAGGAGATTTGATTTGTATCCATCATTCGTTTTGGGCCTTTGGATTATTAGGTGAATTTTACTCACCATTAGATTTTAAATCCAGAGATTCTCCTCTGTTATTTTGGTTAGATTTTACGGGGAAATCTTTCCAAATTCGAGATTTTCCCATAGATAGATGATATTTAATCATCTTTAATTCAATCGGTTGCTTTTGGAAAGATTTGAGAGGTCTTTTCTCAGAATTTAATTCTGTTAACAAATGGGCTTTGAAGTCGGTCACGTGTGGCCACGTGACCCTTGGTCACGTGTGGGCACGTGACCCCCTTGGAACGAGCCTTCTTCTTTCTTTTTGCGCTCTGTCTTCTGGTTGCTGCTTAACCGTCACGTGCCATCACGTGACCCCTGGTCACGTGTGAGCACGTGACCCTCGTCTAGACTCTTTTTCTTGATTTAACCGGAGAATAAGTCTGCTGCTTTTGAGTATCACGTGCCAACACGTGACCCTGGTCACGTGGGAGCACGTGACCTCTTTTGGAGCCCTTTTCCTTGATGTACGGGAAGCTGAATTTGCCTTGCCGATGCTTTTAAATGTCACGTGCCAACACGTGACTGCTGGTCACGTGGGAGCACGTGACCTCTTCTGAAGTCTTTTTCTTGATTTGATCAGGGAACCGTTGTGTCTTTGCCGCTGCTTTTAGATGTCACGTGCCGACACGTGACTGCTGGTCATGTGGGAGCACGCGACCCTTCTTCGTAACCTTTCCTGATTTTAAATCAGGAAACAAATGCCCCCACAGCGTTGTTCTCATGTGTTTGCACGTGAGTGCAACGCTGTCACTCTATGTGACCGTTGGATTCTTCTAGGGATTCAGGGAGATGAAGCGTTTCCATCACATCTTATAAATATAGGGGTCATCTCAGGGACGCCTCCACTTTGCTTGTCTTTCTCCTTGCAAACTTTCTCTGAGAATTTAATTCTCTTCTTTCAGAGCTTAGTTCTCTGCCTTGAAACAATTTTCAGAGTTTAACTCTGTTTGAAAGGACTTCTTTCCCTCAGGTAATGTTCTTGGGCAAACGATGGACTTTCACATTCTTCTGGATTTTAAATTCAAAACAAGAGTTTTACTCTTTTAATATGAACCCATTTTCTTCAAATTCATCAACAGGAACAGGAAGCCATTTAATCTTCAAACTGTAGCTCTCTTAGGGCTTAAGCGGTCTTTAGGGAAATGATGATGACAATCTATGGATTTTAATTCCTTCCCAAAAATGTCTTTTGGGAATTTAATTCCCTTTTCTAAAAGGAATTTAATTCCTGTGAAGAACTCAGTTTCTTCACATGGAGCCTTCTTGGGGCCTTTTGGCCTGAGGTTGTCCTTCTGCAATTGATGGAACAGGAGTTTTGTAATGATATCTTCTGTGGGAATTTAATTCCTTTGATCCTGTTGGATCTGTTGTGGGGCCCGAGACAGATTTGTCTTCTAGGGGGGATGTGTAAGGTCACCTGAATCTCAGTCTTTATTTAATGAGGATATTCCCTTTGTTTTATTAGAGCTATTTGGTCTCATTATTAATGAGCCGTCATCCGGATTCTGTGGGGCCCATGTGTTTTGTAGCCAATAGTCCCAGAAAACTCTTCTGTTGCTTTCTTTAACTAGTCTTCATGTTCATGCATGGATATATATCGCTGACTTTGCTTTTAACGGTCTCCTTTTATTGGATTTCAGGTGCGATGGCTTCTGTTCCCTGCTTTCCCTTTTCCCGCTCGGAGGCTGCTTTTCCTCAGTCGCCATCTGATGAGGAAGCGATGGCGATGATCCGGGCCCATGACCCGAACTGTACCAACCTTCTTCAATGGGGGTCTTGGTATAGTCAGATTATTCAGGGTCGCCGGAGTTTTCTTTGCGCGGTACCGATGGAGCCCACTTTCCCATTCTTACCGATGGATCCTCCGAGGACGGTTTTTGCTGTGGAAATGCCCAACTGGACTCCAACGGGGAGGCTCGAGCCTTTGACGACCGGTATTCCGAACCATCCAATCCCGGCCATAGACATCTTGGGGAGGCGTATCTGCCAGGGTGAGGCCCACCCGTGGGGGCAGATCTATAAGATAGGGCTCACTCCCCGACACCCTACGGGCTATCTTCTCTGGGCTCGCTACATCCTTGCCACCCATCATGCACGGCTGCAGAAGGTCGGGCTTTATCAGGAAATATACGCGTCACTCTTCCATTATAAGTCCCCGCATGTCTGGTGGGTTAAGGCGTTTTTGAACCAATGGAATTTTCCCACCAACACTTTCATTCTAGGAGATCGCGAGGTCTCGATCTCTCTTGTAGAATTTTATGAAATCTCGGGATTGCCAATCAGGGGTGCACTGTATGAGGAGTTGCTGCCTCCTGACGAGTATGTCTTTGAGCCCGAGTCTGCACCGGCTGACGGCTTGTCTGTTGAAAACGCCATTCGCCACAAGCGTCCCAGTTTGATCAAGGAGCTAGGTATCTTCGACCGATTGTTCACCGAATCCGAAGAGCAGGGCGTTACTTTCAAGAGCTTCATTTCTTGTTTCCTTCGCGAGGAGGTCGTGTCGAAGACAGCTCCGAAGTTCGCCAACATTAGAGACCCCTTTGGGTTTGGTCTGAAGAAGCTGCCGACCACCGAATCGGATCTACCTCAATACTATATCCCCATCATGTCGCCGGTGTCTTTTGAGTCCATTGCAGCACCCGGTATTGACGAGGAGACGTTCTTCGTGGGTTTTGTCAGTGTCTGGCTTAGTTGGTTTGTCATCCCCATGCATCGTCGTTTTATGAGGGCTTCGGTTATCTACCCGGCTCATTGTATAGCTGAGGGGACGCGGTTGGCCATCGGTATCCCGGCGTTGGCGCATCTTTATCACGGGTTGGGCACCGCAGCTAATACCTCTACTCCCGGCGTGGATGTAGTAAACTTTTCGCTTCATTATTTCACGTCCTGGGTCGAAATGCATGTGCTGGGGGCTTTTGCCATGCATTAAAGGCCTTCGTTTTACGATGCTTATCCCTTCCCACGACTTATGCGATTAGTGGATGCTTCTGCCGCCGACCCGACTCAGTTCTGGGCTATTCGGGTGCTGATTTCTCCTTACGCTGCTGCTGGCGGGATGGTTTTCAATGATCGGGTCTTGTCTACTCCCTCAGGTCCAGTTCAACAACTCTGGGATCTGTCAAAAGACAACGCACCTTCTTTGAAGCCCCGGGAGGCTGCGCACTTATATACAATTAGACCGGGCTACTTGGTGTTTCGCCAGGACAGTGCAGCTCTTTTCATGCGGTACAATCCGCATCGATTTGCCCGACAACTTGGATACGACCAGGGTGTTCCTTTTGAGGCTTTTATAGTCGCCCCAATCCCTTCGCTCGATGCCATTCGCGATGCCGCTCATCATTTCATGAGGCTAAACACCGGCTCCCACTTCATTGTACCTGAAGCTGAATACCTGCCCCGGTGTGTGGGCGCGTTTACGGGTTGGTATCTTCATCGGGTCAGCCCAATCATTCTTGAGGAAAGGAGGGTGCTTCTTGGCCACGATGCCCTTCCTCTGGTTCTAGGAGCTAAGCTGCGACCGAGGGCTCCGGTCCGCTTCCCTCTAAGGGATACCGGCACTGCGCTCGTCCCAGGAGAATCGGAGGTAAACCTTACTCCAACGGCTGGTATGCCCCTGGGTTCCCGCTCGCGAGGTAGAAGGGCCCCAGTAGTAGCACCGCCGCCTGTGGCAGCACCGCCCCCTGTGGCATTGACAAAGACAGTGTCATCCTCGGTCGTGGCACCGGACGAGGGTAATAGAGATGAGGGTGTCGTAGGCGATGTGGGTCAGCGTCGCCCTAAGGCTTCGCGGGGGAGGAAACGGTCATCCTCGGCGACCGGCTCTGGGTCTAAGCGTCGAAGGAAGGTGGCCACCAATTCGCTCGATTCTTTGGCGGAGTCTGAGCCTACTCTTGAAGACGAGCCGTTGGCCCTGCAAGAGTCAGACGCTGGACTTCCTTTCCCGAGTTCGGCCGATGAGGAGGCTGCACAGTTGGCTGAGGCCATACGGCGTTCCAAAGATGTGTCTCATAATGCCAGGGTTCCGAAGAAGTCCTATCCCGCTGTAATCTTTTACGAAGACCCTTCGTGGATTCGGCGGCGATTTATCGGTCCTTTGGAGGAATGGGGGGAGAGGGCTTTGAAGCAGGCCGCTTCAGAAGATGCAGCTGACGCACTTTCTTTATGGACCGGCGGCCATGAGTCCACTCTCGAACCCCGGCGAGCCCACCTTCTTGAGAAGGAGCAGCGGCTTGAAGAAGCCATATTGAGGGCTTCTTTGCGCATCGGTACGTTGTGGTTCTTTTCGTAGTTCTTCAGATTGTTTATGCCCGTGCATATGTATCCTTATTCTTATTTGAACCTTGCAGAATCTTCGACGCTGGGGGAGCTCCCTACGAGCTCATTAAAACTAAAGCCCGCCGAAATTCTCGATGAAGCCTTGCTTGATGTAGAGGGGACTGATGAGGCTGCTCCTCTCATGGTAGAGCCTCCAGCGGTGGTTCTTGATAAGGGAGCGCTTGCCCCTTTGGGGGAAGTTCCTTTGAAGGTCGCCGCCCCAATGACCCTTACTGAGGACGGCTCAGAGGCTGGAAGAGAAGTAGTCGGGACTACTCTTCCTTTGTTGAATCCTGACGTTATGGTGGAGGCTGTTGAAGCTGCTATCCCCTCGGCTCAGAATGGGAGGAGTGTTGAAGGTAACCCTCTGCATTTTAATTTAGCCACCCTTTCATAGTCTAAACTCTTTTATCTTTTCCAGAATTGCGCGGTTTGGCGGCCACTATCGCTGATCTGTCGCCTCGACAGTCATTTCAGCGTTTATTGGAGATGGCGGCTCCGCGGGCGATCTCCCCTCAGCGTATTGTCCTTTCCTCAGGGCAAGGTTAGTGTTATTCGCCATTTTTCTTTTACCATAGCATTGTTACTATCTTGCGAAATGACATTGATGTCTCTTATAGTTTTGGAAGCTGACGATGAGGTCAAGGTCGTTGAAGGGCCAGGGGAACCTTCGGCTCCTACTTGCATGACTGTCGGTGAGTGCCATTTTATTATAATACCGTTCGTTCCGTGTTCAAGAATTTTACTAATCATTTGTCAAATTTGAACAGCCCTGCCAGTCTCCATGGCGTTGGAATCGCGCATCGTGATGCCGCCCGGCCCTTATGCTTTGCGGGCTTCAGAACGCTTAGCCCAATTGAGCCTTGTCTCCCTATCATCTTTCGTCGAGGAGCTCCGTGCTGGTAGCGCGACCACGGCCGAAGCGTTTGCCGCTGAAGCTAACGGCTCTCTTCCTTTTTTCGCCACCTATCATAGCGAGGAGGTGGTGCGGATCTGGGTGGAGTTCTGTAGGAAGGTGGAGGCTTGTTTGCACGCTCTTGAATGTTCTCGCCTTTCCTCGGAAGCCGTGGCTGCGAAGGCGGAGTTGCGGGGTCTGATAGCACGATGTGCGGCCAACATGACGTCATGCGAGAAGAGGCTTGGCCGCAAATTCTCGGAGAGGGAATTGGCTTCTAAGGTGCTGAGCGAGCTTCAGGCCAGCCTCACAGCCAAGGCCAACAAAGCATACGAACTCTGGCGAGTGCTCCAGGAGTCCATAAAAGAGGTGGTGGCCCTCGATAAAGCTGCCACGTTCACTCGTGAGAGGGTCGAGGCTCATAAAGCCACCGAGAAAGAGCTCGAGGCTCGGCTTGCTTCGTATCAGGCTCAGCAAGCTCAGGCGGAGGCTCGTCTTCTGGAGATCTTGCGTCATGAAGCCGTGGCTCAGCGACAAAACGATGAGCTGGTAAAATTACTACACCGCCCGCCAGCTTGAGGACTTGTATCTTTTCCCCTTTTTTTGTACATACTCATGGATGAGAGTATCTTTCTTTTTTGTTTCTTTCATAGATTGTACTTTGTATCTATTTTGGTTTATGAATAAAAGATACATTTTTCTTCTCAACGGTGTGTCCCCTTTTTATTGAATGTATTCTGCGGATATTCTATCTTGATCTCCTTGCAGGACAGCGATGGCTCAGGATTCAGGGTTAAGACCTGCTTCCTAAGACTTTTCAACTTTATGAGCCGTGAGGGTCTCATAAAGACTTTTCTCCCTACGAGTCGAAAGGATCCCGCAGGTGTATTTTCTCCTTAGGGGTCGTGAGGACTCCTAAGTGTGTTTTCTCTTGAAAGTCGTAAGGGTCTCACAAGAGAATTTTCCCGCTTATAAGTCGAGAGGACTCGTAAGTGGTTGTTTCCCTCCTAGTCGAGATTCGACTTTGGAGAGTGTGACCCGTGGATAGTATGCAAGAGACCGTTTTGGATCGCCTTGCAGGGCCCCAGTGCTTAGGAAACATGTTTTTTTTTGTTTTTTTTAATCCCCGCTGCCTAAGGCTTTATCTCACGAGTCGAGACGAATCGAGAAGTTCTCGCAAAGACATCAATTTCCTCACGAGTCGAAACGGATCGAGCAGATCTCGCAAGAATATCCTAACGTCACAGTTAACCTCTGCTCTTTACGACAGAAGTCCGTTAGGGTCTGTGGTACTTAGGGTTTTGGCTGTCGTACCATCGCATGAGCTGATATATTCCTCGATAGGCAATTGTGCTGTTCGAGTAGCCCTGCGACTGCCGTGTCTCTGATCCCTTCGGGGGCTGGACAAGACGTCTTCAAGCAATCCTCCTTGGCAGTTTGACCGTCGGAGGAGCAAGCATTAGGAATTTTCCATGCCGCTTTTTACTTGAGGTTAGGCTCATTTTGGAGAGCCCCGATGAGTCATAACCACTCCGCGCTGGTGTGGGATGATCTCCGATAGTCTTTCAGGCTTTATATGACTTGCCGTTAAGACCCTGAAGCTAGGAATTTGGCCTTTGCCTCGTTTTGCTGGCATTGCGTCCTCTGTATCGAGACGAATGTCGCGGTTGTCTCTAGGTTGCTAGTGAACCGTCGAGGTCTGGAACCAGGGATTTTGCCGTGATTCCTTTCGGTGATATTGCGTCTGCTGTGTCGAGACGAACGTCGAGGTGGTGATCACTCCATGTTGGTATGAGATGATCTCTGATTGTCTTTCCGGTTTTATATGACTTACCGTTAAGACCCTGGAGCTAGGAATTTGGCCTTCGCTTCGTTTTCTTTGGTGTGTCCGGATCCTGTTGGAGGAAGGATGCCGTAGTGACATCTCGTCTGTTGTATCGAGACGAACGTCGAGGTGGTGATCACTCTGTGCTGGTGCGAGATGATCTCCGATTGTCTCTCAGGCTTTATATGACTTGCCGTTAAGACGTTGAAGCTAGGAATTTGGCCTTCGCTTCGTTTGCTTTGTCATGTGCGAATCCTGTTGGAGGAAAAACGCTGTCGTGACATCTCGTCTGCTGTATCGAGACGAACGTCGAGGTGATGACCACTCCACGCTGGTGTGGGATGATCTCTGATGGTCTTTCAGGCTTTATATGACTTGCCGTTGAGACGTTGAAGCTAGGAATTTGGCCTTCGCTTCGTTTGCTGGTATCGCGTCTGCTGTATCGAGACGAATGTCGCGGTGGTGATCACTCCATGTTGGTGTGAGGACCAGGATCCGCTCTGGACGTTTCCCACGGGGTCGAAGAGTGACGTTATCCGCGTTCCACGTGACCAGGAATTTTGCACTAGATGCTTCACACGGGTTCACTGCCGCGTTAGGCAAGGACTAGGCTCCGCTCTGGATGCTTCGCACGGGTTCACTGCCGTGTTCTGCGAGGACCAGGATCCGCTCTGGACGTTTTCCACGGGGTTGAAGAGTGACGTTATCCGTGTTCCACGTGACCAGGAATTTTGCACTAGATGCTTCACACGGGTTCACTGCCGCGTTAGGCGAGGACTAGGCTCCGCTCTGGATGCTTTCCACGGGGTCAAAGAGTGACATTATCCGCGTTCCACGTGACCAGGAATTTTGCACTAGATGCTTCATACGGGTTCACTGCCGCGCTCGGCGAGGACTAGGCTCCGCTCTGGATGCTTCACACGGGTTCACTGCCGTGCTCTGTGAGGACCAGGATCCGCTCTGGACGTTTTCCACGGGGTCAAAGAGTGACGTTATCCGCGTTCCATGTAACCAGGAATTTTGCACTAGATGCTTCACACGGGTTCACTGCCGTGCTCGGCGAGGACTAGGCTCCGCTCTGGATGCTTCACACGGGTTCACTGCCGTGCTCTGCGAGGACCAGGATCTGCTCTGGACGTTTTCCACGGGGTCAAAGAGTGACGTTATCCGCGTTCCACGTGGCCAGGAATCTTGCACTAGATGCTTCACACTGGTTCACTGCCGCGTTAGGCGAGAACTAGGCTCCGCTCTGGATGTTTCGCACGGGTTCACTGCCGTGCTCTGCGAGGACCAGGATCCGCTCTGGACATTTTCTACGGGGTCAAAGAGTGACGTTATCCGTGTTCCATGTGACCAGGAATTTTGCACTAGATGCTTCACACGGGTTCACTGCCGCGTTAGGCGAGGACTAGGCTCCGCTCTGGATGCTTCACACGGGTTCACTGCCGTGCTCTGCGAGGACCAGGATCCGCTCTGGATGTTTTCCACGGGGTCAAAGAGTGACGTTATCCGCATTCCACATGACCAGGAATTTTGTTGATTATATCCGCATTTCACGGAGTTGGCATTTGACTCTCTGTGGGAGTACATCGTCGAGTCATGGAACTGGGAGTTGCCGCTGTTCCGCTTTGCTTGATGATGTGTCCGCTGTGATGAGACGAGTGTTGAGATGATCTCTAGGTTATTTGTGGCCCGTCGAGATTCGGCTTCTTCTTCTAATGAAACCTGGGGAGGAGGAGTGCGACTCCTTCTTTGTTTGCGCCCCTGGATTGTATACAGGGATTGATGTAGCATCACCTGTAGGGCAAAAAGGTTTCATTTTTCCATCATTTCTTTTATTCTTTCCGCGATGCTCTATCATTTCAGCTTTTTATATCGCGAAGGTCGCGATTGCCCAATCATTTAGGCTATTTTTCGCGGTGCCCAATCATTTCGGCTATTTGTTTTATTTTTACTCGCTGCTTTTTATTGCGAGTTGCCCAATCATTTCGGCTATTTTGCATGCATATATTTTTTTTTACTTGCTGATTTTTATTGCAAGTTGCCCCATCATTTCGGCTATTTCGTATGCACGTGTGGCTCACTGTTTTTTTTATCGCGAGTGTGGAACTTGGAATCTGGTGCCAATCTCAGCATCAGCATCGCTACAACTGGAATATTGCCAGGAGCGAATCATCATTTGCCATGACAGGACTTGGAATTTGATACCGGTTTAGGCATCAGTATCGCTACAACTGGGATATTGCCAGGAGCGAATCATCATTTGCCTCTGTCGATGTTGAACAAAGGTGGCTTAGCAAACAGGGTTAGGATCCCGTCGACTAAGGCTTTTGACTTCATGAGCCGTAAGGGTCTCATAAAGGTGTTTCTCCCTACGAGTCGTGAGGATCTCGCAGGTGCGTTTTCTCCTTAGGAATCGTGAGGATTCCTAAGTGTATGTTCCCCTGTAAGTCGTAAGGATCTTACAAAAGGGTTTTCTCTTTATAAGTCGAGAGGACTTACAAGGGTTGTTCACCGTATGGATATATCCCCAGTCACAGGTGGGACTTGGTTAGGGAAATGTTTATTCGCGCCCGTGGATTGTATACAAGGGTCAGTATTGAGCCACTTGTAGGGCCATATCGAAGGTTGTGGGGGTTGCTTAAGAACAGGTTCAGGTCTCTGTAACTTAAGACTTTCAAATCTCATGAGCCGTGAGGGTCCCATAAGAGAATTCTCCTTACGAGTCGTAAGGATCTCGCAAGTGTATTTTCTCCTTAGGAATCGTGAGGGTCCCTAAGTGTGTTGCTCCCTTGTGAGTCGTAAGGATCTCACGCGGGTGGTTTCTCCTCACAAGGTCGAGAGGACCCTATAAGTGTCTTTTAACGAGGTTGCGCCCTTTCGGGTTTTCACAAACACTCGCCGGTAGCCCTGCTGTTTTTACTCACGGAGCCCTTTCGGGTTTTCATCCGTGCCCACTTTGCTTATGGACATACCGTTCTTTTTATTTTTATTTTTATTTTTATTCTTTTTTTTTAACAAGGTCGCGCCCTTTCGGGTTTTCATGAACACTCGCCGGTAGCCCTGCTGTTTTTACTCACGGAGCCCTTTCGGGTTTTCATTCGTGCCCATTTTGCTTGTGGACGTACCGTTTTTTTTACCACGTCAGCCTGAAGATGCTGCGGGTTGGGAGTAGTTTAACGGCGTTTCGGTCATTTGCAAGTTTTAGGACATTGCGGTCCGCCGTTAGTTTAAGGACGTTTCGGTCCGCCGTCGCCGTATTTGAGACGCAGCTCTAGTTTACTGACTTTTCGGTCTATGGGGCTTTCTCTATAACTGAGCATGATGCCCCCGGCATATCCATCTTTCTCGGAGCATGTGGTTGTGGCGGGTTACTTTCCACTTTTCGGGCAGCGCGAACTTGCCTTGTTGGTATTGGTCTTCAACCCAGTTTTTGAAGACGTAGCAATTTTCGAGTGGGTGACCCATTACTCTGTGGTAGGGAAAATAGTTAGGATTGTTAACGTCACCTGGTTGCAATGGACGTTTTGGATCTGGCAGAGTGATGAGCCCGCTGCGCACTGCTAGCTCGAACAGTCTCCTCGTTTTATCCTGAGGAAACGAGTAAGGACGTTTCAACTTCTCATTGAGGTATCGCGGCTTGTTGTCTTGACGACAAAGCGGTCTCGGGTTACTCGGCTGTTGTTGAGTGTTGGCAACAAAGGCCGTTTTTTCCTTTTCCTTTCTCATTTCGTTTGCTCCGTCGTTTGCGGGTGCTAGATTCTTTCCGGATAGCGTGAGATTGTACGGCTGAACGTTCTCGCAACTCTCCAATTCTTTTGTTTTAGAAATGAATTCCTTGAAGAGAGGGTTGAGGGCGGCTTCTTCGTCAGAATCGCTTCCAAAGGTGAGAACTCGTGATCCTCCGGGCTCGTCCCTATGACAATTGCCGGCCACTCTTTTATGCTCATCTGTCGTATTTTTTCGCTGTCTACGAGCTTCCCACTTTATTCTATTGACGTGTTGTCTATGAGCGACATATCCTTGCCACCAACACTTAAAGGAGTTGCAGTCTTCAGTAGGATGTGCGATCCTCTGATGATATAAGCAGAAGTTAGGGTGTACGTCCGCTTCATCAAAATTATACCATCCGGAGAATTTTCTCTGAAAGAGGGCGGCCTCATCCCCATTGATATGGCTTTGGCGAATCGTTTCCTTGTCTTAATCCTGCTTTCATTTGCTGCGGATGTACTTTGATATGGTGGGAGTGTTTCGACCCTTTTGTCCAGTCGCCGGCGTTTGGCCTTTTCAAATATGGCCATCTCGCGCTTCCGATCAGCTATACTTTGTAGAAGAATCTCATCTAGAAAAGCGTCGATCATTTCGTCTGACGGCCACACAAATTCCGGCTCAGGCTCTGCCCCCAGTTTCTCAGTGCAAGGAGTTTTTTCATCGTCCGTAAATGAGTGGGAGATCACGTGACAAGTTGCCCCCGGTGCGTCCATCTTCTTTGGAGTGTGTGGCTGTGGTGGGTTTACTTTCCACTTTTCAGACAGCGCGAACTTTCCTTGTAGGTACTGATCCTCGATCCACCCCTTAAAGACGAAACAATTCTCGATCGGGTGACTTACTGTTTGGTGGTAAGGGCAATAATTGGGATCGTTGACATTGCCTGGTTGCAACGGACGCTTTGGACTCGGCAAATTGATGAGTATGTTGCGCACTGCCAGCTCGAACAGTCTTCTCGTTTTGTCCTGAGGAAACGAGTAAGGACATCCCAGTCTCTCCTCGAGGGATGGGCGTGGACGCACGTTGTTTTGACGGACAACAGGCTTTAAGTTGCTCGGCCGTTGCTGAGTATTGGCAACGAAGGTTGCCTTCCCTTTCCCCTTTTCATTCCAAGGCCCTGTCTTTGAAGAAGAAGGCTTATGGCCCATCTGGTCCATTTGGGCCAGCTTGTCAATCAAGGCCTGGAAGGTGGTCAGCTTGAAAAACATCATGAACTGGGAGATGGCTGCTTGAGGGTCGAGAGTGCCCACGAACATGCCTACTGTAGGAGCCTCTTCTATGCGTTGTTCGCATTTCGACCATAGGTTCCGCCATCGTGTTGCGTATTGGACCCACGTTTCGCTTGGCCTTATCCTGGCATTAATCAGTGCTGTTATCGGGGTGCGTCCACTAGCACTCGCGAATCTCTGTGTAAACAGCAGCTCCATCTCTCTAAATGTCTTGATAGAGTCATTTGGGAGTTCAGAGTACCCCTCAAATGCCGTTTCCGACAGGCTGCTAACAAACTGGCGGAGCAGCAATTTATCATCACCTCCAGTGTTGCCGCACATGGCTCTAAATTGAGCGACGTGCTGATGCGGATTTCCCGTCCCCTTATATACGTGGAACTTAGGGATCGTATATCCCGGCGGGTAACTAATTTGGTCATACCAGCCCGGGTAGGGTCGTCCGGTTCTAGCAATTTGCCCAGCCGCTTCATTTGCCTGGTGAGCTCGTATTTGCTGAGCTATATGGTCATCCAGTGCGGCCTTGGAAATGGTTTCTTCCTTGGCTGCTGAAAGAGCCGGAGGAGGATTCGATGTCTCTCCTTTGTCATCTTCAAGGACAATCAGAGGATCTTCAGCAGGAGGATCTTGCTGGATCATCATCCCCATCATATCTTGGAAGA
The DNA here is from genome assembly GCA_030015575.1 of Agapanthus africanus. Classification (NCBI taxonomy): domain Eukaryota; kingdom Viridiplantae; phylum Streptophyta; class Magnoliopsida; order Asparagales; family Amaryllidaceae; genus Agapanthus; species Agapanthus africanus. The sequence goes on from CM057351.1 coordinate 421,477,066, forward strand.
GAAGCGCCATTTGTTTTATGTTAGCCGCTTGATCTGTGGCTTCTTTGTCCTTCTTTTCGAGGACTCTGCGTAGGTAGTCCGCGTCAGTTTCTTGTTCATGACGTTGCTCTGATGATGCCTCCGAGCTTTCTTTTGGCCTGGTAAGTGCGGCCATTGCAGTCATCATTTCCTGAAGCTTCTGTTGCTGTTCTTGAGCCTTCGTCACGGATCGGGTGAGCGGTCGGTGACCCGTTGAAGCACGGCTTTCCTCCTTTCCGAAAGCCATATAAACAGTGTGCACCATTATGCCCCCAGACTTGGGGTGTTTGTGCTCGGCGCGTTTACGGTTCGCCATGTTCACAGGGGCTTTTTGCGGCCTCTTTTTATTTTGAGCGATTGACGTTGAGGGTGCCGTTGCAGTGGGCACCCAACCAGCTGTTGCTTTTTCTGGCTTGACAGAGTAGCCCTTCTCCTGCCGAACCTTCATCTTTTTCTGTCGGCGGAGATAGTCTTGATCAATCACCGACTCTTGGACCTGTCGCCAGACCTTGTAAATTTTAGAGGACAGTCGTCGAGGGGTCTGCTCCCGCTTCTTCTCTGGAGTATTCTCCACAGGTGAAGGAGTTTTCTTCAGCACCGCAGTAGGAGAGTTTCTGCGCACCTTGTTCAGCAATTCAAAGCTGTTCCCGGTTGGAACAGCAGCATCGATCCCCCCCGTTGGAGCTGGCGGAGTTATCCCAGAGGGGGAGTTGCCCCCAGCCTTCCTCACTCGGCGCCATTGGCGACGTCGAGCGTGTCGTGCAGATGGAATTGTTTCAGCTATAAGGGTGACTTCGTCGTGCCCCCTCTGGGCAGCTTTGAGGACCTCGCCTGGAGCAGCAACCGGAATGGCCAGCTTTGTAAAAACTGACTTCTTGGAAGGAGGAGCCTTCCCAATGATTTCATTCGCTTGAGCCAGGATAGCTATCCACTTTGGGATGGCAGCTTCGGGTATCGCGGGTTTGCAGACGTTCTGGCCCAATCTGTTGAAAACTGACGTATTGAAGCTGGGCGACCCGTTGAGAGGGGTCGCGGCAGTGGTAAGCCGATCAAAGACCGACTTTTTTGGGGCTTCTTGCAACGTCATTGTGGCATTGAAGCTCAACGGTGGGAGCATGGTCCCGAAGAATAATCCAGTGGTGGCCTGAGTTACCTGCTCCACTGGTATCTTGAAAAGGGAGGCCGCTTGGGGCCCATAAGTCACTCCTCCAGTAAGGACCGAGCGAGGGTTGCAGTTGCAGGCAGTGTAGTTTGAAGCCATTGATCTTCTGTTTTCTGCACGGAGCAAGACACCAAATCTTAGTACCCCGAATCCACAGGCAACCACAGTAAACCGCGATTCGTTCACGAACACGACACACGAAGTGTGGAGTGGAAAGAGGAAAAGGTCCCACCGGGCGTGCCAGAATCTGTTCCCCTCCGAACGGCGGCCAAGACATGGACGTCTCGCCTGGGGTTCGGGGCAAATGCTAATTGGTGCTATCCGTCCACCTCTCCGAAGATGCCAAGTTGATTTATGGCGCCATGTATCGAAGGTTTGAACGGATGCGTCCGATGTAGCAGACTTCGTCAGATTCCCCCTCGCTTGAGGGGTTTTTTTGATTGTGGGGACGCTCTTCCCTGCAGGCGCAAGCCCCTGCAGTTAATTACGCTACCGCGTTGCGGTAACAACTTTCTCCTTCTCCAGATGGTCACTTCGTGTCATGTGTGTTTGTTTTATTTGTGGTTGCCCGTGGATTGTATACGGAGACTGAGTTATGTCGTCGCCTATAGGACGTAGACTAGTCCAAATCCGTATTTATCTTAGATTTGGGTTTGGGGGTTTGGTTTGAGGATATGTTAGCCATATTTGAGGCTAAGATCAACTCAAACGTTTGTTAAGGATACGTTAGTCTAACTTGAGACTAAGATCAACTTAACGGGATCGTTTAGATCCGAAAAAAGAGCATTTGGGGCTCTATTGTTCCAGTTTAGGGACATAGTAGTCCATTGAATGTATGGCCGTCGGGACCCATCACCTCTCTGACGACGTTGAAGGATTACAACAACAAATGTCAGAGGAGTTCAGAGATGTACCCTTGAGCCAAAGTTGATTGGGGGATCTAGAGTCCAATTTGGGACTAAAGTCTGTTTGAGGGTTTAAGGATACGTTAGCCATATTTGAGGCTAAGATCAACTTAAACGGTTGTTAAGGATACGTTAGTCCAGTTTGGGACTAAGATCGACTTAACGGGATCGTTTAGATCCGACAAAAGAGCGTTTGGGCTCTATTGTTCCAGTTTAGGGACATAGTGGTCCATTACCAGTTTAGGGACATGGTGGTCCAAGTTCCAGTTTAGGGACGTGGTGGTCCAAGTTCCAGTTTAGGGACGTGGTGGTCCATCGCCGGTTTAGGGACATGGTGGTCCATTACATGTATGGTTGTCGGGACCCATCACCTCTCTGAAGACGTCGAAGGATTACAACGACAAATATCAGAGGAGCTCAGAGATGTACCCTTGAACCAATGAGTTGGTTGAAAGAACAGATGTGCTCAGTTCAAGATGATTTGAGGACTTATGGCCAATTTGGGCTAAGTCCAATGGTGTTCGAAATATTGGCTCTCTGTTGGTCCATTGAAGGAGAGGCTTTGCCTCTAGAAACTTAGCCAATTGGGCTAAAGCTAGTGTTAAACACTAGAGGTCACCAGTGTTGAACACTGGGAATAAGATTAACAAGTTAGTGTTAAACACTAAAAGATAATCAGTGTTAAACACTAGGAACAGAGTCTCCAAATTAGTGTTAAACACTAAGAAAATCAGTGTTAAACACCGAGGACAAAGTCTTCAGATTAGTGTTAAACACTAAGGAGAGAGGGGTCACGTGTGGACACGTGAGAGCGCCCTGATTCCCTTTATTTTATTCTGCAGATCAGTGTTTAACTCTTTTAATTCTGGCGGCCATCACGTGTGAGCACGTGATGAAGGCCCTCGCTCTTGTCTGTTAGAATGCTCATTAGGGGTCACGTGGTGACACGTGAGGGCGCCCTAAATGTGGAGCCAGATCTCCTTTTCTTCGTTCTGTAAATAAGCGTTAAACACTTTTTATGTTTTCTTTGGAGCATCACGTGCCGCTATGTGAGGAGGATTAGTGCTCTGATTGTTAAAGCATCAGCCAAGGGGTTACGTGGGAGCACGTGAGAGCGCCCAAGGCCTTTATTTCTTTTGCTTTTTCTTTCTGTGTTTCGGGGGTCACGTGGAGCACGTGATGCACTGCCTCAAAGGGCTTTCCGTAGATCTTTTGGGGGGGGTCACGTGGTGACACGTGACCCTGCTTTTCTGTAGTTGCTTAGAAGATCTGTTAATCCCTTCCAGGAATCAAATTCCTCGCAGGGTTGAACCCTAACAATAATTTCAGAGGAATTAAATTCCTAGTTCCTTTTGAAGAGTTGAACTCTGAATTTTCTGTAGGAATTAAATTCCTCATATATGTGAAGAACCGAATAGGGTTAAACCCTAATAAAAGCTTTAAGGAATTAAACCCCCACTCTCTGTTAGAGAATTATTCTGGGGAATAAGATTAAGAGAATTAAATTCTTGTTGTTTTAACAGAACTAAGTTCTTAACTAGGGTTAAACCCTGATTCTTTTCATTCTGAAGGAATTAAATTCCCATAACACAGGGTCAAACCCTAATTTATTTTGAAGGAATTAAATTCCTATAGTTCTGTGAGAATTAAATTCTCGTGCTTCCATTCCCTCTCTATGCTTTGGATCTGCATGGCAGGATCTCAACCCTTTGAGAATTAAATTCTCAACTCAAGGGGAGATGTGCACTTTACAGATCCTCCGCCAAAGAGAGAAGAAATATGTCCCTCTGTTTTACATCAGAGTTCAACTCTGTTGAGAATTAAATTCTCTTTCTTTCAATGAAACCTTCCCTTTCTTACCTAGGGTTTTCTTTTGCAGAAGATCCAAATTCCTCTCAAGTATCAAGGCTCTCTCTCTTTTCTTCCCTCTGCATATATCTCTCTCTTGTGTGTCTCTTGGCTCCTATTTATAGGAGAAGCAGCCGAGTCAATTAGTTTTGGTGGATCTTTCATTAGGAGATTTGATTTGTATCCATCATTCATTTTGGGCCTTTGGATTATTAGGTGAATTTTACTCACCATTGGATTTTAAATCCAGAGATTCTCCTCTGTTATTTTGGTTAGATTTTACGGGGAAATCTTTCCAAATTCGAGATTTTCCCATAGATAGATGATATTTAATCATCTTTAATTCAATCGGTTGCTTTTGGAAAGATTTGAGAGGTCTTTTCTCAGAATTTAATTCTGTTAACAAATGGGCTTTGAAGTCGGTCACGTGTGGCCACGTGACCCTTGGTCACGTGTGGGCACGTGACCCCCTTGGAACGAGCCTTCTTCTTTCTTTTTGCGCTCTGTCTTCTGGTTGCTGCTTAACCGTCACGTGCCATCACGTGACCCCTGGTCACGTGTGAGCACGTGACCCTCGTCTAGACTCTTTTTCTTGATTTAACCGGAGAACAAGTCTGCTGCTTTTGAGTATCACATGCCAACACGTGACCCTGGTCACGTGGGAGCACGTGACCTCTTTTGGAGCCCTTTTCCTTGATGTACGGGAAGCTGAATCTGCCTTGCCGATGCTTTTAAATGTCACGTACCAACACGTGACTGCTGGTCACGTGGGAGCACGTGACCTCTTCTGAAGCCTTTTTCTTGATTTGATCAGGGAACCGTTGTGTCTTTGCCGCTGCTTTTAGATGTCACGTGCCGACACGTGACTGCTGGTCATGTGGGAGCACGCGACCCTTCTTCGTAACCTTTCCTGATTTTAAATCAGGAAACAAACTCATGCAGCCTACTCGGGTTTGTGAACTCTTTTCTTCGTAAGACCAGATCTCCCACCTTGAAGGCCCGATATTTAACGTGGGCGTTGTAGTAGCGAGCGGTTTGCCGTTGATAGGCGGCCGCTCTAATTTGTGCTCGGTCCCGCTTCTCCAATAAGACGTCCAAGTTGTTTCGGAGTGCCGAGGTGTTGGCTTCGTCGTCGAAATGTTCGACCCTGTAACTGGGCTGTCTGATCTCCGCTGGGACCATTGCCTCGGTACCGTAGCAGAGACTGAACGAGATTTCTCCTGTAGGTGTTTTCTTCGACGTTCGCAATGCCCACAGGACTCGAGGTAGTTCCTCGACCCAGCCATCTTGTCTTCCTTCTAAATGGGCCCGGAGACCGTGGATGACGCCTCGGTTCACTACCTCTACCTGCCCGTTGCATTGAGGATGGGCAACCGCGGCAAACTTCATCAATATGTGGTACTCGCTGCAAAACTCTCTGACTTTGTCATTTTCGAAGTGGGTCCCATGGTCGGTGATCATGCATCTCGGGATCCCAAATCGGGTGATTATGTTGTTCTGTAGGAACTTTATCATAGAGGCGACGTCTGGTTTCCTGATGGGTACGGCCTCTATCCACTTTATGAAATAGTCCACAGCGATGAGGATGTACTTGTGCCCGCCCGTGCCGGTGGGGAGTTGCCTACCATATCCATCCCCCATTGTGTAAACGGCAAAGAGGAACCGAGTGGAGTTTGCTCGGTGGCGGGAAGACGAGGAATGATGCCGAAGAGTTGACTGTTCTTGCATCTTCTAACCTGCCTCTCGGCGTCCTGGTGCAGCGTAGGACAATAGTACCCCTGCAGTAGTGCCTTTTAGACCAAGGTTCGGGCCCCTTGATGTGCTCCGCCGACCCCTTCATGTATTTCTCGCAGAATGTAGTTAGCCACTTACGGTCGATGCACCAGAGCAGGGGCTGAGTATATGATTTCTTGTATAGGTTTTCGTTGCTCCAAACGAAATGTTGTGCCTTGGCCCGTAGCCGACGAGCTTCTTCTCGATCTTCGGGAAGTGCACCGTCCCTTAGGAACTCCATGATGGGCTTTCTCCAATCCCGGCCTTCTTCGTGAGTTGTGTAGATCTGGAGTGTTACCTCCCCGTCTTCCACGCTGGGCCGTGGCAAGACTTCGAAGAAGATGTTCCTCTTACGGTTGGCCGAATAGGAAAAAGCGAGCTTGCTTAAAGCGTCAGCTCGGGTGTTTAAGTTCATGGGGATTTGCTCTACTTGGACTTCGTCGAAATTTTTGCGGAGTCTTTTTACCTCGGCCAGATATTTGATCATAAGAGGTTCCCGGGCCTCGAATCGCCCGGTTACTTGGCCGACGACCAATGCGGAGTCGCTGCAAATTCGGATCGTCTTCAGCCCTACCCTGGAGGCGATTCGCAATCAAAGCAGGCACAAGGTCAATGATTTATCCGGCTAACAAAGCCCCATATTCCGCGGCATTGTTCAAAGCTTTGAACCCTATCTTCAAAGAGTATTCCATCTCCGCCTCGTCCGGGCCTCGGATGATCAGGCCAGCCCCACTCCCTTTCTCGGTAGAGGATCCGTCCACATAGAGCACCCAGTTAAGGATGGAGTCGGGTACTCCATCGGCCGAGGGACGTGGTTCGGGGCCCCAAGCCGTTGCTTCTTATTTAGTGGGAATAGTGCATTCAACCACAAAGTCTGCTAAGACCTGCGCATTGGTGGCCTGTCTGGGGCGGTACTTGATGTCGATTTAGGATAATTTCTACCTCTATTTCTCCAGTCGTCCTGATGATTCAGGGGAGGCGAGAATAGCCCTATAGGTCGCTCGGTGAGGACGAAGATGGTGTGCACCTGGAAGTAGTGTCGTAGTTTTCTAGAGGCGACAACTAGTGCCAAGACTATCTTTTCTATGGTTGAGTATCTTGTTTCCGCTTCCATGAAAACGTGGCTTACGTAGTAAACCGGCTTTTGTACACCGCCAAATTCCCTGACGAGCACTGAGCCTGCAGCTTGATCGGAGACCGTGAGGTATAATAATAGCTCGTCGCCTTCGACTGGTTAAGTGAGCACTGGGGGAGTTGATAGGTGTGCCTTGAGCTTTTCGAAAGCACTCTGACACTCCTCCGACCATTCGAACTAAGGAATTTTTCTCAAGGCTTTGAAGAACGGGAGGCACTTCTCCCCGGATCTTGACATAAAGCGACTCAGAGCGACCACTCTCCCTGTGAGTCGCATGATCTCAACATTGCTCTTCGGTGTGGCCATGTTGAGAATGGCGCTGATCTTTTCTGGGTTCGTTTCGATTCCTCGATGGGTGACCATGAACCCGAGGAATTTCCTGCTGGTGACTCTGAACGCACACTTAGCTGGGTTTAGCTTCATTTTGTATTTGCGCAGGACTTCGAATGTCTCCCCGAGGTTTTTGGTGTGCCCGTCTGATAAGGTTGATTTTACGAGCATGTCGTCGACGTAGACTTCCATGTTCCTCCCGATCTGCGGTTTGAACAGTTTGTTGATGAGGCGCTGATACGTGGCCCCGACATTCTTAAGTCCGAAAGGTATCACCTTGTAGCAGTATACCCCCCGGTCAGTGGTGAAGGCGGTCAGTTTTTCATCTGCCGGGTTTGTTCACCGCCGAAAACCGGGAAGACAAACGTCTTGCCTGAATTTGGGGGCAGATGCTATTTGGTTTTATCTGTCCACCTCTCCGAAGATACCAAGTTGATTTATGGTACCGTATATCGGAGGTTTAGACAGATGCGGCCGTTGTAGTAGACTTCGTCAGATTCCCCCTCATGTACGAGGATTTTTTGATCGTGGGGACGCTCTTCCCTGCAGGTGCAAGCCCCTGCAGTTAATTACGCTACCGCATAGCGGTAACCAATTTCTCCTTCTCCAGATGGGCACTTCGTGTCGTGTGTGTTTGTTTTATTTTTGGTTGCCCGTGGATTGTATACAGAGACTAATTTATGTTGTCACCCATAGGGCGTAGATTAGTCCAAATCCGTATTTTCTTAGATTTGGGTTTGGGTTTGTTTTAAGGATCGTTAACCTCATTTGAGATTAAGATCAACTTAAATGCTTGTTAAGGATTAGTTAGTCTAATTTTAGATTAAGATCTACTTAACAAGATTATAGGATCATTTAGATCCAACGAAAGAGTATTTGGACTCTATCGTTTTAGTTTAAGAACGTTGCGGTCCATTGGGTTTAAGGACATCGTAGTCCATGAGGTTTAAAGACATCGTAGTCTGTATGGTTTAAAGACATCATAGTCTGTAAGGTTTTGGTTTACCCGTTTGGGGATGCACCAAAAGTTATTGGTTATCGGGACCTCCATCTCTCTGAAGACGTTGAAGAATTACAACGACATGTGTCAGAGGTATGAAGAGATGTATCCTTGAACCAATGTTGGTTGGGAGATCTATAGTCAGGTTTGGGACTAAGACCAATTAAAGAGATTGTGAGCAATGGGCTCGGTTGATCTGAATTAGGGACTTATGGCCAACTTGGGCTCAGTCCACCTAGTTTTGAATAAAGTATTGAACACTTGTTTAGGCTCAGTCCCTTTTTATTCAACAATGCTGAGCATTGATTTGGGTTCTGACATCCCTTTTCTTTTTTGTCTTTTATTGAGTGTTGAACACTTTTTATAGCGCTGGGGCTTTATTTACAGAGCGCTTTGTAATTCCTTAGCGCCCACGTGAGGAGCACGTAGAGCGCTTGACGCTGAGCGCCAGACTTTGGAGCACTAAGGCGCTTCTTATAAAATAGCGCCCACGTGAGTAGCGTGTGGAGCGCTTGGCGCTGAGCGCCAGACTTGGAGCGCTAAAACGCTTCTTTTAAAATAGCGCCCACGTGAGGAGTGCATGGAGCGCTGGGCGCCAGACTTGGTGCGCTAAGGCGCTTCTTATAAAATAGCGCCCACATGAGGAGCGCGTGGAGCGCTGGGCGCTGAGTGCCTGACTTGGAGCACTAAGACGCTTCTTATAAAATAGCACCTCCGTGAGGAGCGTGTGGAGCGCTAAGGCGCTTCTTTGGCAGCTCTGATCAGTTCGGTGCTCTGAGAATTAAATTCTCATTTATGAGAGATTTTGTCTCATGGATCTAAGAACTAAGTTTTTCTTTTATGAGGTGATGCTATGTTCTCTTTTGTTTTTCTTTATGAGAGACTTTGTCTCATGGATCCGTGATCTAGAAAAAGAACTAAGTTCTTATGATGTAAGAGTTAAACTCTCAAATTTGGAGGAGATGTTATGATCTCTCTTCTTTTTATTTAGCTTGAAGAAGGTTCTTCTTCTTAGTACTTGCTCTTCTCTTTTTCTTTTTTGAGAACTTGAAACTTATAGGGAGGTTTTTCTTTCTCCAAGACATGAAGTCTTGGGTCCTTTATATAGGGGAGGCTGATTTGTTGAATCAGTTAAGGAAATCCCTCATTGAGAGATCTCTGATTAATTTGGGGATGTTCCTTACCATTGGATCTTTAATCTAAGGGCCTCTGTCTTACAGAAGACATTTTTCTTGTTTCTAGCAAAGATTGGGAAAATATTTTTCCATACAGAACTTATTCTGTATCTTGGTGATTTTTAATCACCATTGGATCTTTGATCCAACGGTGCTCTAATTTACATAGCACAATCTTTCTTGTTTGGAAAGATTTGAGGAGTATTCTTTAATTGATGATTTATTATCTTTGTTGGATTTTGATCCAATGGTGGAGAACATTTAGTTCTAGCGTTAGCGCTCTCGTGCTTTCCACGTGAGGCGCTGCCTTAGAGTCTTTGACTCTTGGCGCTAGCGCTCTCTTGCTTTGCATGTGAGGAGCTGCCTCGGAGTCTTTGACTCTTAGCGTTGGCGTTCTTGGCGCAAACGCTTTCGTGAGGCGCTGCTTCAGTTCAAATTTCAAATTTTGAATAGAGTTTTGCTCTCTAATTGGGGGAAACAAATGCCTCCCCCACCGTTGCGCTCACGTGGCTTATACGTGAGTGCAGCGGTGACATTCTTTCCACCGTTAGATCAACTTGGAAGTTGGATCGACTTCCAACGCATATAAATAGGGCCTTTAGCCCTTGAGATGACTGCTTGTTCATCTTCTTGCTTTCTTGTTCTTGAGAATTTAATTCTCCTTCAGAGCTAAGTTCTCTGCCTTAATAAACTCTTCTAGAGTCAGAAGCTTGTCAAAAAAAAAATTTGGTAAGGATCAAATCTTTGAAGGACTCATTTCATATTCTAGGGTTTTACCTATCAACAGAGCCTTGCTCTTCTTAGATCATAGATCTTAAAAAAATGTTTTAGGGTTTTACCCATTAACAAAGCCGGGCTCATCTTTAGATCATAGATTTTCAAGATATAATAATTTTTTTAGGGTGATTTTAACCTATGAATTGGAACACTGTTCCCCTTCCATGAAGAACTCTTAGAGTTTGTTCACAGATATTGAAGATCTTGGAGTTTTTTTTTTAACTCAGTAAAAGCTTTGCTTTTTTGGGGTTTTTGATGGATTACTCCATCATTTTCACAGAGCATAGCTCTTTAGCATTTTTGGGAAAATTTTTATTCTCTTCATTATTAATTCTGACAGATGTCATTTCTGTTGCAGAGCGTTGCTCTCGAGCGAGTTTAACTCCTTGGCCCGAGGGGCTTCTTATTAAATGAGAATCCTTTTAGGATTTCTCCTTTATTTGCACAAATTTGAATTTGTTGGGTGTCTTAATCAGAACTGAACTTTCACTGATTTTCCTTTTCAGATATTATGGCCGCTCATCTATATGATCTTAACGAAATTATTTCTTATGAAGACATTCGCGCACAAGGCTGTTGTCAAAAACAGGAGTTTACAAATGCTCAATGCTCTGGGATTATGAGTCGCTTTAATGAATACAACGGTCGACTACTTCCTCGTCGCTCCGCTCTTTTGAAGATTGTCGTGAGAGCGATTTGGAACGCACTTCCTCGATTTTACGAAGCCATGCCGCTTAAGGCACTGGATGATGCTGAAGATAAGGTGCACTCAGTATATCTGATGGGCCTGATCTCGAAGAGACGGAGAGATAATCTTGTTGATATATTGCATCAAATTTTCCAACAGACGACGATAATCGCTGCTTATCAGAGAACGGACGACATCAGCGAGGATCTTGACGCTTGCATTCGCGAGAGGACGCACACGAAAATGGTCAGAGAAGCCAGAAGCATTTTAGACGGCCTTACTTCTGAATTTCAGTCCATGTCCCGGATTCAGTGTTTTACCATTGTAACATTTTAATGATGTTTTTGTTTACTGTTTTCATCAATGTAAGAATTTTCTGAGGTATGAATAACAAATTTTTTCTTTCTATGCATTTATTTTATGCATTAATCCTTTTCGCACATACAAGAGTGAGTACGCTTCGAACGATTAACTGGGTGCAAGTCAATTGTTCCTTTTACTGCCTTGCATAGTATGTGGTTGACGTCCATGGGTCATGCCTTTTTGTTTTGACTTGGAGCAAAATAGTTTACGTACCCTTGAGTAGCACCTCCATTTCAGTGGCATGTAACTTTGGAGAGTGTGGCTTGTAGATGGTCTATCTTGATCTCCTTGCAGAGCAATGATGGCTTAGGAAACAGGTTCAGATCTGCCGCCTAAAACTTTTCAACTTTATGAGCCGTGAGGGTCTCATAAAGATTTTTCTCCCTATGAGTCGAGAGGATCTCGTAGGTGTATTTCCTCCTCAGGAATCGTAAGAATTCCTAAGTGCGTTTTCTCTTGAGAGCTGTAAAGATCTCACAAGAGAATTTCCCCCCTTATAAGTCGAGAGGACTCATAAGTGGTTGGTAGGTTGACTTATTTCTGAGTCGAAGCACTGCTCCGATGGGAAGGTCATTGGTTAACGTATTATCTAGACGGGGTCATTGGATGACGAATTTCCGAGACGGAGTCATTGGATGACGTATTTCCGGGACAGAGGTCATTTGCTGACGTATTTCCGAGACGGAGGTCGTTTGCTGACGTGTTTCCGAGACGGGGTCATTGGATGATGTATTTCCGAGACGAGGTCATTTGCTGACGTGTTTCCGCGACGAGGTCATTTGCTGACGTGTTTCCAAGACGGGGTCATTTACTGACGTGTTTTCGTGACGGGGTCATTGGATGACATGTTTCCGAGACGGAGGTCGTTTGTTGACGTATTTCCGAGACGGAGGTCGTTTGTTGACATATTTCCGAGACGGAGGTCGTTTGCTGACGTGTTTCCACGACGGGGTCATTTGTTGACGTGTTTCCGAGATGGGGTCATTTGCTGACGTGTTTCCGAGACGGGGTCATTGGATGACGTATTTCCGGGACGGAGGTCATTTGCTAACGTATTTCCGAGACGGAGGTCGTTTGCCGACGTGTTTCCGAGACGGGATCATTATATGACGTATTTCCGAGATGGGGTCATTTGCTGACGTGTTTCCGCGGCGAGGTCATTTGCTGACGTGTTTCCGAGACGGGGTCATTTACTGACGTGTTTCCGAGATGGAATCATTGGATGACATGTTTCCAAGACGGAGGTCGTTTGCTGACGTATTTCTGAGACGGAGGTCGTTTGCTGACGTGTTTATGAGACGGTGTCATTTGCTGACGTGTTTCCGAGACGAGGTCATTAGATGACGTATTTCCGAGACGGGGTCATTTGCTGACATGTTTCCGAGACGGAGGTCATTGGCTGACGTGTTTCCGCGACGGAAGTCACTGGCTGACGTATTTCCAGACGGAGGTCATTGGCTGACATGCTCCGCTTTCTGTGGTGTCGGGTTGACTTGCTCCTCTTTCTGCGGTGTCGGGGCTGACTCTAGGTTTTCTGTGAACCGTAGAATCTTGGAACTGGGGTCTTTGCCGTCGTTCCGATTGGGGGTGTCGCGTCCGTGTCCTGCTGGCATGAGGAGGAACGCCATTGTTGGTCTTTTGGGATGCAGATATTACTGTCGAGATCTGACTTTCCCTTTGACAGAGTTTGTCGGGACATGTGATTCCCTGTTCATTTACGCCCATGGATTGTATACAGGGGTCAGTATAGACTTACCTACAGGGCAAAAGTTTCATTCTTTCATTTTTTATTTCTTTCCGTGATGCTCTATCATTTCAGCTTTTATATCGTAAAAGTTGCGATTGCCCAATCATTTCGGCTATTTTTGACGGTGCCCAATCATTTCGACTATTTTTCTTTTTACTCGTTGCTTTTTATTGCGAGTTGCCCAATTATTTCGGCTATTTTTGTATGCATATATTTTACTTGCTGATTTTGTTGCAAGTTGCCCTATCATTTCGGCTATTTCATATGTATTTATGGCTCGCTGACTTTTCGCCGCGAGTATGGAACCTGGGATCTGATACCAATTTTAGCATCAGCATCGCTGCGACTGGAATATTGCCAGGAGCGAATCATCATTCGCCGCGAAAGGACTTGGAATTTGTTACCGATTTAGGTATCAGCATCGCTACTACTGGAACATTGCCAGGAGCGAATCATCATTTGCCTCTGTCAATTCGAACAAAGGTGGCTTAGCAAACATGGTTAGGATCCTGTCGACTTCATGAGCCGTAGGGGTCTCATAAAGGTGTTTCTCCCTACGAGTCGTGATGATCTCATAGGTGTGATTTCTCCTTACGAATCGTGAGGATTCTTAAGTGTATATTCTCTTGTAAGTCGTAAGGATCTTGCAAGAGTGTTTTCTCCTTATAAATCGAGAGGACCTACAAGTGTTTGTTCATCAAATGAGGGCATTCCTCGTCGTTGGTGGGACTCGGCAAGGAAATAATTATTTGTGCTCATGGATTGTATACAAGGGTCAGTATTGAACCGCTTGTAGGGCAGTCTGGGAAAAGTGATGGCTTAAGAACAGGTTCAGATCCCTGTAACTTAAGGCTTTTGAATCTTATGAGCCGTGAGGGTCTCATAAGAGGGTTCTCCTTACGAGTCGTGAAGATCTCGTAAGTGTAATTTCTCCTCAGGAATCGTGAGGATCCCTAAGTGTGTTGCTCCCTTATGAGTCGTAAGGATCTCACACAGGTATTTTCTCTTTATAAGGTCGAGAGGACCTTGCAAGTGTGCATAAATTTTTTAACGAGTCTGCGCCCTTTCGGGTTTTCACAAACTCGCCGGTAGCCCTGCTGTTTTTACACACGGATCCCTTTCGGGTTTTCATCCGTGTCCATTTTGCTTATGGATGTACTGTTTTTTTTGCGTCAGCCCAAGGATGCTGCGGTTTGTAGTAGTTTTAGAGACGTTTCGGTCCGTCGTTAGTTTTAGGACATTGCGGTCTATAGCTAGTTTTAGGACATTACGGTCTATTGTTAGTTTAGGGACGTTTTGGTCCGTCACTACCATTTTGGAGACAACGGTTTCGCTTGATACTACTTATAGAGTTTTGGCTTTGGAAGATAGCGAGCGGACATAGGTGTCGTCATCTATCGTTGACCTAGGCCATGACTCGTCAGGCATAGTATTTCTTTAGGAACCGGCCGTTTATTGGCCTGAAGGGTCTTTCGCCATGCATATCTATGAGCAAGTAAGCCCCACCATGGTAGACTTTGTCTATGATGTACGGACCCTCATAGTTCGGTTCGAATTTCCCCCGTTTGGCACGATTGGGGATCATAGGTCTCTTGACCACTAGCACGAGTTCGCCATGGAGAAATGTCCTCGGCATGGTCAAACTCTCGTATGAGTGCGTTATCTTTACTTTGTAAGCCTCCAAGTTTTGCTGCGCCATGAGACGGGTTTCATCAATGGCGTCGAGCTTTTCAAGTCGAAGATGAGCATTCTCTTCGTCTTTTAGCTCGTAATGAACCGCCACTCATAGAGAGGGTAGATTTATCTCGAGGGGGAGTACCGCTTCTGTGCCTAATACCAACGCGAATGGCGTTGTGTTTGTGGCCATCTTGAACGTGGTCCGATATGCCCAGAGAGCTTCATGCAGTCTCTCGTGCCAATCCTTTTTATTTTTGGACACCGTCTTCTTTATGATCTTCGTCAAGGTTTTGTTGAAAGTTTCAGCTAGACCGTTAGTTCGGGGATTATAAACCGAAGAGTATCTCCAGTCTATGTTATGCTGTTGTGTGAAGCGGCTGATTTTATGACTTCTGTAGGCCAGTCTGTTGTCCGAGATAATTCGTCGCGAAATACCGAACCGGTAGATGACATGAGTCTTGAAGAAATGGAGGATATTCTCCGTCTTCACTTCCCTTAGCGGCACTGCTTCTGCCCACTTAGAAAAGTAATCGGTCGTCGCTAGTATGAACCGATGTCCTTTGGAGGATGCTGGTTCGATGGGACCAATTATATCGGTTCCCCACATTTCGAACGGCCAGCTGGCTACTATCGGGTGGAGCGGATTTGGATGCTGGTGGATAAAGTCCCCATGAATTTGGCATGAGTGACACTACTTCGCATATTCGAGGCAGTCCTGGATCATCGTAGGCCAGCAGTAACCCATTCTTTTGATCTTCAGCTTCATCTTTGGTCCGGCTTGATGGGAACCGCATAGTCTGTCGTGAATTTCTTGGACGACTTTTCTTGCTTCTTCTGTTCCCAGGCATCTCAGCCATAGGGAGTCGAATGATTTCTTATATAGAGTATCATTGACGAAGGCGAAAGACAGAGCTCGTTTCATGAGCTAATGTCTTGAGGATGCATCTTCAGGTGTTCGACGGGATTTGAAGTAGTCTATAAAAACTTCTCTCCAATCCTTAGCCTTTTCCTGATCTTTTATTTGTAGGGTTGTTTGCTTGGTCGCTTCCTTTTCTTTAGACGACTCCGGAGATATTTCCGCTGGTGCAAGAACCCGACGGCTTTGTAGAACGATCCTTATGTCATCGAGATTTTCGTCAGCCAGTTCTTTAGCGAGTTTGGCTAATGCATCCGCCTTGCTATTTTCTGTACACGGTATGCTTTCCAGGACGTAGGAAGGGATTTGAGTCAGCAATTGTTGCACTCTTTCGCCGTATTTTACCAACTCTGATTTGCACGTCTGATAGTCGCCGTTTACTTGACTAACGACCAGTTAAGAGTCTCCGTAGATAAGGAGGTTTTCGATTTCCATGCCGACAGCGATCTCGAGACCTGCTATCAAAGCTTCATATTCTGCTTCATTGTTCATCCTCAGCTCTGTTAGGGAAAAGGCAAAGCGCATTATCCCTCCTTGTGGATTCACAAAGATGGGGCATACCCCAGATTTGATTATGGGGGATCTGTGCTTTCGCTTCTTCATGGAAGACGCCCCGTCGAAATAGAGTTCCCATCGGGTATCACTCCCTCCTTTCTCCCTGTCGATCGTGTCAAACGCGTGCTCGTCTGGCAATTCTCAATTTAGGGGTGAGTCGGCAGGTATTTGATGCTTAGCGAGAAAGTCAGCGATGACCTGGCCTTTCACCGCCTTGAGAGGTCGGTATGTTATCGAAAATTCCATTAAGAGTAGGGCCCATTTAGCAAGCCACCCCGTTAGTATAGCTTTCGACATCAAATATTTGAGAGGAACCACTTTTGATATGAGATGAACTTCATGCGCCAAAACATAGTGTCTGAGCTTCGTTATCGCGAAGATTAACGCCAGGCAGTGTTTTTCGATGGGGGAGTAGTTGTTTCTGCCCCCAGGAGAACTTGACTCAAATAGTAGAGGGCTCTCTCTTTCCCTTGGTCGTTCTCCTATGCCCATAGTGCGCCTAAGGAACCTTCAAGGACGGTTGTGTACAGGATGAGGGGCTTTCCCTTGACCGGAGCGGTCAGTACCGGCGGATTCTGCAGGTATTTCTTGATTTCATCCAGTGCGCTTTGGCATTTGTGATCCCAGACAAACGGTGTCCCCTTCTTCATTAAATGGCTGTAGGGGCGGCATTTGCCAGAGAGATTGGCTATGAACCGCCGGATATACGCGAGCTTTCCTTATAGAGACCGCAGTTGCTTGAGAGTTCTTGGCGGAGGCATTTCCATAATTGCCTTGATCTTTGACAGGTTTATTTTGATGCCCCTGTGTCGTACGATGAATCCTAGGAATTTGCCCGAGGAAACTCCGAACGCCCATTTGAGAGGGTTCATCTTCAGGTTGTATTTCCGAAGACGTTGGAACACTATTTTCAGATGCTCCCAATGCTCCTCGTGTGATTTTCTTTTCACCACGAGGTCGTCAATATAGCATTCGACGATTTCATGTATGAGGTCATCGAAAATCTTTGTCATGGCCCTCTGATAGGTAGCGCCAGCGTTCTTCAGACCGAAAGGCATCACTTTGTAGCAGAATATGCCCAAAGGAGTCCGGAAAGCGGTATGCTTCTGGTTTTCGGGATGCATCTTTATTTGATTGTACCCCGATGACCCGTCCATGAAGGAGAAGATTTCGTGAGTGGACGTGTTGTCTATCATTAGCTCGGTAACCGGTACGGGAAAATCATCCTTCGGACATGCCTTGTTGAGGTCCCGAAAGTCCACGCAGATGCATACCGTCTCATTTTTCTTCATCACTGGGACAATGTTGGCGATCCAGTCGAGGTATTGAACTTCTTGGATGAAGCCGGAGTCGATTAGCTTCTTGACCTCGGCGTTGATACTGATTTCAAGTTTGAGCCGCATCTTTCTTGGTGCTTGTTTGACTGACTTGACGTCCGGGGATATCGCCAATTTATGCACAGCTTTTTCCGGATCTAGCCCCGGCATCTCGGAATAATTCCATGTGAAGCAGTCTTTATATTGCATGAGCACGTCTTTTAGCATAGCCACCTGTTCTTTAGACAGCAGCTCGCTGACGAACGTAGGCCGCGGGTCATTAGCCGTCCCCAAGTCGATTTTCCTTAGGTTGTCCGCAGTAGTATGTATCCCATCTTCCAACTCTTTTGGCGCCGGTGGAAATTCTGAGATCAACTCATCTTCATCCTCATTTTCGAAGCACCAAGAGAGGTCATTCATATTCTCGGGCATTCCTTCTTCTGACAGCGTTATCACATGACAGGTACGAGATCGTTTCCAAGACCGACGTTGATCTGGTTCTACTCCTGCTATATACGTTTCTTTTGGCACATGCCTTTGTGGTGGGACTACCCTCCAACTGTTGGATAGAGCGAACTTGCCGAGCTGATATTGGTCTTCGACCCAGTTTTTGAAGGTGAAGTAGTGTTCAAGAGGATGTTCTATCGCTCGGTGATAGGAGCAATAATCCGGGTGGTGAACCTCGATTGCTTGATCGGGGTGCTTGGACTCCGGGAGCGTAATCATTTGATGTTTCACGACGAGGTCGAAGATCCTCCTTGTCTTGTCTTGAGGAAAAGAATATACTCGACCCATCTTTTTCATAAGAGACTGATTCCGGCTGACCTTTTCTCGATCGCGTGGCCTTTTGAATCCGTTTTGCTGCTGTCGAACATCTTTTCCGTTCTTTGAATTGTTTTTGCCTCTGCGTCGGGCCTCTTTCTTGTCTTAGGAATGCATGGCGGGCTGACGGCGAAGGGCATTGTCGTCTTCCGTAGCCTGCTGAAGGAGGCGTTGCGTCTTGGCTTTCTCGTAAATGGCCAATTCGCGACTGTGGTCATTCCGAGCCTTTTGACTCGCTTCCCTTATTAGCTTGTCCATCTGTTCTTCAAACGACGGACTCGGCACCTTTATGGCAGGACTTCGTTCTGGTTCAATATCAGCATCTTTTAAAAGAGCATCCTCTTCTTCATCAAGGTCCTTTATGACATGGCAGCCATGGAACTGCTCCCGTTTCTTGGACTTTACATATCCAAGCCCAATCGTTTCCATTTTTCCGTTGGGCAATTTTCGCTACGTTCCGGGGACGTTCCAAATCCTGTTGTAGAACTGAGCTTGTCGAGGAGTTTGTTTGAATGGTACGCCTTGCCATCTTAATAACCCTTTCAATCCCTCTGCATAGTATCTGGACGGACGGATCGGTTGGAGCCTATCGAGCGCAGGTTCGGCACTACGCCAGACTTCTCTCTCGACTTTGGTTTCCCCAGATCGATAGAATAGGATCGCATTTTCACCTCTTCGCTTGGGAGGGACGTAGAACGTCTGTAGCTCTTGCACACTATATGTCTCGAGCGCATCAAGCTCTCTGTAGTGTAGTCGCGGAACCATGGTGATTTGCAAACTTTGATCATCTCCAGTGAGGGCCTGCATTGATGGACAGACCCAGAACACTGCGTTGGTTTCATCTTCAGAGTCGCTGCCAAAGACCAAAATCGGAGTGGATGGTCCGGGTTTATCATTCCGCTTCTGAGGCTGTCCCGAGTAGACTATTTCTTCATCCTCCTCGGTATCGCTTCCAAAGGTAGGAATGAGAGTGACGGGCTTCCGTTTAAGCTCCGGCTTATGACACTTCTCCATGTCTTCGAAGTCTGGCAGGAAGTACTTGGCGTCTTCATATTTTCGGACTTCGTTCACAGAGAATGGGTTTAGCTCTCCCGTAACGATGTACTCGAGGCCGTCTTTGAAATACTTCATACACTGGTGTTGTGTAGAAGGGATGACGTTATATTCGTGTAACCAAGACTGACCAAGTAGAGCATTGTAGCAAGTCCTAGCGTCGATGACATGAAATTTGATGTCTGTGGCGAGAAGTCCAAAGCGCAGTATCACGGACCCGAGCTTCTGTGATGACTGTGAGTCAAATCCGGAGATAGTAATTTCATCTCGGGCTAAATGCTGAATGCTCATGCAGATTTCTTTTAGCACCCGCACGTTGAGAAGGTTGACAGAGGACCCGTTGTCAACAAGTATTTTCCCTATTTTGATGTTATGGCACTATCCAGTGACATATAAAGGGCGGTTGTGGTCGCACGTACCAAAGAGTAGTTCCTCATCGTTAAATGTAATGTTAGCCATGTGGACTTCTGCCAGCTCATCTTGCATTTTCTTCTTTGCAATGAATGCCTGGAACTAATCGGGCTCTTGTAACGCCTTGACCAAGGAATCCCGTGCTTCTTTAGACAGAAAGAGGGCATCCAGTATACTTAGTTGTGAGGGTATCTTTCTCAAATGCGATAGGATATTGTAATCCACCTTGCTTTTCTTAGGCGGGTCTTTGGCTGCGAGCTTTTTGACGACTCCATCATCGAGGGCAATCTCCTCATGGATTTTCTCCTTCCCCTTGTCTTTTCTGTCCGAACCTTTGTTTGAGGTCCGAGATTCTTTTCAGGTAACGTATGATTACGCAGCTGAATGTTCTCGCAGTTCTTCATCTCTTCTTCTCTTCCAGAAGTGGATTCCTTAAAGAGGGGGTCAAGGGTCATTTCTTCGTAAGAATCTCTCCCGAAGGTGAGGACTTGAGGTTTCGGCCTTGTCGGGGTGGCATCCACCATGTGACAGTTACCGGCCGTTCCTTTACGCTCATTGGTCGTGCTTCTCTGTTCCCGACGCGTTTTGCGCTTCAATCACTTGACGTGTTGTCGGTGGGAAGCATATCCCTGCCACTAGTTTTTAAAGGCGTTGCACTCTTCGGTAGGGTGCGTGATCCTCCAATGATATAAGCAGTAGTTTGGATGCCCATCCGCTTTGTCAAGGTGTATGCTGCCGGGAGTATTTCCTTTAAAAGGTGGCAGTTTTATTCCCATCGACAGGGCTTTAGCGAACCGTTTCCTCATCTTAAACCTGCTTCTGTCTCCCGTGGGCGTGTTTCGATCTGGTTGGAGTGCTTCAACCCTTTCATCCTGTCGCTGATGTTTGGCTTTTTCGAATATGGCCATTTCACTCTCTCGATCAGCTTTGCTCTTCTGACGGGCTCCGTTCAGCAACATGTCAATCATCTCGCCTGACGGTTCCAAGAGTTCCGGTTCTGGATCTGCTCTCAGTTTCTCTGAATCAGGAGCTTCTTTGCCCTTTATTGATGAGTTGGAGATCATGTGGCAGCTTTCCACATACTCCTCGGGCTCTTCTGAAGAATCGTCTCCTTCATCAGCGTTATCGTCTTCATTCTTAAGAACATGCTTGAAAAATTCCTCCAATGTAATTGGGGTCCGTGCCTTCTGGTTATATTCTTCCAGTGCATCGATGTATTTCTGCAAACCTGTACGGTTGTCCTCGAATTGGACGTGCTTCCTGGCCTTCTTCTTTTCCTTTAAAGATTTCGGAGGCTTGTCCCGAAGGTTCTGTCCACCATCACCAACTTTCAGCATTAGGCATGGCTTCAGCATCCCCTCAATAATCTCAGGCTCCAGCGGGCTCTTCCACCTAATCGCCGGACATGCTTGAAGGTCCTTCAGCATTCTTTTAGTCTTAGCTGAAAGGGCTACCTCTCATGGAGCTTCCTCTATAAGTGAGCATGATGCCCCCGGCGTGTCCACCTTTTTAGGAGCGTACGGTTGTAGCGGGTTCACCCTCCAGTTTTCGGACAGCGCGAACTTGCCCTGTTGGTACTGGTCTTCGATCCAACTTTTGAAGATGTAACAATCTTCGATTGGGTGGCCCAATATTCGGTGGTAAGGACAGTAATTGGGGCTGTTAACGTCGCCTGATTGCGTTGGGCGTCTCAGCTCTGGCAGAGTGATGTGCCTGTTGCGCAGCACTAGCTCGAATAATCTCTTCGTCCTATCCCGAGGGAACGAGTAAGGGCGTCTCATCTTTTCTCCGAGCGATCGCTGTTTATCGTTTTGGAGAGCGACCGGCTTTGTAACGACCCCAATATTACTATACCATCGTGTTTTCTTTCTTTAGTAAAATATTGTATTTATTTATCCGTAGTATTTTTCCGTATATTTTGTTTTCTATTATATATATTATTTTATTATTTCATCTATTTTTTCCCAAACTAATTCTTTAAACTAAATCTTAAGCCATTTCAAATTAAACGCAAGACCTGACCCAGCCCATAACCCAAATCTAATCTCATTTTTATTTTGTTTTATAAAACTATGAGCCCAAAAACCCACTTTCTTTTCAAGCAAAATCATATATTTAATTCTTATAAAATATGTGTATGAACAACCTTATAGCTCATTGGTTAAGTCTTTGCATTGTTATTCCATAGATCACATGTTCAAATCTCTATTCTTGCAATTATTTTTTTATCAAATTTTTTAATCTTCTCATAACTTACAAATGAGACCTTTCATTTCCAAAATGAATGGCGACCTTTCATTTCTCTTTTAATTCCCATGTTGAATGCATATATTATGATAGATAATTCACCATTACACCATATTTATTTTCCTCTTTCGTTTTCTTCCTCATATTTTTCTATCTCTCCCTTCTCCCTCTTCACCTAGAGTCCTAAAAGAAGAACACAAAGAAGTTTTTAAGAAGGTCTCGCTAGTAACGCTAGGCTATCGGCGGATAGACAAGCCCGATGACAATACCAGCTTGTGTATGTAAGTCCCTTCTCTCTCCCTCCCTCCATCTCTTTATTCTTCTCTTTTAATATCTCGTGAACCCGCTTTTTTTTTCATATCGTAATCCTTAAGAGAAAGTAAACATAAACATATACATATATATAAGTCTAGATACATATGGTTATATATGATTTAATAATACCTTATTGCCTCTTGTTCAAATTAAAGTGTTTTCAATTCTTTATTCATGACTATAAATGTTTATTATGAGTAGTGAGAACATAGATTTCATGTCATAATATATCTACAAAATCTTATGGAATCGGTTTGGTTATTAAAAGAAAAGATGAAGCTTGCAAAAAAATACTAGTTAATTTTTTGCCGATTTTAGTATACATATCAATACCTTTACCTTTAAAATATTTTTTTTTAATTTTTACTTCTGGAAATTTCATGAAATTTACATATGATAGAATATATTATTTTGTACACGCTGTAAAAAATTTATATCGATCCGCATAACGGCTTAGGAATTACATCGTTTTTATTCACTGTTCGTAAAAACAAAAAACTGCATTTATCGATCAACTTCTTAGACATATAACTTGGTCTACAGATATCCAAATTGAGCAAACTCAAGTATTTTAGATATATACATCGAAAAATATAGATTTTATTAGTTTTAAGTTTTTACTGAAAACCGATGTAAAATATAGAAAACCGCGTTACAATATTTAGTGACGGATCTGGAAAGAATCTGTTCCGATTCACACACTGTTTTTAAATTGGACATAACTCGAACACCCGATGTCCGTTTGTGATAAAATTTAGATGTGTAGATGCACAATTGATAGAACTATAATTTTCTGTATATTAGATTACTTAGAAATGCATGAAACATCCCGATATAGGCTTTGCAATACAATATATAGTTGCTGTCTAGAAATCTGAATTTCTGTTTTAAACGCTGATGTTAGATCGATCATAACTAGAGCTTCAGAAATCCAAATCGCGCGAATCCTGGTGTTTTGGACAAGTACATCGAAAGGCCTACAATTTTATAATAATTTTTGTAATCTGAAATCCGATATAAATTAACTCAAACTATATTTTAAAAATATGTGACGGTGCTGAACAGATTCTGATCTGTTTTGCGCGACGATACGAAACCAGATATACCTCTCAAACCGGTAGTCGTATTTAGGTGAAACTAAAACTCACGCATGAAAAACACTTAGAACCATATTTCTGTTTATATTCTGCATTCGTTCGACTTGATTAATTAGTCGTACATAATATTTTTTTATAGCATTGTTTATGGTAGTTACTTGAATAATAAACCTGACTCATTTCATGCTATTCGAACATGTATACATATTTATCTTGATCATTAAATTGTTATATGTACATAAAGACGATAATTAAATATTTGAGTTGTATTTTGAAAACTATACAAAATTATTTTTACATAAAACCCCCTTCAAGTTATATAAATTACAATAAGGACCGTAGTAAATATAGGTTTAAGCAGAACCAGTCTCTTGAGCCTCAGGGAGCCGGAGATGTGGGTGCTTGCCTATCTAAGGTAGACAATCTAACAAACGGTGTTATCAATACGGTAATTGTCTTTGAAAAAGACACAAATCCTGCCGTCCATGTGCAGCAGTTACCGATAACACCAAAACTTAATTCAGGATTTCAATTTCTTTTCTAATTGTCTGACTCAGACTGAGTCTCATTATAATCAATCTTATGATTCAAGTACAATTTACAATATGACAATTCAATATGAATCCATATATTTAAATCCGTTCAAACTATTCAATCTATATTGACCGAACCGAACCATGGATACACTTCCATTTACATGATTCTCCAGTGACATCCATGATTCTCCAGTTACACCCATTTACTGATATCATGGTTTCGGTCAGTCATCCAATTATACAATCTATACAGTTTACAATACAATACAATCAAAACGCTACGGGGTTTAAGGGGTAGATTGGTACGGAAGGTGTTAAAAGTGGTACGAGACAATAAGACTTAATACACCTAACATGAATCCAGTTGCTGTTGTAGCATGGCATAAACGGTTCCTTATACTATACTTGCCTCTAGTCTCTGGCATATAGAGACTCCTCTCGTATACACTGGCATTTTTCTGTACCAAGGTATTTACTTTTATATTGCTTAGATACGTTTAGCGTATTTACTTCACAGTAAATACGTAGCGGCCTCGTCGCGTCCTCTGCCCGTATACTGGGAAGCGGGGTGTGACAGGCTTCAGGCCACTCGGTTGTTGCTGAGCGTTGGCGACGAAGGACACTTTCCCTTTCCCTCTTTCATTCCGAAAATCTATTTTTGAAGAGGACGGGTTATGGCCCATCTGGTCCATTTGGGCCAGCTTGTCGATCAAGGCCTGAAAAGTGGTCAGCTTGAAGAACATCATGAATTGGGAAATGGTTGTCTGAGGGTCAAGGGTCCCCACGAACATTCCCACGGCAGGAGTTTCCTCTATGCGCTGTTCACACTTTGACCACAGGTTCCGCCACCGAATGGCATACTGAACCTAGGTTTCTCCCGGCTTTACTCTAGCGTTAATTAGTGCGGTGATCGGGGTGCGCTCACTAGCGCTTGCGAATCTTTGTGTAAACAGTAGCTCCATTTCTGCAAATGTCTTGACAGAGTCATTCGGGAGCTCGGAGTACCATTCGAACGCTGTCTC
Source organism: Agapanthus africanus (assembly GCA_030015575.1). Classification (NCBI taxonomy): domain Eukaryota; kingdom Viridiplantae; phylum Streptophyta; class Magnoliopsida; order Asparagales; family Amaryllidaceae; genus Agapanthus; species Agapanthus africanus. The sequence continues at coordinate 421,501,954 of CM057351.1, forward strand.
CGACAAGCTGCCAACAAACTGGCTAAGCAGCAGTTGTCTTCACCCCCAGTATTACCGCACAGAGCCCTGAATTGAGCAACGTGCTGGTGTGGATTACCCGTCCCCTTATACACATGGAATTTAGGGATCTATATCCTGGCGGGTACTTTATTTGATCGTACCAACCCGGATAGGGTCGTCCAGTCTTGACGATTTGGCCGGCCGCTTCTTTCGCCTGATGAGCTCGTATCTGTTGAGCTATATAGTCGTCAAGGGCGGCTTTGGAGATGGTCTCTTCCTTGGCTGCTGATAGAGCCGGAAAAGGGTTTGATGTCTCCCCTCTGTCGTCTTCAAGGATTATTGGAGGGTCTTCGGCTGGAGGATCCGGCTGTATCATCATCCCGACCATATCTTAAAACAGAAGCGCCATTTGCTTTATGTTAGCCGCTTGTTCCGCGGCCTCTTTGTCTTTCTTCTCGAGCATCCTTCGGAGAAACTCGGCGTCGGTTTCTTGTTCCTGGCGTTGATCCGACGACGTCTCCGGGCTTTCTTTCGGCCCAGTGAGCGCGACCATCTTTGTCATCATCTCCTGGAGCTTCTGCTATTGTTTCTCCTGAACCTTTTTCACAGATCGGATGAGTGGTCGATGACCCGTAGAGATATGGCTATTGTAGGGTTCCTAGGCACCCTAATGAGGTCTCGCAAGGCATCGAACATGCCAATTTCAAAAAATCTAGGTGCCGAGAAACCCGACTACGGATCGTCGGCTAGAAATCTAGGCGAAAACGAAATCTAGTTAACACTTAACTAAAAGTTTAACGGAAATACAACCTTTGTAGATCCGGTGCTCCACCTCCATAGCTCCGCAACGAAGTCCCCTCGCTGTCCAAAAGATTTCCCGGGCTCTAGCGTCGGCTTCGTCGGAGAAATGGCGAGCTAGGTCGTCAATGTCCATGCCGAAGATGATCTACGTCGAGGCATCGCTAAATCAAGCTCCGACTTCACCAAGTCAAGAAACTTGTGAAGAAAACACACTCTACTACTTGGCAAGAGGTAGAGGATGAAGAAATAGGAAGTGGGTAGACTTTAGAATTGGATTTCTCACTCATTTCCATCAATCACCATTGATGGAGCTTGCTTTCTTCACTTGAAGAAAAGAAGAAGAAGAAGAAGCTAATTATGATAAGTTATTTAATAATAGAAAAAGAATTATACTTATCATAACTTAAACCAAGGTTAGATGTAGAGAGTTAACTCAAGTTAGATGAATGGTTAGGGTTTAAACAAGAAGACAAAAAGGTTACATAAGTCAAAGTTGCATGAAGCTACAAGAAGCTTCATATAAGAAAGCAACCTTTTTATTTTCTTTTCACTTTTTCTTTTAATCCAAATTAAAAGATAATTGCATGAATAAATGAATAAAAACCTTAACCATTTATTTAACCAAGGTATTAACTCTTTACACAAACCCTAGCTATCATATATCATCATACATGATACAAGCATGTGCACAAAACTATATCGAATATACAATGTGCACATCCGAGCGAGAAAATCCATTTAAAGTGAACCGATACTAGTTAATGCAAAGTAATATATCAAATATATAATTATACATTAAATCATTAAATCAACACTTGATTTAACGATCCGGTCATATCGCATATAACCGACTAGTATCCTATGTATCGGCTTATCGAATCAACCTTTGATTCGATAACTAGGGTATATCGCATATAACCTAATCGATACATTCATCGCGAGAATGGAATACGGTATCACATACACGCATTATTCTCGGTCCCGCACATATCTCATATGCGCTCCTATTTCGTTTCGCTTGAGCCAGGAAACCTCTGTGTAGGACTCTAAAGACTCGTCAATACGCCGGTAGCAGGTGATGATCATATCAAACACCCACAAGCCGCAAGCGGTCTGCTAAACGTAACGGCCGCCCGGGTATTGAGCGATCAGAAGATCGACGAGCAAGCCCGCTCACACTCCTGTGAATCCAACCAGTAACACTTACCGTACAGTCCGGTCTGTCCGTCTGATCTGTCGCATATCTCGCCTAGGGGTGGTAAACGTCAGACCCCAATAGCTCGATAAGTCGTGTCGATATGAGGTCTATAACAATTCGAGAAACTACTGGTAACACTTACCAGTAAATCTCAGCAACCCTGGCCAGGGATTTCCTGTTATAGCCAATCGAACACAGCACAACATCAACTCCCTATACCGGGAGAGACGAATCCCCTCCTATCGCTCATTGCCTCCATGTGACTCGGGACTGTACCCAAAAACCACCGTTTTGCACGCCCTCTTGGACGTGGTAAGATGGAAATCAAAGCACAGTGGGAACCACACAAGACTCTATGACGATCTCGGGTCAACAGACTACTCTGTACCAGTGTCACCAGAGAACTGCCATCTGACGTAAGGTATAATACCATCTGGGAGTTCTCGGTGAGTCCGTCCAGTGTACCCAGTCTCCACTGAGCACCCGTATATCATCTCTGATGTCAAACACCAATGGATATGGGATCATCCATCGCCCATCTGTATGGGTCGAGAAGGTATACGCTAGTCTACTCTGGTATATGGATGCCCCGTCTCGATACACCCACGACTAGGGACTTTGAAGGATGTACTTATGGACTACCATGTCCCCACTAGTATGATCCGCATCATAGTCCAGGTAGTCAAGTACAGATCCTAAGGGCTTTACCAACATGTAACAGAGAGACAATCAGTGTACACGTTAAGGTAAAGAGTAACCAGATAGCATACTATCATGTCGAGCGAGAAAGTCCTCCCTATATATGTCCCAGCATCCGCTACAATATACATCCTATGTATAGTAATGGCCTCTAGGGCATACATATAACTAACAATCTCCCACTTGCACTAGGGCCATCTGTAGCAGTGGTTGCAGTATCTCATACTCAACCATCCCATGAAAGTCTCTCTCTGGGAAAAGGCCTTCGTGAGTGGATCCGCCGTGTTATCCTCTGAGTCTACTCTCCTATCCTCGATCACCCTGGAGATCAACCATCTCCATGATCAGGCGATACTGCCTTAGAATATGTCTGGATCACTGATGGGACGGACGTTCCTTGGCATAAGCCACAACTCCATTGTCACACAATGGAAGGAACTAAGTTCATCTCATGAACAGATATACACCCAGACAGCCTCTTTGGTAGCATCTTAAGCAGCGATGTATCCAGCATTTATCGTCTAGTATGTCACGGTATCTAGCTTGGAACTCTTCCAACATACCGTCCCTCCACTGAGGGTAAAGACAATGCCTGTGACTGACATTCAGTCGTCCTTATCACCCTAGAACCCTTCCAGTGATTCTCCCCAGGATCGGTTGATACCATCTCACTACAACTAGTGAGAATCCTAACATCCAATTAAATCTATCTCATAGATCCAAAACTCAGGATTTAGGAGGTATCATTTTGATCCTACACGGAGAATCATTGTGATAAACGGAAATTGATCGAGCGTAGCATAAGAAACTCCTTTCTTATCAAGAGCATGACATCCACGTACTCTACGAGGTTCATCACCATACTCCCTACTACCTTTTTGTATATACTAGGTTCATATACCATTTTGATGATGTCAAACTCTTTGACTATTTCATCAAAACAGATGTTCCAACTCCGCGATGCCTGCTTTATCCTATAAAGCATCTTGCACATGTTTTCGCTGCTCCCACTGTCTACGAGGCCCTCTGGCTGTGTTCTTATAGACGCACTCTTCTAAAACATCATTTAGAAAAGCTGTCATGACACCTAACCACCAGATACCGTAGTCATGGTATGTAGCCGTGGCAAGTAGGATCCGGATGGACTTAAGCATAGCCACTGGAAAAGGTTTCATCATTATCCACGCCTGGTCGATGACGAAAACCTTTAACAAGTCTAGCTTTGAAAGTCTTAACTTTTCCATGTACACCAAGTAATCTTCTCAAGATTTACTTGCTCCTGATGGGGATTTAACCCTTCAGATATAGCAACCAAAGTCCATACTTTGTTGGTGTATAAGGATTCCATCTCAGATCGATAAACATCCAGCCATTCTTACAGAGTCTTACTCTCGATGGCTAGCTCGAAGCTAGTTGGGTCATCATCTCATGATGCAATCCTCGCTCCCACTGTCATAGAGAAACAAAAGTATCTCTCAGGTGGGTGAGGAACCCTACTAGATCGGCGGAGAGGCTGAGGTTCGTTGGTATCTATTGAATCCTTTGGTTCTACCAAATCATCTGCTATAGTTTGCATAGCTGGAACCTTTCCAGTTGTACATTACAGGCCTTGCCTCGAGCTTGTCCGGATTTTGCTTTTAGACATGGGCCGGACAACCCCAAATCTTAACTAACTTAAGATATGGGCTCTTCCCTTTCCATATCACATATGAAGTGGTAGGCAACTGATTTGATTTGAACCCTATTCAATAGGTATGCAGCTTCTCAAGTGCATAACTCCCAAAAAGGAAATAGGTAACTCAGTAGTACTCATCATAGAGCACACCTTATCATATAGGGTGTGATTGCTCCGCCCCGATATACCATCGTGCTATGGTGTATTCGGAGGAGTAATGCTGAGAGAGAATCTCATTCTCCTTTAGAATAATCCAGGATTTCTGTGCTCAAGTATTCTCCTCCTTGATCACATCAAAGGACATAATACTTATACCCGTATTTTGGTTCTCTACTTCTAATTTATATTCTGTGAATATCTCAAAAGGTTCGGACTTGTGTTTCAACAGGAACATAGGTCTGAATCTCGAGAGATCATCAGAGAATGTAATGAAGTATAAAGAATCAGTCCTGGCATGTATAGACAGGGGACCTTACATACATCATCATGTATCAGTCCCAAGAGTTCACTAACTCTTTCTCTGTTTCCAATAAACAGAGCTGGTGTCATTATATCTTTGTGACATGACTGGCAAGTTTCACAAGATGTAGATTTAACCTAATTTAAATATGCATCTACATGTAACTTCAGCTAGTCGGGTCACATTGATATGACCTAGTCTACAATGCCTCAAGAAGGATTCGTTCATTTCTGAACTCTTCCTCTTGTGTGTGTTCCGTATACTAAGAACTGTAGTTTGATTTAGAACATTAATGCTTTTAGATAACGTGTAGGGTTCCTAGGCACCCTATTGAGGTCTCACAAGGCATCGAACATGCCAAAATTAAAAATTATGGTACCGAGAAACCCTAGTTAACGGATCGTCGCTAGATGTCTAAGCGAAATACAAAACTAGTTAACTATTTAACTAGAAGTTGAGATGCTACAACCTTTGTAGATCCGGATATCCACTTGCTTAGCTCCATGTGGTCGTCCCCTCGCTGTCCATCACGAACCTCGGACTCTCGCGACGGCTTCATCGGAGAAGTGAGCGGAATAGTTCGACGGCTTCGTGTCAAAGACGATCTACGTCGAGGTTGCACTAGTTCAAGCTCCGACTTCACCAAGAAGTGAAACTTGTGAAGAAAACACCCGAAACCACTTGGCAAGAGGTAGAGGATGAAGAAATAGGAGGTGGGTTCACTTTAGATTTGGATTTCTCTCACTAGATCTCAAGTTGCCATTAAAGTAGCAAGCTTTTCTTTTGAAGAAGAAGATGAAGAAGATGATAGAATATGATAAAAGTCTTAATCAAAATAGAAATGAAAATGATATTTATCATATCCTAACCATGGTCAAGTGTAGAGAATTGACCATGGTTAGTGGGAGTGGTTAGGTTTAAGTATGAAGACAAAATAGCATCATTAGAAAATGCTTCATGAAGCTTCACCATTCTTCATGATAAATGAAACTATTTTATTTTCATAAAACCAATTATTAAATAAAGAATGGATTAAATAATAAGTGAATAAATCATAAACCCTAACCACTCTCATAACCATGGTTGAATTCTTTTACACATAGTCAAGTCAACATGCATCATCAAACATGATAAAATCATGTGCACAAAAGCATATCACATATACAATGTGCATCAAGTGAGAAAAATCCGTTTAAAGTGAACCAATACTAGTTAATGCAAAGTAATATATCAAATATACAATTATACATTAAATCATTAAATCAACACTTGATTCAATGATCCGGTCATGTCGCACATGACCGACTAGTATTCAATGTATCGACTTATCGAATCGATCTTCGATTCGATAACTAGGTTATATCATATACAACCAATCGAAACATTAATCGCGAGAATCAAATACGGTATCACATACACGCATTATTCTCGGTCCCGCACATATCTCATATGCACTCCTATTTCGTTTCGCTTGAACCAGGAAACCTCTGTGTAGGACTCTAAAGACTCGTCAATACGCCGGTAGCAGATGATGATCATATCAAGCACCCACAAGCCGCAAGCGGTCTGCTAAACGTAACGGCCACCCGGGTATTGAGCGATCAGAAGATCGACGAGCTAGCCCGCTCACACTCCTGCGAATCCGACCAGTAACACTTACCGTACAGTCCGGTCTCTTCGTCTGATATGTCGCATATCAATTCTAGGGGTGGTAAACGTCAGACCCCAATAACCCGATAAGTCGTGCCGATGTGAGGCTCGTAACGGGTCGAGAAACTACTGGTAACACTTACCAGCAAATCTCTGATCATCCCTGGCCAGGGACTTCCCTGTTACGGCCAATCGAGCACTGCGCAACATCAACCCCCAATACCGGGAGAGACGAAACCCCTCCTATCGCTCATTGCCTCCATGTGACTCGGGACTGTACCCAAAGACCACCGTTTTGCACGCCCTCATGGACGTGGTAAGGTGGAGATCAAAGCACAGTGGGAATCACACAAGACTCTATGACGATCTCGGGTCTACAGACTAACCTGTACAAGTGTCACCTGAGAACTGCCATCTGACGTGAGGTATAATACCATCTGGGAGTTCTCGGCGAGTCCGTCCAGTGTACTCAGTCTCCACTGAGCACCCGTATACCATCTCTGATGTCAAACACCAATGGATATGGGATCATCCATCGCCCATCACATGGGTCGAGAAGCGTATACGCTAGTCTACACTGGTATATCGATGCCCCGTCTCGATACACCCACGACTAGGGACCATGAAGGATGTACTTATGGACTACCATGTCCCCACTAGTATGATCTGCATCATAGTCCAGGTAGTCAAGCACAAATCCTAAGGGCTTTACCAACATGTAACTATAAGACAGTATAAAGAGACTAGTGTACATGTTAAGATAAAGAGTAACCAGATAGCATACTATCATATCGAGCAAGAAAGTTATCTCTATATATGTCTAAGCATCCAATATAATATACAACATCTGTACAATACTGGCCTCTAGGGCATACATACAACTAACAATCTCCCACTTGCACTAGGGCCAGCTGCTGTAGTATCGCATACCGAGCATTCCGAAGAGTCTCTCAAACTGTGTCTGGGGAATGGCCTTCGTGAGTGGATCCGCCGTGTTGTTCTTCGTGTCAACTCTCCTGACCTCGATCTCCCGGCGATCAACTATCTCCCGGATCAGGTGATACCGCCTCAGAATATGCCTGGATCGCTGATGGGACCTGGGTTCCTTGGCCAAAGCCACCGCTCCATTGTTATCGCAATACAAAGGTATTGGATGCTTAATGGATGGAACCACACCAAGTTCAGTAATGAACTTCTTGATCCAGACAGCCTCTTTGGCAGCATCGTTGGCAGCGATGTATTCAGCCTCCATCGTCGAGTCTGCCACGGTTTTCTGCTTGGAACTCTTCCAGCTAACCGCCCCTCCATAAAGGGTAAAGACAAAGCCCGACTGCGACTTAGAGTCGTCCTTATCACTCTGGAAGCTCGAATCGGTAAAGGACTCCACTGAGAGTTCTCCGTTACCATACACCAAGAACATATCTCTAGTCCTTCGTAAGTACTTGAGAATGCTCTTCACAGCTGTCCAGTGACTCTCTCCAGGATCAGCTTAATACCTGCTCACTATACTTAGTGAGTATGCTACATCAGGTCTGGTACATAGCATCGCATACATGATAGAGCCTACCGCCGAAGCATAGGGTAGCCCTTGCATGCGAGCTCTCTCCAAATCAGTTTTGGGAGACATCTCTTTGGAGAGAGTGACTCCAGAGATCGTGGGCAAGTTCCCACGCTTGGACTCTTCCATACTAAACCTCTTTAGTATGGTGTCAATGTACCTGGATTGGGACAATCCCAAAATCCTTTTGGATCTATCTCTATAGATCCTGATTCCCAATATGCAGGAGGCATCACCAAGATCTTTCATTGAGAATCTTTGTGATAAGAAGAGCTTGACCGCTTGCAGCATAGGAATATCATTTCCTATCAAGAGTATGTCGTCCACGTACAATACGAGGAAGACAACCTTACTCTCTGCCACCTTCTTGTAGATACAAGGTTCATCTGGATTTTTGATGAAATCAAACTCTTTGATAACGACGTCAAAGCAGATGTTCCAACTCCGCGATGCTTGCTTTAATCCATAAATGGATTTAAGCAGCTTGCACACCTTCCCGCTGCTCCCACTGTCTACGAAGCCCTCTGGCTGAGTTATGTACACGCACTCTTCTAAATCACCATTTAGAAAGGCGGTCTTAACATCCATTTGCCAGATTTCGTAATCATGATAAGCAGCGATGGCAAGCATGATCCGGATGGATTTAAGCATAGCCACTGGAGAAAAGGTCTCGTCATAGTCCACACCTGGTCTTTGACGAAAACCCTTTGCTACAAGTCTAGCTTTGAAAGTCTCCACTTTCCCATCTACACCAAGTTTCTTCTTGAAGATCTACTTGCTCCCAATGGGTTTTACCCCTTCAGGAGCAACTTCCAAAGTCCATACTTTGTTGGTGTACATGGATTCCATCTCGGACCGCATAGCATCCAGCCATTTCACTGAGTCCCTACTCGTGATGGCCTGCTCGAAGCTAGTTGGGTCATCATCCTCCATGATGCAATCCTCGCTCCCACCGTCCATGAGAAAACCGTAGTATCTCTCAGGTTGGCGAGGAACCCTACTAGATCGGCGGAGAGGCTGGGGTTCGTCGGGTACTACTGAATCCTCTGGTTCCACTAAATCTTCAGTTTGAGTTTGTGTAGCCGGAATTTCTTCCAGTTCTACCATGTCCCCACTAATTTCTTTTGCAAGAAATTCCTTTTCTAAAAAGGTGGCATGTCGAGAAACAAACACTTTTTGTTCCTCTGTATGGTAGAAAAGATATCCATGTGAATGTTTGGGATATCCCACAAACTTACATAGAACTGACCGTGCCTCGAGTTTGTCCGGATTTTGCCTTTTGACATAGGCCGGGCAACCCCATATCTTAACTCGTTTAAGACATGGTCTCTTCCCACTCCATATCTCATATGGTGTGGTAGGTACAGATTTAGATGGAACTTGATTCAATAGGTATGCTGCTGTCTTCAGCGCATAACCCCAGAAGGAAATAGGTAACTCAGCTGTACTCATCATAGAGCGCACCATATCTAATAGGGTGCGATTTCTCCGTTCAGATACACCGTTGTGCTGTGGTGTATATGGAGGAGTCAGCTGAGAGAGAATCCCATTCTCTTTTAGGAAGTCCAGGAATTCATTGCTCAAGTATTCCCCTCCTCGATCAGATCGTAGGAATTTAATACTTTTTCCGGTTTGGTTCTCAACTTCTTGTTTATATTCCCTAAATTTCTCAAAAGCTTCTGATTTGTGTTTCATCAGGAACACATACCCGAACCTAGAGAGATCGTCAGTGAATGTAATGAAGTATGAAGAACCATCCCTGGCATGTGTAGACATGGGACCGCATACATCACTATGTATCAGTCCCAAGAGTTCGGTAACTCTTTCTCCGTGTCCCGTAAACGGAGTTTTGGTCATCTTGCCTTTGAGACATGACTGGCAAGTGTCATAAGATGAAAATTCAAACGGATTTAAATATCCATCCTTATGCAACTTAGCCAGTCGTGTCGCATTGATGTGACCCAGTCTACAATGCCACAAGAAGGATTCGTTCAGTTCAGAACTCTTCCTCTTGAGTGTGTTTGTTATGCTCAGAACTGTTGATTGGTTTAGAACATAAATGCCATTGCACAACGTGCCTGATCCAACCAACTTTTGGTTATGGAAAATGTTCATAACATTATTCTGTAATACAAAATTATATCCCTCTTTACTTAATAAAGAAACCGATATAATGTTGCATATCAGGTTCGGCATGTAAAAGCATTCGTTCAGAACCAATGTATTACCAGTTGGTAATACATTGTGATATTCCCCGACAGTCTTAGCTGCAACAATTGCACCATTTCCGACTCTAATATCTTTATCACCTTCTCCAAGTTCTCTACCTTTCCTAAGCCCATGTAACTGATTACATATATGGGATCCTGACCCGGTATCTAATACCCAGGACGTAGAGCAAATGGAGAAACAGTTCTCTGTAACGAACACACCCGAAGAAAATGCATCAACATGTACTTTCTTCATTCGGGTGGCATGGGAATCCTGGTATTCCCCTATTTCCTGTTCATTCCTATAACTCTTATAAGATAGAACGGAACCAACGTTCCCCAGCACAGTATAACATGCGGGTTCGGTCAATACATCCATATTATTATCTTTATTAAGGCATGAAATGGTCGCTACCTGGAGAGAGAGAGAAGAAAACACTTTAGCGTATGCTCGTGCAAGATCAGATTGGTTATTATCTTATCTAATCAGGATGGCTCCCACTGCTTTTTATCAAATCTTCCTTCAAACCCTAAAAGGAAAGACTAGCCGGGATTAATTACACACTACAAGTTCGCCAATCTTTCAGCCAGACCAGTGTCGGTACTTTGAGGGAGGTCCCCCGTGCTTTCGCACGAACCTAATTACTGAAAACCTCGTTTTCCCAGAGGCGTAACCTTGTTAACACCTTTCTAGACACCTACTTGATCGGCTAATTATAATGTGTAAAACTCTCCCAGGAGTAACTCTTACTCGCAGTGGGTATCGGGATCCAACTATCTCATAGAAGGTATGCAATCTCATTGCAAATTTCAACACTTGAAATTCCCGATAATATTTTGCCCCTAGTGTCCTATGACCTTGACAAAGGCCAACAAATCACAGGATGCTAGTCAAGTTCAACCCGTCATTTCTTGATTGAATCAAACCTACCCGCACGACCCTTGACAAAGGCCAACAAGGTCGTACGACTACCCTGAAACAATCTGCATCATATGCATAAGCAGATAATCACTATTTAGCTACCGCACACTACGCCTTGACAAAGGCCAACAAACGCAGCACGAATACTAAACAGTTCTTATCTGAAATGACGGAGGGCTACGACAGGTTTTTCTGAAAACCTATTGCGTAATGAACTTGATATCGTTGTAGAATCAAATGGAGTTTTGAAATGGAGTGATTTTGAGGCTTTTCTAGTTTTGCTAAAGGGGTCACTCCCGGTGAAGGGATCGTCGGCCCTTTCCTCGTCGAATGAGGTGCGGGATATATCATATATATCACTGTGCAAAGCAGAAACTATAAAAGCAATCAAAAAACAAACCGAGTGTGTAGCATCTGCCAGTTATTGCTAAAGGAGTCATTCCCGGTGAAGGGATCTCGGTCCTTTCCTCATCGAATAAGGTGCAGGGTATATCATATATACCGCTATGCAAAGTAAGAACTGTAGCTACCTGTTTTGTTTAAAATCTGATTCTACAATATCTTAGGTTTCTTTATCTTTCATTAATCACATTAATGAAGTCCCATCATTTAAATACCTAAACATCACAGATAGATATAACGTACACTTATGCCATCCGCATTCGCCTCGACGTCCCCTCGTGCACCGTTAGGTTAGGTAACTAACGACAGAGCAGGGCAGGGCTAGCGCGGGTGTAAAACATAAGTAACGTCTATATAATATATCATATATACTATATGCTATATCCATCACAGAGTCACAACACATATATCGCAGCAGAATCAACATATGAAATATTGGATATACTAGGACGTCCGTGTTTTCAATACGAGCCAGTATAAAACACGGATTCCACGGTCGTGATGAATAGCCAATCCCACACCCCTAGACCCCTACGAGAGCGGCAAGCAACCCTGCCAATTCTAGGGTTAGGAGACCCGGACTCGACTCCTCGAGTTGGTCTCCCACTGGACCCCAGAACCCGGTTACTTGTGCTCCCCTCCTTGGGTCTATCCTAATGCGGAAAAGTAAATAATATACAAAGGGTGACAACTTCCGCTACCTGGAAGTGCCCCAAATAAAAGAATATTACATACAAGTTTTTATATGAATGAAAATGAAAAACACTCATCTCACATAAAAAACCCCCGGCTATTCAAACACGACGATCCAATATAACATATCCAGCAACACATAACATCACATGCCATCAACGTAAGTAAGTATGCATACCCCAATTGTCGTTGACGTATAGCAACGAAACCGGCGATATGAACATACTACACTTACGGTCACAGAAAAGAAAGTGTAAAACTACAACAATTGGAATCCGCAACTTCTTTAGACATCACATGCCTAATCAAATGAAATACTTAGACATCACATGCCTAACAGATATAAACCCCGCATTTTAGTCTCATTATCGAAAACACTTTTCAATATAAAATGAAACTAAACCGCTAGATTTATAACATTCATTCAGTTATCACATAACTGTTTGTGAATTCCAATTATTGTATCACATTCCAGATAAACAGAAAATGTTAAACTTTCCGATCGAACAGTCGAATACCCAAGTTTTCCCGATACAGCTCAACACATGAAATAAGTCTAACAACATTCAGTTCGTGCCTCAGTACCGACGGTCCAGCCGTAGAAGGGTCAAGCCAACGCCTCACATGTGGCACGCCGTACTGCCCCAAACCCGAAGGTTCAAAGGGCAGTTCAAGACGGTCACATAATCGAGTTAAGGTTTGTTGTCTTCTAGAGGGTCCATCGTGTTACTTGCACTACTTAGAACGTCGTTAAACTTCGGAAAAATCCAACACTTGGAAATTTCCCGACAGGGGAAAAATTGGGTATTTATATCCGGTCGAACTTTTTAACATATTCTGGAAATTATCCGGAAATACACAAAAGACGAAATTTGATAATCCGATCGAAATACCGAATCCCTATACAACCCCAGAATACTCTTCTGTAGAATCACAATAAAAAATATCCCAGAAAATACAGCATTATATTATATGAGTTACTGTGCAGAAAATATTAAACAATTGAACAGTAAGGCCGCGGAACCGCCGCACCATGCATAGCACGTGCCGCGGTTCCGCGCTGGAAAAATTGATTTAGGCCCTCGAATTTCACAGTATTTCATATAAGACCCTGCATGATTTTCTGCAAATTTTTAATTGACAAAAATCCAGAATTTTAAAAAAAAGGACAGAGAGCACTTTGTTAGTTAGGTTTTCGGTTCGTTCGGATTGCAAACGCCGTCGGGACTTCGTCTAAGGCTCTAGCTAGGCTCTGATACCACTGTAGGGTTCCTAGGCACCCTATTGAGGTCTCACAAGGCATCGAACATGCCAAAATTAAAAATTATGGTGCCGAGAAACCCTAGTTAACGGATCGTCGCTAGATGTCTAGGCGAAATACAAAACTAGTTAACTATTTAACTAGAAGTTGAGATGCTACAACCTTTGTAGATCCGGATATCCACTTGCTTAGCTCCATGTGGTCGTCCCCTCGCTGTCCATCACGAACCTCGGACTCTCGCGACGGCTTCATCGGAGAAGTGAGCGGAATAGTTCGACGGCTTCGTGTCAAAGACGATCTACGTCGAGGTTGCACTAGTTCAAGCTCCGACTTCACCAAGAAGTGAAACTTGTGAAGAAAACACCCGAAACCACTTGGCAAGAGGTAGAGGATGAAGAAATAGGAGGTGGGTTCACTTTAGATTTGGATTTCTCTCACTAGATCTCAAGTTGCCATTAAAGTAGCAAGCTTTTCTTTTGAAGAAGAAGATGAAGAAGATGATAGAATATGATAAAAGTCTTAATCAAAATAGAAATGAAAATGATATTTATCATATCCTAACCATGGTCAAGTGTAGAGAATTGACCATGGTTAGTGGGAGTGGTTAGGTTTAAGTATGAAGACAAAATAGCATCATTAGAAAATGCTTCATGAAGCTTCACCATTCTTCATGATAAATGAAACTATTTTATTTTCATAAAACCAATTATTAAATAAAGGATGGATTAAATAATAAGTGAATAAATCATAAACCCTAACCACTCTCATAACCATGGTTGAATTCTTTTACACATAGTCAAGTCAACATGCATCATCAAACATGATAAAATCATGTGCACAAAAGCATATCACATATACAATGTGCATCAAGTGAGAAAAATCCGTTTAAAGTGAACCAATACTAGTTAATGCAAAGTAATATATCAAATATACAATTATACATTAAATCATTAAATCAACACTTGATTCAATGATCCGGTCATGTCGCACATGACCGACTAGTATTCAATGTATCGACTTATCGAATCGATCTTCGATTCGATAACTAGGTTATATCATATACAACCAATCGAAACATTAATCGCGAGAATCAAATACGGTATCACATACACGCATTATTCTCGGTCCCGCACATATCTCATATGCACTCCTATTTCGTTTCGCTTGAACCAGGAAACCTCTGTGTAGGACTCTAAAGACTCGTCAATACGCCGGTAGCAGATGATGATCATATCAAGCACCCACAAGCCGCAAGCGGTCTGCTAAACGTAACGGCCACCCGGGTATTGAGCGATCAGAAGATCGACGAGCTAGCCCGCTCACACTCCTGCGAATCCGACCAGTAACACTTACCGTACAGTCCGGTCTCTTCGTCTGATATGTCGCATATCAATTCTAGGGGTGGTAAACGTCAGACCCCAATAACCCGATAAGTCGTGCCGATGTGAGGCTCGTAACGGGTCGAGAAACTACTGGTAACACTTACCAGCAAATCTCTGATCAGCCCTGGCCAGGGACTTCCCTGTTACGGCCAATCGAGCACTGCGCAACATCAACCCCCAATACCGGGAGAGACGAAACCCCTCCTATCGATCATTGCCTCCATGTGACTCGGGACTGTACCCAAAGACCACCGTTTTGCATGCCCTCATGGACGTGGTAAGGTGGAGATCAAAGCACAGTGGGAATCACACAAGACTCTATGACGATCTCGGGTCTACAGACTAACCTGTACAAGTGTCACCTGAGAACTGCCATCTGACGTGAGGTATAATACCATCTGGGAGTTCTCGGCGAGTCCGTCCAGTGTACTCAGTCTCCACTGAGCACCCGTATACCATCTCTGATGTCAAACACCAATGGATATGGGATCATCCATCGCCCATCACATGGGTCGAGAAGCGTATACGCTAGTCTACACTGGTATATCGATGCCCCGTCTCGATACACCCACGACTAGGGACCATGAAGGATGTACTTATGGACTACCATGTCCCCACTAGTATGATCTGCATCATAGTCCAGGTAGTCAAGCACAAATCCTAAGGGCTTTACCAACATGTAACTATAAGACAGTATAAAGAGACTAGTGTACATGTTAAGATAAAGAGTAACCAGATAGCATACTATCATATCGAGCAAGAAAGTCATCTCTATATATGTCCAAGCATCCAATATAATATACAACATCTGTACAATACTGGCCTCTAGGGCATACATACAACTAACATAACGTGCCTGAACCGATCAACTTTTGATATAGGAAATGTTCAAAACATTATCCAACAATACAAAATTTTATCATTTCTTTACTGATAAAGAGACTGATATGATTTTGTATATCAGGTTCGGTATCTAATAACATTCGTTCAGAATCAATGTATTGGGAATACAGGGTGACAGTGACCAACAGACTTGGCTGCAACACTTGCTCCGTTTTCTGCCTCATGAAACTTATCACCCGTTCTCAGTTCTCTACCTTTCTATAGCCCTATGTAACAGATTACATATCTGGGATCCTGATCTGGTATCACATACCCAGGACGTAAAGGATACTGAGAAACAGTTCTCTGTAATGAACACACCCGAAGATGATGCATCAGCATGCACTCTCTTCGTTTGGGCGGCACGGGAATTCTGGTAATCCCCTATTTCCTGCTCTGTCTTATAACAATTATAAGTTGGAGCGGGACCAACGTTCCCCAGCTCAGTATAACAAGCGGGTTCGGTCAAAAATCCGTATTATTATCTTGATTAAGGCGTGATATGGTCGCTACCTGGAGAGAGAGAGAAGAAAACACTCAGCGTGCGCTCTATCAAGAATAGATTGGTTATTATTTTATCTAATCAGGATGGCTCCCACTGCTTTTTATCAAATCTTCCTTCAAACCCTAAAAGGAAAGACTAGCCGGGATTAATTACACACTACAAGTTCGCCAATCTTTCAGCCAGGCCAGTGTCGGTACTTTGAGGTAGGTCCCCCGTGCTTTCGCACGAACCTAATTAATGTAAACCTCGTTTTCCCATAGGCGTAACCCCGTTAACACCTTTCTAGACACCTACTTGATCGGCTAATTGTAATGTATAAAACTCTCCCAGGAGTAACACTTACTCGCAGCGGGTATCAGGATCCAACTATCACATAGAAGGTATGCAATCTCATTGCAAATTTCAACACTTGAAATTCCCGATAATATTTTGCCCCTAACCTCCTATGACCTTGACAAAGGCCAACAAACCATAGGATGCTAGTCAAGTTCAACCCGTCATTTCTTGATCGAAATAAACCCACCCGCACGGCCCTTGACAAAGGCCAACAAGGTCGCACGACTACCCTAATCCAATCTGCATCATATGCATAAGCAGATAAGCACCAGTTAGCTACCGCACACTGTGCCTTGACAAAGGCCAACAAACGCAGCACGAATACTAACTACTACTTATCTGAAATGACGGAGGGCTACGACAGGTTTTTCTGAAAACTATTGCGTAATGAACTTGATATCGTTGTAGGATCGAATGAATTTTGAAATGGAGTGTTTTTGAGGCTTTTCTAGTTTTGCTAAAGGAGTCACTCCCGGTGAAGGGATCGTCGGTCCTTTCCTCGTCGAATGAGGTGCGGGATATATCATATATATCACTGTGCAAGGCAAAAACTCTTAAAAGCAATCAAAAGACAAACCGAGGGCGTAGCATCGACCAGTTATTGCTAAAGGAGTCACTCCCGGTGAAGGGATCTCGGTCCTTTCCTTATCGAATAAGGTGCAGGATATATCACATATACCGCTGTGCAAAGCAAGAACTGTAGCTACCTGTTTTATTTTGAAATTCGATTCTACAACATCTTAGGTTTCTTTTAATTCATTAATCACATTAATGAAGTCCCATCATTTAAATTACCTAAACATCACAGATAAATACGACGTACACTTATGCCATCCGCATTCGCCTCGATGTCCCCTCGTGCACCGTTAGGTTAGGTAACTAACGGCAGAGCGGGGCAGGGCTAGCGCGGGTGCAAAACATAAGTAACGTCTATATAATATATCATATATACTATATACTGTATCTATCACAGAACATCACATGATCACATCACAGATATCGCAGCAGAAGAATCATATGAAATATTGGATATTCTAGGACGTCCGTGTTTTTAATACGAGCCAGTATAAAACACGGATTCCACGGTCGCGATGAATAGCCAAACCCACACCCCTAGACCCCTACGAGAGCGGCAAGCAACCATACCAATTCTAGAGTTAGGAGACCCGGACTCGACTCCTCGAGTTGGTCTCCCACTGGACTCCAGAACCCGGTTACTTGTGCTCCCCTCCTTGGGTCTATCCTAGTGCGGAAAAGTAAATAATATACAAACGGTGACATCTTCCGCAATCTGGAAGTGCCCCAATAAAAGAATATTACATACAAGTTTTTACATGAATGAAAATGAAAAACACCCATCTCACATAAAACCCCCCCGGCTATTCAAACACGACGATCCAATATAACATATCCAGCAACACATAACATCACATGTCATCAACGTAAGTAAATATGCGCATCCCAATTGTCGTTGGCATATAACAACGAAACCGGCGATATCACATATTACACTTACGGTCACAGAAAAGAAAGTGTAAAACTACAACAGTTGGAATCCGCAACCTCCTCAGACATCGCATGCCTGACCAAATGAATTACTTAGACATCGCATGCCTAACAATTATAAACTCCGCATTTTAGTCTCTTTATCGAAAACACTTTTCAATACCGAGTCGGGCAATTCAACAAGATTCCCGACAGTCTGATCGAATGCTCGTCGCAAACTTCAGCAGACGGCCACACCCCCGATACCGTCGACGAAGTGCACCAAGGCGGAACACCGCTACCGCGAGCACCCGGACGGATGCTTTCGGCGATGGGGTTCTCCTACAGTCACTTGGTCGGGGCTATGGAGCGAGGCTGTCTATTAAGTTTACCCGGCGAGTATCCGCGTACGCTACGTGATTGCGACGGACTTTTGATCACATCAAAATTCCGTGGCAACCGATCAAGTGAGACTAAAGTGCTATGTTTATAACATTCATTCAGTTATCTCATAACTCATTGTGAATTCCAATTATTGTATCCGATTCCGGATAAATAGAAAATGTCAAACTTTCCGATCGAACAATCAAACACCCAAGTTTTCCCGATACAGCTCAACACATGAAATAAGTCTAACAACATTCCGTTCGTGCCTCAGTACCAACGGTCCAGCCGTAGAAGAGTCAAGCCAACGCCTCACATGTGGCACGCCGTACTACCCCAAACCCGAAGGTTCAAAGGGCAGTTCAAGACGGTCACATAATCGAGTTAAGGTTTGTTGTCTTCTAGAGGGTCCATCGCGTTACTTGCACTACTTGGAACGTCGTTAAACTACGGAAAAATCCAACACTTGGAAATTTCCCGACAGGGGAAAAATTGGGTATTTATATCTGGTCGAACTTTTTAACATATTCTAAAATTTATGCGGAAAGCCACATAGACAAAATCTGATACTCCGATCGAAACACCGAATCCCCAAAACAACCCCAGAAAATTCAACTCTTGAATAAATATTAAAAATTCCCAGGAAAACCAGCACAGAAATCTGAGAATTACTGTGAAAAACAAAATACACAAAACGACAAAACGGCCGCGGAACCGCCGCACGAGCCATGCTCATGCCGCGGATCCGCGGCTCATTGATGGAATTAGTCCATCGAAATTCACAGTAACTCTTAGATTATCCTGCTTGTTTCTCTGCATATTTTTAATGTGGAAAAATCCCCGATTTTAGAAAAAGTACAGAGAGCAATTTCCGGGTTAGTTTTTTGGTTCGATCGGACTTCAAACTCCGTCTAAACTTCGCCTAAGGCTCTAGCTAGGCTCTGATACCACTGTAGGGTTCGTAGGCACCCTAATGAGGTCTCGCAAGGCATCGAACATGCCAATTTCAAAAAATCTAGGTGCCGAGAAACCCGACTACGGATCGTCGGCTAGAAATCTAGGCGAAAACGAAATCTAGTTAACACTTAACTAAAAGTTTAACGGAAATACAACCTTTGTGGATCCGGTGCTCCACCTCCATAGCTCCGCAACGAAGTCCCCTCGCTGTCCAAAAGAATTCCCGGGCTCTAGCGTCGGCTTCGTCGGAGAAATGGCGAGCTAGGTCGTCAATGTCCATGCCGAAGATGATCTACGTCGAGGCATCGCTAAATCAAGCTCCGACTTCACCAAGTCAAGAAACTTGTGAAAAAAACACACTCTACTACTTGGCAAGAGGTAGAGGATGAAGAAATAAGAAGTGGGTAGACTTTAGAATTGGATTTCTCACTCATTTCCATCAATCACCATTGATGGAGCTTGCTTTCTTCACTTGAAGAAAAGAAGAAGAAGAAGAAGCTAATTATGATAAGTTATTTAATAATAGAAAAAGAATTATACTTATCATAACTTAAACCAAGGTTAGATGTAGAGAGTTAACTCAAGTTAGATGAATGGTTAGGGTTTAAACAAGAAGACAAAAAGGTTACATAAGTCAAAGTTGCATGAAGCTACAAGAAGCTTCATGTAAGAAAGCAACCTTTTTATTTTCTTTTCACTTTTTCTTTTAATCCAAATTAAAAGATAATTGCATGAATAAATGAATAAAAACCTTAACCATTTATTTAACCAAGGTATTAACTCTTTACACAAACCCTAGCTATCATATATCATCATACATGATACAAGCATGTGCACAAAACTATATCGAATATACAATGTGCACATCCGAGCGAGAAAATCCATTTAAAGTGAACCGATACTAGTTAATGCAAAGTAATATATCAAATATATAATTATACATTAAATCATTAAATCAACACTTGATTTAACGATCCGGTCATATCGCATATAACCGACTAGTATCCTATGTATCGGCTTATCGAATCAACCTTTGATTCGATAACTAGGGTATATCGCATATAACCTAATCGATACATTCATCGCGAGAATGGAATATGGTATCACATACACGCATTATTCTCGGTCCCGCACATATCTCATATGCGCTCCTATTTCGTTTTGCTTGAGCCAGGAAACCTCTGTGTAGGACTCTAAAGACTCGTCAATACGCCGGTAGCAGGTGATGATCATATCAAACACCCACAAGCCGCAAGCGGTCTGCTAAACGTAACGGCCGCCCGGGTATTGAGCGATCAGAAGATCGACGAGCAAGCCCGCTCACACTCCTGTGAATCCAACCAGTAACACTTACCGTACAGTCCGGTCTGTCCGTCTGATCTGTCGCGTATCTCGCCTAGGGGTGGTAAACGTCAGACCTCAATAGCTCGATAAGTCATGTCGATATGAGGTCTATAACAATTCGAGAAACTACTGGTAACACTTACCAATAAATCTCAGCAACCCTGGCCAGGGATTTCCTGTTATAGCCAATCGAACACAGCACAACATCAACTCCCTATACCGGGAGAGACGAATCCCCTCCTATCGCTCATTGCCTCCATGTGACTCGGGACTGTACCCAAAAACCACCGTTTTGCACGCCCTCTTGGACGTGGTAAGATGGAAATCAAAGCACAGTGGGAACCACACAAGACTCTATGACGATCTCGGGTCAACAGACTACTCTGTACCAGTGTCACCAGAGAACTGCCATCTGACGTAAGGTATAATACCATCTGGGAGTTCTCGGCGAGTCCGTCCAGTGTACCCAGTCTCCACTGAGCACCCGTATATCATCTCTGATGTCAAACACCAATGGATATGGGATCATCCATCGCCCATCTGTATGGGTCGAGAAGGTATACGCTAGTCTACTCTGGTATATCGATGCCCCGTCTCGATACACCCACGACTAGAGACTTTGAAGGATGTACTTATGGACTACCAAGTCCCCACTAGTATGATCCACATCATAGTCCAGGTAGTCAAGTACAGATCCTAAGGGCTTTACCAACATGTAATAGAGAGACAATCAGTGTACACGTTAAGGTAAAGAGTAACCAGATAGCATACTATCATGTCGAGCGAGAAAGTCCTCCCTATATATGTCCCAGCATCCACTACAATATACATCCTATGTATAGTAATGGCCTCTAGGGCATACATATAACTAACAGCTATCCTCCTTCCCGGAAGCCATGTAGATAGTGTGCACTACCATGCCCTCAGACTTAGGGCGTTTGGATTCAGTGCCTTTGAGATTCGTCGCAGACGCAGGGATCTTCTCCGGCCTTCTCCTTTCATGAGCGGTCGACGTTGAGGGGGCTGTTGTGATAGGCACCCGGGCAGATGATACCTTCCGTGGCACGGCAACGGGATGGTCCTTCTCTTGCCAAATCTTCATTTTCTTCGGTCGGCGGGAGTAGTCTTGGTTAATTACAGAGTCTTGGATTCTTCGCCAGACCATGTGGATTTTGGAGGATAGTCGCTGAGGGCGCTGTTCCGGCTTTTCCTTTGTAACGTTCTCCACAGATGGATGAGATATTTTTAGCACGGCGGTCGGAGAGTTCTTGCGCACCCTCTTGAGTGGTTCAAAGCTGTTCCCAGTTGGAACAACAGCATCAATTTCTACCGTTGGAGCTGGTGGGGTAAGTCCGGAAGGGGAACTGCCCCCAGCTTTCCTCACTCGGCGCCAGTGGCGACGTCGAGCATATCTTGCAGATGGTTACTGGCTCAGTTACGGGGGTGGCTTCATCATGCCCTCTGTTCTGGTGAAGGGTTGCTGTTGGTGCCAGCCTATCGAAGACAGACGTCCGCTGAGAAGAAACGTCCAGCCTGTCGAAGACTGACCCTTGGGCAGGGAAAGCAGTTTTGGTGACTTCGCCTGAACCGGGAGTTGGAACAAACAGTCTTGTGAAGACCGATCCTTTAGCAGGAGAAGCTCCTTTTACGACTTCGTCCATCGGAGTTGGAATGGCTATCCGCTTAGGGATGAATCCTTCAAGTATTGCAGGCTTCTTTATGGGCCCACTAGAGCTCAGGCTCAGCCTGTCGAAGACTGATGTAGTAGACCTGGAATTGGACGGCCCGTTAAGAGGGGCCGTGGTAGTTGTAAGACAATCGAAGACCGACTTCTTCGGAGCTTCCTGTGACGGCATTGGGATGCTGAAGCTTACCGGTGGGATCATGGTTCTAAAGAACAGTCCAGTGGTGACCTGAGCCACCTGTTCCACTGGCATGGCAAAGATGGAGGCCGCTTGAGGACCATAGGTCACTCCTCCAGCGGGGACGGGGTGGGAGTTGTTGTTGCAGTTAGTGAAGTTGGAAGCCATTTTCTCTGCACGGGAGAAAGACACCAAATCTTAGTACCTCGAATTCAGGGGCAACCATATCAAACCGCGATTCATTCGCGAACACGACACACGAAGTGTGGAGTGGAAAGAGGAAAAGGTCCCACCGCGCTTTCAAGAATTTGTTCGCCGCCGAAAACCGGGAAGACACACGTGTTGCCTGAATTTGGGGGCAGATGTTATTTGGTTTTATCTATCCCCCTCTCTGAAGATGCCAAGTCGATTTATGGCACCGTATATCGGAGGTTTAGACAGATGCGGCCGTTGTAGCAGACTTCGTCAGATTCCCCCTCATGTATGAGGAGTTTTTGATTGTGGGGATGTCCTTCCCCGCAGACGCAAGCCCCTGCAGTTAATTACGCTACCGCATAGCGGTAACCATGTCATGCCCCGCTTCCCAAAATACGGGATACGAGGGGTTGACAAGGCCAGCCATGCTCCTACGGTCGAGGAAACATCCTGCCGTAGTCACACTTCGAGTTCTAGCTTTACGTGGTAATCAGTAATCAATGCACAGGTAATGAGAAATGCAGTCACTAAATCAAAACAGATACAAAAACTAACCAGATAGAGATCAAGGAAGTATAGCGCTGAGTCGCTGATCTAGATGTCCACAATATCTTCGAGGTACGTCAGGTCCTGATCCAAGCTAAATCCACTTCTCACTCTGAGCATGCATACTCGGGTCGTCAGAGCGACACAATAGCAATAAATAGAAGTACATATGTAACATGTGTAATAGTGATGAATATGAAACAACAAGCATGAAGTGATGATATGAGCATGAAGGAGCCAGTACAGGTAAACGGTAAAGCGGGTAAACAGTAAGGCAGGTGTATCGAGTCAGTAATCAATGCATGTCACTAAACCTATCAGTCTCTAAGTCTCATTGTCCAGGTCGCTAAAACTATCGTCAGTCCAAGTGTGAGAGTCAACCACTCGTGAGTATCCCCCACCCAAGGGTAGGTCCCCAGGGGCAAGGGAACACGGGCCCGAGTCGCTAATAATCAGTAATATCACCCATATAACTCCTAGAATCGCTGTGTATGCCGGCAATGGGACTCCCGAGATTCCGTTGAACTCACACTCAAACCACCCCACACCCCGTGGTCTACATCAAACACCAACCATAAGATTAAATACTAGTCGGTCCATGACAAGTCTACGCGAGAACTGGAAACAGGATCTCCATCAAACATGTCTCGACTGGTTCCCAGGATAAATGGACAGTATTTGGTGCCTTACCTATGACACTAATATAAGTGCTTCCATAATCATCCCATACCAATTATAGTCACACTTATACATGTCCCATAGACGTCGACAATGCAATAAATTAACCGGGTCTGTTGATTGTGTACAAGTACGTGTCACTTTCACTTATTCATTCACGCTTTAACACTAACGTACTTGCCACAATCAAAACACTAATATCTAACACTGGGTAATGTACACGATCACTAGGTTACCAATGTATATGACATCTACATGATATGATGAGAATGCAATAATTACGATATGAATAAAATATCATCAACCAATGTCCTCCCACTTGCATAATTTACTATAAATCATACATGCAGAATTAAGCGAAACAATGAAAAAGGGGTAAGCAGTATGTTTAATTATATATCCGTTAAAATTGGTTTCGCATCAATCGGGTTTCAGGTTTGCCAGTTGTGGCCATTTCAATTTAAGTGTTCACTGCTGGAAATCCAGTTTCAGAATTGGAAGTCCGTTTCGTAACACATTTTACTCCCAGTTGGGATCATAATTAGGCAACACTATAGTCAAACAATATTTAGGGTTATCAATTAGGTTTCCAACGCATCAGACGGATCGATAATATCCATGGCATACTGGAAGATATGCATTGAAAATGAAGAGGTATACGTTCTGTCCCTGTTTGGGACAGCTATGTGTTATGTTGAATTAAAAATATAATTTAAATAGTAAACGACAGTAAAAACGAATGAAACTACTTTCAATAATTATCTAACAGATTTATCTTCACTATGGTATAGGATTCCGCATTATAACATTTTCATACAGCAGAGTAAAAGCATTACAAAATGAGAATCGACAGCCAGAGCTGCTTTGGACTGCAGTCCAGAGCCACACTCCGAACCAGTTTCCGTCACCTTATTAGCATAGAAACAGATTACAACTCTCATGGAGTTCTAGGTCGTCGAGTTGGATTTGATATGAGCCCTCGAACACAACATTTCGATTTATAACCAATTAACTGTGATTTTTACGAGTTTCAGATACCGGAAGATTTCAGTTTTACGGGTCTAAAAGGGAAAGGCCTATCACGTCATTAAAGACCGTATTTTCCAGCCAAATCGTAACACGACGTTCGTTATTACTCGGGCCATCCTATGTGATCAGTTTCCGTCAATTTAACGGGGGTTTTCCATTCGGATTTATTTACCCCAATCAGAGCAAAGCTCTGTTCAAATTCCAAGGTGGGAAAAGAAGCAATACTTCTGTTTTCCTCCAATCAGAGCAAAACTCTGTCTTGAAAATTAAAGTGAGAATTAAAGTTAAAATAAATGAAACAACGCTTCGGATCCCCTGCGCTGCGCGCAGAGCGCCACGTATCAAAATCAGACACGTTAGCACGGGGAGCACAGCACCCAAGGCAGCGCACCCAATCAGAGCAAAGCTCTGTTGAAAATTCAAACTTTAATTAATTGAAGCAACGCTTCAGCTGGCCTGCGCTCTGCGCTGCACGCCACGTGGCAGCGCAGTAGCGCTAGCGCAGTTGCTCTACGTTGTGCGCTGCGCGACACGTGGCAGCGCAGTTGCGCTGCGCGACATGTGTCACGCGCTGGGGCGCTTGCGCCAAACAGAATTAAAATTCTAAAAAGATCTTTCTGTTCTTGTTAAAAACAAGAAGATTGTGACACGTGTTAACTGCAGGGGCTTGCGCCTGCAGGGAAAAGCGTCCCCACAATCAAAAACCCCTCGAGCGAGGGGAATCTGATGAAGTCTGCTATATCGGCCACATCCGTTTAAACCTCCGATACATGGTGTCATAAATCAACTTGGCATCTTCGGAGAGGTGGACGGATAAAACCATATAGCATCTGCCCCGAATCTCAGGCAAGACGTCCTCACGTCGCCGCCGCCGTTCGGAGGGGAACAGGGTTTTGCATCGAACACTTGCATTATATTGATTCGCATGAAAAGTATATATTGAATTTATTCGTAAACCGAATCGAATAAGTAATATTAGCATGAAGCAAGCATTATACTTTCCTGATGAGGTATCGACGACGGTACGGCAGCGGAAACAGCGCGATCACGACGCGAGCGCTGCATGTCAACGACGATTCAGGCACGGCACAATAGAAACAAAAGTTTCGATCTTGGCTTGAGCTCGAGTTCTCGGCAGTGACGGTTACGGCACAAGCAGCAGCAACACGGGCAGCCGCGGCAATAATGACGAGCTCGACTGCTCGATAAAATGCTGGGCTCAGTTTGGCTTGAAGCTTGGTTCGTCTGTGCAGTGGAGATGATGGTGTTGGCAGCGGGAATTGTGTGTGTAGGTGGCAGAGGAGCTCGATGGAGTAGCAAAGAGATGGAGCTCGTCGGAGTTGTCTCAGGGGTCGGCCGATGATGCAGGTGTACAGTGGGTCTCGATGAGTAGAGCAGCAGGCGTCGAGGCAGTTGCTCGGCGAAGGTGGTGGCCTAGTGACGACGATGTGTAGGCGAAGGTGCTCGGGTGTTGAGGTGATCGGGGGTTGAGGCTCGGTGGTACTGGGGCGACGGTGAAGGGTCGCCGGTGAAGGGGCGATGGGGGCTTGGGCACCGGGGTATGCAGGCGAGGGGCTCTGGTTAGTGGTTGGAGTTGAGGGTGAGGGTGGCGATGAAAGGGAGAGGAGAGAGGTGAGGTGTGAGGGGGGAGCTCCGACGGTGGGTTAATAGTGGGGTGCTCGGGGTGAGGAAGATGGAGGCGACGGTGGAGGCGGCGTGGGGCGACGGCAATGAAGGAGGTCCTCGGTGTAGCAGGAGGCAGAGGCTATGGTGATGGGCTGATGTGGGTGAAGGTGGTGCTCTGGGATGAAGACGACGACGGTGGTGATCGGAGGTGGTGATCAAGGTGGTTAGAGCTGGCGGTCGCGGTGGAGGATACGGCGAGGGAGGAAGAAGGATGGTGTGCAGTTGAGGTTGGTGGAGGCAGCGGTGGTGTGAGGGAGGGAAGTGGAGAGGGTGGCGATGCTTTGGAGGAGGTTAGGGAGAACGGGAGTGAGGGGAAGAGAGAGATGGGTTTTGGTGAAGGTGGTGGTGGAGGTGAGAGAGCTCGGCTCATATTAGAGAGAGAGGGAGACGAGGTCGAGGGAGGGAAGCAGCGCGCACGCGCGAGGTCGTGGGTCGAGGAGTGGGGACGTGGTCACGACGAGGAGCGGGGCGACGTGGGGGAAAAGAAAAAGAGTGGGAAAGGAAGAAGGTGGGGAGGGAGAGAAGCGGATCGGGTCGGGTCGGTAGGGTGTAAATCCCCGTTTCCTTCAATAAAGTTTTTCCCTATTTTCCCAAGTTCCCGAATATTATCCCATTTTTTCCCGTATCATTATTTTGTGTGAAGATTAGTGCGTAAGTTGTAGTATTCATTTTTCTAAAACCAATTAAAAATCAAAACCCAAAATTAAAACCAAATATAATAATTTCCCTCATTTTAAACCCCCAGCCCATAATATTTCTCAGCCCAACACAAATAAACTTTGCTAACATTAATCCCCAGCCCAAGCTTTATTTCCCCGGCCCACTCCCCTTCTCAGCAAAATTTAAAACAAAACTCTAATATTAAATCAGCCCAACTCCTTAAGCCCAGCTCCCGCAGCTAACCTACCTGACCCGCTTCGATCCCTCCTCTTCTCCCCCAACGTCTCTTTTCCCACTCACTCTTTTTCGCCTATCCTCGCGGCCACAACGTCGAGCCGTTGCCCCACGACCCGCGCACCCCTCGCGATCCCCTCTAACCTCTCGTCGCTTACCCCTTACTCCTCACTCCCTCAATCTCATCTCAACTCCTCACACTCTCTCTCAAATTCTCTCTCTCTCCCCAAGAACCCACTGCCTCCATCCCTGCACCGCCGCCGACGACTAAACCACCTCGTCCTCCTCCCTCGTTTCTCCCCTACCAACGCCACTATCACTGCAGCCACTTCCTCCATCAACCGAGCACCCCCTGCCAAGCACCCCTGCACAACCAACCTACTCACACCCGAGCTCGGCCACCCTGCACCCTCGACGCCGGCGAACTCCCCACCACATCGTCGACGCCCCTACACCCTCCTCGTCATTAGCATCATCACCAACACCCCCTAAACCTACAAACCCGAGCCCACTACCTCTCTCTCTCTCTTTCAAACCCTAAAACCCAAGCTCCGACACCCACTGTGCACATCGCCGGAGCGACCACCGCCGACAGCGTCGACCCCAGCACATCTCAGGAGATCCACAGAGCACCCCCTCCGCTTCCAGTGACCGCGAGACATCTCCGGGCAACTCCGACGTCGAAACCGAATCGCGAGCTGAGGCCATGAAACCAAACCACGCCGTTCGTCGCGCGTCCGTGATGTTGCCGCTGTTGTACATCGTCCAAAACGTTTCCAGGTAAGTACCCTACTTACTACATGCTAATTTGTTTCTATTACAAACTGAAATCGTATAAATTCCGTGTTTGCAATTCACGATAAATCATAGGACGTAACTGTTCGATGCAAGATCCCAATGAAAACTTTCGGTTAATGACGGAAATCGATTGCATATTTTGGCCCGTATGCCAGTGAACCTTGTGTATAAATTCCACTGGAAAATATGATTGTTAATGACTAAAACGAACACCCCCAAATACACCCGTAAAAACTGGGAATTTCCCGTATCTGAAAATTGTTAAAATCACCATAAATCTTGTAGTTGTTGAAATGGTGTGTTCGAGGGCTCAAATCGAAGCCAACTCGACGACCTGTAACCCTATATAAGTTTCTAATGGTTTCTGTACTGAAATTGTGACGATAATTGGTTCGGAGAGCAGCTCTGGACTGCAGTCCAGAGCGACTCTGGTTATTGTTTGCTGTCCCGTAATGTTTACCACCTTATTTCCTAAACTCGTATGTTGCGGAACCCTGCACCTTATTGAAGATGAATCTGTTATCTAAATAAAACAAGTGGTTTCATCCCGTTTTATCATCGTTTGCTATTTAATCTGTAATTTAAAAGAACAGGACGTGTAACAGTCCAAAACAGATTCAGAATTGACATACTAGTGTTGAACAGTGCATAACTTTTGATGTGCAGATGAGATTGAGAATCCGTTTGTTGATTTGAACACCCTATTGAAAACCCTATATTTTATTCAACTGTAATGTCGCTAAATTCTGATCCCAACTGGGTGAAATTCGTGTCGCGAAACGGACGTTCAGTTCAGAAACTGGATTTCCTGCAGCGAGCACTTAAAATGAAACGGCTGTAACTTGAATACCGGAAACCCGATTGAACTGAAACAAATTTTGATGAACTGCTGACAGAGTGTACTTATTATTGTATTTGTATCATTTAGTTGAATTCTGAACATATGAATTACTGCAATTTTTTAAGTTTATGACGTGCATATTGGTTCATAATATACATGACTTGTTAACGGCATAAATACACATATCTCACCCAATTGCCATATACATAGTGTTAGTGCGTGTTAGTGTTCAGTGGACATTGCATTATCGTGCGTGAATGATATTGGTTTAGGAGTGTCAAGTACGCCAATGAAAAAAATGATTGATTCGTGACAGTGATTAATACAGTGAACAGTGACAAAACCGTGCTATTGGCATACTTGTACACGACTAAATCATAATCATAACTAGTGTAACCCTGGGGAAAAAGGAGAAATCGAAGTGGAAAGAGAATCGTATTTAGCGGGATCGTGTTTTAGAGGATGATCATTCGAGCAGTGATATATATATTAGGTAGGATTTAGCGATCCAGCTGACATGGTTATGTCCCAGGCATGTGGGCCGTTGTCTCGGGTATGTACGAGACTCCTGTTAAATATGATCCTCCTTTCCACTATACGATTTCAAATATGACTAAACGACCGATAGGGACACAGATCATACTTTGCATCATATAGTGACATAGTGATTACACGCATTGTACTTTCACTGTTATTACCGTATTTACCTGTTTCACATCATTATTATATAAATTGCTATTACGTCGCTCTGACGACCTGAGTATGCATGCTCAGATCTCGTGGAAGTACCAGCGCAGAAGTCGGATTTACCTTTTGAGCTGACGGGGATCTAGTCTGAGTGCTTTTCTTCCTTTCTGCTTTCCATAAAGAGATCTTGTACTTGAAATTGGTTAGTAGCTCTTCTTATATATTTGTAAGCTGTGAACAATGGATTTTAATGTAATAATTTAATGATGTATTTCCTTTACTGCTGTGCTTTGTTTACTGATTACCATGTAATGCTAGAAGCCGAAGTGTGACTACGGCGGAATTATTCCTTGACCGTAGGAG
The DNA here is from genome assembly GCA_030015575.1 of Agapanthus africanus. Classification (NCBI taxonomy): domain Eukaryota; kingdom Viridiplantae; phylum Streptophyta; class Magnoliopsida; order Asparagales; family Amaryllidaceae; genus Agapanthus; species Agapanthus africanus. Next base: position 421,532,337 of record CM057351.1, read on the forward strand.
TATGGCTGGCCTAGTCATCCCTCGTTTTCCATATTTTGGGAAGCGGGGCGTGACATGGTTTTGTTGGTATCAGAGATGTGTTTAGTAACAAGGGATAACATTAACTATACTGTATTACATTATTTTCGTTTCACTATTCCTGATTTTCATCCTCAGATCTAATCTTATCCTCTTGAATCTTCCAGCGATATGACGTCCCCGAACGACCCCTCCTCGGACTCCAGTTCTCAGGACCGCACGGAAAGAATACTTAGTTCACTGACCTCTCTCGCAGAGGCTCAGGAGAGGAAGACAGACTTACTCGCCGAGGGACTCAGGGCCATTACTGCTGCAGAAGGACCCTCCGCACTCATTACCGCCCCCGAGGGCACTACTCCACCAGCTTATCCTGCTAGGGCTGGTACTGTATCAGACTTTCGGAGGTTACATCCAGCTGCATTCACAGGCCTAGCTAAACCCTTCGAGGCCGAGCAATGGCTAGTGAACATGGAGAACTTACCGACGGCCGCCAGGGTACCAGATGAAGATAGGGTGAACGTGATAAAGATCCAATTGGAAGATGAAGCCCGTACATGGTGGTCAGTGGAAGAAAGCAGGCTGGACAGGCCGATTGAATGGGGCAAATTCAAGGAGTGCTTCCTAGACAATTATTTCCCTTCCACCGCCAAGGCAGAGATGGAGGAAAGATTCATTCTATTGAAGCAGAATGGACGTCCAGTAGACGTATATGCGACAGAGTTCAACCGTCTGAGCCGTTTTGCTCCATACATGGTAACCTCAGAGGCCACCAGGGCCAGACGCTTCTTACAGGGACTTGATTTCGAGCTGTAGCAGTTGATCGCATCATTGGAGCTGCAGACTTTTGCACAGGTACTCAACGCGGCGAGAGTTCAGGAATAATTGGTCAACAAGTTCAGGAAGCCCCCAGTCGTTCCAGCACATACCCCTGCACCTTCTCGAGGAGCCATACCGGTTCACAGGCCTGGAACGGCACAAATGAAGCGTCCGTTCGTGCCACAGCATCGCCCCCAGAGACGGAGCGTAGTTTGCGGCTACTGCAATAGAGATAGGCATACCCAGAAGGACTGTCGCCGCGCCAAGAGACAATGCTTGATTTGTGGATCCAGGCAGCACAGGATTAGCGGTTGCCCTGAGCGAGCAGAGATACAGGGAGGTTCTGGATCGCCGCAGCAGAAGCCACAGGAGCAGAGGCAACCCTATACAGGGTGCGGTCAGGGACGGGCTTTCACCTTGACCGCCGAGCAGGCAGAGGCGTCAGGAGACGTTGTTACAGGTACTCTACTCGTACATTCTTTGCCAGCTAGAGTACTATTTTATTCTGGGGCAACGCACTGCTTCATATCGGAGCATTTCATTGATACACACTCCATACCACATGAACCACTAACCAAGGGCTGGGAGATACATACGGGTAATGGCATTATAATATCTAGTCGAGAGTGTAGATCATGTCCGGTTGTAGTGTGTGGTAGGGAATTCTATGCGAATTTCCTTCTGATTGGGACAGGCAGTTACGACGCAATTCTCGGGATGGACTGGATGAGTAACTTCCATGCAGTTATTGATTGCCGTGCAAGGAATGTGATCTTCCGCATTCCCAATCACCCGGAGTTTATTTTCGAGGGCGGAAGCGAATCTTTGGAGCCAGCCAAGTATAGAGCCAAGCCAAAGGAGCTGGCAGCTATGGAGATTGATGAGAGCGCAGCCCCGAAGATTGTTCGGGACTTTTTGGACTTATTTCCTGAAGATTTACCAGGTTTACCACTTCCACGCGTCTTGGAGTTCTCGATCGATTTGACTCCAGGTACGGCACCAGTATCCAAGGCCCCGTACAGAATGGCACCGGTTGAGTTGGTGGAGTTGAAGAAGCAAATTGAAGAATTATTGGAGAAGGGATTTATCCGGCCGAGTGTCTCACTGTGGGGTGCGCCAGTTCTGTTAGTGAAGAAGAAGGATGGATCGCTGCAGATGTGTATAGATTATCGAGAGATGGACAAGGTCACAATAAAGAACAAGTACCCAATTCCACGCATCGACGACTTATTCGATCAGTTAGGTAGGGCCAAGGTATTCTCGAAGTTGGACCTCCGTTCAGGATATCATCAAATCAGAGTAGCAGCTGAGGATGTATGCAAGACGGCTTTCAGGACCCAATACGGACATTACGAGTTCCTTGTGATGCCGTTTGGTGTTACCAATGCTCCAGCGATATTCATGGACTTGATGAACAGGGTGTTTGCAAAGTACTTGGACATGTTTGTCGTTGTATTTATCGACGACCTACTTGTCTACTCGAAGACCCGGAAGGAGCATGTCGAGCGTTTGCGCACGGTTCTACAAATTCTTCGAGAAGAGAAGCTGTATGCGAAATTAAGCAAGTATGAATTCTGGCTCGACAAGGTTCAGTTCTTGGGACACATCGTTTCGGGCGAAGGCGTCTCAGTGGACCCGACAAAGATAGAATCTGTCAGAGATTGGCCAACGTCGAAGTCAGTGGCCGAGATCAGAAGCTTTCTGAGATTGGCAGGTTATTATCGGAGATTCGTCTAAGACTTTTCAAGAATCGCTGAACCGTTGACAAAGCTGACACGGAAGGATGTACCATTTGCATAGACGGGGGAGTGTACTCAGGCATTTGACACACTAAAGCAGAAGTTAACCACGACGCCCATTCTTACAGTACCAGATGATTCCGGTGGTTTGGTGATACACAGTGATACCTTAGGGAAGGGTTTAGGCTGTGTTCTGATGCAGCACGGCCGAGTGGTTGCTTACGCCTCTCGACAATTAAGAAATCACGAGAAGAACTATCATACGCATGACTTGGAGTTAGCTGCTGTAGTCTTTGCGTTGAAGATTTGGAGGCACTACCTATTGGGCGAGAAAGTGGAGGTGTACACGGATCATAAAAGTCTGAAGTACTTCTTCACTTAGAAGGAACTAAACATGAGGCAGCGCCGATGGCTAGAGCTGATGGCAGATTATGACTTGGACCTTCAGTATCACCCGGGGAAAGTGAATGTTGTACTAGATGCGCTCAGTCGCAAGTCAGCGGTCATGATGTTGACCAGTCAGAGGAGCATTATTGAGGATTTTCAGAGACTCGAGCTTGAAGTCGTTACACCGAGCGCACTCAGTCAACTTTGACAACTACAGGTGCAGTCATCCCTTGTGGATTGCATCAAGGCTGCACAAGCAGATGATCCTCGATTGCAAAATTTCAGAGCGCAAGTAGAAGCCGGGCTGAGAACGGACTTAATCATACATGAGGACGGTTCTCTGAGATTCGGTAGCAGACTCTGCATACCCAAGGGAGATGTTCGAGAAGAAGTACTGGCTGAGGTGCATAGTTCAGCTTATTCTGTGCATCCGGGAGGTACGAAAATGTATCGGGACCTAAAGCAGCATTTCTGGTGGAACGGGATGAAGCGGGAAATTGCGAGGTTCGTATCCAGATGCTTGGTCTGTCAGCAGGTGAAGGCAGAGCATCAGAGGACTGCAGGGTTGTTACAACCACTTTCGATACCAGAATGGAAGTGGGAGCACATTACCATGGATTTCGTGACGGCTTTACCACAGAGCCCAAGGGGCAATAACGCCATTTGGGTTATCGTCGATCGCCTCACGAAAGCTGCACACTTCCTACCTTTCGGAGTGGGATAGTCGACAGAGTCACTGGCAGAGAGATACATGCAGGAGATAGTGCGACTTCACGGAGTTCCAGTCAGCATTGTGTCAGATCGAGACACCACATTCATGTCGCACTTTTGGAGGAGCTTACAGGAGAGTTTGGATACCCGCCTCAAGTTTAGCACAGCTTATCACCCGCAGACGGATGGACAATCCGAGCGTACGATTCAGACGCTCGAGGATATGTTGAGAGCCTGTATGTTGGACTTTCAGGGTTCCTGGGAAGACCATCTGCATCTAGTCGAGTTTTCCTATAACAACAGTTACCAGGCTAGCATTCAGATGGCTCCTTTCGAAGCACTTTACGGGCGGAAGTGTTGATCCCCAGTGTGTTGGGATGATGTGGAAGAGCGAAGATTGTTGGGTCCCGAGCTCATAGTTCAGACAGTCGACAAGGTCCAAATGATCAGGCAGCGAATTAAGACGGCTCAGGATCGACAGAAGAGTTGGGCAGATACCAGCAGAAGAGCACTAGAATTTGAAGTCAGAGATCACGTGTTCCTGAAGATTTCCCCTACCCGTGGAGTTATCAGGTTCGGAGGTTGGGGAAAGCTCAGTCCCCGTTTTATCGGACCTTTTGAGGTGCTAGAGCGAGTGGGAGAGGTGGCTTACCGACTTGCCTTGCCTCCATCGTTAGCTGGTGTGCACAATACCTTCCACGTGTCACAATTGCGGCGTTATGTTCGGGATGAGAGCCATGTCCTGGACTATTTTGAGCTAGTTTTGGGTACCGATCTATCATACGAGGAGCAACCCACCACCATCCTCGACCGCAGGGAGAAATTGTTGAAGAACAAGGTCATTCCGTTAGTCCGAGTGTCTTGGAGCGGTCGTTTCCCAGGAGAATCCACCTGGGAGCGGGAGGAAGATATCCGTGCACATTTTCCATATCTCTTTGTTTAGTGCTTGGTTTCATTGTATCCTTGTTAAATTTCGATGACGAAATTTTTGTAAGGGGGGTATGATGTAAATCCCCGTTTCCTTCAATAAAGTTTTTCCCTATTTTCCCAAGTTCCCGAATATTATCCCATTTTTCCCGTATCATTATTTTGTGTGAAGATTAGTGCGTAAGTTGTAGTATTCGTTTTTCTAAAACCAATTAAAAATCAAAACCCAAAATTAAAACCAAATATAATAATTTCCCTCATTTTAAACCCTCAGCCCATAATATTTCTCAGCCCAACACAAATAAACTTTGCTAACATTAATCCCCAGCCCAAGCTTTATTCCCCCGGCCCACTCCCCTTCTCAGCAAAATTTAAAACAAAACTCTAATATTAAATCAGCCCGACTCCTTAAGCCCAGCTCCCGCAGCTAACCTACCCGACCCGCTTCGATCCCTCCTCTTCTCCCCCAACGTCTCTTTTCCCGCTTACTCTTTTTCGCCTATTCTCGCGGCCACGTCGCCTAGCCATTGCCCCACGACCCGCGCACCCCTTGCAATCCCCTCTAACCCTTCGTTGCTTACCCCTTACTCCTCACTCCCTCAATTTTATCTCAACTCCTCACACACTCTCTCAAATTCTCTCTCTCTCCCCCAAGAACCCACTGCCTCCATCCCTGCACCGCCGTCGACGACTAAACCACCTCGTCCTCCTCCCTCTTTTCTCCCCTACCAACGCCACTATCACTGCAGCCACTTCCTCCATCAACCGAGCACCCCCTGCCAAGCACCCCTGCACAACCAACCTACTCGCACCCGAGCTCGGCCACCCTGCACCCTCGACGCCGGCGAACTCCCCACCACATCGTCGATGCCCCTACACCCTCCTCGTCATCAGCATCATCACCAACACCCCCTAAACCTACAAACCCGAGCCCACTACCTCTCTCTCTCTCTCTTTCAAACCCTAAAACCCAAGCTCCGACACCCACTGTGCACATCGCCGGAGCGACCACCGCCGACAGCATAGAGCCCAGCACATCCCAGGAGATCCACAGAGCACCCCCTCCGCTTCCAGTGACCGCGAGACGTCTTCGGGCAACTCCGACGTCGAACCCGAATCGCGAGGTGAGGCCGTGAAACCAAACCACGCCGTTCGTCGCGCGTCCGTGACGTTGCCACTGTCGTACATCGCCCAAAACGTTTCCAGGCAAGTACCCTACTTGCTACATGCTAATTTGTTTCTATTACAAACTGAAATCGTATAAATTCCGTGTTTGCAATTCACGATAAATCATAGGACGTAACTGTTCGATGCAAGATCCCAATGAAAACTTTCGGTTAATTTGACGGAAATCGATTGCATATTTTGGCCCGTATGGCAGTGAACCTTGTGTATAAATTCCACTGGAAAATATGACTGTTAATGACTAAAACGAACACCCCCAAATACACCCGTAAAAACTGGGAATTTCCCGTATTTGAAAATTGTTAAAATCACCATAAATCGTGTACTTATTGAAATGGTGTGTTCGAGGACTCAAATCGAAGCCGACTCGACGACCTATAACCCTATGCAAGTTTCTAATGGTTTCTATACTGAAATTGTGACGATAATTGATTCGGAGAGCAGCTCTGGACTGCAGTCCAGAGCGACTCTGGTTATTGTTTGCTGTCCCGTAATGCTTACCTCCTTGTTTCCTGAACTCGTATGTTGCAGAACCCTGCAAATTATTGAAGATGAATCTGTTATCTAAATAAAACAAGTGATTTCATCCCATTTTATTGTCGTTTTCTATTTAATCTGTAATTTAAAAGAACAGGACGTGTAACAGTCCAAAACAGATTCAGAATTGACATACTAGTGTTGAACAGTGCATAACTTTTGACGTACAGACGCGATTGAGAATCTGTCTATTGCGTTGAACACCTTATTGAAAACCTTAGATTTTATTCAACTGTAGCATCGCTAAATTCTGATCCCAACTGAGTAAAATTTGTGTCGCGAAACGGACGTTCAGTTCAGAAACTGGATTTCCTGCAGCGAGCACTTAAAATGAAACGGCTGTAACTTGAATACCGGAAACCCGATTGAACTGAAACAAATTTTGATGAACTTCTGACAGAGTGTACTTGTTATCGTATTTGCATCATTTTGTTGAATTCTGAACATATGAATTACTGTAATTTTTGTAAGTTTATGACGTGCATATTGGTTCATAATATACATGACTTGTTAACGGCATAAATACACATATCTCACCCAATTGCCATATACATAGTGTTAGTGCGTGTTAGTGTTCAGTGGACATTGTATTATCGTGCGTGAATGATATTGGTTTAGGAGTGTCAAGTACGCCAATAAAAAAAAAGTGAATGATTCGTGACAGTGATTAATACAGTGAACAGTGACAAAACCGTGCTATTGGCATACTTGTACACGACTAAATCATAATCATAACTAGTGTAACCCTGGGGAAAAAGGGAAAATCGAAGTGGAAAGAGAATCGTATTTAGCGGGACCGTGTTTTAGAGGATGATCATTCGAGCAGTGATATATATATATATATATATATATATATATATATATATATATATATATATATATATATATATATATATATTAGGTAGAATCTAGCGATCCGGCTGACAGGGTTATGTCCCGGGCATGTGGGCCGTTGTCTCGGGTATGTACGAGACTCCTGTTAAACATGATCCTCCTTTCCACTATACGATTTCCAACATGACTTAGAGACCGATAGGGACACAGATCATACTTTGCATCATATAGTGACATAGTGATTACACGCATTGTACTTTCACTGTTATTACCGTATTTACCTGTTTCACATCATTATTATATAAATTGCTATTACGTCGCTCTGACGACCTGAGTATGTATGCTCGGATCTCGTGGAAGTACCAGCGCAGGAGTCGGATTTACCTTTCGAGCTGACGGGGATCTAGTCTGGAGTACTTTTCTTCCTTTCTGCTTTCCATAAAGAGATCTTGTACTTGAACTTGGTTAGTAGCTCTTCTTGTATATTTGTAAGCTGTGAACAATGGATTTTAATGTAATAATCTAGTGATGTATTTCCTTTACTGCTATACTTTGTTTACTGATTACCATGTAATGCTAGAAGCCGAAGTGTGACTACGGCGGAATTATTCCTTGACCGTAGGAGCATGGCTGGCCTAGTCATCCCTCGTTTTCCGTATTTTGGGAAGCGGGGTGTGACATAGGGGCTGGGCCGGGCTAGGGCTGGGTAAAGAATTAAAAGAGTTAGAGAGGGAGTGGGCTGGGCTTGGGCTGGGAAAAAATAATTAAAAGGAGAGGGGGGAGGAATGGTGGGCCAGAAGCTTATGTGGTTCCAACTCATGCGGCTAGGTCGAGTGGGCTGGGAAATGGAGAAAATATAAAAGGAAAATAGAAATAGGGTTAGGGTTTGGGTTGGTTTAAAGGTTAGGGTTTTAAAATGAATAAAATAATTATAAATATAAATAAACAAATTTTGTAAGCAACACTTTATATAAGTATGGATATTGGCGTACAAAAAGAACTGGGTATTATAAACCATTTTCTCCTTCTCCAGATGGTCACTTCGTGTCGTGTGTGTTTGTTTTATTTTTGGTTGCCCGTGGATTGTATACGGAGACTAATTTATGTTGTCGCTCGTAGGGCGTGGATTAGTCCAAATCTGTATTTTCTTAGATTTGGGTTTGGGTTTGTTTTAAGAATGGTTAACCTCATTTGAGATTAAGATCAACTTAAATGCTTGTTAAGGATACGTTAGCCTAATTTTAGACAAAGTTTTACTTCACAAGATTTTGGAAAAATTTAGATCCAACGAAAGAGTATTTGGACTCTATCGTTTTAGTTTAAGGACGTTGCGGTCCATTTGGTTTAATGACATCGTAGCCCATGAGGTTTAAAGACATCGTAGTCTGTATGGTTTAAAGACATCATAGTCTGTAAGGTTTTGGTTTACCCGTTTGGAGATGCACCAAAAGTTATTGGTTATCGGGACCCTCCATCTTTCTGAAGACGTTGAAGAATTACAACGACATGTGTCAGAGGTATAAAGAGATGTACCCTTAAACAAATATTGGTTGGGAGATCTATAGTCAGGTTTGGGACTAAGACCAATTAAAGAGATTGTGAGCAATGGGCTCGGTTGATCTGAATTAGGGACTTGTGGCCAACTTGGGCTCAGTCCACCAAGTTTTGAATAAAGTGTTGAACACTTATTTGGGCCCAGTCCCTTTTTATTCAACAATGCTGAGCATTGATTTGGGTTCTGACACCCCTTTTCTTTTTTGTCTTTTATTGAGTGTTGAACACTTTTTATAGCGCTGGGGTTTTATTTAAAGAGCACTTTGTAATTTCTTAGCGCCCATGTGAGGAGCACGTGGAGCGCTTGGCGCTGAGCGCCAGATTTTTGAGCACTAAGGCGCTTCTTATAAAATAACGCCCACGTGAGAAGCGCGTGGAGCGCTTAGCGCTAGACTTGGAGCGCTAAAACGCTTCTTTTAAAATAGCGCCCACGTGAGGAGCGCTGGGCGCTGAGTGCCAGACTTAGAGCGCTAAGATGCTTCTTATAAAATAGCGTCCACGTGAGGAGCGCGTGGAGCGCTGGGCGCTGAGCGACGGACTTGGAGCGCTAAAGCATTTCTTTTAAAATAGCGCCCACATGAGGAGCGCGTGGAGCTCTGAGCGCCAGACTTGGAACGCTAAGGCGCTTCTTATAAAATAGCGCCCACGTGAGGAGCACGTGGAGCGCTGGGCGCCAGACTTAGAACGCTAAGGCGCTTCTCATAAATTGGAGCGCTAAGGCGCTTCTTTGGCAGCTCTGATCAGTTCGTTGCTCTGAGAATTAAATTTTCGTTTATGAGAGACTTTGTCTCATGGATCTAAGAACTAAGTTCTTCTTTTATGAGGAAATGCTATGATCTCTTTTGTTTTTCTTTATGAGAGACTTTGTCTTATGGATCTGTGATCTAGAAAAAGAACTAAGTTCTTATGATGTGAGAGTTAAACACTCAAATGTGGAGGAGATGTTATGATCTCTCTTCTTTTTATTTACCTTGAAGAAGGTTCTTCTTCTTAGAACTTGCTCTTCTCTTTTTCTTTTCTGAGAACTTGAAATTTATAGGGAGGCTTTTCTTTCTCCAAGACTTGAAGTCTTGGGTCCTTTATATAGGGGAGGCTAATTTGTTGAATCAGTTAAGGAAATTCCTTATTGAGAGATCTCTGATTAATTTGGGGATGTTCCCCACCATTGGAACTTTGATCCAAAGGCCTCTGTCTTACAGAAGACATTTTTCTTGTTTCTAGCAAAGATTGGGAAAATATTTTCCCATACAGAACTTATTCTGTATCTTGGTGATTTTTAATCACCTTTGGATCTTTGATCCAACGGTGCTCTGATTTACAGAGCACAATCTTTCTTGTTTGGAAATATTTGAGGAGTATTCTTTAATTGATGATTTATTATCTTTGTTGGATTTTTGATCCAATGGTGAGAACATTTAGTTCTAGCGCTAGCGCTCTCGTGTTTTGCACGTGAGGCGCTGCCTCAAAGTCTTTGACTCTTGGCGCTAGCGCTCTCGTGCTTTGCACGTGAGGCGCTGCCTCAGTGTCTTTGACTTTTAGCGCTGGCGCTCTTGGTGCCAGCGCTCTCATGAGGCGCTGCCACGGTTCAAATTTCAAATTTTGAATAGAGCTTTGCTCTCTGATTGGGGGAAACAGGGTTCATCCTGATCTGATTGTAACCTGAAAAGGCGTCCATGAAGCTCAATAGTTCGTGGCCTACCGAGCTGTCTACAAGCTGGTCTATCCGAGGGAGGGGATAGTTTTCCTTGGGGCATGCCTTGTTTAAGTCCGTGAAATCGACACACATGCGCCATTTTTCGTTCTCCTTCTTGACCATGACTACATTTGCCAGCCAATCAGAGTAGTCCAGATTCCTGATAAAGTCAGCGGCGAGCAGTCGATCCACTTCGTTCTTTATCGCCTTTTGCTTGGCCGGTGCAATGCTTCTTTTCTTTTGTCGTACAGGCTTTGTTTTCGGATCGACTCCGAGATTTTGGGAGATCACTCTAGGGTCAATTCCGGGCATGTCCACCGGCGTCCAAGCAAAAACGTCCGATTTATCTCGGAGGAAGCGGATTAGTTCTTCGTGGCGATCCCTAGTCAGGAGAGAGCCGATCTGGACTGTTCGGTCGCTTACCCCTTCTTCAAGTAGTACTTCCGTTAATGCTTCTACCAGGGCACCTCTGACTTCCATTTGGTCGTCACGTGTATCTAAAGACCCCTGGAAGTCAGGTATGTCCTCAAAATCGTCGCTATGATCTTCGGTTGTGGACGTCGAGCTGAGGCAAATCCTAGCGGTTTGCTGGTCTCCGTGTGCCCGGCCTATTCCCCCTTGATCTAAAGGAAACTTAATCGCAAGGTGATAAGTTGAGTTCTCGGATCGAAGAGGGTTTAAGGTCGGACGTCCTAGGAGAACATTGTAAGACGAAGGGACCTTGGCGACGAGGAAATCCACAGGTACGGTCCGTGTATGTTCCACTTCCCCAATGTTGAGTAGGAGGGTGACCAATCCCTCGGCAGGGACGGAGTGATTGGTGAACCCCGAGAGTACATGGGAGGTAGGTCAAAGGTCAGATGGTTCTAGTCCCATACGCTGGAAGCAGTCGTGGAACAGGATATTCGCCTAGCTCCCTGAGTCGACCAAAATCCTCCGGACTTCGTAACGGTGGACTTTGGCCGTTATTATGAGTGGGTCGTTGTGAGGCAAGGATATATCGTGGAGCTCTTCATCGGTGAAGATGATGAGCTTGTCTTTCATGCCCTTCTTCTAGGGTGGAACGCCTACATTCTCGACCGGGAGGAGGCGGCGGTTTCCGCCATCTTCCCGAGCAGGATCCGAGGTAACGACCATGATTTGGCCGATCGTTAACTCCCCGGGAGAGGGCTGGTTCTCTTGCTCCCTCTCTGCCTGTCGCTTGTCCCGCAAGTACTTCGCCAGGTAGCTGGAGCGGATCAACTCCTTGATGTAGTCACCGAGTTGTTTGCAGTTTCGGTCGGGTAGCCCTGCGACCTTTGGAAGGTGCAGTACGGGAAGGCGCAGTACGGGCTAGGTGGCTCTTAACCTTGTGGTCGTGGGTTCGAGCCCCACGGTGGGCGCCAAGGCCTCGGAGATGCTTGCCCGCCCTTTGGGTCACTAGCGGGAGTTTGAAGAACCTCTCGTCCTTTGCCTCCTCCAGCAACTCAGTCCGGGAGATGTTCAAGGAAGTGTACTCCTGAAACCTCGGTGAGTAAGGTTTCGGATGGTCGACCTTCTTCTTCTCCTCTCTGCCCCTTTTCTTTTGGTCGGTTCGGTCGCCTTTGGGCAGCGTGGCATTGGACTGCGTCTGAGTTATCTTGGAAGCTCATGCCTGCTGTAAATGCGTCCAAGTGATCTTTTGGGTCGGACTTCCCGTCAAAGAGCGCCACCTTAGGCGGCTTGTTCTTGGATGAGACACGTTCAGTCAGTAATTCCTCGGTGAAGGGCTTTGTGGGAGAATCCGCGGAATACCTAGCCCCTTCGCCCGACGGATGGTCGTCTCGTCTTATGCCCTCGATCTTCATTTCGAGGGCCTCGAACCGGTGGTGGTAACCCAAGGATTCCGCACAGTCGGAGTGGTGGCTATCCCCGCTCTGGGTCTGCGCCAGGGTACGTCTTCGATTCCGCTCAATCAGGTGTCTCAGATCCCCGGGCGAGACCCTTCTCGAGTGGTCCCTACGCTCGTTGTTCGCGTGATCCCGGTAAGAGTGGGGGCTTTTCCCTCAGAAAATATCAGGAAAACCCCCAATGGGGCATCACGTGCCCATACGTGACCAGGGGTTATGTGCTGACACGTGATGGTTTCCTGGGGATTCTGCTGAAATAGAATTAAATTCTAATCAAGCAAGTAATTAGTGGAGTCACGTGCCCACACGTTATGGGCCTTTAAAAAAACCACTGAAGGAATTAAAAGGCATAATAGAACATCAAGGAAAGATCCCAATGGGGCATCACATGTCTACACGTGACCAAGGGTCACGTGCTGACACGTGATGATTCCTTAGTTCTTTAAAACAACAGAATTAAATTCTGGTTAAAATGTTTAATCAGGGGGTCACGCGTCAACGCGTGATGGGTTCTAAAGCTCTTTAAATTAATAGAATTAAATTCTATTTAAAATGGTCAAACAGTGGGATCACGTGCCAACACGTGATAGGTTCTTAAACCTTCTGAACTAATAGAATTAAATTCTAATTAAGAGGAAATCGAGAACCCTAACTGGAAAAATATTTCTCTAAATCTTTCCAAACAAAAAGATTGTGCTCTGTAAAGTGGAGCATCGTTGGATTAAAAATCCAATGGTGATTAAAAATCACCAATTTATAGAAAATTTCTATACAAGGAAAGATTTCCCTGAAATTCACCAAGAATAACAAACAGAATATCTTTTGGATTAAAAATCCAATGGTGAATAAAATTCACTGAGTAATCTAAAAGATTATATTGGTTACAAAATCAATTAAAATCTTTCAATGAAAGATTGACTAAACAAACTGATTTTTTTCTTTCTCCTATAAATAGGAGCCAGGAAGAGAAGAGGGGGGATCGATTTTTTTGGAGAGAGAAGCAACAACAGAGAGAAAAAAGAGAGGAGAATTTAATTCTCAAGAGAGAAAAGATCTTTTCAGAAAAAAGAAACCCTAGGTGAGAAAGGGAAAGAGATCTAAATTCCATAAAACAAAAAGAGAATTTAATTCTCAAATTAAGAGTTTAACTCTTCTGAATAAGAACTTTGTTTTTCATTTGGTTGAAGATCTGCAGAAGCAGATCTCCCCACAAGTTGAGAATTTAATTTTCATCGGGGAGATTCTGCCATGCAGATCCAAAACTTAGAGGGAGAATCAAGTTTAAAGAATTTAATTCTTCCAAATTCATAGGAATTTAATTTCTCCAAATGAAACTAGGGTTTAACCCTACATAAGAATTTAATTCTTCCAAATTCATAGGAATTTAATTCCTCCAAATGAAACTAGGGTTTAACCCTACATAAGAATTTAATTCTTCCAAATATATAGGAATTTAATTCCTCTAAATGAAACTAGGGTTTAACCCTACATAAGAATTTAATTCTTAAAACAAGGGACTTAAAACTCTACATGCACAAAAAGAGATCAGTACCCGACCTGGTCACGTGGTAACACGTGACCCTCCTCCTCAATGAGTAAAAAAGAAAGAATGAGACATGGTCACGTGCACCCACGTGACCCTTAAACAGACTCCTCAAAATGAGAAAAAAGAAGCTCGGAGGCAATGCCTCACGTGCTCACACGTGACCCTCAAAACTGAGGGGAATAAAACCAAAGGCAATACTGATTTAGGGCGCCTCACGTGTCCCCACGTGACCCCTGACTGACACATTTTTTAAAGGGGCAAAAGAGGGAAAACAGAAGGATTAATACCCAATACACGGGCATTATCACGTGTCCACACGTGATGATTATAAAGATTAAGTGTTTAACACTTATTGGCAGATTTTGAGAGTAAAATAAAGAAGGTTTGGCCCAATTCTTTGGCACCTCACGTGACCCTACGTGACCACCTCACTTCTAGTGTTTAACATTACTTTAAGTGCTTCGTCCCTAGTGTTTAACATTATCTTGAGCGCACGTGGGAGCACGTGACCGCTAAATATTCTCTAGTGTTTAACACTATTTTCAAACCATTTTTAACCCAAAAATCAGCTATGTTTTCCAGAGGCGAGATTCCCCATTTGACTGAGCCTCAAATACATTCTCGATTGATCATCTCATATGATATATGAGTGCTCAGCACTCAATAAAAGACAAAATGTTGTCAGTGCCCCAAACCCCTGCTTAGCATTGCTAAATAATGGGGGCTGAACCCTGACAAGTGTTCAACAGTACAAATAAATGTCTAACATTTTTAAACCTAATTGGACTTAGCCCAAGTTGGCCATAAGTCCTTAATTCAGATTGAACTGAGCCCATGTGCTCACAATTCAGATTAATTGATCTTAGTCCCAAATTGGATTACAGATTGTCCAATCAACTCTGGTTCAAGGGTACATCTCTTCACTCCTCTGATATTTGTCGTTGTAATTCTTCAACGTCTTCAGAGAGGTGCGGGTCTCGATAACCAATCATTCCATGGACCGTGGGGTCCTTAAACTCATGGACTATGATGTCCTTAAACTTTACAGACTATGACGTCTTTAAACTACGGACTGTGGGGTCCTTTTAAACCCACGGACTATGATGTCCTTAACCTCGGACTGTGGGGTCCTTTAAACCCATGGACCGAGACGTCCTTAAACTAACATTGGACCGAGACGTCCTTAAACTAACATTGGACCGTAATGTCCTTAAACTAATGTTGGACCGTAACGTTCTTAAACTAATTATGGACCGCAATGTCCCTAAACTAAACAATAGAGCCCAAATGCTCTTTTGTCGGATCTAAACGATCCCGTTAAGTTGATCTTAGTCTGAAATTAGACTGTCGTATCCTTAACATACGTTTAAGTTGATCTTAGTATCAAATGAGACTAACGTATCCTTAAACCCAACCCCCAAACCCAAATCTAAGACGATACGGATTTGGACTAATCCACGCCCTACGGGCGACAACATTAATTAGTCTCCGTATACAATCCACGGGCAACCAAAAGCAAAACAAACACACACGACACGAAGTGACCATCTGGAGAATGAGAAAGTTGTTACCGCGATATGGTAGCGTAATTAACTGCAGGGGCTTGCGCCTGCAGGGAAGAGCGTCCCCACAATCAAAAACCCCACAATGAGGGGGAATCTTACGAAATCTGCTACATCGGCCACATCCGTTTAAACCTTCGATACATGGTGTCATAAATCAACTTGGCATCTTTGGAGAGGTGGACGGATAGCACCAATTAGCATCTGCCCCCAAATTCAGGCAAGACGAACTTACACGGTTCCGTCTCTGTGTTTCGGCGGAGAACAGATTCTGACACGCCCGGTGGAGATCGTGCTACCGCATTCAGGGGAAAGTTGACTGCACAGATGTGCTTAGTTGGTTGCCAGCAATTCAGATGTTGACTGCACAGAAGGAGCTTATCGAAGATTTTCGGAGATTCGAGTTGGAGATCGTGCTACCGCATTCTTCGGGACAGTTAATGCAGCTGCAAGTACAGTCGTCATTGATCGAGAGTATTAAAGCAGCGCAGTCGCAGGACCCAAGATTTCAGAAGTTTCGAAAACAGGTTGAAGCTGGACTTCGAACTGACTTGTTGATTCATGAAGATGGTTCGTTGCGATATGGTTGCCGTTTGTGTGTGCCGAAAGGAGACATTCATGAAGAAGTTATGAAGGAGGCGCACAGTTCCGCATATTCCATACATCCAGGAGGCACGAAGATGTACCGTGATCTACGACAGCATTTCTGGTGGGAAGGCATGAAAAGGGAGATTGCTCGTTTTGTAGCGAAATGCTTGGTGTGTCAGCAAGTCAAGGCTGAACATCAAAGAGTAGCTGGTTTATTGCAACCACTTCCGATTCCTCAATGGAAGTGGGAACATATAACCATGGATTTCGTGACAGCTTTACCGCGGAGTTCAAAGGGCAACAATGCAGTTTGGGTGATTGTTGATCGATTGACCAAGGCAGCTCATTTCATACCATTTTGAGTTGGTCAATCAACGGAAGCGTTGGCAGAACGATACATGCAGGAGATTATGAGATTGCATGGAGTACCTGTGAGCATCGTTTCCGATCGTGACACCCGATTCTTATCGCACTTCTGGAGGAGTTTAAAGGAAAGTCTGGGGACGCGATTGAAGTTTAGCATCGCTTATCATCCTCAGACAGATGGCCAGTCGGAGAGAACGATCCAAACTCTTGAAGACATGTTGAGAGCTTGCATGTTGGACTTCAAGGGTTCTTGGGAGGATCATCTACAGTTGGTGGAGTTTTCGTACAATAATAGCTTTCGGGCGACTATTCAGATGGCTCCATTCGAAGCATTGTATGGTCGCAAACGCCGCTCACCCGTTTGTTGGGATGATGTTGGAGAACGAAGATTGTTGGGACCGGATTTGATCGCAGTTGAGAAGGATAATACCATCTGAAATCATATGAAGGCAGCACAAGATCGACAGAAGAGTTAGGCCGACACATCGAGAAGACCTCTAGAGTTTGCTGTTGGTGGTCTTGTGTTCTTGAAGACATAACCGACTAGAGGAGTGATTCGTTTTGGAAGTTGAGGCAAGCTTAGTATTCGATTCGTTGGGCCTTTCGAGATTTTGAAACGTATTGGAGAAGTGGCGTATCGATTGGCTTTACCACAATCTTTGGTGAATGTTCATGACGTGTTTCATGTATCTCAACTCCGTAAATATGTTCGAGATGAAACACACGTGCTGGATCATTCGGAGCTGACTGTACGAGAAGATTTAACCTTTGAGGAACGACCGATATCGATTGTGGATCGAAAGGAAAAGGTCCTTAATAACAAAGTTATCCCTCTCGTACTTGTTTCTTGGGGAAATCGCTCGCATAGAGAATCGACTTGGGAACGAGAAGAAGAAATTCGACAGAATTTTCGACACCTATTCCTGTAGATTCGTGTTGTTTACATTTTCTTGTCTTGGGAATTTCGAGGACGAAATTCTTTTTGTAGTTCGGTATAATGTAACACCCTAGTTCATTTATACCAATTCCAGTTCCCGTATTTCCTTATTTGTGGTATTTTCTTGATTTATCGTGTTTTGGGTGCGAATGGTATTTTACATTTTACATTGCATTCGACCCGACCCGCTTACTTGGAACCTGTTCGATTCATGTTTGTAGTTTAACTTGACTTATTACATAGACATGTGCACTTTCATATTTACTGCATACTTGCATTTTATCTGGCATTGTATCTTTTACCATATAACATTTTAAGTCATATAAAATATTTTAAAAATATATCGCATGGCCTGTATGATACCCCTAGCCCTGTGGTAGCATCCGCGCATCTTGTTCTCGTCCCGTTCAGTGAAACAGGCTTGTTTGGATGGCTACGCGCACGTGCGTGCATCCGTTCTTGAGGGTATGCATTTTTCGTTATCCGGACATTCATTTTTATTTTGGTCGACATGTATATTTTTCGTATTTTAAAACAGAATTTTAGACCCGACCCGGGCATGTTTTGGACTATATTTGTATCTACTAGAATATCAAATTTTATTTATATAATATTAATTTTATAAATTGATACAAATTAAAATTTAGTTAACTAATAAAAGATTTTTTAAATTTAAATCTAAACTAATTTCCTAACAAACTAACAACCCCTTTCTCTCTCTCTACTCTGCATATATATATTTATATATATTTTATTTATTTAATTTTTTCTTTCCTTATTTAATACATATGCTCTTCTTCTTACTTCTTCTTCTTCTTTCTTATTTCTTTTTCTTGATCTTGTTTCTTGATTCCGGTGATCACCGCCGAAGCCGTGCTCGTCGCCGACGATCCGAGTGATCCAGTGAACGTACCTGACTTGCGTGATCACCCTCATGCGTTGTTTGGAACCGTTCCGTGTACCGTGCACGCGTCGCGATATTTCGCCGACGAAGGATGTTCCGTACGCATCCGTTCTTGTTCCGTCTAGGCAAGTTAATCTTGCTACATGCTATATAACTCATTATATACCTATTTAAATAAATATCACACCTGTATTTTAAATCAAGCATCCCATATTTCATATTACAGCCTTTCGACGTTCCGTTTACATTTTTATAGTGCATTTCAGATCTAGGGCATGCAAACTAATCTTAATTACATGCTACATTAATTTAGACATATCTATTTTAACAAATGGAATACCTGTATTTAAAATCATGCACCCCATATTTAGTTTTATAACTTTTCGATGTTATGTTTGCATCAATTCA
Source organism: Agapanthus africanus (assembly GCA_030015575.1). Taxonomy (NCBI): domain Eukaryota; kingdom Viridiplantae; phylum Streptophyta; class Magnoliopsida; order Asparagales; family Amaryllidaceae; genus Agapanthus; species Agapanthus africanus. The sequence continues at coordinate 421,550,917 of CM057351.1, forward strand.
TATCATTTCAGATCTAGGTCATGAAAACTTATCTTGTTACATACTATACTATCATATACTACATCAAATTGAATAGTTACATTTCATATTGCTTAGTTATATGTTCCGCACTTGTTAGTTTATCATTTTACGATTATGTGATACCCGTTTGCATCCATATCATTTAAAATATATATCGTCGTAATATTTCTTATTATTATCTTTAATTAGTTTATAATCTGCATTTTATAATGTTATACATTTGAAAATATTATAGTTCACACATGAAACGTCGTTGAAATGTGGATACGACAAATCTGAAATTTATTGTACATCTTACCTTATAAAATTCATTATAAATCATAGAAAAATCATTAGTATATATTCTTTAGTTCGTTACAAAGCTAACTCAGAATACTATAACTCTATAAAATATTTACTTGTAAAATAAATTGTTTAAATAACGTAAAATGCAAATTAAAATATCTCTAAACTACTGTCCAGAGAAATTCCAGCATCAAACTTTCAATTTCGAATGTTCATACCTTTTTGTAGGGACAACCTGAGATGCTTATACTTATAAAAATGAAAACCTTATTGAATTATCTCTGTTTTGGTATAAGACACGTTCCTTTTGGAGAACGTTTGTTATTTTTAAGTTATTTTACAAATCAGGGTGACGCTGAATTTCTGAACGGAACTTTCTTGTGCATGGTTAATCAATACCACTTTTATAGTTATTAATCGGTTTGAATATGTTATCCATGTTAATATTATTATATCAATATCTATTTAACAAATAATAGTGCTTGTGTTTTAATATTCAGCAAATTTTACCGATTTACAGTTTTATAGTATCCGTCTGTATCCGTACGGTTTATTACATATCTAGTTACACGCCGAGATCATATTATTTCATGTTACTGTTGTATTAGTGCACCGTGCTTGATAATGTGCATCCTACATAGTCATGATGTAACCCCTGATAGATGTTTGTGCATCCATGCTTTCACCGTACATCCATACCTTTACCGTGATTCAATACTTGCTACAGTTTGATTATGAGCACCCGCTTGATACCTGTGCACTACTTGACATGACCTGATACACCACTACTTGCAATGACTTGATACATGTACACTACCTGACATGACCTAATATATCACTACTTGACATATTACCTGATTCTGTTTCTATTGCTGACAATCCTGACATGTTGTCCCGATGGATATATCCTGTTGTCTGTCCAGACAAACCTGTTCCTGCTTGATCCTGTGTTGGCATTGGTCTCAGATTTATAAATACCTGACTTACACACATGACTTGGGGGCATGGGGAAATCAAGAATGTAGCTGAACGTAACTCAAAGGGCTATTATATCATTTTACCGTGGTCCCGTGGGGAATGATCGGGATATAGACTCACAGTCTATTACATCATTTTACCGTGGTCCCGTGGGGAATGAACGGGGTATAGACCAATGGGTTACGGTGAGGATTACATTAATTGATTTCGAATAACTTTATAGTAGATAACCCCATAGCACAGTTTAGACTACTCACTGCACTTCACCTGTTTATATCCTGTCCACTGATCTATATTCATGTTACGGGTTACTTATGACTTGTTACTGTTCTACTTTTATTACTGTTCATACTCGTGCCTGCATGTATTGCTACCCCCTGATTATATTATTGTTGATATTATGACGCACTGACGTCTGGGTTTTGCATGGCCCAGATCCTCTACCTTTGTCGCAGGCTGAGCAGAAGTATTTCCGCCGTCAGGCCGAGCAGTGAGGATCCTGTTAGTATCCAGTTAGTTTAGTTATGTTTTACTTTCCAGATGTTTTTGCTCATTGGATTTATTGCTTCCGCATATTATTTTATTCTTGACTCATTATTCTGGCTCATGGACATGTATTAGATAGTTGTTTATTATTTTACAGTCTTTGATATCTCTACAGCCGTAATGTGACTGTGGAGAGATATTTCCTATCCACAGGTAGCATGGTTGGCTTTGTCACATGCCTATCTTAGTTCACTCTGGGAAGCGGGGCGTGACAGGCGCCGAGTAAGGAAGGCTGAGGGCAGCTCCCCTTCTGGACTGACTCCGTCAGCTCCCATGGTGAAAGTTGATGATGCTGTTCCGACTGGGAACAGCTTCGAACCGCTTAGGAGGGTTCGCAAGAACTCTCCGATTGCCGTACTGAAAAGATCTCCTCCACCTGTGGAGATTGTTACAGAAAAGAAACCGAAGCAGCCCCCTCAGCGGCTGTCCTAAAAAATTTACAAAGTCTGGCGAAAGGTCCAGGAATCGGTGATTGACCAGGACTACTTTCACCGACTAAAGAAGATTAAAGCTCGACAAGAAAAAAGCCATCCCATGGTACCACAGAAGATGTCATCCGTCTGGGTGCCCACTGCAATGGCTCCCTCAACTTCAACCGCTCACAAGAGAAGGAGGCCGGAGAATGCCCCTATGACCGCGGCAAACCGCAAGGACACAGAACCTAAACGCCCCAAGTCTGGGGGCATGGTGGTGCACACTATTTATATGGCTTCCGGAAAAGAGGAAAGCCATTCTTCTACGGGTCATCGACCGCTTACCCGATCGATAACGAAGGCTCAGGAACAACAGCAGCAGAAACTTCAGGAGATGCTGATTGCAATGGCCGCACTCACTGGGCCGAAAGAAAGTCCAGAGACCTCAGAGCAGCGTCAGGAACAAGAAACTGATGCCGAATTCCTCCGAAGAATGCTCGAGAGGAAAGAAAAAGATGCCGCAGAACAGACGGCCAACATAAAATGAATGGCTTTTTTTGTTCCAAGACATGGCTGGGATGATGTTACAGCCGGAATCTCCAGCTGAAGACCCCCCGATTATCATTGAAGATGATAGAGGAGAGACATCGAACCCTCCTCCGGCTCTTTCAGCAGCCAAGGAGGAGACCATCTCCAAGGCCGCTTTGGATGATTACATTGCTCGGCAAATACGAGCTCACCAGGCGAATGAAGTGGCTGGGTAGATCGTTAAGACTGGACGACCCTATCTGGGCTGGTATGACCAAATAAGGTACCCGCCGGGATATACGATCCCCAAATTCCACGTATATAAGGGGACGGGAAATCCGCATTAGCACGTCGCTCAGTTCAGAGCCTTTTGCGGCAACACTGGAGGTAATGATAAACTTCTGCTCCGCCAATTTGTTGGCAGCTTGTCGGAGACGGCGTTCGAGTGATATTCTGAACTTCCAAATGACTCTATCAAGACATTTGCAGAGATGGAGCTGCTGTTTACACAGAGATTCGCAAGCGCTAGCAAGCACACTCCGATCACCGCATTGATTAACGCCAGGGTAAAGCCATGCGAAATATGGGTGCAATACGTAATACGATGGTGGAATCTATGTTCGAAGTGCGAGCAGCGCATCGAAGAAGCGCCTGCGGTAGGCATGTTCGTGGGTACTCTAGACCCTCAAGCGACCATCTCCCAATTTATGATGTTTTTCAAGCCAACCACTTTCCAATCCTCGATTGATAAGCTGGCCCAAATGGACCAGATGGGTCACAGGCCTTCCTCTTCGAAGCCGGAGCCACGGAATGAAAAAGGAAAAGGGAAAGCGACCTTCGTCGCTAATACTCAACAGCAGCTCAATGCTTCAAGACTAACTGATCGCTAAGATGAGAGACAGCGATTCCTTGAGGAGAAATTGAAACAACCTTATTCGTTTCCTCGAGATAAAACGAGGAGATTGTTCGAGCTAGCGGTGCGCAACAGGCTCATCACCTTACTAAATCCAAAACGCCCGTTGCAACTCGGTGAAGCCAATAATCCTAATTATTGCCCCTATCACCAAGGGGTAGGCCATCCAATCGAGGATTGCTTTGTCTTAAAAACGATGGATTGAGAGCTAATACCAACAGGGCAAGTTCGCACTATCCGAGAATTGGAAGGTAAACCCGCCCCAACCGCACGCTCTTAAAAGGGGAGACACACTAGGGGCATCGTGCTCTTTTATAGAAGAAGCTCCATGGGAGGTCATTCTTTCAGCCAAGACGAAAAGAATGCTGAAGGATCTCCAAACATGCCCGGCAATCAGGTGGAAAAATCCACTGGAACTCGAGATCATCGAGGGAATGCTGAAACCACGCCCAACTCCAAAAATTGGTGGTGATAGTCAAAGCGCTCACACCTAGCCGTCAAAGTCTTTGAAGAAGAAGAAGAAGACCAAAAAGCCCATGAAGCCTGGTGACAACCGCACGGATCTGCAAAAGCATATTGACGCGCTGGAAGAATATAATCAGAAGGCACGGACCCCGATCGCACTTCAAGAGTTTCTCAGCCACGTCCTTGAAGATGGAGATGAGGACAATGGAGAAGGCTCGTCGGATGAGCCTGATGATTATGTACCAAGCTGTCATGTGATCTCTAACTCGTCGATAGACGGTGAAGAAGCTCCTGACGCAGAAAAACTGGGGGCAGAGCCCAGACCAGAACTCCTAGAACCGTCAGATGAGATGATTGACAGGTTGCTGAACGAAGCTCTTCTGAAAAGCAAGGCTGATCGAGAGCACGAAACAGCCATATTTGAAAAGGCCAAACGCCGGCGACTGGACGAAAGGGTCGAAACACTCCAACCAGATCAAGGCATGCCCATGGCCAGCAAGAGCAAGTTCAAGACGAGGAAAAGGTTCGCCAAAACCATATCGATGGGAATGAAGCTGCCACCCTCCGAAAGAAACACTTCTGATGAGATACACCTTAATGAAGGAGATGTGCATCTAAACTACTGCTTGTATCATCGAAGGATTGTGCACCCTACCGAAGAGTGCAACGCCTTTAAAAACTGGTGGCAGGGATACGTTGCTCACCGACAACATTTCAAGCGGATGAAACGCAAAACTCATCGGGGACAGAAAAACACGACAAATGAGCATATGAAAACTACCGGCAACTGTCGTATGGTTGACGCTGGGGGATCGCAAGTTCTCACATTCGAGAGCAATTCTGATGAAGAAATAGCACCTGACCCTCTCTTCAAAGAACCTACCTCCGAGACGGAAGAAATGAAGACCTGTGAGAACATTCAGCTGCGCAATCGTACGCTTCCAGAAAAGAATCTTGGACCTGCTAACAGTGGATCGAATAGAAAAGATAAAAGGAAAGAAAAAGTCCCTGAAAATATCGCCCTAGATGATCAAGTCGTCAAAGAGCTGACAGCCAAGGTCCGCCCAAGAAAAACAAGGTGGATTACAACGTTCTGGCATATCTGAGGAAGCTACCCTCGCAGCTAAGCATTCTTGATGCCCTCTTGTTATCAAAAGAAGCAAGAGATTCTCTAATCAAGGTGTTACAAGTGCCTAACCAGTTTTAAGCCTTCCTCGCTGAAGAAAAGATGAAGTAGGAGCTGGAAGAAATGCACACTGCTGACATCACTTTCAGCGACGAAGATCTCCTCCTCGGGACGTGAGAGCATAACCGCCCCCTTTATGTCTCCGGATACTGTCATGATATTAAGATAGGCAAGATCCTGATTGACAATGGGTCCTCCATCAATCTCCTCAATGTAAGAGTGTTGAAGGAAATCTGCATGAGTGTTCAGCACCTCGCCCGTGATAAAGTCACCATCTTCGGGTTCGACTCCCAGTCATTACGGACGCTTGGGTCTGTGATATTAACATTATGCTTTGGGCTGCTCATCACAGACATCAAGTTTCACGTCATTGACTCCAAGACATGCTACAATGGTTTGCTCGGAAGGCCTTGGCTACACGAGTACAACATCATCCCTTCTACGCAACATCAGTGTATGAAGTATTTCAAGGATGGTCTCGAATATACCGTGACGGGAGAGCTGAACCCATTCTCCGTGAATGAAGTATGAAAGTGTGAAGATGGGAAATATTTCTTACCGGACTTCGAAGACACAAAGAGGTGCCATAAACCGGAGGACAAGCAAAAAGCTATCACCACCATTACGGTCTTCAAGAGTGATACCGAGGAGGAAGAAGAGATAGTCTATTCGGGACTACCCCAAAGCAACCAGCCTGGACCGTCTACTCATGTGTTGATCTTCGGCAGCGACTCTGAAGATGAGGTCAATGCAGTATTCTCTGCTCGACCATCCATACAAGCCGTGCCGGGCGATGATCAGAGTTTGCAAATCGCTATGGTTCTGCGGTAGCACTATAAAGAGCTCAACGCACTTGATGCCTACAGTGTGCAAGAACTGCAGACATTCTACGTCCCTCCCAGGCGAAGAGATGAAAAGGTGATCCTCTTTTATCAATCTACGGAGACCAAAGTGGAGAAAGAAATCTGGCATGGTGCCGATTCGGCACTTGACAGACTCCAGCCCATCCGTCTGCCCAGATAATACACAGAAGGATTAAAAAGGCTGTTGAGACGCCAAGGCGTTCCCTTTAAACAGACTGCTCGACAAGCTCAGTTCCACAACAGGATATGGAGCGTCCCTAGAACTCAGTGTAAATTTCCCAACGGGAAAATGGAAACGATCGGGCTTGGATATATTCGATCCAAGAAACGGGAGCGAGTCTATGGCAGCTATGTCATACATGACTTCGATGAAGAAGGAGACGTTCTATTAAAAGACGCTAACCCTGAACCAAAATGAGGTCTCGCCATGAAAGTGCCAAGTCCGTCGTTCGAAAAACAGATGGACATGCTAATAAGGAAAGCAGGTCAGAAGGTTTGAAATGACCATAATCGCGAAATGGCCATCTACGAGAAATCCAGAACGCAGCGCCTCCTTCAGCAGGCTACACAAAGTGACGATGCCCTTCGTTGCCAGCCCGTCATACAAAAGACCCGACGCAGAGGCAGAAATAAACCTAAGAATGGAAAAAGCGTTCGACAGCGACAAAGCGGGTCCAAGAAGCCACGCGATCGAGAATCGAGCAACCGGGATTCGTCTCTTATAAAGAAGATGGGTCGAGCGTATTCTTTTTCCCAAGACAAGACAAGGAAGATACTCGATCTTGTTATAAAACATCAGATGATTACCCTCCCGGAGTCCAAGCACCCCGAGCAAGCAGGCGAGGTCTTTCACCCGGACTATTGCTCCTATCACCGAGCGAAAGGACATCCTCTTGAAGACTGTTTCACATTAAAAGACTGGGTAGAAGACCAGTATCAGCAAGGCAGGTTCGCTTTATCCAGTAGTTGGAGGGTAACCCCGCCGCAGAAGCACGAACCGAAAGCCACGAGAGTAAAACCGGATCAACATCGGTCTTGGTAGCGATCTCACACCTGTCACGTGATAACAATGTCAGGAGAAGGAGTATGCGAGTATATGGATGACCTCTCCTGGTACTTCGAAAACGATGATGACGAGGTTATCTCAGAGTTTCCGCCGGCACCAAAAGAGCTGGAAGATGGGATACATACTACCGCAGATAACCTCAAGAAAATTGACTTGGGAACGGCAAGTGACCCGCGGCCGACATTCGTCAGCGAACTATTGTCTGAAGAAAGGGTGGCTGCACTCAAAGACGTGTTCATGCAGTACAAAGACTGCTTCGCATGGAACTATTCCGAGATGCCCGGATTGGATCCAGAAATAGCCGTCCACAAATTGGCGATATCCCCAGACATCAAGCCGATTAAACAAGCACCGAGAAGAATGAGGCTCGAGCTTGAGATGAGTATCAATGCCGAGGTCAAGAAGCTAATCGACTCCGGCTTCATCCAAGAGGTTCAGTACCCCGACTGGATCGCCAATATCGTCCCAGTGATGAAGAAAAATGGGACGGTGCGCATATGCATAGATTTTCGGGATATCAACAAAGCTTGCCCGAAGGACGACTTTCCAGTACCGGTCATGGAGCTGATGATAGATAACACGTCCACTCACGAAGTCTTCTCTTTCATGGACGGTCAAGATACAATCAGATAAAGATGCATCCCGATGACCAAAAACATACCACTTTCCGGACTCCTCTGGGCATATTCTGTTACAAGGTGATGCCCTTCGGTCTAAAGAACGCAGGTGCCATCTATCAGAGGGCCATGACGAAGATTTTCGATGATCTCATACATGAAATCGTCGAATGCTATGTCGACGACCTCGTAGTTAAAAACAAATCATATGAGGAACATTTAGAGCATCTGAAGATCGTGTTTCATCCCCTTCGGAAATATAACTTGAAGATGAACCCTCTCAAATGAGCATTCGGAGTTTCCTTGGGCAAGTTCCTAGGATTCGTCGTCCGACACCGAGGCATCGAGATAGACCCGTCGAAGATCAAGACGATCATGGAAATGCCTCCGCCAAGGACTCTTAAGCAACCGCGGTCTCTCCATGAAAAGCTCGCGTATATCCGGCGGTTCATAGCTAACCTCTCCGGAAAATGCCGCCCCTATAGTCACTTGATGAAGAAGGGAACCCCATTCGTCTAGGATCGCAAATGCCAAAGCGCACTGGACGAGATCAAGCAATACCTGCAAAATCCGCCGGTACCGACCGCTCCGGTCAAGGGAAAGCCTCTCATTCTGTATACAACAGCCCTCGAAGGTTCCTTAGGCGCATTATGGGCACAAGAGAATGACCAAGGGAAGGAGATAGCCCTCTACTATTTGAGTCGAGTTCTCCTGGGGGTGGAAAGCAACTACTCCCCCATCGAAAAACACTGCCTGGCGTTGATCTTCATGATAACGAAGCTCATACACTATGCGTTGGCACATGAGTTCCATCTCATATCAAAGGTGGATCCTCTCAAATATTTGATGTCAAGTGCCATATTAACGGGACGACTCGCTAAATAGGCCGTACTCTTGATGGAGTTCTCGATAACTTATCATCCTCTCAGGGCAGTGAAAGGCCAGGCCATCGCCGACTTCCTCTCTGAGCATCCGATACCTGCCGATTCTCCTTTGGATTGTGAATTGCCCGACGAACACGCATTTGATATGATCGACGGGGAAAGAAGAGAGAATGATACCCGGTTGGAACTCTACTTCAATGGAGCATCTTCCATGAAGAAGCGCAAACAAAACACCCTCATAATCAAATCCGGGGTGGGCCTCATCTTCGTGACTCCACAAGGAGGGATAATGCGCTTTTCCTTCTCCTTAACAGAGTCGAGGACGAATAATGAAGCCGAATATGAAGCTCTGATAGCGGGTCTTGAGATCGCTGTCAACATGGGAATCGAAAACCTCCTCATTTACGGAGACTCCCAGCTGGTCGTCAGCCAAGTAAACGGCGACTATCAAACGTGCAAGCCAAAGTTGGTGAAGTACGGTGAGAGAGTGCAGCAACTGTTGACTCAAATTCTCTTATACACCCTGGAAAGCATACCGCGTGCGGACAATAGTAAGGCGGATGCATTAGCCAAGCTCGCTAAAGAACTGGCTGACGAAAACCTTGACGTCGTGAAGATCGTCGTGCAAAGCCGTCGGGTTCTTGCGCCGGCAGAAATGTCTCCGGAATCTTTCAAAGAAAAGGGAGCTACTGAACAAACGACCCTACAAATAAAAGACCAGGAAAAGGTTATGGATTGGAGAGAAGTCTTTATAGACTACTTCAAATCCCGTCGAACGCCTGAAGATGCGTCCTCAAGACATCAACTCATGAAACAGGCCCTGTCTTCTGCTTTCGTCAATAATACTCTGTATAAGATATCATTCGATTCTTTATGGCTAAGATGCCTGGGACCTGAAGAGGCAAAGAGATTCTTCCAAGAAATTCACGACAGACTCTGCGGTTCTCACCAAGCTGGCTCGAAGATGAAGTTGAAGATCAAAAGGATGGGCTACTATTGGCCCACGATGATCCAAGACTGCCTCGAATACGCAAAGCAGTGCCACTCATGCCAGATTCATGGGGACTTTATCCATCAGCATCCAAATCCGCTACACCCAACAGTAGCTAGCTGGCCGTTCGAGATGTGGGGAACTGACATAGTCGGCCCCATCGAACCGGCGTCGTCCAGAGGACATCGTTTTATATTGGCGATAACTGATTATTTCTCTAAGTGGGCGGAAGCAGTACCGCTAAGAGAAGTGAAGACGGAGAATATCCTCCATTTCTTCAAGACGCACGTCATTTACCGGTTCGGCACTCCGCGACGAATTATCTCCGATAACGGGCCATCCTATAGAAGCCATAAGATCAGCCGCTTCGCACAACAGCATAATATAGACTGGAGATACTCTTCGGTCTATAATCCCCGAGCTAACGGTCTAGCTGAGGCTTTCAACAAAACCTTGATGAAGATCATGAAAAAGACGGTGTCTCGAAATAAGGGGACTGGCATGAGAGACTGCATGAAGCTCTCTGGGCGTATCGAACTACGTTCAAAACAGCCACGAATACAACGCCGTATGCATTGGTATTCGGCACAGAAGCGGTACTCCCCCTCGAGATAAAGTTACCCTCTTTATGAGTGGCAGTTCATTACGATCTAACGGACGAAGAGAACGCTCACCTCCGGCTTAAGGAGCTCGACGCCCTTGATGAAACCTGGCTCATGGCGCAATAAAATCTAGAGGCTTACAAATCAAAGATGACGCGCTCATACTAGAGATTGACTAGGCCAAGAACATTCCGCCAAGGCGAACTCGTGCTAGTGGTCAAGAGACCTATGATCCCCAATCGTGCCAAACGGGGGAAGTTCAAGCCGAACTATGAAGGCCCGTACATCATAGAAAAAGTTTACCAGGGTGGAGCCTATCTACTCATGGACATGCATGGTGAATGACCTTTCAGGCCAATAAACGGTCGCTTTCTAAAAAAATACTATGCCTGACGAGTCACGGCCTAGGTCAACGATAGATGACGACGCCTATGTCCGCTCGCTATCTTCCTAAGCCTAAACTCTATAAGTAGTAACCAACAACGGACCGAAATGTCCTAAAACTAACAACGGACCGAAACGTCCTTAAACTAACTGTCACGACCCGAAAAGTACGGAACATGACCGGCACTTAAATTACGAAACGTCTCGAGGCGTACGTAATCTAAGTAAGCCAAAACCCAGAAATCAAAACCAAAGAAGCAGTAGAGTGAAGGAAAAACCAACTTAAAACAAGTAGTTTTAATAGCATAAGCCGAATTATGCGTTTTAAAAAAACATCAAGTATTTTCTGAAAATTTCGGCAGAGTCTCCTTTGTAAATACTGGCCCCCCAAACGGGATACAACATGAATAGTATACGAAATCAATAAAAATGCATCCCCAAGCGGGAGCTAGCTCTTTGTCAATCGACGGTCACAACCACACAAGCAATATAATATACAACACCAAGGGCGAGGATCAAAACTCAAAAGGAAACTCAAAACAGCAAGAAATCCATAGAAATACAACGCGTGACTCTAAGGTCAAAAAAATAAACATCACTGGTCTCTATCTCTGAAATAAATACATGTTTGGTTGATGGAACTTCTAGATACAACAGAATAAGAATATACAAGGTATAATGATGGGTACGATACAAGTAAACCCACCTACTAGCAAGTCACCCGAAAAAGAAGCAGTGCCAGCAAAGCCGTAATGAAACCTGTATGGCAAAACCTGTAAGAAATTGTGGCACAACGGGGGTGAGTTGCCAACTCGTGAGTAGAAAACATCTACGAACAGAAATCGCATGAACAACGCAATCCTAAGTCATACGATCATAATATATCCCTAAATATATAATCTGCAGCCTATAACAATGGGTAGGGTATACCTCTAAACAACGGTAATACCAAGTGCTCGTGTCAGTGCCTCAGGTAGCAATATATCATATGGATGAGGTATGAATGCATGAAAACAGAATACATGTAAATGAAGAAACTGCTTTCATAATTTAGTGAGATTTCTGTATTTTCAAAACGAGGTATCATAAATGAAATCAGCATAAACAGTGTCCAGCATCGACACAAAACATAAATCCCAATATCTCAATATCTCAGGCTCCGGCTATCCGGACCGGCATGGATCATCAATCTCAGTACCTCGGTGTCTCAAAATCTCAATGTCTCAATCTCACTATCTAGGGCGCCATCAGTCCGGACCGGCCCCTACCATCAATCTCAAGACCACGACGGTTCCCCTGCCAGGCTCATCGTCTACTACTCGAACTTCTTGCCCCGGGGTATCTTACCGGGCCCACCATATACCCGAAATGGTTCATCCAACTCCTCGAATCAGGTCTCGAAATCCATCAGCAAACTCATGGTGGACGATGTTAGTGTGTGTTGCATGCTCCCACAACTCTTGTGGCGCGGCGGAAGCGGTGAACGAAAATTTTCTTGGCATACAACACGCACTTAACCGAAGATCTTGTCTAAACCACAACTAGAAAAACCTAACTAGAGATCTTATCTACTATGTTAGGGATTATACCTCAATGATACGGTCCTTCAGGTCTTCTCTTTGATGAACTCCTTAGCTCCTTTAAATGTTGCCGATGTCTTCGATCTCCGGCCACCCAAGACCTAGATGATCCACCCAAGAGTTATCGTGCGAGCTAGAAACTCTTCACAAGAGTTTAACCTAGAGACCAATTTTGCTAGAATAAGTCACTAGGATTATGTAGAGATGAGTGTATTGGATTAACTTGAAATCTTTAGCATTTCTTTCTCTTAACCTTCTCTTGATTCACTTGTTATGATACACTTATCATAATTTTGTGTAGGATTGGAATGCCTTGATTTCACATCTCATGTGAAGGTATTTATAAGAAGAAGGAGGAGGAGAGAATAAGTGCATTTCATGATTAAAAAGTTTAAGCATGATGAAAAAGAAAATAGCACTAACTAAAGCATGTATTATGAAAGAAGTATCATGCTTTAATAGTACCTCCACTACAACAACCTCATTATCATGCTTATACCTTTTAATTTACACCTCACTAATTTATTTTCACAAAATAAATGATGTCATAATTATGTCATTATGAGGTGGCACTTCTAGAAGGTATTCTTGTAACAATTACAAAAATACCCCTCCTCCATATACCATATACCGTATACTGTATACACGCATCCGAATTCCGAAAAATACGAATACAATTAATCCAATAATATAATACCGGTATCCGGCCAGTATTATTCTTCCGATTATTATTCCTGTAACAATTTACACGAACATAATCGAAAACCTGCCGCAACACCTTACGGCTGCCGTAACAACTTACGGTCTCTACATCTTTTGCCTGAACGAGAGAACCCTCTGTGTGGGACTCTAAAGACTCGTCAGTACGCTGGCAATGGGTTTTAACCACAAGCACGTCAGCGGCACTAGCTGTGCGTAACGGCTACCCAGGTACATAACGAAAAGGTGGCCGACGAGCGAACTCATCACAACCCTTACGAGCCTGTAAGCAACAGTTACCGTACAGTCTGGTCTCTTCGTCTGATACGTCGCATATGAAGTCTAGGGGTGGTAAATGTCAGACCCCAGTAACTTTATAAGTCATGCTGATTTATGGCTCATAACAGTTCGAGAAACTACTGATAACACTTATCAGTAAACCTCGAGAACCCTGGCCAGGGATTTAGGTGTTATAGCCGATCAAACATAGCGCGACATCAACTCCCTATACCGGGAGAGACGAAACCCCTCCTATCGCTCACTTTCTCCATATGATTCGGGACTGTACCCAAAATCCACCTGTTTGCACGACTCAATAGAGCCGCGGTAGGGAGGAAATTAAAGTACAGTGGGAATCACACAAGACTCTATGACGATCTCGGGTCTACAGACTAACCTGTACAAGTGTCGCTAGAGAACTGCTATCTGACAATAGGTATATATACCATCTAGGAGTTCTCAGCGAGTCCTGTTTGGTGTACCCATTCTCCAATGAGCACCTGTGTACAATCTTTGATGTCAAACATCAATGGTTGTGGAATCAACCATCGCCCTCAGGGTCAAGAAACGTATACACTAGTCTAATCTGGTAATACCAATGCCCTGTCTCGATATACCCTCGACTAGGAACTATTGAAGGATATGCTTGTAGACTGCCTAGGTCCTACCAGTATGATCTCATCATAATCCTGGTAGTCAAGCATAGTCCTAAGGGCTTCATCAACACATCACATGTTATGATAAAGATAAACCGGATAGCATACTATCATTTCGAGTAAAGATTGTTTCTGTACATATACATGCCTATTATCCTATACAATACAGGCCTCTAGGGCATACATATCCAACAGACGACTCATACATCATGGGAAAACCACACTTTTCATTTAAAAAGAGAGAAAAAAAGTTTATAAATGTTTTTGCGGTTTTCCCCCAAATTCAGGAAATCTCATGAAAATCCGAATCCAAATCCTTAATAGCATGTAAACAGTTAATATAGGCATAAAAATCCATGAATGCGGCATAACGGTGAATAATAACATGCATGAAGTAGCAAGTAATAACTATAATATCTAAACTAGCATATAAGGCAAGTACACTAATATCATGTCTAAACTATTAGCTAACAAATTATGTCAATGAAATAGTATTTTCTAAAGTGTTCGTGACATGACAATTACCGATGAAGATGTGTGTGAGCCGGCAAGTAAGTGTACGTGGTACATACGCGTCATCGGTAATGGTGCTGGTGTCCTAGCAGTATGATATCAATAACGGTATATGAATCACAAAATAAGTATGCGATGCGGAGCGAACAACAATAATGTGCGGGAGCTGAATACTAAATACAATGATAACTAATCTGCATTTAATAAAATATGAGTTCCACAGTGGTGCCATTTGAAATAACACGAATCGTGGGGTTTTGAAAATAAGGGCTACGATATTTTTAAGAAAAGATACGTCTTTTGAAATATCCGTAGAATCCCTTGACCTGTCTTTTAAAATACCCACGATCCGTTAGTTTTGAAATAGGTAGGAATCTAACCTAGTCTAATAACTATACTAAACTATACGGCTGAACTAATAAGCTAACTGAAGGTAAGAAAACCGCCTAATATCTGAGTCGATACATATATATATGTATTAGTCGGTGATTCCGCCTCAATAGTATCACATCCGATACAATATCTATAATCAGACATCCCAAGTCAAGAGTGCGGATCAATCATCAATATATAGCTCATACATAAATCCGTCGTACGGCATCCCAAATCTGGGTACGGGTCAATATCGCATTCATCATATTATTCATCTGGTATCCTCTTTATCAAAGATCACAATCCGGGTACTGATCTAAGTCTAGTACAATACTGATACCTCCTAAGTATGCATGCACGTGTGTGAAACACTACGTCAAAGGACCCTCTACAACGTCATGTCGTATCTCAAATACGAACCCTGCCAAATCACCGATCTCACGGCCTCAAATCAAATCTCATCGACTCATCTCAAATTCCAAGTACTATCCTCAAATCCAGTATATGAACACATAGTCTCATACCCATGTGAACACATAAACATAATCCCATATACGCACATGTAAAAGAAAGGATGTATGCAAGTATGTGCGTGCGTGTGTGTATAGGTGCAACCCCTACTCTAGGGTTTCGCAACTACACTAAACCAACCCAAGAACACCAAAAATTCATCTTTATCATCAATCAACTCAAACTACATATAATAAATATATGTGTGTATACGTATTCGTATACATCACCACGAACTGCGGGGGTGCTATACGCCATTGTAATGCCCAGTCACTTTTAATTAATTCTGTATTTTAAACAAGATTAGAAATTTGGGGTTACTTAAATATTACTATTCTTCCAATTAATTTCCATCCGTTTTTTTTTCCCTAACCCTAACTATTAAACCCTAACCCATTTCTATTCTCTTTATTCTTTTCCCCAGCCCAACTCCAAGCCCCACGAACTTCCCCCAGGCCGGCCCACTCCCTACCTTGTAAATTAAATAATAAAATCCCTTTCCTAAGCCCAGCCCGTTCCCCCAGCCCACTCCCCACCTTTTTCCCCTCAAACCTCCTTTCCCGGCCCGGCCCATACCTTGCGTCAGCCCGACCCGACCCGCTCGCCTCTCCTTCTTCCCCACTGCGTTTTGATTTCCCGCGCGTCCCCTGCCCACGTCACCAGCGTTCCCCAATCGCCGCGACCGCTTCTTGCGCACCCACGCCCACGACGCGCGCACTCTTCCTACGACCCGCTCTCTCCCAATCGATCTCTCTCTCTTCCTCATTTCGCTTCTCTCACAATCATGGCCCCTCGCCCATGACTCGCTCTCCCTCGCAACTTCCTCCAACGTCCCCAGGACCCCGGCCACGACTCCCTCAAACTCCTCACCCTCCAACTCCTCGTCTCAAACTCTTCTTTCTCTTCATCTCCCCAACTCCCTCGACCTCTCTCTATCACTCTTATTTCTTCTCCCTCTCCCCTCATCACCGCCGACCACCTACCTTGATCGACGACGACGAGCCCTGCTCACCGCACCGACCCTCACGCCACCACGAGCCCACTCCATCCAAACACAACGAACCTAACCTCCATCACCTCCTCGAACCAAAATCCCCGCACCCGAGCTCCCCATACCGCCATCACCACCAACCACCGACTCACCTCTGGCGAGCACCTCGGGAACCCTCTCAACGACGACGAGCCACCAACCTCCAAATCCCTTCGCTACCGCTCCCGGCGAGCTCCTCATCAACGCCCGCCGACCATCGTCGACCCCCCTCGTCGTCGCCAAGTAAATCTTACTCTCTGTCTCTCTCTACATCTCTCTACATCTCCCTCTCTCTCTCCCTCTCACTCAGCACATCTCTCCCTCTCTAAATCTCTTTCTCTCCCTGTCTCTCTCTCTCACAATCTCTGTCTCTCTCTCAGTCTCTCCCTCTCTCTGTTTCCCTCTCTATCTCTCTCTCTCCCTCTCTCTCTGTTTCCCTCTCTCTCTCTCTCTCTGTTTCTGTCTCTCTCTCTCTATATCTCTCTCTCTCTCTGTTCTCTAACTCTCTCTCTCTCTCTCTCAGATCAAAACCGGAAACAACTCGGGACGGTGATGAAAATGGTTGCACGGAGAGTAACTGGAGTGAGTACAATTGTCTGATTCTAAAAGGCCGAACCTGTGCTGCGCCCGTGACACAATCGTGCTGCTGCCGCTGCCGGACCCTCGTCAACACGTTTCCAGGCAAGTTCCCTACTTGCTACATGCTAATTTATGTTTGTTACAAACTATGATCGTATAAATCCCGTGTTTTACAAGTCACGATAAATTATATGTTATGACTGTTCGATGCATGATCCCAATGGAAATCTTCATTTAATTTGACGGAACTCATTTGCATTGTCTGGCCCGTAAGGCAGTGAACCTTGTGTATAAATTTCACTGGAAAATATGACCGTTAATGACTAAAATGAACACCCCCAAATACACCCGTAAAACTAGAAATTTCCCGCATCTGAAAGTTGTTAAAATCACCATAAATTATGTACATATCGAAATGATGCGTTCGAGGGCTCAAATCGAAGCCGACTCGACGAAATGTAACCCTATGCAAGTTTCTAATGGTTTCTGTACTGAAATTATGACGATAGTTGGATCGGAGTGTGGCTCTGGACTGCAGTCCAGAGCGACTCTGGTTACTGTTTACTGTCCCGTAATGGACACCACCTTGTCTCCTGAACTCGTATGTTGCGGAACTCTGCAGTTTATTAAAGGTGGATCTGTTATCTAAGTAACACAAGTGGTTTCTTTCCGTTTTATCGTCGTTTTTAATTTAATCTGCAATTTAAAAGATCAGGACGTATAGCAGTCCCAAACAGAACCAGAACGGACACCCCAATGTTGAATAGTGCATAACTCCTGACGTACAGACGCGATTGAGAATACGTATGTTGCGTTGAAAACCTTACTGAAAACCCTAGATTTCAATTCAACTATAGCGTCGCTAAAATATGATTCCAACTGGGATTAAAATGCGTTGCGAAACGGACTTCCGATTCTGAAACCGGATTTCCAGCAGTGAACGCTTAAAATGAAATGGCCATATCTAGTGATCCTGAAACCCGATTGAAGTGAAACTAAATTTTCTGTATAGATAATCAAACATACTACTTATCCCCTGTTCATTGTTTCGCTAAACTGTGTATGTATGATTTATGATAAATTATGCAAGTGGTACGATACCGACATATGACATCTTAATCATGCCTTACGTACTGTTTTCTCATCACATCATATACATATGTCATTGCATTGGCAACCTAGTGATCATGTGCATTACCCAGTGTTAGGTATTAGTGGTGATTGTGGCAAGTACGTGAGTGTTCGTGCATGAATGGATAAGTGAAAGTGACACGTACTTATACACAATCAGTGGACCCTATTATTCTATTGCATTGTCGACGTCTGTGGGACGCGTATAAGTGTGACTATAACTGGTATGGGACACTTATGGAAGCTCTTGTATTGGTGTCACAGGTAAGGCACCAGACACTATCCATTTATCTCGGGTATCAGTCGGGACGTGCTTGATGGAGATCCTGTCTCCAGTTCTCGCGCAGACTTGTCATGGACCGACCGGTATTTGAGGTTATGGTTGGCGTTTGATGTAGACCTCGAGGTGTGGGGTAGTTTGAGTGTGAGTTCAACGGAATCTCGGGAGTCCCATGCCGGCATATATATATGGAGATATATGGAGCTTTACAGGGTACATGATTATTACCGTGAGTTATATTTTGGGCCCGTGGTCCCTTGCCTTTGGGTCCTACCCTTGGGTGGAGGACACTCACGAGTGGTTGACTCTCACACTTGGACTGACGATAGGCTTAGTGACCTGTACAGTGAGACTTAGAGACTGATAGGGATAGTGGCATTGACATGCATTACTTACTGTATTGACACATCTGACATGCTATTTTACTGCTTTACTGTTCACCTGCTCTTTTAGACACCCGCATTGGCTATTTCATGTTCGTATCTCTACTATCGTGATTTACTGTTATATATCCATTATTACTTTACGAGTTACCACTTGCACCTATGTATATATTACTATCGTGTCGCTCCGACGACCTGAGTTTGCATGCTCAGAGTGAGAAGTGGACTTAGCTTGGACCAGGACCAGACGTACCTCGAGGACATCGCGGACATCTTGATCAGCTACCAAGAACCTTGCTCTCTTGATTCCCATCTGGTTAGTTCTTTGCATTTGTTTTGATTTATATACTGCATTTCTCATCACCTGTGCATTGTATTACTGGTTACCACGTAAAGCTAGAAGCCGAAGTGTGACTACGGCAGGATATTTCTTTGACCGTAGGAGCATGGCTGGCCTTGTCAACCCCTCGTATTTCGCATTTTGGAAAGCGGGGTGTGACATGGTTTTGTTGGTATCAGAGCCAGGTTTTGCTATGATTGGGATTGCAGTTTCCGAGTAGTGCTTGACGATCTAAGCCGCTCTTTCGGTCTAGATTGTGAACTGTTATCTTTGACTTGAATCTTTATTGTTCGTCATGCCATATTTTTACTCCATCCGTTAGAGTTCTGGGCGACTTAGTAGAGTTACGGGGTTGTAATTATGAACCACAGCGTAGCTATAATACTGTACTCTATTGGGTAACTGGGAGTTCTACATTTGTTTTCCGCTTGATTGAGTTTCACTCACCCGATATTCTTGTTTCATTGTCTATTCTATATCCCGTTCTGATTTTTCCCCTGTATCTTATGCCGGCCTAAAGAAAAAAAAAATTGTTGTTTCATGACCATGTCTTCTAGCGACTCTTCCTCTATCTCCACTCCCCAGAATCAGACTGTAGAGATCCTGACTGCATTGCAAAGTCTGAAGGAAGCCCAGGAGCGAACAAACGACCTGTTAGCTGAAGGACTGAGAAGGTAGGTGAATCGGGCACCAACGGAAGTCTTCAATCGTAAAGGGATCCCTGTTAGACGAGGAAAAGAGGGGAAGATGAAGCACCCATTTGCTCCCCCGCGACAGAAGCAGCAGAAGACCCAATGTTGTGGGTACTGCAAGAGGCCAGGACATCTTCAGAGGGATTGTCGCCGCGCCCAGAGGAAATGCCTGATTTGCGGATCCAGCGAACACTTCATCAATAGTTGCCCTAATAGGAAGGAGCTACAAGGAGGCAGTTCGTCCACACTCCCCACTCCTGCTAACCGATGGATATTTCGTAGTTCGAGCTTTGAGGATAGTGCGGACCCAGCGTAGGATTCAACTCGCGTGACGAGATTGCAGCGGTCCAGAAATCAAAGAATAATTATCATGTTTTCTGCTTTCAATAATAATGCTGTCACCCTTTTGTAAAAATTTTCTTTCGTTTGAAATCTTGTATCCGTCGAACTTTTAGTTGAATGCAATAAAACTTTGAGTCATGATATATGTATCATTCTCTTACTTTTCCCCTTATTTATACTATTCATTACAACAACATTTTTATTTTGATTTTTCAGTCCCTGCCTACCGCATATTTTCCTGTACTCCGTATCCTTAGGTATTTTCTTAATGCGTTCCACTGTCTAATCATGACTCTTTCTTTTCAGGCCATGGCCCACCCTGGAGCAGCGCCGCATCTAGATGAGGATGCACAGTCATGCGTTTCCTTAGACCGCATGCTGGTGAGCTCGGACGATGAGATAAACGGCCCCCAGGTCATTTTCGGAAACAGCGATTCCGAGGACGAAGGAGCCGCCGCCCCAGAAGTTGACATAATCGGCGATTCCGACGAGGAGGAAGGAGACCCTGGAGAGAACCCGATAGAGGAAGATCCCGAGGAAGGCCCGATAGAAGAAAATCCAGGGGAGGAGAATCCCATGGAAGAGAATCCAGAAGAAGAGAATCACATGGGGGCAGACCTCGATGAAGAAGCTCCAGCCGAGGATGAAGGATCGGAAGAACAAGACCCTGCGGTGGAAGAACTCCCAATGGCGGTCCCTGCGAGGCGATATGGAAATGGACGCCCATACCTGAGTGCGCGAGCCTACCGTAACCTGCTGAACCTCTACAGCCGCGATTGACGGGATTTAGCTGTTGTCTCCTCTGGCCAAATAAATCTGTGTATAGTTTAGGGCCATCTTTCTTTTTTGAGAATGTTTTGTTTAGAATTTTCTGGAATAAATTTGCTGAGTTCGCTAGTCTTCTGATCTTTTGATTCCCATGATGCTTGACTGTTTTCCCTATACATTTATTTTTCCTCCTGAGATCTCTGACTGTCCATCCCTGCACCTTGTACTGTTTTGACCCTCGCTAAGATTAAAAAGTACCGCACCCCAATCTTTTGAATGGGCCACCCTTCATCTTTCGTATGTGCTTCGTTTGACATCCTTCTGGAGGAGGAATTGGTAGTGAGATTTCCGAGTTCGCTAACCCTTCGGATTTTTGATTCACATGATGCATCGACCGTTTTCCTTCCCATACATCCCTTCCCCTCCTGTGATTCTTTGATGCTCACCCTTACTTCCTGTGCTAACCCGACCCCAATCTCTTCGACTTCAGTCTAAAGCCGTCACACTCCGACCTTTTGAATGAGCCATACTCCATCGTAATCCCTACCCTAGCTAGCCCCTAATCATTTTTGTGCTATTTCCTATTATCCCAACTATATTTAGGGACATCATTATTCGAAAATTTAGTTTTCATTATTTTGTGTTTATCGAAACGTGCGTGTTATTAACTATTTCCGTTTTATGCATTTTAAGTACTATATTCTTCCCATTTTCGGTAGCGCAACCATATCTTGCACATATTATTTTATGCTATGTTTCTTAATTGCACCAGGTGGATTTCTAAGTTACTTTAAGATTTGTTTTTCTTTTGATCGATACATTATCCTAAACGTTTTAACCTATCGACAAATCTTTCCCTATTTATTATTGTTACTTTATTTTCTCAGATATTGTGCTTATGATTTGCTATTATAAAGGGTTATGCCCTATGCTATTATTTTGCTGCGCTATTTTGATATACTTATGTGTGTGTGTGTGTTTTCAAAATTTCGATTTTATCTAGCATGCCTCGAATGTTAATGTTCGTTAGATGCTACTTTATTCTCCTATATATATATAGTGTGCACTTACAGTTGATTCTGCCTTATACTTACATAGACCTTCGATTTTTCCTTCCTATTTAAATGCTTTGAGTAAACTACTATATGTGGGTGTTCGAGGTCATAGCTTTTCGTATGTTATTTTTATAGCTTATCGCTTGTTTTAAATTTCGAGGACGAAATTTTTTTGTAAGTGGGGTATGATGTAATGTCCAGTCACTTTTAATTAATTCCGTATTTTAAACAAGATTAGAAATTTGGGGTTACTTAAATATTACTATTCTTCCAATTAATTTCCATCCGATTTTTTTTCCTAACCCTAACTATTAAACCCTAACCCATTTCTATTCTCTTTATTCTTTTCCCCAGCCTAACTCCAAGCCCCACGAACTTCCCCCAGGCCAGCCCACTCCCTTCCTTGTAAATCAAATAATAAAATCCCTTTCCTAAGTACAGCCCGTTCCCCCAGCCCACTCCCCTCCTTTTTCCCCTCAAACCTCCTTTCCCGGCCCGGCCCATACCTTGTGTCAGCCCGACCCGACCCGCTCGTCTCTCCTTCTTCCCCACTGTGTTTCGATTTCCCGTGCGTCCCCTGCCCACGTTGCCAGCGTTCCCCAACCGCCGCGACCGCTTCTTGCGCACCCACGCCCGCGACACGCGCACTCCTCCTACGACCCGCTCTCTCCCAATCGATCTCTCTCTCTTCCTCGTTCCGCTTCTCTCGCAATCTAGCCCCTCGCCCACGACTCGCTCTCCCTCGCAACTTCCTCCAACGTCCCCAGGACCCCGGCCACGACTCCCTCAAACTCCTCACCCTCCAACTCCTCGTTTCAAACTCTTCTTTCTCTTCATCTCCCCAACTCTTCGACCTCTCTCTATCACTCTCATTTCTTCTCCCTCTCCCCTTATCACCGCCGACCACCTACCTTGACCGACGACGACGAGCCCTGCTCACCGCACCGACCCTCACGCCACCACGAGCCCACTCCATCCAAACACAACGAACCTAACCTCCATCACCTCCTCGAACCAAAATCCCCGTACCCGAGCTCCCCATACCGCCATCACCACCAACCACCGACCCATCTCTGGCGAGCACCTCGGGCACCCTCTCAACGACGATGAGCCACCAACCTCCAAATCCCTTCGCCACCGCTCCCTGCGAGCTCCTCATCAACGCCCGCCGACCATCGTCGACCCCCCTCGTCGTCGCCAAGTAAATCTTACTCTATGTCTCTCTCTACATCTCTCTACATCTCCCTCCCTCTCCCCCTCTCACTCAGCACATCTCTCCCTCTCTAAATCTCTTTCTCTCCCTGTCTCTCTCTCTCTCAATCTCTGTCTCTCTCAATCTCTCCCTCTCTCTCTAATTCTCTCTCTCTCTATCTCTCTCTCCCCCTCTCTCTCTGTTTCCCCCCCTCTCTCTCTGTTTCTGTTTCTGTCTCTCTCTCTCTCTCTAAATCTCTCTCTCTGTTCTCTAACTCTCTCTCTCTCTCTCAGATCAAAACCGGAAACAACTCGGGGCGGTGATGAAAATGGTTGCACGGAGAGTAACTGGAGTGAGTACAATTGTCTGATTCCAAAAGGCCGAACCTGTGCTGCGCCCGTGACGTGATCGTGCTGCTGCTGCTGCCGGACCCTCGTCGATACGTTTCCAGGCAAGTTCCCTACTTGCTACATTCTAATTTATGTTTGTTACAAACTATGATCGTATAAATCCCGTATTTTACAATTCACGATAAATTATATGTTATGACTGTTCGATGCATGATCCCAATGGAAATCTTCATTTAATTTGAAGGAACTCATTTGCATTGTCTGGCCCGTAAGGCAGTGAACCTTGTGTATAAATTTCACTGGAAAATATGACTGTTAATGACTAAAACGAACACCCCCAAATACACCGGTAAAACTGGAAATTTCCTGCATCTGAAAGTTGTTAAAATCACAATAAATTATGTATATATCTACATGATGCGTTCGAGGGCTCAAATCGAAGCCAACTCGATGAGCTATAACCCTATGTAAGTTTCTAATGGTTTCTGTACTGAAATTGTGACGATAGTTGGATCGGAGTGCTGCTATGGACTGCAGTCCACAGCGACTCTGGTTACTGTTTACTGTCCCGTAATGGGTACCACCTTGTTTCCTGAACTCGTATGTTGCGGAACTCTGCAGTTTATTAAAGTTGGATCTGTTAGCTAAGTAACACAAGTGGTTTCTTTCCGTTTTATCGTCGTTTGCTATTTAATCTGCAATTTAAAAGATCGGGACGTATAGCAGTCCCAAACAGAACCAGAACGGACACCCCAATGTTGAATAGTGCATAACTCCTGACGTACAGACGCGATTGAGAATTCGTCTATTGCGTTGAAAACCTTACTGAAAACCCTAGATTTAATTCAACTATATAGTCGCTAAAATCTGATTCCTACTGGGATCAAAATGCGTTGCGAAACTGACTTCCGATTCTGAAACCGGATTTCCAGCAGTGAACGCTTAAAATAAAATGGCCATATCTAGTGATCCTGAAACCCGATTGAAGTGAAACTAAATTTGCTGTATAGATAATCAAACATACTACTTATCCCCTGTTCATTGTTTCGCTAAACTATGCATGTATGATTTATGATAAATTATGCAAGTGGTAGGATACCGACATATGACATCTTAATCATGCCTTACGTACTGTTTTCTCATCACATCATATACATATGTCATTGCATTGGTAACCTAGTGATCATGTGCATTACCCAGTGTTAGATATTAGTGGTGATTGTGGTAAGTACGTGAGTGTTCGTGCATGAATGGATAAGTGAAAGTGACACGTACTTGTACACAATCAGTGAACCCTGTTGTTCTATTGCATTGTCGACGTCTGTGGGACGCGTATAAGTGTGACTATAACTGGTATGGGACACTTATGGAAGCTCTTGTATGGGTGTCACAGGTAAGGCACCGACACTGCCCATTTATCTCGGGTATCAGTCGGGGTGTGCTTGATGGAGATCCTGTCTCCAGTTCTCGCGCAGACTTGTCATGGACCGACCGGTATTTGAGGTTATGGTTGGCGTTTGATGTAGACCTCGGGGTGTGGGGTAGTTTGAGTGTGAGTTCAACGGAACCTCGGGAGTCCCATGCCGGCATATATATATGAAGATATATGGAGATTTACAGGGTACATGATTATTACTGTGAGTTATATTTTGGGCCCGTAGTCCCTTGCCCTTGGGTGGAGGACACTCACGAGTGGTTGACTCTCACACTTGGACTGACGATAGGCTTAGTGACCTATACAATGAGACTTAGAGACTGATAGGGATAGTGACATTGACATGAATTACTTACTGTATTGACACATCTGACATGTTATTTTACTGCTTTACTGTTCACCTGCTCTTTTAGACACCCGCATTGGCTACTTCATGTTCGTATCTCTACTATCGTGATTTACTGTTATATATCCATTATTACTTTACGAGTTACCACTTGCACCTATGTATATATTGCTATCGTGTCGCTCTGACGACCTGAGTATGCATGCTCAGAGTGAGAAGTGGACTTAGCTTGGACCAGGACCAGACGTACCTCGAGGGCATCGCGGACATCTTGATCAGCTACCCAGAACCTTGCTTTCTTGATTCCTATCTGGTTATTTCTTTGTATTTGTTTTGATTTATATACTGCATTTCTCATTACATGTGCATTGTATTACTGGTTACCACGTAAAGCTAGAAGCCGAAGTGTGACTACGGCAGGATATTTCCTTGACCGTAGGAGCATGGCTGGCCTTGTCAACCCCTCGTATTCCGCATTTTGGGATCGGGGCGTGACAGCCATCCACCCGACTTCTCCCCGTAGATATAAATCTACTCACCTGGTTCTCGCTCGCCGGTGCCGACGTCGCCACGCTCTTGCTTGTCGTCTCGAAGTCCACATGGGGTACCTACATGTCATATATAGTATCGTATCGCATTAAAATCCGACTCATGTCCAAAACGACACACGAATCCCACATAGGTCAAAACCTATGGTTGCTTTCACAAATCAACCCAAAAACCTTCGACATCGGCGTACAAACGTCGATTGATCAAGAAAAACACCAAATATACCAATCATGGTTTCAAAACTCACTAACTGCATAAGAAATAGGGTTTAATTCGTCAAAACCATAAAGTTAAACCAATCGTTTTGTTTTCCAAAAACCTAGTTAGCACAAATTCTCATTTCGGTTAAAAACTTGATGTTTTAACCAATCTACCAATTTTAACGATTCAAATGGCCAAAATGCTCATTAAATAACATAATTAGGTCATACAAATCACTTTCATAAATTAAACTCATCAATTTGTTTAAATTCCAAATTCCTAGTTTGCAAAAATACCGATTTTAACTCTTTTTAAAGTAAAATTCACAATTTTACAATTAAGCTTGGTTTTGCATATACTAAAGTATTAAACCATAAATTATAATGTTAATAATGCCATGAAACCCTAATTAGAATTTTATCTCATCAAAATATATATATTTCTAAAACCTAATTTGCAATTTATATAATTATCACAAATTTAAATTAACAAAAATGTAACTAGCAACTAGATTTGATTTAGCATAACATTAATATGTCAAAAACATCACACAACCATAATCTCACAACACAAAACCCTAACTTGCATTCAAAACCCTTTTCTTGAAAGTTAAATCATTAATATCAAAACCATAATTAACTCCTAATTAAACACATAATAGCTAGATTCACGTAATTAAACAATAACTTATGCAAAATGCTAAGATTATACCTCACAAAATTAGAGATCTAGCACCAAAATCTTGGTCTCCAAATTGCTCTCTTTTCACCACAATCCATGCTTGATAGGGTAAGGAAAAATGGGTAGGAGTTGGATTTTGATTTAGCTTGATTTTTGTGTTGATTTTAGAAGGATTTTGTGAGGGTTTTTGAAGTGAAAATGGGGTTAAAAAAATAGGGGCTGATTGAGGGGGGGCTCGGCCAGCAAGGATGGGGAGGGAGTGTGGGGTGTGTGGGAGTGGGGAAAGAAACTCCAAGTCAAGAAAAAGATACCCCCAAGTCAATAGACAACCCTTCTCTCTTTATTCTTTTCTTTTCTTTTCTTTTCTTTTACCAAAAGAAGTGGGGGGAAATTTTGGGAAGGGCTGCTGAATTTAGCAGAAATGAGGAGGAGAAATAGGGGTGTGTGAGTGTGGGTATGGGTGTGGGATGGTGGAAAATGATAAATACTATACCCCAAACATCCATTTACACTAAATTCACTATTTAAGACCTTTTTTCGATATTTTCTAACACCGTTTAACAACTTCATTTCATTTCAAAACTACATGTTAAAATTTTGTTTAATGTATTATGATGCACAAAATTTGTTTCAACTCATTCCAATTTGTAATTTTCCCTAATTAAATGTATTAGTGACGGCTTAAAATAATATTAAAATAATTAATTTCGGAAATTTTTTCAGAAAATTAGAAATTTTACCAGTGGCTAAATAAACACCAAATACTGGCAATTACATAGCTAGAATATGTATATTTAATTTTATAATAAAGATATTTATATTTTGACTTTTTACAGAAAACTCTCTTATTTTACCGATTTTTCCGAAATTTCACCGAAACGATTTTCAAAATGTTACACTAACGATGGACCGCAATGTCCTAAAACTTGAAATTGACCGAGACATCGTTAAACTACTACAAACCGCGGTATCCTAGCGCTGACGCGTTAAAAAAATAATAATAATAAATAAAAAAAAACGGTATGTCCATAGGCAAAATGGGCACGGATGAAAACCCGAAAGGGCTCCGTGAGTAAAAACAGCAGGGCTACTGGCGAGTTTTGTGAAAACCCGAAAGGACGCAAGCTCGTTAAAAGACACTTGTAAGGTCCTCTCGACCCTGTAAGGAGAAACCACCTGCGTGAGATCCTTACGACTCACAAAGGAGCAAAACACTTAGGGATCCCCATGATTCCTAAGGAGAAATTACACTTGCGAGATCCTCACGACTCGTAAGGAGAACCCTCCTTTGAGACCCTCACGGCTCATAGGATTCAAAAGTCTTAAGCTACAGGGATTTGAACCTGTTCTTAAGCCGTCACAAGCTCCAATGCTTCCCTAAAGCGGTTCAATGCTGGCCCTTGTATACAATCCACGGGCACGAATAAACATTTCCCTAACAGAGTTCCACCAGCGACTAGGGATATGCTCACACGGTGAACGACCCTTGTAAGTCCTCATGACTTATGAGGAGAAAATACTCTTATAAGATCCTTACAACTTACGAGAGGCCATACACTTGGGAATCTTCACGATTCTTAAGGAGAAAACACACCTATGAGATCCTCACGACTCTTAGGGAGAAATACCTTTATGAGACCTTTACGGCTCATGAAGTCAAAAGCCTTAGTCGACAGGATCTTAACCCTGTTTGTGAAGACACATTTGTTCGACATCGACAAAGGTAAATGATGATTCGCTCTTGGCAATAACCCAGTTGTAGCGATACTGATGCCGAAATCGGTGTCCAATCCCAAACCCGCAGCGAAAAGCCAGCGAGCCACAAATGCATATGAAATAGCCGAAATGATGGGGCAACTTGCAACAAAATCAGCAAGTAAAAATATATGCATACAAAATAGCCGAAATGGTTGGGCAACTCGCAATAAAAAGAAGCGAGTAAATAAAACAAATAGCCGAAATGATTGGACACCGCGAAAAATAGCCGAAATGATTGGGCAGTTGCGACTTTCGCGATATAAAAGCTGAAATGATAGAGCATCGCGGAAAGAAAAAATATATAAAATGAAACTTTTTGCCCTACAGCTTAGATCACATCGATCCCTGTATACAATCCAGGGGCACAAACAAAAAGGGAACCATACCTTCCCACCCGGCTCCATCTGAAAGAGAACCAAGTCTCGACGGTTTACAGACAGCCTGGAGATCATCTCAACATTCGTCTCATTACAACAGACACAACATCAGCAAAGCGGAACCGCGGCAATTCCCAGTTCCATGACTCGGCGGTGCACAGACAACCGAGAGTCAACCCATCCTGGTCACGTGGAATACGGCTTATGTCAATTCTGACCCCGTGGGAAGCATCCAGAGCGGATCCTGGTCCTTGCGGAACACGGCTTATGTCAATCCTGACCCCGTGGGAAGTATCCAGAGCAAATCCTGGTCACGTAGAACACGGCTTATGTCAATC
Source organism: Agapanthus africanus (assembly GCA_030015575.1). NCBI lineage: Eukaryota > Viridiplantae > Streptophyta > Magnoliopsida > Asparagales > Amaryllidaceae > Agapanthus > Agapanthus africanus. The sequence goes on from CM057351.1 coordinate 421,580,095, forward strand.
CTGACCCCGTGGGAAGTGTCCAGAGCGGATCCTGGTCCTTGCGGAACACGGCTTATGTCAATCCTGGCCCCGTGGGAAGCATCCAGAGCAAATCCTGGTCACGTGGAACACGGCTTATGTCAATTCTGACCCCGTGGGAAGCGTCCAGAGCGGATCCTGGTCCTTGCAGAATACGGCTTATGTCAATTCTGACTCCATGGGAAGCATCCAGAGCAAATCCTGGTTACGTGGAACATGGATTATGTCAATCCTGACTCCGTGGGAAGCATTCAGAGTAAATCCTGGTCACGTGGAACACAGCTTATGTCAATCCTGACCCCGTGGGAAGCGTCCAGAGCGGATCCTGGTCCTTGCGGAACACGGCTTATGTCAATCCTGACCCCGTGGGAAGCATCCAGAGCAAATCATGGTCACGTGGAACACGTCTTATGTCAATACTGACCACGTGGGAAGCATCCAGAGCAAATCCTGGTCACGTGGAACACGGCTTATGTCAATCCTGACCCCGTGGGAAGCGTCCAGAGCGGATCCTGGTCCTTGCGGAACACGGCTTATGTCAATCCTGACCCCGTGGGAAGCATCCAGAGCAAATCCTGGTCACGTGGAACACGGCTTATGTCAATCCTGACCCCGTGGGAAGCGTCCAGAGCGGATCCTGGTCCTTACGGAACACGGCTTATGTCAATCCTGACCCCGTGGGAAGCATCCAGAGCAAATCCTGGTCACGTGGAATACGGCTTATGTCAATCCTGACCCCGTGGGAAGCGTCCAGAGCGGATCCTGGTCTTTGCGGAACACGGCTTATATCAATCCTGACCCCGTGGGAAGCATCCAGAGCAAATCCTGGTCATGTGGAACACGGCTTATGTTAATCTTGACCCCGTGGGAAGCGTCCAGAGTGGATCCTGGTCCTTGCGGAACACGGCTTATGTCAATCCTCACCCTGACTCCGTGAAATGCGGATAAAGTCAACCCTCGACTTCCCCATCAAGGCAATTCTTTGATTCGGGAGCAAGTCAACTCATCAATCACTTACGGGTCCTCTCGACTTGTAAGGAAGAAAATTCTCTTCTGAGATCCTTACGACTCTCAAGAGAAAATACACTTAGGAATTCTCACGATTCTTAAGGAGAAATTACACTTACAAGATCCTCACGACTCGTAAAGAGAAATACCTTTTATGAGACCCTCACGGCTCATAAAGCTGAAAAGTCTTAGAAGACAGATCCTAACCCTGACTCCTAAGCCATCACTGTCCTGCAAAGAGATCAAATAGATTATCCACAAAATGCATTTACTAAAAGGGACACGCCATCATGAAACATAATATGTCTTTTATTCATGAATTAAAATGAATACAAAGTACAATTTATGAAAGAATAAAAAAATACTCTCATTCAGGAGTATGTACAAAAGAAGAATAAAAAATATACAATTCTTCTAGCCGGCAGACGATTCAATAAGTTTGCCAGTTCATCCTTTTTCCGCTGGGTCTCAGCTTCATGATTTATTATCGTTAAGAGACGGGCCTCCGCTTGAGCCTGTTCGGCCTGGTATGAGGTAAGCCGACTTTCAAGCTCCTTTTCGGTAACCTTATGAGCTTCGACCATTTCGCGAGTGAAAATGACGGCTTTATCAATGGCTACCACCTCCCTGATAGCTTCTTGAAGCACCCGCCAAAGTTCATATTCCCGAGTGGTCTTGGCCATAAGATTAGCTTGAAGTTCCCTCATCGCTTTGGAAGCCAGCTCCCTCTCCGAAACTTTCGGCTGAGCCTCTTGTAGCATTATAGCATATTCGCAGCGCACCGCTGCGCACCGCTCAATCAGCCCTCGTAAGCCCGCCTTTACAGCCACAACCTCTGAAGGAAGGCGTGTACATTCAAGAATATGCAAGCAAGCCTCCACCTGACAACATAACTCAACCCAGACTTTCACCAATATTTCACTATGGTAAGTAGCAAGAAAGGGAAGAGAACCGTTGGCTTCAGCGGCAAATGTTTCGGCCATGATCAGACTGCCAACACGAAGGTCTTCAATCAGAGCTGACAAGGAGTGAAGGCTTAGCTTTGCCATCCGTTCCGAGGCACGTAGAGCATAGGGACCGGGCGGCATCATAATGCGAGATTCCAGCGTGGTAAGAACTGGCTAAGCTGTTAAGATTCATTGAAAACAATCAGCGAGACTCGCAAGAAAAGAGCGGGTGGAACAACATTGAAACTTTACTTACCCACGGTCATGCAAGAAGGGTCTGAAGGATCCCCAAGCCCGTCAAGAATCTCAACTTCGTCATCAGCTTCCAAAACTGCAGAAGGCATCAATATCGTTATACAAAATAATAATAATGCCATGAGGAGAAGGCAAATAACACTAACCCTGCCCGGAAGAGAGGACGATGCGTTGAGGGGATATTGCCTGCGGAGCAGCCATCTCTAACAAGCGCTAAAAAGACTTCCTGGAGGACAAGTCCACGATGGACGCCGCCAATCCTCGTAGTTCTGAAAAGACAGGAAGGTTCAGATAATGAAGGGATCATTAAAATAAAAGATAGAAGAATACCTTCGATACTCCTCCCACTCTGGACTGGAGGGATAGCAGCTTCGGCGGCCTCCTCCATACCCCCAGGCACATCATCGGGGACGTGGTCCGGTATAACAACTTCCAATTGAGGAGCATTGGCCGCCACTGCAGGCTCCAATGAAAGAACGGTAGCCTCGACTACCTGTCCCCTAGTCTCCGGGCCGTCCCCAGAAAGATCCATTGAATCCACGACCAATGAAGATGCTTCTTCCAGGGGAGCAAGCACCGGGGGAACGGAAATCACCGATGGGAGCTCCGTGGTAGGAACAACAGTTGTATCGACCCCCTCCACACTTACTAGTGTCTCATCGGGGATATTTGTGGAGTCCACAATCAAGGCACGACTCGAACTCAGATTCTCTGCAATCGCCGAAGTCCCTGCAAAGTTTTCGGGAAGATAATATATGAGCAGTGCAAAATGTTACAAAAAATATATATGAGTATACCGATGCGCAAAGGAGCTTCTAGTATGGCTTGTTCAAGCCGGCGTTCCTTCCTGAGGAGGTATGTTCACCGGGGTGCGAGGCTAGACTCGTGGCCACCAGTCCACAACGACAGCGCGTCTTCGGCGTCGGCCGAGATAGGGTGCTTCAGGGCTATCTCGCCCCTCTCTTCCAAAGGACCTATAAATATCCGCCGTATCGATGGAGGATCTTCATAGAAGATGACGGCAGGATAAGGTCTCTTCGGGATCCTCACATTTTTAGTCTCATCTTGGGAGCGTCTTATAATCTCAGCCAATTGTGCGGTTTCCTCAGCAGATGAACCTAGAAAAAGAAGACCACTATCTGGCTCTTGCATGGCTATTAGCTCATCCTGAAGAATAGGCTCGGATTCCACTAAAAAGTCGAGCAGATTGGTGACCGTCTTCTTTTACCTCTTAGATCCAGAACTAACTGCAGAAGACGATCACTTCTTTCCCCTCGGTGCTTTAGTACGACGTTGACCCACTTCGCCTTCAATATCCTCACTCGGCGGTTCTACCGATGATGACACTACCATTGCTGACGCCGCAGCTGATGATACTGCTACTGGCACCTTATTGGCCTTTGCTTGAGCTCTAGTGCGTGGCGGCATACCAGCTGTGGGAGTTAGATCCACTTCCGTCGCCTCAGGAATAAGCATGATACCCGTATCTCTCAGGGGAGGGCGAACCGCTGCCCGCGGTCGTGGCGGGACTCCCATAGCCTGGATCGGAGTGGGAACCCTATATCCAAGAAGAATCCTCCTCTCCTCAACAATAATAGGACTGACTCGGTGGAGGTACCAGCCTGTGAAAGCCCCCATACATCGAGGAATGTAGTCAGCCTCGGGAATCACGAAGCGAGAGGCGGTATTCAGCCGCATGAAGCGGTGAGCGGTGTCACGAACAACTTCCGACAACGGACTGGGCTCCACTGTAAATGCCTTGAAGGGGACACCCTGGTCATATCCCAGTTTCTGAGCAAAGCGGTGTGTGTTGTACCGCATAAAAAGGGCTGCACCGTTTTGACGAAACACCAGATAACCTGGTTTGATTGAATATAAGTGCATGGCTTCCTTGGGCTTCAGGGAAGGTGCTCCCTCTTTCGACGAGTCGGAAAGCTGTTGAATCGGTCCTGAAGGAGCGGAGAGGACTCGATCGTTAAATACCATTCCGCCCGAATTGGCATAGGGATTAAGCATTACACGAATAGCTCCGGACTGAGTCGGATCAGGAGCCGAAGCGTCCACCAATTTCATGAGCCGCGGAAAAGTGTAGGCATCATAAAAGCTGGGTCTTTGATGTGCGGCAAATGCCCCTAGCACATGCATCTCAATCCATGATGTAAAGTAATGAAGGGAGAAACTCACTATGTTCACGCCTGGTGTTGAGGTATTGGCTGCAGCGCTTAGCCCATGATACAGATGCATTAGCCCCGTAATGCCCACGGCTAGTCGCGTCCTTCCAGCGATGCGATGAGTAGGGTAAATGACCGAGGCTCTCATGAATCGACGGTGCGTTGGAATGACAAACCAGCTGAACCAGACGCTGATAAAACCCACGAAGAAAGTCTCTTCATTTATGCCAGGAGCTTTGATCGACTCAAAAGGTACAGCCGACATGATTAGAATGTAGAACTGTGGAAAATCCTCTTCTCTAGCCGGTAGCTTGTTTAAACCGAAGCCGAAGGGGTCATTGATATTTGCAAACTTCGGAGCCGTCTTTGATAGAACGTCTCCGCGAAGGAAGCAGGCGATAAAGCTTTTGAAAGTGACGCCCTGTTCTTCTGACTCTGTGAACAGCTTCTCAAAAATGCCCAGAGCTTTGATTAGACTTGGGTGCTTGTGGCGGACGACATTTTCAGTCGACAGGCCGTCAAGCATAGCAGGCTCAGTTTTGAAAACATACTCATCAGGAGGCAGCAGTTCTTCATAGAGCGTCCCCCTGAACGGCAACCCCGAGATCTCGCGAAACTCTTCCAGAGAAATTGAAACTTCGCGGTCCCCTAGCAAGAAGGTGTTGGTGGGAAGATTCCATTGATTTAAGAAAGCCTTAACTCACCAGACATGGGGGGACTGATAGTGGAAGAGAGACGCGTACACCGCCTGATAGAGCTCGACCCTTTGCAGTCGCGCACGATGGGCAGACAGGATATAACCGGCCCAAAGAAGGTAACCCGTGGGTTGTCGAGGAGTAAGCCCTATTTTGTAAACTTGCCCCCAGGGCTAGGCTTCACCTTGGCAGATACGACGCCCTAAGATGTCTATAGCTGGCACAGGATGGTTTGGAATCCCAGTTGTTGACGGCTCGAGCCGTCCCGTAGGGGTCCAGTTCAACATCTCCACAGCAAAGGCGGTCTGTGGACGCTCCATTGGCAAAAATGGGTAGGTAGGCTTCGTTGGTATCTCGTAAAAAAAGCTGCGGCGACCACGGATGATATGACCGTACCAGGTCCTCCATAAAAGAAAGTTGGTGCAATTAGGTTCGTGAGCTCTAATCATCGCCATCACCTCTTCATCAGACGGCGACTGAGGAAAGGCAGCCTCCGAGCGGGTGAAAGGGAAGTATGGAAGAGAAGCCATTGTTCCTAAAACAGATGAAAGGAAACTGTTAATGAAGCCCATACGTGTGTGTGTGTGTACATATATATATTTATTTATTTATAAATATAAATATATAAAAAAGGACAGTGGAAGAAAACGATAAACAACTTATTTTATGGGACCATTGGTTACAAAACACAGGGGCTCCACAAAATCAAAATGGCGGCTCACTAATGATGAGGCAGGGTAATCATTATGGGAATAAAAGGAAGATTCTCAATAAATGAACAGTGGATTTCAAACAACTCTATACATTCCCCAAAGGGAAAACCCACTGCAGAACTCTATGCAAATCATGAAGGGTCTCTCTGGAAGCATTTTTGCAAAGAACAACTCAGGGCAAGAAAATCCTAAGAAGTTCTCTGTGAAGAAACTGAGTTCTTTAGAGGAATTAAATTCCTTTTGAATGGAGGAATTAAATTCCCAGAAAGTGTTTTACAGAGCCAAAGCTCTTTGGAATGGAATTAAATTCCAGAGAGAAGACAAGGATCACCATCGATCCCGGAGATCAGAGAAGCCCTAACAAAAGGAGTTTATTATTTAAAGGTTGGACATTATTTTAAAGATCTTGGAAAGATGGGTTCTTGTTAAAGGGAAAAACCCTTGGTGTGGATTTAAAATCCAAAGAAAATTTCTACAAGAAGTTCTTCAGCCGTTCGAGATCCTTACCTGAAAAAGGAAATCTTTGTTGACAGAGTTAAACTCTGGAAATTTTTGAAACAGAGAACTGAGCTCTGGGAAAAGAGAATTAAATTCTCAGAGGAAAACGAGCAAGGAAGATGATGGAAAAAGTGGAGATGCTTCTGAAGGGACCCCTGCATTTATAGGATATGATGGGAAACGGTTCATCTACCCCCTTCCCTAGGTAGATCCAACGGTCACAAAGAGTTACAGCGTTGCACTCACGTGCAAACACGTGAGAACAACGCTGTGGGGGCATTTGTTCCCACAGAAAATATCAGGAAAAGCCCCAATGGGGCATCACGTGCCCACACGTGACCAGGGGTCACGTGCTGACACATGATAGTTTCCTGGGGATTCTGCTGAAATAGAATTAAATTCTAATCAAGCAAGCAATTAATGGAGTCACGTGCCCACACGTGATGGGCCTTTAAAAAACCACTGAAGGAATTAAAAGGCATAATAGAACAGCAAGGAAAGATTCCAATGGGGCATCACGTGTCTACACGTGACCAAGGGTCACGTGCTGACACGTGATGATTCCTTAGTTCTTTAAAACAGCAGAATTAAATTCCGGTTAAAATGTTTAATCAGGGGGGTCACGTGTCAACATGTGATGGGTTCTAAAGCTCTTTAAATTAATAGAATTAAATTCTATTTAAAATGGTCAAACAGTGGGATCACGTGCCAACACGTGATAGGTTCTTAAGCCTTCTGAACTAATAGAATTAAATTCTAATTAAGAGGGAATCGAGAACCGTAACTGGAAAAATATTTCTCTAAATCTTTCCAAACAAAAAAATTGTGCTCTGTAAAGTGGAGCACCGTTGGATTAATAATCCAATGGTGATTAAAAATCACCAATTTATAGAAAGATTCTATACAGGGAAAGATTTCCCTGAAATTTACCAAGAATAACAAACAGAATATGTTTTGGATTAAAAATCCAATGGTGAATAAAATTCACTGAGTAATCTAAAAGATTATGTTGGCTACAAAATCAATTAAAATCCTTCAATGAAAAATTGACTAAACAAACTGATTCTTTTCTTTCTTCTATAAATAGGAGCCAGGAAAAGAAGAGGGGGGATCAATTTTTTTGGAGAGAGAAGCAACAACAGAGAGAAAAAAGAGAGGAGAATTTAATTCTCAAGAGAGCAAAGAAGATCTTTTCAGAGAAAAGAAACCCTAGGTGAGAAAAGGAAAGAGATCTAAATTCCTTAAAACAAGAGAATTTAATTCTTAAATTAAGAGTTTAACTCTTCTGAATAAGAACTTAGTTTTTCCTTTGGTTGAAGGTCTGCAGAAGCAGATCTCCCCATAAGTTGAGAATTTAATTCTCATCGGGGAGATTCTGCCATGCAGATCCAAAACTTAGAGGGAGAATCAAGTTTGAAGAATTTAATTCTTCCAAATTCATAGGAATTTAATTCCTCCAAATGAAACTAGGGTTTAACCCTACATAAGAATTTAATTCTTCCAAATTCATACGAATTTAATTCCTCCAAATGAAACTAGGGTTTAACCCTACATAAGAATTTAATTCTTTCAACTACATAGGAATTTAATTCTTCTAAATGAAACTAGGGTTTAACCCTACATAAGAATTTAATTTTTAAAACAAGGGACTTAAAAACTCTCCATGCACAAAAAGAGATCAGTACCCGACCTGATCATGTGGTAACACGTGACCCTCCTCCTCAATGAGTAAAAAAGAAAGAATGAGACATGATCAGTCAAAAATACTGCATTTTTAACACGGCAATTTCCCTATCATTTGCACTCATCTAGAAGTGTTCGGTATTCATATTGCACATATTAGCAAAACAGTCCTGAAATACCAGATTGCATGTGTTATACTCTAAAACCGGCATTTCGAGGGAAATTGTATGTTTATCGTGGCATTGCATTATCCCTGTATTGCGCAACACTTGTTTCGAAGTCTGTGCAGGAGATTTCAGGGACCGAGACAAAATTATCAAAGAGCTGATCAAAAATTGCGCCAAGTCTATGATTTTTGATCTGGCATTAATACAGAGGGAATTACACAATTCAACATATCAAAACAAGGCCCAGATGTCAGAACAAGAAATACCAAAAATTCTTAAGCCCCAAGGCCCATAAAGCGCCGCGGTTCCGCGGCGGGAGCCTGCTTGCGCCGCGGATCCGCGGCGCTATGGTGACTTCAGCGGCTCAGTTTTTTTTACACGTGTCTCCTGTAACTACCCAAGCTTCCATAAGACTCCCGATTCTCCACGTGGCTCATCTAGAAAGCTCGGCTTAACAAACTATTTCTAGAAGGCTCTCCTTAACAAACTTTTGGAGGGAAAATTCAAATTTGAAATCCTAGATCTAGGGTTTTGATGGTCTATAAAAGAGAGCCTAGATCTAGGGTTGAGGGGTTCATTAATCTCTAATTCATCCCATCTCTTAATCTTCCACCCACAAGTTGAGTGACACGACTTGTGCGAAATCCTAACCCTAATTCCAATCCAAATTCAAGATCCCGAGTACCAAATCAAGCAAGAAGCCTTCAACCTTTTAGGAGCGGAGCCGATCTTCAATCGAGCAAGTGATCCAAGCCGATCCGCGACTCAAGAAGACGAGCGAAGCCAAATCGACGATCGAGTTCTTCCTCTTGTAGTTCTTGAGCGATTTGTAACGGAATTGTTGATATAAATAAAAGGTGAAATTCTTTAATCTTGCTTTCTTTAAATTCTTGCATCATGATTCGATCTCAATTTGTGATTGTGGTTCTTGTTGTGATGTTTAAGTAAAACTCCGCTCGTAAAGGAGTTGAGGCGGTCAATAGAATGATGATGTAACAAATCTTAAAATGATTCTTAAGTCCTACGAGTTTTGTAAACTCTAGCTAATTGAAGAATCGACGATCTAGTTTCGTTGCGATACTTTCTTAATTGTGATCGCTCGAAATTAGGGATCCACGATCGATTCTTGAATTTGCTAGAGGCTAGAATGTGAATGATATCGACGAAGGAACAAGGGATAAATGATGAAACCCTAGTTTCACAAGAAATCCCTAATTCTCGTTGATCATCATCGATCTAGTATCAATTCATCGAAGGATAAGAATACGTAATCGCTAGATTGCATCGCATCTATAGATCCGATCGATTCCTACGAGCCTCACTTCGATTCTTGATATTTGGTTTGGAAATCATTACAAACATCTCAATTCTTGATTTTATCATTTTCTTGTTATTAGATTTAGATTTTCTCATTCTTGAAATTCAATTACAAATCATGAATTGTTTTGTTTTCTTTTCTTTAAATTTTCGACTCATCTAAATTGAAACACGAACGATTACACTTTCCCTGTGGACGATCCGCACTTACTAACGCGCTACAATTCGACACCGTTATTGATTGCGGTTAAATAATTTTTGGTTGTGATTTCTTTACAAATTTTCTAAAACTACACATCCGGAAATCTTATTCAATCAAATGGCGCCGTTGCCGGGGATCGTGCGCTAATTGTTCGTATTTTGAAATTTGAGTTGAAAAGTTTATTCCATCTAAATTTTTAGATCAAAATTTGCGCAAACGCTAATACGTGTTGTTGTGATTTGATTGCGAGGAAATCTGGAATTATTGGAGCTGGAGAAAAAAATTTCAGAGCATTCCAGAGAGCTTTTGAGGTGAACAGGAGCTTGCACACAAATTTCTGTGCAGCGATCCCAAGATCCAACCGCGGAACCGCGGCATTAGCTTGCAATTGCGGCGGAACCGCGGCGTTCTGACGTCATCCTTGCACCAAAATTCCTCTGTAAACTTCTAACTTTCTTATCTCTCTCCACATCTTCTCCAATTAACAATTTGTGCAGGTTTCTTTGCAAATAAATTGCAGCACCGAAAAAAGCAAAATAAATTGTGCGTGTTTTGATTTTTGGTTGTCTGCATATTAATACGGAATTTAAGGGACACGACCAAATCCAGATTAGGTAGGGAGTTCATTACCCTTCCTAAGCCCCAAAAATCACAAACTTGCATCTACATTTACCCTCATTAACTAAAAAATATCTAGAGATGACTTTAAGGACCGTCGCGCTCACTTAGGACAAGAGAAGGCCGTGGGTAATTCATTTCTTATCCGCGTTTTCTTGTGGTGTCTAAGGCAAGTGTGTCGAAGGCTAGTGGTTATTAATTAGGCCCACTACTTATGTAGTGGAGTACCTTCCCATTTACCTGGTACTTACCTGGCCACAGGGGAACAAAGAGGCAGTGGAGGATTGATCCTGTGACTTATCTTTTGGCAGTTAGGAGCGGTCTAGAGCCTGACCTAGGTGACCACTAGATTTTAGGGTATTGCTTGTTGCATTTGTGTGCTCGCATCATTTTTTCAAAAATCCATATCATTTTTCAAAACAAACACCAATCACATTCATTTCCCCTAATTATAAGTTACGCTGCCACTTGTACTAACCCTTTTTAGTGCAAGATAGGCTGGACACGGGATTCTAGTGCCCGTTTAGTCCCCGTCCCCCTTGATCGACCCTAAAGTCGGTATTTCTACATTTACCTTTTCTTTACCCACCACCACACCCACATCGATGGATCCGTCTCCATCGAACTTCTTTACTACTACTCTGCCGCCGTCCGTTGGTGCGCAGAATCCACCCCGCATCTCTCTTCAAGAGAGGTGCTATCCTACACGAGGCCCCTTTTCCACCTGTCTTTCCATTCCACCAGCCAACGGGGAAAATTTTCAGATTAAACCTCAATACATCAACCTTCTACCAAAATTTCACGGTACCAAGTCTGAAGACGCATATGCCTTTATCACCAAATTTGAAAATGTATGCGCAATGATGAGTACCTCACAGCTTTTTATGGATGCTATGCGTCTACGTCTTCTCCCATTCACCTTGTGCAATATAGCCGAGAAGTGGCTGTATAACACAACCGCACATTCCATCTCCAATTGGGAAGGCTTCGTCAAAGCATTTCTTAAGAAATTCTACCCACATCATAAAACAGCTCGAGTCCGTAGCGAAATAAATCAATTCACCCAGCTTCCAAATGAACCATTTTCAAAATGTCTTAAACGTTTCAAGGATCTGTTAGTCCAATGTCCACATCACGGCATCCCTAGATGGGAATTGTGCCGAATCATTTATGAGGGCATTAATCCTAACACAAGACAGACCCTTGAATCCATGTGTCAAGGCAACTTCATGACCAAAGATGATGGGGAAGCCTGGAAATTTTTAGAAGATTTCGCTGAAAAATCTTTACAGTGGGAGGGTGTGAGTCAATCGTCTAGGGATGGCAATGATATTTCCATAGGAGTTAGAGCTGAAATTTCAGCTTTACACAAGAAATTCGACACTATAGAAAACAAATTTTTAGCCGCCCTAAACCAAATGTCACTCTCCAAAACTGTATGTGGCTGTTGTTCTGATCCTTCTCATTTGACGGAAGAATGTCCACGAAATTCTCCGTTTCAAGGTCACGAGCATACCAATGCTGCTTTCCACCAAAGACCTAGAAACGATCCATCTTCTTCCACATATAATCAGGGTTGGAGGAATCACCCTAACTTTGCTTGGAACCAATCACAATCTCAAAATACGGTTCCAACCCAACACAATTTCCAAAGGGTCCCTCCACCACAACAGCAACCACCACTTTAATTGAGTCAGCACCCCTTTCAATCACAAAACTTTCAAAATCCGGCCAACACTTTTGTACCACATGAAAACTCTTTGCAATTGGCCGGTACTACCTCTGCACTAGCACAAACCTTGGATACTTTCATGAAACAATCCATCCAAGGGACGGCAAGTTTGCAATCTTCCGTCGAGAATGTGATGAAGATCATTGTCTTTCAAAATGAAAATATCAAATCGATGAAAGAACAAATTGCACAACTAAAAACCGAAATGCGTGCAAGAGAGAAAGGGAAACTTCCAGCTCAACCTTTACCCAATCCTGGCTATTCACATCATGTGGATGCAATCACGTTGAGATCTGGAAGAGTGCTTGACAATCACGTTGGGGAAGAGTTTGATGATACTGATAAATCAATCAATAACACCCCGGCTGAGACATTTCCTTCCACTTCTACTTCTAATTCTTACCCCAGTTCTTCTACCACACCACCTTCTTGCGAGCCTATTCTTCGTTTCCCAAAAGGCTCGCCACCTCAGCCCACCTCTTCTAGTTCTCCACAGACGATCCCCACTTCTATTTTGGGATCGGGTCCACACACACTTTCTTCTCCTATGATGGACCTAGCGCTTATTGCTAAAGCACCTTATCCTAATCGGTTAAGGGCTAACACATCGAGTCCACATATGGAGAAGATTATGGATATTTTTAAGCAAGTTAACATCAACATCCCTCTCCTAGATGCTATCCAACAAGTTCCGTCCTATGCGAAAACTCTTAAGAACTTGTGCACTAGGAAGAGGAAGACTCAAGTGCCCAAAAAGAAATTCATGGCGAAAACAGTAGACACAGTCTTTCCCCAGCAATTACCGAGGAAACGTAAGGATCCTGGATATCCTACGATTTCTATTTCTATTGGGGAGAAACACATCAACCGTGCTCTACTAGACCTTGGCGCTAGTGTTAACTTGCTTCCTTTCTCAGTCTATGAGCAGTTAGGGATCGGAGTGTTAAAGCCCTCGAGCATAACTCTCCAGATGGCTGACCGATCAATCACCAAACCTAGGGGTGAACTGGAGGATGTGTTAATAAAAATCGGGGAATTTATATTCCCTGTGGATTTTATTGTAATTGATACACAGCCTGTAGCGAACCCACGGAATCAAATTTCGGTGATTTTAGGTCGCCCCTTTTTGGCCACTTCCAACGCTATCATCAACTGTCGTAATGGTTCTATGACCCTATCTTTCGGGAATAGGTCAATTGAGCTAAACATTTACAAGTTGGGAAGTGTACCCTCCGAACCTACTGCTCAGGTCTGTTCTGTCGACTTAATGGATGTCGACAGCAGCGAATTTGATGATCCTCCTGATACTGATCTTGACTCTTTTCATACGTTGTTGTTTGACCCAACTATGTATCATACACATACGGACTCTTCCAGCGAGATGTCCGGGTTAACAACTAACACTGATTATGAACTGCTTTTAGAGTCTGAAGAGCACCCCGCACTTTGTGGTGACATTATTCATCGGGGTATTGATGGAACTTTTGAGGAAATTTTCGCTGATGAACTCGCATTTTTGAATGACACGGGTGTTGAGATGAATCATCTCCCAAACAATGAAATTGAACCTCCACCCCTTCTTCTGAACTGTAAAAAGAATGCGAGTAATCCATCACATTCACTCCATTGTCTCTCCAAAATGAGACGCACACACATTCTATTCCACCACTTACCCTTTCGTCACTTCTTCTTCCACCAACCAGAGCACTGCATTGATAAAATTTTCGAATGGTTGGTGTTGACATTCGGTCTTTGCAAAGCTTGCATCGACCAATGATTTTTGACCCCCTCTTGTGATTTTCAAAGCTTAACATTGTTTAACTCAAGTTTGGGGGGTGGGGTATAATCGGGCTCTTGAAAATAAAAGTTTTACAAAATTTTGAGCCAAGAATAAGTTTGGGGGAGGGTCTTCACTTAAATATTTTGCCCCCACTAATAAATTCCTCCCAAGCTTACAGGTTTTTCGAGATTTAACAGATGGCAACAGTGAGGACACTGTTGAAAACAAGTTTGGGGGAGGTTTGTGCTTATTTTCGCATCATTTGCATCATACTTTGCATAAGCACAAATCATTTTTGAAAACCTATAAAAATTTAAAAAAAATTCAAAAGATAAAAAAATATTTTTGTACATAAATAAGATAGTAAAAGATTAGATAGTGAAAAATTACATCCATGAGATTAGAAAAATTTAAGAAAATTAAGAAAATTAGAAGTTTTCTTATACGAACTAGTAATAAGTAGTTATGAGCCGTTGTCCCAAGGGTTAGTAAGATGAAAGAAGTCACTAATCTGAGGATAAAAATAAGTCTGAAAAATAGTTTCTATTCTGAAAATCAAATATTTTGAACGTTGATACCCGGCTATTCGCACTTTCACACGTCTTGAAGCCTGGGATAGCAGAGGATACCTTGAAATGCTCTTGTCTTAAAGCCGATGTATGAAGGAAATAAAAAAATGAAAAAATGAAGAAAATATAAAATGGTGAGAAAAATGAACACTGGTTTTGTTATCGACAAGGCAGCAATAAAAAAATATAGCGATGGTGCCTCTTCACCTAGTGCCCTAAGGCCAACTGGTCTGGGAGTCACTGCTAAGCCTTAGGTGGTGCAAGACGAGGAAAAACACCAAATAAGCAAGCACATGAGTAATCGGTCGGTTAGTACCTCAAGAAGTATTAACGGTCGCATGAAAGTGTGTGAGCAAATTCAGCTAAATATTCATTAATTAAAAAGTACTGAGGCTGATGGGCAAGAGTATGATAGCTTGAATTGAATTCTCCGGGTGTAGGGATGTCTTTACACACACGTAGGGTTATATGATCGATGTTTGGAAGAAAGATAGGAATGAAGAATAAGACGATGTTTTATTGAGGGAGGACGTGATTTCTGACATCTTTTCATGACTATTAAGATAGGGCTCATGACAACCGAAAAGCTAGCTTAGTTAGAAACCCTAATTTTCAAAGTCTTTCCTTTACAATTCTTATCTTTAAATGTAATATTCATGATCTTCCTTTTATTATTGGATTTTGTGGGTGCAATCCGCTGAAAACCCTCAGGAGACAATACTCCTCCTGCTAGGGACACCTAGAGGTTTAAAGGCTTGTTGTACGTGCTCAGTGCAATCGTGTTGTCTACGAAAGTGTGCTAGTTAGTTTTTCTCTTTCTTTATTTTTTCCTTCTCTTTTTAATAAAATAATTCGCTCGAGACGACCGAAAATAAGTTTGGGGGAATTTGATCAGTCGAAAATACTGCATTTTTAACACGGCAATTTCCCTATTATTTGCACTCATCTAGAAGTGTTCGGTATTCATATTGCACATATTAGCAAAACAGTCCTGAAATACCAGATTGCATGTGTTATACTCTAAAACCGGCATTTCGAGGGAAATTGTATGTTTATCATGGCATTGCATCATCCCTGTATTGCGCAACACTTGTTTCGAAGTCTGTGCAGGAGATTTCAGGGACCGAACCAAAATTACCAAAGAGCTGATCAAAAATTGCGCCAAGTCTATGATTTTTGATCTGGCATTAATACAGAGGGAATTACACAATTCAACATATCAAAACAAGGCCTAGATGTCAGAACAAGAAATACCAAAAATTCTTAAGCCCCAAGGCCCATAAAGCGCCGCGGTTCCGCGGCGGGAGCCTGCTTGCGCCGCGGATCCGCGCCGCGGCGGGAGCCTGCTTGCGCCGCGAATCCGCGGCACTATGGTGACTTCAGCGGCTCAGTTTTTTTTACACGTGTCTCCTGTAACTACCCAAGCTTCCATAAGACTCCCGATTCTCCACGTGGCTCATCTAGAAGGCTCGGCTTAACAAACTATTTCTAGAAGGCTCTCCTTAACAAACTTTTGGAGGGAAAATTCAAATTTGAAATCCTAGATCTAGGGTTTTGATGGTCTATAAAAGAGAGCCTAGATCTAGGGTTGAGGGGTTCATTAATCTCTAATTCATCCCATCTATTAATCTTCTACCCACAAGTTGAGTGACACGACTTGTGCGAAACCCTAACCCTAATTCCAATCCAAATTCAAGATCCCGGGTACCAAATCAAGCAAGAAGCCTTCAACCTTTTAGGAGCGGAGCTGATCTTCAATCGAGCAAGTGATCCAAGCCGATCCACGACTCAAGGAGACGAGCGAAGCCAAATCGACGATCGAGTTCTTCCTCTTGTAGTTCTTGAGCGATTTGTAACGGAATCGTTGATATAAATAAAAGGTGAAATTCTTTAATCTTGCTTTCTTTAAATTCTTGCATCATGATTCGATCTCAATTTGTGATTGTGGTTCTTGTTGTGATGTTTGAGTAAAACTCCGCTCGTAAAGGAGTTGAGACGATCAATAGAATGATGATGTAACAAATCTTAAAATGATTCTTAAGTCCTACGAGTTTTGTAAACTCTAGCTAATTGAAGAATCGACGATCTAGTTTCGTTGCGATACTTTCTTGATTGTGATCGCTCGAAATTAGGGATCCACGATCGATTCTTGAATTTGCTAGAGGCTAGAATGTGAATGATATCGACGAAGGAATAAGGGATAAATGATGAAACCCTAGTTTCACAAGAAATCCCTAATTCTCGTTGATTATCATCGATCTAGTATCAATTCATCGAAGGATAAGAATACGTAATCGCTAGATTGCATCGCATCTATAGATCCGATCGATTCCTACGAGCCTCACTTCGATTCTTGATATTTGGTTTGGAAATCATCACAAACATCTCAATTCTTGATTTTATCATTTTCTTGTTATTAGATCTAGATTTTCTCATTCTTGAAATTTAATTACAAATCATGAATTGTTTTATTTTATTTTCTTTAAATTTTTGACTCATCTAAATTGAAACACGGACGATTACACTTTCCCTGTGGACGATCCGCACTTACTAACGCGCTACAATTCGACACCGTTATTGATTGCAGTCAAATAATTTTTGGTTGTGGTTTATTTACAAATTTTCGAAAACTACACATCCGGAAATCTTATTCAATCAAGACATGGTCACGTGCCCCCACGTGACCCTCAAACAGACTCCTCAAAATGAGAAAAAAGAAGCTCGGAGGCAATGCCTCACGTGCTCACACGTGACCCTCAAAACTGAAGGGAATAATGCCAAAGGAAATACTGATTTAGGGCGCCTCACGTGTCCCCACGTGACCCCTGACTGACACCTTTTTTAAAAGGGTAAAGAGGGAAAACAGAAGGATTAATACCCAATACACGGGCATTATCACGTATCCACACGTCATGATTATAAAGATTAAGTATTTAACACTTATTGGCAGATTTTGAGAGTAAAATAAAAGAGGTTTGGCCCAAGTCTCTGGCACCTCACGTGACCCCACGTGACTACCACACTTCTAGTGTTTAACATTACTTTAAGTGCTTCGTCCCTAGTATTTAACACTATCTTGAGCGCATCACGTGGGAGCACGTGACCACCAAATATTCTCTAGTATTTAACACTATTTTCAAACCATTCTTAGCCCAAAAATCAACTAAGTTTTCCAGAGGCGAGATTCCCCCTTTGACTGAGCCTCAAGTACATTCTCGATTGATCATCTCATATGATATATGAGTGCTCAGCACTCAATAAAAGACAAAATGTTGTCAGAGCCCCAAACCCCTGCTTAGCATTGCTAAATAATGGAGGCTAAACCCAGACAAGTGTTCAACAGTACAAATAAATGTCCAACATTTTTAAACCTCATTGGACTTAGCCCAAGTTGGCCATAAGTCCTTAATTCAGATTGAACTGAGCCCATGTGCTCACAATTCAGATTAATTGATCTTAGTCCCAAATTGGACTACAGATTGCCCAATCAACTCTGGTTCAAGGGTACATCTCTTCACTCCTCTGATATTTATCGTTGTAATTCTTCAACGTCTTCAAAGAGGTGACGGGTCCCGATAACCAATCATTCCATGGACCGTGGGGTCCTTAAACTCATGGACTATGATGTCCTTAAACTTTACAGACTATGACGTCTATAAACTACGGACTGTGGGGTCCTTTTAAACCCACGGACTATGATGTCCTCAACCTCGGACTGTGGGGTCCTTTAAACCAATGGACCGAGACGTCCTTAAACTAATACTGGACCGAGACGTCCTTAAACTAACACTGGATCGTAATGTTCTTAAACTAATGTTGGACCGTAACGTCCGTATACTAATTATGGACCGCAATGTCCCTAAACTAAACAACAGAGCCCAAATTCTCTTTTGTCGGATCTAAACGATCCCGTTAAGTTGATCTTAGTCTGAAATTAGACTAACGTATCCTTAACATACGCTTATGTTGATCTTAGTATCAAATGAGACTAACGTATCCTTAAACCCAACCCCCAAACCCAAATCTAAGACGATACGGATTTGGACTAATCTACGCCCTACGGACGACAACATAAATTAGTCTCCATATACAATCCACGGGCAACCAAAAACAAAACAAACACACACGACACGAAGTGACCATCTGGAAAATGAGAAAGTGGTTACCGCGATACGGTAGCATAATTAACTACAGGGGCTTGCGCCTGTAGGGAAGAGCGTCCCCACAATCAAAAACCCCTCAATGAGGGGGAATCTGACGAAGTCTGCTATATCGGCCGCATCCGTTTAAACCTTCGATACATGGTGTCATAAATCAACTTAGCATCTTCGGAGAGGTGGACGGATAGCACCAATTAGCATCCGCCCCCAAATTCAGGCAAGACGAACCTACGCAGTTCCGTCTCTGTGTTTCGGCGGAGAACAAGGGCGTTCGTCATACCTGGAAGCAGGCGAGCTAATCGACACCTCCTCAGGAGGAGAGAACGCGCAACAAGCATTGGGGCGACGACCCAGTCTTCCCTGGGACCATGGCGTGGAGCTGTCCAGCGCCAAGTGGGTCATGGAATTAGTCGCCGCATGTGGGTTAAGGTGGCTGGAGTCGGCCCGCCGGTGCTCAGTGGCGCTGTGATGACGGTGAGGTAGATCGGGGGCTTGAGTGTGCCCATCCGTTCTTCGGCGGACATCGTTATCCCGGGAAGGCAGAGCCGCGCTCTGGTGGTTAGGGCCCACCGCTTGAACGCGGATGAAGGCATCTAGCAGCGTCGTGAGCCGGTCTATCCGGACGGACAAGGCATGGATGGCATTAGGAGGGGGAGGCGAGCCGCTCCTGCCTCCGTTATGGCGGCTCGTGTTTGGATTGCTGTGGTCGTCACTCGCTATTAGATCGAGGGCGGAAGATCAAATTTTTTGGTGGAACAAAATAAGTCTTTCGTTCCTACAGACGGCGCCAGCTGATGGAGCTTCGGATCTTCTTCAGATGATGTCCTCCGTCGGTCCTGCAATGGCTGTCTTGGACGGCTGTGATTTTGTTTTGGAGTTTTTGGGTGTGAATCTCAATGGGTTGGTGTTGGATGCCGAGCTATCTGTAAAGAAGTCCTGGGGTGGGTGACCATCTTAGGACCCTCCGACGATCAAGTTAGAACCGAGCAGAGTAGCGGCGTATTGATATATTTCGTGTTACCTGAGTCTTCTGAGAGAGGGGTTTATATAGGGGTCGCGTGGAGCGAGCAGACGCGAGATCACCGCCGTCAGTTACGCCCCCGCGTTATTCTCGCCTTGAATTGCAGAATGCGCCCATCAATGTAGGGATGTGCTAGCGTGGGACGCGGATTGTGGGGAGGCGGATATCTCGCCCTGGCGATATACACGGAGCCGTTGCGGGACGTATGGGATCTGCGCTCCCGGTAGATCGGGGGAGGCCGAGGAAGCTCGGCACGTCGGAGGCTCGGGGGCGAGCCTGGAGGCCGAGAAAACTCGGCATGTCGGATGCTCGAAGACGAGCAAGAAGACTGAGATAGCTCGGAGGCGAGCTATTGGTAGATTCCCAGGTGAAGGCGGAATGCACTCAGGAAGGTCTTCTGGAAGACCGGTCATGTTCCTCGAAACGAAGTCTCGAGAAATCCTCACAGCGCAACTTGTTTATCCTACCTCCGTAGGCTTCGCGATACGTTATCTGCTACGTGTCGTAATCCGAGAAGACAGCACTTGTGAGCATCATCAATGGGCTTCTAATTTATTTCAGTTGTTTCAAAAACCATTTTTCATTTGATATTAGTGGAGAACATAATATTAAACGGCTGCAATGATTCTTCAATTTGCGCTATTATTAGCCTATTCGGTCCATGATAAAATGAAGATAAATTTAGTTTATTGTCTTCCTATTTTTAATACTCTTTCATTGAATGTATGCAATTCTTTTCATTCCCCTCTTCTTCTTCTTTAAAACTAGTTTGGTAGCTTATTAAATATTTAGTAAACAAGTTTGGTAGTTTATCGAAAATTTACTAAACAAGTTTAATAGTTTATTATTTATTAATTTGACAAGCACGCTTGATAGTTTCGTGTAATTTTTAAAGATTTTAAAAGTTACTTGTCACATCCTATAAGTTTTTTATAGTTCTAAGAAATTAAGCTGAATATTATACATAAGTAATGGTAAGTGTATGAATTTTCTGATTTTTGATTGTATTGTAGGATAACACCATTGCTTGCTCGAGACATGACATGTGACGTGAGATAATTCATTGTTCCCCTAGCTAGTAGCCTTGTTTGAAATTGTTGCTTCCGTAAACTCGTGTGTTAAGTGGACTAAACAATCTCAACAAAGTCATGTACATAAAATGGATAGCTTCAAAATAAATAGATATAACATTTCGGAGAGAATAAAAAACCTTCATATCTTTGGTAAATACATTTTTCAAAAGGTTCACGGAGAAAGTTTTTCTTGAACAATGAATGGTGTTTTATAGAATTTACCCTATAATAAACCATCCAAAAAAATAACATTGAGACATGTGCGACATGTGCGACATGTGCCTCATTAGATTTTTTCATCAAACCAGTTCAAATTCCAAAGTTATTCTCCCAGCCTGTTTGGTTGCAGGATTATGGATTTGGATTTGGATTTGGATTTTGGATCGTGGAATCCTGAGATTCCATAATTTTGTGTTTGGTTAATAAATTTGGATTTCTAGGATTCCTTTGCATTTTATGGGGGGTCCACCACAAAACAAGGATTCTTGAATCCTAAAAAATTTCAAGGATTTTCAAGGATTTGACACTATTCATTGTAGTTTTTGATGGGACCCATGGTATTTTATTTATTTAATAATCCTCTCTTTATCTGTCTCTCTAAAATCTTCAAATCCAAATTCCACCTTTTTTTCACCAACTAAACAAAAATTACAAGGATCTACAAATCCAATACTAGGAATCCAAAACCAACCAAACAACGAATTACCAAATCCAGAAATTTCAACCGTACCATTTTGAAATCCAAATTCCATAATCCTGCAACCAAACAGGCCCTTATAACAAATCACTAATCTTATTACACATGTGGAATCTAGGGCTGGAAGAAAAATATTACTCTTTAAAAATATAAATTAATTGTTAAAAATTATAATAGGATCCGAAGTCAAGAAAATAATAATAATAAATCAAAAATTCAAACCGGATTTATTTCCTTTTTAAAAAAAAATAAAAATAAACAAGAGAGCAAAAAACAGTCGAAAAAACAAGATACAGGAATTGAACAGATTCCCCTATATATATGGCGAAAATAAAAAAGAAGGAATTTTTTAACTGCCACGTCACCACGCTTCCGTTGGAAATTCGAATTTGAAAAATATAGCCGTTAGAACTTCCCCCTTTCCTCAAGAATCCCAACGTCTCTCTCTATTAATAAAAAGAACCAAATCAATCCCACCCCCCTTTCATTCTCTTAATTTTCTGAGGAAACAAAAAGAAAGAAAGAAAGAAACAGAGAGATTGAGAGATGGCAAATCAAAGAGCAATGGATGCATACCAAAAGCTTGAGAAAGTTGGAGAAGGGACCTATGGGAAAGTGTACAAAGCCATCGACAAGAGCTCTGGAAAGATGGTCGCCCTCAAAAAGACCCGCCTCCCCGAAGACGAAGAAGGGGTCCCTCCCACTACTCTCCGCGAGGTCTCCATCCTTCGAATGCTCTCCATTGATCCCCATGTTGTCAGGTATTGATTCTTTTTTTTCTTTCTTTCTTTTCTCGTGGGGGAGGGGTAGGTTTGGGTTTTCTTTGTGTAAAGATCCCTGTTGATTTGTTATCTTTTTGGTCGAACTCGGTGTTTTAATCACATGTGTTTTTCCTTAATTTGATGAATACTTCAATTTTCTCGAATTTTCGATCTGGGTTTTCTTTTTCAGAAACGATTCCTTTCGTTATTACAAAAAAGAGAAAATTACATACAAAAATTTTAAATTTTAGGCTGCTGGATCTGAAACATGGCCAAAATAAAGAAGGGAAGACGATTCTTTATCTGGTTTTCGAGTACATGGACACCGATATGAAGAAGTATATCAAAAGCATTCGCGCCAACCACGAGTTGGTGCCGTCTAAGATAGTTAAGGTATTTTAATTTTCGGTGATAAACCCATGTAATTTTTTCTTTATTGGCCTTGGCTTAACATTCTTGGGGTTTTTGTGATTGTTCTTGTGTGTAGACTTTGATGTACCAACTATGCAAAGGCGTCGCCTTTTGCCATGGCCATGGTGTTTTGCACAGAGACCTGAAGCCTCACAACCTTTTGATGGATCGAAAAACGATGATGCTGAAAATAGCCGATCTTGGTCTTAGCCGAGCTTATACCGTTCCTATAAAGAAGTACACTCATGAGGTATAACATCACGTTGGCACCGAACCCTTTTTCGTCTAAAAAATTGGCACTTCATTAGACTTTTGTATGATTTGGTTGTTTAGATTCTGACCCTTTGGTATCGAGCCCCGGAAGTGCTTCTTGGGGCCACTCATTACTCGACCCCTGTCGATATTTGGTCTGTAGGCTGCATTTTTGGTATGTAGCATTTTTATATTTTTATTTTTGGCAAAAGTTTGAATTTTTACCGTAGTACAAAGCTAATTTTAATTTGATATTGCGTTTCAATTTAGCTGAACTAGTTACAACACAACCGCTGTTTGCCGGGGACTCTGAGTTGCAGCAGCTCCTCCACATCTTCAGGTTCAGTGATTCTTCATTCTGTAAATTATATTATTATTGCTCTTGGCCTTTTTTTTTTCCTTCTCCCTTTGGCTGACTGGTTTTTGTGTGTTACTTAGGCTACTGGGTACCCCAAATGAGGGAGTTTGGCCAGGAGTGAGCAAGCTACCAAATTGGCATGAGTATCCTCAGTGGACTCCAAAGAATATTTCATCCGCTGTTCCGAATTTGGATTCTAATGGACTCGATTTGCTTTCCGTGAGCCCCGAATCGGTTGCTTTAGAAATTATTCGATCACGTGGTTTTGGATTCTAACTTTTAGATTGGAAATGTTTAAATTTTGCAGAAGATGCTGCAGTATGAGCCAGCAAAGAGGATTTCTGCGAAGAAAGCCATGGAGCATCCATACTTTGATGAGCTGAACAAGGCTTCCTTGTAGAAGTTGACTTTTGATTGATGTTTGTTGGTTTTGCTTTCCTCAAGCATGCAGTTTATGGGGAAAATGAAAGGAATTTGTGAGAGTTATGAGCAATTTGTCATCTTGATTTCATGTGTTCTTGTAGGAGCAAGCTTTGATATTATGATATCAGATGCTAAATTTGTGATTTTGGGGCAATTTTTATCTCATAAAAAATTTCGGGCAATCTATTTTTACCTTATAAATAAATCCACCAGTAAAAAAATTGATTAATTTAAATCAAAATATATATGTATTCTAAAGACAAAAAATACACCTACGAGCAGAATCGGTCTTTACCGGAAACACGGTACATGTCTTTCACATAAGGGGAAAAAACACTATATTTTCTTCTTATATTTTTGACTAAAAAAATCGATAATTGAGTACATATCTTTTTCAGGCATAATCATTCTTAAATTGTGACATTTGCATGACAACGAATGCGTGAGATTCCTTGGAGATGTCAACTTCAGCTAACATCCCTGAAGATTCAGGTATCATGATACAGGCGACATGAAAAAGGTGGATCAGAAAGTAAGCAAGATGGAAGCCCAAGGAATAAGACCAAAGCAAGATGCAATGGTGGATTTATAAGTTGGTTAAGTTTTAATAAATGATTGAAAAATGGTATTTGGTGACAGCAAAATAGTCTTTTAAAGGTATTTGGTGTTTTTAAAGAAAAATAATCAACTAAAATCCACGATTGCAGCTCAAAATAGCTCCAAGGTAGGTAACAATCACGAGACGCTTGATATCTTAAGTTGGTTAAATTTAACAATCACGAGATGTTTGATATCTTAAGTTGGTTAAATTTTAATAAGTGATTGAAAAAGAATGTCGTTGGAATTTGAAATGAAATGAAAAGAAAATGGCGTTGATGGAGGATGCAAGAAGGTGAGAAAAATAGTCTTTTAAAGGTATTTGACGTTTTAAAAGAAAAATAATCAACTAAAATCCACGATTGCAGCTCAAAACAGCTCAAGCCAGGCAACAATTACGAGACGCTTGATTTTAAGTCGGTTAAGTTTTAATAAGTGATTGAAAAAGAATGATGTTGGAATTTGAAATGAAAAGAAGAAATGGAGGATGCAAGGAAGAAGGTGAGGGCAAAATAGTCTTTAAAAGGTATTTAGTGCTTTTTAAGAAAAACAATCAACTAATCAACTAAAATCCACCATTGCAACTCAAAATAGCTTAAGGCATGTAACAATCACGAGACACTTGATTTTAAGTTGGTTAAGTTTTAATGAGTGATTGAAAAAGAACGGCGTTGGAATTTTTAAATGAAAAGAAGAATGATGTTGATGGAGGATCTAGGAAGAAGGTTACAGCAAAATAGTCTTTAAATTGTATTTTGGATGAAAAACTATCCCGGAGGACTATTTTGGATAACTTAAGGGGTTTGAGGGCGTATTTAGAAATATCAAGATTTGGGGCTTGTATTCCAAAATAAGAAGTATTTGGAGGTTGTATATGGAAAGAACCTTTAAATTAATTCGTGTGGCAGTGGAAGCAATGTCGTTCAATGATGGACCCTGTAGGAAACCTGCTCAATTACGACTCTGTTCCTTTTCGCTCCCCTTTCTCTCTCTCTCATTTTCTGTTTTGTTCCCTCTGTATCTTTTTTGTCTCTTTCCCAAAGTGGGACCCGCCTAACAGATCTGCCACCTCAACTCTGACACATTTCTGCAAGAAACGAAACGGGATATCAGCCAGAGGCTGATATTAAATCGTCACATAGCGTGTAGATATGGCTCAATCCGACCGTTAAATCGATAATACGTTCCGGCCATCTTATTCTACACATGGAGTGATATATGTATGTAATTTTTTTTATTGATATAATGCATTTATTAAATGGATGGATTTTAAACACAATAAAAATATCATACATCAAGGACGCTTGATCGAAGACATAAAAGGTGTTAAATAGACCAAAATTTCACACACATAGATCACTACATATGTAGAACAAGTTGGCTGGAACCGATTGTCCATTTGACGATCGGATCGGATTATGTAATAGGCCAGCCGACAATTCTTATATTAGCTGCTAGCTGATAACCCGTTTCCTCTTTCTGTAAAACCCAAAACGACAAGCTTTTTTTTTTATTTGTTCATATGGACCATCCAATGTTCACTATCATATATTTATGTGAAATATAAATATAGAGTTAAAATCAAAAAATTTATGTTCAGAGGGTGTATTTATCAATGGAACAAATTGATGGTCTAGGATTATTATTGTAACCCCGAGTTCCCGTTGTACCTTTTTCATCATTTAAATAAAAAATTTATTCCAAAATTCTTCTATATCTTTTATATTTATATTTTTCTCAATCTTTTTGTTGGATATAGATGCCCTCAAGACAATTATCCTAATTGTAGGATTGCAATTACTGAATTCATGGGGACCTATACAGAGAACAATCTTACTCGAAATAATAATATGCTATCTGGTTTGTTGATATCTGTCATGTGTATATATGTTACTAGTTATCACGTATCGCTAATACATGAGATAAAACCCATTGGATCTTTGCTTGACTACCAGGATTATGATACGGATCATACTAGTGGGGCCTGATAGTTTATAAGCGCATCCTTAAATGTCCCTAGTCGTAGGAGTATCGAGACCGAGTATCGGTACTCCAGTTTAGACTAGTGTATACGTTTCATAACCCTGTACGGGACGATGGCTGATCCCATAGCCATTGGTGTTTGACACTGATGATTGTATACATGTGCTCATTGGATGAGTTACACTAGACGGACTCGTCGAGAACTTCTAAATGGTATTATATCAATGTCAGATAGCAGTTCTCCGGTGACATGGGTACAGAGTAGTCCCCAGACCTGAAATCGCCACAGTGTCTTGTGTGTGTGTTCGCACTGTACTTAGATTACTACCCTACCACGGCTCTACTGAGTCGTGCAAACAGATTTTAGTTGGGTACAGTCCCGAAGCACATGGAGGCAGTGAGCGGTCGAGAGAATTCGTCACGCCCGGTATTGGGAGTCGATATCGCACTGTACAGGACACGACTAAAACCAGAAGTCCGTGGCCACGGTAGTAGAGATAAACTGGTAAGTGTTACCAATTGTATCTCTTTGGTTTTGAGTCCCCTGTCAGCACAATTTATCGGGTTATTAAGAGTCTGACAGATTCCACCCCCAGACCCGGTATGCGATACTCTTTGACGAAGAGACCGGACTATACGGCGACTGCCACTTATAGACTTTGTCTGTTCCGGATGAGTTTGCTCGTCGACCTGCTTTTATTTTGCTGATATCTGAGTAGCTGTTATGTACATCTAGTGTCACTGACGAGCTTGTAGGTTAATCCGAAGGGGGGTTGAATCTAAAAGTGTTTCAGATTCAATCGGATACGATCTTATATAACCCACTTCCAGCGTATTGACAGGAGTCCTGCAACGAAAGTGCCTGCTCGAGCAAAACGCGATGTGACGTGCGATAGGGATACATGCATAAGTTCGATAAAACATGTATATTGGATATACGTGTTTAATCGGACGACTGTTATACTAGCCGGTTTAAAAGCCGGAATATCAAGTCAAGTGTTGACTTGATAACGGTATTTATGATGCAGTTTCTAGTATAGTGTATATGATACACGCACTCTCTACAGTATATGATACCGAGAAAATATTGATGGCATTTCGTGTATGTGATACATGATGTGTACGTGTATGAGATGTTAGTAGTATATGCCCTAGATGCCATTATTGTATCATA
The DNA here is from genome assembly GCA_030015575.1 of Agapanthus africanus. NCBI lineage: Eukaryota > Viridiplantae > Streptophyta > Magnoliopsida > Asparagales > Amaryllidaceae > Agapanthus > Agapanthus africanus. The sequence continues at coordinate 421,607,378 of CM057351.1, forward strand.
CTGGATTGTATAGTACTTAATGGGAGCTTGGGATATACACAGATATAGTAACAGTCTTTCTCAAAATGGTAGTATGCTACCTGGTTTATTTCTACCTTAATATGTGCATGTGTTTCTTAGCATATCGCTTATACATATTGGTGGAGCCCTTAGGATTTTTTGCTTGATTACGAGCGTTGTGATGACAGTCACACTAGTGGGGGCTGGGTAGTCTATAAGCACATCCTTATGCAAGTCCCTAGTCGTAGGATTATCGAGACAAGGGATCGATACTCCAGAGTAGACTAGTGTATACGCTTCTCATCCTAGCATGGGAGATGGTCTGTCCCACAACCATTAGTACGTCGTACTGAAGATAGTATGCAGATGTTCATTAGGTTATGAGTACACCGGACATGACTCGTCGGGAACTGTAGATGGGTATTATACCTATCGTCGGGTAGCAGTTCCCAGGTGACATGAGTACAGCATAGTCTGTTGACTTGACATTGTTGCTTCGCCTCGAGTGTGTTCCCACTGTACTTTGATTACTACCCTACCACGGCTCTAAGGAGTCGTGCAAACAGGTAATAGTTGGGTGCAGTGCCGAAGCACTTGGAGGCAGTGGCAGTTAGATAGGATTCATCTCTCCCGGTATTGGGGGTTGATATCGCGCTGTGATCGGAAGGCCATTACACAAAATCCTTGGCCAAGGCAAGTGAGATTTACTGGTAGGTACTCCAGTAGTTTCTCAGGGTGTTCTGGGATACTCTCCGACACGACTTATTGCGCTATTAGGGGTCTGACAATTACCGCCCCCTAGGCCCGATATGCGATACTCTTAGACGAACAGACCGGACTGTACGGAGATTGTCACAGATAGGCTCAGTTGGAGTTCGGATGAGTTATTCCCATCGGCCTTCTCATCGACATATACCCGGGGGCCGTTACGTACAGCTAGTGCCGCTTGCGGCCTGTGGTTAAACCCATTGCCAGCGTAGTGTCGAGTCTTTAGAGTCCCACACAGAGGGTTTCTGTAACACCTTAGAATGTGTTTTGTGGCTAATTATATTTTATATATATAGTTTTTAATAAAAAGTTTACCAATTTGGTTTTTAAATATTTTTATCCTATTTAATGAGTATTTTATTAGAATTTTCCTAGGCACACACACACTTGTGCATGATAACTAGGGTTGTATTTTGGGGTTTAAGCATCTCTTAATCTAGTTTTATGTTTTGTTTAGGTGTTATAGGTTTTTAAGTGTTATGATTGTTAAATTAAAAAGGGTTTTTAAAAATGGTTTGATTGTTGACTTTGTGTGAGAGAGAGGGCATGAGGAGCATGGTGTGAACCATACCTCATTAATGAGGAAAGAGAAAGAGAAGGGAGGGGTTTAGTGTTGCTCTCATTTCTTCCTCTCATTTTCATTCCTCATTCTCTCATACTCTCTCACACACACTCACACACACACAGCAGCACCATCAGCTGAAGCAACTGCAGCAGCTCAAGAAGCAAGCAGCAGCACCAGAAACAGCATCAGCATCAGTAGCAGCAGCCTCAGCTTGCAGCAGCAACAGCTCCAGCAACCTGCAACAGCAGCTCATCTCCTCCATCCACTTCTTCTCCTGCTTCATAGGGTTCTCCAGGGTATATTTTCTGAACTCTATCCCTAGTTGCTAAGTTTATGTGTTAGTTTAGCTTCGGTTTGTGATTAATGTGAGTTTAGTGCTTATTATGGTGTTTTGTGAGGACTTTTGGATATGTGGTGATCGTGTTGGTAAACCCTACCTGTTTTAGTGTTATTAAGGTCACTTTAACTGAGTATTTTCCTGGATTACACTAAAATACCATAGGGTTTCCTTTTTAGTGCAAATTGGTGATTTTAAAGCGATATATTGGCTATCTGAGATCTGCTATTGACCCGGGACCTTCAGGTTAAAATTGAGAAAACTGGGGCATGTACACTAGGTCTAGATAACACCACCTGAACATGAGCCCCGAATTCCCTACCCAGGCCGCAGATTTATTGTGTTTGGCCGCAATTTGCGGCCAAGTTGGGGACATGGGTGTTGGGGTCTTGGCTAGGGTTGTTTGCTATGTTTACTAGTGTTTTGGCATGTATAGTTTTGTAAGTTTTGACCTGTAGGAAAATCTGGGATCAAATACCGTTTTTCATATTCGTTGTGTTTGCGCGATACGCGCGATACGTGAGTGAGTTCTGTGATCCAGCGTATCGCGGCGTGTCGCGATGGTTTTAGACACGTATACACACGTTTTAGCATATCGTGCACGCGCGTTTAGTTTGCGACGCGAGTTTCTCGTTTTAGTTCGATATCGCGTTTCGCGGAATATTTTGCTTATATATGATTTCCGTGTCTTATTTGCAGGTTTGCAGGCAGGGACTACGGACACTACTACAGGAGGGAGCAGATGGTAGGATTCACCTAGCGTGGAGCGTAGGTGAGTAGATTTAACATCTACAGGGGAATCGCCCGCATAGCGTTATGCGTCTGGGCTAGGATTCAAATACTTGTCGCATATTCTACGTCATTGTTAGAATTGCGCCTTTACTTTATTTCCTTGATATAGTTATACTGTGACTAGCAGCCGTAGGACACTGCCCATATTATTGACGGTTCATGTTGCACGAGCACGGATTGTATGCTACACACACACACCGTCAATAAAAACCATGTCACTCACAAACCATTATAGACATTATATTGCTTGGTTAGGGACCTTGTGACATTGATTCGTACTGCTTGTCACATATGACATTACCATACCTATATACCTATAGAGTATCGTACCATTAGTGATAGGTACGCATACCCTTTACGATACATCTACAGGTATATCTTACTCATATTCTTCTTATACCCAGGGGGTATACGACATCAGTTCCTATAGGTAGATACCTATACATTGCTACACCTGTATGTTACACACATATTCAGATGCAATCATATATTTACCTTTACTGATGTTACTTAGTTGTACCTTATTGGTTTCGCATACATCTGGTTTCAGCTACATATTCTCATTTATATGCTCGCATTTCAGATATATCGCATATATTTATTCCTGGATTTGCGCATTGTTATTTGGATTTCACATGATGATTTCTGGATTTGGGAACCGCGGGAGTTCATGAAATTATGCATACATTGAAAAACCCGGTTTCCTTGATATGATATTTGCGCAGCCACCATGAGATTTATCGGTTCTGATTATATACTCCATACGAGGTGTGGTTGCCGTATGAGGGTACATGGTGGGGCCCGGTATGGTTCCCCTCGGCAAGAAGATCGATGGATGTTGCCGATTGAGCCTGGAGGCGGGCTAGTACCTACCGGTGACAGTACTAATGACTCGGCGGGGGTCATGGAGACACCGTTGGGAGTCATGCACGTATGCATACGTCGAAAGGCGAGGGTCAGAGCTAGGCACTCGTGCTTTCGGGACAGCGTATGATACGTACCTATCAGGATTTCTGTGTCGATGCTTGGCACATTGTTTTCATGATATTTCTTTTAAACACCTTTGTATATATAACAGGGGATTAGCCGTTGTTATATATACCCTTACACCAATATTAGTGGAATGGGACGCTAATATATGTGTATCGCCCCCATCATATTTATTTCTGCAAATATATATATACCTTTAGGATGTTAGAAACTTACTTGAGATTTGACTTGAGATATAGGTGATTCATTGAGATTGGATATTGGATATGAAAGAGATCGTTGATTGTACATTCGGGATATAGGAGATTACTCGATATTGTACATTGAGGAGATGTGAGACTTATATGATGTGAGTGCCCAATATGGGGGCTGATTTGAGGAATTGGGATTTGAGTGTCTTGATGGATTGTGATCCTACCACGATGTCAGGTTTCCGTGGAATGACATATTTTACCCCATACCTCACACTTATCTATTCTATGCACAGATTCATATATTGGTAGTACCTGTTAGTGTACCCTTATGATAGTTGCATATTTACATTCTCATATCCCTATTGCATGGTTATTGCATATTATTGTCATGTTACTATTGCTTCACATATTGATTGTACCTGCTAGTGTACTTTTCTTTATTCAGCATTTGCATGACATGTTATTACTGTAATCGCATATCTTAGATTCATGTTGTACGTGCATTCCTGCGATTACCTGCATATGTTATCTACCATTCACGAGTTGGCAACTCACCCCCGTTGTGCCACAGGTGTTTCAGGTTGTTCCCCAGAGTAGTCGAGGCAGGCTATTCCGCTTTTCAGCTATCATCTTTTGCTACAGATACCGCATCAGCTCACAGTACTATTTTGCTTAGGTGGGTTTTGGTGGTTATCTGTATTTTGTTTTGTACACTCGTTGTATCTTGTACTCTCCATCTACTATTATGTTGTTGACTTAGAGACTTGGTGAGGACGATATTGTATATTATTGTGGATTTGTTGTCTTTTATATACAGCTTTCTCTCTATTGTCTTTATTTTTTTCGCTACAGCGTCATATTTTTGTATTGCATTCATCTTGGCTAGTTTTTATAAAAAGGGGGTGTTGCTAAAATTTTAAAGAAATAAGTAGAACTTTTAAAGAATTTGGGTTGCGATTTCAAATGTTTCAAAAACTTATATTATCTTTTCCGTATTTTTATGGTTTAGATTTCTGGGTTTTGGCTTTCTTTTACTACGTTACGTCTTAGGGCGTTGCGTAGTACTAGGGCCGTCACGGGCCAATTTCGGGTCGTGACAAAGTTGGTATCAGAGCGCTAGGTTTTACCTTTCGGTGTGTAGGATGACCTTAGTATGATGGAGTAGGTAGCTTAAGCAAAGTAACGTAGTGTGTGTATGTCTGCAGCATACCCACGATGCGATACTTCGCCTAAAGTGACCTAAGTACAATTTGCTTGAAATTCCTTCCTTGATGATTCATATCCTTGAAATTCGATTCCTTACTCTTATCGAATCTTATATCTATTTATAGCCTTGCCGCCGATGACTATGGGGACTCAGAGTGATGCAGCGAGGGCCGAGGTCAGAGTTGGCTCGGGTGAGACGAGTACTGACCAGGATGACACTCTAGTTGCACAGGTGCAGACGGATCAGCCTATGACCTATACTATTGATAGACCTTTGGTAGAGATGCAGGACTTCTGCCAGACTATGAGTTCATTAGTTGATGTCGTTCGGGAGCTACGACAGGAAGTTGTCACCCCTGTTACTCAGTTGTCACTTACGGTTAGCCTGCAGCAGTCCGTCACCTACATAGCACCAGTGGTTGCAGCTTCAGTTGACGAGGCACATATTCCAGGACAGTGGAGGACTCGTACAAGCGTACCAGCCCAGGGGCAGAGGGTTGGTCATCGAGATAGATTTCGTGGCCGTCGCGGGAGTAGCAGAGGATTAGGACGAGGACAGTCGTTCAGCTCTCATCCCCAGGATGGTCAGCAGTCAACGCGTGGATGTTTTCGATGCGGAAGCCTTCAGCACTTCGTCAGGGATTGTTCCTCAGCACGGCGTCAGGATCGTACTCAGAGAGGCCGTGGACATGGAAGATTTGCTCAGAGGGCTCAGTCTACCAGGGGAGTTCATCCAGCTGCGAGTAGAGGGCAGACACAGGAGTTTGCTTCTACTCATCGGGACGCGCAGACGTCCAATGTGGAGTTTTCAGGTACCCTTGATTTATATGTTCTTTTCATGTATTCATTTGTTTTCATGCTTGTACCGTGGTTGGGTAGATTAGTCGTAGTTGTGTTAACTTCTGTCAGCGATTCTTTTATTGCGCGACACGTATTCATTTGTGTGCCGATCGGATAGGAGATAGAGATTCATCCATCATTTCGATCCTTCTAGAGATGTTGGATTTGACGTTCTCCTGGGCACGGACTGGTAAACTACGTGCTAGGCGTCTGTGGACTACCGTGAGGAAACAAGTTAGGTTTTGTTTTCCCCTGCAAGTCAGTTCTTGTTGTGCAGGTGGATAGTTGTGCCGCATCTCATAGCTTGAATTCAGCCTTTTTCGCTAGTCGGCTACTGAGGAGATGTCGTGGATTCTTGGCGTTCATTTGTGATACCGGAGCCACAGTGGGATTGTTGGACCGGGTTCCTTTCGTGCGAGAGTTTTTCCGATGTTGTTCCGGATGAGCCGGCGAAGCTTGGGAGCTAAAGGATCAGCTGCAGAGTTATGGTTTGGGGAGTTTGTGCGTCTGAGTGTTTCGCTTGTGGAAGCTCCTATTTCTGTTCGTCGAGAAGGAAGACGGCAGTTTAGGGTTGTGTATCGACGGATCGTTAATTGAACCGGCTTACGGTGCGGATAGGTATCCTTTACCTCGCCGTGACGATTTCTTCGATCAGCTCCACAGTGCGAGACATTTTCTAAGTTTGCTTGGGATCAGGTCATCATTATTGCGGGTTCGGAGTGATGGATTTCCGGAGACTGCCTTATGCGTGCTACGGGCTTTGGGTGTTTTTGCGAGTCGTTGTATTCACTGATGCCCTAGCAGCATTCGTAGATGTGATGAACCAGATTTCTTCAGGCCGTTCCTCGACCAGTTTCTGTTGTGTTATTTATGACATTCTGGTCTACTTAATGTGTCTTGAGGGACAGTAGTAGCACTTGAGGATTTGTTATGCAGATACTGGAAGAGTACTAGCAGTTTGCTAAATTCTCGGAGTGTTTCTTCAGGCTTGTTTTATGTTGACTCCTAGGTCTTGTAGTCACGGGTGACGGTTTTGTATGGTCCCGAGGGAGATCGTGACCGTACAGCTTAGGCCCAGACATGTGTGCAGGACGGAGATCCGCAGATTGTTGGGCTTAGCAAGTTTTACCGCCGTTTCATGCAGGATTGCTAGAGTAGTGCTGCACCGTCGACTGAATGGACCGGAAGGGAGGTTTCTTTTCTGTGGACTGAGGCATGTGTACGGAGATTTCGGCAGTTGGAGATTCGGTTAAAAACTGCATCAGTTCTTTCTTTGCCTTTGGTTCGGGCGACTTTGTTGTTTAACTGTAATGTTTCTTGAGTGGGCTCGAGTGTGTACTGATGTGACACTACAGAGTCATCGCTTTTGCTTCCCTACATTTGGAGGAAGTACGAGAAGAATATTCCACTCATGATCTGGAGATGGCCGCGGTGGTTTTGCGTTGGAGATTTGGGGACACTGCTTGTTTGAGAGTCGTGTCAGATTTTCCACGGACCACTAGAGCTTAATGTACATCTTCCTGCAGCGGATGTGGATTGTTGTGATAGTCTTCTGCAGATTTACAGTTCTTGTGTGATCGTCGAGTATAGCTTAAGTTCGTCTCTACGGAGGGGACAGCTTGCTCATGTCCGCGCCCGACCACTTTCCTTAAATCGTTTTCGCGAGACACTGCCCGCCGATACTCGTTCGTCAGTGATACTTGAGCATACTCGCCTAGGTAATGATTCGGAGACCTTGATTTGTGACAATGGTGTGCTAAGTTAGGGACGCGTTTGTGTACCTGATATCATCGGGTAGAGACGTGTAATCCTAGAACATGCACATCTGTCAACTCTCTCTATGCATTCAAGTTCCACCAACATTTAACGTGACTTGTGAGATAGTTACGGGTGGACAGGGATGTAAAGAGAAGTTTCAGGTTTCGTTTCAAGGTGTCTGTCTTGTTGTGTGCTTGGGTCGAGAATCTGAGGCCGGCTGGAGAGTTGCAATCTTTTACCGTTCCGAAGTAGGAGTGGGAGCAGATCTCCATGAATTTCGTTATGGTGTCTAACCCGATTTAGTCAGGGTGTGACTCCATTCGGATTCTTGTCGTCTGGTTATACTCAGTTTGCTCAGTTGTTCTTTGTTAAGTTGTGTGTTTGTTTGATTGTTGTCAGCGGTTGGGGATCGTCACTCGTTATCGTTAGGGTTTTCCTTCGATAGATGTTATCAGGAGACACTCCAATTGGCCACCTTTAGGTTTAGGGGTTAGGTCGTGTCGATCACCAGTCTGTTGTCTTTCTGACTCTGCGTAAGTAGGACCTTGGACCCCTGTTAGTCTAGAGACTTCGGAGATAGTCCAGTTGTGTTAGGTCAGGATGGGAATTGTCCATTGCGAACTGAGGTCTTATGCCGACTGTGTTGGTCATAGACTCGAGCTCGCAGGGACAGATCATGTATTCCTACGGACTTTCCGATGAATGACGTATTGGATTTTGGGAAACTTGTCCCAGAATTTAGGTCTTTCTGAGATCCTATAAGCGAGTTAGTTTCGTTGCCTTTAAATTGGCACTTCCGCCCAGATTATTGAATTTCACCCCGTATTCCTTGTGATGATACTCTACAATTACCTTCTTGACCTTTCTCACATAATTTGGCACCAGACCTTTTGGCATGGACGCGGTCATTTCACTTACCGGCAGCCAATTGTGTTAATGGCTCGGCAGGTGGAGAAACGTCGGTCAAGAGTCTTGCCATCTGTGAAGGGTTTTCTTGGGCGTAGCCGTATAGTGAGGTAGTCACTTGGGAGGCTACGAGCGAGATTTGGGAGTTGTAATCTTCCCTTTGAAGGTACGCGTATCGGTACATTTATAAATTCGGGGACGAATTTCTTTTAAGGGGGGAAGATTGTAACACCTTAGAATGTGTTTTGTGGCTAATTATATTTTATATATATAGTTTTTAATAAAAAGTTTACCAATTTGGTTTTTAAATATTTTATCCTATTTAATGAGTATTTTATTAGAATTTTCCTAGGCACACACACACTTGTGCATGATAACTAGGGTTGTATTTTGGGGTTTAAGCATCTCTTCATCTAGTTTTATGTTTTGTTTAGGTATTATGGGTTTTTAAGTGTTATGGTTGTTAAATTAAAAAGGGTTTTTAAATATGGTTTGATTGTTGACTTTGTGTGAGGGAGAGGGCATGGGGAGCATGTGTGAACCATATCTCATTAATGAGGAAAGAGAAAGAGAAGGGAGGGGTTTAGTGTTGCTCTCATTTCTTCCTCTCATTTGCATTCCTCATTCTCTCATACTCTCTCACACACACTCACACACACACACAGCAGCACCATCAGCTGAAGCAACTGCAGCAGCTCAAGAAGCAAGCAGCAGCACCAGAAACAGCATCAGCATCAGTAGCAGCAGCCTCAGCTTGCAGCAGCAGCAGCCTCAGCTTGCAGCAGCAACAGCTCCAGCAACCTGCAACAGCAGCTCATCTCCTCCATCCACTTCTTCTCCTGCTTCATAGGGTTCTCTAGGGTATATTTTCTGAACTCTATCCCTAGTTGCTAAGTTTATGTGTTAGTTTAGCTTCGGTTTGTAATTAATGTGAGTTTAGTGCTTATTATGGTGTTTTGTGAGGACTTTTGGATATGTGGTGATCGTGTTGGTAAACCCTACTTGTTTTAGTGTTATTAAGGTCACTTTAACTAAGTATTTCCCTGGATTACACTAAAATACCATAGGGTTTCCTTTTTAGTGCAAATTGGTGATTTTAAAGCGATATATTGGCTATCTGAGATCTGCTATTGACCCGGGACCTTCAGGTTAAAATTGAGAAAACTGGGGCATGTACACTAGGTCTAGATAACACCACCTGAACACGAGCCCCGAATTCCCTACCCAGGCCGCAGATTTATTGTGTTTGGCCGCAATTTGCGGCCAAGTTGGGGACATGGGTGTTGGGGTCTTGGCTAGGGTTGTCTGCTATGTTTACTAGTGTTTTGGTATGTATAGTTTTGTAAGTTTTGACCTGTAGGAAAATCTGGGATCAAATACCGTTTTTCATGTTCGTTGTGTTTGCGCGATACGCGCGATACGTGAGTGAGTTCTGTGATCCAGCGTATCACGGCGTGTCGCGATGGTTTTAGACACGTATACACACGTTTTAGCGTATCGTGCACGCGCGTTTAGTTCGCGACGCGAGTTTCTCGTTTTAGTTCGATATCGCGTTTCGCGGAATATTTGGCTTATATATGATTTCCGTGTCTTATTTGCAGGTTTGCAGGCAGGAACTACGGACACTACTACAGGGGGAGCAGATGGTAGGATTCACCTAGCGTGGAGCGTAGGTGAGTAGATTTAACATCTACAGGGGAATCGCCCGCATGGCCTTATGCGTCTGGGCTAGGATTCAAATACTTGTCGCATATTCTACGTCATTGTTAGAATTGTGCCTTTACTTTATTTCCTTGATATAGTTATACTGTGACTAGCAGCCGTAGGACACTGCCCATATTATTGACGGTTCATGTTGCACGAGCACGGATTGTATGCTACACACACACACCGTCAATAAAAACCATGTCACTCACAAACCATTATAGACATTATATTGCTTGGTTAGGGACCTTGTGACATTGATTCGTACTGCTTGTCACATATGACATTACCATACCTATATACCTATAGAGTATCGTACCATTAGTGATAGGTACGCATACCCTTTACGATACATCTACAGGTATATCTTACTCATATTCTTCTTATACCCAGGGGGTATACGACATCAGTTCCTATAGGTAGATACCTATACATTGCTACACCTGTATGTTACACACATATTCAGATGCAATCATATATTTACCTTTACTGATGTTACTTAGTTGTACCTTATTGGTTTCGCATACATCTGGTTTCAGCTACATATTCTCATTTATATGCTCGCATTTCAGATATATCGCATATATTTATTCCTGGATTTGCGCATTGTTATTTGGATTTCACATGATGATTTCTGGATTTGGGAACCGCGGGAGTTCATGAAATTATGCATACATTGAAAAACCCGGTTTCCTTGATATGATATTTGCGCAGCCACCATGAGATTTATCGGTTCTGATTATATACTCCATACGAGGTGTGGTTGCCGTATGAGGGTACATGGTGGGGCCCGGTATGGTTCCCCTCGGCAAGAAGATCGATGGAAGTTGCCGATTGAGCCTGGAGGCGGGCTAGTACCTACCGGTGACAGTACTAATGACTCGGCGGGGGTCATGGAGACACCGTTGGGAGTCATGCACGTATGCATACGTCGAAAGGCGAGGGTCAGAGCTAGGCACTCGTGCTTTCGGGACAGCGTATGATACGTACCTATCAGGATTTCTGTGTCGATGCTTGGCACATTGTTTTCATGATATTTCTTTTAAACACCTTTGTATATATAACAGGGGATTAGCCGTTGTTATATATACCCTTACACCAATATTAGTGGAATGGGACGCTAATATATGTGTATCGCCCCCATCATATTTATTTCTGCAAATATATATATACCTTTAGGATGTTAGAAACTTACTTGAGATTTGACTTGGGATATAGGTGATTCATTGAGATTGGATATTGGATATGAAAGAGATCGTTGATTGTACATTCGGGATATAGGAGATTACTCGATATTGTACATTGAGGAGATGTGAGACTTATATGATGTGAGTGCCCAATATGGGGGCTGATTTGAGGAATTGGGATTTGAGTGTCTTGATGGATTGTGATCCTACCACGATGTCAGGTTTCCGTGGAATGACATATTTTACCCCATACCTCACACTTATCTATTCTATGCACAGATTCATATATTGGTAGTACCTGTTAGTGTACCCTTATGATAGTTGCATATTTACATTCTCATATCCCTATTGCATGGTTATTGCATATTATTGTCATGTTACTATTGCTTCACATATTGATTGTACCTGCTAGTGTACTTTTCTTTATTCAGCATTTGCATGACATGTTATTACTGTAATCGCATATCTTAGATTCATGTTGTACGTGCATTCCTGCGATTACCTGCATATGTTATCTACCATTCACGAGTTGGCAACTCACCCCCGTTGTGCCACAGGTGTTTCAGGTTGTTTCCCAGAGTAGTCGAGGCAGGCTATTCCGCTTTTCAGCTATCATCTTTTGCTACAGATACCGCATCAGCTCACAGTACTATTTTGCTTAGGTGGGTTTTGGTGGTTATCTGTATTTTGTTTTGTACACTCGTTGTATCTTGTACTCTTCATCTACTATTATGTTGTTGACTTAGAGACTTGGTGAGGACGATATTGTATATTATTATGGATTTGTTGTCTTTTATATACAGCTTTCTCTCTATTGTCTTTATTTTTTTCGCTACAGCGTCATATTTTTGTATTGCATTCATCTTGGCTAGTTTTTATAAAAAGGGGGTGTTGCTAAAATTTTAAAGAAATAAGTAGAACTTTTAAAGAATTTGGGTTGCGATTTCAAATGTTTCAAAAACTTATATTATCTTTTCCGTATTTTTATGGTTTAGATTTCTGGGTTTTGGCTTTCTTTTACTACGTTACGTCTTAGGGCGTTGCGTAGTACTAGGGCCGTCACGGGCCAATTTCGGGTCGTGACAGTTTCCCTGCATCGAACGAAAGATGTAGAGGTCGTATGGTTTTACGACAGGGTTCGGTCACGTGCGTGTACTTGTGCCCGCATGATGATTCGGACGGACAATACTAGCGGGCTTTGGTTTAAACTGGATCCTAGTATTGTACTGATGAATTGTTTTCGTTTTTTGTATCCGCATTTTTCAGAATACGGATACGGGTATGTATATACGGACAATGGGCATTTTTGTAAATTGGTCAAAGATGCTTCTAGAAGGTGACATGTCATATTGGTATTTTTCATTTTAGTTTAAATGAAAATATATTATGACATAGAGATAATGAGGTGTAAATTGCATAAAAATGAGCATGCTTTTGGATGACACTTGTGGGATTATTAGCCCATGACTCACCAAGTTGGAACTTGAACTCTAATTCATTTTCTAATATGAATTATTAATATTAGAAAGGCTAGAGTTCAGTTGAGAAAAAAGTGGAGTCATTCTCATTCCTTATGCAAGTTTTGTTTCACTAGCTTTTTCTCCATTATCATCTTCTTCCTCAAAACCCTAGTAACTCATGTGTTGAGTAATCTAGGGTAAGAAAAGTCATTCCAATCCATCTTCACACTCTACATAGTCTACGACATCATGAGTAGCGATCTTGATGCTCTAGTTGTCTCGGTTGAGGTAGGAGCTCGATGCACATTCACTCGGGTGGATCATCTTCGATTTGAGGAGACCGACGAGGAAGCGGCGATCTGATACGATCCATAGAGTCGATGACGAGGTGGAGGACAGTGAGGAATGAAGATCCGAAGGACCGGAATCATGAGGTATAAACTTCTGGACTTGTAGTTTACATCTCACTAAGTTAGCTAGTTAGGGTTTAGCACCGATCCTGGAGTTCAAGTCCGTGTCGCGATCTTTGCAAAATCCGTATTTTGAAATTCCGCCTCCCCACGAACCCGCGGGGTGCGTGACATGGACTTACAGCGGTATCAGAGCCTACTAAACCCTTACTAGCTCGTCAGCAAGTTATTAGAACGTCGATCGTCGGAAAAAACGAAAACTATACATTTTGCACCCTCACAGTTTCTGTCAATTTTTAAACTGTTCTAAAAATTATTTCAGAGACTTGAAAACTCTGTGCAGGAAATTCTAAGAACACAGAAGAAAAACGAGTCACCAACTTGTCACAACCGCCGCGGAACCGCGACGAATCAGTGGATTTGCCGCCGATCCGCGGCCGAGTTGTGGCCGAGTTGGCTCGTTCTTCTTCTGTTTGTCTTATTTTTGGGTGTATAGTTATTTGGAATATTTGGTCTCTACCCAGATTTTTTGGAGTGCTGGTTTGCATTTGGGGTAGATACGGAAAATATATTTCGATCGAAATTCTAATGTACTTGGCTAATCGGGTTTTATCTGTATTGTTTATATGTGTTTTTAAACTTCATCTAATTGCTATATGTCGGTTAGTTTGAAGTTGCACATATCTGTTGGTTTGTGTATATGAACTTTATTGGATCATCGTGGATGAATAGCTGGGGATGTTATATGAGTGTCTTTTATATTTCATTCAATGTAATATTTGTAATTTGATGTAATATTATTTTGCGGGACACATCCGGGTTGAGGTTGTAGCCACCGTTGTATTATTTTCTTTTACTGTTTTCTGCTCCTAGGATAGATCCAAGGTGGGGTGCACAAACTACCGGGTTCTTTGAAGTGCTGAGTGGCCTACTCACTTTGTTGAGGGAGGCTGCTTCACTTCTGGAATTTGACGGGTAGTTTGCCGCACCCATAGGGGTCTGGGGTGGGGTTTGGCTATTCATCACGACCGTGGAATCTGTCTTTCGTTACAGGCTTAAAGGAAACGCGGAATTTCTAGTATATCCAATATGTTCATCTGTGATCTGGAATGCCTATTATTGCGTCAGACGAATGCTATTATTATATATATATTATATAATAGACGCTACTTATGTTTTGCATCCGCGCTAGTCCAGCCCCCGCTCTGGCGTTAGTTAAGTAACCTAATGGTGTTAGACGGGGTCCAGTGGCGAATGCGGATGGCATAAGTGGACGTTGTATTTTCGTCTTTTTCTGTGATGATAGGTGTAATTGATGGAACTGCATTAAATTAATGCAAAGAAAATAAACCAAAACTGAATCGTCGGAACACCTTTTAAAACCACTCGGTTATTTTAAAACAGGAGACTTTTAAATGCGGAGCTTAAACCACTCCTTTTAAAATCTATCAGATTCCTTCGATTATATCAAGTTCACTACGTTCACGGTTTCGCCAAAACCATTCGTAGCTTTCTGTCATTTCAGTTGAATATTCAGTAGTATTCAAGCTATGTATTTTGACCTTCGCCATGGCATAGTGTTTGATAGCTGCTGGATATTCATCTGTAGCATAGATAGATGCGTTGGTTTGGGACAGTTGTACTACTATTTTGGCCTTCGTCAAGGGTATGTACGAGTGGGTTCAAATTAACCTGGAAAATGACAGGCAGAACTTGACATGTGACTTATGATATATTGGCCATCGTCAAGGTCATAAGAGCATGGGGCAAAAATCCACATCGGGAGTTTCTAAAGAAACTGAAACTTGCTAGTGCTGCATACCATTTGGAGTGTGATAAATTGGTAGGATTCCTTCGGTTTTATCACACAATGATATTTGGATCCCGATCCTACTGTGAGTATATGCTACTCCTCGGGAGATTTCTTCACTAACACAATCAATGCTATAAACCAAGTAGGTGTCTAGAACGGTGTTAGCGGGGCTACGCCTCCCGGGAAAAGAGGTTTTGTAATTAAGGAACTTCGCGAAAGCGTTGGAAAACTTCACTCGAAATACCAACACCAGCCTGGCTGAAAGGTTAAGCAAGTATTGTAGAGTGGGATTAATCCTGACTAATTCTTCTTTTATGGTTTGAAGAGTGATTCGAGAAACAGTGGGAGCCATCCTGTTTAGATAAATTAAAAACCAATCTAAACTTAGAAGAGCATTATGAGGAGTGTTTTCTTCTCCCTCTCCTAATTGCAGCGACCATGTGACCAGATTAGGTTATAGTTAGATAATAAAATGACCGAGTTATACTATATTGACTGGTAAATGTTTGTCCAGATGTCCATTACCTATGACAAGTAGGGCCACCTCCTTACTATTTATCCCCGCCGTCCCAGGTCCAGTTTCCACCGTCGCGGAGGATATCCGTAAGACAAATGGAAAAAGAACTGTACGAATGCCAAGTGCCTCGTGTTGGCCTCAGTTGATGGTGAATACCAGAGGCAGCACGAGAAGATGAACTTAGTTTCTATCTTCCTCCATAAACAAAGTTTTATATGGAGAGCAATCTCGTATCGCAAGATATGAGACCTCAAAGGAAATTGCTTCAAGCGAGGTTGGCTGTCGGATCATCTGTAGCGGACCACGTCCCTACAATGATTAGCTGTATTAAATGGCTCACGGACCTGGAGACCACGTTGGAGAACAAGTCGAGTGATGACTTGATTCTACAGTCCCAACCTTCTACTTACGCCCATGGGAAGAAAGTTATACTTCCAGTAAAGGGCACCCTGAAGGAAACCAGGGAGACACCCGCTCTGCTTATTGGGGAAATCATCCTCTTCTGGATCCAAGGCGAAAGCCAAGGGTAAGGAGAAGAAGAACTCTACAAAGCCGATAGGCAGTGTCAGTAAAGTAGAAAGAAAGGGAAAGGCAAAAGTTTTAGGGCTAACAATAGAGAATGAGGGTTGTTTCTATTATCACGGGAAAGGGCATTGGCAGAAGTGATGCAGGGCTTGGAAAGCCAGAATCCAGGATCCGAAGCACGTTGTGGCTTCGATTTCGGGTGTGTTGGTAATTGAAAACTGTATGTCAATTAACTCTGCTTCCTGGGTACAAGATACCAGATCAGGATCTCATTCCTTATGGGGTTTGAGAAACCGTAGAGTTATCAGGGCATGTGATATGACTCTCAAGGGTTGCTAACGGAAGGAGCGTGGACGCTGTATCTGTAGGGAATATCACCTAAGATTGACAATTGAGCAGATGTTGATTTTACATAATTGTTTGTGTGTACCTAGTCAAGTTTGTAATATCATATCTGTATCCTTAAGTTCTAAGAAAGGATATGATTTTACATATATAAGCGATGTGGTTCACATCCACCTTAACCATAGTTTTGATTGGGTCGGGTACACTAGAGGACAGTATATACGTGTTAAATCAAGCTCAGGTTTTCAAACGTTCAGAACACACTTATAAGAAAGTCTCCAGAATTATATATGGCTTTCTTATGGCATTGTAGACAGGGTCACATCAATGAAACAAGGTTGTCGAAGTTACATAGAGAGGGTTATTTGAATCCGTTCGAATATCATCTTATGCAACTTTTCAATCTTGTCTTATAGGAAAGATGACAGTAACTCCGTTCAATGGACACGGAGTAAGAGCGAGCGAGCTCTTAGGACACATACACAGCAATGTGTGTAGTCCAAATTCTACAGATGCACGAAGTGGTTATTCCAATTTCATTACTTTTCGGATAATTTCTCTAGGAAATGACGTATCTTCTTGATGAAGCATCAATCCGATGCCTATGAGAAATTCCGAGAATAAAAGAATGATGTGGAAAAACAAACAGGCAAAAGTATCAAGACACTGAGATCTGATCGATGTAATGAATACTAAATTGCCGAGTTCCTGAATTACCTAAAAGAGAATGGAATTCTCTCTCAGATTACTCTTCCATACACGTATCAACACAACGGTGTATCGGAAAGGCAGAACAGAACCCTATTGGATATGGTTCATTCCATGATGAGTAAAAGCTGAGTTTCCGCGATCCTTCTAAGGTTATGCACTAGAATCAGATGCATATCTTTTGAATTAGGTTCCTACCAAGACTGTGCCTACCACACCATATCAGATGTGGAGTGGGAAGAAACCCTATCTTCAGTATCTGAAGATATAGGGATGTCCAAGCTTTTGTCAAAAAGTAGTATGCGGACAAGTTCGAGGCACGCTCAGTACTGTGTTAAGTTTGTAGGATACCCAAAGAACTTCAGGGGGTATCTTTTCTATTTACGCAGAGGAACAAAGGGTTATTTGTTTCTCGATACCCACATTTTGGAAAATCTTATTTTTTTGAAAGAAAATAGTGGGAGCGCAATAGAAACTGGAAGAAATTCCAGAACCACAAACTATTACTGAATGTTTGGTAGAACCAGAGGTTTCAAAAGAAAAGGACATCCCCGCGCCACTCCGCAGAACTAGTAGGCAGTTTCATCCACCCGAGAGATACTGCGGCTATCTCATAGACGGGGATAGAGTGGATTGCATCATCAACAATGATGAGCCAACTAGATTCAACATAGCCATTTAGAGCGGCGACTCAGTAAAAATGGTTGGATGCATTACGGATCGAGATGGAGTCCATATACACCAACAAAGTATGCACTTTGAACTTTGCTCCAGAAGGGATAAAACCTGAAGGCTGCAAATGGAACTTCAGAAAGAAGATTGGTGTGGATGGGCAGGTTAAGACCTATAAGGCTAGACTTGTTGAAAAGGGCTTTAGTCAAAGACCTGGTTTGGACTATGATGAAACCTTTTCTTCAGTGGCAATGCTTAAATCCATTCAGATCCTTCTTGCCATTGCTGTCTTCCACCGATGTGAGATCGGCATACGGACATAGAAATGGTTTTTCTAAATAGTGATTTAGAAAAGTGCGTTTATATGGATCTGCCAGAGGGTTTCAATCAGAGTGGGAGCAGCGGAAAGGTGTGTAAGTGGCTTAAGTCCATTTATGGACTAAAGCAGGCATCGCGGAGTTGGAACATCTATTTAAGATGAGACGGTGAAAGAATACAATCTTATCAAAATCCAGATGAACCATGTATATATACTACAATCAGTCAAAGGATTCTTGTCACAGAGGTTCTCCATCAGAAACCTGGGTGATACCAACAACATTCTGGGGATCCAGATCTATCGTGATAGATCAAAGAGGATAGTGGGACTTTACAGTCAAGGTACATCAACTCCATACTAAGAAAAATTAGTATGGAAGATTCAAAGTGCGGTAGTCTACCGGCTTATCACAGGATCACCCTCTCCAAAGAGATGTCCTCAAAAGACTGATTTGGAAAGAGCTCACATATCGTTTATATCCTACGCTTCTGCGATAGGCTCTATAATGTATGCGATGTTGTGTACCAGACCAGATGTTGCTTACGCACTAAGCGTGATAATCCGGTATCGGTCAAACCCAGGGGAGAAGCAACTGGGAAGCAGTAGTGAACATTCTCAAGTGCCTGAGAAGGACTAAGGAGATGTTCTTGGTGTATGGCAGAAAAGGACCTCCAGATCGAGGCCTTTACTGACTCCAGCTTTCAGAGTGACAAGAATGACTCCAAGTACATTAAGGGTTAAGTCTTTACCCTCAGTAGAGGGGCGGTATGTTGGAAGAACTCCAAACAGAACACCGTTACTAACTCAACAATGGAAAAGGAGTATTTCGCTGCATAAGACACCGCAAAAGAGGCAGTCTGGATGAGAAAGTTCTTAACTGAACTTTAGGTGGTTCCTTCCATTGTTGGTCCTATACTTTAGTATTGACAACAATGACGCTCTAGCTTTAGGGAAGGAACTTGCGTCCCATCAGAGATTCAGACAAATCTTGAGGCGGTACCACCTGATCAGGGAGATCATTGATCCTCAGGAGAGATCTCCAGGAGATCGAGGTGAGGAGAGTAGATTCAGAGAACAACACTGCAGATCTACTCACTGGGGCCATCTCTCAGACATGTTCGAGTGGCTATTCGAGATCATTGGTCTGTGATACGCCAATATATGGCCTTAGTGAAAGTGGGAGATTGTTAGTAGTATGCCCTAGAGGCCTTATTGTATCATACTGGCTTGTATATTACTTAATGGGAGCTTGGGATATACACGGATATAGCAACAGTCTTTCTCAAAATGGTAGTATGCTATCTGGTTTGTTTCTACCTTAATATGTGCATGTGTTTCTTAGCATATCACTTATACATATTGGTGGAGCCCTTAGTATCTTTTGCTTGATTACCAGCGTTGTGATGGCAGTCACACTAGTGGGGGCTGGGTAGTCTATAAGCACATCCTTATGCAGGTCCCTAGTCGTAGGATTATCGAGACAGGGCATCAATAATCCAGAGTAGACTAGTGTATACGCTTCTCATCCTAGCAGGGGAGATGGTCTGTCCCACAGCCATTAGTACGTCGTATTGGAGATAGTATGCAGATGCTCATTAGGTTATGAGTACACCGGACAGGACTCTTCGGGAACTGTAGGTGGGTATTATACCTATCGTCGGGTAGCAGTTCCCAGGTGACATGAGTACAGTATAGTCTGTTGACTTGACACTGCTGCTTCGTCTCGAGTGTGTTCCCACTGTACTTTGATTACTACCCTACCACGACTCTAAGGAGTCGTGCAAACAGGTAATAGTTGGGTGCAGTCCCGAAGCACTTGGAGGCAGTGGCAGTTAGATAGGATTCGTCTCTCCCGGTATTGGGGGTTGATATCGCGCTGTGATCAGAAGGCCATTACACAAAGTCCTTGGCCAAGGCAAGTGAGATTTACTGGTAGGTACTCCAGTAGTTTCTCAGGGTGTTCTGGGCTACTCTTCGACACGACTTATTGCGCTATTAGGGGTTTGACGATTACCGCCCTCTAGGCCCAATATGCGATACTCTTAGACGAACAGACCGGACTGTATGGAGATTGTCACAGATAAGATCAGTTGGAGTTCGGATGAGTTATTCTCATCGGCCTTCTCATCGACATATACCTGGGGGCCGTTACGTTCAGCTAGTGCCGCTTGCGGCCTGTGGTTAAACCCACTGCCAGCGTAGTGTCGAGTCTTTAGAGTCCCACACAGAGGGTTTCCCTGCATCGAACGAAAGATGTAGAGGTCGTATGGTTTTACGACAGGGTTCGGTCACGTGCGTGTACTTGTGCCCGCATGATGATTCGGACGGACAATACAAGCGGGCTTTGGTTTAAGCCGGATCCCAGTATTGTACTGATGGATTGTTTTCGTCTTTTGTATCCGCATTTTTCAGAATACGGATACGGGTATGTATATACGGACGAGGGGAATTTTTGTAAATTGGTCAAAGATGCTTTTAGAAGGTGACATGTCATATTGGTATTTTTCATTTTAGTTTAAATGAAAATATATTATGACATGGAGATAATGAGGTGTAAATTGCATTAAAATGAGCATGCCTTTGGATGACACTTGTGGGATTATTAGCCCATGACTCACCAAGTTGGAACTTGAACTCTAATTCATTTTCTAATATGAATTATTCATATAAGAAAGGCTAGAGTTCAGTTGAGAAAAAAGTGGAGTCATTCTCATTCCTTATGCAAGTTTTGTTTCACTAGCCTTTTCTCCATTATCATCTTCTTCCTCAAAACCCCAGTAACTCATGTGTTGGGTAATCTAGGGTAAGAAAAGACATTCCAATCCATCTTCACACTCTACATAGTCTACGACATCATGAGTAGAGATCTTGATGCCCTAGTTGTCTCGGTTGAGGTAGAAGCTCGATGCACATTCACTCGGGTGGATCATCTTCGATTTGAGGAGACTGACGAGGAAGCGGCGATCCGATACGATCCATAGAGTCGACGACGAGGTGGAGGACAACGAGGAATGAAGACCCGAAGGATCGGAATCGTGAGGTATAAACTTCTGGACTTGTAGTTTACATCTCACTAAGTTAGCTAGTTAGGGTTTAGCACCGATCCTGGAGTTCAAGTCCATGTCGCGATCTTTGCAAAATCCATTTTTTGAAATTCGCTTCCCCGCGAACCCGCGGGGTGCGTGACATGGACTTACAGTTATATGTACTAATACTTTTCGGGAATTCATCAACTAAACGAGACCTCTTGAAATCTTATTTAATATATATATATATATATATATATATATATATATATATATATATATATATATATATATATTAATGTATATGTATATATTATTATTTATTTATTATACTTAATTAATGGTAAGGCCCACCCTCTTTCTTGTGTGTGTGACACACATAAGAGAGAGGGTGGGAAAGTGCAGTTGTTATTTATATATGACATGGATGAAAAATAATGATGAAAGAAGAGAATTATTATTTTTCAACCCATCAAACATCTTCATCTTTCTCTTTCATGAGCTTGATGCTCACTTGATTAATGGAAAGTATAGCCGGTAGGATGTTTTTTGTCACCCCATGTAAAGCGTATACATATTCTCTCCGTCTAGGGTAGGCCGAGGTTTACTGATTATGGGGATCCGAATCTCCGGCAGCCGCGGACTAAGCTGCCGTTAATTATCCCTCGCCTTTGAAGCGAAGAAATCTCCGATTGACGGGTCAACTAGTCATGCGAACTCAATGTGCAGTATGCGTATATGTATCTTGAGGGGTTTTTGGTATATCGGGGGTTTAAGAGAGTTTACGGGGGTCCCGCTGCCCTGATAGCCGGCTGAGGATCAAGGGGGCTAGCAGCCCCCTTGCAGGATGCGAGGCAGCGCCCCGTTAGAAATTTTTTCTTTCTAACGGGGGGTATGTTTTGGGTGTGGAGTGTATGAGAAAAAGAGGGGTGATGAGCGTTCTAAGGACGCGTGAGGGGCGCGTGGGCGCTGGACGCCCGCGGGTCACACGCCTGGCGCGCGGGCCGCGGGCGCCCGGGGTTACGCGCCCGGCGCGGGGGCGCCCACCGGTCACGTGACCGCTGGGAGCCAGCGGGTCACGTGCACGACACGTGACCGCTGAAAACACTAGCAGAGAAAGGGGCTTAGCCCCTGGGCTGAGAGTTGAACTCCTGAGGGGCTTTGGAGTTGAACTCCTAAACAGGAATTAGGTATAAATTTGGAGTTAAACTCCCAAAAGATTTGGATTTGGAGTTAAACTCCTATGTAATAAATTGGATGTGGAATTGGAGTTAAACTTCTAAAAGGCTTGGATTTGGAGTTAAACTCCTGAGGGACTTTGGAAACTCCCAGAAAAGGGAAGGATTTTTATCTTTATGGAGTTATACTCCCAAAAGAATTTTGAGTGGAGTTAAACTCCCAAAAAGATTTTATTTATGGATTTAAACTCCACAATATTTTTGACAAATGGAGTTAAACTCCCTGAAATCTTTAGAGATAATCAAAGGGGACCCCTTTCTTCTCCCCTTTAGTCTTGGATCTTCTTTTGAGCCTTGGATCTTCCCGAAGTAGGTTTTTTTGGGAGATAGGTCTCCTTCCTGCTCCTCTCTGTTGGCTGGATCTTGGAGAAAAAGGGGCGAGACTTAAAAATCTCCCATTTTGGGGATTTGATGGAAGATCCGAGCTCTCCTTTAAGGGTTTTATGGTGAAAAACTGTTTCTTTTTTAAAAAAGAAGAGTTAAAATCTTGATTTAATTCAAAAAAAAGAAAGAGGGTTTAGAACCTTGAGGAAGGAGAAGAAGGCACAAAACCCTAATTTTTGAGAGAATGAAAAGTTGTCCTTGATTTTTTCATCATGTTTGCCTTTATAGGCTACACACTTTATATATAGCCCCTTGGGTTTTGCCAAATAGCACTTGTGCCACCCCCATGCTTTATGTGCTTATTTTTTTTTGCACATAAACGTTGGGGTTTACAAAATTTTGGCTTTTTGCCCACTTTTCATACATTTATTTCTAAAAATTGCATTTAGATTAATTTATTGCCACCTTTTTGTCATGGAACCGGCCTCTTCTATGCTTGCTCTTGACGTGGGCTCAGGCCCACTTGACTTAGGGTTGACTTTGACTTTGACTTGGTCACCCAGGGTGTAATTTTTTACCCCAACATAGCCATGGTGAGAGAGTGAGAAAATGATAGAGTACCCAGAATTCGTATCGCATTCCTCCACGCTTAGCAAGCCTCTGGAGGAAGTTTCTCCGACCGGTAACGGAGTTGGAGTTCAGGCAGCTCACTTTCAACGCGGATCATCTACGGCGGGGCGGTCGGCGTTCCTACGTTTTAGGAATCTCACGGAGTCTAGAATGGGTCTTTCGGGATTAGCCGGACACGCTGCAAAGGTTGCATTTGATGGTCTTGGTGATGGATTGGGGTTATACTTCGTAAAATTGTTGTTTTTCAAATTCCGCCGCGGCCGTGATTGTCATGACCCTAACCCCATCCACTTACACTGTATCAGAGCAAAATCAAATACTTGAAATTGGTTTTGTGGTCATTGAAATTTTCAAAACCTTTTTACAAAACAAAACAGTTTTTGTTTGAAAAACTGTTCCAAACCAGTAACTATTTTTGTAAATAACTTGCGTTCCGGAGCTCTCGGTTCGGACCAAGAGCCCCGTGGTGGCGCGGGAGCAACCCCAGAGATGTTCCTGGGGGCTTGGGTAGGCTCCCACACCTGAGACCATCACGAAATGTCATGGGTGTGGTGCTAGGACAGTAAGCGCGCAAATGCGCGCTTGCTGTCCCAGCAGCCAACCCATTGCTACAATTTTGTGGCCATGGGTTGGAACCCCTACCCAATGCCCCCGGGGCCTCATGGGTTGTGTCCGAGGTCCCTTCGGTGTCTCGGGAAGTTTTTGGATTGTTTGGGTTTTGATTCATGCAAGAAATGGTGGTGTTTTGGGGCTATGGTTAATCTTGAATTTCAGTTTTTGGAAATTCGATTTCGGATTCGCGGGTTTTGGAATTCGTTGGCCATGGATTCCGTATTGAAGTGGTAAAGCGTTTTAACCTTATTAATGCGATAGCATATATGATATGCGGTGTTTAATGTCGCCGAATTGATGTGATCAATTCGACGGGGTTACACAAGTGGGTCTGAGATGTTGGTTTGATTGGTTTGGTTTGGATTGTCGCGAAATGAATAGCCCCGTATGTGTTGTGTAATGTGTTTATCATTTCATTAATGTTGTAGCCAAATGTATATTATTTTATTCGGGACGAGCGGTCGACATGTGGCTGTCGTTTTCGCTGTTTATATTATTTTTTGTCAAGACTCGATCAGATTGCGATCGATAATACCGTTGTATTAATACAGGTATTAGGATTATCCCGCGGAGAAGCGTATAGGCAGCCGGATTCTAGATTGCCGCGGGTGGCCATCTCAAGGAGTTGAGACCGGGTCAAATGTATATTCTTTTATTCTATTATTGGCGGGCTGCTCGCCGCGCTTGTAAGGGGTTAGGATAGATCCGCGGAGGAGTGCTCAAGTCATCGGATTCGAGAAAGTGCTGGATGGCCCCATCATGGTGATGATGCCGGGTTTCCTCGTTTCTTGGATTGGCGGATGACTTTCCGCACTCGTAGGGGTCTGCTATTGGCTACTGATTGATCGTATGCGAAGAAGTGTTTTGTAAATAACCGCAATCAAGACGGTGTCGCTAGTAGCTAGCCGCGATAAGTACGGGTCGTCTGCAAGGAAACGTGAACTATTTTCTTGCTTTAGACGAGTTGATAAAAGATAAGATGGTTTGTTGTCGTTCTATTTTAATACGGATGTAAAATTGATAATAAAAAGGCTTGTAGGGTTCATAGGACTTAGTAGTTAATGGATGAATATTAAAAATGACTCTTTTTATTTTTTAATAGTTTAAAACTAGAGCAATAGCGATGAATGTGGATTAGAGTTCTTTGAGGGAATTAGGGTTTCCCACTACCGACCCTTGTCTGTCCATTGATCTCTATTCATATCAAGCCCTTAACAAAACAAGTGTTTAACCGATCTCAAATCACGGTCGAGACTATCAATAAATTGATAGCGCGCCCAATAAGGAGGTTAACATTTATTTTGCTAAAGTTTATAAATTTTAAAATGTTAAAAAGAAGTTAAAAGATTTTTCATCTATTATTCTACCCTATCCTACAAACCCTAGCAAGTAAGGAATTACTCACTCATGGTTAATTTAGAAGAGAGATTGAAGATGAATGAAAGCATAATGAAGATGCAGAAAGTAATGCGTAAAAGTAAGTGCAAAAATAATTAAAACAAAAACTACCTTTATTAATCAAGTATTGCATATAACTTCTCCTTAGAAAGTAGATTACAAGAACTCTAGTTTGCTCGAGATCTCTCTCTTTATGGAGGTAGATGAATAAATGATTATGTGATCTCTTGGATGATTGTTGAATGCACAGCTCTCGGTCCTTTATATAGTCTAAGAAACCAGAAACCTTAGATTCCATGTGAGAGTAGATGCTGTTAAGATTATGATCCTAAAATCTCACATCCAATGGCCCTGATTGGACCGCGGATCCGCCGCATAATGCCATGTTTGGTCGCCCTTCCGCCGCATCCTAGTGGAATCTGGTTTTGAGATTTCTTCTGGATTTTTATGTTGACATGTGGAGATCCTTTTGATGTATAGATTCTGAAAATATTGCTCTGAGTCTCTGCCGTTGTTTGATTCCTCGATTTGCTTCTAAAATTTGGCAGATTCGGTTTCGATATCCCGATTTGACTTGGATCTCTTACTTGGATTCTAAATCTGAGCTAATATCTGCACAATATCTCAAATTAAAGTGTGAGTAGCATTTTATATTTTTGAGATATTATCCTAACCATTTATATGATATAATATCTTAAGAATATTGATTAGGAATATTTGATATGACATGCATATTTTAATTACCAATATTTCATTTAAATATTATATGCATATATTTTCCCTTATTATATTAATTAAAATGTATAAACATATGATAATAAACTTTTTACAAATAAACCCACATATGTTCTATATTTACAATAAATACCTTTTAACACTTGACAATAGTTGGGAAAATGTTCATTCAAATATGCAATATTTTAGACTAAACAGCTACGCACGGGCTATTCACACGACCGGGGTAGTTCGTGTATTGTTTGTGGCTCGAACGAAATGCGGGATTCCTAGGTAATCCGACCATTCCGGTTACTGTGATGTTGTTTTCCCATATGCTGTAATGTGATTATTTTAGTGTGATGATATATTTATATATATGATATATAGTGTATATATATAAGAAATGCTATATATGTTTTGCATTCGTACTAGCCATGTCCCCATCCTGCCGTAAATTAAGTAACCTTACGGTGAAGATCCGGGGCCCGTGGCGAATGCGGATGGCGTATATGTGCATATCTAAATGATGAGATTGTATTAATTGCATTAATACAAAGTAAAACAAACCTATATGTTGTTGGAACCAAACTTTTTCTAAAAAGGAAATTTTAGTCGATTCTTTTGCTTTGCATCGTGACATTCGATTAGGAATGTCCTGTACCTCATTCGATGAGGAAAGAGTCTTGATCCCGTCACTGGGAGTTCGCTCTTGGGTAAAAGTTTGTGTCACTAAAATTGTTTTTGTAGCCGTATTCTTTTACTTTACGTCGTGATATTCAGTTAGGAATATCCTACACCTCATTCGATGAGAAAAGTGTCTAGATCCCTTCACGGAAAGTTCACTCTTGAGCAAAAGTTTACGCGACTATAAACTTTCAAAACCACTCGGTTCCAACGATGAGATCAAGTTCATTACGTTGATAGTTTTATTCAAAACTAGCCGTAGCCCTCTGTCATTTTAGGAAGTAGAATACCGTTGGGATCAAAATTTACACCCCGGTTGACCAAGTCAAAATCAAAGTCAACCCCAAACCAAGTGGGCCCAAGCCCATGTCAGAACCGAGCATGGAAGGGACCAGCCCCATGACAAAAGGAATGAAGCCATAAATTAGTTTTAATGTAATTATTTTTTTAGATATAAATGTATGTAAATGGGCAGAAAGCCGAAATTTTATAAAACCCATGGCTTATGTGCAAATAGAAACGAGCATATAAGGCATGGGGTGGCACAAGCGCCATTTGGCAAACCCCAATGGGCTATATGTAAAACGTGCAGCCTATAAAGGCAAACACGATAAAAATATCAACGACAACTTTTTCCATTCTAAAATTCTTGGGTTTGTACCTTCTCCTCCTTCCTCAAGATTTTAAACCTTCTTCTTTTATTTTGAATTAAATCAAGAGTTTAACTCTTCCTTTTCCAAAAATAAATAACTTTTCACTGTAAAACCCTTGAAGGGGAGCTCGGACCTGCCATCAAATCCCTAAAAAGGGGATATTTTAAGTCTCACCTCCCCTTTCTCCCCAAGATCAAGCCAACAAAGAGGAAGAATAAGGATACCCATCTATAAAAATCTCATTACGGGAGGATCCGAAGCTTAAAAGAAGATCCAAAGATTTCTAGGAGTTTAACTCCATTCAAGATCTGTTGGAATTTAACTCCATAAATCAAACCCCTTTTTAGGAGTTTAATCCCAAATCTATACATAATCCATGTTAGGAGTTCAACACCAAATCCCCTTGGGAGTTCAACTCCTAACCCAGGGGCTAAGCACCTTTTCTCGCTGGTGTTTCCAGCGGTCGTGTGCCGTGCACATGACCAACGGGCGTCTAGCGGTCGCGTGTCGCGCACGTGACCCGCGGGCGCCCAACAGTCGCGTGCAGGGAACGTGACCCATGGGCCCTAAGCGCCCACGTGCGCCTCACGCGACCCGCGGGCGCTCAGCGCCCAGCGGTCGCGTGCAGCTCACGCGGCCCGCGGGCGCTCAGGGCCCAGCGGTCGCGTGCTGCGCACGTGACCCGCGGGCGTCCAGCGCCCATGCGCCAGGCATGTGACCCGCGGACGCCAAGCGCCCACGCGCCAGGCACGTGACCCATGAGCGCCCATTGCCCACGTTCCATGCACGCGTCTTTAAGACGCTCCTCGCCCCCCATTTTTCGTGCACTTTATACCCAAAACACGTCCCCCATTGGAAATTTTTTTCTAACGGGACGCTGCCCTGCACCCCGTAAGAGGGCTGCTAGCCCCTTGACCCCAGCCCTCTATCTGGGTAGCGGGACCCCCGGAAACTCTACGAGGCCCCCGATATATCCAAAACCCTTTCAAAACACAACACACACACGAGGCACATTGAGTTCGCATGATCAGTTTGACCCGTCAATCGGAGGTTCTCTCGCTCCCAAGGCGAAGGGTAATTAACGACAGCTTAGTCCACAGCCGCCGGAGATTCGGATACCCATAATCAATAAACCCCCGCCTACCCTAGGCAGGGGGAATATGTAGTACGTCTGACAAGCGCATGCGTATTCCCATCTCAATGGGGTGACGAAAAATACCCTACAGATTCTGGCACGCCCGGTGGGACCTTTCTCTCCTCCCATATCTCGGGTCAAGTGTTCATGCGAACTCATTTAACACATATGCCGATGTTTGTACTGAAATAATGTTTTTTCCGTGCAGCAATCAACTTTCAATGACGATGTATTCTAAGATGAATTCATCTTCCGACGCGACCCCGATCTCGTACGTGGTCAAGATCAATGCCCGTGTGGTTCTCCCTGCCAGTCTCAGCCGGCAATGGGAGGAGCCACCCCGTCAATTTGGTTTTGTCATCATCTACCCTGCTGGAAGCGCTCATCTGGCGGAGGTCACGGCAAACCAAGCGGCCAAACCAACCTCAAGGGGCAGGAGGCCGAACGTTGTAGTCGCCAAAGCATCCCACCCCAAATGCAAATCTGTATTCGAACGGCTCTCCACTGTTCCGACTAGGGGAAAGTCCATCAACACCAATGGGGCAACAAAGCAGCTCCAGCAAGCTCAGATGGTGCCTTTGACAATCGCGCGAATGGGCATCTTCTCTGGCCTTTCTGTAAATCGGTCTACGGCATCTTCCCGAAGAGCCGAAGTCTGCCAAGTGCATAAAACAGAAAAATTAAGGCAGAAGCGGCTCAGGTATCGAGCCAACAAGAAGGCCAGGACTTCGGCCATGTGGAATCTTGTGATGTTCCAAGAGTAGGGTTACTCCGTGACGACGGCTGAGTCGGCCGTAAAAGTCAGCAATTCCTTCGAACCTCTTAAGTGGGTTCATAAAAATGCTATGACTGCCAGAATCAAGAAGACAGCGGTCCGAACAATGCCACAAAGGGACGTGTCCCAGCCCCAAAAGAGAAAGCATGACACCATTTCTTCAAGAGTCTATCAGACACTCTGCGCCGCGTGAAAACATTGGGGCAAATCCAGAAAGGAAGCGCCAGCACCACTCATGAATCCGGTCAGGCCAGCCATCTCCAATCAATTGTATACTACCAAAACAGAAGGGCCAAGACGGTGGTCCATAAAATCAGCTATCAATAATGAAATGATGGTTGGATATGTTATCCATACGGTCTATATGGCGGGCGCGCATCCCAGCGACAACCTGCGCAGCAAGAGCAAGGATGGGGCTACCACATCCCAAGTCCAATCTAGCTTGAATGTGGTTGCCGCTTCCCAAGATCAGCCGCCTCCACTGGATGAGGAAAGCCCTATCGATGAAGCCGATAGAAAGAAAGACCCCTCAGTCCATGTACAGTCAAGCTCGGACAGCGAGGAAGAGCCGACTTTCCGCCCCAGGACCACAGAGCAAGAGCTGCTTCAAGAGCTTCGAAAACAGCTCATGTAACAACCCTACTTTTTCTATACACTTTTTTATACAAAATTTTTTCAAAATCCATAAAAGAGTATTTTAACCTGAGCACTATATATAAGTAATTATTTTGTTTTTAAATAACTCCATTTTTAGTGTTCATAAAATTGTTTTAAAATAAAAGTATACTTGGAGTATTTAATGTTGCTGTTATCACTTTAAGTATTTATTTTCCCACAATAATTACAAGAAGAAACTTGTAGCTCATTGGTAACAGCTTGCACTGTTGAACCAAGCCACATGAGTTCAAATCCCATGCCCCACATTATTTTTTGATTATTTTTCTTTTAAAATTCTTGAAAGCCCAACAGTCCACAGGCTTAACTCCCAAAAGTTGAACTGAACCCTAAAAACTAAATATACCAGGAGCTACGTCAGGAGAACCCACACCCGACGACCACCGGACTCGGCCGGGATCGGCCGAGTCCCCAAAACAAAAGTTTTGGCTTTTCGTCTTCTAAACTCCCCTGTATACTCCAATTTAATGGATCGGTTCCCGAATTTTAAATACACCCTATTTACTACAAATTTTAATGTTTTTTCTTTAATTTTTACAATTTTTTTAAATAAAAACCTTTCACCTACCCTATCCTAGCCTACCCTATAAATAGACCCCCTACCCTCTACCCTCTCATCCCAAAACACTAGGTTTACTCTCTCAAAATTTTTACAAGAAGGGTGTACTTTGAAATCGAGTTCACGGCGAAGCGCTGACGGAATTCCGGCGACGTTTTTGGAATCAACCGGCGACGAAACAACGACTCGGCAACTCATCTAGTTTCCCTATACTCTTTAGTATAGATCGAAACCCGTAAGTCCCATTCTTTCCTTCTTACTACTTCTCAAAAATACGAAATTACGAAACCCGACGGAAATCGGAACAAACCGATTTCCGATTCGGTTTTCTATAAAATCTCACTTATCACCAATTCCATAATGCTTAAACTTATTCATGTTGACTATTAATCACATAACAACTAATTTGGACAAAGTTTCTCACATGAAATGATAGATTTTGCAATATCGTATTCTTTTTCACTTTAATACCATAATGTTTATTTTTTTCACTTCTAATCAATTCAATCATTCCTAAACATTTTTATCTTGACTATTAAACTTGTAAAAATCAATTTGAATAAGTTTTCACACATGAAATGGTAACCTTTTTAACTTACCGTATTTTTTCACTTTAATACCATCATGTTTCAATCTCACATTTAACCCGTTAATATTGCTATACCTTAAAATAGATCACGAGATAATGACCTACCTCCTCACACACACATATGCAACCATAATACGATATCTTAAAAACTCATAATACGATAAAACAAGATTTTACATTAAAATACCATTTCCTTAACAAAACCTTTTATAAAAGTTTAGGTTTGATACATTTGTTTAAACAATATCTTTAATAGAAAAAAATACGAAAAGTTGTGGACATCGATCGTTTATCTAAACCTGACTTTGTGGTGTCTAGGCTAGGCAAGTGAGCTTAGGTAACTTTAAAAGGCCCGTCTCACGATTCGTGAGCGGATCCCTCCTTCCTCACTTGTACTTACCTGGCCACAATTGGCGGTGAAGAGGCGATTTGAGACTTCTAACGACTTGTCGTTTAGACCATTTAGAAATAAGCTAGTTGGCTTAGGAAACCCTAGAACCTAAAAATACGGAAAATTATAATTTGCAAATAAATACCTTTACTTTATAAAAACCGTTTTCTAAAGGATTAGTATTTTACAATCTTTGCAAAGCGCCGCTACAACCCATCTTTGGGGAACCCGTTCGGGATCGTGCGGTTTATCGCACACCCTCGGGCCAGTAGTGCGAGATTCAGACCTCCGCAAGGAGCATTCGGTCTCGAAAGGTTTAAAATACGACATCTTAAGAAAATGAGATTTTTGGAATATAAAATATTTATTAAAATTATATTTTGTATAAACATATGTATATTTATCATTCAAATATCTATTTTATTATAATATAAATTTTCCACCTTTTTATAAAAATCACAAGAATGAATTTTATCTAAAATACCATGAACTTCAAATAATCAATATTACAGATAAATACCCTTATTTATAAATCTAGGATATTTTCACTAGAAATGTCACAACATAAAATCCACTCTCACTACAACTCTAAAGACGAACAATAAATACTTGAGGTGTATTTGGAAAAGTATATAAAAGTATTTTTACATAAAACCCCCTCAAGTTTTATAAATAATCCTAAGGACCCTATAAATTATAAGACCTCGATTCACAGCTCTGATTGTCTGACTCGGGTTTGAGTCTGATTAATCTGACTTGAATATGATTCAAGTCAATCTATAATCTACAAGATTCCAAGTCAATATGAATACATGAATCCATGAATCCAATTATCAATTTACACAACTTGACTGAACCGAACCATGGATATATATTCCTTTTACATGATTCCCAATATTCCATTTACATGACTTTACGGTTATAACCATTTTCTGATATCATGGTTTCGGTCAGTCAGTCAATCAACCTTACAATCAATACAATTTTACAAGATAACAATACAATCAAGAAATCGCGGGGTTTTAAGGGGTAGATTGGTACGGAAGGTGTTGAAGGTGGCACGAGACGGTAAGATTAAGACACCTAACATGAATCCAATTGCTGTTGTACCGTGGCATAAACGGTTCCTTGAGTTCCTGATACCTTAGTCTCCGGGGCAAGTGAGACTCCTCTCGTATACACTGGTATACTTCTGTACCAAGCTACAAACAACAGCGTTAACACTAAATACAACAATATAATAATATAACACAACTGTAAAAGCTACTCTCTCTCTCTCTTACTCCCTGTCTATTCTATTCTTCCCTTATCTTTGGGACTTACCAAGCGACCTGTTCGCTGATGACATTCTGTTTTTCTCTTCTTTGAATGTCGTCAGGTGATTTGGACCCGGCAGAGGTTGAGCCATCGCAAGAAGACTTGGAGCAGTTCACTGAAGACCCTGCACTGTAGTTTCATTGTACACTTTTCCTTTATGTACTTTTCATTTCCTGTTATGCCACTGTTTAGGCATCTTTTATTTCAGTTGTATTTCCTTTCATGTATTGTACAAAGAATGTTAATAAATAAAAGTTGCTGTTCTTTTTATTCTTGTCTCTTGTGTATTTATTTTATATTGCTTAGATACGCTCAGCGTATGTACTTCTGAGTATATACGTAGCGGATCTCGTCGTGTCTCCTTCACCGTACACTGGGAAGCTGGGCGTGACAGCTCAGGAGTAAAGATAAAGAAATGGCCAAGCTTTACTCCAAAATCGACGACCTGACGAATGTTGTGATGCAGCTTACGGCTCAAATTGCTCGGGCGCTTCCCAATCAAGCACAAGTCTCTACTCATGAGCAGGGTGATGACAACCCGAAGCAATCGATGCATGTCACTTTGGGTCCAAGATTGGGCGAGCCGCACGAAAGCCGGCCACATTCCGTTTCTGGGGACACCTTGGCCCCAGATAGCACTATCCCGCTAACACAAGGTCGGATAATGGATTTGGTCACTAGCAAGGTTAGAACATTGTTAGCCGAAGCCGAAGCTCGGAAAGAAATTGGCAGTAGTGGGCGGCCATATCCCGCACAGTACGATCTGATCGAGTTCCCCAATGGTTACGTCATTCCTAAATTCAGAAGATTTGACGGGACAGGAAACGAAAATCAGCACGTCGCCCACTTTAAAGCGTCGTGCGGAAATACAGGGGGCAATGATGAGCTCCTTCTTCGTCAGTTTGTCAATAGCTTGACTGGTGTTACTTTCGACTGGTACGCGAGTATACCAGACGGGTCCGTCATTATCTTGCCCAAATGGAGTCTCTGTTTCGGCAAAGGTTCATGAGTGTCAGTGATAAAATCTCCATTGCTGACCTTGTGAGGACCAAGCCAGGGAAGAATGAAACCAACACCGACTTTATCGCCCGATGGCGTAATCTCACGGTCAAGTGCGAACCACCACTGGAGCAGGACCAGTCCGTCAGCCTTCTCATTGAGAACCTCAGCAATTGGATGGTCCCATTCTTGTGTACAGCAGCCCTCATGACGTTTCAGGAGCTAACCAAGAAAGTCCAAATGCTGGAACGCTCGAAGCAAGAGTCTACCCTAAACTCTCCGAGAGACAAGACTTGGAAAAGAAAGAGGGACGACAACCGTAGAAGCGGGAATTCCAGCAGTACCAATGTCTTCAATGTGTCTGACAATGAAGACAAGCGAAAGGTAGGCGATTCCAAAACCAACCAATCTTGAAAGCCATTGCTGAGAGGAGAAGGGCCTTCCCTAGAGGAGAAAAAGAACAAGGTTTACTCTTTTAGAAGGGACAAGGTCCGCAAGATATTCAAAGATACCTTGAACAATGGTCTACAATTGCCGGAGTCGAAGAGACCACATGAAGCAAAAATGATCGACAATCCCCTGTATTGCCCGTACTACAGAGTAGTGAGCCACGCGATCGAGGATTGCTATATTTTCAAAGACTGGTTCGAGAAGCAGTACAAGACTGGAGATATCGAGCTGTCTAAGAGTGTGTTGGTGAACAATCAAGTTGCAACCACCAACTTTATACAGACAGAAGCTGAAGCCTTCTGGGAGCAGACAGCTGAACCCGCTGCCCTGAGAAATGAAACCGACTCACCGAAGTCTCCGTGGAGTAGGCAGATATCTAATAAGATGAAGAAGATGCTAAAGCTACTTCGGAAATAGCTCAGAACGGAATGAGAAGGGCAGAAGAAGCCTACCATTCCAGCTGCCAATTCGGCTCCATCAGACTCAAAATCCAAAAAGCTCAAGAAGAAGAAAAGTGCAGCTCGATGCAAAAAAGTGTCTGCAGGGAGATCGACCATTCAAAAATATATCAATTCCCTCGAAGACTATGAACAGAAGGAAAGAACTCCGATTCAATTGAAGAGTTCCTCCCTGTAGAAGCGGCTGAAATTCTGGAGGAGTTAGAAGAAGACTCCAATGAAGAGATCCCTATAGTGACCTGCTACGCCATCCATCTTGGCAGCGACTTTGAGGAGGAGCTCTGTTTTTCCGAAGAGGACGAGGAGCTCGTCACAAAGACCAACCAAATCCAGCTCAGAAGCAGCAGGGCTCTGCCGCCAAATCAGGGCAACGCCCCCAAAAGGTAAGGAAAAACATGTAGCTAATGAGGAAGATGGCAGAGAACCGGCTAATGAAAACTCAAGTCCTTCCTCGGTGGACTACAATGTCTTGGCTCATCTCCGGAAGCTTCCGTCTTTTCTGAGCATCTACGATGCCTTGGTCCTATCTAAAGAGCTTAGAGATGTTCTCATTCACGCTCTACAAAACCCCGAGCGATATCAGGCTCTCTTTGCAGAAATTAATATGAAAGAAGCCCAGTACGCTCTGCATGCTGCGCAGTCACGTTTAAGAACGAAGACTTACTACTGGGAACGGCTGAGCATAATCATCCGCTTTACGTGACAGGATACAACGACAGAGATCGGATTAATCGCATATTGATTGATCCGGGATCCTCAGTGAACATCATGAACTTGCGGACTCTGAAGAGTCTGTCAATGGACGTCTGATACCTGTCAAGGGAAAGGATTATCATTCAAGGCTTCAACCAAAATTGCCAGCAAGTTCTGGGATCCATAGCTCTGCCAATCAAATTTGGGGATCTGCAAACCGAAGCTAAGATATACGTGATCGACGCTGACACGTCTTATAAAATTCTCTTGGGGGCGGCCGTGGCTCCACGATTACGGCGTCGTTCCGTCAACTCTCCATCAATGCATGAAGTATACTAAAAATGGCGAAGAAAGACGCATTGACGGAGACATCCAGCCGTTCGGTGTGCATGAAGTCCGATATGAGGATTCTCGGTACTTTATGAAGCCACAAAATAGTGAGCCACAGCTGACCTAAGACAGAACGATCCCAAAACTCAAAGGCAAATCTGAGCCGGCTGTCACTTTCAAAAGCAAAAACCCCTAAGTGCGTCCGCGTTTCGGCAGTGACACTGATGAGTCCGACGCTGGAAGTCCGTCCTTCCGTAAAACTCGCCCTCATTTCGGTAGCGATACGGACGAATCTGATACTGAAGGCCCGTCCGACAGCAAAATCCACCCTCGTTTAGGCAGCGACACTGAAGAGTCGGAGTAAGAAGACCCGCCTTGCAACAGCTGTGCAGACTGGGCCCCCACGCAACGAGCAAAACTACGAGAGACCTTCGAAATTGCAGAAGGGTCCCTAGCCGTCACAAGGGTGCCGGAGCAGATATGCAAAGAGCTCGATGCATTGTCAGTATCCACCGTGGACCAGCTGAAAACTTTCTACGTTCCCGGAAGGAAAAGTGGACAGAAGGGCATCCTGTTTTATGGGTCAAATCCTGTTGTGCACCCGGAAGATTTGTCTGTCGCGTGAGAGGCATAAGGGCCGTCCTCAATCCCAGATATTATGTGCCCGAGATGCGGGAATACTTTAAAAAGTGCGGGTGTCGGTTATATCAAACGGAATCCGAAGCGAAGTTTTACAAAGGGCTATGGCATCCGCCTCAGGTCCGAGCATTCATCGATGGACAAATTCCAGATAGACTGGGCATAGGTTTCATCCTACCTGATTTCAAAGCATGCTACATGATCCATGTTGGTGAAGCCAGCGCAAGGTCAATGATGATGACGAGATAGCCGAGCCAGAAGAAGCTCCTTAAAAGCTCGAAGATGGCAGAAAAGCGACCTTCGATGAGCTAACCGAGATCAATTTAGGAATGCCTGATAATCCAAGGCCGACCTACATCAGCTTACTCTTGTCAGAGAATATGAAAGAGCAGATAATTGCCCTGCTGCATGAGTTCGCCGACTGCTTCGCGTGGACGTACAAAGAAATGCCTGGCCTTTCCCCTGAAGTGGCCGTGCATAAGCTGGCTATATCTCCTGATGCTAAGCCAATCAAACAAGCTCCTCGAAAAATGAGAAGGGAACTGGAAGAAAAGGTCATCGAGGAAACCAAGAAACTCATCGATGCCGGCTTCATCAGGGAAGAGAAATACGCGGACTGGATTGCGTGCATCGTCCCAGTGAAAAAGAAGAACAGGAAGATACGAGTTTGCGTCGATTTCAGGGATCTCAATAAGGCATGCCCCAAAGACGATTTCCCGCTTTCGGTCATGGAAATGATGGTCGATGATACCTCAAATTATGAGCTGTTCACTTTCATGGATGGCTCGTCTGGATATAATCAAATCAAAATGTCGCCCGAGGATGAGAAACACACAGCATTTCGAACCCCGATCGGGATATACTGCTACAAGGTGATGCTATTCGGATTAAAGAATGCAGGTGGTATATATCAAAGGCCAATGACCAATATCTTTGATGACCTAATCCATAAAGTTGTCGAATGTTATGTTGATGATTTGGTCGTCAAGACTAAAACCAAGGCCGATCACATCCAAGATCTCAGGACCGTTTTCACTAGACTGAGGGAATACGATCTGAGGATGAATCCTCTGAAGTGCGCTTTTGGCGTGTCATCGGGAAAATTCCTGGGCTTTATAGTCCGACATCGGGGGATCGAAGTTGACCAATCCAAGATAAAGGCCATCATGGAGATGCCCCCTCCAAAGAGTCTGACGCAGCTAAGATCTTTTCAAGGCAAGCTTGCTTATTTACGAAGGTTTATCTCAAATTTATCGGGGAGATGTAGGCCCTTCTCAAAGCTCATGAAGAAAGGAGCTCCTTTTGTCTGGGATGCCGAATGTCAAGAAGCGTTCGAAAGCATCAAACAGTACCTGTTGCACCCTTCAGTGCTTGCTGCCCCTATTATAAATAAACCGTTGATTCTCTATACTGCCGCGGTAGATGAGTCACTCGGTGCACTCCTTGCCCAGAATAACGAGGAGGGAAAAGAGAATTCCCTCTACTATCTCAGTCGAGCTTTAGTCGTGGCGGAACAAAATTATTCCCCGATCGAAAAGCAATGCATGGGTCTGATATTCACTGTGAAGAAGTTGATGCACTATCTGCTTGCTCATCGGGTTATGCTGATCTCCAAGGTCGACCCGCTCAAACACTTAATGACCAAAGCAAGCCTAGCCGGTAGAATGGCGAGATGGGCTGTCATACTGCTTGAATTTGACATAATCTATACTCCTCAGAAAGCAGTAAAAGGGCAAGCTCTCGCTGACTTCCGTGCGGCTCATCCCATACCAGAAGGGTCACCGCTCAATTGCGAGTTACCCGACGAACAAGTGATGCACCTCGAGGATGACAAGCCATGTTGGGAGCTCTACTTCGATGGAACCTCATCAATGAGGAGCCCCGGCAAATCAAGCATCCCGCAGATAAAAGCAGGAATAGGATTGGTGTTCATCACTCCATCGATGGGAACCCTACGACGTTCTTTTGCTCTCACCGAGCCTCGCACAAACAACGAGGCTGAGTACGAAGCTCTGATAGCTGGTCTGGAGCTCGCCATAGAAATGGAAATCCTTCGGCTACGGGTTTACGGTGACTCCCAGCTTGTCGTTAACCAGGTAAGTGGCGACTATAAGATATACAAACCCGAGTTAGCTCGATATAGAAGCCGAGTGGTGGAACTCATGAAACGGTTCACTCACATTGAACTAATGAGAGTCCCTAGGGCGTTGAACGGAAAAGTCGACATACTCACTCGCCTAGCTAAAGATCTAGCTGATCCTGACATGGACGAAATTCTAATCACAGTCAGAAGCCGGCAAATTCTGCCTCCAGTCTCTTTGCGTGAAAAAGAAAGTATAGAACAAGAGAACAATCCTGCTGAAGAGGCTTCGATCATTCAAGACGAGCCCGATTGGAGAGAACCCTTCATAAAGTACCTTCGATACGACAAGCTGCCCGAAGAAAAATCTACGAGGATTCAGTTGAAGAAGAGAGCTCTCCGATACGTGTTTGTAAATAATACGCTATACCGCAGATCATATGACCAACTCTGGCTCAGGTGCCTATCATCGGCCGAAGCCCAAAAGGTTATGAAAGAAGTTCACTAGGGCGTCTGCGGGGCTCACTAGTCCGGCCCCAAAATGCGGCTTCAGATCAAATGACTTGGATATTACTGGCCCACCATGATAAGGGATTGCGAAAAGCTTGCAAAGAAATGCCATCTCTGCCAAATTAACGGTGATTTCATTCACAAGCATCCCAATCCGTTGCATCCTACGGTGGTGTCGTGGCCTTTCGAAGTTTGGTGCACCGACATAGTTGGCTCAATTGATCCTCCGTCATACAAAGGCCACCGGTTCATATTGGCCGCAACTGACTATTTCTCCAGATGGGCTGGAGCTGTCCCGCTAAAAGAAGTCAAGACAGAAGATATTCTGACATTCTTCCGGCATAATATTCTATACCGCTTCGGTACACCAAGAAGAATCATTTTTGACAACAGGCCTTCTTTCAAGAGCTTCAAAGTCTCAAGGTCGCTACCCAACACAAGATAGACTGGAGATATTCCTCCATCTACAATCTAAGGGCCAATGGGCTAGCCGAAGCCTTTAATAAAACTCTGTGCAAGCTCCTGAGGAAAAATGCTTCAGCCAACAAGAGAGATTGGAATCTCAAACTTCACAAGGCGTTGTGGGTATATCGTACCATGCACCGTACTCCAACTCAGTCCATTCCATACTCGTTACTCTTCGGAGTGGAGGCGATCCTCCTCTTCGAAGTCGAAATTCCAAGCTTAAGAATGGCCGTTTAGCATGAGTTGACGGCGGAGGAAAATGTGCTCCTCCGGCTCGAAGAGCTCGACGCCCTCGAAGTAAAGAGTCTCGCAGTACAGCAAAATCTGGAGCTGTACCGAACCCAAATGTCACGGGCTTATGACAAGATGACCCGTCTCCGTGCTTTTAAAAAAGGCGAATTGGTGTTAGTCCTCAAAAGACCGATCATCCCCAGTCGACATGCCAAGGGAAAATTCAAGCCAAACTGGGAAGGACCATACGTCATCAAGAAGGTGTTTGATGGAGGGTCCTACCAGCTGATAAATGTCGAGGGAGAAAGGCCCATGCCCCCCATCAATATCCGATATCTCAAGAAATACTATGTGTAAATGCTCCAAGTCGCAGACGAATTGAGCACACTGGCCATACGGTATGAATCATACATCCTGTAAAACCGTATACAATCCAGGGGCATAAACGACCCCTATTTCTCCCAAGGTCCTACCGGCGAGACTACATTTAAAGTCCCACCGGCCTAAAAAAAGGGGGTATGTCCAGAAGCAAAACGAGCACGGATGAAAACCCGAAAGGGCTTCGTGAGTAAAAACAGCAGGACTGCCGGCGAGTTTGTGAAAACCCGAAAGGGCGCAAACTCATGAAAAGAGATGAAATACACTCGCAAAGTCCTCTCGATCTTGTGAGGAGAAAATCCCCGTGTGAGATCCTTACGACTCACAAAAGAGCAACATACTTAGGAATCCCCACGATTCTTAGGGAGAAATACACCTGCGAGATCCCCTCGACTCGTAGGGAGAAAATGCTTTTATGAGACCCTTACGGCTCATAAAATTGAAAAGCCTTAGGTGATAGGGATCTAAACCTGTCTCCTGAGCCATCGCTCCCCAACGGGCAACGGCAAATGATGAGTCGCTCCTGGCATTTCGCTTCTGTGTTAACGGTGCTGATGCCGACCAAAAACACAAATCCCAAGTTTTCCTAACGTCAAATGATGAGTCGCTCCTGGCATTGCTTCAGTGTTAGCGGTGCTGATGCCGACCTAAAGACCAAATCCCAAGTCCTCCCGGGGCAAATGATGACTTGCTCCTGGCATTATCCTTGTGCAGCAATGCTGATGCCGACCCAAAAACCAAATCCCAAGTCCTCCCAGGGCAAATGATGAGTTGCTCCTGGCATTATTCCAGTGCAGCAATGCTGATGCCAAACAAAATCCAAATTCCAAGTTCCTCTCAAATTCAAAAGTCCCGCCAAATAAGGCAGAAATCAAACAGATCAAATTAATGTCCCACCCGGTAGCGCTTCCAAGCTCAAAAGTCCCGCTGGACGGCTAAGGAACTCCTAAAATAAATCAAATCAAACAAATCAACCCTGACACCGTAGAAAATGGAGCAAATCAACTTCAACCCCGACACCACAGAAAGCGGAGCAAGTCAAATCAAATCCCGACACCGCAAGAAGCGGAGCAAGCACCGACCGTCCAAGTCGCTAAAAGGGCAGCACCGACCATCCAAGTCGCTAAAAGGGCAGCATCGACCGTCCAACTCGCTAAAAGAGCAGCACCGACCGTCCAAGTCGCTAAAAGGGCATCACCGACCGTCCAAGTCGCAAAAAGGGCAGCACCGACCGTCCAAGTCGCAAAAAGGGCAGCACCGACCATCCAAGTCGTAAAAAGGGCAAAACCGACCGTCCACGTCGCTAAAATGGCAGAAATGACCATCCACGTCGTAAAAATGGCAGCACCGACCGTCCAAGTCACAAAAATGGCAGAACCGACCGTCCAAGTCGCAAAAAGGGCAGAGCCGACTGTCCACGTCGCTAAAATGGCAGAACCGACCGTCCACGTCGCAAAAATAGCAGCACCGACCGTCCAAGTCGCAAAAATGGAAGAACCGACCGTCCAAGTCGTAAAAAGGACAGAATTGACCGTCCAAGTCGCAAAAAGGGCAGCACCGACCGTCCACGTCGCTAAAATGGCAGCACCGACCGTCCAAGTCGCAAAAAGGGCAGAACCGACCGTCCACGTCGCTAAAATGGCATAACCGACCGCCCACGTCATAAAAATGGCAGCACCGACCGCCCACGTCATAAAAATGGCAGCACCGACCGTCCATGTCGCAAAAAGGGCAGCATCGACCTCCACGTCATCAAAACGGGAACCAGATTAAATCAACCTCCACGCGAAAGAAGATCCATCAATTTCATGCACACAACCCACATATGTGGTGTGCATTTATTGATGGGGGGCAATTTGTTGGGGTCAAAATTTACACCCCTGTTGACCAAGTCAAAATCTAAGTCAACCCCAAGTCAAGTGGGCCCAAGCCTAGGTCAGAACTGAGCATGGAAGGGACCGGCCCCATGACAAAAGGAATGAAGCCATAAATTAGTTTTAATGTAATTCTTTTTTTTAGAAATAAATGTATGTAAATGTGCAGAAAGCCGAAATTTTGTAAAACCCATGGCTTATGTGCAAAAAGAAACAAGCATATAAGGCATGGGGTGGCACAAGCGCTATATGGCAAAGCCCAAGGGGCTATATGTAAAACGTGCAGCCTATAAAGGCAAATATAATGAAAATATCTATGACAACTTTTTCTATTCTAAAATTCTAGGGTTTGTACCTTCTCCTCTTTCTTCAAGGTTCTAAACCTTCTTCTTTTATTTTGAATTAAATCAAGAGTTTAACTCTTCCTTTTCCAAAAATAAATAACTTTTCACCATAAAACCCTTGAAGGGGAGCTCGGATCTGCCATCAAATCCCTGAAATGGGATATTTTAAGTCTCACCTCCCCCTTTCCCCCCAAGATCCAGCCAACAGAGAGGAAGAAGAAGGATACACATCTATAAAAATCCCATTCCGGGAGGATCTGAGGCTCAAAAGAAGATTCAAAGATTTCTAGGAGTTTAACTCCATTCAAGATCTGTTGGAGTTTAACTCCATAAATCAAACCCCTTTTTAGGAGTTTAACTCCAAATCTATACATAATCCCTGTTAGGAGTTTAACTCCAAAGCCCCTTGGTAGTTCAACTCCTAACCCAGGGGCTAAGCCCCTTTTCCCGCTAGTGTTTCCAACGGTCGTGTGCCGTGCACGTGACCAACGGACGCCTAGCGGTCGCGTGTCGCGCACGTGACCCGCGGGTGCTAAGCGCCCACGTGCGCCTCACGCGACCGGCGGGCGCTCAGCGCTCAGCGGTCGCGTGCAGCTCACGTGACCCGCTGGCGCCCAGCGGTCGCGTGCAGCTCATGTGACCCGCTGGCGCCCAGCGGTTGCGTTTTGCATAGGTG
The DNA here is from genome assembly GCA_030015575.1 of Agapanthus africanus. NCBI lineage: Eukaryota > Viridiplantae > Streptophyta > Magnoliopsida > Asparagales > Amaryllidaceae > Agapanthus > Agapanthus africanus. The sequence goes on from CM057351.1 coordinate 421,650,244, forward strand.
ACCCTCTGGCACCCAGCACCCACGCGCCAGGCACGTGACCCACGGGCGCCAAGCGCCCATGCGCCAGGCACGTGACCCATGGGCGCCCAGCACCCACGTGCCATGCACGCGTCTTTAAGACGTTGCTCGTCCCTCATTTTCCATGCACTCCACACCCAAAACACGCCCTCTATTGGAAATTTTTTTCTAACGGGGCGCTGCTCCGCATCCTGCAAGGGGGCTGCTGGCCCCCTTGACCCCTAGCCCACTATCCGGGTAGCAGGACCCCCGTAAACTCTGCGAGGCCCCCGATATATCCAAAACCCTTTCAAAACACAACACACACACGGCACATTGAGTTCGCATGATCAGTTTGACCCGTCAGTCGGAGGTTCCCTCGCTTCAAAGGCGATGGGTAATTAACGTCAGCTTAGTCCGCGGCCGCCGGAGATTCGGATACCCACAATCAATAAACCCCTGCCTACCCTAGGCAGGGGGAATCTGTAGTACGCCTGACAAGCGCATGCGTATTTCTATCTCAATGGGGTGATGAAAAATGCCCTACAAGTACTTAGTATCCATGCTACGTTTGTTGACTGTGTCAAGGCGTAGTGTACAGTAGCTAAGTGATGTCTTTTTGCTTGCATGTTGATGCGATAGCTTAGGACAGTCATGTAACCTTATTGATTGTGTCAAGGGTTATGCGGGTGGGTCTAAATCAATCAAAAAATGACGGGTCGAACTTGACTAGTAGCTTATGGTTTGTTAACTGTGTTAAGGTCATATGCCGAGTAAAAACCGATATCGGGATTTTCAAGTGTTGAAACTTGCAATGAGATTACATACCTTCTATGGAGTTGTTGACCGTGTCAAGATTACCACGCCATGATAGTTTGGGTCCTGATTCCTACTGTGAGTAATATTTACTCCCGGAAGATTTTCTATACGAGATCTATGCCAGTTCTCATTTTTGGGTTTGAAGGAGAATTCGACAGAACAGTGGGAGCCATCCTGATTAAATAAATATAACAATCTAATCTAGGTTTGCATGCACGCTGAGTGTTTCTTTTCTCTTTCTGGCAGCGACCATTGACTCACCTTAAACTAAGACCCGTTAACCATATTGACCGACCTTTTTACAAAATTGATAGCTTTGGAATATCTGGATTGCCATAATCCACGACGTAGTCGCATATGTTCTTACCTATCCTACTTCCCCTTCTGCTAAATCAAGAACCCTCTATATTCGGTACAGAGATCCATATTGTTTGGAAGGTCATCGTATAGTTAGATATGGACTCGATAAAATTGTTTTAGTCGGAGAATGGCTACTGGTTCTAGATTAGAAGAATTGTTCGTTTGTCTCTCTCTCCTACCTTATCTCAAGTTCAAGAGCTCCTTATAATAAGGAGTGTATACCAGTATTGGATAGTCTTCTTCCAATTCCGAAGCTGGTGCTAAAGGAATGGAATGAAGAAAACCAACTAGTATAAGTTCGGTATACAGAAAGGTAAGATGGAGAGACATGAGAAGGGGTTGAAATATGAGAAAAGAAAATTGCGACTACTGTTATGAGTCTGGGCAATGAAAAATGCAATACTATGAATACCCGACTAACCCCACTGAAACATTTTGATATTTCGGATTTCCTGTGCGTCTGTGTTTTAGAAAACCGTTTCTCAATAAACTCTAACTCCTGGGTATATAGATACCGGATTAGAATCCCATATCTGTAGGGCGTTATAGATGCTGAGAAAGAGCAGAGAATTGAGAATGGATGATTTTATCCTCAATGTTGGTTTTCGGAGCAATTGTTGCTATTAAGGAAAATCATCAGGTTTTGCGTGATGGAAAACTTTTGGTTTTTTTAACCAAAAGAATGTTTTTCAATTAACAGCACACGGAAATTAAGTTAGTGAACTCTAAGGACTTATACATATTGATGTATATCGTCCGATGTCTATACGGACATGGGGTTGGTACCATATATTCCGTAATGAGAATGTGGTTCTCTCTTAGATTGCTCATCCGCGGTGCACTCCATGATGAGTAATGCTAAGTTGCCTTTTTCAATTTTGGGGATGCACTAGAAATAGATGCATATCAATGGATATTGGTTTCACCTAAACAAGTGCCTCTGTTTCTATATGTGAAATAGAATAGTGTTTATCTTAAAATTGTTAAGATATTGAGTTATTCGGTTTGTGCTTAAAACCATAATCCGGACAAACTCAAGGCACGTTTCGGTAATAGCAGTTTGTGGGTTATTCCAAACTTTCACGAAGGATAGATTCTACCATTTTCATGATTAAAAGTGTTTTGTTCTTGACTCACCACCTTCTTGGTAAAGGAATTTCTTGCATAAAAAATTAGTGGGAGTTGAAAGTTCCTAGTACCCTCGCCGCTAACCCGAGGCCAATGCGAAATACGAAAACGAAAATTTTGATGGCACTAGAAACTTATACCCAAGAATCTAAACCAAACATCTAAACTAACAAGCACAAAAGAATAGAAATCACAACCTTTGTAGCGTCTTCATTTTCTCCAATTGGGTTGGACTCTAGCATGCTCTCAAGAACTCCGGATCACGCTTGCAGGCCGGTCTTTCTTCGCCGAAGATGATCCATCCGAGAGAACCAAGTTCAAGCTTCAACTTCATCAATGAAGTAACTAAAAATCCTAGATTGCTAATCTAGGATGCTTGTGATGTGTGTGAGTGTTTTAGCATTTTTCTTTCTTTTTATCTTCATGATTCTCAACTCATGAGAGAGTTGAAGATGAAGAAGAAGAAAAGGAAGAAGCAATGGAAAAGAGAGAAGCTAAATGGTAGAATGAATAAAACTTTTTAAATTCAAGCATGCATGTTTTTCTTTTATTAAAACATTTTCACATTTTAAAATTGTAACCTTGTTTGAATAGTATGTGCAAATGAATTAATAATTCATTTGTCCATACCCTCCACCATTTCTTTCTTCCACCTCATTTATTTATTTCTTAAAAAAAAAATAAAGACCTAGAAATGAGGTGTCCTCTTTCTAGAGTATTCTTGTATAAATACAAGACCACGTCCCCGCAAATACATGTCCATATTCGTCTCAAAATACGAATATACAAGAGATGGACAAATACAATGAACATAATATTAGAATATATATATATATATATATATATATGTAAATTATTAAACCAAAACTTGATTTAATAATCTGACTTAATTCTAAACCGGCTAGTATTATCATCCGCCCAATTAAAATCTGTGTGGCTAACATACAAATCTAATCGGAATCCTGCTCGTATCAATATACGGCCAGTACATCATTTTGCCTAAACTGGGAAAACCCTCTGTGTGGGACTTTAAAAACTCGTCAATACGCTGGCAGTGAGTTTAACCATAAGCACGTCAGCGGCACTAGCTGTACGTAACGGCTATCCAGGTATTAAGCGAAAGGAAACCTGACGAGCAAACTCATCCGTACCCCTATCAAGCCTGTCTGTGACAATCTCCGTACAATACGGTCTCTTCGTCCGAGATAATCGCATACCGGATTTAGGGGGTGGATAACGTCAGACCCCTACTAACCCGATAAGTCGTGCCGGTCTGAAGCTCATTACCTACTGAGAAACCACTGATATCACATCAGTAAATTTCATCCACCTTGGCCAACGATTTTTGGTGATGGCTGACCCAACACAGCGCGACATCGACTCCCAATACCGGGAGAGACGAATCCCTGACGATTATTCACTGCCTCCATGTGGGTCGGGACTGCACCCAAATAAAACATGTTTGCACGACTCCTTTGAGCCATGGTAGGATAGTAATCTAAGTACAGTGGGAACTCACACGAGACAAATAAAAATCTCAGGTCAAATGACTAATTTGTACTCATGCCACAAGAGAACTTCCATCTGATAATAGGTATAATATCATCCAGAAGTTCTCGGCGAGTCAGTCAGGTGTATTCACCTCCAGTGAGCACTTGTATACTATCTTAGGTGACTCAACACCAATGGCTTGTGAGACCGGCCGCCGCCTCTTGTCGGGGTCTTGAAAAGTATACACTAGTCTACTCTGAAGTATCGATGCCCAGTCTCGATACTCTCTCGACTAGGGACATAAACTCCCTAACACTTTTCCCTAATTTTCCAATGTAGGACTAAACTCCCCAACACAACATATTGTGTTATATTACTTCTTCTCTTCTTTGTTTTTATTTGCTCTTCTATCTTAAGGCTTTGCAGTGGGACCAATTGGGTCTCATATCGAGAACCAATTGTCAATCTCAATTAATTCACAATTAATCAATTGACAATTTTAATTTAACAATCAAACTCCTGTCACGCGCCAATTGTTTATAAAAGTTCTTCCTAATGTAAGATAATAATTAACATTAATTTATATGCAAGCACTTCCAACATCAAGTCACTTTTCTTTAGGTCTTTTAACTGAGCAGGATAAAATCACCTAATTGCTCAAACCCAAATCTTCAATTACCCATAAACACAATAAATTCATTTCGAAATTAAATAAATATAATAATATAATTTTGAAAAAACAATTTTCAAAATACGTGTACATGATTTGACGCTTTCATGGGATTGAACAGTAAATTTATTCTTATCAATATGAGAATGTTGGATCCTATCTATATATCCATAGTATGCATTCAAGAAGCCTAATATTTTAGGTTTCTTGTTCCTGTCTAAACGATAAGATTGACCATCATATGAAAACTTACTTGTCAACAAATCAAAAACTACAATATCATCAGGTCAAATGGATTATGTAACAGTTTGAATTGTCCATATTTATAGGTGACATATCAAAGAGAAATCAAACGAGATCATGTACTACATATATCAATATATACGCTCATGATATACACTTGGAAAATCTCCATTTTCAATGATTGAGACACACCATCATATCTCATATGTCAGTGTCATGTATGACAATCTGTCACAACTCTAGCTATCCTATAGTAGTTGTAGATTAAGTATTCAATTTAAGAAATTACTAAATTAGATCACATCTTCATGCAAGTGACACATCACGGTGCATGATCTAACAATATAATTTTCGAGAATATTATAACAATTATAAATAAATAAGAATACTCACATAATAAATCATTAAGTGCAACTATAAAACTTTATTAATATTCAACTAATATTACATGAATTGCAATGGATGTTTAAGAACACGTATAACTACTCTAGCACGAGCCACATGAAGAACGTGGACCAGAGAGTAAGCGTAATGGAAGCCAAGGAATAAGACCAAAGGAATATAACCGAGCACTCGTTTTCCCCGGCCCCAAACAATTGAGTGATAGTGCCTGCACATTTTAACTAAAAATATGAGAGACCAATTAAATTATTATAGCAAAATACTCGAAATAAAGAGCATACGTACCTATATTCATTGCAGGCGGCACGCAATATTGAATCAGAAGAACAAACTGATATAAAGGATCGGCATGCACGAGGCCTAGCTGAATTGCGCCTTTCACTATAACTATGCCTATCAAAGGCAAGAGTATATAGCGAACAGCTAATACTCCGATAATTAGCGAGGGGTGAATCCCGGAGCCACGTATTCCTGGAATTTTTATAAAAAAAATTACTAAACTTAAATCACGAGAGTTGAAATATAAAATTTCGACAGATATTGATACCTTTGATGAGATTTCCTCCCATTATCAGAGTGGTGGCTGGAATGGCTCCATCACTGAATCCAAAAAAAGGTATTACAAAATTGTAGATGTTCATAGAAAACGATAGAAAATGAAAACCATAGCCTTCGGAGAATGTATTTGGATGAATACGACATTGAGATAGGCCTGCAAGTTAAAAATTACCCCAATATTGAAACCGAATCTTGAATTACACGAAGAGGAGCATTTTCACCAATCAGGGATTTTCGAATCGGAGGTATCAGTCCAATAATGAAGCCAACTATCTAAAAAATAAGAGAAATCAAATATGTTTCACTTTCAGACCTTTGGAAGATAAATGCACCAACAAAATCAATATATAAAAATCAAGCTTAACATAAAGTATGATATCTTTATGAATCTTCTACTTTCCTAGACTAATTAGCTTTTGATATTAACATCAAAGCATGTACATATTTTAAGAGAACGTATTTGGGAGGGGAGGGGGAGGGGAAATCATATATCCAACCATGCATTGGCGTCGATTGCTCAGGGTTTCAGTTTAAAATTTCCATGAAAGACGCCTGCAGAGACCCTGTAGCTCCAAAACTGCAGTGGCCTCTCACACGGGTCAGTCGGTTTCAGAGGCCTAAACTGCAAAATATCCAGTTGGCTCCACTGGCTCATGTGAGAGTCCACTGCGATTTGGCCTGCATGGTCCCGTTTCCTTTTTGTTTATAGCATTTTGTTGATGCCCTTGCTCGAAATTTTTAGCAACATAATGTAATATGCATAGGTTATTTCTAAAAAAAATAAAAAAAAAATAAAATAGAAGAAGCATATATATCATACCACTCCGATGGTTGATGGGGCAAACAACCTCTTGAAGTTGATCGCTGATAGCACCGTTGAAAATATTTGTCTTACTTTGCAAACCGATACCTGTAAACAAATTACTATGAGATACCTGAACTTCAAAGTTTACGACTTCTGATTGACTAAGAAAAACGATAAAGGACTAGAGACTACTAACAACCTTCCTTTTATCAGAAGTTTCGGCAGATATAGAGACCGGCAATTCACCATCATCTCCAGAAGCAATTATCGAATAATCATCGCAGCTCCCAGAGATTAATTTTGCATTCTCTTCTGGAAAATCAATTGCAGGGGTGTGAAAACTTCCATTTGCTTTGTCTTCTGCGGTATTTACAGATACCCGCACAATATTGTATACAAATGACCAAAGAAAGATTGCGCCTAGCTGATGTGTTCAAATAATAAACAAGTAAGGATGCTTATCGAGCAAATTAAAAAAAAAAATGGTTTCCTACCGATGAGCTATTGCTCAGCTGGTATGATACTTCCTCTCCTAGAGTGAGTGCACCCAGGTAAGAAAGTAGCAACAAATTAACGGTTTTGGGACAAATTCGTGGGTCTCCTGGTTGTGTGCTTGTGTGTGGTGTGTGCGTAGGTGTGGTGTGTGCTTGAATTAGACCTAGTTCCGACAAAAAAAAAGTTCCATATAGTGAAAAACAATACGAAGACAGAAAATATGCAAATGTGCAAATAGAGAAAATAAAAAGGCATGAAAGAAAAAACTTACAGCCATGGAGAGAGAAGCATATGCTAATCCGTATGTGTGACACACATCCGGAGCACCAAACGGACTCCCTTTTTCCTTACAAATCGAAGGAATGATTATAAGAAGCAAATTTCCCAAATTTCCTGTTCATAAATTTTTTTCCCTTTGATCAAAAAAGATATTCCACCACAATATATTAGCGTCAAAATTAAGTTACCGACCTATTCCTCATGCAATCTAGAATCCAAATATTTTGAATTATGTATAAATTACCATCTAAGATGCATAGGCTACATTTTTTAGATAGAGTAATATATACAAATTTATGCGCTAATTTTTATATATTTACCAGCTGAGCAGCAACCCAAGATGAGGCCCCTTAAACGCGGAGGAGCTTTCGTGATTTGAATCACTATCCATCCAAGAACGGAACCGAATAAGAAGGCGAGAAAGACATTGACAGGCATAAACCACCTGCATATTCAAACAAAATGTGAATGCCCGTTTCATTTCTTAGACTTCTAATCATGAAAAATTAAACCGAAGGAGCATAACGTTATCTTTCAAGTTGCAAAATGACTTTTTATCGAATTTTTTGTTAAAATCAACTTACAACTTCAACATGCTATCCATTGTGATTGTTCGAGATAAATTGGTCATCACGAGAGACGGATTAAATATGTAAAATACAACCTGTTCAGAAAGAAGTCTTTATCAAGGGTGTCATTCAAATTTAAATTTGAAGGGCAAACATCATTTTGGACACTTATAAAACATCAAGAACTCACATTGTTCAAATATTTCCTCGCCTCTTCAGGTAAAATACCGATGTAATCGGTAGCAATAAAAGAGCCGACCCCAGTCACCAGAAGCACATTCAGAACCGGAACCGAAGCAGTGACGAAGAGATCCAAGAAACCCATTTTTTTTTCCACCAACAACTCTAATCGACCCTTTTCTGCAAACTATATATATGATAAAATATTAGAACCATCAATGATAAACTAATTTTGAAAAAAATAAACTTTTTACTGGAAATCAAAATTAATATGTGTGAACTATTTAAAAACTAACAAAAAGACACTCCTATAAAATTATTAATAGAACAGTAAAATAAAATTTAGAAATTGGAGGGATGAAAAACAAACCTCAAACTTGGGGATTGAGTCTCCAAGTAAGTTCCTGTGCCTTCTACAGTCTCTAGACAATTGAAAATATAAAAATTAGTCATTTTCAAAATTCCTGAAAATGGGTATGAGAAAATGAAAAGGACAAGAGCACTTTATTGAGGTTTTTCACTCAATGCAAAAAAGAGAGCACATGCATGCAATTTTGCAAAAGGGAAGAACAATACAAACTAGTGGGTACATACTACACATATAGCCTATCCCTCAACTATACTTACCATTGGTAGAGTCAATTGGTTAATTTCTATGTCTATTTGAGACACATAATAAGAGAAAACGGGCATGCGGTAACACTACATGGCCCAAACCGTAGCGACCTCTCACATGAGTGGATGGGGCCTGTTTGCTTTTTTTTTGCAGTTAGCCTCCCAAGCCTCACCCGTACATACGAGAGACATCCCAGTCCCCGTTTCCTCCTACCATTGATAAATTTAAATAGCCAGATTGTTGGATATTTTTTATTTAAAAACTAAATAAAGAGGGAAAAAAAAACGAAGTTTTTATGAAATTTACATAATCCCGTGCACTTTATTGTTTTTGGGTCAAAGCATGCAAGGCATCATTATTTTTCAGTTTCTCTTTTTCATTTAATATTCGATTTCACCTCTTGAATTCCCTTCATTATGTTATAATTACAAATAATAATGAGCTTTTGATGGCCTATCGTTTGAGATGATGCCAGGGAACCAAACGGTTAATTTTTTTCCTTTCTCTATATATTTACCACTTTCAGCTACAAACAAAATATAGGAAAAATATATCATACATTGTTTTAAAGCGCTCTCTGTCTCTCCTTTTCCCATACATATTATTCTTTAATTTTGTAAAAGCTTCTCCAACTATTTGCTTTATATTATTAGGCATTTGAAGTATCGACCGGATCTTACCTCCGGCCGTCCGTGCGTCACCGGGAACTCTGGTAAGGGGGGGTTTTGTATTGCTGGGAGGAAGGATATCTTGGTTGCCTGTACGAGAGGCAGAGTCTTTATTCCTAAGGCAGAGATTAAGATCTCGCCTAACCCCATTGGCGAGAGATTGATTTATCTATCTATCTATTGTTTCATGAATTTTATTTATTTTATATTGCTGAACTAATCCGAATTTATATCTTTATGCTGATTTTTATACAACACTTAGATAGTTTTGTGTTTTGAATATGAATAGAGTTCTAGGCCGGAAAAAGTAAATCATTGATAAGCAATACAGTCTACTTTATATTCACGAAAGAGTTGGTAAGACATGAGAAGTTACACTGATAAATCATAATTTCAATGAATATACAAACAGCATAAGATGGAAAAGGACAAACTCTAAGGTAGGTCCCGTATAAGCTTTGCTTGTAACTCAAGTGGAGAAGTTATGTATCTTTAAGTGAAAAAAGAGTACTCATATGGAATTAACACGAGTAATAAGCAAACTTAGCATACATGCAGTTTCACTTGAGATAAAATTTTAATTAAAAAAAATGAAGGAAAAAACTTTCTATTTTACCCTACAGTTGTCATCTTTGAATGGAATAAAAAAATAACTGCTTGCCATACCTATTGATTTCCTCCACTCTTTCTTGACTTTTATTCTCTCATAACAATAATAAATTTATAAAAAATCCATTATCTATAGACTCCTAATACAACTCAACTTCTTAATTTCCAAATATACATATATTAAAAAAAAAGAATCCAAAATATTCTCATATAAATCAATACATATACAATCTTAAAATTTCTTCTTTTCCTTTTTTCCACTTAATTATGGACGCTTAAAATACATATTAACAAGTGTATTGTTTTCATGTGAGATCATAAAACAAGCTATAAGATATGAGAAATCAAGAAGGAAATTACCAGAAATTATTATCACCAGTGAGAAGATCGATCTCCGCGATTAATGAAGATGATGAGAAGAAATCATGTAAGAGACGATGATACTCAAAATCAAAAGAGAGAATTTAAAGAGTGATATTATTTCTCTGGATCTCTCTTTGGTGTGTTCCTGATGATGAACACAAAGCAAGTGCTTTAGAGGTCGCGATTTTGCTTGGTTTATATATGCAACACTTGGACACACACAGCTGGCTCCTATTGCTCCTCCCCTTTTTCCTCTCTTTTTCAAATTTTGGCATTTATTTATTATTGACATCTTTCACCACGATCTTTTTTGCCTTTTTCTTTTTAAATAAAGGATAGAGTCCAAAGAAAAATAACGTAATACCATCTCGCAAAAGTTTCTTAGAATTTTAAATTTGGACCCACCAATATTTTTGATGTTTTATTAGATAATGATCAAATTAACTTTTTGTGGGTGTATGAGAAATATTAATTCTCATCTAGTCGTCAACTCTTTTCATGAAGACCGCAAAGTGTGAGGTGTTAGGATACGGTGCTAGGATCGCAACATTTACGGACCAAGACGGAATTTAAAACCAGAATTTTTAGAAGCAAGCACCACAACCGAAATCCCAAAATCTTTTTCTCTTTTCTAAAATGAAAATGAGAATAAAAATGAATGATTCATTCTCTCTCTCTCTTCTGCTCTTTTATTACGGAAAGGAACGAGGCTTGTCTATTCATGTGGGCCACACATGCCCATGCCCCTCCCTATGCTAGCGTGCAACTAAAAGACAAGCTTTGTATATGTATCAAATACTTATACAAGTATATGTATCAAATACACATGCAAGGAAAAAGATAGAGAGAGTATATATATCATATACATATACAAAATATATATCCTATACATATAAATAGCGAGAGGATGAGTATGTGTCATATACAATATTCTAGTATGCATCACACACACACAGAGCGCATAAAACTAGAATAAATATCAATATATGTTTTATTAAATCAACAATTGATTTAATAATTCAGCTTTATAATAAATTAGCTGCTATCATCAAACGTCCGATTAATGTACGTGTATCATATATACGTGTTTAATCGAACACCCGCATGTATCACCATACACACTGTATCGTTTCTTCCGAGCGCTCTGTGTGAGACTGTAAAAACTCAACAATACGCTGACAATGAGTTACCGGATCATATTCATAACCCACAAGTATGTCAGCGACACTAGTTGTATATAACGGCTACCCAGATATATGTCGAAAGAAAGGTTGACAAGCAAACTCATCCGTACCTTGCAATGCCTATCAGTGACAATCACCATACAGTTCGGTCTCTTCGTCAAAAAGTGTCGCATACCGGGTGTAGGGATGGATACTGTCAGACTCCCAACAACTCAATAAGTCATGTCGATATCAACTGATAACACTTATCAGTTTATCTCAATCGCCATGGCCAGAGACTTATGGTCATAGTTTATCAAGTACAATGCGACATCAACTTCCTATACCGGGAAAGACGAATCCATCTTGATCACTCACTGCCTTCATGTGTTTCGGAACTTTATCCAACTAAAATCTGTATGCACGGCTCTTTAAAATCGTGGTTGGGTAGCAATCAAAATATAGTGAGAACACACATAAGACATTATGACGATCTCAGGTCAAAAGACTACCACGTACTCATGTCATCAGGGAACTGCTATCTGACAATAGGTATAATACCATTTATGAGTTTTCGGTGAGTCTGTTCGGTATACTCATTCTTCAATGAACACTTGTATACAATGTTTAGTGTCAAATGCCAATGGCTGTGGGACCATAGTCCATGTCGGGATTAAGAAACGTATACACTAGTTTACTATGGGTCTTGATGCCCGGTCTCAATACTCCCATGACTATGAACACTTAAAGATGTGCTTATGTAATATACATGCCCTACTAGTATGATCGCATCATAATCCTGGCAGTCAACCAAAAATCGTATGTTTTTTACCAAAATGTATTAGCGATACATAATAACAAGTAAAATATATACACAAGAAAGATAAATTCAAACCAGATAGTATATTATCATATCGAGTAAGAACGTTCTGTACATATAGATCCAGATACAATTACAATAATTGACTCTAGGACACCTATATCTAACACGGGGATGACTTGCAATGGTTACCTCGTAGACGATATGACACGAGAGCTAAGCCACAAAGTCCCTTGATAGCTATTTTTATCTGTGGTCATGGTTATGCTTCATCACAGGAGCTTTCTCCATTATACATGTCTTAATCGGTACATGAATTTTACTTGTTAAAAAATAAAATAGATATCGATTTTCAGAACTTCCTCAAATTTCGAAATTTAGACACACCAATATTATTGTGCTTTGTTTTTTGGGTATTTCAGTGGATATTATCAAGCTCCTAGCTACTAGAGTAACGATTATAGGAGTATTAAAATCATGATTTTAGGTGTATTTAAACTACTCATATAAGTCGTGAGAATAACAAAAACAAAATTGAACAAGCCAAGAAATTAATGATGATAATTATATTTACGGCCAGCCAAACAAGTTCATCTTTTTCCCCCCTCTCTATAAAACAAATCTGACATTTTAAAAAGTACTTTGAGTAAAGATTACCGACGAAAATACAAAAGACTAAGTATCCTTTCATTTTTTTCTCTCTCTTTCTACAAAAGTGACATCTCGTCATTTTTCTCGTAAAACTCCATACTACTCCAAATGAACCCACTATACGCAAAGCTAACTAACCGTTTGATCTGGTTCAGTACTGATGGAGGTCCTTTTCGGATCTCCGTCAGATGTTGTCTTCTGTCGATCTCCCGGTGGATCTTGGAGGTGATCTCCTGTTGCGTGTGGGTCTCAATGGATTTTGAGGAGATTGGTAGTTTTGAGGGTTTTGCGCCGAGTACCTGCAAGGAAGTCCCGGGTGGTTTGATACCACCGAGGACCCTCCGACGATCAAGATAGCGCAAGATCCGAGCAGAGTAATGGCTAAGTGGGCTCAAAAAAGCTTACTTGGACCCTCTGTGATGGGGGTTTATATAGTGGCGGCAGCACGCAGTAGCAGGCGTGAGAGTCTCGCCGGCAGTTACGCTCCCGATGTCACGCCCGCGTAATAAGCGGATCGCCCGTTAATGGGGATCGTGATGGCGTGGAACGTGGGATGCTGCCGGCGGAGAATCCGCGCATGGCGAGATTTGCGGACCGAGGAAGATGGCCTCGGCGGGAGGGCTCGGGAACGAGCGGGAGAGCCGAGATATCTTGGTCCTGTGGTAGCTCGGGGGTGAGCTGAGAGCCCGAGGAGGCCAATTTGCAGGGGGCTCTGAGGTGAGCCAGCTTGTGCTTGTAGGTCGGGTACAATGGTGGCTTGGTCGGTCCCTGTGGACCCTTTCTTCTGAAATCTGGAACACGTCATTTGTCACGTGTTCTGATCTGGGAGATTGCCAATATAGAGCATCATCAAGTACCGTCCATCCCTTTCACATGATTTCTTTATATCCATGCACAATGGAGCCTAACATAAAAAGCAACCAAGTGATAATTTTATTATATGTTGTGGCAAAGCTTTTTTTCGATAAGGTAATATATATATTAATTTTAACATCATGAAAGTGAATTTGTGAAGTGAAGGCCAAAATGCATGGCACTCGGTTTAAATTAAGGTTGCGCTTGATACATAGAATGAAAGATTACTGCGAATACTTGCATTCCCGAGAATGGGATAACTGGGGATATAATTCCAAGAAATCTTGTATTAACGTGCTTGGTATAGTTTAATCATTTCCGGTAATATATTTATGTGTAGCCGTCGACAGACGGCAAAGCCGGAAGAGGGCCGGTGGATGGCGGCGAGACCGGTGACGAACGGCCGATCGACGGCGGTCCGGTAACAGGAGACAGAGTCGGCCGGTGACAAACTACAGCTGGCCGGCGGCGAACGTCCGATCAGCGGCAGGCCGGCCGGCGAACAATCAGTGATGACCGACGACCAGCCGGCGGACGACCGAGATGGGCAGCGGGGCCGACCGGCCGGCGGGTAACGAGGGAGGCCGACGACGGATGGTCATGGTTTATGCATGTTAGGCAGGAATATTTCGTGGTAATTTACGATAGACACATGTTTTGGAAAATATAATTATCATGAAATGAGATCATTTGATTACAATGATAATTCTTTAATTTTAGAAATATATTTTATATCTAAATAAACGTCGAAATATTTCATGATAATTTAGAATCAATATCTAGATTATCTACTTCCAAAGCGCACCATAGATTGGGTGGTAGCGTTGATGTCGTGCGTTAATTTTGCAGGGACCCGAATCCGCCGCCTTGGGGAAACCTAGTCAATTACGACTGTCCCCTTTCACGTCCCCATTTTCAACCAATCATTTTCTTTTTTGTTTCCTCTGATGTTTTTTCTGATTCTAGTCCCCCTCTAGGACCCACAAAACAATTCTGCCACGTCAACCATGACGCATTTCAGTAAATTCCAAAATGACAAGCCTTTTTGTTTATAATTTGTTCACATATTCATGTGAAATATAAATGGGAACGAAGCCATATACAGTAGTGTTGGATAAATTGATTTATCCAACAAATCTAAACCGTTAATTTTAACTAACGGATAAAATTGAACGGTTCATATTTAACCGCTACTTAAAATAGCGGTTTCTATTTAATAAAAAAAGCTACCGTCCAAACAGTTTCAACACAGTTTCAGCGGTTTAAGGGATTGACATCGAAATTGGGCGATTTTTGCTGTGATTTGAACTGTGATTCTTGTTGGGATTCTCTTGATTCGTGGATTGATCTCATAAGGTAAGTTAATTACTTTAATTAGTATAGGGTTTGCTATTTTTTAGGAGATTTTTGTTAGAGTTTTCAAATGTAAATTGGGGGTTTATATCCTGTGATTGTTGCTGGGTATTCTCATGTTCCTGAATCGATTAAATAACATAAATCAATGGCTTTATTAATTTGGGGTTTGGTCGCAGGGTTTTTTCTTAATATATTTGGGATTTTGAGCGTTTATTATGCAGTTATAATGGCTGGTAAACTCAAATATGCACCCAAGAGGGCTACACCGAAGATGGCTACACAAAAGAGAGCTAAACCGACTCTTCCTCCTCCTCCGCCAAAAAATATTCGAAAAGAAGAACTTCAAGAACATAGCAAAAGAAGGAAAATACAATCAAAAATGTATGTAATCAATCCTATCCAGCCATCAGCATCTCAGACATCATCTATTCAATACAACCCTGGCCCTATGAAGAATATTGTACGGTATAATCAAGCAAATTATATTTCTGAAGCTATTTGGAGTGGTAAAGATAGGGGAAATCTTATTGCACTCGAATCTACGAGTATGTCTATGCAATGGCCTCTGACGAATCAACAGATTAAATTATTAGATGAATAGGGTTTTGGTGAGTATCGTAAAGTTGGCCACCAACAATGTCACGCACCGCTTCTCAAAATACGGAATACGAGGATGAGTAGGCCAGCCATACTCCTACGGTCAATGAATAATCCCGTCGTAGTCATACTTCGGCTTTTAGCATTATATGGTAATCAGTAAATACAGCATAAAGTAAAAGAAATTACAATCACTAGTTTATTACATTTAACCAAAAGAGTTCAACAGGCACAGAGTTTATTAACAAGAGAAATTACTAATCAAAATAACAAGGTCCTTTATTTAAAGCAGGAGACGATAACACTGATGTCGCTGTCTAAATCTCCATGATCTCATAAGGCAAGTCATGTTCTTGAATTGGGTCCACTTCATCCTCTGAATATGCATATTCAGGTCGTCAGGACGATACAATATAACAATGTATAATATGTGCAATAATAATAAACATGAAATAGCAGGCATGGAAATAACGACAAGTGAGTGTGGAATAGTAGGTACGGGTAAACAGTATAACATGTGTATCAGATCAGTAATTAATGGAATGTCCATGTCACTAAACCTATCGACCTTTCAGTCAATTGAAATCGATCGGTGGAAAAGAGTTGTCATGTTTAACAAGGGTCTCGTGCATGCCCGAGACTATGATCCACTGTTACCCAGGACATAACCCTACAGGTATGCCGCTAAACACACGACCTAATATATATATATATATATATATCATCCTCTAAATCGCTAAATCTCGCTAAATGCGAGTTCGATTCCACCATTGATTTTCTCATTTTCTCCAGGTTACAGTATATGTTCAAGTATCAGATTGGTTGTATACAAGTATGTATCACTTTCACGGTTCAAATACGCTTTCATTTATATCGCTTTCACTTTCAATCGCTTGTACACTAATGTACTTGTCACAACCCGATCCAATAACACTTATCACACGACAATGCAATACAGTTATTAGGATATCACAATATATAGTCACTAATCAATGGGTGTAAAGTAATCACACGACATGATAGAAATACATTAAATAAACTTTCACTAAAATGAGGACAGTCGGTGTCATTCAATTTGCAATTCATTATAATTCATACATGCAGGATCAGGTAAAATAATATAAAATACATATAAAGTGGACTCATTTATCCAACCAGTAAAATAGGTTTCGTCTCAATAGGCATCCTGGTTAAAGAGTTATGTTCATTTTAAAACAGATGTATGCTATTGGAATTCCAGTTTCAGAATTGGAAGTCCAATTTCAAACGCAGTTTGCTCTGAATTATATTCAGAATTAAGGACCACTATAGTTCAATAATATCTAGGTTATTCAGTTAAGTTTCCAACGCAACAGACGGATCAGTAATATAAGTTGTATATAGGAATTTATGATCATTCTACGGTTGAGACGTATAAATTGTCACCGCAGAAAACAACAGGACATGCCGATAGTTTAAAATACTTTTAAAATATCAAACAACAACCAATTTTAATGAAACCAGTACCAACAATTATCTAACTTGATTATCTACACAACGATACAGGGTTACACATATTATAAGATTTATACAGGTATATATAGGTGTTTAAAAATAGGAATCGATAAAAAGCACTGCTCTGGACTGCAGTCCAGAACCGTATTTCTCTCCAATTTTCATTATGGTAACATAGCAATATTTAGTAAAAAGTAATATGGCTTTATAGATTGTCCTCATATTTAATACGGACCCAAGAACGTCACAAAAGAATTTATATTGAATTTAATATGAATTTTACGAGGCGACGTATACAGTACAATTCAGGTTTGGTCGTCGCCCAAGTATATAGTACAATTCAGATTTGGTCGTCGCCACTTGGGGCATCATTTCATAAACTAAACTTCGATTTTATGAACTCAAATTATAAGCACTACATGTTAACAGTGAACACATCTATCATAACAAATGGAGAACTTTTAATTTGGTTTTAATTTAAGTGATACATGTCGAACACTCAATATATAAATATACACACACACTAATCATCACCGATTATTAACTTATTATTATAATCTTATATATATAGCATGATTTTAACAAGTGATGGGATTTCACTTGCTGTAGGTCATTAATATAGAAGCGACGGACGTGCAGATCTCAGGAGTCCCATGCCGGCAGCTCGTACCGGGCTATATCGGTCTCATGTTTACAGCTCGTACCGGGCTATATCGGTCTCATGTTTACAGCTCGTACCGGGCTATATCGGTCGCTTGTTCATTCCACAGTTGGGCCCGTGTTTCCTAACCCATGGGGCACCACTCTTGGGTTAGGAATACTCCTGCAGAGGTTGACACACACACTCGAGCTTACGATAGGATAGTTTACCTTTTAGTGATCAGTTAGGTTATGACTTGACCTCTTACATGTTTGTTTCATAGTATCCATGTATTTATTTATATATCTGTTTTGCTTGCGCACTCGGGCTTCACTACATTCATATATTCATGATTATCATACTATACACAAACTTTATACGTTGAGTACTTGCTGGGATGTTCTGACATCCCTGAGATTTGCCATCTCAGGTTTAGAGATAGATTTTCAGGATGAGCAGGACTGCAACGACTACCAGGACTTTGCCGAAAATCAGTAACCCGTAGGTTTATTTTCCTTTCAGTTAGTTTTTAGCATGTGCGCCCTTATGAGACATTAGGACTTGTGTATCTCTTTTGGATCTTGTTTTATTTCGAATCTATTGTATCAGATCTTTATTTGCATCAATTATCTAGTGGACCTATTTTTAGTATTCTTTGTGATTTCATTGCAGCATGATTATCAGTATTATCCCTTTTGGTTTTGGATTTTATTTTTGACAGGTTAATCTAGACAGCCTTATGAGACTATGGAAAGATCTTTCCTTACCGTAGGTAGCACGGCTGGCCTTCGTCGCTCTCCGTATTCCGTATTTTGGGAAGCGGGGCGTGACAAGGTTTTGTTGATATTCGTCTCGACAGAAGAGACAGCGTGACACGTGCGTGGCTAGAGCGCGATACGGGATGCAATGGACATACACTGGCGTTGCGACGGCTATTACGTTGACGACAGTGACAGTTACTGCGACCGAGGCGACAGCTTGGACAACGATGACGATGACTGGAACAACGGCGTTTGCGATGATTGCAAGTGTTTGATGAAATGATGGAGGGCTTGGCTTGAAGCTTGGGGCTCGGCCAAGGAGTGGGTCCGGTCTTCCTCATGTGGGTAGAGGGCCAGGGGCCCATAGCCAAGAAGTGGACGGTGGTGATGGTGACAATGATGGCAATGTGGAAGGGATGCAGGTGGCGATGGAGACTCAGCTGCAAGGGGCTCGGTTGTGCAGTTGGGTAAGAGGAGGTCTTGGTTGTTGCAAGGGGAAAGTGAAGAAGGGTTTAGGTTGATGGGGGTGGCTGTTGACGAGGGAGTCGGCGGGTTCGGAAAGGGATGAGTCGACGGCTTGAGGTGGTGGCAAGATGGTCGGTTTGGGGTGGAGCTTGTAGTTGGGTAGTGGTGTTGATGGATGGAGACAGGAGGAAGTCAGGAGCTCGGGTTGTGGGTTGGTTGTCGAGGAAGACAGTAGTGTTGCGGTGTATTGGAGGTGGTCGCGGCGGTGCTTAGGTGGTGGTGAGGTCGCCGGTGAGAGGACGCGGTGGGTAAAGAGAGGTGGAGGGGGAGAGAGAGTTTGAGAGAGAGAGAGAGAGATAAAGTGAGTGAGAGCGAAAGAGATAAAGTGAGAGAGAGAGAAAGAAATAAGAGGATTAAAGAAGGAATAAAACGAGGAATTAAATTGTTATTATGAGGGAATTTATTGATAATTTTCGGTTGAGATTTGAGGGAGAAAAGAAGAAGAAGAAGAAGAACAGGGAGCGGGGGAGGTCGGGCTTGGGCTGAAGAAGAGGAGATGGCCTAGTGTGGGTTAAGGGAAAGTTTAAAAACAAAAAGAGAAAGAGAAGAAATAATAGAAAAATATTTGATTAATAGGAAAAATAATAAATAAAATAAGTAGGGAAAATATATTTATTTAAATACGAATTTAAGTACAAAAAGGGACCGGTTATTTCAAACAACATAACCTACCATTGATATCGACATTAGTCGAGAGATGGCGACCCAAAACAAACACTTTTCATCTATCCATTGGAAAGGCGTCGATCACTCTTCAAGATGTATCATAGATTCTTGGTCTCCCAGTCACAGGTTCTTTAATTTCTTATGAAGGATGTATGAGTTCCTTCATACATTTTTACGACGTATTAGGAGTTGATCCCTCGAAAGAGAAGAAGAAAGACAATGTTGTACTTGCGACGTGGGTGTATGAGATTTGTCGTATTTGATAAATGGATTGAACGCGCTCCAAGAACATAGTTCATCCAAAATGGCTTCGATTATTGCGCGACGATGAACTCATCTTCACGTACGGTTGGGGGCGGGGTTTTTGTCGTATTTAATAAATGAATTGAACGAACTAGCACTGTCAAATACGAGAGCGATAAAGGATTGTCTTACAGTTTTACAGGTATCGTATTAGTTGTATAATTATTTTCTTTTATCGTAAAAATAATTGTAGCGAATCTAATAATTAATTTTTATTCAGTGTTGGGCATATACTAGGATTTCAGTCATTCGGCCTATCTCCGATACTAGCATCAAGGAGAGTGGACCCTTTGCTAGATAATGGGGTGTAAGCATACATCGATTTCCCTATCATCATAAAACTTTCTACCGGGGCATGCTTGATAATTTGAATGAATTACAGGTAATTACTATTTCATTACTTAATTTAACAACATTTGTTCACTTCTTTATAAATAATGATAAATATTTTCAATCGTTTCTTTAATGACAGTTTACATGAGATCCATACACTGAGTATGTTGGTGCATCCGAAGACTTTTCCTTCTCAATAAATAGTCTAGACTGTTACGAGTTCCTCTCATTGTTTTGATATTGTCCAGTGGAAATATTCCGAAAGGATAATCCGACAGTTTGGCAATATTCAGAGTGTACTCATTAACGTTCAACCTAGACAAACTGAGTAGGAGAAGCCAACCAAGAAGAAACCAATATACAATGTGATTTTGGAATATATCAATTTATGGGACGAAGCCCAAATTGACATCGAAGCAAAAGGAGTTGAATTTGATGTTAGTACAAGAGAAGGTCAGGATGTGACTAGCGATTACTTCGCTTGGTACACCGTTATTACCAGGAAGGTAATACATTCCCCCTCAATCAATCAACTACGATATACGAGCCTAACATCGAGATTAGCCATCAGTTATTTCTCAATTATGTAAGTATTGTTTATGTTTTGTTTTATATCACTTTTAACATATTAAATCCAATTATTGATATTTATTACTTATTATTTGTTGGCGAACTGGGTTGAACTTAATAAATCTTTGTTGGATGACGACAATCTCAAGAGATTACACGAAAAGATCAAAATAGTTCTAAAAGATGGGATTGATGAGAAGGGGGGATGAAGCCTCAAAAAGGGATGGAATTGTCAGGACTGAAAATCCTGAGGTTGAAAATGTTGAGGAGGCTGCTGAAATAAATATGGGGGAGGAGACCGTCGGAAAAAGGTGGGGGAGGAAACTCTCGGGGCTGAAATTCCCAAGGATGAAAATATTGATGAGACGGTTGGAAAAAAGGTAGAGGATGAGACATATAATGAATTTGAGGTTGATTTAAGTACTGCCGATACAAACTTGAACATAGGTTTGGAAGATAAAACTCCCGAAATTGAAGTTATAACCACTCTGAAATCTCTGTAAAGAAGTATTTGTTTGAATATAAAAAAAAGGGTATTTCAGCCTGTTGTAGAGTTATAAGTTAAATTTGTTTAACAAAAGTAAGAAGCAACTTGTAGCTCATTGGTAATGCCTCTACACCGCTGTGCCATAGCCTATGTGTTCGAATCCTCTCAGTCCCAATTATTTTAAAGATTTTTTCTTTTAAATTTTTCGGAAGTCCAAGAGTTGCACGTGCAATTCACGGAGAACCGAAAGGTTTCAGAAAAATCAAATATGCGCAATGAGGAGTAAACACAGATTAATGCATGTGGCACTATTGGATATAGGTGCCCTCAAGCCAATTATCGTAGTTGCGGGAATGCAATTATTGAATTCAAGGAGGGCATATACCAAGAACAGTCTTACTTGAGATGATAATGTGCTATCTGGTTTGTCTTTATCTATCATGTGAATGCGTGATACTAGTTATCACGTATCGCATGTTCATGAGATAAAACCAATAGGATATTTGCTTGACTACTAGGATTATGATACAGATCATACTAGTTGGGCCTGATAGCTTATAAGTACATCCTTAAATGTATCTAGTCGTAGGAGTATCGAGACTGGGCATCGGTACTCTAGTTTAGACTAGTGTATACGTTTCATGACCTTGTATGGGGCAATGGCTGATCTCATAGCCATTGGTGTTTGACATTGATGATTGTATACAGGTGCTCATTTGATGAGTTACACTGGACGGACTCGCCGAGAACTCTTAGATGGTATTATACCAATGTTGTTGGCTATAGTGCCCTCAAGGCAATTATCATAGTCGCAGGCAGGTGATTATGATGATTGAGGGATGACCTATACCGGTAGAACAGTCTTACTCGAGATGATAGTATACTATCTGGTTTGTCTTTATCATCATATACAGTATTAGGTGGCATTACAGATCACTATTACATGTTGATAGAGCCCTTAGGATTCTTGCTTGACTACCAGCAGTATGATGACGATCATATACGTGGGAGCTGGGTGGTCTATAAGCACATCCTTAAAATGTCCCTATTCGTGGGAGTTTCGAGACTGGGTATCGATACCCCAGAGTAGACTAGTGTATACTGATCGAGACCCCGACGAGGGGCGGTGGCCGGTCTCACAAGCCATTGGTGTTAGTTTGTTCACTTAAGATGTATACAGGTGCTCATTGGGTTATGAGTACACCGGATGGACTCGCCGGAAACATACTAGTTGGTGTTATACCTATTGTCAGATAGCAGTTCCCAGGTGACATGTGTACAGGTTAGTCTATCGACCTGAGATCGTCATTTTTCTCGTGTGAGTTCCCACTATGCTTTGATTACTACCCTACCACGGCTCAAAAGATTCGTGCAAATAGGTTTTAGTTGGGTACAGTCCTGAGCCACATGGAGGCTGTCACGCCCCGCTTCCTGGTATACGGCAAAGGGGACGCGACGAGGTCCGCTAAGTATTTACTGTGAAGTAAATACGCTAAGCGTATCTAAGCAATATAAAAGAAATTACACACAAAAGATATAAAAAATAACAACAACTTTATTTATTAACATTCTTTTGTACAATGCATGAAAAGGAAATACAACTGAAGTAAAAACGATGCCTAAACAATGGCATAACAGGAAATTAAAGGTACTGAATGTAAATGTACAATGTCTAGAGCTCGGGGTCTTCGAGGAACTGATCCAAGTCTTCACTGGTGGGCTCGATCTCTGCTGTGTCCAGATCACCTGACGACATTCAAAGAAGAAAGAAATAGAATGTCGTCAGCGAACAGGTCGCTCGGTAAGTCCCAAAGTTAAGGGAGAAATAGAAAAGACAGAATAAGAATGTATATTTTAAAGTTGTATAATATTGTAGAATATTGTGTTAACGCTGTTGTTTGTAGCTTGGTACAGAAGGATACTAGTGTATACGAGAGGGGTCTCTATATGTTAGAGACCAGGGCAAACTGAAACTACAAGTAACCGTTATGCCATGGTACAACAGCAACAGGATTCATGTTAGGTGTCTTAATCTTACTGTCTCGTACCACTTTTAATACCTTCCGTACCAATCTACCCCTTAAACCCCGTAATGTTTTGATTGTATTGTTATATTGTATTGTATAAGTTGTATAGTTGGATGACTGACCGAAACCATGATATCAGTAACGGATGTAAAGGATGTAAACTGGAATCATGTAAATTGAATGTATATCCATAGTTTGGTTCAGTCAAATTGTATAGATTGATAACTGGATTTATGGATTCGTGTGTTCATGTTGAATTGTAATATTGTAAATTTATATGGTACTTGAATCATATTCAAGTCGGATTATAATCAGACTCAAACCCGAGTCAGACAGTAGAAATGTAAATCGAAGTCCTATATTTACTAGGGTCCTTAGGGTAATTTATAGAACTTGAGGGGGTTTTATGTAAAAATACTTTTGTATGGTTTTCAAAATACAACTCAAATATTTAATTATAGTATTTATGTACATACAATAATTTAATGATCAAGATAAATATGTATACATGTTCGAATAGCATGAAATGAGTCAAGTATATTATACGAGTAACTACCAAAAACAATGCTATAAAGAAATATTATATACGACTAATTAATCAATTCGAACGAATGCGGAACATAAACAAAAATATGTCTCTAATTGTTTTGCATGCGTGAGTTCCAGTTTCACCTAAATACGACTACCGGTTTGAGAGATATATCTGTTTTCGTATCGTTGCGCAAAACAGATCAAAATCTATTCAGCACCGTCACATATTTTTAAAACACAGTTTGAGTTAATTTCTATCAGGTTTCAGGTTACGAAGATTAGAAAATTGTAGGTATTTTGATGTACTTATCCAAAACACTAAGATTCATACGATTTGGATTTCTGAAGCTCCAGTTATGATCATTTTAATATCAGCGTTTAAAACAGAAATTCAGATTTCTGGACAGCAACTATATATTGTATTGCAAATCCTATATCGGGGTGTTTCATGCATTTATAAGTAATCAAATATACATAAAATTATAGTTCTATAAATTGTGCATCTAAACATCTAAATTTTGTCATGAACGGACATCAGGAGTTTGAGTTATGTCTAATTTAAAAACAGTGTGCGAATAAGGACAGATTCTGTCCAGATCCGTCACTTAATATTGTAACGCAGTTTTATTTATCTTAGATGGGTTTTCAGTAAAACTATTAAACTAAGAAAATCTAGATCATTTGATGTAGATATCAAAAACACCTGAGTTTTCTCAATTTGGATACCGGTATACCAAGTTATGTGTCCTAAAAGTTGACCGATAACTGCAGTTTTCTGTTTCACGATCAGTGAATAAAAACGATGTAATTCCTAAACCGTTATGCGGTTCGATCTAAATTTTTTATAGCGTGTACAAAATAATATATTCTATTATATGTAAATTTCCAGAAATTTTCAGAATTAAAAATTAATTTATAAAAATTATTTTAAAACTAAAGGTATTGATATGTCATATGTGAGAATGAGAAAACCATGGTATTTATTTGTAACTTCATTTTCTTTAACAAAATATAAATAAATTAATTTTAAATATACCGACAAATGATATATCGTAATTGTTCTCCGCAATTTTAATATATGAATTTCTAATAGCGACAAAACTGATACAATACTTATTTTTCTAAGAACTTATATGTGAGTGTATATCATGCCATATCATTTTCCTCTAGATTTATTCCATTATTAATTATGTTAAATCTAAATGCAAGACATGAAGGAAATATATAATTCAATTAAACGACAACGTAACTTGAATAAGAGGCAATCATTAATCTAATCGAAATTATATAAGTATATATGTGTGTTTTGATGCGTTTCCAATATTTATATATGTAACAATACTTTTATCTATTGTAAACATTTTAATGATACTTTTTTTTATCAATGTAAGAACTTTCTGAGGTATGAATAGCAAATTTTTCCTTTCCATGCGTTTATTTTATCCTCTTCACACATACATGAGTGCATACGCGTCGGACGCTTAATTGGATGTAAATCAAATTTTCTTCTTATTGCCTTGTATAATATGTGATTGACGTCCGTGGGTTATGCATTTTTGTTTTGACTTGGCGAAAAGCAGTTTACGTACTCTTGAACAACATCTCGATTTCGACGGCATGTAATTTTGGCAAGTGCGGCTTGTAGATAATAAGTAACAGTTCGTCTTAAGCTCTTTGTAGAGTAGCGATGACTTAGGAAACAGGTTCAGATCTGCCGCCCAAGACTTTTCAACTTTATGAGCCGTGAGGGTCTCATAAAGACTTTTCTCCCTACGCGTCGAGAGGATCTCGTAGGTGTATTTTCTTCTTAGGAATCGTGAGGATTCGTAAGTGTGCTTTCTCTTGAGAGTCGTAAAGATCCCGTAAAAGAATTTTCTACCTTACAAGTCGAGAGGACTCATAAGTGGTTGATGAGTTGACTTGTTCCTGAGTCGAAGCGTTACTTCGACGGGGAGGTTGAGGATCGACTTTCTCCGTTTTCTACGGTGTTGGGGGTCGACTTTCTCCGTTTTCTACGGTGTCTGGGGTAGACTTTCTCTGTTTTCTACGGTATCGGGGGTCGACTTTCTCCATTTTCTACGGTGTCGGGATCGACTTTCGGTTGTCTGTGAACCGCAGAGTCTTGGAACTGGGGACATTGTCGTGGCTCCGATTGGTAGTGTCACGTTCGTATTCTGCTGGAATGAGGAGGAATGCCGTTGTGAGTCTCCAGACTGTAGATGTCGCCGTCAAGATTTAACTCTCCGTTTGAAAGAGCCTGGTGGGGAAATGTGGTTCTCTTTTTGTTTATGCTCATGGATTGTATATAGGGGTCGGTATGGACTCGCCTGTAAGGCAAAAGTTTCATTTCACATATATTTTTTTTATTTTCATTCCGCGATGCTCTATCATTTCTGCTTTTTTATCGCGAAAGTCGCGATTGCCCAATCATTTTGGCTATTTTTCGCGTTGCCCAATCATTTCGGCTGTTTTTTTTCCTTTTACTCGCTGCTTTTTATTGCGAGTTGCCCAATCATTTCAAGTATTTTTGTATGCATATATTTTACTTGCTGATTTTGTTGCAAGTTGCCCCATCATTTCGGCTATTTCATATGCATTTATGGCTCGCTGACTTTTGCCGTGAGTAAGGGACTTAGGATCTGATACCGATTTAGGCATCAGCATCGCTACAACTGGGATATTGGCAGGAGCGAATCATCATCTGCCTTTGTCAATTTAAACAAAGATGGCTTAGCAAACAGGGTTAGAATCCTGTCGACTAAGGCTTTTGACTTCATGAGCCGTAAGGGTCTCATAAAGGTGTTTCTCCCTACAAGTCGTGAGGATCTCGTAGGTGCATTTTCTCTTTAGCAATCGTGAGAATTCTTAAGTGTGTATTCTCTTATAAGTCGTAAGGATCTTACAAGAGTATTTTCTCCTTATAAGTCGAGAGAACATACAAGTCATCAAATGAGGGCATTCATTGTCGTTGGTGGGACTCGGAAAGGAAATGATTATTTGCGCCCGTGGATTGTATATAAGGGTCAGTATTAAACCGCTTGTAGGGCAATTTGAGAGATATGACGACTTAAGAACGGGTCTATATCCCTGTAACTTAAGGCTTTCGAATCTTATGAGCTGTGAGGGTCTCACAGGGGGATTCTCCTTACGAGTCGTGAGGATCTCATAAGTGTATTTAACGAGGTTGCGCCCTTCCGGGTTTCCACAAACTCGGCGGTAGCCCTGCTGTTTTTACTCACGGCGCCCTTTCGGGTTTTCATCTGTGCCCATTTTGCTTGTGGACATACGTTTTTTTTGTTTTTTTTAAACGAGATCGCGCCCATCCGGGTTTTCACAAATTCGTCGGCAATCCTGCTGTTTTTACACACGGCGCCCTTTCAGGTTTTCATCCGTGCCCATTTCGCTTGTGGATATATCGTTTTTTTTAGCGGGGCATTCCATTAGGTTGTAGGACTTGTTTGTAGGCCCCTTAATATCCTTCCGACCTTTTGAGAAGAAAGGACTATTCTACACAGAGATTCTTCCGCCAGTGAGGAATATGCCCCCTGTGTATATCTCGGGGGGAACGAGTACCCACGTCGTCGCTATTTTGGCGACAGGTTGCTTCAGAGCCGCTTATTTTTGTTTAGCGTAGGCGACAAAACGCCATCTTACCTCCACTTTTCACTCGTCATCATCGGATGAGAAAGAGTGTTGACCCATTTGATCCAATCGAGCCATTTTATCCATGAGTTTTTTGGAAGGTCGTCGGCTTGAAGAGGGCCATATACGAGGATGCTTTTTGAATTTGGGTCAAGAGTGGCTATGAACATTCCCACAGCTGCCGCTTTGTCGATACGTTGCTTGTATTTGACCAGAGATTTCGCCATCGGGTAACATATTGATCCCAAGTCTCATTCGGTCTAACCCTTTTGTTGACCAACACCGTCACGGTAGTATGTTCGTTCTCATTAGCAAATCCCTGACAGAAGAGCATATCCATTTCTTTGAAGCTCTTCATGAAATCATTTGGGAGTTCCACATACCATTCAAAGGCAATGCCCCCAGACAGCTGACGAACAGTCATAGGAGGAGTATATCATTTTCTCCAGTATTGCCGCACATGGATTTAAATCACGCAATGTGCTGGCGAGGATTCCCAGTTCCTTTGTGCATGTGGAACGTTGGAAGTGTGTACTCTGGCAGGTAGTGTATTTAATCGTACCATGTCGGATACGGTCGACCGGTCTTGATTGATCTATTTGCGGCTTCACTGGCGTAGTGAGTCTTGATTTGCTGAGCGGCATATTCATTCAGCTTTGCTTTTGAGAACATTTCCTCTTCGGCCGTTGATGAGACTCGTAGAGGATTTGAAATGTCATCCTTGTCTTTAAGAGTGACTACCGGCAGTTCATTCGCTTGTGGTTCCAATTGAACCATCATTCCAGCCATATTCTGAATCAGAAGGGCCATCTGGTTCATTTTAGTGGACATTTATGCCGCTTCTTCATCTCTCCTTTTCAGAGAGCGCTTTAGGAAATCAATATCCGACTCCTTCTCTATTCTTTCTTCGGGTGTGTCCTCGGGACTTTCCTTAGGCGATGGATTAGCGTTTGCTGCCGCCTGAGCGAGCATATCCTGCAACTATTCACGTTTGCAGTTGAACTTTTGTTAGGGACCGAGTTTGAGGTCGGTGACTAGTAGAAGCTCGAACTTTGTCTTTGGAATTCACCACATAGACTGTGTGAACTATCATACCCCCAGGCTTGGGGTGTTTGGAGTTTTGGCCTTTGGAGTTTGCTTCGGGCACTTGAGCTTTATTGGGCCTCTCTTTTTTGTGAAAAGCCACTTTGGTTTTGGGAGGAACCGCTGTATCAGGATCCGTCTTGGGGTGAGCCCCCTTCACCTGCTTCCACACCTTATATATAGATGAGGAAAGTTGTCTCAGGGAGCGAACTGGTTTCTGCTCTCGTGGGATATCCATGGGCTACGGAGACTTCTTCAATATTGCGGTAGGAGAATTTTGTCTGAACCTTTGCAACAGTTTGAATCTATTCCCAGTTGGAACAACAACATTCACCACTGGGTTTGAAACAGGACCATACGGGGAACTGCCCCCAGCTCATTTTGTATGATGCCGATATCAACGTTGACCGTTTCTTACGGCCGGGATTTGATTAGCTTCAGGATTTTTCTAAGTCTGCCCCCTGTTTCCTTTGAGAGTTTGAATATTCTGCCCCCTGCGTTGACCTTGTTCCTTGGCAGGTGTTAGTTGTTTGAGGACTGATTTCGTTGGCAAAGCTGCAATTTGGGGAACCAGCATGTGGAAGACAGACTTCCTATGGGCTTCCTTCATCGGCGTTGAGGCACCGAGAGTGG
The DNA here is from genome assembly GCA_030015575.1 of Agapanthus africanus. Classification (NCBI taxonomy): domain Eukaryota; kingdom Viridiplantae; phylum Streptophyta; class Magnoliopsida; order Asparagales; family Amaryllidaceae; genus Agapanthus; species Agapanthus africanus. Next base: position 421,679,633 of record CM057351.1, read on the forward strand.
GAAGTAGGAGTATCGACCCAAAGAGAAACCCGTTGATTTCTTAAAGAGCTAGATTGCAGAGATTTGAGATTGCAAGTGGCCCATACTTGACTCCACCGGATACGACAGAGCCTGAGTTGTTAGGGTGAGAGCAAACGCCATTCTTCACAGAGACGAAACGCCGGCTTCAGTATCCCCTCCCAGAAGGGCAACCACAAACATATATACCGCGATTATTTGATCGCGGAACAAAACACGACACACGAAGTGTGGAGTGGAAAGAGGAAAATGTCCCACCAGGCGTGCCAGAATCTGTTCGCCGAAAGACGCGACCGAGACGTCGGGACGTCAGGTCTGAATTTTGGGGGCAGATACTATTTGGTTTTATCCGTCTACCTTTCCGAAGATGCCAAGTTGATTTATGGCACCATGTATCGGAGGTTTAGACGGATGCGGCCGATGTAGCAGACTTCGTCAGATTCCCCTCATTTGAGGGTTTTTTTTATTGTGGGGACGCTCTTCCCTGCAGGCGCAAGCCCCTGCAGTTAATTACGCTACCGCATCGCGGTAACCACTTTCTCCTTCTCCAGATGGTCACTTCGTGTTGTGTGTTTTTGTTTTGTTTTTTGGTTGCCCGTGGATTGTATACGGATACTAATTTATGTTGTCGCCCGTAGGACGTGGATTAGTCTAAATCCGTATTTTCTTAGATTTGGTTTTGGGTTGGGTTTAAGGATCGTTAATCTCATTTGAGACTAAGATCAACTTAAACGATTGTTAAGAATACGTTAGTCTAATTTTATACTAAGATCTATTTAACAGGATCATTTAGATCCAACAAAAGAGCATTTGGACTCTATTGTTTTAGTTTAGGGACATTGCGGTCCATTGGGTTTAAGGACATCATAGTCCGTGACAGTTTAAAGACGTCATAGTCTGTAAAGTTTAAAGACATCATAGTCTATGAGTTTAAGGACCCCACAGTCCATAAAGTTTAAGGACGTCATAGTCCATGAGTTTAAGGACCTCACAGTCCATAAAGTTTAAGGACATCATAGTCCAGTTTAAAAACGTCATAGTCTGTGTGCTTTTGGTTCAACCGTTTGGGGATACACCAAAAGTTATTGGTTATTGGGACCCTCCATCTCTCTGAAAACGTTGAAGAATTACAACGACATATATCAGAGGTACGAAAAGATGTAACCTTGAACCAATGTTGGTTGGGAGATCTGTAGTCAAGTTTGGGACTACGATCAGTTAAAAAAATTTATGAGCATATGAGCTCAATTAATCTAAATGAGGGATCTGTGGCCAAGTTGGGCTCGACCCGCTCAGTTAAAATGTCGAACATTTAGCAATGCTGAACATTCATTATAGCTCTGGGGCTTTTATTTAAAGAACATTTTATGTTCCCTCAGCGCACTCGTGAGGAGCACGTGGTGCGCTTGGCGCTGAGCGCCAGTTAATGAGTGCAGAACACTCCTTGTGAAATAGCGCACACGTGAAGAGCACGTGGTGCGCTTTAATGAGTACAGAGCGCTCCTTGTGAAATAGCGCACACGTGAGGAACACGTGGTGCACTTGGCGCTGAGCGCCAACCTTGAAGCGCTGGGCGCTTCTTTGAATTGGAGCGCTAGGAGCGCTGTGGCGCTGTGCGCCAGTTTTAGAGCGCTGAGGCGCTTCTTTGAATTGGAGCGCTAGGAGCGCTGTGGCGCTGTGCGCCAGTTTTAGAGCGCTGAGGCGCTTCTTTGAATTGGAGCGCTAGGAGCGCTGTGGCGCTGTGCGCCAGTTTTAGAGCGCTGAGGCGCTTCTTTGAATTGGAGCGCTATGAGCGCTGAGGCGCTTCTTTGAATTGGAGCGCTAGAAGCGCTGTGGCGCTGTGCGCCAGTTTTAGAGCGCTGAGGCGCTTCTTTGAATTGGAGCGCTATGAGCGCTGCGGCGCTGTGCGCCAGACTTGGAGTGCTGAGGCGCTTCTTTAAATTGGAGCGCTAGGAGTGATGCGGCGCTGTGCGCCAGTCTTGGAGCGCTAAAGCGCTTCTTTTTAATTTGGAGCGCTAAGCCTCCTTTTTAGGCAATTTTGATCAGTTCTGCGCTCTGAGAATTAAATTATCGTTTATAAGAGACCTTGTCTCATGGGTCTAAGAACAAAGTTCTTATTTTTATAGGAGACGTTACAATCTCTTATTTTTTGTGAAAAGCTTTGCCTTTATGGATCTGTGTTCTTAAGAGAATTGAATTCTTCTTCCCCCCTTTTTATGATGAGATGTTATGATCTCTTTTGTGAAAGAAGTCTGTCTCATAGATCTATGATCAAGAAAAAAAAAACTAAGTTCCTCTTCATTTGATGAGATATTTTGATCTCTCTATTTTATTTACCTTGAAAAAATTCTTCTTCTTCCGAGAGCTTGCTCTTCTCTCTGAAATTTCTCAAAGTTTGTGTGTGGGGAGGGGGGGGTTTCTCTATGCAAGACTTGAAGTTTTTGGTCCTTTATATAGGGGAGGATGATTTGTTGAATCGGTTAAGAAAATCTTTTCTCTGATTGATTTGGGGATGTTTCCCACCGTTGGATCTTTGATCTAAGGGGTTTTGTTTTATAGAAGGCAATCTTCTTGTTTTTAATAAAATTGGAAAAATATTTTCCCATACAGAATTTATTCTTTATCTTGGCTGAGATTCGTCCGGTACTATTGAATCTTGTTGTTCTACAAAATCTTCAGTTATAGTTTGTCCTTCTGGAATTTCTTCCAATTCTACCGTGCTCCCACTTATTTCTTTTTCAAGAAACAACCTTTCAAAAAATGTGGCGTGTCGAGAGACAAAAACCTTTTGTTCATCGACATGGTAGAATAGATATCCATTTGAATGCCTGGGATATCCAACAAACTTACATAAAACTGATCGTGCCTCAAGTTTGTCCGGATTCTGGTTTTTTACATAGGCTGAACAACCCCATATCTTAATCCTTTTAAGACATGGTCTTTTATTACTCCATATTTCATATGGAGTTTTAGGCACAGATTTTGATGGAACCTGATTCAACAGATACGGTGCGGTTTCAAGCGCAAGCCCCCAGAATGAAAGAGGCAACTCAGGATTACTCATCATGGAGCGAACCATATCCAATAGGGTACGATTCTTCCGCTCCGATACACCGTTGTGCTGTGGTGTGTAAAGAGGAGTAAGCTGAGAGAGAATACCATTCTCTTTCAAAAAGTCCCTGAATTCCGTACTTAAGTACTCCCCCCTCTATCAGATCGGAGGATCTTAATACTTTTGCCAATCTAGTTCTCTACTTCCTTTCTGAATTCTTTGAATTTCTCAAAAGCTTCAGATTTATGTTTCATAAGATACACATATCCGAATCTAGAGAGATCGTCAGTGAATGTGATGAAGTACGAGAACCCACCCCTTACATGTATAGACATCGGACCACATACATCACTGTGTATGAGTCCCAAGAGCTCTGCTGCTCTTTCTCCATACCCGGTGAACGGAGATTTGGTCATCTTTCCTTTGAGACAAGACTGACAAGTTTCATAAGATGAAAATTCGAATATATTCAAGAATCCATCTTTAAGTAATTTACTTAGTCTTTTCTCTCCGATATGACTAAGTCTACAATGCCACAAGTAGAATTCGTTCGTATCTGAACTTTTCCTCTTGCGCGTGTTTTGTATATTGAGAACTGTATTCTGATTTAGAACATAGATACCATTACACAGTGTACCTTCTGCAACCAATACCTTATCAAGGTAAATATTCATGATATTTCTATCAAGGACAAAGTTATATCCATCTTTATTGAGTAAAGAAACTGATATGATGTTGCATAACATGGAAGGTTGTTCCATGATTAAAAATCAGGAAAAAGCTTCAGAAGAAGCATCACGTGCTCACACGTGACCAGTGGTCACGTGTTGGCACGCGATGGTTAAGCAGCGGCCAAAGAACAGAGCGCAGAAGAAGAAAAGCCTATTCCAGGGGTCACGTGCTTACACATGACCAGGGGTCACGTGCTCACACATGACCAACGGTCACGTGGCCACACGTGACCGGTTTTAAAAGCCTTATTCTTTAACAGAATTAAATTCTGAGGAGAGTGTTCCCTTCCGAACGGTGGCCAAGACATGGACGTCTTGCCTGAGATTCGGGGCAGATGCTAATTGGTGCTATCCGTCCACCTCTCCGAAGATGCCAAGTTGATTTATGGCACCGTGTATCGGAGGTTTAGACGGATGCGGCTGATGTAGCAGACTTCGTCAGATTCCCCCTCGCTTGAGGGGTTTTTGATTGTGGGGACGCTCTTCCCTGCAGGCGCAAGCCCCTACAGTTAATTACGCTACCGCATTGCGGTAACAACTTTCTCCTTCTCCAGATGGTCACTTCGTGTCGTGGGTGTTTGTTTTGTTTGTGGTTGCCCGTGGATTGTATACGGAGACTAATTTATGTTGTCGCCCGTAGAACGTGGATTAGTCCAAATCCGTATTTTCTTAGATTTGGGTTTGGGGTTTTGGTTTGAGGATACGTTAGCCATATTTGAGACTAAGATCAACTCAAACGTTTGTTAAGGATACGTTAGTCTAATTTGAGACTAAGATCAACTTAACGGGATCGTTTAGATCCGACAAAAGAGCGTTTGGAGGCTCGATTGTTCCAGTTTAGGGACATGGTGGTCCATTATATGTATGGCCGTCGGGACCCGTCACCTCTCTGACGTCGTTGAAGGATTACAACGACAGATGTCAGAGGAGCTCAGAGATATACCCTTGAACCGAAGTAGATTGGGGGGATCTATAGTCCAATTTGGGACTAAAGTCTGTTTGAAGGTTTAAGGATGCGTTAGCCATATTTGAGGCTAAGATCAACTTAAACGGGATCGTTTAGATCCGACAAAAGAGCATTTGGGGCTCTATTGTTCCAGTTTAGGGACATGGTGGTCCATCTCCAGTTTAGGGACATGGTGGTCCACCTCCAGTTTAGGGACATGGTGGTCCAATACCAGTTTAAGGACATAGTGGTCTATTGAAATGTATGGTTGTCGGGACCCATCACCTCTCTGAAGACGTTGAAGGATTACAACGACAAATATCAGAGGAGCTCAGAGATGTACCCTTGAACCAATGAGTTGGTTGAAAGAGCAGATGTGCTCAGTTCAAGATGATTTGAGGACTTATGGCCAATTTGGGCTAAGTCCAATTGTGTTTGAAATATTGGCTCTCTGTTGGTCCATTGAAGGAGAGGCTTTGCCTCTAGAAACTTAGCCAATTGGGCTAAAGCTAGTGTTAAACACTAGAGGTCAACAGTGTTGAACACTGAGAATAAGATTAACAAGTTAGTGTTAAACACTAAAAGATAATCAGTGTTAAACACTAGCAACAGGGGTTTCAAATTAGTGTTAAACACTAAAGCAAATCAGTGTTAAACACTGGTAATTAGAGATTTCAAATTAGTGTTTAACACTAAAGCAAATCAGTGTTAAACACTGGGAACAAAGTCTTCAGATTAGTGTTAAATACTAAGGAGAGAGGGGTCACGTGTGGACACGTGAGAGCGCCCTGATTTCCCTTATTTTATTCTGTAGATCAGTGTTTAACTCTTTTAATTCTGACGGCTATCACGTGTGAGCACGTGATGGAGGCCCCCGCTCTGGTCTGTTAGAATGCTCATTAGGGGTCACGTGGTGACACGTGAGGGCGCTCTAAATGTGGAGCCAGATCTCCTTTGTTTTATCCTCAAATCTACGAATAAGTGTTAAACACTTTTATTTTTATTTTAGAGCATCACGTGTTGGCACGTGATGGGGATCTGTGCGCCAATTGTTAAAGCATTTGCTGAGGGGTCACGTAATAACACGTGAGAGCGCCCAAAGCTTTCATTTCCTTTGCTTTTTCTTTCTGCGTTTTGGAAGTCACGTGGAGCACGTGATGACATCAAAAAGTGGGGCCAGATCCCCTTTATTTTGTTCTGCAAACAAGTGTTAAACACTTTTAATTTTCATAGCCATCACGTGTGGGCACGTGATGTATACTCATGCCCTGATTTATTAGAACATTTTTTAGGGGTCACGTGGCGTCACGTGAGAGCGCCCAGAATTGTTTCTGCCTTTGCTTTTGTTCCATATATAATGAGGGTCACGTGGGAGCACGTGAGGCATTGCCTCAAAGCTTTCCTCTTCTCATTTTGGGGGGTCTGTTCAGGGGTCACGTGGGGCACGTGACCCTAGTTCTTTTCATGAACAGAGATCTTTTAAGAATTGAATTCTCCTTATCTTTAAGAATTAAATTCTTATTTAGGGTAAAACCCTAATTTTGATTCTGGAGGAATTAAATTCCTATTTTGAAAGAATTAAATTCTTATTTAGGGTAAAACCCTAATTTCTTTGTAAAGGAATTAAATTCCCAGATATGTAAAAAAATTAAATTCTCGATTAGGGTTAAACCCTAGTTTTATTTTAGAAGAATTAAATTCTCAAAACTCAATTCCCCTTCTAAGTTTAGGATCTGCATGGCAGGATCTCGACCCGATGAGAATTAAATTCTCAACTTATGGGGAGATGTGCTCTGTGCAGATCTTCAACCAGAAGAAAAACTAAGTTCTTTTTTGTATAAGAGTTAAACTCTTGGATTTTGAAAATTAAATTCTCTTTATTGAAGTTTTGATCCTTTTTCCCTTCTCACCTAGGGTTTTTCTTTGTTGAGAATTAAATTCTCCTTTCTTTTCTTCTCTGTTGAGAATTAAATTCTCCTCTTTCTGTTTTTCTTTCTCGCAGGTAGATCCCCCTCTCTTCTTTTCTTGGCTCCTATTTATAGGAGAAGGAAAAGAATCAATTTGTTTAGCAAATCTCTCATTGAAAGATTTGATTTGATTTCATAATTAATATAATCTTTTAGATCATTAAGTGAATTTTATTCACCGTTGGATTTTAGATCCAAAGATATTCTGTTTGTTATTTCGGTGAGATTTGGGGAGATCTTTCCTTATTTAAGATTTTTTCCTAAATTGGTGATTTTTAATCACCCTTGGATTTTTAATCCAACGGTCCCCATAATCCTTTTCCATTTGGAAAGATTTAGAAGCTTTTAGAATTTAATTCCATTAACTGCAAGGCTTTCGAAACCAGTCACGTGCTGACACGTGATCCTTGGTCACGTGTGAGCACGTGACCCCCAATTGAGTTCTTTAACGGCCGCTTGTTTATGCTTCAGTTTTAACCATCACGTGTCAACACGTGACCATTGGTCACGTGTGAACACGTGATACCTCATTGAGATAACTTCTGATTTTTAATCAGGGAACAGATTTTAGAATTTAATTCTATTCATTATTTCAGAGGCCTTAATAGCCCATCACGTGTCTGCACGTGACCCATGGTCACGTGTGAGCACGTGATGCCCCATTGGGGTCTTTTCTGAGTTTTTATTATATTAACTCCTCCAGCGGGTTCTTAAAGGTCCATCACGTGTGGACACGTGATGCCTCATAATTTTTGATCCCGGATGAATTATGAGGCCCATAATATATCAAATCGAAGGGTTTTTCGAGATGCTTTCAATACCATCAGAATTTAATAGTTTCTCCTTCGGGAGTTTATCAAAATACAAGCCGGAAGATACTGATTCGCATTTCCTTAAGCGTATCGCTGCCATTTGATACCTTGGACTCCTTTGCGCAGAAATTTTTGGCGGGAACAAATGCCCCCCTACTTTGCCCACGTAAGTATGTACGTGGGTGAAGTAGTGCAGAGTTATGCATAACGTATGACCAGTTTCGGGTTGGTATACATCTTTCAGAATCTTGATCTGAGAAGATAACGAGCGGACACAAGCGTCGTCATTTATCATTGACTCAAATCTCGATTCTTAAGAGATATAGTTCCAAACTCTCAACTCCATGAGCCGCACCCTTTTATTTCTTTATGTCTTAATCTGGCGTGAAGTAGTTTATACGCTCATGAGTAACTTCTCCATTTCAGTGGCATGCATCTTTGGCAAGTGTGGCTCATAGATGGTCCATCTTGACCTCTTTGCAGGGCGGTGATGGCTTAGGAGACAGGGTTAGGATCTGCCACCTAAGACTTTTCAACTTTATGAGCCGTGAGGGTCTCATAAAGACTTTTCTCCCTACGAGTCGTGAGGATCTCGTAGGTGTATTTTCTCCTTAGGAGTCGTGAGGATTCCTAAGTGTGTTTTCTCTTATAAGTCGTAAGGATCCTATAAGAGAGTTTTCCCTTTTACGAGTCGAGAGGACCCGTAAGCGGTTGTTTCCCTCCTTGCCGAGATTCGACTTTGGAGAGTGTGACCCGTGGATAGTATGCAAGAGACCGTTTTGGGCCGACTTGCAGGGTCCCAGTGCTTAGGAAACAGGTTTTTTAATCCCCACTGCCTAAGGCTTTATCTCATGAGTCGAGACGAATCGAGAAGTTCTCGCAAAGACATCAATTTCCTCACGAGTCGAAACGGATCGAGCAGATCTCGCAAGAATATCCTAACGTCACAGTTAACCTCTGCTCTTTACGACAGAAGTCCGTTAGGGTCTGTGGTACTTAGGGTTTTGGCCGTCGTACCATCGCATGAGCTGATATATTTTTCGATAGGCAATTGTGCTGTTCGAGTAGCCCTGCGACTGCCGTGTCTCTGATCCCTTCGGGGGCTGGACAAGACGTCTTCAAGCAATCCTCCTTGGTAGTTTGACCGTCGGAAGAGCAAGCGCTAGGAATTTGCCATGCCGCTTTTTACTTGAGGTTAGGCTCATTTTGGAGAGCCCCGATGAGTCATAACCACTCCGCGCTGGTGTGGGATGATCTCCGATAGTCTTTCAGGCTTTATATGACTTGCCGTTAAGACCCTGAAGCTAGGAATTTGGCCTTTGCTTCGTTTTCTGGCATTGCGTCCTCTGTATCGAGACGAATGTCGTGGTGGTGACCACTCGTGCTGGTGCGAGATGATCTCCGATTGTCTTTCAGGCTTTATATGAGTTGCCGTCAAGACCCCGAAGCTAGGAATTTGGCCTTTGCTTCATTTTCTTTGGCGTTGCGTCTGCTGTGTCGAGACGAACGTCGAGGTGGTGACCACTCGGCACTGGTTCGAGATGATCTCCGATTGTCTTTCAGGCTTTATATGAGTTGCTGTCAAGACCCTGAAGCTAGGAATTTGGCCTTCGCTTCGTTTGCTTTGGCGTTGCGTCTGCTGTGTCGAGACGAACGTCGAGGTGGTGACCACTCCGCATTGGTTCGAGATGATCTCCGATTGTCTTTCAGGCTTTATATGACTTGCCGTTAAGACGTTGAAGCTAGAAATTTGGCCTTCGCTTCGTTTGCTTTGTCATATGTGAATCCTGTTGGAGGAAGAACGCTGTCGTGACATCTCGTCTGCTGTATCGAGACAAACGTCGAGGTGGTGACCACTCCACGCTGGTGTGGGATGATCTCTGATGGTCTTTCAGGCTTTATATGACTTGCCGTTAAGACGTTGAAGCTAGGAATTTGGCCTTCGCTTCGTTTGCTGGCATTGCGTCCTCTGTATCGAGACGAATGTCGCGGTTGTCTCTAGGTTGCTGGTGAACCGTCGAGGTCTGGAACCAGGGATTTTGCCGTGACTCCTTTCGGTGATGTTGCGTCTGCTGTGTCGAGACGAACGTCGAGGTGGTGATCACTCCATGTTGGTGTGAGATGATCTCTGATTGTCTTTCCGGTTTTATATGACTTACCGTTAAGACCCTGAAGCTAGGAATTTGGCCTTCGCTTCATTTGCTTTGTCATGTGCGAATCCTGTTGGAAGAAGAACGCTGTCGTGATATCTCGTCTGCTGTATCGAGACGAACGTCGAGGTGGTGACCACTCCACGCTGGTGTGGGATGATCTCTGATGGTCTTTCAGGCTTTATATGACTTGCCGTTAAGACGTTGAAGCTAGGAATTTGGCCTTCACTTCGTTTGCTTTGTCGCTTCCGAATCCTGCTGGGGGAAGAACGCTGGGGTGACATTTCATCTGCTGTATCGAGACGAACGTCGAGGTGGTGACCACTCCGCGCTGGTGTGGGATGATCTCCGATTGTCTTTTAGGCTTTATATGACTTGCCGTCAAGACCCTGAAGCTAGGAATTTGGCCTTCGCTTCGTCTGCTGGTATCGCGTCTGCTGTATCGAGACGAATGTCGCGGTGGTGATCACTCCATGTTGGTGTGAGGACCAGGATCCGCTCTGGACATTTACCACGGGGTCAAAGAGTGACGTTATCCGCGTTCCACGTAACCAGGAATTTTGCACTAGATGCTTCACACGGGTTCACTGCCGTGCTCGGCGAGGACTAGGCTCCGCTCTGGATGCTTCACCCGGGTTCACTGTCGTGCTCTGCGAAGACCAGGATCCTCTCTGGACGTTTTCCACGGGGTCAAAGAGTGACGTTATAAGCGTTCCACGTAACCAGGAATTTTGCTGATTGTATCTGCATTTCACGGGATGGAGGTTTGACTGTTGGCGATATGTATACCACCGAGCCATGGAACTGGGAGTTGCCGCTGTTCCGTTTAGCTTAGCGTTGTGTCCGTTGTTACGAGACGAGTGTTGAAACGATCTCCAGGTCTCCTTTGGCCCGTCGAGACTTGGCTTCCTTTTCTGATGAAACCTGGGGGAGAAGTATGATCCCTTTTTTGTTTACGCCCTTGGATTGTGTACAGGGTGTGATGGAACATCACCTGTAGGGCATAGATTAAAACTTTTTATTTTATTTTATTTTATTTTTGCGATGCTCTATCATTTCAGCTTTTATATCGCGAAGGTCGCGATTGCCCCATCATTTCGGCTATTTTTCGTGGTGCCCAATCATTTCGGCTATTTATTTCATTTTCACTCGCTGTTTTTTTATTATTGCGAGTTGCCCCATCATTTCGGCTATTTTTTTTAAATTTTCACTCGCTGTTTTTTATTGCGAGTTGCCCCATTATTTCGGCTATTTTCCATGCATACATTTTTACTTGCTGCCTTTTATTGCAAGTTGCCCCATCATTTCGGCTATTTCGTATGCATGTGTGGCCCGCTGATTTTTCTTATCGCGGGTGTGAAACTTGGAATCTGGTGCCAATCTCAGCATCAGCATCGCTACAACTGGAATATTACCAGGAGCGAATCATCATTTGCCATGAAAGGACTTGGAATTTGATACCAGTTTAGGCATCAGCATCGTTACAACTGGGATATTGCCAGGAGCGAATCATCATTTGCCTCTGTCGATGTCGAACAAAGGTGGCTTAGCGAACAGGGTTAGGATCCCGTCGACTAAGGCTTTTGACTTCATGAGCCGTAAGGGTCTCACAAAGGTATTTCTCCCTGCGAGTCATGAGGATCTCGTAGGTGCGTTTTCTCCTTAAGGATCATGAGGATTCCTAAGTGTATGTTCCCCTATAAGTCGTAAGGATCTTACAAGAGTGTTTTCTCCTTATGAGTCGAGAGGACTCACAAGGGTTGTTCACCGTATGGACATATCCCTAGTCACGGGTGGGACTTTGTTAGGGAAATGTTTATTCACGCCCGTGGATTGTATACAAGGGTCAGTATTGAGCTGCTTGTAGGGCAGTATCAGAGGTTGTGGGGGTTGCTTAAGAACAGGTTCAGGTCTCTGTAACTTAAGACTTTCAAATCTTATGAGCCGTGAGGGTCCCATAAGAGAGTTCTCCTTACGAGTCGTGAGGATCTCGCAAGTGTAATTTCTTCTTAGGAATCGTGAGGATCCCTAAGTGTGTTGCTCCCTTGTGAGTCGTAAGGATCTCACGCAGGTGGTTTCTCCTTACAAGGTCGAGAGGATCCTGTAAGTGTCTTTTAACGAGATTGCGCCCTTTCGGGTTTTCACAAACACTCGCCGGTAGCCCTGCTGTTTTTACTCACGGAGCCCTTTCGGGTTTTCATCCGTGCCCATTTTGCTTGTGGACGTACCGCTTTTTTTTATTCCCTTTTTTTCTCTTTTTTTTTCTTTTTTTTTCTTTAAACGAGGTCGCGTCCTTTCGGGTTTTCACGAACACTCGCCGGTAGCCCTGCTGTTTTTACTCACGGAGCCCTTTCGGGTTTTCATCCGTGCCCATTTTGCTTGTGGACGTACCGTTTTTTTTATTCCTTTTTTTTCTCTTTTTTTCTTTTTTTTTTCTTTAAACGAGATCGCGCCCTTTCGGGTTTTCACGAACACTCGCCGGTAACCCTGCTGTTTTTACTCACGGAGCCCTTTCGGGTTTTCATCCGTGCCCATTTTGCTTGTGGACGTACCGTTTTTTTTGTACCACGTCAGCCTGAAGATGCTGCGGGTTGGGAGTAGTTTAACGACGTTTCGGTCATTTGCAAGTTTTAGGACATTGCGGTCCGCCGTTAGTTTAAGGACGTTTCGGTCCGTATCCAGTTTTAGGACGTAGTGGTCCGTTGTTAGTTTAACGACGTTACGGTCTATTATCCAGTTTTAGGACGTAGTGGTCCGTTGGGCTTTCTCTATGAATGAGCATGATGCCCCCGGCATATCCATCTTTTTCGGAGCATGTGGTTGTGGCGGGCTCACCTTCCAGTTTTCGGATAGCGCAAACTTGCCCTGTTGGTATTGGTCTTCAACCCAGTTTTTGAAGATATAGCAATTTTCGACCGGATGGCCCAATACTTGGTGGTAAGGGCAGTAATTATGATTGTTGACCTCATTCAGTTGTAGCTGGCATTTCGGCTCCTGTAGAGTGATAAGTCCGTCGCGCACTGCTAGTTCGAATAGCCTCCTTGTTTCGTCCCGGGGAAACGAGTAAGGACGTTTCAACTTTTCATAGAGGGGTTGCCGCTTGTTGTTTTGGCGAACAACCGTTCTAGGGCTACGCGACTGTTGTTGAGTGTTGGCGACGAAGGCCGTTTTCCCCTTTCCTTTATCCTTTTTGTTTGAACCGTTGCTTGCGGGTCCGAGATTTTTTCCGGGTATCGTGCGATTGCAAGGCTGAATGCTCTTGCAACTCCTCAATTCTTTCGTTTTAGAGATGGACTCCTTGAAAAAAGGGCCGAGGGCTACCTTTTCGTCGGAATTGCTCTCGAATGTGAGAACTCGCGGTCCCTCGGGATCAACCCTATGACAATTGCCGGCAATTCTTTTACGCTCATCTGTCGCATTTTTCTGCTGTTTCCGAGCTTCACGCTTTGTCCTGTTGAAGTGTTGCCTGTGAGCGACATACCCTTGCCACCAACACTTAAAGGAATTGCAGTCCTCAGTCGGATGTGCGATCTTCTGATGATATAAGCAGAAGTTAGGATGCACGTCTGCTTCATCAGGATGTATACCACCAGGAGAATTTTCTCTGAAAGAGGGCGGCCTCATGCCCATTGATATGGCTTTGGCGAATCGTTTCCTTGTCTTGATCCTGCTTTCATTTGCGGCGGATGTACTTTGATATGGTGGGAGTGTTTCGACCCTTTTGTCCAGTCGCCGGCGTTTGGCCTTTTCAAATATGGCCATCTCGCGCTCCCGATCAGCTTTACTTTTTAGACGAATCTCATCTAGAAAAGCGTCGATCATTTCGTCTGACGGCCACACGAATTCCGGCTCAGGCTCTGCCCCCAGTTTCTTAGTGCAAGGAGTTTTTTCATCGTCCATAAATGAGTGGGAGATCACGTGGCAAGTTGCCCCCGGTGCGTCCGTCTTCTTTGGAGTGTGCGGCTGTGATGGGTTTACTTTCCACTTTTCAGACAGCGCGAACTTTCCTCGTAGGTACTGATCCTCGATCCATCCCTTAAAGACGAAGCAATCCTCGATCGGGTGACTTACCATTTGGTGGTAAGGGCAATAATTGGGATCGTTGACATCGCCTGGTTGCAACGGACGTTTTGGACTCGGCAGATTGATGAGTCTGTTGCGCACTGCCAGCTCGAACAGTCTTCTCGTTTTATCCTGAGGAAACGAGTAAAGACGTCCCAGTCTCTCTTCGAGGGATGGGTGTGGTCGCACATTGTTTTGGCGAACAACCGGCTTTGAGTTGCTCGGCTGTTGTTGAGTATTGGCGACGACGGTCGCTTTACCTTTCCCCTTTTTGCTTCGGGAATCCAGCTTTGGAGGAGACGGTCCATGGCCCATCTGGTCCATTTGGGCTAATTTGTCGATCAAGGCCTAGAAAGTGGTCGGCCTGAAGAACATCATGAATTGCGAGATGGTCGCTTGCGGATCAAGAGTACCCACGAACATGCCTACCGCAGTGTTGGAGATAGTGCCCTCAGAGTCAATTATTGGATCACAGGCACGTGATTGCAATGATTGAGGGATGACCTATCCCGGTACGACAGTCTTACTCGAGATGATAGTATGCTATCTGGTTTACCTTTATCATCGTATACTGCTTTAGGTGACCTGACATGTCACTATTGCACGTTGATAGAGCCCCTAGGATTCTTACTTGACTGCCGGCAGTATGAGGGCGATCATATAAGTGAGAGCTGGAGTCTACAAGCATATCCTTAAAAGGTCCCTAGTCGTAGGAGTTTCGAGACAGGGCATCGATTCTCCAGAGTAGACTAGTGTATACAGTCGAGACCCCGACGAGGGGCGGTGGCCGGTCTCACAAGCCACTGGTGTCAGTTGGTTCACCTAAGATGTATACATGTGCTCATTGGGTTATGAGTACACCGGACAGGACTCGCCGGGAACTTGCTAGTTGGTCTTATACCTGACGTCAGATAGCAGTTCCCAGGTGACATGTGTACAGGTTAGTTCATCGACCTGGGGATCGTCATTTGTCTCGTGTGAGTTCCCACTGTACTTTGATTACTACCCTACCACGGCTCAAAGGAGTCGTGCAAACAGGTTTTAGTTGGGTACAGTCCCGAGCCACATGGAGGCAGTGAGCGGATCTTCAGGGGTTCGTCTCTCCCGGTATTGGGGGTGAGGTCGCGCTGTGTCTAGGAGAGCCATTACACGAAGTCCTTGGCCAAGGCAGGAGATTTACTGGTAGGTATTCCAGTAGTATCTCAGGGTGTTCTGGGCTACACTCCGACACGACTTGTACCGCTTTTGGGGGTCTGACTTTTACCCACCCTCTAGGCCCGACATGCGATGCTCATAGACGAACGGACCGGACTGTACGGATATTGTCACTGACAGGCTCAGTAGGGTGTCAGGATGAGTTTGCTCATCGACGTCCCTTTTGGTCAATAGCTGGTAGCCCGTCACGTATTGGCTAATACCTCTGACGTGCTAGTGGTTAAATCCACAGCCATAGTATTGACGATTCTTTAGAGTCCACCACACTTTCAGATACTCAGCTTTCGGGCGAAACGCTGTAGAGGCCGTATGGAGATATGGCAGGGTCCGATCAGATACGTGCAGTATTGCACGGATCAGGATCGGACGGTTTGTACTTGAGGCCGTATAGATATATGGCAGGGTTCGATCAGATACGTGCGGTATTGCACGGATCAGGATCGGACGAACATTACTAGCCGGCTTTGGTTTAAGCCGGATCCTAGTATAGTACAGTGTAGATTTTGTCTCATTGCATTTGTATCCGGTCGGAATACAGATGCGGGTGTGTATGCACAGTATCGGGGTTTTCCTGTAATTAATTATAGGACCAGTTTTCTGAAGTTGCCAGTTTGCATTCCGTTCCGGCCGGTTTTCCTTTGTTCTTTCCCGGCCGGACTTTTCCGATGGAGGGTGTTATTTGCAATTATGCAAATAACATTTGTGGAGGGGGTTTCTTGCAATTGTATTGATTATGATATCTTTCATCCATGTTTTTGCATTAATGAGATTTGATGTGAATAGAAGTAATAAGCATGGTTGATGTTTTGTTTAAGGTTACCACTTGCTTTATCCTACACTTACCTCCCTTCATGATTTGCTTTTCCCTCCACCATTTTCCTAGCTTGTATATGGCCGGCCACATTAGATGAGAAGAAGGGGTTGATTTCATTTTTGTGAGGGTGTGGGAAACATTAATCATTCATATCAATTTTCCATTGCCACAAAAATCCCCAAGTTCATATCTTGTTGATTCCTCCATCAAGGCGACATAACCCCAAAGAGACAAAACACTACTCATTCTACAGCACACCTTGGGCACGTCGACTAGCCAGCTTCGTGCCCGAGTTGCCTCGGTATTGAGGTGGGAGCCCGTAAAAGATGCAGGCGATGTGGTGCCCTTCCGGAAAGGAGGCGAGGACCGGAGTTTCCGCAGGAGATCGGGACGACGATGAGAAGACCGGAGGACTCGGATCACTCGGTATATCTCTAACCCGTCTTGTTGTTTGCTAGATCTAGTTTAATGGCCCGATCCGGGGTTTAGTGCGCGGTGGTGCCGGTTTGCTAAGTTCGCAAAATTAAAGTTTATCACCGTTTCCGCATTTGGCCGTCGGATTGACGACCGGGGCGCCGCCGTGCACTTACAGTGGTATCAGAGCCTCGCCATTAACTTCGTCTAGCTTCGTTTGATGTGTTTTGCATTTCCGATCGATCAAATGTTCCAAAACTCGTATTTTGTTAACATCAGTTTTCTGTTGAAAATTTTTTAAGCCCAAAAATTTTTCAGGTTGCAAAAATGTGATGTACTTGAAAACCTAAGACAACTGCAGAAATCCGAGTCATTGATCTTTCATCGAGAGCGCGGAACCGCGGCCAATACCCACTTTGGGCCGCGGTTCCGCCGCAACATGAAAGGATCAATGGGCCAGGTTTTTCCAGTGGGCTTCTGGGTTAACTTTAGGGGTTTTGGAATATTAAAATTGGGCCCAGATTTTTTGTGAGTGCTACAGTATTGCTTGGGGGCCCACTTGTTAATTTTTGATCGATCGGATATTTTAAACACATTATTTCACAGTATTTACATTATATCTGCGACCGTGAATGTCACTCGATCGGTAAATCCGGTCTAACTGCTATAGCCCGGTTAGAGGGATTTGCGAACGTGACTTTCACGTTGATGTTCTATGTATTTGCTGTGATGTTGCGGATCGGTCGTGGGGGATAGCCTGGATGCAATGCTAGTACAGTTTCTGTTGTATTATGTACATTTGATATTGCGGGGCGAGCGTCCGACATGTGGACTGCCGTCACTGCCTGTTTGTATTATTCTTTTGGGGCACGACCTGGTTGCGGTCGATGTACCCGTTGTATGTATATTTTACTTTCTGTACTAGGGTTACCCCGCGGAGGGGTGCACGGATAGCCGGGTTCTGGAGGGCAACAAGCCCGCATCTCAGGGCATTGAGACGGAGGGGGCTTCAGTCTGGAATTGGCAGGCTATTCGCCGCACTCGTAGGGGGTACAGGTTGACCCAGGAGGAGTGCCCAAGTTACCGGATTCCGTGAAGTGCTGGGTGGTCCATTCACGGCGCTGAAGGGGGCTGCCTCGCTTCAGGTTTTGGCGGGTGACTTGCCGCGCCCGTAGGGGTCTAGGATTTCATTGCACAGGCTATCCACACGACCAGGGGAACGTCGGGTTTCAGTAGTGGTTCTGTGAAACCCGGGGATCCCAGATATCTGTATTGTTCTGTGATGCTGTACATTTCTGTGATGTTGCATTTTATCACGCCTTGAGCGAAATACTATATATTGGTATATATATTAGTAGATGTTGTATATGTTTTTCATCCGCGCTAGTCCAGTCCCCGCTCTGCCGTTTGTTAGCTAACCTAACGGATGATGACGGGACCCAGTGGCGAATGCGGATGGCATATACGTACGTCAGTATATTTTCCTTCTTTGTGGTGTGATCAATTGATGGGACTGCGTTGATTCGGATCAATGCAAGTTAAAACAAACCTATTCTGATGTTGTTGGAACACTTTTCAAAAAGCTGTTATTGCAAGGACGTTCACTTTTGTTTTGCATCGTGGTATTCATTTGGAATATCCTGCTCCTCAGTCGACGAGGCAAGGGCCGAGATCCCTTCACCGGGAGTGACCCCTTGGACAGAAGCTTGCGTCAGGGCATTAACTTCACTATAGCCGATTACTTTTGCTTTGCATCGTGGTATTCAGTTGGAATATCCTGCACCCCATTCTACGGGGAAAGAGCCGAGATCCCTTCACCGGGAGTGACCTCTTTAGTAATGGTTTTCGTCACTATATTTTCTAAAAAGCTATCCGTTCCTTCAACGATATCAAGTTCATTACGTTAAAGGTTTTCGCCAGAAACCATTCGTAGCCCTCCGTCGTTTCATATGGGTAGTCAATAGTATTCAAGCTGTGTTTGTTGGCCATAGTCAAGGCACAGTGTTTGGTAGCTGTTGGTTATTCATATGCAGCATAGATAGATGCGTTGGTTTGGGACAGTCGTATAGCCTTGTTGGCCCTAGTCAAGGGCTTGTACGGGTGGGTTCAAATCAACCTGGATAATGACGGGTAGAACTTGACATGTGACTTATGATTTGTTGGCCATAGTCAAGGTCATAAGAGCATGGGGTAAAAATCACATCGGGAGTTTCAAAAGAACTGAAACTTGCCAGATATGCGCATACCTTCTGGAGTGTTATAGCGTGAGTGGATTCCGTCACGTTATCATGCGATGATAGTTGGATCCCGATTCCCACTGATGAGTTGGTTTACTCCTCGGGTGACCCCGACTAATTCTTCTTTCAGGTTTGGAGGAGAATTTGAGGTACAGTGGGAGGTTTCCAGATTAGATAAATTGGTAACCATTCTGATCTAGGTTAGAGTGCACGCTGAGTGTTTCTTTTCTCTCTCTCTTTGGCAGCGACCATTGACCCGACCCTAAGACTATGAATCAGTGACCAAGTTGACCGAACCTTCTTTACACTGGCTTTTGGATTATCAGAGTTGCAGACCTCATTGCCACTCCTACTTTTACCCTTTTCTCCAGGACACCCCGTATTACTACGAACGTCCACTTCCATTGGACAAAACCATCGTATGGTTAGATACGAACTCGAAGGAATTCGAGGATGGTTTCCGGTTCTGGAGAAAACGGATAGGATTATTCAGTTGTCTTTTCCCTTTTACCTTCTCTCAAGTTGCGAGTACTCCTTGGTTTAGGGGATAGTACACCTATTACGCAAATTGGATAGTCTTCTTCCAAACCATAGGCTGGTGCCGACCGGTAGGGAATGAAGAAAACCAATTAGCATAACGATGGTGTGCAGAAGGTATTAAGATTAAGACAAAGCAAGGGATTAGTAAGAGGGCAAAATTTCTGCGTACCTTGTTCAGCAATTCAAAGCTGTTCCCGGTTGGAACAGCAGCATCGATCCCCACCGTTGGAGCTGGCGGAGTTATCCCAGAGGGGGAGTTGCCCCCAGCCTTCCTCACTCGGCGCCAGTGGCGATGTCGAGCGTGTCGTGCGGATGGAGTTGTTTCAGCTATAAAGGTGACTTCGTCGTACCCCCTCTGGGCAGGGGAAGCAACTTTGAGGACCTCGCCTGGAGCAGCAACCGGAATAGCCAGCCTTGTAAAAACTGACTTCTTGGAAGGAGGAGCCTTTCCAATAATTTTGTCCGCTTGAGCCGGGATGGCTATCCGCTTTGGGATGGCATATTCGGGTATCACGGGCTTATAGACGTTCTGGCCCAGTCTGTTGAAAACTGAGGTATTGAAGTTGGGCGACCCGTTGAGAGGGGCAGCAGCAATGGTAAGCCGATCAAAGAACGACTCCTTTGGGGCTTCTTGCAACGTCATTGGGGCATTGAAGCTCATCGGTGGGAGCATGGTCCCAAAGAATAATCCAGTGGTGTCCTGAGTCACCTGTTCCACTGGCATCTTGAAAAGGGAGGCCGCTTGGGGCCCATAAGTCACTCCTCCAGCAAGGACGGAGTGAGAGTTGTAGTTGCAGGCAGTGCAGTTTGAAGCCATTGATCTTCTGTTTTCTGCACGGAGCAAGACACCAAATCTTAGTACCTTGAATCCACAGGCAACCACAACAAACCGCGATTCGTTCGCGAACACAACACACGAAGTGTGGAGTGGAAAGAGGAAGAGATCCCATCGGGCATACCAGAATCTGTTCCCCTCCGAACGGCGGCCAAGACATGGACGTCTTGCCTATGATTCGGGGTACATGCTAATTGGTGCTATCCGTCCACCTCTCTAAAGATGCCAAGTTGATTTATGGCACCGTGTATCGGAGGTTTAGACGGATGCGGCCGATGTAGCAGACTTCGTCAGATTCCACCTCACTTGAGGGGTTTTTGATTGTGGGGACGCTCTTCCCTGCAGGCGTAAGCCCCTACAGTTAATTACGCTACCGCATTGCGGTAACAACTTTCTCCTTCTCCAGATGGTCACTTCGTGTCGTGGGTGTTTGTTTTGTTTGTGGTTGCCCGTGGATTGTATACGGAGACTAATTTATGTTGTCGCCCGTAGGACGTGGATTAGTTCAAATCCGTATTTTCTTAGATTTGGGTTTGGGGTTTTGGTTTGAGGATACGTTAGCCATATTTGAGACTAAGATCAACTCAAACGTTTGTTAAGGATACGTTAGTCTAATTTGAGACTAAGATCAACTTAACGGGATCGTTTAGATCTGACAAAAGAGCGTTTGGAGGCTCGATTCTTCCAGTTTAGGAACATGGTGGTCCATTATATGTATGGCCGTCGGGACCCGTCACCTCTCTGACGTCGTTGAAGGATTACAACGACAGATGTCAGAGGAGCTCAGAGATATACCCTTGAACCAAAGTAGATTGGGGGGATCTATAGTCCAATTTGGGACTAAAGTCTGTTTGAAGGTTTAAGGATGCGTTAGCCATATTTGAGGCTAAGATCAACTTAAACGGGATCGTTTAGATCCGACAAAAGAGCATTTGGGGCTCTATTGTTCCAGTTTAGGGACATGGTGGTCCATCTCCAGTTTAGGGACATGGTGGTCCATTGCCAGTTTAGGGATATGGTGGTCCACCTCCAGTTTAGGGACATGGTGGTCCAATACCAGTTTAAGGACATAGTGGTCCATTGAAATGTATAGTTGTCGGGACCCATCACCTCTCTGAAGACGTTGAAGGATTACAACGACAAATATCAGAGGAGCTCAGAGATGTACCCTTGAACCAATGAGTTGGTTGAAAGAGCAGATGTGCTCAGTTCAAGATGATTTGAGGACTTATGGCCAATTTGGGCTAAGTCCAATTGTGTTTGAAATATTGGCTCTCTGTTGGTCCATTGAAGGAGAGGCTTTGCCTCTAGAAACTTAGCCAATTGGGCTAAAGCTAGTGTTAAACACTAGAGGTCAACAGTGTTGAACACTGGGAATAAGATTAACAAGTTAGTGTTAAACACTAAAAGATAATCAGTGTTAAACACTAGCAACAGGGGTTTCAAATTAGTGTTAAACACTAAAGCAAATCAGTGTTAAACACTGGTAATCAGAGATTTCAAATTAGTGTTTAACACTAAAGCAAATCAGTGTTAAACACTGGGAACAAAGTCTTCAGATTAGTGTTAAATACTAAGGAGAGAGGGGTCACGTGTGGACACGTGAGAGTGCACTGATTTCCCTTATTTTATTCTGTAGATCAGTGTTTAACTCTTTTAATTCTGACGGCCATCACGTGTGAGCACGTGATGGAGGCCCCCGCTCTGGTCTGTTAGAATGCTCATTAGGGGTCACGTGGTGAAACGTGAGGGCGCCCTAAATGTGGAGCCAGATCTCCTTTGTTTTATCCTCAAATCTACGAATAAGTGTTAAACACTTTTATTTTTATTTTAGAGCATCACATGTTGGCACGTGATGGGGATCTGTGCGCCAATTGTTAAAGCATGTGCTGAGGGGTCACGTGATAACACGTGAGAGCGCCCAAAGCTTTCATTTCCTTTGCTTTTTCTTTCTGCGTTTTGGAAGTCACGTGGAGCACGTGATGACATCAAAAAGTGGGGCCAGATCCCCTTTATTTTGTTCTGTAAACAAGTGTTAAACACTTTTAATTTTCATAGCCATCACGTGTGGGCACGTGATGAATACTCATGCCCTGATTTATTAGAACATTTTTTAGGGGTCACGTGGCGTCATGTGAGAGCGCCCAGAATTGTTTCTGCCTTTGCTTTTGTTCCATATATAATGAGGGTCACGTGGGAGAATGTGAGGCATTGCCTCAAAGCTTTCCTCTTCTCATTTTAGGGGATCTGTTCAGGGGTCACGTGGGGCACGTGACCCTAGTTCTTTTCATGAACAGAGATCTTTTAAGAATTGAATTCTCCTTATCTTTAAGAATTAAATTCTTATTTAGGGTAAAACCCTAATTTTGATTCTGGAGGAATTAAATTCCTATTTTGAAAGAATTAAATTCTTATTTAGGGTAAAATCCTAATTTCTTTGTAAAGGAATTAAATTCCCAGATATGTAAAAGAATTAAATTCTCGATTAGGGTTAAACCCTAGTTTTGTTTTAGGAGAATTAAATTCTCAAAACTCAATTCCCCTTCTAAGTTTAGGATCTGCATGGCAGGATCTCGACCCGATGAGAATTAAATTCTCAACGGATGGGGAGATGTGCTCTGTGCAGATCTTCAACCAGAAGAAGAACTAAGTTCTTTTTTGTATAAGAGTTAAACTCTTGGATTTTGAGAATTAAATTCTCTTTATTGAAGTTTTGATCCTTTTTCCCTTCTCACCTAGGGTTTTTCTTTGTTGAGAATTAAATTCTCCTTTCTTTTCTTCTCTGTTAAGAATTAAATTCTCCTCTTTCTGTTTTTCTTTCTCCCAGGTAGATCCCCCTCTCTTCTTTTCTTGGCTCCTATTTATAGGAGAAGGAAAAGAATCAATTTGTTTAGCAAATCTCTCATTGAAAGATTTGATTTGATTTCATAATTAATATAATCTTTTAGATCATTAAGTGAATTTTATTCACCGTTGGATTTTAGATCCAAAGATATTCTGTTTGTTATTTCGGTGAGATTTGGGGAGATCTTTCCTTATTTAAGATTTTTCCATAAATTGGTGATTTTTAATCACCCTTGGATCTTTAATCCAACGGTCCCCATAATCCTTTTCCATTTGGAAATATTTAGAAGCTTTTAGAATTTAATTCCATTAACTGCAAGGCTTTCGAAACCAGTCACGTGCTGACACGTGATCCTTGGTCACGTGTGAGCACGTGACCACCAATTGAGTTCTTTAACGGCCGCTTGTTTATGCTTCAGTTTTAACCATTACGTGTCAACACGTGACCATTGGTCACGTGTGAGCACGTGATACCTCATTGAGATAACTTCTGATTTTTAATCAGGGAACAGATTTTAGAATTTAATTCTATTCCTTATTTCAGAGGCCTTAAGAGCCCATCACGTGTCTGCACGTGACCCACGGTCACGTGTGAGCACGTGATACCCCATTGGGGTCTTTTCTGAGTTTTTATTATATCTTTTAACTCCTCCAGCGGGTTCTTAAAGGTCCATCACGTGTGGACACGTGATGCCTCATAACTTTTGATCCCGGATGAATTATGAGGCCCATAATATATCAAATCGAAGGGTTTTTCGAGATGCTTCCAATACCATCAGAATTTAATAGTTTCTCCTTCGGGAGTTTATCAAAATACAAGCCGGAAGATACTGGTTCGCATTTCCTTAAGCGTATCGCTGTCATTTGATACCTTGGACTCCTTTGCGCAGAAATTTTTGGCGGGAACAGAGAGATCATTCAAATCTTTCCAAAATGGAGAAGAATTATCTGAAACCATTGGATCGAGAATCTGAAGGTGATTAAATATCACCAATTTATGGAAGAATCTTGGACATGAAAAGATTTCCCCCTAAATCTAACCGAAATAACAAATAGATATCTTTGGATTTAAAATCCAATGGTGAATAAAATTCACCTAATAATCTAAAGGGCCAGATTAATGATGAAGATAAATCAAATCTCTCAATAAACAAATCAAATCTTTCAATAAAAGATTCACTAAAACAGATTGATTCTTTTCCTTCTCCTATAAATAGAAGCCAAAAAAAAAGATATATAGAGCCTTGGGATCTTGAAAATTCAGAAGGAAGAATTTGATTCTCTGCAAAAGAAAAACCCTAGGTAAGAAAAGAGAGGCTTAAAAAGAGAATTTAATTCTCAAAAGAGTATAACTCTTATATAAAGAAAAGAACTTAGTTCTTTTTCTGGTTGAGGATCTGCAAAGTGCACATCTCCCCATGAATTGAGAATTTAATTCTCATCGGGTTGAGATCCTGCCATGCAGATCCAAAACATAGAGGAGGAATTGAGTTTTGAGAATTTAATTCTCACAGAATTATAGGAATTTAATTTCTTTGAGATAAAATTAGGGTTCAACCCTATGTTATAGGGATTTAATTTCTTCAAAATGGACAGAACCAGGGTTTAACCCTAATTGAGAACTTAATTCTCTCAAAATCACAGGAATTGAATTCCCTTAAAAAAAAGAAATTAGGGTTTCACCCTATGCAGAATTGAATTCTTCACATATATGAGAATTTAATTCCTACAGAATGTAAATCAAGGTTTAACCCTATCTAAGAATATAATTCTTCAGAAGAAAACAGCAATTTAATTCCTCTAAAGTTTATTGTTAGGGTTTAACCCTATGAAGAATTTAATTCTTAAAAAAAAGATAAACATATCTTCAAACAGGCAAGGAAACAGGGTCACGTGCTACCACGTGACCCCTGTAAAGATCCACAGAGAAGAACTTTGAGGCAACGCCTCACGTGCTCCACGTGACCCCCAAAGCACACAAAGAAAAAGCAAAAGAAAAGAAGCTCTGGGGCGCCCTCACGTGTTACCACGTGACCCCTAATGAACATTCTAACAGATCAAAGCGTGAGCCCCCATCACGTGCCTACACATGATGGCTTTCAGAATTAGAAGTGTTAAACACTTATCTGTAGAACAAAATGAAGGGGATCTGGCCCCACCTTTCGGATACCATCACGTGCTCCCACGAGATCTCTTCTCTGGCAATATTTAACATCAAACTGATGATTTGTTCCCAGTGTTTAACACTGATTTCCTTAGTGTTTAACACTGGTTTGAAAACTCTATTTCCAGTGTTTAACACTGATTTTCTTAGTGTTTAACACTAAATTGGAAAACTCTATTCGCAGTGTTTAACACTGATTTGCTTTAGTTAATGTTTATAACTAAATTGGAAAACTCTATTCCCAGTGTTTAACACTGATTTGCTTTAGTGTTTAACACTAATTTGAAATCTATGTTGCCAGTGTTTAACACTGATTTGCTTTAAAGCCCCGTTGCTAGTGTTCAACACTGATTATCTTTTAGTGTTAAACACTAACTTGCTAATCTTAATCCCAGTGTTCAACACTGTTGGTCTTTAGTGTTTAACACTACCTTTAACCCAATTGGCTAAGTTTCTAGAGGCAAAGCCTCTCCTTCAATGGACCAACAGATGGCCAATATTCTAAACGTGATTGGACTAAGCCCAAGAAGGCCATAAGTCCTCAATTCAGACTCAACTGAGCCAATGGGCTCATAATATAATTAATTGGTCTTGGTTCCAAATTGGGCTAAAGATTATTTAACCTACCTTGGTTCAAGGGTACATCTCTTCACTCCTTTGATATTTGGCGTTGTAATTCCTCAACGTCTTCAAAAAGGTGACGGGTCCCGATGACTACACATTGATACGGACTGTGGGGTCCTTAAACTCATGGACTATGATGTCCTTAACCTTGACCGGAATGTCTTAAAACTAACACCGGACTGTGGAGTCCTTAAATCCACGGACTATGATGTCCTTAACCTTGACCGGAATGTCTTAAAACTAACAACGGACTATGATGTCCTTAACCTTGACCGGAATGTCTTAAAACTAACAATGGACTATGATGTCCTTAACCTTGACCGTGATGTCTTAAAACTAATATCGGACTGTGGAGTCCTTAAATCCACGGACTATGATGTCCTTAACCTTGACCGCAACGTCTTAAAACTAACATTGGACCGCAATGTCCTTAAACTACCTATCGACCGCAATGTCACTAAACTAAACAACAGGGCTCTTTTAATTGCTCTCTTGTCGGATCTAAACGATCCCGTTAAGTTGATCTTAGTCTAAAACTAGACTAACGTATCCTTAACAAACGTTTAAGTCGATCTCAGTCTCAAATGAGGCTAACGTATCCTTAAACCCAAACCCCCAAACCCAAATCTAAGATAATACGGATTTGGACTAGTCCACGCCTTACGGGCGACGACATAACTCAGTCTCCGTACACAATCCACGGGCAACCAAACACAAAATAAACACACACGACACGAAGTGATCATCTGGAGAAGGAGAAAGTTGTTACCGCAATGCGGTAGCGTAATTAACTGCAGGGGCTTGCGCCTGCAGGGAAGAGCGTCCCCACAATCAAACACCCCTTAAGCGGGGGGGAATCTGACGAAGTCTGCTACATCGGACGCATCCGTTTAAACCTTCGATGCATGGTGCCATAAATCAACTTGGCATCTTCGGAGAGGTAAACGGATAGCGCCAATTAGCATCTGCCCCGAATTTCAGGCAAGACGTCCGTCGCGCCGTCTTTCGGAGGGAAACAGATTCTGGCACGCCCGGTGAGACCTTTTCCTCTTTCCACTCCACACTTCGTGTGTCGTCTTTGCGAACGAATCGCGGTTTGTTAATGGTTGCCTTTAAGTTTCAAGTTACTAAGATTCGGACCTTTGCCTGGCGCAGAAATCAATCATCAATGGCCTCCAACTGCTCGAGCTGCTCGAAATGCAAGTGCAACAGACGCTCCGCCTCACCTGGAGGTGTAGCCTATGGGCCTCAAGCGGCCTCCATCCTTGCCATGCCAGTAGAACAGGTGGCTCAGGCTACCACCGGTCTGTTTTTCGGGACCATGCTCCCACCTGCAAGCTTCACTATGCCAGTGCCCGCACCGGAAGTGAACAAGAAGTCGGTCTTCGATCGGCTCACTGCTACAACGACCCCTTTCAACGGGTCGTCCAATATCAAACCGACAGCCTCTGTCTTTGCCAGGCTGAGCCAGAACCCTAATGGGCCCGCCAAGAAGCCCATGAACCCTGAAATAGCCGTCCCGAGGAAGACAGCCACCCCTGCTCCAGAAGTCGTTAAGGCGGCTTCTCCTGTTAAAGAGTCAGTCTTTTCAAGGCTGACCATTCCGGCTCCTGCTCCTACTCGAGGATCTGTCTTTGACAGATTGAACATCGCCACTCAAAAGACAACATCAGTCTTCAAGAGGCTGACACCAGCGGCGCCTCATCCGGACAGGGGGCAAGACGAAACTATCCCTATCGCCGAGCCGGTCCCAACAGCTCGACGCGCTCGACGTCGCCACTGCCGCCGAGTAAGGAAGGCCGGGGGTAACTCCCCCTCAGGGCTAACTCCACCTACTCCAGTGGTGGAAGTTAATGTTGCTGTTCCAACTGGGAACAGCTTTGAACCACTTAGGAGGGTACGTAAGAACTCTCCAACTGCTACGCTAAAAAGATCTCCTCCACCTGCGGAGAGGGTTACAGAAACGAAGCTGGAGCAGCCCCCTCAACGGCTATCCTCCAAGATTTACAAGGTCTGGAGGAGGGTTCAAGATTTCGTAATCGACCAAGATCACTCTCGCCGGCAGAAAAGGGCGAAGGTGCATGAAGAAAAGAACCGTCCTGGCAAACAACAAAGGACGGCAACCGCCAGGGTGCCCGCTGCAACGGCCCCCTCAACTTCAACGGCCCATAAGAAAAGGAGGCCGGAGAAAATCCCTACGCCTGCGGTGAATGCCAAAGGCGACAGGCCCAAACACCCTAAGTCCAAGGGCAGTGTAGTCCATACTGTATACATGGCGTCGGGGAAGGAAGACAGCCGTGCATCTACAGGTCATAGACCGCTTACACGGTCAGTGACCAAAGCTCAGGAGCAACAGCAGAAGCTCCAGGAAATGATGAACGCGATGGCCGCACTCACTGGGCCAAAAGAAAGCCCTGAAGCGTCCTCGGATGAACGCCAGGAGCAAGAAACTGACGCTGAATTCCTTCGCCGGATGTTGGAAAAGAAGGATAAAAGGCTGCTGAACAAGCAGCCAATATAAAGCAAATGGCCCTCCTGTTCCAGGACATGGTGGGAATGATGATCCAACAAGATCCTTCTGCCGAAGATCCCCCGATCGTCCTTGAAGATAACAGGGGAGAAACTTCAAACCCACCTCCGGCTCTTTCAACAGCCAAGGAGGAGACAATCTCCAAAACTGACTTGGACGAATATATAGCTCAGCAGATACGGGTTCATCAGGCGACTAAGGCAGCTGGTCAGATCGTAAAAATGGGGCGACCATATCCAAGCTGGTACGATCAGATCAGGTACCCGCCGGGCTATACAATACCGAAATTCCATGCGTATACAGGCAATCCCCACCAGCATGTTTCCCAGTTCAGTGCCCTTTGCGGCAACACCGGCGGTGATGATAAACTGTTGCTTCGCCAGTTCGTCGGTAGCTTATCGGATACAGCATTCAAGTGGTACTCCGAGCTCCCAAACGACTCTATTAAGACATTTGCGGAGATGGAGCTGCTGTTTACCCAGCGTTTCGCAAGCGCTAGCGAACGCACTCCGATAACGGCGTTGATTAATGCCAGGGTGAAACCAGGCGAGACATGGTTCCAGTACGCTATACGCTGGCGAAACTTGTGGTCGAAATGCGAACAACGCATTGAGGAAGCGCCCGCGGTGGGCATGTTCGTGGGCACTCTAGATCCTCATGCAACTATCTCACAGTTCATGATGTTCTTTAAGCCAACCACGTTCCAGGTTTTGATCGACAAGCTGGCCCAGATGGACCAGATAGGTCACTGACCGTCTCCCCTGAAGCCGGAACCTCGGAATGACAAGGGTAAAGGGAAGGCAACCTTCGTTGCGAATGCTCAGCAGCAACCCAGTGCCCCAAAGCCGGCAGATCAACCGGAAGAAAGACGGCGGTATTATAATGAGAAAATGAAGCGCCTCTACTCATTCCCGCGGGATAAGACGAAGAGGCTATTCGAGCTGGCGGTACGCAACATGCTCATCAACTTGCCAAATCCAAGGCGACCGCTGCAACCCAGTGAGGTGAATAATCCCAATTATTGCCCTTACCATCAAACGGTAAGTCATCCGATTGAGGATTGCTTCGTCTTCAAAGGATGGATTGAAGATCAATACCTACAGGGCAAGTTTGCGCTATCCGAGAACTGGAAAGTGAACCCGCCGCAACCTCACACTCCCAAGAAGACGGACACACCGGAGGCAACTTGTTCTTTCGTTGAAGAAGCCCCATGGGAGGTTGTGCTATCAGCCAAAACAAAAAGGATGCTGAACGATCTTTAAACATGCCCAGCGATCAGGTGGAAGGACCCGCTGGAACCCCAGATCATTAAAGGGATGCTGAAGCCACGCCCAACTCTAAAGATCGGTGGTGATGGCCCAAGTACCCACACCCAGCCGTTAGAATCTTCAAAGAAAAAGAAGAAGAAATCCAAGAAGCCCGTGAAGCCTGGCGACAAGCGTATGGACTTGCAAAAACAGATTGACGCGCTGGAGGAGTACAATCAAAAGGCGCGAACTCCCATTACACTCCAAGAGTTCCTCAACCACGTCTTTCAGGAATAAGATAATGGAGAGAGCTCGTCGGATGAATCCGAGGGATATGTGGCGAGTTGTCATGCGATCTCCCACTCGTTTACGGACGATGAAAAAACTCCTGGCACTGATAAGCTAGGGGCGGAGCCTGAACCAGAACTCGTGTGGCCGACAGACGAAATGATCGACGTCTTTCTGGATGAGATTCGTCTGAAAAGTAAATCCGATCGGGAGCGTGAGATGGCCGCATCGGAAGGAGCCAAACGTAGGCGTCTAAACGAAAGATGCGAAGCACTTTTGCCAGGTCAAAAAACATCCGATGCGGATAAAAACATATTCAAGACGAGGAAAAGGTTTGCCAAAGCCATGTCAATGGGAATGAAACTACCACCCTCGGAAGAAAACACGCTCAATGGGACGGAGAGACACCCTAATTACTGCTCGTATCATCAGAAGATTTCACACCCTATTGAGGAATGCGACACCTTTAAGATATGGTGGCAGAGGTATGTTGCTCACCGACAACATTTTAAGCGAATGAAACACAGAACTCGTCGGGAGCAGAGAAGTATGACCGAAGGTCATAAAAGAGCTACCGGCGACTGTTACACGGTCAACGCCGAAGGATCACAAGTTCTCACCTTTGGGAGCGACTCTGATGAGGAAATGGCTCTGGGCCCTCTCTTTAAAGAATCCGTCTTAGGTAAAGAGGAAGAACCGGAGGCCTGCGAGAACATTCAGCTGCGCAACCGCACGCTCCCGGAAAAGAATCTCGGACCCCCAACTAGGAAAGATAAGGGAAAGGAAAATTTCGCTGAGGATATCGCCTTAGATGACCAAGTCCTGAAAGAGCTGACTGCCAAGGACCCGCCTAAGAAGAGTAAGGTGGACTACAACATCCTTGCGCACTTGAGGAAGCTATCTTCGCAGCTCAGCATTCTCGACGCCCTCTTATTATCAAAAGAAGCGAGAGATTCATTAATCAAGGCGCTACAAGAGCCCGAGCAATTCCAAGCTTTCCTCACCGAATAGAGGATGAAAGATGAACTTGAAGAAGTACACACGGCCGATATCACTTTCGGTGACGAAGACCTTCTCCTCGGGACGTGCGACCACAACCGTCCCCTATATGTCTCTGGATACTGCCACGATATCAAGATAGGCAAAATCCTGGTGGATAATGGGTCCTCCTTCAATCTCCTTAATGTTCGGGTGTTGAAGGAAATCTGCATGAGTGTTCAGCACCTCGCTCGGGACAAAATTACCATATCTGGTTTCGACTCCCGGTCATCACGAACTCTTGGATCTGTGATATTGACGCTACGCTTTGGGCTACTCGTCACGGACATTAAGTTTCACGTCATAGACGCCAAAACATGCTACAATGCTCTGCTCGGCCGTCCCTGGTTACACGAGTACAACATTATCCCTTCTACACAACATCAGTGTATGAAGTATTTCAAGGATGGTCTTGAGTATACCGTAACAGGTGAGCTAAACCCATTCTCCGTGAACGAAGTCCACAAGTACGAAGATGCAAAATACTTTTTGCCAGATTTCGATGACACAGAGAGATGTCGCAAACCGGAGAACAAAGCTGTCGCCACCATTCCCGTCTTCGGGAGTGATACCGAAGAAGAAGAAGAGATAGTTTACGCTGGGCCGTCTCGACGCAACAACTCGGGACCGTCCGCCCCCATATTGATCTTCGGAAGTGATTCGGAAGATGAGGTTAATGCTGTGTTCTCCAGTCAGCCGTCAATACGAGAATTCCCTGGTGGTGATCAGAGTTTGCAAATTACCATGATTCCGCGGGAGCACTACAAAGACCTTGATGCACTTGAAGCTTACAATGTGCAAGACCTGCGTACATTTTATGTCCCTCCTAGGCGAAAAGGTGAAAAGGCAATCCTATTCTACCGGTACACGGAAACAAGAGCAGAAAAAGAAATCTGGCACGGCGCGGATTCTGCACTTGACAGGCTCCAGCCCATCCGTTTGTCCAGATATTACACAAACGGATTAAAAAGGCTATTGAAGCGCCAAGGGGTACCCTTAAAACAGACTATTCGACAAGCTCGATTCTATAACAAGATTTGGGATGTCCCTGGGACTCAGCGTAAATTGCCCAACAGGAGAATGGAAACGCTTGGGCTTGGATATGTGAGATCCGGGAAACGGGAACGAGTCCACGGTAGCTACGCCATATATAACTTCGATGAAGAAGAGGACGCCCTGTCGGGAAATGCCAACCCCTTATCAAAACGAGATCCCGCAATCAAAGTGCCGAGTCCGTCATTTGAAGAAAGAATGCACAAGCTTATCAGGAAAGCAGGTCAAAAAGCTCGGGACGACCATAATCGCGAGATGGCCATCTACAAGAAAGGCAGGACGCAACGTCTGTTTCAACAGGTTGCAAAAGACGAAGATGCTCCTCCCTGTCAACCCGTTGCGCAAAAGGCCCGACGCAGAGGCAGATTTGAGTCAAAAAGCGGAAAAAGAGGTCGACAACGACAATGCAGGATCAAAGAGTCATGTGATCGGGTATTGCGCGGTCCGGATTTGTCCCTCATGAAGAAGATGAATCGAGCGTATTCTTTCCCTCAAGACAAGACGAAGAAGATACTTGATCTCTCTTTAAAACATCGAATGATCACATTGCCGGAGTCTAAGCACCCTGAGCAAGCTAATGATCCGGGCTACTGCTCTTATCACTGAGCCATAGGACACCCTATCGAAGACTGCTTCACCTTCAAGAACTGGGTCGAAGACCAGTACCAGCAAGGCAGGTTTGCTCTATCCAGCAGCTGGAGGGTAACGCCGCCACAAAAGCACGAACCCAAAGCCACAAGAGCAGAACCAGATCCACGTCGGTCTTGGAAGCGAGCTCGTACCTGTCATATGATAACGGTATCAAAAGAAGAGCTCGAGAACATGAATGACCTTCCCTGGTGCTTTGAAAACGGCAATGACGACGAAGTAATCTCAGAATTTCCGCCAGCGCCAAAAGAGCTGGAAGATGGCATACATACTACTGCAGATAACCTCAAGAAGATTGAGTTAGGAACAACAAACGACCCGCGACCGACATTCGTCAGCGAGCTGCTATCTGAAGAAAAGGTGGTTGTGTTAAAAGACGTGCTTATGCAGCATAGAGATTGCTTCGCATGGAACTATTCCGAAATGCCAGGACTAGATCCAGAGATAGTTGTCCATAAATTGACGATATCACCGGACGTTAAGCCAGTCAAACAGGCGCCGAGAAGAATGCGGCTCGAGCTTGAGATGAGCATCAACGCCAAAGTCAAGAAGATAATCGACTCTGGGTTTATCCAGGAAGTTCAGTACCCGGATTGGATCGCCAACATCATCCCAGTAATGAAGAAAAATGGGACAGTGCGCATCTGCGTAGACTTCCGAGATCTCAATAAAGCTTGCCCGAAGGACGACTTTCCAGTACCGGTCACCGAGCTGATGATAGATAATACGTCCACTCACAAGGTTTTCTCTTTCATGGACGGCTCATCAGGGTATAATCAGATAAAGATGCATCCCGAAGACCAGAAGCACACCGCTTTCCGGACCCCTCTGGGAATATTCTGCTACAAGGTGATGCCCTTCAGTCTAAAGAACGCCGGTGCCACCTATCAAAGGGCCATGACGAAGATCTTCGATGACATTATACATGAAATCGTCGAATTCTATATCGACGACCTCGTGGTTAAAAGCAAATCATACGAGGAACATCTCGAGCATCTAAAGACTGTATTTCAACGCCTTCGGCAATACAACTTTAAGATGAATCCCCTCAAATGCACGTTCGGGGTATCCTCAGGCAAGTTCCTAGGGTTCATTGTCCGTCACCGGGGCATTGAGATAGATCCGTCGAAGATCAAGGCGATCATGGAAATGCCACCGCCAGGGACTCTCAAACAATTGCGGTCTTTCCAAGGGAAGCTCGCGTACATCCGACGATTTTTAGCAAATCTTTCAGGCAAGTGCCGCCCTTACAGTCACCTGATGAAGAAGGGAACCCCGTTCGTCTGGGATCACAAATGCCAAGGCGCGCTGGACGAGATCAAGCAATACCTGCAGAACCCGCCGGTGTTAGCTGCTCCAGTCAAGGGAAAGCCTCTTATTCTTTTTACCACAGCCCTCGAAGGTTCCTTAGGCGCATTATGGGCACAAGAGAACGACCAAGGGAAAGAAAGAGCTCTCTATTACTTGAGTCGAGTTCTCCTGGGGGCAGAAAGCAATTACTCCCCCATCGAAAAACACTGTCTGGCATTGATCTTCGCGATAACAAAACTCAGGCACTATGCATTGGCGCATGAAGTCCGTCTTATATCAAAGGTGGACCCCCTCAAATATCTGATGTCAAAGGCCTTATTGACAGGGAGACTCGCTAAATGGGCCCTGCTTTTGATGGAGTTTTCAATAACCTATTAGCCTCTTAAGGCAGTGAAAGGCCAGGCCATCGCCGACTTCCTCGCTGAGCATCCGATACCTGCCGATTCTCCTCTGAATTGCGAGCTGCCAGACGTACATGCGTTTGATGCGATCGACGGTAGTGATATCCGATGGGAACTCTATTTTGATGGAGCGTCTTCCATGAAGAAGCGCAAACATAGCACCCCTATAATCAAATCGGGGGTAGGCTTCATCTTCGTAACTCCACAAGGAGGGATAATGCGCTTTGCTTTCTTCTTGACAGAGCCCAGGATGAATAATGAAGCCGAGTATGAAGCTTTGATAGCAGGCCTCGAGATCGTCATCGACATGGGAATTGAGAACCTCGTCATATACGGAGACTCCCAATTGGTCGTTAGTCAAGTGAATGGCGACTACCAGACATGCAAGCCAGAGCTGGTGAAGTATGGCGAGAGAGTACAGCAATTGCTGACTCAAATCCCCTCCTACATGCTGGAAAACATACCGCGTGCGGAAAAAAGCAAAGCGGACACATTAGCCAAGCTCGCTAAAGAACTGGCCGACAAGAACCTCGATGACGTAAGAATCGTGGTACAAAGCCGTCGGGTGCTTGCCCCAGCAGAAATATCTCCGGAACCATCCGAAGAAAAGGGAGCGACTGACCAAATAGCTATGCAAATAAAAGACCAGGAAAAGGCTGAGGATTGGAGAGAAGCCTTTATAGACTACTTCAAATCCCGTCGAACACCTGAAGATGCGTCCTCAAGACATCAGCTTGTGAAACGAGCTCTGTCCTTCGCCTTCGTCAATAATACTCTGTACAAGAGGTCATTTGACTCTCTGTGGTTGAAATGCCTGGGACCTGACGAAGCGAAAATAGTCGTTCAGGAAGTTCACGACGGACTCTGCGGTTCTCATCAAGAAGGCCCGAAGATGAAGTTGAAGATTAAACGAATGGGCTACTATTGGCCCACAATGATTCAGGACTGCCTCGAATATGCGAAGCAATGCCACTCATGCCAGATTCATGGAGACTTTATCCATCAGCACCCAAATCCTATACATCCGACGGTGGCTAGCTGACCATTCGAAATGTGGGGAACCGACATAATTGGCCCCGTCGAACCGGCATCTTCCAGGGGACATCGTTTCATCCTAGCGACCACTGATTACTTCTCCAAATAGGCAGAAGCAGTACCGTTAAGGGAAGTGAAGACGGAGAATATCCTCCATTTCTTCAAGACGCACGTCATCTATCGGTTTGGAACCCCGCGACGGATTATCTCCGATAACGGGCCAGCCTACAGAAGCCACAAGATCAGCCGCTTCGCGCAACAACACAACATAGACTGGAGATATTCCTCAGTTTATAATCCGCGAGCTAACGGTCTAGCGGAGGCTTTCAACAAGACCTTGACGAAGATCATGAAGAAGACGATGTCCCGAAATAAGAAGGACTGGCATGAGAGACTGCAAGAAGCTCTCTAGGCATATCGAACTACATTCAAAACGGCCGCAAACACGACGCCGTACGTATTGGTATTCGGTACAGAAGCAGTACTCCCCCTCGAGATAGAGTTACCCTCTCTACGAATGGCAGTCCACTACGAGCTGACGGACGAAGAAAATGCTCGCCTTCGGCTTGAGAAACTTGACGCCCTTGATGAAACCCGGCTCATAGCGCAACAAAATCTGGAGGCTTATAAAGCAAAGATGGCGCGCTCATATGAAAGATTGACCAGGCCGAGGACATTCCGCCAAGGCGAACTCGTGCTAGTGGTCAAAAGGCCTATGATCCCCAATCGCGCCAAGCGGGGAAAATTCGAGCCGAACTACGAAGGCCCGTACATCATAGACAAGGTCTACCAGGGTGGAGCGTATCTACTCATGGATATGCACGGTGAAAGACCTTTCAGGCCAATAAACGGTCGCTTCCTGAAGAAATACTACGCTTAACGGGTCAGGGCCTAGGTCAATGATAGATGACGACGACTATATCCGCTCGCTATCTTCCTAAGCCCGAACTCTATAAGTAGTAACCGACCTTCTTCAACAACGGACCGAAATGTCCTTAAACTAACAACGGACCGAAACGTCCTTAAACTAAAAACGGAGCACTATGTCCTAAAACTAAATGTTGACCGAGATGTCGATAAACTACGGTGGATTGCGACATCCCAAAACCGATAAAAAAAAGAAGAATAAAAAAAATAAAAACGGTATGTCCATAAGCGAAGTGGGCACGGATGAAAACCCGAAAGGGCTCCGTGAGTAAAAACAGCAGGGCTACCTGCGAGTGTTTGTGAAAACCCGAAAGGGCGCAACCTCGTTAAAGAACACTTGCAGGGTCCTCATGACCTTGTAAGGAGAAACCACCCGCGTGAGATCCTTACGACTCACAAGGGAGCAACACACTTAGGAGTCCTCACGATTCCTAAGGAGAAATTACACTTGCGAGATCCTCACGACTCGTAAGGAGAACTTTCTTATGGGACCCTCACGGCTCATAAGATTTGAAAGTCTTAAGTTACAGAGACCTGAACCTGTTCTTAAGCAACCCCCACAAACTTCGATATTGCCCTATAAGCGGCTCATACCGACCCTAGTATACAATCCACGGGCGCAAATAAACACTTCCCTAACCAAGTCCCATCCGTGACTAGGGATATGTTCATATAGTGGACAACCCTTGTAAGTCCTCTCGACTTATAAGGAGAAAACCCTTTTGTAAGATCCTTATGACTTACGGGGGAACATTCACTTGGGAATCCCCACGATTTCCAAGGAGAAAACACACCTACGAGATCCTCACGACTTATAGGGAGAAATACCTTTGTGGGACCCTTACGGCTCATGAAGTCAAAAGCCTTAGTCGACAGGATTCTAACCTTGTTCGCTAAGCCACCTTTGTTCGATATCGACAGAGGCAAATGATGATTCGCTCCTGGAAATATCCCAGTAGTAGTGGTGCTGATGCCGAAATCGATGTCTAATCCCAAGCTTGCGGCAAAAAGCTAGCAAGCCATACATGCATACGAAATAGCCGAAATGATAGGGCAACTTGCAACAAAATCAGCAAGTAAAAATGTATGCATGATAGCCGAAATGATTGGGCAACTCGCAATAAAAAGCAGCGAGTAAAAAAATAAATAAATAAAATAAATAGCCGAAATGATTGGGCACCGCGAAAAATAGCCAAAATGATGGGGCAATCGCGACCTTCGCGATATAAAAGCTGAAATGATAGAGCATCGCGGAAAAAGAAATAAAATAAAAATTAAATTTAAGCCCTACATGTGATGTTACATCAATCCCTGTATACAATCCAGGGGTGCAAACAAAGAAGGGATCATACTCCTTCCCCCCCCAGGTTTCATCAAAAGAAGAAGCCAAATCTCGACGGGCCACAAGTGACCTAGAGATCGTTTCAACACTCGTCTCGTCACAACGGACACAACTTCAAGCAAAGTGGAACAGCGGCAACTCCCAGTTTTATGGCTCGGCGATAGACAGATCACCAAGAGTCAAACCCTCATTCCGTAAAATGCGGATACAATCGGAAAAATTCCTGGTCACGTGGAACGCGGATAACGTCACTCTTTGACCCCGCGGAAAACGTCAAGAGCGGAGCCTGGTCCTCGCAGAACACGGCAGTGAACCCGTGGGAAGCATCCAGAGAAAAATTCCTGGTCACGTGGAACACGGATAACGTCACTCTTTGACCCCGTGGGAAACGTCCAGAGCGGAGCCTAGTCCTCGCCGAACGCGGCAGTGAACCCGTGTGAAGCATCTAGTGCAAAATTCCTGGTCACGTGGAACAAGGATAATGTCACTCTTTGACCCCGTGGAAAACGTCCAGAGCGGAGCCTAGTCCTCGCCGAACGCGGCAGTGAACCCGTGTGAAGCATCTAGTGCAAAATTCCTGGTCACGTGGAACGCGGATAACGTCACTCTTTGACCCCATGGAAAACGTCCAGAGCGGAGCCTGGTCCTCGCAGAACACGGCAGTGAACCCGTGGGAAGCATCCAGAGCAAAATTCCTGGTCACGTGGAACACGGATAACGTCACTCTTTGACCCCGTGGAAAACATCCAGAGCGGATCCTGGTCCTCGCATAGCACGGCAGTGAACCCGTGTGAAGCATCCAGAGCGGAGCCTGGTCCTCGCCGAACACGGCAGTGAACCCCTGGGAAGCATCCAGTGCAAAATTCCTGGTCACGTGGAACGCGGATAACGTCACTCTTTGACCCCGTGGAAAACGTCCAGAGCGGATCCTGGTCCTCGCAGAGCACGGCAGTGAACTCATGTGAAGCATCCAGAGCGGAGCCTGGTCCTCGCCGAGCACGGCAGTGAACCCGTGGGAAGCATCCAAAGCAAAATTCCTGGTCTCGTGGAACGCGGATAACGTCACTCTTTGACCCCGTGAAAAACGTCCAGAGCGGAGCCTGGTCCTCGCAGAGCACGGCAGTGAACCCGTGTGAAGCATCCAGAGCGGATCCTGGTCCTCGCAGAGCACGGCAGTGAACCCGTGTGAAGCATCCAGAGCAGAGCCTAGTCCTCACCAAGCACGGCAGTGAACCCGTGTGAAGCATCTAGTGCAAAATTCCTGGTCACGTGGAACGCGGATAACGTCACTCTTTGACCCTGCGAAAAACGTCCAGAGCGGAGCCTGGTCCTCGCAGAGCACGGCAGTGAACCTGTGCGAAGCATCCATAGCAAACATCGGACTGTGGAGTCCTTAAAATCCATGGACTATGATGTCCTTAACCTCGACCGTAATGTCTTAAAACTAACAATCAACCACCATGATTCTAGACTGATTTTATTTTGGTTCAAGGGTACATCTCTTCACTCCTTTGATATTTGTCGTTGTAATTCCTCAACGTCTTCAAAGAGGTGGCGGGTCCCTGTAACCAAACATCGGACTGTGGAGTCCTTAAATCCATGGACTATGATGTCCTTAACCTTGACCGTGATGTCTTAAAACTAACATTGAACTGTGGAGTCCTTAAATCCACGGACTATGATGTCCTTAACCTTGACCGTGATATCTTAAAACTAATGTCGGACTGTGGAGTCCTTAAATCCATGGACTATGAGGTCCTTAACCTTGACCACGATGTCTTTAAACTACGGTACCCTGGAAAACATCCCAAAGCAATCCCTGACCCCGTGAAATACGGATAAGGGCGACCGCACACAGCACTTGCGGGTCCTCACGACCCGTAAGGAAGCAAATTCTCTTGAGAGATCCTTACGACTCCCAAGGGAAAACCCGCTTAAGAATCCTCACGATTCTTAAGGAGAACTTACACTTATGGGATCCTCTCGACCTGTAGGGAGAAAAACTCTTTGTGGGACCCTCACGGCTCATAAAGTTCAAAAGTCTTAGGAGGCAGATCTTAACCCTGAATCCTAAGCCATCGCTGTCCTGCAAGGAGACCAAGATAAATTGTCCGCAGAACACATTCAATTAAAAGAGACACACCATTGAAAAGAAAAATATGTCTTTATTCATAAACCGAAATGGATACAAAGTACAATTCATGAAAGAACAAAAAGAAAGCACTCTCATTCAGGAGTATGTACAAAAAGAAAGGAAAAGATACAAGTTTTCAAGCCGGCGGGCGATTTAGCAATTTTGCTAGCTCATCCTTCTTTTGCTGAGCCACAGCTTCATGATTCAGGATCGCCAGAAGACGAGCCTCCGCCTGAGCCTGCTGGGCCTGATACGAGGCGAGCCGGCCTTCGAGCTCTTTCTCAGTAGCCTTGTGAGCCTCGACCCTTTCGCGAGTGAACACGACAGCCTTATCAAGAGCCACCACCTCTTTGATAGACTCTTGAAGTACCCGCCAGAGTTCATACACTTTATTGGTTTTGGCTGTAAGGCTGGCTTGAAGCTCGCTCAATGCCTTAGAAGCCAGCTTCCTTTCCGAGAATTTGCGACCGAGCCTCTTCTCGCATGACACCATATTTGCCGCGCACCGCGCTATCAGCCCCCGCAAGTCCGCCTTTGCAGCCACGGCCTCCGAGGAAAGGCAGGAACACTCTAGGGCGTGCAAGCAAGCCTCTACCTGCCGACAGAACTCCACCCAGACTCGCACCACCTCTTCGCTATGGTAGGTGGCAAGAAAAGGAAGAGAACCGTTAGCTTCGGCGGCAAATGCTTCAACTGTGGTTGCGCTGCCAGCACGAAGCTCCTCGATCAAAGACGACAAGGAGACAAGGCTTAATTGGGCCAAGCGTTCTGAAGCTCGCAGAGCATTAGGGCCGGGCGGCATGGCGATACGCGATTCCAACGCTATGGGGGCCGGCAAGGCTGTTCAGATTTGAAAAATGTCAGTAAAACTCTTAAGCAAAGGAACAAGTCAGACTATATTGAAATGTCACTTACCTACGGTCATGCAAGTAGGAGCTGAAGGTTCCCCTGGCCCTTCGAGGACCTCAACCTCGTCATCGGCCTCCAAAACTATAGAAAACATCAATGTCAATACGCAAAATAACAACGATGCTATGAGAAATGATGAACGACACTAACCTTGTCCGGATGAGAGGACGATGCGTTGAGGAGATATCGCCTGCGGAGCTGCCATCTCCAGCAGACGCTGAAAGGATTGCCGGGGAGACAGATCGGAAATGGAGGCCGCCAGCCCGTGTAAATCTGAGAAAACAAAAGAGTTCAGACAACGGAAAGATTGCTAATTTAAAATGCAGAAGGTTACCTTCAACACTCATCCCATTCTGAGCCGGGGGGATAGCAGCTTCAATGGCCTCCGCCGTGACCTCGGGCTCCAACAAAGGGAGGGTAGTCCCGACTACCTCTCTCTCAGCCTCTGGGCCGCCCTCAGGAAGAGTCATTGGGGCGGCGACCACCAAAGGAGCCTCCCCCAAAGGAGCAAGCGCTTCGTGATCGAGAACTGCCACTGGAGGCTCTATTGCAAGAGGAACAGCCTCGTCAGCCCCCTCCACATCGAGTAAGGCTGCATCGGGGATGTCAACGGGCTTTAGCTTCAACAAGCCCGTAGGGACCTCCCCCATCGTCGAAGATTCTGCGCAATTCACACAAGAATAAGCATACATACATACAGGCATAAACAATTTGAAAAGCTACAAAGAAGAACAAAAACATACCAATGCGCAGGGAAGCCTGCAATATGGCTTCTTCAAGACGATACTCCTTCTCAAGGAGGCGTGCTCGCCGGGGTTCGAGGGTAGACTCGTGGCCGCCGGTCCACAAAGAAAGCACGTCCGCTGCATCCTCTGAAGCAGCCTGCTTCAGGGCCCTTTTCCCCCATTCCTCCAAAGGGCCGATAAACCACCGCCGGATCCACGAGGGGTCTTCATAAAAGATTACAGCAGGATAGGGCTTCTTCGGAACCCTGGCATTCTGAGATGCGTCTTTGGAACGTCTTATAGCCTCAGCCAACTGTGCGGCTTCCTCGGCGGCCGAACTCGGGAAAAGTAGTCCAGCATCTGATTCCTGCAGGGCCAATGATTCATCTTCAAGAATGGGCTCAGACTCTATTAAAGAGTCGAGCAAGTTAGGAGCAACCTTCCTTCGACGCTTGGATCCAGAGCTGGTCGCCGAGGACGACCGCTTCTTTCCCCGCAAAGCCTTAGTGCGGCGACGACCCACATCGCCCTCAACACCCTCAACAACCTCATCCCTGTCACCCTCACCCGGTGCCACAACCGAGGATGACACCGCCATTGGGGGCGGTGCTGCCTTGGGTGGTAACGCTGTTACCGGAGCCCGTTTACCCCGCGACCGAGTACCCAGGGGCATAATTGCTGTTGGGGTAAGATCCACTCCCGACTCTCCTGGAATAAGCGCGGTGCCGGTATCCCTCAGAGGAAAGCGGACCGGGACGCGCGGTCACAGCGTAGCTCCCATGGCCAGAACCTGAGTAGGGGCACCGTGGCCAAGAAGTACCCTTCTCTGCTCAATAATAATCGGGTTGACCCGATGAAGATACCGGCCCGTGAACGACCCCACGCACCGGGGGATGTAATCAGCATCGGGGATCATGAACTGGGAACCGGTGTTCAGCCTCACGAAATGATGGGCGGTATCTCGAACGGCCTCGAGCGAAGGAACCGGCGCGACTACGAAAGCCTCAAATGGGATGCCCTGATCGTAGCCAAGCTTCCGAGCAAAGCGATGCGGATTGTACCGCATGAAAAGGGCTGCGCTGTCCTGACGGAATACCAGGTAGCCCGGTCTGATTGCGTATAAGTGCGCGGCCTCCCGGGGCTTTAAAGAGGGCATGTTATCTTTTGACCGGTCCCAAATCGGCTGAGTTGAACCCGAGGAAGAAGATAAGACCGGATCAGTGAATACCAACCCGCCAGCAGTAGCATAAGGAGAAATCAACGCCCGAATAGCCCCGAATTGAGTCGGGTCAGCGGCAGAAGCATCCACCAATCGCATAAGCCGCGGGAAGGTATAGGCGTCGTAGAATACGGGCCTCTGATGCATAGCGAAAGCACCCAAGATGTGCATTTTGATCCAAGACGTAAAGTAGTGAAGCGAAAAATTTACCACATCTACGCCAGGGGTGGAAGTATTAGCTGCAGCGCCCAACCCATAATAGAGATGCGCCAATGCCGGGATGCCAACGGCCAGCCGCGTTCCCTCAGCTATACGGTGAGCCGGATAGATGACCGAAACCCTCATAAAGCGGCGATGCATAGGGATGACAAACCAGCTGAGCCAGAAACTGATAAACCCAACGAAGAATGTCTCCTCATCCATGCCGGGAGCTGCAATGGATTCGAAAGACATCGGCGACATTATGGAGATGTAGTACTGTGGTAGATCCGATTCATTGGTCGGCAGCTTCTTCGGACCAAACCCAAAGGGGTCTTTAATATTTGCGAACTTCGGAGCTATCTTCGACAAGATGCCCTCGCGAAGGAAACAGGCAATGAAGCTCTTAAAAGTAACTCCCTGCTCCTCAGATTCGATGAACAACCGATCAAAGATACCTAGCACCTTGATCAAGCTGGGACGCTTGTGGCGGACGGCGTTCTCAGCAGACAAGCCGTCAAGCGGTGCGGGCTCGGGTTCAAAGACGTATTCATTAGAAGGCAGCAACTCCTCATAAAGTGTCCCTCGAATTGGCAGCCCCGAGATCTCATAAAATTCCCCCAAAGAGATCGAAACCTCTCTGTCCCCCAGAAGAAAAGTGTTGGTAGGGAGATTCCATTGATTCAAGAACGCCTTAACCCACCAGACATGCGGGGATTGATAATGGAAGAACGACGCATATATTGCCTGGTAAAGCCCAACCTTCTGCAGCCGTGCACGATGGGTAGCAAGGATATAGCGAGCCCAGAGGAGGTAACCCGTGGGGTGTCGAGGAGTGAGCCCTATCTTATAAATCTGTCCCCATGGGTGGGCCTCACCCTGACAAATACGTCGTCCCAGGATATCTATAGCTGGGATCGGATGGTTCGGGATACCGGTTGTCGAAGGCTCGAGCCGTCCCGTTGGATTCCAATTTGGCATCTCTACAGCGAAAACCTTCCTCGGAGGGTCCATCAGCAAAAACGGGAAAGTGGGCTCTGTCGCCACTTTGCAGAGGAAACTCCGGTGACCCCGGATAATATGGCTGTACCAAGTTTCCCATAGAAGTAAGTTAGTGCAGTTCGGGTCATGAGCCCGGATCATCGCCATCGCTTCCTCATCAGATGGTGACTGAGGAAAAGA
Source organism: Agapanthus africanus (assembly GCA_030015575.1). Classification (NCBI taxonomy): domain Eukaryota; kingdom Viridiplantae; phylum Streptophyta; class Magnoliopsida; order Asparagales; family Amaryllidaceae; genus Agapanthus; species Agapanthus africanus. The sequence continues at coordinate 421,723,245 of CM057351.1, forward strand.
GGCCTCCGAGCGAGTGAAGGGAAAGCACGGAACAGAAGCCATCGCACCTGAAACAAAGTAAAGGAAAACTGTCAAAAGTGAAGCCAGCAATATATATATATATATATATATATATATATATATATGTATGTATGTATGTACACACACACACACACACACACACACATATGGGTATAGATAAATGAAGACAGTTGAAGAAAGCGACAGAGGACTTGTTTGGTAGGACCATTAGTTACAAAACATGTGGGTCCCACAAAATCAAGAGGACGACTGGCTAATGATGAGGCACGGCAATTATAATGAGACAAAGCGAGTATTCTAATCAAATAGACAGGGGACTTCAAATAACCCTACACACTCCCCTAAAAGAAATCCACCTTGGACTCTACAACAAATCAAACAAGATCAAGGGAATTAAATTCCCACAAAAGATATCATTGCAAGCTTCTTCTTCATTGATTACATAAGGACAACCCAGGGCAAGAAAACCCTAAGAAGCCTCCATGGGAAGAACTGAGTTCTTCACAAGAATTAAATTCTTTACTAAGAGAAGGGAATTAAATTCCCAAAAACATTTTCTTTAAACGGAATTAAATTCCTTGGAAAAGGCAACGGATCTCATCATCTCCCTAAAGTTCAAATGAACCCTAAGAGATTTACTGTTCGAAGATTAAATGGTTTTCTATTTTCGTTGATAAACTTGAAAAAATGGGTTCATGTTAAAAGGGGTGAAACCCTTGGTGTGGATTTAAAATCCAGAGAGTTTTTGGAAAAAGTATACATAAGGGTTCCTCAATCGTTCGAAGATCATTACTTGAAGAAAGGGTCTCTCAAACAGAGTTAAACTCTGAAAAGTTTGAAGCAGAGAACTAAGCTCTGAGGAACGAGAATTAAATTCTCAAGGGAAAATTTCTCAAAGGAAGAAGATGAGCAAAAGTGGAGGCTCTTCTGAAAGGACATGGGCATTTATAGGATGGGATGGAAAACGTTTCATCTACCCTACTCCCAAGACAGATCCGACGGTCACAAAAGTGACAGCGTTGCACTCACGTGCAGACACGTGAGAACAACGCTGTAGGGGCATTTGTTCCCTGATTAAAAATCAGGAAAAAGCTTCAGAAAAAGCATCACGTGCTCACACGTGACCAGTGGTCACGTGTTGGCACGTGATGGTTAAGCAGCGGCCAGAGAACAGAGCGCAGAAGAAGAAAAGCCTATTCCAGGGGTCACGTGCTCACACGTGACCAGGGGCCACGTGCTCACACGTGACCAGGGGCTACGTGCTCACACGTGACCAACGGTCACGTGGCCACACGTGACCGGCTTTAAAAGCCTTATTCTTTAACATAATTAAATTCTGAGGAGAGATCATTCAAATCTTTCCAAAATGGAGAAGAATTATCTGAAACCATTGGATCGAGAATCTGAAGGTGATTAAATATCACCAATTTATGGAAGAATCCTGGACATGGAAAGATTTCCCCCTAAATCTAACCGAAATAACAAATAGATATCTTTGGATTTAAAATCCAATGGTGAATAAAATTCACCTAATAATCTAAAGGCCCAGATTAATAATGAAGATAAATCAAATCTCTCAATAAACAAATCAAATCTTTCAATGAAAAATTCACTAAAACAGATTGATTCTTTTCCTTCTCCTATAAATAGGAGCCAAAAAAAAAAGATATATAGAGCCTTGGGATCTTGAAAATTCAGAAGGAAGAATTTGATTCTCTGCAAAAGAAAAACCCTAGGTAAGCAAAGAGAGGCTTAAAAAGAGAATTTAATTCTCAAAAGAGTTTAACTCTTATATAAAGAAAAGAACTTAGTTCTTTCTCTTGTTGAGGATCTGCAAAGTGCACATCTCCCCATGAATTGAGAATTTAATTCTCATCGGGTTGAGATCCTGCCATGCAGATCCAAAACATAGAGAAGGAATTGAGTTTTGAGAATTTAATTCTCACAGAATTATAGGAATTTAATTCCTTTGAGATAAAATTAGGGTTCAACCCTATGCTATAGGAATTTAATTCCTTCAAAATGGACAGAACCAGGGTTTAACCCTAATTGAGAACTTAATTCTCTCAAAATCACAGGAATTGAATTCCCTTTAAAAAAAAAGAAATTAGGGTTTCACCCTATGCAGAATTGAATTCTTCACATATATGAGAATTTAATTCCTACAGAATGTAAATCAGGGTTTAACCCTATCTAAGAATATAATTCTTCAGAAGAAATCAGGAATTTAATTCCTCTAAAGTTTATTGCTAGGGTTTAACCCTATGAAGAATTTAATTCTTAAAAAAAAGATAAACATATCTTCAAAAACTATATCTATTACCGCAATCAAGAACGGCGTCGCATGAAGCTAGCCCGTGAGTATGGGTCGGTCCACAGGGATATTGTGAATCTCCTAATCGCACTAACGAGTTAATTCCGAAGGGTGTTCGGATTGATTATTAAATCTAAAAATCTAATTCTATCTATCTAAGATTATCTAGATCTAATCTTGCTAGGGTTAGGTTTAGTGATGGTTTGGAAATGCAAGTAAATCTCAACGCTTTCTATACCCGAATGAAGATCTGTGAGGAGTTATAGTAATTATCAATAAAGAGGATTAGATCCATTCGGGAAGGTGTTCCTTCCTCTAGGTTCTTGTCCTTCATTTAGAGATCCTTACCCTAACCTCCATGGAAAACGCGCGCAACCGGGCCTTTATACTACGGTATCACCGCTACCTTGAGGGATAGGGTGCCGTAAGGCGCGGAGTGTGCGTGTATGCATGGAGTCCTATTGAAAATATTTTATGGGCAAGAAAGGGATAAGAGATCTCATCTCTCAAAAGCCTTCCCCAAAGCTAACTCTAAACAATTTTCTAGGGCAATGAATTAAATCTACCTAGGGCAAAGAATTGAAATATAAACTAGAGCAAGAAATTAAATCTACTTACAGATGCATCTCTCCAATCATCAACGCAGGTTTGTCAGATCTGAATCCATGAATTGAAAAGAAACACCGATGCTCTCCATAAAGAGATCTATATTTTATTATTTAAAAGGAGGCATAAGAAATTACAATGTTTAGAGTTCCTATTTATAGAGAATAGGAAACCCTAGGTTACATTTTGATCCGCATGTCTACATTTACGAAAATAGCCCTAGGTTGACTATTCAAAGCCGCCACCAAATTATGGTAAACTTTATTTTCACAAAGTCCTCTGGATAGCCGCGGAACCGTAGCCTGGGTAGGGGTTGGGCCGCGGTTCCGCGGCCCAATGGTAAGATCACTGGCTGAAACTTCTGGGCTGGGCTCTGGTTGTATTGTGATACTTTATTCTTCATTTTATTCTTTATAATAGCTTCTGGTTCTCTTTCAGATCTTCCAGTGAATAATTGTGGTGGACTTTACCCGTTCGCTTTGTAATCTTGGACCTTGCGCCGCCCTTTGTTCTTTGTAAACTGATCTTTTTGTAGGCTTTATCAAGATCCTTCTCTTTGTTGGTCAAAGTCTCATTTTGACGTCGTCTTTTATTGTTTTCACTGTTTTCGCTCCAAGAACCTGTAACCTGTAACATGTAGCAGACATGGGTCAAAAGCACCTGTTTTTATTATAAAAATGCATAAGAATGGGGAATACAAAATGCAATATTATGTTATGAACAAATACCCCCAAACTTATCTTTTGCTCGTCCTCGAGCAAACTTATTTTTTATTCTCTATAAAAAACTTAACCGCACTTTTGCAGGGAAACGCGATTGCACTGAGCACGTGCAACAAGCCGTTAAACCTCTAGGTGTCCCTAGTAGGAGGAGTGTTGTTTCCTGAGGGTTTTCAGCGGATACTGCCCACAAAATCGTATCAATTCGGCCCATTGACTTTTGTTCTCCAATTAAGTTTTCCAACAAGGAATTCTATTATCTTTTACTTGTAAATTATCCACCCGTATTCTTCACACTTCCTTATTATTTAACTTAAGATTATATATGTTCTATAGACTTACTTAGCTTTCGGCATCTCTTAAGTTTTCCTTCTAGGGTTCCATCTCCACTTAGGAATTTCTATCAACTCTACTAAAGATACAAGTTCTATTCTTCACTCCTTTCTCTCCTCTAAACTCCAATCACGTATCCCCACGTGTGTGTATAAATCACCCCTACACTTGGAAATTCAAATCAAGCAATCATACCCTTGTCCGTTGTCCAAAGTACTTATTAGTAGGTGAATTTAAATGAATTTTGCTTACACATCCTTTATGCGACCGTTAATACTTCTTGAGGTACCAACGACCGATTACAAGATGCATTTGCACTTTAAAGCGTGCTTCTTAGTCTTGCAACACCCAAGGCTTTAGCAGTGACTCCCAAACCAGTTGGTCTAAGGCACTAGGTGATGAAGCACCCTTGCTAAATATTTTTCTATTTTTACAGCCTTAAGTAATCACAAAAACCAGTGTTCATTTTTTTTATTCTTTATTCACACTTGTATTTTTTTTATTTTCATTGTACTAAGGACTTTAGACAAGAGCATTTCAAGGTCTCTTCTACTATTCCAAGTTTCAATGTGCGTGATCGTGCAAATTGTAGGGTATACATTTTCAGAATCTAGACTTAAACTAGGAACTATTTTTCAAACTTATACTCTAATAAGAACATCAATACTCTTCCTTTGTTTCAACTTAGCCCAAGAACTGAACCCAAAATTTGCCTATTTCTAAATAAACTACAAAGACATATACTTTCTACCGTTAAATTTTAAGAAATGTTATTTTTAGGGTTTTTAATTTACTAAGTCTAAGATCTAGTTGTTCCTAACCAGTTAACCTATTTGTCAAACTCAAGTCAAATAAGGCCAAAATTGAATACAATAATTTTTATAATTTTTGACATTTTTCAATTTTTATGGGTTTTCAAATAAGTATGCAAATGCAAAAATATGTACAAATGAATGCGAAGGAAGAAGACGTACCGAGCATACCCCCAAACTTGAACTTGACAGTGTCCTCACTGTCATGCTAAACCAAGAGGGTCAAAATGCTGGCACTCCCCTGTTTATTTATTTATACAATTTTTTTATATTTTTAATGTTTTGAAAAAAAAAAATTTAATTTTTTTTATTTTAAAGAAAAAGAAAACAAAAAATATATATACATATATACACAAGGTTCCCCCCAAACTTAAGCTTGGCCTTACACAAGCCAAAGGTTAGCACCAACCATTCAAAAATCTTATCGTGGTAATGGTATAGTTGGTGCAATAATGGAGTGTAGAAGAAAGAAATGAGAACCATGCGAGACCATGTGGGAAGAAGAGTGGAATATGGTCTCGGTGGAGGAGAAGAATGGCGGAAAGGAGAAAGAAGTGGAGTACGATCTTGAGGGTGTAACTCGAGTGAATAAATTAGCGCAATTTGTGATGACCGATGTGTTAAAAGCGATTGCGCTAACCTATCAACCCGTCATGAAATGGGGTCAAATCCCTCAAGATTCGCAAGAAAACATGGGTACGCCGAACTTGGTTTTGGAGATGAAAGCGTAACGGTATCTTGTTCGGTCGGAACGATAGGAAGGACGAAAGGGAGTGAATTAGGGATAGTCTCATTCTCACCGTAGTAATTAGTCTCGAACTTAAAGGATTCCATCAATGGTTCGAAACTACTGTAAGCAATCGAGTCTGATGGTTCAACTAACTCATCTGAAAATGTAAAGGACTCAAACTCGGGCGGTGAGTCATCAACATCGTCCGAAAAAGTGAAATATTCGTAGGTGTTATCATCTGTGAGAACTGTGTCAGATTCAAAGGAAAAGGTTTCAAGCTCACAGTCGTCAAGCGTGGTCGGAACGATGTAAAGGAGGGAGGGTGATATAACAGTCAAAGGTTCAGGAGGCTGAATTGGAAAATCAGACATATCAAACAAAAATAGTTCAACCTCAATATGATCCTCAAAACTCTCCTCAATACTATCCTTATAATTCTCCTCAAAATTCAACTCATCCATGCCATTATCATCAAAGTCAAGACGCATATGAGATTCGGGAGAAACATTTAATAACTCAGGATGATGATTTGAACATAAAATCTCAATTAAATCGACAGGTTCATCATCCGAAATATTCCCGGCGTCTATATCCTCAATTAAGTGAAAATTAATTTCTTTAGACACCTCATCAAAAGCATGGATATTTATCAATTTAGGTTCTAGATGGGAGGTGTAAAGATCGAAAGGATTAGGTGCGGTTTCACTCGAAAGGGGTTCCTCACAATTTGGCAAATCAAGCACTCCAAAATCACACAACTCGTTTTTATTTTGAACTTGTGAATCATTTAGGACATTCGATGGAAAACTGGAGTTGTGGGCTTCAATTGGGTAAGGGTAGGTTTGATTTGGAACTCCTCTCTCATTCTCACTCTGTCCAGCCGCCTCCTTATACATTGAAAAATTTGAAGCTAGCGGGAAACTAGCTACCGTTTCACTAGGTTGCATAAGGGCGGCCACGGACGCTTCCACATTCCTAGTCATTTTGTTTGTTACTGCGATATACGCCTCCAACGACTCTTCCAAACTAGACTTGGGTGGTAAGGAGGTTTCGGTAAAATATTCGAAATCGTGTGGATATGCAAAACTCCCTAATGGCTGTGTGGAAACAGTGTCTAGTGAGGATGGTAAGGTTGGGTAGGACTGGTAGGAAGTGGGTGATTGGACAGGGGTAGGGTCAACATATGGATAAAAAGGTGAATAGTCGTGTGGATCCCTAGAATTAGATGAGTGGAGAGGGGTGAAAGATCGTCTGCTAGATTGAGCAATATGCTCAGCAATGGACATCGGCTTAGGAGTAACAGAAGGACTTGAAAAAGAGATATCAACATATGGAAGTGGTAAAGGTTGACTTGGTTGACACAAGCTGGGTTGAAAAGTCGAACTGTTTCTCCTAGACTCATCTATTTGATCTTTCGAAGATTTTTTAGGCAAGGAAGGATCATCTTTAAATTGACCGAACAAATTGACATACGACGCAAAATTAGGTTCGGGATACCAAAGTTCGGCAAGTGATTTATTATGTGGGGTCCCCATGTTAGAAGAAAAGGGTGAAAAGAAAGAAAGTTGAGTGGTGCAAGGATTTATTTGCGGCAAAAAAATCCTTGCAAGTTTTCTAATAAAAATTTCCCCCTTTTTTTTTATTCTTTTTCTCTTTATTTGGAAAAATTTGTTGCAAAAAGATTTTCGAGAAAAGATATGCAGCAGCAAAGATTACTTGCAATCTATTTCTAATTTAAGCGGGGCCCAAAAATCCTGCACAAAATCGTTATTTGGAAGGGAATATATTTTTAAAGTGCACAAAATCCTGCAGGCATTTCCAGAAAAGATATTTCAAAAATTACAGAGGAGGAACAGAGGAAGCTTACAGAGCAAATTTCACGAACAGAGGACACCAAAAGGCTGCGTGTCCGCGGTATAAACGCGTTACTGCCGAGTTTTCGCGGCAGTCTAGTCAGCACGAGTCCCCAAAATTTTTCTGTTGCTCTGACTCGACAAGACGGCCGCGGTTCCGCAGCCTAAGGTAGGTTTTGGCCGCGGAAAGGCGGTGCTTTGGGCGGTTCACTGCTCCAAAAAAATTTCACTGTTCTGTTGTTTAAAATCTCTTCTGTTCCGATATCCCGTTTTCTGTTTCGCTTTCTGGAAATCTCCAGATCTGTTTCGATTGTTCCTGCAAGATTCACACAACAAAGTACCCTTTCCAAAAAATAACAATTGATATATTTTTATAAGTTTTGGATTTTTTAGATTTTTATGATTTTTTTTAAATTTTGATTAACCCGAAATTGCAAAAAGGAAATTTCTACGCCATCCCCGGCAACGGCGCCATTTGATTTATATGTCAAAAACTAAATCTATTACCGCAATCAAGAACAGCGTCGCATGAAGCTAGCCGGTGAGTACGGGTCGGTCCACAGGGATGTTGTGAATCTCCTAATCGCGCTAACGAGTTAATTCCGAAGGGTGTTCGGATTGATTATTAAATCTAAAAATCTAATTCTATCTATCTAAGATTATCAAGATCTAGTCTTGCTAGGGTTAGGTTTAGTGATGGTTTGGAAATGCAAGTAAATCTCAACGCTTTTTATACCCGAATGAAGATTTGTGAGGAGTTATGGTAATTATCAATAAAGAGGATTAGATCCATTCGGGAAGGTGTTCCTTCCTCTAGGTTCGTGTCCTTCCTTTAGAGATCCTTACCCTAACCTCCATGGAAAACGCGCGCAACCGGGCCTTTATACTACGGTATCACTGCTACCTCGAGGGATAGGGTGCCGTAGGGCGCGGAGTGTGCGTGTATGCATGGAGTCCTATTGAAAATATTTTATGGGCAAGAAAGGGATGAGAGATCTCATCTCTCAAAAGCCTTCCCCAAAGCTAACTCTAAACAATTTCCTAGGGCAATGAATTAAATCTACCTAGGGCAAAGAATTGAAATCTAAACTAGAGCAAGGAATTAAATCTACTTACAGATGCATCTCTCCAATCATCAACGCAGGTTTGTCAGATCTGAATCCCTGAATTGAAAAGAAACACCGATGCTCTCCATAAAGAGATCTATATTTTATTATTTAAAAGGAGGCATAAGAAATTACAATGTTTAGAGTTCATATTTATAGATAATAGGAAACCCTAGGTTACATTTTGATCCGCATGTCTACATTTATGAAAATAGCCCTAGGTTGACTATTCAAAGCCGCCACCAAATTATGGTAAACTTTATTTTCACAAAGGCCTCTGGATGGCCGCGGAACCGCGGCCTGGGTAGGGGTTGGGCCGCGGTTCCGCGGCCCAATGGTAAGATCACTGGCTGAAACTTCTGGGCTGGGCTCTGGTTGTATTGTGATACTTTATTCTTCATTTTATTCTTTATAATACCTTCTGGTTCTCTTTCAGATCTTCCGGTGAATAATTGTGGTGGACTTTACCCGTTCGCTTTGTAATCTTGGACCTTGCGCTGCCCTTTGTTCTTTGTAAACTGATCTTTTTGTAGGCTTTATCAAGATCCTTCTCTTTGTTGGTCAAAGTCTCATTTTGACGTCGTTTTTTATTGTTTTCACTGTTTTCGCTCCAAGAACCTGTAACCTGTAACATGTAGCAGACATGGGTCAAAAGCACCTGTTTTTATTGTAAAAATGCATAAGAATGGGGAATACAAAATGCAATATTATGTTATGAACACTCATCAGGGTATAATCAGATAAAGATGCATCCCGAAGACCAGAAGCACACCGCTTTCCGGACCCCTCTGGGAATATTCTGCTACAAGGTGATGCCCTTCGGTCTAAAGAACGCCGGTGCCACCTATCAAAGGGCCATGACGAAGATCTTCGATGACCTTATACATGAAATCGTCGAATGCTATATTGAAGTTTTTGGTCCTTTATATAGGGGAGGATGATTTGTTGAATCAGTTAAGAAAATCTTTTCTCTGATTGATTTGGGGATGTTTCCCACCGTTAGATGTTTGATCCAAGGGGTTTTGTTTTATAGAAGGCAATCTTCTTGTTTTTAACAAAATTGGGAAAATATTTTCCCATACAGAATTTATTCTTTATCTTGGCTGAGGTTCGTCCGGTACTATTAAATCTTGTTGTTCTACCAAATCTTTAGTTATAGTTTATCCTTCTGGAATTTCTTCCAATTCTACCGTGCTCCCACTTATTTCTTTTTCAAGAAACAACCTTTCATGAAATGTGGCGTGTCGAGAGACAAAAACCTTTTGTTCATCGACATGGTAGAATAGATATCCATTTGAATGCCTGGGATATTCAACAAACTTACATAAAACTGATCGTGCCTCAAGTTTGTCCGGATTCTGGTTTTTTACATAGGCCGGACAACCCTATATCTTAATCCTTTTAAGACATGGTCTTTTATTACTCCATATTTCATATGGAGTTTTAGGCACAGATTTTAATGGAACCTGATTCAACAGATACGCTGCGGTTTCAAGCGCAAGCCCCCAGAATGAAAGAGGCAACTCAGCATTACTCATCATGGAGCGAACCATATCCAATATGGTACGATTCCTCCGCTCCGATACACCGTTGTGCTGTGGTGTGTAAGGAGGAGTAAGCTGAGAGAGAATACCATTCTCTTTCAAAAAGTCCCTGAATTCCGTACTTAAGTACCCCCCCCCCTCTATCAGATCGGAGGATCTTAATACTTTTGCCAATCTGGTTCTCTACTTCCTTTCTGAATTCTTTGAATTTCTCAAAAGCTTCAGATTTGTGTTTCATAAGATACACATATCCGAATCTAGAGAGACCGTCAGTGAATGTGATGAAGCACGAGAACCCACCCCTTGCATGTATAGATATCGGACCACATACATCACTGTGTATGAGTCCCAAGAGCTCTACTGCTCTTTCTCCATGCCCGGTGAACGGAGATTTGGTCATCTTTCCTTTGAGACAAGACTGACAAGTTTCATAAGATGAAAATTCGAACGTATTCAAGAATCCATCTTTATGTAACTTACTTAGTCTTTTCTCTCCGATATGACCAAGTCTACAATGCCACAAGTAGGATTCGTTCGTATCTGAACTTTTCCTCTTGCGTGTGTTTTGTATATTGAGAACTGTATTCTGATTTAGAACATAGATACCATTACACAGTGTACCTTCTGCAACCAATACCTTATCAAGGTAAATATTCATGATATTTCTATCAAGAACAAAGTTATATCCATCTTTATTGAGTAGAGAAACTGATATGATGTTGCATAACATGGAAGGTATATAGTAGCAATTGTTCAAAATCATAGTATTGCCATTTGGTAATACTAGGTGATATTCACCGACGGCGGCAGCATTAACTTGTGCTCCATTCCCTACTCTGAGGGACATATCACCAGGTCCAACTATCCTACTTTTTCTCAGTCTCTGCAATAAATTACAGATATGAGATCCTGATCCGGTATCGAGTACCCAGGAGGTAGGACTGACCGAAAAACAGTTCTCAATAACAAGAACACCTGAAGAAGACGCAACAGTATGTTTCTTCTTCGATGGGTTTATCAAGAAATTCAAACTTTCCTCTTTCCCTTGCTCATACTTATGACAGTTGTCATAAGTTTGAGACGAACCGACGTTCCCCAGCCCCGAATAAGAATTCGGATCGGTCAAGCGATACATTTTATTATCTTGATTAGGGCGTGAAATAGTTGCTACCTGGAGAGAAAGGTAAAACACTCAGCGTGCGCTCTTGCAAGATCAGATTGGTTATTAATTTATCTAACCAGGATGGCTCCCACTGTTTCCTCAAATTCTTCTTCAAACCCTAAAAGAAGAACTAGTCAGGATTAATCGCACGTCACAATACTTGCTTAACCTTTCAGCCAGGCCGGTGTTGGTACTTCGAGGGAGGTTTTCCAACGCTTTCGCGAAGTTCCTTAATTAAATAACCTCTTTTCCCTGAAGGCGTAACCCCTCTAACACCTTTCTAGACACCTACTTGGTTTATAGCATTGATTGTTAAGTGTGATAATCTCCCGAGAGTAATGCTACTCATCAGTGGGATCGGGATCCAACTATCATTGTGTGATGCACTAGATGGAATCCACTCTAGTCACCACACTCCAGAAGGTATGCTAAAATCTGCAAGTTTCCTGTATGTTTGAAACTCCCGATGTGGTTTTTACTCCTAACGACATATGGTCTTGATAGAGACCAACGTAGCATAAGTCGCAAGTCAAGTTCAACCCGTCATTGCCCTGGATTAACTTAGACCCACCCGCATAAACCCTTGATAGAGACCAAAGTGGCTATGCGACTGTCCTAATTAATCGCATCCTAAGATGCAACAGATAAACAACACTTAGCTACCGTACACTATGCCTTGATAGAGACCAACGCACATAGCACGCATACTAACTGCTTTTTATCTGAAATGACGGAGAGCTACGGCTGGGTTTTTGGCGAAAAACCCGCTAACGTAATGAACTTGATATCGTTGAAGGAACCTGAGTATTTTTGTAAATATATAGTAGCGAAAACTTCTGCTAAAGAGGTCACTCCCTGTGAAGGGATCTCGGCTCTTTCCTCGTCGAATGAGGTGCAGGATATTCCAAACTGAATACCACGATGCAAAGCAAAAATAGTCGACTATATTGAAGTTATTACCCTGACGCAAACTTTTACTCAAGGGGTCACTCCCGGTGAAGGGATCTCGGCCCTTGCCTTGTCGAATGAGGTGCTGGATATTCCAAAATGAATACCACTGTGCAAAGCAAAAGAGAACGTCTGTAATGTCAGTTTTTAAAATCTGGTTCCAACATCTTTTTAGGTTTTTATCTTGCATTAATTAAAATTAATGCGGCCCCATCAAATTTGTAACCTATCACACCAGAAAAGAACGAAAATAAAATGTACGTATATGCCATCCGCATTCGCCACGGGGCCCCGTCATCACCCGTTAGGTTACTTAACTAACGACAGAGCGGGGGCTGGACTAGCGCGGGTGCAAAACATATACAACATCTACTAGTATATATATAAATATATAACATTCGTCCCAGGCATAATAATAAACAACATTACAGATAACATTACAGAATGGTGGATAGTCTTGGAGCCCCGGGTTTCATTTGAGCCGCAAATAAAACCCGACGTTCCCTGTTGTGTGGATAGCCTGTGCAATGAAAACCTGTACCCCCTACGAGTGCAGCGAATAGCCCGCCAGTTCTAGAACGAAGCCCCCCTCTGTCTCAGCGCCATGAGATGCGGGCTTGTTGCCTTCCAGAACTCGGATATCCGTGCACTCCTCCTTAGGGTAATCCTAGTACAGAATATTTAAAAAATATATACAACCAGTGACATCGACCTCAGCCCGGTCGTGCCCCAAAATAATATACAAACGGCAAAGACGGCAGTCCACATGTCGGACGCTCGCCCCGCAATAACAAATGTACAATTGAATTATAAACTGTATTTCTAACATTGCACTACATGCTATCCACCACGACAATCCAACCACAATCACATCACAAGCACACAACATCAACGTGAATGTCACGTTCGCAAAACCTGTCTAAAAGAACATATAGCAATCAGACGAGTTTTAACGATCGAGTGACCTTCCCGGTCGCAGATAAAAGTGAATGTATGATAATAAAACACGTATCTTAAAATTACGATCGACTAAACTTTCCAAGTGGGCCCCAAGTATTAAACCAACACTGTAAAAAATCTGGGCCCAAAAAGTAATTATTCCAGAAACCACAATTTTCAATAAATGAGGCCCAGAAGAAATTTGGTACATATTGGCCCCAAAGTTGCCGCGGAACCGCCGCCAATGGGGGTGTCACACGGCAGATCCGCGGCGCTTTGGAAGGGTCACGTGACTAAATTTTTTCTGGGTTCTTAAAAAAGCCTGCATGATTTTCTGAGAGCAAAATATTGATTTTTCGAGCACTTTTAAAATCGACAGAAACTGCAAAAAATGAAACGTGGTTTTTTGAAATTTTCGGTCGATCGTTATTCTAAACACGTTTGAACTAGCTAGTGTAAGTTTTAAGGGTGGCTCTGATACCATGAAGGGTTACCCTAGTGCCCCGACCAACTTCCGTGGCCAAATGCGGAACAAAATTTTTTAAGACGATCAAAACTTTTGCACTAGAATAAAACTTAACCCGGATCTTTCTATAAAACTAACTAGCTAAAATAGAGTTCTATCTACTAAGAAAGAAGTTATACTAAGAGGCTCGAGTCCTTCGATCTTCTCGCCTCGTCATGTGCTCCAAGTGGTCTCCTTGAACTTGCTAGATCTCCAACTCCGGCTCCATCGGTCTTCCGGGATCGAGCTTGTTTTGCGGCCTTTCTTTGTCGTAGATGATCCACCCGGGGAGTATGATCCATGGCTCTAGCTCTTTACTATATGTCAAAAGAGCAACTAGAGAACTTGGGATGCTAGTCCAAGTTATCTAGGATGTAGTGGAGGGTGTCTAAGTGTTCTATCTCTTTCTAAACTCTTCACTTGTATCTCAACACATGAGAAATGTAGTGAAGAGGAAGAAGATGAAGGTGGAGGAGAAAGCTAGAGGAGGGAGGAGATGAGAGCTCAAGAGAAAATAATGAAGCATCAAGTGAGAGAAAATCACATACCTTGGTTTTGTGTGTGAATTCTTTCAATAAACAATTAACAACCATGCTTCAATAGTAATTCCAAATGAATTATAAATTCATTTGTGAATTATTAAAGCTTGGTCATCATCATTCCTCCCATACTTTTCACTTTCCACCTCATTTCCAATTATCAAATAAATGGAAAATACATAATGAGTTGGCCACCTTCTAGAAGGAAATCTGTAGTAAATACGGATTTCAGTCTACTGTACAAATATACCGGCAATCAGATAAAATTCCGAACGCCCAAAAGAGATAGAATAACACGAAGAACGTAATACTAGAATATATATATATTGAAATACATATATGCAAATTATTAAATCAATACCTGATCTAATAATCCGGCTTAAACCCGAGCCGGCTAGTATTACCAACTGTCCGATCGATAATCCGAGTACAAAGTACATCAATCGATCGAACCCTGCACGTATCCAATACGGCTACTACATCATTTCGCCTGAATCAGGAAAACCCTCTATGTGGGACTCTAAAGACTCGACAGTATTCTGGCAGTGGGTTTAACCACAAGCACGTCAGCAGCACTAGCTATACGTAACGGCTCCCAGGTACCTGTCGAAAAGGAAGGCCGACGAGCAAGCTCGTCCGAACTCCTACTGAGCCTATCCGTGACAATATCCGTACAGTCCGGTCTCTTCATCAAAGAGTATCGCATACCGGGTCTAGGGGATGGTGAACGTCAGACCCTAACAACCTGATAAGTCGTGCCGATATGGCTCGGGACCAATCCGGGAAACTACCGATCAACCTGTCAGTAAATACCAAGTGCCTTGGCTAAGGTCTTATAGTCCTGACCAATCGAATCACAGTGCGATATCGACTCCCTATACTGGGAGAGACGAATCCCCGACAATCGCTCACTGCCTCCATGTGGCTCGGGACTGAACCCAACCAAAACCTGTTTGCACGACTCAGTAGAGCCGTGGTAGGGTAGTGATCAAAGTTCAGTGGGAACTCACACGAGACAAATGCCGATCTCGGGTCCAAGGACTAACCTGTACACATGTCACCTGAGAACTTCCATCTGACGATAGGTATAGTACCATATGGAAGTTCTCGGCGAGTCCGTCCAGTGTATCCACCCCAGTGAGCACATGTATACGATCTTGGGTACATCAGACCAATGGCTGCGGGACCAACCATCCCCCGACGGGGGTAGAAACGTATACACTAGTCTACTCTGGAGTATCAATGCCCAGTCTCGATACTCACGTGACTAGGGACTATTTAAGGATGTGCTTATGGACTACCCTGCTCCCACATGTATGATCGCCATCACAACGCAGGTAGTCAAGCAAGATCCTAAGGGCTTTATCAACATGTTACCGCAATATGTAATAACGAGTATGACATATGCTATGTTAAGATAAAGACAAACCACAATAGTATACTACCGTATCGAGCCTTTATCAATATGTGCAAACCAGATATAATAACAATAAATACACATATCCCGATAAAGACAAGTCAAATAATATACTATAAAACTGAGCAAGATTGTTCTGTACATACATATCCCTAGTATCCATATATATACATATACAATACTGGCCTCTAGGGCATATACATCCAACATTTAGTTCATGTATGCTTGTTTAGTACAGTTTTAGTTCTTGTATGTGTTGGTTTGAGTTGTTGGTATTGTTGGATATATCGTGCATTGTGTATATATGTTGGTTTGTGATCGAAATGACATTCTTGCATAATATATTATGATTACAGGTATTATTATATGGCATATTAGTATTTTTAGGAATTTCCCCCCAATAAATAGGTATTAGCGACCGTTAATACTACAGAAACGGTCGCTAATACGTGTATTAGCGATCGTTCAATAATACATAAAACCGTTATATATCGGTTTGAAGTTTACGTGCTCCTATTAGCGGCCATTAGGAACGGTTGTTGATACTTGTATTATCGACCGTTCATGGCCGGTCGCTAATGAACGTGTCAGCGACCGTGTATCAGCGGCTGTTTAAAATATGAACGGTCGCTAATACTTAGCGACCGTCCATGGCGTATTAGAGACTGTTTTATACGATCTCTAATATGCACAGCATGAAGCAGTGTCGATATATTTTCTTCGTCATATTTTACTACGTAAGTAAAATTAGACTCCACAACTTGAATGGATTGCAAATAAACTAAAATAGCTTGTGCGTTCGATACGTCCATAAATTGATGACGTATTTTTCTCAATACACTCTTTACATCGTTTAGCTCATAACCAAGATTCTCTATCCCGCCATGACCTTGTCCGAGTATCGTATATGTTTTTCTTGGACCTTCAAATTATGAATTTGACTACTGTCGAATTTAGAAATTCTTTTATGACAAGATAGGTATTGCACCATTGACTACGGTACCAATGGATGGTTGTGCTCTCTCTTGTAAGAAATTATTATCCATAGATATTTTCTTTTAACAACAAGCATACGAGTTCCGTAGTTGGATCCAATATAATTATATTTCCGGAACACCGAAAAAGATATTTTACGTTTTACTTCAAGCTTCAACAATTTAGGTTTTGCAACCTTATTACATTCAAATAGTCTAGAAATTACAGAATTACTGCGAACTATACGACGAGTAGAACGAACTCTGATAACAAACCCAATGTTCCGAGCATAAACCAAATAACATTTATAAGCATGATCCAGTGAATTGAATATCATGTCAATTTCAGGTTCTACAAAATCACATATAATATTTTCAAAATTTTCATATTTTGAATCACTTGTTACACCTCCTTCGTTAATCTCATCAGGACTGAGTTTAGGAGACGAAACATTTTTACATTTGCTTTCATTAGTTGACGATATAAACTTAGCATTTTTTCTTTCAGGAATTACTAAATCGATAGGAATAATAGGTTTTTTCAAGTATTGATCTGCATCTATTTTCACTACTATATCTTTTTCTTCTTCTAGTTCATGGATAGTCCATTCATAGACTGGATTAATCGACATGCTAGTACATGTAAACGTAGAACTAAAAAATTTACCATAACCATTTTGAAAAACTTCGTTGAAGAAGAGGTAGACGTGTTCTGGCAGAAGTTAGGGTTCCAAAATCGAAAGATCAGTTTGAAAAACTTCGTCGAGGAAGATGCAGGCCGTGAAAGTTAGGGTTCCAAAATCGATAGCTAGGTGATATATTCCTCAGTCCAAGAAAAAAAATCACTTAAGCAGCGATTTGATATATATTTATTTTTAAGTGGTACTTTAAGTGGCGGTTAAATATAACCCGTTGAATTTTAACCGCTTTTTAAAGTAATGGTTGAGTTTGCACGGTTCAGATTTGTTGAATAAATTAATTTTTGATATTAACCGCTACTTTAAGTAACGGTTAAATAACGATCGTTAGATTTTAATATTTACTTAAAGAAGCGGTTAACTCTAAACGGTCCTGATTTGTTGGATAAATTTTTTTATGCAACATTGTACATATGACTAGGACCGGACCCAATATAAATATAGAGTTCATATCAAATTTTTTATGTTTATAGTGTGTGTTAGTATATCAGTATTTATTGATAGTTCATGTAAGAATATAATTAATTTCATATCAAATGGAGACTAAAAATGAACTTGCGATGAGAGGGATTTCAAATTGATATGTGAATTCTCTATCACATGAGTTTGACTAAGGGTGGCCACCCAATCTTAGTATTATTTATTTAATGTTTAAAACTAAAGGCAATGTAAAGAAGGTGCATGCATGCATGCATGCCAATTGCCATATCAAGGTTAAGAAAATGGACCTTCTTTCATTAGATAGAAAATGACCGGTCTCTTGGAGCAAGTATTCGGTATGCCGCTGGGTGTATACGTCTAGGCAGAGGAAGAGAGAGAAAAAAAGGGAAGAATTTCAGACAATCGTGGACGGTGTGTGAGGCACACACTTTTATTTCTTTTCATTTTTCCTCGGATGTATTAGACTGGCATATAGGAAATAATTTCTCCCTCTCTAGATCTAGATCATGGACTTGTTTCTATACTTTCTCAATCGTTTAGAATTTATCTGGAATCTTGATATCATGTGACAAAGGAACAAGCAACTAATGTCCGTTTGTATATGTAACTCAAATCTTAAAAAAGATGGAGATAAAATAATTAATAAATAGATTTTGGATCTAATTGAAAAAGGAAAAGGAAATTCAGTATATCAAGTATTTTTAAGAATGCACCAATTTTTATTAGTTACGATGAGGAAATCTTTGAAAACAGTCGGAAATATAAGGTACAACGAAAAAGTTGGCCTGCATATATGTTTGGTAAAGTGTCTAACAAATTATTTAATTTACAGAAAAAAAATTCCTCTAGGACTGCGAGATCCTAGGATCAATATCATGTAGGTCCAATGATAAGGTTCTCAACATTTTTTTGCATTAATTATTTATTTAATTTGAAGGAAATAGCTAGCATCCTGCACATGCATATATGCCTACTTTTTTTTTTATATTTTTTCTTTTTGGAGTAGGTGACAATATATGAATTACGGAACCAAGCTAAAGGATCGGAAAGATAACGCATCATTCATTATTGATTTGTAACTGATTGAAGTTGAGAATATGGTTGAAAAAATTATCGACTTTTTTGTTTGTTTTTTTTTATATTTTGCAGGAAAAGGGAGGAAAAAAAATCTAAAAGACATGCCTAGACCACCATGTTTTCCAAAACAAGCTAAAGGTATTTTTCTTGAACAAAAGTTACCTTCATATTGAATATATACATAGTGTATGTGATGGAGGCTTAAGAGCTTGCTGGCCTTAGGGAGCCCCTAGGGCCAGTTATCCGTGAATCGTACAGAGCACGAAGGCTCAAAGTCCGGCACGAAGGCTCGGAATACATACAAGAGATCACGAAGGCTCTAGAGAAAGCACAAAGCTAAGAGAGTTCGAAGCCCGCAGGCTCGAAGAGGTGTGCGCGAATGTTATCAGTCTTGCTCTAATACCATATTAAAAAATAAATATATAGATGTGATAAAAAGGAAAAATATTATTGATTGATCAAAAAGAAATATACAATGTGCCTCTCTGTATATATCCTACGAGAGATAAGATTAAATCCCACTACAATAGTTCCCTATACAAAGAGATAACGATAAAATATCTTAACAGTACTTTTACATGTAAGCAGTTGAGATGGTTCTGATACCGTTTCATATTTCTTCATTTGAATCAGTTTTCAGTCACATTTTGTAGCTGCTTGGGTGAAAATAACTAGCCTCTTGCATGTGTGATGCATGTAAACATATGTAAAGATCACGCTTACAATACCGGTTAAGATTTTGAATCAATGGAAGCGATTGATTAAAGGTGCATGGGGATATATTTCCCTTTGGAATCAAGTCTGGGGCTACGTTCTTGCTTCAATTGAATCAGTGCAAGCGACTTCTCTGATCAAAATTTGATTTTCAATCCGAGGATTGAAGAAACGATGGTGAATTGGGTCAATCCCCATTTGCTTCAACTTTTCCTAGTGAGTTGTCAGCCTTTTTTACTTTGTTGCAATTCTCACTTGAGTTTTCACAATGATTGAACTTATTTGCTTGTAGAATTCTCTTTGATGTGAAAGATTTGCACTTTAGGTTGTTTTCCCCCTTGATTTAATAAATTTTGTGACCTATACCCATAAATTGAATCGTTGTTTTGGTTTTAACAGGCTTGAATTTTTAGCTTCCTTTTTTAATTGGACAAGTGCAAAGGATGAAACGAGTTGGTTATAAAAATTGCAAGTTGAATGGCTGAACTTGAATTGAAGTTTGATCACAACTCACAAATACGATCATAGCGAAACAATGTTGTGGAAAGCGAAAAGCATAGCGAAACGAAACGGAGGGCAAAGTTTAGGCTTTAGGAGTTTTTACTTAGAGAGGTTTTAATCTCTAGCTACAATGCTAAGATTATTTGATAAAGCAGCAAATAAACAATAATCATATATAAAAACGTTAAGTTGTAATTATTTAACATATACCTCTAAAATAAAAGTCAATTTTTAATGATAGAACCATCAAACAAATACAAAACAAATCATAGAAGCAAGCACTCAAAATCATAGATCATTCTAACATAACGACTCTGATGGAAAATATAACCATCAAACAAATACAAAACAAATCCCTTTTGTTAATAATAGTCACAAGCACTCAAAATCATAAATCAATCTAACATGACGACTCTGATGAAAAATAAATAAAACCATCAACACTAGCTTGTCAATCATGCACCAAACCACAACCACGATGACACTAATTTCTTTATTAGAGTCTGCAATGAGCCTTGCAGTTTCTATCACAATCATAGAAGCAAGGCCCGCCATCACAATGCAAGGGGCAGGGCAGCACCATTCCTCGGCACCGGTTTCGCCCCGTGCACCGAGCATATTCTCCTACCCTATACAATCCTGGGCTATAGCTTGGATGACCCCTACCTCTCAATCTTTCTCTTCTTGCATGTCTATGATGATGCCTCCTCGCTCTTCCACATCCCCAACCACCACCACCACCTCCTCCTCCACCACCACCACCGCCTCCGCCCCATCCCCAGCCCCAACTCCACGAACCGCCTCCTCCTCCTCCACCACCACCGCCTCCTCCACCGCCGCCATCTCCACCCATTTTGGAAGGCATTGTTGTGTTAAGTTGATATTGACTCCTGGGGTTATAGTGAGTGGACTTGTTGCCAGCGTTATCAATTGCGAAGCACGTTGCAATTGAGGCACTGGCAATAGATACTAGGAACAGTAAACTAGGCCAAGGGATTCTTTTAGGAGAACCCATTGCCTTGTTTGTTCGTGCTTTTGGGTGGAGGCACGCTTAGAACACTAGCTAGTCTTTTCTTTAGTTTGTTACTTCGTAGACCTTTACTACATTCATCTACTCTTTTATACTAGCCAAGTGTAATTAAGTGGTAGTGATGGCAATAATGGGTACAGTACTTTGTTAGGAGATGGCTTGCATTTTACTTTGCACCCACATGCATGTTAGGATCATAAAGGGACTTTGTGCTCAGATTGCAGCTTTATCATTCACACCCCCATTCAGTGATGATTTCCTCCTTCGCACACATGCTCGCTCTGAGATTTGACAACTCTTCCAAGCTTCGCTGCTTTTAAATTAACTCATATGAGATTATACAGCGATTAACATATAGTACTATCCACTCCATTTAAGATTATAGATTACAATCATATGATATGTAATCAGTTGTGGAGAATTCTATCCATGTCTGTCAAACAATAAACGCGTCATGAGTTGCGCTAGAAAGATGTGCGCACCAATGTTTCTATGCATATTGGACATTTGATGAATGCTATTTCATGTTTGTTATTCAAGTCTCGGGACGCTCTTCCTAACAATTAAGGTACGTAGCATAAGAGTTTGAATTTTGTCAGGAAACGAATCCACGTCTATGACCCACTTCAATTTAGTCTTTGAATAGGCAAGCACGCGCAGCAACTGGCAGTGAAAACGTATATGGGTGATCTCTCAAATTTGATATCAATGGAGGCTCATCATTCCATTTATACATTAATGGCTGGCAAAAGAAGACAGCCCAAACAGAGGAAATGATGGTGCGGTTCTTTTTTTTATATATATTTATATACATTGTGAACTTAGGACAGGGATGAAATGACAGTACATCTGTGTGTTGCTTCCCTTTGAAGGCAGGAAGAATGTCTCAGTTCTTGAGTTCTTAAATGATTTCAACTCTGATATAGATTTACAGAAGGATTCAACATAACAGAAGAATCTGGATGCATCATCCTTAGTTGATGATCCGCAGTCACACCCGCTGCAAAGTCCATCAAAGGTTTCTAGAATTTTCCAATAATAACAAATTAACAAGTTACCTCATTTTCTTATTGTGAGGACAAAGGATAGAACATAATTAAGTTGAATTCTGATCCCCAGGGATAGAACAAACTAAGAAGGCTGCATGATAATAAGCCAACATCTGGGCGGAAAATCCTGCAAATAGATGCGAAAGGAAGTCTTACTTCTTTGAACGATAAACACGAGCCATTTAATTAGGGCTCACAAATTCTTGGCATATGATAAGAAATGGATGCAGGGAATCTCCGAGATCATACCAAATAAGATTAGGTGAACACAATGATCAGAATTGGCTTAAAATTATGTCTTCTTTGTTGTAGCTAGGCTTGCTATATCATTATGTGGGAAATTTTGGGAGTCTACTTCAATTGGCATTTGAGAGTTGGAGCACAAAATAAATACATCCATTCCGAGATTTGCAATGTGTAGAAATATCTTAATTTCTGGTCATTTTCATTGTCGACTTTTCTCTTTTAGAGATGCTTCTTGTTACAGCTCTAAGTTCTATATTCTATTTTGCAATGCTTTCATTTCATAATTTCAATTAAATATCTCTTTGTGGCTAGAGTAATGGTGATTCTATCCCTGTGTTACCATAAATCGCTAAATCATTAACGATTTGTGATTTGGAATGATCGTTCCTAATTGGGAAAGCTGGAGATTCGGATCGGAAGAATCACGGTTTTGATTTAGGCTGAAAGAGACGAATGAACCCATTAAGAACTTTAATTAAATGGGCATAAAATCAGTTTGTGTTATATTTTCTTGAAACATAATTAACTTTTTTAAAGAATTTAAATATAGATAGGAACAGAAATTAAAACACACACACACACATTATACATATATAGACATGCAAACACACACATGCACGTATACCAACTATCCAAAAACACTCGACATTCTAGAGTTACATTTTGCAACCTGTATGAGCGTACAGAATACCATCATGTTTTCGTACCATGTTTCATAACAAGTGACTTTCCACATTTCTATTTCCGTTCCCCGTTCGGAAACATCCCGCATTCCGGGTGACATATATGGCTCTATCCATTCACCTTTAAAAAAATATGTAGAAATATGGAGGCAAGAAATCAAATTGTTGAGAACACTTAGACCATACAAAGGTTCAAGAACACACTAGCTACACGACACCAACATCAAACGCAGGAAAGTACCGCATACATACAGTAACCACAATACCCCACATTAACAACTTGTTTGTCATGGGCTATAACCAGCAGAACTGAAACTCGAAAAGCTGGGGGGTCTCAGGCATCCAAAAAACAGGTTTTATACATTCATCAAGAAAGCACATTGCAGGGCAGCGAAAATAAACCCCAATGCCATGCAAGATAAAATCCAGTAATCTCAGTTCCAGTTCTGAAAGAAAATGGCTCGCCCTTTTCTATACTGAATGGACCATAGGTTGCTCGATCCGTATCAAGTTTGAGTGACATTACGGCCTTCTCAAAGTTCAATGGATCTGTATCTTCATCGACAAGTAGTTCAGGACCCAAACACACGGTATCGTAGTGACCATTGACCCATTTAAGAGCCTCATTCAGATTAAGCTACAGAATATTAGCAAAACATTAGTACCTACTATTAAAAGTTTGAATAGAGCAAAAGAATTAGAGTCCACTCTCAATAGTCTGAGAAAATTGATAGGCCTTGAAAATTGTGATATGTTAAGATAAAAGTTTACAGAAATGAAAGCCAAACGATGCACAGAATGGATAGCATTTGATCCATGGAACACGATGATGTTTTTCACTTGACCCCGGGCACCATCGTCCCAACTTTCACCAACTGCGTGACCAGCCAGATCGCTCTTAAAATGCTTATATCCATCTTGTCCCAGGATCTACATGTATCACAAATAAGCAAAAGAAGAAAATATATATGTGAATGTACACCATAAGGGCTTGCGATTTAGGCCCTGTTTGGATATAGAGTTGGGATAGCTGTAGTTTATTTTTAAATGGAGGTAGATGGATGCCTACCGTGATTTGCAAGCCCCAAACTCCAAAATTGGTTTTTTGTAAACTTTGATCAAATTAAAGTTGTCTCAACATTTCTTTATCTTTCATGACTGGACATATATGACCGGCACACCGTTGTGTTTTTCCTAAACAAGGATCTGGATCACAATTAATCTATCCGTTTGTTGTTGACTCATCAGATGTATCACTCACTACTCATTACATTCCTGATAAGTATTTTGAGAGATGAAAATATATAGGGTAGAAACCTTTTCCGTCCACGTAATGGCAACACGTCGGTAAGATCCAGATACCTCAACAATCGGATGAGCTGGCGTTATCTTCATAAACGAAAGAAGATATCAGACATATTCCAAGTGCAATGTTCAAGCTTGAAAAAGGAGGAGGAGGATAAGATGTTACGGTGTTGAAAGATAGAGATGAATTCTCATTCCCGTGCTTATGCACATTTATAGAGGTGCTGGTATGGTCACCATGTGCGAATTGGAGGCCGTTTACATCATCGTGAGAATGATATATATATATATATATATATATATATATATATATATATATATATATATATGAGAATGTAATGAAGTTTTGTGAAGATACTATACTTCCGTGAGCGTTTGGTTCATTTTAGGCCCAAGTTAATTGGAATGCAAGCAGATTGTAATGGATACAAAACGCATGTTAATTAAGAAGAGAGGAGCAAGAGAATACCATTTTAGTTACGCACGCTATCTAACCTTCAGAAAAACTTGGGATTTAACAAGATGCTTTTTAAGAGAAGCTGTGGCATGCTTAGTTATAAAATGTGATGGGCCTTTGGCATTCCTTTATTAAATTTTAGACAATCCTTTCCATATTGACCTTACTCTTGCTTTCACATTTACTATATCTTCATTACCGATGCTCGTTGCTTGTTACGAGGGCAGGCTGCGTAATTTGTACCCTTGACTGACTTACATACAACAAAGTACAACACTAAGTCAGACCATAACAAAATCACCGTACAACTGAAAATGACTGTCCAATGAGCGACATCTTAGTTGGTATGGTACTTCCCCGAGTGCGGGGTTTGAGGGAAAGCGGCCATAAATTAACGCTTCACATCAAATTCATGAGTCCGAAGGGTGCGTGCGTGTGTTGTGTTTGTGGGTCTAGTGTGTGCTTGGGTGAGGCTAGTTCCCAAAAAAAAATAATGAAAATGACCGTCGCTTGAAAACACCTCCTTATATCTTCAAGGTTTTGACGGCCAAGTGCCGCATCTTTGGTTCTTATGTTAATTGAACTCGTATTTTGCACGTGCGCATAATATAAATGTATAGTCAATATTATATTGAACAAATGTATAATCATGTTATTTAAATTTTTAGGTTTGAATTTTTAGGTTTGAGAATAAAGTTTTAGATATATCTTGTAAAGAATGAGAGGAGAGATGGAGAGAATTAGGGAAATGTAATGGATGGAGAGAATTAGGGAAATGTAATGGATGGATAGAACTAAGCCTAATCATCCTCTTTATATAGGCAATGACATTATATCATTACACCCCCATTAAGCATCAAATTACATATAAGAGACTCGTGTATAATATGTATATTCTAACACTCCTCCTCAAGATGGAGCATACATATCATTCATGTCCAACTTGTTACAAATAAAATGCACTCTATTCCTTTCTAAAGGTTTTGTGAATAGATCTGTTAGCTGATGAGCAGGTTGAACATAGTAAGCATCGATGATCCCATTTTCAACCTTCTCCTTCACGAAGTGAGAATCCACCTCAATGTGTTTCGTTCGCTCATGAAATACAAGATTAGAGGTGATATAGATTGCAGTCTTATTATCACAATATAGCCGTATAGAGGCAGTGGGCTCAAAGCTAAGCTCTCCAAGCAGAAAGTGAATCCATACAAGTTCACAAGTAGTATTCGTCATGGCTCTGGACTCTGACTCAGCATTGGAGTAAGACGCTATGCACCGCTTCTTACTCTTGCAGGAGACCAGCTGGTCACTTCCTACAAATACGCAATATCCTATGGTAAATCTATGTTTACCGCCGAAAACAGAGACGAACCGGGATGGATCGTCTTGCCTGAATTTGGGGGAAGATACTATTTAGATTTATCCGTCCACCTCTCCGAAAATGCCAAGTTGATTTATGGCACCGTGTATCAGAGGTTTGGAAGGATGCGGCCGTTGTAGCAAACTTCGTCAGATTTCCCCTCGTTTGCGAGGATTTTTTGATTGTGGAGACGCTCTTCCCTGCAGGCGCAAACCCCTGCAGTTAATTACATTACCGCATCGCGATAACCACTTTCTCCTACTCCGAAAGTTCACTTCATGTCGTGTGTGTTTTTGTTTGTTTAGGTTGTTCGTGGATTGTATACGGAGACTAATTTATGTCGTCGCATATAGGGCGTGGATTAGTCCAAATTCGTATATTTTCTTAGATTTGGTTTTGGGTTGATTTAAGGATCGTTGGCATGTTTTGAGATAAAGATCGACTTAAATATATACGAGCGGTTGGGGCTCGGTTGGTTTTTTGTTAAGGATACATTAGTCCAATTTGAGACTAAGATCTACTTAACAAGGATTTAGAATCATTTTTGCTTCAGATCCAACAAAAGAGCATTTTGGCTCTATTGTTTTAGTTTAGGGACGTTTCGGTCCATTGTCACCATTTTGGGGAAAATTTGTAATTTGAGGACATTTCGGTCTGTAGATCACCATTTTGGAGGTGAGGTTTTAGTTTAAGAACGTTACGGCCCGTTGTTAGTTTAGAGACATCTCGGTCCAATGATCATCTTGCGCACACGTGTATTTGTTACGTGACAGGATGAGCGACGATGATATGGGACGTGCCCAATTTGGGGGCATGATTTGATTTGGGGTGTGCCCGTCGATTTGGGCAGTGCACCCAAAAGCTGTTGGTTGTCAGGACCCGCCACCTCTCTGAAGACGTTGAGGAATTATAACGACATGTATTAAATGTGTAGAAAGATTTACCCTTAAACCAAAATCCTGTTTTTGAAAGGTTGTGTTGAACTATCCAAGAATCATTAGTCTTTTGAGACGGATTACTTGAATATGTGAGCATTTGGACTTAGTTTAGCAGAGCATTTGGGCTAAGCTATAAGAATATTAGGACTTTAGCCAATTTGGATTCAGTCCACTTGGTCTTTTCTTTTCTTCAAAAAGCGCTGAGCATTTGTTTGGGTTCTGTTTCTTTAGGCAACCCTTTTTTTTATGATAGTGCAGAGCACTTCTTTGGGCTCTGATACCCACATGTAATCATGTGGAGTATGCAGTCATGGACGCTGCCCAATAAGTGTTGAACACTTTGCCTGTTTTTTTATGAAAGTGCAGAGCACTTTTTTGGGCTCTGATACCCACATGTAATCATGTGGAGTATGCAGTCATGGACGCTACCCAATAAATGTTGAACACTTTGCCTATTTTTTGTCTTTATCTGAAGTGTTGAACACGGTAATTGTCTTGGAAAAAGACACAAATCCTGCGGTCCATGTGCAGCAGTTATCGATAACACCAAAACAATCAGGATTTCAAGTTCTTTTAAAAGTGTCTGACTCAGACTGAGTCTCAACCTAATCAATCTGATTTGAATGTGATTCAAGTACAAAATACAATACAACATGATTCAAATATGAATCCATCTATTAAATCTATATCAATCTGTATTGACTGAACCGAACCATGGATATATTCCATTTACATGTCCATCCATTATATTCGTTCCATTACTGATATCATGGTTTCGGCAAGTCATCCATCTATACAATTTACAAGACAACACAATACAATCAAGACATGCGGGTTTATAAGGGGTAAATTGGTACGGAAGGTATTAGAAGTGGCACGAGACTGCAGCCATAAGACATTTAACCTGAATCTCAATTGCCGTTGTACCGTGGCTGAACGGTTCCTTGTACTCCGTATACCTTAGTCTCCAGGATAGTGAGACTCCTCTCGTATACACTGACCTCTTCTGTACCAAGCTACAAACAACAGCTTTAACACTAAATAACAACATTAAACAGCTATACTCTATTCTATCTATTCTATTCTTATCTATCTACGGGACTTACCGAGCGACTTGTTCGCTGACGACATTCTCTTTCTTCTTCTTTGGAATGCCGTCAGATGTTTCGGACTCACTGGAGATTGAGCCCAGCAGCGAGGACTTGGATCAGTTTACTGAAGACCCAGAGTTTTAGATTCACTTGTACATTACATTTCATTTTCACTTCTGTTATGCCATTGTTTAGGCATTGCTTTCATTCCATGTATTTTCATTTCAGTTGTATTGTAAAAAGAATGTTTAATAAATAAAGTTGTTGTTTATTTACATCTTGTCTCTTGTGTACATTTTATTTTATATTGCTTATATACGCTTAGCGTGTTTACTTCTGAGTAAATGCGTAGCGGCCTCGTCGCGTCCTCTCCCCGTATACTGGGAAGCGGGGCGTGACATCGTGCAAACAGATTTTAGTTGGGTACAGTCCCGAGCCACATGGAGGCAGTGAGCGGATCGTCGGGGATTCGTCTCTCCCAGTATTGGGGGTTGATGTCGCACAGTGCACGGGTGGCCATCACCAGAAATCCTTGGCCAAGGTAGAAGAAAATTACTGATTTGGATCAGCAGTTTCTCAGTGGGTGATGGGCTTCATACCGACACGAAATATCGCGTTATTAGGAGTCTGACTTTATCCACCCCCCTACACTCGATATGCGATACTCTTAGACGAACAGACCGAACTGTACGGAGATTATCACGGACAGGCTCAGTAGGGGTTCGGATGAGTTTGCTCGTCGGCCTTTCTTTCGCTCAATACCTGGGTAGCCGTACAGCTAGTGCCGCTGATGTGCTTGTGGTTAAACCAACTGCCAGTGTATTGACGAGTTTTTAGAGTCCCGCACAGAGGGTTTCCCTGGTTCTGGCGAAATGATTTAGTAGCCTTATTGGATACGTGCAGGGTTTCGATCGATTGATTGTACTATGTACCCGGACTTTCGATCGGACAGTTGATAATACTAGCCGGCTCAGGTTTGAGCCAGATTATTAAATCAGGTATTGATTTAATAATTTACGTATATGTATTTCGATATATATATTCTAGTATTATGTTCTTTGTGTTATTCTATCTCTTTGGGTATTCGTATTTCGGTACGAATACAGGTATGCATATACAGTAGAATGTAATCCGTATTTATACGAAAAACATTCTAGAAGGTGGACACTGTTGGGGTAAAAATTTACACCCCGGTTGACCAAGTCAAAATCAAAGTCAACCCCAAGCCGAGTGGGCCCGAGCCCAGATCCAGTGGGCCCATGCCCGGGTCGAGCCCGAACATGAAGTGGCCGGCCTCCCCCCATGCCAAGATAAAAATTTTGTAATAAATAATTTTGTTGTATTTCTTTTATTTTATTTTCGGATAAATGTAAGAAAAATAGGCATAAAGCCAAATTTTTGTAAAACCCATGGCTATGTGCAAAAAGAAATGGCACATGAGTCATGGGATAGGCAAAATGCCATTTTGTGAACCCCAAGGGGCTATGTGTAAAATGTATGGCCTATAAAGGCAAGGATAATGAAATATCCCAACAACTTTTTCTCTCTCTAAAAACTTTCCAGATCTGAGATCTTTCCTTCTTCTTCAAGGTTCCAAAACCTTCTTATTTCTCTTGAATTAAATCAAGAGTTTTACTCTTCTTTTCATAAAACAAATTAGTTTTTCACCACAAAACCCAAAAAGGGGAACTTGGATCTATCATTAGATCTCAAAAAGAAGAGATTTTTAGATCTCACATCTCTTGAACCAGCCAACAGAGGAGGAAGAAGAAGAAGCCATTTCCCCAACCAAAACATTTTCCCTTTTTTCAGGAGTTTAACTCCACTAATTTCTCTTTCGAGGGTTTCTGGGGCTAAAATCCCTCCTTTCCTCGCCGATGCGCTAGCGCTCGAGCGCAAAGCACCTACGTGCCGACACGTGGCTCGTTTGCACTCCAGCGCACTGCGCGCGAGCGCAAAGCGCCTACGTGCCGACACGTGGCGCGCGCGCTTGCGCTCCAGCGCGCAGCGCTCATGCGCAAAGCGCCCACGTGCCGACACGTGGCGCGCGCACTTGCGCACCAGCGCGCTTGCGCTCCAGCGCGCTTGCGTTCCAGCGCACAGCGCTCATGCACAAAGCGCCCACGTGGCGCGCGCGCTTGCGCTCCAGCGCGCAGCGCTCATGCGCAAAGCGCCCACGTGCCGACACGTGGCGCGCTTGCGCCTGAGCGCGCAGCACCTAAGCGTATAGCGCTCAAGGCGCTGGCCCCACGCATCCCTTGGATGCATTTTCCCCCTCTTTTTATGCACATACATACATATATACGTATGTATACAGATTTATACACACACGTACTCCACGACACTGTCCCTGTTAGAAAAAAATTTCTAACGGGACGCTGCCCCGCACCCCGCAAGGGGGCTGCTAGCCCCCTTGACCCCCAGCCCGCTATCCGGGTAGCGGGACCCCCGTAAAAACTCTGCGTGGCTCCCGATATATCCAAAACCCCCCTTTTCAAAACAGAACACACGTACACTGCACATTGAGTTCGCATGACCAGTTTAACCCGTTAATCGGAGGTTCCCTCGCCCCAAAGGCGAGGGGTAATTAACGGCAGCTTAGTCCGCGGCTGCCGGAGATTCGGATCCCCACAATCATTAAACCCAAGCCTACCCTAGGCAGGGGGAATCTGTAATACGCCTGAGACGCGTGCGCGTATTCCCATCTCAATGGGGTGACGAAAAACACCCTACAGATTCTAGCACGCCCGGTGGGACCAATCTCTCCTCCCATATTTTGGGTTAAACGTTCATGCGAACTCAATCAATATACATATCGATTGCTTATACTGAAATGATTTTTTTTTGTGCAGCAATCAACCTTCGACGACAATGTCTCCCCAGACGAATTCAACTTCCAATGCGACCCCGATTCCGTACGTGGTCAAGATCAACGCTCGTGTGGTTCTCCCTGCAAGCCTCAGTCGACAGTGGGAGGAACCACCCCGCCAGTTTGGTTCCATCATCATCTACCCTGCCGGAAGCGCTCATCTGGCGGAAATCCCGGTGGAACAGGTGGTCAAGCCGGTCTCAAGGGGTAAGAGGCCGAATGTCGTGATCGCCAAGGCACCACAACCGAAACCTAAGACGGTATCTGAACAATTCTCTGGTGCTCCAGTGGGGGGCAAGAACTCCGATGCGAAGGGCAACATTAAATGTTGCGGACGAGCTCAGGCGATGACTCCAACGAATGCACAATCGGGCGTATCTCCAAGGCCCTCCATCAACCGGTCTGCGGCGTCTTCCCAAAGAGCCAAAGTCTGCCAAATGCTTAGAACAGAAAAGTTAAGGCAGAAGCGGCTCAGGTATTGATCCAACAAAAGGGCCAAGGCTTCAGCTAAATGGAATCGTGTGAAGTTCCAAGTGCAAGGTTGTCCCGCGACGACGGCTGAGTCGGACGTAAGTATCAACAATTCCTTCGAGCCTCTGAAGTGGGTTCAGAAAAATGCCATGACCGCCAGAATCAAGAAGACAGCGGTCCGAACAGTGCCACAAAGAGACGTGTCCCGGCCCCAACAGAAAAGGTATGACACTGTCTCTTCAAGAGTCTATCAAGCACTCTGTGCCGCACGAAAGCAGTGGGGCAAACCTAGAAAAGATGCTCCAGCACCATTCAAGAACCTGGTTTGGTCAGCCGCCTTCAATCGACTACCAGCTACCGAAACAAGGGGGTCAAGACAACGATCCGTGAAATCAGCCGCCAATGATAGAAAGACGGCCGGATATATCATCCATACGGTCTATATGGCGGGCGGGCGCCCCAGCGACAACCTTCGCAGCAAAAGCAAGGATGGGGCCACCACATCCCAGGCCCAATCTAGCCTGAATGTGGTTGCCGCTGCCCAAGAACAGCCGCCCCCGCTGGATGAAGAAAACCCTCTCGATGAGGATGATAGGCAGAAAGACCCCTCGGTCCATGCAGAGTCAAGCTCGGACAGCGAGGAAGAGCCGACTTTCCGCCCCAGGACTGCAGAGCAAGAGCTGCTTCAAGAGCTTCGAAAACAGCTCAGGAGCAAAGATAAAGAGATGGCCAAGCTCTATTCGAAGATTGACGACTTAACGAACGTGGTGATGCAGTTTACGGCTCAAATTGCTCGAGCGCCTCCCAATCAAGCACAAGCCGCTGGTAATCAGCCGGGTGATGACAATCCGAGGCAGCCAATGCCTGTTCCTTCGGGTCCAAGACTGGTCGAGCCACATGAAAGCCGGCCACACTCCGCTTCTGGGGACGCCTTGGCCCCAGATAGCACTATCCCGCTAACACAGGATCGGATAATGGATTTGGTCACCAGCAAGGTTAAAACATTGGTGGCCGAAGCTGAAGCTCAGAAAGAAATCGGCAGTAGTGGGCGGCCATACCCCGCGCAGTACGATCTGATTGAGTTCCCAAGCGGCTACGTCATTCCTAAGTTCGGAAGATTTGATGGAACGGGGAATGCAAATCAGCACGTTGCCCACTTCAAAGCATCGTGCGGAAATACAGGGGGCAATGACGCGCTCCTTCTTCGTCAGTTTGTCAACAGCCTGACCGGTGTCGCTTTCGACTGGTACGCGAGCATACCAGACGGGTCCATCATTACCTTTGCCCAAATGGAGTCTCTGTTCCGGCAAAGGTTCATGAGCGTCAGTGATAAAATCTCCATTGCCGACCTTGTGAGGACCAAGCCGGGGAAGAATGAAAGCAACACTGACTTTATCGCCCGATGGCGTAATCTCACGGTCAAGTGCGAACCGCCGCTGGAGCAAGACCAGTCCGTCAGCCTTCTCATTGGGAACCTCAGCAACTGGATGGTCCCATTCTTGTGTACGGCGGGCCTCAAGACATTTCAGGAGCTAACCAAGAAAGTCCAAATGCTGGAACGCTCAAAGCAAGAGTCTCCGCCGGATTCTCAGAGAGACAAAACTTGGAAAAGAAAGCGGGACGACAACCGTAGAAGCGGGAGTTCCAGCAGTACCAATGTCTTCAACGCGTCCGACAATGAAGAAAAGCGAAGGGCGGGCGAATCCAAAACCAACCGGTCTCGAAAGCCATTGCTGGGGGGAGATGGGCCTTCCCTAGAGGAGAAAAAGAACAAGGTTTACTCTTTCAGAAGGGACAAGGTCCGTAAGATATTTAAAGATGCCTTGAACAACGGCCTACAATTGCCAGAGTCGAAAAGACCCCAAGAAGCAAAAATGACCGACAATCCCCTGTATTGCCCGTACCACCGAGTAGTGAGCCATGCGATCGAGGATTGCTATATCTTCAAAGACTGGGTCGAGAAGCAGTACAAAGCTGGAGAGATCGAGCTGTCCAAAAGCGTGTTGGTGAACAACCAAGTTGCAACCACCAACTTTATACAGACAGAAGTTGAAGCCTTCTGGGAGCAGACAGCCGAACCCGCTGCCCCGAGAAATGAGATGGACTCATCGCGGTCTCCGTGGAGTACGCACATATCTAATAAGACGAAGAAGATGCTAAAGCTGCTTCAGAAAGAGCCCAGGATGGAATGGGAAGGACAGAAGAAGCCTACCAGTCCAGCTGCCAATGCGGCTCCATCAGGCTCAAAATCCAAGAAGCTCAAGAAGAAGAAAAGTGCAGCTCGGCGTAAAAAAGAGTCTGCAGGGAGATCGACCATTCAAAAATATATCGATTCCCTCGAAGAATATGAACAAAGGGAAAGAACATTGATACAATTGAAGGAGTTCTTCCCTGTGCAAGCGGCTGAAATTCTGGAGGAGTTAGAAGAAGACTCCAATGAAGAGATCCAAGTAGTGACCTGCTACGCCATCCATCTTGGCAGCGACTCCGAGGATGAGCTCTGTTTTCCCGAAGAGGATGAGGAGCTCGCCACAACGGCCAATCAAATCCAGCTTAGAAGCGGCAGGGCTCTACCGCCAAATCAGGGCAACGCCCCAAAAGGGAAGGAAAAACAAGTCGCTAATGAAGAAGATCGCAGAGAACCGATTGATAAGAACATAAGTCCTTCCTCGGTGGACTATAATGTCTTGGCACATCTCCGGAAGCTTCCGTCTCTCCTGAGCATCTACGACGCCTTGGTCCTATCTAAGGAGCTTAGAGATGTTCTCATTCACGCTCTACAAAACCCCGAGCGGTATCAGGCTCACTTTGCGGAAATTAATATGAAAGAAGCCCAGCACGCTTTGCATGCCGCCGTAGTCACATTTAAGGATGAAGACTTGCTACTGGGAACGGCTGAGCAGAATCGGCCGCTTTACGTGACCGGGTACAGCGACGGAAATCGAATTAATCGCATATTGATTGATCCGGGGTCCTCAGTGAACATCATGAACTTGCGAACTCTGAAGAGTTTGTCAATGGACGTCCGACACCTGTCAAGGGAAAGAATTGTCATTCAAGGCTTCAACCAAAATTGTCAGCAAGTTCTGGGGTCCATAGCTCTGCCAATCAAATTCGGGGATCTGCAAACTGAAGCTAAGATATACGTGATCGACGCCGACACATCTTATAAGATTCTCTTAGGGCGGCCGTGGCTCCACGATTACGGCATCATTCCGTCAACTCTCCATCAATGCATGAAGTATACTAAAAATGGCGAAGAAAGACGCATTGACGGAGACATCCAGCCGTTCGGTGTGCATGAAGTCCGGTATGAAGATTCTCGGTACTTTATGAACCACCAAAATGCTAAGCCACAACTGACTGAGGATAGACCGGCCCCAAGACTCAAAAGCAAATCTGCGCCGGCTGTCACTTTCAAAAGCAAAAATACCCAAGTGCGCCCGCATTTCGGCAGCGACACTGATGAGTCCGATGCTGGAAGCCCGTCTTCCAGTAAAACTCGCCCTCGTTTCGGCAGCGATACGGACGAATCTGTTACTGAAGGCCCGTCTAGCAGCAAAGTCCGCCCTCATCTTGGCAGTGACACTGAAGAGTCAGAAGAAGAGGACCTGCCGTGCAACAGCTGTGCAGATCGGCCCCCCGTGCAGCAAGCGAAACTACGAGAGACCTTCGAAGTCGCAGAAGGGTCCCTGGCCATCACAAGGGTGCCGGAACGGATGTGCAAAGAGCTCGACGCATTGTCAGTCTCTACCGTGGACCAGCTGGAAACTTTCTACGTGCCCGGGAGGAAAAATGGACAGAAGGGCATCCTGTTTTACAGGTCAAACCCCGTTGTGCACCCGGACGACCTTTCTGTCGTGTGCCTTCCCTATGAGAAAGGCATAAGAGCCGTCCTCAATACCATATACTATGCGCCCGAGATGCGGGAATACTTTAAGAAGTGCGGATGCCGGTTATATCAAACGGAGTCCGAAGCAAAGTTTTACGAAGGGCTATGGTATCCGCCCCAGGTCCGAGCACTCATCGATGGACGAATTCCAGATAGACGGGGCATAGGCTATATTCAACCTGATTCCAAAGCGTGCAACATGATCCATTTTGGTGAGGCCAGCGAAAGATCAAATGATGATGACGAGATAGCCGAGCCAGAAGAAGCTCCTCAAGAACTCGAAGATGGCGGACAAGCAACCTTTGATGAGCTAACCGAGATTGACTTAGGAACGTCCGATAATCCAAAGCCGACCTACATCATCTCACTCTTGTCGGAGGAAATGAAAGAGCAGATAATTACCTTGCTGCGCGAGTTCGTCGACTGCTTCGCGTGGACGTACAAAGAAATGCCTGGCCTTTTCCCTGAGGTAGCCATGCATAAGCTGGCTATATCTCCTGATGCTAAGCCAGTCAAACAAGCTCCTCGAAGAATGAGAAGGGAGTTGGAAGAAAAGGTCACCGAGGAAACCAAGAAACTCATCGATGCCGGCTTCATCAGGGAAGAGAAATATGCAGACTGGATCGCATGCATAGTCCCAGTGAAGAAGAAAAATGGGCAGATCCGAGTTTGTGTCGATTTCAGGGACCTCAACAAGGCATGTCCTAAAGACGACTTCCCGCTACCGGTCATGGAAATGATGGTCGATGACACCTCAAATTATGAACTGTTCACCTTTATGGACGGCTCGTCTGGATATAATCAGATCAAGATGTCGCCTGAGGATGAGAAGCACACAGCATTTCGAACCCCGATCGGAATATATTGCTACAAGGTAATGCCATTCGGACTGAAGAATGCAGGTGCTACATATCAAAGGGCAATGACTAATATCTTTGATGACCTAATCCATAAAGTCGTCGAATGCTATGTTGATGATCTGGTCGTCAAGACTAAAGCCAAGGCCGATCATATCCAAGATCTCAGGACCGTTCTCACCAGACTGAGGCAATACGATCTGAGGATGAATCCTTTAAAGTGCGCTTTTGGCGTGTCATCGGGAAAATTCCTGGGCTTCATAGTTCGACATCGAGGGATCGAAGTTGACCCATCAAAGATAAAGGCCATCATGGAGATGCCCCCTCCGAAGAGTTTGACGCAGCTAAGATCTTTTCAAGGCAAGCTTGCTTATATACGGAGGTTTATCTCAAATTTATCGGGGAGATGTAGGCCCTTCTCAAAGCTTATGAAGAAAGGAGCTCCTTTTATCTGGGATGCCGAATGTCAAGCAGCGTTCGAAAGCATCAAACAATACTTGTTGCACCCTCCAGTGCTGGCCGCTCCCATTCCAAATAAACCGCTGATTCTCTACACTGCCGCGCTGGACGAGTCACTCGGTGCGCTCCTTGCGCAGAATAACGAGGAGGGAAAAGAAAATGCCCTCTACTACCTCAGTCGAACTCTAGTCGGGGCGGAACACAACTACTCGCCAATCGAAAAGCAATGCCTGGCCCTGATATTTGCTGTGAAGAAGCTGAGGCACTATCTGCTCGCTCATCGGGTTATGCTGATCTCCAAGGTCGACCCGCTCAAACACTTGATGACCAGAGCGAGCCTAGCCGGCAGAATGGCAAGATGGGCTGTTATGCTACTTGAGTTTGACATAGTTTACACTCCTCAGAAAGCAGTAAAAGGGCAAGCCCTTGCAGACTTTCTCGCTGCTCATCCCATACCAGAAGGGTCGCCGCTAAATTGTGAGTTACCCGATGAACAAGTGCTGCACCTCGAGGAAGATGAGCCATGTTGGGAGCTCTACTTCGATGGAGCCTCGTCAATAAGGACCTCCAGTAAATCAAGCATCCCGGAGATAAAAGCAGGGATAGGATTGGTGTTCATCACACCATCAATGGGAACCCTACGGCGTTCTTTTGCGCTCACCGAGCCTCGGACAAACAATGAAGCTGAGTATGAAGCTCTGATAGCTGGTTTGGAGCTTGCCGTAGAAATGGAAATCCGTCGGCTACGAGTCTACGGTGACTCCCAGCTTGTCGTCAACCAAGTAAGCGGCGACTATAAGATATACAAACCCGAGTTAGCTCGGTACAGAAGTCGAGTGGTGGAGCTCATGAAAAGGTTCACTCATATTGAACTAACGAGGGTCCCTAGAGTGTTAAACGGAAAGGCTGATGTACTCGCTCGCTTGGCCAAGGAGCTGGCTGATCCTGACATGGACGAAATTCTGATCACAGTCAGGAGCCGGCAAATTCTACCCCCAGTCTCTCTTCGAGAAGAGGAAAGCGCGGAACAGAAGAGCAGTCCTGCGGAAGAAGCTTCGATCATCCAAGATGAGCCCGATTGGAGAGAACCCTTCATAAAGTACCTCCGATACGACAAGTTGCCCGAAGAAAAATCTGCGAGGATTCAGCTGAAGAAAAGAGCTCTCCGATACGTGTTTGTAAATGACACGTTATACCGCAGGTCATACGACCAACTCTGGCTCAGGTGTCTGTCATTGGCCGAAGCCCAAAAGGTCATGAAAGATGTCCACTCGGGCGTTTGCGGTGCTCATCAATCTGGCCCCAAGATGCGGCTTCAAATCAAACGGCTTGGGTATTACTGGCCCACCATGATACGGGATTGCGGAGAGCATGCAAAGAAATGTTATATCTGCCAAATTCACGGTGATTTTATTCACAAGCATCCCAATCCATTGCATCCTACGGTGGCGTCGTGGCCCTTCGAAGTCTGGGGCACCGACATTGTTGGCCCAATTGATCCTCCGTCATCTAAAGGCCACCGGTTCATACTGGCCACGACAGACTACTTCTCCAGATGGGCTGAAGCTGTCCCGCTAAAAGAAGTCAAGACAAAAGATATTCTGACATTCTTCCAGCATAATATCCTATACCGCTTCGGTACACCAAGAAGAATCATTTCTGACAACGGGCCTTCTTTCAAGAGCTTCAATGTCTCGAGGTTCGCTACTCAGCACAAGATAGACTAGAGATATTCCTCCATCTATAATCCAAGAGCCAATGGGCTAGCCGAAGCCTTCAATAAGACTCTGTGTAAGCTCCTGAGGAAAAATGCTTCAGCCAACAAGAGAGACTGGAATCTCAAGCTTCACGAGGCATTATGGGCATATCGTACCACGCACCGTACTCCAACTCAGTCCACTCCATACTCATTGCTCTTCGGAGTGGAGGCGGTCCTCCCCCTCGAAGTCGAAGTTCCAAGCTTAAGAATGGCCATTCAGCATGAGTTGACGGAGGAGGAAAACGTGCTCCTTCGACTTGAAGAACTCGATGCCCTCGAAGAAAAGAGGCTCGCGGCGCAGCAAAATCTGGAGCTATACCGAGCCCAAATGTCACGGGCCTATGACAAGATAACCCGTCTCCGCGCTTTCAAGAAAGGTGAATTGGTGTTGGTCCTCAAAAGACCGATCCTCCCCAATCGACATGCCAAGGGAAAATTCGAGCCGAACTGGGAAGGACCATACGTCGTCGAGAAAGTGTTTGACGGAGGATCCTACCAACTAATAAGCGCCGAGGGAGAAAGGCTCATGCCACCCATCAATGGCCGATATCTCAAAAAATACTACACGTGAATGCTCCAAGTCGCAGGCGAATTGAGCACATCAGCCCTACGGTCTGGATCAGACATCCTGCAAAACCGTATACAGTCCACGGGCGTAAATGACCCCTATTTCTCCCAAATCCTGCCGGTGAGACTACTTTTAAAGTCCCACCAGCGGCAAAAAAAAAGGAAAAAGAAAGAAAAAGAAAAAAAAAGAAGAAGAAATAAACGGTATGTCCACAAGCGAAACGGGCACGGATGAAAACCCGAAAGGGCTCCGTGAGTAAAAACAGCAGGACTACCGGCGTGTCTGTGAAAACCCGAAAGGGCGCAAACTCGTGAAAAGAGATGAAATACACTCACAAAGTCCTCTCGACCTTGTGAGGAGAAAACCCCTGCGTGAGATCCTTACGACTCACAAAGGAGCAACACACTTAGGAATCCTCACGATTCCTAAGGAGAAAATATACCTGCGGGATCCTTATGACTCGTAGGGAGAAAATGCTTTTATGGGACCCTCACGGCCCATAAAATTGAAAAGCCTTAGGTGATAGGGACCCAAACCTGTCTCCTAAGCCATCGTTCCCCAACGGGCAACGGCAAATGATGAGTCGCTCCTGGCATTTCGCTTCAGTGTTAGCGATGCTGATGCCGACCAAAACCCAAATCCCAAGTCCTCCCATGGAAAATGATGAGTTGCTCCTGGCATTATTCCAGTGCAGCAATACTGATGCCAAACAAGATCCAAATTCCAAGTCCCCAAATGGCGAATGATGAGTCACTCCTGGTACCATATTCCAGTGCAGCGATGCAGACGCCAACCAAATTCCAAATCCCATACCCTAACGGCGAATGATGAGTTGCTCCTGGTACCATATTCCAGTGCAGCGATGCAGACGCCGATAAAGTCCCGAAATTTTTCTGGCCCTACGGTCTGGATCATACATCCTGCAAAACCGTATACAATCCACGGGCGTAAAACAATCCCAATTTCTCCCAAATCCTCTCGGGGCAAATGATGAGTTGCTCCTGGCATTATTCCAGTGCAGCAATGCAGATGCCAAACAAAAACCAAAATTCCAAAATCCTCTCCATGACAGATGATGGTTCGCTCCTGGTACCATATTCCAGTATAGCGATGCTGATGTCAACCCAAATCAAAATCAACAAGTCAACTTCCACTCCGACACCGCAAGAAGCGGAGCAAGTCGAGTCTACCCCTGACATTGCAAGAAGCAAAGCAAGTCAAATCAGAACCGACCGTCCAAGTCGCTAAAATGGCAGCAACGACCGTCCACATCGCTAAAATGGCAGCACCGACCGTCCACGTCTCTAAAAGGGCAGAACCGACCGTCCACGTCGCTAAAAGGTCAGCACCGACCGTCCAAGTCGCTAAAATGGCAGCATCGACCGTCCACGTCGCTAAAATGGCAGCACCGACCGTCCACGTCGCTAAAAGGGCAGAACCGACCGTCCAAGTCGCTAAAATGGTAGCACCGACCGTCCATGTCGCTAAAATGGCAGCACCGACCGTCCACGTCGCTAAAAGGGCAGCACCGACCGTCCAAGTTGCTAAAATGGCAGCAACGACCGTCCACGTCGCTAAAATGGCAGCACCGACCGTCCACGTCGCTAAAAGGGCAGAACCGACCGTCCAAGTCGCTAAAATGGCAGCAACGACCGTCCACGTCGCTAAAATGGCAGCACCGACCGTCCACATCGCTAAAAGGGCAGAACCGACCGTCCACGTCGCTAAAAGGGCAGCACCGACCGTCCACGTCGCTAAAAGGGCAGTATCGACCGTCCAAGTCGCAAAAAGGGCAGAACCGACCGTCCACGTCGCTAAAAGGGCAGTACCGACCGTCCATGTCGCTAAAAGGGCAGCATCGACCGTCCAAGTCGCAAAAAGGGCAGAACCGACCGTCCACGTCGCTAAAAGGGCAGTACCGACCGTCTAAGTCGCTAAAAGGGCAGTACCGACCGTCCAAGTCGCAAAAAGAGCAGCGCATGATTCCTACAAAGCGGGAACCAGATAACTCCGGGCCAGGGAAAACGCCTATCACGGACACTCCGTCCCGGAGACATGTCAAGCAACGACCGTCCATGTCGTAAAAAAGGCAGTGCCAGCTTCCCAAAAAGCGGGAACCAAATCAAGTCGCCTCCAGGTGAAAGAAGATCCATCAATTTCTTGCACACGACCCACATATGTGGTGTGCATTTATTGATGGGGGGCAATTTGTTGGGGTAAAAATTTACACCCCGGTTGACCAAGTCAAAATCAAAGTCAACCCCAAGCCGAGTGGGCCCGAGCCCAGATCCAGTGGGCCCATACCCGGGTCGAGCCCGAACATGAAGTGGCTGGCCTCCCCCCATGCTAAGATAAAAATTTTGTAATAAATAATTTTGTTGTATTTCTTTTATTTTATTTTCGGATAAATGTAAGAAAAATAGGCATAAAGCCAAATTTTTGTAAAACCCATGGCTATGTGCAAAAAGAAATGGCACATGAGCCATGGGATAGGCAAAATGCCATTTTATGAAGCCCAAGGGGCTAAGGGTAAAATGTATGGCCTATAAAGGCAAGGATAATGAAATATCCCAACAACTTTTTCTCTCTCTAAAAACTTTCCAGATCTGAGATCTTTTCTTCTTCTTCAAGGTTCCAAAACCTTCTTATTTCTCTTGAATTAAATCAAGAGTTTTACTCTTCTTTTCATAAAACAAATTAGTTTTTCACCACAAAACCCACAAAGGGGAACTTGGATCTATCATTAGATCTCAAAAAGAAAAGATTTTTAGATCTCACATCTCTTGAGCCAGCCAACAGAGGAGGAAGAAGAAGAACCCATTTCCCCAACCAAAACATTTTCCCTTTTTTCAGGAGTTTAACTCCACTAATTTCTCTTTCGAGGGTTTCTGGGGCTAAAAGCCCTCCTTTCCTCGCCGGCGCGCTAGCGCTCGAGCGCAAAGCACCTACGTGCCGACACGTGGCGCGTTTGCGCTCCAGCGCACTGCGCGCGATCGCAAAGCGCCTACGTGCCGACACGTGGCGCGCGCGCTTGCGCTCCTGTGCGCTTGCGCTCCAGCGCGCAGCGCTCGTGCGCAAAGCGCCCACGTGCCGACACGTGGCGCGCGCGCTTGCGCTCCAGCGCGCAGCGCTCGTGCGCAAAGCGCCCACGTGCCGACACGTGGCGCGCGCGCTTGCGCACCAGCGCGCTTGCGCTCCAGCGCGCAGCGCTCGTGCGCAAAGCGCCCACGTGCCGACACGTGGCGCGGGCGCGCTTGCGCTCCAGCGCGCAGCGCTCGTGCGCAAAGCGCCCACCTGCCGACACGTGGCGCGCGCGCTTGCGCTCCTACGCGCAGCGCTCGTGCGCAAAGCGCCCACGTGCCGACACGTGGCGCGCTTGCGCCTGAGCGTGCAGCACCTAAGCGTATAGCGCTCAAGGCGCTGGCCCCACGCATCCCTTGGATGCATTTTCCCCCTCTTTTTGTGCACATACATACATATATACATATGTATACAAATTTATACACACACGTACTCCACGACACTGTCCCTGTTAGAAAAAAATTTCTAACGGGACGCTGTCCCGCACCCCGCAAGGGGGCTGCTAGCCCCCTTGACCCCCAGCCCGCTATCCGGGTAGCGGGACCCCCGTAAAAACTCTGCGTGGCTCCCGATATATCCAAAACCCCCCTTTTCAAAACAGAACACACGTACACTGCACATTGAGTTCGCATGACCAGTTTAACCCGTTAATCGGAGGTTCCCTCGCCCCAAAGGCGAGGGGTAATTAACGGCAGCTTAGTCCGCGGCTGCCGGAGATTTGGATCCCCACAATCATTAAACCCAAGCCTACCCTAGGCAGGGGGAATCTGTAGTACGCCTGAGACGCGTGCGCGTATTCCCATCTCAATGGGGTGACGAAAAACACCCTACAGACACCTCATTTAGATTTTGTCCATTTATTTTAATGGGAAATGAGATGGAAAAGGAGAGGGGGGTATGGTGAGAACCATGCTTGTATAGTGTTACACAAATGAATTGTTAATTCATTTGTGCAAACTATTCAAGCATAGGTTGCATTTTAAAATGAAAGAAATGGTTTTACAAAACTATGCATGATGGTTTTCTCTCTCTTTTAATGGTTCATTTTTGAGATGGCATTCTCATTCTCGCCATTATGCTTCACTCTCCTCTCTAGTTTCTTGAGTTCCTCCACCTTCATCTTCAACCTCCTCTCTACAATCTCATGTGTTGAGAATCAAGAGAGGAGGTGGGGTAGATAAACACTTTGAACACTTCACTACATCCTAGGCACTCTAGATTAGCAACCTAGAGTCCCTAGTTGCTTCACTTGATCTTTGGTGTGGAGCTAGAGCCATGAGCTACATCTCTCGGGTGGATCATCTTCGACGGAGGAAGACCGACGGCCAAGTTCAATCGAGAACGCCTCAAGAAGCTAAGGAAGATGGTAGAATACCGAAGGACACGGTTCATTTGGTATAACCATTTCTAACCTTGTAATTTAGCTCTTGTAGTTAGCTAGTGTAGGTTTATGATTTCGATTCTAGTCGGGTTTGTTAGCGCCAGTTTTTTAAGCGCCAGTTTTTTAAACGCCAATTTTTGTTCCGTATCGACCACGGCAGATGGCCAGGGCGCTACCAAATCCCAACAAAGTCTGATAACCATAAATCAATACGATATACATTACGGGGTTTTAAAGGGGTAGACTGGTACGAATGTGTTAAAAGTGGCACGATGATAGACACTAAAAGACACCTACATGAACTCGCGTGCCGTTGTCTCGTGGGTTTTGACGGGGCCTTATACTTACATGTTACCATAGTCTACGGAATAGTTGGACTCCTCTCGTATACACTGATACATTCTGTACCAAGATACAAACAACTACGTTAGTATAACAAACAGATACCTGTACAAATTACAGTTATATTTCCCTCTACTTGTCGTATTCTATCCTTTCTTTTGGGACTTACCGAGCGCTAGTTCGCTGACGACATTCATGTCTCTTCTTTGTTTGGAATGTTCGTCAGGAGGACCAGATCTTTAGGTGACCGAGCCCAGTCAGGAGTATCTGGAGCAGATTGAAGCACAGCCAGACTTCTAGCTTACTTGTATTTACCTTTTCTTTTGTACACTACTGTTTAGGCATTGCTTTTATCATTGTACATTTCCTTTTCAAATCAGTTATAATGTAAAGAATGAATATTAATAAAAGTTGCTCTTGTGTATTTATTTATATTGCTTATTTACACTTAACGTGTTTACTTCTGAGTAAATACGTCGCGTGCCTCGCCACGTCTTCTTCCTCGTACAACAGGAAGCGGGGCGTGACAGATCAAACACTTAATGACCAAAGTAAGCCTAGCCGGTAGAATGGCAAGATGGGCTGTCATGCTGCTTGAGTTTGACATAGTTTATACTCCTCAGAAAGCAATAAAAGGGCAAGCCCTCGCCGATTTCCTCGTTGCTCATGCCATACCAGAAGGGTCGCCGCTAAATTGCGAATTACCCGAGGAACAAGTGTTGCACCTCA
Organism: Agapanthus africanus; assembly: GCA_030015575.1. Taxonomy (NCBI): domain Eukaryota; kingdom Viridiplantae; phylum Streptophyta; class Magnoliopsida; order Asparagales; family Amaryllidaceae; genus Agapanthus; species Agapanthus africanus. The sequence goes on from CM057351.1 coordinate 421,767,765, forward strand.
AGGATAGCGAGCCATGTTGGGAGCTCTACTTCGATCGAGCCTCATCAATAAGGACTTCCACTAAATCAAGCGTCCCAGAGATAAAAGCAGGGATAGGATTGGTGTTCGTCACGCTATCGGGAGGAACCCTACGACGTTCTTTCGCTCTCACCGAGCCTCGCACAAACAACGAGGTTGAGTACGAAGCTCTGATATCTGGTCTGGAGCTCGCCATGGAAATGGGAATCCTTAGGCTACGGGTTTACGGTGACTCCCAGATTTTTGTCAACCAAGTGAGCAGTTGGGGACGTGTTTTGAGTGTGGAGTGTATGGAAAAAAGTGGGGTGAGGAGCGTCCTAAGGACGCGTGAGTGGCGTGTGGGCGCCGGGCGTCAGCGGGCTACGTGTGTGGCGCGTGGGCTTCAGCTGGTCATGCGTCCCGCACGCGGGCGCTGGGCGCCCGCCGAAAAAGGTCTTAGCCCCTATACTGGGAGTTGTACTCCCGATTGACTTTTGGAGTTAACTCCTAAAAAAAGGAGAGGGGGCTTAGCCCCTGCACAAGGAGTTGTACTTCCCGGTTGACTTTTGAAGGTAAACTCCTAAAAAAGGGGATTTTATTATTATTATATATTTTTTTGTGGAGTTAAACTCTTAAAAGATTTTTAGAGATGATGAAAGGGGACCCCTTTCTTCTCCCTTGAGCCCTGAATTTTCTCTTGAGTCTTGGATCTTCCCAAAGTGGAATTCTTGGAGACGGGTCTCCTTCTTCCTCCCATCTGTTGGCTAGATTTTGGAGAAAAAGGGGGGTGAGACTTAAAAATCTCCCTTTTTAGAGATCTGATGGGAGATTTGAGCTCCCCTTTATGGGTTTCATGGAGAAAAACTATTCCCTTTTGGGAAAAGAAGAGTGAAACTCTTGATTTAATTTAAGAAAAAGGAAGAAGGTTTAGAATCTTGAGGAAGGAGAAGCAGGTACAGAACTCTAGAGTTTTTTAAGAGAATGAAAAAGTTGTTTTTGATTTTTTTTCATTATATTTGCCTTTATAGTCTACACACTTTACATATAGCCCATTGGGCTTTGCTAAATGGCACTTGTGCCAAGCCATACCTCATGTGCTTATTTATTTTTGCATATAAGTTATGGAGTTTACAAAATTTTGGTTTTCTGCCAATTTTTCTTACATTTATTTCTAAAAAATTGCATTGAACTAATTTATTGCTTCATTCTTGGTATGGAGCCAGTCCTTTCCATGCTTGGTCTTAACATGGGCTTAGGCCCACTTGGCTGGTGGTTGACTGACTTTGACTTGGCAACCGGGGTGTAATTTTTGACCCAACGATAATCGGAAAATCACTCGTTAGGCCGCCGTAAGTTCTGACATTTGCCACTACTCTATCGTATATGTCCTTGATTATGTCAATGTACTTGACGGGGGCCCCCTTCTTCATCATTGTCCCCCATAATACCTCTCTAGATGACTTATCGTACGCTTTCTCTAAATCAATAAATATCATATGAAAGTCTCTTCTCCTCTCTCGAAAACGCTCGACAAGTTGACGAAGCAAATGAATAGCCTCTGTCGTCGATCGTCAAGGCATGAACCCAAATTGGTTCTCTGTTATCTTAACATTCTTCCTTAACCTGTGTTCAATCACTCTCTCTCAAAACTTCATGATGTGACACATAAGTTTTATTGCACAGTGGTGTCACGCCCCGCTTCCTAAAATACGGAATACGAGGGGTTGACAAGGCCAGCCATGCTCCTACGGTCGAGGAAACATCCTGCCGTAGTCACACTTCGGCTTCTAACTTTACGTGGTAATCAGTAATCAATGCACAGGTAATGAGAAATGCAGTCACTAAATCAAAACAAATACAAAAACTAACCAGATAGAGATCAAGGAAGTATAGCTCTGATTCGCTGATCTAGATATCTGGAATGTCCTCGAGGTATGTCAGGTCCTGGTCCAAGTTAAATCCATTTCTCCCTCTGAGCATGCACACTCAGGTCGTCAGAGCGACGCAGTAGCAATAAATATAAATACATATGTAACATGTGCAATAATGATGAATATGAAGCAGCAAGCATGAAGTGATGATATGAGCATGAAGGAGCCAGTACATGTAAACGGTAAAACGGGTAAACAGTAAGGCAGGTGTATTGAGTCAGTAATCAATGCATGTCACTAAACCTATCAGTCTCTAAGTCTCACTGTCCAGGTCGCTAAACCTATCATCAGTCCAAGTGTGAGAGTCAACCACTCGTGAGTATCCTCAACCCAAGGGTAGGGCCCTAGGGGCAAAGGAATACGGGCCCGAGTCGCTCGCTAATAATCAGTAATATCACCCATATGACTCCCAAATCGCTGTATATGCCGGCAATGGGATTCCCGAGATTCCGTTGAACTCACACTTAAACTACCCCCACACCCCGTGGTCTACATCAAATACCAGCCATAAACTCAAATGCTAGTCGGTCCATGACAAGTCTACGCGAGAACTGGAGACAGGATCTCCATCAAGCATGTCTCAACTGGTAACCAAGATAAATGGATAGTATTTGGTGCCTTACCTATGACACTAATATGAGTGCTTCCATAATCGTCATATACCAATTATAGTTACACTCACATTTGTCCCATAGACGTCGACAATGCAATAAATCAACCGGGTCCGCTGATTGTGTACAAGTACGTGTCACTTTCATCATTCAATCACACTTTATCACTACGTACTTGCCACAATCAAAACACTAATATCTATCACTGACTAATGTACACGATCACTAGGTTACCGATGTATATGACCTCTACATGATATGATGAGAATGCAATAATCATGATATGAATAAAATGTCCTCAGCCAGTTGTTGGATATAGTGCCCTCAAAGTCAATTATTGGATCGCAGGTACGTGATTGCAATGATTGAGGGAGTACCTATACCGGTAGGACAGTCTTACTCGAGATGATGGTATGCTATCTGGTTTGCCTTTATCAGTCGTGTACAGCTTTAGGTGACATGATCACTATTACACATTGATAGAGCCCTTAGGATCCTGCTTGACTACCAACAGTATGATGGCGATCATATACGTGAGAGTTGGGTAGTCTATAAGCACATCCTTAATTGTGGTCCCTAGTCGTGGGAGTTTCGAGACAGGGCATCGATACTCCGGAGTAGACTAGTGTATACAGTCGAGACCCTGACGAGGGGCGGTGGCCGGTCTCACAAGCCACTGGTGTCAGTTGGATCACCTAAGATGTATACAGGTGCTCATTGGGTTATAAGTACACCGGACAGGACTCGCCGGGAACCTGCTAGTTGGTATTATACCTAGCGTCAGATAGCAGTTCCCTGGTGACATGTGTACAGGTTAGTTCATCGACCTGAGGTCGTCATTTGTCTCGTATGAGTTCCCACTGTGCTTTGATTACTACCCTACCACGGCTCAAAGGAGTCGTGCAAACAGGTTTTAGTTGGGTACAGTCCCGAGCCATATGGAAGCAAGTGAGCGGATCGGCAGGGGATTCGTCTCTCCCGGTATTAGGGGTGAGATTGTGCTGTGTCTAGGAGAGCCATTACACCAAGTCCTTGGCCAAGGCAGGTGAGAATTACTGGTAAGTATTTCAATAGTTCCTCAGGGTGTTCAGGGCTACTCTCCGACACGACTTATACCGCTATTGGGGGTCTGACGTTACCAGCCCCCTAGGCCCGATATGCGATACTCATAGACGAACGGACCGGACTGTACGGATATTGTCACCGATAGGCTCAGTAGGGTTCCAGGATGAGTTCGCTCATCGACTTCCCTTGATGTCAGTACATGGGCAGCCGTTACGCACAGCTAGTGCCGCTGACGTGCTTGTGGTTAAACCCACTGCCAGGGTACTAACGAGTCTTTAGAGTCCCCCACAGATAGTTTCCCAAGTTCGGGCGAAACGTTGTAGAGGCCGTATGGTTTTATGGCAGGGTTCGAAAATGCACGTGCATTTATGCACGTGTCATATTTCGGACAGATAATACTGGTGGGCTTTGGTTTAAGCCGGATCCAAGTATTATATTGAGTCGGAATATTTTAGTCTCTCGTATTCGTATTCGGTCGGAATACGGATATAGGTACGTATATACAGGTGAGGGGTATTCTCGTAATCCATTACGAGAATATTTTAGAAGATGCATTTCTTTTTGGATTAATCATTTTGGTTTAAATGATTATTAGTTTTGGAAAAGGTGACTCATCATTCATGACACATTTCTTCTAGCATGTTCATTAGTGACTCATGCTAATGAGTCACTAAGTGAGTCATGATAGAATTAATGAGTTTTGTTTTGGGTGGGATATTTTAGGGTTGAGTTGGAGATATTTTGGTAAGTGATTTTCTTTATTTCTCTAACACTAAACCTTATATATATCACACACAAGAAAAGAGGGCAGCCAAGGGTTAATTTTGTATGCTTGGTTTTTGCTCTCTTGAGATAGTTTCATGAGTTCACCATTTCCAACTCTTTGCATCTTCTTCAACCTCCACTCTTACCCTCTCATGTGATGAGAACCAAAGAGTGTTTGAGACAAAGTATTCTACTCGTTCTCTACTTCATCTTGGTTATCTCTTTTAGCAGACTTGATGACCGAGTTGCCTCGGTATAGAGGCGGGAGCCCGTTTAAAGATTCGTTGACGTGGTGCCACCTCGATGAGGAGACAGGAGATCGGAGTTGCCGCGAGGAGCGTGGGATGATGGCTAAAGACCGAAGGACTCGGATCGATCAGTATAGCCTTTCTACCTCTTTACAGTTTTTTAGTTTAGCGTTAATGGCAAGATCCGGGTTATAGTATGCGATAGCGCCAGTTATAAAAGTTTTTGTTCCGCGTTTGGCGTCAGAATGACGGCCGGGGCGCTACCGTGGACTTACATGGTATCAGAGCGACGCCATTAACCTTTACTAACTTGTTCTAACGTGTTTAAAATATCGATCGAACGAAATTTCCAAAACCGCGATTTCAATGTTAAAGTTTCTGTCGATTTTGTTTTGTCGTCTAAAAATTATTTTGAGCATCTCAGAAAATCGAGCAGGCTTTTTTAAGAATACTGTAGAAATTTTGGTCCACTGTTTCCACTGTTCTGCCGCGGAACCGCCGCACAAACCATGGTTTGGCCGCGGTTCCGACGCCAGTTTGTGGAAACAGTACACCATATTTCTTCAGGGCATTTTGCATAGGGAATTGTGGTTTCTGGAATATTTTGTTTGGGCCCAGATTTTGTTTGAGTACTGTAGTTGTACTTGGGGCCCACTTCGAGAAGTTTTGTCGATCGGAATTTTAAACTTGTTAGTTTACAGTACTTACATTATATCTCCGACCGTGAATATCATTCGAGCGGTAAATCGTGTCTAATTGCTATAGTTCTTTTAGACGGGTTTGCGAACGTGACATTCGCGTTGATATTATGTGTTGTGCTGTGATGTTGCGGATTTGTCATGGTGGATAGCTGTGTGCAATGGTAGTGCAGTTTGGATTTATTTGTACATTTTATATTGTGGGGCGAGCGTCCAACATGTGGACTGCCGTCACTGCCTGTTTGTATAATATTTTTTTTGGGGCACGACCGGGCTAAGGTCGATGTACCCGTTGTACATATTTTCATTTCTGTACTAGGTTTATCCCGCGACGAAGTGCACGGATAGCCTGGAGGGCAACGGGTCCGCATCTCATGGCTTTGAGAGGCAGAGGGGCCTCACTCTAGAATTGGCAGACTATTCGCCGCACTCATAGGGGGCACAGGTTGACCCAAGGAGGGGTGCTCAAGTTACCGGATTCCGTGAAGTGAAGGGTGGTCCATTTACTTTGCTGTAGGGGGCTGCCTCGCTTCAGGTTTTGGCGGGTAACATGCCACACCCATAGGGGTCTAGGTTTCATTGCACAGGCTATCCGCACGACCACGGGAACATCGGGTTTCAGTAGCGGCTCTGTGAAACCCGGGGATCCCAGATTATCTGTATTGTTCTGTGATGCTTATTACTTTTCTGTAATGTTGCATTTATCACGCCTAGAGCGATTATTGTATATTGGTATATATACTAGTAGATGTTGTATATGTTTTACACCCGCGCTAGTCCAGTCCCCGCTCTGTCGTTAGTTAAGTAACATAACGGGTGATGACGGGACCCAGTGGCGAATGCGGATGGCATATACGTACATTATATTTTCGTTCTTTTCTGGTGTGATTAATTGATGGGACTGCGTTGATTTTGATCAATGCAAGGAAAACAAAGTTTGGACGTTGTTGGAACAATTTTTAAAAAGTGTTATTATAAGGACGTTTTCTTTTGTTTTGCATAATGGTATTCAGTTGGAATATCCTGCACCTAATTCGACGAGGCAAGGGCCGAGATCCCTTCACCGGGAGTGACCCCTTGGGCAGAAATTTGCGTCAGGGTAATAACTTCACTATAGTCAATTACATGTTGCTTTACATCGCGGTATTCAGTTGGAATATGCTGCACCTCATTCCATGAGGAAAGAGCCGAGATCCCTTCACCGGGAGTGACCTCTTTAGCAAAGGTTTTCGCCGCTATTTTTTTTGTAAAAAGCTATCAGGTTCCTTCAACGAGATCAAGTTCATTACGTTAAAGGTTTTTCGCCAAAAACCAGCTGTAGCCCTCCGTCGTTTCAGATGGGTAGCACGTAGTATTCATGCTATGTTTGTTGGCCTTCGTCAAGGCATAGTGGATGGTAGCTGCTTGTTACCTTTCTGTTGCATAGATATATGAGTTGGTTTGGAACAGTCGTATTACCTTGTTGGCCTTCGTCAAGGGTATGTACGGGTGGGTTCGAATTGACAAGATAATGACGGGTAGAACTTGACATGTGACTTATGATTTGTTGGCCTTCGTCAAGGTCATAAGAACATGGGGTAAAAATCATATCGGGAGTTTCTAAAGAAACTGAAACTTGTCAGGCATGCGCATACCTTCTAGAGTGTGATAACATGAGTGGATACCTTCACGTTATCATACGATGATAGTTGGATCCCGATTCCTACTGATGAGTTAGTTTACTCTTAGGATGATCCCGATTGATTCTTCTTTCAGGTTTGGAGGAGAATTTGACAGTACAGTGGGAGGTTTCCTGATTAGATAAAGTGATAACCATTCTGATTTAGGTTAGAGTGCATGCAGAGTGTTTCTTTTCTCTCTCTCTTTGGCAGCGACCATTGACCAACCCTAGACTATGACTCGGTGACCAAGTTGACCGAACCTTCTTAAAATACTGGTTTTGGATTGTCTAAGTTGCATAAGTCATTACCGCTCCTTATTTTACCCTTTGAATTTCTCAGAACACCTCGTATCACTACGAACATCCACTTCCATTGGATAGATCCATCGTATGGTTATATACGAACTCGAAGGGACTTCTTCGAGGATGGATCCAGATTCAGGAGAAATTGAATTGGTTTATTCAGTTATCTTTTATCATCACCTTCTCTCAGGTTGCGAGGGCTCCTTGGTTTAGAAGAGTACACCTATTACGCTTATTGGATAGTCTTCTTCCAAACCATAGACAGGTGCCGAACGGTAGGAAATGAAGAAAACCAATTAGCCTAAGTAGGGCGTACAGAAGGTAATAACTAAAGACAAAATAAAGGGATTAGAAAGAGAGCAAAGTAAATTGCGACTGCTATCATTCATGACCAAACCGCGTACTTCATCGCCACTCCTACTTCACCTTTGCTTTTTTTCCCCAGTTCGGGAGAAATAGAATAACGTATTATTCAGTTGTCTTTTATCATCACCTTCTCTCAGGTTGCGAGTACTCCTTGAATTAGGAGTATACACCTACTACGCTTATTAGATAGTCTTCTTCCAAACTATAGGCTGGTGCCGAACAGTAGGGAAGGAAGAAAGCCACTTAGCCTAAAGGGGTGTACAGAGGGTAACGACTAAAGACAAATAAAGGGATTTGGAGAGATAGAAAAGAAATATACGGTTATAGTCATGAATTGGATTATGGAAGAGGCATTACTAGGAATACCAGGATACCCCTTCGAAACATTTTCATGTTTCAGTTTCACTATGCATTGTTAAAGGAAAATTGATTTCCCGATTAGATACTTACTCCAGGGTATGTATTTACCAGGTATGATTCTCACATCTGTATGGTTTTACAGATGATGAGTGGGAGTAAGTTATTGGAAATAAGGTGATCATCCCCATTATATCGGAATTCGTTGTAATTGGTGATATTTGAGGAAATCGCCTGGATTTTTGTCATACGGCAAGTATTTGGTTTTGAGTATCCGTTGTTGTGCACCAATTTCAAACTGATATATCTGTACGTTTATTTTTATAAAGTGAGATATAACTTTTTAAAATTATGTCCATGACATTTACCTATATCAGTTGACGATTGGGTAAGGAGTATTGAACAGCGGATTAGTTCTTAAACCATAAGTACAGTTTTCAACCTACGATGCACAGGTATTGAGTTATTCAACTCAGCGGACTTATACAGAGTATTGTTGTCACGCCCCGCTTCCCCGGTGTACGGCGAAGGGGACGCGACGGGGTCCGCTACGTATATACTTAGAAGTACATACGCTAAGCGTATCTAAGCAATATAAAAGTAAATCACAAGAGACAAGAGATATAGAAATAACAGCAACTTTATTAATAACATTCTTTTGTACAATGCATGAAAAGTAAATACAACTGAAATGAAAAGCGATGCCTAAACAATGGCATAACAGGAAATGAAAATACTGAATAGAACAATGTACAATGTCTAGAGCTCGGGGTCTTCGTGAAACCGATCCAAGTCTTCACCGGTGGGCTCGATCTCTGCCGGGTCCAAAACACCTGACGACATTCAAAGAAGAAAGAAATAGAATGTCGTCAGCGAACAGGTCGCTCGGTAAGTCCCAAAGATAATGAAGAATTAGAAAAGACAGAATAAGAGGTATTTTCTAAAGAGATTGCAAAATATTGTAGAATATTGTGTTAACGCTGTTGTTTGTAACTTGGTACAGAAGGATGCCAGTGTATACGAGAGGGGTCTCTATATGCTAGAGACCAGGGCAAACGGAATGTACAAGGAACCGTTAAGCCATGGTACAACAGCAACGGAATATAGGTTAGGTGTCTTAATCTGACCACCTCGTGCCACCTTTAACACCTTCCGTACCAATCTACCTCTTAAATCTCGTAGTGTTTTGATAGTATTGTTGTATTGTATTGTGTAAGTTGGATGACTGACCAAAACCATGATATCAGTAAACAGATTGTAACTGCATAATCAGGTAAATGGATTAACGGAATAATGGATGTATATCCATGGTTTGATTCAGTCAAGTTGTATAGATTGTTAACTGGATTCTGAGATCCATGTGTTCATATTGAGTTGGAATATTAAAGAATGTAGATTGACTTGAATCATATTCAAGTCAGAAATAATCAGACTCAAACCCGAGTCAGACTAAAAGAAATGTAAGTCGAGCTTCTATATTTGTTAGGGTCCTTATTGTAATTTATAAAACTTGAGGGGGTTTTATGTAAAAATACTTTTTTTTATAGTTTTCAAGATACACCTCAAGTATTTATTATTCGTATTTATAGTTATAATGAGTGTGATTTATTTTGTGATATTTCTAGTGAAAATATCCTAATTTCATAAATAAAGGCATTAATTTGTAATATTGATTTATTTGAAATTCATGGTATTTTAATGTAACTTTTAATCTTGAAATTTTTAGAAAAAGGTGGAAACTTTATCTTATAATAAAATAGGTGTTTAAATGATAAATGAACATATGTTTATACAAGAATAATTTTTAATAAATATTTTATTTTCCAAAAATCACATTTTTCTTAAATGTCGTATTTTAAACCTTTCGAGACCAAATGCTCCTTGCGGAGGTCTGAATCTCGCACTACTAAGCCCAAGGGTGCACGATAAACCGTACTATCCCTAACGAATTCCCCAAAGATGGGTTGTAGTGGCGCTTTGCAAAGATTTAATAAATACTAGTCATCTAGAAAACAGTTTTATAAAGATAAGGTATTTATTTGTAAAAGGATGTAAATTTCCGTATTTTAGATTCTAGAGTTTTCTAAGCCAACTATCCTATTTCTAAATGGTCTAAACGATAAGTCATTAGAATTCTCAAATCTCCTCTTCACCGCCAATTGTGGCCAGGTAAATACAAATGAGAAAAGGAGGGATCCGCTCACGAATCGTGAGACGGGCCTTTTAAAGTTACCTTTTCTCACTTGTCTAGCCTAGACACCACAAAATCAGGTTTAGATAAACGATCGATGTCCACGACATATCGTATTTCCCTATTAAAAGATATTGTTTTAATATTGTATATAACTTAGAACTTTTAGAAAAAGGTTTTATAAAGAAAATGGTATTTTAATGTAAAATCTTATTTTGTCGTATTCTAAATTTTCAAGATAGCGTATTATGATTACATATGAGTGTGTGAGGAGGTAGGTCATTACCTCGTGAACTACTTTAAGGTTTAGCAAGGTTAAGAGGTTAAATGTGATAAACTAAACATGGTGGTATTTAAGTGCAAAAATACGGTATATTGCAAAAGCTATCATTTCATGTGTGAAACTTTATCCAAATTAGTTATTATGTGATTAGTAGTTAACATGAATATTTTTAAGTATTATGGAATTGGTGATAAGTGAGATTTGATAGAAAACCGAATCGGAAATCGGTTTGTTCCGATTTCCGTCGGGTTTATAAGTTCGTATTTTATTGAAACAAAAGAAGGATAGAAAAGGGGGACTTACGGGTTTAGACAATACTAGAGAGTGAGAGGGAGATAGTGGGTTTGTCGGTGCGTCGAATCGTCGTTGAGAGGTCCTAGCACGATCGCCGGGATTCCGCCGTCAATTTCGTCAGCGCTTTGCCTTTCGCTCGTTTTCTCACGTACCAAGTTCTCTTGGAATTTTGGGAGAGTGGACTTAGAAAAAGTGATGAGAGGGTAGAGGGTATGGGGGGTTTATATAGGGTTAAGCTAGGGTTAGGGTTTTAATAAAAAATATATAAAATTATATAAAAATTCATTAAAACTCATTAAACCTAGGATTAAAAGGGATTTATTGGACAATTTAAAACCGATCCAGGTATAATAAGTGTGCAGGAGGGTTGACCAAGTCAAGACCCAACTTTTATCAGTTGGTGACTCGGCCGTCCGGCCAAGTCCGGCTGGCTGCGCCGGACCGAGTCGGCCGGTTCGCCGGCCGGCGGCGCCGAGTCAGGCCGAATCAGGCTGTCAGTAGCCGGGGGTTTTCCTGGGGAACAATTTGGTATATTTACTTTTTGGTGTCCAGTACATATTTTGTGAGTTATGGCCTTTTGACTGTTGACTTCCAAAAGAAATTAAAACAAAATAAATTCAAAAATAATGTGGGGCATGGAATTTGAACTCTGGTGGCTTGGTTCAGCAGTGCAAGGTATTACCAATGAGCTACAAGCTCATGCTTGTAATTATGGAATGAAATAAATACTTAAAGAGATATCAGCCGCAATAAATACTCCAAGTATACATTGAATTTAAATCAATTCTTTGTACATTAAAAATGGAGTTGTTACAGTCTACCCTCCTTACAAAAATTTCGTTCTCGAAATTCACAACGTTTATTTGAGAACTAGTTTACAAAGAGGTGTGGATATCTAGTACGCATTTCATCCTCCCTTTCCCAAGTGGACTCTCCTGGAGTGTCTTTCCTCAACATCACTCGAACCAAGTTAATCTCCTTGTTCCGAAGTGTCTTCACTTTCCTGTCCAGGATTTCCACAGGCTGTTGCTCACAAGACAAATCGGGCTGTATAATGAGCTCGGAATGATCAAGTACATGGCTGGGGTCACTCACATACTTTCTGAGTTGGGATATATGGAACACATTATGCACTCCTTCCAATGAAGGTGGAAGTGCTAAACGGTATGTCACTTCACCGACTCGTTCGAGTATGTCGAACGGTCCAATATATCTCGGACTTAGCTTACCCCGTCTTCCAAATTGGATCACTCCGCGGTTCGGAGATATTTTCAAGAATACGTGATCTCCTGGCTGGAACTCCAAGTGCCGTCTCTTTGCATCAGCCCAGTGCTTCTGTCGATCTTGGGTTATGCGCATCCTTTCCCTGATAGTACGGACCACATCAACAGTCGCTACTATCATCTCCGGTCCAAGAAGTTCCCTATCTCCGATGTCGTCCCAACTTAATGGCGAACCACACTTCCTTCCATACAATGCTGCAAAAGGTGCCATTCCTATGCTTGCTTGGTAGCTGTTGTTGTACGAAAACTCCACAAGATGTAGGTGATCTTCCCACGATCCTTTGAACTCTAGCATACACGCTCTGAGCATATCCTCCAAGATCTGAATAGTTCGTTCCGACTGACCATCTGTTTGTGGATGATAAGCCGTGCTGAAGTTCAGATTTGTTCCCAAGCTTGCTTGCAAACTCTGCCAAAATTGCGATCGAAACCTGGTGTCACGATCGGAGACAATGCAGACCGGTTCTCCATGAAGTCTCACAATTTCCTGTATGAGTTCATGGGTATCAGAGATAGTACATTATGAAGAGTTTAAATCTTAATTAGATTATTACCTCAATGTACTTCTTCTCTAGTGTCTCAGTAGATTGGCCAACTCGAAATGGGATGAAGTGAGCCGATTTTGTGAGTCGATCCATAATGACTCATATGGCATCGTTACCTTTTGTGCTACGAGGAAGAGCAGTCACAAAATCCATCGTGATGTGTTGCCACTTCCATTCTGGGATTGGTAACGGTTGAAGTAATCCAGCAGTCCTGTGATGTTCAGCCTTTACTTGCTGACACACCAAGCATTTTGCGACGCTTCTGGCTACTTCACGCTTCATTCCATGCCACCAATAATTCTGACGTAGATCTTTGTACATTTTGGTACCTCCAGGGTGTACTGAATATGGAGAGCTGTGAGCTTCTTTCATTAACTCTTCCCGATCAGAACCTTTTGGTACACACAATCTGCTGCCGTATCTCAAAGATCCGTTTTCATGGATGATGAAGTCTGTTCTGAGTCCATTCTCCACTTGTTCTCTGATCTTTTGCAACTTAGCATCACTTGCTTGAGCTGCTTTGATCTGATTGACAATGGTTGATTGAACTTGTAAATCCATCAAACTTAAAGCATTACCTGGCATGACTACTTCAATATCCATCTGATGCAAGTCTTGTTGAAGCTTCCACTGAGCGGTGAGATTCATTGCTAATGGTTGGCGACTAAGAGCATCAGGTACTACATTCACCTTCCCTGGGTGATATTGCAAGTTGATGTCAAAGTCCGCCATGAGTTCTAACCATCTTCTCTGCCGCATATTCAACTCCTTCTGAGTAAACACGTACTTCAGGCTCTTATGATCTGTGTAAATGTTCACTCGTTCACCAAGTAGGTAATGACGCCAAATCTTGAGAGCAAAGATGATGGCTGCCAACTCCAGATCATACGTCGGATAATTGCGCTCATGAATCTTCAGCTGTCTTGAAGCATAAGCCACAACCTTACCATGCTGATATAGAATACATTCTAATCCCTTACCGGATGCATCGCAATGCACTTCGAATCCTCCAGATTGATCCGGTATGACGAGAATAGGTACAGATGTCAACCTTGACTTGAGTTCTACGAAAGCTTGTTCGCATGCTTCTGACCACACAAATTCTTCATCTTTACGTGTGAGCTTGGTCAGGGGCATTACTATCTTCGAAAAGCCTTCAATAAACCTTCTGTAATATCCAGCTAAACCCAAGAAACTTCGAATATCCTTCACTGACTTTGGTGTAGGCCATTCGCTAACTGCTGAAACTTTCGCTGGATCCACAGAGATTCCTTCTCCTGATACGATATGTCCAAGAAAACCAACTTGATTTAGCCAAAACTCGCACTTGCTGTACTTGGCATAAAGCTGATGTTGTCGAAGAGTTTTTAGGACAATTCGTAAGTGCTCTGCATGTTCTTTCCGACTCTTAGAATACACCAGGATGTCGTCGATGAAGATGACAACAAACCTGTCTAAGCACTCCCGGAAAACTTGATTCATTAGGTTCATAAATATTACGGGTGCGTTGGTCACTCCAAATGGCATCACTAGAAATTCGTAATGTCCATAGCGAGTTCTGAAAGCTGTTTGTGAATATCAGCTTCCTTGACCTTCACTTGATGATAACCTGAACGAAGATCTAGTTTAGAGAAAACACAAGATTCACTTAGCTGATCGAATAAATCGTCGATGCGTGGGAGTGGATACTTGTTCTTTATAGTGACTTCGTTCAAGACTCTGTAATCGATGCACATTCTGTATGAACATTCCTTCTTCTTCACAAGTAGTACAGGTGATCCCCACTTGAAGTGGTGGGACGAATCCATCCTTTCGCCAGTAATTCATCCAACTGTGTTCGGACTTCCTTCAAACCTTCCGGACTTAAACGATATGGTGCTTTGATCACCGGTTGTGCTCCTGGTACTAAATCAATACTGAATTCAAGAGCTCGATCGGGAGGCAAACCTGATATATCGTCAGGAAATACATCGTCGAACTCTCGAACCACATCTGGTCTTGATTCTTCCTCCGCTTGAGCTGTTGCAACTACTGCTTCTCTTGGCTTCGCTTTGTAGGTACTTGGCTCCAGTGTACGGTCTCCGCTTTTGAAATAGAAGACCGGATGGTCTGGGATCTCGAATACTACCCTCCTTTTACGACAGTCGATGGTAGCATAAAAAGTTCCAAGCCAATCCATTCCTAGAACCACATCGAAATTCGGTATGTCCAGTACTCTGAAGTAAGCATAAAACTCTCGACTACAGACGACGACTGGACACAAGCTGTATCCCATAGTTGCCTTTAGAACGCCATTTCCTGAACTGACGTTCCAGCTGGATACAAGCGGTAAGACTGGAATCACATGGGTTCGAACAAACCGTTGCGACATAAAGCAGTGTTATGCTCCAGTATCAAACAGTGCAACTGCAGGGATTAAGGATACTAAGATTGTACCTAAGGTATGTGGGATATGTTTTAGGTATAGAAAAATATGTAACTAAGTAGCAAAGTTTGAAAAGAAAAGTTTACCAGTGATGACTTGGCCAGTAGACTCAGCTTCTTCCACAGACATCGTGAAAGCCTAGCGCCTTGGTACATTCCTCCTGGCCTGAGGAGCATTTCTCGGAACGTTCCTTTGAGCTTGATGGAACTGACGAGGAGGTGGTGCAGCTTGTGGTCCTCTGGATGGTGCAGGTAGTGCAGGTCTGGGAGCAGGTGCCTGAAGAGCTGGTCGCTGCGGGATAAGTAATTGCTGGCCTGGGTGCAACAACTGGGTTCTGTCTTTGGGGACAAGACCCAATATCGTGAGTAGCTGAGCCGCAGACTAAGTAAAGGCGGTTGGCTCAACGGCAGTCCTTCATCATATGTCCAGTTCTCTTGCAGTAGGTGCAAAAGGCTGGGCTGGGACAATGGGTCGGTACTCCGGGTCGCCTTGGCACGAAAGGTGGCCTGGACGAGGCTCCACCTGCCATCTGATTGGCAGGGCGCTTGACTCCTGCAGACTGAGGTCTGCCCCTTGCTTTTATCACTGCCTCATAACTGTGGGCAGCTTCTAGAGCATCCTCATGAGTCAGAAAATTTCCTGTGGCTAGAGCAGCCTGAATCTCCGTGTCCAGTCCTTGTTGAAAGCGACGGGCTCTGATTTTGTCCGTCGGTATCAAGTGTGCCGCGAATCTGTTTAAGGATTGTGTTAGCTGTGTAGTATGTGATATTTAAAAATTGAACTATTGTGGCATATCTTACCAGCTTAACATGGTGAATTCAGCGTCGTATTCATCTACTGATTTGTCCCACATTGAACCCTGTTGTAGATGAATGAACTGCTGCTCCATTGCAAACCTGGCAGTCACAGGGAAGTAATTCGCGTCGAACTTCTCGCGAAAAGTCTTCCATTCAATTGGCTGTACCAGACGGCTTTCTTCCGCCTTCCACCAGTTGCGAGCATTATCCGTGAGCTGTAGTTTCGCCACACGGACCCAAGCTAGGTCTGGCACTTGAGCTGCTGCCAGATCGTCTTCTATGCTTTGTGCCCATTCTTCCGCTTCAAGATGGCTTCCTTTACCAGAGAACTGCTTAGGGTGCAAAGCCCTGAATTGCTTTACCCCTGGTGCGTCGGTCTCAGGACGGTTCAGGAGTTGTTGTTGTCCCTCGAGAAGGCTGTTGATCGCCTCAAGTAGCACGGTTTGCTCGGTAGTTGGCGAAGGAACAGCTGGTGTGAGAGGTAGTGCTGGAGGTGTGTTGTTGATATTGGTGCTGGTGTTGTTCGGGGAATCCATAACCTTGAAGAAAAATTTGGGTTAGGACAGATTCAAATACATGAAATGATAAGATTCAAGGAATAGAAATTTGTAAGATTCAAGAAACATGAATTGTAAAGAATGTTTTAGTTGCTGGTTCTTGTGTTATATTGCTTAGGTTGTTCACGCAGAACAGAACTGCATAGTATGGTTCTATACAGCTCTGACCTGCATGGGCCACCAACAAAACCTGTCACGCTCCGCTTCCCGGTGTACGGCGAAGGGGATGCGACGAGGTCCGCTACGTATATACTTAGAAGTACATACGCTAAGAGTATCTAAGCAATATAAAAGTAAATCACAAGAGACAAGAGATATAGAAATAACAACAACTTTATTAATAACATTCTTTTGTACAATGCATGAAAAGTAAATACAACTGAAATGAAAAGCGATGCCTAAACAATGGCATAATAAGAAATGAAAATACTGAATAGAACAAGGTACAATGTCTAGAGCTCGGGGTCTTCGTGAAACTGATCCAAGTCTTCACCGGTGGGCTCGATCTCTGTCGGGTCCAAAGCACCTGACGACATTCAAAGAAGAAAGAAATAGAATGTCGTCAGCGAACAGGTCGCTCGGTAAGTCCCAAAGATAATAAAGAATTAGAAAAGACAGAATAAGAGGTATTTTCTAAAGAGATTGCAAAATATTGTAGAATATTGTGTTAACGCTGTTGTTTGTAACTTGGTATAGAAGGATGCCAGTGTATACGAGAGGGGTCTCTATATGCTAGAGACCAGGGCAAACGGAATGTACAAGGAACCGTTAAGCCACGGTACAACAGCAACGGAATATAGGTTAGGTGTCTTAATCTGACCACCTCGTGCCACCTTTAACACCTTCCGTACCAATCTACCCCTTAAACCCCGTAGTGTTTTGATAGTATTGTTGTATTGTATTGTGTAAGTTGGATGACTGACCAAAACCATGATATCAGTAAACAGATTGTAACTGCATAATCAGGTAAATGGATTAACGGAATAATGGATGTATATCCATGGTTTGATTCAGTCAAGTTGTATAGATTGTTAACTGGATTCTGGGATTCATGTGTTCATATTGAGTTGGAATATTAAAGAATGTAGATTGACTTGAATCATATTCAAGTCAGAAATAATCAGACTCAAACCCGAGTCAGACTAAAAGAAATGTAAGTCGAGCTTCTATATTTGTTAGGGTCCTTATTGTAATTTATAAAACTTGAGGGGGTTTTATGTAAAAATACTTTTGTATAGTTTTCAAGATACACCTCAAGTATTTATTATTCGTCTTTATAGTTATAATGAGTGTGATTTATTTTGTGATATTTCTAGTGAAAATATCCTAATTTCATAAATAAAGGCATTAATTCGTAATATTGATTTATTTGAAATTCATGGTATTTTAATGTAACTTTTAATCTTGAAATTTTTAGAAAAAGGTGGAAATTTTATCTTATAATAAAATAGGTGTTTAAATGATAAATATACATATGTTTATACAAGAATAATTTTTAATAAATATTTTATTTTCCAAAAATCTCATTTTTCTTAAATGTCGTATTTTAAACCTTTCGAGACTGAATGCTCCTTGCGGAGGTCTGAATCTCGCACTACTAAGCCCGAGGGTGCATGATAAACCGTACTATCCCTAACGAGTTCCTCAAAGGTGGGTTGTAGTGGCGCTTTGTAAAGATTTAATAAATACTAGTCATCTAGAAAACAGTTTTATAAAGATAAGGTATTTATTTGTAAAAGGGTGTAAATTTCCGTATTTTAGATTCTAGGGTTTCCTAAGCCAACTATCATATTTCTAAATGGTCTAAACGATAAGTCATTAGAAGCCTCAAATCTTCTCTTCACCGCCAATTGTAGCCAGGTAAGTACAAATGAGAAAAGGAGGGATCCGCTCACGAATCGTGAGACGGGCCTTTTAAAGTTACCTTTTCTCACTTGCCTAGCCAAGACACCACAAAGTCAGGTTTAGATAAACGATCGATGTCCACGACATATCGTATTTCCCTATTCAAAGATATTGTTTTAATATTGTATATAACTTAGAACTTTTAGAAAAAGGTTTTATAAAGAAAATGGTATTTTAATGTAAAATCTTGTTTTGTCGTATTCTAAATTTTCAAGATAGCGTATTATGATTACATATGAGTGTGTGAGGAGGTAGGTCATTACCTCGTGAACTACTTTAAGGTTTAGCAAGGTTAAGAGGTTAAATGTAATAAACTAAACATGGTGGTATTTAAGTGCAAAAATACGGTATATTGCAAAACCTATCATTTCAAGTGAGAAATTTTATCCAAATTAGTTGTTATGTGATTAGTAGTCAACATGAATATGTTTAAGTATTATGGAATTGGTGATAAGTGAGATTTGATAAAAAACCGAATCGGAAATCGGTTTGTTCCGATTTCCGTCGGGTTTATAAGTTCGTATTTTAATGAAACAAAAGAAGGATAGAAAAGGAGGACTTACGGGTTTGGACAACGCTAGAGAGTGAGAGGGAGATAGTGGGTTTGCCGGTGCGTCGAATCATCGTTGAGAGGTCCTAACACGATCGCCGGGATTCCGCCGTCGATTTCGTCAGCGCTTCGCCTTTCGCTCGTTTTCTCACGTACCAAGTTCTCTTGGAATTTTGGGAGAGTGGACTTAGAAAAAGTGATGAGAGGGTAGAGGGTATGAGGGGTTTATATAGGGTTAGGCTAGGGTTAGGGTTTTAATAAAAAATATATAAAATTATATAAAAATTCATTAAAACTCATTAAACCTAGGATTAAAAGGGATTTATTGGGCAATTTAAAACCGATCCATGTATAATAAGTGTGCAGGAGGGTTGACCAATTCAAGGCCCAACTTTTATCAGTTGGTGACTCGGCCGTCCGGCTAAGTCCGGCAGGCGGCGCCGGACCGAGTCGGCCGGTTCGCCGGCCGGCGGCGCCGAGTCAGGCTGTCAGTGGCCGGGGGTTTTCCTGGGGAACAATTTGGTATATTTACTTTTTGGTGTCCAGTACATATTTTGTGAGTTATGGCCTTTTGACTGTTGACTTCCAAAAGAAATTAAAACAAAATAAATACAAAAATAATGTGGGGCATGGGATTTGAACTCTGGTGGCTTGGTTCAGTAGTGCAAGGTATTATCAATGAGCTACAAGCTCATGGTTGTAATTATGGAGTGAAATAAATACTTAAAGAGATATCGGCCGTAATAAATACTCCAAGTATACATTGAATTTAAATCAATTCTTTGTACATTAAAAATAGAGTCGTTACAATTGTATGTTGTCCAGTGTCCATCAGGACAAAGGGGTTGGTCCTCGTACTATTTTCTGTTTACTCGTGACTTCTCTAGTTTTTAGACAAGTGTTTCGTTGAAATACAATGTCTAAGTTTTGAGAAGTTATAAGTATAGGAATAAAGTAGAGAACCAGATGTCGTAAGTATCGGGATTCTTCAAAGAGATCGAAAATGTAGATTCTTGTGATTGGTATTCAGTTAATGGTTTTGAGAAACTTGTTTCTCTTTCAGGTTACTCATAATTGGATGTATTCCTAAGTTGAGTAATGCTGATTAGCCTCTCTCTATTAAGATGATATGCACTGGAGACAGCTGCATGATTTGAATCTGGTTCCAATTAAATAAGTGCCAAAGTTTCTATATTGGATATAGAATGGTTCATATCTTAACGATGTTAAGGTACGGGGAGTTGTCCGGCTTATAATTAAAACCAGACTCTGGATAACTCAAGGCACGTTTCTATAATGACAGTTTGTGGGTTGGCCCAGGCTATGACGAGGGTTGATTTTCTACCATCTGGAAGATCAATGGTGATATTGTTCTTGACTCGCCACAGTTTTAGTAAAATGGATTTTTTCAGAAAACAGTAGTGGGGGTATGGTAGAACTGGAAGTGATTTCAGAACCGCAAACGATTACGGAAAATTTAATAGGACCTAAAGATTCAATCAAGTTTGACATTCCATTAGCCACTCCGCAGATATGGTGGATAACCTCAGGCACCCGAGAAGTACTCCGGTAGCCTCAAGGACGGTGACAGGGGGGTTCTTGTTTACCCAGACTTGACACTACTGTTGTTCTAGGCTATGAGACTCGGCAGGAGGTTAAGTATAGCGTCGTTCTAAACTAGCTTTAGAAGTGCACGTATATATTATTCTGCCAAAGTGTTGTTGTGGTCAGTGGGAGCAGCGGAAGTATAGTGGGCAAGTAGCTTATGTCTATATATAGACCAGAGCAGATATAGTGGAGATAGATCATCTAATTTTGATATGACAGTCATGGCTTTGACTTCATCAGAATAGGGGATGGATCTGCTAAGAAGGTAGTAGGGTGTGATGTCCTGGTATTTGGATGACATACACAGAATAGGAAGTAAAATTCCTATACTACGATCGGTTATACTGTGGTCGTCACACAGTTGTTTCTCCACAAAGAATATGGATATAATATCTGACATTCTGGTTACTAGATCTATGGTTTTAGATCTAGATTTGGGTAGTTTCCCAATGTGGGTACTTTGACAGTATTCTAATAGTATTTTAGAATGGACGACTCCTGGCATGGTGGTGTACCTGCAGGTGATGGAGTCTCCCTCTCTAAAGGTATCTTACAGACTAAAGGGGAGAGGGAAGTGCATGATTGGCATATCACTTGCTTAGACAATTGAGTCAATCGTGAGATGTCAAGTACCACACCAGATATTGTTTTTGCACTAGATGCAATAAGTTTATATTAATCCAGTCCTGGAGAAACATACGGATTCAGTTTTAGAATATAAGTGGATGTTCTAGGGATTTGATGACGGCAGCCTCCTTCGGGAGACGGTTATCATTCCAGGCTTCCAAAGGTGACATGGATGACAGAGTGATTGTCAGAGTTATAGTTTTCCCTCTGACGAGGGGCAGTATTATGGACAGGTGGTCCAAGAGGATACTGTGGGAGGCATGGTGCTGGACACTGATTAGTTTCAGTTATCGATACAGTCTAAGAAGTTTGGATTTGGAGTTCATTTATGAACTAGGTCCCATCAGATATCCAGACATATTCTAAGACAAGTATTACTCAATTCCGAAGATGGCTTTCTCCGCGAACTTGAGATTAAGAGAGATATAGAAAGATACATCAGGGCGGATCCACCCACTGAGGCTATTTCTCGAACACATGAGTTTTTACAAACGGGCTTTGTGAAACTGTTTAGTAGAGGAGTTGGGTGTTCGGTATCACACGGGCTGTGAGTATGTGACATCGCAATAATTAGCCTTAAATGCAAGTGGGAGATTGTTGGATATAGTGCCCTCAAAGTCAATTATTGGATCGCAGGTACGTGATTGCAATGATTAAGGGAGGACCTATACCGGTAGGACGGTCTTACTCGAGATGATGGTATGCTATCTGGTTTGCCTTTATCAGTCGTGTACAGGTTTAGGTGACATAATCACTATTACACGTTGATAGAGCCCTTAGGATCCTGCTTGACTACCAACAGTATGATGGCAATCATATACGTGAGAGTTGGGTAGTCTATAAGCACATCCTTAATTGTAGCCCCTAGTCGTGGGAGTTTCGAGACAGGGCATCGATACTCCGGAGTAGACTAGTGTATACAGTCGAGACCCTGACGAGGGGCGGTGGCCAGTCTCACAAGCCACTGGTGTCAGTTGGATCACTTAAGATGTATACAGGTGCTCATTGGGTTATGAGTACTCCGGACAGGACTCGCCGGGAACCTGCTAGTTGGTATTATACCTAGCGTCAGATAGCAGTTCCCTGGTGACATGTGTACAGGTTAGTTCATCGACCTGAGGTCGTCATTTGTCTCGTATGAGTTCCCACTGTGCTTTGATTACTACCCTACCACGGCTCAAAGGAGTCGTGCAAACAGATTTTAGTTGGGTACAGTCCCGAGCCACATGGAGGCAAGTGAGCGGATCGGCAGGGGATTCGTCTCTCCCGGTATTGGGGGTGAGGTCGTGCTGTGTCTAGGAGAGCCATTACACCAAGTCCTTGGCTAAGGCGGGTGAGAATTACTGGTAAGTATTCCAGTAGTTTCTCAGAGTGTTCAGGGCTACTCTCCGACACGACTTATACCGCTATTGGGGGTCAAACGTTACCAGCCCCCTAGGCCCGATATGCGATACTCATAGACGAACGGACCGGACTGTACGGATATTGTCACTGATAGGCTCAGTAGGGTTCCAGGATGAGTTCGCTCATCGACTTCCCTTGAGGTCAGTACATGGGCAGCCGTTACGCACAGCTAGTGCCGCTGATGTGCTTATGGTTAAACCCACTGCCAGGGTACTGACGAGTCTTAGAGTCCCCCACAAATAGTTTCCCAAGTTCGGACGAAACGTTGTAGAGGCCGTATGGTTTTATGGCAGGGTTCGAAAATGCACGTGCATTTATGCACGTGTCATATTTCGGACAGATAATACTGGTGGGCTTTGGTTTAAACCGGATCCAAGTATTATATTGAGTCGGAATATTTTAGTCTCTCGTATTCGTATTCGGTCGGAATACGGATACAGGTATGTATATACAGGTGAGGAATATTCTCGTAATCCATTACGAGAATATTTTAGAAGATGCATTTCTTTTTGGATTAATCATTTTGGTTTAAATGATTATTAGTTTTGGAAAGGGTGACTCATCATTCATGACACATTTCTTCTAGCATGTTCATTAGTGACTCATGCTAATGAGTCACTAAGTGAGTCAAGATAGAATTAATGAGTTTTGTTTTGGGTGGGATATTTTAGGGTTGAGTTGGAGATATTTTGGTAAGTGGTTTTTTTTATTTCTCTAACACTAAACCTTATATATATCACACACAAGAAAAGAGGGCAGTCAAGGGTTAATTTTGTATGCTTGGTTTTTGCTCTCTTGAGATAGTTTCATGAGTTCACCATTTCCAACTCTTTGCATCCTCTTCAACCTCCACTATTACCCTCTCATGTGATGAGAACCAAAGAGTGTTTGAGACAAAGTATTCTACTCGTTCTCTACTTCATCTTGGTCATCTCTTTTAGCAGACTTGATGACCGAGTTGCCTCGGTATAGAGGCGGGAGCCCGTTTAAAGATCCGTTGACGTGGTGCCATCTCGATGAGGAGACAGGAGATCGGAGTTGCCGCGAGGATCGTGGGATGATGGATAAAGACCGAAGGACTCGGATCGATCGGTATAGCCTTTCTACCTCTTTACAGTTTGTTAGTTTAGCGTTAATGGCAAAATCCGGGTTATAGTATGCGATAGCGCCAGTTATAAAATTTTTGTTCCGCGTTTGGCGTCAGAATGACGGCCGGGGCGCTACCGTAGACTTACACCAGTGTCCTACTACTTGCATAATTCACTATAAATCATACATGCAGAATTAAGCGAAACAAGGCAAAAAAGGTAAGCGGTGTGTTTAATTATCTATCCGTCAAAATTGGTTTCGCGCCAATCGGATTTCAGGTTTACTAGTTGTGGTCATTTCAATTTAAGTGTTCACTGCTGGAAATCCGGTTTCAGAATTGGAAGTCCGTTTCGTAACACATTTTACTCCCAGTTGGGAGCATAATTAGGCGACACTATAGTTGAACAATATTTAGGGTTATCAGTTAGGTTCCCAACGCAATTGGAGGATCAGTAATATCCATGGCGTACTGGAAGTTATGCATTGTAAAATGAAGGGGTATACGTTCTGTCCCTGTTTAGGACAGCTATATGTTCTGTTGATTTAAAATATACTTTAAATAGTAACCGACAGTAAAAACGAGTGAAAATACTTTCAATGGTTATCTAATAGATTTATCTTCGCTATAGTATAGGGTTCCGCATTACAACATTTTCATACAGTAGAGTGAAAGTATTACAAAACGAGAATCGACAGCCAGAGCTGCTCTGGACTGCAGTCCAGAGCCGCACTCCGAACCAGTTTCCGTCACCTTTTTAGCGTAGAAACAGATTAAAACTCTTATGGAGTTCTAGGTCGTTGAGTTAGATTCGATATGAGCCTTCGAATGCAACATTCCGGTATGTAATCAATTAACTGTGATTTTTACAAAGTTCAGGTACAGAAAATTTCAGTTTTGACGGGTCTAAAAGGGAAAGACATATCACATTGTTAAAAACCGTATTTTCAAGTCAAATCATAACACAGCATTCGTTATCACTCGGGCCATCAGTCGTGATTAGTTTCCGTCAATTTAAAGGGGGTTTTCAGTTCGTGTTTTGCATCGAACACTTGCATTACTTGATTCGCAATCGAAATGTATATATGATATTGAAGTGCAATCGAATTGAATAGGTATAATTAGCATGAAGCAAGTATTAAACTTGCCTGACGACGTATCGATGATGATACGGCAGCGGCAGCGGTAGCGGCGCGATCACGACACGCGCAAGGCACAACCACAATACAATGAGGCTCGATTAGGCTTGGGCTTGGCCTCGGCTCGAGCTTGGAGATGGGGCTGCTGCGGCTAGGGCTTGGGTGTGACGAGATGAAGGTGATGTGGGGATCTTGGCGGCTTCGTCTGCGTCGAGAGAAGGTAGCATCCGGCGGCAAGGGGTGTGTGAGGAGCTCGGGTTGTGGGTTATGGAGGAAGTGGAAGAGCTTGGGATAGAGGAAGATGGCGAGTGTGGTGCTGGGGTGATGCCGGTGACTTGGGTGACCGACGGTGACGGCGATGCTGGGGAGTTCTGATGTAGTCGGGTGGAGCTTGGAGTGGGGGCTCTGTTGGCGTCGAGGTCGGTGGAGGCAGCGGTGGTGTGAGGAGGGAAGTGGAGAGGGTGGCGGTGCTTTGGAGGAGGTAGGGCTGCGGCGATGGGTGCTCCGGTGGTGTTGGGTGCAGCGAGAGATGGCCGGCGAGGTGGGTTTGCAGAGAGAAGAGGCAGGGATCGAGCTGTAGTGGCCGCGGTGAGGTTGCGACGGCGGATGCGGTGGAGGCGAAGGTTGGTGGAGCTCTGGCGACGAGGACTATAGGTGGGGTTGGGTTGCAGTGGGTTGGTCGGGGCCTCACGTCGAAGATGAAGGAGGAGGTAAGGTGAAAGAGGAGGTGGTGAAGTGGCCGAAGAGGTGATCGGTGACGATGAGGAGACGTGCGGGTGTGGGTTCGAGACGAGGGCGGGAAAAATATAGGGAAGGAGAGAGGGAGGTGTGCGTGGGTTGTATGGGGGAAAAAAACAATCTAAAAATATATGTATATATTTATATGTTGAGAAAAGAGAGGGAGGCAGGTGAGATTTAAGGGGTGAGGGGAAAGGGGAAAGAGATATGAGAGGGGAGAAAGAGAGAGAAACGTGTGTGAGTGAGAGAGAGAGACGTGTATGTGAAAGAGAGACGTGTGATTTTAATTAAATAAAATTTAAAGAAGAAAGAGAAGGTAAGGATATGAGAGAAAGGATTAAAGGAACTAAAGGAAATTAAGAGAGAATTAAATAGGTGTTAATAGGAAATTAATTGATGATATTTTCAGTTGGTATTTGAAAAGTAATTAAAATGAAAGGAAGGGGGGGTTACTGGTTTCTAAAAAGAGAAGGGAAGAGATTGGGCTTGGTGATAGGAGTTTGGGCTTGGGCCCGGAAAGAAAAGAAAAGGAAATAGAGAAAAAGAAAAGAAGGGCATGGGGAGTGGGCTGGGACTGGATAGGATTAGGGTTTCAGAGAATTAGGAATAATAATTGAGTTAGGGAAAGTTAGAAAAATATGGGAAAATAATTGGAAAATGAATATAGGCAAAATATTTTATTGAAATACGGATATATGAGTACAAAAGAACTAGGTATTACAAGTAGTCTGAGCAATTTTGAATGTCACATTTATTCTTGTAGATAGGTACAAGAGTACTTTTCCTCCATTCATTTGGTATCTTTTTGGTCTGCCAAATCTTATTAAACAGATCTGTCAGTCATTTAACGCATATTTCTCCTAAGTATCTCCAAACTTCGATAGGAATCCCGTCTGGACCAACCGCTTTTTCTGATCTCATTCTCTTCAAAACTTCTTTAATCTCGGGTGGTCTTATTCTACGCATGAAATCACGGTTTATATCTTGAAATTGAATGACAAGCCCATCCAAATTCTTAATAAAACTCTCATTGAACAATTTGTCAAAATAATCTTCCCACCTTTCCTTGATATCCCCATCCCGAACTAAAACCTTCCGATCTTCATCTTTAACACATTTCACCGCACATAAGTTTCTGGTCTTCTTTTCCCGCATTCGAGCAATCCAGTATATATCATTTTCAGCATTCTTAGTGTCCAACTTCTTGTACACTTCCTTATAGACCTTAACTTTAGCTTCCCGAACAGTTTTCTTAACTTACTTTTTAGCCATTTTATACTTCTGAAATCTCTCCGCGTCTTTGCTTTTCATCAAATCTATATAAGAATCTCTCTTAATTTTAATAGCAGCTTTTACTTGTTCATTCCACCATGATGTGTTCTTAAATAGTGGAGCACCACCTCTCGACTCACCAAGTAGATATCTAGCTACCTTCTTGATATAACTAGCCATTTTGTTCCATATTCTGTCTGAATCATTTCCAGACTGCCAATCCGCCTCTTGAACTACACGATCTATAAAAGACTTTTGGTTACATTCTTTTAGTCGCCACCATTTAATTTTAGGCTCTACCTTACGTCTAATCTTTCTAGGTTCTCTTCTAAATAAAAAATGTAGAGCTAAAAGTTTATGTTGAATGGTTACACTCTCATCTGACACTATCTTACAGTCGATACAACAACCCCTTTCTATCATTCTCGTCAGAAAAAAGTATATTTGACTTGCACTTGATCCGCTCCTAAAAGTGATAAGGTGAGACTCTCTTTTTCTAGAACAAGTGTTTGCTGAGATCAAATCATAAGATAAGGTAAAATCTAGAATCGATCTACCGCTTCATTTTTTTGTCCAAAACCAAAACCTCCATGGATAGTATCAAACCAAAACCTCCATGGATAGTACCAAGACCTATCTGTGCCGCATAAGCACTAATAATATTAAGTATCTCCCCACCTAAAATAATCTTAACCAATAAAACCATATCATATTTTCTCCTAATCTCAATTACAGCCTCAAACTTAATCGTCTATCTATAATGGTTTATATCATAAAATGTGACAAAGTTGTACGTTGGCTGTCACAAGCCTACCACAACTCTCACATTTTCTTATCTGGACTTAGGACCAGCAAGGATGGGTTTGAAATAAAGCATTAATGAATATGAAAAAGAGACGGTTATGATTTCGACTAATAATGGAATGAAAAGGGGAACAAGGGATCAAATGCCATCCCAATGGTTCAGATCAAATGTCCAGGATCTTGCAATATGTATATGATGCATAAAAAAAAATTAAAAACAGACGGTAACAAATATGAAGCCAATATGATTATTTCGCAAACAACACACAACACCAACATCAAAATACAGGCAGGTATAATTTACATACAATAACCATGAAATCCAACATTAACCATATGTTGTCATGGGCTATGACTAGAAGAGCTGAAACTGTAAACGCTTGAGGTCTCAGGCATCCGGAAAACAGGAGTTTTAGGTTCATCAAGAAAGCGCATCGCAGCGGAAATAAACCCCAATGTTTTTCAAGAAACAATTTGAGCTGGATCCATAAAATCCAGTAATCTCTGTTCCAGTTTTGAAACAAAATGGCTTGCCCGTTTCTTCACCAAATGGACCATAGGTTGCTTGATCCGTACCAAATTTGAGCGACATTATGACCTTCTCAAAGTTCCATGGATCTGTTTCCTCGTCGACAAATAGTTCTGGGTCCAAACACACCGTGCCGTGATGACCACTGACCCATTTTAGGGGCTCATTGAGATTAATCTGTATAATATGAGCAAAAGATCAGTGCCCAAGATTAAGAGGATAAAAAATCAGAAGGCCTTTTCTTCTTCTGGAATGCAGCCCTATCACGAAGCGAACCTCTCACTTTGGAGAGGAAACTTTTACCAAATAAAGTTTAGGGCTTGCAAGCCATATAGTTTGCATCTCCTCGGCCTCCACTTAAAAAAGAAACTCCAGTTATCCTAACTCCATACCCAAACAGGGCCTGAATATCTCACCCGCTGGTTATAATCTTATATTCCAAGTACATTCATTTTCATTCAGACGATTATAACCTGATTTTCTCTAAAACTTTGGTAAGATTATAAAAATAAAAAAAACTGAATAAGACCGATCCTGGATGTTTTCCTAAAGCCAACTCTTACAACTAAAAAGAAGTCGAAGAAAGGGACTAAGAGAAAATCTATGAAGCAAAATTGAACAGATTGAATATAATCTCAAAATACAAAAGAGAGATCCCAATTGAATGTACATACCATCTCAAAGTTTCCGCTATTTCCACCATGGACACGAGACATAACGGCTTCTCCATCGGGTAGATAAGTGGTTTGGATGGAATGGATAGCATCTGATCCATAGAACATGACGATGTTTTTCACTTGACCCACGGCACCATCGTCCCAAGTTACATGAGAAAAGCCACCAGCTTGATCACTCTTAAAATGCTTATGCCCATCTTGACCAAAGATCTACATGCATCACAATTATGCACATGATGATAATATAGGCTAATGTAAAAACATCATGTATTGGATTAGAGAGGGCTTGGTATGTAGGGTTTAATGAGAAACTTACTGTTTCGTTCATTTCTTGGAGTAGTATTGCTGAAAAATTAGACTGTTGTTGTATATAGCACCATGAGAATCGAGAATGCAGGACCTGAAACACACACACACACACACACACAACAAATAGAGATAGAATTTTCAAAAAATAAAGAAAAAAGAGATTAAATATTTTGAGTATTGTTATGTTATTGGAACTTGGAGAAGCCTGAGATTGAGGTGCTTCATGGAATTATACATTTATCTTAGGCTTGGCTTTAATTAAACATTTATCAAGGGTCTGCATTAAGAGGAAACGGATAACAATGCAGGTACCCTTTTCAATTTATACCCTCTACTGCCGAAGAGACAAACATCATGTTTTTGTTTCATTGCACATATAAGGCACTAATGATCCAAAGTCGAAGAATAGGCAAATCGAATTTTAATCAAATTTGGTTGTAGTAAAATACTAAATCGCGGCAAATTACAAAACGTTTACACTGTCTAAACTTGCCTAATTAAACGTTTTCGCTGATAAAAAAGAAACTGGTTCATGCGTAGCAGTGTTTTTGGGCACATCACAACTTCTAAACTTTGTTTGTTTATTTGAATATATAGTTTTCATAACCAAAAAACAAGTAATGCACTTTACTTTGCCAATAAATAAATTTTCCGCAACAAGATGATGAACATAAACATAATCGCAAACGTATATAATGAAATGGAAACGACAAACATGACATCATCCCAAGACTAAATACATTTCTTAACAACAAAAAACATTACACAACTTCATACTTGCAACCGGAATAACATGATACGTTAAGATCTGGCAATTGTTAGATCTTAATGTATCGTGTTATCCCTGAGCAAGCCTTTAATTGCAACATACGTAAGGGGTCGTCCACAACCCCGCCTCCACCCCCCACCCACTCTTCCCCCCTCCTCCTCTTCAGACACCATTTTTAAGGGGTAGGGGTCGACCACAGCTACATATTTCTATATCAAATTATATATATCATGCATATCTCAACCTTTTATATATACGTTAAGATCTGGCAATTGTTACTTCTTTTTTTTTTTGTAGAGTGCATCACATATTCATAAGATTTCTAATTAGGTTGTGTCACATTCTGAGATATATGATGCTAACAAATGTTAGCTCCGACTCAATCTTCCGCCAAGTAAAAATAAAACCAAAATCTAAATTAACGGTACCAAGATATTCATCTATAGAAATTATATGAAACACGTCAAACTCTATGGGATTAAGTAAAATTTAATTCAAGCTAATAATTAGCATAAGAGATCGAACCTTGGCGGTGGCTGGCGATTGCTTGCTTGAGGCAAATGGCAGAGAAACTACGAGAAGGGATGTAAACAATATGAAGGCAGTAAAGCATGATTCTCTATGCCATCGTGGTGGGTCAAATATTAAATTTAAAAAAGTAAAAAGTAAACAGTATTAGATGTGATTTTTAAAGAGGGGATAAGCATCCAGCACAGTGAGATTTGAAATGATTTGAGGGCATTATTGTGTGCCATCGCAATTGGCACTTATTGCCAAAAGCAATGGGATCCACCAAATTGAAGATAATATATTTAAGGCCCTCTCTGGGAGTGGCCTCAAGTTTTCTAACCCGTGCTTTCATAAAGTTGGTAAGATTTAACTCTAAAATTCTAACTTGATTTTGTTTGGGGCTCATTTTGGAGTTGAGATAACTACATTTATCTCATCCTTGTAAGTGAAAAAACTGCAGTTATCTGAACTCCTTCAATCTGATAAAAATTTAGATAACTCCAAAAATGGAGTTTGAGCCTTGCAAACCACAGTTTGCATCTCTCTACCTTCATTTAAAAATAATACATGGTTATCTAAGCTCCATTCCCAAACAGGGCCCAAAGGAATAAGGAATATACGGGATTTCTTGCGGTAACTATTTTTCAACCTCGGTTAGTATAGCACTTTCCTATCTAGAAAGAGCGGGGTTCTATCCCAGGAGAGGAAGTGGCCACAATTAAACGCTTTCGGTATAAATTCGTGAGGCACCTGGGTGCAAGGGTGCGTTGTGTGCTCTGTGCGTGATGTGTTGTGTGTATTAGATTAGGTTTACTGCCTACGAGCCAGTTCACAAAAAAAAATTCCGTTGTTTGGATGATTTCAACTTTTGTTGTTGGATGATTTCAACTTTTGTTGTTGGTTCCAAATCTAAGCAACTTTTTTGTGTTTGGTTGACCCAAAAAACAAAATAAAATGCAACAATGTTGCAAAATTACTTATATGGCATCTTTAATAATTGCCATGGACATATTTCTCTAAGTTGCAACATCTCTTACAACCATTTTGAGTGCAACAAATGTTGCAAGAATTTGACCCATTTTTGCCGCTCCTTTTACAAATCCAACTCAAGTTGTTGTAAACCAAACATGGAAAATAAAGATTTTTTGCAACAAATGTTGCATACAACTTCATTACCATGCTATCATACAGCGTCTCCCAAAATCCAAATAGAAATTGAATTCACTGATTTACTTTCATTTGTCTCTAACCAAAAACTAAAATAAAGATTCAAACATAAGAAACATGCTATGAAACCGAAACCACGGGTTGATTTCAATATTTCGTAGAAACAAACACATATGTCATAGAATGATACATTCAGGGTAGCATCCTAATATAGAGATAATAAGGATGATACGATAATGCAATAAAGCATTAATGAATACCAACACATATTAGTTTAGGAGAAACACTTACAAAATAGCGAAACGGCTAAAGTCACACAACAATTTCAGACAGAAGTACAAAAGATTATTCAAACCCATGATATCAAGGAAACGGTCGAAGATTCATCCGCTGGTTAATTTGACAGAGATCGTGAGGAGCTTGTGAATACAGAATTTGCAGAAGGGCCATCGATGATGCGTGTAGCTGGTGTACGAATATAAACCCCAATGGCATGCAAGTAAGACTTTGAGCTGCATCCATGAAATCCACTGATATCTGTGCTGTTTTGAATGAGAAAGGCTCGCCCAAGTCTTTACGAAAGGGACCATAACTTGCATTTTTAGTACCAAATTTGAGGGACCTAATGACCCTGTCATAATCCCATGGACACTCATTCTCATCACTAGTACATGTAGGGTTTAACGGTTTAGAACCATAATGCCCGCTAACCCAAGTGAGGGGCTCGTCGTTTAAACCAACCGACATCACACAAACGCCACAAATTTTTCAGTAGATGATTTGGCATCTCCCTTCGAATAAAAACATTTGAACAGCCTTTAGACATCATTAAACATCACTGCTGGTTCCATAATTTATTTTTCCCACTAAGCATGCACGCACGTAGGCGCACAAGTTAACACAATATCATAGTATATGTATTATGCATGTCCGAACCTTTCTAGCTTTGTTCATAAAGATATATACAGCCCTTACCTACAATTTGTTTTTTTTAACTTAACTCGTTCTTTTACCAAAATCGCGCGGGTGAAATCTCAACAGTAGGATTGCATACAATGATACAAACATAGTAACATGGTTTATCCAATAGGCAGAAATTTTTTGGAGCAAGGGGTGTATGGAATATGGGTATATTGATATCAAGGGGTGGAAAAGCAGAAAATTCTTACTCCAGAATTAAATTAAGAATCAAATACTGCACATATAATTCATAGTCGAAACTGAAATAGCAAGATTAAGTTCACATCTCAATATTATAGCTTCATTGTTACTGGGGCTCAAGCTGAGTAGTATGAATTATACTAGATGGTAATTATACAAACATGCAGGAGTCTAAGTTGAGCTAATGAAGGAAGAAGAAAATCAAGATATTACCGATCTTTTGACACTATCCTTGAAGAAAACCTGGAAGTTAACCAAGGTGATTAAGATGACTTCGATCAAAGTAAAGCATTTTTTAATATTTCCGCTTTCAGAATACAGAGTAACAGATTACACTTGAACAAAATTTCTATATAGCTTAAAAATGATTACTCATGAGGAAACGGCAGTAGGCTTAAGAGGCTAGAACGCTTCAGAAAGCCTTTCTCAGGTTCTCATGTCAATCTGAATGATGAGACAAAGCCTTTCTCGGGTTCTCATGTCAATCTGAATGATGAGACCGACTGCATACAATAAATTTCAATTCTTGAGTGTTCTCTTTGTTTTAGAGATGATAAATGATACAAGCAGCATAAACTATCCCTAAACTATCCCTGACCTTCTCTATCTCGGATTGGTATTTATTTGACCCATCCTCCACAAACTGAAAATAAAGAATAAAGTTGTAATCAACATCCATAGGCATTATCACTGTAGTACTAGGATAGACAACTTTTCAAAACGTAAAATAGAAGATAAAGATAACATATCACTATTGTAATGCACATACCTGTCCTGTGACAGTATAAAGCCTATTGTACCAACCATTTGATGCCATTCCGAGGGCTGAGATTAAATGCCTTCGTTTTTCGCCAGGGTTTTGCAATGTGTATTCAACATAATACAGCCCTGCCAAGTGTGAGAACTTCCGCATAAAATCTAAACGGTTTTCTATAAATACCTTCTCTATAGAAGTAGAAATGACCATTTTTTACCGTTTGCAGCTTTACTATCGATAAGTTTTGCTGCAACCCCAGGAGGTCTTTTCCAACTTCTATCCAACCCACTTACCTAGTCAATCAAAATCAAGAAGTAAATTTGAAAAATAAGGTTTGGCTGTTAAAAAAACAAAGAGAAGTGATAATATTTATACCAGAGTTTCAGCAAACGCATCAACAGAACCAAAAGATTTTAGACTGGTAAAATCTGGACCGACGCTGGTGATAGCAATGCTGACTGAAGAGACCCTTTTAGGTGAGCAAGGCATATAATTAAACAGGCAATGGAGCATATATATAAAGTACCAAGAAATAAAATACCATTAGAATCAGAAACTTCTTCAGGGTAAAATGCAGTGACAGATTTGATACTCTCAGTGTTTCCTGCACCAACTAACCAGCCTGCATTGAATATATTACCCAATTTTTTTGGTAATATGTTTGCAGCTTAATGATGAGAACATAAAATGGTCAAGTTAATACTGTGTTCTTGCAATGTAATAGATCGATTCATCGATATATGATTCAAATGAAGTCGTAATGATAGTTTCAGAGAATATAGATGCTTGACATTGTATATCAATGATATATTCTTTTCGCCAAAATATATAGATGATACTGATGTAGCAGTATGATAGCAGGTACTGTCAAGTGTTAACTACTAATTTATATATGAGATATTTTATTACAATCACGGGATTAAAAGGTTTCCCGAGTACTTACCCCATGGCCCCCCGTCAATGTGGTTAAATCTCGCAGACTAGCCTACAACTAGTTTTACCATGTTTACAAATCCTATTAGTTAGACTTGACCAAAGACACAGAAAAAAAGGTTACATGAATGTAACTTTTTATTCAACTGTTATTTTTCCTAAATATAGGTGATCGTTTTCTCTCGCTGAATATTTTGGATGGTAGGTTTAATCGTTCTTTTTTCATTGTTTTAATTTTCGTTTCATCTTGTACAAACACTTTTTATATGACAAGCATGATAAGGGCGCCTAGTGCCTAGCTCTTCTGTCTAAAGTAATTGCATAAATAAAAATAGATATTTTAACAATAGGTGTGATAGTTTGTTAGTATTGCAGTGTAAAATTAAACTGAGAAACATTTTGGACTATTATGTTACACGTATACACATAAGTGAAATGAAGAATATGCTAAAATATGATAGTTTACAAGAAAATTTCGTTTGCTTGGGTTTATGGTCAGACGCATGCACACGTTTCTGTCATAATTCTTATGCTCTATGAACTCCCTCACTCCTTGAAAGTACAAGAAGGATTTAAAATGCAAAAGGATTTAATATCACCTTGTGGCACCAAAATTCGGTATTTATTCATCTCATCTTCATAGGTCCTAAAATTCCCCTGCACATCTAATACTCAGAAAACCATTCGAAGACATCAAAACCCCTAAATTTAATCCAATTCCAACTCGATCCCAACAGTTAACAAATTATATATTAAAAAAAGCTGGAAATTATACCAGTTTCAGTGAAAGCATTGGAAGCTAGAACTGGGAAAGAGAATCCAGAGACAGCAATCTTGAGCAATAGGTCTCTCCTCTTCGATCCACATTTCTCATCGAAGGAAATGCTACAGCAATTATCATAAAGTAACCATTTTTACAACTGATTTCAACAATAGGATTCCAAAAAGCCCTAAATTTTAGTTCAAGGATTCAAGATTACCTAGGGCTTGATTCGGACTGACTGTACTCGCAGGAGATAATCGATCGGCCTCCACGATTGGGGATTGCTGAAAGGAATCGGAACGAAAATTGAAGTTCGATTCACAAACAATTTAAGTTAAAGGGGGGGGGGGAATTTTGAGGGTTAGAGTTTGGAGAAAGCGACCTTTGGAGCGAGAGCGAAGAAGAGGAGAGGGTGAAGAGAAGATGGAGGCCATTGTTTTTTGGGATAGGTTTCGAGCGGCAGCCGTTTAAACAATCCTTATTCACTTTTTCATTTTGGACCTTATACTTTCTACTCGTTCTATTTCTGTATTTCTCTTTGCACATACAAAGCCTTTAATGGTGTTGCAGTCGACGGTGAGGCACGTTTCCGGTGTTGGGTCTGGCCCTAATAAAATCTCAGGACTTATCCTTTGTTTTCCCCTTATTTTCGCCGCAAAGACTAGGGTTCAAAACAAGTTAGTTTCGATTACCTGTACTATAAATTTAAAATTATACATTGAGAAAGAAATGAACGAAGTAGACAAGAAGCCGTGTTTTGCATGTGGGCTAAAATATAATACACAATCCAAGGACTATACCCAATACAATATGCTCGTTATTTCAATATTTTCTAAAAGCGCAGCCTCCTCATTATCCAAATGGGAGCACTCTCATAAACAACTATGGTATGGTATGCGGCCACATACAATGCGACAATCATAAGAGGGAAATATAGCATTCCAAGGACTAAAGTGGTGTTCAAAGACTTATCAAACATCTGATCTCTATTCATTTTGTCCGGATGCATCTCACATGTGTACACAATAATTCCCATAGTCATATAGCACATTATGACTCATGCCCAAACCCAAGTTTATTCTAAATAAATGGACTAAGCCCATATGAACCCGTTACCGGCCCGTTACCGGCCCGCTAGCGCAGAGTGGTTCGCCAAGTTGCCACTCACAAGTCACGACAAAGCAGAGCCCCCGTGAGTCTTTCATCTTAGACTCCCACTTCACTAACACTGGAGCCTCAGAAATGCGTCGATTTTACAAAACCCTAACCATCATCTCTCTTCGATCTTTGCATTTCATTCTCCTTCTCCTACTTGTTCTATGGCGTTTGTGCTCTTGTTTCTGATTGATTCTTCTAAATTTTTAGTCTCTTGTTCAAAAAGTCCTCCTTTTTTTTTTAACTGATTAGTTGCAATAAATATTAAAATCAGCAGCAAGAGCAGCAGGTGAAGATGGGTTCTGTTCAGTTGCAGCTCCTCGCGCCGAGTCTTCAAAGTATTGGAAGGTCATGAACCCAACCCTCTCCCCTTCCCATCTTCAAGGTATTCACCAATTTCGACGCCTCTTACTTACTGCAAATAATAGGTTATCATAGGGCGTCCTTTGTTTTCACAATGGCACAACGAGGGATGCGTATTTTAAGCTAGGAAATATATCAAACACCTTACATGCATATAACACACACGGCTGTGACAACAATTGCTAAAAGATTTTTTTTGTAAGAAAACCCAAATAATAACAAGCATTACAAAAGGCACAAGATTTAGGTGATTTGGCGAATCTTAGCTCGCCCAATATTTTTTCGAAACCTCAATCCAATTCTAAGTCACAGAAAGGGTTTAACCATGATCCGAAACAAATATGAAGCGATTTAGGTTGGTTCCTTGGGGCCAATGTTTGCGTCACCACACACTGCCGTTCATATCTTCCTAGACGGGTAGAAGTCTAGGGAATGATACTTGATTTATGCCTATCTATTAGTTGATTGGGACAGAATCTGTAGTAGTTGAATTTGTTGATCCCATAGTCTCATAAAAAGCTTATTCGGTATTGCTATATAATCTGGCAGATTTACCTGGGTTTACGCGTAGTGTGTATAAAAGAGATCATGCTGTAATTACGCCAGAGAGCCAAGTATTCAGCCCTTTACCAGATTGGTAACGTCTATTTATCTCTATAACAACACAAGTTGGCAATTGATTTTTTTAGAATAGAATTATATTCCGGTTCCCCCTTTTCATCTTATAGGGATAACACACTAGGAGCTTACTTGATCAGTCCTGCTATGGGATCTCACTTTACGATGTTCTTGGCAAAGATGCAAGGTATGGTACCCAGAACACCCATGTTGTACTATACATATTCTGTTCTTGCCGCTGTTGTTTGCACAGTTATGTTAGAAGTGTTGCTGTTATATGCAGAGGGTTCAAGATCAGCGTTACCTTCACAAGGAGTTGAAAGGTGTGTTATACGAATTTAATATGGCAAATTAAACTAGAGAATGACCATGTAGTTAAATATTGAGGAAATACTGAAAGCTGTCTTTTTTGTCCCATGGTCAGGTAAGATCGGTCGATTTTCATATGTTTGATCC
This sequence comes from Agapanthus africanus, assembly GCA_030015575.1. Lineage (NCBI taxonomy): Eukaryota > Viridiplantae > Streptophyta > Magnoliopsida > Asparagales > Amaryllidaceae > Agapanthus > Agapanthus africanus. The sequence goes on from CM057351.1 coordinate 421,805,442, forward strand.
AGTGAGGGGAGTCAAGCTAGCCAGATATTATTATATTTTTTGTTAAATGTCAGGGTTCACCCTTCATGTTTCCGTTTCCATCCAACAAATTTGTTTCAATTTGGTTATGGAATTTTATCGACAATCATCGTTTGACCTCATTTGACTATTAATTTTGGTTATGCTGTGGCTGCGATTCAGGTTTGTGTTTGTGGTTCAGGGCACTGTTGTATTCTCAAATGGTTCTGGAAATAGCCATAAACTTCATGTAAGATCATAATATATTGCTTTGAACATTTTCCATTATATTTTTGTAGCTGTATTGTTTGCAAGTTTGGCACGTTCTAAATTGACTCAAAGCACTATGCTGTTTATCTGAGTTCTTATTATACCCAGCAAATACTGTAGAGTACTATGAGTTTATTATCTGGGAACACTTCTTTTACATTATTATCTTTACAGTTTTCAATCCGTCACATACTCACATTAATTTCCTAAGCACATAAACATGCCAGGAAAAAGTTTCCAGCAATGGGGCCTGCTTAGGTTTTTTTTTTATTAAACTCTGTTTTCTCTTCAATTTATGCTTGAAGATGGTGACCCAATATCTACATCTAAAAACAAGCAGAGAATTCTGATACTCAATGGATGAATGCAGGTGGATAATTATGCATATATACCTCCCAATTTGGAACATTCCCTGAAGTCTGAAACGATATCTACTCTTATTGTCTTCGAACGAAGGTCATTTATCCTACAACTTTTAAATCCTCAACATCGTTTGTTATTGTCCTTAACTAATTTAATTGCTAGATTTTACCCCAGCACTATATCAAACTTCATCAGACTCTTGTTGTTCTTTTCTTATTTATATGTATATAATTTCTTAGTATAATCAAAATGCAATTTTCAGTGTCGTATTTGCTAGCCAATTTCCTAACTTTTCTATTTGGTTTTTCCAATTATGTTTCAATGACTAAAGTCAAATGGGATTCCTCTATATAGGTTTGCTAGCCTCGAAAATCATTATCCTGAGCAAACCATAGGTTCAACAGATGAACAGCCTCTTCTCGAAACTCCAGGGGAGGTAAATACCTGAATATTCAGTATTGTCGTTTTTAATCTTTGCTACCCACAAGTTTTTTTTTTAATGAAAGACATCTTCTTCACCACTTGGCTTGCTAACCTTCTATGCAAACTATAATTCAATGTCAATTCGCACATTTTACTTGTCATTCAGTTAACTTCAATTTAGCTTGACATAGCTTTTTCATCTCCTCTGTGATCAGGTATTTGAACTGAGGAAGCTGCTCCCTACTTCAGCTCCCTATGATTTTAATATCCATGTGAGCCATTGTTCTTCTCCTTTCCCCCTTTTTGAAGATTCTTTGTGCAAGTAATAAATATCTAATTTACCGACTACATGAAAAGGTTTTAGTAGCCAGAGAGTTAATGACTCATTGTCATAGGCAACATATTAATCATTTACGGTCCTCGTACAGATCATGGATTTCAATCCTGGAGAGTATCTTCAAGTGAAGGTTTATCAGAACTTATTTTTGTCTCCCTCAAATTTGTGCCTCCGTTATGTTGCTGTAAATTAAATTACATGTATGCTTTTTTCAGTTTGCTTTATTTATTTATTTTTTTCCTTTTTCAGGAGGTTCACTATAATCAGCATGGCTTGCTTCTCTTAGAGGGACAAGGAATATATCGCTTGTCTGATAGCTGGTAAGGCTGAAGAACACATTATGAAAATAATTCAAACTTTTTAAGTATAAATGTGGATTTTGCTAAGTATTCGTAAGCTATAAATTGTCCCACAGGGGAAAATGAAGGATTTAAATATGAAGTTGAATCTAGACCTGTTAAAGACTTTTGGAGTCAGTAGCTCATATGATGTTTCGTCTGTCTCCCTAGGGCCATGAATACATCCTCTGACAAATTTCTCTTTAAAGATCCAAGAGTTTCCATATTCTATCGCTTATCTGTTATCCACGATCTTCCTGATATTTTATGTCAAATAATACTATATGTTAAAATGTAGTTTACATCAAAATATACAATTTTCTGTATATTTCAAATAGAGGTCTTATGTGTATGAGCAGTAAGTTGATATACCTGTGAAATTCCCAGGTACCCAGTTCAAGCAGGTGATGTAATTTGGATGGCACCTTTTGTTCCTCAGTGGTACCGACTTTTTTCCTTTTTCTTTTTATCTTTTTGTGTGTGCGTGCGCTCGAGCGTGCTCGCATCAGAAGATTAGTCTGATATATTTCGATGCCTCATGTTTAATTTCCTTTTTTCAGGTACGCTGCTCTCGGTAAAACCAGGTCTCGATATTTACTGTACAAGGATGTGAATCGGAACCCACTGTGACCGCAGCTTATAGATCAAAACTTCATTCTGTTGAAGGCAATGAATTTGTACCTAAAGAAACTTGTCCGGGCAATTTGGCTGTAAAAATCAGATGACTCTGAACGACAATATTTTTATTCTATAAAACTCTTTCAGGGAAAAAATTTCCCATCAGTAATGTTTTCCATGGATTAATATTGTTTTGGCTCAATGATTTTTGTAGAACTGCAATTCAAATATCATGGATATGAACAATTGAGTAGCTACATATGATGATAAATACATAGTTAGAGGGTGTTATGTGCAATTAACCTTCAATTATTTGATTCAGGTCTCAGACCCTCAGCTGCACTTTGTCCACCTCAATACTGGCAAAAAAATAATTAACTCTTCCAAAATTCGGTCTATGGACCGTACAAAAGCAACTTGGCTTTAGCCGGTCGGGTTGGGATCAATTGCTTTCTTTAAGCGCATGTTGAATTTGGATTCCAAAATAGTACGGTTGAAATTTCTGGATTTGGTAATTTGTTGGTTGGTTGGTTTTGGATTTGTAGATTCTTGTAATCTGGTTCGTGAAAAAAGGTGGCATTTGGATTTGAGGATTTTAGAAAGAGATAGAGAGAGAGAGGATTATTAAATAACTAAAGTACACGGTCCCATCTAAAAGTACAATGAATAGTGTCAAATCCTTGAAAATCCTTGAAATTTTTTAGGATTCAAGAATCCTTGTTTTGTGGTGACCTCCCATAAAAAACAAAGGAATCCTAGAAATCCAAATCCATCAACCAAACACAAAATTATGGAATTCCAGGATTCCACAGTCCAAAATCCAAATCCAAATCCATAATCCTGCAACCAGGCCCTAAGTGTAAGATATTACTCGTGAATAATTCAAAAATTAATTATATTTTTGTTTTCCTCAAACAAAAGGGAAAAAAGAGAAAATTGCATCGTGAACATCTCGTAGTTTACACCAACGTATCCTTAATAAATATACTCCAATATTTATAGACGATTATAGTTTTTCCTAGCCAAGGCAAAGTCCTAAATAATTGTATCTTAGCTTCATTACTCCCGCATAGGGTGTATTATTTATAAATAATCATAAAAGAAATAAATATCCGCCACCTAAAATATACGATTAATTCAGCGATTCGGATCTCCGATCATGAACATCTCCTGAATATGGCCACATGATGAATATTTCTCAATATTAGTATATAATTATATTCGCTAAGGTAAGCCCTAAATAAGTACCATCTTAGATTACATGGACTAAGGTTATGTTTGTAATACCTGGCCCTAAAATGGGGCAAATCGCAAAGTACAGCCATGTACTATTTTCCCTCGTAACTGTTTGCAATCAGCTTTCCTCTTATGATTGCTCGTTTCTTTTTCCTCAATTCTTCTCTATAAAATTCATACGCAAATCCTTTGTGAAGACAAGCTGACAAAAGCCACCATTTTGCTTAACTTCCTCTGAAATCGTATCAAAAAGGTTTTTTTCTTCGAATTTTCCGTGCAAAATGCTTTCTTTTTTTATTTTTTTTACATATTACGGACCGTTCGGTCAAAATTAGGTCAAACTTCGAGGTTTGATCGCTGCTTCGAGTGAGTTTGTGGATTTTTCTTTTTCTAGAATGCAGTAAATTTTGAAATTCAAAATTTGGTTATATTTTTATACTAATTTTCTTTCAGGGTTTTTTCTATTGTAGGGTTTAGCATTGAGGTTTTTCCCCCTTTCATTATTTACAGTATTAATTTTTTAACTGTTTCGTTTGAAATCGCAGATTAGCGGGTATAATGGGGACTCGTGGTTTGAATTTGCATGAGACACCCCATGATGGTAACGTCTTCCCCTTGTATCTATAGATTTTTTTTTTAAATTCAAGAAACATGTGATTAAGATTAATGTTACCCATTTGCATCATATATTTTGATTTTAAGTGCACCGCTTAGAAATAGAATCAAATTAAAAACCATCTTGATGGAAGGAAACCTATATGGAATCAAATAAAATGTCATTCAAGAAAAAAACAGATCTTTTTTAATGCTACTTTTTACGTTTCATTAAGCTTTCCCTAATGAATTTTACACTATGGTTTATTCAGTTTATTATCAAGAAAAAAAATCTTCTTTTTTTAAGTTGTGTTTTATTTCCTCAAGCGATGCAAGATTCTTTCGTCTTGGCCTCACCTTTGATCACCTTTGCAACTATGGTTTAGTTTGCGTCTTTCTTATAGACCTAATTGTTTTTGTAGACGGTTCTGTTTCATATGTGATGTTGGAGAGAGATGGTAAACCTATATGTCGCGCTCGCTGTGTCAACCTGCCGTTTGAGCCGTAAGTGTACCGTTCGATATAAGCTATTCCTGACTTCTAGTTGTTTGTAGATAAGTTGATTCATCCCCTATGTTTTAGCTAGTCTTTTATACTGGTTCATGCTTTAACATGGTTCTTTTCTGCCATATTTGGCGATTGAAGCTGCTTGTGGTTTTGACAAATGCACTCATTTCTTATTCTATCGTTTGTGATCCTATGAGTACTCTTGTTGATGCCTTGTCTTTTTCTGGCAGCCCTGTGCTTTGGAAAATTTTGGATTTTGAACCAAAAACATGCTATGCGAAATTGGACTTGCTTCTTTGTCAACTTTATCCAGAACCTCGAAACTCTTCTCAAAAGAGAGAGTGGTGTATCTTTACAAATTGGATGCAAAAGCATGGCATGGTAATTTGTGCTTTTCTACGTCATTAAATTCTGTAATATTTTCAATGCTCATTATTTTTGGCGGCTAAATCGACTAAGCATAGGCCCGCCGGGTTCATTAAAAAGGTTTTAATAAACAAGTACATCGAAATATGAAGTGCATAAACAAAACATAGAAACAAACCACCGAGTAAACACCTCACCACTCAGCAAAAAACCATAAATTAAGAACATCCCCACGGGATCCAATGTATCAGTAAGCACAAGCCCCTCTTGGTCTTCTCATCATGTTCATGACGTGCTGTCGTCGGCTGAGATCCCCTCCCTACCATACTCAACGGACGTGTCTTTTTCCACCTTGTTGAGAAGTCTCTTGGCCTCGGAAGCCAAAGCTGCCCGCCCCCCTGTCTAATATAGAATAGAGCGAATGTTATGCATATATACAGTGTTAGAGTTATCAAAATTTATTTTTGAAATATTCTATTATTGTGCTTTCTCCAAATACCCCATCAATTTGCAGCTACCCCAGCGTCTAATGCTCGTATCTCCCTAGTGACTCACTTATTCCTCCACTTATACCACACAAGGTAAGGAACCCAGATATCCGGATTAACCTAAGGTTTGTATAAACCTAGACCAAATGGGTTTAGTGAATGCGCAATTGATAAGTGTTGCACGGACTCTGAACATTCGTCACACAGCACACATTCCTCTGGCCCAGACCACATCATGTGAGAATGGTGTTACAGTGGACTACCCACATGAAAGCTCTCCCTTTAAGTGGGGATTTCACCTTCCATAACACCGTAGCATGTGCTGATCTAATTTCTCCGTTGTTGATGAATTTGTACGTAGTGTTCACTGAAAACTCCCCGCTCTTATGAAATTTCCACATCATGCGATCTGGAGTCCCATACCAAGTGGAGTCCAATCACGAAGAAATAGGTAAAGTGCTTGCTTTTCCATCCTTTTATACGCAGGGAGTGATTGTTCGAATACCAGAAATCATCAGTTTACCCTCCACTGCATTCCCACCATGTCGTTGGTCACCTACACTTCCTGGTAAAGTTTTGAAGATTTGTCCTTCAGACCGGTATCGCCACACCAGGTATCTTTCCGTAACCCGATTTAACTTCCACTGCCTATAGTGTAGTTCCCTCTAGGAAGGTCTCTCTCGTTTAGCACAATCCGGTATAAAAACTAGAGATTGACGAATGATTCTTTGTTTTGAGTACTCCGTTTTGTGGGTGCCCAAAGTTACTCAATTAATTCTTCCCATTTGGCATCGTAGTCATTAAGGACTTAGCAGCTGCCACTTAGCTAAAAGTGTGTTATTCATAACCCTGAGGTTCATGATGCCCAAACCTCCAAACCCTTTCCGTTTGCAGGCTACTCCCCATTTTACAAGGCAATATATTTATTTGGCTTCTTGGTACCTTTCCATAGAAAATTGCTTCTTGTCCTATCAACACTACATTCTGCCCAAACTGGATTATGTAAACGGATAAGTAATACAGTGGTAATGCAGAAAGTAAGTAATACAGTGGTAATGCAGATAGAACCGAGTTTAGCATGCTCATATTGCTTTTATAAACGTTCATGATAGTAAGTTAAAAAGATTGTAGTGCTCATGTGTTTTGAAACTGTCTTTCTGTTGAAGGTTGGGATTGTGAAATTCGAAGCATGTGAATTTTACCTGCTTCCTCCAAATCGAGGGCAAGAATATCCTCAAGTTGACGTCTGTTACCTGAAGAATAATGCAAGCCTTGTATCTGAGAGTGCAGTAGCTCGAAAATCAGGTAGATGATCATATCTTTATAATAGCTTCATAAATTTAGTATTTGTTATTATCTCTACATGGTGTTTGTATTCGTTTCCAGCTCTCAATATTTATTAAATTTTCTGTCTGACTATTTATCAACGGGATGATACATAGGCACAAAACTTCCTCACATGCTGTAAGACAATGTAGATGCTTGCAATAAATTCTTAAAGGCCACTTGGCATGTAGGAAAGCTACCATATTGTTCTTGCAATTTAAGCTTGTGCAACCAATGATTAGTCTTCCTAGATTCACTGATTGAAAAAAAAATCTGAAAGAAATGGAAAAATGATTTGATCGCTTTATGTGGATCTGATTATACCAACTCTAGCCACTAGAATGCAGGCTAAATACACTTTCATGAAAAAGGAAAATGTGCTAGTAATTACATGTTACAGGTTTTTAAAATGCTGATAAAAATCCATATCTATCTATAGTGCTCCTAAAATCAAATTCGATCCTTTTTCCGTCTGTCATGTTATGCAAAAAAAATTGGTTTAAATAAATCATTGAGAAAATTTATAAATCATTGAATTTGTTAGTTAAAACTTTATGAAATTCATATCAAATTTTGGTACAAATAAAATTTCCTAACCATAAATTTAACAAATCTGAAAGTTATACCAATATTTTGTAAATCTAAGAGCGGTTGTTTTCAAAACAAATAATTCATTGCATTTGTTCTTATCTTTTGTAATTTGAATTCTCTTATTCTCACGATCCTTATTTGTCATGATTTTGTTGATAAAATCTATTTTCCTTTTTTTAATTTAAATTTCTAATGAAAATGCTATTTTCCAGGTTTTTTAGATAGACAAGTAAATGTACTCTATTTCTTTCTTTGAGTTTTTTTGCATCTAGGCAATGTCCCGGTTGAGCCCAAGAGAGTCTTATGCACAGGTCCAAGGAAAAAAGATACAGAGGTCCCTAAGCCTAGTGAGAATTCTCATCGTAGCAATTATATAACGAAAGATGTCGATGAAGATTCTCAAACTAGCAAGTATACAATGAAAGATGTCAATTTAATACCTTGCGATGATATTGGAGATTCTAATAATCAATCTCAGATACCTCAAGAGCTAAACAACCGGTGTCAGAAAATTATTGTCGGAGATTCTAGTCAACCTCAGATACATCAAGACCTAAATGACCAAAGTCAGAAAATTCATTTGAATACCAACCCAGGCTACTTAAAGACTCTTGGTCAGGCTCATGGTTGGACTTTTGGTGCTATTGCGGAGCTTGTGGATAACTCGAGGGACGCAAGAGCAACGAGGTATGTTGGTTATAATTCCTTTTCACACTTTTAATTAAGTATATTAATTTTCGGATGTTTCTTTTGCAGATTGGACATCTGTGTTGAGTCTCTATATTTAAAGAAGATGGGGAAACAGGTCCCTGTTTTGTCTATTGTTGATGATGGACACGGCATGTCTCACAATGAGATGGTCAGAATGCTTTCTCTCGGTCATAAACAACCAGATGAAGATGATCCAGATCACATTGGGAGGTTTGGTGTTGGTTTTAAGGTACAACGTGTTTTACATATTTTTTTCTTGCTTTAACGCTATCCTTGGTAATAGACTGATGGTCTTGGTTGCACCCTTTCTGAGTGTCTGGCCTTCAGGAATTTTAACATTATCTCTTCCTAGTAATGGATTCACGATATTGATTGCTACCCTTTCTGAGTCTCTGGGCGTTATTCGAACTTTAATGTTTGGGGGTGTAATCTGTTTCAACCTGTTCTGGTTTTCTTATCGGATACTATCATGTTATTGGTTATTTATCAAATTGATTACCTGAATTCACTCTTCTGTTGTATAAAATGTAAATGACGGTTTTGTGGATATATGCATGTCATTCCTGATATTATTTGGTATTCTTGGATTTATGTGGATTCTCGAATCTTGCAAAAAAGAAATTTTGTTCACTGAAAGTGATTGTCAAAATGAATATTCTTGCAGTGCTTCTAGCAAGAAATCACTAGCAGGAAATGAAAGCATCAAATTTTTTTATTTTATTTTTATCTCGCAGTAGTTAGTAATCCTGCTAGTAATCCCTTCGAACTCTCAGCATTACTTCTGTCTATATTAAAACTTATCCTGATTTGATCAAATTTTGCAGACTGGAGCCATGAAACTTGGAAAAGATGCTGTTGTTTTAACCCAAACTTCAACTTCGAGATCCGTGGCTTTTTTCTCCCAGTCATTTAATGAAAACAAAGACGTACGTTACAGCACTGTTTTTCAAGAACCATCTTCATATTGAATTATGTTTCTGAATGAGTTCAGTAATTTGATGCAGAACATGGAGATCCCCGTTATAACTTACTGCAGACATGGGAATTATATGGAGGTAGACTTGAATATTCAATCAGAAACCTGCACAAGCAACTATCTGAAAGCTATCAAGGATTTTTCTCCATTTAATGAGTATTTAATAGGAGAAAAGTTCCATTTGTTTGGCGAGCCAGGAACCGGAACACAAATTTATATTTGGAACCTAGATGAATGGGGCTCTGACTATACCTTGGAGTGGGATGCCGAAAAGACTTCTGAAAGTGCTTCATATCAAAGAAATGGGGACATACTAATTCGCTCTAGAAGAGTAAGATCTCGCCCAGGACAAATAAGTCAAAAGGTTTGTTCCTATAGTACATCGTTATTCCTCAAGAAATTTGGTTATTTTCACTTAAATAAAAGAGTAGTCGGTTTTGCTTGCTTACCCTTTATTGTGGGTTGATAGGTGCCACTTGATTATTCTCTTAAAGCATACCTTGAAGTTATATTCTTAGATCCCCGTATGAAAATATATGTCCAAGGTTCATTGGTAAGTTCTGCTGCATGTCATTGCTCCTCATTTCAATTTTTTTTTCATTTCTAAGAGTTGCTCGAGAATTTATTGGCTCAATTTGTACATGATTGTTCTGACAGGTTAAAAGTCGGCCGCTGGCCAAATCTTTGGGTAGAACTGTGACAGTGAAAGGTCATGTGATGGATAAACATCTAGCGCTAACATTAGGCAAGAGCAATGAGGAGTGGCTAAGAGTTAACTGTGGAATATTTTTATACTGGCATGGTCGATTAATTGAGGTTAGATTGAATTGCAATATGAAAATGCATTGGTTATTAATTTTATTGGTCCCTTGATTATTTTGAGCATTTATAACTTAAAATTGAATCTATTGAAAAGAAGTGACGAGCAGTATTTTTTTAGTTAGGTATTTGATATTTACTTATTTCTATTGCAATATATTATTATTTTACTTTGTTATGGTCTTGCGCAGGCTTATAAGCGAGTTGGAGGCATGGTACACAATGCCGATATGGGACGTGGAGTTATAGGGGTCGTTGATGTTACAAATATAATGGTATCCAAATTTATACTAAAGCATGTGCATTATGCTATTATGATTTTGTTGCAGATGTAATGACAGCTTTTGTTAACTCTAACAGACTTCCTGCCTCAAATTTCATTTTATGTGATTTTTTTTTGGGTATTGTTATCATGTGCAGGATGATGGGAAGGGGCACGTATGGGTTATGAACACAAAACAAGGGTTTCAGGATTGTGAAGCATATGCCAAATTGGAGAAATGGCTGGGAGATGAAGCTGATGAATACTGGGATAACAATTTTGATTCGATTGACTTGGTAAGTTTTCATTTTTTTTTTATAACTCAGAGGCATCTCCATTTGTATATGTTTCTATATATTTGCAACTGTATATTGTTATATCACATATGATTTAGAGCTCACAAGATTGTACCAAAAAAAATGTACAGCCTAAAAGAGGCGGATTCTGAACGAATGATGCACTTGAAGCTTGTTCCCTCAACAAGAAATTAAAAAAATGAATTAAATTGTAGATAAACTCTTTATGTTTTTAGCTGATTTAGCAACTAAGCAGGACGAGCTTATTGCGGAACTGCTGCGTGCAAGGATTGCCCAGTCAGAGACATCGATATCTTAAGAATGATGATGATGAAAAATTGATGACGGGTATAAAACTTAAAATAAGATTTGAGGAAATAAATATCAAATTATATTTTCATACTGTGCACATAAAACACTAACCTCCTGATGTCTATTATGCTGCACTTATGATTACTATTTGTGTTCCGCTGTTATTATAAAAAAAATAAGCTACTAATTGTGTTGTACCTGTCATCTGAATTAGAAAAAGGGAAGAATAGATGCCAAGCCTGACCATGATTGGGTTCAATGTGACAAATGCCGCAAGTGGAGGATGCTAAGTACCGGATTTGACACCAAGAATTTACCTGAGGAATGGTCAGTGCACTGTTTTCATAGCTTTCTTTTTTTAATTAAAATATTTGTATAAGAAATAAGAATGAAAAGGCATTGAGCTTGGCCAACGCCGGAAGATTTGGATAAGGGCTTATTATATTTGTTGTTACTTCTGTTTCTAGGAAAGTAGCTTCTTAGCTATGAAATTTGGATTGAAATAGACAAAGCTAGATTATTTATCAAATTGAAATGCATTTTCCATTATGAATTGAAGAAGGGCTGTATAATTGTTTTCCCTTTTAGGTTCCAAGAAAATCTTCTATTAGTATTTTTCTCCAAGCTATCTAGCAATTATAAAAAGTTCAAACACTTTTAATGGTATTTTAGGTGGATAATTAGCCATCTTTTCTCTCATAATTTTTTTTTTATAAAAGGTTAAATTTCACTAAACTACCTATAGTTATGCATGTTTTCAGTTAATTAGCTTAAAGCTCGCTTAAAGTGCTAGAAATACAGCCTTCAAACCATACTGCAAGGGATTTAACTCTAATAAAAAAGTATGAAGGCAGGGAACTGCAAAATGGTCGTAGTTAGCTATTACGGTATTTTTAATGGTGCACTGGTCATATAAACCTAAAAAAATCGAGTGTGTATATGCTAATAATGCTTATTAAGACTGAATTTTGTATATGCATGGTCTTCATGATTGATTACTTCTTTTTCAATATGCATCTTGAATGCGATATTCTGACATATGCTTCATGTTCAATTAGGTTTTGCTACATGCCACCGTTTAATGGAAAATGTGACATTTGTGAACAAGAAACCGAACCTGGAGTTGTTACAGTGTCTGCGAAGAGAAGTCGAGGTAACCAACAGCAGGTAACGATTCATTGTGAAGATACTGAGGTCCCGGATTGCAATTCTAGTCCTTCTGCAAATAACAATCAAACCGGTGCACAACCAAAGTCATCTCGGATACGTGCTGCTACTGCACTTGGCAAAGGGAGGCAAAGCTCTAATGGTCCGAACCACAAGAACACAAGCAAAGGTGAGAAGATCAGTATTTTTCAGCAAGTCGGTTGAATTATCGGAATATATATTAACGCTTTGCAATACTTTAGATTTTTTTTCTTTTCTTTTCTATTTTGGGTGGTCGGGGGATTTTTTTATTTTTTTTGTTGGGTGGGGGGGGGGGGGGGGGGATCTTAGTTGCTTATGCCCGGAAAACTACAGGATAGTACAGAGCAAGATGGCTTTGATGTAACCGGGTTTGTATAGATGAATCTTTCTCTGATATAGAATTTTTTAAGAGTTTCCGTTTTCTATTTAATACATGTAAAACGGTTATTAAATCATATATGATTTATGTGTTGGTCGAGGTGAGTGTAACGATTGTAGAGATATTCTTAAATCTGGACTTGCTCTTAGCTAATAAAGTAGATTGTCTCGAATTTATGATATGTTTATTTATGCTAATTTAGGATATTATAAACACTGTTTAATATATAATCCATGCCTAATATTAAATTGCCTATGATTTACATGTTGGTCAGGACAAGTGTATCCATCTTGCTTTATAGTTATATATACTGATAAGTGATTGTATGTATTGTTTATTCTTGTGGCAGCTCTCTTATTATTTTTTATTGCTAGTATGTTATCTGTAACGAAAATATATTTTCATGATTATATATAATTTTCATATATGTTATTGTTAAATTGAATTTACAGGTGACAGTAGTGACGACTCATGGAAGCCTCACAATGAAAGCGCTCCTCGCCCCCCTCTTAAAAGGCTTCGAAGAGGGGGTTAGATCGCATTTTTGTAGTAATTGAATGGAATTTTTTTTTGTAGGCGTTATGTTATTATGTAATACGCTTGATTTTATGGATTGTTATGTGATAGTATCAACTTGGAAAACTTATGTAGCAGGACCAATTAAATCTCTGTGAATATTAAATCCAATTTGTAGTTTGTTGGTTTTATTGTGCTTGAATTTTTCTGTTAAACTAAGAATTATTCCCATCTTCTCATCTTGGATGATTAATCTTTCGAAGTCAAATTCTGGTGGACAAATTTCACCAACTTTTGGCAAGAAATTATGTAATGAAGTTGTGGGCCTGCTGTTATCATTAGTCTATCTCCATCAAAGTTGCTTTCTTAGAGCTCACACTTGCTTCACTATCAAGAGCCAATTAAAAGATAAAATTAATTATAAAAAAAAATCATGTGTTCGAATAATGAAAGTCATTTGAAGTCAAGGTGTAACTAAGACATCACATCCATCTCAATGATAAAATTATCTATTTAGCTACCAAAAGATAATTACCTTGCAAAGCATTTCTTGGCATCCATGGCTCATCAAACAACTTCATGAAGTTGCCTCTTTCAATAATGGGGTAAGATTCCCATTTGAGAAAGGAAAATATATATATAGCTAGGTTAGCATACATCATGTAATAATGGTTGATGAATTTTGATTTTGTTGTGGGGTTGATTGAATCCTTTGAATTGTATAGTTATGAAAATTTATAACAGAATAAGAAATTTTCCTTCTTCTTAAGATAGTGAAGATTCTGAGAAAGTATGGTCATCCTAATCTAAAAATGTTGTCAAATTCAATTCAACTCTGGTTTCAACGCTGGACGAAGATTTTCGAATAAATAGAAAGTCTTTGTAACATGGTGTATGTATATGCATTTATGTGTAAGAACTTCTATTTGGAGACTTTGATATTTACACATGGACTATTACCTTTTTATTATCTTATCGCATTTTTTTTCAACCTTGTGCTAAAAATTTTGGTTTCTTTTCGGAATGGTTAGATATTAAAATTAGTAAAATAATATAATTTAAATTATAATTATAAGAATACGACGGTTTGAATTGGGTACGGCTAAAAGACGGGTTCCAGAAACCCGCTCTTAATATTTAAAAGGTGAAGGACGGGTTATGAGAACCCGCCCTACCTCCATCCCACCCCCAAACCCCTACCACCCTATCCCGCCATGGAGGGCGGATGCTAGAAACCTACCCTCCCCCTTTCAATGGGGAGGGCGGGAACTTGCCCCCGCCCCCTCTAAAGAGGGTGGGTTCCCAAAACCCGCCCTCTTGACAGGGTGGGCTCTTAAAATTTATAAATTTTAAATTTTAAAATAAAAATATATTAAATTAAAAAAATAATTTGTTAAATCGGGTTTCAAAAAACGGTAATGCCGGATAGAGCGGGTTCTTGGAATCCGATTTCGCACAAATATTGGATAAAATTGTTGTTATTATTACTGACGTGAAGATAATTGTTATTACCGTTTATATAGAAAGAATTCGATACATAGATCATACTATAAATATGAATCTTGTATAAACTTCGGTAACAAAATGAATCTTGTATACACTTCAATAACAAAATGAATCCATTAAAAAGATTGGACATGTTTCACACCCAAATTAAAATTATACAATTAACTTATCCCAAAATTAAAAGACACCCAAATTAAAAGCATACAATTAACGTATCCCCGATTCTTTTAATGGGTTCATTTTGTTACCGAAGTGTATACAGGATTCATATTTATAGTATGATCTAAGTATTGAATTCCTTCTATATAATCAGTAATAACACTTATCTTCACGTCAGTAACAATAACAACAATCTTATCAAATATTTGTGCGAAATCAGATTCCAAAAACCCGCCCTATCCGGAATTGCCGGTTTTTGAAACCCGATTTAATAAAAAAAAATTAATTTAATAATATTTTTATTTAAATTTTAAAAGGGCTCTATGATGGGGTTCGGGGGTGGGGTGGGAGAGGTTGGGAGGTGGAGGTGAATGTGTGAGTAACGCGGGTTCTCATATCCCGTCCTTTATCTTTTAAATATTAAGAGCGGATTTCTGGAACCCGACTTCTAACCGTACCCAATCTAAAACGTCATATTCTCATAATTATAATTTAAATTATATTGTTTTACTAATTTTAATATCTAATCGTCCTATTTTTATAGAGAAAAAAACAATTTTTTTTGCAAGCAAGTGAGTTGCCATTTAGCAATCATTGATACTATCATTTGTATTTGCGAAGAGTTAGTATTGGTTCTCTCGTTATATAACTTCTTCAATTTTCAAAAGTTTTAAACCATGAAGCAACGTTGGCATCTATGTCTTTTTCGTGTCTAAATTATTAGCTTATGTAGGGCCGTTTGGATGGCCAGAAGTACCGGAAATGCAGTAAATAGTTATTAAGTAACTTCTAAAAAGCTGTCATGGAAGTAAATCTAAAACTTACTTCCATTGTTTGTTAGTAAAAGTTTTTGAAGAAGGAAACAAGCAATGAATGAAGTAAATTCTTATGTTTTTTATTAAGAAAAACAAAACAAAAAAATATTTTTTAATAATCAGAAATTATTACATTTTGGATGAATTAAAGAGACGCGGCAAACAATTAATATATTTTCTTGTTTCTTGTGCTCCATGGCTTCTTCTAACTTAAAATGAGGCGAAATAAATTTTGAAAGTAAGCATGTCATGTAGGATTCACCTCATCAATTGGAAGGAACTTCCAGATTCTTATTTCATCAAACAAACGCTTGAAGTATTGAAAGTAGGTTTACTTCCGGTATTTCCATGCAACTTCATGTCAAATAAACGTGCCCCTAATTTAAATATTACATCAAACAACATGCAACTGGAGTTTTCACACATGAAGAGAATGGATGTGCAAGGGCTATAGAAAATTCTATTAAAAAAGCTATTGAAAAATCCAAAAGCTGCAAAATCACTATGCAATAATAATTCAATCTGAATTCTGCAGGCATGGTTGCTTTTTGTTATCTAGTTTTTTTTTCCTTTTTTAATATTCGGATTTCTTAAAATAAACTATGTATTTGCTGTAAATATGCGTTATTATATAATTGATGCTTAAATTTTTAGAAAAATGCTTAATCTACCGAGCTTAAAATCATACTACAATCTACCCAAAAGACAAACATCATGGGCCCGCTTATTTGACACTAATATCTAGATCCTATTGATCCCACCATGTTCTGTTTTAAATAAATTATGGCAGGATTCCAAGCTGAGAGGTAAAAGTATTAAGATATAAGAAAAAGTTTGCAAGATTATTCTGCAGAACACATTATGCATCTTTTGACCCTAAAAGTTTTTGCAAATTTAGACCACAATAATTGCTGGCTGAACTGTGCCCTTGTAAGAAGATACCCGCCACCCCCAACCCTGGGCTTGTGAATTTAATACTTGGCAGGTGCTCTCACATCTGCCAAATACTGGCAACTTTTTTATTAGGGGGCCAAAAATATCCAAACTAGTATATATTTTAATTATTATTATTAATTTTTTTGTGAATGCGCCTCACTAATTAATAAAGGTGAAATGGTAAAGTGTGATCGTGGCTTCATGAGAATCTTATTTTGCTTTTTTGCCTTTTTGTGAAAATTTGAAATGGTGCTTTTGTGGAGCAACGAGGTCAATGAAATGAAGTGAAGTCACATGGAGGGAGCATTTGTCCCTTTACTTTAAGAACTACCCTATTGTTTTTGTACCTAACTAATAGGTGCACATCTTTATCTTTTGACATTTCCCCCTGTGCTTTTTCCCTCATTAATGATTTTTTAAGGATGAACATACTTTTGTTCTAATTTTTGGCAACCTCCAGTCCTACTTCACATGTTTGGTGGAAAATTCTTTTTACCGCTGCAAGCGCGGGATTCAAATCCAGAACCTCTCATAAATAGAGAAGTATCTTTACTGCTTGAGTTAGGGCTCTTTAACTTGGTATAAATATACTATTATTTTGTTTCGAAGGAATCAGTATGCTTTAATTTGTGGAAAAAAAATATTACGCTGTTTAAGTTTAACGGCTTTTCAATAAAAGGTATTGAATTTAAACATTAAACTATGAATTGAAAATTCAAGATAAATGATTGGAATTGTGTAATATATCAAGTTTTTTTTTATTTCTTTTGCCTAGCTCTATCTTTTCTATGCAGGGAATGGGAAGAGGCATTAGGATTTGGAATCCCTGTCGTTGTCTTTACAATGAACGAAAATGTGACGGCTTTATATTAATCTCTGTTATTATCATAACATATAATGTAGATTGAGTTAGTAGAATGCATGTTTATGTGAATTACAATCGAAAGTCAAGGTTTTTAATTTTTTAATTTGAGCGGTATATATAAATAGACGAGGATGAAGAGGTCGGTCAAATCTACTAGTATATTGTCTGAGAAGTTTTTCAAATTATAAATTACCATATACAAACTGTTGAGATGTGAGAGACTAAAATAGTCACACATTGGAAAAAACATGAGAGATACATGGGTATAAAATATAAGCTGTGCCAAATCTCAACATGACCTGAGTCTTATTGTTGAAACTCACTTATATCAAAAGCCCGTATACATTCATGAATAATATATATATAATCGTCCCCCTAATCTTTGAATATATATATATATATATATATATATATATAGTTGAGCCGGGTCAAACCGCGCCTCTGCCTCGCCCCCTCGCAAAGGCTGACCTCTATACGAACTATATGATCCACGTGCAATGTCACCATGCTGCACGTGAGGGGATGTTAAGATATGTGAATTAAAATAGTCCCACATCCGGAAAACTATAAGAAATACATAATATCATAGCAACCCAGGCTCGGTTCCTACCGGACGCGTATTAAATGCGGATTTATTAAATTAAAAATACCGCTGTACAAAATCCCGGGTTTCGATCCAAAGGGACTTCGACATGCTGGGATGTGTTAAAATATAAATATATTATCTCAATGCTCATCATAATTTCGGAGTTTTGGTATAGCGGAAGAGACATTTTACATGGCATCAGAGCTCATATTGATCGGGATCTCAATAATACCTCTGAGAGAAGCATGCTACAAGCACAAGAAAGATGTCTCTGAGAGACCTACCTTTATAAGTGTTGTGCAATCCACGCGACAGCCACACAAAGAAAAAGCGGTAGTTGCACATGTGGGGGGGGGGGGGGGTTTTGAAATGTGAGAGATTAAAATAATCCCACATTGGAAAAACAATAAGAGCTACATAGATATAAGATATAAGATAGGTCAAATATCAACAAAACTTGAGTCTTATTGTTGGAACTCGTCCCCTCATTATTGAATATATATATATATATATATATTAACTTTAGGAAAACTTGGTGATTGTTATTTGTATTACTTGGAGTAGCACTCTCAAATCATCCAATTATTTAGTGCTTGAACGTGATAAGGGTGTGTTTTAATTTCAACCACATCTTTATAAAAAATAATCCTTTAACCCCCGTCTTTTTCTTCGTCTCATTAAAAGATTCCTCTGAAAAATTAGGAAGAGTGTGGTCCAAGTTTGCAAAAAAAAGGGGGGAAAAAAGAGATATCAGGCTTTATCAACACTTTTAAAAATCAAAATAATAAGGTGTTTATTTTATAAGGATAAGTCTCTTGTCATTAGTATAATATCACGCCAAAAAAGGCTTAAATAAAATAGAGGATGGCGGAGGCCAATTATGGTTGAACAATATATGATAAATTTTTTGAATTATTATATTATCTGCAGAAAGAGTGCTTAATCCACTAATTTTCTTGATAAACCGCTCCTAATTAATTTAACTTGTTATAGTAGGTAAATGGTTAATGTTTGTTAATATTAGTTGACAACAATTAATGGTAGTGGCCAATGTCATGCACTAATTTGATCCTAACGCAGTTAATTCATTCGGCATTGAGCTAAATTTCAGCATTTCAGCATTTCTCATCTATACACCACGGTGTTTGCAAACCATAGAAAAATAATTTCTGTTTCTTTTTTGCTTATTAACTTTTGTTTGTCTTTCTGGTCTTGTAAAGCACAATAACTGCTTATGTTTTTCAAACGGTGGCCACATGGTATCAACTGCTTGCACGTTCAAACCCATTTTCGTGAGCATGTCTTGCTAGTTGGAGCCTTTAGCCAGAATTTTTCTGTTAAAGCGAAATTATAGTTTCGGTTTTAATTCTTACTTCTCGGCTGCATGGCCAGCGAAAACATCGAAGGGGCTATCGGCCATCTTTGCACCCAAATTTAGGTGCAAACACATGTGATGCTCATGTATTTATAATAACAAGATTACATTTAGGTTTACGGTGGGGTTTGTTTTTTAAAATTCTTTTTAGCTTTAAAATTTTTTTGCATCTCATTAAATGTCCTTTTCCAGCATCAATTACATGGAGTATTTGTTTCAACCGCCGACAAAAGCAAGCATGTTCAAATGAAATATTAGTATTGCACTTGGAAATTATTATAAAATGGTAGACTTGTAACAACTGGAGGAGCAGGATTTTTGTTCTTACATGTGACAATATACATGCAAATTAATTCGAGAAGTTCAGCTTTATGGGAAAGGTGAAAAAGCAAAACCTTAGTACAATCTATTTGCATCCGATGTCATACCACGAGAAAATAATGAGAAAAATCAGAGCAACGCGTGTCATTTATTATTTTTACGGTTAAATTACGGCAAACTATCCTTAACTACCGTGTTTAATTTTTCAACTAAAGTTTCTTCAAAGTTTTTTTCATTGTAGTAAAATACCATATAAATGTTACTTTTGAGGGCATTTTAAGTGAAAAGAAATATCTCTTGAAAACCATAGCTCAATGCATTTCATTGTAACAAAACAAAAAAAAATTTAAAGTAGTTTTGTGAAAAATCGGCAGTTAAGGCTACTTTCGTGTAATTTACCACAGACTAAAAGATTGGAAACAAAATTACTTAAAGGTTGAGCGTTTTTTTGCTTAATGTATTTTCCCTTTATTTTTAATTAGGTTTTTGTCCGAAAGCAATTTTGGCCTGCTTTATCTACCTTTTTCCTAATTTTTAATAAAGCCCCTCTACTATCGAGGGTTCTTGGAAATTAAAATAAATATAAATAATTACCCATATTTACATCGATTTCCCCACAAATTCGCCTCATTGTCTGAAACCTTTCTCAAGCTCTTCAGACTAGGGTTATGGTTTTTTATTTCTTTTTCTTCTCAAAATTCCCCCAATTTCTTCGATTTTTCTTTCTTTTTCACTATTTTCTGGCTATTTTTCTCCAAAATTACCGATGATTTCATGAATTTCCGTGGAAATTCAGGAAAAAGGAGCAATTTTGAGGAGAAATTGGCAGCTAAGCTTTCAAATTTCTGTGGGTTTTTAGAAGGATAGTAAGTGGATTTTGGGATTTTTCTAAGTTATTTGGAGTCGGGGGATAATTATTTTGCTTTTGCTTTTGCTTCCTTTTTTTGTACCCATGCTGTAAACTGTATGTTCTTGTTGTTGTAGTTTAAGGTAAAAGATTAGATTTTGGAGTCAGGGTTTAGGGTTTTGTTAATTTGAGCTGATCTCTAGCTTTCTTCAGTAGATCTTGTCTGTAAAAATCCCTACTCCTGCAAAATTTGCTGAAATCTAAGAATTTGTAGTGTCAAAACTCCAAATTTTCCTTTATGGATGAGGATTTTACTCTTAGTTTTCTTCAAATTTGCTGATGATCGTAGAACCTAGTTCATTCCTAAGGATCTCAACTAGATCTCCTGAATAAGAACAGCTCAAAGCTGTGATTTCACTTCCAATTCACTCCAATCTAGGCTTTGAGCTGCATCTGGAGCTAGAAATTTGAGTTCTTGTATGTAAAGTTTGCTCCTTTGAGTCATGGAAGTCAGATCCGAGACTGGAGTTATGGCCAGCAGGCAGCCGTTTTCTGTTTCAATGCCGAAAACAACCGTACAATCGCCGCCATCAATGCAAAATATGCGGCTGACCTTCACCCCTGATGGCACTGCTGTCTATAAACCTATAACATCTCCACCTCCTCCACCTCCTTCATATCAAGGCGGCGGCGGCGGCGGCGGCGGCAATGGTGGTGGTGCCGGCACAGGAGGCGGCGACAATGGCCCTTCTCCGGCGATCCCATCGCCTCATGGGCTCAACATCAATATGGGTGAGCCTATCAGGAGAAAGAGAGGGAGGCCGAGAAAGTATGGGCCTGATGGGACAATGGCTCTTGCAATAACCCCGGTTTCACCTCCTTCAGTGGGCCCACTTGGTAGTGGATCAGGCGGATTCTCTCCTTCATCGGGTCCGGTTTTATCGGGTACGGGTGATGCCATGAAGAAAAGGGGCCGGCCACCCGGTTCGGGGAGGAAGTTGCAGATGGCTGCTCTTGGTATAATCTCAAAATTTGCATTTTTATTGTTATATTTCGGAAAGTTTTAATTTGTTAAGAATTATTGTTTCGTGATTTGTATGTTGGGTTTTAGTTACTTGAGTCCTGACAGAAATTATGGGAGCTTGAGTGATGAGGATGGGGAGATAAATCAGTGTCCAGAAATTTAAAGTGATGTTTTGTTCTTATGGGAACCATGATTGAATTTTGGTAAATCTGACATGCATGAACTGAGGTGTCGTGGAACTACTTTTATGCCCTTGAATTGCTATTATTTTTTACCATGTTATTGTTATTCTGGCAATAAATAATTTAGAAATTACGGTATAGGCAATTTCAGAAAATTTGTGAACTCGGTCACATCCAAATTGAATGTATTTGCTCAGTAGAATATTGTTCCAGTGGCAAAAATGCATGAATCTGCTAATTGCAGTTGAAGTTCAAGTAATAGAATTAGGCGATCAGGAGGGGAAAAACGGTTTTTCTAATTAAAGGTATGGATTAAAATTGGAATATTTTTAAAATTCCAATGCTTATTATATTCCTTCTTGTTATTGGATCTATTTGTGCTGTTTGACTATCTTTGTTATATGGAGCCCTTGTTTTGAGATATTAGTTAAGGCCATCATGTATTTTAGATTTTGCACATCTAATTGCAATATTTTTCTCCCTGAAAATTGTGATTTAGTTGTATTCCTGCATGCAATTTTTTATGTTAGCGTAATCAAGTTTTAACTTCTTACCTGGAAAATCATTTGCAGGTTCGGCAGGGACTGGATTTATTCCACATGTTATCACTGTTAAGGCTGGAGAGGTATTGAATGATTCTATTGCATGATTCAAACTACATCATTGTATGGAGCCTTCTATTGTCGGGAATTTAGATCTTAATTATTCATTTTTAGATCTTATGGAACATGTGTGGCTCAAGAATTTTTTTTTAAAATAAAGACCGTGTAATCATTGTTTGTGATTAAGATTACTGCATTTTTAGCAGCTTTCTGAAATAATTCTTTTTGAATAGTTAAGATTTTTTGTGAATTGATATCTATGCTGCTAGTTGCAAAGTTTGCTTATACAAATATTTATATTTTGATTCTACACTTATTTATAACATATTACTTGATGCAGATTTTTTACTCTTTATAATTTCTATTGTATGCTGTTATATTTCTCTCATTAGAGTTCTATGCTTCCCTATCTATGAGCTTTTGCTTCTACATTAGTTCTTTTCTTCAAAACAAAGGTGTTGAAGCTATTTGCAAACATGGAATTTTATAATTAATGTTGTATAGTGAACATGGTTATTTTACCCTTGCTCCGTGATAATTAAGTTTTTCATTCCTTCATTCTAAGATGGGGAGTCCTCGCTGCCTTTTTCTTCTTCTCTTTTTTGCTTTATCTATGTTGTATGGGCACTATAACTCCGTTATATAACATATTATAGTATTTTAAAATTTGGTTTAATAGACGGTGATGGATAATACAACTAGTCAGGGCAGATTAAATATGATTCTATTGATGTAACTATTCACCTTTAGGCATTAATTTGTTACTATTGTTTGTTTAAGCCCAGTTCCCTCTTTGAATTAAAAGGGCTGAAAAGCAGAATATATTTTTGGGACCATCTGTATTGAAAATTGAAAATAAATTAGCTAACATTCTATCTGAAAATGTATATAATTTGGTATGTGAATGCATTGAAGATCTGTTATTTTTACATCATCTTGAAGTTGAATAGTTAGATAATAAAGCTAGATAATAAAGCATTGAATCACTGATAACTATCTAACCTTTTATTTTGTAGGACGTATCATCCAAGATCATGTCATTTTCTCAGAATGGGTCCCGCGCTGTGTGCATTCTTTCAGCAAATGGTGCCATATCTAATGTGACTCTTCGTCAAGCTGCAACTTGTGGTGGCACTGTAACTTATGAGGTTTTTTCACCTCTAATATTTTCAATGCAAATACCTTCTAGAATTCTTCTAAAATATTATAAACTTGGCATCATTAGCGTCAGTGCTCTTTTATTTTCAAAAAAATTCAATATTGAAAAAACAGCGATCAATTTATACATGTATATGAATCATTCGTTTATCTGTTTTTTGTTTAGAATTTTATGATGGTGAAGCAGGTAATGGTTAGGTATTGTGTAATAGTTTTCCATTCTCTTGCAGCTTATGCTAACTTCTTTGCTGTCATTTGTGATATCAATTAAGAAAAAGCACAGCTGTTTAGTAGCATTTTCTTAGTTGAGCATGGAGGCGACGGCCTCCAATTAACTTTGAATGGTTAATCTGATGTCTGTTTCTATAAGTACCGGAAAGTGAGTTAATGCAGTATCGAGGAATTGCCATCATTTTGTCTGTATTATCAAAACTCAAAAACTTCATAACTTACAAGAGCTATGATATCCTGTCCTTGCATAAAATTAGACTACAAATATGTGGAGTTGTATGTCTCATTAACCAATTTTACTTTCTTATGCTTGTAATCTAAATTTTAACTTTCACCAATCAATTCTCTTATGTTTCAAATTTAGGGCCGGTTTGAAATCTTGTCACTGTCAGGATCGTATCTTGTGTCAGAGAGCGGAGGTCAGCGCAGTCGAACTGGTGGACTCAGTGTCTCGTTGGCGGGTCCTGATGGCCGGGTCTTAGGTGGCGGAGTTGCAGGGGTTCTAACAGCCGCATCACCTGTCCAGGTCAATTTCTATTTTCAGCAGAAGTGTCCATTATCTTTAAAACCTCAAGTTACTGAATCATAACGAGTCAAACAGGCTAATTCTATTTTTATTTACCACAAGCTTAATGCAAGACAGAGACCAGTACCTTGTTTTTCTCATGTCATGATAAACATCATGGAGAGCAAGGTTCATTCGGCGTTAGCATAGAAATTCCCATTCCCATGTATTAATCTCTATGAAAGAGCTTATCTTTAATAGCCAACTGATGCATTTTTTGGGTTCACCAGAATTTGCAATAGTTTTAGTCCATAATGTGAATATTTCTTAACGTTTTATGCACTAATGGTTTTCAAATAAAGGTCACACATATGCACACTTACAGAAAAGTATTTATTATTTAATTCATAAATTCCATGCATCAAACTTTTAAATTTAATATCAAGTGAACCTAGGAGGCTAGTAACCAATTTTTTTATATTTTTTTTGAAATCACTCCCCTTCATGAATCGAACTTGCGACCTCTCACATTGGAGAGGAAATTGGTACCAACTGAGTTGGTGAGTCTAGTAACCATTGATAAAATGATACTGGTGTTGCATATAGATAAAATGATACTGGTGTTGCATATAACCCAATGAGTATGATAATTTAATTGAAGAATCTTGCTGTTCCTGGAAGGAAACGGATCCATGCATGCAAACTTTCTTGCCGCATCAAACCTTACAAAGCCTTTTTTTGGTGTTGGTGTTGGTGTTTAGTTTTGTGTCTTTTTTTGTTTGTGTGTGTTGGGGTGGGGGGGGGAGAGAAGATATTTTTCACTCTCCCATAGGTGGAAGTGTCCTGTCTGTGAGCCAAAACTTCTGCTTACTGTAATAAAACTTATCCCATGCACTACACTAAAACACACAATTTGAGGTAAGGGTGAAGAAAAGAATTCTAAACTCCTGCAAATTGGGTGCCCGATACCTAAGCTTTTGCGCAACGGCGGTTTCTAATTCTGTTTCTCTATATGGGGTCGGCTAATTTGAACTTGAAATGCTCTGCACCCGCCCTGCTGTCTCATCCACGGTCTTAATGCATCAAAACCAAGGAAATGTGATGTTTGTGAAAAATACATATTTATATTAAGACAGAAATAACTAATGGATCCTCTTTCTCCAGGTGGTGGTGGGCAGTTTTCTTGCAGAAGGAAAAAAGGAACTGAAACAGAATATTTCCATCGATCCCTCCTCTGCCCCAGGAAAGCTCGCTGGCGGCGGGTGCATGCCAATGACAGGAGCCAACAGCCCACCTTCACGGGGCAGCTTGAGCGAGTCCTCCGGTGGTGGGCCTGGGAGCCCGACGAATCATAGCATGGGCGTCATGAGTAATAACACCAATCATCCAGGGATGGCCAATATGCCATGGAAATAAAAATGCTAGCTAGCTGCTGCTGCTGCTTGTTGTTTAAATAGTTCATGTCTAATCTGATGTAGGCTTAGGTACCCTTCTCTGCTCATGTGTGAGGAGGAAGTAGCTTTTGATGTTGTTGTTCAGTCAGTTTGTGTGCTATGTTTAAGTGTCGTTGGCATCAGGATTGTTAAAATGTATCATGTTGAAGACATTGTATGCATAATGCATGTACCTCAGCTTATGAATCATCAGTTGGTGATGGATGATGATGTTCTAGTGCACTGCCTGTTTTATTTTTCATCTTGTTATAGTAGGAACTGTTACTTCTCTGCCTCACAAAAGAATTTTGATGCAACTCTTATTCTTGCTGCAGTTTTCGTGGACTTCTTCCTTGTATTAGACGGTTGTCTAGCCTGTTGCCCTTCCTCTTCCTGGTGTAAGTATATGTTATTTTTGTGGCCTTGAAGATCCTGATTCCTGTATTTAGCACTAAAGAGAGTATGCTTTTAACATTAATCTTTGAACTCTCATATTCCTTACGAGGTCTTCATTTCCTTTTAAGAAAAGAAATTTATCTAAAATGAGGAAATGAAGATGCAACCCTCACCTGGTCATCATTCAATGTTTGAGTTCAACTTTATCTGCCAGCCTTCGTCTCCCACCAGGATCCAAGGGGTCTAACAGGAGGGATCTTCAATTGGCGGGATGCTCATCCTATTAATCCATGCTTCCCTTACCAACATTTTGATGAGATGCTTGTAAGTTCAATTGATGATACTTATAAGCTGGAATTTCTCAGATCACGGCACGTAACAGATGATGTGTCGTCCACGTAAGCCCGCTAGGTTCCTGGAGGCTGCGAAGCTGGAATAAATACGATACCTTAGGGACATTTCTCGACATCTCGTCTCCGAGATTGCATCCGACCCTTCGGAGATCTTTCCGGAGTACATTCCCTATTCTCCTTGGGGCCAGCCAATAGCTCGCCTCCGAGCGATCCTATCACCGAGCTAAGCTTCCTCAGCCCCCACGCTCGTCTCCGAGCTATCACATCATCGAGCTAAGCTTCCTCAGCCCCCACGCTTGTCTCCGAGCTATCGCATAGTTGAGACTCCTCAGCTCACTTGCTCGTCTTCGAGTTATCCTGTATCTGAGATTTCTCAGTGTCTTTTTTTGGCTGGGAGTACAGAGCCCGAGCGTCCCCGTAACGGCTTTATATATCTCGCCACGACGAGATCTCCGCCGCTCCACGTCCCGCGTCCCGCGTCCCACGCTAGTATATCCTGCCATTAATGAGCGTATCCCGCCATCAACGCGAATGCGACGCAGGGGCGTAACGGACGGCGAGAATCTTGTTTCGGCTTGCTCCATGCGACCGCTATATAACCACTTTTCCAGACGACTCAGGTATCTCGAACTCATTCCAATACGCCGCTACTTTGCCTTAATATTCCTCGGTACTTACTTGATCATTGGAGGGTCCTACAGTGGTTTCTCACCTCAGGACTTCCTTTGCAGGTAGTTCGGCGTCAACAACAACCGACAGTCCATTGAGATCCACACGCTCAACTTTCATCTCAAATCTTAACCGTTCAGCACCGCTGGCAGCAAGATCGACGGAGGACAACATCTGAGGGAGATTTCGACCTTCATCAGTTGGCGCCGTCTGTGGGAACGCTTTCCCACCTAAGCAGTTGATCTTCTGTCTTCGATTCCATGTCCCGCGATCATCGCAACGATCTCAGCACGAGCCGCCCCGTCCTCCACAGCGGAGGCGGGGGCGGTTCTACTTCTCATCCTAACATCGTCGAAGCCTTATCTGCGCGGATCGACAGGCTCACGGCGATGGTGGACGCGCTCGCTCGTATTCAAATGGCCGGCCATGCCCGCTAAACCTCCGTCCCCACTCTCCAGAACGACGACGTGTGCAAGGCGATGGAGGGGCGCGTTCACGCCTTTGACCTCGCTCATGCTAATCTTGATGTCATAGAACACCGGTGTGCCGATTCCGACAATCACGACCCCCATACGAGAAATGATTCAATGACTTGTTGGGCACTGGACAGTTCGATACCGAGATCTTGGGAGTAACCAGATTATCTCTTCAACGCATGCCGCTCTCTCTCACCCCCTAAAGAGACGTCGGTCAGGTCATCTAATTTCATGCAAGACCGACGTCGTCACACTCATCGAGACCACGCACACGGCGAACGTCGAGACCGACCACAAAGGGTCCACCATGAGGATCTAAGGAACGTGATAGAACGAAACCGAAACCGCTCCATTGCGCAAGCCCATAGCAGAGATAGCAGGCACTCCGACTATGGAGAGTTCTCGGGGTACCAACAACGAATTGAGGTCCTCGAGAAGAAGATTGAGGACATGCGGCTTGCCACCCGTTCTCCCAGAGGGTCGGCGAAATACTCCGCGGATTCTCTCACGAGACCCTTCACAGAGCAGTTACAACGTGAGCGCATGTCGTCTCGAAACAAGCTGCCCAAGGTGGCCCTCTTCGACGGGAAGTCCGGCCCTAAGGATCACCTGGACACGTTCATAGCGGGCATAAGCTTCCAGGACAACTCGGACGCGGCTCAGTGCCGAGTCTGTAACATTTCAAAAAAATAAAATATTGTTTTTTGGAAATATTGGAAAATACATTTAGATGTTTATTTTGAAAGAATATTATATGTTTTAGGCACTTTATAAAAATTTATAAAGTTAATTTTAAAGGGGTTATTTACTAAACTCGATTAGTGTTTGCAAATTTTTCATTAAGTGTGATATGTGCATGATATGCAACATGATATGTTGCATAATACTTATGACATTTCTTTTGTTGATTTAAAGCCATGTTTCAATTCTTGTTATTTGGATTTTGTTATGTTGGAAATTTAAAAGAAATGGATAAAGAATGGGGTATGGGCAGGAGAGAGAGGAGAGAGAGAGGGTTCATTGACTTGGCTTCATTCTTCATCCTCTTTATTATTTTTCCCTCCTTCCTCTCATGGATGCCCTCTCCCTCCACCATCTCAACCTCCTCACTACAACCCCAAAACTACATCAAAACCTTGCTTTCACTTGACAAAAAATATGCACAAGCTCACTACAAGTATTGGGAACCAAGAAAGTTTGGATTTTGAGACTTGGGGCAACTCAAGAAAATTCTTGAGTTGCCAAATGAGGTAATTCTTTCACATTTAGTGTAGTATTTGATTTCCTATAGCCACTATATTAGTTTAGAATCCATTTAGTGAGGTTAAGTGATCTTGGAAAATTCCAAGACGTGGTTTTGAGGAATTCTTGAGCTGTGATGGTGAACTTGAGGTTTAGTAGTGTCCTTAAACCCCCATAGTGCTAAAAACCTGGGCCAACCAGATCCTAGACCATGCAATGTGAATTAGATATCGAAATGTCGGTTTTGTATTAGATAGTGGGTGCAGGGAATCTGGAGTGATCTGGAGACTTTACTAGAAAAACAAGCAACTCCATTAACCTAATCAAGACACTAGGAGACCCCCCAGTGAATACGAACCCAAACAGAGCATATTTGGCCGAGGTAGCCGGTTTTTAGGGTAGTGTGGCTGGCCACATTTTGACATTTGGTGTCTAGGTTTGGTATGTAGCTCATATACCCCTTATACAACACCCCAGCACTGTTTGTTCATCCCAATTTCACCTGAACCAAAATCTGGAACCATTTTCTTGAGTTGTTGTTTTGAAATGTGACTTTTAAATGACTTGAAGTTTTGATATTTGGTTTTATATCGATCACTTGACGTTTGTACGTCGATATCGGGTGTTGTTTGGTTGATTTGCGTGAGTAGACCATAGGTTTTAACCTATGTGTGATTCGCGGGTCGCTTTAGTTTTGAATTGGACGTTTTGATGTGATACGATCTATGTGATATGTAGGTACCCTCACGTGAACTCCGGATGATGAAGAAGAGGATGGCGACATCGACTTAGCAAGTAAGGATCAAGGTGAGTAGATATATATCTACAGGGGAAGTCGGGTGGATGTCGTATAGCACCCCCCAGTTTCGTAGTGTAGTATACGAATACGTTATATATGTATATAAATATGTGTATTGTGAGACTAAATGATTATCAAGATAGGCTTTAGGTGTTCACGGGTTAGTTTTAATGTAATTGTAAGATAGTGCTTATAGTGTAATTCCTTAGTTACGAAACCCTAGTGGAAAGGTATACACACACACACACATGCATACACGTGATATGTTTTGGTGTATATGTTATATGTATATATGTGTGCGTGTGTATGTGTTGCTATACACACACACACATACATATACGTATACGTATATGATGAGGATAGTATATGATACTCAGAGAAGAGTCGATATGATCGGGCATGATGCCGTGAGATCGGATATGTGACTTGGGTCGTATTATGAGATACGACATGATATTATAGCGGATCGTTGGGCGATATGTTTTCATACACACGCGGATATATATGTTGATGGTATCGGAATGTACTAGACTTTAGATCAGTACTCCTAATTCTAAATATGATGATAATGATACCAGGTAAATCATGAGATAAATGCGATAATTGACCCGTATCCCGATTTGGGTACAATGGATTTTACCGTACGATGTATAAATATGTTGATTGATCCGCCCTCTTGACTCGAGGATGTCGTATGATATATTTCATCGTACATGACGCTGTTGAGGCGGGATCACCGACTACTAGATATATCGACTGGGACTTAGATGGTTTTCCTTACCCTTTAATTAGTCTCTTAGGTTTGTCCTGTAGTTTACTTAGTAGATATTAGACTGGGCTCGAGTCATACTTATTTTCAAAACTAACGAATCATGAATATTTTTAAGACAGACCGGGGGATGCTACGGATTTTTCAAAAGAGGTACCTTTTCTTAAAACCACCGTAGCCCCTATTTTCCAAATAATTATTTGCGTATTTTCAAAACTAACGAATCGTGAATATAACCATTCCTATGGTTTTAGCTAGTTATTATAATATCTGGTTTATCCTTTAAAATATTTTTAATTATGAATTAATTACTTTAATTGATAATAAAAATATGTAGATTATTTTAAGGCATTATAAAATTTTATTAAAACATTTTAAGCCTATAAAAATAATAAATAAATTTTAGAAATTTCCTTTAATCATATTTCACTGCTCTGAAAATTATTAATATTACAAAAAAATATTTTTCTATCAAAGAAACACGTAAATAATTATTTGATACTAGAAAAAAATATATTTTATTAGGTATTAGAAATCGCGGTCGTTACAGGCAATCCGTCCTATGCTACTGGGTGGGCACTGGCCATTCCTCTCCCTTCGGCGAGCCAACGAACATGAACTTCTCCTTCCACTCGTGGATGGAAGAAGGAACGATCACAACTCCTGACCCGGCAGTCCTACCCTTATGATTTTTAAAAGAAAGATAAAACCAGCTCGGCTCGTCCTTATGAGTACCGGGGTGATTTTTGTATCAAAGGAAGGAGAGAAGAAGACTTAAGTTGAAGGGGATCCAATCAAGTTTCAGCCGGACCAGGAACCCGATGAGAATTCTCCATGAGTTCGGCGCTAGCTAGCCCATGGCAAGTTGAAAGTAATAGAAGACATCACAAAGCTCGGGTGAGAAGGGCAGATGCATCCCTGCTCAGAACGCCTCCAAGTACAGAGCAATCTCATTACTCTGTACCTGGTCCGCCCGCTCACCCTCCCTGGCTAGACGAAGCCTGTAGCCAGGAGGATATGGAAACGAGCCCGGATATCGGAATGCTCGTCCGACCGGTTCAACATCGAGGGCGCATCGCGAGTATTCTCGATGCACACCTTGGGGGCCCTTTTTGCCACCCAATGACGAAGAACAAAGGTATCACCACCCCCTGGGGGCGAGCCCGATGCGGAGGAAGAAGAATAACTTTCTCAGCTATCGGAAGTCGAGGAAAAGGAAGATGACCCACTGGGCTCAGCTTCATAGGCTGAAACCTCATCGCCCGACTCGATCCTAACTACATTAACAGAAGTATCAGAGGAAGACATCTAACCTGATTTAAGAAAAAAGTGGTTGGGGATGGATTTTGGCTGAGGATCCGACCTAATGATCAAGTGCCGAGCAATTCTTAGATGACAGGAGGCAAGTGAACCAAAGGTGCTTCCTAGGAAAGGGCCTCCCCTATTTATACACCCAGCAAAAACCATCCGACGGCCCAAATTCGCTCCCGCCAAAATAAAGCGTCGCGCCCCACAGTCCCGATGACGCCACGCGGCAGCCAACCACTAGATATCTCCTCTTCATACGGATTAAGCTGGCGGAAGCGATGACTCGTGATCCGCCACCCATTTGTGGCCACATGGCGCGAAGATCGACGGCCTAACCAAGCGAAGCGACGTCTCCTTTATGGCGCCGCCATTTCGCTGATCCGCTGACGTCATCGTGGATACGCGCAAAAATTAAGACGTTCCGTGAAATGCCTCGTGGATCCGGAAATCGAAGAGACACGGCCAGCAAATGCCCCATCATTCCCAGACAACCCATTACGAAGAATCCTCGGCACCAAGCTTGACGGATGTCATGCCCCGCTTCCCAAATTACGGAATACGAGGGGTTGACAAGGCTAGCCATGTTCCTACGGTCGAGGTAATATCTTTCTGTAGTCACACTTCGGCTTTTAGCTTTACGCGGTAATCAGTAAACAATGCACAGGTAATGAGAAATGCGGTAATTGAAACAACACAAATACAAAGAACTAACCTGATGGAGATCAAAAGAGTATAGCTCTGGATAGCTGATCAAGATGTCCGCGATGTACGTGTGGTCCTGGTCCAAGCTTGACCCATTTCTCACTCTGAGCATGCATACTCAGGTCGTCAGAGCGACGCGATAGCAATATATATATAGATGCAAGTGGTAACTCGTACAGTAATAATGAATATATAACAGTAAATCAAGATAGTAAAGATGTGAACATGAAGTAGCCAATGCGGGTGTCTAATAGAGCAGGTGATCAGTAAAGCAGTAAAATAGTATGTCAGGTGTGTCGATTCAGTAAGCAATGCATGTCAATGTCACTATCCCTATCGGTCTCTAAGTCTCACTGTACATGTCACTAAGCCTATCGTCAGTCCAAGTGTGAGAGTCAACTACTCGTGAGTATCCCCCACTCAAGGGTAGGACCCAAGGACAAGGGAACACGGGCCCGAGTCGCTCGCTAATAATCAGTGATATCCCTATATATCTCCATATATCTTCATATGTGCCGGCATGGGACTCCCGAGAATCTGTTGAACTCACACTCAAACTACCCCACACCCCGTGGTCTACATCAAATGCCGACCATAAACTCAAATACCGGCCGGTCCATGACGAGTCTACGCGGGAACTGAAGACAGGGTCTCCATCAAGCATGTCTCGACTGATACCCAAGATCAATGGACAGTGTTTGGTGCCTTATCTGTGACACTCATACAAGTGCTTCCATAATTGTCCCATACCAATTATAGTCACACTTATACACGTCCCACAGACGTCGACAATGCAATAAATCAATAAGGCCCACTGATTGTGTACAAGTACGTGTCACTTTCACT
The DNA here is from genome assembly GCA_030015575.1 of Agapanthus africanus. NCBI lineage: Eukaryota > Viridiplantae > Streptophyta > Magnoliopsida > Asparagales > Amaryllidaceae > Agapanthus > Agapanthus africanus. Next base: position 421,838,460 of record CM057351.1, read on the forward strand.
TATCCATTCATGCTTAAACACTAACGTACTTGCCACAAGCAAACGCTAAAATCTAACACTGGGTAATGCACGTGATCACTAGGTTACCAATACACTAACACATATGTAATGTGATGAGAAAACAATATTTTAGGCATGATTAAGATGTTATCAAACGATGTCCTACCACTTGCATAATTCTTCATAAATCATACATGCACAATTTAGCAAAACAATGAACAGATAATAAGTAGTATGTTTGATTATCTATCCAGCAAAATTAGTTTCACGTTAATCGGGTTTCAGGATCACTAGGTATGACCATTTCATTTTAAGCGTTCACTGCTGGAAATCCGGTTTCAGAATCGGAAGTCCGTTTCGTAACGCATTTTAGTCCCAGTTGGGATCAGAATTTAGCGACACTACAGTTGAATAAAATTTAGGGTTTTCAATAAGGTTTCTAGCGCACTAGACAGATTCTCAATCGCGTCTCTACGTCAGAAGTTATGCACTGTTCAATACTAGGGTATCAGTTCTGGTTCTGTTTGGGACTGCTGTACGTCCCGTTCCTTTAAGTTGTAGTTTAAATAGTAAACGATGATAAAAAAGGGGTGAAATCACTTGAGTTATTTAGATAATAGTTTTATCTTCAATAAAATGTAGGGCTCCGCAACACACGAGTTCAGGCAGCGACGGGGTGAGTATTACGAGACAGAAAACAACAACCAGAGCTGCTCTGGACTGCAGTCCAGAGCCGCTCTACGAAACAATTCTCGTCATAATTTCAATACAGAAACAATTAAGAACTTGCATAGGGTTACAGGTCGTCGAGTTGGCTTCGATTTGAGCCCTCGAACGCCTCATTTCAATATGTACGTACTTAATTGTGATTTTAACAAATTTCAGGTGCGGAAAATTCCCAGTTTTTACGGGTGTGATTGGGGGTGTTCGTTTAAGCCATTAACAACTGTATTTTCCAGTAAAATTTCTACACAGTGCTCGTTTCCACACGGGCCAGAATATTCAATCGAGTTCCGTCAAATTAAATGAAGGTTTTCATTTGGATCTTGCATCAAACACTTATGTCGTTTAAGTTTTTATGAAGCGCAAATATAGAATTAATACGGTTTTGGTTTGTAACGGAAATAATGTAGCATGTAGAAAGTAGGGTACTTGTCTGGAGACGTTTTGGCGATGCACGGCAGCGGCAACGGCACGAACGCACGACGAACGGCGTGGCTAGGGTTCACGGCCTCGGCTCGCGTTTCGGGTTCGTCGTCGGAGTTGCCCGGAGATGGCTTGTGCTCGCTGGAAGCGGAGGGGGTGCTCTGTGGATCTCTGTGAGTGCGCTGGGGTCGACGATGGTCGGCGGTATCGCTCCGGCGACGGGCAACAGCGGGGATTCGAAGCTCGCAGTGAGGGGAAAGGTTATAGTTTTGGAGAGAGAGGGGGGCAGTGGGGCTCGGGTTAGTGATAATGATGATGATGTTGAGGAGGTAGAGGTCGACGACGTGGTTCAGGTGCAGTGGGGCTCGCCGGCGTCGATGTGCAGGTGGTGGCCGATGGAATGTGCAGGGGAGTGCTCGGCGGTTGAAGGGAGTGGGGTGTTGAAGGGGGCTCTGTTGATGGAGGAGGAGAAAGGAAAGAAGGGGAGAGTCGTGGTCTTCCTCGTCGTCGTCGTAGTCGGCGGCGTTGGCGGGGTGAGGGAGCTGGCAGTGGGTTTCTTAGAGTAGAGGGAGAAGAGTTTGAGAGAGTGTGTGAGGGAGAGAGGAGAAAGGAGTTTGAGGAGGAGAGGTTGAGAAGCTCGAGGGAGTCGTGGCCGGGGTCGCGGGGACGTGGGGCAACGGCGTCGTGGGCGACGTGGGGGTGAAAGAGAAAACGAGCGGGAAAGTTTTACGTGGGTGAGGAAGAAGGAAACGAAGCGGGTCGGGTCGGGTTTGGTGTGGGTGTTGGGCCGGAGAGCTTGGGCTGGGCCGAAGGAGAAGTTTTAATTAAATTTTTAATCTTTTCTTTTTTTTTGTTTGGGCTGTGGGATGGATGCTTGGGCTGGCGGTTTTAATAAAAGGGAAGAAAAATAAAATGGGCTGAGTTGGGCTGGGTTTTGGGAGCTTGGGGCACGGGCTAGGGGTTTGGGCCGGGGATTTTAATTTAAAAGGGAAGGAATGGAGTTGTGTTAGTATATATATAGTTTTAGATTTTGGACTTTGATTTTAAAGGTTCAGAAAGATTTAAATACGACAATCTAGCAACCAATTTCCTACGAAATTACGAGGAAAAGGGAAAATATAGAAAAATAACAGAGAGAGTGGGCCGGCTCAGGTTGGGTATTAAATGGAAGATAATGAAATTGGGGAATTAATTTGTGTATGTTAAGAATTGGGTTGGGTTATGAGGAAATGGAAAATATAAAAGAAATAGGTAATCGGGTTTTGCTTTAGTTTAGGGAAAAGTAATGAAGGAGAAGATGGAAGCGTGGTTAGGGTTTTTGGAAAAAATGAAAGGGAGAAAATAAAAAGGGTTTTAGATAAATTAGGGTTAGGGAAAGTTATAATACTAAAAGTAACAATTATAAATAAATTTTAAGGGTAACAAAAATATACGGATATTGGTATACGAAAGGACTGGGTATTACAACGGAGAAGACCGAGCTGACCACTCTCGACTCGACCCATAAATAGGTCGGAACGAGAGTGGAGGGCTAATGATGATACTCATAAGATGCAATTCCCTAGATCACGACACGTAGCAGATGTCGTGTCGTCCACGTAAGCCTGCTGAGTTTCTGGGAGCTGCGGGGCTGGAATAAGTACGATGCCTTAGGGACATTTCTCGACACCTCGTTTCCGAGCTTGCATCCGACCCTTTAAAGACCTTCCCGGAGTACATTTCCCTATTCGCCTAGGGGCCAGCCAACAGCTCGCTTCCGAGCTATCCTCAACCCCATCGCTTGTCTCCGAGCTATCACAGAGCTGAGCTTTCTCAGGCTCCTCGCTCGTCTCCGAGCTATCACTGAGCTGAGCTTCCTCAGCCCCCACACTCGTCTCCGAGCTATCACTGAGCCGAGACTCCTTAGCTCACTTGCTCATCTTCGAGCTATCCTGTATTTGAGATTTCTCAGTGTCCCTGTTTGGCCGGGAGCATAGAGCCCAAGCACCCCTATAATGGCTCCGTATATCTCGCCACGACGAGATATCCGCCACTCCACGTTCCGCGTCCCACGCTAGCGTATCTCGCCATTAATGGGCGTATTTCGCCATCAACGTGAACGTGACGCAGAGACATAACGGACGGCGAGAATCTCGCATAAGCTCGCTCCATGCGACCGATATATAAACCCCTTTTCCAGACGACTCAGGTATCTCGAATTCATTCCAATACGTCGCTACTCTGCCCTAATATTTCTCGGTACTTGCTTGATCGTCGGAGGGTCCTATGGTGGTTTTCCACCCCGAGACTTCTCTTACAGGTAGCTTGGCGTCAACAACAACAACAGCCCATTGAGATCCACACGCTCAACCTTCATCTTAAATCTCAACCGTTCAATACCGCTGGCAGCAAGATCGACGGAGAACAATATCTTATGGAGATTCCGACCTCCATCAACAATGTTCGGCAGTATTATCTATTTCCACAGCGTTACAACAAATTTTTTTGGCAGAATGTGACTAAAATTCATGAATTTTTAATTTTTTTAGCGAAGCTTTTTCAGCAAGCAAATTGTAACAACAACAACAACAACAATTGAGCCTTTTATCCTGAGCATATGAGGTGGGCTACATGAACCAACATAAGGATCATGCCGGGTCCAGCACATGAATTCTCCGCCTCCACTCACTCTTATCGAACAATATACTTTCTTGAGGCCTTTGGCAACCATATCTTTTCGTATTACCTCCATTCATGTTTTCTTCGATCTCCCTTTCGTTCTTTTGACATTGCTTATATCATGAATATCCATTCATTGAACCGGTACTTATAGGTCTGCGTCGCACATGACCAACCATCTTAGCTTGTTTTCTCGTATCTTCTCCTCCACATGTACTACACCAACTTTTGCACGAATATTCTCATTTCACATCTTATCTTTTCCAGTATTACCACACATCCAGCGAAGCATGCGCATCTCCGCTACATGCATTTTCTGTTTATGATGCTTCTTAGGAGCCCATCATTCTGTTTTATATAATAAGGTATGCCGAATAACGCTCCGATAAAACTTCATTTTCAACTTTAACGGAAAGTTACAATCACACAAAATTCATGTTGCACTCCTCTGTTTCAACCAACCAGTTTGGATTCTTTGATTAATATCGCTATCGATCTCTCTATTCTTTTGGATGATGGAATTTAGATATCTAAACTAATCGCTCGGTGATATCTCTTACCCTTTCATTTCAGTGTAATACCAATGTGGTCTCGACTTCTCTATTCGCTAAACCAGCAAGCAAGCAAATTGTAACATTAAATTAAAAATATTGGAAATATGTGGCATGTCTATCAAAAGTTTCTGATGTTTTTGTGACATTATGCTCCAATGATTTTACATAAATGACCCAATTAATACTCATCTCTCCATTTTCTCTCCCACAGCAAAAATGGAGGGAATCTTCAAGCTCATCTCCACCGACGCCGCCGCCTCCACCGACGCCGCCGCCATATCTCGGTTCCAAGAGTACCTCCGCATCAACACGTCACAGCCAACTCCCGACTACGCCGCCGCCGTCTCCTTCCTCGAAACCCTAACCCTACCCCCACTCCAGCCCCAAAACCTAAAGTTCGTCCCCAACAAGCCCTTGCTCCTCATCAAATGGCCAGTCTCCGACCCCTCGTTCCCCTCCCTCCTCAACTCCCACACCGACGTGGTCCCCTCCGAGTCCTCCAAGTGGTCCCACACCCCCCTCCGCCGCCCTCAACTCCTCCACCGGAGCCATCTTCTCCCGCGGCCCCCAGGACATGAAGTGCGTCTCCCTCCAGTACCTCGAGGCCGCCCGCGGCCTCATCTCCCGACGCTTCTCCCCTCGCCGGACCATCTACTTCTCATTCGTCCCCGACGAAGAGATTGGGGATCAACGGCGCCAAGGCCTTCTCTGAGTCGGAAATCTTTAGGGCAATGAATTTGGGGCCGGTGCTTGATGAGGGTTTGGCTTCGGTCGGGGAAGAGTATAGGGTGTTCTATGGGGGAGAGGAGCCCGTGGTGGGGACAGACTAGGGCGGTGGGGGTGCCCGGGCACGGGGCAAAGCTGTATGATGGGAGCGCGGCGTGGAGACTATCAGGAGGTTTACGACAAGCCAGTTTGATTTGGTGAAGAGTGGGCTGAAGGAGGAAGGCGAGGTGGTTTCGGTGAATTTGGTTTATTTCAAGGCTGGGACGCCCACCCCCACTGTGAGTTCTCTTGAATTTGCTTGGTTTTGATAATTCGATTGTTGGAAAGTTGTGATCTTTGATGGATATTTCCTTTCCTTTGAATCATGGTTTGATTGTTTATAGATGATTAGATAGGTTAATAGGCTAATAACTAGCCCTTTTATCTAATTCTATGAATTATGGTCGGATTGTCAAGCTGACTGTAATGACCGTAATTTTTATATAATAAATAAAAGCCTATTTTAATTTTGAAGTTAAATATGTCTTTCATGGTTTTTTAATGTTAATATTTTTCATTAAAGGAGATTTTAAATTTATATGGAAGGAAATGATTGGTTAAAACTGTATATTTATATTTATATTTTTTTGTTGAAATGTTTGATATAATTTTAATTTAGAAGATAAAAAGAAGAATTTTTAAAAAGATATTGTTGGAGAAAAAAATAATATATTTTTAAAAAAAGAATCACGATTTTATATTTTATTAGATTTTGGTAAAAGGGAATATTATTTAGAAAATAATTTTTGTAAAAGATAAAATTAATTTGTTATTATTTTAAAAAGGGAGAAAAGGATCTTAGAGAATTTATTAGATTTTATTGTTTTGTTTTTAAAGAAAAGAGAAGAGAAGAGAAATTGTTTTAAAAAGAAATCTGATTTTTAAGATTTGAGTTGAAAAGAATATTATTTATTTTAAAAAGAATAGAATTTACGTATTAAAGATTTTATTACATTTTAGAGGAAAAAAAATTGTAATAGAAAAGAATGTTAAATAATTATTTATTTGTTTTGATATGTTTGATTTGATTTTGAGGGATTGATAGTATCGTATATTTTATCTCCAATCTTTCTAAATCAAACCGAGGCATCAGACGCCTATATAACCCTTCGTAAATCCTAAATTCTTTTTCTTTTGAAAGTTGTTTTCTTCCACTCCGAAATTTCATCATCTCTTTGCCTTTTCCTTCTTTTTATTGTCCTTTATCAAGATCTAAAGACCTTAGCGACAAGAAAGAAGATCGTTGAAGGAGAACACCTACCATCACCATCAAATCTTGTTCAAATCGAGGTTTCGTCTCTCACGATTAGACAATCATAGATTGTCTTGTTTGTAAGTCATTTCTAAACCCTAGATCGTTCCTTTGATCTCTCCTCTTAGATATCTATGATCTATGTCTGTCTCTCAAGATAGGAATAAAAGAAATAAGGAAATGTGGTATTTTTAATAAAAAGAAAAGTCGATGTAGGGTTTTCAATAATTGTTTGTTTTCATAATATTTGATCAATACCATATGCATGCTTTGTATTGACTTTTGATATGCTTTATGTGATTTTTGCTCGCTGATCGCGGTGTGTTAACACATTAGAGTTTATGGTGTTGACCATTAGAGTTGTCAAGATTTGTTTTTATATGCATGCAATCTACTATATTTATTATTAAGATAGATTTAACCCTAATTCCGCATGTCATGATCAATCCAGCGACCATTCTGCTGTAGTTAACTAACCTACGGTGTATCGAAGTCTCCTCGTGGTTGCCATGACGACACAGTTTAGGTTAAATCGTGATAGAATGTTATATTGCTAATTCTGGAATTTTCTGTTACTCTTTGTGAACTTTAAATGCACGTATTTTGCTGATTCTGTAACCAAACGGTTTATTTCTTCTTTTTAAAAATAATAGCTGAAAAATATCTACAACTTTTATATTTTAAGTTTTGGCTAATTCTGAACCTACATTGTAGTTTTATGCAATTTAGTTTTGTTGCGCAGTTCTGGATTGCTATTGAATTTCAGTGATACCCTTTCACTCTAATAATTTTATAAAAATAACCAGACCAGATTTTGTAATTCCGTCTGCTTGGAATTACAGTAGATTCATGCAGTAAATTTATTTAGGACTAGATAATTTCGTTTGCGCCACGACTTAGTAGTTTCCGTTTTCGTCATGGTTCATATTTTTCAGAAAAACTGTAGTAGAATTTGTCGCTTAAAATGCCATAACCCCTACCATCGGACTCCAAACCGAGAAAATCTTAGGTTTTTCCTAAGTATTCTGAGTGGCGCATCATTCCCCAGTATATCTCGACCTGTAATTCTGCACGTAAACACCCCGAAACTGTACTTTAATATCAGCACTGTTTTCTGAAACTGTGGCTGAAATATACGCGTAACCTAAATTAAAATCTTCATAACCCGAGTTCCCAATACCCGAATTAGGAAATTCTTTTTGTAGGATCTCCGTAACAGAAAACCCTAACTTTGTTGCTTATATTTGGACTCTTGAAACTGATAGTTGACATGCCTTATTTGCACTTAAAGTTCATGAAATTACCGTTGATTCTAAATGACAACTTGCTATATTGTATGGTCAGGTATTTAACCGAAAACTTGTAAGGGGTCTTGTTAATGATTGATATTGCATGGCTCATGTTATGAATGGCTCATTGTAATGGTTCACCCTCGATGTATGCTCTTGCAAGCCCAATATCGTCAGTTAAGTGCATGAGCGATTAACGCGGGGTTGGGATAGTTTGGCGAAGGCAGCGTTCAGGGTTTCAGGAGCCCCTTACCATGTTCACCGTGGATTTCGGATGGTTTTACGGAACGCTATATATATAATCATTCATATTGCTGTTGTTCCGTAGGAAAAACGGAATACTCTAGAAACCCAGTCCAACACCATCGCTAGACTAAGATGAACGAGAGATAGGTTATACCCTACAAACAAGATACCGCTATATGCACTCATTCGTGCTCAAGTACTATTGATTTATATGTTTACGTGTTGTTCTTTACCATTGATAGATATTCCACTGATGCATGCTTACTGTTTTTATACTTGCTTTTTGTTATTTATGTTTTTATTTTCACATTACTCGAGAGACTTACATGAGCTCCCGCTTTCTTACGGCATTTTTGTTTAATTGAAATGCCGTTAAGGTTGAAAGCCGAGCAAAATTTTCAAGGAGAAAACGAGCTTTCTGCCGAAGACTCGGAGTTTTTCGGAAACCAGTCTGAGTGATCATCAGTTCCTACAGTTCGTTTGCGTTTCGCTAGCTCTTAGTTATTTATTTGTTTCCATTAAACTTTCATTTCTTGAGAATAATGCCCACTTGTTTCAAGGCTTTGGTTGGGACTTGACATTGGATTATTAGAGATGTTATCTGGTTGGACTATTTAGTTATTTATTTATTTTTATTTTGAAAAAGATATTTGATAGTTCTTGTGATATTATTGTTAGACGCTTAGCATATCTATACCGAGGAGCTGTACTTCTCGACGTAGATACGTTGCGGACCTTATCATCAACTCCGTTTCCGTATTTCCTTTTTGGGAAGCATGGCATGACACTGATTATAAGAATAATGGTTGAATTTGATGATTCTATGGATCATGGTTAATATTAGCTGATTAGTATCAGTTCATACAGTAAGTAGTCATTAAGTGTAGAAGAATATTCATCAAACTAGGATCTTTACCCATAAACAGAAATCCTGTCATTTATCTTTATTGTCATCTCTAATGTGCCTTGACATCAATTCATTATACACCCTCCTACCATGTTTATCAATTGGACCAAGACTTCTACACTCTTACCTCTCCCCAACTTGTTCGTTTATTAATAGATAGAAAACATAGACGATGACACTGGGATGGTAACTGCTGGACATATAGTAAATGTTTAAGCAGTAAATCTTGAACCTGTTAGTCAAATATATGATAGATCAGTGAGAGCATTGGTATTTAGTAATATTGAGTCTGGTAACATTGTTAAGGTTCAGTGTCTTGTGAACTTTTGTGTATGTGTAGGATGCGGAATATAACTTGCCACTGGAGGAATTTCTTATAGCGGTGGGACACATGACAATACATCATTCATTGATCCATATGCATGTTTGTTTTGGAACTATTAGCATTAATTACATTAGAATGAAAAGAGATAGAAGGACATGGATCAATGAATTATGTGTTGCCATTTGTCCCACCAATGTAGGGAAATCCAATTGCGGCTCTGTTTTCTCTCTCGCACACAGTTTTATTTGATAATAAATCTTTTCAGTTTAAATTTGCCATTTGTCTGCGAAGTATTTGCTTTTGATGGATACATGAAATGATAACAAACTTCATAATTATTGGGACCATTATCTTATTTCCCAACTGATATACCACTGTAGCAGCCACAGATGCAAGTTTACTGCATTTGAGGTTTATACCTTCTTAGTTTAACAACTAAACTCTTCGTGAAGCATCTTTTGAATGATTCTCTTTCATTTTTCAGGAGTTTGTCATGAATCTGTAGCCATCTGAAGTAGAGGCTGGTTTTGATATTCGAGTCCCTCCTAAGGCTGATCCTGTGGCTTTAGAGAAACGTATTGCTGAAGAATGGGCGCCTGCTGCTCGTAATATGACATATGAGGTATGGGCTATTTTTCCAGAAACATATTGTCATATTGATATTCCTCACCCTTTACCTTTTTGTTCTTATTATGGATTTGAAGATGCATGCTAAAATTGATACTTCGAGTGGTCATGTACTTCCTTGAATACTACTAACTATTAGATAAACTAGAAATTTTCGGCATGCCAAATTTGGCTTTATTTACTATTCACTGATCTTTTGTTGCAATTAATGTGTGCTCGAATCAAAGCAAAGGACTCCGTTGAATATCGTGTCCTGATTTTTATTTCATTAGGTAGACAAAACCTTTCCATTGCGATTATTTTAGAACTGACCATCCAGCTGTTGTCAATCCACTTCTACTATTTAGTTCTTGAGACGGTGTTAGTTATGAACCGTATACTGCAACTTTGAGATTTTTGATTTCCTTTTTCCCATGTACAGTGGGAGGTTATAAGATGCATATAACATGAAAAAAATGATACTATATACGCTTCGGTATCGAACTAAATATATATGTACTTGTTCATTGTTGAGATACTACAAGTTATGGACGTGAACCGGTCGAGTCGGGCAGGTTTCATTTCCAATATAACCTGGACCTGAATTTTGAAAAAGATACGGTGTCCAGCAAAACGGCAAAATGGTTGTGAGAATAACGGATTCTTATACAATAGCGGAGAAAATTATTTTCATGATGGATAATCAAATTATGAGTGTGTTACCCCGGTACCACACGCATGCACGTGCACACACAAGTAAGCACAATTTCAGTTGTATTATAAACCCTCATGCCTAGTTGTATTACAAAATCTTCACACTTAAAAATCACAGTTCATTCCACGTTCAGTTTACCGTTTCTCGTGTATAGATCTAACTTTGTAATATAGTTTCAAAGTCAAGGTGGTAAATTTTTGTGTAGATGTACAATATTAGCATATGATGTTGATGATGCTCACAAGTAGGAATCCTCAGATTGCGACACGTGGTGGATGACGTGTCCCGGGAGCTACGGAGGTGGAATAAACAAGATGCATGGGGGAAATTCCTCGGGACTTCGTCTCCGAGGATGCGTTCGACCTTCCGGAGACCTTCCTGAGTACCTTTCATATTCACCTAGCAAACAACCAATAGCTCACCTTCGAGCAATACTATAACTGAGCTTCCTCGGCCTCCTTGTTTGTCTCCGAGCTGTTGCAAGGCCTAAGCTTCCTCGGCCTCCCGGCTCGTCTCCGAGCCATCTGACAGGCCGAGTTTCCTCGGCTTCTTCGATCAACCGAGAGCGTGGAGCCCAAGCGTCCTCACAACGGCTTCACGTATCTCGCCAGGGCGAGATATCCGTCTCCCCACGTTCCGCGTCCCACGCTGGCGCGTCTCCCTATTAATGGGCATATCCCGTCATTAATGCGGGGATGACGCGAGGGCGTAACTGACGGCGAGGATCTCGCGCCGGCTCGCTCTACGCGACCACTATATAAACCCCTCTTTCAAACGACTCAGGTAACTCGAACTCATTCCAATAGGCCGCTACGCTGCGCTTATTCCCCTGTACTAACTTAATCGTCGGAGGGTCCTATGGTGGTTTCTTACCCCGGGACTTCCCTTGCAGGTAGCTCAGCCTCAGCAACTTCCAACAATCCATTGAGATCCACACGCTCAACAACCCCAAAACAAATCTCAGCCGCTCAAAATCGCTCGCTATCCGATCGACGGAGGACAAGGGAGATCATAACCTCCATCAGTTGGCGCCGTTTGTGGGAACCTATCAGAAGCTTCTCCACCCATAAAGTTGATCTTCCGCTTTCGACCCAATGGCGAGCGACAACCGCGACGATCCCAATACGAGCCGCCCTACTATCCATAACGGAGGCGGGAGCAGTTCTTCTCCCTCTCCCAACGTCATCGGCGCCTTATCCGTCCGAATCGACAGACTCATAGCTCTGGTGGATGCGCTCGTCCATGTTCAAACGGCGGGCCCTACCCATCAAGCCACGGTTCCCCGTCCCCGAGATAACGACGTCCGCAGAAGGACAGATGGGCAAGCTCAGGGCCCTCGATCTCTCTCACGCTCATCTCAGCGTCACTGAGCGCCGGTGTGCCGATTCCAGCAACCATGACCCGCATACCCGCTGGGCGCCGGACAGCTTCAGACCCCGATCTTAGGGAAGACTAAGCCATCGCTCCTACGTCCGTTGCGCTCTCTCACCCCCTGAGGAGATGTCGGTCAGTCCGCCTGCTTCCGGGTATGACCGATGCCCCCACTCCCGCCGAGGCCGTGCAAACGGCGAACGTTGGGATTACTCAAGAAGGGCCTCTTCCGAGGATTTGAGAAATTTGATAGAGCGGAATCGAAGCCGCGCCACCGCGCAGACCCGGAGCGGGGGTAGCCACCACTCCGACTGTGCAGAATTCTCAGGGTACCACCACCGGCTCGAAGCCCTCGAAAAGAAAATCGAAGGCATACGATGAGATGACCTCATGTCCGGTGAAAGGGCCAGGTATTCCGCCGATTCACTCACAAAGCCCTTTACAGAAGAGCTACTGACAGAGTACGTCTCGTCCAAGAACAAGCTGCCCAAAGTGGCCCTTTTCGACGGGAAGTCGGACCCGAAAGACCACTTGGACGCATTTACGGCGGGCATGAGCTTCCAAGATAACTCGGACGCGGCTCAATGCCGAGCTTTCCCCACTACCCTAATCCGGGCTAGCGGGGACTGGTTCCGAGGACTCACGCCCGCTCCATCTTGACCTTCGACTAGCTGGCTACCCAATTCCTCGGTCATTTCGTCGGAAACCGGCGACAGAAAAGGATGGTCGACTACTTGTTCACTGTCAAAAGCGGAGACAAGGAATCCTTCAAAGGGCATGTCACTCGCTTCTACAATGCCTTCCTGAAGGTTCCCGAGCACCGCGATGAAACAGTTATCACCGCGCTAAGGTCGGGTCTTAGGCACAAAGAGTGGCTCAACTATTTTGTTTTAGCGCAACTTAAGACCATGGCCGAAGTGAAAGTCTGGACCGAGCGAGAGATCCAACTCGAGACGGAGGTGAACTCAAATCTGTCCCGAGCCGACCAAACGGACCGAAAGAAAAGGGACAGGGAGGAGAAAAAGAAAGTCGACCGTCCGAAACCTTACTCTTCGAGGTTTCATAAGTATGCTCCTCTAAACATTTCCCAGACCGAGCTGCTGGAGGAATCTAAGGGCGAAAGGTTCATTAAGCTCCCGCCAGTTACCCAAAGAGTGGGCAAGCGTCTCCGCGGCCCATACTGCGCCTTCCACAGTTCGCAGGGTCATCCGATCGAGAACTGCAAATAACTCCGTGGCTACATCGATGAGTTGATCCGCTCCGTCCACTTGGCGAAATACTTACGGGACAAACGGCAGGCGGAGCGGGAGCAAAAAGACCAAACTCATCTCGGGGAATTAACAATCGGACAAATCATGATCGTTACCTCGGATCCAGCTCGGGAAAATGGGGGAACTACCGCCTCCTCCTAATCGAGGGCGCAAACGATACGCCCCACAAGAGGTGCGGGAGGGACGAACCGATCATCTTCACCAATGAAGACTTCCACGGCATATCGCTTTCTCAGAATGACTCTCTCGTGATAATGGCCCGAGTCCACCGTTAGAGATCCAGAGAATTTTGGTCGATTCAGGAAGCTCGGCGGATATCCTGTTCCATGACTGTTTCCAGCATATGGAGTTAGGACCATCCGACCTTCGGCCGACCTCCCATGTCCTCCCTGGGTTCACAAACCACTCCGTCCCGACCGAGGGGTTGGTCACCCTCCTCAACATTGAGGAAGCGGGCAACACGCGAACCATGTCGGTAAACTTCCTCGTCGCTAAGGTCCCTCATCTTATAACATTCTCCTGAGACGTCCTACCTTGAACGCCCTCCGGGCTCAAATTTCGACTTATCACCTTGCGATCAAATTTCTTTTGGATCAAGGGAATAGGCCGGGCCTACGGGAACTAGCAAACCGCCAAGATTTGCCTCGCCTCGACGTCCATCGTCGGAGAGCAGGGAGACAATTTTGAGGACGCGCATGATTTCCAGGGATCCTTAGATACACGCGACGACCAAAGGGAAATCCGAGGCGTCCCGGTGGAAGCATTGACGGAAGTCCCCCTCGTAGAAGGAATCAATGGCCGGACAGTCTAGATCGACTCTCTCTTGACAGGGGACCACCGCGAAGACTATCCGTTTCCTCAGAGGAAACTCGGACGTATTCGCTTGGACGCTAGCGGACATGCCCGGGATCGACCCCAAAGTGATCTCCCACAAGCTCGGGGTCGACCCGAAAGCCCGACCCGCCCGACAAAAGAAGGTTTGCGCCGGTCAAACAAAAGGCGATAGAAGACGAGGTTGATCGATTGCTCGCAGCCAACTTCATCAGGAACCTGGACTACTCAGATTGGCTGGCGAACGTGATCATGGTCAAGAAGGCAAACGGGAAATGGCGCATGTGCGTCGATTTCACGGACTTGAACAAAGCCTGTCTTAAGGACAACTATCCATTTCCTCGGATAGATCAGCTAGTGGACAGTTCGGCCGGCCACGAACTACTGAGCTTTATGGACGCCTTCTCCGGTTACAATCGGGTCCGGATGAACCCGGCCAATGAAGAACTTACCGTCTTCACCACGGATCGGGGGGTATATTGCTACAAAGTGATGTCTTTTGGACTCAAGAACGCTGGGGCCACATATCAATGCCTGGTCAACAAACTGTTCAAACCACAGATTGGGAGAAATATGGAAGTCTACGTCGACGACATGCTCGTAAAATCCGTCTCTTCAGCCGGGCATACTATAGACCTCGGCGAGACGTTCGATGTCCTGCGCAAGTACAAAATGATGTTGAACCTAGCTAAGTGCGTGTTCGGAGTCACCGGTGGGAAGTTCCTCGGGTTCGTGGTTACCCGTCGAGGAATCGAAGCAAACCCAGAAAAGATCAGCGCCATTCTCAACATGGTAACACCCAAGAGCAATGTCGACATCATGCGCCTCACGGGGAGGGTGGCTGTCCTGAGTCGTTTTATCTCCAGATCCAGAGAGAAGTGCCTCATGTTCTTCAAGGCCCTAAGGAAAATTCCTGAGTTCGAATGGTCTGAGGAATGCCAGTACGCTTTCAAACAACTCAAGGCACACCCGGCAACTCTCCCGCTGCTCATCCGACCGGTCGAGGGCGACGAGCTATTATTATATCTAGCCGTCTCTGACCAAGCTGCAGGCTCGGTGCTTGTCAGAGAATGCGAAGGCATACAGAGTCCGGTCTACTACGTGAGCCATGTTTTCAAGGATACAGAGACAAGATACCCGGCCATAGAGAAAATAGTCCTGACACTTGTCGTCGCCTCCAGGGAACTTCGACACTATTTCCAAGCGCACACAATATTCGTCCGCACCGAGCGACCTTTAGGGTCTATTCTCGCCTCCCCGAGTCAGGTCGTCTGCAGAAATGGAGATGGGAATTGTCCCAATTCGATATCAAATACCGCCCCAGATACGCCAGCAAAGCACAGGTCTTAGCAGATTTCGTTGTCGAATGCATTATTCCCGCTAAAAAAGGAACGGCAGCGCAGGGCCCCGAACCACGTCTCTCGGTCGAAGAGGTACCCAACCCCATTCCGGACTGGGTGCTCTATGTGGACGGATCCTCTACCGAGGAGGGGAGCGGGGCTGGCCTGATCATCCGCGGCCCGGACGAAGCGGAAACGGAACTTTTTAAAGCTCGGGTTCAGAGTATCGAACAACGCCGTGGAATACGAGGCTTTGTGGGAAGGACTGCGAATCGCCTTCGAGATAAGGCCGAAGACCATCAGAGTTCGCAGCGACTCCGCACTGGTCGTCGGCCAAGTAACCGGGCGCTTCGAAACCCGGGAGCCACTCATGATAAAATACCTGGCCGAAGTAAAATAGCTTGGAAATTTTTTTGACAAAGTCCAAGTGGAGCAGATTCTCAGGAACTTGAACACCCAAGCCGACATCTTGAGCAAGCTCGCTTCTTCCTATTCAGCCAACCATAGAAGAAATATCCTCTTCAAAGTCTTGCCACGGCCCAGCGTGGAAAACGAAAAGGCAACACTCCAGATATACACAAACTCAAGGACGGGATTAAAGAAAACCCCTCGTGGAGTTCCTAAAGGACGGTGTACTTCCTGAAGACCGAGGAGAAGCTCGCCGGCTTCGGGCCAAAGCACGCTATTTCATCTGGAGTAACGGAAACCTGTACAAGAAATCATACACCCAGCCTCTGCTCCGGTGCATCGACCCCCACGAGGCTGACTACGTTCTGCGAGAGATACATGAAGGGGCCGGGGGAGCACATTGATTGGTAGCGGAAACGCGATACATTTTATGATATGCGTTCTACTCTCGTTCTCTACTTACCGCAATCAAGACGGTGTCATTTTGCAGCTAGCCGGTTGAGCACGGATCAATCCACAGGGAGATTGTTGTATGTTCGTTCGTGTCTTAGACGAGTCAATAAAGAATGTATATGTATTGGTCCAAATCTATCTCAAGTGTTTGTATTTATGTTCAAGTAAGCTTGTTAGGGTTACGCTTAGTTAGTAGAGTTAGGATTAGTCTTGTGCTTTTCTTTTGTCATTCTTAAAATGAAGTTGGGATAATAGAAAGTAGCGGGGATTGGGAGGACATAGGAAATGTGATTTGCGAGTTTAAACAAGCTTTCCAACGCTAAATCCATTCCTAGTACCCCTGTCCTTCCGCTACGTGCGCTTATTTCCAACCCTAGGCCAAACACCTGCAACCATGTATCCAATTAAGTCACAACCACATGTCACGTTGTAGTGCGCCAAAAGGATTTCTCGACTTAGGTCGCGGTTATATGTCACGTATAGCGCGTCTAAGTGAGGGGGTTGCGTTTGTTTGGTCTAAGCTTGTTTCAAGATGTTTGGCGAAAAGAAGCACAAGGGATTTTTCCGTCCCTCATACTAATCTTCTTTAGCCCTTAACAAGTGTGGAAATTATTCACACATTTAAAAGGAAATAAAAACAAAACAAGAAAGAAGCAAAAGAAAGAAAGGAAAAATACGGTTTTACAAAGATGCAAGCTAACTACTTGGGTCCTCACCTAAGCAAGGAACTCTATCGAGCAACACGGCTTGAAAATACGGATAAGAAGAGAAGGAAAACAAAACAAGAAAAGAAAAGAAAACCAACAACTACTTGACAACAATTAATAAAGTTACACTAAGAATTAAAATTACAAGATAAGAAATAAAAAATACAAAATAATAAAAACACCATCATCTTCATTTAACTTTCACTTAAGAGCTCTCACTACACTTTAATGGAGGAAAGATGAAGAAGAACTACAAACTAAACTACACTAAAATATAACAAAAAAGAAGCATTCCTACAATGGTTCAAAACTGGAGTATTTATAGGCAAAGAGCTGAAACCCTAGGGCCAAATTCTGATCCCAAATGCAATTACCAAAATACCCTAAAAATATCGTATGACGCCGAGTCAACTCGGCCGCGGAACCACCGCATAATGGCCACATTGGCTGCGGTTCCGTGGCTCTTTGGGGGTATTGGTTTGTCGTTTTTTTAGGGCATCTCCATGTTGCTTTCTTCTGTTCTACATGTCCCAAATTGCAAAATACTTCCAAAATTTCTTCAGATTTGCAACAGTCCAAAATGGCTTTATTTTTAATTCATTTGACATCTTCCTCGAGCTCTGCGCACCCATTGAATCTTGTGCTGTCCCTCTCGTGCTTTGTGCTTGTCCGGGACACGAATGACCACTGTTATTTGTCTTGTCTCTTGAACTGGTAAGCGGCTCTAGACAGATGCGGATGACCGGAGCCCGGATTTTATTTGTCTGTGACAGATATTCTGGATTTTGGCGTAACTGCGGAGATTTTGTATGATGTGTTATTTTGGACTAGGAACCTTTAACCTATAAATATGTAGCAAACACGGATTAAAAGCACCTGCCTATAAACAAACGAGTAGAAAAATGGAAAGTATTAAATGCAATATTCTGGTATGAACACACATCAAGGGGCCCGAAGCCTGGTCTAAAAGGCACTACTGCAAGGGTACTATTGGCCGAGAATACACCAGGATGCTGAGAAGCTGGTCAGAAGATGCAAGAACTGCCAACTCTTCGGCAGCATGCCTCGTCTCCCCGCCACCAAACTAACTCCACTCAGTTCCCCTTGGCCGTTTGCACAATGGGGGATGGATATGGTGGGCCAACTTCCCACCGGTATGGGCGGGCACAGAAACATCCTTGTCGTTGTGGACTAATTCACGAAATGGATAGAGGTCTTACCCATTAGGAAACCGGACGCCATCTCTACGATAAAGTTCGTGCAGAACAACATAATTTCTCGATTTGGGATCCCGAGATGCATAGTTACCGACCATGGGACCAACTTCGAAAACGATAAGGTCAAAGAGATTTGCAGCGACTACCATATATTGATGAAGTTTGCCGCGGTCGCACATTCTCAATGCAACGGGCAGGCCGAGATACGAACCGAGGCGCCATCCACGGTCTCAGAGCCCATTTGGAAGGAAGGCAAGGCGGCTGGGTCGAGGAACTGCCGCAGGTGCTATGCGCATTACGGACATCGAAGAAAGCACCCACGGGAGAAACCCATTCGGCCTTTGCTACGGTACCAAGGCGACGGTCCTCGCGGAGATTGGACTGCCCAGTTATAGGGTCGGACACTTCAACGATGAAGCTAACACCTCGGCGTTCCGAAGCAACTTGGACGTCCTATTGGAAAAGCGGGATCGAGCGCAAATCATAGCGGCCGCCTATCAGCAGCAAACCGCTCGCTACTACAATGCCCGAGTTAAACATCGGGCCTTCAAGATGGGAGATCTTGTCTTACGAAGAAACGAGTTTGTAGACCAAGGGTGACTACATAAGTTCTCCCCGATGTGGGACGGACAATTCATCGTAACTGAAGCGTTGCTCGGTGGAGCATACCGCTTGCAGGACGCCGGGACATAACTTTCTTCGGCCTTATAACGCTGAAAAACTTAAGTTGTATAAATAAACATGTACCCTCTTTTGAAATAATGTAATTCCTATTGGCATTTAATTAAGTCTCCTGAGCCAGGTCCTCTCACAGAAGAGACCTTTTACACCGCCATGGGGCTCCAGCCCTTTGTTTCTTTTCTCGGTTCCGAGACTCCAAGGTTTTTTTAAGAAAAAGTATAAAATGTACCGAAGGGATAAAAAGAAATAATGCACCTCAACAAAGGATAAATTTATTTATTAAGAGGTATTATAGGCTCTCCAGCCTTACAACAATTACAACAAAGGAGGACGAGGATTAAGGAAGTATTGTCGGCGATACACCGAAAAAAGCTCCTCCAACTGAGCCCAAGCAGCCTCAACCTGCTCCCTCCGACGCTACTCGCGGACCCTAGAAGCTACGGACTTCCCGGGATCCCCGTCCACCGAGCAAGATGCGACGACCAACGTTTAATGGAAACTCTCAAGAAGGAGGTCCACCGAGCGATCACGCCTACTCTTTGAGATCCAGACCAAACCCGTGGACATTGTGCATTTTGTCGAACGTCTCGTCCATCAACCGCGGAGATAGGGTGTTGTCCAGATCCTGGGAAGTCCTCCATATCGCATAAATTAGCACCTGAAGGAGAGGAGACCGCCGGGGAAGCAGACGCCCATAGTGGCCCTTTAAGTGGCTTATCACCGCCTCGTACGTCTCCTCGGAACGATCGAGATTATAAAAGTATATATCGTCATGAGAAACGATCTCCCTGATGGTATACACGCGGCCGGTCATCTTCAGGGAATGCAAGACTGGAAAGAAACCAATATGCCTTTGGTATTTATAGCCTCAACAAAAATCTTTCAACGGCCGAGATTTACTCGCACAACGACGCAAATCACGGAATATCGCACTTTCCCAATATGGTGCTGCCACGTGTCATCCATGACGATCGCCATTCCCGCTTATATGGGTCACGGAAGGTGGAACGACGCCCCAAGAAGATTCTAAGGAGATAATAAAGCCCTTATCGTGAGGCCACCGAGTAGATTCCTGCTCGGTCTGTCCAAAGCGGGTAGCTTCCTGCCTAACAACACTGTGGATCTAAAGCCCTCATCGTGAGGCCACCGAGTAGATTCCTACTCGGTCCATCTACAGCGGGGAGCTTCCTGCAACAACGTTGTGGATCCAAAGCCCTCCTCACGAGACCACCTGCTCGGCTCATCTACAAGGGGTAGATTTCTGCCCTACAAAGAAGTGGATCCAAAGCCCTCCTCACGAGGCCACCGAGTAGATTCCTGCTCGGTCCATCCACAGCGGGTAGCTTTCTGCCCAACAACGCTGTGGATCTAAAGCCCTCATCGCGAGGCCACCAAACAGATTCCTGTTCGATCCATCCACAACGGGTAGCATCCTGCCCAACAACGCTGTGAATCCAAAGCCATCCTCACGAGGCCGTCGAGCAGATTCCTGCTCGGCTTATCCACAAAGGGTAGATTCCTGCCCTACGATGAAGTGGATCCAAAGCCCTCCTCACGAGACCACCGAGTAGATTCCTGCTCGGTGCATCCACAGCGGGTAGCTCCCTGCCCAACAAAGCTGTGGATCCAAAGCCCTCATCGCGAGGCTACCGAATAGATTCCTGCTCGGTCCATCCACAGCGGGTAGCTTCCTGCCCAACAACGCTGTGAATCTAAAGCCCTCACGAGACTGCTGAGCAGATTCCTGCTCGGCCCATCTGCTGCGGGTAGCTTCCTGCCCAACCGACGCTGTAGATCTAAAGCCCTCATCGCGAGGCGACCGGGTATAATCGAGTGACGCCGACCTATTCAAACTTGGCTATCGTTCGATTCATACTCGATGCACGATCGCCACCTCGACTCCGAGGAAAGGGAGGATGCCGACCTTTCTGCACTTGGCTATCGTTCGATTTATACTAGATGCGCAATTGCCATCTCGACTCCGGGGAAAGCGAGGATACCGACCTTCCTACACTTGGCTATCATTCGACTCATACTCAATGAACGATCGTTACCTAGAAAGGGTGGACACCGGTCTAACACTAGCAAGATAAAGACTTACGAGCTAAAAGTATTTGCAAGATGAAAAGACTTACGAGCTGAAGTGCTTGCAGGATGATCAGACATTTGAGTAAAGGAAAATACATACTTTATTTATGATCAAAATTATGTACAAAGGTATTGTGAGCTCCTCAGCCTTACAAAAATGTCCGGAGGCTTATAAAATTCTGAAAAAAGAAAGAAAAAAAATCGTAGAGAGGGATAGCTCAGACCGCCCGCTCGGCCGGGATCTCACCCTGCTCGACGCCACCATCAGGGGCCAAAACAGCGACCTCAGGGTCGGCGCTTCCGCCGACAGCCTCGCCTCCCTCAGCCAGCTCGGCGCCTCCCCCTACGGTGCTTCCTCGCCGTGGAGGAACTTAGCGCGGAGCTCGCCGTCGACGAGTTCCGGCATAGATTCCTTGACGGCGTCGAAGGCTTGGTGCCATCCAACGGCCGTGGATTTGGCGAAATCAAAGGTAAAATTGATAAGACGCCTTGTATTCCTCCACGGCCTTCGCCGCCCGGCTCTCGGCAAGCTTCGCCACGTCTAAGGCCAACCGAGCATCCTTCTTGATGGTGTCCCTCGACCTTTTCATAGCATTGTAGAGGTCGTTCGTCTCATCCATCTTGGCTTGGATAGCCCTGTTGGACTCGTTTAGAAGTCGATGAGACTTCTTCAGCTTTGAGATCGTCAGCCCCTCGGCGACCAATCTCGAGTCAAGGAGGGCCGCATTCTCCTCCGCTTGCTGCAATTGAAGGCGAAGCTCTTCCTCCCGCGAGGAGGATTCGCCTGCCTTCTTCATCGCCGGGGCTATTTCCTCGGGCTCCATGGCGACGAGGAGAGCGCAGTGCTGAAGGACCTGAGGAAAACAAGCATGTTAAAAAGCTAAAACAAAGGAAATAAAACTTAAGGATATAAAACTTAAGGATTTTTTGAAGAAAGCTAGATACCAACCTGAACCGTCTCCTGCGCTATTGTGGCCACCTGGGCCTTCATGGTGCCCCGGAGAATCTTGGTCCCGGCTGACTTCTCCATGTCCCTCGCCCACAGATAGCCCTGATGGCACCTCAATGCAGAAGTCGCCCTCCTGCACTTGGATCCTGGTAGGGGGTGGCCGAGAGACCACCCGCTTCTGTCCCTTGAGGGGGATTTCCTAGGCGGCGGGAGACTCTTCCTCCCTCGTTCGGGATGCTAGGTCCCGCACGTGCTTCTGACCCCCTCACGGTGCTCCTCTAGGTCTTGGGGTGCTGCGGAGGCTTGGCCGGAAGAGTTTGCCTCGGGGTCGCTCGGATCAGGTCAGGATGAGCTTGCGCCGCCGGTCTTTCTTCCTTGGGCCTTGGTGGCCATGGCAGCCATGATTTTTTATCAGTCCATGAGCTCTGCAAAAAAGAACACACGGGAGGAAAAAGGTCAGCGACACTGAAAATGCAAAGAAAACTTAGCAAAGTCTAAACAGATCGTCAAAAACCCTAACTTACCTAGAAAACGGGCAGTCGGGGGAGGTCGACTGCTTCGCCTTCGGGCAGTCGGCCCTGTGCCACTATGTGGGCACAGGCCAATCCTTGTCCTCCGGTGGCCCGACGAAAACGTACTTCTCCTTCTATTCATGGATGGAAGAAGAGACGATCACTATCACCGACTCGGCCGCCCCACACTTATGTTTTTTATACGAAAAGTACACCCAGCTCGGCTCTTCTTTACTGGTACCGGGGTGATTTTTGTAACAAAGAAAAGACAAGAGGAGGGTCAAACTAGGGGATCCGATCAAATTTTAATCGGACCAGAAACCCGAGGAGGATCCTCCACGAGTTTGGCGCTAGCTGGCCTGATGCAAGACGGAAGCAATGAAGCACCGCACGAACTTCGGGTGAGAAGGGCAGACACATTCCTGCCCGGAATGCTTCCAGATACAGTGTAATCCCCTTGCTCTGCACCTGGTCTGCTCGCTCACCCTCTCTAGCTAAACGGAATGAATAGTTAGATGGAACATAGAATCGAGTCCGGATGTCGGAAAGCTCGACCATGCGATTCAAAACGGAGGGCGCATCGTGGATGTTCCCGATGTGCACCTTGGGAGCTCTTGTCGTCACCCGACGGCGAGTGACAAGGGCGGCCTGACTCTAGGGGACGAGCCCAACGCAGAAGACACAGAAGAAGAACTCTCTCGGCTATCTGAAGCCGAAGAGGAGGAAAACCCGCTGGACTCGGCCCCAGCAACCAGAGCCTAAGCGTCCGACTCTACCCCAACTACATCTACAGATTCCTCGGAGGAAGACATCTAACCCGATTCAAAGAAAGGGACTCACCGAGGAAAATTCAACAGAAGATCCGATCTAACCGGAGGTGCGCCGAGCAATCTTCAAACAATGAAAAAGATTTGAGGCAAAGTGTTGGCCCTAGGATGGTCCCCTCCTACTTATACACCCAAAGAGAGCATCCTACGGCCCAGATCGATTTCCGCCAAAACGAAACGTCGCACCTAGCGGCCGTCGAGGCTCCACGTGGCGGTCGACCATTGAGGACGTCTCTTCGTTGCAGAAGTCAGAAACGGCATGTCATGCCCGCCAACCGGCGTCGGACACGTGGCTCGTACCCCAACTGACGATCGAGTGAAACGGCTCCCCCTCTTTAAAGCGCAATTATTCCATCGATCCACCTACGTCATCAGGGATATGCGCGAAAACTTAGGCGCACGGTGAAACGCCATGCGGACTCAAAGATCAAAACGACGCAACCGCCAAACGCCATGACATTCCGGAACAATCCACCATGAAGAATTCTCGGTGCCAAGCTGAGCAGAGAAACCCTAGCAGGTCACTCTCGACCCGACCCGTAGAATAGGTCGGAACGAGAGTGGGGGGCCAATGATGATGCTCACAAGTAGGAATTTCTCAGATTGCGACACGTGGCGGATGACGTGTTACGGGGGCTACGGAGGTGGAATAAACAAGATGCATTGGGGAAATTCTTCAGGACTTCATCTCCGAGGATGCATTCGACCTTCCGGAGACCTCCCTGAGTACCTTCTGTATTCACCTAGCAAACAGTCAACAGCTTACCTTCGAGCAATACTACAACCGAGCTTCCTCGGCCTCCCTGCTCGTCTCCGAGCCGTTGCAAGGCCAGAGCTTCCTCGGCATCCCGGCTCGTCTCCGAGCCATCTGACAGGCCGAGCTTTCTCGGTTTCTCCGATCAACCGAGAGCGCGGAGCCCAAGCGCTTCCATAACGGCTCCGCGTATCTCTTCAGGGCAAGATATTTGCCTCCCCATGTTCCGCGTCCCACGCTGGCGCGTCCTCCTATTAATGGGAGTATCCCGCCATTAATACGGGGATAACGTGGGGGCGTAACTGACGGTGAGGATCTCGCGTTGTCTCGCTCCACGAGACCACTATATAAACCCCTCTTTTAGACGACTCAGGTAACTCGAACTCATTTCAATAGGTCGCTGCGCTGCTTTTATTTCCCGGTACTAACTTGATCGCCGTAAGGTCCTACGGTGGTTTCCCATCCCGGGACTTCCCTTGCAGGTAGCTCGGCCTCAGCAAGTTCCAACAACCCATTGAGATCCACGCGCTCAACAACCCCAAAACAAATCTCATCCGCTCAAAACCGTTCGCTACCTGATCGACGGAGGACAACATCTGAGGGATCATGACCTCCATCAGATGTATATTTGAATTTTTCAAAAGAAAAGTTCTAGCTACTTGTTCTAACCTGCTTTCAGCTTGGGCAGTTTAAGCAGCTGGTTTCCATTTATGATAATTTTGGAAAGCCAGCTGTCACAGTCGCGGATATTTCTAACCCATGGTGGACACTGCTAACAGAAGCTGTAAATGAAGCTGGTGGAAAACTCGGCAAACTGGAGATTTTTCCAGCCTCAACCGATGCTCTTTAATTTAGACAGATGGGAATTCCAGCATTTGGGTTTTCACCATGGCCAACACCCCTATTTTGCTACATGATCATAATGAGGTCAGTGCTTGTGTCTTTCTTTTTCAATCATAATCATTCCTTGATACTCTTTTTGAGCAATGTACTTCTTTTCAATTTGACTGTTTCTCCTACTTTTTCCAATGAGAAGGGGATGGATATTGGGATATAAATATCGGAAATATCCCTGTTAGAGAATTATTTGGAATGTTCATTATCAAAGTGAAACTTGAATGTTCACACATGTTTTTTAGTTGTGTGATTTACTGTATCAGGAGTATGATTCATATGACCTGTGTGACTGTGTCCACATCTGACACTCTCTCTCAGTTCATTGTGAAGAATTAGCAAGATTCTCGAATGATTCATGAAATCAAAAAGGGTTGTTTTGCAAAATTTACCCACTCGGGAACCTGTTATTCAATCTCACAGCCTCGCATAGTGATCTTGTTCTTGAAATAAATAAGTTTAGTTTTCTTTGATATTCTCATCGTAAATTAATACTGATTCTGGACCACAAACCAACTGCTAACGCTTTTATCTCCTTTAGTTATCCTTAGCATGCCCTTGTGATTTCTGAATCTTTTTCTATATTCTGTTGTTTTGCAGTTTTGAACAAAGATGAGTACTTGAGAGGAATTGAGATCTATGAGTCAATCATTGAGAAGTTAACCTCTTATGATGGACAAGAAAAGGATCCAGAAACAAGGGCAGAATTGTAAACAGCGAGCTCTTTTTTTCTCCGTAACAGAATTGAGCATGGCCATAAGCCACATTCCAATACTGACAACATTTAAGCTCATTCTGTTACTTCGGTATTAAACATCACTGGAAACTTAATAGTGGTGACAATAGACCAGGAGATGCAATTGTGTACATCGTATGAAGAACAGTGTAGTGAACAAGATGTGTAAATGGGATGCAAGTAAAACGCTCAGCTTGTTATGTTTCAGCTGTACAAACATATCTATGTAAATCAATAATTTGAAGCTTGGTATCATCTGTTGTTATCAACTTATCATGTTTCTGTATTATATATGCCCTCTTATGCACCTTGTCTTTCCAATCGATGCTCATGAACTGTTGGAAAGAAACGATTCCTTACGGTAATTTACTGATGCTTACAGTAACTTGATGTTGTAGCCATGTTGAGACCATATTTGGCAACACTTACGAACTATTTCTTCTCTCGTTTATCCGGACAACCTTGGGCAGCATGTGAAGTCTGCATTTCTATTTCTTCTCTTTTTTATCCGGGTATATATGGTCAGTATAGGGAATAATTTTCCCTATGATCTATGTTGTATAAAGATATGTGGTCCTTTATGATGAGAATTATGGTTGTATTAGCCTCTTATATGCTTGAATAAACATTTTGGTCAAGCTAAAATCAATTTAACCACACAATCAAGCTAAAATCATCAGAGATTAGCCCAGACATAAAAGATGTGATGGTAGAAGTTGTTCAATGAACTTTGGTTAATTAATTACTGAAAAATAATCATAAACAATGCTTAAAGACTCAATATTCATATTCACCCAAAAAACTAATTAAAAACAATAGTCTTCTTCGTTTCTTATTTCGTTTCCCGCCAACACCACATATGAACCTCTCAAAGCCTCTCCAATGGAAATCTCTCCTCCTCCTCCGCGGCCGTTACCTGCACCAAAATCCACACCCAAACTTTCACCCACTGCTCCAAAACTTCACCCACCTCTGCCTCCATGGGCCCCTCGATGCCGCCATGGCCGCTCTCTCCTCTCTTCAATCCCACAACCTCTCAATCTCCTCGGTGGACCCCGCAGCCTATCTCAACCTCATCAACCTTTGCATCTCCTCAAACTCACCCCAGTCGGGCCGCTTAGTGCATCGCCACCTCGTCTCCTACACCCACAAGATACCCACTCTGTTCCTGTCCAATTCTATCCTATCAATGTACCTCAAATTCAATCTCTTTGAAGAAGCTCACCGCATGTTTGATCAAATGTGTCAAAGAAACGTCGTCTCTTTCACTGCCATGATTTCGTTCTTGATCAAGCGAAAACGATACGGTGAAGCTCTTTCGTTGTTGGTTTTGATGCAGAGGGGAGGAATTAGACCCAATATGTACACTTTCTCGTCTGTGTTAAGAGCTTGTGATGCCATGAAGATTCTTTTGTCGATACATTGTTGGATAGTTAAGTATGGGTTGGAATCGGACGTGTTTGTTAGGAGCTCGCTTATCGATGGTTACGCTAAGTGTGGCGAATTGGAAAGTGGGTATCAGGCTTTTAACGAAATGGTGACCCGAGACCTTGTGGTTTGGAATTCGATCATTGGAGGTTTTGCACAGAGTGGAGATGGGCGCAGAGCGATCGATTTGTATATCGAGATGAAGAAGTTTGGGTTTCTAGCAAATCAGGGGACGTTGACAAGTGTTCTTAGAGCTTGTACTGGGATGGTGTTTCTAGAAGTGGGTAAGCAAGTTCATGTCCATGTGTTAAAATACAAACGCGATTTAATATTGAATAATGCAATTCTCGATATGTATAGTAAATGTGGGAGCTTGGAGGAAGCAGATGCAATATTTAAGAGAATGAATGAGAAAGATGTGATTTCGTGGAGTACGATGATCTCTGGCTTAGCTCAAAACGGAAGGAGCCTAGATGCATTGAATCTTTTTGAATCGATGGAAAAAATCGGTCCAAAACCAAATTATATAACTATCGTGTGTGTTTTATTTGCTTGTAGCCATGCAGGGCTTGTAGAAAAAGGATTATACTATTTTCGCTCGATGGAGAAACTCTTTGGTATAATTCCAGGTAGAGAGCACTATGGGTGCATGTTCGATCTTCTCACACGTGCAGGAAAGCTCAAAGAAGCCCTACATTTTCTGAAAGACGTGGATTTTGAACCCGACATTGTGATATGGAGAACTCTTCTTGGAGCTTGCAGAGTTCATAAGGAGGTTAATATTGCAAAATACGCAGCGGCAGAGATACTTAAGCGAGACCCTCAAGACGAGGGGACCTACATTTTGTTGTCTAACATTTATGCAGATAGTCGAAAATGGGACGAAGTCGAAACTTTGAGAAGATTGATGAGAGAAAAGGGAGTGAGGAAAGAGCCAGGGCGAAGTTGGATTGAGATCGGTAACGAGATTCATGCGTTCATTGTCGGCGATTTGAATCACGCACAAGGAGATTTGATCAGAAAAGAGTTGACTCGACTCATAAACCGAATAAAAGATATTGGGTACGTGCCTGATACAGAGTTTGTGTTGCATGATTTGGGGAAAGAGCAAAAGGAGGAGCTGCTTCAGTATCATAGCGAGAAGATCGCGATCGCGTTTGGGTTGATGAACTCGATGGAGGGGAAGCCGATTCGGGTGATGAAGAATCTGAGGATATGTGGAGATTGTCACACATTTGCTAAGCTTGTTGCTAAGGTTGAAGAGAAGAGTATCATAGTTAGGGACCCTGTTAGGTTTCACCATTTTCATGGTGGAACTTGTTCATGTGGAGATTACTGGTGAAGTGAGTTAAATTAGTTTATTGATTTGTATTTTATGGCAAGCGTAACTTGTTTATAATCCAATTTTGCACACATGAGCTGATATTGTTGTAGCTTGAAAGTAAATATCGAATCATTCTTTCTTATTAGTTCTAACATTATGAAGTTTGTTCTGTATACGATGCATTTCTTCCAAAAATGTAAATGCCATGTGCCTTGCATGAAAGGCATTGTGAATGGTAAAATTTATATAAATAACACACACACACACACAGAGAGAGAGAGAGAGAGAGAGAGAGAGAGTTCTGATCACAAAATGGCAATTGCATGCTAACTTTCTAAAGCTGCAATACAGTTGTGAGATTTTAGAAAAATATGGGGTTACCAAAATCCATCGACCTCTTATGATAAAAAAGCATATGGATTTTCATGGGGTTACCAAAATTCACTGTTAAAGTGTCTGTTATGAAGATAGCATAGATTGGCTAATTGAATTCTATAATTATATCTTCCGTGTAATCCGAGGAGTACAATTCAAATATTTCTGTCTACTGTGGATTTTACCGTAAATCTGCAATGATAGTGTGATAACAGGATTGGTCATGATTGATTGAAAACTAAGAGTATGATGTTGATTTTCATATAGTAGCCTAAATAAAAGCTTTATTTTTGTTGAAAATGTATTTGAGCCTATGCTCTATGTCATGTATATAAGAGTGAAAAAGATGAAATTTGTGTTTTGCTGTGAAGGTTAACCCACACATTTTATTGCACAGCGCATGCCTGTTCGCACAAGGGAAACCCACGGACATTGATAAGACACATGATGAATATTGGAGATGTTCTTAGTGTTGAACAAACAAGATGAAGTGATGAAGTTTTCCTATTATGGTCCAATTTTTTTTCCTGCAATAGATATTAAATCTTTGGTTACCTGGTGATGTATCTTGATCCGACCATTTGATAAAAAGGTATTTCAGCCTGAAATATCAAATTTACTTTATCATGTTCACCTTATGTGATACATAAATTCATAGAAATATCAGATTTACTTTATTAT
This sequence comes from Agapanthus africanus, assembly GCA_030015575.1. Classification (NCBI taxonomy): domain Eukaryota; kingdom Viridiplantae; phylum Streptophyta; class Magnoliopsida; order Asparagales; family Amaryllidaceae; genus Agapanthus; species Agapanthus africanus. The sequence goes on from CM057351.1 coordinate 421,867,770, forward strand.
GTTCACCTTATGGAGATACAGAAATTCATATGCTATCGTCCTATCTCAAGAAAGATAAAAGGTCCTGCAGTTTTATTTGGCTTCTCATTAAATTTCTAAGCCACGGCCAACTTAATGGTGTCATATGTGAAGGCTTTTGGGTCAAAAATTGTGACAAAAAGGTTATTTTCATGTACGACATATCAATGGTCCCATGGTCTAGTGGTCAGGACATAGGACTCTGAATCCTGTAACCCGAGTTCAAATCTCGGTGGGACCTTTTCCATTAATCTTAATTTTTTTATTTTCTCCATCTCTAATCTTTGGATAAAAGCTCCATCATCTTTTGTCCTTTTCCGGTTAATCTCTAATTTTCCTTGTGAAGCAAAATAAATAAATACCTAATCAATCATTTCACTGGTTTAATGAATTACCCGAGGCTGGTGTAAAAACCTAACTCTTTCCGTCAAAAAAAAATATATAAATAACTAAAATTAATTTCTATACTGATGATAATTTTTTTTTATCACAACGTTTTGAAATATCATTAGTTTTTCTCGTGAAGCTAACTAAATAAATACCTGATTGAACATTTCATTGCTTTAATGAATTACCCGAGACGAGTGTCACGACCTAGCACTTTCCATAAAAAAAAAGGAATATAAATAACTAAAACTAATTTCTATACTGGTGGTAATTTTATTTTTTTTATCACAACCGTTTTGAAGCTAACTAAATAAATGCCTGATTGAACATTTCATTGCTTTAATGAATTACCCTAGACGAATGTCAAGAACTAGCTCTTTCCCTCAAAAAGAGAAATATAAATAACTAAAAGTGACTTCTACAGTGGTAGTAATTTTATTTTATTCATAATCCATCAACAACTTACAATACATTAAGGATGACTAAAGTACACGCCATCTCTTCAACTAGTAAATAATCATACAACAATGAAGCCTTCCATCAACTTCTTAAGAATAACACCTGCACTTTTAGTTCTTGATATTAAACCTACAAAAAACACACCATCTCGTACAAAATTAGTATACAAAAGAATAGCAGCCTATTTCAGGCCCGATAAAAATCCTATAAGACTGACGGATCCATCGGTCGATGGCCGAGGACACTAGTGGCAAGGCGGAGGAACCTGCCCCCCGCTGTAAATGGCTTTGACATTCATGCACGTCGAAGTAACAGGCCCTCGCCCTATATGGTTCAGATTCACGTTATGGAGCTTTATGTTCTGGCATGGAATTCCTCTGCTACACTTGAGCGTGACCGCCACCGGCGTTGTCGATGTCCCTCTTATGTTGTTGAACGTAATGTCGCTAATCCTAACCTTGGACGGCGCCTGTATAATAAATCATGAGGTTAGCATCCCCATGTACAGATATATATAAGAACTCACCAAATATAGAAATGTTACCTGATTATTGCAAGCAGCATATGGGCAATACATTTGATCAATGAAGATTGGGTTCCCCACACCCTTCATCACAATGTTTTGAAATGTCATGTTAGATGCTGAGCTGCTGCCTGGAGAATTAGCCCATGTCTTGATCCTTAACCCAAACATTGTCCCGATGAGAGTTGAATCTTTAACAACTAGCCCTTTCACATCTTCTTCATTACTATATCTCCCTAAGCTTCCAACACTGCCAAAATCACAAAACATAGTCATTCAAATTAGGTAATGTGGAGACTATATATATATATATACCGCTGTGCAATAACCCAGATCCGTTTAATTGAAAAAAATGTTTGACACGCGCAGACGTGTTATAATATAAAAAGAATAATGGAAAATATGATAACATATGCATGCCTGATGCCATGTCCAGGACCACAAGTGATGCCACTAAGGAGTAACTGGGAGTTACCATGACCAATGGAGATGCAGTCGTCACCTGTTCCGATCACAGACGAATATAGTGTCACACCCGAGCTCCTATCAATGTGGATACCTGTTTAAAATATTTGTTATTTACTAACAATATTAATTGAATTTATCAATTTTTGTTAGTAAATAAAATGGTGCATTACCGTCAGTATTGGGGCTATTGGCTGGGGCAGTGATCTTGATTTGGCTACCCCAAAAGTTCTTAACTCCGACCAAAGCGATGTGGAAGAACTTGCTGTTTACCGATGTTATCCCCTTCACCACTGTGTTTGTAGTCGTAACAAACTTAACTGACTGGTTTTAATAGGCGTAAAAAATTTACAAATAAGTCGATCCTTCAAAAACAATAAATTTATATGGGTAAACAATTTAGAATATTGGTCCTCACAGTGGGAAGAACTTTGCAATTTTTATTTTTAGGGCATTTGTTGAATGGCCATGACACAGCTCCCTGCCCATCGAATGTTCCTCCTCCGGTTAAAGTTAAACTGTCAACCCATGCAAATTCGAACCAGTCATCACCCTGAACATATTGATTTAGGTTCGTCGAGGCCTTCACATAACCCTATACCATATCGTAAATACCATTAGGTTTGCGTGAAACAAAACGTAATCTTGTAAAAGCCATCTTCTCCGTTAATCTAAGAAATAAATAAAGAAATGCTTACTTGCATATAAACCGTTATGGCCCTAACTTTTCTGCAAGGGCCATTGAACTTTACAGGGCCAGCGAGATAAGTTCCTTGAGGAATCACCACCTTCACCACGCCGCTTGACGAACACGCTGCTTGCCACGCCGCCATAAATGCCTGCATTTCAAAGATTTAGGATCATAAATGTGACTGAAACTAAAATTTTACTCTGGCGACGTGCGAAAACGAGCAGGCTTGTAGCAGAGAATGAGCTATAATACAGCTTTACAAGAAAGTTTCACAATTCAAAATTGATGTATGCGCAACAATATGATATTTGAAAATTTTATATATACATCATTCAATCAAACCCAATGCCCATTATATAAGTTTGAAACATTTTCGGGCGGGCCCCCTTATTTTGTTGTTGCTGTTTCATATATTCAAATAATTACAGAAATCTCAGAAAAACATCATCAAATTGTTTTGAAAAGAAAGAAAATTTCAGAAATTTTGAGGCACCTTGCTGTCATCAGTTCTTCCATTGGCCCGAGCGCCGAAACTCTTAACGTCGAAGGTCGTTCTTGAGCTCACAAGCCTCACATGGCTTGCATGCCCCCTTCCGCCTTGTCTTGCATCGACAATCGATGTAGGGTAACATAAGAAACATAACAACAAGAAGAGCTTCTGATTCATCTGCTTGTATATATATATTTTAATCTCTTCCTTTTCTTCTTCCGTAATTAATTATCCCCTTTGTATTTAGTTAAAAATCCAACAAATTTAAAATAAAATAAAGGTGAGATGATTTAGGTGTTAAAATTTAGTTAAAAGGAGAGAGGGAAGTTGGAGACCATATGATGACCGTTGACCCTAAACCACCGTAACTTACTCGTCCCCACTCCCTCGTCTTTCTCTTCGGTTACAATATCGACCCCTTATTCATAAATTAATAGCACACTAATTCTCTCTCTCTCTCTCTCTCTCTCTCTCCCTCCCTCTCCCTCCCCCTCCTCCACGTTGAGGACAGAGAGAGAAATCATTGAGAATTTTTTGGCAATTTGTCTGAAATATAACTGAAGAGTAGTGAGGTTTGCGTCCGAAAATGGCTTATACCACAATTAAGCTACAGAGTTTTTTTGTTAAAATGAAAATATGTATGAATTGCTACCCATAATGTTTCATGACTGAAAATTTAGTGAAACTATTATGACAATATGCATGTATGATGCCGACAGAATCTCACCATTTCAGAAGCTTGAAAAAGAATTTTTAAGGATGAGAACATTTTAACTAGTCATGTGCTAGAATCCATATAGACTTTCGGACCCCTTGTGGAATAAAAAAAAGTACTTTTCTAAACCATTAAAAAAATACTCATTCATGCCAGAATGTACTTCATTTTATTTTGGATTTTGGATATGGTTCATTTTATGTTTACAGTGATATGTTGACATTTGTAGATAAATCCTAAACTATAAAAAAATCTGATACATAAATACCCATAGTTTCATTTTGGCACTTTAGCAACTTACTCCTTTGGAATATTCCATCTTTGATCTCTCGAGAGAAGGAAAGGCATATGTTGACATGAAATTGTCGAAGAGCCTGACCATCGCCTAATTATGGAAGAGATTGGTTACTCGTCTGTCGGTCAAAGAAGGCAACAAAAGCAACAAAAGACATGGAAGCAACCGTTGGTTATTCAGTTGACTTCTTGATACCCGTTTGTGCTTGCTGTCATGCTAGCGAAACAGGGTTTCGGCCCGTTTTAGCTACTATTGAATTTGAATCAATGACTCTTGTCATATGAAAGCAAAACACTAACCGCTGAATGAAGTAGATCAAGTTGAGTCAAGCCAAAGAAAAGACTTAGTGAAAACCAACTGAAACACAACCAGAGATCTTCATAGGGTGGAGTGCTAAGAAAAAAGAAAGCGTTGTACCTATACGAAATGAAGCTGCGGCTAGCATGCTAAGATAACCACTAAGTAAAGGAGTCGCCGGACTCGTGAAAGTCTGCAAGTATATACTACCTTTCTTTCTCGATCTTGTGAACAATTTTGACCTTGCTGCAAAAAAAAAGTAGCACTCCCTCCTTTCTACTTAATCGTTTTCAATTTTGCCCTCTTTCTTCATTTATTTCATTTTTGGCCTAACTTCCTTTAATCTTCATTTTATGTTTCTCTTGAAAATTGTTTTAAAAACAGTTAAAATGCTTACACCTAAACATAATTGAATGGACCCTTTTTATAAAAGGGTTATATTGTATAAGTCATTGAAATCTGACATTAGCTGAAATCTTAGCTAATTCGATATCGATCCTTAAAATCTTGCTACTTGCACAGTAATCCCCTCAAATCACTAACACCCCTGGTTTTGTCTCCTCTCAATTATTGAAACTTTTTCTACTCAATAACCCAATCCAAAATAGCTCATTTTTCCCCTCTAAAACTGACACACTAAACGCCCAATTCAACTCATTTTGCTCTCTAAGTTCCCTAATGGCAACCTTAAGACGAATTGATGGGAAAATTTGGGACAGAAATTACTAACGTGCCATTTTTCAGAGTAAAAGAAAATTGAGAACAGAGAGGTACATAACAATATTTCAAAGACTTGTAATCAAGATTTCAAGAACTTTTGTCAAATAACCCTTAATAAAATAGATCAATATTTTTCATGTATGTTTATTTTACTTTTTTGAAATCAACCTCCTCTTTGAGTATCAAAGATGCAACCTCTCACATTTTTAAGGAATTTGGAACCAACACGGCACAGCCCAGTAACCTTTTGTTTTGTGTATGCATCATTTATCGTATGCATTCTCATGGGTGACGTTCCACTTGTTAATAGTGATGTAAATCAATTTAGTTAGAGCAATTTTTTGGGGTCAAATGCTTATTTTTGCTTGTGAATAATGTAGAACTTGAAATTGATGGAAGTATCCACCAGTTTTCATGGAAAGTTATGTCTTAGCAACACAACAGCAATAGAGTAAATAACAACTGCACAGCATTTCTAACTTCTAGTTCCACGATTCCATCACTCATTTTGAGTAAAACTTACAAAATTTTATTGTCACTTGGCCTTCTTTTAATGGTCGAGGAACCCAGGGGTTTGATCCGAACTCGACTCAATCCAACTTGATATTCCTACGTTTTTTTAGCATGTTATACCCTGCTGGAACCCGAATGGACGGGTTTAAAATTAGTTACAAATTTTCCGGGCAGAATATGGGTCTAGTACAAAGTCCGCCCGCAGAACCCTAAAATCGGCCTGAACCAAACCGGCATCCTAAATTCAACTTGATCCGTACCAAAGTACAATATAGATAAAGCGGCAATAGTTTTATTTTATTGTATTGTATTTAATTTGTAATCTATACTTATAAATTTATTTCATTTCTTCCATGCACAAATTTTACCTCTGGATTTGATAGAGTTACCACAAGTTTTACCACTTTGATTATTTTAATAGTGTTCAAAGGACCAAAACTTCAAAAAACCACATATCTCAACCTGCTCTCTTAAACCCGACAACTCGGCTAAACCCGTCTAAGGCCTGAACTTTCATATTTGAATATAATGCATAGTAAACTTGTTGGGTTTTGATGATGCTCGATATTGGCAACTCCCCAGATAATGACACGTTGCAGATGACGTGTCTCAGTGCTTATAAGAAAGGATCAAGAACGTTACGTTGGGATCACATCCCGGGTCCCCGGCCAGAGGATGTTCCCGACCTTCGGTGGGCTTCTAGACCACCTCCGGCTCGCCTCCGAGCTATCACAGAACGAAGTTGCCTCGGCCTCTCGCTCGATCCCGAGCCTGCCGAGCTGCGCTTCCTCGGTCTCACCGACCGACCCACAGCATCGATCACAGACGCCCCCGCCACGGCTCCGCGAATCTCTCCAGACGCGAGATATTCGCCGCTCATGACCCCGCGTTCCACGCCATCACGATCCCCCATTAACGGGCATATCTCATCATTAATAGGGAATCCCGCCTATCACGCGGGCGTGACGCCAGGGGCGTACCGGCCGGCGTGAATCTCGCGCCCGCCTGCCCATGGCTGTCGCTATATAAATCCCTCTCTCAGACGACTCAGCTAAGCCAATTTCACTTCAATAGGCCGTTACTCTGCCAAAATACCCCGTCTAACTTGATCGTCGGAGGGTCCTCGGTGGCACAACCATCCCGGGACTTCTTTGCAGGTAGATCGTACTCAACCGCACAAAAACCATTGATATCCACACGTTCCAGGAGTCAACCCTCCAACTCAATCTCAGCCGTCCATCAGCACTCGCAGCAGATCAACGGAAGATAACATCTAAAGGAGATCCAGAGATCCATCAGGTTTGAGCAGATTTCGGGTTTAGATTTTGAATTCTGTGTTAGGCATAAAAATTGTCAAAAATTCACCCAAGCATTCATAATTTCATATTATGGGAGACCAAATTATAAAGCTGTAAAATTGCAACTTAAGTGAAACTTTGGTGGAAAAAAGAAAAAAAAAAAAAAGAAAACGCAAAACAAAAGTCCAAACCGCTTTTTGTTTCTTTCGCGGTTTTAAAGTTATCCTCGTTTTTGACCCTATTCTTTCTCTTCCTTTTCACCGTCGCGTCCTCTCGCTTCCGGGTCTCTTCGACGAACTCCAAGTCGATCAATTCTAAATCCCCAAATCGTAACCCTAGCTTCAATTAGAGATTCAGAGGTGCGATCGCCTCCTGAACTCGGTGCCGCCATTAATGTGAGCATTTCTCCATCTCTCTCTTTGATACTGCTACAGTTTGTTGTCAACTAGGGTTTTGAGAGTGAAATGCTTCTATGAGCCCTTGAAAGAACTCATTTGATGTGATCAACGCTGCTTGTTCATAAATATGTGGTTCTTGTTAGTTTGTCATAAATTCAAATTTGTTGGTTAACAACGTCATCATCATCATCATTTGGCTTTGTAGAAGTCCAAAACCACCTACTTTGGTTTAGTTTGATGATCTTATTTAATCCATTATCAGTCTGTGTCGATTATCATTGTTGCAAATGGCATATGTTCAGAAAATTGACTTTGCCACACAAATTCTGGGTAAAGTTTGATGCTTAGTTTGCGTAGATGTAAACCTCATCTTTGACTCATACATTGGCGATCCCGGCTAAAATTTTCATGGAAAAAAGTGCGAAATGTAACCATAACGGATTTAATTTTTAATCGGTTTGTGTTTCAGTTTACAATGAAACTGTTCTGAATCATTATTGGGCTGGAGGAATTAGGAATTAGAACTATGAATTTTGCTGATATAAGCATTTCCCATACGGACAACCATAACTTGAATTCAAGCATAAAGCACCTAGACTTAAATTCTATGGTCATGGTCTTACTAACTAGAGTATCTATCTATGTATCTATCTATCTATCTATCTATAAAAAGCTACGTGGCAGGGTTCAAGCTTTCTTTTGTCCTCAAGCTAGAATTTCAAGCTTTCTTTTGTCCTCTTGCCCTATATATATATATATATATATATATATATATATATATATATATGGATGAGTTGGAATTTACAAGCTCAATTTTGTCTTTATGCAAAAAAACTGTAGGAAAGCCCCTAACATTTTAGGCATCTAACGGAAAATTAAGTGGAAGACTCTCATTTCCATATTTTTTGGAATTTTCAAGCTCAATTTTGTATTTATGCGAAAAAATTGTAGGAAAGCCCCTAACTTTTTAGGCATCTAAGGGAAAAATATGTGGAGGGCCCTCATTTCCACATTTTTTGGAATTTTTAGGCTCAAATTTGCCTTTATGCGAAAAAATTGTAGGAAAGCCCCTAACTTTTTAGGCATCTAACGGAAAATTACGTAGAGTACCCTCATTTCCACAATTTTGTTACGGTTGTAAAATTTCGTTTAACTAAGCCATACAAAATTTTTAGTTTGCAACAACCATCTTATTGCAACTATATTAGGAAATCGTCGGTTAATGCACTGTTCATTCTGCTTTCAAATGTAATAATGGAAACTTCAGATTTTCATGCTTTTTTTGGGAATCCAGCGGATAATTATTGGAAGCCCCTCATTTCCAAAATTTTGTCATATCGCAAACTTTCTTAAACAAACTCTAATAATACACTTTAATTTCTCATGTAAAATTACATTTTAATTTCTTCATGGAAAATGTTCAATATACGGCAACTATCTTACTGCAACTATATTGGGAAATCGTCGCTTAATGCAGTGTTCATTTTGCTTTCAAATGTATAGATGGGAACTTTGGTTTTTCATGCTTTTCTGGCATTTGGTGGATAATTATATGGAAGACCATCATTTTCAAAATTTAGTCATGTTTGCAAAATACCGTCATGGTTGCAAACTTTCGTAAACAAAATCCAATAATACACTTTAATTTCCTCATGGAAATTTTTGAACCTGCCGCAATCCTCTTACTACTGTTTTATTGGGGAATCTTCGTTTTGTTTTCAGTATACGGATGGAAATTTCGGTACCCCTGCGCTCACGCAGGGGTTCTTTCTAGTTATTAGTATAACAGATCGCATTGTCTTTAAATAATAGAACTGGTGCATTTTATTTTATAGAATTGTTGCATTGTGTTTAATAAAATTTGCCGTTTTTAGTGTTGCCTATGTGATGTCTACTGAATTTGCAAGAGAAAAATAACACTACTAAAAGAGAAAAGAAAATGAATTGTAAGGTAATTTATTAGAAATTAAGAACTACATCACATGTTTGCTTTAATACTGAATGAAACAACACACCGGTTAACAGAGTAACAGAAAGCATAAAAGAAAACGAAAACGATGGAAACAGAAAATAAAGATCCTAGGAATAATGGGATAAGAGTTGTAAACATCGACTGCTTCACTTCTTAATAGGATAGGAAGCCATCTTGTATATTCCACATATCCCTTCAGATTTCCCATTGTTTCTCTTCATCCTTATGTAACCCTTCTCCCCCCATTTCGGGCCCCACGAGTTCCTCACGATGATGTAATCCTGGCCCTTGGATGTCCCATATCCAACAGCTGCCACCCCATGATCCAGATCGGTCCCACAATGTCCGTCGAAAACTCCCTGTTACCAACGACACTCTCAGAAGCGAAACTCAATTCCTGAATGTGGCATGTAGCCTATAATATAATTTGTGATAGTGTCAGTTTCTTACCCCGCTGTAGAACTGGAAGTCTCTTCCAGAGGCTTCGATAGCAACACTTACAGGCTGATGTGCCAGTGCTTTCAGGAGGCTCTCTTCACTGCTCTGTGGCACATCTTCATACCCACTGATGGATACAACCTCCATACCGCTCTGAACCCAAATAGAAAGAATAGAAAAGGCACTGAAAACGTTAGAGCCATGTTCTAAAGCACTGCATCAGGTGGACAAAATAAATTGGCTTAGTTGTCGCTCTTCTGATGTAGGTTGGGTGCATGCCTTGAACTTAATTACCTTATGGTCACAATTCTAATACCCTAAGAGTTACTTGGGCATTAGAATAACAAGGTCACAAGTTCAAGGCATGCAACCTCATGACTCTCAAAATATATGTTTAATGATGATGATTTTTTGTTTGTAGGTTACCCTTTTCTTGTCGCACGTGCCTTCCTCCATTAGGTAAGGGTAATCATCCTCGGTGTGGAGTCCACCGGTGGAGACTATATACTCGAAGGCATAGTCCATCAGACCACCATTGCAACCGTTGTTGGATGGTTTATCACAATCGATTAGCTCTTGCTCTGATAATGCTGTCAGGTTTCCTGTTACAATCTGATTTATGCCTTCGACAGCTGCTACTGTTGAGAACGCCCAGCAACTTCCTGCATTCATGGATACCCTCACTGTAAGTTTTTTTAATAAATTTTTAGAATTCATATATTCTAGAATCTTATCAAATTTTGTTTGAAAATGAAACCACGATAGAATCTCTTCATAATTTATCTTTCCATAGAGATATTTTTGCTTGGTATTGATTTCTTCAGCATCTTTATGATGTTAGCACTGTTAAATTTGTTTTTGCAGAATGCAGTTCTTTTATATGCTTTTATTTATATAGATATAGTTCTCATTAGAGTTCACATAATAGGAACTATTGTTCATGATTTTGAATCCTTAGATATTCTAATAAATGGCTCGACAACATAATGAATTACTCATAGTGTTTGTCGAGTATTGTGTTTCATCATTCAAATGACCAAGGAAAATATATGCACTTGAGAAAGATAATCGATCTTACCACATTGTCCTTGGTTCTTCACATAAGTCACTGCTCCCTTCTTTCTCCAATCAACTGACTTGGGCAAGTTGCCAACATTCTTATACCTGAAACCCTCATTATTCTCCGATCTCGCCTCCCTTCTCTTAGTAAAGTCAGGTTTCAGGCCGAAAAAATTCTCCTTGAACTCCTCATGTGCCAGGTCAGCAAACTCATTGAGACCAAGCCAGTAGCTTGTTTCCTTCTTGTTGGTTTCGTCAATGTGCTTTAGGTTGTCCTTAAAGATCTCAAACCTCCTAAGCTTCTCTCTAAAGCTGTCATAAATCTTGCTGTGTTTGGCCATCCATGATTCAAAGAGATCTATCAGACTTTCTTGAGACTTGAGATCTTCTTCTGAGTAGCCGACGATTGAGAACTCTCGCGGAATTGCAGAGCATTGGAGGAGGCATAGGGAGAACAATAGGCAAGTGAGAGAGAGATTGTTGGCTGAATCCATCGCTTAGTATCGAACACAGATAGTTTGAGAGAGAGTTGAGTGTTTCGGCTTTGTGAGAGAGGGCACTATTTATAGGTTTTTCTATATAATGTTGCTTCAAAGGAAATCATAAGTGTGCCCCCTGCTGCAGGAAACTGATGCTTGAAGCTTGGTTCACAAAAAAGCCTTTGGTTTGAAGTCTTCATATGCCTAAGAAAACCATCATTATAGCATTAGAGGCATGTTTCAAGGGAGAAGATTATGGTTAAATATTAGAGATGGTGGCTTTGAAGCCAAGGTGATCGCTTGCATTAATAGTAGTATTGTTTCACATTGGTATAGTCACAACTCACAAGATTGATAACCATATATACATAAATACATAAGGTATAAGTATACCAACACGAACAGTAAGAATCTACACAAGTTGGTATATACAAATTAATCATAGTATCTGTATACACAATCCCAAACCTAGTTGTACTGTACATAAACTCAATCTTTATAGTTTTCATCATAGAAAAATTTCTGTTAAATGTAATGGTCATTGAAAAGCTTTGCGTATTAACATTTCCTGGGAATACGATGTCTGCATGATTTTTCTCTTCCCTGAACATCTGGCGGGCAAGGGGAACAGTTATCTAGAGGTTTGGATTGCAGGAAATGTAAGTTGGTATCCTGCTATTGTAGGATCTGGCGAAGAATTGTATGAGGAATAAACTAAGTCGTACCTTTTAAACATGTACCTATCCAACAATATCGCATTTTCATATAATTTTCTGATGCATCCCGGGCTGCACCAGTTTCTATATTTGGATAAGTTATTATTTTCAATATTATTGCCTCTCTGATGTCACATTCCTATGATTTGTGGAATTCTATTCCCTCGGTGTTAAATGGGGAAGTTTTCTCTCATCCTTCTTTAATTCTCTTCATTTCCACTTCCACCACCACCAAGGATATTCCCATGTCAGAATGTAGTCGTGTATACATATTAAAGTCGAATCATTTTCTCTACTATTAGAATGATGACTAAAAAGGCTTGAAAATTGGGGATTTCAATACATTTCAAATACGTGCACACGGTAGAAATTTTAAAAGTGAAAAAGAAGAAAAACCTTAATTTTAACGACCATTAAGCTAAATACTTTGTTTGCATGTGAACTCTCATATACATACAGCCTTGTTACCATTTTTGAAGTCATAAACAATTATCCTAATATCCGGTATCATCCATAATACTCTAAATATATATATCATCTTGGTAGATACATGTTTTGTATCATATATCTCTTACATTACTTTTCGACTGCATTCCTTCATTTTTCTTCTTTGTGCATTCATATTCATCATATCTTGAAGTGTTTTGAAGTTGTAAACTTCTTAGTTATCATATAATTTCTTTACCGTGAACCACGTCAGTTTTTAATGTGTTAACTATCATATGTATATCTGATGTCACAAAAAAGGCGACGCCTAGAACATTTAGTTGATGAGAAAACAACAAGGCAATGCACTAGTAAGCCCGAGACCCTGCAAAAAAATACTACGCCGGAGTTCTCTTCAGCGTCATTTCTCCAACGCTCAAATTAGTAATTAAGAGATATATTTTGTTAGGGTTTACTTGAATAGAATGGCATGCCTTCCTAGCATTTATGTCGGTTTACTTATAGCCTATGCCGAGGTAAATTTGATCATTCCCAGACCTATTGTGGTCCTCTGCTTCCTCTGACAGTGGTGTGGGAGGCATCCTCCTCTGCTAGCTTTGGTTGGTAGATCTCAATATTGGTTTTGGGCGGCCGCAGACCCTAAATGTGCAGGCCCTCGTCTCCTTGGGCCTCTCTGGGCCAGGTCTTTAGGCCGGTCAAGGTTGAAGGGCTGGTCCAGGTACATGAATATGTTAGAATTTTTTTATATTTACATTAAAGAACGAGGGAGATAATTATAAATTTTATCTATAAATGTAAACAAGCTTTTGATATAAGCAGGTTCCAACAATAAGGGTTAAGTCTTATTGAGGTTTGTTCAATCTTATATCTTATACCCATGTAGCTTTCATAGTTTTTCCAATATAGGACAATTTAAGTCTCTCATATCTCAACATTTTCACTCACATGTAACCGTCACTTTTTCATGGTATGGTTGTCACGTGGATTGTACAACACTTGTAGAGCTAGGTCTTTCATTGGCACTTTTTTTGTGCTTGTTGTCTGCTTCTCTTAGAGATATTGTCGAGGTTTTGGATCGAGCCATCGGCTCTGAAACCATGTTAAGAACCAGTCAACCCAAAAACTGAAGTTGTTAGGTTGTGGATTAATAATGTATATCAAGCGAATAGTATAATACTTTAATACTCTTCCTTACGTGGGCCTTTGAAATTAGGGCCACGTTGAAAGGCCTCTAGCGGAAACTCTCGCTCGTAAAGGCAGATAAATGGGAGCAAACAAATATTATTTAAATTGAGAATTACGATGTTTGTCACGCCCCGCTTCCCAGAGTACGCAAGATTGGGCACGCGACATAGCCAACCATGCTACCTGTGGGTAGGACGCATCCGTCCACAGTCACATTACGGTTGTAGAGATATTAAGAACAGTAAAATAAACTAAACTAATACATGTCCAAACCCATAATAACAAGAATCAATAAACAATAAGTGCGGAAGCTAATGATCCAATACAATGAATAAACAGTACGTCCCATAATGCGGGCTCACATCTGGAAATGAAATGAAATTAATAAACTAAATCCTAAGGAACTCACAGTTCAGCCTGCTGGCTGAAGTACTCCTGCTCGGTCGTAGACAGTGGTACGGAATCTGGGCCATGCAAAACCCAGACGTCAGCGCGTCATGATATCAAGTATATAGTATAAACATGGTAATAAACAATGCAAGTATGAACATGAATAAAGCAGTAACAATGAATAACAAGCAGGGTAATGTGCAATGGTGTCCAAACTGTCCTATCAGGTTTTCTACTCTATAGTCTTTGAAACCAATTGATGAATCGTCGATGTAACTCAATAGTATCCCGTGCGTGCCCGGGACCACGGTCATGACCCTCGGGGCTGAATCCGAGACGTACCGCTAAGCAGTAAAAGGTAGCAAGATGGACGAGTAGTGTCAGCATCACCACTCCGGAGCTGGCCAAGCCCGTAAGACTGATCAGAACAAGTATCGAACTGTTGAGTTACAAGTCGGTTTCACCTTTGATTTCCCCATACCCCCAAACTATGTATGTCAGGTCAGGTATTCAGTAGTCAAGGACTAATGCCAACACGAAATCAAGTAGAAGTAGGTCTGTCTGGATCGACAGCAGGAATGGTTAGGTTTGTCGGCATTAGGCACGAGATCAGGAAACAAGTAATGTCATGGTACAACAGGATGAGTCGGTATGTATGTATATGTCAGGTGTAGCAGGGTCAGGCCAATATGTCGTGCAATCGGGTAAGTGCTCACAACAGGTATACAATCAATGATGAACAGCAGCAGGAAACAGTAATTAACCACAATATTCCATATAACCACAGTGATGTTTGTATTCTCTTATTAACAGGTTCAATCATCTTAGGGTGCAATCGCCACAAGGTGAAGCGATATCCACAATTTTAAATTAAGGAAACTACATGAAATTATACTAAATATAATAATTGTCTCATGAATGATTTAACAGTTTAAGCAGATATGATTCAGTCGTTTTATTTAGTTGAAATATGGGTTGATGTGGGTTGATTAATTACGAGGAACTGTTGTAACGATTCCATTATAAAGATACTGCAATAATATGATATCAATTGCCATCATTAAGTTGTGGTATTAAATAGTATGAATTCAATTGCGTGGCAAGACTAGATCTCGCACGCTAGCATGTTCAAGCAAGTATTCAGATACTTGCCTCGACGGTCTGCAAACTGGAACACGGATGCGATGTCGGCAGAAAGCACGATATGATAGCACGGGCCACGGATCGAGTCCCAACAGAGAACAACGGGATCACACGGACCAGGGGGCTTCGCTGGAGCGTCGGGTTCGCCAAGACGGCACGTCGGATTCCGGCAAAACGCGACAACAAGTTAGCAACAGACAATAGACTCAATGCGATCAGCGGGGGTGAAGACTTTGCACAAAGGAGAGATAGGGATGCTCACCGAGAGATACCAGGGACAGTCACGACGGGCTCGACGGCGATGGGACGCCGGCGAGGCAACGGCGGCGGCGGCTGCAAGGGCTGAAGGCCTCGGGTGTGCGGGAGAGGGTGCTGCGGCGAGCTGGAGGAAAGGGTGGTCGGCTCTGGTGGTCGAGGGGGAGAAGGAGGTGGCCCTGGTGACGACGGCGAGGTCGCCGGCGCGTTCTCCGGTGAACAGCGGGGTAGGCGATGGGTGAAGGCTCGGGTTGGTGGTCCGGCGAGGAGAGGAAGGGAGGTGATGACGAGGTCGTGACGAGGAGGATGAGAGGGTGTCGCGGGGGTCGTCGGCGAAGGGAGGTCGCGTCGACGGCGAGGTCTGCAGGGTTGGAGGCGACGTCGGGGTTGGGGTGCAGGTGCGGGAAAGAAAGGGAGAACGAGGGGAGGAAGGTGCGGTGAGCCTCGTGGTGGCGAGGGCGGCGAAGGCGAGGTCGCGGGAAAGTCGGCGGTGAGATCGCGAGGCTAGGGTTAGGGTTTGTTGGGTTCGTGATGGGAGACGAGGGGTTGAGGAGGCGGCTGCATGGGATTTAAACTTATAGAGGAAGAGAGAGAGAGATTGATGAGATAGAGAGAGAGAGAATGAGGAGAGAGACAGAGAGAGATAGGGAAAGGGAGGGGCCCACGCGTGAACAGTCCTCGCTCGCGATTGGCTGGAGGAAATATTGAGAAGGATTTGGGTAAAGATTTGAGGGATTAACAGTTAGAGAAATTTTAGATTCGTAAATATATATTTTAGATATTAAATTGAAATGGGCCCTTTTTGGCGCGAAATGAAACATTTCCAAATCGCGCCCGGGTTGCGCCCAAATGTTCCAAATTCAAATTATAGGATTTTAAGCGGGTTCCAAATTTTGAAAAGAGGTGTTTAATGATTAAAATGCATGCCCCCAAGTCGGACACTTGCACGCGCACGTAGTCGTCCGAACTTGCCCGTTTAGCCGAACGGGACGGAACCTCGACACGCGGACGCTACCACGCGACTAGTGGCGACGAGTAGGCCAACATGGACATTTTAAATTTCATTTTAGGAGTTAAAATTTGTTATGTGCCAAAATGACTTAACCGGTTAAAATTTAGCAAAAAAACACCAGAAAATCAGGAAAATTGGAATGAGCAATATACAACCCTCAACTAGTAACATGAATAGTATTATTGGGCTCGGGTGTTACATCATACCCAACTACAAAAAAAAATTTCGTCCTCGAAATTCCAAGAATACAAGATAGCTAACTACTGGAAAAGGTGAGGGAATTTCTGCCGGATCTCGTCTTCTCGCTCCCAAGTAGATTCTCCATGCGATCGGTTACCCCAAGAAACTAGCACAAGAGGGATAACCTTGTTCTTAAGAACCTTTTCTCTTCGATCCTTGATTTCAACTGGTCGCTCCTCAAAAGTCAGGTCCTCCCGTACGGTCAACTCCGAATGATCCAAGACATGAGTCTCATCACGAACATACCTCCGTAGTTGAGACACATGAAACACATCGTGAACTCCTGCTAATGACTGTGGTAACGCCAACCGGTACGATACCTCTCCAACACGCTCCAAAATCTCGAAGGGTCCGACGAATCGAGGACTAAGCTTTCCCCGACTGCCAAAGCGAATCACCCCTCTAGTCGGTGATATCTTCAGGAATACCAAATCACCCACGGCGAACTCTAGAGGTCTTCTTGACGTGTCGGCCCAACTTTTCTGTCTGTCTTGAGCTGCCTTCATATGCTTCCTGATTGTATTCACCTTCTCGACTGTCTGCACCACCAAATCTGGTCCTAGTAACCTTCGTTCACCAACATCATCCCAACAAACAGGTGAACGGCACTTGCGACCATACAGTGCTTCAAACGGGGCCATCTGAATAGTTGCTTGGAAGCTATTGTTGTACGAAAACTCCACCAGGTGTAGATGATCTTCCCAAGAACCTTTGAAGTCCAACATGCAGGCCCTCAACATATCTTCAAGGGTCTGGATCGTTCTCTCCGATTGTCCATCAGTCTGAGAATGATAAGCTGTGCTAAACTTCAATCGAGTCCCCAAACTTTCTTGTAAACTCCTCCAAAAGTGCGACAAGAACCGAGTGTCCCGATCGGACACGATGCTCACCGGCACTCCATGCAATCTGACAATCTCCTGCATGTACCGCTCTGCCAAAGTCTCTGTCGATTGACCAACCCGAAAAGGAATAAAGTGAGCTGCCTTGGTCAACCGATCGACAATCACCCATACCGCATTGTTGCCCTTTGGACTCCGCGGTAAAGCTGTCACGAGAGGGGTGATCAATAGTTCGCTTTTTCCATGGTTATATGTTCCCACTTTCACTGAGGAATCGGAAGTGGTTGCAACAAACCAGCAACCCTTTGGTGTTCGGCCTTGACTTGCTGACACACCAAGCACTTAGCCACGAAGCGAGCAATTTCCCGTTTCATACCTTCCCACCAGAAGTGCTGTCGAATATCTCGGTACATCTTTGTCCCTCCTGGATGTACAGAGTAAGCTGAACTGTGTGCCTCCTTCATAAGCTCTTCACGCACATCTCCTTTTGGCACACACACACGGCCACCATATCTCAACGAACCATCCTCATGGATTAGTAAATCGGTTCGCAGTCCGGCTTCAACCTGCTCTCGAAACTTTTGCAGTCTAGGATCCTGCGATTGTGCCGCTTTAATCTTCTCAACTAAGGACGATTGTGCTTGCAACTGCATCAACTGTCCTGTAGCATGTGGTAGCACAACCTCCAAGTCAAATCTCCGAAAATCCTCAATGATCTTTCTCTGTGCAGTCAATATCTGAATTGCTGGTAACCGGCTCAGCGCATCCGGCACGACGTTAACCTTTCCCGGATGGTACTTAAGATCAAGGTCGCAGTCGGCCATCAGCTTCAACCATCTGCGTTGCCTCATGTTCAACTCCTTCTGAGTGAACACATATTTCAAACTCTTGTGATCCGTAAAGACTTCAACTCTCTCGCCCAGAAGGTAGTGTCTCCAAATCTTCAGGGCGAAGATCATGGCTGCAAGCTCCAAGTCGTGAGTCGGATAGTTCTTCTCATGAGTCTTCAGCTGTCTCGATGCGTAAGCGACGACTTTCCCGTTCTGCATTAAAACACATCCCAATCCTTTTCCAGATGCGTCGCTGTGAATCACCAGTCCTCCTGAATTATCCGGTACGGTCAGGATCGGGGCGGTTATCAACTTCTGCTTCAACGTCTCGAAGGCCAATGCACATCCATCCGTCCAAACAAACGGTACCTCCTTACGCGTGAGCTTGGTTAACGGCTCAGCTACGCGAGCGAAGTTCTCCACAAACCTTCTGTAGTAACCGGCGAGTCCAAGAAAACTTCTTATCTCTGCAACATTCTTTGGAATAGGCCAATCTCGAACTGCTGTAATCTTCTCGGGATCAACGGCGATTCCATTGCCCGACACAACATGCCCCAGAAACTTCACTTCTTCCAGCCAGAATTCGCACTTACTCATCTTCGCGAATAATTTCTCTTGTCTTAGCGTTTGCAGTGCGATCCTTAAGTGCTCAGCATGCTCCTCCGGACTCTTCGAGTACACCAGAATATCGTCAATGAATACCACAATAAACTGGTCCAAGAACGGTGAAAAGATCCTGTTCATCAAATCCATAAATATTGCCGGCGCATTGGTCACTCCGAAGGGCATCACTAAATACTCGAAATGCCCATACCGAGTCCGAAACGCCGTCTTGCAAATGTCTCCTGCCTTCACCCGGACCTGATGATATCCTGATCGCAAGTCCAGTTTTGAGAATACCCTCGCGCCACTAAGCTGCTCAAAAAGTTCTCCAATGCGAGGGATCGGGTACTTGTTCTTAATAGTCACCCGGTTCAATTCTCGATAATCAATGCACATACTTCTCGTGCCATCCTTCTTCTTTACTAAAAGGACTGGAGCTCCCCAAGGCGAGTTGCTGCTTCGAATCCATCCCTTCTCGAGTAGTTCACCAACTTGTTTCTTAACTTCCTCCAATTCCACCGGTGCCATCGGATAATAAGATTTTGATACTGGCGCTGCACCAGGAATAAGGTCAATCGCAAACTCCACATCTCGCTTCGGCGGTAGGCCCGAAATATCTTCAAACACATCCATAAAGTCGCGGACAACTGCCGGCTCTTCATTACTATCCACAACCATAGCCGCAAGAACATTGTTCGTCGGCCTAGCCCTAAACTCGATTGGCCCGACAGAACTGCTTCCTCCGATGAAACTAAACTCATGGTGTCCGGGAATCTGGAAAATTACTTTCCTTGCCCTACAATCAATGTGTGCGTGGAAAGTGCCAAGAAAATCCATTCCCAAGACTACTTCATAACTGCCCGTATCAATCACCAAGAAATCTGCAAAAAGCTCCCGTCCACAAACAACAACTGTACAATCTCTACATTCCTTACTAGCTATGATTTTCCCATTCCCAGTGTGTATGTCCCAGAAACTAGACAGGGTCGTGCAGGTGATCGAGTGTGTAGTTGTAAATTTGGATGACATAAAACAGTGGGATGCTCCGGAATCAAATAATGCCAATGCGGGAAAACCACGAACGAGTACAGTACCTGAAACCACTTCTCCTGATGCCTTGGCTTCCTCAGCTGTCAACGTGAAAGCTCGACCCTGGTTGGGTCCTTGTGTCAGCTGTTTCTGCCCCTGGAACGGTCTCTGCGGAGTCTTCCGTATATCATCTCTCGTGCGAAGCTTCGACGGACAAGCACTGACCGCGTGATCGGCTCCTCCACAAACCAGACAAAGTCCCAGTCTCCTTCGACACTCCTTCTGCACGTGCCCGGGTATATAGCAGTAATCACAAGTCACGCTCTTCCTTCGATCAACGATCACAGGCTTCTTCATTGGCGCTACACCTCGACGGTCCACTGGAATACCTCTGCGCCCATGATCTCGGTTAGGCACAAATGCAGGCTTCCTGGCTGCAACTGCTGTCTGGTGAAGGTTCCCTTTCGATCCTGATAAACTCTGCTGCTCTCTGGCTGCCGTAAGAACCTGCGAGAAAGTGGTCAAACCCAGGGAGACAATCTGCCTCTGGATGTCCACATCCAAACTGCGCAAGAACCTTCGCGCCCTGTCTGCCTCCTTGGCGACTAAGGGTCCAGCGAAACGGCTGAGTCTCGTCCATTCCGCTGCATGTACATCCACAGCTGCTCCATTCTGTCTCAGCCCGATAAATTTCTCCTCCATTTCCTCCCGTGCAGTCCGCGGGAAGAACTTTTCCAAGAAACTTTTAGAGAAATCCGCCCAACTGATTGGCTTGGACAAGCGGGTCTCCTCCACAAGCCACCACTCTCGGGCGTAATTCACCAGCTGAATGCGCACCACATCAACTCTCTTGTCTTCTGGGATCTGTGCCGCAATCAATAAATTCTCTGTGTCTACTAGCCACTGCTCGGCTGGCAACGGCTCCTCCAAGCCAGTGAAAGTAGTAGGACCCAACCGTCTGAAATCTGCCACGGTCCCTACTCGGTCGACTGGCTTCGCTTCAGCGGTGTTTACAGACTGCTGCATAGCCTGCAAACCCTCCTGAAATGAGTCTGCTTGCTGCTGGATCAGCTCAGTTTGCCTCTTCTGGTTTTCCAACATCCCACGTATCACTCCTAACATGGCGGCTTCATCCACACGCCTCTGATACGTCTTGAAATTCTTATCTGCCATGGTCCTGAAATCAAAACAAACAACATTAGCATGATGATAGATTCAATATATAAATCAAGGCTAGAACTCCAAGATACTTAAATAGAGTACTGCATTGTAGCTATGCCGCGGTATCATAGCCGCAATTACTTAACTCCACCCAAGTCGCCTAAGTCCTAGAGATAACAAGAGATTAGGTTTTCGAGTTGACAATGCAAAGTAAGTTTGCATGTCGACATGATCCGGAAGAATGATTCAAGGATGGTAAAACGGTCAAGGTGGCAGGACATGTTTCCTAATCACGGGGATTATGATTCGTGTATCGGGTGCGATACCCAACTACAAGGAATCAACCCAATTAACCTATGGCTCTGATACCAAAAGAACCATGTCACGCCCCGCTTCCCAGAGTACGCAAGATTGGGCACGCGACATAGCCAACCATGCTACCTGTGGGTAGGACGCATCCGTCCACAGTCACATTACGGTTGTAGAGATATCAAGAACAGTAAAATAAACTAAACTAATACATGTCCAAACCCATAATAACAAGAATCAATAAACAATAAGTGCGGAAGCTAATGATCCAATACAATGAATAAACAGTACGTCCCATAATGCGGGCTCACATCTGGAAATGAAATGAAATTAATAAACTAAATCCTAAGGAACTCACAGTTCAGCCTGCTGGCTGAAGTACTCCTGCTCGGTCGTAGACAGTGGTACGGAATCTGGGCCATGCAAAACCCAGACGTCAGCGCGTCATGATATCAAGTATATAGTATAAACATGGTAATAAACAATGCAAGTATGAACATGAATAAAGCAGTAACAAGGAATAACAAGCAGGGTAATGTGCAATGGTGTCCAAACTGTCCTATAAGGTTTTCTACTCTATAGTCTTTGAAACCAATTGATGAATCGTCGATGTAACTCAATAGTATCCCGTGCGTGCCCGGGACCACGGTCATGACCCTCGGGGCTGAATCCGAGACGTGCCGCTAAGCAGTAAAAGGTAGCAAGATGGACGAGTAGTGTCAGCATCACCACTCCGGAGCTGGCCAAGCCCGTAAGACTGATCAGAACAAGTATCGAACTGTTGAGTTACAAGTCGGTTTCACCTTTGATTTCCCCATACCCCCAAACTATGTATGTCAGGTCAGGTATTCAGTAGTCAAGGACTAATGCCAACACGAAATCAAGTAGAAGTAGGTCTGTCTGGATCGACAGCAGGAATGGTTAGGTTTGTCGGCATTAGGCACGAGATCAGGAAACAAGTAATGTCATGGTACAACAGGATGAGTCGTTATGTATGTATATGTCAGGTGTAGCAGGGTCAGGCCAATATGTCGTGCAATCGGGTAAGTGCTCACAACAGGTATACAATCAATGATGAACAGCAGCAGGAAACAGTAATTAACCACAATATTCCATATAACCACAGTGATGTTTGTATTCTCTTATTAACAGGTTCAATCATCTTAGGGTGCAATCGCCACAAGGTGAAGCGATATCCACAATTTTAAATTAAGGAAACTACATGAAATTATACTAAATATAATAATTGTCTCATGAATGATTTAACAGTTTAAGCAGATATGATTCAGTCGTTTTATTTAGTTGAAATATGGGTTGATGTGGGTTGATTAATTACGAGGAACTGTTGTAACGATTCCATTATAAAGATACTGCAATAATATGATATCAATTGCCATCATTAAGTTGTGGTATTAAATAGTATGAATTCAATTGCGTGGCAAGACTAGATCTCGCACGCTAGCATGTTCAAGCAAGTATTCAGATACTTGCCTCGACGGTCTGCAAACTGGAACACGGATGCGATGTCGGCAGAAAGCACGATATGATAGCACGGGCCACGGATCGAGTCCCAACAGAGAACAACGGGATCACACGGACCAGGGGGCTTCGCTGGAGCGTCGGGTTCGCCAAGACGGCACGTCGGATTCCGGCAAAACGCGACAACAAGTTAGCAACAGACAATAGACTCAATGCGATCAGCGGGGGTGAAGACTTTGCACAAAGGAGAGATAGGGATGCTCACCGAGAGATACCAGGGACAGTCACGACGGGCTCGACGGCGATGGGACGCCGGCGAGGCAACGGCGGCGGCGGCTGCAAGGGCTGAAGGCCTCGGGTGTGCGGGAGAGGGTGCTGCGGCGAGCTGGAGGAAAGGGTGGTCGGCTCTGGTGGTCGAGGGGGAGAAGGAGGTGGCCCTGGTGACGACGGCGAGGTCGCCGGCGCGTTCTCCGGTGAACAGCGGGGTAGGCGATGGGTGAAGGCTCGGGTTGGTGGTCCGGCGAGGAGAGGAAGGGAGGTGATGACGAGGTCGTGACGAGGAGGATGAGAGGGTGTCGCGGGGGTCGTCGGCGACGGGAGGTCGCGTCGACGGCGAGGTCTGCAGGGTTGGAGGCGACGTCGGGGTTGGGGTGCAGGTGCGGGAAAGAACGGGAGAACTAGGGGAGGAAGGTGCGGTGAGTCTCGTGGTGGCGAGGGCGGCGACGGCGAGGTCGCGGGGAAGTCGGCGGTGAGATCGCGAGGCTAGGGTTAGGGTTTGTTGGGTTCGTGATGGGAGACGAGGGGTTGAGGAGGCGGCTGCATGGGATTTAAACTTATAGAGGAAGAGAGAGAGAGATTGATGAGATATAGAGAGAGAGAGAATGAGGAGAGAGACAGAGAGAGATAGGGAAAGGGAGGGGCCCACGCGTGAACAGTCCTCGCTCGCGATTGGCTGGAGGAAATATTGAGAAGGATTTGGGTAAAGATTTGAGGGATTAACAGTTAGAGAAATTTTAGATTCGTAAATATATATTTTAGATATTAAATTGAAATGGGCCCTTTTTGGCGCGAAATGAAACATTTCCAAATCGCGCCCGGGTTGCGCCCAAATGTTCCAAATTCAAATTATAGGATTTTAAGCGGGTTCCAAATTTTGAAAAGAGGTGTTTAATGATTAAAATGCATGCCTCCAAGTCGGACACTTGCACGCGCACGTAGTCGTCCGAACTTGCCCGTTTAGCCGAACGGGACGGAACCTCGACACGCTGACGCTACCACGCGACTAGTGGCGACGAGTAGGCCAACATGGACATTTTAAATTTCATTTTAGGAGTTAAAATTTGTTATGTGCCAAAATGACTTAACCGGTTAAAATTTAGCAAAAAAACACCAGAAAATCAGGAAAATTGGAATGAGCAATATACAACCCTCAACTAGTAATATGAATAGTATTATTGGGCTCGGGTGTTACAATGTTTGAACCCAGAACCTCTTGAACTGGTGTGCTCTTGAACCTGGTGTTAGAATTTTTTTATATTTATATTAAAGATCGAGGGAGGTGACTATAAATTTTATCTATGAGTGTATATGGCATTTTAATATAAGTGGGTTCCAACAATAAGATTTAAGCCTTGAGGTTTGTTCCATCTTATATCTTATACCCATGTAGCTCTCACACATCTCAACAAAATATCCATGTTTGTAATTCTATTCAAGGGAAGTAAATCGAACATTTTATGAAATTGGATTAGTTAGCAGGTCGCATTCTTCATGAGTTCTAAGTACAGCTCCTGCAAGTGTTGGTATGTAGACTCTCAGATCCATAAAATATTTATATTTTCTTGTATGCCTTTACAAACAACTAAGAGTACTCATACTCCTCCCTACCCATACTCCTCCCATTTGCTTCGATACTTAAGTACATGATCTTGGCACCTCACAAACAACAAAGGGAAGCGATGCAAGTTGAGACAACATAGACAATATACACTCAGTACGCCTTACAATTTAGTGGTTTTCTATCTTTATTTGCAGATATCACGGATCACCCCGATAATTTAAATGATGACACCAGATAATCCATCCTCTAGAAAATTAATGCCGATATCCGGATATTTATTTGATCGTTTCGTTACAACAGTTGCCTTGATGTATAGTTGATAAAGTCCCTTGGGTTTTTCTTTCAACTTGCTGCATATTTATAATAACCAGAGATGCAATCCTGTAGACGGATAATATTAACAAAACTTAGAAAAGGAAACAAAAAGGAAAACGCTCTTTCTTTTGGGTTTTGGAGTGGACCAGTTGGTTGCATGTTACATTGCTGACATTCAGGACTGTGCCCTGATTACTTGAATTAATCAGAATCTTGATCTTGATGTTATCTTCTTGTATATCTTTCTTGCTTTTTTCTTTCTAAACACAGTTTTCATAAGCTCTATGGAGTTATTACTCTGATCCATTGTTTTCTTTCTTGAAAGCGATTCATGATCTTTAATTTTGGAAAGAAAGTTTTATCGCATGAGTTCTGTCCAGTTGGTGCCCCGGTCCATTGTTGAGTGTTAAAATTTTCTGCTGAATCTTTTCTTTTGTTTCTAGGCGTACATATAAAAAATAATTGATCTGGATGGGTACTAGGATAAAAACTTAGTTCTTTCATGTTTTTTATGGGAACAACTTTGCTCTTTAATGTTGAAGTTTATTGTATGATATGATATTGTGAGTGTCATGGAAGTAAATTCCATAGGAAAAAGAAGTGAATATAATTTCCTTGAACCTAGCTAGATCCATGTTTCCAGCAAAGTTAAAGAGCTGTTTTCAGTTCTTGATCGGTTACTGCTAGGATCCAAGTGGGGTCGTGTTTCAATATTATTATTCTACGGGCTAATAATACTATGTGACGCTACCCAATTGAATACGACCTAACCCGCTACAGCCTGATATTAATTTTCTATAGCCCAATATTTTATGACCCCACCTGATATTTTCGAGTCTCTTGACATTCTAAACATGATGATCGCGATGCTGATGATGCTCATACTAATGATGCTCATAAGTGGGAATTCCCCAGATCATGACACGTGGCAGATGACGTATCCTGGGGCTTACGCAAACAGGGCAAGCACTATGTGATAGGAACTCTCTCCGGGCCATCTCCCCGAGGTTTATCCCGACCTCCTATGGGTCCCTGAACACTCTTATGCACACCTTACAAATGACCGTGGGTTTGTCTCCAAGCCCCTCTACGCGCTGAGCTTTGTCAGCCCTCTCAGCTCGTCTCCGAGCTATCACAGAATCGAGCTTTCTCGGCCTCCCGCCTGTTTTGGGCCCCCGCCGAGCTAAGCCTCCTCGGTTCTGCCTAGCAATCTAGAACGCAGATCACAGACGCCTCCGCTACGGCTCCGCGTATCTCGCTAAACCCGAGATACCCGCCGCCCCACGATCTTGCGTTCCAGGCCGCCGTATCCCTCCATTAACGAGCGTATCTCGTCATTAATGGGGATCCCATCATTCACGCAGGCGTAATGTCAGGGGAGTAACGGCCGGTGAAGATCTTGCGCCAGCTGGCTCATGGCGACCTGGCGACCGCTATAAAAAACCCTCTGCCAGACGACTCAGGTAAGGTAATTTTAACCTAACAAGCCGCAACTTTGCTCAAATACCTTGGCTAACTTGATCGTCGGAGGGTCCACGGTGGTACAACCATCCCGGGACTTCTTTGCAGATAGCTCGGCTTCACCCTAAATCAAGCTCACGGAGATCCACACGCTCAGGGAGACGACCCTCAACATCAATCTAAGCCGCCCATCAACGCTTGCGACAGATCGACTAAGGACAACATCTGAAGGAGATTCTGACCTCCATCAAATCCCGAGTAAACAAGTACAAGATTACATATAAAATTTTCGGGTCGGGTGTAGGTTTAGTAAAAACCCACCCCAGTCCAAACAAAACTCGATTCTCTACTTGGTTCATTATAAACCTGTTTCACCCGTGTAAACCCAAATCTCACAAAAGTTGGCCCCGCCCGCCTAAATCCGTCCCAAACCCTACTAACCCTCCCAAAAGCATGAATATGAATGTCTAGGTTTACGACATTATAGACTCTTTGGTTTGTGCAGGTTTTCGATTTAGGTTTCATTCTTCCGATCAAGTATAAAACCTGCCGGACTCGCCCCAGTTTCTTCTCGAGCTGCTGTTGGCTACTGAAATTTTTTCACTGTTTTAAATCGATGTTTGTTGCATATGTGAAAGGCAACACAACCATTCCTTGTTAACCAACCCCAGATTTATAACTTATAAGTGAAAATGTATAACAGCTGGAGTAAGAAAGCAGGGCCCCAAAGCCTCATAATTTAGATAGTGATATGTAACGTATTTGTATATAATATGACAGGACCCGGTCATACTCTACACTGCTGGCAAGCACGTGACCGGTTTAATGCTGTTAATCCTACATGCTAGGTTCCATGCACATGTGCAAATAGAGATTAGAAAAATCTCTCAATACTTAATCTCAATCAAGGTCTTGCATCATCATGACGATATGGTAAATATATCTTTTTAGTTTTTACTCCTGGCTACGCAAAATATATAAGTGCTTCTGTTGACCCATCGTCCATAATGGAGTAACTTTCATGTTTGTATTGTTTAATTAGTGGCTTAGAGTATAATTTTTATCAGGACATGAATGTAATTATTATAAAACAAATGCCTAATTCCATGTTACCTAAAGAGAAACTGATAAGATTGTGAGGCTTATTGAAAACCCTTTTTGAAAGAGAAATCAGATGAGGTTTATATCGAAAGTTAAGTGGTAGAATAAATCTTGCTTTTCATAATATCCATTCTTTAGTTTCCAACTTTTAAGCGACAAGATTTTCATTAGTGGTATATCAGATATATGATATCGTCTTAGCAGTTGGTAATTGATATGACAATTTCCATTGTTTTTTTTAATCTCTTTTAAATTAAACGATTATCACAATGGATCGCTGTCTTTTTCCTCATAAATGAACTTTCTACGAGGATAATATAATTCTAGATAGTAACAATATTAATAGGCCAAATATCATTTCAGTAGGAGATTTGCTCGATTTCGTTGCAGTACAGAATTGGTAGTACGTGGCATTTTATCACATAAGATGAGATGCAAAGTAAATGGTGGCGTAGTTGAATACCCTAATCATTTTCCCTAATTACTCATCAAAGATGCATATTTGTAACAGTGAAATTGACTGCAACATCATGAAGCATGAAAAATGAAAAATGAAGTTACTGCTACAAAGTTATTTACAATTTTTTGGAGAGAAAGAGAGGCAGAGGAAGAAAGCCCAAAGACAAGGGATAAGATTGACAGGCTAGGATGCATGTTAGGGCCATTGAACAGGCCACAATGGCGTGCTGAGTGAATCCATGACGGGTGTGGGCCCCACCCCTCCAACTGTCTTAATTGATCCCCGCATCCCCTTTTCTGTCCCTCTCTCTCCCCCCTCTTCCTAGAGAGAGAAAACTAACCACCTAGGGTCCTCTCTCTTCCTAGAGAGAGATATTATAGGGAGGGAGGGAGGGGAGGGAGGGAGAGAGATCTCCAAAAGAAAACCTTTTCCTGGTTTCTAATTTTAATTTTCCTGTGGACACCTCTGATATGACCTCGACCTCACTTGAGGAGAGAGATGGATAAAACCATGCATGAATTTCGACAAAGATCTCAACTTCTCTTCTCTCTGGGTGTTTCCCTCATCTGGGTTCCTCTCTCTCTCTCTCTCTCTCTCTCTCTCTCTCTCTTGTTTTTCTTGGAGTGTGGAATTTTTCAGAGGAATCGATGGTGATAATTGTTTAGATTTAGAGTGATTGGGTCCCTTTCATCTTTCATCTCTTTGTTTTAATTTGACCCCTTCTCTCTTTATGAGCTCTGGTGGTTACCCTGTTGGATTTCCGCCGGCAATTTGCTGTTTTTCTTCGAAATCACAATCTTTAAAGCTGGGTTATTGAGAGCTTTTTCATAGTTTCTTCTAAATTCCCTCTTGTGATGTAAGCTTCTCTTTTGTGGATTCATTCTGACATCTGGGTATCTTGAATTTTGAGTAAAAATGGGCCTTTTATTGCAATCAATTGATGGAGTGATTGGAGAAATCATGAGCATTCATCGATCTCTGCCACCAAGGCCTAGTTTCGATGAGGTTGAAGCAGCCATGGCCGTGATTCGAAACGTGGAGAGAGAAGAACAGATGAGAGTTGAATCGATTTCGAAGCAGAAGAAGGGATTTGAGATCCCTGATGAGCTCTTCTTTGTTCTCCAAGAGATGCAGAAGGGTTTGGTCTACTTTGAGAGCAAAGAGCAGAAAAAGGAGGCTTTGAAACTGCTTGACCTTGAGAACATCCATAATCTGTTTGATGAAATGATTCGGAGAGCATCAAGATGTGTTCCTTCGAGCTCGAATGGATCTGCTCCTTCATTTTTTTCGAGCTCTGCTAGTGTTGCGACAGTGAGTAGTACGAGTGGGTTTGGTTCTGCTAGTGTCTATTACTCGGAGAACGAGGTTGCCAGAAACAGCGAGCGAGTCACTAGAGATGATAGCTATGTAAAGAGAGCAAAATCCACAATGTATGTTGATGGAAATGGTGCGGATAAGAATTTGTCGAGGGGCTTGTTCATGAATTCTAATATTACTCCTGCTGCAACTTCAGGTGAGTTTAGTCTTAGAGAAAATTTCTCATTGGTTGATTTATGTGTCCTTTCATTAATTTAGCTGACCATATTTTGTAAACCTGTGGTTGTTTTGCTTTATTTGACATACAAACCTACTTAATTTTAAAAAAAATCCACGCAGAAAGAAAGAGCGTGGGATCTTCTATTATTCAGTCAAATGTTATTCTGAACTTTTATAACTAACACCATTTGATTCTGCCAATCAATTACGTAGTAATTGCTCTTTTCATAAAAAGGATTATCCAGACAGTGAAGGCACTTAATTGTCAACGTTGATTAGTTAGCTGTTCTTGTTCTTTCAAGAATTTGGACATAACCTTTTCATTCGTATTTACTTTTGCCGAATAATAGGATACCATTATGATCGAAATAACTTGCGCTTTACCCCATTCGGAACCAAATTGCTTTAAGTTTACCTTAGTCACCCCCGTGATTGCTCCGAACCAAGCTCTTTATGTATAACTAGGTGTGCTTCAATCGGAAAACCATGGAGATAATTGAGGCAAATTTGGAGGAAATTGGTGTTAAGCTAGTGGGGCAAAGTGCAAGTGATTTATAAGTAATGTGTCATTCTTAGTTTCCAGTTGGCCAAAAGTAAACGGGTTTTTTTCTTGTAAAAGGGCCAAAAGACAACTGAAAGATAAGGCTTCCAACTTACTATTTTAAAAATAAATAAATGAAAGGAGTACTTATGTTTTATGGGTGTTTTCTGTCTTCTGCTTGACAAACGATATTCAATGGGTTTAGGAAAATGCATGGAAAATAATGTGCTAATATCATTTGAAATACAATTTTAGCTAGATGGGTAACAGTTTTCTATTTTCTTGCCATTCCTACTAGACTAACCATTTGCTTATGTATCGTTAAATGCAAGTTTTAGCTACATGGAAACCATTTCCCAGGTTCTGATAAATTCCTTAAAACATAAAAAGCAATATATATATATATATATATATATATATATATATATATATATATATATATATATGAGAATAATGGAGGAAAGAGGCCATAAGAGGGAATTTCCTCCTATGGCGTCGAAAATACACATACTCCATCGTGTTTTTCGACAATCGCACTCCATCATCTTCATCATTATCATCTAAGATGTGGGTACACCAAACTTGATGTGATTCTACAACTTTTTCACCGTTGATTTAGCAATGTAAAAAGTTCTATTGTTGGTAAACCGTTAACTTTGAACCCACTAATTCAACGGTAAAAAGGTTGTAGAATCACATGAACTTTGGTGTACCCATATCTTAGATGATAACGATGAAGATGATAAGTCCCGATCGTCGGAAAACACGATGTGGGGTGTATTTTTTCGACGCCATAGGAGGAAATTCCCTCCTATGGCATCTTTCCTCCATTATTCTCTCTCTCTCTCTCTCTCTCTCTATATATATATATATATATATATATATATATTAGCATCTCTTGGAATACTCTAGTTTCCAAGGCCTTGTTCACCGAAACAAGCAGATGAATGATTTATTGGAATTATATTGTAAACCATAATAATTCTTCACAGGATGAACTGACTGTTGTTTCAAATTTGTAAAGCATTGGCAGGAGAAGACAGCGAGAAACTAAGTCTTATAAGGCTTGCTTCTTTAATTGAAGTCTCATCAAAGAAAGGCACACAGGAACTAAACCTTCAAAACAAGCTTATGGATCAAATCAATTGGTTACCGGATTCAATCGGAAAGCTTTCCAGTCTAATCTCGCTCGATCTCTCAGAAAACAGAATCGTTGCTTTACCAACCACCATCTACAGCCTTGCCTCTTTAACAAAACTCGACCTTCATTCCAATCGTATTGCAGAACTTCCTGATTCAATTGGTGATCTCTTTAACTTGATATATCTAGACTTGAGGGCAAATCAATTAACATCGTTGCCTTCCACACTTGGTCGGTTATTGTGCCTCGAAGAGCTTGACTTGAGTTCCAACCATTTCTCCTCACTTCCCGATACGATCGGAAATCTCATCAGCTTGAAGAAATTAAATGTTGAAACAAATGATATTGAAGAACTCCCATATACTATTGGTAATTGTACAAATCTAGTCGAGCTACATGCGGATTATAATCGCTTGAAAGGACTTCCAGAAGCTGTTGGAAAACTGGAGTCTTTGGAGATTCTATCTGTTCGATATAATAATATTAAAGGATTACCGACCACAATGTCATCCCTCTCAAAACTAAAAGAAGTTGATGTGAGCTTTAATGAGCTTGAATTGGTTCCTGAGAGCTTATGCCTTGCTACAACGCTTGCCAAATTGAACATTGGAAATAATTTTGCGAATTTGCTCACCCTTCCGCGGTCTATTGGTAACCTTGAGATGCTAGAAGAGTTGGATATGAGCAATAATCAGATACGGGTCTTGCCTGATTCTTTTGGTATGCTGACTAATCTCCGTATTCTTCATGCTGAAGAGAACCCTTTGGTGGTGCCACCGAGGAATATAGCTGAAATGGGAGCTCAGGTAATCAGTTTGTTTTGCATAAGTAGTTCTCATGATAATGTTTGATTCCATGATAAGTGTTGAGAAAAGAAAGAATTTTACTCATCTTCTGTTTTTGTTCTTTGTTAAATGTTAAGGAAAAGAATAAAGCGAGCATCAGCTTTAACTAACTCTTACCAAAGTGGATGGCTACTATAGGAGATAGGAGTCGGAGGCTTAAGGTTTAAGGATTACTATCAAGGCCCCCAATGGTTTTGGAATTAAATTAGGATAACGTAAGTTTGTAGAGATAACTAAACATCAACTTTATCTTGTCCGGCTTACATTTTGAGTGTTGGGAGCCATGAAGGTATCTCAACGTAAATATTGAATACAAGAGTTGTCTGAACTCCATTCCAACTTCTTTTAATCACTATAAAGAAATAGAGTTAAGATAGCCAAACATCATATTAATTTCAGAATTATCTTATGAGTGGAGGTTAGAACCTTGCAAAGTATATTTAACAGTGATGTGCGTCCAGTTAAAAATAGCTCTGACTATCCTCACTCGAAAGCCAAAAAGTCCTAAAGGGACAAATACCCTAACCCCAAAAGGAGAGAAGCTGGGTTCCCCATCTTTACTCTCAAAATATGGTTTACTGCGCTTAAAGAAACTATTTTATGTTATTTTTCCCTTTTACTTTTGTCTTTCATTTGCTTTGTTTGAACTATCAAACCAAGAGGAAGCTACTTTTAGATCAGCTTTCCTCTCCTTTCACTTTCCATTGAACCAAACACTAATTAGAATTTACTTTTTAGCGGCGCGCATAACCATTTCTAGAGTAGTGGGCTGATCGCTTTGATCTTATTGTAGGCTGTTGTACAATACATGGCGGACTATGTTGCGAAAAGGGACATTAGGGCTCCAGTAAAGGGCAAGAAGACTTGGTGTCAAACTTGCTTTTTCTCGAGGCCTAACAAAAGGAAGAGTGAAGGCTGGGACTATGTAACCTGATCACTTAAAACTCCAGTAAGATAATTAAGGGTGTGTTTTGTAGCTTGTAGTTAGAAAATCTTCGCAATTTGCAACTACATGTAGATCCAAAGATCCAACAATAGTTGTTGCACAATATTCCTTTGTTTGGTTGAAATGCAGTTTTAACTACATGTTTTGCAAAGAATGAGTTTGGTTGACCGTAGTCGGAACACAATAACAATCTTTTGCTTTGTTTTCTTACACATGTAGGTGCAAAAAATGCTTAATTTTAGCGTAGTTGCAACCACATGTTTCTCAGCTCAAATTGGCGTTCCAAGTACATGCTAGAACAACTACTATTAACCAAACACATATTTGTGTTGCTCCAACTACACCCAGCCCTAATACATCGTTGAAATTTTCTAAGAAACCCATTATTTATGCTGTCCTAACTCTTTGTGAATGAAACTAACTTGCAGAGGATGCATCTCTTGTGAAGTTGGCGGGATGTGTGGTCATGCTGCAACAAAGTTTCGCTCGATTTATGATGAAAACCTCAAAGTATGTGGCTCTTATCTTTCTAAACAAGTCTCCTTTTTACTACACAAATTACCTCTGATCTGCTGTTTTACTATTATTTCTCATCTCTTGAACTTGAATGAATTTGTACCATCAGCTCCCCCGCGGCACATTTGTTTTCACATTTTATCCCTTTTCATTCTTTACACTGTCTTGTAGTTGAGCTTCTGTTGTAACATGGTGTACATGAACCTCTGAAGCAACAAGGAACTAGATTTATGCTTCTTACATTTGAAGTTAACAACTCATGTTCCCTTCTACAATGTGCATTGCAACTTCTATTGCCTTCTGTTTGAAATATGCTTGAATGGTTTCTTCTTCTTCTATTCCCATGATTGTGGTCACAAATTCCTACATTGGACTGTGTAACATTCCTTTAGCAAATAGTTTGCTCAAATTTCATGGTAATGTAAAATACTAATTACCGAGTCAAGCATCTTGGCTGACGGCAACGATGATGAACCAAGAAGCATGGGCACGACACCGACACCGACACGCTTCCATGCATGTGTGACATGATAGGAAAACCGACACATAGTTCAGAAAATGGAGACAATGACGCAGGCAGTGGTGCCTGCCCATGATTTTAAAGTTATTGGCCATTGAGTATACAGTTACAAAGTTGTTGCAAGTTTTTACAAATATAGTTACTTATTTTAACAGGAAAAGAAATTACCGCACTGATACCTGTGTTCCATAATTCAGATTTTTAATATTTTGGTTTCCATATTTGTTGCCTTGGGGATGTCCACGAGCTTAGTTCCCGAAGTGTGACCAAAATCAAATTTATAAAAATAGCCTGGGCACATAAAATTCTCTGATTGCTTGTCCAAAGAGCCAATATTTTTGTTTCCAAATTAAGAAAGTGGGTAAATTATAAAGAGAGATATGGGGATGCAGTCAACCGCTATCCCATCGCTACTCTCACGAGGATAAAACCTGGGTTTGTCTTATCCTAGGGTCGGTTCACGCAAGTGTGGCCATGGAGCTGTTTGACCTCAAATTCATTTATTTCATATGATAACTCATTTATTTCATATAATTTCAATTATAAAGACGTAGAGCGTGAAGGTGAGCACCATTCGACTATAAGTCCGCAAGTGGACAGATTGGGAACGACGGCTTTTGATATAAAAGATGATGAGGTCTGATACAGTACTGTATCAATTTACTTGAGAGGAAACGGAGTTTGAAGTGAATACTTGAGGTTTGTTGATCGATCGAATATTTGTGGTGCATTATGTATTGATCGATTGCATCCTGACTCTTTCAATCAGCTAACTGAAATAATATTACAAAAGAAATAGAGATGGTATCAAATGATTATTTTATTTGACGCTTGCAAATTATTTGGTTGTTGCATTATTTTTTTCCCCAAAGTCCAAATGTTGGTTATAACTAGTTGTATCTGTTGTGATTCATCGATCTTATACGCTAAATGACATTAATCATCACAACGGACTGCCGTAATAATTTATGTGGGGGCCTTTCCAACAAGACTGACTGGGGCCCAAGAAGCCCAACACATTCCCAACTGTAGAGCTAATGAGAATACCAAAATGCCCCTGTACAAACATTTGTTACAAGGACATTATCGCCATTTCATGTCTAGGTAGGCTAAAAGAATCATTCTAATGTTGTTATATAGATTCTCCATTGCCAACTAATTTCGTCTTTATAGCTTATACATGTTGTGTTATGTAGCAAGGTAGACTTTAGACCAAGGGGAGAGAATGGTTTCTAGTCATGGGATTTGTCTACCAAAAGTTGCCGAAAAACCACTGATGATACTCACAAGTGGTATTTCCTCAGATTATGACACGTGGCGGATGGCATGCCCCGAAGGCTACGGAGGTGGAATAAATGAGTTGCATTAGGGGCATTCCTAGGGATCTCGTCTCGAGAAAATGTCCAACCTTTCAGGAGACCTCTCTGAATGCTTTCCACCTTCACCTAGCAAACTACTAAGAGCTCGTCTCCGAGCTTCCTTGGTCTCCTTGCTCGTCTCCGAGCCATCTGCCAGGCCGAGCTTCCTCGGCCTCACTGCTCGTCTCCGAGCAATCTGACAGGCCGAGCTACCTTGGCTTCCCCAATCAACCGAGAGCGTGGAACCCAAGCGACACCGCAACGACTCCGTGTATCTCGCCAGGGCGAGATACACCGCCTCCCCACGTTCTGCGTTCCACGCTAGCGTGTCCCCCATTAATGGGCGTATCCCGCCATTAATGCGAGGATAACGGTAACTGACGGCGACGATCCCGCACCCGCTCGCTCCACGCGATCACTATATAAACCTCTCTCTCAGACGACTCAGGTAACTCGAAATCATTTCTAATACGCTGTTACTCTGCACTTATTCCCCGGCACTAACTTGATCGTCGGAGAGTCCTACGGTGGTCACCCAAACCGGGACTTCTTTTGCAGATAGCTCGGCGTCAACGCCAACCCATTGAGATCCACACGCTCAACAACTTCCAAACCAAATCTCAACCGTCAAAGACAACCATCACAGGATCGACGGAGGACAACATCTAGAGGAGATCGCATCCTCCATCAGTTGGCGCCGTCTATGGGAACACGCTTCAGAAGCTTCTCCACCCCTAAAGTTGATCTTCCGCCCTCGACCTGATGGTGAGCGACAACCGCGACGATCCAAATACGAGCCGCCACAACGGAGGCGGGAGCGGCTCGTCTCCTCCTCCTAACATGATCAACACCTTATCCACTCGGATAGACAGGCTCACATCGCTGGTGGATGCCCTCATCCGTGTTCAAGCGGCGGGCTCTACCCACCAAACCGCCGTTCCTCCTTCCCGGGATAACGACGTTCACAGAAGGACGGATGGGCACGCTTAAGCCCTCGATCTCACTCGTGCTCATCCCAGCGTCACCGAGCGCCGGCGTGCTGACTCCGGCCACCGTAACCCGCATGCGGCGATTGATTCCATGACCCGCTGGGCGCCAGACAGCTCCATGCCCCGATTCCAGGGAAGACGGGGCCGTCGTTCCGATACCCGCCGCGCGTTCTCTCGTCTGCTTCCGGGCATGACCGTCGCCCGCTTCCGGGCATGACCGTCGCTCCCACGCTCACCGGGACCACGCGAACAGCGAATGTCGGGACCACTCGAGGAGGGCCTCGCCCGAGAATTTGAGAAATTTGATAGAACGAAATCGGGGCCGCACCATCACACAGACCCGGAGCGGAGGTAGCCACCACTCTGACTGTGCGGAATTCTCGGGGTACCACCACTGACTTGAAGCCCTCGAAAAGAAAATCGAAGGCATATGACGGGACGTCCATTCATCCAGCGAAGGGGCCAGGTACTCCGCCGACTCACTAACAAAGCCCTTTACAGAAAAGCTGCTAGCCGAGCACGTCTCGTCCAGGAACAAGCCGCCCAAAGTGGCCCTCTTCGACGGGAAGTACGACCCGAAAAACCACTTGGACGCATTTACGGCAGGCATGAGCTTCCAAGATAACTCCCACGCAGCTCAATATCGAGCTTTTCCCGCCACCTTGATCCGAGCTGGCCGAGACCGGTTCCGGGGGATTACCCCGCGCTCTATCTCTACTTTTGAGGAGCTGGCAACCGAATTCCTCAGTCATTTCGTCAGTAACCGACGACAAAAGAAGACAGTCGACTACTTATTCACTGTCAAGAGCGGGGATAAGGAATCCTTCAAAGGGTATGTCACCCGCTTCTACAATGCCCTCCTGGAGGTACCCGAGCACCGCCACGAAACGGTCATGCGCTGAGGTCGGGTCTCAGGCACAAAGAGTGGCTCCGCTCTTTTGCATTGGCGCAACCTAAGACCATGGCCGAGTAAAAGCTTGGACTGAGCGGGAAATCCAACTCGAGTCAGAGGTGAACTCCAACCTGCCCAGAGGCGACCAAACCGACCAAAAGAAGAGGGGCAGGGAAGAGAAAAAGAAAGTCAATCGTCCAAAACCTTACTCCCCGAGGTTTCAGGAGTACACTCCTCTAAATATCTCTTAGACCGAGCTGTTAGAGGAAGCTAAGAGCGAGAGGTTCTTCAGGCTCCCGCCGGCTGCCCGAAGCACGGGAAAACGGCTCCGAGGCCCGTATTGTGCCTATCACCGAACGCAAGGACATCCTACCGAGAATTGTAAACAGTCGCGCGATTACATCGAAGAGCTGATCCACTCCGGTCACTTGGCAAAATACCTGCGAGACAAACGTCAAGCAGATAGGGGGCAAGCCGGCCAAATTAGAGTCGAAGAGCTGACAATAGGGCAGATCATGGTCGTCACCAACTGATCCAAGTCCGAGCAACGATGACGCCCGCCGAATCCGTTCATTTAATATAGGAGAGTTTAAATTAAATCATTGAATCTGTATTTTCTTTAATCATAAAGATTCTTGCTTCCCTGCAATCTGAACTGCTTCTCTCTGTTTCCATGCTATAACTTATTGCAGGGCCACCGAGTAGCTTCCTGCTCGGTCCATCCGCAGTGGGTAGCCTCCTGCCCTACAATGCAACGGATCTTAGTGAGGGCTTAGATCCCTGGCGTTATGGGGTAGGGAAGCTACTAGCCAGGGATAGCCGAGCAGGATAGCTGCTAGGCTGCCTCTTGTTGAGGGCTTAGATCCCTGGCGTTGTGGGGTAGGGAAGCTACCGGCCAGGGATAGCAGGGCGGGGTAGCCGCTCGGCTGCCTCTTATTGAGGGCTTAGATCCCTGGCATTGTCGGATAGGGAAGCTACCAGCCAGGGATAGCCGAGCAGGGTTGCTGCTGGGTTGCCTCCTGTTGAGGGCTTAGATCCCTGGCGTTGTGGGGGCAGGGAACCTACCAGCCAGGGATAGCCAGGCAGGGTAGCCGCTCGGCTGCCTCTTATTGAGGGCTTAGATCCCGGGCGTTGTGGGGTAGGGAAGCTACCAGCCAGGGATAGCCGAGCAGGGTAGCCGCTCGGCTGCCTCTTAGTGAGGTCTTAGATCCCTGGCGTTGTGGGGTAGGGAAGCTACGAGCCAGGGATAGCTGCTCGGCTGCCTCTTATTGAGGGCTTAGATCCCTGGCATTGTCGGGTAGGGAAGCTACCGGCCAGGGATAGCCGAGCGGGGTAACCGCTGGGCTGCCTCTCAGTGAGGGTTTAGCTCCATGAGAAAGGACCGAGCAGTGAAGCTGCTCGGTTGCCTCTTGGCGAGGTTCTGTCCGACCTTCCCAATGTGAGTACCGAGGAGTTGGACAGTCGCGGGAGACACGTGTCACGAAGGTGTGGTGAAGGCGAAGCGCCGGAGTAGCGTCGTTTCGGTTTCGCATGGGGAAGCGCGACGTTTGTCGCGTGGCGCCTGTGTTGCGGGTGAAACGGGCGACTGTTGGACTCCCAGGCGTTGTGGGCTATAAAACGGAGGGAGTGTTGATTACTCCTTTCCTCACACCCGAAAATCCAGAATGGAGGATTTACCTTTCACCATCCCCGATATCATAAACTTCGAGGATGTGTACTTCTACGACCAGTACTGCACTGATGACACGGTGCAGTTGGTGATAGGCCGCATCGAGGATCACTTCGGCCGATTGCTCCCCTGGCGCTCCCCCCTCCTTCAGCTGTTGATGTACTCCATCTGGAGGGCGTCGTCGAGGCTCTACAATCCCTTGTCCGAATAGCTGAAAGACGAGGCCGTTGGAAAGCTGAGGTCTCTGAGGCGTTTCGGCCTGATTTCTGCGAGTCGGCTAAATCGCTCGGAGGCGCTCGTCCTTGAGTGTTACCAGTTGAGGCACGATGCCGACGCTCGCGGGGGGAGTCGGAGGCAGAGGTTAGATGCCGCGAGGGCTCGGCTGGAGGAAATATACTCAGAGTACCACAAGCAGTGCTCTCTGCACCCTATTCCCCCGCTGTTGTAGTTATTCCCCCCTCTTTTTTTATGTACGGCTGAGAAGCCTATAGTACCCTTTGAATGAATAAGATTCTTTTTCTTTCGTTGCAATGCTTTATTGACCCCTTTTATTATATAAACAAAAAGATCTCAAGAAAGGCGTACATCGCTTTGGAAAGAAAATACATGCTAGTAGATGATCTTATTCGCGCAGCTTGAGCCCTTCGGATGTATGTTGGCAACTATGCCCGGCATAGGGCACCGAGCTTCGTGTGTACCAGACGTATCTTCGGCTGACACGACCATGATATGGCCGATGGTCAGCTCGGCGGGAGGGGGATACTGCTCCTGCTCACAATCAGCTTGCCGCCTGTCCTTCAAGTACGCTGTGAGATGCCCCGAACGGATGAGCTCCTCGATGTAGTCTCGGAGTTGTTTACAGCTCTCCGTGGAGTGGCCTAGCGACCTGTAGAAGCGCAGTAGGGGCCCTGGGTTCGCTTTGAGGCCATGCGCGAGATCGGGGGAAGCTTGAAGAACCCTTCGCCCTTAGCCTCTTCTAGTAGCACTGTCTGGGAGACGTTGAGCGGGGTGTATTCCTGAAACTTCGGGAGATAGGGTTTTGGCCGTTCTGGTCCCCTTCTCTCTTCTCTTGCCCTTTTCTTTTGGTCGCTTGCTCTGCCCGGGGGAGATTTGCGTTCACCTCGGATTCAAGCTGAACCTCACGCTCGGTCCAGGCCTTTACCTCGGCCATGGTCTTAGGTTGCGCTAATGCAAAGGAGCGTAACCACTCCTTGTGCCTAAGACCAGACCTTAGTGCTGTGATGACCGTTTCGTCCCGGTGCTTTGGGACCTCGAGAAGGGCATTGTAGAAGCGGGTGACGTATGCTTTGAACGTCTCTTTGTCCCTGCTCTTGATCGTGAAGAGATGGTCAACTGTGAGTTTTTGCCGCCTGTTCCTGACGAAGTGGCCGAGGAATTGGGTGGCCAGCTCGTCGAAGGTTGAGATCGAGCGTGGCTCGAGTCCTCGGAACCAGTCTCGTCCCGATCGGATGAGAGTGGTCGGGAAGGCTCGGCACTGGGCGGCATCGAAGTTGTCTTGGAAGCTCATTCCCGCGGTGAAAGCATCCAAGTGGTCCTTCGGGTCAGATTTGCCGTCTAAGAGTGAGACCTTCGGGGGCTTGTTGCGAGAGGAGACGTGTACGGCGAGCAGCTCCTCGGTGAACGGTTTGGTGAGCGAGTCGGCGGCGTACTTAGCCTCGTCGCTCGAGCAGTGACCTTCCCGATGCATACCCTCGATCTTCTTCTCGAGGGCGTCGAGTTGGCCGTGGTACCCCGACGATTCGGTGCATTCCGATCCCTGGCCTCTGCTGTTGGAGGCCTGCGTCTGGCCGTGGCCCCGGTTCCTCTCAATGAGGTTCCTTAGATCCCCCGGTGACGTAGTCTTCGAGCCGTCGTAGCGAGTCCCGTTTGCGCGACCCCGTCGAGGGAGGGGGTGTCGGTCATGCCTAGTAACAGGCGAGCTGACCGACATCTCTTCGGGAGGGACAGGTGCGCGAAGGATCTCGGGGCGAGGTGCTCTGGCGACGGACATCGGCGTGAAACTGTGGGGCGCCCAGCGGGTCTCAGAACGTATTGGCCCGGGAGATCTGCGACCGTGGGAGGTAGGGAGGCGGTGGTCGGCAGCGCCGACGCAAACGGAGTCTTCTCTCTCCCGGTAGGGGTCCCGGTCCCGAGGCGGGGGTGCGGCAACTTTGGGGTCTTGCTGTCACGACCCGAAATATTAGCTCGTGACCAGCACTTGAATCACGCAACGTCTAAAGGCATAACGAAATTCAAGTAAGCTGAAACCCGGAAATCTAAACCTTTTAAGAAAAATAAAGGAGGTGAGGTTTTGAAATAAAGGTATAATGAAATCAAGTTTTCTTAATGCATAGAGAAAAAACATGAATGATGCAAGTGAAATTTACTAGTTTGAAAACATGTTTCGCCTTTAAAAAAAATTTTGGCAGAACCTCATTTGTATATTTTGATCCAAAACCATAAATACAATATGATAATAAAGGCATCCCCATGCGGGAGTTAGCTCTTCGCCAAACGGCGGATCACAACTACGCAATACAGTAAAAATAAGTATACGACGCCCCACGGCGAAGTTCACCACAGAAGATAAATAAATAAGCAAGACATCAAACCACAAGTAGCGAAAAACCCCTCGCTCTAAGTCTCGCAACCACAATCTCACTAAGTCTCATTACTTATACAATTCACTAATTTGATTGATGGAGTTTACTAGATACAATATGGAAATATAGATACAAGAGTGGGTACGATACAAATGTCCCATCTACCAATGCAAAACACCCAAATGCAGCTGTGTGCCAGCTAAGCCGCTACTGATCCGTGCGGTCAACCTGCAAGAACTGTGGCACAATGGGGGTGAGTTGCCAACCCGTGAGTAGAAAAATATCAACAGATAGAAATCGAATAAACGACGACTCCTAGGTCAACTATATCATAAAGGTAATACTATGATATCTAAGGTGACCGGGTCTGTATATGTGCTAACAAGGTAGTCAATACCTATATGCATGCGGATAACGTCCAACAGTAATAATCAATGCATGTGGATCTCGTCCACCCATATAATCAATGTATGTATGCACGTGGATCTCGTCCACCCGTATAATCAATGTATGTATGCACGTGGATCTCGTCCATCTATAAAATCAATGTTTGTATACACGTAAATATCATGAAAAGAGTGTGCATGAAAGTATGAGGATATATATATCAACGGTGTCCCTCTCGACACATCAAAATCATGGAACCTGAGTGCCTAGCATCGACACTCGAAAACATCATGAAAACCGTGCCCAGTATCGGCACGTAAATCCTCATATATCGAGCTCCGTCAGTCTGGATCGGCCCACGGGCTCCGTCAGTCCGGATCGGCCCATATCATCTCTCGACTCCGGTCGGTATCCTTCGGATATCCGCCGAGCCCAAATACTATCACCGGTAGGTAGTAGTCCCTCTGCCAGGCTCACCGTCTATTGCATAGCGATCCGTTCTCGTCCCGGGGTACCATACCGGGTTCACCATGTACCCGCAATCGGCATCATCCGCCTCCTCGAATCGGGTTTCACATGTCACGCGTCTCAGAACCGAGAAAACGCATGGTGGACGCACTGAAATATCATATCAAGAGAAACCGGGTTTTTTAAACATATAATCTCTTTTTAAAATGTCCACGGTTCTCAAATCCAGAAATCTCATGAAAACAGCATATCTCAATTTATAAAATCATATAGCATGATGTATGCGACATATAATAGAAATGTAAGCATATTCGTATATCGTGCAACATGGAACAGTGATATGACATATTAAGGGAAAGCCGCTCTTTCAAATGATTTCCAGTTTTTAAAATATAACATGCGGTTCCCAATTTCCCAAGTAAAACCAGTTATTTATATAGGTACAATATGTATATACGCAAGTATAGATATACCAATGTATGTGTGCACAAATATGGATATACAATGGGTATGTGCACAAGTATGGATGTATAAATGTATAAGTGCACCAATATGGATATACAAATGTGTATGTGCGCAAATATGGATGTATCAATGTATATGTGCACCAATATGGATATACAATGTGTATGTGCACAAGTATGGATGTATCAATGTATGTGTGCATCAATATGGATATACAAATGTGTATATGCGCAAGTAGGTTATGCGAAGAGTCATATCATGATGCAGCCATCCTACTGTGTAGTGACATGGCAATTATCGATGATGAAGTGTGTGAGCCTACAATTAGTGTACGTGTAACATACGCATCATCGATAATGGTGCAGGTGTACTAGCACAAGTATAAG
This sequence comes from Agapanthus africanus, assembly GCA_030015575.1. Classification (NCBI taxonomy): domain Eukaryota; kingdom Viridiplantae; phylum Streptophyta; class Magnoliopsida; order Asparagales; family Amaryllidaceae; genus Agapanthus; species Agapanthus africanus. Next base: position 421,911,064 of record CM057351.1, read on the forward strand.
TAATGCGATGCGAATAACATGAATGCAGCATAAGATAAATCATATGCAAATGCTGACGAGTATACGTATCTAACATGATCGAGTCGGTGAATCAATCTATCGGCATCCAGCCACACAAAGTCACGTACGGTATAATCCATCGTACGGCATCCTCTAGTCAAGGGTATGGATCAATCATCAAGTCAAACTCATCACGCACGGAAAATCATCGTAAGGCGACTTTAAGCTAAAAGGGATCCTAGCATCCTATAAGACAATGAGGGTACGGTCTAATATCACGTACGACCTATCATCTACGATTCACAACATTCTATATATGTATATATATCTATGTACCTATGTCCCGGTTCACATCCGCAATAATCTCATATTAGGGGACCGGCAGGGTATAAATCATCTCGATCGACTCGCATCCATATACCATCATATCATCATATTATTATATCCGTCTTATATTCTTTCATCGCATTTATATCTCACATCAAGTCGAGTTTACATAAACATTCTATCTCTACTATAAGTATAAATATCTAATCTAACATACACATCCTAACCATACAATCAGATTTTTAAAGAAGCGAATCGTAGTTTTGAAAATAGGGGTTACGGTGTTTTTAAGGAAAAGATATCATTTGCAAATCCGTAACATCCCTCAAGGTATATATTTAAAAGATACATACGATTCTTCGGTTTTAGAAAAGGTATGGTTCGGATGACAAATCTACATTGACTATCTGGTCCTACAGTACCCTAAATAGCAATATCGACAAACGTCATCCTCAAATTCCGTCATCCTATAATAGTCGTAGAATATCACTTCTAACTATCCTCTAGTTTCTAATATGGTTTCATATCTATCTTCATTCTAACCCTAGTTTCCTAATCTAGGTTTCCTTAACCATATTCTATAAGTCGGTTTTCCATCATAACATTGCGGGGGTGCTATACGTCATCCACCCGACTTCCCCCTGTGGATATAGATCCACTCACCTTGGTCTTCGCTTGCCGAAGTCGATGACGCCACGCTCCGTCGCCTTGGAATCCACGCGAAGGTACCTACAATAACAACACACATCGCAACGCTATTAAAATCAAGTTCTGAAATCCAAAACGGCACGCGTCTTGCTCGTAGGTTAGAACTTATAGCATACGCGTACAAAATCAACCAAACAACCCTTGTTGTCGATGTACAAACACGTGACAACCAAATACAAATCCAAATATCAAAACTAAACATTTAAAAATACGGAAACATAGCCAAAAACTACACTAAAGTGCTCCAGATTTTGATTCAGGCCAAAAGGAGTTGAACAAACAAGTTTAGGGTGTTGTATATGATGTATATGAGCTACTGGACCAACCCCGACACCCTATGTCACCATGTGGCTGGCCACATCATCAAAAAAACCGGCCTCTTCTGGTCCCCCTTCTCAGGTTGGGTCCGTCTCATCAAGGTGGTCTCCTAGTACCCTAATTTGGTCCTTAGAGTTGTTTTCTACTCTCAAAAATCCCCCTGGTTGCTCCAGATTTCCCTGCACACCCTAAATTCTCACAAACCGACATGAACTCAAATCCCAAATCCGTATTTTGGTTTCCCATACTAAATCTCAGGTCCTGCACAGCCACAAGAGTTCCCTAAAACCATCTTTAACCCTAAACCTTCTTTAAGGATTTCTATCTCCACAACCACCTAACCAATCCAACTTCTAATTTATCTAAAATACAAGAAAACTAAAACTAAGTGGAAATGATTATACCTCATTGATGAACTCAAGAGAACCCTAGTAGTCCCAATGTTGCCAAAATTCCACTTTGTTTGGTTCAATGTGTAGAGGGTGAAGAGAGGGTCAACTTTTGTGAAAGGGGTTTAGGGTTTTGATGGAGTTTTTGAGGTGGATCTTGGGGTTGATGGTGGAGGGAAGTGAGGTTGAAGGAGATGAGAAGAAGATGAAGAAAATAATGGGGGTGAACTATAAATGGCAGCCCCCCCTCTCTCCTCACTTATTCTAACCCTCTCTCTCACTTTATTACCCTTTTACCCTTTCTCTTTTTAACCCTTTTATTTAAATTTAAAACCCAAGTCACAAAATACCCAAAATAACACAAGAACACAACATCAAATCAAAAACATAACATGACATGGTGCACTGGCCACGAGAAACTGTAGAAACGCGGATTTGGCTTAATCGCGATTAGCAGTGCACTAATCGGGTTTTTATCGAAACTGCGTGTAATAAATTTTAAAAATGTCAAATCCTTTAAATATATTATTAAATGAATAAATCATTTTAATTTCCAATTATTTCACAATTATTGGTATATATTTATACCATTTTTCGAAAACCCCAATTTCGCAAATCGGGCAGTTTTCGAAAAATATATTATTTTAATATTAAATTTCAAAAATAATATTTTATATTTTCTGAAATGTTATACTTACCCTGCCGTTTGGACGCGGATGAGCACCTCGACGAAGGACGTGAGTCGGTCTATTCGGCCGGCAAGGACGCTGATGGCATTCGGTCGAGGAGGTTCATCCGCGCCTCCGTTGAGGAGGAGGCAGCGGCTAGTGCTAGGATCGTCGTGATGATCGTTCGCTATTGGACTGAGATCGGAAGATCAACTTTTATTTTTGTGGAATCAAGGTTTCCCACAGACGGCGCCAGCTGACACGACCTGGGTCGCGCCAAGATGTTACCTTTTGTTGATCTGCTGATGGCGGCGATGGATAGCTGAGATTGGATCTGAAGGCTGGCTCCTGAAACGTGTGGATCTCAATGGGTTTGAGGTTGGTTGTCGCCGAGCTACCTGCAAGGAAGTCCCGTGGTGGTTGTACCACCGAGGACCCTCTGACGATCAAGTTAAAGAGGAAATCCGAGCAGAGTAACGGCTTAGTGGAGTAAAAATGGCTTACTTGAACCGTCTGAAGAAGGGGTTTATATAGCGGTGGCAGCAGGCAGGGCAGGCGCGAGAATCACGCCGGCCGTTACGCTCCCAACGTCACGCTCGCATGATGAGCGGGGTCTCCCATTAATGGCGAGATAACCTCGTTAATGGGGGATCGTGATGGCGTGGAACGTGGGATGTGGCCGGCGGATATCTCGCGCATGGCGAGATTCGCGGGATGGCGGTTGCGCCTGTGAGCGGTACAGTTGGTCGGTCGATGAGACCGAGGAAGATGATCTCGGCGGGAGAGCTCGTGGACGAGCGGGAGAGCCGAGGCATCTTGGTTCTGCGGTAGCCCGGAGACGAGCTGTGAGGCCGAGGAGGCCAATTGTGCTGGGGGTCGGAGACGAGCCAGCTTTGTTTGTCGGACGGGCATGGGAGTGGTCTGGTCGGCCACTGTAGGCCCTTTCTTGCGGGCTCTGGGACACGTCATCTGACACGTGTCATGATCTGGGAGATCACCGATATTGAGCATCATCAGAGTCATAGACATAAGAAAATAATAATGGTTACAATATCATTTTTGAGATTTTATATCTTGGAAATATTTCATAGCAGCTATAATGTGTTTGGTTTGGTGTTAGAAATTAGAATAGAGAAGGATGTGGTATAATATATGTAGAAGTTGTTAGTTTTTTTTTTTATTATATACTAAAGATGGCGGGACTAGGTTTTGTTACCCGGTGAAGATCCGAAATAAACCTTTTTGCGATCTGCATGTGGTTCAATCCCGGATGCATCATGCTAAAGCCTGCACATTTTGACCTACTGGCCCAACAGAATATTTCATTCAAATGTGTTTTTGTTACTTCATCCGATGGTAGGCTAATTCAAAACTTAGTCCATTATGTATCTTTAGCTCGCAACATAATGTCTCTCGGCATAAGTTTAAAACCAAATACTACCTACTCTGCAGCGGCAATATAAGATTACTTGACCTCCTATTTATATCTACATTTATAATTTTAGAGATAAATTATGGCCAAAACCACATTGAAGGTAGAAATATTGAAGTCATTAAACGGTTGGAGTAGTTGATTTAATCTTTTTTCCAGCCGAAAATTCTCACGGGTTCCCCTGACCAGACCGTGTATAATTTTATTGAAAATCTGCCACTGTTTGAGGGGTGTTTGAGGGGTGCATATACCAGGTCTCGAAAAAGAGAATTAACAGTTCTCTCCTCCTAGTAAAATACATAAAACCACAAAACCCAATTATCTAGTTCTAATTCTTGGAATCTTTGTCAAATCAAGAAGATTAAGTTGATGCATCTCCTGAAGAATTTCATTACAATTGATTTCATGATTACTAAAAGTTGTAATAGAAAGATTGGCCATTCAATCAGCCAAAGCAATTTTTTTTCCTGAAAATATGAGATATACCACCATCAAACTTGATCATGGTATGTTTAATTAGCCCGATATGCTTTATGTATCGCCAATGAATGCTGAAAATTCCATGCATAGCCAAGATAGATATCAAAGAATACGACTCTAATTCTACTTTCCAAATGTTGATTTTAAAACTTCCGTAATTATGGTCAAAACTCATAAAAGATAGACGTCATATATTTTAGAAATTAAACCTGGTAAAATACTGTTAAGTTTTTGAAATGAGAAGAAGAAAAAATTGGAAACAACAATTTGAATACATAATAGATCGAGCCTTTAGAAATTAGTTCTCTACTTGATCACAAAAAGAATATTCCCTTGGTTAATTCTCTTGACTTGAGAGAGCATCAAATAGGACAAATGGACGGCGGAATTTTACTACCAACTCCTTTTATTAAATTTAAGTTTTCATTTTTTATCCAAATCAAATTTGGTTTGTTATAAATAAAATAAAATAAAATAAAAATTTACAGAGTGTTGTCGGTAGAGGCAAACGTAGTTGAGGAGGTGTTTTAAGAGAAGTGGACCTCGGAACCGACAATGGGTCCCACCTCCCTCCCCAAGTTTTTCTCACGTTTCTCTCATGAGAAATTTGATAATTGGGTGCAATTTCTCGTTTTATTATTGCTTGACATAAATTTGAAAGCAAGGACAAATGCAAATTTTGATCCTTTTGAAAGTTGCATTTTTTAATTTGATAGAGAAAAGATACGATTTTAAGTATAAGGTGGTTCCTATAGCAAATAATAATGTACAATAAGAAACATTGGAGCAAGCTTGACTTGACCGAACACAACATATTACATACACACAGTTACAAATAATAGTGTTATGGTAACATGAGGGACGGTCCATGATACAAATATCGTCCTCTTTTATTGTTTCACTAGCTATAAAACTACCTTTAATTAGCACATCCTGGTTATCTCCATCCTCGAAATCTAAATTGCTTCGTGCGTCTTAAAATATGTATATATCTAACGCCCGGCCCCTCCATTAATTGGCACCGAAATTGATTCCACATTACAGTAAAAAAAAAGTTCCAAATTTTGTATTGTTCAATCGATTGTATGATATGCAAGGGTGTCAAACCTTAACTAATGGTTGGAATGAAGAGGTCTTTTTAAATAAATTAAAGTCTATTCCAACAATACCTACCAAATGAAATGTAATTGCCATTCTAATAAATCAAAGACCATGCCACCACAACTAATTTGAGCTTAAGATGGTGTGAAGTTACACAAGACCTCCCCATAAACCCTCAATTATTATCTAACAAGAAAAAGAAGGAAAAAAAAACCTTTAATTTTCTTTGAGAACTCAAGACTATGTATGTATCCTATGTATCCTGGGTTAATTACTAAATAATAACCCAGTATTTCATCTACCTTCTACTAATATACCTTATTGTTTTTTCGCTGCACTTTTATGTCCTAAAGTACAAAGTTGCATGAACAGAACCGACTCGAATATTCAAACGGCTAGTTAACAGAGGGAGTAAAATATCAACGGTTTGTACTTTAGGGTATATAAATGCAGCAAAAAAATAATAAGACATATAAATGCAAAATAGTTGAAACATTGAGATATTATTTAGCCATTAACCCATGTATCTTCTCATGAGATACGATGTGGACATGCCACCTTTTGAGAAATTGGCAAATTCATATTGCTTGCGGCCCGCAACAAAATTAAACCCTAATACGATAGATATATATATATATATATATATATATATATATATATATATAAAAGAATAACGGAGAAAAGAGGCCATACGAGGGGATTTCTTTATATGGCGTCGAAAAAATACAATCCTCACCCTTTTTTCTGACGATTGGTATTCATCATTATCATCGTTATCATCTAAGATATGCATACATCAAATTTCATGTGATTCCACTACATTTTCGCCGTTGAATTAGCAATGTAAAAAGTTCTATTATCGGTAAACCATTAATTTTGCATCAACTAAATCAACGGTGAGAAAATGGTACAATCACATGAAATTTGGTGTATCCATATCTTAGATAATAAAGATAGATGTGATGCATGTCGATCGTCGAAAAAAATCACCGAGGATGCATTTTTCCGACGCCATAGGAGTAAATCACCTCATATGGCAGTTTTCCTCCGTTAACGCCCCTATGTATGTATGTATGTATGTATAACAACACTTCATGGACCCCATTCCACCCCATGCACACGTTAAACCAGCCTGTCCAATTGCTAGTTTCTTCTCTTAACCTACAACAATAAGAAAGCAAGAATGAAGAAGGAGCTAGCTAACTCATCTCGATCTCTTCCTTGCCTTTAGATCTCAACTATAATCAAATCATCACGGGCTCCTTCATTGAGACGATCCAAAAGAGAAAATTTCTCCCTACAATGCCTTACAAAGATGATCTCCCGATATCTCAATCATCAAACCCTAAAGAGACCCACTTGATTGGATTGAGGAAGAGGATCTCCTCCTTCTCAATCAAGATCCAACCTTTGTCAAGCGCTTCATCTGCATGGGCTTTTAGGAAGTCCAAGTCCATGCCGTCCCTCGGAGAATTCGCCGGCGGGCCGTTGCGAAGATGGTGGGATTGGAGCTTGGGTTGGATCCTATCAAGAAAGCTTGCATTTGCCAAGGATCTTGAGATGAATGAAGAGGAGCGAGAAGTGCTTGGTTGCAATAGTAAAGGGAGTTTGATGCACGTATTTTACAAAGCGCGGTCGGAGATTAGGAAGCTCGTTCGGTCGGAGACGTTGCCGACTAGTAATCAGGGGTTTAGGTATGATTCATTCAGTTATGAGCAAAATTTTGGTGATGGGGTCAAGGGAGGTGTGAATTAGTAATTTGAGTGGATACTAGAGTTATGTGGTTAATTATGCTTAATTGATATGTTCATTTGTTTTAAGTTCTTGTTATTTTTTCTGCTTATTGAAGAACATGCATGAAAGGTTCGCTTGGTTCTATATATATTAAATAAGAGAAGAAGTGGAGAAGAATTTATGGGCTAAATTAAATTGGGGATGGGTTTGGGTGAGCAAGATTAATTAGACCTATGGATCATATGTTATTATTTTATTTTATTTTATTTTTAATTTTGTTCATTTCTTCTGTTTTTTTTTGTTTATTTTTTTAAGTAAGTTGAGCAAATTTGACGATGTAAATGTTGGATGTTGTAACGATTTGTAATTTGAAGAATTGATTTATATCCATTCTAGCTCTTCCTTCTCTCAAATTATATATGCAATTTTGTTTCTTTTTTTAAAACAGATATATAGATTACCATATTAATTTTTTCCGCATGAATCAGCTTAATCTCACCATATTATTAGAAGAATAAAAGAAATTGAATATAGGTTAAATTGCAATATAATGCAGATTATGATAAGTGATCGTGTTAAAAATATATATAGTCCATGAAGACAAAATGTATAAATAATTTGGGAAGCTAATTAAGCCAAAAGTGCACCAAAAAAAAAAGATTTTATTTTTTATTATTATTTTCTTGCAATTTTCCTGAAAATAAAAATTTGTATAGGAATCCAAGAGCAAAGCAATAATTGTTTGGGTGAATGAGAGGTTGGTGTGTGCGTGTAGTATTCTTAGATGCTCCATTGCTGTCGGTGCAGCTGGAACCTGCTGTCAACACGGTCCACACTTCTGTTTTACCTCGAAGGATTAGTATTTATTTATTAAAAGGACCCGTGCATTTGCACGGTCACGAAAGTCCAAAGTTTTAAAAAAATTATTGTAACATAATTTGTAAGTTATAGAACTCCTATTTATGATCATTATATGTAAAATATACTTCGACATTTGTAAGTTATTGTTATATTTTGACATTTTTCAATAGTGGAGGGTGTTTTTCGTCAACCCATTGAGATGGGAATACGCGTCGCTTGTCAGGCGCATTACAGATTTCCCCTGTCTAGAATAAGCGGGGGTTTATTGATTGTGTGGATCCGAATCTCCGGCAGTCGTGAACTAACATGCCGTTAATTACCTCTCGTCTTTGGAGCGAGAGATCCTCCGACTGACGGGTCAAACATGTCATGCGAACTCAATATGCAATGTGCGTGTGTTGTGCATTGAGGGGTTTTGTATATATCGTGAGCTTCGCAAAGTTTACGGGGTCCCGCTACCCGGATAGCGGGCTGGAAGTCAAGAGGGCCAGCAGCGCCATTAGAAATTTTCCTAACGGGGGTGTATTTTGAGTGTGGGATAGTGTGGGAAAAAGTAGGACAAAGAGCGTCTTAAAGACGCTGGGGAACTGGGGGCTGGGTGCTTGAGCACGAGCGTCTCACGCGTCCAGCACGTGGGCGCCGGACGCTTGGGCGCTGGCGGAAAGAAGGGGTGGCTTTTAGCCGCGGAAACAAGAGTTAACTTCGAAAAAGAGTTTTTTATTTATGGAGTTAAACTCCGACAGATTTTGAATGGAGTTGAACTCCTCCTAAAAAAAGGTTTGATTTATGAAGTTAAACTCCAACAGATCTTGAATGGAGTTCAACTCTTAAAAATCTTTGGGATGATCAAACGAGACCCCTTTCTTCTTCATTTTAGTCCTGGATTTTCTTCCGAGCCTTGAATCTTCCCAATGTGGGATTTTTGGAGATGGGTCTCTTTCTTCCTCCTCTTCTGTTTGCCGGATCTTGGAGAAAAAGGGATGAGATTTAAAAATCTCCCCCTTTTGAGATCTGATGGATGATTTGAGTTCCCCTTCAAGGGTTTGATGGTGAAAAACTGTTTATTTTTGAAAAAGGAAAATTGAAACTCTTGATTTAATTAAAAAACGGAAGAAGGTTTAGAATCTTAAGAAGGGAGAAGGAAACACAAAACCCTAATTTTTAAGAGAAAGAAAAAGCTATCCTTGATTTTTTCATCACGTTGACTTTATAGGCAACACACTTTACATATAGCCTCTTGGGTTTTGCCAAATGGCACTTGTGTCACCCTATGCCTTATGTGCTTATTTCTTTTTTGCACATAAGCTATGGGGTTTATAAAATTTTGGTTTTCTGCCAACTTTACATATATTTATTTCTAAAAATTACATTTAGACTAATTTATTGCCTCCTTTTTGGTATGGAGCCGGCCCCTTCCATGCTTAGTCTTGACTTGGGCTTGGGCTCGGGCCCACTTGACTTAGGGTTGATCTTGGTTTTGACTTGGTCGACTGAGGTGTAGTTTTTGACCTCAACAAATAATTTTTCTATAATTTTAGTGCTATACTGTACAAAAATCGTCAAATTTATTTTAATCTTTCAAAGAAAAATTCTGCATTTTTTCAATATTTTTCTTGCTGTAGCATATGAGAATCATGCAATATAAAAAAAAAATCCCAGAACTTTTTCCTTCAAACGTTCAACATTTTACATGTTATAGCACATGAAACTTGTGAAATTAAAACAATCTCAAATTTCTATTTCCTTCAAATACCTAATATTTTGCTTTCTGTAACACAAAAAAGTAATGAAATGATTTTTAAAAAATATAATTTTTGTTTTTTTTTTGGTTTTTTCAATAATTTCCATAATATATCACATGAAGTAAATTTTTCTGTCTTGATTTTTTTTAATATTTTGTATGCTTATAGCACATGATAATTGTGAAATTTACAAAAATCATAAAAATATTTGTTTTCTTCAAATTCATAACAGTTTGCATGCTTCCACACGAAAATTGCATAATTTTCAAAATTCTCAAAACTTTTCTTATTTTTCGGTTCTTCAATATTTCGCTTGATATAAATATAATACACGAACATTGCGAAATTTTAAAATATAAAAAAAAATCAATTTTCTTCAGTTTTTCAATATTTTGTATGCTCCAGAAATATAGCACACGAAAATCATGAAATTTATATAAATCCCAAAATTTCTTATGTTGTTCGATTTAAAATCTTTTGCTTGATATAGCACATAGCAATCGCGATATCTTCAAATATCCCGGCAATTTTTAATATTCTGCATGTTATCTAAGAAAATCGCAATTTTTTTTAAATTTAAAAAAGTTTTATTCTCTTCAAATTTTTCGTATTAGCATACGAAATTGGCGAAATTTTCCAAAATTTCAATATATTCTATTTTATTTGGTTTTTCAGTATTTAGCATGCTATTTTTTTTATAAGAAGAGCAAGGTTCCAAATTGGAGCACAACCCATAAAATATTTTATTAAAAACAATTAAATATTTAGCATGCTATATAACACACAAAGATCGTAAATATTTCAAAACTTATCAAATTTTATATTTTCTTCCTTTTCCAAATTTTAAGAAATCTCATTTTCTCGGTTCTATAATTCTGTATGCTATATATATATGTAACACATGAAATTTTCAAAATATCTCAAAATTTTTCATTTTTAATATTTTGCTTGCTATAATGAAAACATATAATTTTCAGAAATCTCAAAAATTTTATGTGTTCTTCATTTTTTCAGTATTTTGCATTGTATAACATATAAAAAATTGCCAAGTTTTCATATATATATATATATATATATAATTATTTTGCATGCTATATAGCACATAAAAATAATAAAATTTCAAAAATCTCGAAATTATTTTTTGTTTTCCGTTTTTCAATATGTTTCTTACTCATACTATTGACGAATCTCTAACCATCAAGGAGATAAAAATCTATGTGAAATAATAAAAGCAAACGCTGCCGATTGCTGCTAATTACCTATCTAAACAAAGAATTCCGGTCTGGATGACTGGGTACTCCTGGCAATATATGAAAATGATGAATTTATAAATTTCTCCTTTTTTTTTCAAATTTCTATTATTTTGCACGCTGAATACATGAATATCGTGAAAACTTCAAAATCTAAAAAAATTGAGTTTTTTTATTTTTAAAATTTCGCTTGTTATAGTTTGTGAAAATAGAAAAATCTTCAAAAATAGTATAAGAATTTTCTGTTTTCTTATGTTTTTCAATAATTTTTTAGTTATAGTATACAAAAACCACAAAATTTTCAAAAATCTCAATATTTTCTTTGTTCTTCCATTTGTTTCTATTTTATGTACAAAAGATCAATAAAATCAAAATATCTAAATATTTTCTGGTTTCATTAATTTGTTTATTATTTATGCATGTTAAAGCAAAAGAAATTATCAAAATTTTTAAAAGTCTCAAATTAATTTTCAGTTTCCTTCAAAATTCTAATATTTTACTCATATAAATATAGTGAAATTTTCAAAAGCCAACATATTTTTCATTTTCTTCCATTCTTCTATATTTTATATGTTGTAGATGAAGAAAATAACAAAATTTTCAAAATCTTAATGTTTTATTTGCTTCTTTCATTTGTTTAATATTTATGTACGTTATAACACACGAAAATCGTAAAATTTTCAAAAACGTCAAAATTTCTGTCTTCTTCGAAACTCTAATATATTATTCACATGAACAATAGCGAATTTTTCAAAATCTTAATATTTTCTGTTTTCTTTTTTTCTTTCTTTTATATTTTACATGTTAGATTAAGAAAATCACAAAAAAATTAAAATGCGATTTTTTTTTGATTTTTTTCATATGTTCAATATTTATACATGCTAACGCATGAAAATCGCGAAATTTCCAGAAGTCTCAAATTTTTATGTCCTTTAGAATTCTAATATTTTACTCATATGAAAATAGTGAATTTTTTAGAAGTCTCGATTTTTTTTGGTTTCTTCCGTTCTTTTATGTTTTATATGCATGGTATAGATCAAGAAAATAAAAAAAAATTGAAAATCTTAAATTCTTTTTTTTCTTTCAGTTGTCTAATATTTATTTATATTATAGCATATAGAAATCGTAGAATTTTCAAAAATTTCAAATTTTTTGTTTTCTTCAGAACTTTAACACTAACATGAACAATAGCGAAATTTTCAAAAGTTTCAATATTTTCTGTTTTATTTCGTTCTTTTGTATTTTACATGTTAGATTATGAAAATCATAAAAAAAAATTAAAATGTATTTTTTTTTTGATTTTTTCATATGTTCAATATTTATGCATGATATAGCGTACGAAAGTCACAAAATTTTCAAAAGCTTAAAATTTTTCCGAAGTTTCAAAAGTTTCAAATTTACAGTTTCCTTCAAAATTCTACTCATATTTTACTCATATGAAAATAGCGAATTTTTCAAAAGTTTTAATATTTTCCGTTTTCTTCTGTTCTTCGATATTTTACATGCTATAGATTAATAAAATCACAAAATCTCAATATCTTAAATTCTATTTTATTTCTTTCATTTGTTTGATATTTATGTATGTTATAGCACACAAAAATTGTAAAATTTTTAAAAATATCGAATATTCCGTTTTCTTCAAAACTTTGATATATTGCTCAATGAATAGTAACGAATTTTTGAAAAGTCTTAATATTTTCTGCTTTCTTTCGTTCTGCTATAATTTACATGCTAGATTTAGAAAATCACAAAAAAATTAAAATATCAAAATTTTCTGATTTTTGCATATGTTCAATATTTATGCAAGATATAGCGTATGAAAGTCACAAAATTTTCAAAAGCTTAAAATTTTTCAGTCTCCTTTAAGATTCTAATATTTTACTCATATGAAAATAGGGAAGTTTTCAAAACTGTTTTGTCACGATCCGAAAGTACGGAACGTGAGCGGCACTTAGAGTACGAAGCGTCTAGAGGCGCAACGTAACCTAAGTAAGCCGAAACTCAGAAATCAAAACCATAAAAGAAGAAGAAGTAAAGAAAAACATGTAGAAAACAAGTTTAAAAGCATCATCCAATTTTCTCAAAAATTTCGGCAGAGTCTCCTTTGTAAAAACTGGCCCCAAACGGATACAACAAGTATAATATACACAAACAATAAAAAAAAAAGCATCCCCAAACGGGAGCTAGCTCTATGCCAAAAGGCGGAAACAACCACACAAATGCACAATAGTATACAACGCCAAAGGGCGAGCTTCAAAACTTAAAAGAAAACAAAACCACCAGATATCATAATAATACAAGCGCGACTCTAAAGTCGAAATAAACAACTGGTCCAGTAAACTATCAAGTAATACAAGTTTGGTTGATGGAGCTTACTAGATACAATTGAAATAATAAACATACAACGGCGGTTCAGATACAAATGAACCAACCTACCATGCAAATCACCCGGAATGAAATGATGTGCCAGCATACTACAAAGGAATCCTGTACATCAACCTGTAATAAAATTTGGCACAACGGAGGTGAGTTGCCAACTCGTGAGTAGAAGATATCTGCGAAAAGAAATCGAATGCACGACGCTATCCCAGGTCATGATGATACACTACTATATCCCAACCATCTAGTAATAGCAGGGTAATACTACGTGTAAATGCAAATACTCCGTGCTCGTGTCAGTGCCTCAAGTAATAATATATCGTGTGAATGAATATGCATGCACTATGAATGTAAAACAATCAATCCTAAAATCTAGATATATCTGTATAAGGAAAATCTTTAACTTTTATCATGGTAAATTTGTATAGAAATCTGAAATATCATCGATGAAATCCATGGAAATCTGTGTCAAGCATCGACACAAAAAATGTAAATCTCAAGTCTCAATACCTCATAGTCTCAATATCTCGGGCTCCGTCAGTCCGGATCGGCCCATATCATCAAATCTCAAGACAACGGTCGGTATCCTCCGGATATCCGCCGCGCCAGACATCACTGGTAGGTAGTCCTTCCCCTGCCAGGCTCATCGTCTACAACTCGATTTTCTTGCCCCGGAGTACCATACCGGGCCCACCATGTACCCGAGACGGTTCATCCACTCCTCGAATCGGGTCTCGAAATCCAACAGAAAACATGAAATCTCATGGTGGACGACACATACATCACGAGAAAACCGCATCTTATGTTTTAAAAAGAGAGGAGGAGAGAGAGAGAAGTTTTTATATATTCTTGCGGTTTTCCCCAAAAATCCAGAAATCTCATAGAAATCCAAAATCCCAAAATCATGAGTAAGTATATGATAAGTGTCGGCAAGTGCCCCATCATACTGCATGATAACATGAAAATGCGAATGCATGAAATGTCTAAGTAATAAATACCATGTCTATATTAACACTAGAGAGTAATTACAATATTATATCGATATAGCTGTTAGCTGATTGAATCAATAAAAAATAATATGATCTAAGGTGTACGTGACATAGCAATTACCGATGATGATGTGTGTGAGCCGGCAAATAAGTGTGCGTGGAATATGCGCATCATCGGTAATGGTGCTGGTGTCCTAACAGGCAAAGTTTTATTCTGATTATAGAAACATATGTATGAACATGCAACATTATGATTACGGTATGAATGTAAAGACGGATGTGTAATAACCACTCATCTGCGATATACAAGTACAACTACCACTATATGATTCGAACCTAAACTAGTATCCATCTAACCTCCTAAGGAACTAAACCTAAGAAACTAGTCGATAAGAAATATGAGTATACTTAAAGTCTGAGTCTATATCTCTAATAGTCGGCAATCCAGGCTCAATAGCGTCACGTACTGTAACGACTGTAATAAAAACATTTTATAATTTTTTTTTCGAGATCAAAACAATTATTTTACTGCTTACATTGGTAGAAAACACTTTAAAAATATTTTTCCATGTTTAGAATAAATTAATATGATTTTAGGAATTTTTAGGAATGTTTGGGAATTTTTAAGACTTTAAATTTTTTTTTTATCGAAGGAAATTTTTTTATAACCGATGAGAAGATCTATTTTAGACCAAATTTGGTTGCAAAACATATAAAATATCAAAATACATTTTATATAATTTTTTTAGATTTTTAAAATATTTTTACTATTTTTAAATAATTTTTAGAACCAAACAAATAATTTTTAAAATAATTTTAAATAATAAAAAATAATTTTATTGGTTGAAAAAGATATAAAGTATCAAAATACATTTTATCTAATTTTTTTCAGATTTTAAAAATATTTTTTACTATTTTTAAATAATTTCTAGAAGCCAAAAACAATTTTTAAAATATTTTTAAAGTGTTTTCTACCAATGTAAGCAGTAAAATAATTGTTTTGGTCTCGAAAAAAAAATTATAAAATGTTTTTATTACAGTCGTTACACGTACGTAGTACGACTTTGTTCCCCTCCGAAAGACGGCGCACAAGACCGCGATGTCCTGACGCTGAGATTCGGGGCAGATGCTATTTGGTTTTATCCGTCCACCTCTCCGAAGATGCCAAGTTGATTTATGGCACCGTGTATCGGAGGTTTAGACGGATGCGGCCGATGTAGCAGATTTCGTCAGATTCCCCCTCGCTTGAGGGGTTTTTGATTGTGGGGACGCTCTTCCCTGCAGGCGCAAACCCCTGCAGTTAATTACGCTACCGCATCGCGGTAACAACTTTCTCCTTCTCCAGAATTTCACTTCATGTTGTGGGTGTTTGTTTTGTTTGTGGTTGCCCGTGGATTGTATACGGAGACCGAGTAATACCGTCGCCCGTAGGACGTGGACTAGTCCAAATCCGTATTTACTTAGATTTGGTTTTGGTGTTTTTAGTTTAAGGATGCATTAGTCGCGTTGCGGCTAAGATCAACTTAAACGTTTGTCAAGGATACGTTAGTCCTGTTTGAGACTAAGATCAACTTAACGGGGTGATCCATTTAATATATGGCCGTCGGGACTCGTCGCCTCTCTGACGTCGTTGAAGGATTACAACGACAGATGTCAGAGGAGTTTGGAGATGTACCCTTGAACCAAGGTCGATTTGGAATTTTATTGTTCATTTGAATGTTTAAGGATACGTTAGCCGTATTTGGGGCTAAGATCAACTTAAACGGGACCGTTTATATCCGGCAAAAGAGCATTAGGAGGCTCTATTGTTCCAGTTTAGGGACGTGGTGGTCCATATTCCAGTTTAGAGACGTGGTGGTCCACCGTTAGTTTAGGGACGTTTCGGTCCAATATTAGTTTAAGGACGTTTCGGTCCACGAGTTTAAGGACCCCGCAGTCCATATTGATGTGTGGTCGTTGGGACCCGTCACCTCTTTGACGTCGTTGAGGAATTACAACGATGGATGTCAAAAGAGTTCGGAGATGTACCCTCGAACCGGATATAAATTGATTTGAGAGAGCATTTGTGCTCGGTTCAATTTAATTTAAGGACTTACGGCCAGAATTGGGCTAAATCCAGTTGAAACTGTTCAACATTTTATTTATTTTTAGTCCATTAGACCCGTGCTAGGGCTTTACCCACACTTAAATAATACATTGCACCACTTCTATTTTCTTGTTTGGGCTCTGCCCATAAGAGATGCAGAGCATCAATTTAATTAGGCCTGTTTGGTCTTTTAATTGGGCTTGGCCCTGCATTGCATTTGTTAGGCGCTTTGCGCCACTCACTGAGCGCAAGCGCTTGTGGTGAAGACACGTGTCATGCTCTGGTGAGCGCAAGCGCAACAGTGCAGTGCGCTGCGCTGTTGCGCTGTTGACACGTGTCGCGCTCTGGTGAGCGCAAGCGCAACAGTGCAGTGCGCTGCGCTAGTGCACTGCGCTGTTGCGCTGCTGACACGTGGCGCGCTCCCAAGAGCGCAACAGCGCAGTTTGCAAGTGCAAATCACTAAGAATCTTTTAGATTCAAGAACAGAAGTGTAAAGCACTATTTGATTTCTTGATCTAATTTAGATCAAAGAAAAATAAGTTTTTTCTTGTTTTTCTTATCTCAGAGAACCAAAGGTTCATGAAAAGTGCAAAGTACTATTTTTATTTTATTTTTATTAAACATCATTGATCTTGTTTTTAGATATATGATCTGTTCCTAAGAGAACTTTCTCTTTTTTTCTAAAGGTTTGTACCTTTTTTATTCTTAAGGAGTTCCTCAGAGTTTTTTTCTCTCTCTTTTTTTTAGAAAGATATTGATGCCGTTTAATTGAGGCCTAAGGTCCTTTTTATAGTGCCCATAAATTAGTTAAATTTATTAAGGAGATCTTTCTCTGAGTGATTTGGGGAATTTTCCCCACCGTTGGATCTTTGATCCAAGGGCTTCTGCTTTGCAGAAGAAAATCTTTTTGTTTTAACAAGAACAGAAAAGATTTCTTAAAATTTTAATTCTGTTTGGCGCAGATGCCCCAGCGCGTGACACGTGTCGCGCAGCGCGAAGCGCAGCGCAACTACGCTAGCGCATCTGCGCTGACACGTGTCGCGCAGCGCACTGCGCTAGCGCATCTGCGCTGACACGTGTCGCCCAGCGCAGTGTCTGCGCAACCGAAGCGTTGCTTCCTTTAATAGAGTTTTGCTCTGATTGGGTGCGCCTTCTTGGGCGCTGCGCTGACGTATCAGCGCCTGACATGTGGCGCGTTGCGCCCGAGACTTGAAGCGTTGCTTCAGAATTTTTGAATTTTGAATTTCAACAGAGTTTTGCTCTGATTGGGCGAAACAAATGCCCCCCCACCGTTGCGCTCACGTGGCGCACACGTGAGTGCAGCGGTGGCAAACTCCTGATCGTTGGATCAAGGGGTGAGTTCAAGGGGCGCAAGCGCCTTATAAATAGGACCTCTGGCCCTTAGAAAAATCTCACCATTTTCTAGATTTTGATTTCCAGAGTTTTGCTCTTGCTTAGAACTCCAGAGCTTTGCTCTCGTTTCCAGAACTTTAGAGCTTTGCTCTCATTTTCCAAGTTAGAAAATTTTAGGTAAAATTAATCTCAAATTAAATATTTTAATTAACTAATAGAGCTTTGCTCTTACAGATCTTTTGATCTGAAGAGATCCCCATTGGGATTTTATAAACAGAGCTTCGCTCTCAAAAACTTGCAGATCTACAGGGATCTTGTTCATAGGTTTTAACCCATGAACAGAGCTTTGCTCATAGATCATCTGTGGATCTTTTAGATCTGATAAAATGAAAAAATTTCACAAGTTTTTCGTGGATTTTCCAAGATTTCAAAATTTTTAATTCTTTTAGGTGTAGACATTTTCTGATGGACCTTTCCATTATTACCATAGAGCTGTACTCTTTTTAAGGAATCTTATTTCCCTGGGACCCAAGTTTGACAAGTGTCACTCTGTGACAGAGCTTTGCTCTGAGAGAGGAGATTTTCTCCTTGTCTCTAGGGATTCTTCCCACCCCCCTTTTTTATAAATGGGAATGTTTTCCTGGGGACCAACTGACAATCTCATCCAATGATGAGGTTGTCTGACGTATTGTCATCCAGATTTTGTGGGTCCCCCTTTGGTCTCCTACTCACTGCACTGCTGTGTGGTGTGATTAATTAATTTTAATTTAATTTAATTAATGCTTTTTTTTTAGATGCCAAATGTTGGAATTACAACACTAACGGCTAAATTGTTCTTTTGCAGCGATCATGTCTCTAGACACTTCATTCCCGTTCGTCCGCTCGGAGGAGGGATTTCCCGAGGCGCCCTTGGACCGTGAAGTCCTGACCATGTTTAAGGAGTACGACCCGGAACACAAGAGTCTCCACCTTTGGGGGTCGTGGTATAATCAGATCATCATGGGCCGCCGGAGCTTCACATGCGCGGTGCCGTCGGAACCCATCACGGCGATTCACTATGCTACCCCACCCTCGGTGCAGTATGCCGTGGAGTTGGTGGATTGGACATCGAAGGGTTTTCTACATCCCGCTATAGATGCGATACCGGTTCAGCGTCCTATGGTTTTGGACATCCTAGGGCGCCGTATCTGTCAGGGTGAAGCACGACCTTGAGGGCAATCTTATAACCTTGGTCTGATCCCCCGCCACCCGATTGGCTATCTGCCGTGGGCCCGGTACATCCTGTCGACGAAGAAGTCGCAGTTGATAAGATTAGGACTGTACACCGCGGTCTACGTCTCTCTTTTCCAGTATCCCACGCTCCCCACCTGGTGGTTCAAAGCTTTCTTGGAGCAATGGAATATTCCTACCCACACTTTCCTTGCTATGGATCGGGAAGTGTCAATCTCCTTGGAGGAGTTTGCGGAGGTATCCGGCTTACCAGTGATGGGGGAACATTATGAGGAGCTGCTCCCGACAGATGTGTACGTCTTTGGTGCTAGGCCGATGGTAAGGGGGGTCACACCAAAGAATGCCGTTCAACATCAATTCCCAAGCTTGATTAAAGTGTTGAACATATATGAGTCCCTCTTCGTCAAACATGGGGGTCGGGGAGTTAACTTTGAGGACTTCATTGCTCGTTTCCTTCATCCAAGCGTCATCTCATCGGAAGCTGCCAAGTTCGCCACCCTGGATGACCCCTTCGGTCTAGGTGTGGACAAGCTACCGGAGAAGGATATAGATTAAAAGGGTTTTTTTCTTCCGGACTTCCCTACTATGTCATTTGCAGAAATTGCGGCCCCTGGAATGGATGAGGAGGCCTTTTTCTTAGGATTTCTTGGATTGTGGCTGAGCTGGTTTGCGATCCCAATGCACTCTCATCGGATGCGACCCTCTGTCTTTTACCCAGCCCACCGGATGGTCATCGGGGTAAAGGTAGCTGTTGGGATTGCTGGCTTGGCGCACTTATACCATGGCCTCAGTCGAGCAGCGGATGCTAATGAGCCCGGGGTACTGCATGTGGTCTTCCCGATGCATTACTTTGCATCGTGGCTCGAGCTACACACAGCGGGTGTCTGCGGCATGCATAAAAGGCCCTCGTTCTTTGATAAGTGCGGTTTTTCCCGCATTATACAGCTGATCGGCGCATCAATTGTAACCCCATCACCGCGGAACGCCATGGGCTTACTCCTTCGCCCTCACACCATTGGAGCCGGTATGTCCTTTGTCGATAAGGTATTGACCATTGGAAAGGTGTCTACCACTGTGACGCGGCCATTACAAGATGTCTTTAAAGATGGAGCCTCAGTTTTGACGGCTCGGGAGACCCTTCACTTATATTCCATTAGACCGGGTTTCTTAGTCTTTAGGCAGAATGGTGTGGCAATTTTTATGAGGTATAACCCGCATCGTTTTGCTCAACAACTGGGCTACGATCAAGGGGTCCCCTTGGAAGCCTTCTTGTTGGAACCCACTGCCACTGAAGAAGGGATGGAGAACGCACTGCACCATTTCATGCGCCTGAATACGAGCTCTCATTTTTTTATAAATGCGCCGGCTTATGCTCCGAGACTCCTCAATGTGTACAAAGACTGGTACAATCATGCAACAGGAGCAGTTATAAAGGAGGAAAGGCGACTATTGGTCGATCGTAAGGGTGTGCCTCCAGGTACCGATCGCAACGCTCCTTTGGTCCCAAGGACCCCAGTAGTTGCCCCTTTAAAAGAGGTCAGAACCGGACCATCGCGTGCGCGAAGCCCTCCACGTGACTCGTCGCTCCTTGATGTCGCAGATGCACCTGCAGCGCCCCGTGCTCTGGCGGAGACAGTGGTTGTACCCTCGCCGGAGTCTGGCGTGGGTGCGGACATCGGGACCCGTCGTCCCAAAGTGGCTGCTAAACGGAAGTCGATCCCTCGTGAGCCTAGGGTCGGAGGGCAAAAGAGAAAGAAGTCGCTCTTCGCTGCGGACGTCGTGTTCGGTCAGAAACCCCATGCTCCCTATGCCGAGGGCCTGATCGAATACGGGACGAACGAAGGACTAGTGATGCCGCCGCCGGACAATACAGACTTGGAAGCCGCCCTCGAAACTTCGGCGTGGTTGGCAAAGCGTGACGCGTGGCTGGCCAAGCTTGCGCAATCAGGTAACTATTAGTCGCCTTTTCTTTATTGCAACATATCCTCTTCATTGCCTTTGACTAACGCTTTTCTTTCTTTCCTTTCGACAGGCATCACTGATGAAGAAGCCATCGCCGCTTCTTTGAAGACTTTCCAGGAGGAGGAACGTCTTAGAGCGTCTATGGGCCTTAGTAAGTTTTAATCCATCAAGTCTCCATCTCCCTCGTGCTGTGGTCGATCTAACCTTTCTCTTTTTATTGCAGAAACCTCAATGCCGTTCCCACCAAGCGACGCAGATGTTTTACCAGCTGCCGATGTTCCCGCTTCCTCTGGGCCACCGCAGGAGGTTCGTCTTGAAGAGCCGATGAAGGATGCCTTCAAGGCTCTGGAGGCATCCCTGAACGAGGACGACGACGCCTTGAAGGAGGCGTCACTAAGATCCATCGTGACAGCCCGGGAGGAAAGGAAGCGGCAAAGGCGTGAGGCGAAGGCGCGCCGGGCTGCCTTGGCTGCGGGAGCGGGCCCCAGCACCGCCCCTCGTGCTGATACTCCATCTGAAGAGGCCCCTGTTGCCTTATCCACTGCCCGCAGAGAGGTGGCGCGCGCAATTCGGAGCGCAAACGGTAAATCTGCTTCAGGTAATATTTCTCTCAGAGTTTTTGTTATAAGGGTTTTTAATGTCATTGGTCCTTATATCCCTTATCTTGCAGGGCCGAGTCCGATCGAGGGGGAGGCGGAAACCGTTGATCCCAAAGAAACAGAGGAGGCGGTACCTGCCGAACTCGAGCCGACGGTGGGCAACGTCGTTGTGGCTTCGGAGCCTGAGGTGGAGGTCGAGGGGCCAACAGCCGAGAAGGTCATTGATGCCGAACCTGAAGCGGTGGCAGATGATATGATCATTATAACTGAACCGAGGGTGGTGGTGGACGAGGCGCTTGAGGCCGGCGACCTCGTGGTGACAGTGGATGAGCCGATAGAGACGGCGGAGCTCGAAGTAGTTGTGGGTGAGATGGATACGACTCTCGGGGAAGAGTCAGTCGCTTCCTTCCAATAATCCGGCAACGCTCCAATCATTGCCCTCCCTGCTTACGATCTCCTGCCGTCTCCTGGTCGCGGTAGCACGACGACGGTCCCCATCGAGTCGGGTGATGAGGCTACGGGCGGTGGCCTTATGTCGATAGAGGAGGGAGTCGCTTCTGTTTCGGCCGGGAGCTCCTCAAGTAAACCTTAGGTTATTGTCTTTCTTATTTTACAATCCTTTCTGACAAGTTCACCTTTCTTGTAATGCAGGTGCAGCCAGCGCCGATGCCCCACAGCTCGAGGGGGCGCCATCAACGACTGCTTTGGCGGTGGTCACCTCTCAACCCTCTCTTATACCCTCGAAGATGTTGGATGGTATGTGTTTACGATTTATTAATCTTATCTTCTAGACGTATAATTTGTGTACTAAAGTCACACTGTTGTGTTTCCAGGAGTGCTTTTTGATCATGTATATCAGATGTTGCTCCCACACTTTTCTTTCCCATCCGAGCTTGCTTCTTCCTCTGGTGGCGTTGGTGAGTATGATTTCCGTTGACATCCTTCGTCTTTTTTTTATTGATGGAATTACCTCTAACCTCTTTTTCTCATCTCAACTGCAGTGCTACAGATTGAAGGAGGGGATAAGAGATCAGCTGCACCACCAGCCCTTCCGACCTTGCCACCTGTCTCAACTGGTATAGGAACTATCACATTGATAAAGTCTTCCTTCTTTATTTTCAGAACTGTTATCTGATCACATCTTGTTTCTTTTCAGCTGTCGTTCCGATCTCGGCGCCCTTCGAATCTCGCATCATAATGCCGGCGGGTCCTTATCTGAGGAGTCTGTCTTCAAAAGGCGCCGCGAATAGTCTGCGCATGTTGAGTGACTACGTCGAGGAACTCGACGTTGAAACTCCTACATCTGCCGCAGACTTCGCTATGATGGTTAACCCGACGCTAGCAATACTCATGAACTTTCATGATGAGGGCATCGTCGCATCCTGGGTTAACCATTGCAGGGAGATCGAGGCCCGCCTGCATCGGTTGGAGTCGCTGCGTCCCGCTCCCGAGGCCTTGGTGCCAGTAATCAAAGAACAGCGTGGATTGAGCAGAGCGCTCTTTACTTCCGCTATCTCGAACAAGAAGTCATTTCAAGGCGTAAGGAGCGTGGTGAGACTTCAAACAAGTCTGCCCAACTGCATGCTCGGGTGGAGGCCAACGCCGCACGGCTGAAGGTTGTCTTTGAGGGCCTCCTGCAATGTCTTTCTGAAGGGTTATCATTGAGGCAACACCTTGATGTTGTCGAGCGAGATGCACCTAGCCAGGAAGCAGCCCAGAAGGCGGCGGAGGAGCAACTTTCATCTTTCTTGCAGCAGCGAGCCCGGATGGAAGCGGAGGTGACCGCGGCAGCCGCTCAGGAGGAGGTGCTGAAGGAAGTGCGAGAGCAACTTGTGGATTTACTAAAGACACTTCCTCCTCAGTAGCTATCCCTCTTTGTATCGTTTGTAATTGTAGATAAAAGAATGTATATATATATTTTTTTATTCTTTGACATAATGTATCCTGTACCCAATCAAGTTTATGAATAAAAGATACACCCCTTTTTTTTTGTAATGTGTCATTTTCTCCGTCTTTTCTTTCTTTCATGATCAGCATGCCACCTTAGTAATCATGGTTGACGGATGATCAGGACGAGTATCCTGACTTTTTTAAGAAATAGCGATGGCTTAGGCCGCAGGTTCAGGTCTGCTGCCTAAGACTTTTCAACTCTATAAGCCGTGAGGGTCTCATAGAGACTTTTCTCCCTACGGATCGAGAGGATCTCGTAGGTGGGTTTTCTCCCTAGGAATCGTGGGGATTCCTAAGTGTGGTTTTCTCTTATAAGTCGTAAGGATCCTATAAGAGAATTTTCCCTCTTACGAGTCGAGAGGATTCGTAAGCGGTTGTTTCCCTCTTTGTCGGAAAATCGACTTCGGAGAGTGAGACCCGTGAATATTATGCAAGAGACCATTTTGGATTGACTTGCAGGGCCCCATTGTTCAGGGAGCAAGCTTTCTTAGTCCATGCTGCCTGAGGCTTCATTTTGCAAGTTGGGACGAACCGGGAATTTTCCCGCGGAGACAGTGGTGGCTCTGCGAGTTGACGTGGGTCAGGAGGCTCTAGTCACGGAGTGTTTGTATCCGTGAGTCGAGGAATTTGCTAGGGATTATTTGTTTCCCAAGCGCCAAGGATTATTTGTTTCCTTGGAGTTTGAAATGAGTCGAGGATTCCCACGGAGGCACTGGTGGCTCTGCGAGTCGACGCGGATCAGGAGGCTCTCGTCAAGGAGTGTTTGTATCCGTGAGTCGAGGAGTTTGCTAGGGATTATTTGTTTCCCGAGCGCCAAGGATTATTTGTTTCCTTGGGGTTTGAAACTAATCGAGGATTCCCACGGAGACGCTGGTGGCTCTGCGAGTCGACGCGGATCGGGAGGCTCTCGTCAAGGAGTGTTTGTATCCGTGAGTCGAGGAGTTTGCTAGGGATTATTTGTTTCCCAAGCGCCAAGGATTATTTGTTTCCTTGGGGTTTGAAACGAGTCGAGGATTCCCACGGAGGCACTGGTGGCTCTGCGAGTCGACGCGAATCAGGAGGCTCTCGTCAAGGAGTGTTTGTATCCGTGAGTCGAGGAGTTTGCTAGGGATTATTTGTTTCCCAAGCGCCAAGGATTATTTGTTTCCTTGGGGTTTGAAACGAGTCGAGGATTCCCACGGAGACGCTGGTGGCTCTGCGAGGCGACGCGGATCAGGAGGCTCTCGTCAAGGAGTGTTTGTATCCGTGAGTCGAGGAGTTTGTTGAACACATTGGCTTCTTCGGTTGAAACGAACCGTCGAGGTTTGGCTTCGTCGTCTGACGGAGTCTGTTGGGAAAGTATGGTTCCCTCTTTGTTTACGCCCTTGGATTGTATACAGGGATCGATGTGATCTTAACTGTAGGGCCAAAGTTTTATCGTCATTTTTTTTGTTTTATTTCCGCGATGCTCTATCATTTCAGCTTTTATATCACGAAGGTCGCGATTGCCCAATCATTTCGGCTATTTTTCGCGGTGCCCAATCATTTCAGCTATTTATTTTATCTTTACTCGCTGCTTTTTATTGCGAGTTGCCCCATCATTTCGGCTATTTCGCATGCATACATTTTACTTGCTGCTTTTTTTATTGCAAGTTGCCCCATCATTTCGGCTATTTCGTATGCATGTGCGGCCTAACGGCTTTTTGCCGTAAACCTAAAATTGGACACCGATTTCGGCATCAGCACCGCTACAACTGGGATATCGCCAGGAGCGAATCATCATTTGCCTCTGTCATTGTCGAACAAAGGAGGCTTAGCGACCAGGGTTAGGGTCCTGTCGACTAAGGCTTTTGACTTTATGAGCCGTAAGGGTCTCACAAAGCTATTTCTCCCTACAAGTCGTGAGGATCTTATAGGTGTATTTTCTCCTTAGGAATCGTGAGGGTTCCTAAGTGTTTTGTTCCTCTGTAAGTCGTAAGGATCCTACAGGAGGGTTTTCTCTTTGTAAATCGAGAGGATTTACAAGGGTTATGCGAACATATCCCCAGTCACGGATGGACCTTGGTTAGGGAAATGTTTATTCGCGCCCGTGGATTGTATACAAGGGTCAGTATTGAGCCACTTGTAGGACAATATCGGAAGTTGTGGGGGTTGCTTAAGCACAGGTTTAGGTCTCTGTAACTTAAGACTTTCAACCCTTATGAGCCGTGAGGGTCCCATAAGAGAGTTCTCCTTACGAGTCGTGAGGATCTCGCAAGTGTATTTTCTCCTTAGGAATCGTGGGGATCTCGCAAGTGTATTTTCTCCTTAGGAATCGTGGGGATCCCTAAGTGTGTTGCACATTTGTGAGTCGTATGGATCTCACGCAGGTGGTTTCTTCTTACATGGTCGAGAGGACCCTATAAGTGTCTCTTAACGAGGTTGCGCCCTTTCAGGTTTTCACAAACACTCGCCGGTAGTCCTGCTGTTTTTACTCACGGAGCCCTTTCGGGTTTTCATCCGTGCCCATTTTGCTCATGGATGTACCGTTTTTTTTTGTTTTTTATATATATATATTTTTTTTACGAGGTCGCGCCTTTTCAGGTTTTCACGAACACTCGCCGGTAGCCCTGCTGTTTTTACTCACGGAGCCCTTTCGGGTTTTCATCCGTGCCCTTTTAGCTTATGGACATACCGTTTATTTTATTTTATTTTTATATGTTTTTTTTTATATCTCGTCAGCCTAAAAGATGCTGCGGTAGTAGTTTAAAGACGTTTCGGTCTGCTATTAGTTTAAGGACATTTCGGTCCGACTTTGAGAAGGCTGGCTACTGCTGATAGAGTTTGAGCTTAGGAAGATAGCGAGCGGACATAGTCGTCGTCATCTATCATTGACCTAGGATGTGGCTCATTAAGCGTAGTATCTCTTTAGGAAGCGACCGTTTATTGGCCTGAAAGGCCTTTCACCGTGCATGTCCATGAGTAGATAGGCCCCACCCTGGTAGACCTTATCTACGATGTACGGGCTTTCGTAGTTTGGCTCGAATTTTCCCCGCTTGGCGCGATTGGGGATCATAGGCCTTTTGACCACCAGCACAAGTTCGCCTTGGCGGAATGTCCTCGGTCGGGTTAATCTTTCATATGAGCGCGTCATCTTTGCTTTATAAGCTTCCAGATTTTGTTGCGCTAGGAGCCGGGTTTCATCAAGAGCATCCAGCTCGTCAAACCGTAGGCGAGCATTTTCTTCATCCGTTAGCTGGTAGTGAACTGCCACTCGCAGAGAGGGTAATTCTATCTCGAGGGGGAATACTGCTTCCGTACCGAACACCAACGCGTATGGCGTTGTGTTTGTGGCTGTCTTGAACGTGGTTCGATACGCCCAAAGAGCTTCTTGCAGTCTCTCATGCCAGTCTTTCTTATTTCGGGACACTGTTTTCTTTATAATTTTCGTTAAGGTCTTGTTGAAGGCCTCGGCGAGACCATTAGCTCGTGGATTATAGACTGAGGAATATCTCCAGTCTATGTTATGCTGCTGTGTGAAGCGGCTGATTTTATGACTTCGGTAGGCTGGCCCGTTATCGGAGATGATCCGCCTCGGAGTTCCAAACCGATATATGACGTGCGTTTTGAAGAAATGGAGGATATTCTCCGTCTTTACTTCTCTCAACGGTACCGCTTCTGCCCATTTGGAGAAGTAGTCAGTCGTCGCCATGATGAAACGATGTCCCCTAGACGATGCTGGTTCGATGGGGCCGACTATGTCAGTTCCCCACATTTCGAACGGCCAGCTAGCCACTGTTGGATGTAGTGGATTGGGATGCTGATGGATGAAGTCCCCATGAATTTGGCATGAGTGACATTGCTTCGCATATTCGAGGCAGTCCTGAATCATCGTGGGCCAGTAGTAGCCCATCCGTTTGATCTTTAACTTCATCTTTGGGCCTGCTTGGTGAGAACCGCAGATTCCGTCATGAACCTCTTGAACGACTCTTTCCGCTTCATCCGGTCCTAAGCACCTCAGCCACAGAGAATCGAATGACCTCTTGTATAGAGTATCATTGACGAAGGCGAAAGACAGAGCTCGTTTCATGAGCTGGTGTCGTGCGGACGCATCTTCGGGCATTTGGTGGGATTTGAAGTAGTCTATAAAGACCTCCCTCCAATCCTCAACCTTCTCATGGTCTTTTATTTGTAAGGTCGCTTGTTCAGTCACTCCCTTCTCTTCGGGTGATCCCGGAGGTATTTCTGCGGGGGAGATCACCCGACGACTTTGTACCATGATTCTAACCTCATCGAGCTTCTCGTCAGCCAGTTCTTTAGCGAGCTTAGCTAACGCGTCCGCTTTGCTATTTTCTGCGCGTGGTATACTTTCCAAAGTATAGGAGGGAATTTGGGTCAGCAGTTGTTGCACCTTTTCCCCGTATTTTACCAATTCCAGTTTGCATGTTTGGTAATCGCCGTTCACTTGACTGACGACTAGCTGGGAGTCCCCATATATGAGGAGGCTTTCAATTCCCATGTCAATGGCGATCTCGAGACCTGCTATCAAAGCTTCATATTTAGCTTCATTATTTGTTCTCGGTTCTGTTAAGGAGAAAGCGAAGTGCATTATTCCTCCTTGTGGGGTCACGAAGATAAGGCCTACTCCCGATTTGATCATTGGCGTACTTTGTTTGTGCTTTTTCATGGAAGATGCTCCATCGAAATAAAGCTCCCAACGGGTATCACCACTGTCGACTGCGTTAAACGCATATTTGTCTGGCAAATCGCACTTTAGGGGAGAATCGGCAGGTATCGGGTGCTCAGCAAGGAAGTCGGCGATGGCCTGGCCTTTCACTGCCTTGAGAGGTCGGTACGTTATCGAGAACTCCATTAAAAGCAGGGCCCATTTAGCGAGTCGTCCCGTCAATATGGCCTTTGACATTAGGTATTTGAGAGGGTCCGCCTTTGAAATGAGATGGACTTCATGTGCTAATGCGTAATGTCTAAGCTTTGTTATTGCGAAGATCAACGCTAAGCAGTGTTTTTCAATGGGGGAGTAGTTGGTTTCTGCCCCCAGCAGAACTCGACTTAAGTAGTAGAGTGCTCTTTCTTTTCCCTGGTCATTCTTTTGCGCCCATAACGCGCCTAAAGAACCTTCGAGAGCAGTTGTATAAAGAATGAGAGGCTTTCCCTTAACCGGAGCAGCCAACACTGGCGGGTTCTGCAGGTATTGCTTGATCTCGTCTAGCGCGCTTTGGCATCTTTGATCCCAGACGAATGGGGTTCCCTTCTTCATCAGGTGGCTATAGGGACGGCACTTGCCTGAAAGATTGGCTATAAATCGCCGTATGTATGCGAGCTTCCCTTGGAGAGACCGCAGCTGTTTGAGAGTTCTCGGCGGAGGCATTTCCATGATTGCCTTGATCTTGGACAGATCTATTTCGATACCCCGGTGTCGAACAATGAATCCCAGGAATTTTCCTGAGGAAACTCCGAATGCATACTTGAGCGGATTCATCTTCAAGTTGTATTGCCGAAGACGTTGAAATACGGTCTTCAGATGCTCGAGATGTTCCTTATATGATTTGCTTTTAACAACGAGGTCGTCGATATAGCATTTGACGATTTCGTGTATAAGGTCATCGAAGATCTTCGTCATTGCCCTTTGGTAGGTGGTACCGGCGTTCTTTAAACCGAAGGGCATCACCTTGTAACAGAATATTCCCAAAGGAGTCCGGAAAGCCGTATGTTTCTGGTCTTCAGGATGCATTTTTATTTGATTATATCCTGATGAGCCGTCCATGAATGAGAAAATCTCATGCGTGGACGTATTGTCTATCATCAGTTCGGTGACTGGTACTGGGAAATCATCCTTCGGGCAGACTTTGTTGAGATCCCGAAAGTCCACGCATATGCGCACCGGCCCATTTTTCTTCATCACTGGGACGATATTAGCAATCCATTCAGGGTATTGAACCTCCTGGATAAAGCCGGAGTCTATCAGCTTTTTGACTTCAGCGTTGATGCTCATCTCGAGCTCGAGCCGCATTCTTCTCGGCGCTTGTTTGACTGGCTTGACACCCGAGAATATCGCCAGTCTATGTACAGCAACTTCTGGATCTAGTCCCGGCATCTCGGAATAGTTCCATGCGAAGCAATCTTTATGCTGTACAAGGACGTCTTTTAACGCAGCCACCCTCTCTTCAGACAGCAGCTCGCTGACGAATGTCGGTCGCGGATCGTTCATCGTCCCCAACTCAATTTTCTTGAGGTTATCTGCAGTGGTTTGTATTCCATCCTCCAGTTCTTTCGGAGCCAGGGGAAATTCTGAGATCACCTCATCATTGCTGTTTTCGAGGCACCAGGGAAGGCTGTCCATGTTCTCGGATTCTTCTTGTAGTATTGTTATCATGTGACAGGTACGACTTCGCTTCCAATCCCAATGTGGAACTGGTTTTTCTTTCGTGGCCTTAGGCTCGTGCTTTTGTGGTGGTGCTACCCTCCAGTTGTTGGACAGAGCAAATTTACCAAGCTGATATTGATCTTCAACCCAATTCTTGAAGGTGAAGCAATCTTCAAGAGGATGACCTACTACTCGATGGTAAGAGCAATAGTCCGGGTGTGAGGCTTCGCCTGCTTGTTCAAGGTGTTTAGACTCCGGCAATGTAAGCATTTGATGTTTCAGGGCGAGATCAAGTATTTTCTTCGTCTTGTCCCGAGGAAACGAGTATGCTCGCCCTATTTTCTTCATAAGGGATAGATCAATAACGCTCGACTCCCGTTTGCGTGGCTTCTTAGCCCTGCTTTGTTGTTGTTGAGCGCCTTTTTGGCCTTTCGACTTATTTCTGCTTTTGAGCTGAGCCTTCTTTATAACGGGTTGACAAGGAGCGGCATTTTCATCCTTTACGGCATGTTGGAGAAGGCGTTGCGTCTTGGCTTTCTCGTAGATGGCCGTCTCACGGTTGTGATCATCTCGAACATTTTGACCAGCTTTCTTTATAAGTCTGTCCATTTGTTCCTCGAACGACGGACTGGGCTCTTTTGCATCTGGAACTCTCACTGGCTTAGGATTAGCGTCCTCCCATTGAGCATCCGCTTCTTCATCAAGGTCATACACGACGTAGCAGCCGGGTAGTAACTCTCGTTTCTTTGACCGGATGTATCCAAGCCCTCTTGTTTCCATTATCCCATTAGGCAGTTTGCGTTGGGTCCCGGGAATGTTCCAGACCCTGTCATAGAATTTGGCCTCTCTAACGGTCTGTTTGAAGGATATCTCCTGGCGTTTCAGCAGCTTCTTCAAACCCTCTGTATAATATCTGGGAAGACGGATAGGCTGAAGCCTGTCGAGCGCAGGATCTGCGCCATGCCAGATTTCTTTTTTTACATTGGTTTCTTCAGAGCGGTAAAACAGAATTGCTTTCTCGTTTTCTCGCCTGGGAGGGATATAGAATGTCCGCAGCTCTTCTACACTGTAGATATTAAGTGCGTCCAGTTCTTTATGATGTTTAGGCGGCACCATGGCGACTTGCAGACTTTGCTCTTCATCAGCGGAAGCTTGTATTGAAGGTCGAGCAGAGAATACGACATGGACCTCATCCTCCGAATCGCTACCAAAGACCAATGTAGGAGTGGACGGTCCTGGCTTGTTATGTTGGGGCGGACCCGAATAAACGATCTCCTCTTCCTCCTCGGAATCACTGCCGAAGACAGGGATGGTGGCGTTAGTTTTATTCTCCGGCTTGTGACACTTCTCCGTGTCTTCGAAATCCGGCAAGAAGTATTTGGCATCTTCGTATTTGTGGACCTCGTTCACAGAGAACGGGTTCAGTTCTCCCGTCACGGTATACTTGAAACCATCCTTAAAATACTTCATACACTGATATTGTGTAGAAGGGATGATGTTGTACTCGTGTAACCATGGTCGGCCGAGCAAAGCGTTGTAGCATGTCTTGGCGTCTATGACGTGGAACTTAATGTCCGTGACGAGTAGCCCGAAGCGTAGCGTCAGTATCACAGATCCAAGAGTCTTTGACGATTGGGAGTCGAACCCGGAGATGGTGATCTTGTCCCGAGCAAGGTGCTGGACGCTCATGCAGATTTCCTTCAACACCCGCACGTTGAGTAGGTTAACTGACGACCCGTTATCGATCAGGATTTTGCCTATCCTTATATCATGGCAGTATCCCGAGACATAGAGAGGGCGATTGTGTTCGCACGTCCCAAGTAGAAGGTCTTCATCGCCAAAAGTAACATCAGTCGTGTGCACTTCCTCTAATTCATCCTTCATCTTTTCCTCGGCCAGGCATGCTTGGAATTGTTCCGGGTCTTGAAGAGCCTTAATCAACGAATCTCTCGCCTCTTTTGATAGCAAAAGGGCGTCAAGAATGCTGAGCTGTGAGGGCAGCTTCCTCAGATGCGCCAAAACGTTGTAGTCTACCTTATTTCTCTTCGGCGGGTTCTTGGCATTTAACTCTTCCGCCACTTGGTCATCTAAGATGATATCTTCAGAGACCTTTTCTTTCCCTTTATCTTTTCTGTTCAAGGGTCCGAGATTCTTCTCAGGCAGCGTCCGATTCCGCAGCCGGATATTTTCGCAGACCTTCGGTTCTTCTTCTTTTCCTGAAGCGGACTCTTTAAAGAGAGGGGCAAGTTCTAGCTCTTCATCAGAATCACTCCCGAATGTAGGCACTTGTGATCCACCGGTGTTAACCACGCAACAATCGCCAGCAGTTCTTTTAAGCCTTTCGGTCATATTTCTTTGCTCTCGACGAGCTTTACGCTTTTCCCGCTTAAAGTGTTGTCGGTGAGCAACGTATTCTTGCCACCATCTATCGAAAGCTTTGCACTCTTGAGTGGGGTGCAAAATCTTTTGATGATACAAGCAATAAGACGGGTGCATTTTCGCTTCACCGGTAATTTTTTCTTCGAAGGATGGTAGCTTCATACCCATTGACATGGCCTTAGCAAACTTCTTTTTTATCTTGAATTGGCTTTTGTTGGTAGTGGAGATGTTCAGCTCCAACGGGATCGTCTCAGCTCCTTCATCAAGTCGCTGGCGCTTGGCCCTTTCAAATATAACCGCCTCGCGCTCCCGATCAGCTTTACTTTTCAACCGAGCCTCATTAAGGAATGCGTTAATTACTTCATCTGATGGCCCCAGAACTTTTGGTTCAGAATCTGCCCCCAGCGTTTCAGTACAAGGGGTCTCCTCATCGTTCGAATGGGAAATCATATGACAGCTCGCCACGCATTCTTCAGCTTCATCTAACGAACTTTCTCCCTCACCTACCTCTTGAAAGATGTGGTTGAGGAATTCTTGGAGCGTAATGGGAGTCCGCGCCTTTTGGTTGTATTCTTCCAACGCGTCAATTTGCTTTTGTAAGTCCGTGTGTTTGCCACCAGGCTTCACGGGCTTCTTAGATTTCTTCTTCTTCTTTTTCGAAGATTTTGATGGCTGGCTGCAAGTGCTTGAACCGCCACCATCGGTCCTTGGAGTTGGACGTGGCTTCAACATCCCTTTAATGACCTGCGGTTCCAACGGATTCTTCCACTTGACCGCTGGACATGTCTGAAGATCGTTTAGCATCCTCTTTGTCTTGGCTGATAATACGACCTCCCAAGGAGCTTCTTCAATGACGGAGCATGTTGCCCCCAGCGTATTCGTCCCTTTAGAGGTGTGGGGCTGCGGGGGATTCACCTTCCATTTGTCAAATAACACGAACTTGCCCTGTCGGTACTGGTTTTCAAGCCAATTCTTGAAGACGTAGCAATCTTCGATCGGATGGCCTAGTACTCGATGATAAGGACAGTAGTTGGGCTCGTTGACGTCACTTGGTTGCAACGGACGTTTTGGATCTGGCAGGTTTATGAGTCTGTTGCGTAACGCCAGCTCGAATAACCTCTTCGTTTTATCACGGGGAAAGGAGTAAGGATGCCTTAGTCTCTCCTCAAGGTCTACGTACGGACCCGTATTACCTTGACGCACAACCGGCTTCGCATTATTCGGCTGTTGTTGGGTATTAGCGACAACGATCGCTTTTCCCTTCCCTTTATCATTTCGGGAGTCCGGCTTTGGGAGAGGGGGTTTATGGCCCATCTGGTCCATCTGCGCTAGTTTGTCAATCAAAGCCTGGAAGGTTGTCGGCTTGAAGAACATCATGAATTGCGAGATGGTTGCTTGTGGATCGAGGTTCCCACAAACATACCCACCGCGGGAGCTTCTTCAATGCGCTGCTCACACTTTGACCATAAGTTCCGCCATCGTATAGCGTACTGAACCCACGTCTCGCCGGGTTTTACCCTGGCGTTAATCAGTGCTTTCATCGGGGTACGTTCACTAGCGCTTGCAAAACGCTGAGTAAACAACAGCTCCATCTCCGCGAAGGTTTTAATAGAGTCGTTCGGGAGCTCAGAGTACCATTCGAACGCCGTATCCGATAAGCTTCCAACAAACCGGCGAAGTAAAAGCTTGTCATCTCCGCCGGTATTGCCGCAGAGTGCCCTGAACTGGGCAATATGCTGGTGAGGATTGCCCGTCCCCTTGTAGACATGGAACTTGGGAATCGTATAACCGGGTGGGTACTTGATTTGATCGTACCAACTCGGATATGGCCGCCCCGTTTTTACGACCTGGCCGGCTGACTCGGCCGCATGATGAACGCGTATTTGTTGGGCTATATATTCGTCCAAGTCAGTTTTAGAAATTGTATCCTCTTTAGCCGTTGACAAAACTGGTGGAGGATTCGACGTTTCTCCCCTATCGTCTTCAAGAATGATTGGGGGATCTTTAGCAGGTGGATCTTGTTGTATCATCATCCCTATCATGTCTTGGAAGAGGAGGCCCATACGCTGTATGTTGGCTGCTTATTCGGCGGCCTCTTTGTCCTTTTTCTCTAATATTCGGCGAAGGAACTCGGCGTCAGTCTCTTGTTCCTGACGTTCATCAGAGGACGTTTCGGGGTTTTCTTTCGGCCCTGTAAGTGCGGCCATAGCATTCATCATCTCCTGGAGCTTTTGTTGCTGCTCCTGAGCCTTGGTCATTGACCGTGTAAGCGGTCTATGACCCGTTGATGCACGGCTGTCTTCTTTTCCCGATGCCATGTAAACCGTATGAACTGTTATGCCCCCTGACTTGGGGCGTTTAGGTTCACCATTTTAACCTTTGCTGCTGACGCGGGAGCTTTCTCCGGCCTCCTTCTTTTGTGGGCCGTTGGGGTTGAAGGAGCCGTTGAAGTGGGCATCTTAGCAACTGCTGTCCCCTGCTGTTTAAAGGGGCGGTCCTTGTCTTTTTCCACCTTCGCCTTTTTCTGGTGACGAGAGTGACCTGGGTCAATCACGGAGTCTTGAACCCTCCTCCAAACTTTATATATTTTTGAGGACAGCCGTTGAGGGGGCTGTTCTTGTTTCATTTCCATAACTCTCTCCGCTGGTGGAGGAGATCTCTTCAAGGTAGCGATTGGAGAGTTCTTACGCACCCTCCTCAGTGGTTCAAAGCTGTTCCCAGTTGGAACAGCAGCGTTGACTTCCACCACTGGAGCCGGTGGAGCTAGCCCTGAGGGAGAGTTGCCCCCTGCCTTCCTCACTCGTTGCCAATGGCGACGTCGAGCACGGCGAGCCGTTGGGATTGGCTCAGAGATTGAGATAGTTTCTTTTTGCCCCCTGTCTGAATGAGGCGCCGCCGGTGTTAATCTCTTAAAGACTGAGGTTGTCTTCTGAGGGGTGATATTCAACCTGCCGAAGACCGATCCTTGAGCAGATGCAGGAGCAGGAATCGTCAGTCTTGAAAAGACTGACTCTTTGATAGGGGAAGCCGCCTTGACGACTTCTGGGGCAGCAGTTATTGCCTTCCTTTGGACAGCCATTTTAGAGTTCAGATTTAGCCTGGTGAAAACAGAGGCTGTCGGTTTGGTAGCGGGCGATCCGTCGACAGGGGCCGCAGTAATTGAAAGTCGATCGAAGACCGACTTCTTAGGAGCTTCTTGTCCGGGCATAGGAGTGCTAAAGCTCATTGGTGGGAGCATGGTCCCGAAGAAGAGCCCAGTGGTGGCTTGAGTTACCTGTTCCACTGGCATGGTGAACAAAGAAGCCGCTTGGGGCCCGTAGGTTATGCCCCCAGTTGAGGCCGGACGCGAGCTGCAACCGCAGTTGGAGCACTTTGAACAGGTTGAGGCCATCGATGCTTGTTTTCTTTTCTGCACCAAATGAGAGACCAAATCTTAGTAAACTTGAAATCCACAGGCAACCATTTTTAACGAACCGGGATTGGTTCGCGAAGACGACACACGAAGTGTGGAGTGGAAAAAGAAAAAGGTCCCACCGGGCGTGCCAGAATCTGTTCCCCTCCGAAAGACGGCGCACAAGACCGCGATGTCCTGACGCTGAGATTCGGGGCAGATGCTATTTGGTTTTATCCGTCTACCTCTCCAAAGATGCCAAGTTGATTTATGGCACCGTGTATCGGAGGTTTAGACGGATGCGGCCGATGTAGCAGACTTCGTCAGATTCCCCCTCGCTTGAGGGGTTTTTGATTGTGGGGACGCTCTTCCCTGCAGGTGCAAGCCCCTGCAGTTAATTACGCTACCGCATCGCGGTAACAACTTTCTCCTTCTCCAGAATTTCACTTCATGTCGTGGGTGTTTGTTTTGTTTGTGGTTGCCCGTGGATTGTATACGGAGACCGAGTAATACCGTCTCCCGTAGGACGTGGACTAGTCCAAATCCGTATTTACTTAGATTTGGGTTTGGTGTTTTTAGTTTAAGGATGCATTAGTCGCGTTGCGGCTAAGATCAACTTAAACGTTTGTTAAGGATACGTTAGTTCTGTTTGAGACTAAGATCAACTTAACGGGGTGATCCATTTAATATATGGCCGTCGGGACTCGTCACCTCTCTGACGTCGTTGAAGGATTACAACGACAGATGTCAGAGGAGTTTGGAGATGTACCCTTAAACCAAGGTCGATTTGGAATTTTATCGTTCATTTGAGTGTTTAAGGATACGTTAGCCGTATTTGGGGCTAAGATCAACTTAAACGGGACCGTTTAGATCCGGCAAAAGAGCATTATGAGGCTCTATTGTTCCAGTTTAGGGACGTGGTGGTCCATATTCCAGTTTAGGGACGTGGTGGTCCACCGTTAGTTTAGGGACGTTTCGGTCCAATATTAGTTTAAGGACGTTTCGGTCCACGAGTTTAAGGACCCCGCAGTCCATATTGATGTGTGGTCGTTGGGACCCGTCACCTCTTTGACGTCGTTGAGGAATTACAACGATGGATGTCAAAGGAGTTCGGAGATGTACCCTCGAACCGGATATAAATTGATTTGAGAGAGCATTTGTGCTCAGTTCAATTTAATTTAAGGACTTACGGCCAGAATTGGGCTAAATCCAGTTGAAACTGTTCAACATTTTATTTATTTTTAGTCCATTAGACCCGTGCTAGGGCTTTGCCCACACTTAAATAATATATTGCACCACTTCTATTTTCTTGTTTGGGCTCTGCCCATAAGAGATGCAGAGCATCAATTTAATTAGGCCTGTTTGGTCTTTTAATTGGGCTTAGCCCTGCATTGCATTTGTTAGGCGCTTTGCGCCACTCACTGAGTGCAAGCGCTTGTGGTGAAGACACGTGTCATGCTCTGGTGAGCGCAAGCGCAACAGTGCAGTACGCTGTGCTAGTGCGCTGCGCTGTTGCGCTGATGACACGTGTCGCGCTCTGGTGAGCGCAAGCCAACAGTGCAGTGCGCTGCGCTAGTGCACTGCGCTGTTGCGCTGATAACACGTGGCGCGCTCCCAAGAGCGCAACAGCGCAGTTTGCAAGTGCAAAGCACTAAGAATCTTTTAGATTCAAGAACAGAAGTGCAAAGCACTATTTGATTTCTTGATCTAATTTAGATCAAAGAAAAATAAGTTTTTTCTTGTTTTTCTTATCTCAGAGAACCAAAGGTTCATGAAAAGTGCAAAGCACTATTTTTATTTTATTTTTATTAAAGATCATTGATCTTGTTTTTAGATCTATGATCTGTTCCTAAGAGAACTTTTTCTTTTTTTCTAAAGGTTTTTACCTTTTTTATTCTTGAGGAGTCAGAGTTTTTTTCTCTCTTTTTTTTTAGAAAGATATTGATGCCTTTTAATTGAGGCCTAGGGTCCTTTTTATAGTGCACATAAATTAGTTAAATTTGTTAAGGAGATCTCTCTCTGAGTGATTTGGGGAATTTTCCCCACCGTTGGATCTTTGATCCAAGGGTTTCTGCTTTGCAGAAGAAAATCTTTTTGTTTTAACAAGAACAGAAAAGATTTCTTAAAATTTTAATTCTGTTTGGCGCAGATGCCCCAACGCGTGACACGTGTCGCGCAGCGTACAGCGCAGCGCAACTGCGCTAGCGCATCTGCGCTGACACGTGTCGCCCAGCGCAGTGTCTGCGCAACCGAAGTGTTGCTTCCTTTAATAGAGCTTTGCTCTGATTGGGTGTGCCTTCTTGGGCGCTACGCTGACGTATCAGCGCCTGACATATGGCGCGTTGCGTCCGAGACTTGAAGCGTTGCTTCAGAATTTTTGAATTTTGAATTTCAACAGTGCTTTGCTCTGATTGGGCGAAACAGACTTCCTCGAAATAAGAGTGCGGATCAATCATCACATCAATGCCTTGTATGGTAAAATCCATCGTATGGCATCCCAATATCGGGGTACGAGTCAAGTAGCACCTACGTGTTTCATCATTCGTATAATATCATCATCAACTCATGTTAAGATCAAGGTGCTATACTGTAATCGCATACATCAATCATATATCATTGCCAGCATAAATGTACATCGTTAATTTATCCTCATAAATATCATGTATATGCATCATATTGTGATTAAGTCACACTTAAATCATATCGTAATCATGTCACACCTATATGATATCGTAAACAAGTTACACGTATATATCATATCGAAATCAAGTCACACCTATATGATGTCGTAATCAGGTCACACATATATCATATCAGAATTTCAGGCACAGGTTACGGTTCGGGTTCTAATTAGAGTCCCATATACTTCAATATCATTACCATCCTTTATTATTTTTCATGTATACAAATCCATTATCTCATTTTCTAATGATCCGCTAATCATAACACGACTGTATAGCCAAGAATCACGGTATCAGCCCAGTTATATTGTTTCATCCCCGTGTATCATATCACATCCTTGTATCACATATATGTATTGTGTATATATATATATAGCTACACCTAGTCCTATATATATATATATACACACACACACACACACACACACATATACGTATACACCATGTTGAGTCTCAGTGTGTGCGTGTGTGTGTATCTACCTGAAACCTGCGAATCTCTTCCAAGGCATTCATCCTCTGGTATGGTCTTTCTAAATCAGTCTAGTCCAATCTAGGGTCATTACTAGGGTCCTACTCATCAAGAATCTAAGGTCACGTTTGGTTTCCTAATGACAATAAGTATTATCCCTATTCTACGTTTGCAGGGGTGCTAAACGCCATCCACCCGATTTCCTCCCGTAGATATTCATCTACTCACCTGGTCCTTATCTGCCGAAAATGATGTCACCCTCTTCTTCTTCCTCGTCCGAAGTCCACGTGAGGGGTACCTCCACAACATGCAATCCAAACATGAAAATAAGCCTCCAAAATGAATGCTTTCCATCTCCAAAATCCATGTAAAGATGAGTAAAGAATAGAGAGTGGGAATTAATTTGGATTTTGTGGATTTTTATTTGGATTTTTGATGAATTTTGATGATTTTTAATACAAAAATGATGGGGAAAAATATTGGGGCTGCCCATGGTGGTGAGGCCGGCCATGAGGTGAGGAAAAGAGAGGAGAGTGAGAAAAGATGAAGAAAAGTGTAGAAGGTTTCATAAAAATATCATCCCATTAAGTCTTTTCATGATTTAATAAAAAAAATCTTTATTTTCCTAACTCCATTTAACCAAGAATGGTCTAGAACCATGGAAATTTTGAAAATAAATTTTGTATGAAACACACTTGATTCTAATATGTAATGGTTCACTTTTGCTAATTAAACCCATTCAAATTTGTAATTTACACTAATTTAGTGTATAAATAAAGCTTATGTTAATATTTAAAATAATTAATTTAGGAAAAATATTCAATTAAACTAAAAATTTATAAGTGGCTAAATAAACACTATTTACTAGTAATAACATATTTAAAATAGGTATTGTTAAATTTATAATGAAAAATAATTACGGTTTAATTTTACGAAAAATACGTTCAATTTACCGAAAATTAGAAAATTCACTTAAATAATTTCATTCATTTATTTATTTATTTAAAAACGTTACATGTTTTCTTGCGTTATTCTATATTTTATATGCTATACATCAAGAAAATTACAAAATTTTATAAATCTTAAATTCTTTCTTGTTTCATTCGACTTTGTTTAATATTTATGTATGAACACACAGTAATCACAAAACTTTAAAAAATTTCAAAAATTTCAAATTTTCTTTAAAGCTTTAATACTCACATGATCACAATAATGATTTTTTTTTTCAAAAGTACCAATATTTTCTATTTTCTTTCGTTTCTTCTATATTTTACATGCTAGATTAAGAAAATCACAAAAAATTAAAAATTCTCAAAATTTTCTGGTTCTTTTCATATTTTCAATATTTATGCATGTTATAACGCACGAAAATCGCAAAATTTTCAATAGTCCCAAACTTAATGTTTCCATAAAAATTCTAAAATTTTACTCACATGATAATAGTGCATTTTTCGAAAGTCTCAATTTTTTTAATTCTCTTTTCCCTTCTAATTTTACATGTTATAGTTCAAGAAAATCGTAAAATTTTCAAAAATCTCAAAAGCCTCTGGATTCTTTCATTTGTTCGATATTTATGAATATGATATAACATAAGAAAATCGCAAAAATTTTAAAAATCTTA
The DNA here is from genome assembly GCA_030015575.1 of Agapanthus africanus. Taxonomy (NCBI): domain Eukaryota; kingdom Viridiplantae; phylum Streptophyta; class Magnoliopsida; order Asparagales; family Amaryllidaceae; genus Agapanthus; species Agapanthus africanus. The sequence goes on from CM057351.1 coordinate 421,951,506, forward strand.
AATTTTCTGTTTCCTTCGAAATTCTAATATTTTACTCATCCGAAGGTAGCGGATTTTTCAAAAATATCAAAAATTCTTCTTATTTGTTTTTAAAATATTTTTTACGATACCAAACGATAATCACGTTTTTTTAACTTTAAAAATAATTTGGTTTTTCCGACTAGCTTTCTATAACAGACAAAAATCGTGAATTTTTTTAATACTTTGCCAGTAAACCAAATAATAAAAGAAAAAAAAAGATTTTTTAAAGAATCCTACTTCTCTTCAATATAAACTTAGCTATATGAGACAAAAGAATGAAAAATATTGAATAGTGGGCTAATATAAAAATTTCATGACTTAATTATAATAAGAAAATTAAATAAGCGCTAAATAATAATTTTTCTACTAAAGTTCATATTTGATAATGAAATATTTTGAAAAATATTCTTCCATATTAGTTTTTTTTATATATAATAACATAATATGTATATTGAAATAAAAGTATAATATCCTACAATTATATATCATTTTTTTGCAAGAGCGCATAGGTTTTGGGGGAGAGGGTTGGGCTCTAGGCCCATGAAAGTTTTCTCATATGATTGGTTGGAAATTCCTCTTGCCATTGCGTGTGGGGTTTTTTGAACCCAAGCCCTCCTACATTTATATATTAATCACCACCTAATATGTCCAGCGTTAAACCCACCGAGCCAATCGTTTAACCATTGCATATCTTCATATATATAGAAGAAAAAATATAAATAAATCGTGTTGTCAATTAGTATCAACATCGCACCGAAGTATGAATACTGACATTTCATGTAAGAATCAGTATTGATTTTACATAAACAATGTATTGTTCTCACATATCATACCTATACATAAAAATTTATATTAAAAGAATACAAAATTTCTCCCCCCCCCACCCACCCCCGCCCCTAAAAAAAAGAAATAGGAAGGAAAGAAAAAAGGTTTGGTGGACAAATGGGGTTTTGGGACCCATAGAAAGAGGAGAATAAACTCGTCAAATCTCTCTCTCTCTCTCTCCCCTAAGCCCATCTCCAATTCTAATGAAAAGCTCTAAATTGCCCTCCAGGCTTCTGTTGCTCCCGCGAAGCTGATGGCATGTTTGTTTGCCATGAAATCGCATGGAAGTACAATAAGCAGACTTACTTTCGAAACTTCAAGTGTTTGTTTTGACAATAAGTAATATTTGAAGTTACTTCCATAAATTGATATGGATACTATGTGGAGTTCCTACTTCAAGATTTCTCTTCATGATCCCTTAGATTTGGAAATGGTATAGAGCACAAGAAAAGAGGAAGAAAAGCAATATTTTATTCATAACATTTATTACTTTTAAGTTACTTCCATTCTCTCTCATGCTTTTTTAGATTAAAGTTTATGTAAAATAATTGCATTTATTACTTTAATAGAACTAATTCCATACCAAAAAAAAATGCACTAAATTACTGCTTTAACTTCCTTTTTGAAATAAATTCAAAATTACTTCCGATATTTGTTCAAGTGCGTACGTTCACACGACAAGGCCCAACAGAGAGAAGAAAGGGGGAAAAAAAGGAGAATTGGTAAGTAGGCAGAACTGAAATTTAAAACTCCAAGAGAGGGAGAGAGAGAGAGTAAGAACATCCATAAACAGTTGGGCCAGGACCAGAACTTCAGGCCCTTTATTGCTCTGCAAAGCTAGAGTTACAGGCCCACTGGACGAAGCCCAGCAGACTACGAATGCTTCATGGTGCTGTTTATCTACGTTGTTTGCCGATGTTGGAAATTTATTGCGGCCAATAACACCGTAGGCAGATGCTAGATTTTTCTTTCTTTCTTTCTTGTGGATCCATCTGTTTCTTTGGTCTGTTACTGTAGCTCAGGCAAATATTGATTTTTTTAAAACAAGTACATGAATATATAACTTAAGTTTAAAAGAGTACGACTACGGGCTTTAAGCTCCAGAATAAAACCATATTGGATTTGCTTATAACCATGGAGGGTTTATTTTTAATTATTACCCTTCTATAATAATCAGCTTGCAATGGTATGAGTATTATTTCTGATTTTTAGAAGTTCTTTTAAACATATCATGCTAATTATAAATAAAAAATATTTTCTTAAAATTTTCCAAACTCTCACTGAATTGTCTCAGCTTATACTTATTTATCATTTTAGTCGTCTACTTTACCATGTAACCCTGAAGTATGACCTTAATTGTGAAGCTTATATGGTAGATTTTGACATTAAGTTAGGTTTAAACCTAAACGACAGACAGGATGTAGCGCTTAAACTGATGCGTTAAAATTAAAAAAATATAACATAAATATGATCAACTTATCATCATCTAAGCTAATGTTCTGTTTACGTACATCGATCCACTCCGGCAGAGTATTTTTTATTTTATTTTTGACATAGCATATAAGATATGAAACGTAAAATTTCAAATACAATGGTTATAAGAAGGGGCCGGGTACACATAAACATAAAAAGATTTTAGGGGGATTAGATGTACCAAACCTACTATACAATGTTTCGGTTTATGCTCAATTTCTGAGCGTGTTTCATGGATGAAGAATGATTGAAGAATTTTCGAGTTTGATCTGTACCAAGATTTGCCTTATGCATGTATGACCGTCCTATACGTAGTTATCAAGCCACCCGTATCATATTTAGATAACATGCATGTATATTGGCTCATCAAAATTTTATGATTCAAACTCCTAATCTTTTGGTAATGTGAATTCAAGACATATAGGATTCATCAAGCGAGTGACCGCTGAGAAATTTTGTGGCGGGAATGGAGTCAGTTGGAGCTATCTATAGTGAAGCTAAGATACATAGTAGGCCTTGTAGATATGGCCGTCCTATATGCGACATAGTCTTCCAACGTACGAAATGCCTAGGTGGGGCCCACCAGGCGTTCCCATGCCTTCTGGATCCGCCACGTCAGCCTGCCGCTTGTGCACGTGCCTGATTCCTGTCTCGTCACTTCGGAGCGCAGGCGCTCGCACGTGGGTGTCTCCCTATTTGTTAGATTCATGCAATCTTTTGGAATATCTCTCTCCCTTTGATGAACAGTACCCCTAAATGGAAAGCCAGTTTTGTTCTTTCTTTTTCCTATTGCTTCCCCATTTTCTTCTTTGATTTTACCAATTTTCATTTATGTTTAATTTTAGCTATGTTTTCTCCGGGCACAAACCTTTTTAACTGGTTGTCTTTTTCTTTAATATCGTTTAAATCAAAATAAAAGGGGCAAGGACACAGCCGTGAGTTTAATATGTTCCAAGTATCGATATACTATAGTTTGCGTAATATAGTACTAACCCCGAATCTTTAATCTTAGATTAGGGGGTTGCCCCTACGGATAATGAAATCCGTAGGGGCAGATTTATTTTGACCCTACGGATTAGTCCGTATCCGTAGGGCCAGACGGTTGCCCCTACGGTCCCAGACGTATTAATTTAAAAATATTAAATCGTAATTTGTTGTTTGCCCCTACGGAGTCGCAAACCAATGATCTACGGACTAATCCGTAGGGGCATCTAAATGGGGATTTAATTAAAAAGGCACAGAAATGCTCTACGCTGATTATCTCTCTCTCTCGTGCGCGAAACTCCCAAAATCCCCAAATCTCTCGTTCCCGCCGATTGACGTTCTCGTCGTCGCCACCGCCCTCCGTTTCGTCGTCGCCACCGCCCTCGTTTTTCCTCATCGCCGATTGCGCGCGTTGTCGACCACCGATCGATCGTCTCCTCCACCGCACAGGTTAGTAAATCTTCAATTAAACAAATTTTTGATTATTTTATGGCTAGGGTTCATGGTTTGGGTACCGATGAGAGTTAGGTTTAGGCATCGGTTGGGTTTAGCGTTAGGGTTAGGGTTGGGGTTGCGGTTGGGGCTGGGGCTGGGTTGGGGTTGGGTTCGGCTGGGGTTGCGGTTGGGGTTGGGGTTAGGGTTGGGGTTCGGCTGGGGCTGGGGCTAGAGTTAAGGTTGGGTTGTGATTTTTAGGAAAATTTAACTCGATAAAACCAAAAATTACTATTTTTGGTATCGGATTCGGAACGGAATAGGTGTTATCATTTTTGTATACGGATATGGATGGTCGTCAAAAATGAAAATATAGGGTCATCGTCGGAGGATGATATGTCGACGTCCGAGTCGGAAAATGAGGAAGACGGGAATGAAGATTATTTTTAGATTTATGTTTTGATTGATGACTTTTATGCGTATGGTTATTCTTATAGTTAATGGCGTAGTTAGGATATGAACTTGGTTTGTTTATACTTTTTAGTATGTTAGTATCGTAGGTTTTTTATGATGATAAATTGTCTTATGGTTTGATTTAGTTTTTGACATTATGTTTATATATTTATGTTTTAACTTTGAATGCATCTAGGCATGTATTATTTAGTTAACTTATTTTCTTTTACTAATATTTGTTGTGAATCGTGATACTTCATATTTATATTTTTCCAATTCTGTTTGATCTTCGTTAGTTTATTTGATATATATTCTTTCAACTTGAATTTATATTATATTCATCTTGTTTATTGATTTCTTTTCTATGTTGAAGGTATGTATCTCAATCTCAAGTCTAATGCATCTTAGTTCTTTAATGCTCAATTCTTCATATATCTTATTCTCAAGTTGCAACTTGCAAGTAACTAAGCAAGTATTATTCCATAAGTTTAAAATCATGTTATATCAGTTATTTTATATTTTATTTAAATACTTCGTATAGTTTATGTGACGAGAAGATTCAATCGTATGGTAACCGATAGAAGCCTTACTCCCGACAGCCGAAACACACACATACAACAAGAATACACAACAAACGCATCATTAGAGAGTGATTCAAGATGTTCAAGTTAAAACCAATATATGATACTCGATGGTGATATGAAACTTTCATATTCTCATCGATACTCATATATGAAACTCAAAGCGCCACTTAGTCCCCGTCTATCGGTTAACATACGTTCGATATTCGTCGTGACATAGAACTATACGAAGGTTGTTAAATATCGGACGGTATAGCTCGATACTAACAACCGTCGTATAGTCTATGTGACGAGAAGATTCAATCGTATGATAACCGATAGATTTGTCCCGTGTGGACAAGTTAGGAATGTATAAAGCAAACACGTTCATTCACTTGTGTTTTCATCCGTTTCGAGATATTTCGTCGGTACCTTTCCGCTGGTTCTCCGTATACAAAGATAGATTAGATGTTCATTTCAACGTTGTTTCACAGCTTTGAAATGATTATCTATTTTATTACAGTGTACTCGGAGAACAGCGGGGAGGTGCTGCCGAAATTTACTCGAAACGGTTGAAAGCACAAGCGAATGGATGTTCGCTTTATACATTTTTAATGGGATAGAAGCCTTACCCCCGACAGCCGAAACGCACACATACAATAAGAATACACAACAAACGCATCATTAGAGAGTGATTCAAGATGTTCAAGTTAAAACCAATATATGATACTCGATGATAATATGAAACTTTTATATTCTCATCGATACTCATATATGAAACTCAAAGCGCCACTTAGTCCCCGTCTATCGGTTAACATACGTTCGATATTCGTCGTGACATAGAACTATACGAAGGTTGTTAAATATCGGACGGTATAGCTCGATACTAACAATTGTCGTATAGTCTATGTGACGAGAAGATTCAATCGTATGATAACCGATAGATTTGTCCCGTGTGGACAAGTTAGGAATGTATAAAGCAAACACTTTCATTCACTTATGTTTTCATCCGTTTCGAGATATTTCGTCGGTACCTTTCCGCTGGTTCTCCGTGTACAAAGATAAATTAGATGTTCATTCAACGTTGTTTCACAGCTTTGAAATGATTATCTATTCTATTACAGTGTACTCGGAGAACAGCGGGGAGGTGCTGCCGAAATTTACCCGAAACGGTTGAAAGCACAAGCGAATGGGTGTTCGCTCTATACATTCTTAATGGGATAGAAGCCTTACCCCTGACAGCCGAAACACACACATACAACAAGAATACACAACAAACGCTTCATTAGAGAGTGATTCAAGATGTTCAAGTTAAAATCAATATATGTTACTCGATGAAGCAACTACATTTTGATCCCGCTATCTGGACGAGAATATTGAGACGAGACTTAACCGGCCTCGAAGAATTCAAGACGGGCCATATGGTAAAGCCGATTATAAGAGGGTAGACACTATGTTTATCAACAAGATATACTGGTTTATCTTGCTTAATTGCGCATGTCTTGAACAAATTAGAGAGTAAGTTTTTTTGGATTAATTGTTATATTTGTGTTTGTGTGTGTATAAAATGATATAATATTAATGTCATAATTTATTGTCGAAAACAGAATTCATTTTAACGAGGTACGTGAGGGGCATCCTGATTGGAACGATGAACGATTGGAAAAATATCATCAGGATAATTTTTGCGATTGGGTCACAGATTATGTAATTTATTCGAATAACATGTTATTGCTATCAGTTTTAATCTAAACTTATATCATTATGTATTTGTCGTAAAATTTGTTTTGTTAGATCCACGATCCGAACTTGTCTGTATCATTTGAGAGTGATTCAAGATGTTTAGCTCAATTTTCTAGTATGGAGGTTGTATATTATAAAGGAATCGGTGTCCTTGGACACAAATTCGAAGTTAAGGACATAGAAATATCTAGAACCACTCAGAATAGTGGGATTGCGACGGTAGAATCGGACGGTGTGATTTATTATGGATACTTAAATTGTATACTCGGCATCCACTATCCCGGACGATCAGAACCCTTTTATATATTCCAGTGTACTTGGTACGATACGCGAACCGATACGGATAAGTGGAGAAGCAATCTTGGGATTTGGAAAGATGAATATGGATTGACCAGTGTGAACACACTTCGATTTTATGGTCAGGAAGATCCGTTTATCTTTCTGAACCAAGTGTTCCAAGTATACTACCCACAGTGTTTGAAGCATTCGAGATGGAGTGTCGTATGCCGTTGGAAACTCAGGGATGTCTACGATGTCCTAAAATTCGAGGACAGCGATGAGGACGAAGAAGAGAGAAGACTTAGAGTGCTCTGACCGTCTGTTTCGAAAGACGAGTTGTCTTCGGCTGATCATGAAGTTACGTGGGTTAGAAATAATATCGATGATGAAATCCAAGTAGATATGTCTAATGCGCCCACGAAACGAGAAAGGTTATCAGTAATGTTATATTATTACTTCACATTTTACGATCTATACATATATAGTCAATACTTGTAATGATTGTCTAATGCGTCCACGAACCATATATCTAGATTTGATGACGATGACGGGAGCAGCGAGGGGCGGCAGGAGCTCCAGCCGCGGCACCGGCAGAGGCAGAGGCAGTGGCAGAGCGGTTCTGCCACCTGAAGAGCTGCGTAGGGAGCTTCAGAGGGCCGGTCTTGCACCCCGATCGGAGACCCCTTCAGATGCCTGCTTCCGTGTGGACTTTGCCACACCTACAGGTATATTGCACGCATATCCATTTTAAATGTAATATTATAGATATACAAGCCCGTTCATGTCAAAATTACTTATATTGTCAATGTTTGATTGTCTAGCTGTTGGTGATACGTCCACATCAGGGACAGAGATCACCCCCGCACCTCCAGGTATGTTTATATATCATATAGTGCATGTATATTGATTTAGAATGCTATATCATAAATATACACACATTCCTTTTTCTCTTACTTAGATAATCATTTTTTTTATTGTCTAGCTGTAAGCGGTGCCTCCGCATCTCGGGCAGAGGCCACCACCGCACCTGCGGGTATGTTTATATATCCTTAGTGCATGCATATTGATTTAGAATGTTATATTATTGATCTACACATTCTTTTTGCAATTACTTATATAATCTATTTTTAATTGTCTAATTATAGGTGGTGCGTCCACATCTGACGCAGGGGCCACTTCCGCCACTTCCGTACCCTCCGCTCAATCTGTAGGTTAGTATGAAAAAATATAAAATATTTATTCATTTTACATATCCTCTAAAGAATAAATATGAACTTCATGGAAATTTAGCGTCAATGTTTATTTTCTAGTTGGAGGGGATGCGTCCGCATCCGGGTCACCGGCTGTTCCTCACCGGAGGAACTATCATCCCGCTCATGCAGTTGCCCGGGCCCAGGCTCGTGCTTTAGTCACCGGAGGTATATATCACTCTTCAATTTTCGTTAAATCTTAATTTCTTAATACAACTTTGTTTTAATATTGATTGTCTTGATATTTCTTGCAGACGTAGGGCCTCCCCATCCCCAAAGGGGGACTCGAGGCCCGAATTAGTCCCACAATCTGAGGCCCGACAGAGCTAGGGGGAGGCAGCATTCCCCCTCTTTTTTACCCCTGATTATCGCTATACCGGCGATCATGCCTAGAGGTTCGGCCGGTATATGGGGGATGAGAGCCGGCTCGTGAAGAACTATCCACTTCACGTTGAGTGGGGCGACCGGCACCGGCACTCATTCACCCTCTTCTAGGATCAGGCTCGGGTATTAATATATATTTTCATTCGACTTATCCAATATATTTATTATTAACACTTGCAATCTAATAACAATGTTTTTTTTGTATTTTCAGTTGGATTACGATTTTCAGCCTGTACCCGACCCCGATCACCCTGGGAGGGTGCTCGATCTTCACGCTCTGTACAATGGCCTGATGAAGAACATGCATACGAAGGTCCGATACAGCAGGAATGAGCTGAAGACCGACTGCTATTCCCTGTGGATGGCGACCCCCGAGGCAGAGAGAGCGGCCCTCCTATCTACTCCGGCCTTTGCGAGAGTCGACGTAGAGATATGGCCTTTATTGTGCGAATATTTCGACTCTCATCGCAAATATGTTTGTATTTTAAATGTAATTCATTGTTTAGTATATAATTTATTTTTTTGTGTTGCTTAATTAGAAAACTAAATGTGAATCTGTTGTGCAGAAACAGGCCGATCAAAATAAAGAGAATAGGAAGTCGGCGAAGAGGGGTCACCCCACTTATACAGCTGGCTCGAAGAATATTACTCGTACCATGGAGTTATCGGTAAATTACAATAGACCGGCTTTTGTGATATAATGCAATATTAAGAGTTATTTTCTAATATATATAATATTAAGAGTTATTTTTTAATATTGCAGAGAGCTTAGACCCTGGCGCAAGGTGGTACACCGAGCGTGCTGTCCGCATATCTTGCCGTCCACGGCACCTCGACAGATCCCGCCACGGGCGAGCTTCGATACCCCGACGTCGCTACCCAGGAGTATTGCGTAAGTGTTAATATTTATTCAACCCCCATTTGAAATTTTAGTTTTGAAAGGTTCAAATTTAAATGATATACTTATATTTTACTGGTTAATGTGGGTGTAGGAGCGGGTGGTTGTGCAGGTCGAGGCATCAGGGATCGATTTTACTGGACAGAACGATCCGATGCTGCTGACCCCAGTCCTGGACGCCGCACACGAAGGGCACCATGGAGGTTGGGAGAGAGGTCGGGGACTGGGCCCTAGCAGGGCCCATATAAGGTTGGACTCCACTCCGGCGGTTACTTCCTCCGTCTCCAGTGAGCGACGTTTCCAGCAAAAACTGGAGAGCTTGAGGGCCACCGTTCAAGAGTTGAAGGAGATGTTGGTATGTATACTACTTAATAGTAAAATATTCCGTTATATTATAGATAGCAACATATCCAATATTAGTACGTAGCCTGAGCTTATTTGGTTGTAGACTTAGCTTTGATTAATCATACATGCATATTAACTAAAATAAACTATGGTTTTCCAAACTAGATATCCAAACGAGGCCTAAGTCCCTAAGTATACATAGATTGGGGTTTCGAAATAACTTGATAATGATACGAACTCGACTAATACACAGTTCTTACTCGTTTATTATACACGTAGGTCCAGACGCGACAGGGTACATCGGCCGAGCCTCCACATGCATCTCTTTCGGCTGCGGCTCCGCAAGCCACTACATCAGCTGCGGTTCCGCAGACAGCTCCTATAGCTCTACTGCCCACTTAGACTCCCGCAGCCGCGGCTCCGCAAGCCACTACCTCGGCGGCGGTTGCACAGACCACTCCTACAGCTCCACAGCCCGCTCAGACTCCCGCACACTCGCATTGCATGATTTATTGACTCAGGATATATCCGAGGAGCAGGCGCGCTAGATTATGGAGTTTATCGGAGGTGGAGATGGACCGAACTAGGGTAGCTTTTTAATTCTTATATTTTAAACATGTATTTATTTATATGATACATACTGTACTATATTTTGGACGATATTGATATTGGTGGTGTTTGCGTGTTTATATTGATATCATATTCTGCTTGTTGATTTCTTTTGTATATTATGCGTGAGATGTGATTATGAATACCGCGATATATGTTCTGCGTGCTGATTAATTTTATATATGATGTATATATTATTATGCACAGGGCGAGAAAAAAATAGGCAGCCCTTTTTTAAAAAAAAACTGATAATATGTACCTACGGATTAATCCGTAGGGCCCAACATTGCCCCTACGGATTAATCCGTAGGGCCCAACAACAGGATACCTAATATTTTGCCCCTATGATCTCAGTATTAGGGTTTACGCTTGTCCCTACGGATATATCCGTAGGGGCAAACAAATGCCCCTACAGAGGTATCCGTAGGGACAAAATATCAGGATACCTGATATTTTGTCCCTACAGAATTATACCTACGCACTTATTCGTAAAGGCAACTATTTGGCCCCACGGATAAGTCCGTAAGGACACCTAATTTATTTTATAAACAGATAAATTAAATAAATTTTTTGTCCCTATAGCCTAATCCGTAGGGACAACCGGACCTACATATTACTCCGTAGGGGCAAGTTTTTGACCGTAGGGGCATGTTCAAGGCTAAGACTTGCACCTACGACGTTTGCACCTATAGGGTATTTTCCTTCCCCTACGGATATATCCATAGGGGCAGTGGTTTGCTCTTACGGATAAATCCGTAGGGGCAACCCTTATTTGTAGTAGTACAACAGTGTAGTTTCTTTTTTAATGTAAAATTACTAGAAGTGTCGATATCTGCAATTAGTTGATGATAGATTTAAGTCATTTCTTTCAACCTTCTTATGATTCAAGAGTGTTCCTTTAGGAGGAATGCAATTGTCAAACGCCCGAGCAAATCCAAGTAGAAAAAAGTCAAATGCAGTGAGAGACCTTAATGAGATACACAATTAAGAACCCATAGACCGTGAACATGTTTTTATGATGCTCAATATTGGCGATCTCCTAGATCAGGACGCGTGGCAGGTGACGTGTACCAGAACTCAGAAGAAAGGGCTCACAAGGGCCGACCAGGACACCCTCTACCCGACCTGCAAACACAAGCTGGCCCTCCTCAGGGCCCCCTGCAAATTGGCTTCCTCGGCCCCGTAGCTCGCGCCGAGCTGCCACAAGACTTGGACTCCTCGGCTTCCGCGCTCGTCCCGAGCTCCAGGCCGTGGCCGTCTTCCTTGGCCCTCCGACCAAAGTCACCGCTCACAGGCGTAACCGTCGCTCCGCGAATCTCGCCGTGCGCAGATTCTACGCCAGCAACATCCCACGTTCCACGCCATCAATCCCCATTAATGGGCGATCCGCTTTCTACGCGGACGTGACGTCGGGGGTGTAACTGCCGGCGAGATCCTCACACCTGCTGCTGCATGCCACCACCGCTATATAAACCCCTATCACAGAGGGGTCAAGTAAGCGATCTTTGACTCTTTTAAGCCGTTACTCTGCTCGGATCCCATCACTAACTTGATCGTCGGAGGGTCATTGGAGGTACCAAACCACCCCGGGACTTCTTTGAAGGTACTCGGCACCAAACTCCTCACTCCACTTCTTCCTCCAAAACCCATTGAGACCCGCACGCAACAGGAGATAATCAACAAAGTCCACGGCGAGATCAACGGAAGACAACATTTGACGGAGGCCCGAAAAGGAGCTCCATCAGTTGGCGCCGTCTGTGGGAACAAAAACTCCAAAAAAACAAAAGTTGGTCTTCCGATCTCCGCCCAAATGGCAAGAAACCACCCTGAAGATCCCGGTACCAGCCGCCGCCTTCCACTCACCGAAGGCGGGGATGAGCGACCTCCCATGACCGCAATCGACGCCCTCGTAGGCCGGATAGATCGGATGCAATCCCTCGTGGAGGCCCTCGTCCGCGTCCAAACGGCTGGTCCTGGGCCCCAAGTCGCCGCTCCACCGCTTCCAGAAGGCTCTGCCCCTGTCTGGACGGCTGGCCACCAGCAGGCTGCGTCCCTTGGCCATCGATCTCTCAAGCCGATACTCCCTGAGGCCCGCTGCCCCAGGGCTCCACGCCAAGGTCCGCCGCTAGAACGCCTTGCCTCGAGCCTCCTCGCGACCCTTATCCCCTTGAGGAGATGTCAGTCATCTCGCCTATCTACAGGCACGGTCAACCCCGCCGCCATCGACGGGGCCGCACAGAAGGGGTCCGCCCCGGTGACTCGAGAGCTACCTCACCCCGGGACCTGAGGCGCCTCATAGAGAGGATCCGGGGCCGCTCCCAGACGCAGGTCACCCGCAGCGGAGGCCAGGGATCCCATGGCGCTGATTCCTCGAGATACCGCGGTCGACTCGACGCCCTCGAGAAGAAAATCGAGGGCATGCACCGGGGGGCTCACCTCTCGAGCGATGGAGCTAAGTACGCCTCCGACTCGCTCACGAAGCCATTCACCGAGGAATTGCTCGCCGTCCACGTCTCCTCGCGCAACAAGCCCTCAAAGGTCTCTCTGTTCGACGGGAAAACCGACCCGAAGGACCATTTGGACGCTTTTACCACGGGGATGAGCTTCCAGGATCACTCCGACGCCACCCAGTGCAAGGCCTTTCCGGCCACCCTTATCCGCGCAGGTCGGGACTGTTCTGGGGGCTCGAGCCCCGCTCGATTTCGACCTTCGATGAGTTAGCTACTCAGTTCCTCGGCCATTTCGTAGGAAACCATCAACAGAAGCACACGGTCGACCACTTCTTCACAGTTAAGAGTGGGGATAAGGAAACGTTCAAGGCCTACATTACCCGTTTCTACAATGCCCTTCTCGAGGTGCTCGAGCACCGGGATGAAACCGTCATCACGACACTTAGATCTGGTTTAAGGCACAAGGAATAGTTACGCTCCTTCGTGTTAGCGCAACCTAAGACCATGGCCGGGGTCAAGGCGTGGGCCGAGCGTGAGGTTTAGCTGGAATCCGAGGTGAATGCTAACCTCCCCCGGGCAGAACGGCCCGACCAGAAGAAGAGAGCTCGGGAGGAGAGGCCGGAGCGTTAGCATCCCTACCACCCGAAGTTCCAGGAGTATCCCCCCTCAACGTCTCCCTCGCAGTGTTGCTGGAAGAGGCCCAGAACGAGGGGTTCTTCAAGTTCCTTCCGATCCCGCGTCAGGCCGCGAAGCGAACCCGGGGCCCCTACTGCGCTTTCCACCGGGTACCGGGCCACGCCACAGAGGACTGCAAGCAACTGAGGGACTACATCGAAGAGCTCATCCGGTCTGGGCACCTCGCCGCCTACTTGAGGGACAAACGGCAGGCCGACCATGAGCAGGAGCAATATCACCCTCCCGCCGACCTGACCAACGGTCAGATCATGCTCGTATCGGTGGACGACCAACCCGGAGCTCAGGGAGCCCCATACCCTATACCACGCGCGGGGGCCAACAGTCCTTTAGGGAGCTCGGCCCGAGCCAATAAAGTCATCTACTAGCCTGTACCTTTGTTTTAAAGCAATGTAAACTCTTCCTGAGACCTATTGTTAATTTAATAAAGATCAATGGAGCATTGCGAAAAGGAAAGAAAAGCTCTGTTTATTCAAAAGGTATTATGGGCTCCTCAGTCATACATGCAAAAATAAAAGAAAATTACAACAGTGGGGGGAGGGGTGCAGCGAGCACTGCTCGTGGTACTCGGTAAAGATCTCCGCCAACCGAGGCCGCGCAAGGTCCAACCTCTGTCCCCGGTTCCCCCGCGCGCGCGTTGACCCCGAGCCTCAACTCGTAGCATTCGCGGACGAGCGCCTCTGAGCGGGCCAGCCGGTTCGCGGAGATTAGGCCGAAGCGCCTCAAAGACCGTAGCTTGCCCACGGCCTCGTCATAGAGCAGCTCAGACAAGGGGTTGTAAAACCCCGGCGACGCCCTCCAGATGGAGTACATCAGCAGCTGCAGCAGGGAGGAGCGTCGGGGGAGCAACCGGCCGAAATGGTCCTCAATGCTCCCGTAGACCAGCTGCACCGTGTCCTCGGGGCAGTACGGGTCGTACAGGTACACGTCTTCGAAGTGGACGATGTCGGGGATGGTAAACGGGAAGTCCTGCATTCTCGATGACTTGTTTATGAAGGATGGAAGGATCAGTACTCCTTCGGCCTTATATAGCCCACTGCGCTGCTCAACAGTCGACCGCTTTCACCCAAGGAGTCACTGCCACGCGGCAACCATCCAGCCTTTTCCAGCGGAATCGAAGCGATGCGCCCCTAGCACTTTGCCTCCCTCCCGCATTCAATGCGCTGGCTACGCGCGTCGTTGCCCCGACCGTCCCCATTCTTCGCATCTACAGCTGGACGGTTGGGCTACACCACGCCAAGATTCAGCCCAGCAACTATCCTGCTCGGTCACCCCTGGCGGGTAGCTTCCCTACCGCAACGCCAGGGATCAAAAAGCCCTCCCAGAGGCATTCGAGCCCGAGGATCCCTCGCTCGGCTATCCCCAGCGGGAAGCTTCCCTGCCACAACGCCGAGGATCAAAAAAGCCCTCCCAGAGGCAGTTGAGCCCGAGGATCCCTCGCTCGGCTATCCCCAGCGGGCAGCTTCCCTGCCACAACGACGAGGATCAAAAAACCTTCCCAGAGGCAGTTGAGCCTGAGGATCCCTCGCTCGGCTATCGTTCAGGATAAAAGCCGTCGCCAAGAGGCACCGGGAAGTAACCCTGCCCGGCCAAGGGTCCTTGGTAGGCTTCTACAGCCTCTCCCACGCTAAGGACCAAAGTCCTTCCAGAGACAGTCGAGTCCTTGCTAGGCTATCCCCGGCTGGTAGCTTCCTACCACAACCGACAGGGATCAAAGTCCTCGCCAAGTGGCACTGGGCAGTAACCCTGCTCGGTCCCCGTCCTGAAGGATCAAAAGCCCTCGCAAGAGGCAACCGAGCGGCTACCCTGCTCGGTCAACTCCGGCTGGTAGCTCCCTACCCTCGATGTCAGGGATCGAAAGCCCTCACAAGAGGCACCGGAGCGGCTACCCCGCCCGTTCATCCCAAGCTGGTAGTTCCCTACCCACGACGCCAGAGATCAAAACCCTCGCCAAGAGGCAACCGCGCAGCTTCGCTGTCCGGTCATCCTTAGTGGGCTTCTTACAGCCCTCTTGCTCTTGCTCAGCGATCCCTGGCGGGTAGCTCCCCTACCGCAGCGCCAGGGACCAGAAAGCCCTTGCAAGAGGTGACTGCGCAGCTACCCTGCCCAGTCACCCTCGGATGGTGGTCAACATTCGAAATCGGAGATGCCCTGTGGCCCGCGGAAGATCCGAGACCCCAGTGAGGGGCATCAGGTCTGTCCAAGCCTAAATGATCTCCCCTCGACTCCAGGGCCCATGGGGATACCTCCTCGGCAGCGCTTGGCACGCTCATCGGCCAGTGATTGAAGTCAACTCGACGGACAATCGCCAGGTAGACAGCCAACCTGACATGAAAGCACAACGGTATAGACAAAAATATCTTGCAAACAGATGGCAGAGTGCAATTCTATGGAGCCGAAGAAAAACTTTATTACTGCCAAAGATGAAGTTTTACAAAGGGTATTTTCTGGGCTCCCCAGCCTTACAAAATTCAAGAAAACAAAATAAAAGGAGGAGGGCGGGGGCTCTACGCCTCGGGGCCAGGTACGACCTTGAGGTCCTCGACCTCCACTACGTGGTTTGCTGGGTCATCGGCAATCTCCTCGCTAGGAACCTCTTCACCCTGCTCGTCGGCGCCTACAAGGGGGAACTCGGCCCGGAGATCTGCGTCGGCGAACTCCAGCATCCGGGACTTAACGGCATCGAGGGCGTCGTGCCAAATACGGGTCGTGGCCACGGCCAAGTCGTCATAGAAGTCTTTCTACTTCTTATAGCCGTCCACCACCCTCGATTCGGCCGACTTGGCCGCCTCGACCGCCGCCCCCAGCTCCTTCCTGAAGGCCTTCACCGTCCTCTTCAGGTTGCCGGCGAGCACCTGGGCGTCCTCGAGCTTGCCCTCGGCGATCACCGCAGCCTCGCGGTGCTGGGCCACCTCCCGTTTCCCGGCCTCCACCTCGCCTTCCAAGGCGGCGACCCTCGCCGACATCGCCTCCAGCTCTCGCTTGGAGCTTTCTTGCAACGAGGCGAACTGACCCGCAGCCTCCAGCGCTGGGCTACCACCTCGGCCTCCATGCGCAGAGCGAGGGCTACATGCTGGAGAACTAGGAAAACACGGAAAAGATCAGAAAGATGAGGGGAGCACTGAATCTCACCATGAACAAATAAAAACTTACCTGCACGGACTCCTGGGTGATGGACGCCAGCTGAGCCCTGAGGGTCCCTCCCGGGAATCTGCCCCCTGCCGAGGTCTCTATCTTGTGCAGGAGGCTGTCCGCCATGGACAGTCTCGATGGCACCGCAAACCGGAAACCCCCTTCCTCCACCATGGTCCGCGAGGACCGACCCCGGGAGGGCCTCTTGGAGCTTCTCTTGAGCGGCTCCGAAGGAGAGCCGATCTCCTCTTCCGAGGCCGAGTCTTCCAGAATCAGGGCCCGCTTCTGGCCCGATGCTCTGCTGGGACCCGGGGCGGGGTCCGCCACCGAGCGCTCATGAGGCACCGCCACTGGAGCAGTATGGGCCGGGGCGGGCTTCGCACGGGAAGAACTGGCGCCCCCAGCCCTCGTAGGCTGCCTCGGCTGGCGCATGGAAGCTCGGAGCGAGACGAAGTCCATGGATCCTGCACAAAACAAATACCCAGCAAATCAGCGACACGAGTAAAACAGAAACCCCAAAAAAGCAAACCTAACTTGCCGACGAACTCAACGGGGCTAAGCGCGGCCCAGCTTAAGACCCTCTCGGACAGCAGCACGTCGGGTCGAAGGATGGGCTCCCACGACGCCACTCTCACCGTGGCGGGGTCATCGGATTGGTTTCCCAGCAGACACTTCTCCCTCGACCACTTGGTAGGCACGGGCCAGTCCTCGCCCTCGGGAGGGGAAACGAAGAAAAATTTCTTTTTCCAAACATGAATGGAGGAGAGCAAGGTAACGACCCCGGTCCCGGCGGCGCCCCCCGGCCGCTTCCTGAAGTTGAAATAAACCCATCTCGGGTCGCCCGCTCGACCACCAGGGTGACTTTTGAAGACAAGGGAGGAATCGAGAAGGGAAAGGCTGAAGGGGACTGCCTGCAACTTCAGACGGATCAAGAACCCAAGGAGGATCCTCCACGAGTTCGGCACCAACTGGCCGGGGGCCAAACTGAAGAAACTCAGTGCGGCGACGACCTCAAGAGAGAAGGGCAGGCGCATTCCGCCCCAAAAAGCTTCCAAATACAGGGCAATCTCCCTGCCCCGTACTTGATCTGCCCTCTCTCCTTCCTTGGCCAGTCGAAGCGTGTAGCGCGAGGGGATGTGGAAGCGAGCCCGGGCGTTGGCGAGCTCGTCCTCATGCCTCACCCAGCACGAGGTGCTGGAGGCCACATCTGCCGCCTTCTCTCTGGAGGCGGCCCCCGCCTCACGACCCCGGGGAGAGGATCCAACCCCTGCTCCCCGAGGAGACTCAGACACAGCTAATGGAACCCTAGCACCTACTCCTACAATGTCTACTGATTCTATAGAGGAAGACATCTAACCTTGGAAAAGAAAATTTTCAAAGGCTGAAAACGAGAGAAGGGAGACGAGCGCCGAGCAGCCAAGACTTGAGAAAGGGAAATATGGAGAAGTAAGGGCCCTAGAACGGGCCCCACCCCTGTTTATTGCTGCATACGGCCTCATCCAACGGCACCCGTCGTCTCCCGCCAAAACGGCTCTTCGCGCCCGGTGGCCCCGATCGCTCCACGTGTCAGTTCTGCACTGGGCCGCGTCCCGTCCGACGCCGCAGGCCTGCATACGTCGCATCAGCCAATCGACGCTCGACACGTGGACCGTCGCTTCAGTTGCAGAGTGCACGAACCAGCGCACCTTCTTTAAATGCGGAGATCTCGTCTTGATTCGCTAGCGGGAAAGACAACCGACGGCCCGAGGACTCATCCTGACAAAACCCTGGAAAGGAGCTCACCTCGAGAGGTCCGGCGATCCACTCCTGACCCGACCCGCTAGCTGGTCGGGACAAGAGTAGGGGGCTAATGATGATGCTCAATATTGGCGATCTCCTAGATCAGGACGCGTGGCAGGTGACGTGTCCCAGAACTCAGAAGAAAGGGCCCACAGGGGCCGACCAGGACACCATGTACCCGACCTGCAAACACAAGCTGGCCCTCCTCAGGCCCCCCTGCAAATTGGCTTCCTCAGCCCGGCAGCTCGTGCCGAGCTGCCACAAGACCTGGATTCCTCGGCCTCCTCGCTCGTCCCGAGCTCCAGGCCGTAGCCGTCTTCTTCGGCCCTCCGACCAAAGTCACCGCTCACAGGCGTAACCGCCGCTCCGCGAATCTCGCCGTGCGCAGATTCTACGCCAGCAACATCCCACGTTCCACGCCATCAATTCCCATTAATGGGCGATCCGCTTTCTACGCGGGTGTGACGTCGGGGACGTAACTGCCGGCGAGATCCTCGCACCTGCTGCTGCGTGCCACCACCGCTATTTAAACCCCCATCACAGAGGGGTCAAGTAAGCGATCTTTGACTCTTTTAAGCCGTTACTCTGCTCGGATCCCATCACTAACTTGATCGTCGGAGGGTCCTTGGTGGTACCAAACCACCCCGGGACTTCTTTGCAGGTACTCGGTACCAAACTCCTCACTCCATTTCTTCCTCCAAAACCCATTGAGACCCGCACGCAACAGGAGATAATCAACAAAGTCCACCGCCGGATCAACGGAAGACAACATCTGACGGAGGCCCGAAAAGGAGCTCCATCATGTTTTAATTAAACGTCCACCAAGTACCAAGAAATTATACTGAGTAAGATTGTCGAGAGGTAAAGAAATCTCTGCTAATAGCCTGATATATAGTATGGTATGTCCTTGGATATAATATATGTGCTATTGTGCTATATATGTTTTCAAAGCATATAATGAGTCCACCTCATAGTTGAATATATGAGCTTATATGCTTTAGTCACTTGCTTAATTTAAAATTTAATAAAAGTGCACCTTATATATGCTAGTTAATCGTGTGTTTGGGTAGTTTTGTAAATTTGCTGCATTATAGCATCATACTAAAAATTCTGATCATGCCAATATTATTTGGTTAATGGTTTTCATGTTAAATTGATCCTTATACAAATTAATAAAGAAAACCATTACACAATGAAAACCTACTCATCACCCCCAACTTGATTTCGACAAGCAGATTTTGTTAATGTTTAATATCTCACCAGTCATGTTAGGCTGGCCGATGTTTCAAGAAACCGACTTGTTTCTTAATTACATGACTCATATCAAGTTTCGTGGTTGCTCATTGAGTTCTGAACCCAGTAATTTACATAGATCATATAGCTTGATTTAAAAAAAAGATATCCAATTTGTAATTTGTTACCGATGGAGGCTGTGATCTCCCTCAGATGTTGTCCTCCGTCGATATGGTAGGGAGCGGTTTTGAACGGTCGAGATTTGTTTTGGGGGTTGTTGAGCGTATGGATCTTTGGGTTGTTGGAAGTTGCTGAGGCCGAGCTACCTGCAAGGGAAGTCCCGGGATGGAAAATCACCGTACGACCCTCCAACGATCAAGTTAGTGCCGGAGAATTAGAGCAGCACAGCGGCCTATTGGAATGAGTTTGAGTTACCCGAGTCGTTTGAACGTGGGGTATATAGTGGTCGCGCGGAGCGAGCCGGCGCGAGATGACCGCCACCAGTTACGCCTCTGCGTTATCCCCGCATTACTGGCGGGATACGCCCATTAATGGGGCGCGCGCCAGCGTGGAACGCGGAACGTGGAGCGGCTGGGCGAGATACGCGGAGCCGTTGCGGGGGCGTTTGGGCTCCGCGCTCTCGGTTGATCGGAGAAGCCGAGGAAGCTCAGCCTGTTAGGAAGCTCGGAGATGGGCCGGGAGGCCGAGAAAGCTTGGCCTGTCAGATGCTCGGAGGCGAGCCGGGAGGCCGAGGAAGCTCAGACCTGTCGGATGGCTCGGAGGCGAGCCGGGAAGCCGAGGAAGCTCAGGCCTTGCAACAGCTAGGAGACGAGCAGGGAGGCCGAGGAAGCTCGGTTGTAGCATTGCTCGAAAGTGAGCTGATGACTGTTTGCTAAGTGAGTATGGAAGGTATTCAGGAAGGTCTCCGAAAGGCCGGATGCATCCTCGGAAACGAAGTCCCATGGAACGTCCCCAATACATCATATTTATTCCACCTCCGTAGCCCCCGGGACACGTCATTTGCCACGTGTCGTAATCTGAGGAATTCCTACTTATGAGCATCATCATTAGCCCCCCACTCTCGTTCCGACCTATTTATAGGTCGGGTTGAGAGTGGCCTGCTAGGTTTTCTCTGCTCAGCTTGGTGCCGAGAATTTTTCGTGGTGGATTGTCCCGGAATGACATGGTGTTGGCGGTTGCGTCATTTCGATCTTTGAGTCCATGTGGCGTCTCACCGCCAGCCTAAGTTTTCATGAGTATCCCCGATGACGTCAGCGTATTGGTGAAATGATTGCGCTTTAAAGAGGGGGCGCCGTTTCACTCGATTGTCAGTTGGGATATGCGCTACATCTCCAACTTCGGTTGGCGGGTGCGGCAGGCTATCTCTGACTCCTGCAACGAAGAAACGTCCCCAATGGTCAACCGCCACGTGGAGCCACGTCGGCCACTAGGCGCGATGCTTTGTTTTGGCGGGAATCGATATGGGCCGTAGGATGCTCTCTTTGGGGTGTATAAATAGGAGGGGGCCATCCTAAGGCCAACACTTTGCCTCAATTCTCTTTCGTTGTTTGAAGATTGCTCGGCACACCTTCGCTTAGATCGGATCTTATGTTGATTTTTTCTCAGCGAGTCCTTTTCTTTGAATCAGGTTAGATGTATTCCTCCGAGGTGTCTATAGATATAGTAGGGATAGAGTCGGGCGATGAGGCTCTAGTTGCTGGGTCCGAGTCCAGTGGGTCTTCTTCCTCTTCGGCTTCAGATAGCCGAGAGGGTGTAACAACTCCAATTTTTGTATACCTAAGTTTGAATTAAATTTGAAGTATACTTGGAGTATTAATGTTGTTGATAATACTTTAAGTATCTATCTCTTTACAATAATTACAAGAAGGAGCTTGTAGCTCATTGGTAATACCTTACACTGCTGAACCAAGCCACTAGAGTTCGAATCCCACATCCCACATTATTTTTAGCACATTTTTCTTTAAAATTCCTGGAAGTCCAAAAGTCCACAAACCATAACTCCCAAATAGTGAACTGAACCCAAAATTTGAACCATACCAAAAGCCTAGTCAGGAGACCCCCCACCCGACGCCGACCGAAATCGGCTGGAATCGGCCAACTCGGCCGGCGGGCGGCCGACGCCGCCGGCCAGAGTTGCGCCGACGGCCGGGGTCCCAACACCAAAGTTGTGGCGTTTGGTCTTCTGTAACTCATGGTATACTCCATTTTTACTGTAGCAGTTCCGAATGTTAAATACAACCCTTTTAATGCAAAATTTTAATGTTTTTCTTTAATTTTTATAATTTTTTTTAATAAAAGAAGACCCTTCACCTACCCTACCTAGCTACCCTATAAATAGACCCCTACCCCTACCTTTTCATTCCAAAACCCTAGAAAAACTCTCTTGAAAGTTTCCACAAGAAGTGTGCTTTGAAATCGAGTTCCCGGCGAAGCTCTGACGGAATTCCGGCGACGCGTTTTGGAGCAAC
The DNA here is from genome assembly GCA_030015575.1 of Agapanthus africanus. NCBI lineage: Eukaryota > Viridiplantae > Streptophyta > Magnoliopsida > Asparagales > Amaryllidaceae > Agapanthus > Agapanthus africanus. The sequence goes on from CM057351.1 coordinate 421,973,538, forward strand.
CGGCGACGTAATCACCCCTCGGTCTTCCTCCGTAGTTCTCTTTACTCTTTAGAAGAGTTTAAACCCGTAAGTCCCATCCTTCTCACCTTTCTATTTCTTAAAAATACGGATTTATAGAACCGGACGGAAATCGGAACAAACCGATTTCCGATTCGGTTTTTCTACAAAATTTCACTTGTCACCTAATCCACAATACCCTAACATATTCATGTTGACTATTAATCACCCATAAACCAATTTAAATAAAGTTTCTCACATGAAATGATAGCTTCTTTGCAAAACCGTATTCTTTTCATAAAAATACCATAGAGTTTATTTTTCTTGTTCTAATTAATTCCCTCACTCCTAAATACGTTTATCTTGATCACTAAACTTGTAGAAATCAATTTGAATGAATTTTCACACATGAAATGATAACGTTTTCAAATAACGTATTCTTGCGCTTTAATACCTTCAAGTTTAATATATCTTGTTTAACCTCTAAACTTCACAATACCTTAAAATAAGTCACGAGGTAATGACCTACCTCTACACACACACAAATATAACCCTAATTGATAAACATCAAAATATAGAATACGAAAATACAGGACTTTTCACTAAAATACCATATTCTTTATAAATCTTTTCTAAAAGCTTTAAGTTGTACACAATTCTAAATAAAATCTTTTAAAATAAAAGCACGATATGTCATGGACATCGATCGTTTATCTAAACTGTCTTGTGGTGTCTAGGCAAGTGTGTCTAAGGCTAGTGGTTTTTAATTAGGCCCACGACTGTGGTTCCTTCCCATTTACCTGGCACTTACCTGGCCGCAATTGACGGTGAAGAGGCGATTTGAGACTTCTAATGACTTGTCGTTTAGACCGTAGAAATAGGCTAGTTGGCTTAGGAAACCCTAACAACTAAAATACGGAAAACTATACTCTTTTTACAAATAAATACCTTATATTTATAAAACCGTTTTTCTAAATGAATAGTATTTATTAAACCTAAGCAAAGCGCCGCTACAACCCACCTTTGGGGAACCCGTTAGGGATAGTACGGTTCATCGTGCACCCGCGGGCTAGTAGTGCGAGATTCAGACCTCCGCAAGGAGCATTCGGTCTCGAAAGGTTTAAAATACGACATTTAAGGAAAATGAGATTTTGGAAAATAAAATATTTATTCAAAATTATTTTTGTATTAAAATATAGACACCTATTTTATTATAATATAAAGTTTCCACTTTTTTTTCTAAAATTACAAGTTTAAAAGTTACATTAAAATACCCTGAAATTCAAATAAATCAATTAATACTTTTATTAGGATATATTCACTAGAATAACGCAAATAAAATCCACACTCATTATAACTATAAAGACAAATAATAATTACTTGAGGTGTATTTTGAAAACTATACAATATTACTTTTTACAATAAACCCCCTCAAGTTTTGTAAATTACAATAAGGCCCCTAACAAATATAGAACTTCAAATTATCGCTCTTTCAGTCTGACTCGGGTTAGAGTCTGACTATTTCTGACTTGAATATGATTCAAGTCAATCTATATTCTGTATATTTCAACTCAAGATGAGTACATGAATCCCAGAATCCAGTTAACAATCTATATAACTTGATTGAACCGAACCACGGATATTCCTTCTACATGATTCCAGTATTCCATTTACATGACTCTACGGTTATAACCGTTTCCTGATATCATGTTTTCGGACAGTCGGTTAATCAATCTTACAATCAATACAATTTTACAAGATAACAATATAAACAAGACATCGCGGGGTTTAAAGGGTAGATTGGTACGGAAGGTGTTAAAGGTGACACGAGGTGGTCAGATTAATACACTTAACCTGAATCCTATTGCTGTTGTACCGTGGCATAACGGTTCCTTGTACTACACGTGCCCTAGTCTCTGGCAAGTGAGACTCCCATCGTATACACTGGCATTCTTTTGTACCAAGCTACAAATAACAGCGTTAACATAACATTACAACAATAGTTTACACTTTAAAAATGTTTCTTCTTAGTCTGTCTTCTCTACTTCCCTCTTACCTTTGGGACTTACCTAGCGATCTGTTCGCTGACGACATTCTGTTCTCTCTTCTTTGAATGTCGTCAGGTGACTTGGACCCGGCTGAAGTAGAGCCAACAGAAGAAGACTTGGAGAAATTTGCCGAAGACCCAGCAGTATAATTTCATTGTACACTTTTCTTTTCAGTACTTTCCTTTTCCTGTTATGCCACTGTTTAGGCATCTTTATTTCAGTTGTATTTTCCTTTCCATGTATTGTACAAAGAATGTTAATAAATAAAAGTTGCTGTTTTTTTATACTCTTGACTCTTGTGTATTTATATTGCTTAGCTATGCTTAGCGTATGTACTTCTGAGTACATACGTAGCGGACCTCGTCGTGTTCCCTTCGCCGTATACTGGGAAGCGGGGCGTGACAGGTTTTGTTGGTGGCCTATGCAGGTCAGAGCTGTATGAATCCCTGTCATGCAGTTCTGGTCTGCGTGAACAACTTAAGCAATATAACACAAGAACCAGCAACTAAAACATTCTTTACAATTCATATTCCTTGAATCTTGCAAATCTCTATTCTTTGAATCTTATCATTTCATATATTTGAATCTGTCCTAACCCAAATTTTTCTTCAAGGTCATGGATTCCCCAAACAACACCAGCACTAACGTCAACAACACCCCTCCAGCACTACCTCTCACACCAGTTCCTGCACCACCTACTGAGCAAACGATGCTATTTGAGGCGATCCGCAGTCTTCTCGAGGGACAACAACAACTTTTGAATCGTCCTGAGACCGATGCACCGGGAGTAAAGCAATTCAGAGCTTTGCACCCAAAGCAGTTCTCTGGTAAAGGAAGCTCTCTTGAAGCGGAAGAATGGGCACAAAGCATCGAAGACGATCTGGCAGCAGCTCAAGTGCCAGACAACGCTTGGGTCCGTGTAGCGAAGCTACAGCTCACGGATAATGCTCGCAATTGGTGGAAGGCGGAAGAAACCCGTCTGGTACAGCCAATTGAATGGAAGACATTTCGTGAGAAGTTCGACGCGAAATATTTCCCTGTGACTGCCAGGTTTGCAATGGAGCAGCAGTTTATTCATCTACAGCAAGGATCAATGTGGGACAAATCGGTAGATGAATACGACGCTGAATTCACCATGTTGAGCCGGTAAGATATGTCACAATAGTTCCATTTTAATTATCACATACTACACAGCTAACACAATCTTTAAACAGATTCGCGGCACACCTGATACCGACGGACGAGATCAGAGCCCGTCGCTTTCAGTAAGGTTTGGACACAGAGATTAAGGCTGCTCTAGCCACAGGAAAGTTTTTGCCTCATGAGGAAGCCTTAGAAGCTGCCCGCAGTTATGAGGCAGTAATAAAAGAGAGGGGCAGACCTCAGTCTGCAGGAGTCAAACGCCCTGCCAACCAGATGGCAGGTGGAGCCACGTCCAGACCATCTTTCGTGCCAAGGCGACCCGGAGTACTAACCCATCGTCCTAGCCCAGCCTTTTGCACCTACTGCAAGAGAACTGGACATATGATGAAGGACTGCCGTCGAGCCAACCGCCTTTGCTTGATCTGCGGTTCAGCTACTCACGGTATTGGGTCTTGTCCCCAAAGACAGAACCCAGTTGCTGCACCCAAGCCAGTAAATACTTATCAGCAGCAACCAGCTCTTCAGGCACCTGCTCCTAGACTTGCACTGCCTGCACCACCCAGGGGACCTCAAGCTACACCACCTCCTCGTCAGTTCCATCAAGCTCAAAGGAACGTTCAGAAGAATGCTCCTCAGGCCAGGAGGAATGTGCCAAAGCGCCAGGCTTTCATGATGTCTGTGGAAGAAGCTGAGGGCACTGGCCAAGTCATTACTGGTAAACTTCCTTCTCAAACTTATCTTTTAGTCTTGTTTATCTACACACTTTCCCTATACCTAAAACCTATCCCATATACCTTAGGTATAATCCTAGTAGCTTCACTACCTGCACTTGCACTGTTTGATACTGGAGCATCCCACTGCTTTATGTCGCAACGGTTTGTCCGAACCCATGCGATTCCAGTCTCACCCCTTGTATCCAGCTGGAACGTCAGTTCCGGAAATGGTGTTCTAAAGGAAACTATGGGATACAGCATGTGTCCAGTCGTCGTCTGCAGTCGAGAATTTTATGCTGACTTCAAGGTACTGGATATACCAAACTTCGATGTGGTTCTAGGAATGGATTGGCTTGGAACCTTTTATGCTACCATCGACTGTCGCCAAAGGAGGGTAGTATTTGAGATTTCAGATCATCCGGTCTTCTATTTTAAAAGTGGAGACCGTACATTGGAGCCAAGTACTTACAAAGCGAAGCCAAGAGAAGCAATAGTTGAAGCAGCTCAAGCAGAGGAAGAATCAAGACCGGAGGTAGTTCGAGAGTTCGATGATGTATTCCCTGACGATATATCAGGTTTGCCTCCCGATCGAGCTCTTGAATTCAGTATTGACTTAGTACCAGGAGCACAACCAGTGATCAAAGCACCTTATAGACTAAGTCCGGAAGGTTTGAAGGAAGTTCGAACACAGTTGGACGAATTACTGGCGAAAGGATGGATTCGTCCCAGCACTTCAAGTTGGGGAGCACCTGTACTATTTGTAAAGAAGAAGGAAGGTTCATACAGAATGTGCATCGACTATAGGGCCTTGAATGAAGTTACTATAAAGAACAAATATCCATTTCCGCGCATCAACGATTTATTCGATCAACTAAGTGGATCTTGTGTCTTCTCCAAACAAGATTTTCGTTCAGGCTATCATCAAGTGAAGGTCAAGGAAGCTGATATTCACAAAACAGCTTTCAGAATTCGCTATGGGTATTATAAATTTTTAGTAATGCCATTTGGAGTGACCAATGCACCAGCAATCTTCATGAACCTTATGAATCAAGTTTTCCGGGAGTATTTAGACAGGTTCGTTGTCATCTTCATCGACGACATCCTGGTATATTCTAAGAATCGGAAAGAGCATGCGGGGCACCTACGAATAGTCCTGGAAACTCTTCGACAACATAAGCTTTATGCCAAATACAGCAAGTGCGAGTTTTGGCTAAAACAAGTTGGTTTTCTTGGACATATCGTATCAGGAGAAGGAATTTCTGTGGATCCAGCAAAGGTTTCAGCAGTCAGCGAATGGCCTACGCCAAAATCAGTGAAGGATATTCGGAGTTTCTTGGGATTAGCTGGATATTACAGAAGATTCATTGAAGGCTTTTCGAAGATAGCAACACCCCTGACCAAGCTCACACGTAAAGATGAAGAATTTGTATGGTCAGAAGCATGCGAGCAAGCTTTCGTAGAACTCAAGTCAAGACTGACATCTGCACCTATTCTCGTAATACCGGATCAATCTGGAGGATTCGAAGTGCATTGCGATGCATCCGGTAAGGGACTAGGATGTGTTCTACATCAGCACGGTAAGGTTGTAGCTTATGCTTCAAGACAACTGAAGACTCATGAGCGCAATTATCCGACGCATGATCTGGAGTTGGCAGCCGTCATTTTTACTCTCAAAATTTGGCGCCACTACTTACTTGGTGAACGAGTGAACATCTAAACAGATCATAAAAGTCTGAAGTATGTGTTTACTCAGAAGGAGTTGAATATGCGGCAGAGAAGATGGTTAGAACTCATGGCGGATTTTGACATCAATTTGCAATATCATCCAGGAAAGGTGAACGTAGTACCTGATGCTCTTAGTCGCCAACCATTAGCAACGAATCTCACCGCCCAGTGGAAGCTTCAGCAAGACTTACATCAGATGGAGATCGAACTAATCATGCCAGGTGATGTTTCAAGTTTGATGAATCTACAAGTTCAATCAACCATTGTCAATCAGATTAAGGCAGCACAAGCCAGTGATGCTAAGTTGCAAAAGATCAGAGAACAAGTGGAGAATGGACTCAGAACAGATTTCATCATCCATGAAGACGGATCTTTGAGATACGGCAGCAGATTGTGTGTACCAAAGGGTTCTGTTCGGGAAGAGTTAATGAAAGAAGCTCACAGCTCTCCCTATTCAGTACATCCTGGAGGTACCAAAATGTACAAAAATCTACGTCAGAATTATTGGTGGCATGGAATGAAGCGTGAAGCAGCCAGAAGTGTCGCAAAATGCTTGGTGTGTCAGCAAGAAAAGGCTGAACATCACAGGACAGCTGGACTACTTCAACCGTTACCAATCCCAGAATGGAAGTGGCAGCACATCATGATGGACTTTGTAACTGCTCTTCCTCGCAGCACAAAGGGTAACGATGCGATATGGGTCATTGTGGATCGACTCACAAAGTCGGCTCACTTCATCCCATTTCGAGTTGGCCAATCAACTGAGACACCAGCAAAGAAGTACATGGAGGTAATAACCTAATTAAGATTTAAAACTCTTCATGATGTACTATCTCTGATACCCATGAACTCATACAGGAAATTGTGAGACTTCATGGGGTACCAGTCTGCATTGTCTGCGATTGTGACACCAGGTTCCGATCGCAATTTTGGCAGAGTCTGCAAGCTAGCTTGGGAACAAGTCTGAACTTCAGCACGGCTTATCATCCACAAACAGATGGTCAGTCAGAACGAACTATTCAGATCTTGGAGGATATGCTCAGAGCATGTATGCTCGACTTCAAAGGATCGTGGGAAGATCACCTACATCTTGTGGAGTTTGCGTACAACAACAGCTACCAAGCAAGCATAGGAATGGCACCTTTTGCAGCATTGTATGGAAGGAAGTGTCGATCGCCGTTAAGTTGGGACGACATCGGAGATAGGGAACTTCTGGGACCAGAGATAATAGTAGCGACCGTTGATGTGGTTCGTACTATCAGGGAAAGAATGCGCATAGCCCAAGATAGACAGAAACACTGGGCTGATGCAAAGAGACGACACTTGGAGTTCCAGCCAGGAGACCATGTATTCTTGAAGATATCTCCGAACCGCGGAGTGATTCGATTTGGAAGACGGGGTAAGTTGAGTCCGAGATACATTGGACCGTTCGACATACTCGAACGAGTCGGAGAAGTGGCGTACCGTTCAGCGCTTCCACCATCATTGGAAGGAGTGCATAACGTGTTCCACATATCCCAACTCAGAAGGTATAAGAGTGACCCTAGCCATGTACTTGATCATTCCGAGCTCACTATACAGCCCGATTTGTCTTGTGAGCAACAACCTGTGGAGATCCTGGATAGAAAAGTGAAGACACTTCGGAAGAAGGAAGTTAATTTGGTCCGGGTAATGTGGAGAAAAGACACTCCAGGAGAATCCACGTGGGAAAGGGAAGATGAGATGCGTGCAACATATCCGCACCTTTTTGTAAACTAGTTCTCAAATAAAAGTTGTAAATTTCGAGGACGAAATTTTTGTAAGGAGGGTAGATTGTAACAACTCCAATTTTTGTATACCTAAATTTGAATTAAATTTGAAGTATACTTGGAGTATTAATGTTGCTGATAACACTTTAAGTATCTATCTCTTTACAATAATTACAAGAAGGAGCTTGTAGCTCATTGGTAATACCTTACACTGCTGAACCAAGCCACTAGAGTTCGAATCCCACATCCCACATTATTTTTAGCACATTTTTCTTTAAAATTCCTGGAAGTCCAAAAGTCCACAGGCCATAACTCCCAAATAGTGAACTGAACCCAAAATTTGAACCATACCAAAAGCCTAGTCAGGAGACCCCCCACCCGACGCCGGCCGAAATCGGCCGGAATCGGCTAACTCGTCCGGCGCCGCCGGCCGGAGTTGCGCCGACAGCCGGGGTCCCAACACCAAAGTTGTGGCGTTTGGTCTTCTGTAACTCATGGTATACTCCATTTTTACTGTAGCAGTTCCGAATGTTAAATACAACCCTTTTAATGCAAAATTTTATTGTTTTTCTTTAATTTTTATAATTTTTTTAATAAAAGAAGACCCTTCACCTACCCTACCTAGCTACCCTATAAATAGACCCCTACCCCTACCTTTTCATTCCAAAACCCTAGAAAAACTCTCTTGAAAGTTTCCACAAGAAGTGTGCTTTGAAATCGAGTTCCCGGCGAAGCCCTGACGGAATTCCGGCGACGCGTTTTGGAGCAACCGGCGACGTAATCACCCCTCGGTCTTCCTCCCTAGTTCTCTTTACTCTTTAGAAGAGTTTAAACCCGTAAGTCCCATCCTTCTCACCTTTCTATTTCTTAAAAATACGGATTTATGGAACCCGACGGAAATCGGAACAAACCAATTTCCGATTCGGTTTTTCTACAAAATTTCACTTGTCACCTAATCCACAATACCCTAACATATTCATGTTGACTATTAATCACCCATAAACCAATTTAAATAAAGTTTCTCACATGAAATGATAGCTTCTTTGCAAAACCGTATTCTTTTCATAAAAATACCATAGAGTTTATTTTTCTTGTTCTAATTAATTCCCTCACTCCTAAATACGTTTATCTTGATCTCTAAACTTATAGAAATCAATTTGAATGAATTTTCACACATGAAATGATAACGTTTTCAAATACCGTATTCTTGCGCTTTAATACCTTCGAGTTTAATATATCTTGTTTAACCTCTAAACTTCACAATACCTTAAAATAAGTCACGAGATAATGACCTATCTCTACACACACACAAATATAACCCTAATTGATAAACATCAAAATATAGAATACGAAAATACAGGACTTTTCACTAAAATACCATATTCTTTATAAATCTTTTCTAAAAGCTTTAAGTTGTACACAATTCTAAATAAAATCTTTTAAAATAAAAGCACGATATGTCATGGACATCGATCGTTTATCTAAACTGTCTTGTGGTGTCTAGGCAAGTGTGTCTAAGGCTAGTGGTTTTTAATTAGGCCCACGACTGTGGTTCCTTCCCACTTACCTGGCACTTACCTGGCCGCAATTGACGGTGAAGAGGCGATTTGAGACTTCTAATGACTTGTCGTTTAGACCGTAGAAATAGGCTAGTTGGCTTAGGAAACCCTAACAACTAAAATACGGAAAACTATACTCTTTTTACAAATAAATACCTTATATTTATAAAACCGTTTTTCTAAATGAATAGTATTTATTAAACCTAAGCAAAGCGCCGCTACAACCCATCTTTGGGGAACCCGTTACGGATAGTACGGTTCATCGTGCACCCGCGGGCTAGTAGTGCGAGATTCAGACCTCCGCAAGGAGCATTCGGTCTCGAAAGGTTTAAAATACGACATTTAAGGAAAATGAGATTTTGGAAAATAAAATATTTATTTAAAATTATTCTTGTATTAAAATATAGACACTTATTTTATTATAATATAAAGTTTCCACTTTTTTTTCTAAAATTACAAGTTTAAAAGTTACATTAAAATACCCTGAAATTCAAATAAATCAATTAATACTTTTATTAGGATATATTCACTAGAATAACGCAAATAAAATCCACACTCATTATAACTATAAAGACAAATAATAATTACTTTAGGTGTATTTTGAAAACTATACAATATTACTTTTTACAATAAACCCCCTCAAGTTTTGTAAATTACAATAAGACCCCTAACAAATATAGAACTTCAAATTATCTTTCTTTCAGTCTGACTCGGGTTAGAGTCTGACTATTTCTGACTTGAATATGATTCAAGTCAATCTATATTCTGTATATTTCAACTCAAGATGAGTACATGAATCCCAGAATCCAGTTAACAATCTATATAACTTGATTGAACCGAACCATGGATATTCCTTCTACATGATTCTAGTATTCCATTTACATGACTCTACGGTTATAACCGTTTCCTGATATCATGGTTTCGGACAGTCGGTTAATCAATCTTACAATCAATACAATTTTACAAGATAACAATATAAACAAGATATCGCGGGGTTTAAGGGGTAGATTGGTACGGAAGGTGTTAAAGGTGGCACGAGGTGGTCAGATTAATACACCTAACCTGAATCCTATTACTGTTGTACCGTGGCATAACGGTTCCTTGTACTACACGTGCCCTAGTCTCTGGCAAGTGAGACTCCCCTTGTATACACTGGCATTCTTCTGTACCAAGCTACAAATAACAGCGTTAACATAACATTACAATAATAGTTTACACTTTAAAAATGTTTCTTCTTATTCTGTCTTCTCTACTTCCCTCTTACCTTTAGGACTTACCGAGCGATCTGTTCGCTGACGACATTCTGTTCTCTCTTCTTTGAATTTCGCAGGTGACTTGGACCCGGCAGAAGTAGAGCCAACAGAAGAAGACTTGGAGAAATTTGCCGAAGACCCAGCAGTATAATTTCATTGTACACTTTTCTTTTCAGTACTTTCCTTTTCCTGTTATGCCACTGTTTAGGCATCTTTATTTCAGTTGTATTTTCCTTTCCATGTATTGTACAAAGAATGTTAATAAATAAAAGTTGCTGTTTTTTTAATACTCTTATCTCTTGTGTATTTATATTGCTTAGCTATGCTTAGCGTATGTACTTCTGAGTACATACGTAGCGGATCTCGTCGTGTTCCCATCGCCGTATACTGGGAAGCGGGGCGTGACAGGTTTTGTTGGTGGCCCAGCAGGTCAGAGCTGTATGAATCCCTGTCATGCAGTTCTGGTCTGCGTGAACAACTTAAGCAATATAACACAAGAACCAGCAACTAAAACATTCTTTACAATTCATATTCCTTGAATCTTGCAAATCTCTATTCTTTGAATCTTATCATTTCATATATTTGAATCTGTCCTAACCCAAATTTTTCTTCAAGGTCATGGATTCCCCAAACAACACCAGCACTAACGTCAACAACACCCCTCCAGCACTACCTCTCACACCAGTTGTTCCTGCACCACCCACTGAGCAAACGATGCTATTTGAGGCGATCCGCAGTCTTCTCGAGGGACAACAACAACTTTTGAATCGTCCTGAGACCGATGCACCGGGAGTAAAGCAATTCAGAGCTTTGCACCCAAAGCAGTTCTCTGGTAAAGGAAGCCCTCTTGAAGCGGAAGAATGGGCACAAAGCATCGAAGACGATCTAGCAGCAGCTCAAGTGCCAGACAACGCTTGGGTCCGTGTAGCGAAGCTACAACTCACGGATAATGCTCGCAATTGGTGGATGGCGGAAGAAACCCGTCTGGTACAGCCAATTGAATGGAAGACATTTCGTGAGAAGTTCGACGCGAAATATTTCCCTGTGACTGCCAGGTTTGCAATGGAGCAGCAGTTTATTCATCTACAGCAAGGATCAATGTGGGACAAATCGGTAGATGAATACGACGCTGAATTCACCATGTTGAGCCGGTAAGATATGTCACAATAGTTCCATTTTAATTATCACATACTACACAGCTAACACAATCTTTAAACAGATTCGCGGCACACCTGATACCGACGGACGAGATCAGAGCCCGTCGCTTTCAGCAAGGTTTGGACACAGAGATTAAGGCTGCTCTAGCCACAGGAAAGTTTTTGCCTCATGAGGAAGCCTTAGAAGCTGCCCGCAGTTATGAGGCAGTAATAAAAGAGAGGGGCAGACCTCAGTCTGCAGGAGTCAAACGCCCTGCCAACCAGATGGCAGGTGGAGCCACATCCAGACCATCTTTCGTGCCAAGGCGACCCGGAGTACCAACCCATCGTCCTAGCCCAGCCTTTTGCACCTACTGCAAGAGAACTGGACATATGATGAAGGACTGCCGTCGAGCCAACCGCCTTTGCTTGATCTGCGGTTCAGCTACTCACGGTATTGGGTCTTGTCCCCAAAGACAGAACCCAGTTGCTGCACCCAAGCCAGTAAATACTTATCAGCAGCAACCAGCTCTTCAGGCACCTGCTCCCAGACTTGCACTGCCTGCACCACCCAGGGGACCTCAAGCTACACCACCTCCTCGTCAGTTCCATCAAGCTCAAAGGAACGTTCAGAGGAATGCTCCTCAGGCCAGGAGGAATGTGCCAAAGCGCCAGGCTTTCATGATGTCTGTGGAAGAAGCTGAGGCCACTGGCCAAGTCATTACTGGTAAACTTCCTTCTCAAACTTATCTTTTAGTCTTGTTTATCTACACACTTTCCCTATACCTAAAACCTATCCCATATACCTTAGGTACAATCCTAGTAGCTTCACTACCTGCACTTGCACTGTTTGATACTGGAGCATCCCACTGCTTTATGTCGCAACGGTTTGTCCGATCCCATGCGATTCCAGTCTCACCCCTTGTATCCAGCTGGAACGTCAGTTCCGGAAATGGTGTTCTAAAGGAAACTATGGGATACAGCATGTGTCCAGTCGTCGTCTGCAGTCGAGAATTTTATGCTGACTTCAAGGTACTGGATATACCAAACTTCGATGTGGTTCTAGGAATGGATTGGCTTGGAACCTTTTATGCTACCATCGACTGTCGCCAAAGGAGGGTAGTATTTGAGATTTCAGATCATCCGGTCTTCTATTTTAAAAGTGGAGACCGTACATTGGAGCCAAGTACTTACAAAGCGAAGCCAAGAGAAGCAATAGTTGAAGCAGCTCAAGCAGAGGAAGAATCAAGACCGGAGGTAGTTCGAGAGTTCGATGATGTATTCCCTGACGATATATCAGGTTTGCCTCCCGATCGAGCTCTTGAATTCAGTATTGACTTAGTACCAGGAGCACAACCAGTGATCAAAGCACCTTATAGACTAAGTCCGGAAGGTTTGAAGGAAGTTCGAACACAGTTGGACGAATTACTGGCGAAAGGATGGATTCGTCCCAGCACTTCAAGTTGGGGAGCACCTGTACTATTGGTAAAGAAGAAGGAAGGTTCATACAGAATGCGCATCGACTATAGGGCCTTGAATGAAGTTACTATAAAGAACAAATATCCACTTCCGTGCATCGACGATTTATTCGATCAACTAAGTGGATCTTGTGTCTTCTCTAAACTAGATCTTCGTTCAGGCTATCATCAAGTGAAGGTCAAGGAAGCTGATATTCATAAAACAGCTTTCAGAACTCGCTATGGGCATTATGAATTTTTAGTAATGCCATTTGGAGTGACCAATGCACCAGCAATCTTCATGAACCTTATGAATCAAGTTTTCCGGGAGTATTTAGACAGGTTCGTTGTCATCTTCATCGACGACATCCTGGTATATTCTAAGAATCGGAAAGAGCATGCGGAGCACCTACGAATAGTCCTGGAAACTCTTCGACAACATAAGCTTTATGCCAAATACAGCAAGTGCGAGTTTTGGCTAAAACAAGTTGGTTTTCTTGGACATATCGTATCAGGAGAAGGAATTTCTGTGGATCCAGCAAAGGTTTCAGCAGTCAGCGAATGGCCTACGCCAAAATCAGTGAAGGATATTCGGAGTTTCTTGGGATTAGCTGGATATTACAGAAGATTCATTGAAGGCTTTTCGAAGATAGCAACACCCCTGACCAAGCTCACACGAAACGATGAAGAATTTGTATGGTCAGAAGCATGCGAGCAAGCTTTCGTAGAACTCAAGTCAAGACTGACATCTGCACCTATTCTCGTAATACCGGATCAATCTGGAGGATTCGAAGTGCATTGCGATGCATCCGGTAAGGGACTAGGATGTGTTCTACATCAGCACGGTAAGGTTGTAGTTTATGCTTCAAGACAACTGAAGACTCATGAGCACAATTATCCGACGCATGATCTGGAGTTGGCAGCCGTCATTTTTGCTCTCAAAATTTGGCGCCACTACTTACTTGGTGAACGAGTGAACATCTAAACAGATCATAAAAGTCTGAAGTATGTGTTTACTCAGAAGGAGTTGAATATGCGGCAGAGAAGATGGTTAGAACTCATGGCGGACTTTGACATCAATTTGCAATATCATCCAGGAAAGGTGAACGTAGTACCTGATGCTCTTAGTCGCCAACCATTAGCAACGAATCTCACCGCCCAATGGAAGCTTCAGCAAGACTTACATCAGATGGAGATCGAACTAATCATGCTAGGTGATGTTTCAAGTTTGATGAATCTACAAGTTCAATCAACCATTGTCAATCAGATCAAGGCAGCACAAGCCAGTGATACTAAGTTGCAAAAGATCAGAGAACAAGTGGAGAATGGACTCAGAACAGATTTCATCATCCATGAAGACGGATCTTTGAGATACGGCAGCAGATTGTGTGTACCAAAGGGTTCTGTTCGGGAAGAGTTAATGAAAGAAGCTCACAGCTCTCCCTATTCAGTACATCCTGGAGGTACCAAAATGTACAAAGATCTACGTCAGAATTATTGGTGGCATGGAATGAAGCGTGAAGTAGCCAGAAGTGTCGCAAAATGCTTTGTGTGCCAGCAAGTAAAGGCTGAACATCACAGGATAGCTGGACTACTTCAACCGTTACCAATTCCAGAATGGAAGTGGCAGCACATCACGATGGACTTTGTAACTGCTCTTCCTCGCAGCACAAAGGGTAACGATGCGATATGCGTCATTGTGGATCGACTCACAAAGTCGGCTCACTTCATCCCATTTCGAGTTGGCCAATCAACTGAGACACCAGCAAAGAAGTACATGGAGGTAATAACCTAATTATGATTTAAAACTCTTCATGATGTACTATCTCTGATACCCATGAACTCATACAGGAAATTGTGAGACTTCATGGAGTACCAGTCTGCATTGTCTTCGATCGTGACACCAGGTTCTGATCGCAATTTTGGCAGAGTCTGCAAGCTAGATTGGGAACAAGTCTGAACTTCAGCACGGCTTATCATCCACAAACAGATGGTCAGTCGGAACGAACTATTCAGATCTTGGAGGATATGCTCAGAGCATGTATGCTCGACTTCAAAGGATCGTGGGAATATCACCTACATCTTGTGGAGTTTGCGTACAACAACAGCTACCAAGCAAGCATAGGAATGGCACCTTTTGCAGTATTGTATGGAAGGAAGTGTCGATCGCCGTTAAGTTGGGACGACATCGGAGATAGGGAACTTCTGGGACCAGAGATAATAGTAGCGACCGTTGATGTGGTTCGTACTATCAGGGAAAGAATGCGCATAGCCCAAGATAGACAGAAACACTGGGCTGATGCAAAGAGACGACACTTGGAGTTCCAGCCAGAAGACCATGTATTCTTGAAGATATCTCCGAACCGCGGAGTGATTCGATTTGGAAGACGGGGTAAGTTGAGTCCGAGATACATTGGACCGTTCGACATACTCGAACGAGTCGGAGAAGTGGCGTACCGTTTAGCGCTTCCACCATCATTGGAAGGAGTGCATAACGTGTTCCACATATCCCAACTCAGAAGGTATGTGAGTGACCCTAGCCATGTATTTGATCATTCCGAGCTCACTATACAGCCCGATTTGTCTTGTGAGCAACAACCTGTGGAGATCCTGGATAGAAAAGTGAAGACACTTCGGAAGAAGGAAGTTAATTTGGTCCGGGTAATGTGGAGAAAAGACACTCCAGGAGAATCCACGTGGGAAAGGGAAGATGAGATGCGTGCAACATATCCGCACCTTTTTGTAAACTAGTTCTCAAATAAAAGTTGTAAATTTCGAGGACGAAATTTTTGTAAGGAGGGTAGATTGTAACAACTCCAATTTTTGTATACCTAAATTTGAATTAAATTTGAAGTATACTTGGAGTATTAATGTTGCTGATAACACTTTAATTATCTATCTCTTTACAATAATTATAAGAAGGAGCTTGTAGCTCATTGGTAATACCTTACACTGCTGAACCAAGCCACTAGAGTTCGAATCCCACATCCCACATTATTTTTAGCACATTTTTCTTTAAAATTCCTGGAAGTCCAAAAGTCCACAGGACATAACTCCCAAATAGTGAACTGAACCCAAAATTTGAACCATACCAAAAGCCTAGTCAGGAGACCCCCCACCCGCCGCTGGCCGAAATCGGCCAACTCGGCCGGCGGCTGGCCGCCGCCGCCGGCTGGAGTTGCGTCGACGACCGGGGTCCCAACACCAAAGTTGTGGCGTTTGGTCTTCTGTAACTCATGGTATACTCCATTTTACTGTAGCAGTTCCGAATGTTAAATACAACCCTTTTAATGCAAAATTTTAATGTTTTTCTAAAATTTTTATAATTTTTTTAATAAAAGGAGACCCTTCACCTATCCTACCTAGCTACCCTATAAATAGACCCCTACCCCTACCTTTTCATTCCAAAATCCTAGAAAAACTCTCTTGAAAGTTTCCACAAGAAGTGTGCTTTGAAATCGAGTTCCCGGCGAATCCCTGACGGAATTCCGGCGACGCGTTTTGGAGCAACCGGCGATGTAATCACCCCTCGGTCTTCCTCCCTAGTTCTCTTTACTCTTTAGAAGAGTTTAAACCCGTAATTCCCATCCTTCTCACCTTTCTATTTCTTAAAAATACGGATTTGTGGAACCCGACGGAAATCGGAACAAACTGATTTCCGATTCGGTTTTTCTACAAAATTTCACTTGTCACCTAATCCACAATACCCTAACATATTCATGTTGAATATTAATCACCTATAAACCAATTTAAATAAAGTTTCTCACATGAAATGATAGCTTTTTTGCAAAACCGTATTCTTTTCATAAAAATACCATAGAGTTTATTTTTCTTGTTCTAATTAATTCACTCACTCCTAAATACGTTTATCTTGATCACTAAACTTGTAGAAATCAATTTGAATGAATTTTCACACATGAAATGATAACGTTTTCAAATACCGTATTCTTGCGCTTTAATACCTTCAAGTTTAATATATCTTGTTTAACCTCTAAACTTCACAATACCTTAAAATAAGTCACGAGATAATGACCTACCTCTACACACACACAAATATAACCCTAATTGATAAACATCAAAATATAGAATACGAAAATACATGACTTTTCACTAAAATACCATCTTTATAAATCTTTTCTAAAAGCTTTAAGTTGTACACAATTCTAAATATAATCTTTTAAAATAAAAGCACGATATGTCATGGACATCGATCGTTTATCTAAACTGTCTTGTGGTGTCTAGGCAAGTGTGTCTAAGGCTAGTGGTTTTTAATTAGGCCCACGACTGTGGTTCCTTCCCACTTACCTGGCACTTACCTGGCCCCAATTAACGGTGAAGAGGCGATTTGAGGCTTCTAATGACTTGTCGTTTATACCGTAGAAATAGGCTAGTTGGCTTAGGAAACCCTAACAATGAAAACTATACTCTTTTTACAAATAAATACCTTATATTTATAAAACCGTTTTTCTAAATGAATAGTATTTATTAAATCTAAGCAAAGCGCCGCTACAACCCACCTTTGGGGAACCCGTTAGGGATAGTACGGTTCATCGTGCACCCGCGGGCTAGTAGTGCGAGATTCAGACCTCCGTAAGGAGCATTCGGTCTCGAAAGGTTTAAAATACGACATTTAAGGAAAATGAGATTTTGGAAAATAAAATATTTATTTAAAATTATTCTTGTATTAAAATATAGACACCTATTTTATTATAATATAAAGTTTCCGCTTTTTTTTCTAAAATTACAAGTTTAAAAGTTACATTAAAATACCCTGAAATTCAAATAAATCAATTAATACTTTTATTAGGATATATTCACTAGAATAACGCAAATAAAATCCACACTCATTATAACTATAAAGACAAATAATAATTACTTGAGGTGTATTTTGAAAACTATACAATATTACTTTTTACAATAAACCCCCTCAAGTTTTGTAAATTACAATAAGGCCCCTAACAAATATAGAACTTCAAATTATCTCTCTTTCAGTCTGACTCGGGTTAGAGTCTGACTATTTCTGACTTGAATATGATTCAAGTCAATCTATATTCTGTATATTTCAACTCAAGATGAGTACATGAATCCCAGAATCCAGTTAACAATCTATATAACTTGATTGAACCGAACCACGGATATTCCTTCTACATGATTCCAGTATTCCATTTACATGACTCTACGGTTATAACCGTTTCCTGATATCATGGTTTCGGACAGTCGGTTAATCAATCTTACAATCAATACAATTTTACAAGATAACAATATAAACAAGATATCGCGGGGTTTAAGGGGTAGATTGGTACGGAAGGTGTTAAAGGTGGCACGAGGTGCTCAGATTAATACACCTAACCTGAATCCTATTGCTGTTGTACCGTGGCATAACGGTTCCTTGTACTACACGTGCCCTAGTCTCTGGCAAGTGAGACTCCCCTCGTATACACTGGCATTCTTCTGTACCAAGCTACAAATAACAGCGTTAACATAACATTACAACAATAGTTTACACTTTAAAAATGTTTCTTCTTATTCTGTTTTCTCTACTTCCCTCTTACCTTTGGGACTTACCTAGCGATCTGTTCGCTGACGACATTCTGTTCTCTCTTCTTTGAATGTCGTCAGGTGACTTGGACCCGGCAGAAGTAGAGCCAACAGAAGAAGACTTGGAGAAATTTGCCGAAGACCCAGCAGTATAATTTCATTGTACATTTTTCTTTTCAGTACTTTCCTTTTCCTGTTATGCCACTGTTTAGGCATCTTTATTTCAGTTGTATTTTCCTTTCCATGTATTGTACAAAGAATGTTAATAAATAAAAGTTGCTGTTTTTTTTATACTCTTGTCTCTTGTGTATTTATATTGCTTAGCTACGCTTAGCGTATGTACTTCTGAGTACATACGTAGCGGACCTCGTCGTGTTCCCTTCGCCGTATACTGGGAAGCAGGACGTGACAGAGGGTTCTTCTTCTACTGCGTTTCTGAGTTGGGCTCGACCCCTAGAGTCAGGTGTGCCCTGGTCACTCGCCGTCGAGCGGCGATAAGGGCTCCCAAGGTGCGCATCGGGAATACCCGCGATGCGCCTTTCGTTTTGAATCGCATGGTCAAGCTTTCCGACATCCTGACTCGATTCCATGTTCCCTCTAACTATTCACTCTGTTTAGCCAGAGAAGGTGAGCGGGCAGACTAGGTGCTGGACAAAGAGATTGCTCTGTATCTAGAAGCATTCCGGGCAGGAATGCGTCTGCCCTTCTCACCCGAGGTTCGTGCGGTGCTTCATTGCTTCCGTCTTGCCCCAGGCCAGCTAGCGCCGAACTCGTAGAGAATCCTCCTCAGGTTTCTGGTCCGGTTAAAATTTGATTGGATCCCCTTCAGTTTGACCCTCCTCTTGTCTTTTCTTTGTTATAAAATTCACCCCAGTACCAGTAAGCAAGAGACGAGCTGGGTGTACTTTTCGTTTAAGAAACGTAAGGGTGGGACAGCCGGGTCAGGGGTAGTGGTTGTCCCTTCTTCCATCCATGAATGGAAGGAGAAGTACGTCTTCGTCGGGCCACCGGAGGGCGAGGATTGGCTTGTGCCCATACAGTGGCACAGGGCCGACTGCGAGAGGGCGAAGCTATAACATTTCAGAAAAATATCAAATATTATTTTTGGAATTTAATATTAAAATAATATATTTCGCGAAAAATACCGATTTGCGAATTTGGGGTTTTCGTAAAATGGTATAAATATATACCAATATTTGTGAAATAATTGGGAGATTAAATGATTTATTCATTTAAAAATATAATTAATGGATATTTATGAACTTTGATTTTTGGCCAAATTCCTTCACTGGGTATTTCTTTGGCAGTGAGTATTTTAATTGGGCATGGCCAAAATTCGTGTGCAGGGAATTAATTTCGAAATTCATGGACCTTGAAATTTCGTGGGCCATGGTGGGTGGTGACACATGCTTTGGCTTTAATTAGTTCTGTCAAGTTTAAGATATTTAGTTTAGATATTTTTCTTGTGTGATATTTTGGCATGGAATTTGTGTGGCTATGGAATTCTTGTTAAAAAGATTTGAGTGTTGCTTCCATTCTTACACTCACCACTTGATTGGTTAACCTCACCACTTCCAAAAGAAAGAATCCACATAGAACCAATTTCAAGCCTTGGCCGAGCCCATTTTTTCACATGAAAATTTCCTTGAGCTCACAACTTTTCCATCATTGGCAACTTCATTCACCTCCACCCAAATCCTTAGGTGCTTTGAGACAAAATATTCACACACTATCTCTACTTCGTCTTGGGTATCTAGGCTGGCAAACTGGATGCCCGAGTTGCTTTGGTTTATAAGCGGGAGCCCGTATAAAGAATCATCGACGTGTGTCCTCTTCGACGAGCGTGACCAGAGAGCGAACTTCGTCGAGACAGCCGCAACATGCTACGGACAGAGATTGAAGACCGAAAGACACGGATGGATCGGTATAATTTCTTAAACCACTTTACAGTTTACTAGTATAGGGTTAATGGTTCGATCAGGGTTTTAGGGTTACGTTAGCGCCAAGTTTAAAAGTTTTTGTTCCGCTTTTAGCCACGAATTGATGGCCGGGACGCTGGCATAGACTTACAGTTTGTACGTCAACGACGAGGGTTATTTGGTCGTTTTTGCATGCGTAGGCTATAGGTTCTAAACTATGAGCGCACCGTGTGCCGTATCGGTTTTCCGGATTTGGTTTTTATAACGTGGCGATATGTGTTGATTTGTAGGTACCTTCGCGTGGATTCCGAGACGACGGAGCACATCGACTATGGCTGAACAAGGAGTTCCACAGATGAGTAGATTTATATCTACGGGGAAAGTCGGGTGGATGGCGTATAGCACCCCCGCAAATTATTAATTTAAACCAATATATATATATATATATATATATATATATATATATATAATACAGTAGGAGAAACCTACATTAGAAAACTATAGATGTGGTTAAAAGATAGTTAGAGGTGATATATATATATATCGAGATATGAGATGAAAACTATAGGGACATAACTTTTGGACATGATATGATAGAAATGATGTCTCGAATTGATATAGGATATGAAAAGTGAATGTGAATCACAATATATAGGTATGTAGTTGCACGAGATTAAGTATGAGATTTAGAGAGAATGACATGAGATTCATATGATAGAATGCATATGTAAAATGACTTGATGTGAGAGATTGATGCGATGAAAAGAGTATACGATGAGATATGATGACTTGGTTGATATGTCGTTATATGGATGCGAGTCGATAAGAGATAGTTAATACCTTGCCGGTCCTCTGATACAAAGATACGGATGTGACCTGAGAGATAGGTATATATATATATGGATACTGATGTGCATAATGAGTGATATCCTGCACGAGACTTAGATCCGTACCCCCGTTGTTGTACAGGTTGATAGAAATCCCTAATTGTTTAATGCCGTCGTACGATGGATTACCGTACGCGACGAGTTTTACCTGTTGATTGATCCATACCCTTAATTAGAGGATGCCGTACGATAGATTATACCGTACGTGATGTTGTGAGGATGGATGCCGATTGATAGATTCACCGACTCGGATATATAGTAGACATGCATATCTTTTAGCGTTTCGCTTACGATGTACTTTATGCTACGCTCATGTTATTCGCATTGCATTGCATATACCTGTGCTAGTACACCTACACCATTATCGATGATGCGTATGTTATACTTACACAGATTGGCCGGCTCACACACCTTCATCATCGATAATTGCTATGTCACTTACATAGTAGAATTGCTATATCATGCCATGATATTACTTGCTATGCTCACATCACTAAGCTATGTTGCATGATTTACTTGCTATGTTCACATCACTGTTCCATGTTGCATGATATACGGATCTGCTCACATTTTTGTTATATATTTGCATACATCATGCATACGACTATATTACGCATTGAGATGCTGTTTTCATGAGATTCTGGATTTGAGAACCGTGGTTATATTTCAAAGGAAATTATGTATTGTTTTGAAAACCCGGTTTCTCTTGATATGATATTTCAGTGCGTCCACCATGAGTTTTCTCGGTTCTGAGACTTGTGTTAGAAACCCGATTCGAGGAGCGGGAGGCATCGTCTGCGGGTACATGGTGGATCCGGTATGGTTCCCTGGGGCAAGAGGTGATTTTCGTGGTGTAGATGATGATCCTGGCAGAGAGAGTACTACCTACCGGTGATTTGATAGAGCTCGGCGGATATCTGGAGGATACTGTTCACCGCCGGAAGCCGGGAAGACTGGAAGTCTTCCCTGAATCTGGGGGCAGATGCTAATTGGTGCTATCCGTCCACCTCTCCGAAGATGCCAAGTTGATTTATGGCACCATGTATCGAAGGTTTAAACGGATGCGGCCGATGTAGCAGATTTCGTCAGATTCCCCCTCACTTGAGGAGTTTTTGATTATGGGGTCGCTCTTCCCTGCAGGCACAAGCCCCTGCTGTTAATTACGCTACCGCATCGTGGTAACAACTTTCTCTTTCTCTATATGGTCACTTCGTGTCGTGGGTGTTTGTTTTGTGTTTGGTTGCCCGTGGATTGTATACGGAGACTGAGTTATGTTGTCGCCCGTAGGGCGTGGATTAGTCCAAATCCGTATCTTTCTTAGATTTGGGTTTGGGGGGTTATGTTTAAGGATACGTTAGCCTTATTTGAGGCTAAGATCGACTTAAACGTTTGTTAAGGACACGTTAGTCTAATTCTAGACTAAGATCAACTTAACGGGATCGTTTAGATCTGACAAGAGAGAGATTGGGCTCTATTGTTTAGTTTAATGACATTGCGGTCGATAATTAGTTTAAGGACATTACGGTCCATTGTTAGTTTTAAGACATCGCGGTCGAGGTTAAGGACATCATAGTCCGTGGATTTAACGACTCCACAGTCCGACATTAGTTTTAATACATCACGGTCGAGGTTAAGGACATCATAGTCCGCGAGTTTAAGGACCTCACAGTCCGATGTTAGTTTTAAGACATCATGGTCAAGGTTAAGGATATTATAGTCCGTGAGTTTAAGGACCACACAGTCCGATGTTAGTTTTAAGACATCACGGTCAAGATTAAGGACATCATAGTCCATGAATTTAAGGACCCCACAGTCCGTAGCGATGTGTGATCGTTGGGACCCGTTGCCTCTCTGACGACGTTGAGAGATTACAACGACAGATATCAGAGAAGTAAAGAGATGTACCCTCGAACCGGGTGTAAATTGATTGGAGGAGCAAATGAGCTCAGTTCAATTTAAATTGAGGACTTATGGCCAGAATTGGGCTAAGTCCAGTTAAAAAAAATGTTTAATATTTTATTTTTGTTCTGCCTGTTAGGACTTTGTTTGGGCTCTGCCTTTTTAATAATGCATAGCATTTATCAGAAACAAAGTGGTGCCCTGACAGCGCGCCACGTGGCGCATCAGGCGCTTTGTGCCAATTAAAGAGCGCATTGCGCTTCTGTCGGTTGGCGCACACGAGGAGGACACGTGTCGCTTAGCGCTAAGCGCTAGTTTGTTAGCGCACTGCGCTTTTAATTTATGAGCGCGCTGCGCTAGTTTATGTGTGCGCCAGTGAGTGACACGTGGCGCGCTTGGTGCTGAGCGCCAACCCAAGAGCGCAGTGCGCTGTTTTCAGGAGCGCAAAGCGCAGATCGTGTCTATGGTTGACACGTGACATGTTTTGGCCCTGAGCGCCGATCCAAGGAGTGCCAGGGCGCAGTTCATGAGTGCAAAGCACTGTCTAATAGCGCATTTTGATCAATTTGAAGATCAAAGAACAAATTTATGTTCTTCAAAGGAGGCCCTGCCTCAAGATCCAAGAACAAAAGTTCTTGTTTTTATAAAAGGCTCTGCCTTTATAGATCAGAAGATCTGTGAAGTAAAAATACTTCTTTTTTTTATGATTAGATCTTTTTGATCTTTTCCTTTTTATTAAAGACCTTCGTCCTTTTTATAGATCTAAGATCTTTTTAGAAGACGTTTCTTCTTTTTACGAGATAGTTTCATCTCTGTTGCTCAAGAATTAATTCTTTACCTTTAAAGATGAAGAAATGATCTTCTCTTTTCTAAAGGCTTGGCTTTCTTTCTCTTTGAGTTTTTCTCAAAGTTTGCAGAGGGTTTTTTTCTCTCTTTTTTTTATTCTCTCTGTTTCTCTTTTCTCAGACTTGAAGTCTAGGGTCCTTTATATGGGGCCAAATGATTTGTTAAATCAGTTTTGAGAGATCTTTCTCTGATTGATTTGGGAATATTTCCCACCGTTGGATCTTTGATCCAAGGCTCCTGTTTGACAGAAGATAATCTTCTTGTTTTTTAATAAGATTGAGAAATCTTTCCATGCAGAATTTGTCCTGTTTTTGGTAATTCATTATTTACCATTGGATCATTGATCCAGCGGTGCTTAAAGCACAATCTTGTTGTTTGGAAAGATTTTGAGAAATCTTTCCTTAACAGAATTTAATTCTGGTTAATTAATGATTTATCATTATTATTAGATCGTTTGATCTAACGGTGGGAATTTTAATTCCAGCGCTGGCGCATCTACGTTAAACACGTAGCGCGCAGCACAGAGCGCAGCGCAACTGCGCTAGCGCACCCATGCTTGACACGTGGCGCGTAGCGCAACTGTGCTAGCGCACCTATTTTAGACATGTGGCACGCAGCGCGGAGCGCAGCACAACTGCGCTAGCGCACCTGTATTTGACACGTGGCGCGTAGCGCAGAGCGCAGAGCGCTGGATCTGAAGCGTTACTTCAACTTTTTAATTTTTGAATTTTGAAAATAGAGCTTTGCTCTGATTGAGGTGCGCTGCCTAGGGCTCAGCGCTCCTGGCGCTGGCGTGTCTGCTTTGACACGTGACGCGCAGCGCGCAGGATCTGAAGCGTTGCTTCAATTTTTGAATTTTGAAATTCAAAACAGAGCTTTGCTCTGATTGGGGAAACATATACCGACCGGAGTCGAGAGATGGATATGGGCCGATCCATACTGCCGGGGCCCGAAGGCCGATCCCGCAGACATGACGGAGCCCGAGAGATATGAGGATTTACTTGTCGATATTGGACACGGGTTTCATGATGTTTCGAGTGTCGATGTGGGACACTCAGGTTCCTTGATTTTGATGTGTCGTTGCTGGACACACGTTGATTTATATCCTCATATTTACATGCATATGTTTTCATGATATTTACATGCATGATGTTGTTGTGTCATTGGTTGACACGTCGATGAGATCCACAAGCATACAGGCGTTGATTATTTGGTTGGATGATATCTACTTGCTGATAAGCATTGATTATGTTGTTGGTACATATGCAGATACGGTCACCCTAGATATCATAGTATTATCTTTATGATATAGTTGATATCACGACCTGAGAAGTATGGGGCGTGACTGACACTTAAATTACGAAACGTCTCGAGGCGTGCGTAATCTAAGTAAGCCGAAACCCAGAAATCAAAACCAATTAAAGCAGTAGAGTGAAGAAAAGCCAATTTATCGAAAGCGATATTAATCAAATAAGCCACATCAAGCTTTTTAAAAGCAACATCCATTTTTCCGAAAATTTCGGCAGAGTCTCCCTTGTAAATACTGGCCCCAGACGGTTATAAAACGAGAATATATATACAACATGAAATAAGGCATCCCCAAGCGGGAGCTAGCTCTTCGACCAAGGCGGACTCAAAATCACACGCAATAAATATCATCACTGTGCAAAATATGCAAATAAAGGCACAAGTAATGAAGCATCATGTCGGCTCAAGTGAGCTCGACCCCAGAGAAATGCATATAACTATAAGTCTCAGTGTCTCATCTCTAAGTCACTAATACAATAATACAAGTGGTAGATACGGTAGATGGAGTACACTAGATACATAATGATACAAGGTGGAAGCAAAATAACCCCGCAACCCACCTACGAACAATACTGCGAGTCCAAGCAAAAAGGAGCAAAAGAGAAGGTGCGCCCGCCGCTACTGTGCTGACGGGTCGGACCTGCAAAACACTGTGGCACGACGGGGGTGAGTTGCCAACTCGTGAGTAATAAATAACATCTAATAAGGCTATCGTAAGCATGTACACAATGATGTCACAACCTACATATACTAATATGATGCGATGCACTAGCATGTATGCAACATGAATGCAATAAACAACATGTGATTTAAATATGATTACCATGGGAATCTATATTCTTATCTTATTAAACTTCTGTAATTTAGCTGCAGTTTCATCAATGAAATCAATATAAATCTGTGTCAAGCATCGACACCAAAAATGAATATCTCATTTATCCCTGGCTCCGGCAATCCGGACTGGCCCATAAATCTGATCTCGGGCTTCGGCAATCCGGACTTGCCCAAATCCTCATAACTCAAGACTACGTCGGTATCCTCCGGATATCCGCCGCGTCAGCAAATAACCGGTCGGTAGTGCTTCCCTGCCGGGCTCAACGCCATCATCTGCGACCATCTTGTTCCAGGGTATCGCACCGGGTTCACCATGCACCCACAAACGGTTCCTCATCCTCCTCGAATCGGGTGTATGATACTGCTCAAGCACCGAAAAATCTCATGGTGGACGATATATACATCATATCACGAGAAAACCGCAACTTATATTTTTAAAATTGTAATATGTTTTCAAATACTTGCGCTTTCTCCAAATCCATAAATCTCATAAATACAGAAATCCTCGAGAAAATCATAATACATGAATGTCTATGATATTAACAATATGAAATGCGATGCGGAACTAGAAAGCTATGCATGAACAATGATGCAACAAGATATGTGCATATGATTAACAATCCTACGTATCCATCTTGATGAGTTAAATATATCAAATGCAGATTTATTAAACATAATTGGCGCAATTGATAAGATTCGGAGTTAAACAAGTTATAAAGTGTTCATGGCATGGCAATTACCAAGGCGTGTGTGTCTCCATGAATAGTGCCCGTGCAGTATAAACCAATGGTAATAGTGCGGTACTATCACAGTATATATATATGATGCAATGCAACGGGATAATTAACTAGGAACTACGCATGAGTATAAGTACTAAACGAAATTCTAACTATCGGACGTCTTGCGCCATCCAAACGATTCCCCCGTAGATGTGTACATCTACTCACCGGAATGCCTCCACTAGTCTGATCCATTCACCGCCTTTCCTTTCCGCGCCGCGTCCGATGTCTCCGCGGCCGATCCTAGAATTACACAAAGCAACACACATAAGGCTAATATTCTGCAAAACGCAATATCAAGACCATACGAGAAAACTAGCGTCGCAAGCTAAGGCGAGTGCACTCGAAACACCAAAACGTATGTGCTAACGTCTGAAACCACCCCAACATGCTGTGATACACATCAAACACCAAACCCAGACTCGGAACGTACGTGTTGCGCAAGTCTAAAAGTACTAAAAACAAGGTAAATGGTCCCAGATTTGATACGAGTGGAACTAGGAAAAGTTGCATGTACCAAAGGCCTTAAATATACAACAGACACGTACAACCAAAACCCCGACACCCAGCTCCACACTTTGGCCGCAATTTGGGGCCAGAACCCTTAAATTTGCGGCCTTAGAGGGGAAAGGGGGTCTCTTGCTTCGGGTGTGTGATCCTAGTCCAGTAACTATACTCCAGTAATTGCAACTTTTGTCTGCAACTCCTGGTTTAAAAGCAGATCCCAAAAAGGAAGTGATTCTCAATTAAAACTCTAATTAAATACTAATTTAATACAATATGGCGTTTTAGTGAAATCTGGTGAAAAGACTTAGATTATCTAACACTAACAACACTTAATTAAGCTACACAAGGCATAAAAACCCTAACTTGCCCTAATATCCACTTAAACCACATAATTAACACTAAATCCCACTTAAACACTACTTTAAGTTAAATAAACTAAAGTTTAGCAAAAAGGTAATTAAGGTAAGCTTTATACCTCAAGTTGGTCTTAGGAGGGTTCAAACTTGCTGATCTTACCTTCAAAAGCAAAGACTTGCCTCAAAAACCAACAAAAAATTGTTTTGAAGAGTTTAACATGAGATTTTGTGATGAAATGAGGGATTTTTGATGGAGATTGGAGGCTTAGAATGAAGGGAAGAAGAAGAAGAAATGAAGGGGAGGGGCTGCTGCTAGAGCTGCTGCTGGCTTGAGGGGGGAGTGAGGGAGAGAGAGAGTGTGTGTGTCAAAAGTCAAGCCCCCCATGCTTATTTAATGCCCCATGCCTCTCTTTTTCATTTCTTTTCTATTTTCTTTAAATAGTTTTGATTTTAATAAAGGAATTTAAGAACTATAAGAATTAAAATGAAAGGTATGTTACAATATTAATCTAGGGTAATTATTGGGTTGTGCATGCTAAACTAAAATTTTTGCTTAGAAAATAATAGTTAAGAAAATTAGATAAATATGTGAACAATAAATTAAATGTTAATTAATAAAACACAATTATATATATAATTACATATTTTCACAATTAAAATAGATTTATTCCAGTCTATGTGGAAAATAATTATTAACGAGGTTTTATGAAAAACACGCATTATCGCTAATTAACACGAAATTAACCTAAACGAATTTTCAAGGCGTTATAGTTGACCTAGGAATCGTTGTTTTTTTTCGATTTCTACCTGATGATATTTTCTACTCACGAGTTGGCAACTCACCCCCGTTGTGCCACAATTCTTGCAAGTTGACCGCATGAATCAGTAGCGGTATCGCTGGCACACAGCTTGCATTCGGGTGATTTGCTTTGGTAGGTGGTACATGTTGGATCGTGCCCCTGTTGTATTATTATTCTTGTTGTATCTAGTCAACTCCATTAATCAGAAACTAGTGTTTGTATATGTAGTAAGACTTAGCAAGAGTTGTAGTTGCGAGACTTAGAGCGACGGGTTATATGTTCGCTTGGTGGGTTGATGTCTTGCTTTTCATTTTCCTTTGTGTTGATCTTCGCCTTTGGGCGTCGTATATTTATATGCTTGTGGTGGTTGTTTCCGCCGTTGGGCGTGATTTGCTCTCGTTTGGGGATCCTTTATTTATATTCTATGTTTGTACCCGTTTCGGGGCTAGTTTTGACAAAGGAGGTGCTGCCGAAATTTTTAAGAAAATAAAATCAAGTTTAAGGATTTTTTACTTAAGGTTTCCAAATGTTTTATCAATGTTTTCATTACTTATTTCTTTTGAAAGGTTTAGTTTTCTGGGCTTCGGCTTACTTAAGTTACGTTACGCCTGTAGACGTTGCGTGATTTAAGTACCAGTCACGAGCTAATATTTCGGGTCGTGACAAAGTTGGTATCAGAGCGTTAAGTTTAACCTTGATTCAAGTTTAGGTTTGACTATGTGGAGTCTGGAGCGTAATTTATTTCGGAATCTAAGCTTGACCTTACGGAACTTAGACTGGAACAGGGGGTATTAGACCCGAACTTTCATTACATAGGCTGACCCTGATTGATGGAGTAGGTAGCTTGAGTAGAGTGACGTACCGTACGTATGTTCCGCGTCATATTTACGATACGATACTCCAGTTAAGAAACCTTAGGACGTACATACCTTGAGATATGTGATTCACTTCGTTCCCTTGATCATACATCCATTTGTGATCCTTGATTCTATTCATTTCCAGGATCATACTCTCACTGATTCCGTTCCTCCTTATGATCATGTATCTATTTTGGGATCTGTTGATTCTTTTCATCCATTTGATATATCTTCATCGATACATGCTTGAGGTTCCTGTCACCATGGTTTGAGCGCAGATTGAGCTGTTGCTAGTGATGCGGTCAGGGCGAGCTCGTCATGGACGAGGACTGACCATCGTGTTTTCTGGTGGCATGGGAACGTATCGAGTTAGTGTTATGTTGTGACCTCTCGTTTGAGGCGAGTGTTCGGTTTTACACCGGATGATCGGGCCATTGTTAGAGGCTGCTTGTTGTGAGAGGACTGTTGATGTACAGCCTACCTCAGAGTTTGTGATGTCTTCTACCTTGTAGACAGATGACCCAGCTGTTGCTGAGATAGATGAGATATCGCTTCCAGAGCTTACGAGCTGAGATCGCTGGAGCTTTCAGCCAGAGATGCGACAGAAGATAGCTAGTCTATCTTGAGTGGAGTTGAGAGATGAAGGTGATTCGTCCGATTTGATGCACTGACGCAGGGCCAGTTGAGTTGAAGATTTCCAGTGTGGATAATCTTACTCAGATCTAGAGTAGATCGATCCAGAGATGACGTTGTTCGTTGGATGATCCGATAGGAGATCAGTAAGATGACCAGTTACGGATAGAGGACCTCACCCAGATACGTTGTGAGTTGATCGAGAATGGACGAATATAGAGTGTTTCTTCGATGATTGGGACGAGTTCCTGATGACGTGTTCGGCTAGATATCTTCTATAGAGTGATGAAGATACCGAATTCGCAATTTCGAGTCTGTGTGAGAGACTCCAGATTTACTGTAGCCGTGAACAATTGCAGTACGCAGATAGCGAGACGTGGCGTCGAGGTGGACGGAAATAAAGACGAGTGGAACAAGCGGTTCGTGCAAGATGTTAACGAGCTGTTGTTACTCCCCGTTGAGATTAGAGATCTGATATGTATACAGAGGCGTTGGGATACGGCCATTTCTCGAGAAAATGTGTGCCGAGAACGCAGATGTCCAGAAAACGAGAAAAGATTATGCAAGAGTACGAGCCTCCGTATAGTTCGGCATAGGCGAGATCAGAAGAGATCTTGAGCAGGTTCCTTCCAGGACACTGCTGCGATTAGATTTGTACCGAAGGTCAGTTGTGTCACATGTATTCAGTGGGCCAGAGGCCGACGCCAGTGACGTGCTGCTTTACGAGTGGTCATGCAAATTGGCCGAGAGATGAACAGAGGAGTGCCAGAGCGGAATCGTTTCCGTTTGCACACCTGACCGGGCCGACGAGCCGATGGATTGTGAGATTGGTAATCCACAAAGAAATGAGGACCCAGAGATAGAGAGCGCCAGACAGTGAGCAGGAGGCAAGCAGATGTTCTGGCTCTGCCAGTTTTGGGCGCACCAACATTTTTTCGACATTGTAGGAGGTATACCTCAATGTCATTTGTTGTGATTTGCGTTTGTGATCCGAGTATCACGCTTATATCACTTGGATTTGAGTTTTGAAGATTGAGTTTCATGATATGGTTTTCGTGCACCTACTGAGTATTTACATTTTTGTGCATAGTTATTGCACTTGATATATGTTTTATACACCGTTGTGTTGGTCTATGACTTGTGCATATCTATTGCACTTAATATCGGTTTTGCGCCTTGGCTGCACATGTTATGATTTCGTGGATTTCATAAGTTGATTTTATTTATGCATGTGGTATGCACTCGATTTGATTTTTGCTCTCGGTATAGCTCACATGTGCTTGCAGTGCATTGATACGGACTTTTGCACATAGTTGCACACGTTTTTGATTTTATACACCTTGGTACACTCGGTGTTGTTTTTCTTTATACGCAATTGAGTTATTGATGCGTTTCCATGCACTTGTTGCACCCGATTTGTATTTTGTGCATTTGTTGCACTAGATTTTTACGCCGTGCATTTGTTGCACCGGATTTGTATTTCGTGCACTGGATGCACCGGATTTTTGTTTCGTGCATTTGTTGTACCAGATTGATATTTCGTGCATTGGTTGTACTAGATTTAAACTCCGTACCTTGGTTGCACCCGATTTATGTCGTTGAGCATTCGTTTTACCAGATTTATGTTTTTGTGCGCGTTTGCACTTGATATTCGTTTTCGTGCATGCTACTGCACTAGATACTTATTACGGACTTGACGCGCTCGGGTTGGATTTTTGCGCTTGTTTGGCGTTTGGTATTGGGTTTTGTGCGCATCGATGCACTTGAGTTAGGTTTTATTCGTGCATGTTGGATGCACTTGACATAGATTTTATTCGTGCATATCGGATGCACTTGATTTATATTTCATTTGTGCATGACAGATGCACTTGATTTGGATTTTCGCGCATGTTGGGCGTATGATATGAGACATGATTTTGTGCCCACCGGGCGCACTCGACTGGGATTTTCATTCTTGCATGTTAGTTGCACTGGGTTGAGACTTTTATGCACTATAGATGCACATGATATTATTGTCGTGCACATCCGTTGCATTGGACAGATGTTATCGTGCACACCCGTTGCACTTAGTTTGGTTTTGTGCACATTCATAGCACTTGTATTTGGTTTTGATTTTCGTGTGCACCAAACGCACGTGATTGTTGGATACGTCTTTTGAGGCTGATTTTGCTCTTGAGCACTTTGTTTTCATGATGGGCACTATATTATGTACTAGCCGAACATAACTGATCTGAGGACAGTACCTGAGTACTTTGCATGTATTAAAAGTTTTACAAGAGTTTTTCAAAAAGGAGCTATAGTCTCGCCATTTCCTACGTGTCCGCGAGCGACACGAACGTTTATAAAGGAAAACCTTTTGGGATATTTCAAAACGGCGGAACGTATATTTGAGCAAAACATATATGAACGTATATTTATTACTTTACAAATGAGCGCCCGTAACTTGTGCCGTGAGTTACGCATCACACGGCAATTCAGAAAAGATTTTGCA
Organism: Agapanthus africanus; assembly: GCA_030015575.1. NCBI lineage: Eukaryota > Viridiplantae > Streptophyta > Magnoliopsida > Asparagales > Amaryllidaceae > Agapanthus > Agapanthus africanus. The sequence continues at coordinate 422,005,971 of CM057351.1, forward strand.
TGTGTTTTATTCAGTTTTAAAAGATTTTTCCAAGAATGCGTACTCTACCCGTATTATAGTATTTAACTAGTGCATATTGGATTTCAGTAGTGGATTTCGAGATTTGTATCTCCATTGTAACTCCGATAATTTGCGTGCAAATATGATGATTTGCGTGACGCTTGACGGAGTTCGATTTTGATTTTCGTACTCGTTTTCAGGCGCACATGATGCACTGTGGTATTTCTGTATCTTCCGTGATTCTGTAGCCCCGTGATAGAGCTGATTATTGAAATGGTTTAGTATTTGAGGGTTTAAATTTAAATTCGGAGACCGAATTTATTTAAGAGTGGAAGATTGTAACATTTCAGAAAAATATAAAATATTATTTTTGGAATTTAGTATTAAAATAATATATTTCGCGAAAACTACCGATTTGCAAATTTGGGGTTTTCGTAATATGGTATAAATATATACCAATATTTGTGAAATAATTGGGAGATTAAAATGATTTATTCATTTAAAAATATAATTAATGGATATTTATGAGCTTTGATTTTTGGCCAAATTCCTTCACTGAGTATTTCTTTGGCAGTGAGCATTTTAATTGGGCATGGCCAAAATTCGTGTGCAGGGAATTAATTTCGAAATTCATGGGCCTTGAAATTTTGTGGGCCATGGTGGGTGGTGACACATGCTTTGGCTTTAATTAGTTCTGTCAAGTTTAAGATATTTAGTTTAGATATTTTTCTTGTGTGATATTTTGGCATGGAATTTGTGTGGCTGTGGAATTCTTGTTAAAAAGATTTGTGTGTTGCTTCCATTCTTACACTCACCACTCTATTGGTTAACCTCGCCACTTCCAAAAGAAAGAATCCACATAGAACCAATTTCAACCTTGGCCGAGCCCATTTTTTTTCACAATAGCTCGATAAGTCGTGTCGATATGAGGTCTATAACAATTCGAGAAACTACTGGTAACACTTACCAGTAAATCTCAGCAACCCTGGCCAGGGATTTCCGGTTATAGCCAATCGGACACAGCGCAACATCAACTCCCTATACCGGGAGAGACGAATCCTCTCCTATCGCTCATTGCCTCCATGTGACTCGGGACTGTACCCAAAAACCACCGTTTTGCACGCCCTCTTGGACGTGGTAAGATGGAAATCAAAGCACAGTAGGAACCACACAAGTCTCTATGACGATCTCGGGTCAACAGACTACTCTGTACCAGTGTCACCAGAGAACTGCCATCTGACGTAAGGTATAATACCATCTGGGAGTTCTCGGCGAGTCTGTCCAGTGTACCCAGTCTCCACTGAGCACCCGTATATCATCTCCGATGTCAAACACCAATGGATATAGGATCATCCATCGCCCATCTGTATGGGTCGAGAAGGTATACGCTAGTCTACTCTGGTATATCGATGCCTTATCTCGATACACCCACGACTAGGGACTTTGAAGGATGTACTTATGGACTACCATGTCCCCACTAGTATGATCCGCATCATAGTCCAGATAGTCAAGTACACATCCTAAGGGCTTTACCAACATATAACAGAGAGAAAAACAGTATACGCGTTAAGGTAAAGAGCAACCAGATAGCATACTATCATGTCGAGCAAGAAAGTCTTCCCTATATATGTCCCAGCATCCACTACAATATACATCCTATGTATAGTAATGGCCTCTAGGGCATACATATAACTAACAATCTCCCACTTGCACTAGGGCCATCTGATAGCAGTGGTTGCAGTATCTCATACTCAACCATCCCATAAAAGTCTCTCTCTGGGAACAGGCCTTTGTGAGTGGATCCGCTGTGTTGTCCTCCGAGTCTACTCTCCTAACCTCGATCTCCCTGGAGATCAACCATCTCCATGATCAGGTGACACTGCCTTAGAATATGTCTGGATCACTGATGGGACGGACGTTCCTTGGCATAAGCCACAACTCCATTGTCACACAATGGGAGGAACATAGTTCATCTCATGAACCAATATACACCCAAACAGCCTCATTGGTAGCATCTTAAGTAGCGATGTATCCTGCCTTTATCGTCTAGTATGTCACGGTATCTAGCTTGGAACTCTTCCAGCATACCGTCCCTCTACTGAGGGTAAAGACAATGCCTGTGACTGACATTCAGTCGTCTTTATCACCCTGGAACAATTCCAGTGATTCTTCCCAGAATCGTTTGATATCATCTCACTACAACTAGTGAGAATCCTAACATCCAATTAAATCTATCTCATAGATCCAAAACTCAGGATTTAGGAGGTATCATTTTGATCCTACACGGAGAATCTTTGTGATAATCGGAGATTGATCGAGCGTAGCATAGGAAACTACTTCCCTATCAAGAGTATGTCATCCACGTACTCTACGAGGATCGTCACCATACTCCCTACTACCTTTTTGTTTATATAAGGTTCATGTACCATTTTGATGATGTCAAACTCTTTGACTACTTCATCAAAACAGACGTTCCAACTCCGCGATACCTGCTTTATCCTATAAAGCATCTTGCACACGTTTCCGCTGCTCCCACTGTCTACGAGGCTCTCTGGCTGTGTACTTATAGACTCCCTCTTCTAAAACATCATTTAGAAAAGCTGTCATGACACCCAACCACCAGATATCGTAGTCATGGTATGTAGCCGTGGCAAGTAGGATCTGGATGGACTTAAGCATAGATCCTTAGAAAAAGTTTCATCATGATCCACACCTGGTCAATGATGCAAACTTTTAACAAGTCTAGCTTTGAAAGTCTCAACTTTTCCATGTACACCAAGTAATCTTCTCAAGATATACTTGCTCCTGATGGGGATTTAACCCTTCAGATATAGCAACCAAAGTCCATACTTTGTTGGTGTATAAGGATTCCATCTCAGATCACTAAGCATCCAGCCATTCTTATAGAGTTTTACTCCTGATGGCTAGCTCGAAACTAGTTGGGTCATCATCTCATGATGCAATCCTCGCTCCCACTGTCATAGAGAAACAGAAGTATCTCTCAGGTAGGTGAGGAACCCTACTAGATCGGCGGAGAGGCTGAGGTTCGTTGGTAACTATTGAATCCTTTGGTTCTTTCAAATCATCAGCTGCAGTTTGTATAGCTGGAACATTTCCGGTTCTACATAACAGATCTTGCCTCGAGCTTGTCCGGATTTTGCTTTTCAGACATAGGCTGGACAACCCCAAATCTCAACTAACTTGAGAGATGGGCTCTTCCCTTATCATATCAAATATGAAGTGGTAGGCAACTGATTTGATTTGAACCCTATTCAATAGGTATGCAGTTTCTCAAGTGCATAACTCCCAAAAAGGAAATAGGTAACTCAGTAGTACTCATCATAGAGCACACCTTATCATATAGGGTGAGATAGCTCCGCCCCGATATACCATCGTGCTTTGGTGTATGCGGAGGAGTAATGCTGAGAGAGAATCTCATTCTCCTTTAGAATAGTCCAGGATTTCCGTGCTCAAGTATTCTTCTCCTTGATCTCATCAAAGGACATAATACTTATACCCGTATTGGTTCTCTACTTCTAACTTATATTCTGTGAATATCTCAAAAGGTTCGGACTTGTGTTTCAACAGGAACATAGGTCTGAATCTCGAAAGATTATCAGAGAATATAATGAAGTATAAAGAATCAGTCTTGGCATGTGTAGACAGGGGACCTTTATACATCATCATGTATCATCCCAAGAGTTTATTAACTCTTTCTCTGTTACCAATAAACAGAGCTGTGGTCATCTTATCTCAGTGACATGACTGGCAAGTTTCATAAGATGTAAATTCAAACTGATTTAAATATGCATCTATATGTAACTTCAGCTAGTCAGGTCGCATTGATATGACCTAGTCTACAATACTTTAAGAAGAATTCGTTCATTTCTGAACTCTTCCTCTTATGTGTGTTCCATATACTAAGAACTGTAGTTTGATTTAGAACATCAATGCTTTTAGATAACGTGCCTGAACCGATCAACTTTTGATATAGGAAATGTTCAAAACATTATCTAACAATACAAAATTTTATCATTTCTTTACTAATAAAGAGATAGATATAATTTTGTATATCAGGTTCGGTATCTAATAACATTCGTTCAGAATCAATGTATTTGGAATACAGGGTGACAGTGACCAACAGACTTGGCTGCAACACTTGCCCCGTTTTCTGCCTTATGAAACTTATCACCCGTTCTCAGTTCTCTACCTTTCTGCAGCCCTATGTAACAGATTACATATCTGGGATCCTGATCTGGTATCATATACCCAGGACGTAAAGGATACTGAGAAACAGTTCTCTGTAATGAACACACCCGAAGATGATGCATTAGCATGCACTCTCTTCGTTTGGGCGGCATAGGAATTTTGGTATTCCCCAATTTCCTGCTCTGTCTTATAACAACTATAAGGTGGAGCGGGACCAACGTTCCCCAGCTCAGTATAACAAGCGGGTTCGGTCAATATTCCGTATTATTATCTTGATTAAGGCGTGATATGGTCGCTACCTGGAGAGAGAGAAGAAAACACTCAGCGTGCGCTCTTACAAGATCAGATTGGTTATTATTTTATCTAATCAGGATGGCTCCCACTGCTTTTTATCAAATCTTCCTTCAAACCCTAAAAGGAAAGACTAGCCGGGATTAATTACAAACTACAAGTTCGCCAATCTTTCAGCCAGGCCAGTGTCGGTACTTTGAGGGAGGTCCCCCGTGCTTTCGCACGAACCTAATTAATGTAAACCTCATTTTCCCAGAGGCGTAACCTCGTTAACACCTTTCTAGACACCTACTTGATTGGCTAATTGTAATGTGTAAAACTCTCCCAGGAGTAACTCTTACTCGCAGCGGGTATCGAGATCCAACTATCTCATAGAAGGTATGCAATCTCATTGCAAATTTCAACACTTGAAATTCCCGATAATATTTTGCCCCTAACCTCCTATGACCTTGACAAAGGCCAACAAACCATAGGATGCTAGTCAAGTTCAACCCGTCATTTCCTGATTGAATTAAACCCACCCGCACGGCCCTTGACAAAGGCCAACAAGGTTGCACGACTACCCTAATCCAATCTGCATCATATGCATAAGCAGATAAGCACCAGTTAGCTACCGCACACTGCGCCTTGACAAAGGCCAACAAACGCAGCACGAATACTAACTACTACTTATCTGAAATGACGGAGGGCTACGACAGGTTTTTCTGAAAACCTATTGCGTAATGAACTTGATATCGTTGTAGAATCAAATGATTTTAAAATTGGAATGTTTTTTAGGCTTTTTCTAGTTTTGCTAAAGGAGTCACTCCCGGTGAAGGGATCGTCGGTCCTTTCCTCGTTGAATGAGGTGCGGGATATATTATATATATCACTGTGCAAAGCAAAAACTCTTAAAAGCAATCAAAATACAAACCGAGTGTGTAGCATCTGCCAGTTATTGCTAAAGGAGTCACTCTCGGTGAAGGGATCTCGGTCCTTTCCTCATCGAATAAGGTGCAGGATATATCACATATACCTCTATGCAAAGCAAGAACTGTAGCTACCTGTTTTAATTTTGAAATTCGATTCTACAACATCTTAGGTTTCATTTATTTCATTAATCACATTAATGAAGTCCCATCATATAAGTACCTAAACATCACAGATAAATACGACGTACACTTATGCCATCCGCATTCGCCTCGATGTCCCCTCGTGCACCGTTAGGTTAGGTAACTAACGGCAGAGCGGGGCAGGGCTAGCGCGGGTGTAAAACATAAGTAACGCCTATATAATATATCATATATACTATATACAGTATCTATCAAAGAACATCACATGATCACATCACAGATATCGCAGCAGAAGAAACATATGAAATATTGGATATACTAGGACGTCCGTGTTTTCAATACGAGCCAGTATAAAACACGGATTCCACGGTCGTGATGAATAGCCAAACCCACACCCTTAGACCCCTACGAGAGCGGTAAGCAACCCTACCAATTCTAGAGTTAGGAGAACCGGACTCGACTCCTCGAGTTGGTCTCCCACTGGACTCCAGAACCCGGTTACTTGTGCTCCCCTCCTTGGGTCTATCCTAGTGCAGAAAAGTAAATAATATACAAAGGGTGACATCTTCCGCAACCTGGAAGTGCCCCAATAAAAGAATATTACATACAAGCTTTTACATGAATGAAAATGAAAAACACTCATCTCACATAAAAAAACCCCGGCTATTCAAACACGACGATCCAATATAACATATCTAGCAACACATAACATCATATGTCATCAACGTAAGTAAATATGTGCATCCCAATTGTCGTTGACATATAACAACGAAACTGGCGATATCACATATTACACTTACGGTCACAGAAAAGAAAGTGTAAAACTACAACAGTTGGAATCCGCAACCACTTTAGACATCGCATGCCTAATCAAATGAATTCTTTAGACATCGCATGCCTAACAATTATAAACCCCGCATTTTAGTCTCATTATCGAAAACTCTTTTCAATATCAAGTCGGGCAATTCAACAAGATTCCCGACACTCTGATCGAATGCTCGTCGCAAACTTTAGTAGGCGGCCACACCCCCGACGCCGTTGACGAAGTGCACCAAGGCGGAACACCGCTACCGCGAGCACCCGAACGGATGCTTTCGGCGACGGGGTTCTCCTACAGTCACTTAGTCGGGGCTATGGAGTGAGGCTGTTTATTAAGTTTACCCGGCGAGTATCTGCGTACGCTACGTGATTGCGACGGACTTTTGATCACATCAAAACTCCGTGGCAACCGATCAAGTGAGACTAAATTGCTAGATTTACAACATTCATTCAGTTATCTCATAACTATTGTGAATTCCAATTATTGTATCCGATTCCAGATAAATAGAAAATGTTAAACTTTTCGATCGAACACTCAAACACCCAAGTTTTCCCGATACAGATCAACACATGAAATAAGTCTAACAACATTCAGTTCGTGCCTCAGTACCAACGGTCCAGCCGTAGAAGGGTCAAGCCAACGCCTCACATGTGGCACGCCGTACTGCCCCAAACCCGAAGGTTCAAAGGGCAGTTCAAGACGGTCACATAATCGAGTTAAGGTTTGTTGTCTTCTAGAGGGTCCATCGAGTTACTTGCACTACTTAGAACGTCGTTAAACTACGGAAAAATCCAACACTTGGAAATTTCCCGACAGGGGAAAAATTGGGTATTTATATCCGGTCGAACTTTTTAACATATTCTAAAAATTATCCGGAAAGCCACACAGATAAAATTTGATACTCCGATCGAAACACCGAATCCCCAAATCAACCCAGAAAATAAAACTCTGGAATAAATATTAAAATATTCCCAGGAAAACCAGCACTAACTATTATTGATTATGGTGCAAATTTCGATGAACAATACGACAAAACGGCCGCGGACCCGCCGCACGAGCCATGCTCGTGCCGCGGATCCGCGGCGTAATGATGGAATTAGGTCATCAAAATTCACCGTAACTCTTAGATATCCCTGCTGGTTTTTTTGCATATTTTTAATTTGGAAATAACCACGATTTTAGAAAAAGTCCAGAGAGCTATTTTGGGTTCTAATTTTCGGTTCGATCGGACTTCAAATTGCGTCTAGACTTCGCCTAAGGCTCTAGCTAGGCTCTAATACCACTGTAGGGTTCCTAGGCACTCCAAGGAGGTCTCACAAGGCATCAACCATGCCAATTTCAAATTTAAACGGTGCCGAGAAACCCTAGAACGGATCGTTGGCTAGATTTCTAGGCGACAAAACAAACTAGTTAACACTTAACTACAAGAATACGGAAATACAACCTTTGTAGATCCGGTTCTCCATCTCCATAGCTCCGCAATGAAGTCTCCTCGCTGTCCTCATACAATCCACGGGCTCTAGCGTCGGCTTCATCTGAGAAGAAGCGGGCTAGGTCATCGACGACGTGCCAAAGATGATCTACGTCGAGGCATCGCTAGATCAAGCTCCAACTTCACCAAGTCAAGAAAACTTGTGAAGGAAATACACTCTACTACTTGGCAAGAGGTAGAGGATGAAGAAATAGGAAGTGGGTAGACTTTAGAATTGGATTTCTCACTTGTTTTCATCAATCACCATTGATGAAGTAAGGTTTCTTCATGTGTCAAGATGAAGAAGAAGATAGAAATGTGTTATGATAAGTATTAATTAAATAGAAAATAAAATCAAATACTTATGTAAACTAACCATGGTCTAGTGTAGAGAATGAATTATGGTTAAGTGGGATGGTTAGGGTTAAGCATGAGACAAAATGGTTACTAAAGTCAATGCTTCATGAAGGTTCAAAGAATAAAACAAAACTAGCAACCATTCTTCTCATTATCATTTCCATAATAAATAAATAGATATGAAAATCTAAACCCTAATCATTTAAATAACCATGGTTCAATCTTTACACAAACTCAAGTAAACTTGTATCATCAAACATGATACACCCAAGTGCACAAAATCATATCGCATATACAATGCGCACATCCGAGTGAGAAAATCCATCTTAAGTGAACCAATACTAGTTAATACAAAGTAATATATCAAATATATAATTATGCATTAAATCATTAAATCAACACTTGATTTAACGATCCGGTCATATCGCATATAACCGGCTAGTATCCTATGTATCGGCTTATCGAATCAATCTTCGATTCGATAACTAGGTTATATCGCATACAACCACTCGACACATTCATCGCGAGAATGAAATACGGTATCACATACACGCATTATTCTCGGTCCCGCACATATCTCATATGCGCTCCTATTTCGTTTCGCTTGAGCCAGGAAACCTCTGTGTAGGACTCTAAAGACTCGTCAATACGCCGGCAGCAGATGATGATCATATCAAACACCCACAAGCCGCAAGCGGTCTGCTAAACGTAACGGCCACCCGGGTATTGAGCGATCAGAAGATCGACGAGCAAGCCCACTCACACTCCAGTGAATCCAACCAGTAACACTACCGTACAGTCCGGTCTGATCGTCTGATATGTCGCATATCTCGCCTAGGGGTGGTAAACGTCAGACCCCAATAGCTCGATAAGTCGTGTCGATATGAGGTCTATAACAATTCGAGAAACTACTGGTAACACTTACCAGTAAATCTCAGCAACCCTGGCCAGGGATTTCCGGTTATAGCCAATCGGACACAGCGCAATATCAACTCCCTATACCGGGAGAGATGAATCCCCTCCTATCGCTCATTGCCTCCATGTGACTCGGGACTGTACCCAAAAACCACCGTTTTGCACGCCCTCTTGGACATGGTAAGATGGAAATCAAAGCACAGTGGGAACCACACAAGACTCTATGACGATCTCGGGTCAACAGACTACTCTGTACCAGTGTCACCAGAGAACTGCCATCTGACGTAAGTTATAATACCATCTGGGAGTTCTCGGCGAGTCCGTCCAGTGTACCCAGTCTCCACTGAGCACCCGTATATCATCTCCGATGTCAAACACCAATGGATATGGGATCATCCATCGCCTATCTGTATGGGTCGAGAAGGTATACGCTAGTCTACTCTGGTATATCGATGCCCCGTCTCGATACACCCACGACTAGGGACTTTGAAGGATGTACTTATGGACTACCATGTCCCCGCTAGTATGATCCGCATCATAGTCCAGATAGTCAAGTACACATCCTAAGGGCTTTACCAACATGTAACAGAGAGACAAACAGTGTACGCGTTAAGGTAAAGAGCAACCAGATAGCATACTATCATGTCGAGCAAGAAAGTCCTCCCTATATATGTCCCAGCATCCACTACAATATACATCTTATGTATAGTAATGGCCTCTAGGGCATACATATAACTAACAGATCAATCGGTATAATCTCTTAAACCACTTTACAGTTTACTAGTATAGGGTTAATGGTTCGATCCGGCTTTTAGGGTTATGTTAGCGCCAAGTTTAAAAGTTTTTGTTCCGCTTTTGGTCACGGATTGATGGCCGGGGCGCTGGCGTAGACTTACAGTTTGTAGGTCAACGACGAGAGTTGTTTGGTCGTTTTTGCATGCATAGGCTATAGGTTCTAACCTATGAGCGCACCGTGTGCCGTATCGGTTTTCCGGATTTGGTTTTTATAACGCGGCGATATGTGTTGATTTGTAGGTACCTTCGCGTGGATTCCGAGATGACGGAGCACATCGACTACGACTGAACAAGGAGTTCCACAGGTGAGTAGATTTATATCTACGGGGGAAGTCGGGTGGATGGCGTATAGCACTTCCGCAAATTATGAACGGAAACCGATATATATATATATATATATATATATATAATACAGTAGGCGAAACCTACATTAGAAAACTATAGATGTGGTTAAAAGATAGTTAGAGGTGATATTAATGATTGAATATATATATACACACACACACACATATATATATATATATATATATATGGAGATATGAGATGAAAGCTATAGGGACATAACTCTTGGACATGATATGATAGAAATGATGTCTCGAATTGATATAAGGATATGAAAAGTGAATGTGAATCACAATATATAGGTATGTAGTTGCACGAGATTAAGTATGAGATTTAGAGTAACGTGACATGAGATTCATATGATAGAATGCATATGTAAAATGACTTGATGTGAGAGATTGATGCGATGAAAAGAGTATACGATGAGATATGATGACTTGGTTGATATGTCGTTATATGGATGCGGGTCGATAAGAGATAGTTGATACCTTGCCGGTCTCCTGATACGAGATTGATACGGATGTGACCTGATATATATATATATATATATATATATATATATATATATATATATATGGATACTGATGTGCATAATGAGTGATATGCCGTACGGGACTTAGATCCGTAACCCCGTTGTTATACAGGTTGATAGAAATCCCTAATTGTTTAATGCCGCCGTACGATGGATTACCGTACGCGACGAGTTTTACCTGCTGATTGATCCATACCCTTGATTAGAGGATGTCGTACGATAGATTATACCGTACGTGATGTTGTGAGGCTGGATGCCGATTGATAGATTCACCGACTCGGATATATTGTAGACACGTATACCTTGTAGCGTTTCGCTTACGATATACTTTATGTATGCTCATGTAATTCGCATTGCATTGCATATACTTGTGCTGGTACACCTACACCATTATCGATGATGCGTATGTTACACTTACACAGATTGGCCGGCTCACACACCTTCATCATCGATAATTGCTATGTCACTTATACAGTAGAATTGATACATCATACCATGATATTACTTGCTATGCTCACATCACTATGCTATGTTGCATGGTTTACTTGCTATGTTCACATCACTGTTCCATATTGCATGATATACATATATGCTCACATTTTTGTTATATGTTTGCATACATCATGCTTACGACTATATTACGCATTGAGATGCTGTTTTCATGAGATTCTGGATTTGAGAACCGTGATTATATTTCAAAGAAAATTATGTATTGTTTTGAGAACTCGGTTTCTCTTGATATTATATTTCAGTGTGTCCACCATGAGTTTTCTCGGTTCTGAGACTTGTGTTAGAAACCCAATTCGAGGAGCGGGAGGCACCGTCTACGGGTACATGGTGGATCCGGTATGGTTCTCCGGGGCAAGATGTGATTTTCGTGGTATAGACGATGAGCCTGGTAGAGGGAGTACTACCTACCGGTGATTTTATAGAGCTCGACGGATATCTGCAGGATACCGACTGGAGTCGAAAGATGGATATGGGCCGATCCGTACTGCCGGGGCTCGAGGGCCGATCCCGCAGACATGACGGAGCCCGAGATATATGAAGATTTACGTGTCGATGTTGGACACGGGTTTCATGATGTTTCGAGTGTCGATGCGGGATACTCAGGTTCCATGATTTTGATGTGTCGTTGCTGGACACACGTTGATTTATATCCTCATATTTACATGCATATGTTTTCATGATATTTTCATGCATGATGTTGTTGTGTCATTGGTTGACACGTGGATGAGATCCACATGCATACATGCGTTGATTATTTGGTTGGATGATATCCACTTGCTGATAGGCATTGATTATGTTGTTAGCACATATGCAGATACGGTCACCCTAGATATCATAATATTACCTTTATGATATAGTTGACCTATGAATCGTTGTTTTTTTTCGATTTCTACCTGATGATGTTTTCTACTCACGAGTTGGAAACACAACCCCATTGTGCCATAGTTCTTGCAGGTTGACCGCATGGATCAGTAGCGGCATCGCTGGCACATAGCTTGCATTCGGGTGATTTGCTTTGGTGGGTGGTACATGTTCGATCGTGCCCCTCTTGTATTATTATTCTTGTTGTATCTAGTTAACTCCATTAATCAGAAACTAGTGTTTGTATATGTAGTAAGACATAGTAAGACTTGTAGTTGCGAGACTTAGAGCGATGGGTTATATGTTCGCTTGGTGGGCTGATGTCTTACTTTTCATTTTCCTTTGTGTTGATCTTCGCCTTTGGGCGTCGTATATTTATATGCTTGTGGTGGCTGTTTCCGCCGTTGAACGTGATTTGCTCCCGTTTGGAGATGCTTTATTTATATTCTATGTTTGTACCCATTTCGGGGCTAGTTTTTACAAAGGAGGTGTTGCCGAAATTTTTAAGGAAATAAAATTAAGTTTAAGGATTTTTTTACTTAAGATTTCCAAATGTTTTATGTAACAACCCCAAATTTCCAATACAAGTTTTTACAAAAAAATTTCAAAAAAAATCCATAAAGGGGTATTTTAGCTTGAGCACAAGTTATAAGTAATTATTTTGCTTTTTAATTACAAGTTAAAAGAATATAACAACTCCATTTTTAGTGTACAAAAATTTGTTTTAAAATTAATGTATACGTGGGGTATTTACATTTACTGTTATTACTTTAAGTAATTAATTAGCTCCATAATTACAAGAAAGAGCTTGTAGCTCATTGGTAATACCTTGCACTGCTGAATCAAGCCACCAGAGTTCAAATCTCATACCCCACATTAATTTTAATATTGATTTTTTAAAAACCTTTAGAATACCAAGAGTTTACACGTGCATATGTCACAAAAACCCCACTATACCCAAAGATGTAACATTTCCAGAAGTTAGATGAACTGTCGGGGGGGATCCCAGCCACCCGACTCGGCCGGGAATCGGCCAAATCGGCCTTGACTCGGTCTGACTCAGTCCTCAAACCGAGTCACGGCCGAGTCGGCCGATTCCGGCGACGACCCCAACATGAAAGTTGTGTCTTTTCATATTCTCTATGCACCTGCAAAATTTCAGCCTCAGACCATTTCCAGAGCTCTTTAAAAACCCCAATTATTCCACTTTTAATATATTTTTATTACATTTTATCACATTTTTATTTTAAACTTTTCATCTACCCTAACCCTAGCCTAACCCTATAAATACCAACCCTACATACTATATACTACCCTCTCACCCCAAAATCCTGAGCCCACTCTCTCAAAATTTTTCCAAAGATCGTGTACTTTGAAAACAAGCTCAAGGCGAAGCTCCGACGAAATTCCGGCGGAACTTCCGGCGATCATCTTAGGAACTATCGGCGACGACGCAATATATCGACGATCCCTCTAGTTCCTTCTCACTCCCTTGTTTAATCTAAAACCCGTAAGTCCCTTTTCTATCTCTCTTTTCCATTCTCAAAATACGAAATTACAAAACCCGACGGAAGGAACAAATCCGATTTCCGATTCGGTTTTCTATAAAATTCCACTTCTCACTAATACAATCATACATAAACTTTCTCATGTTGACTATTAAACACTAATCAAACAATTTGATCAAGTTTCGTCACATGAAATGATAGCTTTTTCAATTTATCGTATTTTCACTTAAATACCACATTGTTTCAATCCTTCATTTAACCCCATCAAACTTGCTATATATTTAAAGTAGATCACGAGGTAACGACCTACCTCCTCACACACTCATATGCAACACCCTCGAGAACCTAGAATACGAGAAAATGAACATTTTCATTTAAATACCATATATTTAATAAAACCATTTCTAAAAGATTTAGTTTTGATACACTTTTTAAAAAAAAGTACCACTTATTATGAAAATACGATAAGTTGTGGACATCGGTCGTTTATCTAAACCTGACTTTATGGTGTCTAAGCTAGGCAAGTGAGAAAGGTAACTTTAAAAGGCCCGACTCACGGTAATTCGTGAGTGGTTCCCTCCTTTCCTCACTTGTATTTACCTGGCCACAATTGGTGGTGAAGAGGCGATTTGAGGTATCTCACAACTTATCGTCTAGACCAGTTAGGTATAGACTAGTTGACTTAGGAGAATCTAGAACATACAATACGGAAAATATACACCTTTACAAATAAATACCATTTACTTCATAAAACCGTTTTCTAAAGGATTTAGTATTTACAATCTTTGCAAAGCGCCGCTACAACCCACTTTGGGGAACCCGTTCGGGATGGTGCGGTTTATCGCACTTCCTCGGGTTTAGTAGTGCGAGATTCAGACCTCCGCAAGGAGCATTTGGTCTCGAAAGATTTAAAATAGGACATCTTAAGAAAATGAGATTTTTTAGAATATAAAATATTTATTAAAATTATTTTTATATAAATATATGTATATTTATCATTAAAATTCCTATTTTATTATGATATAAATATTCCACCTTTTTCTAAAATTCACAAGAATAAGTTTTACACTAAAATACTATGAATTCCAAATAAATCAACTTTACAAATAAATACCTTTATTTTCTGAAATTAGGATATTTTCACTAGAAATATCATAATATAAAATCCACCTTCATTACAACTCTAAAGATGAATAACAAATACTTGAGATGTATTTTGAAAAGTATATATAAGTATTTTTACATAAAACCCCCTCAAGTTTTACAAATTACCCTAAGGACCCTAGCAATTATAAGTAAGAATTAATCAAGACTTCGATTTACATTTCTAATTGTCTGACTCGGGTTTGAGTCTGATTATATGTAAATCCCCGTTTCCTTTCTAAATGAATTTTCCTATTTTCTGAGTTCTAGAGATTACCTTATTCTGGTCCTCGTATATTTTTCTATTTGGTTGTTAGGCTTAATATTTATATTTTCCAAACCCTCAAAACCTAAACCCAGGATTTAAATTAAAGCCAGAGTAAATCGAAACCAAAATTTTATCAATAAAATCCTAAGCCATTATTTAAAACCCTAAGTTTTATTCAGCCACTTATGTTTTATTTTAAAGGAAAATTTTTAGCCCAGCCCTCACAAATCCCTCAGCCCACACACTATTTTAAATAAATTCCCTATAATTTTTCCCTGGCCCGTTCCTTTTATTATTCCCTCAGCCCAATTTCCTTTCTCACCCCACCTAGGAAATTTTTTAATTGTTATTAGGGATTTAACTTGGGCCGGCCCGTTTCTCTTCTGGAGCCCACGGATTTTTTTAAAGGAGATTTTTTTTTAAAACGAGGCCAGCCCATCTCTTTCAACTCCTTTCCCATTTCAGACCCGACCCGACCACACTCCCTGTTCATCTCCCTCTTCAAAATCCCCAACGGCTACATCCCTTAACTCGCGCGCGACCCTTTTCCTCGCCGTACCTCACGCCCACGCCTACGCCCCCGTTCCGGCCGTTACGACTGCGACGCACGACCCCCTCGTCTCCATTATCTTCTTCGCCCTAGCCTTCTCCTTTTTTTTAGAACCCCTCATCTCTCCCCCACAGGAAACCCACCGAGCACCAAATTTTCCTCACCTCGCCGCCGGTGACGACCCTTGACAGCCCCTCAGCAACCCTCAAATCACTCCTCTACCAACCCTCTCCCTCCACGACTCCATCTCCACCACTCGAGTCACCCCAACACACCCACTCCCCTGCACACAACCCCCACTACAGGGCTCGGCCACATCACCCTTGGCACTCAACGCCGGCGAGCCCTACTTCGCCTGAACCCCCTCGGCGACCCTACACACCCTCAGCACCACCCTCATCTCTCCAGACCCGACCCCACTGCTCCCCATCTCTCTCCAAAACTCCAAAACCATTTTCAAACTTTTCCCCCCGCTGTGAAACTGCTCTGTACACGCTGCCGGAGCGACGCCGTCGACCGTCGGCAACCCCAATACACTCGCAGAGGATCATCAAGCATCCCTCAACGTCCAGTGACTGTGCAAACGACTCCGGACAACCCCGACGCGAGATCCGCATCTAGATCTAGGCTCGCGGGAATTCGGTACGTGGCGTATATCGAGCGATCGTGACGACACTGCTGCCGTACGACCCCGAGGCGTTTTCCAGGCAAGTATTTACTTGCTTCATGCTATAATAATAGTGTTACTCACCTAGATCATGTAGTTTACAACTTACCGATTTCCTATACGTGTCATGACCTAAGTGCTCGATATTAGTTACCTATGGAAATAATTGTCTAATTTTACGGAAATCGATATTTTATGTTGGCCCTTATAATGATGAATATCTTGTGTGAAATTCGCTGAAAAACACGATTGTTTGTAACAAAAATCGATACCCCCAAACATGTCGTCAAAACTAGAATTCTCTCGTAACTGAAAACGAATAAAAACACCATAAATCATACACATATTTTCGAGGGCTTAAATCGAAGCCGACTCGACGAACTTTAACCCTATGTAGAATTTTAATGTTTTCTGTTCTGAAACGATGAAGATAATTGGATCGGAACACGACTCTGGACTGCAGTCCAGAGCGTTTCTGATTAGTGTGTTCTGTCTAAAGTCCTGCGTCCCCTTGTTTCCTGAAATCGCATGATATGGAACTTTATAGTAGTTATAAGATATTCCTGTTAGTGAAAGAAAACAAGTGGTTTCATTCCGATTCATCGCCGTTTGTTATTTTAAACTATATTTAAAAGGGCAGAACGTAAAGCTGTTCAGAACAATTTCTGAAATGACATATTGAGATTAAACTGTGTAAAACTTTCAACGTACAGATGCGATTGAGGATCCTCCTGTTGCGTTGAATACTTTATCGGAAACCCTAAATTTCATTTAACTGTGACATTGCTAAATTCTGAGCCCAATTGGGTGCAATTCGTGTCGCGAAACAGATGATCAGTTCTGAAATTGAAATTCCAGCCGCGGGCACTTAAACTGAAACAGTTATATCTTGAAAACCGAAACTCCGATTGAACCGAAACAAATTTTGATGAATTACTGACTGATTGTTCTATATATCTTACTTACATCATTTTTGCTGAATTCGTAACATATTTATTTGTACAATTTATTTTAGTTCGTGACATGCATGTTAATTCATAACATACCGAGCTTATTGGTAGCATACAATACATATATCATACCCTTGTCATTTACACAGTGTTAGTGCGTGTGGACATTGCATTATCGTGCGTGATAGATGTTGGTTTAGGAGTGACGAGTACACCAATGGAAAGTGAATATTCGTGACAGTGATTGATACAGTGGATAGTGATGAAACCGTGCCATTGGTATACTTGTACACAACTAGATCAATATCATAAATAGTGTAACCTGGGGAAAAAGGGGAAATCTTCAAGAACACATGATCTCCGACTTCGAACTCAAGTGCCCTTCTGCTGGTATCTGCCCAACTCTTCTGTCGATCCTGAGCCGTCTTAATACGCTGTCTGATCATTTGGACCTTGTCCACTGTCTGAACAATGAGTTCGGGGCCCAGTAATCTTCGTTCTCCTACATCGTCCCAACATACTGGGGATCGACATTTCCGCCCGTATAGTGCTTCAAAAGGAACCATCTGAATACTAGCCTGATAACTATTGTTATAAGAGAACTCGACTAGATGCAGATGGTCCTCCTAGGAACCCTGAAAGTCCAACATACAGGCTCTCAACATATCTTCGAGCGTCTGAATTGTACGCTCGGATTGTCCATCCGTCTGTGGGTGATAAGCTGTGCTGAATTTAAGGCGGGTTCCCAAACTCTCCTGTAAGCTCTTCCAAAAGTGCGACAAGAATCTCGTGTCCCGGTCTGACACAATGCTGACTGGAACACCGTGAAGTCGCACAATCTCCTGCATATATCTTTCTGCCAGTGATTCTGTCGACTGTCCCACTCGGAAAGGTAGGATGTGTGCAGCTTTTGTGAGGCGATCGACGATAACCCAAATAGCGTTATTGCCTCTAGGGCTCCGTGGTAAGGCCGTCACAAAATCCATAGTAATGTGCTCCCACTTCCATTCAGGTATCGGCAATGGTTGTAACAATCCTGCTGTTCTCTGATGTTCCGCCTTCACCTGCTGACATACCAAACACCTGGATACGAACCTCGCAATTTCCCGCTTCATTCCGTTCCACTAAAAGTGCTGCTTTAGATCCTGATACATTTTCGTACCTCCTGGATGCACAGAATAAACTGAACTGTGTGCTTCAGCCAAAACTTCTTCTCGTACATCTCCTTTAGGTACGCAGAGTCTGCTACCGAATCTCAGAGAGCCATCTTCATGTATAATCAAATCCGTTCTCAGTCCAGCTTCCACTTGCTCTCTGAACTTTTGCAATCGGGGGTCATCCGCTTGTGCAATCTTGATACGATCCACTAGGGAAGATTGCACCTGTAGTTGCCAAAATTGACTGAGTGCGTTCGGCGTAACGATCTCAAGTTTCAAGTCTCTGAAAATCCTCAATAATGCTTCTCTGATCGGTCAACATCATGACCGCTGGCTTGCGACTGAGCGCATCTGGTACAACATTGACCTTCCCCGGGTGATACTGAAGGTCCAAGTCATAATCTGCCATCAGCTCTAGCCATCGGCGCTGCCTCATGTTTAGTTCCTTCTGGGTGAAAACATACTTCAAACTTTTATGATCCGTGTAAACCTCTACTTTCTCACCCAATAGATAGTGTCTCCAAATCTTCAATGCGAAGACTACCGCGGCTAACTCCAAGTCATGCGTGGGGTAGTTCTTCTCATGGTTTCTCAGTTGTCGAGAGGCGTAAGCAACCACACGGCCGTGCTGCATCAAAACACAGCCTAAACCCTTTCCTGAGGCATCACTGTGTATCACCAAACCACCGGAATTATCTGGTACTGTAAGTATCGGTGCTGTGGTTAACTTCTGCTTCAGAGTGTCGAATGCCTGAGTGCACTCTTCTGTCCATGTAAACGGCACGTCCTTCCGTGTTAGCCTCGTCAATGGTTCCGCGATTCTGGAGAAATCTTGGACGAATCTCCGATAATAACCTGCCAATCCCAGAAAACTCCTGATCTCAGCCACTGACTTTGGCGTCGGCCAATCTCTGACAGATTCTATCTTCGCCGGGTCCACCGAGATGCCTTCGCCCGAAACAATATGTCCCAAAAACTGAACCTTGTCGAGCCAGAATTCATATTTGCTCAGCTTCGCATATAACTTCTCTTCCCGAAGAATTTGTAGGACCGTGCGCAAATGCTCAGCATGCTCTTCCCAGGTCTTCGAGTAGACAAGTATGTCGTCGATAAATACAACGACGAACGTGTCTAAGTATTTTGCGAACACCCTGTTCATTAAATCCATGAATATTGCTGGGGCATTGGTAACACCGAACGGCATCACAAGGAACTCGTAATGTCCGTACCGGGTCCTGAAAGCCGTCTTGCATACATCCTCGGCTGCTACTCTGATTTGATGATATCCAGAACGGAGGTCCAACTTCGAGAAAACCTTGGCTCCACTTAGCTGATCGAATAGGTCATCGATACGCGGGATTGGGTACTTGTTCTTTATTATGACCTTGTTCAGCTCCCGATAATCTATACACATTCGCAACGATCCATCCTTCTTCTTTACTAAGAGGACTGGTGCACCCCACGGTGAAGCACTTGGCCGAATAAATCCCTTCTCCAAAAGTTCTTCAACTTGCTTCCTCAATTCTGCCAATTCAACTGGTGCCATTCTGTATGGGGCTCTGGATACTGGGGCTGTACCTGGAATCAAATCGATTGAGAATTCCAAGATTCGAGGAGGTGGTAGACCTGGTAAATCCTCGGGAAATACGTCTAGAAAGTCCCGAACAATTTCTAGAACTGGGCTCTTATCAATCTCCATGGCTGTCAGTTCCTTAGGCTTTGCTCTGTACTTAGCTGGTTCCAAAGATTCGCTTCCGCCCTCGAAAATGAACTCCGGGTGATTAGGGATGCGGAAGATCACCTTCTTTGCACGGCAATCGATAACCGCGTGGAAAGTGCTCATCCAATCCATCCCAAGAATTGCGTCGTAACTGCCTGTCCCAATTAGGAGGAAATTCGCATAGAATTCCCTACCACACACTACAACCGGGCATAATCTACATTCTCGACTAGATATAATAATGCCATTACCCGTATGAATTTCCCATCCCTTGGTTAGTGGTTCATGTGGTATTGAGAGTGTATTTGTGAAATGCTCAGACAAGAAACAATGCGATGCTCCTGAATCAAATAGTACTCTAGCTGGTAAGGCATGTACGAGTAGAGTACCTGTAACCACGTCTCCTGACGCCTCTGCCTGCTCGGCGGTCAAGGTGAAAGCCCATCCCTGACCGCGACCTGTAAATGGTTGCCTCTGCTCCTGCGGCCTCTGCTGTGACGGTCCAGAACCTCCCTGTATTTCTGCTCGCTCAGGACAACTGTTAATCCTGTGTTGACTGGAACCGTAAATCAGGCACTGTCCCTTGGCACGGCGACAGTCCTTCTGAGTATGTCCTCCTCTACCGCAATAGCCGCAAGTTACGCCCTGTCTCTGGGGGCGATGCTGTGGTACAAACGGGCGCTTCATTTGCGTCGTCCCTGCTCTGTGAATCGGTATAGCTCCTCGAGAAGGCGCGTGGGTACGTGCTGGAACGACTGGGGGTCTCCTGAACTTGTTAATCAATTGCTCCTGAACTCTCGCCGCGTTGAGTACCTGTGCGAAAGTCTGTAGATCCAACGATGCAATCAGCTGCTGCAACTCAAAATCTAACCCCTGAAGGAAACGCCTGGCCCTGGTGACTTCTGATTTGACCATGTATGGAGCAAAGCGGCTCAAACGATTGAACTCTGCCGCATAAACGTCCACTGGGCGTCCATTCTGCTTTAAAAGAATAAACTTTTCCTCCATTTCTGTCTTGGCTGTGGGAGGAAAATAATGATCTAAGAAGCACTCCTTAAATTTGTTCCATTCGATCGGCCCTTCAAGTCTGCTTTCTTCCACCGACCACCATGTACGGGCCTCGTCTTCTAATTGTATCTTTATCACATCCACTCTGTCTTCCTCTGGAACCCTGGCGGCTGTCAATAAATTTTCCATGTTTACCAGCCATTGTTCAGCCTCAAGGGGTTCAGCTAGCCCTGTGAACGCAGCTGGGTGTAACCGTCGGAAGTCTGACACAGTACCAGCCCTAGCCTGATAAGCTGGTGGAGTAGCGCCCTCGGGGGCGGTAATAAGTGCGGAGGGTCCTCCTGCAGCAGTAATCGCCCTGAGTCCCTCAGCAAGCAAATCTGTCTTCCTCTCCTGAGCTTCCGCGAGAGTGGTCAGTGCACTGAGTATTCTTTCCGTGCGGTCCTGAGAGCTGGAGTCCGAGGAGGGGTCGTTCGGGGACGTCATATCACTGGAAGATTCAAAAGAATAGGTTCAGATTCAAGGATAGAAATCAAGAGTAGTGAAACAAGAATAACGTAATACAGTTTAGTTAATGTTATCCCTTGATACTAAACAAAGGCTCTGATACCAACTAAACCATGTCACGCCCAGCTTCCCAAAATACGGAAAACGAGGGATGACTAGGCCAGCCATGCTCCTACGGTCAAGGGATCATCCCGCCGTAGTCACACTTCGGCTTCTAGCACTACATGGTAATCAGTAATAAAGCACAATATTAAAGGAATCACATCACTAATTTATTACATTAAAATTTCATTGTTCACAGATTACAGATAATAAGAACGATAACTAACCAAGTTCAATATCACATTCACTCTAAGAAAACAATAAAGATAGGGAGTACACCAGACTATATCTCTGTGAACTCGAAGGGTAGCTCCGTCTCCTGTGCTGGTCCTCCCGTGGAATCTGAGCATGCATACTCAGGTCGTCAGAGCGACACAAATAATAATATTATTATAATCAGATGAAACAGGTAAATGAGGTAATACTGGTATGAGAAATAATGCAAGTAATCACTATGTCACAATATGATGCAGAATATGTTATGTGTCCCTATCGGTCTCTAGGTCATGTTTGAAATCACATAGTGGAAGGAGGATCATATTTAATAGGAGTCTCGTACATACCCGAGACAACGGCCCACATGCCCGGGACATAACCCTGTCAGCCGGATCGCTAGATCATGTCCTACACGTATAAGTATCACGGTTCGAATGATCATCCTCTAAACACGGTCCCGCTAAATACGATACTCTTTCCACTTTGATTTCCCCTTTTTCCCCAGGTTACACTATTTATGATATTGATCTAGTTGTGTACAAGTATACCAATGGCACGGTTTCATCACTATCCACTGTATCAATCACTGTCACGAATATTCACTTTCCATTGGTGTACTCGTCACTCCTAAACCAACATCTATCACGCACGATAATGCAATGTCCACACGCACTAACACTGTGTAAATGACAGGGTTATGTCCCGGGCATGTGGGTCGTTGTCTCGGGTATGTACGAGACTCCTGTTAAACATGATCCTCCTTCCACTATGTGATTTCAAACATGACCTAGAGACCGATAGGGACACATAACATATTCTGCATCATATTGTGACATAGTGATTACTTGCATTATTTCTCATACCAGTATTACCTCATTTACCTGTTTCATCTGATTATAATAATATTATTATTTGTGTCGCTCTGACGACCTGAGTATGCATGCTCAGATTCCACGGGAGGACCAGCACAGGAGACGGAGCTACCCTTCGAGTTCACAGAGATATAGTCTGGTGTACTCCCTATCTTTATTGTTTTCTTAGAGTGAACGTGATATTGAACTTGGTTAGTTATCGTTCTTATTATCTGTAATCTGTGAACAATGAAATTTTAATGTAATAAATTAGTGATGTGATTCCTTTAATATTGTGCTTTATTACTGATTACCATGTAGTGCTAGAAGCCAAAGTGTGACTACGGCGGGATGATCCCTTGACCGTAGGAGCATGGCTGGCCTAGTCATCCCTCGTTTTCCGTATTTTGGGAAGCGGGGCGTGACATTATATTTGACTTGAATATGATTTAAGTACAATCTACAATTTTCAATATTACAATTCAATATGAATTCATGAATCCAATTATCAATCTATACAACTTGACTGAACCGAACTATGGATATACATTCCATTTACATGGTTCTCCAGTTATTCCATTTACATGATTCTACGGTTACATTCGTTTACTGATATCATGATTTTGGTCAGTCTTTCAATTATACATTCAATACAATTTACAGTACAAAACAATACAAATAAAACACTACGGGGTTTAAGGGGTAGATTAATACGGAAGGTGTTAAAGGTGACACGAGACGGTAAGATTAAGACACCTAACATGAATCCAATTGTCGTTGTTCCGGCTTGTATAACGGAGCCTTATACTTCCATTTGCTCTGGTCTCTAGCATACTGAGACCCCTCTCGTATACACTGGTATTCTTCTGTACCAAGCTACAAATAATAGCGTTAATACAACATTACAACAATATAATACAACATTAAAAGCCACTCTCTCTCTTTCTTCTTTTCTACTTCTCCTTTATCTTTGAGACTTACCGAGCGATCTGTTCGCTGACGACATTCTATTTCTTTCTTCTTTGAATGTTGTCAGGTGGTTTGGACCCGACAGAGATCGAGCCATCTGCAGAAGACTTGGATCAGCTTGCTGAGGAACCAGAGCTCTAGTTTCATTGTACATTTTCCATTCAGTACTTTTTATTTCCTGTCATGCCATTATTTAGGCATCATTTTTATTTCAGTCGTATTTCTTTTTCATGCATTGTACAAAAGAATGTTAATAAATAAAAGTTGTAGTTTTTATTATACCTTGCCTCTTGTGTATTTTCTTTTATATTGCTTAGTTACGCTTAGCGTATTTGCTTCTGAGTAAATACGTAGCGGGCCAGTCGCGTCCCCTTCGCCGTAGAATGGGAAGCGGGGCGTGACATTTTATCAATGTTTTCATTACTTGTTTCTTTTGAAAGGTTTAGTTTTCTAGGCTTCGGCTTACTTAAGTTACATAACGCCTGTAGACGTTGCGTGATTTAAGTGCCGATCACGAGCTAATATTTCGGGTCGTGACAGAAGCATTCGACCTCCTCCGAGACGAAGGTGGTGTCCCAGTGGGAACCGATCCAGCGGGCTGATGTCCTGCTTTCCGAGCAGGTACCGAGCTGGGCTGGATTCAGTTCTGCGCATTTTTTTGGTAAGTTAGGGTTTTTGATGATCTGCTTAGACTTTGCTAAATTTTCTTTGCCGTTTTAACTTCGCGCGATCTTTTCTCCTGTGTGTCCTTTTTGGAAGAGCCCATGGACCGATCAAAATTCATGGCTACCATGGGCGCAAAGGCCCAAGAAAGAAAGATCGATGGCTCAAGCTCGTCCCGACCCGGTCCAAGCGCGGCCCCGAGGCAAACTCCTCCGGCCAAGCTTTCCGCCGCACCCACAGTCCCGGAGGAGCACCGCTGGAGGGGGTCAGAAGAATGTGCGGGACTCGGTGCCCCGGGCGAAGGAGGAGGAGTCTCCCCCCACCGAGGAAGTCCCCCTCAAAAGATAGAAGCGGGTGGTCTCTCAGCCACCCCCTATTGGGATCCAAGTGCAGGAGGGTGACTTCTGCATTGAGTTGCCCTCTTGGCTATATGTGGCCAACACCTTGCCTGCGGACATGGAGAAGGCAGCCGGGCAAAAGATTCCCCGGGGCACCATGAAGTCCTAGGTGGTCGCAATAGCGCAAGAGGCGGTTCAGGTCGGTATCTAGCTTTCTTCGAAAATTTCTTAAGTTTTATTTTCTCTGTTTTAGCTTTTTAATACGCTTGCTGTTTTCCTCAGGTTTTTCAGCACTGCACTCTCCTCGTCACCATGGAGTCCGAGGAAATAGCCCTGGCGATGAAGAAGGCGGGCGAATCCTCCTTGCACGGGGAAGAGCTTCGACTTCAATTGCACTAAGTGAAGGAGAAGGCGGCCTTCATTGACTCGAGATTGGTCGCCGAGGGGCTGACGATCTCAAAGCTGAAGGAGTTCCATCGGTTTCTAAACGAGTCCAACTGGGCTATCCAAGCCAAGATGGATGAGACGAACGGCCTCTACAACGCTATGAAAAGGCCGAGGGACGCCATTAAGAAGGATGCTCGGGCGGCTTTAGACGCGGCGAAGCTTGCTGAGTGTAACAACCGAGTCTAGTTCTACAAATTTCAGTTACCGTATGAATGGTGTGTGGTATTTATTCATCCTACTTGACTGATGCTTATTGTAATTTACCCAACAATTCAAATTCTTGCATATAACAAATTTTGTCATCTAAAATTTAATTAAAAATACTTGTCATGGCCTGCTCGACACCCCTAACCCTGTGGTAGCGTCTCTGCATCGTGTTCTCGTCCCGTTCAGCGAAACGGACGTGTTTGGATGGCTACGCGCACGTACGTGCGTCCGTTTTGGGGGTATGCTTTTTGATTGTAAAATACTTCATTTTAATTTTTGGATCCCGCCTATAATTTTCTTATTTCAAATTCAAATTTTTGGACCCGACCCGGGGGCAATTTGGAAATATTTTGCATTTGCGCCAAATCCTATTTTCTAATATTATTCTTTAACCAACGAATATAAAAGTAAACCCCAGAATATTTTTTCCATTTCCCTAAAATCTTTTACAATTTTTTTCCTATCCCCAGCCAATCATTTTCGTTTTAACCCCCCTGGGCCTACGCGTTTTCTCTCTCTCTCTCTCTCCTCTCGCAATCTTTCTCTATCCCTCTCTCTCTCTATCTCTCTTTCTCCCTGTCTCTCTCTTTCTCCTTTATATATCTGTTCTCCTTCCTCAATTTCTTTTTCAACAGAACCCACCTTCGCAGAACCCTAGCCGCCTCGTCCTCCCTCGTCGTTGCCCCAACGCCGACGCCAGCACTGCCGACCTCGTCGCCTCCTCGCTCTCGTCACTTCCACCTCATTTCCTTCCTCCTTCCTCCTCTTCCCGAGCACCCTGGATCTGCAGCCGTGACCCCTGCATGCTGCACCACCGGATTTGTCGCCGCCTGAGACCTCGCCTTCGTGCCCCGGCCTTCGTGCAACCCCGGTGAGCACTACCTATCCCTCTCCTTTCTTCTTTCCTTCTCCTTCTTTGTTCATCTCTGTTACAAAATGTTCTGTTGAATTGCCGGGTATTTTTTGCAGTTCGAGCGCCGGAGCTCCGTCGACGTGGTCGACGATCACAACCCCTCCACAGATCATCGTGAGCACCCTCTTCTCCATCCTCCTTCCCTTCTTTCTTCTTGATTCTTCTTTTATCGTTTCATGCATTCTTGAATATTGTATATTCACTGTTTTTGGGTTCGTCGGAATCCGACCGTGCCGGCGACGTGTCCCGACGATCCAGCGAGGTACTCTGACCTGTGTGGTTCCACTGTTTGTCGTTCGGACCTATTCCGTGCACCGTGCGCGCGTCGCGACCTTTTCCCCGTAGACGCGTGACGTTCCGTCTTCTGTTTCGCGACCCGTCGAGGCAAGTGAAACTTGCTACATGCTATTTTAAACTATTCATATGCTAAATTAATTAATTCCTGTTAAATTCTTAACTAGAATTGATAGAAATGGATTACAAGTTAACCGTGTAAAGTTCCGTTATACATTTTATGATTCCAAACGTGAAACGTAATCCCGCATCTAATCATTTACATCTAACAATCACCAGTACATGATAGATCACATATGTTTATTGCCATGATACTTTTTTTTATTCCATTTAGCCTATCAGACATTCATGTGCAACTTTAACCGGTCTAATTACCGCTGCATTCATTAAACAGATTATACATGTCGTTGCATCCTTGGGACACTCAATATTTATTAACCTATTTCCAGCAGTTGCAATTATCATTCTGTATTCACTTTATGTTGACACTGTCTGTTTAACATAACTTATAACTGTACAGCTAAATAAACAAATCTGCTTCAGTGCTTAACTCATTGATTAGATCATGTTGTTGATAACCATGCTTGATTATTATAACCCTGATTATGCTGGCTGATTATGATCACACCCACGATATCGTTTACACCTTGACATGACTTACTACATACATATTGATTGACCCGACATGGTACCGTACACTACTTAACTTGACCTGATGTACCATGACTTGACCTGTTACCTGATCTTGTGTCTAATGCCATCAAACCTGACATGTAGTCCTCACGGGCCGTTCCTGTTGTCTATCCAGACAAACATGCTCTTACCTGATCCTGTGTTGGCATTAGTTCTTGATTACTGAATACCTGACTTGACTTACACATACAACTTGGGGGTATGGGGAAATCAATGATGAAACCTGACTTGTAACTCGACAGTTCGATACCTGTTCTGATCAGTTTTAGAGGCTAGGCCAGCCTTGGGATGATGCTGCTGACATCATTCATCTGTATATATCTCCTGTTTTAGTGCCTAGCGGCATGTCTCGGATTCAGCCCGAGAATCTGGACCGTGGTCCCGGGTATGCACGGGATACTATTGAGTTACATCGATGATTCATCAATTTGATTTCAAAGACTTTAGAACAGAAAACCTGATAGAATAGTTTAGTTTACCCATTGTACACTACCCTGCACTGCCATGATTTATATTACTGTTACCCTTGCTTTTTTATTCATGTTTATATTCGCATTGCCTGTTACTCTATTCATATTTTATTACTTGATGACATAACGCGCTGACGTCTGGGTTTTGTATGGCCCAGATTCCGTAACTTTGCTGCAGTCCGAGCAGGAGTATTTCAGCCAGCAGGCTGAGCTGTGAGTTGTCAGCAGTAGCTAGTTCTTTCCTTTCCTGCATTTATATTTCCTGATGTGAGCCCGTATTATGGGACATACATTCCAGTTATTTTGTATTGGATCTTTTGCTTCCGCACTTTTATTATTCTTGACTCATGTTATCTTGGCTCATGGACATGTTTTAGATAGTTTTATTTTGTTCTTGATATCTCTACAGCCGTAATGTGACTGTGGATGGATACTTCCTACCCACAGGTAGCATGGTTGGCTATGTCACGTGCCCAATTTAGCGTACTCTGGGAAGCGGGGCGTGACATGGTTCTTTTGGTATCAGAGCGATAGGTTAGTTGGGTTAATTCTTTTAGTAGTTGGGTATTGTACCCAATACACGAATCAGAATACCCGTGTTTAGGGAACATGTCCTGCCACCTTGCCGTTTTACCGTTCTTGAATCAAGTTCTTCCTGATTATATCTTTTACAATGTGCAAACTTCCTTTGCATATCGCCTCGAAAACCTGATTCCTTGCTATCTCTAGGACTTAGGCGACTTGGGTGGAGTTATGTAATTGTGGCTATGATACCGCGGCATAGTTACAATGCGGTGCTCTATTTAAGTAACTTGGAGTTCTAGCCTTGATCTATATTTTGAATCTGTTACCATGCTAATCTTGGGTGTTTTGATTTCAGGAATATGGCAGACAAGAATCTAAAGACGTACCAGAGGCGTGTTGATGAAGCCGCCATGCTTGGAGTGATTCGGGGAATGCTGGAGAATCAAAAGAAGCGGACCGAGCTGATCCAGCAGCAAGCTGAATCGTTTCAGGAAGGTTTGCAGACCGTTCAGCATTCTGTGAACAATGTTGGAGCTAAACCAGTTGATCGTGTGGGGACCGTAGCAGACTTCCGACGTTTGGGTCCGTCGGTATTTACCGGTTTGGAGGAGCCGTTGCCAGCAGAGCAGTGGCTAGTTGACACAGAGAACTTGCTTATTGCGGCACAGATTCCAGATGAGAAAAGAGTTGATGTGGTGCGTATTCAGTTAGTGGACTATGCTCGAGAATGGTGGCTTGTGGAAGAGACCCGCTTGCCCAAGCCGATCAAGTGGGCGGATTTTTCGAAGAGTTTCCTAGAGAAGTTCTTCCCGCGGACTGCACGGGAGGAAATGGAAGAGAAGTTCATCGAACTAAAGCAGAATGGAGCACCCGTAGATGTGCATGCAGCAGAATGGACAAAACTCAGTAGATTCGCTGGATCTTTAGTTGCCAACGATACAGACAGGGCACGGAGGTTCATGCGCAGCTTGGATGTGGACATCCAGAGGCAGATTATCTCCCTGGGTTTGACCACTTTCTCACAGGTTCTTACGGCAGTTCAAGAACAGCTGAGCCTATCGGGGAAGACTGGGAGTTCACAGCAGACAGCAGTTGCGGTAAGGAAGCCAGCATTTGTACCAAACCGAGCTCATGGTCGCAGAGGTATTCCAGTGGACCGTCGTGGCGTAGCACCAATGAAGAAGCATGCTGTGGTTGACCAGAGAAAGAGCGTAACTTGTAACTACCGCAATTTGCCTAGCCACGTGCAAAAGGATTGTCGAAGAAGGCAAGGACTCTGTTTAGTTTGTGGAGCGGCAGATCACACTGTTAACTCATGTCCGTCGAACCTTCGTACGAGGGATGATATTCAGAAGCCTCCACAGAAACCGTTCCACGGACAGAAGCAGCTGACTCAAGGACCTAATCAGGCTCGAGCTTTTACCTTGACAGCTGAGGAAGCTAAGGCGTCAGGAGAAGTTGTTTCAGGTATTCTACTCGTTCATGGTTTTCCCGCATTAGCGTTATTTGATTCTGGTGCATCCCATTGTTTTATGTCGTCCAAGTTTATAACTACACACTCGATTACCTGCACGACCATGTCTAGTTTCTGGGACATACACACTGGGAATGGGAAAATCATATCTAGTAGGGAATGTAAAGATTGTACAGTTGTTGTTTACGGACGGGAGCTTTTTGCAGATTTCTTGGTGATTGATACGGGCAACTACGAAGTCATCTTGGGAATGGATTTTCTTGGCACTTTCCACGCTCACATTGATTGTAGGGCAAAGAAAGTAATTTTTCAGATTCCCGGACATCCCGAGTTTACCTTCAGTGGAGGAAGCAGTTCGGTCGGGCCAGTCGAGTTTAGGGCTAGGCCGACTAATAATATTCTTGCATCAATGGAGGTTGATAAAAGTGAAGAGCCAGCTGTTGTTCGTGATTCTATGGACGTGTTTGAAGATATATCGGGATTATCGCCGAAGCGAGACGTGGAGTTCGCAATTGATCTCATTCCTGGAGCAGCGCCAGTTTCTAAAGCGCATTACCCAATGGCACCAGTGGAGTTGGAATAAGTCAAGAAACAGGTTGCCGAATTGCTTGAAAAGGGTTGGATTTGAAGCAGTAACTCGCCTTGGGGAGCTCCAGTTCTTTTAGTTAAGAAGAAAGATGGCATGAGAAGAATGTGCATCGACTATTGAGAATTAAACCGGGTGACTAATAAGAACAAGTACCCGATCCCTCGCATTGGCGAACTTTTTGAGCAACTGAGTGGCGCGAGGGTATTCTGGAAATTGGATTTGCGATCCGGATATCATCAGGTCCGAATGAAAGAAGAAAATATTTGCAAGACGGCATTCCGAACTCGGTATGGACATTACGAGTACTTAGTGATGCCCTTCGGAGTAACGAATGCACCAGCGATATTCATGGACTTGATGAACCGAATCTTTTCACCTTTCTTGGACCAGTTTATTGTGGTGTTCATTGACGATATTCTGATTTACTCGAAGAGTTTTGAAGAGCATGCTGAGCATTTAAAGATCGCACTGCAGACGTTGAGACATGAGAAGTTGTATGCGAAGATGAGCAAGTGCGAGTTTTGGCTGGAAGAAGTAAAGTTTTCGGGGCATGTTGTGTCTGGCGATGGAATCGCCGTCGATCCAGAAAAGACTGTACCAGTTCGAGATTGGCCGATTTCAAAGAATGTTGCTGAGATAAGAAGCTTCCTTGGACTGACCGGATACTACAGGAGATTTGTGGAGAACTTTGCTCGTCTGGCGGAGCCGTTGACCAAGCTTACGCGCAAGGAGGTACCTTTTGTGTGGACGGATAGATGTGCGTCAGCTTTTGAGACGTTGAAGCAGAGATTGATAACCGCCCCTATTCTGACTGTGCCAGACAATTCCGGAGGATTGGTAATTCACAGCGACGCATCTTGAAAAGGATTGGGGTGTGTCTTGATGCAGCAGGGGAAGGTTGTAGCGTACGCATCAAGACAGTTGAAGACCCATGAGAAGAATTACCCAACTCATGACTTGGAGCTTGCGGCTGTGATTTTCGCTTTGAAGATTTGGAGACACTACCTTTTGGACGTAAGGGTCGAAGTTTTCACGGATCATAAGAGTTTGAAGTATGTGTTCACGCAGAAGAAGCTTAATATGAGGCAATGTAGATGGTTGGAGCTGATGGCTGACTACGATCTTGATCTTAAGTACCATCCGGGGAAGGTTAATGTCGTGCCGGATGCGCTCAGTCGGTTACCAGCAATTCAGATGTTGACTACGCAGAAGGAGCTCGTTGAAGACTTTCGAAGATTTGATTTGGAGGTTGTGCTACCACATTCTTCGGTACAGTTGATGCAGTTACAAGTACATTCGTCGTTGATCGAGAATATTAAAGCAGCGCAACCGCAGGACCCTAGATTGCGAAAGTTTCGAGAACAGGTTGAAGCCGGACTACGAACAGATTTACTGATACATGAAGATGGTTCGTTGAGATATGGTAGCCGTTTGTGTGTGCCAAAGGGTGATATTCGCGAAGAGCTTATGAGGGAGGCACACAGTTCAGCTTATTCCGTACATCCAGGAGGCACGAAGATGTACCGAGACTTACGACAGCATTTCTGGTGGGAAGGTATGAAGCGGGAGATCGCCCGCTTTGTGGCAAAGTGCTCGGTGTGTCAGCAAGTTAAGGCTGAACATCAAAGGGTTACTGGTTTATTGCAACCACTTCCGATTCCTCAGTGGAAGTAGGAACATATAACCATGGATTTCGTGACAGCTTTACCGCGGAGTCCAAAAGGCAACAATGCAGTATGGGTGATTGTTGATCGTTTGACCAAGGCAGCTCATTTTATTCCTTTTCGGGTTGGTCAATCAACAGAAAATTTGGCAGAACGGTACATGCAGGAGATTGTAAGATTGCATGGAGTACCGGTGAGCATCGTGTCCGATCGGGACACTCGGTTCTTATCACACTTCTGGAGGAGTTTACAGGAAAGTTTGGGGACTCGATTGAAGTTTAGTTCCGCTTATCATCCTCAGACTGATGGTCAGTCGGAGAGAACGATCTAAACTCTTGATGATATGTCGAGAGCGTGCATGTTGGACTTCAAAGGTTCTTGTGAGGATCATCTATATTTGGTGGAGTTTTCTTACAACAACAGTTTTCAGGCAACTATTCAGATGGCTCCATTTGAAGCTTTGTACGGTCGCAAATGCCGTTCACCTGTTTGTTGGGACAATATCGGTGAACGAAGATTGTTGGGACCAGATTTGGTTATGCAGACAGTAGAAAAGATTATCACTATCAGAAACCATATGAAAGCAGCTCAAGACAGACAGAAGAGTTGGGCAGATACGTCGAGAAGACCTCTAGAGTTCGCCGTGGGTGATTTGGTATTCTTGAAGATATTACCGACTAGAGGGGTGATTCGTTTTGGAAGTCGAGAAAAGCTCATTTCTCGATTCGTTGGACCCTTTGAAATCTTGGAGCGTGTCGGTGAAGTAGCATATCGTTTGGCGTTACCGCAATCCTTGGCGAATGTGCACAATGTGTTTCACATATCTTAACTACGTAGGTATGTTCGAGATGAAACACATGTATTGGATTATTCGGAGCTAACGGTACGAGAAGACTTGACTTTTGAGGAGCGACCGGTTGAAATTGTGGATCGAAGGGAAAACATTCTTAAGAACAAGGTTATCCCTCCTGTACTTGTTTCTTGGGGTAATCGCTCGCATGGAGAGTCCACCTGGGAACGAGAAGATGAAATCCGGCAGAAGTTTCCTCATCTTTTCTTGTAGTTGTTTGTCGTCTATCTTTGTATTCTTGGAATTTCGAGGATGAAATTCTTTTATAGTTGGGTATAATGTAACAACCGAGTCCAGTTCTATAAATTTCAGTTACCGTATGAATGGTGTGTGGTATTTATTGATCCTACTTGACTGATGCTTATTGTAATTTACCCGACAATTCAAATTCTTGCATATAAAAAATTTTGTCATCTAAAATTTAATTAAAAATACTTGTCATGGCCTGCTCGACACCCCTAACCCTGTGGTAGCATCCCTGTATCGTGTTCTCGTCCCGTTCAGTGAAACGGACGTGTTTGGACGGTTACGCGCACGTACGTGCGTCCGTTTTGGGGGTATACTTTTTGATTGTAAAATACTTCATTTTAATTTTTGGATCCCGCCTATAATTTTCTTATTCCAAATTCAAATTTTTGGACCCGACCTGGGCGCAATTTGGAAATATTTTGCATTTGTGCCAAATCCTATTTTCTAATATTATTCTTTAACCAACGAATATAAAAGTAAACCCCAGAATATTTTTTCCATTTCCCTAAAATCTTTTACAATTTTTCTCCTATCCCCAGCCAATCATTTTCGTTTTAACCCCCCTGGGCCTACGCGTTTTCTCTCTCTCTCTCTCTCTCTCTCTCCTCTCGCAATATTTCTCTCTCTCTATCTCTCTCTTTCTCGCCGTCTCTCTCTCTCCCCTTTATATATTTGTTCTCCTTCCTCAATTTCTTTTTCAACAGAACCCACCTTCGCAGAACCCTAGTCGCCTCGTCCTCCCTCGTCGTTGCCCCAACACTGACGCCAGCACTGCCGACCTCGTCGCCTCGTCGCTCTTGTCACTTCCACCTCATTTCCTTCCTCCTTCCTCCTCTCCCCGAGCACCCTGGATCTGCAGCCGCGGCCCCTGCACGCTGCACCGCCGGATTTGTTGCCGCCTGAGACCTCGCCTTCGTGCCCCGGCCTTCGTGCAACCCCGGTGAGCACTACCTATCCCTCTCCTTTCTTCTTTCCTTCTCCTTCTTTGTTCATCTCTGTTACAAAATGTTCTGTTGAATTGCCTGGTATTTTTTGCAGTTCGTGCGCCGGAGCTCCGTCGACGTGGTTGACGATCACAACCCCTCCACAGATCATCGTGAGCACCCTCTTCTCCATCCTCCTTCCCTTCTTTCTTCTTGATTCTTATTTTATCGTTTCATGCATTCTTGAATATTGTATATTCACTATTTTTGGGTTCGCCGGAATCCGGCCGTGCTGGCGACGTGTCCCGACGATCCAGCGAGGTACTCTGACCTGTGTGATTCCACTGTTTGTCGTTCGGACCTATTCCGTGCACCGTGCGCGCGTCGCGACCTTTTCCCCGCCGACGCGTGACGTTCCGTCTTCTGTTTCGC
Organism: Agapanthus africanus; assembly: GCA_030015575.1. Lineage (NCBI taxonomy): Eukaryota > Viridiplantae > Streptophyta > Magnoliopsida > Asparagales > Amaryllidaceae > Agapanthus > Agapanthus africanus. The sequence continues at coordinate 422,040,473 of CM057351.1, forward strand.
GACCCGTCGAGGCAAGTGAAACTTGCTACATGCTATTTTAAACTATTCATATGCTAAATTAATTAATTCCTGTTAAATTCCTAACTAAAATTGATAGAAATGGATTACAAGTTAACCGTGTAAAGTTCCGTTATACATTTTATGATTCCAAACGTGAAACGTAATCCCGCATCTAATCATTTACATCTAACAATCACCAGTACATGATAGATCACATATGTTTATTGCCATGATACTTTTTTTATTCCATTTAGCCTATCAGACATTCATGTGCAACTTTAACCGGTCTAATTACCGCTGCATTCATTAAACAGATTATACATGTCGTCGCATCCTTGGGACACTCAATATTTATTAACCTATTTCCAGCAGTTGCAATTATCATTCTGTATTCACTTTATGTTGACACTGTCTGTTTAACACAATTGATAACTGTACAGCTAAATAAACAAATCTGCTTCATTGCTTAACTCATTGATTAGATCATGTTGTTGATAACCATGCTTGATTATTATAACCCTGATTATGCTGGCTGATTATGATCACACCCACGATATCGTTTACACCTTGACATGACTTGCTACATATATATTGATTGACCCGACATGGTACCGTACACTACTTAACTTGACCTGGTGTACCATGACTTGACCCGTTACCTGATCTTGTGTCTAATGCCATCAAACCTGACATGTAGTCCTCACGGGCCGTTCCTGTTGTCTATCCAGACAAACCTGCTCTTACCTGATCCTGTGTTGGCATTAGTTCTTGATTACTGAATACCTGACTTGACTTACACATACAACTTGGGGGTATGGGGAAATCAATGATGAAACCTGACTTGTAACTCGATAGTTCGATACCTGTTCTGATCAATTTTAGAGGCTAGGCCAGCCTTGGGATGATACTGCTGACATCATTCATCTGTACATATCTCCTGTTTTAGTGCCTAGCGGCATGTCTCGGATTCAGCCCGAGAATTTGGACCGTGGTCCCGGGTATGCACGGGATACTATTGAGTTACATCGATGATTCATCAATTTGATTTCAAAGACTTTAGAACAGAAAACCTGATAGAATAGTTTAGTTTACCCACTGCACACTACCCTGCACTGCCCTGATTTATATTACTGTTACCCTTGCTTTTTTATTCATGTTTATATTCGCATTGCCTGTTACTCTGTTCATATTTTTTTACTTGATGACATGACGCGCTGACGTCTGGGTTTTGCATGGCCCAGATTCCGTACCTTTGCTGCAGTCCGAGCAGGAGTACTTCAGCCAGCAGGCTGAGCTGTGAGTTGTCAGCAGTAGTTAGTTCTTTCCTTTCCTGCATTTTTGTTTCCTGATGTGAGCCCGTATTATGGGACATACATTCCAGTTATTTTGTATTGGATCTTTTGCTTCCGCACTTTTATTATTCTTGACTCATGTTATCTTGGCTCATGGACATGTTTTAGATAGTTTTAATTTGTTCTGGATATCTCTACAGCCGTAATGTGACTGTGGATGGATACTTCCTACCCACAGGTAGCTTGGTTGGCTATGTCACGTGCCTAATTTAGCGTACTCTGGGAAGCGGGGCGTGACACTGAGAGCCGGGCGGAGAAGGCCGTTGAGTAATACAAGGGGTATGCACAATTTTACCTTGATCTCGCTGAATCCGCGGCCGTCGGGTGGCACAATGACCTTAACACCGTCAAGGAATCTATGCCGGAGTATGTCGACGGCAAGCTCCACGCTAAAGCCCCCCTCGCCGAAACAGTGCTGCAGGGGGGAGGCGCCGAGCTGGCTGTAGGAGGCGAGGCTGTCGTCGTGGCACAATGACCTTAACACCGTCAAGGAATCTATGCCGGAGTATGTCGACGGCAAGCTCCACGCTAAAGCCCCCCTCGCCGAAACAGTGCTGCAGGGGGGAGGCGCCGAGCTGGCTGTAGGAGGCGAGGCTGTCGATGGAAGCGCCGACCCTGAGATCGCTGTTTTGGCCCTCGATGGTGGCGTCGAACAGGGTGAGATCCTGTCTGAGCGGGCGGTTTGAGCTATCCCCCCTCCACGATTTTTTCTTCTTCTTCTTTTTAGAATTTGGTAAGCCTCCGGATATTTTTATAAGCCTGAGGAGCCCACAATACCTTTGTATATAATTTTGATTATAAATAAAGTATATATTTTCCTTTGCTCAAATGTCTGATCATCCTGTAAGCATTTTAGCTCGTAAGTCTTTTAATCTTGCAAGTACTTTTAGCTTGTAAGTCTCTTTATCTTACTAGTGTTAGGCCGGTGTTCACCCTTTCTAGGCGACGATCGTTCATTGAGTATGAGTCGAACGATAGCCAAGTGTAGGAAGGTCAGTATCCTCCTTTTCTTCGGAGTCGAGGTGGCGATTGCGCATCTAGTATGAGTCGAACGATACCCAAGTGTAGGAAGGTCAGTATCCTCCCTTTTCCCGGAGTCGAGGGGCGATCGTGCTTCGAGCATGAATCGAACGATAGCCAAGTTTGAATGGGTCGGCGTCACTTGATTCTACCCAGTTGCCTCGCGATGAGGGCTTTGGATCTACAGTGTTTGTTGGGCAGGAAGCAACCCGCTCGTAGATGAGCCGGGCAGGAAGCTATCCAATCGCCTCACGATGAGGGCTTTGGATCCACAACGTTTGTTGGACAGGAAGCTACCCGCTGGGGATGGACCGAGCAGGAGTCTGCTTGGCGGTCTCACGATGAGGGCTTTGGATTCACCGCGTTGTTGGGCATGAAGCTACCCACTCATGGATGGGTCGAGCAGGAAGCTACGCGGTCACCTCGTGATAAGGGCTTTGAATTCACAGCATTTGTTGGGTAGGAAGCTACCCGCTTGTGGATGGGCCGAGCAGGAATCTGCTTAGCGGCCTCGCGATGAGGGCTTTGGATCCACACCGTTGTTTGGCAGGAAGACACCCGCTTGTGGATGGGCCGAGCAGGAATCTACCCGGTCGCCTCGTGATGAGGGCTTTGGATCCACAGCGTTTGTTAGGCAGAAATCTACCCGCTGCGGATGGGACCGAGTAGGAAGCTGCTCGGCCGCCTCGTGATGAGAGCTTTGGATTCACAGCGTTGTTGGACAGGAAGCTTCGCGCTTATGGATGGGCCGAGCAGGAAGCTACCCGGTCGTCTCGTGATGAGGGCTTTGGATCCACAGCGTTTGTTGGGCAGGAAGCTATCCGCTGCGGATGGGGTCGAGCAGGAAGCCGCTCAGCCGTCTCGCGATGAAGGCTTTATTATCTCTCTAATATCTCCTTGGGGCGTCGTTCAACCTTTCGTGACCCATATAGGCGGGAATGGCGACCATCACGGATGACACGTGGCAGCAGCATATCGGGAAAATGCGAAATTCCGTGATTTGCGTCGCTGCGAGAGTAAATCTTGGCTGTTGGAAGACTTTTGTTGAGGCTATAAATACCGAGGGCATATTGGTTTCTTCCTAGTCTTGTATTCCCAGAAGATGACCGGCCGCGTGTATACCATAGGAGATCGTTTCTCGTGACGATGTATACTTTTATAACCTCGATCGTTCCGAGGAGACGTACAAGGCGGTGATAGGCCGCCTAGAGGGCCACTGTGGGCGCTTGCTTCCCCGACGATCTCCTCTCTTTTAGGTGCTAATTTATGCGATATGGAGGACTTTCCGGGGTCTGTACAACACCCTATCTCCGCAGTTGATGGGCGAGGTGTTCGAAAAAATGCACACTGTCCACGGGCTTGGTCTGATCTCAAAGAGTAGGCAGGATCGCTCGGTGGACCTCCTTCTTCAGAGTTTACAACAAATGTTGGTCGTCGCATCTTGCTCGGAGGACGGGGATCTCGGGGAGTCCGTGGTTTCTAGGGTCTGCAATTACCGTCGGAAGGAGCGGGTTGAGGCTGCTTGGGCTCGGCTGGAGGAACTTTCTTCGGTGTATCACCGACAATGTATCCTTAATTCTCACCCTCCTTTGTTGTAATTGTTGTAAGGCTGGGGAGTCCATAATACCTCTTAATAAATAAATTTCTCCTTTGTTGAGGTGCATTGTCTCTTTTTATCCCCTCGGTACATTTTATACTTTTTCTTAAAAAACCTTGGAGTCTTGGAACCGAGAAAAGAAACAAAGGGCTGGAGTCCCATGGCGGTGTAAAAGTTCTCTTCTGTGAGAGGACCTAGCTCAGGAGACTTTATTAAATGCCAATAGGAATTACATTATTTCAAAAGAGAGTATATGCTTATTTATACAATTTAAGTTTTTCGGCATTATAAGGCCGAAGAAAATTACGCCCCTCGGCGTCCTGCAGGCGGTATGCTCCTCCGGGCAATGCTTCTGTTACGAGGAACAGTCCGTCCTACTTCGGGAAGAACTTATGTAGTCTCCCTTAGTTTATGAACTTGTTTCTTCGGAAGACCAGATCTCCCGTCTTGAAGGCCCGATATTTAACTCGGGCATTGCAGTAGCGAGCGGTTTGCTGCTGATAGGCGGCCGCTTTGATTTGCGCTCGATCCCGCTTTTCCAATAAGATGTCCATGTTGCTTCGGAGCGCTGAGGTGTTAGCTTCATCGTCGAAGTGTTCGATCCTATAACTGGGCAGTCCAATCTCTGCAGAGACCATCGCCTCGGTACCGTAGCAGAGGCTGAATGGGGTTTCTCCCATGGGTGTTTTCTTTGATGTCCGCAACGCCTATAGCACCTGCGGCAGTTCTTCGACTCAGCCGCCTTGCCTTCCTTCCAAGCGGGCTCTGAGACCGCGAATGATGTCTTGGTTCGCTACCTCGGCTTGCCTGTTGCATTGAGGATGTGCGACCGCGACAAACTTCATCAATATGTGGTAGTCGCTGCAAAACTCTCACTACTACAAATAAGGGTTGCCCCTATGGATTTGTCGGTAGAGGCAAACCACTGCCCCTACGGATATGTGCGTAGGGGTGAAAAAAGACCCCGTAGGTGCAAAGGCCGCAGGTGCAAGTTGAAGCCCTGAACTTGCCCTTACGGGCAAAAACTTGCCCCTATGGAGTTCTGTGTAGGGCCAGTTGCACCTACGGAGTAGGCCGTAGGGTAAAAAAAGTTATATTATTTACGGTTTTTTTAAATATATTACCTGTACCTACGGATATATCCGTAGGGCCACGTAATATCCCCTACGGATATATGCGTAGGTACTTGTCCGTAGGGGTAAAATATCAGGATTTCTAATATGTTGCCCCTACGGATTTGTCCGTAGGGGCGAAGCAATGGCCCCTACGGATAGGTCCGTAGGGGCACTCCCAACCCCTCTGGTACTGAGATCAGGGGGGAAATATCAGTTACTGCTGATATTTTGCCCCTACGGATATAGCCGTAGGGGCAACATTTGTACCTACGGATTAATCCGTAGGTACACATTATCTGTATTTTTTTTTTAAAAAAGGGCTGTCTGATTTTTTCCCGCCCTGTGCACAATAATATATATAACAATAAAATATAAAATTAATCATCATGCAACATATATCGCAGTATTCATAATCACATCTCATGCATATAATATACAAAAGAAACCCAAAAACTGAATATGATATAAATATAAACTAATATCAATATCAATATCGTTTCAAAATGTAGTACAATATGTATCATATAAATAAATACATGTTTCAAAAAATAAGAATCAAAAAGCTATCCTAGCTCAGTCCAGCTCCACCTCCGATAAACGATAGAATTTGGCGCGCCTGCTCCTCGGTCAATAAACCATGCAATTCGGGGCGTGCGGGAGCTGGAGCAGCCTGTGGAGCTGGCGATGTGGTCTGTGCAGCCGCCGTCGAGGTAGTAGCTTGCGGAGCCACGGCTGCGGGAGTCTGAGCGGGCGGTGGAGCTATAGGAGCTGTCTGCGGAACCGCAGCCGATGTAGCGGTTGAAAATAATACAATTGCATAACCTTAAGAAAAACAACCACCCCTTTTTGAATGAATTTGGATGGGTAATTATCCCAAATTTTTTTAAAACAAAAGAAAAATAGTGACCTATATACAAAATGGATAAATGTCGTGATCAATAAATTACTTACTATTTGCCGAGACATGTATTTTTGCAACATCCATACATCCTTTTCCTCTTCTTCGATGCCGTATTCTCATTATCTTCGTCTAATCCATCTGAATCTGCAATTAAGTTTAATTAAACCAAATAAAATCAAAAATTAAAATCAAACAGCAACAACAAAATCAATGAAATTTATAGCCTACCAGAGTCTTCAAGAATATCCACATATGAATCCTGGGCCTTCTTCTTTTTCTTCAAAGATCTTTTAGAAGCAGAGAATTTTGTTTTCTGGCAAGTGCTTTGAAGCTAAACACCATATTGCCTTTGTATTTGAAAACCAAAAAATGCCCAGTTTGCAGATTATTGGCTACTGTAAATTCATGTCACCCATCTCCACTCATGGAAGCAACTTTGTTCTCGATGTGAAAATCAATATGCCATATTTTGCCATTGTGGCTCACTAGGTTAGACTTTTCTCTTCTCTTGACCATCTTGCTAATCTGCTTGGTAAATTTATTCGGAATTGGCTGCGAATCATTAAAAGACATGCATAAGAAAGGAAGCTAAAATACAGATATATATCATACCGATACATCGAAACTTCAAAGTTGCGATGACAATCCAGAGATATTTATTTCTACACTCGTGGTGCACATGCGAATGCGTCAGGCATCATGGACAAATATTTGAGAACATGGAAAGTATTATTAGTATAAAGTAATTAAAGGTTTTAAACACCTTGGGTAGATATTTTCTTAGTTGATGAAATCATATCATGATGACTAAATTTAAGCTATTATACATATGCATATGTATTTTTCTAATCTAATATATTACACACACACACACACACACACTCACAGAACCAATTTGGTAGAAAAATCAGGTAGCAGGACTCTGAAGAAATGGAGTCCATAGCATTGCTCATCATCATCATCCATGATCCCTTTGAAGAAATATTATCAAAATGGGAGAATAAATTGTTACTGCTAGTTAATGCTTGCAAGATTTATTCTCCCCTTTTGATAATATTTCTTTAAAGGGATCATGGATGATGATGATGAGCAATGCTATGGACTCCATTTCTTCAGGGTCCTGCTACCTAATTTCTCTACCAAATTGGTGCTCTCTCTCTCTCTCTCTCTGTGTGTGTGTGTGTGTGTAATATATTAGATTAGAAAAATACATATGCATATCTATAATAGCTTAAATTTAGTCATCATGATATGATTGCATCAACTAAGAAAATATCTACCCAAAGTGTTTAAAACCTTTAATTACTTTATACTAATAATACTTTCCATGTTCTCAAATATTTGTCCATGATGCCTGACGCATTCGCACGTGCACCACGTGTGTAAAAATAAATATCTCTGGATTGTCATCACAACTTTGAAGTTTCGATGTATCGGTATGCTATATATCTGTATTTTAGCTTCCTTTCTTATGCATGTCTTTTAATGATTCGCAGCCGGTTCCGAATAAATTTACCAAGCAGATTAGCAAGATGGTCAAGAGAAGAGAAAAGGCTAACCTAGTGAGCCACAATGGCAAAATATGGCATGTTGATCTTCACATCGAGAACAAAGTTGCTTCCATGAGTGGAGATGGGTGGCATGAATTTACAGTAGCCAATAATCTGCAAACTGGGCATTTTTTGGTTTTCAAATACAAAGGCAATATGGTGTTTAGCTTCAAAGCACTTGCCAGAAAACAAAATTCTCTGCTTCTAAAAGATCTTTGAAGAAAAAGAAGAAGGCCCAGGATTCATATGTGGATATTCTTGAAGACTCTGGTAGGCTATAAATTTCATTGATTTTGTTGTTGCTGTTTGATTTTAATTTTTGATTTTATTTGGTTTAATTAAATTTAATTGCAGTTTCAGATGGATTAGACGAAGATAATGAGAATACGGCATCGAAGAAGAGGAAAAGGATGCTGCAAAAATACATGTCTCGGCAAATGGTAAGTAATTTATTGATCACGACATTTACCCATTTTGTATATAGGTCACTGTTTTTCTTTTGTTTTAAAAAAATTTGGGTGTGCTATTCTACTATCTACAATTAAAAAAAAGGTAGACATAAAGATCAAAGTGCAATTTTTGAAATGAGTGTGCTATTCTACTATCTACAATTTCTATTTTCTTCTCTCTATTTGTTTTATAATCAATCTCCATGACTATTACCATGATTCTCGACTAACAAAGGTGCCTTTTCGTCCTCGGTATCTTGATAATTGATGGAGGATATAAACTTTTGACGACACCTAACGAAAAGTGGACCCTCTTTTCTTCATTAATTCACTCCCTGTGTGTGTGTTTTTTTTTTGAATTAAAGGTCATTGATTTTAGAAAGACCTGATGATATATATGTTGAATATATGTAGGGTGATATGCATGATCACAAGAGCTTGGTGGAGGCAATAAAAAAAGTTGATGTGGTGATCTCTATGCTGGGCTACAAATATCATGAGCAGTTGGTTGATCATAAGTGCATGCTGCGTGAATAAATATTGTGTTAATTCCAAACTAAATACAAATATAACAAACTTATCAATTATATAGTATTCAGTTTGATTTCAAACAAATACCAAATAAGAATTTATTGTACAGGTCCACGACTTACAATCATTCCCGCATGCGAGCACATATAAAAATCATAGTTTCTAGGATGACAAATTTTATTGTCAACTACTGTCACCACCTACAGCTAGACAATAATAAAAATTACTATCTAAATAAGAGCAAAAGGAATGTGTGTATATTTATGATATAGCATTCTAAATCAATATACATACACTATATGATATATAAACATACCTGGAGGAGCGGGAGTGGCTTCTGTCCCTGATATGGACGCATCACCAACAACTAGACAATCAAACATTGACAATATAAGTAATTTTGACATAAACAGGCATGCATATCTATAATATTACATTCAAAATGGATATTAGAGAGCGCACCTGCAGTGAGAAATGGTAAAAGTATCACCCAACTAGGGTGTAATTTACAGAATCAGTTAAAACTCTTGAAAGTCATAGAAGAACCTGACCTGCACAAATCTGATGTATACTTTCCATTGGACACTAAGAAGCCTCTAAAAGGAAAAGCCAATGTGAAAGCCATCATTAGTTCATATCAGAAGATTGATGCTGAAACAGAGAACAAGGAATGCCATTTTTTTCTTCTTCTGCCACATTACTGTCTTCTCCTTCTTATTATGTGCGCGTGCAAATTCAATGAAAGCAGAAACTCCAGTGACAAACTTAGGTTGCATACGTTGTTGCCAATTCACATACATCCAGTCCTTAACCCTGACGTACTCATGGGCCATGTTAGACTGTATCATATAAATTGTAGGTTATGATGACTATATTGAGAAATCTAAGAACGGGATGGTTAATGACAAAGGAGAAAATCCGTGTATATGCTTTGTTTGTGCGTTTGTCGTTGAAAAGAATAAATTATCGATAATTAAAGTTAGATTTGAGGATACCCATGTATGAGTTGTATTCTATATATGTGTGTTTCAATTTATGATTTTGCTTAAGTGTAGGGTTGTTTTTACTTAAAGAAGTATCACCATCTACTATATATCAAAAAATGTAGCAAACTAGGACTAGAACTCATTTAACATTATCAACTAGTGAGATTTCAATGTCGAAAACTCCCTAAAGAGGAAAATTACTAAAAGGAAAAGACTCTTTGAACAAAACGCATCCACTAGCAATAAAAGAGATTGTATCATGCTTTAGTACCAACACACAAGCACCTACATCTTGCTATGATCATAACAACATCATGATGATTTGTCAATTGCCTTGCTCATATTATGAAATTATGAACACCAAAACTCTAATCAAATCTCTATCTCAATAATTAAGTCGACAAAGGGAAAAATAATAACCAAAAAGAGGAGAGAGTCTTAATTTGCATGCCCAAAGTTTCATGATAGACAGAGACCAGGAGAAAAGGAGAGAGAGGAGAGAAAATATCACAAGCAATGAAAAAAGTTGGGAAGGTGTTGAACATCATCTTTGTAACTTGTAATATGTGGCCATTTATCATCGATATCTAAGCTTTTCTTTATCAATGTAGAATCATTGAGTTTAGAAGAAGATTCAAAATTAATATACTTTAAGAAGTTTTACCACCGGCTATTCGTCTAACGTCCAGGTTTTGGTGTCACACAAAATTCTTGAATCAATATGATCCTGAGACTCGATCAAGATTCTCTGGACTAAAAAATTCCAAGGAATTGCTATTTGAATTACGTTAATTTGGAACATGTTTGTATGATTGAAGCTAAGAAACAAATATATTTCCATATTATATCATGCATTGTTTTATCAAAAATAATTTTATCGTATACATAGCTATGTGCTGAAGTAGGCTATATATCTCTACAAAGAGAGAAATTTATAACCAACATGCCATGAATATTGAGATTGTAAATATTTATATATATATATATATATATATATATATATATATATATATATATATATATATATATAAGTAGACATTTGAATCTAGACAAATAGAAAACAAAACTTTATTGCTCCCTTGTCTCTTATCAAAATCATTAGAAATGTTCATTTTTAGGGGGCTCAAAATTTCCTTCACAAGCTTTAAAAGAAACATAGAAAAATTCTCACCCCCTGCCGCAACCCCCTGCCCCAACGCTAACCCTAACCCCAACCCCAACCGCAACCCCCTGCCGAACCCCAACCCCAACCGCAACCCCAACTATGAAACATATTAGAAAAAGGATAGAAGTTCAAGATATTAATAACACGATGATAATCAAAGCAGTTGCGTACAGATGCTAAAACCGAATATGTGACACGATATTCTTGTAAAGATAGACATGTATTAAAAGAGGAGACACCCAAGTAAAATCCATAACTAAATCCCTATTTTGCCCTTCCTTTTCTTCAAATCAGAAATGTGTCTTTTTTTCTGCAATTATATATAGCTAAAATAAAGAAGGTCCTACAATTCTAAGCATTTCCAATTACAACGGCCCATCCTCAAAATCCAGAATCTTATGAGTATCTTATGCAATTAGCAAACATATTCAACCGAAAACACCCACAAAATTTCCACCAGACTACAAATCCTTTGCATACTCAAACCCCAACTAGATCAAATTAAGGGACTACTTAGACCCACAGTTTAAATCAATCAAAAATATCCAAAATCAGACACGGGGTCTTTGGATACCTACCAAATGCCATGTCCGATGACTCCAAAAACAAAACCCCAACATGCCCAACGGCTAAAAGTTCCACAAAACAGTCTCCGTTTCCAAGAAAATTTGAGAATGACAAATAAAATTATTAATTAAACTGGGCTTTACCCACATTATTAGTCCAGTTTCCAACACCTTCTCAAACTAGACAAATTTTACTCTTATGATTATCATCAACATTTCAATTAACGAGCTTAATGCTAATTAGAATGGAAATTAACTTAGACCCTGAAATCCAAAACCCCAACCCCAACCTTAACCCTAACCTTAACCCCAACCCCAACCCCAACAGCAACCCCCTGCCGAACTTTAACCCCAACCGCAGCCCCAGCCCCAGCCCCAGCCCCAACCCTACGCTAACCGCAGCCCGAGCCCCAACCCCAACCCCAACCACAGCCCTAGCCGCAGCCCGAGCCCGAGCCCCAACCCCAACCACAGCCCTAGCCACAGCCCGAGCCCGAGCCCCAACCCCAACCACAGCCCTAGCCGCAGCCCGAGCCCGAGCCTCAGCCCCAACCCTAGCCACAGCCCCAGCCCCAGCCCGCAGCCCCAGCCCCACCCCCAATAAAAAATTTGAGTAATTGAAGAATTCCTTACCTGTGCAGAGGCGACGACGAGAACTCCGATGAGCCGGCGCTGGCAACGACGAAAGCAGGTGGTGGCTACGACGAAAGCAGGCGGTGGCTACGACGAATCGGCGGCGCTGGCGATGACGAGAACGACGAGAACGACGATCGATCGGCGGGAACGAGGGTTTGGGAATTTTTTGTTCGCGCGAGAATTGGGAATAATGAGCGTAGGGATCGATCTGAGCTTTTAACTTAAATCCCTATTTAGATGCCCCTACGGATAAGTCCGTAGGTTCTTGGTTTGCGGCTCCGTAGGGGCAAACAACAATTTAAGATTTAATAATTTTTATATAAATATGTAAGAACCGTAGGGGCAACCGTCTAGCCCTACGGACTAATCCGTAGGGCCAAAATAAATCTGCCCCTACGGATTTCAATATCCGTAGGGGCAACCCCCTATTGTAGTAGTGTCTTTGACTTTATCTTTTTCGAAGTTGGTCCCATGGTCAGTAACTATGCTCCTTGGGATCTAAAATCGAGAAATTATGTTGTTCTGCAGGAACTTTATCGTAGAGGTGGCCTCTGGTTTCCTGATGGGCATGGCCTCTATCCATTTCGTGAAGTAGTCCACTGTGATAAGGATGTATCTGTGCCTGCCCATGCCTGTGAGGAGTTGGCCCACCATATCCATCCCCTGTTGTGTAAATGGCTAAGGGGAACTGAGTGGATTTAGTTCGGTGGCGGGGAGACGAGATATGATGCCGAAGAGTTGACAGTTCTTGCATCTTCTAACCAGCTTCTTGGCATCCTGGTGTATTCTTGGCCAATAGTACCCTTGCAGTAGTGCCTTTTGGACCTGGGTTCGGGCCCCTTGATGTGCTCCCCTGACCTCTTCATGTATCTCTCGCAAAACCCAGTCAGCCTCGTGGGGATCGATGCACCGGAGCAGAGGCTGAGTGTATGATTTCTTGTACAGGTTTCCGTTGCTCCAGACGAAATGGCGTGCTTTGGCCCGAAGCCAGCGAGCTTCTCCTTGGTCTTCGGGAAGTACACCCTACTTTAGGAACTGTACGAGGGGCTTTCTCCAATCTCGGCCTTCTTCCTGAGTTGTGTAGATCTGGAGTGTTATCTCTCTGTCTTCCACGCTGGGCCGTGCCACAACTTCGAAGAGGATATTTCTTTTATGGTTGGCCGAATAGGAAGAAGCGAGCTTGCTCAAGGCGTCGGCTTGGGTGTTCAAGTTCCTGGGAATATGCTCCATTTGGACTTCATCAAAAAAATTTTGAACCCTTTTACTTCGTCCAGGTATTTTATCATGAGTGGCTCCCGGGCTTCAAAACGCCCGGTTACTTGGCAGACGACCAGTGCGGAGTCGCTGCGAACTCTGATGGTCTTCAACCCTACCCCGGAGGCGTTCACAGTCCTGCCAACAAAGCCTCATATTCTGCGGCGTTGTTCGCCGCTCTGAACCCGAGCTTTAAAGAGTATTCCATTTCCGCTTCGTCTGGGCCGCTGATGATCAGGCCAGCCCCGCTCCCCTCCTCGGTAGAGGATCCGTCCATGTAGAGCACCCAGTCCGAGATGGGGTCGGATACCTCTTCGTCCGAGGGACGTGGTTCGGGGCCTTGCGCCGCCATTTCTTCTTTAGCGGGAATAGTGCATTCGACAACGAAATTTGCTAAGACATGTGCTTTGATGGCTTGTCTGGGGCGGTATTTGATATCGAATTGGGAAAATTCCTACCTCCATTTCTCCAGACGACTTGACGACTCGGGGGAGGCGAGAATAGACCCTAAAGGTCGCTCGGTGACGACGAAGATTATGTGCGCTTGGAAATAGTGTCAAAGTTTTCTGGAGGTGACGACAAATGCCAGGACTATTTTCTCTATGACCGAGTATCTTTTCTCTGCATCCTTGAAAACATGGCTCACGTAGTAGACCAGCCTCTGTATGCCTTCTCATTCTCTGACAAGCACCGAGCCTGCAGTTTGGTCGAAGAAGGCTAGATATAACAATAGCTCGTCGCCTTCGACCGGTCGGGTGAGTAACGGGGGAGTCGCTAGGTACACCTTGAGTTATTCGAAAGCGTTCTGGCATTTCTCAGACCATTTGAACTTAGGAATTTTTCTTAGGGCCTTGAAGAACGGGAGACACTTTTCTCGGGATCTGGACATAAAGCGACTCAGGGCAGCCATCCTCCCCGTAAGGCGCATGATGTCGACATTGCTCTTGGGTGTTGCCATGTTGAGAATGGCGCCGATCTTTTCTAGGTTTGCTTCGATTCCTCAATGGGTAACCATGAACCCGAGGAATTTCCCACTGGTGACTCCGAACGCACACTTAGCTGGGTTCAGCTTCATTTTGTACTTGCGCAGGACGTTAAATATCTCGCCGAGGTCTTTAGTGTGCTCGGCTGAGGAGACAGATTTTACGAGCATGTCGTCGACGTAGACTTCCATGTTTCTCCAAATCTGTGGTTTGAACAGTTTGTTGACCAGGCGTTGATACGTTGCCCCAACGTTCTTGAGTCCGAAGGGCATCACTTTGTAGCACTATACCCCCCGATCCGTGGTGAAGGCAGTAAGTTCTTCGTCGGCCGGGTTCATCCGGATCTGATTGTAACCAGAGAATGCGTCCATGAAGCTCAATAATTCGTAGCCTGCCGAACTGTCTACTAGCTGGTCTATTCGAGAAAGTGGATAGTTGTCTTTGGGTCAGGCCTTGTTCAAGTCCGTGAAATCGACACACATGCACCGTTTCCTATTCGCCTTCTTGACCATGACCACGTTCGCCAGCTAATCTGAGTAGTCTAGATTTCTGATGAAGTTGGCTGCGAGCAATCGATCCACCCCGTCTTCTAACGCCTTTTGTTTAACCGACACAAAGCTTCTCTTCTTTTGTCGGACGGGTCGGGCTTTCGGGTCGGCCCCGAGCTTGTGGGAGATCACTTTGGGGTTGATCCCGGGCATGTCCGCTGGCATCCTAGCAAATACGTCCGAGTTTCCTTGGAGGAAACGTATCAAGTCTTCGCGGTGGTTCCCTGTCAAGAGAGAGCCGATCTGGCATGTCCGGCCATCGACTCCTTCTATGAGGGGGACTTCCGTCAATACTTCCACCGGGGCGCCTCGAATTTCCTTTTGGTCATCGCGTGTATCTAAGGATCCATGGAAATCATGCGCGTCCTCAAAATCGTCGCTATGCTCTCTGACGGGGGATGTCGAGACGAGGCAAATCTTGGCGGTTTGCTGGTTCCTGTAGGCCCAGCCTATCCCCCTTGATCAAAAGGGAAATTGATCGCAAGGTGATAAGTCGAAATTTGAGCTCGGAGGGCGTTCAAGATAGGGCGTCCCAGGAGAATGTTATAGGATGAAGGGACTTTAGCGACGAGAAAGTTCACCGGTATGGTTCGCATATTGCTTGCTATCCCAATGTTGAGGAGGATGGTGACCATCCCCTCGGCCGGGACGGAGTGGTTTGTGAAGCTAGAGAGGACATGGGAGGTCGGCCGAAGGTCGGATGGTTCTAGCCCCATACGCTGAAAGCAGTCGTGGAACAGGATATCCGCCGAGCTCCTTGAATCGACCAAAATTCTCTGGACCTCGTAACGGTGGACTCGAGCCGTTATCCCGAGAGGGTCATTGTGAGGAAGCGATATGCCGTGGAGGTCTTCATCGGTGAAGATGATCGGTTCGTCCTTCTCGCACATCTTACGGGGTGGATCGCTTACACTTTCGACTCGAGTTGGATCTTTCGCTTGGTCCAGGCTTTCACTTCGGTCAAGGTCTTAGGTTGCGCTAATGCAAAAGAGCGGAGCCACTCTTTGTGCCTAAGACTCGATCTCAGCGCGGGGATAACTGTTTCATCGCGGTGCTCGGGAACCTCCAGGAGGGCGTTGTAGAAGCGAGTAACATGCCCTTTGAAGGATTCCTTGTCTCCGCTCTTGACAGTGAACAGGTAGTCGACCGTCCTTTTCTGTCGTCGGTTTCCGACGAAATGATCGAGGAATTGGGTTGCCAGCTCGTCGACGGTCGAGATGGAGCGCGGCGCGAGCCCTCGGAACCAGTCCTGACCAGCCCGAATTAGGGTGGTGGGGAAAGCTCGGTATTGAGCCGCGTCCGAGTTATCTTGGAAGCCCATGCCCGCTGTTAATGCGTCTAAGTGGTCATTCGGGTCAGACTTCCTGTCGAAGAGGGCCGGTTTGGGCGGCTTGTTCCTGGACGAGACGTGCTCGGCCAACAGCTCTTCTGTAAAGGGCTTTGTGAGCGAATCCGCGGAATACTTGGCCCCTTCGCCGGTCATGTGTCCATCTCGTCGTATGCCTTCGATTTTCTTTTCGAGTGCTTCAAGCCAGTGGTGGTACCTCGAGAATTCTGCACAGTCGGAGTGGTGGCTACCCCCACTCCGGGTCTGCACGATGGTGCGGCTTCGATTCCGCTCTATTAAATTTCTTAAACCCTCGGGAGAGGCCCTTCTCGAGTAGTCCTGCCGTATGCCGTTTGTGCGACATTGGTGCGGGTGGGGGCATCGGTCATGCCTGGAAGCAGGCGAACTGACTGACGCCTCCTTAGGGGTGTGAGCGCGCGGCAGGCATCGGTGCGACGGCCTGGTCTCCCGTGAGATCGGGGTGTGGAGCTGTTCCGCACCTAGCGGGTCATAGAATCATTCACCGCGTGTGGGTCATGGTTGCCGGAGTAGGCACGCCGGCGCTAAGTGACGCTAAGATGAGCGTGAGCGGGATCGAGGGCTTAAGCTTGCCCATCTGTCCTTTTGCGGACGTCGTTATCCTGGGGACGGGGAACCGTGGCTTGATGGGTTGGGCCCGCCGCTTGAACGCGGACGGGCACATCCATCATAGCTGTGAGTCTGTAGATCCGGACGGATAAGGCGCCGATGACGTTAAGAGGGGGAGCAGAACCGCTCCCGCCTCCGTCATGGAAGGTAGGGCGGCTCATATTAGGATCATCACGGTTATCGCTCGCTGTCAGGTCGAGAGCGGAAGATCAATTTTATGGTTGGAGAAGCTTCTGAAAGGCTTCTCACAGACGGCGTCAACTGATGGAGGCTATGATCTCCTTCGGATGTTGTTCTCCGTCGATTTGGTAGCGAGCGGCTTTGAGCGGTCGAGATTTGTTTTGGGGGTTGTTGAACGTGTGGATCTTAATGGGTTGTTGGAAGTTGCTGAAGCCGAGCTACCTGCAAGGGAAGTCCCGGGGTGGGAAACCACCGTAGGACCCTCCGACGATCAAGTTGGTGCCGGGGAATTAGAGCAGCGTAGCGGCCTATTAGAATGAGTTCGAGTTACCTGAGTCGTCTGAATGAGAGGTTTATATAGTGGTCGTGCGGAGCGAGCCGGCACGAGATCCTCGTCGTCAGTTACGCCTTCGCGTTATCCCCGCATTAATGGCGGGATATGTCCATTAATGGAGGGACGCGTCAGTGTGGGACGCGGAACGTAGGGCGGTGGGTATCTCGCCTTGGCGAGATACGCGGAACCGTTGTGGGGCGCTTGAGCTCCACGCTCTCGGTTGATTAGGGAAGCCGAGGAAGCTCGCCCTGTCAGAAGGCTCGAAGACGAGCCGGGAGGCCGAGGAAGCTCAAGCCTGTCGGATGGCTCGGAGGCGAGCCGGGAGGCCGAGGAAGCTCATGCCTTGCAACAGCTCGAAGACGGGCAAGGAGGTCGAGAAAGCTCAGTTGTAGTATTGCTCGAAGGTGAGCTGATGACTGTTTGCTAGGTGAGTATGGAAGATACTCAGGGAGGTCTCCGAACGGTTGGATGCATTCTCGGAGACGAAGTCCCGAGGAACGTCTCCAATGCATCTTATTTATTCCACCTTCGTAGCCCTTGGGATACGTCATCCGCCACGTGTCATAATCTGAGGAATTCCTACTTGTGAGCATCATCAGTTACACTAGCATGATAGAGAAAATTTTAATCTTGCCAATATATATCACCTGGTTATTGATTTTCATAATAAATCAATCCTTATACAAGTGAACAAATAGATTAGATAAAGAAGACTTACTCATAAGTTATAACACCACTTGGTTGTCGTAAGTAGTTTTGGTTGGAGTATATATAATAACTACTTACCTGGCAAGTTGGATGTTTCGAGAAATCAATATGATTTCTTACATTACTAGTGAATATCGGTTAGCCATTAAGTTCTTGGCATGCCATGTAAATTAAAGAATAATAATAAAAATTCATAAGAAAGGAAAGAAAAATAATATACTCAAAATTATAATGTAGGAGGTAGGAAGTACACAAAAGCAGGAAGTATCCCTCCGTTCCCTTTTAAGTGCTCAATTTTGACATTGCACCCTTTAAGAAGACTTTTGAAAAACTATTGTTTTATTTAAATTTATGATGTGCTATATCAATCTCATTTAAAGTAAACCTCATTAAGTGTCCATTTATGCCTATTTCATCTTTTTTTCTTATGTATCAATATTAATGAGGGTTGTGATAGAGAACAAACTTTAAATTTGTACCGATAACACAAAAAGTAGCATGGATATCGTAAATGGACACGTATATGGAAGATAAAAAAGGCAAATTAAAAGGGCACGGAGAAAATGGAGTATATAACAAATCATCGGAAAACATCAAAGACTGATCTTCAACAAATCTTGAAAACGTCACTTTCTAAATTAAATCCCATTTGATGATATTGGTTGATAGAAAGGAAAAACCGATCACAAAATTATAATGTAGGAGATAGGAAGTACACACAAGTAGATATTTGTTCTGAAAAGTTTGGTGTGCCCGAGGTCTAATCATGTCCATGATTGATCTGAAAAAAACAAATTATTGTAAAATTTTATAGTATTTCTTTCAATTTCGAAAAGAGAGCGCGTGCATTCAATGAGCTCCCTGACTTTGCTTCTTCCTCAACCTCTGGCTGCAGCGCCTGCCACAGCCACCACATCAATCAATTTTCTATTTTATTTTATTTTCCGAATTTGCCCTCTTTCTTCTATATATCTTTCCTAATCCTCGAAATATTTATTTTCTTTCTTATTATTTTGCTTAAGATTAAAGCTTTATTGTTAATTGCTTTAGTAAACCTGCATTTGCTTGGCATATGGTAATTTGATTGTGTATATATCGATTAATTTGATATATTGGCTTTTCATGATTGATGAATTAACTAAATTTAGTAAACAGAGCTAAACTCTATCGTAAGTATCAACCATAAAGGGTTTATAGTATACGCCTCCATAAAAAGACTGGATTTATATTTTACATGTGATCATAAAGATTTTGAGAGAAACACATACATTTGATAAAGGGTTCTAAGATTAACGGTTGATTTGGATACACATGCATATTTGGTAGCCGCCTGTGCAATGCACATGACAATGATGAGCGCGTCCATGAGAATTCCACTTCCAAAGACTCAAAACCCAATAAGTCCTACTCGAGATCATGATCTTGAGTTCAACATGTTATATATCGTGTGTGTACCGTGCAGATGAACGGAGTTTGTCCATCTAGTTTACAATACGGTGAGCGCGTTGCATATTGATTTCATTTATAGCCAGATTTGATAAGAGTTTTCAATGGTGTTTGCAAATTAATTAAGGAGATCAATAAACTATAGTACATAAATCTAGCTAAACACACTTAATTATAATCCCATAGTCTGCCGTTTAACTCAAGCCGACCAGGAAGCAAAAGAGACCGCTTCAGTCAGGATCAAGACCATGACCAACCTTATTAAGACAATACAAGTCAACGATCGTACTGGATCGGCGATCGATCAAATATTAGCTAATGTGAATTTTGTAACATCTTGCATCCAATATAATGAAAAAAATAGACTTGGATGAATTGACTAGTTGGTAACTAGAAAAAAGAATTAAGCTTGTGTAATTAAGATGTTATCATGTCATAATGAAAGATTTTGAGGGGCATCTTGGGAAATGAACATGAGCAGAAGGAGATAATAATGGAGAACCTGAGAGAGGGGGCTGCACAATTGCAAGTTTTGAAGTACGGCAACCAAAATTTTATTTCCCATCTCGTGCAAACTCTTCCATTATTTCCCTCATCGATCTCTGAAGGAAGAAACCCAACCCTAGATCTCATTCTGAACCCTCCATTAATGTCCCCCACCTCTCTCTAGCCAGTAGTACCTCTAATTCTATACTGTTCTACATCGGTACTATAAAGTTATCCCTGCTAAAAATTTCATTATATCCATTCGGTTGTAAAAGGAAAATTCAGCTATTTTGTATATGGTATGGATAAATGATCGACGCATATACCGTACAGAATAGAACTAAGAAACTAAACTCATAAAAGAGCTAGACCTTCGATGTAGAATACAAAGTTTTTTCTCTCGCAACATTATCGGATTTGTTGTTAAGATGGTAGCATGGCAATTCATGTTTAAAATCCCACAACATGTATTTAGAAAAACCGATATAAAATATATTCGATGCATAAAAAGTTTAGGAGTTTGACCCGTATAAAATACACTCAATGTGCACAGAAATGTGTTAGAGTATATGTTATTTCCTAGGACCTTTGTATTCACCCCCTCTGGTGTTGTCTACGCCGCCGCTTTTTCAGCACACCAAATATACAAATAAATCTTGTATTTTATTTTTTTGGAAGAAAAAGTATGTCGTGTTTACTTAGTTGGCCAATGCTTGATCAATGTAGAGGTATTCTTAAACCTTATAATATTTCCTTTCTTATCAAACACAATAATTAATGATTCCAACAAGATTATCTATTCTAACTTGAAGTCAGTAGACATTTATTTTCTATATTTTGTTAAGAGCAAGCGAGGATACATGCATGCCACAGTAAGTCTGTAAGGATTGATCTTACAGTGGAATACATACGGCAACACACTATTCATCGATCTATATATACAACAAATTTTCCCACTAAAAAATAAGTGAATCTTACGTTTGCGTAATAAAGCCGTACATAGATCTATGAATAAATACGATGGTACTATCCCGCCAATGCAAGAAATTTCAGCAGTGGCAACATATACTTTGTTTTCTGATTTGTTAATCACACATGACAATGTATCTATTTGTACACGACCATACATTGTATGTGATGGAGGTCCTTTTCGGGCCTCCGTCAGATGTTGTCTTTCGTTGATCTTCCGGTGGATTTTGACGGTTATCTTCTGTTGCGTGTAGGTCTCAATGAGTTTTGGTGGAAGAGATGGTATGGGGAGTTGGTGCCGAGTACATGCAAAGAAGTCCCGGGATGGTTTGGCACCACCAATGACCCTCCGACGATCAAGTTAGTGACGGGATCCGAGTAGAGTAACGGCTTAGAAGGGTAAAGAATGACTTACTTGACCCCTCTGTGATGGGGGTTTATGTAGCGGTAGCGGCACGCAGCGGCAGGCGTGAGAATCTCGCCAGCGGTTACGCCCCCGACGTCACGCCCGCGTAGAGAGCGGGTCGCCCATTAATGGGGATCGCGATGGCGTGGAACGTGGGATGCTGCTGGCGTAGAATCCGCGCATGATGAGATTCGCGGAGCGGCGGTTACGCATGTGAGTGGTGGAGTTGGTCGGAGGGCCGGGGAAGACGACCTCGGCAGGGAGCTCGGGGATTAGCGGGGAGGCCGAGGAGTCTTGGTCCTGTGGCAGCTCGGGGTGAGCTGAGGGGCCGAGGAGGCTAATTTGCAGGGGGTCCCGAGGAGGACCAGCTTGTGCTTGCAGGTCGGGCACAGGGTGGCCTGGTCGGCCCCCGTGAGTCTTTTCTTCTGAGTCATGGGACATGCCATCTGCCACGTGTCCTGATCTTGGAGATCGCCAATATTGAGCATCATCATTAGCCCCCCACTCTTGTCCCGACCAGCTAGCGGGTCGGGTCAGGAGTGGACTTCCAGGTCTCCCGAGGTGAGCTCCTTTCTAGGGCTTTGTCGGGAAATGTCCTCGGGCCGTCGGTTGTCTTTCCTGCTAGCGAATCAAGGCGAGATCTTTGCATTTAAAGAAGGTGCGCCGGTTCATACACTCTGCAACTGAAGCGACGGTCCACGTGTCAAGCGTCGATTGGCTGATGCGACGTATGCAGGCCTGCGGCGTCTGATGGGACGCGGTCCAGCGCAGGACTGACACGTGGAGCGATCGGAGCCGCTGGGCGCGAGGAGCCATTTCGGCGGGAGATGACGGGTGCGGTTGGATGAGGCCGTATGCAGCAATAAACATGGGTGGGACCCGCTCTCCTTCATATTTTGTAACAACTCCAATTTTGTATACCAAAAATTTGCTTTAAAAATAGTGTACAATTGGAGTATTGTTGTTGCTGGAAACAACTTAAATATTTAATTCCTTACAATAATTACAAGAAAGAGCTTGTAGCTCATTGGTAATACCTTGCATTGCTGAACCAAGCCACCAGAGTTCGAATCCCATACCCCACATTATTTTTAATATGGATTTTTAAAAAAAAACCTTTAGAATACCAAGAGTTTACACGTGCATATCTCACAAAAACCCCACTACACCTAAATATGTAACACTTGCAGAGGGTAGATGAACCGTCGGGGGAGATCCAGGTCACCGGAATCGGTCGGGAATCGGCCAACTCGGCCTTGACTCGGCCGACTCAGTGATCCGACCGAGTCACGGCCGAGTCACCCCCGATTCGGCCGATTCCGGCGAGGGTCACAACATGAAAGTTGTTTATTTTGGTATTCCCTACGCACTTGCAAAGTTTCAGCCTCATACCACTTCCAGATCTCTTTAAAACCCCCAATTACTCCACTTTTAATACATTTTTATTACATTTTATCATATTTTTATTTTTAACTTTTCATCTACCCTAACCCTAGCCTAACCCTATAAATACCAACCCTACACACTACCCTCTCACCCCCAAAAATCTTGAGCCACTCTCTCAAAAGTTTCCACAAGAAGTGTGCTTCGAAATCGAGTTCCCGGCGAAGCTCTGACGGAATTCCGACGACGCATTTTGGAGCAACCGACGACGTAATCACCCCTCGGCCTTCCTCTCTAGTTCTCTTTACTCTTTAGAAGAGTTTAAACCTGTAAGTCCCACCTCTTCTACCTTCCTTTTCTTTAATGTAAAAATACGAATTTCTGGAACCCGACGGAAATCGGACAAACCGATTTCCGATTCAATTTTTCTTTAAAATTCCACTTGTCACCTAATACATATTATCTACCCATATGCATGTTGACTATTAATCACCCTTAAACCAATTTAATCACACTTTTCCACATGAAATGATAAGTTCTTTACAAAACCGTATTTCTTTCATTAAAATACCATGAAGTTCATTTTTCTTAATGTAATCAGGTACCTCACTCCTAAACATGTTTATTGTGATAACTAAACTTGTTTCAATCAATTTGAATGAAATTTCACACATGAAATGATAATGTTTACGAATACCGTATTCTTGCACTTTAATACCTTTAGGTTTAACATAGCTTATTTCACCTTTAAACTTCACCAAAACTTAATATAAGTCACGGGATAATGACCTACCCTTACACACACTCAATATAACCCTAAATGATAAATATCAAAAATACAGAATACGAAATTACAGGACTTTTCACTAAAATACCATAACCTTTATAACCTTTAGTTAAATCTTTAAATTGTAAACTTTTCTAAATAAAATCTTATATAAAATGAAAGCACAATTGGTCATGGACATCGATCGTTTATCTAAACTGTCTTGTGGGTCTAGGCAAGTGTGTCTAAGGCTAGTGGTTTTTAATTAGGCCCACGACTGTGGTTCCTTCCCACTTACCTGGCACTTATCTGGCCGCAATTGACGGTGAAGAGGCGATTTGAGGCTTCTAATGACTCATCGTTTAGACCATAGAAATAGGCTAGTTGGCTTAGGAAACCCTAATAACTAAAATACGGAAACTATACTCTTTTGCAAATAAACACCCTATATTTATAAAACCGTTTTTCCTAAATGAAAAGTATTTATAAAACCTAAGCAAAGTGCCGCTACAACCCATCTTTGGGGAACCTGTTAGGGATAGTACGGTTCATCATGCACCCGCAGGCTAGTAGTGCGAGATTCAGACCTCCGCAAGGAGCATTCGGTCTCGAAAGGTTTAAAATACGATATTTAAGGAACGTGAGACTTTTTGTAAATAAAATATTCATATAAAAGAAAATTATTTATGTGTTTAATTATATATAATTATCATTTAAACACCTATTTTGTTATAATATAAAGTTTCCACTTTTTCCTAAAATTCAAGATTAAAAGTTACATTAAAATACCACGAATTTCAAATAAACAATTAATTCTTCTATTAGGATATATTCACTAGAATAACACAAATAAAATTCACATTCATTATAATAATAAAGATGATTATTAAATACTTGAGGTATATTTTGAAAACTATACAAAAGTACTTTTTACATAAAACCCCCTCAAGTTTCACAAATTACAATAAGGCCCCTAACTAATATTGAACTTCAAATTATCTTTCTTTTAGTCTGACTCGGGTTGGAGTCTGACTAATTCTGACTTGAATATAATTCAAGTCAACCTATATTCAATCATATCCCAATACAAATTTGAATACAAGAATCCCTGAATCCAGTTAACAATATATTCATTTTGACTGAATCAAACCATGGATATTCATCCATTATCCTGATATTCCATTTTCCTGATTATACAGTTACAACATGTTTACTGATATCATGGTTTTGGTCAGTCATCCAGTTTACATATTCCAATACTACAACACTGTTAAAACACTACGGGGTTTAAATGGGTAGATTGGTACGGAAGGTGTTAAAGGTGGCACGAGGTGGTCAGATTAAGACACCTAACATGAATACTGTTGCTGTTGTACCGTGGCATAACGGTTCCTTGTACTCTCCATTTGCCCTGATCTCTAGCATATAGAGATCCCCCTCGTATACACTGGCATCCTTCTGTACCAAGCTACAAACAACGGCGTTAAACAATATTCCATAATATTCAACAACATAATACTTTAGAAAATACTGCTACTCTGCCATTCTCATTCTTCTTTTCTTTGGGACTTACCGAGCGACCTGTTCGCTGACGACATTCTATTTCTTTCTTCTTTGAATGTCGTCAGGTGCGTTGGACCAAGTTGAGACCGAGCCCACAAGTGAAGATTTGGAGCAGTTCCAAGAAGACCCAGAGCTCTAGATAATTGTACTTTGTTCTTTCCAGTATTTCCTTTTATTATTATGCCACTGTTTAGGCATTGCTTTTCCATTCCAGTTGCATTTTCATTTCATGAATTGTACAAAGAATGATATTAATAAAAGTTGCTGTGTTTTCAATATCATTTGTCTCTTGTGATTATTTTATATTGCTTAGTTACGCTTAGCGTATGTACTTCTGAGTACATACGTAGCGGGCCTCGTCACGTCCACTTCGCCGTACACTGGGAAGCGGGGCGTGACATATTTCCCTCTCTCAAGTCTTGGTTGCTCGGCGCTCGTCTCCTTTCTCCCGCTTTCAGCCCCTGAAGATTCTCTTTTCCAAAGTTAGATGTCTTTCTCTGTAGAATCAGTAGACGTTGTAGGAGTAGGTTCTAGGGTCCCTTTAGTTGTGTCTGAGTCTCCTCGGGGAGCAGGGGTTGGATCCTCTCCTCGGGATCGTGTCATGCCCCGCTTCCCAAAATACGGAATACGAGGAGTTGACAAGGCCAGCCATATTCCTACGGTCAAGGAAATATCCTGCCGTAGTCACACTTCGGCTTCTAGTTTTTCATGGTAAACAGTAATTGATGCACATGTGAAGAGAAATGCAGTAACTGGAACAAAATAGTAATATAAACTGACCTGATGGGAAACAAACGAATGTAACTCTGAATAGCAAGTCAAGAAGTCTGTGATGCACGTCTAGTTCTGGTCCAGGCTAAATCTTCTCCTCACACTGAGCATGCATACTCAGGTCGTCAGAGCGACACAATAGCAATATAATATATATAAAATCATGTAACAAATCTAATAGTGATCATAAGTCTATATAACAGTATATCAGTGGCAGTATGGATATGAACATACAGTAATCAATGCAGCAGAACCGTAAAAGTAGTAGAATGATATGCCACGAATGTCAACACAGTATGTAAGGTATAACAATGCCAGTATCCCTATCAGTCTCTAAGTCTCACTGTACAGGTCACTAAGCCTATCGTCAGTCCAAGTGTGAGAGTCAACCACTCGCGAGTGTCCTCCACCCAAGGGTAGAACCCAAGGGCAAGGGACCACGGGCCCAACATGTATATCACGGTGAATATCACATACCCTGTAAATCTCCATATAGCTCCCTAAATATATAAGCCGGCATGGGACTCCCGAGATTTTGTTGAACTCACACTTAAACTACCCCACACCCCGTGGTCTATATCAAACGCCAACTATAACCCTAAATACCAATCGGTCTGTGACAAGTCTGCGCAAGAGCTGGAGGCAGGACCTCCATCAAGCACATCCCGACTAATACCTAAGATAAATGGCAGTGTCTGGTGCCTTATCTGTGACACCCGTGCAAGAGCTTCCATAAGTGTCCCATACCACTTATAGTCACACGTACACGTGTCCCACAGACGTCGACATTGCAATATAATAATAAGGTTCACTGATTGTGTACAAGTACGTATCACTTCCACTTATTTACTGATACACGAACACTGACGTACTTGCCACAATCATCACTAATACCTAACACTGGGTAATGCACGTTATCACTAGGTTATCAATGCAATGACATGTGTATGATATGATGCATAAACAATATATAAAGCATGTTTAGGATGTCCTGAATCAATAATCTACCACTTGCATAATTTATCATAAATCATACGGTTATAATTTAGAGAAACGATGAACAGGTAATAATTAGTATGTTCAGTTATCTATCCATCGAATTTAGTTTCATGCCAATCGGGTCCCAGGATCATTAGTTATAGCCATTTCATTTTAGGCGTTCACGGCTGGAAATCTGGTTTCAGAATCAGAAATCCGTTTCGCAACGCATTTTAATCCCAGTTGGGATCAGATTTTAGCGACGCTATAGTTTGATGAAATCTAGGGTTTTCAGTAAGGTTTTCAACGCAACAGACGGATCTTCAATCTCATCTGTACGTCATGAGTTATACACTGTTTAATATTAAAATGTCAAATCTGATTCTGTTGGGACTGTTATACGTCCCGATCTTTTAAATTACAAAATAAATAACAAACTGTAACGAAACAGGATGAAACCACTTGTGTTGTCTAGCTAACAGGTTCACCTGTAATAAACAGTGGAGTTCCGCAACCTACGAGTTAAGGAAATCTTGTGGTACCCAATACGGAACAGCAAACAGCAATTGGAGTCGCTCTGGACTGCAGTCCGGAGTCGCACTCCAATCCAAATATCGTCATTATATAAGTACAGGAATATCTAGAAACTAGCATAGGGTTAAAGTTCGTTGAGTCGGCTTCGATTTGAGCCCTCGAGCGCATCATTCCAGTATGTATATAATTTATGGTGATTTTAATAGTTTTCAGGTACAAGAAAATTCCAGTTTTACGGTTAAACTTGGGGGTAGTCCTTTAAGTCGTTAGCAGTCATATTATCCAACGAAATTCACATATTAGATTCACGGCCTTACGGGCCAGCCTATACCAGTTAGTTCCATCAAATTAAATGATGTCGTCCTATGAGAACATGTATCGAGCAGTTACATCGTAATATTTAACAGAAAGTAAAACATAGGATGTACATACAATTATAATTTGTAATTAATAATAAGTAGCATGTAGCAAGTGGGGACTTGCCTGGACACGTCTCGGAGACGTACGGTGATGGTAACGTCACGAACGCGACACGGTGATCACAAGCTTGGGCTCGGCTATGGGGTTCCGTCTCGGCAACGGCTAGGGCTCGTGACACTGGGGAGGTGATGATGCTGTGCGTCCGATGGCGAGGGATCGCAGAGGGGGGGAGATATTGAGAGAGAAGGAGCCAGAGAGAGAAGTGTTAGAGAGAGAGATGTAGAGAGAGAGAAGCAGTGAGAGAGAGTGAGAGAGAGAATTAGAGAGAGAGAGAGAGAACAGAGGGTTAGAGTAAAGAGAGAGAGAAAAGAGTGGGGCAG
This sequence comes from Agapanthus africanus, assembly GCA_030015575.1. Classification (NCBI taxonomy): domain Eukaryota; kingdom Viridiplantae; phylum Streptophyta; class Magnoliopsida; order Asparagales; family Amaryllidaceae; genus Agapanthus; species Agapanthus africanus. The sequence continues at coordinate 422,068,425 of CM057351.1, forward strand.
AGGAAGAGAGAGGGGAGGTTGTAGAGAGAGAGAGAGAGATGAGATGCAGGGGACAGAGAAACATAGAGGGAGATTTTCAGAGAGTGAGAGAGAGAGAGAAGAGAGTGATCGGAGGTCGGGGCTCCGGCGAGGGGAGCGGGTGAGGGACTGAAAAGGGAAGGAGATGCTCGGTCGACGACTAGGGGTGAACGTCGGCGACAAAGGCAGGTGAGGGTGCAGTGGGGCTCGCCGTCGTCGGGGTTAGGGGCTGAGCTCGGGTACAGTGCTGTGGGTGAGATGCGTCGTGGAGTTTGGCAAGGTGGTGGTCGATGCGGTGAGTGGTGAGGGACTCAGTCGGTGGAGGAGGAAGGGAAGAGGCCTGCCGCCGTCGTCGTCGACGACGAGGGTGGTGGTGCTCGGTGTGAGGGGACGGCTGCAGTGGGTTTCGTGAGGGGTTGCGAGAGAGAGAGTAGGGGTTAGAGAGAGAGAGTGAGATGATGAGAGGGAGAAACAGAGGAAGGGAGAGAGAGAGAGATCTGAGCCGAGGAGAGGAAGAGAGAGAGACAACTGAGAGAGATGATGTAGGCGACGACGGTGATTGAACGACGATGAGGCGGGGGGGTCGGCTCGGGTGTCGACGAGATGCGATGGCCCGCCGGTGAGAGGGTGCAGGGGGTGGAGCTTGGCTGTGGGTTTAAGGGTGCTGGGTGATGGTGGCAGAGAAGAGAGAGGGAAGGTGGTGAGGAGACGAGGGCGGTGATGATGGGAGGAGGTGGTCGGAGGTGACGGCGGCGACGTGCTCGCGAGGTCGGGATGTGGGTTCCTCGAGCGTTTGTGTTCTGCAGAGAGAAGTGTAGGAGTGGAGACGAGGATGAGAGGGGAAGAGAGGAGTGCCGTTGAGGGAGTGGGTCGTGGGGGAAAACGCGCGCGTCGTGGGTGTAACGTCGCGAGAGCGGGGGCGACGGCGGAGGCGAGGAGCGCGGCGGAGGAAACGCGCGCGGGAAATGAGGGACTAGCCGTTGGGGAGAAGAACAGGAGCATGCCAAGTATTGGGCTTGGGAAAAATAGATTAGGAATTCATTTTAAAAAATGTGTGGGCTGAGTGGGGAACGGGCCGGGGTTTAAAGGAAAATTTAAATGGAAAAATTAAAGGAAGTGGGCCGGCTCGGTGGGCTCAGAAAAATAAGGGAAAAATCAAATGGAAAAAGAATTAGAGAAAAAGAGGGCCGGGTCGGGGAAAACAAAGGGTTTATTAAGGGAAAAATTTAAGTGGGCTGAGGAAGTAATTGGGTTTTAAAAGTTAAGTTTAATTAATTAAAAGGAATGGGTTTGGATTTTTATTGATAAAAGAATAAATGGGGTTTAAAAATAAATAAAATTAATAATAAAATACATAAACTTATAAATAAAAAATAAATAGAATTCTAGAGTAACAAATCACAGGTTTTAGTATAAAAAGGGGCTGGGTATTACATCATACCACCCTTACAAAAATTTCGTCGTCGAAATTTAAAATAAACGATAAGTTATACAAACATAAGCGAAAGCTATTAGATTGCACACTAACACAAAAGATTTATTAACAGTACGTGGACGAAGAAATTTGAAATATATATAAGTAAGAACCACATACGGAAAGGTAGGTCTACATAGGTATAAGGCAAGAATAACTATAAGGGCAACTACGAGTATACGAGAATATAGGTATCAATAACGAGCAATAATAATCAAAATGTGTTCGATAAAGGTCGAAACCCACATATGTGCACATCTAAGTCTATCAAAAGCAAGCAGAAAATAAGTATAAGGCTCAACCCTCTAACATAGTAATCATAGGCACAAAACCCGAAAATAAAGTACTGACAATAAAGTAGTGAAAAATTAGCCGGTAGGTTATAACATTTTAGAATAACGTATCGAAAAAATAGGTTTAAAATGATTTAGAAAACTTGTATAGTGAATCTAAGAAACATGGAATAAAATTTGCGCGGTGTAAGGGTGCGCTACTGAAAACTGAAGATAATAGTAGTGTGCTTACAATACATAAAACTAATTAGTCAATAACACATACTCTTCGATAAATGCAAACTACTGAAAACCAAATCTCGAATAATAAAGTCCCTATATATATTTAGGGTAATAGGAAGAATACAAATAGGTATAGGGCTAGCTAAGGTAATGATTACAAGGAAGTGTGGATCATTCAAAGGTTGAAGTATGGTGGCTTTAGGCTGAAGATCAAGGAGATTGGGATCGGGTCAGCACAGAGAGTAAGGGTGAGCAACAAAGGATTACAAGGTGAAGGTATGGGGAGGACAACGGTCGGTACCGCCTATGAATCAAGATTTGAAGGGTTAGAGAACTCGAAATTTCACAAGATATGTTCTCCTCCCAGAAGGACCTCAAAGGGCACAGACGAATGATGAAGAGTGGACCTCTAAAAGATCGGAGTGTGATACTGGTTGTTCTGAGTGAGGGTTAAGGTAAGGTAAGGAGTAAGTGTAGACAGATCTCAGTAGGAAGAATAATTGTACATAAGGAATAATCAAGTAGCACGCGAACTAAGAAGATCGAAGGATTTATGAACTCAGCAATTTATTTCATTTCAAAAGATTCCAAACCAAGCATTCTCAAAGAAGAAAGGTGGCCCTAAACTATACACAGATTTTATTTGGCCAAAGAAGACAACATCAAAAAGAAATCCAGTCAGTCGCGGTTGTGGAGATTCAGCAGGTTGCTGTAGGCTCGCGCACTCGGATATGGGCGTCCATTTCCATAGCGCCTCGCAGGTATCGCCATTGGGAGTTCTTCCACCGCAGGGTATTGTCCTTCTGGTCCTGCTTCCTCGGCTGGAGCTTCTTCATCGAGGTCTGATTCCAAGTGATTCTCTTCTTCTGGATTCTCTTCCATGGGATTTTCCTCCACTGGATTTTCTTCTATCGGTCCTTCCTCGGGGTCTTCCTCTATCGGGTTCTCTTCAGGGTCTTCTTCCTCTTCGTCGGAATTGCTTATCATGTCAAACTCCGGGGCGGCTTCTCCTTCGTCCTCTGAATCGTTGTTTTCGAAATCGACCTGAGGACCGTTGATCTCATCGTCAGAACTCATCAATGTGTGGTCTAAGGAAACGCATGACTGTGCATCCTCATCTAGGTGCGGCACTGCTCCAGGATGGGCCATGGCCTGAAAAGAAAGTGTCATAATTAAACAACGGAACACATCAAGAAAATAGTTAAGTGTACGAAGTATAGAAAGATTTGCGGTGGCAGGAATTGAAAAATCAAGATTAAAATGTTGTGCTAATGAATAATATGATCAAGGTAAATGACAAGAGAATGATGCATATATTACGATTCAAATTTTTATTTCATTCAACTAAGAGTTCGACGGATACAAAGGTTCAAACGAAAAGAAAAGTTTATAAGAGGATGACAACATAATACTGAAATTGGAAAACATAAAAATTCTTCTTTGATTGCTAGCCCGCTGCATCATCGTTACGCGAGTTGAATCCTGTGTTAGGTTTGCTTTATTCTCAAAGTTCGAACTACGCAATAATCATCACTTGTCAGAAGTGTGGAGAGTGGACGAGTCTTCTCCTTGTAGTTCTTTCCTTTCTGGGCAACCGTTGATGAGATGTTTGTCGGACCCGCATATCAAACATTTTCCTTGGGCGCGGCGACAATCCCTCTGAAGATGTCCTGGCCTCTTACAATATCCACAGCATGGGGTCTTCTACTGCTTCTGTCGCGGGAAAACAAATTGACGCTTCATCTTCTTCTCTTTTCCTCGTCTAACGGGGATCCCTTTATGATTGGAGACTCCCGCTGGTGCCTGATTCACCTGCCTTCTCAGTCCTTCAGCTAACAAGTCGTTCGTTCGCTCCTGGGCTTCCTTCAAACCTTGCAGTACACTCAGGATCTCAACGGTCTGATTTTGGGGAGTGGAGATAAAGGAAGAGTTGCTGGAAGACATGATCCTGAAACAATAATTTTGAGGATGATATAAGGCACAAGCTATAAGGATATAATATGGATTGGACAAAGATTCAAGAATATCAGATGTGATGAAATTTATTACAAGCGGAAAATCAACTGTGTGACTCCAAGTCACTTAAACAGAGTATGGTAGTGTAATCGTGATGTAGTTCACAATTACAACCACGAAACTTTGCCAAGTCACCCGAAACCCTAGCGAATGGATAGCAGAACACTCAATGTGAATATGGATCAAGGATATCAAGTTTATAATCTAGACTGAGGGATGTCATAGATTGTCAAGCTCTACATGGAAAACTGCAATCCCAATCGAAACAGAACCTGGCTCTGATACCAACTAAACCATGTCACGCCCCGCTTCCCAAAATACGGAATACGAGGAGTTGACAAGGCCAGCCATATTCCTACGGTCAAGGAAATGTCCTGCCGTAGTCACACTTCGGCTTCTAGTTTTTCATGGTAAACAGTAATTGATGCACAGGTAAAGAGAAATGCAGTAACTGGAACAAAATAGTAATATAAACTGACCTGATGGGAAACAAACGAATGTAACTCTGAATAGCAAGTCAAGAAGTCTGTGATGCACGTCTAGTTCTGGTCCAGGCTAAATCTTCTCCTCACACTGAGCATGCATACTCAGGTCGTCAGAGCGACACAATAGCAATATAATATATATAAAATCATGTAACAAATCTAATAGTGATCATAAGTCTATATAACAGTAGATCAGTGGCAGTATGGATATGAACATACAGTAATCAATGCAGCGAAACCGTAAAAGTAGTAGAATGATATGCCACGAATGTCAACACAGTATGTAAGGTATAACAATGCCAGTATCCCTATCAGTCTTTAAGTCTCACTGTACAGGTCACTAAGCCTATCGTCAGTCCAAGTGTGAGAGTCAACCACTCGTGAGTGTCCTCCACCCAAAGGTAGAACCCAAGGGCAAGGGACCACGGGCCCAACATGTATATCACGGTGAATATCACATACCCTGTAAATCTCCATATAGCTCCCTAAATATATAAGCCGGCATGGGACTCCCGAGATTTTGTTGAACTCACACTTAAACTACCCCACACCCCGTGGTCTACATCAAACGCCAACTATAACCCTAAATACCAATCGGTCTGTGATAAGTCTGCGCAAGAGCTGGAGGCAGGACCTCCATCAAGCACATCCCGACTAATACCTAAGATAAATGGCAGTGTCTGGTGCCTTATCTGTGACACCCGTGCAAGAGCTTCCATAAGTGTCCCATACCACTTATAGTCACACGTACACGTGTCCCACAGACGTCGACAATGCAATATAATAATAAGGTTCACTGATTGTGTACAAGTACGTATCACTTCCACTTATTTACTGATACACGAATACTGACGTACTTGCTACAATCATCACTAATACCTAACACTGGATAATGCACGTTATCACTAGATTATCAATGCAATGACATGTGTATGATATGATGCATAAACAATATATAAAGCATGTTTAGGATGTCCTGAATCAACAATCTACCACTTGCATAATTTATCATAAATCATACGGCTATAATTTAGCGAAATGATGAACAGGTAATAATTAGTATGTTCAGTTATCTATCCATCGAATTTAGTTTCATGCCAATCGGGTTCCAGGATCATTAGTTATAGCCATTTCATTTTAGGCGTTCACGGCTGGAAATCTGGTTTCAGAATCAGAAATCCGTTTCGCAACGCATTTTAATCCCAGTTGGGATCAGATTTTAGCGACGCTATAGTTTGATGAAATCTAGGATTTTCAGTAAGGTTTTCAACGCAATAGACGGATCTTCAATCGCATCTGCACGTCATGAGTTATACACTGTTTAATATTAAAATGTCAAATCTGATTCTGTTGGGACTGTTATACGTCCCGATCTTTTAAATTACAAAATAAATAACAAACGGTAACGAAACAGGATGAAACCACTTGTGTTGTCTAGCTAACAGGTTCACCTATAATAAACAGTGGAGTTCCGCAACCTACGAGTTAAGAAAATCTTGTGGTACCCAATACGGAACAGCAAACAACAATTGGAGTCGCTCTGGACTGCAGTCCGGAGTCGCACTCCAATCCAAATATCGTCACCATATAAGTACAGGAATATCTAGAAACTAGCATAGGGTTAAAGTTCGTCGAGTCGGCTTCGATTTGAGCCCTCGAGCGCATCATTCCAGTATATATATAATTTATGGTGATTTTAATAGTTTTCAGGTACAAGAAAATTCCAGTTTTACGGTTAAACTTGGGGGTAGTCCTTTTAGTCGTTAGCAGTCATATTATCCAACGAAATTCACACATTAGATTCACGGCCTTACGGGCCAGCTTATACCAGTTAGTTCCGTCAAATTAAATGATGTCGTCCTATGAGAACATGTATCGAGCAGTTACATCGTAATATTTAATAGAAAGTAAAACATAGAATGTACATACAATTATAATTTGTAATTAATAATAAGTAGCATGTAGCAAGTGGGGACTTGCCTGGACACGTCTCGGAGACGTACGGTGATGGTAACGTCACGAACGCGACACGATGATCACAAGCTTGGGCTCGGCTATAGGGTTCCGTCTCGGCAACGGCTAGGGCTCGTGACACTGGGGAGGTGATGATGCTGTGCGTCCGATGGCGAGGGATCGCAGAGGGAGGGAGATATTGAGAGAGAAGGAGCTAGAGAGAGAAGTGTTAGAGAGAGAGATGTAGAGAGAGAGAAGCAGTGAGAGAGAGTGAGAGAGAAAGAGAATTAGAGAGAAAGAGAATTAGAGAGAGAGAGAGAGAGAGAACAGAGGGTTAGAGTAAAGAGAGAGAGAAAAGAGTGGGGCAGAGGAAGAGAGAGGGGAGGTTGTAGAGAGAGAGAGAGAGAGAGAGATGAGATGCAGGGGACAGAGAAACACAGAGGGAGATTTTCAGAGAGTGAGAGAGAGAGAAGAGAGTGATCGGAGGTCGGGGCTCCGGCGAGGGGAGCGGGTGAGGGACTGAAAAGGGAAGGAGGTGCTCGGTCGACGAATAGGGGTGAACGTCGGCGACAAAGGCAGGTGAGGGTGCAGTGGGGCTCGCCGTTGTCGGGGTTGGGGGCTGAGCTTGGGTATAGTACTGTGGGTGAGATGTGTCGTGGAGTTTGGTAAGGTGGTGGTCGATGCGGTGAGTGGTGAGGGACTCAGTCGGTGGAGGAGGAAGGGAAGAGGCCTGCCGTCGTCGTCGTCGACGACGAGGGTGGTGGTGCTCGGTGTGAGGGGACAGCTGCAGTGGGTTTCGTGAGGGGTTGCGAGAGAGAGAGTAGGGGTTAGAGAGAGAGAGTGAGATGATGAGAGGGAGAAACAGAGGAAGGGAGAGAGAGAGAGATCTGAGCTGAGGAGAGGAAGAGAGAGAGAGAACTGAGAGAGATGATGTAGGCGACGGCGGTGATTGAACGGCGATGAGGCGGGGGGGTCGGCTCGGGTGTCGACGAGATGCGATGGCCCGCCGGCGAGAGGGTGCAGGGGGTGGAGCTTGGCTGTGGGTTTAAGGGTGCTGGGTGATGGTGGCAGAGAAGAGAGAGGGAAGGTGGTGAGGAGACGAGGGCGGTGATGATGGGAGGAGGTGGTCGGAGGTGACGGCGGCGACGTGCTCGCGAGGTCGGGATGTGGGTTCCTCGAGCGTTTATATTCTGCAGAGAGAAGAGTAGGAGTGGAGACGAGGATGAGAGGGGAAGAGAGGAGTGCCGTTGAGGGAGTGGGTCGTGGGGGAAAACGCGCGCGTCGTGGGTGTAACGTCGCGAGAGCGGGGGCAACGGCGGAGGCGAGGAGCGCGGCGGAGGAAACGCGCGCGGGAGATGAGGGACTAGCCGTTGGGAAGAAGAACAGGAGCAGGCCAAGTATTGGGCTTGGGAAAAATAGATTAGGAATTCATTTTAAAAAATGTGTGGGCTGAGTGGGGAACGGGCCGGGGTTTAAAGGAAAATTTAAATGGAAAAATTAAAGGAAGTGGGCCGGCTCGGTGGGCTTAGAAAAATAAGGGAAAAATCAAATGGAAAAAGAATTAGAGAAAAAGAGGGCCGGGCCGGGGAAAACAAAGGGTTTATTAAGGGAAAAATTTAAGTGGGTTGAGGAAGTAATTGGGTTTTAAAAGTTAAGTTTAATTAATTAAAAGGAATGGGTTTGGATTTTCATTGATAAAAGAATAAATGGGGTTTAAAAATAGATAAAATTAATAATAAAATACATAAACTTATAAATAAAAAATAGATAGAATTCTAGAGTAACAAATCACAGGTTTTAGTATAAGAAGGGGCTGGGTATTACAGATCGTGAGGCGGGGGCCGCCTCCATGGAGGAGGAGGCAGATGTGGCCCCTGGCTCCTCGTGCTGGGTGAGGCATGAGGATGAGCTCGCCAATGCTCGGGCTCGCTTCCACATCCCCTCACGCTGCACGCTCCGACTGGCCAAGGAGGGAGAGAGGGTAGATCAAGTACGGGGCAGGGAAATCGCCCTGTATTTGGAAGCTTTTTTGGGCGGAATGCGCCTGTCCTTCTCTCCCGAGGTCGTTGCTGCGCTGAACTTCTTCGGTTTGGCCCCCGGCCAGTTAGTGCCGAACTCATGGAGGATCCTCCTCGGGTTCTTGATCCGCCTGAAATTACAGACGGTTCCCTTCAGCCTTTCCCTTCTCGATTCTTCTCTCGTCTTCAAGAGTCACCCTGGTTGCCCCTACGGATATTAAAATCCGTAGGGGAAGATTTATGTTGGCCCTACGGATTAATCCGTAGGGAAAGATTTATGTTGGCCCTACGGATTAATCCGTAGGGCTATAAGGTTGCCCCTACAGGCCAAGACGTTCAAGAATAAAAATATTAATTCTTAATTTGGTGTTTGCCCCTACGGAGCTGCAAACCAAGGACCTACGGACAAATCCGTAGGGGCAACTAAATAGCGATTTAATAAAAGCACATATCGATCGCCTACGCCCGTTATCTCTTTCTTCCTCTCTCGATCGCGCGCGAAACAAAATCCCCAAATCGCCACCGCCGTTCTCGTCGTCGCTACCGCCGTTCTCGTCGTAGCCGCCGCCGTTCTCGTCGTCGCCACCGCCGTTCAGGTTAGTAAATCTTCAACTAAATTAAAGAAAATTTTGATTATTTAGGGCTAGGGTTCATGGCTGGGTCTGGGGTTGCGGTTGGAGTTGGGGTTCGGCAGGGGTTGCGGTCGGGGTTGGGGTTGGGGTTAGGGTTAGGGTTGGGGTTGGGGTTCGGCTGCGGCTGCGGCTGGGGCTGGGGCTGGGGTTAAGGTTTGGCTTAGGGTTGGGGTTGGGGTTTAGCTGGGGCTGGGGTTAGGGTTAGGTTGGGGCGGGGCTGGGCTGGGGCTGGGGCTGGGGCTAGGGTTAGGTTGGGGTTGGGTATCGATGTATATACATGTATCATATCATGAATGATTCATTTTCATTAAATGTGGTAAAATTAAGTGTATAAAATCATGCCATATAAATAGATTGTGTTCGTGAATGGCGATCTAGTTAGGCGAACCAAAGTGTTGCATTGATGAAAGTTTACCGTAGAGGAAATTACGGCTAGCTCTATGCATTTAACCTGAATATATCCAGTAATTACTAGCATGTATAGAAAAGTTGGTTTAATTTATGAAAAAATGGGGAGACAACATGCATGTATGCATATAGGTAACATCTGCCAATATGCCATATCCAGACCGCAATCTATTTTTGCCTATTGGCTAATATGAAAATATCGGCCCGCGTATATGACATAATCAAAGTTGTTAAATCTTGATACGGTTTGTTTTTCTTTTTTTTATTTATCATATCGTGTATCGTATCTGTTTCATATCGAAAGAAACAAAATTTTCTGTTACAATAACGAAATAATTATATGTAGAACCAATTACAATTTTAAAAATGATCAAATTAACAACATAAAGCAATGTACAAGTTAAAGCAAATTTCGATTTTTGGTTGATGAATGCTATTGCAATGTAGGATGATCAATTCTATCAATCTTGATCTCAATGGTTTAAAATCATGTTACACATACAACACGAATGCATAACAAACGCATAATTAGAGAGCGATTCGAGATGTTCAGGTTAAAACCAATATATGGTACTCGATGATAATATGAAACCTTCATATTTCCATCGATACTCATATATGAAACTAAAAGCGCCACTTAGTCCCCGTCTATCGGTTAACATACGTGCGATGCTCGTCGTGACCTAGAACTATACGAAGGTTGTTAAATATCGGACAGTATAGCTCGATACTAACAACCGTCGTATAGTCTACGCGACGAGAAAATTCAATCGTATGGTAACCCATAGATTTGTCCCGTGTGGACAAGTTAAGAATGTATAAAGCAAACGCCTTCATTCACTTGTGTTTTCATCCGTTTCGAGATATTTCGTCGGTACCTTTCCGCTGGTTCTCCGTGTACAAAGATAGATTAGATGTTCATTTCAACGTTGTTTCACAGCTTTGAAATGATTATCTATTATATTACAGTGTACTCGGAGAACAGCGGGGAGGTGCTGCCGAAATTTACTCGAAACGGTTGAAAACACAAGTGATGGGTGTTCGCTCTATACATTCTTAATGGGATAGAAGCCTACCCCCGACAGCCGGAACACACACATACAACAAGAATACACAACAAACGCAAAATTAGAGAGCTATTCTAGATGTTCGGGTTAAAACCACTATATGATAATATGAAACCTTCATATTCCCATCGATACTCATATATGAAACTAAAAGCGCCACTTAGTCCCCGTCTATCGGTTAACATACGTGCGATACTCGTCGTGACCTAGAACTATACGAAGGTTGTTAAATATCGGACAGTATAGCTCGATACTAACAACCGTCGTATAGTCTACGCGACAAGAAAATTCAATCGTATGGTAACCCATAAATTTGTCCCGTGTGGACAAGTTAAGAATGTATAAACCAAACGCCTTCATTCACTTGTGTTTTCATCCGTTTCGAGATATTTCGTCGGTACCTTTCCGCTGGTTCTCCGTGTACAAAGATAGATTAGATGTTTATTTCAACGTTGTTTCACAGCTTTGAAATGATTATCTATTCTATTACAGTGTACTCGGAGAACAGCGGGGAGGTGCTGCCGAAATTTACTCGAAACGGTTGAAACCACAAGTGATGGGTGTTCGCTCTATACATTCTTAATAGGATAGAAGCCTACCCCCGACAGCCGAAACACACACATACAACAAGAATACACAACATACGCATAATTAGAGAGCGATTCGAGATGTTCGGGTTAAAACCAATATATGATAATATGATCCTTCATATTCCCATCGATACTCATATATGAAACTAAAAGCGCCACTTAGTCCCCGTCTATCGGTTAACATACGTGCGATGCTCGTCGTGACCTAGAACTATACGAAGGTTGAACTATACGAAGGTTATTAAATATCGGACAGTATAGCTCGATACTAACAACCGTCGTATAGTCTACGCGACGAGAAAATTCAATCGTATGGTAACCCATAGATTTGTCCCGTGTGGACAAGTTAAGAATATATAAAGCAAACGCCTTCATTCACTTGTGTTTTCATCCGTTTCGAGATATTTCGTCGGTACCTTTCCGCTGGTTCTCCATGTACAAAGATAGATTAGATGTTCATTTCAACGTTGTTTCACAGCTTTGAAATGATTATCTATTCTATTACAGTGTACTCGGAGAACAGCGGGGAGGTGCTGCCGAAATTTACTCGAAACGGGTAAAAGCACAAGTGATGGGTGTTTGCTCTATACATTCTTAATGGGATAGAAGCCTATCTCCGACATCCGGAACACACACATACAACAAGAATACATAACAAACGCATAATTAGAGAGCGATTCGAGATGTTCAGGTTAAAACCAATATATGATGATATGAAACCTTCATATTCTCATCGATACTCATATATGAAACTAAAAGCGCTACTTAGTCCCCGTCTATCGGTTAACATACGTGCGATAATTTATTCTTTTCAACGACAAACGCACACACAAAGTATATACACGGATTTTCTCCTTTGTCGGTAACTATCCCGTTCTTATATTTCTCAATATAGTCAGCATAACCTACAATTTATATGTTATACAGTCTAACATGGCCCATGAGTACGTCAGAGTTAATGACTGGATGTATGTGGATTGGAAACAACGTATGCAACCTAAGTTTGTCGCTGGAGTTGCTGCTTTCCTTGAATTTGCACGCGCACATAATAAGATCATAATAGAGAAGATTCTCTATCCGTGCGATAGATGTGACAATAAGTGCTGGCAGAAGGTAGAATTGGCAGAGCTTCATATTGTAAAATATGGATTTACTAGACTTTATACAACTTGGAAATATCACAGGGAAGGAGAAGAATGCAGTACTGCGGCAGAAGAAGAAGGAGAACACGATAATGCGGCAGGAGAAGAAGAAGAATTCGGTAATGCGGCAGGAGACGGAAATTTATTTCCATCAGAAGAAATGAAGGATATGGTAGAGGCTGCCTTAGGTGAATCTATTCGTACCGAAGATGACATTCCTTCCGGTCAAGGACCGCGTGCGGATAAATATGAAAATTTCATGAATGATGCTAGGAAACCAATTTATGAGAATGCGAAGTATTCCACCCTCTCATGGTTCGTCCAACTTTTCCAGATTAAGTGCCTAAATGGATGGAGCAACAAGTCATTCACAATGCTTCTTTCGTTCTTGAAAGATTCTATGCCTCCGGGAAATAATGTGCCCGACAGCTGGTACGAAGCCCAGAAGATGATGTCTGATTTGGGTCTAAAGTGAGAGAAGATTCAAGCATGTTCTAAAAATTGCGTGTTGTACCGGAAAGAGAATTCAGATTTGAAAGAGTGTCCAACATGCGGAGAGGCCAGGTATAAGCCGAAAGATTCTGATAAGAAACCTGATATACCTGTGAAGATAGCACGATACTTTCCCATAACACAGAGGCTACAGAGGCTATTCAGGTGCAAGAAAACAGCCGAGGCAATGATTTGCCATCACCGTGCTCCTCCAAGCGAAGATGGAAAAATGTGCCATCCAAGAGATTCACCGGCATGGAAGGATTTCGATAGGAGGCACGCAATATTCAGTAGCGATCCTCGCAATGTCCGGCTCGGACTGGCTACTGATGGCTTCTGCCCATTCAACTATATGGCTGGAAGTCACAGCACCTGGCCGTTGTAATGATAATTTATAATCTGTCGTCTTGGTTGGCTATGGACCAATCATACTTTATGATGCCTCTTCTTATCGACGGACCAAACTCACCGGGGAACAATATCGACGTCTATCTCCGACCTCTGATCGAGAAGTTGAAATCTTTGTTCATTGATGGTGTAGAGACATATGATTCAAACTCAATACAACCTTCATACTGCGTGCGGCTTTAATGTGGACAATTAATGACTTTCCTGCGTATGGAATGCTATCAGGTTGGTCCGTACATGGTCACAAAGCATGTCCTCATTGCCATGAACATACAACATCAAAATTCTTGAATTTTAGCAGGAAGGTTTGTTATTGCGGCCATCGACGTTTCCTGCCTCCAGACCACCCCTATAGGTTAGACACGGTTCACTTTGATGGTCATCAGGAGCTTCTTGGACCTCTATCCCTATTGTCCGGAGAGGACGTGACTGCTAAATGGGATGGTTACAATAACGTGACCTTCGGGATGGATCCGACGAAACAGGTCAAACCACAATATTGGAACAAGTTAAGCATTTTCTTCGAGCTTCCGTACTGGTCTACAAATTTAGTGCGTCATTGTCTGGACGTCATGCATATAGAGAAGGGAGTATCAGAGCACATACTTAACTTGCTTCTTTGTAAAGACGGGAAATCGAAAGACAACATGAATGCTCGGATGGATCTACAAGAGTGGGGAATAAGAATGAATTGCACCCTAGACCGGTAGCGGGTAAACCGGGCAAGTTTGTACTTCCCAATGCCGCTTATCATATGTCACAACCGGAGAAGAAAAGATTCCTGCAGGTGTTGCATGATTTGAAAGTCCCCACAGGTTTCTCAGGATCATTCAGCAAGAAAATAAAAATTGTGAAGGGCAAGATCGATGGGCTGAAAAGTCATGATCACCATATTATCATGGAGCACCTTCTTCCATTAGCCCTCAGGACTTCTCTCTCCGACTCGGTTGGTCTAGTAATCAACGACCTATGTTGTTTTTTCAGGGAGTTGTGTGCTAAAACACTGGAGGTTGCGACGCTGGATAAACTAGAAAATTCTATTGCGTTGATACTTTGCAAGTTTGAGCGTATTTTCCCACCGTCATTCTTCGATATCATAATACACTTGACGGTTCATCTTGCAACTGAGGCGAAGTTAGCCGGACCGGTACAATATCGATGGATGTATCTCGTCGAGAGGTACGTGTAATTTTTCGTTTCGCGCAATTTATAAATTTATTGTTGTCCAGTATGCCCGTATTTATTTATTCAACATATTCTTATTAGGCACCTCTACACTCTTAAGAAGTATATACGCAATAAAAATCGACCAGAGGGTTCTATCATGCAAGGTTATCTTCTTGATGAAGCAACCACATTTTGTTTCCGCTATCTGGACGAGAACATTGAGACAAGGCATAACCGACCACGAAGAATTCAAGACGGGCCATATGGTAAAGCCGAGTATAAGAGGGTAGATACTATGTTTATCAACAAGATATACCGGTTTATCTTGCTTAATTGCGCATCTTGAACAAATTAGAGAGTAAGTTTTTTTGAATTAATTGTTATATCTGTGTTTGTATGTGTATGAAATGATATAATATTAATGTCATAATTATTTTTCGAAAACAGAATTCATTTTAACGAGGTACGTAAGGGGCATCCTGATTGGAACGAAGAACGTTTGGAAAAATACCATCAGGATAATTTTTGTAATTGGGTCACAGATCATGTAAGTTATTCGAATAACATTTTATTGCTATCAGTTTTAATCTAAACTTGTATCGTTATGTATTTTTCGTAAAATTTGTTTTGTTAGATCCACGATCCGAACTTGTCTGCATCATTTGAGAGTGATTCAAGATGTTTAGCTCAATTTCCTAGTATGAAGGTTGCATATTACAAAGAATTTGGTGTCCTTGGATACAAATTCGAAGTTAAGGACATAGAAACATCTAGAACCACTCAGAATAGTGGGATTGCGACGGTAGGATCGGACGGTGTGATTTACTATGGGTACTTAAATTGTATACCCGGCATCCACTATCCCGGACGATCAGAACCCTTTTATATATTCCAGTGTACTTGGTACGATCCGCGAACCGATACGGACAGGTGGAGAAGCAATCTTGGGACTTGGAAAGATGAATATGGATTGACCAGTGTGAACACACTTCGATTTTACGGTCAGGACGATCCGTTTATCTTTCCGAACCAAGCGTTCTAAGTATACTACTCACAGTTTTTGAAGCATCCGGGATGGAGTGTTGTATGCCGATGGAAACCCAGAGATATGTACGATGTCCCAGAATTCGAGGACAGCGATGAGGACGAAGAAGAAAGAAGGCTTAAAGTGCTCCGACCGTCTGTTTCGAAGGACGGATTGTCTTCGACCGATCATGAAGTTACGTGGGTTAGAAATGACATCGACGATGAAATCCAAGTAGATATGTATAATGCGCCCACGAAACGAAAAAGGTTATCAGTAATGTTATATTATTACTTCACATTTTACGCTCTATACATATATAGTCAATACTTTTAATGATTGTCTAGTGCGTCCATGAACCGTTTATCTAGATTTGATGACGATGTCGGGAGCAGCGAGGGACGGCAGGAGCTCCAGCCGCGGCAGAGGCAGAGGCAGAGGCAGAGTGGTTCTGCCGCCCGGAAAGCTCCGTAGGGAGCTTCAGAGGGCCGGTCTTGCACCCAGATCGGAGACCCCTTCGGATGCCTCCTTCCATGTGGATTTTGCCACACCTCCAGGTATACTGCACGCATATCCATTTTGAATGTAATATTACATATATTCATGCATGTTTATGTCAAAATTACTTATATTGTCAATATTTGATTGTCTAGTTGTTGGTGATGCGTCCACATCTGGGACAGAGGCCACTCCCGCTCCTTCAGGTATGTTTATATATCATATAGTGCATGTATATTGATTTAGAATGTTATATCATAAATACACACATTCCTTTTGCTCTTACTTAGCAATTTTTATTATTGTCTAGCTGTAGGTGGTGACACCACTATACCTGCGGGTATGTTTATATATCCTATAGTGCATGCATATTGATTTATAACGTTATATTATTGATCTACACATTCTTTTTGCGATTACTTATATAATCTATTTTTAATTGTTTAATTATAGGTGGTGCGTCCACATCTTCCGCAGAGGCCACTCCTGCCGCTTCCATACCCTCCGCATCGTCTGCAGGTTAGTATGAATAAATTTAAAATATTTATTCATTTTACATATGCTCTATAGAATAAATATGAACTTCATGGAAATTTAGCGTCGATGTTTATTTTCTAGTTGGAGGGGATGCGTCCGCATCCGGGACCCCGGTTGTTCCTCACCGGAGGAACTATCGTCCCGCTCGTGCTGCTGCCCGGGCCCAGGCTCGTGCGATAGTCACCAGAGGTATATATCACACTTGAATTTTTGTTTAACCTTGATTTCTTGATACAACTTTGTCTTAATATTGATTGTCTTGATATTTCGTGCAGACGCAGGGCCTCCCCATCCCCAGAGGGGGACTCGAGGCCTGAATCAGTCCCATAGGCTGAGGCCTGACAGAGCTAGGGGGGAGGCAGCATTCCCCCTTTTTTTTACCGTTGAATATCGCTATACCGGTCCTCATGCCGAGAGGTTCGGCCGGTATATGGGGGACGAGAGCCGGCTCGTGAAGAACTATCCACTTCACGTTGAGTGGGGCGAGCCGTACCAGCGCTCATTCGCCCTCTTCTTTGATCAGGCTCGGATACGTATTAATATATATTTTCAGTTGATATATCCGCTTATCATATTTATTATTAACACTTGCAATCTAATAACAATGTTTTTTTTTGTATTTTCAGTTGGATTACGATTTTCAGCCTGTAGCCGACCCTGATCATCCGGGGAGGGTGCTCGACCTTCATGCTCTGTACAATGGCCTGATGAAGAACATGCAGGCCAAGGTCCGATACAACAGGAATGAGCTGAAGGCCGACTGCTACTCCCTGTGGATGGCGACCCCCGAAGCAAAGAGAGCGGCCCTCCTATCTACTCCGGCGTTTGCGAGAGTCGACGTAGAGACATGGCCTCTATTGTGCGAATATTTTGACTCCCAGCGCAAACAGGTATGTATTTTAAATGTAATTCATTATTTAGGATATAATTTATTTTATGTGTTCCTTAATTAGAAAACTAAATGTTAATGCGTTGTGCAGAAACAGTCCGCTCAGATACAGAGAACAGGAAGTCGGCGAAGAGGTGTCGCCCTACTTACACAGGTGGCTCGAGGAACATTACTCGAGCCATGGAGTTATCGGTAAATTACAATAGACCGACCTTTGTGATATTCTGCAATATTAAGAGTTATTTTCTAATATTTCTAATATTAAGAGTTACTTTCTAATATTGCAGACATCTCGGACCGTGGCGTCAGGTGGTACACCGAGCGTGCTGTCCGCATATCTTGCCGTCCACGGCACCTCGACAGATCCCGCCACGGGCGAGCTTCGATATCCCGACGTCGCTACCCAGGAGTATTGCGTAAGTGTTAATATTTTTTCTACCCAAATTTGAAATTTTAGTTTTGGAAGGTTCAAGTTTAAATTTTCTACTTATACTTTACTGCTTAATGTGGGTGTTGGAGCGGGTGGTTGAGCAGGCCGAGGCCTCGGGGATCGATTTTACCGGACAGAGCGATCCGAGGCTGCTGACCCCAGTTCTGAACGCCGCACACGGAGGGCACCACGGAGGTTGGGAGAGAGGACGGGGACTGGGCCCTAGCAGGGCCCATATGAGGTTGGACTCCACCCCGGCGGTTACTTCCTCCGTCTCCAGTGACCGACGTGTCCATCAGGAACTGGAGAGCTTGAGGGCCACCGTTCAGGAGTTGAAGGAGATGCTGGTATGTATACTACTTTATAGTAAAATATCATGTCATATTATATAGATATCAACATATCCATAATTAGTACGTAGCTTGAGCTTATTTGGTTTTAGACTTAAGTTTGATTAATCATACATACATATGTAATTAAAATAAACAACGGTTTTCCAAACTAGATATCCAAACGGGGTTTCGAAATAACTTAATAATGATACGAATTCGAATAATACATAGTTCTTACATGCTTCTTACACACGTTAGGTCCAGACGCGACATGGTACATCGACCGAGCCTCCATATGCATCTTCTTCGGCTGCGGCTCCGCAAGCTACTACATCGGCTGCGGTTCCGCAGACAGCTCCTATAGCTCCACCGCCCGCTCAGACTCCCGCAGCCGCGGCTCCGCAAGAGACTACCTCGACGGCGGCTGCGCAGACCACATCGCCAGCTCCACAGGCCGCTCAGACTCCCGCTCGCGCCGAATTGCAGAGTTTATTGACCGAGGAGCAGGCGAGCGTTATTCTATCGTTATTCAGAGGTGGAGCTGGACCGAGCTAGGGTAGCTTTTTGGTTCTTATTTTTTGAAACATGTATTTATTTATATCATTCACATTGTACTACATTTTGAAACGATATTGATATTGGTTTATATTTATATCATATTCAGTTTTTGGGTTTCTTTTGTATATTATATGCGTGAAATGTGATTATGAATACTGCGATATATGTTGTGTGATGATTAATTTTATATTTTATTGTTATATATATTATTATGCACAGGGCGGGAAAAAATCAGGCAGCCCCTTTTAAAAAAAATACAGATAATTTGTACCTACCGATTAATCCGTAGGTACACATGTTGCCCCTACGGCTATATCCGTAGGGGCAAAATAACAGCAGTAACTGATATTTCCCCCCTGATCTCAGTACCAGGGGGTTGGGAGTGCCCCTACGGACATATCCGTAGGGGCCATTGCGTCGCCCCTACGGACGTATCCGTAGGGGCAACATATCAGGATTTCTGATATTTTGCCCCTACGGATAAGTACCTACGCAGGTATCCGTAGGGGATAGTAGGTGGCCCTACGGCTATGTCCGTAGGTACAGTTAATATATTTAAAAAAACCGTAAATAATATAAATTTTTTACCCTACGGCCTACTCCGTAGGTGAAACAGGACCTACACATAAATCCGTAGGGGCAAGATTTTGCCCGCAGGGGCAAGTTCATGGCTTCAACTTGCACCTGCGGCCTTTGCACCTACGGGGTCTTTTTTCGCCCCTACGCACATCTCCGTAGGGGCAGTGGGTTGCCCCTACCGATAAATCCGTAGGGGCAACCCTTATTTGTAGTAGTGTTACTTGACCCCTCTGTGATGGGGGTTTATATAGCGGTAGCGGCACGCAGCGGCAGGCGCGAAAATCTCGCCAGCGGTTACGCCCCCGACGTCACGCCCGCGTAGAGAGCGGATCACCTATTAATGGGGATCGCGATGGCGTGGAACGTGGGATGCTGCTGGCGTAGAATCCGCGCATGATGAGATTCGCGGAGCGGCGGTTACGCCTGTGAGTGGTGGAGTTGGTCGGAGGGCCGGGGAAGACGACCTCGGCAGGGAGCTCGGGGACTAGCGGGGAGGCCGAGGAGTCTTGGTCCTGTGGCAGCTCGGGGTGAGCTGAGGGGCCGAGGAGGCTAATTTGCAGGGGGCCCCGAGGAGGACCAGCTTGTGCTTGCAGGTCGGGCACAGGGTGGCCTGGTCGGCCCACGTGGGCCCTTTCTTCTGAGTCATGGGACATGCCATCTGCCACGTGTCCTGATCTTGGAGATCGCCAATATTGAGCATCATCATTAGCCCCCCACTCTTGTCCCGATCAGCTAGCGGGTCGGATCAGGAGTAGACTTCCAGGTCTCCCGAGGTAAGCTCCTTTCTAGGGCTTTGTCGGGACGAGTCCTCGGGCCGTCGGTTGTCTTTTCTTCTAGCGAATCAAGGCGAGATCTCTGCATTTAAAGAAGGTGCGCCGGTTCATGCACTCTGCAACTGAAGCGACGGTCCACGTGTCAAGCGTCGATTGGCTAATGCGACGTATGCAGGCCTGCGGCGTCTGATGGGACGCGGTCCAGCACAGGACTGACACGTGGAGAGATCGGAGCCGCTGGGCGCGAGGAGCCATTTCGGCGGGAGATGACGGGTGCCGTTGGATGAGGCCGTATGCAGCAATAAACATGGGTGGGGCCCACTCTAGGGCCCGCTCTCCTTCATATTTCCCTCTCTCAAGTCTTGGTTGCTCGGCGCTCGTCTCCTTTCTCCCGCTTTCAGCCCCTGAAGATTCTCTTTTCCAAGGTTAGATTTCTTTCTCTGTAGAATCAGTAGACGTTGTAGGAGTAGGTTCTAGGGTCCCTTTAGTTGTGTCTGAGTCTCCTCGGGGAGCAGGGGTTGGATCCTCTCCCCGAGATCGTGAGGCGGGGGCCGCCTCCATGGAGGAGGCGGCGGATGTGGCCCCTGGCTCCTCGTGCTGGGTGAGGCATGAGGACGAGCTCGCCAATGCTCGGGCTCGCTTCCACATCCCCTCACGCTGCACGCTCCGACTGGCCAAGGAGGGAGAGAGGGCAGATCAAGTACGAGGCAGGGAAATCGCCCTGTATTTGGAAGGTTTTTTGGGCGGAATGCGCCTGCCCTTCTCTCCCGAGGTCGTTGCTGCGCTGAACTTCTTCGGTTTGGCCCCCGGCCAGTTAGTGCCGAACTCGTGGAGGATCCTCCTCGGGTTCTTGATCCGCCTGAAGTTACAGGCGGTTCCCTTCAGCCTTTCCCTTCTCGATTCTTCTCTCGTCTTCAAGAGTCACCCTGGTGGTCGAGCGGGCAACCCGAGATGGGTTTATCTCACTTTTAGGAAGCGGCCGGGGTGCGCTGCCGGGACCGGGGTCGTGGCCTTGCCTTTTTCTATTCATGATTGGAAAAAGAAATTTTTCTTCGTTTCCTCTCCCGAGGGCGAGGACTGGCCCGTGCCTACCAAGTGGTCGAGGGAGAAATGTCTGCTGGGGAACTAGTCCGATGACCCCACCGCGGTGAAAGTGGCGTCGTAGGAGCCCATCTCCCGACCTGACGTGCTGCTGTCTGAGAGGGTCTTGAGCTGGGCCGGGCTTAGCCCCGTCGAGTTCGTCGGTAAGTTAGGCTTGCTTTTTGGCTTATGTTTTGCTCGTGTCGCTGATTTGTTGGGTATTTGTTTCTGTAACACCCGAGCCCAATAATGCTATTTATATTACTAGTTGAGGGTTATATATTACTCATTCCAATTTTCCTGATTTTCTGGTGTTTATTGCTAAATTTTACCCGGTTAAGTCATTTTGGCACATAACAAATTTTAACTCCGAAAATAAAATTTAAGATGTCCATGTTAGCCTACTCGTCGCCACTAGTCGCGTGGTAGCGTCCGCGTGTCGAGATTCCGTTCCGTTTGGCTAAACGGGCCAGTTTGGGCGACTACGCGCGCGTGCAAGTGTCCGACTTGGGGGCATGCATTTTAATCTCTAAACACCTATTTTCAAAGTTTGGAACCCACTTAAAATCCTATAATTTGAATTTGGAACGTTTGGGCGCAACCCGGGCGCGATTTGGAAATGTTTCATTTCGCGCCAAAAAGGGCCCGTTTCAATTTAATATATTTAAACTAAATTATACGAATATTAATCCTTAACAGTAAATCCATTCAAAATCCCTATTCTAATATTTTCCCTATCTCCCTCCAGCCAATCACGAGCTCCTATTTGAGCTCGTGGGCCCCACCTCCCATTTCCCTATCTCTCTCTCTCTCTTCCCTCAATCTCTCTCTCTATCTCACCAATCTCCCTTTCTCTCTCTAATCCCTCTCTCTCTCTTCCTCTTTATATACGAAAACATGCAACAGCCGCCTCCCTCAACCCTCGTCTCCCATCACGAACCCACAAACCCTAACCCTAGCCTCGTTCTCGCGCAGCCACCGTCGCCACCGCGACCTCGCCGTCGCCGCCAGCAACGCCTCCTCGACCGCCGCACCTTCCTCCTCCTGTTCTCCCGACGATTCCCGCGCCTGCAACCCATTCCCGACCTCGCCTCCACCCTCGCAGACCTCGCCGTCGGCGTCGCCTCTCACCGTCGACGCCTCACACGACTCCCTTTCACCCTACTCGACCCGACCTCGTCATCGTTTCCCTCCTCCCCTCGCCGGAACAGCAAACCCGAGCCTTCATCCATTGCCTACCCGCTGTTCACCGGAGAACGCACCGGCGACCTCATCGACACCACCTCCGACCACCTCCTTCTCTCCCTCGACCACCAGAGCCGACCACACCCTTCCCCACTCACCGCAGCACCCCTTTCCAGCGACCCCGAGCCCTTTCAGCCGTTCCAGCACCCTCGCCGCACCTCCTGTTCACCGCCGGTGGGTCCATCGCCGTCGGGCCCGTCATAGTTACCCCTGTTTCTCCTCTGTAAGCATCACTTTACTTCCTTTGGTGCAAAATCCCGTTGATCTTGTATGTTTATCTTATTGCTAACTTGTTGCCGATAACTTTTGCCGGAATCCGACCGTGCCGTTTGACGAACCCGACGCTGTAGCGAAGTCCCCTGGTCCGTGTGATCCCGTTGATCTCTGTTGGGACTCGATCCGTGGCCCGTGCTTCCATATCGCGTTTTCCGCCGACATCGCATCCGTGTTCCAGTTGGCAGACCGTCGAGGCAAGTATCTGAATACTTGCTTGAACATGCTAGCGTGCGAGATCTAGTCTTGCCACGCAATTGAATTCATACTAATTAATAAAACAACTTAATGATGGAATTGGATATCATATTATTGCAGCTATCTTAACCTGGAATCGTTACAACGGTTCCTCGTAATTAATCAACCCGCATCAACCCGTATTTCAACTAAATAGAACGACTGAATCTTATCTGCTTAAACAGTTAAATCATTCATGAGACAATTATTATATTTAGTATAATTTCATGTAGTTCCTTAATTTATAATTGTGGATATTGCTTCACCTTGTGGCGATTGCACCCTAAGATGATTGAACCTGTTAATAAGAGAATACAAACATCACTGTGGTTATATGG
Organism: Agapanthus africanus; assembly: GCA_030015575.1. Lineage (NCBI taxonomy): Eukaryota > Viridiplantae > Streptophyta > Magnoliopsida > Asparagales > Amaryllidaceae > Agapanthus > Agapanthus africanus. Next base: position 422,091,603 of record CM057351.1, read on the forward strand.
AATATTGTGGTTAATTACTGTTTCCTGCTGCTGTTCATTATTGATTGTATACCTGTTGTGAGCATACACCCGATTGCATTACATATTGACCGATCTTGATACACCTGACACATGAACGATACACCGGACATGACACCCTGTACATATCGACTCAACCTGTTGAAAAGTAACCTGACCTGTTACCTGATTTCATGCCTAATGCCGACAAACCCGACCATCCTTGCTGTCTATCCAGACAGACCTACTCTTACCGGATATTGTGTTGGCATTAGTCCTTGACAACTGAATACCTGACTTGATATACATAGCTTGGGGGTATGGGGAAATCAAAGGTGAAACCGACTTGTAACTCAACAGTTCGATACTTGTTCTGATCAGTCTTACGGGCTTGGCCAGCTCCGGAGTGATGATGCTGACATCACTCATCTATCCTACTACCTTTTACTGCTTAGCGGCACGTCTCGGATTCAGCCCCGAGGATCATGACCGTGGTCCCGGGCACGCACGGGATACTATTGAGTTACATCGACGATTCATCAATTGGTTTCAAAGACTATAGAGTAGAAAACCTAATAGGACAGTTTAGTCACCACTGCACATTACCCTGCTTGTTATTTCTTATTACTGCTTATTCATGTTTATACTTGCATTGCTCATTACCATGTTTATGCTATATACTTGATATCATGACGCGCTGACGTCTGGGTTTTGCATGGCCCAGATTCCGTTCCACTGTCGACGACTGAGCAGGAGTACTTCAGCCAGCAGGCTGAACAGTGAGTCCTTAGGTTTTAGTTTATTTAATTCTTTTCATTTCCAGATGTGAGCCCGCATTATGGGACGTACTGTTTATTCATTGTATTGGATCATTAGCTTCCGCACTTATTGTTTATTGATTCTTGTTATTATGGATTTGGACATGTATTAGATTAGTTTTATCTTGTTCTTAATATCCTTACAACCGTAATGTGACTGTGGATGGATACTTCCTACCCACAGGTAGCATGGTTGGCTATGTCACGTGCCCAATCCTGCGTACTCTGGGAAGCGGGGCGTGACAGTTTCGTGCAGGATCCATGGACTTCGCCTCGCTCAAAGCTTCTATGCGCCAGCCGAGGCAGGCTACGAAGGCTGGGGGCGCCAGTTCTTCTCGCGCGAAGCCCGCCCTTGCTCCTACTGCTCTGGTGGCGGTGTCCCACGAATGCTCGGGGGCAGATCCCGTCCCGGGTCCCAGCAGACTATCCGGCCGGAAGCGGGCCCTGATTCAGGAGGACCCGGCCTCGGAAGAGGAGATCGGCTCTCCCTCGGAGATGCTCAAGAGGAGCTCCCGGAGACCCTCTCGGGGACGGTCCTCACCGACCATGTTGGAGGAAGGGGGCCTCCGGTTCGCGGTGCCATCGGGGCTGTCCGTTGCGGATAGCCTCCTGCATTAAATAGAGACCTCGGCCGGGGGTAGAGTTCCCTGGGGGACCTTCGGGGCTCAGCTGGCGTCCATCGCCTAGGAGTCCGTGCAGGTAAATTTTCTGGTTTATTGTGAGATTCAGTGCCTCCTTCATCTTCCTGATCTTTTCCATGTCTCCCAGGGCCTCTAGCACGTAGCCCTTGCCCTGCACATGGAAGCTGAGGTGGTAGCCTCGGCACTGGAAGCTGCGGGTCGGCTCGCCTCGCTGCAACAGAGCTCCAGGCGGGAGCTGGAGGCGATGTCGGCGAGGGTTGCTGCCTTGGAAGGCGAGGTGGAGCCCGGGAAACGGGAGGTAGCCCGGCACCGCGAGGCCGTCGTGATTGTCGAGGTCAAGCTCAAAGATGCCCAGGTGCTCGCCGGCAACCTGAAGAGGATGGTGAAGACCCTCCGAAAGGAGCTGGGGGCGGCGACCGAGGCGGCCAAGTCGGCTGAATCGAGGGCGGTGGAGGGCTATAAGAAGTTGAAGGACTTTTATGACGACTTGGCCGTGGCCACGACCCGTATTTGGCACGACACCCTCGATGTCGTCAAGGCCTGGATGCCGGAGTTCGCCGACGCAGATCTCCGGGCCGAGTTCCCCCTCGTGGACGCCGAGGGGCAGGGGGAGGAGGTTCCTGGCGAGGAAGCAGCCGAGAACCCCGCGCGTCACGTGGTGGAGGTCGAGGACCTCGAGGTCGTACCTGGCCACGAGGTGTAGAGCCCCCGTTTTCCTCCATTTATTTTGTTTTTTGAATTTTGTAAGGCCGGGGAGCCCCAAAAAATACCCTTTGTAAAGCTTTTATCGTTGGTAGTAATAAAAATTTTCTTTTTCTTTGGCTCCATCGAATTGTGCTCTACCATCTGTTTGTGAAGAATGCTCGTAAGGTATCTCTGCTTGTACCGTTGTGTTTTCATGTCAGGCTGGCCATTTGTCTGGCGATCGTCCGTCGAGTTGACTTCAATCACTAGCCGACGAGCATGCCAAGCGCTGCCGAGGAGGTGTCCCCATGGGCCCTGGAGTCGAGGGGAGATCGTCTAGACTTGTATAGACTTGACGCCCCTCCCTGGGGTCTCGAACCCTCTGCGGGCCATAGTGCTTCTTTGACTTCGAGCATCGATCACCAGCCGGGGGTGACTGGGCAGGGTAGATGTGCAGTTGCCCTTTGCAAGGGTTTTCTGATCCCTGGCGTTGTGGTAGGGAAGCTACCCGCCAAGGATGACCGAGCAGGGTAGCTGCTCGGTCGCCCCTTGTAAGGGCCTCGATCCATAGCGTTGGGGGGGTGCTGTAAGAAGCCCACTAAGGATGACCGGGCAGTGAAGCTGCGCGGTTGCCTCCTGGAGAGGGCTTTGATCCCTGTCGGTTATGGTAGGAAGCTACCAATCGGGGATAGCCGTGCAAGGACTCGACTGCCTCTGGGAGGACTTTGGTCCTTAGCACTGGAGGGGCTGTAAGAAGCCCGCTAAGGATGACCGGGCAGTGATGCTGCGGGGTTGCCTCTTGGCGAGGGTTATGACCTCTGGCGTCGTGGGTAGGTGACTACCAGCCTGGGATGAATGAGCGGGGTAGCTGCTCCATGCCTTTTGTGAGGGCTTTTGATCCCTGGCGTCGTGGGTAGGGAGCTACCAGCCGGAGTTGACCGAGCAGGGTAGCTGCTCGGTTGCCACTTGCGAGGGCTTCGATCCTTCAGGATGGGGACCGAGCAGGGTTACTGCCCAGTGCCTCTTGGCGAGGACTTCGATCCCTGTCGGTTGTTGTAGGAAGCTACCAGGCGAAGATAGCCGAGCAAGGACTCGACTGCCTCTGGGAGGACTTTGGTCCTTAGTGCGGGAGGGGCTGTAGAAGCCTACCAAGGACCCTTGGCCGGGTAGGGTTACTGCCCGGTGCCTCTTGGCGAGGGCTTTTGTCCTGAAGGATAGTCGAGCGAGGGATCCTCAGGCTCGACTGCCTCAGGGAGGGCTTTTTGATCCCCGGCGTTGTGGCAGGGAAGCTGCCCGCTGGGGATAGCCGAGCGAGGGATCCTCAGGCTTGACTGCCTCTGTGTCACGCCCCGCTTCCCAAAATATGGAATACGAGGGGTTGACAAGGCCAGCCATGCTCCTACGGCCAAGGAAACATCCTGTCGTAGTCACACTTTGGCTTCTAGCTTTACATGGTAATCAGTAAGTAATGCGCAGGTAATGAGAAATACAGTAACTGGAACAAAACAGTAAAATGAACTGATCTGATGGAAACAAAAATATAACTCTAGATATCAAGTCGAGGTGTTTGTAATATACGTCTAGTCCTGGTCCAGGGTAAATCTTCTCCTCACACTGAGCATGCATACTCAGGTCGTCAGAGCGACACAATAGCAATATAATATATAAAATCATGTGACAAGTCTAACAGTGATAATATATATATATATATATATATATATATATATATAACAGTAGATCAATGGCAGTATGGGTATGAACATGCAGTAATCAATGCAGCGGAACAGTAAAAGCAGTAGAATGATATGCCACGTATGTCAATACAGTATGTAAGGTATATCAATGCCAGTATCCCTATCAGTCTCTAAGTCTCACTGTACAAGTCACTAAGCCTATCGTCAGTCCAAGTGTGAGAGTCAACCACTCGCGAGTGTCCTCCACCCAAGGGTAGAACCCAAGGGCAAGGGACCACGGGCCCAACATGTATATCACGGTAATAATCACATACCCTGTAAATCTCCATATATCTCCCTAAATATATAAGCCGCCATGGGACTCCTGAGATTCTGTTGAACTCACACTTAAACTACCCCACACCCCGTGGTCTACATCAAACGCGAACCATAACCCTAAATACCAATCGGTCTGTGAGAAGTCTGCACGAGATCTAGAGGCAGGACCTCCATCAAGCACGTCCCGACTAATACCTAAAATAAATGGCAGTGTCTGGTGCCTTATCTGTGACACCCGTGCAAGAGCTTCCATAAGTGTCCCATACCACTTATAGTCATACGTACACGCATCCCACAGACGTCGACAATGCAATAGAATAATAAGGTTCACTGATTGTGTACAAGTACGTATCACTTTCACTTAATCACTTATACACGAACACTAACGTACTTGCCACAATCATCACTAATACCTAACACTGGGTAATGCACGTTATCACTGGGTTATCAATGCAATGATATGTGTATGATATGATGCGTGAACAGTATATAAAGCATGTTTAGGATGTCATGAATTAGTACTCTACCACTTGAATAATGTATCATAAATCATACGGTTACAGTTTAGCAAAACAATGAATGGGGATTAAATAGTATGTTCAGTTATCTATCCAGCGAATTTGATTTCATGCCAATCGGGTTCCAGGATCACTAATTATAGCCATTTCATTTTAAGCGTTCACGGCTGGAAATCCGGTTTCAGAATCGGAAGTCTGTTTCGTAATGCATTTTAATCTCTGTTGGGATCAGATTTTAGCGACGCTACAGTTGGATGAAATCTAGGGTTTTCAGTAAGGTTTTCAACGCAGCAGACGGATCTTCAATCGCGTCTGTACATCAGGAGATATACACTGTTCAATGCTAATATGTAAATTCTGATTCTGTTGGGACTGTTATACGTCCACATCTATTAAATTACCGATTAAATATCAAACGATAACGAAACAGAATGAAACCAATTGTGTTGTATAGCTAACAGATTTACCTATAATAAACAGCAGAGTTCCACAACCTACGAGTTAAGGAAACAGTGTGGTACCCATTACGGGACAGCACACAGTAAACACAGCCACTCTGGACTGCAGTACAGAGTCGTATTCCGATCCAAATATAGTCACAGTTTAAGTATAGGAATATCTGGAAACTAGTATAGGGTTAAAGTTCGTCGAGTTGTCTTCGATTTGATCCCTTGAACGCATCATTCCAGTATGTATATAATTTATGGTGATTTTAACGGTTTTCAGGTACAATAAAATTCCAGTTTTACTAGTAAACTTGGGGGTAGTCATTTTAGTCGTTAACGGTCATATTATCCAACGAAATTCACACACTAGATTCACGGTCATACGGGCCAAACTATACCATTTAGTTCCGTCAAATTAGATGAGCATTTTCATTGGGAACACACGTCGAACATGTATGGCACATAATTGATCTAAAATTGTAATATTATGATCTATGCAATTAAAGATTGTAACTTGAGTATATAGCATGTAAGCAAGTAAAATACTTACTTGGATACGTCTCGAGAATGTGCGGTGACTGTAACGTCACGAACGCTCGACGAACGTCGATTGGGATGGATGCAAGTGCTTGGCGAATTGACCAAGCTCGATGGTGCCGTGGATTTGGGGTTAGAATCAATGGCGGAGTTGTTGGCGACGGCAGTGAGGGTGCTCTGGCCGTGGCAGGGAAGCTCGTCGGCGATGCAAGTGTCGGTGTGGATGGTAACCGCAAGGTGGCGCTGCGACGATGGGTGAGCTCGGGGTTCTGGGTTGAGGGGCTCGCCGGTGAGGTAGTGATGGTGGTCATTGGCGTCAGCTCTCGATGGTGGGGCAGCCGAGGTGGCAGAGGTGGTCGTCGGCGACAGAGGAGGAGTTCGGCAGGGATGCAGTGGGTTAGGGTGGCCGGTGATGGGTCGGCTTTGGTTGCAATGACGAGGTGCTCGGGAGAGGAGGTGGTGGCGGCGACGACGACGACGACGTTGATGATGAGCTGCGGTCGACGAGAGTGACGATGGTCGCTCACGATGGTGGAGGTGCTGCAGCGAGATGGCTATGGTGGGCTCGTCGGTGAGGCGATGGGGTCGGCCGGAGTTGAGCTCGGCAAGATGGATTGAAGGGAAGTTGATGATTTCGGTGAAGGAAGATCTCGGGAAGGAGAGGGGCACCGGCGGTTGAGGGGTCTGCAGCGCGCGCGAGAGGGAGATGAGTGACGAGGGTGGAGGAGAGCCGGCGAGGTGATGGGTGCTGCGAGGTGGAGGCGAGCGACGTGAGTGAACGGCGGCGGGCGCGACGCTCGGCCGTGGGCGCGAGTTCGAGAGAGAGAGAGAAAGGATGGGAGAGATAGAGAGAGAGGGAGCGGGAAAGAAATGGGAAGAGAGAGGGAGTGGGTTTGAGGGAGAGAGAGAAACGTAGGAATAATTAGTAGAGGAGAGAGAAAGAGGTATATTAACTGGGTTTTAATTAGAGGTGATTAAAAGGAAAAAGAGTGGACGTTGGAATAAAATTAATAAGGAAAATTAATGGGGAAATTGAATGAGTGTTAAAGGAAAATTTATTTAGAATTAAAGGTGATTTAAGAGGGAATAATATAATCGGATTTGAAAATGAAGGAGAGGAAAGGAGGAGCTTGGACCGGGCTTTTGACGGGCTGCTAGGCTGGGCTAAGGGAAAAATTAATTAATTTATTAGAGAAAAAGAAATGGGCCGAGGGTTATAATAAAAAGAATTGTAAGGAATTGGGAATGGGGGCCGGGCTTTTGGGGAAAAATTAATTTAAATAAAAGGATTTGGATGGGTTTTAGGAATTAATCAAAATGAAATGGAGTTCTGGGCCAGTGAAAAATTTAAAAGAATTATAAGGGAAAGGAAATAGGCCGGCTGAGTTTAAAATGGATTAAGTTTAAGAAAATAAATGAATGGGTTGAGGTAAATTTATTAGAATAAATAGGATAGGGTAGGGTTTGGGATTTTTGGTTTAGGATAAATAAAATTATAAATAAGATAAATAAAATTATAGATAAAATAAATAGAATTATAGAGTAACAAAATATAGATTTTGGTATAAAAGGGGCTGGGTAGTACATCCTGGGAGGGCTTTCTGACCCCTGGCGTTGCGGTATGGAAGCTACCCGTCAGAGTTGACCGAGCAGGGTAGCTGCTGGGTTGGATCTTGACGAGGTGTAGCCCGACCACCCAGCTGTAGGCATGGGGAATAAGAACGGTCGTGGCAACAGCGCGCGTAGCATGTGCATTGAATGCGGGGGCAGGCGAAGCGCTAGGGGCGCGTCGCTTCAACTCCATCGGAGAAGGCTTGATGACCGCCGCGTGGCGGCGCCCTTTTGGGTGAAAGCGGGCGACTGTTGAGCTGCGCAGTGGGCTATATAAGGCTGAAGAGGTACTGGTCCTTTCATCCTTCATAAATAGGTCGCCGAAAATGCAAGACTTCCCGTTTACCATCCCCGACATCATCCACTTCGAAGACGTGTATCTTTACGACCAGAACTGCACCGAGGACACGGGGCAACTGGTCTATGGGAGCATTGAGGACCACTTCGGCCGGCTGCTCTCCCGACGCTCCTCCCTGCTGCAACTGCTGATGTACTCCATTTGGAGGGCGTCGCCGGGGCTTTACAACCCCTTGTCCGAGCAGCTCTATGACGAGGCCGTAGGCAAGCTGCGGTCTTTGAGGCGCTTCGGCCTGATCTCCGCGAACCGGCTAGCCCGCTAAGAGGTGCTCGTCCGCGAATGCTATGAGTTGAAGCTTGGGATCGACGCGTGCGGGGGGAACCGGGGACAAAGGTTGGACCTTGCAAGGCCCCGGCTGGCGGAGATCTTTACCGAGTACCACGAGCAGTGCTCGTTGCACCCCCTTCCCCTACTGTTGTAATTTCCTTTTCTTTTTGCGTGTATGGCTGAGGAGCCCATAATACCTTTTGAATAAACAAAGCTTTTCTTTCTTTTTCGCAATGTTCTCTTGATCTTTATTAAATTAACAACAGATCCTAGGAAGAGTTTACATTGCTCTAAAAGAAAAGTACAAGCTAGTAGATGACTTTATTGGCTCGGCCCGAGCTCCTTGAAGAACTGTTGGCCCCTGCGCTTAGCACAGGGTACGGGTCTCTCTGAGTTCCGGGTTGGCCGTCCGCTGAAACGAGCATGATCTAACCGATGGTCAGGTTGGCGGGAGGGCGATGCTGCTCTTGCTCGCGGTCAGCCTACCGTTTGTCCCTCAAGTATGCGGCGAGGTGCCCAGATCGGATGAGCTCTTCGATGTAGTCCCTGAGTTGCTTGCAATCCTCTGTGGCGTGGCCCAGTACTCGGTGGAAAGCGCAGTAGGGGCCCCGGGTTCACTTTGCGGCCTGACGCGGGATCGGAGGGAATTTGAAGAACCCCTCGTTCTGGGCCTCCTCGAGCAATACAGCGAGGGAGACGTTGAGGGGGGTATACTCCTGGAACTTCGGGCGGTAGGGCTGCTGACGCTCCGGCCTCTCCTCCCGAGCCCTCTTCTTCTGGCCGGATCGTTCTGCTCGGGGGAGGTTAGCGTTCACCTCGGATTCCAGCTGAACCTCGCGCTCGGTCCACGCCTTGACCTCGGCCATTGTCTTAGGTTGCGCCAACGCGAAGGAGCGTAACCATTCCTTGTGCGTCAGACCAGATCTGAGCGCCGTGATGACGGTCTCGTCCCGGTACTCGGGCACCTCGAGAAGGGCATTGTAGAAACTGGTAATGTAGGCTTTGAACGTTTCCTTGTCCCCACTCTTAACTGTGAAGAGGTAGTCGACCGTGCGCTTCTGTCGATGGTTCCCAACGAAATGGCCGAGGAACTGAGTAGCCAGCTCGTCGAAGGTCGAAATCGAGCGAGGCTTGAGACCCCGGAACCAGTCCCGACCTGCGCGGATAAGGGTGGCCGGGAAGGCCCTGCACTGGACGGTGTCGGAGTGGTCCTGGAAGCTCATCCCTGCGGTGAAAGCGTCCAAATGGTCCTTCGGGTTGGTCTTCCCGTCGAACAGAGAGACCTTTGGGGGCTTGTTGCGCAAGGAAACGTGGACGGCGAGCAATTCCTTGGTGAACGGATTTGTGAGCGAGTTGGATGCGTACTTAGCCCCGTCGCTCGAGAGGTGAGCCTCCCGGCGCATGCCCTCGATTTTCTTCTCGAGGGCGTTGAGCCGATCGTAGTATCCCGAGGAATCGGCGCCTTAGGATCCTTGGCCTCTGCTACGGGCGACCTGCGTCTGGGAGCGGCCCCGGTTCCTCTCGATGAGGTGCCTCAGATCCTTGGGCGAAGCGGCTCTCGTGCCGCCGAGGTGTACCCTTTCTGTGCGGCCCCGCCGAGGGTGGTGGTGTCGACCATGCCTGTGGATAGGTGAGGTGACTGACATCTCCTCAGGGGATAAGGGTCGCGTGGAGGCTCGAGGCGGGGTGTTCTGGCGGCGGATCTTGGTGTGGAGCCGTGGGGCGCCCAGCGGGCCTCAGGGAGCACCGGCTCGAGAGATCGGTGGCCAGGAGTCGTTGCCTGCTGGTGGTCAGCCATCCAGACAGGGGCAGAGCCTTCTGGAGGCGGTGGAGCGACAATCTGTGGCCCAGGCCCGGCCGTTTGGACGCGGACGAGGACCTCCACGAGGGATTGTAGCCGATCTATCCGGCCCGCGAGGGCGTTGATGATGGTCGTTGGAGGAGGCTCATCCCCGCCTTCGGTGAGTGGAAGGCGGCGGCTGGTACCGGGATCTTCAGGGAGGTTGCTTGCCATTTGGGCGGAGATCGGAAGGCCAACTTTGTGCTTTGTAGAGTTGTGACCCACGGACGGCGCCAACTGATGGAGGTTCTTTTCGGGCCTCCGTCAGATGTTGTCTTCCGTTGATCTCCCGGTGGATTTTGACGGTTATCTTCTGTTGCGTGTGGGTCTCAATGGATTTTGGTAGAAGAGGTGGTATGAAGAGTTGGTGTCGAGTACCGCAAAGAAGTCCCGGGGTGGTTTGGTACCACCAAGGACCCTCCGACGATCAAGTTAGTGACGGGATCCGAGCAGAGTAACGGCTTAGAAGGGTAAAGAATGGCTTACTTGACCTCTCTGTGATGGGGGTTTATGTAGCGGTGGCGGTACACAGCGGCAGGCGCGAGAATCTCGCCAGCGGTTACGCCCCCGACGTCACGCCCGCGTAGAGAGCGGATCACCCATTAATGAGGATCGCGATGGCGTGGAACGTAGGATGCTGCTGGCATAGAATCCGCGCATGGCGAGATTCGCGGAGTGGCGGTTATGCCTGTGAGTGGTGGAGTTGGTTGGAGGGCCGGGAAAAACGGCCTCGGCAGGGAGCTCGGGGACTAGCGGGGAGGCCGAGGAGTCTTGGTCCTATGACAGCTCGGGGTTAGCTGAGGGGCCGAGGAGGCTAATTTGCTGGGGCCCCGAGGAGGACCAGCTGTGCTTGCAGGTCGGACACAGCGTGGCCTGGTCGGTCCCCGTGGGCCATTTCTTCTGAGTCATGGAACATGCCATCTGCTACGTGTCCTGATCTTGGAGATCGCCAATATTGTGCATCATCAGTATGTAAGTGTACATGTACAAGTACATCATGTATACATGTACCTTTGACAAAACAGCTGGCCAACAGTTAATATTTGGCGGACAATTAATAATTGCAGAGACTGTTTGTGCGGCTACAAGTTATATAAGTTAGCAATGAATGGTGCTACACATTTGTCGGGCTCTGTAGCCATCCCAAATTACATATATATACCCTCACACACGCATAAATCTCTTCAAAGCCCCCCCCCCCCCCCCACCCACTCCCGCCCCTCTCTCTCTCCGCATTTATTCCCCCCTCAACTCTCTGCAGAGCTCCTGACCCTTTCCCCTATTCAAGTGTACGGAGCGTTTGGCCCTTTTCATCACCCAATTACGAAAAATCCAACCAAAACCCCTTACACCTTTATCTCTAGCTTTTAAAGCCTTCTTCACTTTCAGTGCTCTGCTACCTCTTTCTCCTATATATATATCTATCTCACACTACTTACCCTTTCACCACACAACATATTGAACTCATAGCTTGGTTGAGTTTATTGTTTCTCTCAATATATATTAACTGATGGTGAGGTGGAGTTGATGAATGCCATGAATGAAGTGATCATGTGGGAGTTGCTTGGAGAGGAGCTTGTCCATGAGCATAATGGGTTGATGCCCCCTGGGTTTAGGTTTCACCCAACTGATGAAGAGCTTGTCACCTGTTACTTGGCTTCCAAGGTGTTTAATGGTGGGTTTTGTGGGGTTGATATTGTAGAGGTTGATCTCAATAGATGTGAGCCTTGGGAGCTTCCAGGTAAATATTTAATTGTTTATGTAGAGTTCTTAAGATTTAATTTGTAAAGGTTACGTTGATAATTAAGATTAGTATGATGTTGGCACCATGGAGCTGTTGGTTCTTACTTTGTACTTATATTGCATGCATATATGTGCACTTAATTAATTCTTATTGTTTTTTTAGTACATAGCCAGGGTTGGATATACAAGTATTACTAGCTAGCTAGCTAGGTACTAAGTTGTGATCATGATGAGATACACTTGAATCTAGGATCTTATATAACTTGGTATGAATAACATTTAAAAAATAATTTTACCTGAAGTTCTGGCCAAGCTTGGGTACGCAGTTAGGCTAACTAGAGTTGAGGTATGGATTACGCAAACTCTAATATGCAAGACCTTAACTTTACTAATAAAAATAAACGCGGTGCACGTGTTAAATTCTTTTCTTTTTGGCCCTTCGGTGTTAATTAAGATAAATGAGATTGTAGCGAAGTTTAGATAACTTCATCCCAATGAACTTATTTGAGATAACATCAGCTAGCTATTTCAACTCCAAAAGTAACATCTAAATAAGCTAAAGTCGGGCTTTTGTTTAGACCATGCAACTTTGCTTATATATCCTATAAAACTTAACTCCATGCATGTCCCATTTAAGCTATTGCATTGTACACTAATAATGTACATTAAGCTCTTGACATAACTCTTAACACACAGATATGGCAAAAATAGGGGAAAGGGAATGGTATTTCTTCAGCTTAAGAGATAGAAAGTACCCAACTGGACTGAGGACTAACCGGGCAACTGGTGCCGGATACTGGAAGGCGACAGGCAAAGACCGAGAGGTGCATGCTGCGGCAACCGGGGCGCTCGTCGGTATGAAGAAGACCCTCGTATTCTACAAAGGTCGCACCCCTCGTGGTGAGAAGACTAAATGGGTGCTACATGAGTATCGCCTCGAAGGAGATTTCTCTTGCCTCCACACTTGCAAGGTAATATTATTCAAAGTTGATCACATCATGATCATGTCTTTTCCTTTGAGTTAATATGTATTTGCTTTTTAGGTTTCTTCTTAGTTTATAGATTCTAATGTACATATATATAAATAATTTTGGTTAGAGTAGTAAATAGTGAGTGCTTCAAGTTTGTAGTCTCAAAACTATATCACTTGTATTATGAGTCGAACTATATAAGCCTTAGAAGCCTATTTTAAAATTCACATCATGTTATGTTTAATGTTTAGCTATAGTAGGTGTATAGAATATAAGAATATATTCCTATCTATAATGATAATTAATAAATATGCATAATCTTATGCAAATTGATGTTATATATGCATCATCTTTTTTCCTCTTCTTTTCTCCATCTCTGTCTAAATTTCTTGCATTGATGTTTCCTAGATAGCTAATATCTCCTTAATTTATCTTGTACCACTAAGCTTTATCACATGTAGTTTCATTATAAAATGAAAGAAATCATTACAAGCTATATATTATTTCCATTTATTAGCATAAAACAATAAGATTACTTCTCTCTTCCCTTGTGACAATCTAACCTAGTTTAACTCATTCATGAAAAACCCCATTTTTGTGATATATATGAACTCATGATTAATTATTGCAGGAAGAATGGGTGATGTGCAGAATCTTCAACAAATCAGCAGTAGCATCAGCTGACAAAAGGAGCCAATACTACCAAAACCAAACAAATTACTACTTTGATCCTTCGCCTTCATCTCCACAGCCTCCATCACTTCCAAGACTCCAAACCCAAGAAAACCCAATCCAATCCCTTCTCCAAAGCAATAACCCTTTCCTTCAACATGATCCCAGCAACATCCATCTCAACATCAAATCCCAAGGTGATCACTTGGGCCCACCTCAGATGCATCAAGATGAAGCCTTTTCCAACTGGCTTGATGTGTACCTTCACCAAAACCCTTCAATTTATGAGCTGGCTTTTGGAGGAGGAGGAGGAGGTGCAGGTGCTGCTGTTCATGAGTACAGCTCTATTCAATGCAACATAAGTAACAACAACAACCATATTATGTATTAGATTTTAGAATGAAATGTGTCTTGTTGTGTATATTTGGAAGTTTTGTTGTCCTTGTGTGCTAAAGCATGCATTTGGTGCAAGTTTATTATGAGAGAGAGATTGCGTGAGATCGACTAAATTATTAGGGTTGACAACTGACATCTATATATATGTTAGGGATGGAACAATATTCATTGTTGGATAAATTGATTTATCCAATAAATCTGAACCGTTTATTTTAAACACCGTTTTAAAGTAGCGGTTAAAATAAACGGTTCAGATTTAAACGCAGCTTAAAGATAGATTAAAATATTTAACCGCTGATTAAATTAGTAGTTTATATTATATAAAAGAGGAAACCGCCCCAACAGTTTCAGCTGTTTAGACTTTTGAGATCGAAATTGGACGATTTTTGTTAGAATTGAACTGCGATTTTTACTGGGTATTCTTTTGATTCTTAGATCGATTTAGTAAATTAATCAATTTAATTACTAAAGAGTTTGTTATTTATTTAGGGCTTTTTGTTAGGGTTTTCAGATGTGATTTGAGCGTTTTTTCATGTGTTTTGAATTACGATTGTTGTTAGATATTCTAATATTTCTTGGATCGATTTTATAACATAAATCAATTATTCCTATTGTTTCTTCGTCTGTTTGCACTACTATTCTTTCTTTCTCGTCTAAATCAGGGATAATTCACTCATGGGCGAGATTAATAGACATGATAGCATATGTAAACGTAGAAATAAAAAATATTCCATAAACTTCGAAAATCTCGTTGAGGAAGACGTAGACGTCTTGTGGCGTAAGATAGGGTTCGAAAGTCGAGAGGTGATATATTCTGTAACCGCTTGGGAAAAAAATACATAAATAGTGGTTAACTTTTGATTTTAACTACTGCTTTAAATAGAGCTTAAATAACAACTGTTGGATATAACTGCTACCTTAAGTAGCGGTTAACTCTGAACTGTTCTGATTTATTAGATGAATTAAGTTTTGATGTTAACCGCTACTTTGAGTATATGTTATTTAAAAACCGTTAGATTTAATTGTTACTTAAAATAGCGATTCACTATAAACGGTTATGATATGTTATATAATTTTTTATCTAACATTGATATCAACCGCTGTTTTAAATAGCTGTTAAATGACAACCGTTAAATTTTAACCGCTTGTTTAAGAAGCGGTTAATTTTTAACGGTCTTATTTTGTTGGATATATTTTTTTTATCAAAATGTTTTGTGCATGGTACAGAACGCATATATGTTTTATAAATTAAAATGCTTCTGGTAATCGAGACTGGGCTATTTTGTTGTTTTATGGTTTCATTTTAGTTTATTTTTTATGTGATGGGGTCAAGTCATGAGGGGAAATTTTAAAAATGGGATTTTGATTAGACAGGGAGGAGAGAGAGAGGTGTTGGTGATTTACGTACGCTCTGTACGTCTAAGCAGTGTTTGGTTACCGTCACCTTTGTTTGCATGGTGATTTGATTTGGTTATATTGCATGCATGGATGCATGACGTGGGCCTCCTTAATTAAGTTGAAGAGATTGACGTGACTATTTTGTGTACGTTCACATAGCTTGCATGTGTAATGTGGGGAATTCTTTAATGCTTCCAAAGAATTCTCTCTCTCTCTTCTCACACACTCACTCTCTCTCCTCTCTCTCTCTCTCATTCACTCACTCTTTCTCTCTTCTCCTTTGGAAGCACCAAAGAAATTCCCGTGTAATGTGCTTCGATTATGGAGTTTATGGGGACATGTATTGGTTTGTCATATAGTTAATTCATAGTACGTACAAGCTTGTGAGAATTGCGTTGATTTTTAAATTAGTTTGGCGATATTATTGAGTGTTGCGTCATTTTTAAATTAGTTTAGCGATATTATTGAGAGTGTACCGCCAAAATTACAAGCATTTTCCTTGTTTATAAGAAAAAAGGTGTAATAAATTATAGTATAACGAGTTAACCACTATAAAACTGAAGTACGTACAATCTACATAATTGTCATTTCTGTATAATTTTTGTCTTATATAATCTTGTGCCATTCTGCGTCTGAGAATTAAGAGGACTCTGAGAAAAACCATCATCTGCTTCTAAACTGTAAAGCCATTGCAAAGAGTTTGAAAAATGTGTTTTATTCATCGTGTTCCTTATGTCAGATTGTGATGGCTTTGGCTGCATGTCAGATGAAGTTAATTACATTATTCTCTAATCCCTTTATTCGATTCTTATAGCATCCACTTTGGGTATTTGCCCATAATGGTTCAAGATGTACTCTATTTGACAACAACAATAAACAAAGAAATAAAAGTTAAAAATATACTAGGTATATGTTAATATAAGGCTTAAATGCGGGAAACTCCCTTCATGTATGGTCTAAAAACATGAAACCCTCTAACATTTGAAAACCCGCACTTTACGTCCCTTTCTTTCGCCCGCACACTACTACAAATAAGGGTTGCCCCTATGGATATCTACGTAGGGGCGAAAAAATAATCTGTGGGTGCAAACGCCGTAGGTGCAAGTTGAAGCCCTGAACTTGCCCCTACGGGCAAAATCTTGTCCCTACAGAGTTATGTGTAGGGTCAGTTTCACCTACGGAGTAGACCGTAGGATAAAAAAAGTTATTTTATTTACGTTTTTTTTAAAATATATTAACTGTACCTATGGATATATCCGTAGGGCCAAGTATATCCCTTACGGATATATGCATAGGTACTTATCCGTAGGGGCCTTTGTTTGCTCCTACGGATATATCCGTAGGGGCACTCCCAACCTCCTGGTAGGGAAAATATCAGTTACTGCTGATATTTTGCCCCTACGGTTTAATCCGTAGGGGCAACATGTGTACCTACGGATTAATCCGTAGGTACACATTATCTGATTTTTTTTAAAAAAGGGCTGCCTGATTTTTTCCCGCCCTGTGCATAATAATATATATATATCAATAAAATATAAAATTAATCATCACACAACATATATCGCAGTATTCATAATCACATCTCACGCATATAATATACAAAAGAAACTCAAAACCTGAATATGATATAAATATAAACCAATATCAATATCATTTCAAAATGCAGTACAATATGTATGATTTAAATAAATACATGTTTCAAAAAATATGAATCAAAAAGCTGCCCTAGCTCGGTCCAGCTCCACCTCTGATAAACGATAGAATCAAGCGCGCCTGCTCCTCTGTCAATAAACCATGCAATTCGGCGCGTGCGGGAGTCTGAGCGGCCTGTGGAGCTGGCGATGTGGTCTGCGCAGCCGCCGTCGAGGTAGTCGCTTGCGGAGCCATGGCTGCGGGAGTCTGAGCGGGCGGTGGAGCTATAGGAGCTGTCTGCGGAACCGCAGCCGATGTAGTGGCTTGCGGAGCCGCAGCCGAAGGAGATGCATGTGGAGGCTCGGCCGATGTACCCTGTCGCGTCTGGACCTAACGTGTGTAAGAAGCGTGTAAGAACTGTGTATTATTCGAATTCGTATTATTATCAAGTTATTTCGAAACCCCATTTGGATATCTAGTTTAGATTTGTAGACCAGTACGGAAGCTCGAAAAAAATGCTTAACTTGTTCCAATATGGTGGTTTGACCTGTTTCGTCGGATCCATCCCGAAGGTCACATTATTGTAACTATCCCATTTAGCAGTCACGTCCTCTCCGGACAATGGGGATGGAGGTCCAAGAAGCTCCTGATGACCATCAAAGTGAACCGTGTCTAACCTATAAGGGTGGTCTGGAGGCAGGAAACGTCGATGGCCGCAATAACAAACCTTCCTGCTAAAATTCAAGAATTTCGATGTTGTGTGTTCATGGCAATGAGGACATGCTTTGTGACCATGTACGGACCAACCTGATAGCATTCCATACGCAGGAAAGTCATTAATTGTCCACATTAAAGCCGCACGCAGTATGAAGGTTGTATTTGTGTTTGCATCATATGTCTCTACACCATCAATGAACAAAGATTTCAACTCCTCGATTAGAGGTCGGAGATAGACGTCGATATTGTTCCCCGGTGAGTTTGGTCCGTCGATAAGAAGAGACATCATAAAGTATGATTGGTCCATAACCAACCAAGGCGACAAATTATAAATTATCATTACAACGGGCCATGTGGTGTGACTTCCAGCCATATAGTTGAATGGGTAGAAGCCATCAGTAGCCAGTCCGAGCCGGACATTGCGAGGATCGCTACTGAATATTGCGTGCCTCCTATCGAAATCCTTCCATGCCGGTGAATTTCTTGGATGGCTCATTTTTCCATCTTCACTTGGAGGAGCACGGTGATGCCAAATCATTGCCTCGGCTGTTTTCTTGCACCTGAATAGCCTCTGTAACCTCTGTGTTATGGGAACGTATTGTGCTATCTTCACAGGTATATCAGGCTTCTTATTAGAATCTTTCGGCTTATACCCGGCCTCTCCGCATGTTGGACACTCTTTCAAATCTGAATTCTCTTTCCGGTACAACACGAAATTTTTAGGACATGCTTGAATCTTCTCGCACTTTAGACCCAAATCAGACATCATCTTCTGGGCTCCGTACCAGCTGTCGGACACGTTATTTTCCTGGGGCATAGAATCTTTCAAGAACGAAAGAAGCATTGTGAATGACTTGTTGCTCCATCCATTTAGGCACTTAATCTGGAAAAGTTGGACGAACCATGAGAGCGTGGAATACTTCGCATTCTCATAAATTGGTTTTCTAGCATCATTCATGAAATTTTCATATTTATCCGCACGCGGTCCTTGACCGGAAGGAATGTCATTTTCGGTACGAATAGATTCACCTAGGGAAGATTCTACCATATCCTCTATTTCTTCTGATGGAAATAAATTACCGTCTTCTCCTTCTTCCGCATTACCGAATTCTTCTTCTTCTCCTACCGCATTATCGTGTTCTCCTTCTTCTTCTGCCGCAGTACTGCATTCTTCTCCTTCCCCGTGATATTTCCAAGTTGTATAAAGTCTAGTAAACCCATGTTTTACAATATGAAGCTCTGCCAATTCTACCTTCTACCAGTGCTTATTGCCACATCCATCACACGGACATAGAATCTTCTCTATTATGATCTTATTATGTGCGCGTGCAAATTCAATGAAAGCAGCAACTCCTGCGACAAACTTAGGTTGCATACGTTGTTGCCAATCCGCATACATCCAGTCTTTAACTCTGACGTACTCATGAGCCATGTTAGACTGTATAACATATAAATTGTAGGTTATGGTGACTATATTGAGAAATATAAGAACGGGATAGTTACTGACAAAGGAGAAAATCCGTGTATATGCTTTGTGTGTGCGTTTGTCGTTGAAAAGAATAAATTATCGAACGTATATTAACCGATAGACGGGAACTAAGTGGCGCTTTTAGTTTCATATATGAGTATTGATGAGAATATGAAGGTTTCATATTATCATATATTGGTTTTAACTTGAACATCTCGAATCACTCTCTAATTATGCGTTTGTTGTGTATTCTTGTTGTATGTGTGTGTTCCGGCTGTCGGGGGTAGGCTTTTATCCCATTAAGAATGTATAGAGCGAACACCGATCACTTGTGCTTTCAACCGTTTCGAGTAAATTTCGGCAGCACCTCCCCGCTGTTCTCCGAGTACACTATAAAAGAATAGATAATCATTTCAAAGCTGTGAAACAACGTTGAAATGAACATCTAATCTATCTTTGTACACGGAGAACCAGCGGAAAGGTACCGACGAAATATCTCGAAACGAATGAAAACACAAGTGAATGAAGGCGTTTGCTTTATACATTCTTAACTTGTCCACACGGGACAAATTTATGGGTTACCATACGATTGAATTTTCTTGTCGCGTAGACTATACGACGGTTGTTAGTATCGAGCTATACTGTCCGATATTTAACAACCTTCGTATAGTTCTATGTTACGATGAGTATCGCACGTATGTTAACCGATAGACGGGGACTAAGTGGCGCTTTTAGTTTCATATATGAGTATCGATGAGAATATGAAGGTTTCATATTATCATATATTGGTTTTAACTTGAACATCTCGAATCACTCTCTAATTATGCGTTTGTTGTGTATTCTTGTTGTATGTGTGTGTTCCGGCTGTCGGGGGTCGGCTTCTATCCCATTAAGAATGTATAGAGCGAACACCTATCACTTGTGCTTTCAACCGTTTCGAGTAAATTTCGGCAGCACCTCCCCGCTGTTCTCCGAGTACACTGTAATAGAATAGATAATCATTTCAAAGCTGTGAAAAAACGTTGAAATGAACATCTAATCTATCTTTGTACACGGAGAACCAGCGGAAAGGTACCGACGAAATATCTCGAAACGGATGAAAACACAAGTGAATGAAGGCATTTGCTTTATACATTCTTAACTTGTCCACACGGGACAAATTTATGGGTTACCATACGATTGAATTTTCTCGTCGCATAGACTATACGACGGTTGTTAGTATCGAGCTATACTGTCCGATATTTAACAACCTTCGTATAGTTCTATGTCACGACGAGTATCGCACGTATGTTAACCGATAGACGGGGACTAAGTGGCGCTTTTAGTTTCATATATGAGTATCGATGAGAATATGAAGGTTTCATATTATCATATATTGGTTTTAACTTGAACATCTCGAACCACTCTCTAATTATGCGTTTGTTGTGTATTCTTATTGTATGTGTGTGTTCCGGCTGTCGGGGGTAGGCTTCTATCCTATTAAGAATGTATAGAGCGAACACCCATCAGTTGTGCTTTCAACCGTTTCGAGTAAATTTCGGCAGCACCTCTACGCTGTTCTCTGAGTACACTGTAATAGAATAGATAATCATTTCAAAGCTGTGAAACAACGTTGAAATGAACATCTAATCTATCTTTGTACACGGAGAACAAGCGGAAAGGTACCGACGAAATATCCTGAAACGGATGAAAACACAAGTGAATGAAGGTGTTTGCTTTATACATTCTTAACTTGTCTACACGGGACAAATCTATCGGTTACCATACGATTGAATTTTCTCGTCGCGTAGACTATACGACGGTTGTTAGTATCGAGCTATATCGTCCGATATTTAACAACTTTCGTATAGTTCTATGTCATGACGAGCATCACACGTATGTTAACCGATAGACGAGGACTAAGTGGCGCTTTTAGTTTCATATATGAGTATCGATGAGAATATAAAGGTTTCATATTATCGAGTATCATATATTGGTTTTAACTTGAACATCTCGAATCACTCTCTAATGATGCGTTTGTTGTGCATTCGTGTTGTATGTGTAACATGATTTTAAACCATTGAGATCAAGATTGATAGAACTGATCATCATACATTGCAATGGCATTCATCTACCAAAAACTATTATTGCAATGTCATTCATCTATAACAATCAACAATTAAAACTACAAATGTAAGATACTGATATCATAAAGCGTTATACGCAACATATGAATTCACATGACTGAAACATACATCAAAAAACATGTTGATCCAAAAGAAAGGCCACTGTCAACAAATATAGACAAAGGATTATTATATTAACTATAAAACATATTAGAAAAAGGATAGACGTTCAAGATGTTAATAACACGATGATAATCAAAGCAGTTGCGTACAGATGCTAAAACCGAATATGTGACACGATATTCTTGTAAAGATAGACATGTATTACAAGAGGAGACGCCCAAGTAAAATCTATAACTAAATCCCTATTTTGCCCTTCCTTTTCTTCAAATAAAAAATGTGCCTTTTTTTTTGCAATTATATATAGCTAAAACAAAGAAGGTCCTACAATTCTAAGAATTTCCAATTACAACGGCCCATCCTCAAAATCCAGAAGCTTATGAGCATCTTATGCAATCAGCGAACATATTCAACCGAAAACACCCTCAAAATTTCCACCAGACTATAAATCCTTTACATACTCAAACCCCAACCAGATCAAATTAAGGGACTACTCAGATCCACAGTTTAAATCAATCAAAAATATCCAAAATCAGACACGGGGTCTTTGGATACCTACCAAATGCCAGGTCCCATGACTCCAAAAACAAAACCCCAACATGCCCAACGGCTAAAAGTTCCACAAAACAGTCTCCGTTTCCAAGAAAATTTGAGAATGACAAATAAAATTATTAATTAAACTAGGCTTTACCCACATTATTAGTCCAGTTTCTAACACCTTCTCAAACTAGACACATTTTCCTCTTATGATCATCATCAACATTTCAATTAACGAGCTAGAATTTTATCTCACCTATTTATATGTTTTATAAAAATCTAGTTTACAATAGCTTAATTTGATCAATTAAAATGTAACAATTAGTAATTTGACAACTAAATTTCAATGTGCATACTCTAAGATGTTATACTACACTTCAAACCACAACCAATTTATGAAAACCCTAACTAAAACTCAAACCCCTTTCTTGAATTTTGAATCAAAAAATTAAAATGGAAATTAACTTAGACCCTGAAATCCAAAACCCCAACCCCAACCCTAACCCTAACCCCAACCCCAACCCCAACCCCAACAGCAACCCCCTGCCGAACCCTAACCCTAACCGCAGCCCCAGCCCCAGCCCCAGCCCCAACCCCAACCCTAACGCTAACCGCAGCCCGAGCCCGAGCCCCAACCCCCAACCACAGCCCTAGCCGCAGCCCGTGCCCGAGCCCCAACCCCAGCCCCAGCCCCAGCCCCAGCCCGCAGCCCCAGCCCCAGCCCCAGCCCCAGCCCTACACCCAATCAAAAATTTGAGTAATTGAAGATTTCCTTACCTGTGTAGAGACGACGACGAGAACGGAGATGAACCGGCGCTGGCGACGACGAAAGCAGGTGGTGGCTACGACGAAAGCAGGCGGTGGCTACGACGAATCGGCGGCGCTGGCGACGACGAGAACGACGATCGATCGGCGGGAACGAGGGTTTGGGAATTTTTTCTTCGCGCGAGAATTAGGAATAACGAGCGTAGGGATCGATCTGAGCTTTTAACTTAAATCCCTATTTAGATTCCCCTACGGATAAGTCCGTAGGTTCTTGGTTTGCGGCTCCGTAGGGGCAAACAACAATTTAAGATTTAATAATTTTTATATAAATATGTAAGGACCGTAGGGGCAACCGTCTGGCCCTACGGACTAATCCGTAGGGCCAAAATAAATCTGCCCCTATGGATTTCAATATCCGTAGGGGCAACCCCCTATTTTAGTAGTGGCACTAAGCTTTTGTTATCATCCAAAAATGTTGTGACTCAACAAAAATACCCTTGAAATGTGGAAAATTATAAATAAAATTAGTCTCCTTGTTCCCGTCAAAATTTTTGGTCAAAGTGCACATTTGTTCCCATATTTAGGTAGTACGCACCTATACATGTGTACTTGGCAAGATGGCCAAGACAAATCACTTGTGCGCGACGTGCAATGCACGTGCGCATGAGACAAACGACTCAGCCCAAGTTGTGTGCACATATACATGCACACTTGGCAAGATGACCAAGTTGAATCACATGTTCGATGCTCAAGTTGTGCTCATCTATATATGCGCATTTGAAAAGATTGCCAAGTTGAATCATGTGTGGACCTATACGTGCGGTGCACGTGCGCATGTGTCAAAGATCACAAGCACGCATGTACGTTCCTTGAAGCAGACTGTAACATTTCAGAAAATAGAAAATACTATTTTTGAATTTAAATAATAAAATAATAAATTCCATGCATTTTATACGAATATTGATTTGATTTTCGTATAATGGTATAATTATATATCTCTATTTTGGAAAATAATTGAAATTTAAAATGAATTATTTATTATGAAGGCATTTATTTGATTTGGACGCGCTTTTTATTAATTAGTATATGATTATATCCATATAAGTTGATATTTAACTTAATTAGTGTTTTACTAATTGCGCGCTAAACCTATTTTTATTTTTGTTAACCATGTTTAAGTGTCATGACATATTAACATTTATTTATGAATTATATTTTGGTTTTGTGCTTTTAGAAAAGAAAAGAATGAGACATGAGAGAGGCAAAAGGGAGCGGGGACATGAAGGTATGATTAGGAAAGACAGTGAGTGAGAGAGGGAGAGATATGGTCACAACCATTTGCATTTCTCATTCTCATATTCTTCATCTCCTTTATCCTTCCTCCACCTTCTCTACCACTACAAAACACCCCCCAATCCACCTCAAAACTCTTGTTAGTCTTCACTAAAAATGTTCCTAATCCCACCCTGAGCATCATGGCATGATCAAGTTTACGTTTCGAGCTCTCGTGGCCATTTTGGAATTTTCTTTAGTTGCTTTCTTAAGATAAAGCTCTTACCTTTTATTAAGTACTTATATTTCCTAACCTCACAAACTAGTTAGAGTTAGTTTAGAGTTAATATTTGCATAATTTGTAAACTTAAGTTATTCTAAAGTGAGAATTTGAGGATAGAACTTGTAGCGGTGATGCAATAAAGGGTTAAAGAGCGATTGCAAGCTCATTAGTGATAAGTGAGAATGTTTAGTGGATAAATTCTTGGATTAGATGGGTTTAGAATTTTCCGATATCGGTTTTCATTAAGTTTTGAGGATCAAATAAAATCTGGTACTATTTGGGAACTCTGAAAATTAAATAGAGAATACAGAGAGAGATATAGACCAGTAGAAAGCCACCGCAGAAGCCCGAGCCCATATCTATTTTCTTTGGCCGCAAATAAATTCATATTGACCGCAAATTGCGGTTTAATTTTGGAGTTAGGGTCTGGGGTTTGTTCTATAGCTCGCTCGTTAGATAACTAAGACTGCCCTATATGCTAAAAAATCTCAGAACACCTTAAGAAAAATCTGGAGTTATTTTACTTGATTTTTAGCAATGTTTTACGATATGTGAAACTTGGTTTTTGGATATTTGTGTTTTGACTCGGTCGTTTGACGTTCGTATGTCGACGTCGGGAGGTATTTTGTTGTTTTAGCACGCGTTGACCATAGCTTCCAACCTATGTGCGTTTCGCTTGTGATTTCAAATTCAATTCAGATTTTTATGCGATTTTGTTTATGGATTTGATTGTAGGTACAATCACGTGGACTTCCGAGACGACGAAGAAGAGTAAGGCGTCCGTTGACTTCGAGTAGAGCAAGGATATCAGGTGAGTAGATGTATATTTACAGGGGAAGTCGGGTGGCTAGCGTATACCATTCCTGCAACCGTAGAATTAGGATATGATATAGGTACTAGAATATTATACTTAGTCTATACGTTATGCTAGACTACCATATTCGTATAAGTCTATACTTAGTAGAATGATATACCCCCAGTATCATTTCTTAGCCTATGAGTTATATCTACTTATGTAAGTATATATATACATATGATTACTTTATATGATACAAGTTACTTATGATATAAGGATATTTATGATATGATGATATGAGTTGATATAATATGAGATGATGATATGAGACGATGTGATATGATATGATACGAGATGACATGAAATGATATGTTATGGTATGAGATGAGATAATGTACGAGACTATAGATCCGTACTATTGATGTGATGATATCGTACGATAGATATTCCGTACGTGATATGATGAGGATGGATCACCGATATTTATTTTGACTCGAGAAAATCTTGTTTAAAATCATTAAAGTAGATATTGTGATATATTTAGAGCCGTACCTACTTTCAAAACTAATGAATCATTATGAACTTTTAAATGATAATAAAAAAAGAGGACTCTGCGACTTTTCAAATGGTATCTTCTTAAAAAAAATATCGCAGCCCCTATTTTCTAAAACAACGTTTCGTACTATTTTAAACTATAATTGTATGGCTCATACGTAGTTTCATATTTTTATACTTGTTCACGTTACGATTTATTTATTCCGTTTACACTTGCATTTCAATTTCTTATTTCTACATACGCTCGCGCTTTGATATTTTACGATATATATCACGTTTATACTTTAGTTTTACTTGAACTTGTACTAGAACACATGCACCATTAACGATGATTTACATGTTGCACATGCACATACTCGCATGCTCACACACATCATCGATAATTGCCACGCTACATACATAGACAGAACTCGCTATGCTACCGCATTATACTATACCTGTTAGCATGTTAGATTCTAGTAGTACTTTCTTTACAATGCTATACGACACGCTTATATGAACACACTTACTAAGTATTACGGTATTGTTCTGTGCATGTACATATATTTTCATGATTTCCATATTCTATATTTATGATTTCTCTTTCATGAGATTTCTGGATTTGAGAAACCGCGGATATTATTTAAAACTCGTGAATATTTTAAAAACACGGTTTTCTCTTGATATGATATTTCAGCGTCCACCATGAGATTTCTCGGTTCTGAACTATGATTATTATTCGAATCGAGGCAGGGGGAGAGAGACTGATTGCGGATACATGGTGGATCCGGTACGGTACCCCGGGGTAAGAAGATCGTATAGAAAGGCGTTGAGCCTGACAGGGGAACACTATATACTGGTGACAGTATTGGACTCGGCGGATATCCGGAGGATACCAACTGGAGTGATATGAGATAGATGGATATGAGAGCCGATCCGATGAGACGGCGCCTAAAATATGAGGATTTACGTGTCAATACTGGACACGGAATTTATGATGATTTCGAGTATCGATACTGGACACTCAGGATTTCATGATGATTTCGAGTGTCATTGAAGGACATTCATCGGATGATATGTATACATACATGATATGGATGACACGATACCACATATTGATACAGGTATGATATTATACTTATATATATACATATATACACGTTCATTTCGATACCACACGGTATGATATTATTATTATATTACTGTATGACCTAGGTAGATCGTTATGCATTCGATTTCTATTTGATGATGTCTTCTATTCATGAGTTGGCAACTCACCCCCGTTGTGCCATAGTTTTCTTGCAAGATCGATCACTCGGATTCAGTAGCGGCTTGCTGGTACTTTCTTCTTTTAGGTGATTTGCTTGGTATGTGGGTTACACTACAGATCGTAACCACCATTATATATTTTTATTCAATTGTAATCTAATTAAAAGCTCCATCAACCAGACTGTGTATATTGTGGATTTAGAGACCAATTGTATACTCTTTCGGACTTAGTGTCGAGACTTATATTATTCTTTATATTGGAGTTGATGATATTTTGGTATTTCTTTTATTTATTTATGTGATTGATTCTCGTCTTGAGCGTCGTATATTTATGTGGTATGGTTGTGTTTCCGCCGATTGGCGAAGAGCTAGCTCCCATTTGGGGATGCTTGTTTTATTATTGTTTGTATTTTGGTATTGATCAAAATTTACAAAGAAGGTGCAGCCCAAATTTCAAATGACGAAAATGTTTTCAAAGTTTAGTATACATCCACTTGTATTTTTATAAACTTTACTTATAGTTTAAAAAAGAAACTTGATTTCATTTATACCCATTTTTCAAAACTTCACCTCCACTATTTTTCTAAAAAGATTTAGATTCCTGGTTTTCAGCTTACTTGGTTTACGGTGGGGTCTTATAGATTTCATGTGATTTAAGTGCCGGTTACGTGCCATTTCGGGGCCGTGACATAGACGCTTCTAATAAGAAATAAATTTTGTTAATAAGAAATCAAATCTAATTAGAAGCAAAATCTTCTGTTAAGATCCATGATCTCCATCCAACGGTGATTAAAGATCACCACTTGATTATGATATCAATCGGGATCTTTAAATGAGAGATTCTCTTAAATTGATTGATATCCACTACTACAATAATGGGTTGCCCCTACGGAGATATCCGTAGGGACATAAAACTTCACCGTAGGTCGACAGGCCGCAGGTGCAAGTTTTCGTCCTGAACATGACCTTTCGGAGTAATAATTGCCCCTACGACTTACTCTGTAGGGGCATTTATCCCTACGCATTACTCCGTAGGGACATAATCTTTATTTAATTTATTGGTTTATAAAATAAAATACTTGTCCCTACGGATTTATCCGTAGGGCCTGATAGATTCCTCTACGGATTTATCCGTATGTCCAGATAAATACCCCTACGGATTAATTCGTAGGGGAAAGTTTTACCCCTGTTACTGAGTCCATAGGGACAAAATATCAGGTATCCTGATATTTTGTCCCTACGGCGAACTATGTAGGGGCAAACATTGCACCTATAAATTAATCCGTAGTTGCAATAGATGGCTCTACGGATTAATCCATAGGGACAAAATATCATATTTTTTTTTTTAAAAAATGGGTTTCTTATTTTTTTCCCGTCCCGTGCACAATAATATATATATATCATATAACCAAATACAGAAATATTCATAATCAATATCTCACGCATAATCTATAAAAGAAATAAACAAACAGAATACGATATCAATCTAAATCATCGTGAACAAGCAAACAACCACCAATATCGTCCAAAATATATACAATATGTATCAAATAAGTACATACATCCTCAAAAATATAAAAAAAACTACCCTAACTCGGTCCAGCTCCTCCACCTCTGATAATCGCCTGGCGCATCTGCTCCTCGGTGCAGCCTCGAGTCGTCAAAAACTCGATTAATGAAGGAGCAGACTGTGCGTGAGTCTGAGAGGGCTGTGGAGCTGCAGGAGTGGTCTGCGCAACCGTAGCCGAGGTAGTGGCTTGCGGAGCCGCATCCGAAGGAGATGCATGTGGAGCCGCAGCCGAAATAACCTGTCGCATCTGTTAAATTTTGTGTGTAATAAACAAGTGAGAACGGTGTATTAGATTTTAGTCGAATTCATATCATTATTAGGTTATTGAGAAACCCCAATCTAAGAATACTTAGGGACTTAGGTCTCGTTTGGGTATCTAGTTTGGAAAACCGTAGATTATTTTAATTAGATAGTTTTATGTAAGTATGATTAATCAAAACTAAGTTTATAACCAAATAAGCTCAGGCTACTAATATTGCATATGTTACTATCTATAATGTGATATAATATTTTACTATTAAGTAATATACATACCAACAACTCCTTCAACTTCTCGACGGTGGTCTTCAAGATGGCAACATCATGCTCCAGACGTCGCTCACGGGGGGTAGGGGAAGTAACCGCCGGAGTGGAGACCAACCTTATATGGGACCTGCTAGGACCCAGTCCCCGGCTTCTCTCCCAACCTCTGTGGTGCCCTCCGTGTGCGGCGTTTAAGACTGTAGTCAGTAGCATCGGATCGGTCTGTCCTCTAAAATCGATCCCTGATGCCTCCGCCTGCTCCACCACCCGCTCCTACACCCACATTAACCATTGAAATATAAGTATATCATTTAAATTTGAACTTATGAAAACAAAAATTTCATTCGAATTAGAATAAATATTATCACTTACGCAATACTCCTGGGTAGCGGTGTCAGGAAATCGAAGCTCGCCCGTGCCGGGATCTGTCGAGGTGCCGTGGACGGCAAGATACGCGGTTAGCACGCTCGGTATACCACCCTGCGCCAGGGTCTAAGCTCTCTGCAATTCGCTAAAAAATTATTTATATTATAAAATAACTCTTAATATTACATTATATCAAAATAGATCTATTATAATTTACCGATGCCTCCATGGCACGAGTAATGTTTCTCCAGCCACCTGTATAAGTGGGGCGACCCCTCTTCGCCGACATCCTATTCTCCTTATTTTGATCGGTCTGTTTCTGCACAACACATTCAGATTTAGTTTTCTAACTAAACTACACAAAAAAATAAATTATATACTAAATAATGAATTACATTTAAATTACAAACCTGTTTGCGCTGAGAGTCGTAATATTGGCACAAGAGAGGCCATGTATCTACGTTGACTCTCGCAAAGGCCAGAGTATGTAAGAGAGCCGCTCTCTCTGCCTCGGGGGTCGTCAACCATTCCAAATAGCAGTCGATCTTTAGATCGTTCCTATTATATCAGACTTTTGATTGCATGTTCTTCATCAAGCCCAGATACAGAGCGTGAAGATCGAGCACTCTTTCAGGGTGATCAGGGTCGGGTACAGGCTGAAAGTTGTAATCCAACTGCAAATACAAAAAATAATGTATTTAAATTGCAAGTGTTAAATAATAATAAATATATTGGATAAGTCAAATGAAAATATATATTAATACCCGAGCCTGATCCCAGAAGAGGGCAAATGAGCGCCGGTGCTGATCGCCCCACTCAACGTGAAGTGGATACTTCTTTTGGATGCGGCCCTCATCCCCCATATACCGGCCGAACCTCTCGACATAATCGCCAGTATAGCGATAATCAGGGGTAAAGAAGAGGGAGAATGGTGCCTCACCCCTGGCTCTATCGTGCCTCAGCTTGTGGGACTGATTCGGCCCTCGAGTCCCCCTCTCGGGATGGAGCTGCCCCGCATCTACAAGAAATATCAAGACAAGAAATATTAAGACAAAGTGATATTAAGAAATCAAGGATTAACGAAAATTGAAGTGCGATATATACCTCCGGCGACAGCAGCATGAGCCTGGGCCCGGGTAGCAGCATGAGCGGGACGATAGTTCCTCCGGCGAGGAACAGCCGGTGACCCGGACGTGGACGCATACCTTCCAACTAGAAAATAAACATTGACAATAAAATTACATTAAGTTTATATTTATTCTTAGAGGATATGTAAAATGAATAAATATTTTATATTTATTCATACTAACCTGCAGACTGAGTGAAGGGTACGGAAATGGCGGGAGTGGCCTCTGCGCCAAATGTGGATGCACCACCTATAATTAGACAATTAAAAATATATTATATAAGTAATTGTAAAAAAATATGTATATCGATAATATAACATTCTAAATCAATATGCATGCAATATAGGATATATAAACATACCCGCAGGTACGGTGGTAGCCTCTGCCCGAGATGTAGAGCCACCAGCTACAGCTAGACAATCAAAAAATAATTATCTAAGTAAGAGCAAAAAGAATGTGTGCATGTTTATGATATAACATTGTAAATCAATATGCATGCACTATAGGATATATAAACATACCTGCAGTTGCGGTAGTGGCCTCTGCCTCTGGTGTGGACGCACTACCAACAGCTAGACAATTAAACATTGATTATATAAATAATTTTGAAATAAATATGCGTATATATCTATTATATTACATTCAAAATGAATATGCGTGCAATTTAATTCTCAATAAAAAAAGAAAAATTTTCTCCTCTCAAACCCCAAGTAAAGAAAATGCAGAGATAAAAATATTTCCACTTTACTCATTATATCATATCTAAGGGTTTAGCCCTTTAAAAGAACTTAATTTTTTTCTCTGGATCTGACATCTACAAGACAAGTCACCCACAAGATGGGAATTTAATTCTCATTGGAAAGATCTTTTTCTTGAGAATCAGAGATTCAGGGAAGAACAAGATTGAAAAGAACAATGAAAGAAACGATATGAAAAAGATAAAGTTTATACTCCAGGAACTTAGTTCATTCATAATCAAGAACTTAGTTCTTAAAGAACATGATCCTAGATTCTCAAAATAATGATCTTATTGATCGTTAATGGTCAAAATATCATTAACAGAAGTTTAACTTCTTTAAAAAAAACACATGAACAGAGATTAAATCTTTAAGGACACAACATTTCACGTAATTTCCGTGTGAGCGCTTAAAAGGAACCATGAATACAATGCCTCACGTGATATCCACGTGAGTGCTTAAAAGAAGCAGATGATAGCGTCTCACGTGATATCCCCGTAAGTGCACAGAAGTTCAGAGACTTAGCATCTCACGTTCCATACACGTGAGCGTCCAACTCCCATGAAGACAGCACGTCACGTGCCATACACGTGAGCGCCCATAAGTAAGGACTCAGCGCCTCACGTACCATACACATGAGCACTTGAAAGACGCCAGAGACTCGATGCCTTACGTGATATTCATATGAGCGCTACGTGATTGTGTGCTTAGCACTGCTGGGTGGTATAGAAACCCAATTTTAGCCCCAAATTGGTTAAGTCTGTGAAGCTTAAACTTCTTATTTGATTTTAAATCAATCGAGCCCATATGCTCATGATATCCAAGTTAATGTTAGTCCCATATACGACTAATGATCTTTCATCGATGATATCGAAGCTGATCTTAGTCTCATATACAACTAATGATCTCCATCCCATATCTTTTTAGTTATCTTAGTCTCATATAAGACTAACGATTCTCAGTTCTGAAATGATTTTTTCCCTCATATATGGGATTTAGTTCAAGGGTAAATTTTTCCACATCTTTGATATACGTCGTTGTAATTGCTCAACGTCTTTAGAGAGGTGGCGGGTCCTAACAACCAACAAGTTTTCATCCCAACTTGATGAAAAATATGAAACTTCATCAAGACGGGAAATGTCCTAATCCTCATATTGATACACCCCATATTTATGCAATTCCATATTGATGTGCACATCTCATATTGACACACATCCCATATAGATGTGAATCTCATATTGAGCTCCGGCTTTACACACACACACACACATATATCTTTGAGAGAAATATAAATACCTTCAAATTGGATCGCACCCAAATATTGGACGCATCACATGTTGCCATCTTTCACTTCGCCACGTAAAATATACACGTGCACGGAAGATAAAAGATGGATTGAAACGTTCTTAAATTAACATTTCGTCCCGAACACGAGAATGTTGGACCGAAATGTCCCTAAACTAATTTTGGACCATGATGTCCTTAAACTAATACATTTGGCTCTACGACTGATCTCTATATTGATCTCTGTATACAATCCATGGGAACAAACAAAGCATATTCCATCCATGTCTCCCATGGATCGCGATGTTCTTAAACTAATATATTTTGCCCTGCAGACTGTCTCCATATTGACTATCGTATACAATCAAGGGGCTATTCATATATGATCTGATGATCAATTTAGCCTATATGCTCACTGTTCCTAAGTCGATCTTAGTCTGATATACGACTAACGATTCTTACATTAAATCCATATATCCCATGAACTGATGGACCTCATTTATATGAGATCTGCGTACTAAATTCAAAACCCCAAATCCAATATATATGAATTTGGACTAATCCGCGCCCTATGGGCGATGACATAAATTATTCTTCGTATACAATCCAAGGGCAACCCCATAATAAACAAACATAATACGACACGAAGTGGTCAACCGGTGAAGGTGAAAGTTGTAATTGCGTTGCGATAGCGTAATTAATTGCAGGGGCTTGCGCGTGCAAGGAAGAGCGTCCCCACAAAAAAAAACCGTCACAAATGAGAGGGAATCTGATAAGTCTGCTATATCGGTCGCATCTATCTAAACCTTCGATATTTGGTACTATAAATCAACTTGGTATTTTCGGAGAGGTGGATGGATATGTTCATGTAGCATTTGCCCCCAAATTCAAGCTAGACGTCTCCGCGTCTCGGTCTAATTTTCAGCGGTAAACATTCGCTTCCCATCTCGAGCGATCCCTACCCGGTCCCGTCCCACGCCACCATTCCGACAAATCCGACCCCACCTCTCTAGACACATCAAGGTCAACATTCATATCGTGATCATCTTCTTCTTCCACTCCTTGCAACATTACTATCATCATCATCATCGTTGTAGTCGTCATCTCCATCTCTACCGAAAGATAAAAAGCGTTAATCTCCATAATTAACCCAACTTCATCCCGCCCACTCAATTCCTTCCCACCCTACCTAAGTTTCAACTAGAGTTTGAATGAGAGATTTGATTTAGGTTTTGAATAGGGTCAATTAAGATTTCAATTAGAAACCAAATCAAATTCTTCATTAAAACCCTTTATCAAAAACCCTAATCAACCTCATTATTTTAGACAAGAAATGGAGGCGTGGTTTTCGTCGGAGTGGGATTCGGTCTCGCTGGAGGGTGGTCGATGGTCATTATGGTGACGGATTAAGGGCTGGGTCGTAGGAGAGTAGAGTTGATGATGCTCGATATTGGCGATCTCCAAGATCGGGACACGTGGCAGATGACGTGTCCCAAGACTCAGAAGAAAGGGCCCACAGAGGCCGACCAGACCACCTTGTGCCTGACCTGCAAGCGCAAACTGGCCCTCCTCGGGCCCTCCTGCAAATTAGCTTCCACGGCCCCTCAGCTCGCCCCGAGCTGCCACAGGACCAAGACTCCTCATCCTTCTCGCTCGTCCCCGAGCCCTCGGCCGAGGTCGTCTTCTTCGGCCCTCCGACCAACTCCACCACTCACAGGCGTAACCGCCGCTCCGTGAATCTCGCCATGCGCAGATTCTACGCCAACAACATCCTACGTTCCACGCCCTCACGATCCCCATTAATGGGCGATCCGCTCTCTGTGCGGGTGTGACGTCAGGAGCATAACTGCCGGCGGGATTTGCGCGCTGATCAGTCGAAAATACTGCATTTTTAACACGGCAATTTCCCTATCTTTTGCACTCATCTAGAAGTGTTCGGCATTCATATAGCACATATTAGCAAAATAGTCGTTAAATATCAGATTGCATGTGTTAGACTTTAAAACCGGCATTTCTAGGGAAATTGACTGTATTTTATGGCATCTTATCATCCCTATATTGCGCAGCACTTGTCTCGAGAAATTGCAGGAACAAAACCAAAAGAAGCTGATCAAAAATACGCCAACTCAAAGGCTAAAGATCTGGTAGCAATAAAGAAGGCCAAATAAAATTCAACATATCTTAACAAGGCCCATATATCAGCCTAAAACAGCAGAAGAGAGCCCAAGCCCTGAAGCCAATACTTGGCCGCGGAACCGCGGCCAGAGCCGGCTTGAGCCGTGGTTCCGCGGCAGTCTTGCCACGTCACCTCCTCAAATTTACTTTAATATTCCTCTCTCAAGGCCCACGTTCATTTCACATGCTTCAAATTCCAGATTACCCTAGATGCTTCTGCAAGATCAGCAAAAGGGTCATTAAATTAACCTAATCTTGATTAAGTTGATTAAGCTCCTAACAAACTATTTCTAGAAGCTCCCTCCTAATTAATCACTTCTAGAAGCCTCTCTTGCTAACAAACTTTTGGAGGGAAATTCAAATCTTCTCTAACTAACTTTTGGAGGGAAATTCAAAATTCAAATCCTAGATCTAGGGTTTTGGGAAGTCTATAAATAGAAGCATAGACTTAGGGTTAAATGACTTCCTCAATCTCTAATTCTTCATCTTCCTCCTCTTCCATCTACAAGTTGAGTGACACATCTTGTAGCCCCAAATTCTAAATCCAACACCAAATTCAAGATCCCGAGTACCATTAAAGCAAGAAGCCTTCAACCTTTTAGGAGCGGAGCCGATCTTCAATCGAGCAAGTGATCCAAGCCGATCCGCGACTCAAGGAGACGAGCGAAGCCAAATCGACGATCGAGTTCTTCCTCTTGTAGTTCTTGAGTGAATTGTAAACGGAATTGTTGATAAATAAAAGGTGAAATTCTTTAATCTTGCTTTCTTTAAATTCTTGCATCATGATTCGATCTCAATTTGTGATTGTGGTTCTTGTTGTGATGTTTGAGTAAAACTCCGCTCGTAAAGGAGTCAAGACGATCAATAAAATGATGATGTAACAAATCTAAAAACGATTCTTAAGTCCTACGAGTTTTGTAAACCCTAGAAAATTGAAGAATCGACGACCTAGATTCGTTGCGATGCTTTCTTGATTGTGATCGCTCGAAATTAGGGATCCACGATCGATTCTTGAATTTACTAGAGGCTAGAATGTGAATGATATCAACGAATGAACAAGGGTTAAATGTTGAAACCCTAGTTTCACTAGAAATCCCTAATTCTCGTCGATCATCATCGATCTAGTATCAATTCATCGAAGGATAAGAATACGTAATCGCTAGATTTCATCACATCTATAGATCCGATCGATTCCTACGAGCCTCATTTCGATTCTTGATATTTGGTTTGGAAATCATCACATCTCAATTCTTGATTTTAATGTTTTCTTAGATCAATATTTTTCTAATTCTTGAACTTCAATTACAAATCATGAATTGTTTTCTTTTCTTAAAGTTTCGACTCATCTAATTCGAAACACGAACGATTACATTTTCCCTGTGGACGATCCGCACTTACTAACGCGCTACATTCGACACCGTTATTGATTGCGGTCAAATAATTTTTGGTTGTGATTTCTACATAATTTTCCAATATACACACAATCGAGAAAATTTCAATTCAATCAAATGGCGCCGTTGCCGGGGATAGTGCGCTAATTGTTCGTATTTTGAAATTTGAGTTGAAAAGTTTATTCCCTTATAATTTTTCGATCAAAATTCGCGCAAACACTAATACAAGTTATTGTGATTTGTGCGAGGAAATCTGGAATCATTGGAGCTGAGGAAATTTTTTTCAGAGAATTCCAGAGAGCTCAAGGAGTGAAGAGGGACCTTCTGTGAATTTTTTGTGCATTGAACAGTGTATAGAGCCGCGATTCCGCGGTGTAAGCCACTGATTGTCGCGCTTCCGCGGTGGCATTAGCTCTTCTCTGTACCAAAATTCTCAGGTGAGTCTCTATCTTTCTTATCTCCTCCTCTGTCTACTCCAAATAACAATTTACTGCAGATTTCTTTGCAAATAAATCGCAGCGCCGTGCAAAAAGCAAAATTAAATTGTGCTTGTTTTGATTTTTGTGGTTGTTTGCATAACTAATACGGATATTAAGGGGCAAAGACCAAATCCAAATTAGGTGGGGAGTTCATTACCCTTCCTAGACCCCAAAAATCGCAAAACTTGCATCCGCATTGACCCACATTAACTAAAAAATATTTAGAGATGACTCTAAGGACCGTCGCGCTCACTTAGGACAGAAAAAGGCCGTAGGTAATTCATTGCTTATCCGCGTTTTCTTGTGGTGTCTAAGGCAAGTGTGTCGAAGGCTAGTGGTTATTAATTAGGCCCACTACTTACGTAGTGGAGTACCTTCCCACTTACCTGGCACTTACCTGGCCACAGGGGGACAAAGAGGCAGTGGAGGATTCTATCCCGCGACTTGTCTTTTGGCAGTTAGGAGCGGTCTAGAGCCGGACCTAGGTGACCAATAGAATTAGGGTTTTGCTTGTTGCATTTGTTGTGTTGCATCATATTTTCAAAAATCCGTCCTATTTTCAAAACAAACACCGCATTCATTCATTCATTACCCTTAATTATAAGCCACGCTGCCACTTGTACTAACCCTTTTTAGTGCAAGATAGGCTGGACAACGGGATTCTAGTGCCTGTTTAGTCCGCGTCCCTTCGATCGACCCTAAAGTCGGTATTTCTACACTTACCCTTTCTTTACACACCACCACACCCACATCGATGGATCCGACTCCATCGAACTTCTTTTCCACTAATCTGCCGCCGTCCGTTGGTGCGCAGAATCCACCCCGCATCTCTCTCCAGGAGAGGTGCTACCCCATTCGAGGTCCTCTTTCGACCTGTTTATCCACACCACCAGCCAACGGGGAAAATTTTCAGATTAAACCCCAATACATCAACCTTCTACCAAAATTTCACGGTCTTGAGTCTGAGGATGCATACGTGTTTATCACGAAATTTGAAAATGTATGCGCAATGATGGGTATCTCACAGCTGTCTGTGGATGCTATGCGTCTTCGTCTTCTCCCATTCACCTTGTGCGATATAGCCGAGAAGTGGCTGTATAACACTACCGCACATTCCATTTCAAACTGGGAAGAATTCGTCAAAGCATTCCTTAAGAAATTCTACCCACATCATAAGACAGCTCGAGTCCGTAGCGAAATCTATCAATTCACCCAGCTTCCAAATGAAACATTTTCAAAATGTCTTGAACGCTTCAAGGATCTGTTAGTCCAATGTCCACATCACGGAATCCCTAGATGGGAACTGTGTAGAATCATATATGAGAGCATTAATCCTAACACAAGACAGACCCTTGAATCCATGTGTCAAGGCAACTTCATGACCAAAGATGAAGGGGAAGCCTGGAAATTTCCAGAAGATTTCGCTGAAAAATCTTTACAGTGGGAGGGTGTGAGTCAATCGTCTAGGGGTGGCAATGATATTTCCATAGGAATTAGAGCTGAAATTTCAGCTTTGCACAAGAAATTTGACGCTATGGAAAACAAATTTTTAGCTGCCGCCCTAAGTCAAATATCACTCTCCAAAACTGTATGTGGCTGCTGTTCTGATCCTTCACATCTCACGGAAGAATGTCCAATAAATTCTCCGTTTCAAGGTCATATCAATTCTGCTTACCAACAAGGACCTAGAAACGACCCTTTTTCTTCCACATACAATCAGGGTTGGAGGAATCACCCTAACTTTGCTTGGAACCAATCACAATCTCAAAACACGGTTCCAACCCAACACAATTTCCAAAGGGTCTCTCCACCACAACAGCAACCACCACGATTGAGTCAGCACCCCTTCCAAGCACATAACTTTCAAAATCTGGTCAACACATCCGCACCATCTAGTCCTTTGCAGTTGACCGGGACTGCTGAATCCTCTTCATTCATAAACTTGCTTTTGACAAATCTCATGCAAGTATCGGCTGAAATAAAGTCTTCTGTCGATAAAATTGAGAAAAACTCTGCGTCCCAAAGCGAGAGTATTAAATCGATGGAAGAAGAAATTGCACGATTAAAAGCCGAAATGAGTGCAAGAGAGAAAGGGAAACTCCCAGCTCAACCTTTACCTAATCCTGGCTATTCACATCATGTGGTTGCAATCACGTTGAGATCTGGAAGAGTGCTTAACAATCATGTTGGGGAAGAGTTTGATGATACTGAAAAATCAATCAATAACACTCCGGCTGAGACCTTTCCTTCCACTTCTACTTCTAATTCTAACCCCAGTTCTTCTACCCCACCATCTTCTTGCGAGCCTATTCTTCGTTTCCCAAAAGGCTCGCCACCTCAGCCAACCTCTTCTAGTACACAGAAAACGATCCCCACTTCTATTCTGGGATCAGGTCCACACACACCTCCTTCTCCTATGATGGACCCAACGCTTATTGCTAAAGCACCTTACCCGAATCGGTTAAGGGCTAACAAATTGAGTCCACATATGGAGAAGATCACGGACATTTTTAAGCAAGTTAACATCAACATCCCTCTCCTAGATACTATCCAACAAGTTCCGTCCTATGCGAAAACTCTTAAGAACTTGTGCACTAGGAAGAGGAAAACTCAAGTGCCCAAGAAGATTTTCATGGCAAAGACTATAGAAACGGCTTTCCCCCAACAAGTACCGAGGAAACGTAAGGACCCTGGCTGTCCTACTATTTCCATTTCTATTGGGGAAAAACACATCAACCGTGCTCTACTAGACCTTGGAGCTAGTGTTAACTTGCTTCCATACTCAGTCTATGAGCAGTTAGGGATCGGAGAGTTGAAGCCAACCCATTGCACTCTCCAGATGGCTAACCGATCAATCACCAAACCTAGGGGTGAACTGGAGGATGTGTTAATAAAAATCGGGGAATTTATATTCCCCGTGGACTTTATTGTAATTGATACACAGCCTGTAGCGAACCCACGGAATCAAATTCCGGTGATTTTAGGTCGCCCCTTTTTGGCCACTTCCAATGCTATAATCAACTGTCGTAATGGTTCTATGACCCTATCTTTCGGGAATAGGTCTATTGAGCTGAACATTTATAAGTTGGGAAGTGTACCCTCCGAACCTACTGCTCAGGTCTGTTCTGTCGACTTAATGGATGTCGATAGCAGCGAATTTGATGATCCTCATGATACCGATCTAGACTCTTTTCATACGTTATTGTTTGACCCAATTATGTATCAT
Organism: Agapanthus africanus; assembly: GCA_030015575.1. Lineage (NCBI taxonomy): Eukaryota > Viridiplantae > Streptophyta > Magnoliopsida > Asparagales > Amaryllidaceae > Agapanthus > Agapanthus africanus. The sequence continues at coordinate 422,130,887 of CM057351.1, forward strand.
ACACATATGGACTCTTCCACCGAGATGTCCGGGTCAACAACTAACACCGAGTATGAACTGCTGTTAGAGTCTGAAGATCACCCCGCACTTTGTGATGACATTATTCATCGGGGTATTGATGGAACTTTTGAGGAGATCTTCGCTGATGAACTCGCATTTTTGAATGACACGGGTGTTGAGATGAATCATCTCCCAATCAATGAAATTGAACCTCCACCCCTTCTTCTGAACTGTAAAAAGAATGCGAGTAATCCATCACATTCATTGTATCGTCTCTCCAAGATGAGACGCACACACGTTCTATTCCACCCCTTACCCTTTCCCCACTTCTTCTTCCACCAACCAGAGCACTGCATTGATAAAATTTTTGAATGGTTGGTGTTAACATTCGGTCTTTGCAAAGCTTGGCATCGACCACTGATTTTTGACCCCCTCATGTGATTTTCAAAGGTTAACATTGCTTAAGTTTGGGAGGGGTACAATCTGGCTCCTGAAAAGAAAATTTTTACAAAATGATGAGCCAAGAATAAATTTGGGGGAAGTTCTTCACTTAAATATTTTTCCCCCACTAATAAATTCCTCCCAAGCTTATAGGTTTTTTTGGAGAATTAGCGGATGGCAACAGTGAGGACACTGTTGAAAACAAGTTTGGGGGAGGTTTGTGCTTATTTTCGCAGCATTTGCATATCATTTGCATAAGCACAAAACATTTTCGAAAACCTATAAAAATTTAAAAATTTTCAAAAAAATAAAAATAATTTTTGTACATAAATAAGATAATAAAAGATTAGATAGTGAAAAATTACATGCATGAGATTAGAAAAATTTAAGAAAACCAAGAAAATTAGAAGTTTTCTTATACGAACTAGTAATAAGTAGTTATGAGCCATTGTCCCAAGGATTAGTAAGATGAAGGACGTCACTAATCTGATGATAAAAATAAGTCTGAAAAATAGTTTCTATTCTGGAAGCCAAACATTTTGAACGTTGATACCCTGCTATTCGCACTTACACACGTCTTGAAGCCTGAGATAGTAGAAGATACCTTGAAATGCTCTTGTCTTAAAGCCGATGTATGAAGGAAATAAAAAAAAATGAAGAAAATATAAAGTGGTGAGAAAAATGGACACTGGTTTTGTTATCGCCAAGGGCAATAAAAAATATATAGCGTGGGTGCCTCTTCACCCAGTGCCCTAAGGCCAACTGGTCTGGGAGTCACTGCTATGCCTGAGGTGGTGCAAGACGAGAAAAAACACCAAATAAGCAAGCACATGAGTAATCGGTCGGTTAGTACCTCAAGAAGTATTAACGGTCGCATGAAAGTGTGTGAGCACATCTAAATATTCATTAATTAAAAAGTACTGAGGCTGATGGGCAAGAGTATGATAGCTTGAATTGAATTCTCCGGGTGTAGGGATGCCCTTTACACACACGCAGGGTTATATGATCGATATTTGGAAGAAAGATAGGAATGAAGAATAAGACGATATTTTATTGAGGGAGGACGTGATTTCTGACATTTTTTCATGACCATTAAGATAGGGCTCATGACAACCGAAAAGCTAGCTTAGTTGGAAACCTTAATTTTCAAGGCTTTTCTTTTATAATTCTTTTCTTTAAATGTAATATTCATGATCTTTCTTTTATTATCGGATTTTGTGGGTGCAATCCGCTGAAAACCCTCAGGAGACAGCACTCCTCCTACTAGGGACACCTAGAGGTTTAAAGGCTTGTTGCACGTGCTCAGTGCAATCGTGTTGCCTACGAAAGTGTGCTAGTTAGTTTTTCTCTTTCTTTATTTTCTCCTTCTTTTTAATAAAGTTCGCTCGAGACGATCGAAAATAAGTTTGGGGGGATTTGATCAGTCGAAAATACTGTATTTTTAACACGGCAATTTCCCTATCTTTTGCACTCATCTAGAAGTGTTCGACATTCATATAGCACATATTAGCAAAACGGTCGTTAAATATCAGATTGCATGTGTTAGACTTTAAAACCGACATTTCTAGGGAAATTGACTGTATTTTATGGCATCGTATCATCCCTGTTCCCCTCCGAATGGCGGCCGAGACGACGTGAGGGCCGTCTTGCCTGAGATTCGGGGCAGATACTATATGGTTTTATCCGTCCATCTCTCCGAAGATGCCAAGTTGATTTATGGCACCGTGTATCGGAGGTTTAGACGGATGCGGCCGACGTAGCAGACTTCGTCAGATTCCCCCTCGCTTGAGGGGTTTTTGATTGTGGGGACGCTTTTCCCTGCAGGTGCAAGCCCCTGCAGTTAATTACGCTACCACATCGCGGTAACAACTTTCTCCTTCTCCAGAATTTCACTTCGTGTCATGGGTGTTTGTTTTGTTTGTGGTTGCCCGTGGATTGTATACGGAGACTAAGTAATGCCGTCGCCCGTAGGACGTGGATTAGTCCAAATCCGTATTTACTTAGATTTAGGTTTGGTGTTTTTTAGTTTAAGGATACGTTAGCCGTATTGAGGCTAAGATCAACTTAAACATCCGTTAAGGATACGTTAGTCCTGTTTTAGACTAAGATCGACTTAACGTGGTGATCCATTTAATATATGGCCGTCGGGACTCATCACCTCTCTGACGTCGGTGAAGGATTACAATGATAGGTGTCAGAGGAGTTCAGTGATGTACCCTTAAACCAAAGTTGATTTGGAGTTTCATGGTCCATTTGAATGTTTAAGGACGTGTTAGCCAAGTTTGAGGCTAAGATCAACTTAAACGGGATCGTTTAGATCCGGCAAAAGAGCATTTGGATGCTCTATTTTTCCAGTTTAGGGACGTAGTGTTCCGTGTTCCAGTTTAGGGACGTGGTGGTCTATTGCCAGTTTAAGGACGTGGTGGTCCATCATTAGTTTAAGGACATTTCGGTCCATCATTAGTTTAAGGACGTCTCGGTCCGAAATTAGTTTAGGGACGTCTCGGTCCGATATTAGTTTAGGGACGTCTCGGTCCGATATTAGTTTAAGGACGTCTCGGTCCAATATTAGTTTAAGGACGTTTCGGTCCACGAGTTTAAGGACCCCGCAGTCCATATTCATATGTGGTCGTCGGGACCCGTCACCTCTCTGACGTCGTTGAAGGATTACAACGACAGGTGTCAGAGGAGTTCAGAGATGTACCCTCGAACCGGAGGTAAATTGATTTAAGAGAGCAATCCTGCTCAGTCAATTTAATTTGAGGACTTACAGCCATGATTGGGCTAAGTCCAGTTGAAACATATTCAACGCTTTTATTTATTTTTGGTCTATTAGACCGGTGTTAGGGCTTTGCCCACATTTAAATAATGCATTGCATTACTTTTTATTTTTATTTAGGCTCTGTCCATAAAGGATGCAGAGCATCAATTTGTTTTGGGCTCTGCCCATTTATAAATGATGCAGAGTATCAATTTTACTTGGGCTCTGCCCTTTTTATTGCTTTGCAATTTATTTTGGCCTGTTAGGTCTTTTTGGCTTGGGCCTGGCCCTTTAGCAAAAGAAATGCATTGCATTTCTCAGGCGCTTTGCGCCAATCAAAGAGCGCAAGCGCTTGTGGTGATGACACGTGTCATGCAAGCGCAGTGCGCTGCGCCAGTGGGCCGTGCTGCTGCGCTGGTGACACGTGTCACATTGTGAGGAGCGCAAGCGCAACAGCGCAATGCGCTGTGTCAGTGCGCTGCGCTATTGCGCTGCTGACACGTGGCGCTCTCTGGTGGCTTGCGCCAACACAGGAGCGCAACAGTGCAGTTTTTCAAGTGCAGAGCACTATTAATTTGAGAATCTTTTAGATTTAAGAACCAATGGTTCATAAAGGAAGTGCAGAGCACTATTTGATTTCTTGATCTAATTTAGATCAAAGAAAGACAAGCTTTTTCTTATCTCAAGAACCAGAGGTTCATAAAAAGTGCAAAGCACTATTTTTATTCTGTTTTTTTATTAAAGATTATTGATCTTGTTTTTAGATTAATCATCTGTTCATAAGAGAATTTTCTCTTTTTCTAAAGGCTTTTTACCTTTTTTGTTCTTGAGGATTTCTCTTCAATTCTTCAGAGTTCTCTCTGTTTAATTTCTCACAAAATGTTGATGCCTTTGAATTGAGATCTAGGGGTCTTTTTATAGTACCCATAAATTAGTTAAATTTGTTAAAGAGATCTTTCTCTGAGTGATTTGGGGAATTTTCCCCACCGTTGGATCTTTGATCCAAGAGCTTCTGTTTTACAGAAGAAAATCTTCTTGTTTTAACAAGAACATAAAGATTTCTTTAAAATCTTTATTCTGTTTGGCGCAAATGCCCCAGGGCGTGACACATGTCGCGCAGCGCACAGCGCAGCGCAACAGCGCTGGCGCCTCTGCGCTGACACGTGTCGCGCAGCGCACAGCGCAGCTCAACTTTGCTGGCGCATCTGCGCTGACACGTGTCGCACAGCGCAGTGCTTGCGCAACTGAAGCGTTGCTTCCTTTGATTTTGCTTTAAACAGAGCTTTGCTCTAATTGGGTGCGTTGTTTTGGGCGCTGCACTGATGTGTCTGCGCCTGACACGTGGCGCGTTGCACGCAGCGCAAAGAATTTGAAGCGTTGCTTCATTTATTAAAGTTTAAATTTTCAAAGCAGAGTTTTGCTCTGATTGGGGGAAGATGAAGCGTTGCTTCATCTCCCGCCTCGGAATTTGAACAGAGCTTTGCTCTGATTGGGGTAAACAATCCCTATATTGCGCAACACTTATCTCGAGAAATTGCAGGAACAAAGTCAAAAGAAGCTGATCAAAAATACGCCAACTCAAAGGCTAAAGATCTGGTAGCAATAAAGAAGGCTAAATAAAATTCAACATATCTTAACAAGGCCCATATATCAGCCAAAAACAGCAGAAGAGAGCCCAAGCCCTGAAGCCAATACTTGGCCGTGGAACCGCGGCCAGAGCCGGCTTGAGCCGTGGTTCCGCGGCAGTCTTGCCACGTCACCTCCTCAAATTTGCTTCAATATTCCTCTCTCAGGGCCCACGTTCATTTCACATGCTTCAAATTCCAGATTACCCTAGATGCTTCTGCAAGATCAGCAAAGGGGTCATTAAATTAACCTAATCTTGATTAAGTTGATTAAGCTCCTAACAAACTATTTCTAGAAGCTCCCTCCTAACTAATCACTTCTAGAAGCCTCTCTTGCTAACAAACTTTTGGAGGGAAATTCAAATCTTCTCTAACTAACTTTTGGAGGGAAATTCAAAATTCAAATCTTAAATCTAGGGTTTTGGAAGTCTATAAATAGAAGCATAGACTTAGGGTTAAATGACTTCCTCAATCTCTAATTCTTCATCTTCCTCCTCTTCCATCTACAAGTTGAGTGACACATCTTGTAGCCCCAAATCCTAAATCCAACACCAAATTCAAGATCCCGAGTACCATTAAAGCAAGAAGCCTTCAACCTTTTAGGAGCGGAGCCGATCTTCAATCGAGCAAGTGATCCAAGCCGATCCGCGACTCAAGGAGACGAGCGAAGCCAAATCGACGATCGAGTTCTTCCTCTTGTAGTTCTTGAGTGAATTGTAAACGGAATTGTTGATAAATAAAAGGTGAAATTCTTTAATCTTGCTTTCTTTAAATTCTTGCATCATGATTCGATCTCAATTTGTGATTGTGGTTCTTGTTGTGATGTTTGAGTAAAACTCCGCTCGTAAAGGAGTCGAGACGATCAATAGAATGATGTAACAAATCTAAAAACGATTCTTAAGTCCTACGAGTTTTGTAAACCCTAGCAAATTGAAGAATCGACGACCTAGTTTCGTTGCGATGCTTTCTTGATTGTGATCGCTCGAAATTAGGGATCCTCGATCGATTCTTGAATTTACTAGAGGCTAGAATGTGAATGATATCGACGAAGGAAAAAGGGATAAATGTTGAAACCCTAGTTTCACTAGAAATCCCTAATTCTCGTTGATCATCATCGATCTAGTATCAATTCATTGAAGGATAAGAATACGTAATCGCTAGATTTCATCACATCTATAGATCCGATCGATTCCTACGAGCCTCATTTCGATTCTTGATATTTGGTTTGGAAATCATCACATCTCAATTCTTGATTTTAATGTTTTCTTAGATCTAGATTTTTCTAATTCTTGAATTTCAATTACAAATCATGAATTGTTTTCTTTTCTTAAAGTTTCGACTCATCTAATTCGAAACACGAACGATTACACTTTCCCTGTGGACGATCCGCACTTACTAACGTGCTACATTCGACACCGTTATTGATTGCGGTCAAATAATTTTTGGTTGTGATTTCTACATAATTTTCCAACATACACACAATCGAGAAAATTTCAATTCAATCACGCGCCTGCTGCTGCGTGCCACCACCGCTATATAAACCCCCATCACAGAGGGGTCAGGGAAGCCATTCTTTACACCTACGCCGTTACTCTTCTCGGATCTCATCACTAACTTGAGCGTCGGAGGGTCCTCGGTGGTACCAAACCACCCCGGGACTTCTTTGTAGGTACTCAGCGACAGCCTCCTCACCCCACCTTCTCCTCCTAAAACCCATAGAGACCCACACGCAACCAAGGATAATCAGTCAAGTTCACCTCGAGATCAACGGAAGGCAACATCTGACGGAGGCCCGAGAAGAAGCTCCATCAGTTGGATGGGAACGTTAAATTCCACAAAATACAAAGTTTGCCTTCCTACCTCCTCTCTCATGGCAGACGACCATCCTGGGGATCCCAGTACCAGCCGCTGCCTTCCGCTTACCGAAGGCGGGGATGAACCCCTCCATGAACGTCATCAACGCCCTCGCAGGCCGGATAGATCGCCTGCAATCCATCATGGAGGCCCTCGTCCGCGTCCAAGCGACCGCGCCCGGGCCCCAGATCGCTGCTCCTCCACCTCCAGAAGACTCTGTCCCAGTCTGGACGGCCAACCACCAGCAGGCTGCATCCCCTCGCCACCGGTCCCTCGAACCGGTGCTCCCTGAGGCCCGCTGGGCGCCGCAGGGCTCTACGCCGAGATCCGCCGCAAGGGAGCCTTGCCCCGAGCCTCCTCGCGACCCTTACCCCCCTGAAGAGATGTCCATCACCTCTCCTATCTACGGGCATGGCCGACCCCACCATGATCGGCAGGAACGTACAGAAGCCGTCCCGACGACTCAAGAGCTACCCCATCCCGGGACCTGAGGCACCTTATCGAGAGAAACCGGGGCTGCTCCCAGACGCAGTCCACCCGCAGCGAGGCCCGGGAATCCCGAGGAGCCGATTCCTCGAGGTACCATGGTCGGCTCGACGCCCTCGAGAAGAAGATCGAGGGTATGCGCCGAGAAGCTCACTTCTCGAGCGACGGGGCTAAGTACGCCTCCGACTCGCTCACGATTCCATTCACCGAGGAACTGCTCGCCGTGCGCGTCTCCTCGCGTAATAAGCCCCCGAAGGTCTCTCTGTTTGACGGGAAAACCGACCCGAAGGACCACTTGGACGCTTTCACCGCAGGAATGAGCTTCTAAGATCACTCCGACGCCGCCCAGTGCAGGGCCTTCCCGGCCACCCTCATCCGCGCGGGTCGGGACTGGTTCCGGGGGCTCGAGCCCCGCTCAATTTCGACCTTCGACGAGCTGGCCACCCAGTTCCTCGGCCATTTCGTGGGGAACCGTCGACAGAAGCGCATGGTCGACTACCTCTTCACGGTTAAGAGCGGGGACAAGGAAACGTTCAAGGCCTATATTACCCGCTTCTACAATGCCCTCCTCGAGGTGCCCGAGCACCGGGACGAGACCGTCATAACGGCACTCAGATTTGGTCTGAGGCACAAAGAATGGTTGCGCTCCTTTGCGCTGGCTCAACCTAAGACCATGGCCGAAATCAAGGTGTGGACCGAGCGCGAGGTCCAGCTGGAATCCGAAGTGAATGCTAACCTTCCCCGGGCGGACCAACCCGACCAGAAGAAAAGGACTCGGGAGGACAGGCCGGAGCGTCAGCAGCCCTACCACCCGAAGTTCCAGGAGTATACCCCCCTCAACGTCTCCCTCGCGGTGTTGCTGGAGGAGGCCCAGAATGAGAGGTTCTTCAAGTTTCCCCCGGTCCCACGTCAGGCCTCTAAGCGAACCCGGGGCCTCTACTGCGCTTTCCACCGGGTGCTGGGCCACGCCACTGAGGAGTGCAAACAACTGAGGGACTACATCGAGGAGCTCATCTGGTCTGGGCACCTCGCCACCTACTTAAGGGACAAACGGCAGACCGACCGCGAGCAGGAGCAGCCTCACCCCCCCACCGATCTGACCATCGGCCAGATCATGCTTGTTTCAGCGGCCAGCCAGCCCGGGGCTCAGGGAGCCCCATGCCCTATGCTAAGCGCGGGGGTCGGCAGCTCTTCAGGGGGTCGGCCTGAGCCAACAAAGTCATCCTTTAACCTGTAACTGTTCTTTTTTTTAAGAGCAATGTAAATTCCTCCTAGAATCTACTGCAGACTGAATAAGGATCAATGGAGCATTGCAAAAAAGAAAGAAAATCTTCGTTTATTCAAAGGGTATTATAGGCTCCTCAGCCATACATGCAAAAAAAAAGGCTAAGTTACAATGGCGGGGGTAAGGGGTGCAGCGAGCAATGCTCGTGGTACTCGGCGAAGATCTCCGCCAACCGGGGCCGCGCAAGTTCCAGCTTCTGTTCCCGATTCCCCCCGCGGGCGTTGACCCCGACCCTCAGCTCATAGCATTCGCGGACGAGTGCCTCCGAGCGCGCCAGCCGGTTCGAGGAGATCAAGCCGAAGCGCCTCAAAGACCGCAGCTTGCCCACGGCCTCGTCGAAGAGCTGCTCCGACAAGGGGTTGTAAAGCCCCGGCGATGCCCTCCAGATGGAGTACATCAGTAGCTGCAGCAGGGAGGAGCGCCTAGGGAGCAGCCGACCGAAGTGCTCCTCAATGCGAGCAACAACCAACTGCACCGTGTCCTCGGTGCGGTCACGGTCATAGAGGTACACATCCGCAGAACTGATGATTTTGGGGATAGTGAACGGGAAATCCTCCATTTTCGATGGCCTATCTGCGAAGGGGGAAGAACCGGTACTCATTATATAGCCCCCTGTACAGCTCAACAGCCGCCACGCGGCGTCCATCGATCGTTACCTGGTGGAAACGAAGCGACGCGCCACGCGACGTCCATCGAACGTTACTCGGTGGAAACGAAGCGACGCGCCCCTGTCGCTTCGCCTCCCACCGCATTCAATGCACTAGATACACGGACCGTTGCCCCGACCGTTCCCATTCCCCGCACCTACAGCCGAACGACAAGGTTGCGCCTCGTCAAAGATTCAGCTCAGTAGCTACCCTGCTCAGACATCCCCGGCCGGCATCTCCCCTGCCGCCACGCCGGGGATCAAAAAGCCCTCCCAGAGGCAGCCGAGCCAGAGGTTCCCTCGCTCGGCTATCCCCAGCGGGCAGCTTCCCTGCCACAACGCCGAGGATCAAAAAGCCCTCTCAGAGGCAGCCGAGCCTGAGGTTCTCTCGCTCGGCTATCCACCGCGAGCAGCTTCCTTGCCACAACGCCGGAGATCAAAAAGGCCTCCCAGAGTCAGTCGAGGCCAGAGGTTCCCTCACTCAGCTATCTTTCAGGACAAAAGCCTTCACCAAGAGGCACCGGGCAGTAACCCTACCCGGCCAAGGGTCCTTGGTGGGCTTCCTACAGCCTCCTAGCTTTTTTCGCGCCAAGGGCCAAAGTCCTCGCAGAGACAGTCGGGTCCTTGCCCGGCTATCCCCAGCTGGTAGCTTCCTACTACAACCGACGGGGATCAAAGTCCTCGCCAAGAGGCACTGGGCAGAAACCCTGCTCGGTCCACGTCCTGAAGGATCGAAAAGCCCTCCCAGAGGCAGTCGAGCCCGAGGTCCCCTCGCTCGTGTTAGGCCACGGCGGCGTCCCGGCCGTCTGAACGAGGCCAAAATGCGGAAAACAAAAACTTTTCTTTAACGGAAACCGGCGCCACCGCGGACTATAAACCCGGATCGGGCCTTTAACCTAATGCTAGCTAACAAGAGAAGGGGTAGAGAGATATACTGAGCGATCCGTGTCCTTCGGTCTTCTCGTCGTCGTCCCGATCTCCCCGCGGAGTCTCCGGTCTTCATCTCCTCGTCGGAAGGGCACCACATCGCCAGGTTCTTTTACGGGCTCCCACCTCTAGACCGAAGCAACTCGGGAACGAAGTTGGCGAGTCGACGTGTCCAAGAATACTGTAGATGAAGTGTAGGATGGTTTGTCTCTTGGGGTTACTAGAAGTTGCCCTTTTGGTGGAGGAATGAGATATATGCTTTTTGAGATGAACAAAGGGATTTTTATGAGCATGAAGAGAACAAAAATGCCTCACCAAAATTTTGGACAGCCCCCTTCCCTCTTGTGGCCGGCCATGAATCATAAAGAGGAGAGAAAGAGAGAGGGAGTGTATCAAAAATAATGCAAGAGAGAGAAAAGGTGATGATGAGGAATAATCATCACAACTAAAGCTCACTCCAAAACCTAATCATATCCCATCACCATCAAGCAAAGTCAAGCAATGATGAAGTCAAATGGTGGTAGAACCATCATGAAGCTATCATGTGCCAAAAAGTCTTCTCCATTGTTAATTGCACAATTGCAAATACCCCCCTCCACCAATTTTCAGCCAAAGAAAGGAAACAAAGGAAAATGGCCGAAACAGAAAGCAGACTGGCAACTTCAGAAAACTGATCCCGTAATAAATTACAGGAAAACCCCGTGACTGTATATACATACCCGCATTTGTATTCCGACCGAATACAAATGCAATGAGACAAAGTCTACACAGTACAATACTAGGATCCGGCTTAAACCAAAGCCCGCTAGTATTATCCGTCCGATCATGATCCATGCAATACCGTACGTATATGATCGAACCCTGCCATATCTCCATACGGCCTCTACAGCGTTTCGCCCGAAACTTGAGAAACGGTCTATGGGGGACTCTAAAAACTCGTCAATACTTTGGCTGTGGATTTAACCACTAGCACGTCAGAGGTATTAGCCATACGTAACGGGCTACCAGGTATTGACCAAAAGGGACGTCGATGAGCGAACTCATCTTGACACCCTACTGAGCCTGTCAGTGACAATATCCGTACAGTCCAGTCCGTTCGTCTATGAGTATCGCATGGCGGGCCTAGGGGGTTGGTAAAAGCCAGACCCCCAAAAGCGGTACAAGTCGTGTCGGAGTGTAGCCCAGAACACCCTGAGATAATACTGGAATGCCTACCAGTAAATCTCCTGCCTCGGCCGAGGGCTTTGTGTAATGGCTCTCCTAGACACAGCGCGACCTCACCCCCAATACCGGGAGAGACGAACCCCTGCAGATCCGCTCACTGCCTCCATGTGGCTCGGGACTGTACCCAACTAAAACCTATTTGCACGACTCCTTTGAGCCGTGGTAGGGCAGTAATCAAAGTACAGTGGGAACTCACACGAGACAAATGACGATCTCAGATCGATGAACTAACATGTACACATGTCACCAGGGAACTGCTATCTGACGTCAGGTATAAGACCAACTAGCATGTTCCCGGCGAGTCCTGTCCGGTGTACTCATAACCCAATGAGCACCTGTATACATCTTAGGAGAACCAACTGACACCAGTGGCTTGTGAGACCAGCCATCGCCCCTCGTCGGGGTCTCGACTGTATACACTAGTCTACTCTGGAGTATCGATGCCCTGTCTCGAAACTCCCACGACTAGGGACCTTTTAAGGATGTGCTTATAGACCCCAGCTCCCACGTATATGATCGCCATCATACTGCTGGCCGTCAAGCAAGAATCGTAAGGGCTCTATCAACGCGCAATAGTGACCTGTAAGGTCACCTAAAGCAGTACACGATGATAAAGATAAACCAGATAGCATACTATCATCTTGAGTAAGACTGTCCTACCGGTATAGGTCCTCCCTTAATCATTGCAATCACGTGCCTGTGATCCAATAATTGACTCTGAGGGCACTATCTCCAACAGCTCAGCTATCCCCGGTGGGCAGCTTCCTTGCCATACGCCGGGGATCAAAAAGTCCTCCCCAAGGTAGTCGGGTCCTTGGCCGGCCATCAACGGCTGGTAGATCCTACCACCGCCCTTACGGATCAAAAGCATACATACAGAGGCACCCGAGCAGCTACCCTGCTCGGTCAAACTCCAGCTCCTACCTTCTGTGCCAGGGATCAAGAACCCTCACAAGGGGCATCAGAGCGGCTACCCCGCTCAACCACCCCAGGCTAGTAGTCGCCTACCCACAACTCTGAAAAATGAGGCCCTCGAAAGACATGACTGAGCAGCTACACTGCTCGGCCATCCCTGGCGATTAACCCCCTACCGCCGCTACAAATGCATGAAGCTTTAGCAGGAGATGATGGCGCAGCTACCCTGCCCGGTCACCCCCAGATGATGGCCAATACCTTAAATCAGAAATGGATGTCAGGTCTGTCCAAGCCTAAAACGATCTCCCCTCGACCTCGGGGCCCAGGGAGATACCTCCTCGGAGACGCTCGTCGGCAAGCAACTGCAGTCAGCTCGACATACGATCGTTAGACAGAGGGCCAACCTGACATAAAAGCACAACGGCGCAAGTAAAAACATCCCAAACTAAAAATATCCCAAACGAGCATTCTTCACAAACAGATGGCAGAAAGGAAAACTTTATCACAGCTGAAGAAGAAAAAATTTATTACTACTGCTAAAGATAAGTTTTTACAAAAGGTATTCTTTGGGCTCCTCAGCCTTAAAAATTTAAAAGAAAAACAAAATGAAGATAGGGGAGCGGGGGCTCTACACCTCGGGCCCGGGCACGACCTTGAGGCCCTCGACCTCCACCACCGGGGGCGCTGGGTCCTTGGCCCCCTCCCCGCTGGGAGCCTCTCCCCTTGCTCATCAACGCCCATGAAGGGGAACTCGGCCCGCAGGTCCGCGTCGTTGAACTCTGGCATCCGAGACTTGACGGCATTAAGGGCGTCGTGCAAAATGCGAGTCGTGGCCACAGCCAGGTCGTCATAAAAGTCCCTCGATCCCTTGTAGCTCGCCACGGCCCTCGATCCCACCGACTTATAGGCCTCGGCCGCCGCCTCTAGCTCCTTCCGGAGGGTCTTCACCGTCTTCTTGAGGTTGCCGGGGAGCACCTGGGAGTCCTCGAGCTTGCTCTCGGCGATTGCGGCGGCCTCGCGATGCCGGGTGACCTCCCATTTCCCGGCATCCACCTCGCCCTCCAGGGCGGCGATCCTCGCCGACATCGCCTCCTGCCCCCGTCTGAAGCTCTCTTGCAGCGCGGCGAGCTGGCCCGCTGCCTCCACCGCCGGTGCTACCACCTCGGTCTCCATGCGAAGGGCGAGGGCCACGTGCTGGAGAGTCTGGGAAGGCATAAAAAAAGGAGAAGGATCAGAGATATGAAGGAAAACACTAAACCTCACCACACACCGGGGGCTTACCTGCACGGCTTTCTGGGCGATCGACGCCAGCTGATCCTTGAGGGTTCCCCCGGGAACCCGACCCCCGGCCGAGGTCCCTATCTCGTGGAGGAGGCTGTCTGCGACCGACAGCCCGGACGACACCGTGAACCGGAGCCCCCTTCCTCCACCACGGTCGACGAAGACCGGCCCCGAGAAAGTCTCCGGGAACTCCTCTTGCGCGACTCCGAAGGTGAGCCGATCTCCTCTTCCGAGGCCGTGTCCTCCACAATCAGGGCCCGCTTCCGGCCCGACACTCTACTGGGGCCCGGGGTGGGATCCACCACCGAGCGTCCTCGGGGCACCGCCACCGGGGCGGTGGGAGCGGGGGCAGCCTGCGCCCGGGAAGAGCTGGCGCCCCCAGCCCTAGCAGGATGCCTCGGTTGGCGCATAGCATTTTGGAGAACGCCGAAGTCCATGGATCCTCCACAAAACAAACACCCCACTTATCAGCAACGTGAGTAAAACATAAACCCAGAAAGCAAGCCTAACTTATTAACGAACTCGACGGGGCTAAGCTCGGCCCAGCTCAAAACCCTCTCGAACAGCAGCACGTCGTATCGAGGGATGGGTTCCCACGACGCCACTCTCACCGCGGCGAGGTCGTCGGACAGGTTCCCCGGCAGACTCTTCTCCCTCGACCACTTGGTGGGCACCGGCCAGTCCTCGCCCTCGGGAGGGGAGACGAAGAAAAACTTCTTCTTCCAGTCGTGAATGGAGGAGGGCAAGGCCACGATCCCAGTCCCGGCAGCGACCCCGGGACGCTTCCTAAAAGTAAAATAAACCCACCTCGGGTCGCCAGCTCGACCGCCGGGGTGACTCTTAAAAGCAAGGGAGGAATCGAGAAGGGAAAGGCTGAAAGGAACCGCCTGCAGCTTCAGGCGGATTAAGAACCCAAGGAGGATCCTCCACGCGTTCGGCACTAACTGGCCGGGAGCCAAGTCGAAGAAATTCAGAGCGACGACGACCTCAGGAGAGAAGGGCAAGCGCATTCCGCCCCAAAAAGCTTCCAAATACAGGGGAATTTCCCTGCCCCGTACCTGGTCTGCCCTCTCTCCTTCCTCGGCCAGACGAAGCGTGTAGCGCGGGGGAATGTGGAAGCGAGCTCGAGCATTGGCGAGCTTGTCCTCATGCCTCACCCAGCACGGGGTGCTGGGGGCTACATCTACCGCATCTTCCCTTGAGGCGGCCCCCGCCTCACAGCCTCGGGGAGAGGGTCCAGCCCCTGCTCCCCGAGGGGACTCTGACACATCTAAAGGAACCCTAATGTCTACTCCTACGACGTGTACTGATTCTACAGGGGAAGACATCTAACTTGAGAAAGAAATTCTTCAAAAGTTAGGAACGAGAGAGGGGAGACGAGCGCCGAGCAGCTGGGGCTTGAGAATGAGGAATATGAGAGAGTAAGGGCCCTAGGACGGGCCCCACCCGTATTTATTACCGCATACGGCCTCATCCAATGGCGCCCATCGTCTCCCGCCGAAATGGCTCCTTGCGTCCAGCGGCTCCGATCGCTCTACGTGGCAGCCCAGCGATTGACTGCGTCCCGTCAGACGCTGCAGACCTGTGCACGTCACATCAGCCAGTTGGCGCTCGACACGTGGACCGTCGCTTCGACTGTAGAGTGCACGAATCGGCGCACTCTCCTTAAATGAAAAGATCTCGCCTCGATTCGCTAGCGGAAAAGACAACCGACGGCTCGAGGACTCATCCCTGCATAACCCTGAGAAAGAGCTCACCTCGGGAGGCCCGACAGTCCACTCCTGACCCGACCCGCTAGCTGGCTGAGGCAAGAATGGGGGGCTAATGACGACGCTCGATATTGGCGACCTCCAAGATCGGGATACGTGGCAGATGACGTGTCCCAAGACTCAGAAGAAAGGGCCCATATGGGCCGACCAGACCACCCTGTGCCCGACCTGCAAGCGCAAACTGGCCCTCTTTGGGGCCCCCTGCAAATTAGCCTCCACGGCCCCTCAGATCGTCCCGAGTTGCCACAGTACCAAGACATCTCGGCCTTCTCGCTCGTCCCCGAGCCTTCGGCCGAGGCCATCTTCCTCGACCCTCCGACCAACTCCGCCACTCACAGGCGTAACCGCCGCTCCGCGAATCTCGCCATGCGCAGATTCTACGCCAACAACATCCCACGTTCCACGCCCTCATGATCCCCATTAATGGGCGATCCGCTCTCTGCGCGGGCGTGACGTCGGGAGCGTAACTGCCGGCGAGATTCGCGCGTCTGCTGCTGCGTGCCACCACCGCTATATAAACCCCCATCACAGAGGGGTTAGGGAAGCCATTCTTTACACTTACGCCGTTACTCTGCTCGGATCTCATCACTAACTTGAGCGTCGGAGGGTTCTCGGTGGTACCAAACCACCCCGGGACTTCTTTCCAGGTACTCGGCGACAGCCTCCTCATCCCAAAACCCATTGAGACCCACACGCAACGAAGGATAATCAGTCAAGTTCACATCAAGATCAACGGAAGGCAACATGTGACGGAGGCCCGAGAAGGAGCTCCATCAAGAGTGCTATTTTTTTTCTTTTTTCTTTCGCAAAGGCATGCTGGTCATGTAGTGTAAATTTTGGATGAAAAACCTATAGGCGGGCAGTAAAGCTAAGCAAGGACGAAAAAATGGAGGTTTCTAAAGGTAGCAAGTTTAAACCTTAATATAATTTAGGGTAAATTTTCAAAAAGCTCCTGGCTCACTCGGTAGTTGTCTATTAACTCCTGTAATTTTCGAAATTGTTGGGAAGGGTCTACTGTTCAAAATCTTTATGAAAACACCTCAGACTGCATTCATTAAAGCCTTGTATTCTCTCAACTGCTTGGATATTACATGCAACTGTTTAGATATTACAGGCAATTGAACCACTTAGATATTAACGGCAACAGCTTAGATATTACATGCAACTGGTATACATGTGTTTTTGATTGTGCCCTTGTTTATTTTAGCTAGAGCAAAAAGCCCGGGTGGTTTTACAAAGTTTTTATTGGGCCGGGGGCTTTGTGACAATTTGCCCTATAATTTACAATTTTGAATTTCAGTTGTAGTGGTAGCGGGCCTACAATTATATTACAAAAAGTTGATAACTGCAGCCTAATATTCAAACAAAATCACTGGGCCAGCAATTTGAGATTTCTTGGTAAATCTACATCCCATTTATGTTTACGCAAAATATGATTTGCTCAGAATGCCGTTGCCTGTTCCAGGTAAAACTTCCGTTTTGTGTTGTGATAGGAAGTTTTGTATGCAAAATTGTTGCCATTACAAGATCATGATTGTAGACTTATTTATGTCGCCTATCACCTTGTGTTGATGTTGGATTGTGAATCAGATGAACATCGATTCCTTTGTTCTTGTTGTTGTTGTTGTTTTCGGGGGGGGGGGGGGGGGGGGGGGTCTTTTCCTTGGGGCATGTAGGCATCACTAGAATCAGAACCAATCTATCTGGTGTTTACGGCTTATTTCTCTCATTGCTAGCTCTCACTATTATTCATCTTGACACAAGTTGTAAACATTCCATCTCTTACATTTAACACTGCACATCGAGGAAATAAATACTGCTGCATCGTAATTGGGTGATACCAGATTGATTTAATGTGCGTTAATTCCACTTTCTTCAAAACTCATGAACATTCACTACTTAATTCTTATTTACGCATTGGGTGATACCAGATTGATTGTATTTGGTATGTTTGATTTTTGAATGCATGTTAACTACCATGGGCCCCTGCCTAATGCACGGTGCGGAGTACAAAGTCAAGAAAGAATATGTTAATTTAAAAGTTTATTGTTATATGATTTGTAAGTGGTAGTATCTCATATTAATGGATGCATTTGTAAATATATAAATGATTAATATAAATGATTAACTACCAAATAATTCGGTACTTTTTTTCGGCTTTTCAATAATTTTCTTGCTATAGCATATGAAAATCGCGAAAGTTTTAAAAACCTTAATTTTTATTTTTCTTTGGTTTTTTAATATTTTGCTTGTGCATACGAAAATTACGAAATATGCAAAAATCCAAAAAAGAAACATTTGTTTTTCTATAAAAAATTTCAACATTTTACACGTATGGCACACGAATATGGTGAAAATTTTAAAATCTCAAAATTTTTGGTATCTTTGATTTTCCAATATTTTGTTTTCTATAGCACAAGAAAATCATGATGTATTCCAAAATAAAAAAATTCTTTGGTTTCTCAATATTTTCCATGATATAGCACATGAAAATCTCTGTTTTCTTCATATTTCAATATTATGGCATGCTATTGCATATAAAAATCATGAAATTTTCAAAATCTCATTTTTTTGTAATTTTCGGGTTTTTAATATTTTGCATGCAAGCATATAACAATTGCAAAATTAGAAAAAAACCAAAATTATTTGTTTTTTTCAAATTTATAATATGCTGTACACTGCCACATGAATAATGCATAAATTTCAAAAATCTCCAACTTTTTATATTTTCTTCAATTTATCAATATTTTGTATGTTATAGCGGATAAAAATCGTGAAATTTTGAAAATCTAAAAAATTTCATTTTTTTTTGCATTTATTTTCAATATTTGCATGATATTACTTAGTACATGAAAATTGCGAAATTTCCAAAGATCTCAAAATTTTCTGTGCTTTTCGGTATTTTAATATTTTACTTGTTGCACACAAATCGCAATATCATTGAAAATCCTAAAAGCTTCTGTTTCGTTCAAATTTCAATATTTTGCATTAGCACATGAAATTTGTGAATTTTTTAAAAATTAAAAAATTTATGTGTTCTTCAAATTTTCAATATTTTGCAGGTTAGTGCACGAAAATCGTAAAATTTTCGAAAATCTCCATATTTTCTGTTTTCTTTCTTTTTCAATATTTTACTTGTTACACAAAAATCACACATTTTAAAAAATATCAGAATTTTCTGTTTTGTTCCTTTTTCAATATTTTTGCTTTTTATAGCACACTAAAACTGCAAAATTTTAAAACAACTCAAAATGGTTTTATTTCGTTCCGTTTTACAATTTTAAATTTATATATAGAATATGAAAATCAGGAACTTTTTCAGAAATCTCAAAAAAAATTGAGCTCTTAGTTTTTCAATATTCAATTTGCTTATAAAAATTGCGATATTTTCAAAACTTCCAAAAGTTTCTATTTTCATTAAATTTTTAATAGTTTGCATGCTGGCTCATGAATATCGTGAATGTTTTTGTAACGTTTTGAAAATCGTTTCGATAAAATTTCATCGGAAAAATATGGGGGTTTTCTGTAAAAAATCAAAATACAAATATTTTTATTATAAAATTAAAAATACATATTCTAGCTATGTAATTGCTAGTATTTGGGGTTTATTGAGCCACTCATAAAATTTCTAATTTTCTGAAAAAAATTATTTAAATATTATTTTAAACCGTCACTAATATATTTAATTAGGGAAAATTACAAATTGAAAACAAATTTTGTACATCATAACACATTAAATAAAAGTTTAACATGTGGTTTTCGAAATGAAATGAGCTTGTTAAACGGTTTTAGAAAATATTGAAGAAAAATGGTTTATTTGGTGAAATTAGTGTAAAAGGTTTTGGGGTATAATATTTATCTTTTTTTTTCCACACCCACACTCACACTCCACATTTTTCCTCCCCTTTTTGGGTGGAATTCAGCAGCCCCTCCCCCACCATTTCCCCACTCCATTTCCACACATTAGAATAAGGGAATAATGAAAGAAAAGAGAAAATGAAACATGGGCTTTGTTGATTTGAGAGAGGGGGAATCTTGACTTGGGGAAACTTCCACACATCCACACAAAACCCACACCCCCCATTCCATGCAGAAAATCCCGAGCCCCCCTCCTACTGCTGCCTCTTGCATTTCCCCCAATTCTCCATCACTTTTCCCCTCCAAAATCCTCAAAATGTCCATCTAAAATCCCACAAACACCAAATCCAAACTTTATCCATTTTTCCTTGGCCTTTCAAGCTTTGATCTTGGAGCTTAGAAGCAAGTTTGGGAGGCTAGATTCATGTTAGATCTCAAGATAATTGTGGGGTAAATTCTTAACCTTATAGCTAATTGTTGTTTAATTATGATAATTTATTTTATTCAAGTGTTAATTTGGTTGTAATTGCTAGTTTAGGATATTCTAGAAAAGGGTTTGATTTTTGGGATTAGGGTTTGTGAAATTCAAGTGCGGGTTTTTAACTTTGATCATAGTTTAATGGTGTAGTTATCATGCTAAGCCATAGAAAACTAATCTAGTTGCTCAATTGCAAGTTTGTTAAATTTAAATTGTCCTAATTATGATTGTTTTGCAAACAAGATTTTTTGTAATTAATATAAAGTAGTGAGATTAAAATCTAGTTAATGGTTGTGTAGCTTAGTTAATATGTTTTAACGAGAATTATGGCCACTAGAATTGTTAAAATATTTAAAATTGATTAAAACACCAAGTTTTGAGCTAAAATGGAAAATTGTGCTAATTTTGTTAACTAGGTTTTGTAAATATATATATTTTGATGAGAATAAATTATTGGAATGGTTTATATGACTTGGTTATGATATTGAGTGGATATTGCGGCTGCTAGATTTGTTTAAACGTCGAGTTTTGTACTAAAACGGTTAATTTTGGTTGCTAGATTTTCGGAAAAATAGCTTTTAAAGTGGTTTGAGGTTTTTGTGAATTTTAACCTATTTTATATTATAATTAGTGTCCGTGAATGTGCAAATGAGTGTGTTTGGGTTTTTCTCGATGGTTTGACGTTTGTACATCAACATCGAGGGTTGGTTTGGCTATTCTTGTATGCATAGGCGATAGGTTTTGACCTATACGTGATACGCGTGCCGATTTGATTTTCGTATGCCGTTTCGATTTCGAATTTGGTTTTTAATGCGATACGGTGCGTTATGACATATGGGTACCCCATGTGGACTTCGATATGACAAGCAAGCGCGTGGCGACGTCGGCACCGGCGAGCGAGGACCAGGTGAGTAGATTTATATCTACGTGGAGAAGTCGGGTGGATGGCGTATAGCACCCCTGCAGTTTTTGGTGATATATACGAATACGTATACACACATATATTGATTATATATATTGTTTGAGAGTATTGATGACATAGATGGATTTTGGGTGTGATCGGATTAGTTTAGTGTTGCGAGACCCTAGAGTAGAGGTTGCACTATATTTACACACACACCCATACTTGCATACATTCTTCTTTCATATGTGCTTATATGGGGTTATATTGTTATGTGTTCACATGGGTATGGGACTATGTGTTCACATACTGGATTTGAGGATAGTATTTGGGATTTGAGATGAGTCGATAAGATTTGATTGAGACCGCGAGAACAGTGATATGGCAGGATTCGTACTTGAGATACGTCATGATGTTATAGCGGATCTTGGGACGACGATACATGTGAATAGTGTTATACATTGAATGGTTGACATGTGATCGTGATATGAGATAAGATATGTTAAGATATCCATAATAGGTCGCATTAGGCGATGTATACCTCTTTATGACGATATATGATGATGATATCGGTTTGTATGATGCTGTAGATCAGCAGTTAGATCATGTCTATATTGATGATATTAGTATCGTACTAGACGTAGATCAGTACCCAAATTATGATCTTGGATAAAGAGGATACCAGATGAATAATGTGATATTGACCCGTACCCAGATTTGGGATGCCGTAAGACGGATTTACGTACGAGCTATATATTGATGTTTGATCCGCACTCTTGATTTGGGAATATTTGATTATAGATATGATATCGGATGTGATATTATCGAGGTGGGATCACCGACTAATACACACACACACACATGTATCGACTCAGACGTTAGGCGGCTTCCTTACCTTTAGTTTAGCTTGACAGCTTAGCCCTATAATTTAGTGTAGTTGTTAGCCCATATTAGTTGTCCTTGTGTCTAGTATTTAGCTCCTGCTCATTATTGCTGTTGCTCCGCCTCGCATACTTATTGTGATTCATATTCCATTATTGACATCATACTGTTAGGACACCAGCACCATTACCGATGATGCGTATGTACCACGTACATTTATTTTCCGGCTCACACACATCTTCATCGGCAATTGACATGTTACGTACACTTAGAGAATATTATTGCTTGACTTAGCTTGTTAGATAGTATTTTTGATATGATATTTGTGTACTTGCCTTATATGCCAGTTTAGACATTGTAGTTATTACTTATCACTTCATATATACTGTTATTCATTGTTATGCCGCATTCATGGATTCCCATGCATATATTCACTATTTTACGTGCTATTGAGGTTTTGGATTCGGATTTCCATGAGATTTTCTGGATTTGAGGGAAAACCGCAAAACTTATACAAACTTCTTCTCTCTCTTTTGAAATGAAAAGTGCGGTTTTTCCATGATGTATGAGTCGTTCACCATGAGTTTGCTGATGGATTTCGAAACTCGATTCGAGGAGACGGATGAACCGTTTCGGGTATATGGTGGACCCGGTAAGGTACCCCGGGGCAAGAAGCGCGTGGTGATGACGATGTGAGCCTGGCAGGGGAGCACTACCTACCGGTGATATTACCCGACGCGTCGGATATCCGGAGGATACCGTCGTGGTCTTGAGATTGATGGTAGGGGCCGGTCTGGACTGACGGCGCCCTAGATAGTGAGATTGAGACATACAGAGATATTTGAGATATTGAGGTACAGAGATTGCGACACAGAGATATCAAGATATTTGGATATTTGTTTTGTGTTGATGCTAGGCATTGTTTATGCTTATTTCATTTATGATACCTCGTTTTTAAAAAGATACAGAAATCTCACTAATTTATGAAAGCAGTTTTCTTCAGTACATGCATTCTGTTTCATGCATTCATACATCATCCATATGATATATTGCTACCTGAGGCACTGACACGGGCACATGGGATTACACTTAGCTTAGATATTTACCCTAGCCATTGTTATAGGCTGCATGTTATATATTTGAGGAAATATTATGATCTTATGATCTAGGATTGCGTTGTTCATGCGATTTCTGTTCGTAGATGTTTTTCTACTCACGAGTTGGCAACTCACCCCCGTTGTGCCACAGTTTCTTGCAGGTTTTGCCGTGCAGATTTCATTACGGCTTTGCTGCCACTGCTTCTTTTTCGGGTGACTTGCTAGTAGATGGGTTTACTTGTATCGTACCCATCATTATACCTTGTATATTATTATTCTGTTGTATCTAGAAGTTCCATCAACCAAACATGTATTTTATTTCAGAGATAGAGACCAGTGATGTTTATTCTTTCGACCTTAGAGTCGCGCGTTGTATTTCTATGGATTTCTTGTTGTTTTGAGTTTTCTTTTGAGTTTTGATCCTCGCCCTTGCCGTTGTATATTATATTGCTTGTGTGGTTGTGACCGTTGATTGACGAAGAGCTAGCTCCCGCTTGGGGATGCCTTTTATTGATTTCGTATACTATTCATGTTGTATCCCGTTTGGGGGCCAGTATTTACAAAGGAGACTGCTGAAATTTTCAGGAAATATTTGATATTTTTAAAAACTTATAATTCGGCTTATGCTATTAAAACTACTTGATTTAAATTGGTTTTCCTTCACTCTACTACTTTTCTTGTTTTGGTTTTCTGGGTTTTCGACTTACTTAGATTACGTACGCCTCGAAACGTTTCGTAGTTTAAGTGCCGGTCATATTCCGTACTTTCGGGACGTGACAAAGTTGGTATCAGAGAGCTAGGTTTTACCTTCGGAGCGTAGGACGACCCTTGGTTGATGTAATAGGTGACTAAAGTAGAGTGACGTACCGTGGGTATTTCCGCGGCATACTTACGATACACTACTCCACTTAAGAAGCCTTAGGATGTACATTTCTTTGTTCAGTATTGTATTCATTCCTAATTTAGCCTCATTGGTATCTGTTATGGTTTTGCTGCCACGATTATGGGCAGGGAGAGCTACGGCTAGAGTTGCGATCAGCACGAGCTCGTCAAGAACGAGGACTGACCAAGGCGTGATTCCGGCGACACACGATTTTAGAGACGTGTCTTTTTATTGTGTTTTCGCGCCACGAGCGTTTGATGGATCGCTGTATGAGATTACTCAGACGTGCAGATCAGCACCAGAGTATCGAGCCACTGATAGAGACCAGCCAGATTTTGATGACCGTTGAGGTATTGCTTACTCCTGATGATTGAGGCACTGTTCAGCGTGCAGACGAGTGAGCCAGTTATTACTGCGAACGACGAGATATCGCCCCAGATGTGTGAGCTATTGCAGTACAAGTTGTACTAAGAGATGATAGAAGTTCGCTAGTCACCGAGGATGAATGACTAGGACATGTGGTTCGTTCGCTACCCCGATGCGAGGTCATCAGATAGATTGATCCCAGCTAGAGACGACTTCACGCGGAGACGTTGAGAGTCGATAGAGGCGATCGAATGTCAGCAAGCTATTATTCCAAGTTTAAAGTATTCGGAAAGACATGCAGGCAATTCTATGGACCCTCTAGAAGAATGAAACCCTAACTCGACTTAATGACCGTGTGAAAGCCCTTGAACCTTAGGGTTTGCGGCAGTTCCGCGGCGCCATTAGTGGGGCTTGGGTTTGCCTTTCTACGGCTGGACCATCGATACTGTGGTACGTACTCGATACTGTTAAACTGTACCCAAGATGTTGAGCTCTTGGGGGATTATGAGTGTAACACCCGAGCCCAATACTACTATTTTTCTGTTACTGGTTGAGCGTTAGATATTACTCATTTCATTTAGCTTGCCTGTTTGACACTTGCCGTGAAATTTTATCTGGCTAAGTCATTTCTGCATATAACAAATTTTAGCACCTAAAATAAAATTAAAAATATCCATCTTGGCCTACTCGACACCCCTAGCCGCGTGGTAGCGTCCGTGCATCGAGTTTTCGTCCCGTTCGGTGAAACGAGCGAGTTTGGACGACTACACGCGCGTACAGGTGGCCGACTTGGGGGTATGCTTTTTAATCATAAAACATTTCATTTTAAAATTTGGAACCCGCTTAAAATCCTATTATTTAAATTTCAAATTTTTGGACCCAACCTGGGCGCGATTTGGAAATGTTTCATTTAGCGCCAAAATCCCAAATTAATAAAATATTCGAAACCATATTATATTTAAATCTTACTGTTAATTTGTTAATTAAAAAAATCTATTAAATCTTTCAAGTATTTTCTTTTAACCTCTTAATTTTTTTTTCATTAGCCAATCACGGGGTTATTAACCCCCGTGGGCCCCTCCTCTAACGCCTCTCTCTCTCTGGCTCTCTCGTATCTCTCTCTCTCTCTCTCTAACCCTCTCTCTCTCTTCCCTATATATATACATCCTTTCTTCATAATTTCCCAGCACGAGAAAAGCTAAACCCATCGTGCGAAACCCAGCGACCTAACCCTAGCCCTAACCACCTTCACCGTCGTCGCCGCAGCTCCGACGCCAGCGCCAGCGCCACCGTCGCCCTCGCCTCCGCCTCCTCGGTCCAACCTCAACACCTCCTCCTTCTCCTCGTGTGCACGGTGCAGCAGCAACCCGGATACCCCCGTGCCTTCTCTGTACAGCCTAAGACGTCGCCGGCGACCTTCGTCGTCTCCACCCGCGCCACCTTCAGCACCTCCTTATCACCTGCGCACTCCAGCCCCGACCACCTCCTCTCCCTCTCCACCTTCTTTCCCGTTTCCCATACCCGAGCCCTAACCTTCACCGCTGCGACCTCCTCGCCGGCGCCCCACCGCCGTCGACCCCATCGCTGTCACGCCCTCTGCAACACCAGTAAGCCTTCTCTCCCCTTCCTCCTTCCATTTTCCCTCCGGTTTATCCATTGGCCTTGCATTAATTTTCCGTTTGTTGTTGTCGCTGTTCGCCGGAATCCGGCCGTGCCGGTGACGTGTCCTGGCGATCCAGCGGAGTGCTCTGACCCGTGAGGTCCCTTGGTTCGTCGTTTGGGTTCAATCCGTGAACCGTGCGTCCGTCGCGTGTTTCCCCGCCGACGTTACGTTCCGTTTTTCCGGTTCGCGACCCGTCGAGGCAAGTATCACTTGCTACATGCTATACTATACAATTATAAATGTTTTGACTCATTAAACCTGCAAAACTTAACTCGGTATAGTCATTTCTCTTTTGGTTGCAATATGACATATATCATTTTACAGTTAACATAAAAATTACAGTTTGCCACTTTCAACCTAAGAACCAAGTTTACCTGTTAATCACATTTTACCGTTTAATAGATTGTAGCACTTACCCATGTAGTTCTACCACATTCGAACATTCGTATTCAAAGGCTTGATATAACTGTATTGCATCATCATTTAAACTATTGCACCGCGAAGAGTGCTCAAAACCTGTTAAAATAATACAACGGCTGCACTGTATTACTGCACTCTTGTGATCGAATGAAACTGCTTATTGTTATTTAGCTCATTGCTCATTCCATGTTATTAAATACCTTGTTCGATTATATATATCTGTTTGTGAGCACATCCACGATATTGTTACACCTTGACTTGACTTTGTCACATGGTATATATTGATACACCTGACATGGTACCGTTTACTGTTGACTTGACCTGATGTACCATGACCTGACCTGTTACCTGATCTCGTGCCTAATGCCAACAAACCTGACATGTAGTCCTCATGGACCATTTCCTGTTGTCTATCTAGACAAACCTGCTGTTACCTGATCCTGTGTTGGCATTAGTCCTTGACTACTGAATACCTGACCTGACACACATAACTTGGGGGTATGGGGAAATCAAAGGTGAACCTGACTTGTAACTCGACAGTTCACTACCTGTTCGAGTGTACACATTCCTGTTTTGTGCCTAGCGGCATGTCTCGGTTTCGGCCGAGAATATTGTGGCCGTGATCCCGGATATGTACGGGGTACTAACGAGTGTACACATTCCTGTTTTGTGCCTAGCGGCATGTCTCGGCTGCAGCTGAGAACATTATGGCCGTGATCCCGGGTATGTACGGGATACTATTGAGTTACATCGACGATTCATCAAATTGATTTCAAAGACTTTAGACTAGGAAACCCGATAGAACGGTTTAGTTACCCACTGCACATTACCCTGCACCGCCTGTTTCACATTATTGCCTTATTCATGTTTAGTTCTGCATTGCCTATTACACTGTTCATATTATATTACTTGTTGATTTGACGCGCTGACGTCTGGGTTTTGCATGGCCCAGATTCTCTACCACTGTCGCTGTCCGAGCAGGAGTATTTCAGCCAGCAGGCTGAGTTGTGAGTCCAGTAGTGGTTAGTTTTATTTCCTGCACTTATTTTCTGATGTGAGCCCGCATTATAGGACATACCTTTCAGATATTGTATTGGATCATTTGCTTCCGCATTTATTTATCATTGACTCTTGTTATTTTGGATTGTGGACATGTTTTTAGATAGTTTTATCTTGTTCTTGATATCTCTACAGCCGTAATGTGACTGTGGATGGATACTTCCTACCCACAGGTGGCATGGTTGGCTATGTCACGTGCCCAATCTTGCGTACTCCGGGAAGCGGGGCGTGACATGGTTCTTTTGGTATCAGAGACATAGGTTAGTTAGGTTGATTCTTTTGTAGTTAGGTATTGTACCCAATACACGAATCAGAATACCCGTGTTTAGGAAACATGTCCTGCCACTTTGCCATTTACCATTCTTGAATCACATTCTTCCTGATTATATCTTTTACGACGTGCAAACTTACTTTGCATGTCGACTCGAAAACCTGATTTCTTGTTATCCCTAGGACTTAGGGGACTTGGGTGGAGTTAAGTAATTGTGGCTATGATACCGCGGCATAGTTACAATGCGGTACTCTATTTAAGTATCTTGGAGTTCTAGCCTTGATCTCTATATTGAATCTATCATCATGCTAATGTTGGGTGTTTTTGATTTCAGGAATATGGCAGATAAGAATTTCAAGACGTACCAGAGGCGTGTGGACGAAGCCGCCATGCTTGGAGTAATAAGAGGAATGCTGGAAAATCAGAAGAGGCATACTGAGCTGATCCAGCAGCAAGCAGATTCGTTCCAGGAAGGTTTGCAGATCGTTCGGCAGTCTGTAAACAACGCTGGAGCTAAACCAGTTGACTGAGTAGGGACCGTGGCAGATTTCAGACGTTTGGGTCCGACTACATTCACTGGTTTGGAGGAGCCGTTGCCAGCCGAGCAGTGGCTAGTCGACACGGAGAATTTGCTGATTGCGGCACAGATTCCAGAGGACAAAAGAGTTGATGTGGTGCGCATTCAGCTAGTGGATTACGCCCGAGAGTGGTGGCTTGTGGAGGAGACCCGCTTGCCCAAACCGATCAAATGGGCGGATTTTTCTAAGAGTTTCCTGGAGAAGTTCTTCCCGCGAACTGCACGGGAGGAAATGGAAGAGAAATTTATTGGGCTGAGGCAGAATGGAGCACCCGTGGACGTGCATGCAGCGGAGTGGACGAGACTCAGCTGTTTCGCTGGACCTTTAGTCGCTAACGAGGCAGACAGGGCACGAAGGTTCATGCGCAGTTTGGATGTGGACATCCAGAGGCAGATTGTCTCCCTGGGTTTGACCACTTTCTCACAGGTTCTTACGGCAGCTCGGGAACAACAGAGTTTATCTGGGATGAAAGGGAGCTTGCAGCAGACAGCAGTTGCGGTCAGGAAGCCCGCATTTATACCTAACCGAGATCATGGGCGCAAGGGTATTCCAGTAGATCGTCGTGGGGTAGCACCCATGAAGAAGCCTGTGGTCGTTGATCAAAGAAAGAGCATGAATTGTAACTACTGCAATTTACCTGGCCACATGCAAAGGGATTGTCGACGGAGGCTGGGCCTTTGTTTGGTTTGTGGAGCCGCTGATCACGCAGTTGGTGTCTGTCCGTCGAAGCTTCGCACGAGAGATGATATACAGAAGCCTCCGCAGAGACCGTTCCAAGGGCAGAAACAGCTGACTCAAGGACCTAATCAGGCTCGAGCTTTTACCTTGACAGCTGAGGAAGCTAAGGCATCAGGAGAAGTGGTTTCAGGTATTCTACTCGTTCATGGTTTTCCCGCAGTGGCATTATTTGATTCTGGTGCATCCCATTGTTTTATGTCATCCAAGTTTATAACTACACACTCGATTGCCTGCACGACCCTGTCTAGTTTCTGGGACATACACACTGGGAATGGGAAAATTATATCTAGTAGGGAATGTAAATACTGTACAGTTGTTGTGTGCGGACGAGAGCTTTTTGCAGATTTCTTGGTGATTGATACGGGCAGCTACGAGGTCGTCTTAGGAATGGATTTTCTTGGCACTTTCCACGCTCACATTGACTATAGGGCAAGGAAAGTAATTTTCCAGATTCCCGGACATCCTGAGTTTACCTTCACTGGAGGAAGCAGTTCTGTCGGGCCAGTCGAGTTTAGGGCTAGGCCGACAAATGTTATTCTTGCAGCAATGGAAGTTGATAGTAGTGAAGAGCCGGCGGTTGTTCGCGATTTTATGGATGTGTTTGAAGATATATCAGGTTTACTGCCGAAGCGAGACGTGGAGTTCGCAATTGATCTTATTCCTGGTGCAGCGCCAGTATCCAAAGCATATTATCCAATGGCACCAGTAGAGTTGGAAGAAGTCAAGAAACAGGTTGCTGAATTGCTTGAAAAGGGCTGGATTCGGAGCAGTAACTCACCTTGGGGAGCTCCAGTTCTTCTCGTAAAGAAGAAGAATGGCACAAGAAGGATGTGCATCGACTATCGAGAATTAAACCGGGTAATTATTAAGAACAAGTACCCAATCCCTCGCATTGGAGAACTTTTTGAGCAGCTTAGTGGCACGAGGGTATTCTCAAAGCTGGATTTGCGATCCGGATATCATCAGGTCCGAGTGAAAGTAGAAGATATTTGCAAGACGGCGTTCCGAACTCGGTATGGACATTACGAGTACTTAGTGATGCCCTTCGGAGTAACGAATGCGCCGGCAGTATTCATGGACTTGATGAACCGAATCTTTTCACCGTTCTTGGATCAGTTCATTGTGGTATTCATTGACGATATTCTGGTTTACTCGAAGAGTTTTGAAGAGCATGCTGAGCATTAGAAGATCGCCCTGCAGACGTTGAGACAGGAGAAATTGTATGCGAAGATGAGTAAGTGCGAGTTTTGGCTGGAAGAAGTGAAGTTCTGGGGCATGTTGTGTCGGGCAATGGAATCGCCGTCGATCCCGAAAAGATTTGAGATTGGCCGATTCCGAAGAATGTAGCTGAGATAAGAAGTTTCCTTGGATTGGCCGGATACTACAGGAGATTTATGGAGAACTTCGCTCGTCTGGCAGAGCCGTTGACCAAGCTTACGCGTAAGGAGGTACCTTTTGTATGGACGGATAAATGTGCGTTAGCTTTTGAGACGTTGAAGCAGAAGTTGATAACCGCGCCTATTCTGACCGTGCCAGACAATTCCGGAGGATTGGTGATTCACAGTGACGCATCTGGGAGAGGATTGGGATGTGTCTTGATGCAGCATGGGAAGGTTGTAGCATACGCATCAAGACAACTGAAGACCCATGAGAAGAATTATCCAACTCATGACTTGGAACTTGCGGCTGTGATCTTCGCTTTGAAGATTTGGAGACACTACCTGTTGGGCGAAAGAGTCGAAGTTTTTACGGATCACAAGAGTTTGAAGTATGTGTTCACTCAGAAGGAGTTGAACATGAGGCAGCGTAGATGGTTAGAGCTGATGGCCGACTACGACCTTGATCTTAAGTACCATCCGGGAAAAGTTAACGTCGTCCCGGATGCGCTTAGTCGGTTACCAGCAATTCAGGTGTTAACTACGCAGAGGGAGATCATTGCAGATTTTCGAAGATTTGACTTGGAGGTTGTGCTACCACGTTCTACGGGACAGTTGATGCAGTTGCAAGTACAGTCATCCTTGGTTGAGAAGATTAAAGCGGCACAATCGCAGGATCCTAGACTGCAAAAGTTTTGAGAGCAGGTTGAGGCTAGACTACGAACAGATTTACTGGTTCACGAAGATGGTTCGTTGAGGTATGGTAGCCGTTTGTGTGTGCCAAAGGGGGATGCTCGTGAAGAGCTTATGAAGGAGGCATACAGTTCAGCTTATTCTATACTTCCAGGAGGCACAAAGATGTACCGTGATATTCGACGGCATTTCTGGTGGGAAGGCATGAAACGGGAGATTGCTCGCTTCATGGCTAAGTGCTTGGTGTGTCAGCAAGTCAAGGCTGAACACCAAAGGGTTGCTGGTTTATTGCAACCACTTCCGATTCCTCAGTGGAAGTGGGAACATATAACCATGGATTTCATGACGACTTTACCGCGGAGTCCAAAGGGCAACAATGCAGTATGGGTGATTGTCGATCGATTGACCAAGGCAGCTCACTTTATTCCTTTCCGGGTTGGTCAATCAACGGAGACCTTAGCAGAACGGTACATGCAGGAGATTGTAAGATTACATGGCGTACCGGTAAGCATCGTGTCCGATCGAGACACTCGGTTCTTATCACACTTCTGGAGGAGTTTACAGGAAAGTTTGGGGACTCGATTGAAGTTTAGCACAGCTTATCATCCTCAAACTGATGGTCAGTCGGAGAGAACGATCCAAACTCTTGAAGACATGTTTAGAGCATGCATGTTGGACTTCAAGGGTTCATGGGAGGATCACCTACACTTGGTGGAGTTTTCTTACAACAATAGTTTCCAAGCAACTATCCAGATGGCTCCGTTTGAAGCTTTGTATGGTCGTAAGTGCCGTTCACCTGTTTGTTAGGATGATGTTGGTGAACGAAGATTATTGGGAACAGATTTGGTGGTACAGACAGTTGAGAAGGTTAACACAATCAGAAAGCATATGAAGGCAGCTCAAGACAGACAGAAAAGTTGGGCTGACACGTCAAGAAGACCTCTAAAGTTCGCCGTGGGTGATTTGGTATTCTTGAAGATATCACCGACTAGAGGGGTGATTCGTTTTGGGAGTCGAGGAAAGCTTAGTCCTCGATTCGTTGGACCCTTCGAGATATTGGAGCGCGTTGGAGAGGTAGCGTACCGTTTGGCGTTGCCGCAGTCCTTAGCGGGTGTGCACGATGTGTTTCACGTATCTCAACTACGAAGGTATATTCGAGATGAAACACACGTCTTGGATCATCCGGAGTTAACAGTACGGGAAGACCTGACTTTTGAGGAGCGACCGGTTGAAATCATGGATCGAAGGGAAAAGGTCCTTAAGAACAAGGTTATTCCCCTTGTGCTCGTTTCTTGGGGTAATCGATCGCATGGAGAGTCCACTTGGGAGCGAGAAGATGAGATCCGGCAGAAGTTTCCTCACCTTTTTCTGTAGTTTCTATCTTGTATTCTTGGAATTTCGAGGACGAAATTCTTTTTGTAGTTGGGTATAATGTAACACCCGAGCCCAATACTACTATTTTTCTGTTACTGGTTGAGCGTTAGATATTACTCATTTCATTTAGCTTGCCTGTTTGACACTTGCCGTGAAATTTTATCTGGCTAAGTCATTTCTGCATATAACAAATTTTAGCACCTAAAATAAAATTAAAAATATCCATCTTGGCCTACTCGACACCCCTAGCCGCGTGGTAGCGTCCGTGCATCGAGTTCTCGTCCCGTTCGGTGAAACGGGCGAGTTTGGACGACTACACGCGTGTACAGGTGGCCGACTTGGGGGTATGCTTTTTAATCATAAAACATTTTATTTTAAAATTTGGAACCCGCTTAAAATCCTATTATTTAAATTTCAAATTTTTGGACCCAACCCGGACGCGATTTGAAAATGTTTCATTTAGCGCCAAAATCCCAAATTAAAAAAATATTCGAAACCATATTATATTTAAATCTTACTTTTAATTTGTTAATTAAAAAAAATCTATTATATCTTTCAAGTATTTTCTTTTAACCTCTTAATTTTTTTTAATCAGCCAATCACGGGGTTCTTAACCCCCGTGGGCCCCTCCTCTAACGCCTCTCTCTCTCTCTCTCTGGCTCTCTCGTATCTCTCTCTCTCTAACCCTCTCTCTCTCTTCCCTATATATATACATCCTTTCCTCATAATTTCCCAGCACGAGAAAAGCTAAACCCATCGCGAGAAACCCAGCGACCTAACTGTAAATCCCCGTTTCCATTCTAATAAAAGTTCCTATTATCTGGTTTTCAGTAGTTTCTCTTCTTTTCATTCATATTTCGAATTGGGTGTTAAGCTTAATATTTATATTTTTCCAAACCCTAAAAGTTAAAACCCAAGATTTAAAACCTAAAACCAAAGCCAAATTAAAAACAAGGTTAAAATAAATTAAAACCCTAAACTACCTTCAGCCCTTACTAAATTTTCCCGGCCCTTACTGTTTTTTTCCCCCAGCCCAGTAAAATTTAATTTTAA
Organism: Agapanthus africanus; assembly: GCA_030015575.1. Taxonomy (NCBI): domain Eukaryota; kingdom Viridiplantae; phylum Streptophyta; class Magnoliopsida; order Asparagales; family Amaryllidaceae; genus Agapanthus; species Agapanthus africanus. The sequence continues at coordinate 422,163,791 of CM057351.1, forward strand.
TAAAATCCCTAAACTAAAATACCCAGCCGGCCCCTCTTTACTTTCCCCAGCCCATTTGTTTTTTTTAAACAAATCCTTTATTTAATACAAAATCCCCGGCCCAATCTATTATCAGCCCACACAGTTTTCTTTTAATCCCTAAATAAAATTTAACCCTCAGCCCGTTAGCATTTCCTCAGCGCACTTCATTTTTGGGAATTTTTTTGTTTTTAAACAGGCCCGTTTTCCCCTACAGCCCATGATTTTTATAAAGAGAATTGTTTTGAAATTAACCAAGCCCAACTCTTTCCCCTATACTGTTCATCTCCTCCTTCAATACTCCCACAACGGTAACCTCCCAAAATCGCGCGCGCGACCCGCCTCCTCCGCCGTCGCCCACGCCCTCGCCCTGCCGTTGCCCCCACGTTTTCAACCTCGTCTCTCCCTCTCCAACTCACTCTTCATCTTTCCTCTACTTTCACCGAGCCCCAAACCTCCCATAACCCACTGCAACCTCCACCCACGACGACGACGAACTTCCTCCGACCCCCTTCTGCATCACCTCACGTCTCCTCCACTAACTCTCTCCTTCTCCGACTTCACATTCTTCAACCCGAGCCCCTCTCAAATATCCCCTGCACACCCAAACCCATTTTTCACCTAACCACGGCCACCCCTGGCACTCAACGCCGGCGAGCCCCTCTGACCTGAACCACCCTTTCGACCCCCCTGCATCCTCAGCACCACTCGCATCGCTCCAAACCCGACCCCACTGCTCCCCATCTCTCTCCAAAACTCCAAAACCATTTTCAAACTTTTCACCCGCTGTGAAACTGCTCTGTACACGCTGCCGGAGCGACGCCGTCGACCGTCGGCAACCCCAATACACTCGCAGTGGATCATCAAACATCCATCAACGTCCATTGACTGTGCAAACGACTCCGGACAACCCCGACGCGAGATCCACATCTAGATCTAGGCTCGCGGGAATCCGGTACGTGGCGTATATCGCGCGTTCGTGACGACACTGCTGACGTGCGACCCCGAGGCATTCTCCAAGCAAGTGTTTACTTGCTTCATGCTAAATTATTAGTGGTACAACCTTAAAATCATATAAATTTAAACTTACCGAATAACTAAATATATTGTGACGTATGTGTTCGATATATGATCCCAATGGAAATAATTGTCTAATTTGACGGTAACCTATACGTTCTGTTGGCCCTTTTAATGATGTATAACGTGTGCGAAATTCGCTGGAAAATACGATTGTTAGTAACGAAAATCGATACCCCCAAACATGTCGTTAAAACTAGAATTCTCTCGTAGCTGAAAACGAATAAAAACACCATAAATCATACACTTATTGGAAAGATGCGTTCGAGGGCTTAAATCGAAGCCGACTTGACGAACTTTAATCCTACATAAATTTCTGATCATTTATGTTTTGTAACCATGAAGATAATTGGATCGGAACACGACTCTGGACTGCAGTCCAGAGCGTTTCTGATTAGTGTATTCTGTCTAAAGTCCTGCGTCCCCGTGTTTCCTGAAATAGCATGATACGGAACTTTACAGTAGTTATAGGATATTTCTGTTAGTGAAAGAAAACAAGTGGTTTCATTCCGATTCATCGCCGTTTGTTATTTTAAACTATATTTAAAAGGGCAGAACGTAAAGCTGTTCAGAACAATTTCTGAAATGACATATTGAGATTAAACTGTGTATAACTTTCAACGTACAGATGCGATTGAGGATCCGTCTATTGCGTTGAATACTTTATCGAAAACCCTAAATTTCATTTACTGTGACATCGCTAAATTCTGAGCCCAACTGGGTGCAATTCTTGTCGCGAAACAGATGATCAGTTCTGAAATTGAAATTCCAGCCGCGGGCACTTAAACTGAAACAGTTATATCTTGAAAACCGAAACTCCGATTGAACTGAAACAAATTTTGATGAATTACTGACTGATTGTTCTATATATCTTACTTACATCATTTTTGCTGAATTCGTAACATATTAATTTGTACAATTTATTTTAGTTCGTGACATGCATGTTAATTCATAACATACCGAGTTTATTGGTAGCATACAATACATATATCATACCCTTGTCATTTACACAGTGTTAATGCATGTGGACATTGCATTATCGTGCGTGATAGATGTTGGTTTAGGAGTGACGAGTACACCAATGGAAAGTGAATATTCGTGACAGTGATTGATACAGTGGATAGTGATGAAACCGTGTCATTGGTATACTTGTACACAACTAGATCAATATCATAAATAGTGTAACCTGGGGAAAAGGGGGAAATCAAAGTGGAAAGAGTATCGTATTTAGCGGGACCGTGTTTAGAGGATGATCATTCGAACCGTGATACTTATACGTGTAGGACAGGATCTAGCGATCCGGCTGACAGGGTTATGTCCCGGGCATGCGGGCCGTTGTCTCGGGTATGTACGAGACTCCTGTTAAACATGATCCTCCTTCCACTATGTGATTTCAAACATGACCTAGAGACCGATAGGGACACATAACATATTCTGCATCATATTGTGACATAGTGACTACTTGCATTATTCTCATGCCAGTATTACCTCATTTACCTGTTTTATCTGATTATAATAATATTATTATTTGTGTCGCTCTGACGACCTGAGTATGCATGCTCAGATTCCGCGGGAGGACCAGCACAGGAGACGGATCTATCCTTTGAGTTCACGGAGATATAGTTGGTGTACCTTCTTCATTTACTGCTTTCCATAAAAGAGATTGTGAGATTGAACTTGGTTAGTTATCGTTCTTATTATCTGTAATCTGTGAACAATGGAATTTTAATATAATAAATTAGTGATGTGATTCCTTTAATACTGTGCTTTATTTACTAATTACCATGTAATGCTAGAAGCCGAAGTGTGACTACGGCGGGATGATTCCTTGACCGTAGGAGCATGGCTGGCCTAGTCATACCTCGTATTTCGTATTTTGGGAAGCGGGGCGTGACACTAACCCTAGCCCTAGCCGCCTTCACTGTCGCCGCCGCAGCTCCGACGCCAGCGCCACCGTCGCCCTCGCCTCCGCTTCCTCGGTCCAACCTCAACACCTCCTCCTTCTCCTCGTGTGCACGGTGCAGCAGCAACCCGGATACCCCCGTGCCTTCTCTGTACGGCCTGAGACGTCGCCGGCGACCTTCGTCGTCGCCACCCGCGCCACCTTCAGCACCTCCTTATCACCTGCGCACTCCAGCCCCGACCACCTCCTCTCCCTTTCCACCTTCTTTCTCGTTTCCCATACCCGAGCCCTAACCTTCACCGCTGCGACCTCCTCGCCGGCGCCCCACCGCCGTCGACCCCATCGCTGTCACGCCCTCTGCAATACCAGTAAGCCTTCTCTCCCCTTCCTCCTTCCATTTTCCCTCCGGTTTATCCATTGGCCTTGCATTAATTTTCCGTTTGTTGTTGTCGCTGTTCGCCGGAATCCGGCTGTGCCGGTGACGTGTTCTGACGATCCAGCGGAGTGCTCTGACCCGTGAGGTCCCTTGGTTCGTCGTTTGGGTTCAATCCGTGAACCGTGCGTCCGTCGCGTGTTTCCCCGCCGACGTTACGTTCCGTTTTCCCTGTTCGCGACCCGTCGAGGCAAGTATCACTTTCTACATGCTATACTATACATTTATAAATGTTTTGACTCATTAAACCTGCAAAACTTAACTCGGTATAGTCATTTCTCTTTTGGTTGCAATATGACATATATCATTTTACAGTTAACATAAAAATTACAGTTTGCCACTTTCAACCTAAGAACCAAGTTTACCTGTTAATCACATTTTACTGTTTAATAGATTGTAGCACTTACCCATGTAGTTCTACCACATTCGGACATTCGTATTCAAAGGCTTGATATAACTGTATTGCATCATCATTTAAACTATTGCACCGCGAAGGGTGCTCAAAACCTGTTAAAATAATACAACGGCTGCACTGTATTACTGCACTCTTGTGATCGAATGAAACTGCTTATTGTTATTTAGCTCATTGCTCATTCCATGTTATTAAATACCTTGTTCGATTATATATATCTGTTTGTGAGCACATCCACGATATTGTTACACCTTGACTTGACTTTGTCACATGGTATATATTGATACACCTGACATGGTACCGTTTACTGTTGACTTGACCTGATGTACCATGACCTGACCTGTTACCTGATCTCGTGCCTAATGCCAACAAACCTGACATGTAGTCCCCATGGACCATTTCCTGTTGTCTATCCAGACAAACCTGCTGTTACCTGATCCTGTGTTGGCATTAGTCCTTGACTACTGAATACCTGACCTGACACATATAACTTGGGGGTATGGGGAAATCAAAGGTGAACCTGACTTGTAACTCGACAGTTCACTACCTGTTCGAGTGTACACATTCCTGTTTTGTGCCTAGCGGCATGTCTCGGTTTCGGCCGAGAATATTGTGGCCGTGATCCCGGATATGTACGGGGTACTAACAAGTGTACACATTCCTGTTTTGTGCCTAGCGGCATGTCTCGGCTGCAGCCGAGAACATTGTGGCCGTGATCCCGGGTATGTACGGGATACTATTGAGTTACATCGACGATTCATCAAATTGATTTCAAAGACTTTAGACTAGGAAACCCGATAGAACAGTTTAGTTACCCACTGCACATTACCCTGCACCGCCTGTTTAACATTATTGCCTTATTCATGTTTAGTTCTGCATTACCTATTACACTGTTCATATTATATTACTTGTTGATTTGACGCGCTGACGTCTGGGTTTTGCATGGCCCAGATTCTCTACCACTGTCGCTGTCCGAGCAGGAGTATTTCAGCCAGCAGGCTGAGTTGTGAGTCCAGTAGTGGTTCGTTTTATTTCCTGCACTTATTTTCTGATGTGAGCCCGCATTATGGGACATACCTTTCAGATATTGTATTGGATCATTTGCTTCCGCATTTATTTATCATTGACTCTTGTTATTCTGGATTGTGGACATGTTTTTAGATAGTTTTATCTTGTTCTTGATATCTCTACAGCCGTAATGTGACTGTGGATGGATACTTCCTACCCACAGGTAGCATGGTTGGCTATGTCACGTGCCCAATCTTGCGTACTCTGGGAAGCGGGGCGTGACAATGAGGTTTTGACAAATCGATCGGAGGGTACGACTTCATTCGTATGCTAGGTGGTGAGATGCATTCTTGGGAGACTCCAGATACGAGGATAGCTGTTGGAGCCCAGTCCATGCAGCCACGACGAGACGAGTCCAAAGCAGTCGACATTAGAGAAAAGTGGAGTAAGTGGTTCGTACCAGATCTGGATAAGATGACGTTCCACTCCGCCGACATCAGAGATGCGATACGCATGCCGAGGCATTGTTCTTGGATATACCTTCCAGAAGGAGTCGCGATGAGTATGCAGCCGTTCCGGAGCAAGAAACTGATATAGTAGAGGACGATGACTTCCGGACAGTTCGGCAGAGACGAGATTTGGGAGAGACCTCGACAGGACCTTTCTGGAATAAATTACGAGAAGACTTGGACCCAGGAGTGGTCATGTTACGCACACCAGCAGACCAGAGTTCATGATCATTTACGAGACATGCTACGAGTGACCACGACAGTTGGCCAGAGATTCTTGAGGATGTGCTTGAGCGGGACTATTCCGCCATACTTGATTTCGGTATTTTGGGCGATCTATTCGTATGATTGATTTTGATGATTGAGTTTCATGATATTTGTTTTCATGCACCATGGTTGCACCTACTGAGTATTTACGATTTTTGCATAGTTGTTGCACTTGGTATCATTTTCTTGCCTTGGTTTCACATGTTTATGATTTTATGGGTTTCATACAGTGAGATGATTTTGTGCATATGTACGCATACGATTTGGTTTTTGCACTCGGTATAGTTCACATATGCTTGCAGTGTAGTGATACGCATTTTGTGCACTATAGTTGCACTGGACTTCGATTTCGATGGTGATGTTCGATATTTGTTTTGTGCACCTTGTGCACCTGATTGGATTTTGCGCACGTTCGGCGCTTGATATTGGATTTCATGATTTCGTGCATGATGGATGCTCCTGATTGGATTTCGCGCATGTTGGGCGCATGTTTTGAGACGCGATTTTGGTGCACACCAGATGCACTAAATCGAGATTCTTCGTGCATGTCTGATGCACCTGTTTTTGCTGTCAGGCACACCTGTTGCCCTTGACAGATGTTTCGTGCACACCCGATGCACTTAGGTGTTGTTTCTGTGCTATGTATGGCACATTCATGGATTTCGATTTCCGTGCGCACCAGACGCACATGGCATTCATATATATATTTGGGACTGATTTATGTTGGAGCAGTGTATTTTATGATGTTTTCTATTTGATTTAGTACTGAGCAGGACTAGTCACAGGACAGTACCTGAGTATATTTTTGCATACATTGATAGTTATCGAAGGGATTTCCAAAGAAAAGCTATAGTCTCAGTATTTACCTACGTGTCCGAGATGACACGAAACATTTTATAAAGGAAACCCTTCTGAAATTGCTTTTAAAACGGCGGGACGTACATATTAAACAAAGGATATATATACATATATATATATATATATATATATATATATATATATATATGTAGTTATTTTCTTACAATAGACTTCCGCCACTGTGCAGTGCTGCGAGCATCACACAGCGATTTGAAGAAGATTTGGCATGCATTGCTTCCAGATGTTTTAATGATGTATATCATGTTGGTTTTCGTATTGGATCTTGACATTGATGTCTTCCCCATGACTCCGATGATTGCGGAATACTTGACGGAGTTTTGATTTTGAGTTATATGCTAATTTTTCATGCGCATGCATTGCGCTACGATTTGTTTTATGTATTTATGATTTCGGAGCCCCGACGACTTGATGGTTTTGCTGAAATGTTTTAGTATTTGGGGAGAGTTTTAAATTAAATTCGGGGACCGAATTTCTTTAAGGGGGGAAGATTATAACGTTTTGAAAATCGTTTCGGTGAAATTTCATCGGTAAAATAAGGGGGTTTCCTGTAAAAAGTTAAAATACAAATATATTTATTATAAAATTAAAAATACATATTCTAGCTATGTAATTGCTAGTATTTGGGGTTTATTGAGCCACTCATAAAATTTCTAATTTTCTGAAAAAAATTATTTTAATATTATTTTAAGCCGTCACTAATACATTTAATTAGGGAAAATTACAAATTGGAATGGGTTGAAACAAATTTTGTGCATCATAACACATTAAACAAAAGTTTAACATGTGGTTTTTGAAATGAAATGAGGTTGTTAAACGGTTTTAGAAAATATTGAAGAAAAAGGGTTTATTTGGTGAAATTAGTGTAAATGGTTTTGGGGTATAATATTTATCTTTTTTTTTTTCCACACCCACACTCACACTCCACATTTTTCCTCCCCTTTTTGGCTGGAATTCAGCAGCCCCTCCCCCACCATTTCCCCACTCCATTTCCACACATTAGAATAAGGGAATAATGAAAGAAAAGGGAAAATGAAACATGGGCTTTGTTGACTTGAGAGAGAGGGAATCTTGACTTGGGGAAACTTCCACACACCCACACAAAACCCACACACCCCATTCCCTGCAGAAAATCCCGAGCCCCCCTCCTACTGCTGCCTCTTGAATTGCCCCCAATTCTCCATCTCTTTTCGCCTCCAAAATCCTCAAAATGTCCATCTAAAATCCCACAAACACCAAATCCAAACTTTACTCATTTTTCCTTGGCCTTTCAAGCTTTGATCTTCGAGCTTAGAAGCAAGTTTGGGTGGCTAGATTCATGTTAGATCTTAAGATAATTGTGGGGTAAATTCTTAACCTTATGGCTAATTGTTGTTTAATTATGATAATCTATTTTATTCAAGTGTTAATTTGGTTGTAATTGCTAGTTTAGGATATTCTAGAAAAGGGTTTGATTTTTGGGATTAGGGTTTGCGAAATTCAAGTGAGGGTTTTTAACTTTGATCATGGTTTAATGGTGTAGTTATCATACTAAGCCATAGAAAACTAATCTAGTTGCTCAATTGCAAGATTGTTTAATTTAAATTGTCCTAGTTATGATTGTTTTGCAAACTAGATTTTTTCTAATTAATATAAAGTAGTGAGATTAAAATCTAGTTAATGGTTGTGTGGCTTAGTTAATATGTTTTAACGAGAATTATGGCCACTTGAATTGTTAAAATATTTAAAGTTGATTAAAACACCAAGTTTTGAGCTAAAATAGAAAATTGTGCTAATTTTGTTAACTAGGTTTTGTAAATATATATATATTTTGATGAGAATAAATTATTGGAATGGTTTATATGACTTGGTTATGATGTTGAGTGGATATTGCGACCGCTAGATTTGTTTAAACGTCGAGTTTTGTACTAAAACGGTTAATTTTGCTTGCTAGATTTTCGGAAAAATAGCTTTTAAAGTGAGTTTGAGGTTTTTGTGAATTTTAACCTATTTTATATTATAATAGTGTTCGTGAATGTGCAAATGAGTGTGTTTGGGTTTTTCTCGATGGTTTGACGTTTGTACATCGATATCGAGGGTTGGTTTGGCTATTCTTGCATGCATAGGCGATAGGTTTTGACCTATGCGTGATACGCGTGCCGATTTGATTTTCGTATACCGTTTCGATTTCGAATTTGGTTTTTAATGCGATACGGTGCGTTATGACATATGGGTACCCCATGTGGACTTCGATATGACAAGCAAGCGCGTGGCGACGTCGGCACCGGCGAGCGAGGACCAGGTGAGTAGATTTATATCTACGTGGAGAAGTCGGGTGGATGGCGTATAGCACCCCTGCAGTTTTTGGTGATATATACGAATACGTATACACACATATATTGATTATATATATTGTTTGAGAGTATTGATGACATAGATGGATTTTGGGTGTGATCGGATTAGTTTAGTATTGCGAGACCCTAGAGTAGAGGTTGCACCATATTTACACACACACACACACCCATACTTGCATACATTCTTCTTTCATATGTGCTTATATGGGGTTATATTGTTATGTGTTCACATGGGTATGGGACTATGTGTTCACATACTGAATTTGAGGATAGTATTTTGGATTTGAGATGAGTCGATAAGATTTGATTGAGACCGCGAGAACGGTGATATGGCAGGATTCGTACTTGAGATACGTCATGATGTTATAGCGGATCTTGGGACGACGATACATGTGAATAGTGTTATACATTGAATGGTTGACATGTGATCGTGATATGAGATAAGATATGCTAAGATATCTATAATAGGTCGCATTAGGCGATGTATACCTCTTTATGACGATATATGATGATGATATCGGTTTGTATGATGCTGTAGATCAGCAGTCAGTTCATGACTATATTGATGATATTAGTATTGTACTAGACGTAGATCAGTACCCAGATTATGATCTTGGATAAAGAGGATGCCAGATGAATAATGTGATATTGACCCGTACCCAGATTTGGGATGCCGTACGACGGATTTACGTACGAGCTATATATTGATGTTTGATCCGCACTCTTGACTTGGGAATATTTGATTATAGATATGGTATCGGATGCGATATTATCGAGACGGGATCACCGACTAATATATATATTTACATATGTATCGACTCAAACGTTAGGCTGGTTCCTTACCTTTAGTTTAGCTTGACAGCTTAACCCTATAATTTAGTGTAGTTGTTAGTCCATATTAGTTGTCCTTGTGTCTAGTATTTAGCTCCCGCTCATTATTGCTGTTGCTCCGCCACGCATACTTATTGTGATTCATATTCCATTATTGATATCATGCTGTTAGGACACCAGCACCATTACCGATGGTGCGTATGTGCCACGTACACTTATTTGCCGGCTCACACACATCTTCGTCGGCAATTGACATGTCACGTACACTTAGAGAATATTATTGTTTGACTTAGCTTGTTAGATAGTAGTTTTGACATGATATTAGTGTACTTTCCTTATATGCCAGTTTAGACATTGTAGTTATTACTTGTCACTTCATGCATACTGTTATTCATTGTTATGCCGCATTCATGGATTCTCATGCATATATTCACTATTTTACGTGCTATTGAGGTTTTGGATTCAGATTTCCATGAGATTTTCTGGATTTAGGGGAAAACCGCAAAACTTATACAAACTTCTTCTCTCTCTTTTGAAATGAAAAGCGCGGTTTTCCCATGATGTATGAGTCGTCCACCATGAGTTTGCTGATGGATTTCGAAACTCGATTCGAGGAGACGGATGAACCGTTTCGGGTATATGGTGGACCCGGTAAGGTACCCGGGGCAAGAAGCGCGTGGTGATGACGATGTGAGCCTGGCAGGGGAGCACTACCTACCGGTGATATTACTCGACGCGTCGGATATCCGGAGGATACCGTCGTGGTCTTGAGACTGATGGTAGGGGCCGGTCTGGACTGACGGCGCCCTTGATAGTGAGATTGAGATATACAGAGATATTTGAGATATTGAGGTACAGAGATTGCGACACAGAGTTATCGAGATATTTGGATATTTGTTTTGTGTCGATACTAGGCACTGTTTATGCTTATTTCATTTATGATACCTCGTTTTTAAAAAGATAAAGAAATCTCACTAATTTATGAAAACAGTTTTCTTCAGTAAATGCATTCTGTTTCATGTATTCATACATCATTCATATGATATATTGCTACCTGAGGCACTGACACGGGCACATGGGATTACACTCGGGTTAGATATTTACCCTAGCCATTGTTATAGGCTGCATGTTATATATTTGAGGATATATTATGATCTTATGACCTAGAATTGCGTTGTTCATGCGATTTCTGTTCGTAGATGTTTTTCTACTCACGAGTTGGCAACTTACCCCCGTTGTGCCACAGTTTCTTGCAGGTTTTGCCGTACAGGTTTCTTTACGGCTTTGCTGGCACTGCTTCTTTTTCGGGTGACTTGCTAGTAGGTGGGTTTATTTGTATCGTACCCATCATTATACCTTGTATATTATTATTCTTTTGTATCTAGAAATTCCATCAACCAAACATGTATTTTATTTCAGAGATAGAGACCAGTGATATTTATTCTTTCGACCTTAGAGTCGTGCGTTGTATTTCTATGGATTTCTTGTTGTTTTGAGTTTCCTTTTGAGTTTTGATCCTCGCCCTTGGCGTTGTATATTATATTGCTTGTGTGGTTGTGACTGTCGATTGACGAAGAGCTAGCTCCCGCTTTGGGATGTCTTTTATTGATTTCGTATACTATTCATGTTGTATCCCGTTTGGGGGCCAGTATTTACAATGGAGGCTCTGCCGAAATTTTCAGGAAATATTTGATGTTTTTTAAAACGCATAATTCGGCTTTATGCTATTAAAACTACTTGATTTAAATTGGTTTTCCTTCACTCTACTACTTTTCTTGTTTTGGTTTTCTGGGTTTTCGGCTTACTTAGATTACGTACGCCTCGAGACGTTTCGTAGTTTAAGTGCCGTTCATATTCCGTACTTTCGAGACGTGACAGTTTTACAAATCCGAAAATTTTCCGTTTTCTTCAAAATTTTTAATATTTTGCCTTCTATAGTATCCGAAAACCGCAAAATTTTCAAAATTTCCAATACTTTCTTTTTAATTTGGTTTTTCAATATTTTGTTTGCTATAACAATAAAAAAATCACGAACTTCTCAAAAATATCAAAATTTTCCTATTACACAAAAATCATAAATTTTCAGAAATATGTGTTTTCTTCCTTTTCCAATATTTATGCCTCTTATAGCACACTAAAGCCGCAATAATTTAGAGCATCTCAAAATGTTTTTGTTTTGTTCGGTTTTACAATAATATATATATGCATGTTGAACTTGAAAATCGCGAACATTTTCAAAAATCTCAAAATAATTTGTGCTCTTTAGTTTTTCAACATCCAACTTTCTTAATAAAATCGCGATATTTTCAAAAATTCCAAAAGTTTTCGTTTCCTTTAAATTTTCAATATTTTCCATGCTAGCTCATGAAAATCACGAATGTTTTACAAATTCGAAAATTTTCTATTTTCTTTAAACTTTTCAATATTTTGCATACATAAAACAAAAATAGCAATTTTTTTCCAAAAATTCCAGTATTTTATTTTTAATTTGGTTTTTCAATATTTTGCTCGCTATAACAAAAAAATTACGAACTTCTTAAAAATATCGAAATTTTCCTGTTACCCAAAAGGCATAAATTTTCAAAAATATCAAAATTTTATGTTCTTTTCTTTTTTCTATATTTTTGCTTTTTATAGCCCGCTAAAATTGCAAATTTTAAAACATAAATGTTTTTGTTTTGTGTGGTTTTCTAATTTTATATATGCATATAGAACATGAAAATCCGCGAACTTCTTAAAAAATTTCAAATTTTTTTGTGCTCTTTAGTTTTTCAATATTCAAATTGCTTACGAAAACCGTGAAATTTTCAAAAATCCTAATATTTTCTTTTTAATTCGGTTTTCAATACTTTTCTTGCTATAACAAAAAAATCACGAACTTCTCAAAAATATCAAAATTTTCCATTTTCTTTCCATTTTCAATATTTTTGCTTATACCACACAAATCGCAAAATTTTTTAAGAGTGTCAAATTTGTTTTGTTTTCTTCAGATTTATAATTTTATATAGGCTTATTTACTGAAAATTCTCAACAGGATTGTGCCAAAATTACAAAACTCGCATTGCCTTTAAAACTATCAAAAAACTATCATGAGTTAACGGTTTAAGGAAACGGTGTTAGATTTCGTAGTAAAAGACCATTTTACCCTTTCCATAAAACAAATAGTAATTATTAATTATATTAATAATATTTTTATATAAATATTACCTATTAATTAAATAAATTAGATTTTTTGGCAGGAGATGTGATGGTGTCGGTGTTGGTGATGATGATAATGAAGAAGAATAAAATGTTGATGATGGGAGTCCCGCCTCACCGTCGCCATCCATGACGCTAAGTCCGCCCTTAACTGGCTCCTCTCCAAGCCCGATCCTTTCACAATCACCACCTCCGATTTCGACACCTTCGTCTCCGGCGAGTCCGCCGGCAACGTCCTGACCCACCATTTGGCCCTCAAATTCAGGAAAATGCTTAAAAGCTGCATCTTGCTGCAGCCATTTTTCGCCGGGATCGAAAGGATGCAATCGAGCTGGTGTTGGTGGTTGCGGCGGCGGAGGGAGGAGAGTGGCGGAGGTGGGAGGATGATGACAACGACGGGAGATGATGGTGGTGGTGGTGGTGGTGATGATGATGAAGAAGAAGATGTTGATGATGATGAGAGTTGGTGATGGTGGTTGCGATGGCGGAGGGAGAGTAGGAGATGAATGATGACGAAGGGAGGTGATGATGATGAGGATGAAGAAGATATTGATGATGAGAGTTGGTGGTGGCGTCGGCTTCGGCGCCGGAGCTATTACCGGCCGATGATGGCCGAGGGGTGGAAGAAGAAGTGGGTGAGTTTTTATTTATTTGAAATTAGGGCTAGGGTTAAAGAGGGGTATTTTGAGGATTTTTTAATTTTTATGTTGACACAACAATTTAGTTGAAGTGACGCTGACGTGTCACCGTTAAATTTGGTAGTTTCATAATAGTTTCAAAGTTAATGAGAGTTTTGTGATTTTAGTCCAAACATGTTGGGAGTTTTCAGTAAATAAACTTTTTTATATGCATATAGTGTCCTAAAATCACGAAAATTTCAAAAATATCAAAATTTCCTGTTTTTTGGTTTCCCAATATTTTGCTTGTTATTACGAAAATCACAAAATCTTCATAAATCTCAAGAACTTTTTGTTTTCTTCAGTTTTCTTTATTTATTGTTTGCTATAGTATACGAAAATCGCGAAATTTTCATATCTTAATGTTTTCTGTTTTCTTTCGTCTTTATATATTTAACATGCTAGAAAACAAGAAAATCTTACAATTTTCAAAAATATCAGAATTTTTTGTTTTCTTACGGTTTTTTCTCCATATGATGCATGCAATATATAGCACACGAAAATTGCGGTAAAATATCTCAAATTTTCTTTCTTTAGAATTTTAATATTTTACGGGATGTAGCACATGAAAATAACGATTTTTTTTCAAAAATGTCAGAATTTTATGTTTTCTTTTGTTTTTCTATATTTTTTTGCAATACCAAACGAAAATCACGAATTTTTTAACTCTAAAACATGTTTTTTCCCCGAATTTTTAATATTTTGCATGTTATAACACATAAGAATTGTGAATTTTTTCATATTTGCTATTAAATTCCAAGAGTGAAAGAGATAAAATAGAAAGAATTAAGAAAAGAGTCCGATTAGATCTTTTCCATCATATATGCTTTAGTTGTATTGGATAAAAGAGTGATCAATATTAAGCACGGAGCCAAATTTTTTTCTTCCATGATCCAAATATAGCAAGAGAATTAAATAGAGGCCAAATAACAAATTATCCACCAAAGTCCAAAGTATATAAGAGAATATTCTATAATATAATTATATATATATTATATAGATAGAGAGAGATAGATGGGTCCAAGGTATATAAGAGAATATTATTTAATATAGCTTTATATATATTATATAGATAGAACGATAGATAGATGGGCTTCGTGAAAGTCAACGACACTTGGTTATTGAGAAACTTTCATGAGATTGTAACAAGAAAAAATAAAAAAACAACACCACGTATAGGGCCGTGTATGTGAGCAGCTGGCTAAACACATTCTTGTAGCTCATTTTTATAGGAATTTGGATAGATCCAAACTGCTCACTGAATTAGTTGTAAATGCTTAGATTAGCTGTAACCATATCTATTAATCATCTTTTCCCCCCTCACAGATTCAATATATAACATCTATCGTGTCAATGATCAATTTACAGGCACCGGAAAATAAAACGCTTATGCTTATGCGTGATGTACCAAATCGTAGAGTTTTGTTTATGGCTTTGTAATGAAGAAGATTATGTGTAGCACATCATTAGAACTGCGAAGTTTCAGGTTTGACCCTTTGAAATTGAACTGGTAGACGTAAAAAAAAAATTAAATAAAAATGAAAGATGATCAATTGCTATGTGAAAAATGTTATGGTCGATCATCTTGATCATATGATAACTGCATTCCATGTGGTTGGAACATCAGTGCTTTAAGGTGGTTAACCTGTATAAGCTTTGTTGAGTTGGGTTTTCTTTGATTTGGGTTGGATTTCGATTTCGATCATTGTATCATAAGCTCAAAAGTCGAACCCTGAAGTTTATAAATCTAGCTATATTCGATACAGACAATAGCATTACGGCATCTAACAATTAATCTATACTAGTTTTTTCCGTGTGTGAGGCATGTTTGTTTGTATTAAAATAAGAGTTTAATGTGGATTTCTTAATAACCTTACTAAATAATCTTTTGAATCCTATAAATTTAATTAAAAGTCCTTGAGAACTTTTTCAAAACTTTTGTCTATGCTATCATATACCAAGGTGCATTGTATTTTGAAAAGTTGATGATGAAGTTTAAGGATTTTTCTCGTTTTTTGAATATTTTATTTCAATGAGTGCTGTATCAATCTTCTGGTCATAAAAGCAAAGATATTTGTCTACTGAAAAGGGAAAAAAAATTATACATCAATGCTTCTGCATATTAAGCTGTGCTCTCAAGTTCAAACTAGCCATACAACACAAATTAGCAGAAAGACCCAACAATTATTCTCCCGAAATAATATTACATAAAGCAATCATCTTAATCGATCGGAAACAAAAGATTAATAAATAAAAAATTTGATGCAATATATACAGAGGAAGGCTCATGGCCCATTTTCCATTGAAAAATACGATTAAACTTGGATCTTATTAACCTCCAAAACTTTTTGAATGTGATATAGACCAAGCTCTCCTAAAAAACTTCACACCTGTTCTTTCCCTTTAACCGCTTTTTTGCCATTTCTTCTTTAATCCTTCTTAATGGTTTAAGCTGATGATGTTCCTCTCTTCAACTAATGGAAATTCAATGCTATTCAGGCCCTGTTTGGGAATTAGGCTAACTGCAGTATAATTTTAACCGCGGTTTGAGGATGGTTTCACTAGTACAAAGATGGATTGGTCCTACGGATGAGAATATCCGTAGGAGCAATTTTAGTTTACCTCTACAGTTCCAACCGTAGAGACAACAAATATCCCTACGGATACCACCGCATGGATAATTTTATATAAAAATTTAATAAAAAATAATCTTTGTAAATGATTTTACGGTGCCGCAAAAGAAACCCTTACGGTTTGTACCATAAGAGCAAAATTGATGTATTAAAAACAATTAAATAATTTACCGGATAAAGTTTTCCCCTCTCAATTCATTCTTCCCCCCAAAAAATTCCCCATCCGCGTTTTTCCTCTCGTCGCCACCGCACTCCCGTCCTCGCCGATCGCCGCAGCCACCCTTCTCGTCACCCTCCTTCTCGTCGTCGATCCCTTCCATCATCAACGACATCTCCGATCCTCCGATCATCAATGCCTCCTCCGGCCCTCCGATCGCCATCTCCAGCGACCTTCCCCCCTCATCTGATCCTCCAGTGGGCAGGGAACATCTCGATAATGTTCTAAATGCCAACCATTACCGGGAGGCGCTGACTAGTGAATTAGTCGATCTCAAGCTGGTGGAACTGAAAGGTGTTTTGCAAGAAAAGCTCTTCGACACCCTTATCGCTGAACCCAGAATCGAGTCGATAGTCCCTTTTTGGAGGTAGACCAAGTGCTTTCACCGAGCCCTCTGATCCTCCAACGACCTTCTCCGGTCGATTCTTCGATCCTCCAGTGGCCGAGCCGCCGACTCCATCCCTGCCATCTAGCTTCCATCGCCGGCGAGCTCCAACTCCCCCTTCCATCTTGTAATATCCAGTTTCTTTAAAAAGTATTTTTCCGTATTTACAAATAAATATTTTCTATATTTTTCCCAATTTAAATAATTCTAATTTTATTTTACTAACCTAAACTTTAAACCCACACCCTAAACCTCTTTCATTTTCCTAAGCCACAACCCAGCCCATTCCTTCCCCCTCTCTCTCCTAATATTTTTCTTCATGGCCTGGCCCAAGAACCCCCAGCCCAAACCCTTTCCCTCATCCTACTCCCCAAACCCGACCCGACACCCAAACCCGACCCGACTCCCCATCCCCCTTCTTCTCCCCTTCGCCTATTTTCCCACTCAATTTTCCCCTGCTTCCCCTGCTCCTCACGCTCACGCCACGAGACCCGCACCCACTTCCCCAACGGCCGAGCCCACTGCCCCACGACTCATTCCTCCTTCCTCGCAACTGCCGCACAAAGCGCTCCCTCCCACAACCGCTCCTCACCCCACCGTTCCCCCTCGTCTCTCTCACCCACCTCCATCACTATGGCTCCACTCCCACTGCTCATCTTCTCCCTCTCTTTCCCCGCGTCCTTCCTTCCCTCGCGCTACCCATGAGACCCGATCCCCAACGGCCACGACGAGCACCTCCTCTCCTTCGCCAACCACCCGCGACACCCCCTCCTCCTCCGACCACGATGACCACCACCCATCCGAACCCCTCGCTGCCTTGCCACCATCTTCACCTCCATCAACCCCCTCATCTCCTTGCCTAGCCCAGCCAACGAGCTCGAGCCGCCGCTACGCCCTGAGCTCCACTTCCCCTCATCGCCGACTAAGCGCTACCCATGATCTCCCCTTCACGCTTCACACTGCCACTGCGACCACCATCCACCATCATTGTCATCTCCTCTCACCATCTTCGAGAACTCCAAACACCATTGCGGCCTCCTCCTTCTTACTGCAGCCGAGCTCCAACCCAAGCCCAAGCCCACTGTACCCTCGTCGACGACCCACCTCAAGCAACCTCCAACACTCTCGAGCTCGCTGCCTCCATCAACTGCGATGATTCCCGCGACCTACTGCACCCAAGCCGGAGCTCCACTGTACCTCGCCGCCATGCCGAATCCTCCGAGCACGCCTCTGCATCGTGCTGAGCCCCGAACTCCTTACCCGAGCCATTGCAAGCCGCCTGCAGACCCACTGCGCCATAGCTGACCTCGCCGCGCTGACCACCCCCAGCACCCACTCCTGGCCACCTCCTTCCTGCGGCTGAGCCTTGCACCCACTGCTTTCAACCGCCACCCGAGATCACTGCTACCACCGCTTGTCACTAAGGCTGCTCCCTGAGCTCGTCACCTGCTTCCGACGACGTCGCCGCCGGCGCCAATGCCACCCGAGCCCCTGCAGCTACTATTTCCAGCGAGCCCCGACCTCATCACCTCCATCGCCAGCAACGCCGACCTTGCCTCCACAACCCGAGCTCCAACCCACTACTGTGCCAGCCCCCATGCCACCGCGTGCCCAGACGTGTCGCGTCCCGTGTCCAGTCCCCGTGCCACGTAGTGCTAGCCCCGTGCCACATCGTGCTCGATCTAGTGCATGCGCTGTGCCGCTCCCGCACTATGCACCGAGTCAGGACCTTGCCCAGTGCCGTGTCGCGCCGTGCCACGCACCGAGCCAGGACCACGCCCACTACTGTATCACGTCCGCGTCGCCACCGCATCCAGTACCGGATCACCGTGCATCACGCTCACGCCACACGCCCGTGCCCAGCATCGCGTCGTCTCGTGTGTCGAGACAAACTTTGCAGCGGCGTCGCTTCTATATCAAGCGACCGAAGGCAAGTGAATTTCTCACTTGTTTACATGCTACTATTTTTACAAACCAAAATAAATGTTTAATTAGACTATATGCACCAATAGACACAATCGAGATCCAACAACGTGAAACCCTAGATCAAAACCTATTTTAATGTGGCGGAACTCGTGATCAATGGAACCCTGCGTTGTTAATGAACACTGTACATAAATTTGACTGTAAGATAAAGTTGGTTAAACCCCTAAAACGACAACCCAATAACCCTTGTGGAAGCTGATTTTCTCAGACAAGCTGAACGGTTAAAATCATAATAAATTATCTATATATCGGATCTCAGAGTGCTAGGGCTCGTATCGAAACCAACAGATAAACCTACAACACCCCATAGTTCATCTTTGCATTTTGTTAAGTTATAACAATAAATACTGAGGCAATTCGCGGCCCTGAATTGCAGTCCGGGGCAGCGTTCGTTTTGGATACCTGGCTTTGGAACACTTGTATACCCCTTCTTTAAACTGAAAATACGTGGAACCCCATATGGTCGCGTAGATAATTTAGTTATATAACTCTGAAATCTGATCTCGTGAGGTTTCACCGTCATTTGATATTTAATTGGCATTTTAATGTATCTATGTATCCTACAGTTTTCTGCAGTGACCTCTCTTACACCAGCACCTTGTACATAACCTAACTTATAATACAGGAATCCTATAGATAATTCATTTGATGAGTTGGAAACATAACAGAAAAAAATACAATTAGTTGAACTGCAGTGTTGCCTAATTGTGCTCCCAACTGGGAGTAAAACGTGTTACGAAACGGACCTCCAGTTCAGAAATTGGATTTTCAGCAGTGAACGCTTAAAATGAAATGGCCATAACTAGCGAACCTGAAACCCGATTGATACGAAACCAATTTTGATGGATGTATAATTAAACATACTGCTTACCCCTTTTATGTTGTTTTGCTTAATTCTGCACGTATGATTTATAGTAGATTATGCAAGTAGTGGGACACTGGCTACTGATATTTTATTCATATCATAATTATTGCATTCTCATCATATCATGTAGAAGTCATATACATTGGTAACCTAGTGATCGTGTACATTACCCAATGATGATGCTCAATATTGGTGACCTTTCAGATCAGGACACGTGGCAAATGACGTATCCCAGAACTCAGAAGAGAGGGCCCACAGAGGCCGATCAGGCCCGACCTATAAGCACAAAGCTGGCTCACCTCAGGGCCCTTGCAAATTGGCCTCCTCGGTCTCTCAGCTCGCCTCCGAGCTGCCGCAGGACTAAGATACCTCGGCCCTCTCGCTCGTTCCCGAGCTCTCCCGCCGAGACCATCTTCCTCGGTCCCTCTGACCGACCAACTCCACCACTCACAGGCGTAACCGCCGCTCCGCGAATCTCGCCATGCGCAGATTCTTCGTCGGCAACATCCCACGTTCCACGCCATCACGATCCCCATTAACGGGCGATCCGCACTTTACGCGGGCGTGACGTCGGGAGCGTAACTGCCGGCGGGATTCTCGCGCCTGCTGCTGCATGCCACCACCGCTATATAAACCCCCATCACAGAGGGGTCAAGTAAGCCATTTTCTACACTTTTATGCCGTTACTCTGCTCGGATCTCATCACTAACTTGAGCGTCGGAGGGTCCTCAGTGGTACAAACCACCCGGGTCTTCTTTGCAGGTACTCGGCAACAGCTTCCTCACATCACCTCTTCCTCCAAAAACCCATTGAGACCCACACGCAATGAAGGATAATCAGCTAAGTTCACCGCGAGATCAATGGAAAACAACATCTGACGGAGGCCCGAAAAGGAGCTCCATCAGTTGGCGCCGTCTGTGGGAAACGAAACACCACAAAAAAAAAACAAAGTTGGCCTTCCGATCTCCATCCCCATGGCAAGCGATCACCCTGAAGATCCAGATACCAGCTGCCGCCTCCCCCTCACCGGAGGCGCGGGTGAACCTCCTCCGGCGACCATCATCAACGCCCTCACCGGCCGAATAGACCGACACCCCTCCCTTGGCGGGATCGCACAGAGGGGGCTCGCCACGGCGGCTCGAGGGTCACTTCGTCCAAGGATCTAAGCCCTCACTAAGAGGCAGCCCAGCAGCTATCCTGCTCGGCTATCCCTGGCGGGTAGCTTCCCTACCGTAACACCAGGGATCAGAAAGTCCTCCTGGAGGCAGTCGAGCCCGAGGATCCCTCGCTCGGCTATCCCTGGCGGGTAGCTTCCCTACCGCAATGCCAGGGATCAGAAAGTCCTCCCGGAGGCAGTCGAGCCCGAGGATCCCTCGCTCGGCTATCCCTGGCGGGTAGCTTCCCTACCGCAACGCTAGGGATCCGAAAGTCCTCCCAGAGGCAGTCGAGCCCGAGGATCCCTCGCTCGGCTATCCTTGGCGGGTAGCTTCCCTACCGCAACGCCAAGGATCAGAAAGTCCTCCCAGAAGTAGTCGAGCCCGAGAATCCCTCGCTCGGCTATCCTTGGCGGGTAGCTTCCCTACCGCAACGCCAAGGATCAGAAAGTCCTCCCAGAGGCAGTCGAGCCCGAGGATCTTTCGCTCGGCTATCCCTGGCGGGTAGCTTCCCTACCGCAATGCCAGGGTTCAGAAAGCCCTCCCAGAGGCAGTCGAGCCCGAGGATCCCTCGCTTGGCTATCCTTCAGGACAAAAGCCCTCGCCAAGAGGCACCGGGCAGTAACCCTGCCAGGCCAAGGGTCCTTGGTAGGTTTCTTATAGCCCTATAGCTCTTCCCGTGCCAAGAACCAAAGTCCTCCCAGAGGCAGTTGGGTCCTTGCTCGGCTATCACCGGCTGGTATCTTCCTACCACAACCGACAGGGATCAAAGTCCTCGCCAAGAGGCACTGGGCAGTGATTGTAATAAATTCTTGTTGTGTAAATCAAATCAAATGATCCCCGGCAACGGCGCCATTTGATTGAAAACGATTTCGGATTGTATAGTTGGAAAAATGTATAGAATTCACAATCAAAGAATTATTTGACCGCAATTAATAACGGTGTCGGATGTAGCGCGTTAGTAAGTGCGGATCGTCTACAGGGAAAGTGTAATCGTTCGTCTTTTAAATTAGATGAGTCAAAACTTTAAAGAAAAGAAAAGAAAATAATTCATGATTTATATTTGAAGTTCAAGAATTAGAAAATATAGATCTAATAACAAGAAAAAGAAAGAATCAAGAATTGATAGTTTGATAATTTTTCCAACCAAATATTAAGAATCTAAATGAGGCTCGTAGGAATCGATCGGATCTATAGATGTGATATAATCTTACAATTATGTATTCTTATCTTTCGATGAATTGATACTCGATCGATGATGATCGATCGAGAATTAGGGATTTCTTATGAAACTAGGGTTTCATCTTATCCCTTGTTCTTTCGTCGATATCATTCATATTCTAGCCTCTAGTAAATTCAAGAAACGATTGTAGATCCCTAATTTCGATCGATCACAATCAAGAAATCATCGCAACGAAACTAGGTCATCGATTCTTGAACTTGCTAGGGTTTACAAAGCTCGTAGGACTCAAGAATCGTATTAAGATTTATTACATCATCATTCTATTGATCGTCTCGACTCCTTGACGAGCGGAGTTTTACTCAAACATCACAATATCAAACACAATCACAAATTGAGATCGAATCATGATGCAAGAATTTAAAGAAAGCAAGATTAAAGAATTTCACTTTTTATTTATATCAACAATTTCATTACAATCGCTCAAGAACTACAAGAGGAAGAACTCGATCGTCGATTTGGCTTCGCTCGGCTCCGTGAGTCGCGGATCGGCTTGGATCACTTGCTCGGTTGGAGATCGGCTCCGCTCCTAAAAGGTTGAAGGGCTTCTCGCTTGATTGGTACTCGGGATCTTGAATTTGGATTGGAATTAGGGTTAGGGTTTCGCACAAGTCTTGTCACTAGACTTGTGGAAGAAGATGAGAGAGTTAGGAATGAGGAAGAACAACCACAACCCTTAGATCTAGGTTCCTATTTATAGACATCAAAACCCTAGATCTAGGATTTGAATTTTAAGTTTCCCTCCAAAAGTTTGTTAAGGAGATTTGAATTTCCCTCCAAAAGTTAGTTACAGGAGAAGTTTCTAGATGTGATTAGTTAGGAGGGAGCTTCTAGAAATAGTTTGTTAGGAGCTTAATTAAGATTAGCTTTGCTTAATGATCTTTTGCTGATCTGGCAGAAGACTCTGGAGAATTCTGGAATTTGACGTGTCAAAATGAGGTGTACCCACTGAGATAGGAGTTGTACACTAAAAAATGAGCGCTGACGTGGCAATACCGCCGCGGTTCCGCGGCGCTTTGGGGGATTTAGGGCTTGCAAACTCTGGTGATGTTTTGGGATGAAATATGGGCCTTTATTGGATATGTTTAATTTTATTTGGCTCTCTGTATCTTTTCCAGATATGAAATCATTGAGTTGGCGTATTTTTGATCAGCTCTTTTGGCTTTATTCCTGCAATTACCTGCACAAATCTCGACACAAGTGTTGCGCAATACAGATATGATGCGATGCTATGATAAACACACAATTTCCCTCTTAAATATCGGTTTTAGAGTCTAACACATGCAATATGATATTTTACGACTGATTTGCTAATATGTGTAATATGAATGTCGAACACTTCTATATGAGTGCAAATGATAGGGAAATTGCCGTGTTAAAAATACATTATTTTCGACTGATCAAATTCCCCCAAACTTATTTTCGATCGTCTCGAGCGAATTGTTTTATTAAAAAGAGAAGGAGAAAATAAAGAAAGAGAAATAAACTAACTAGCACACTTTCGTAGGCAACACGATTGCACTGAGCACGTGCAACAAGCCTTTAAACCTCTAGGTGTCCCTAGTAGGAGGAGTGTTGTCTCCTGAGGGTTTTCAGCGTATTGCAACCACAAAATCCAATAATAAAAGGAAGATCATGAATATTAAATTTAAAGAAAAGAATTGTAAAAGAAAAGCTTCGAAAATTAGGGTTTCCAACCAAGCTAGCTTTTCAGTTGTCATGAGCCCTATCTTAATGGTCATGAAAAAATGTCAGAAATCACGTCCTCCCTCAATAAAACATCGTCTTATTTTTCATTCATATTTTTCTTCCAAACATCGATCATATCACCCTGCGTGTGTGTAAAGATATCCCTACACCCGGAGAATTCAATTCAAGCTATCATACTCTTGCCCATCAGCCTCAGTACTTTTTAATTAATGAATATCTAGATGTGCTCACACACTTTCATGCGACCGTTAATACTTCTTGAGGTACTAACCGACCGATTACTCATGTGCTTGCTTATTTGGTGTATTTTCCTAGTCTTGCACCACCTCAGGCATAGCAGTGACTCCCAGACCAGTTGGCCTTAGGGCACTAGGTGAAGAAGCACCCTCGCTATATATATATATATATATATTTTTATTGCCCTTGGTGATAACAAAACCAGTGTCCATTTTTCTCACCACTTTATATTTTATTCATTTTTTTTATTTCCTTCATACATCGGCTTTAAGACAAGAGCTTTTCAAGGTATCCTCTACTATCCCAGGCTTCAAGATGTGTGTAAGTGCGAATAGCAGGGTATCAACGTTCAAAATGTTTGGCTTCCAGAATAGAAACTATTTTTCAGACTTATTTTTATCCTCAGATTAGTGACTTCCTTCATCTTACTAATCCTTAGGACAACGGCTCATAACTACTTATTACTACTTCGTATAAGAAAACTTCTAATTTTCTTGGTTTTCTTAAATTTTTCTAATCTCATGGATGTAATTTTTCACTATCTAATCTTTTATTATCTTATTTATGTACAAAAATATTTTTATAGGTTTTGAAAAATGTTTTGTGCTTATTCAAATGATATGCAAATGAGCACAAACTTCCCCCAAACTTGTTTTCAACAGTGTCCTCACTGTTGCCATCAGCTATATCTACAAAACCTGTAAGTCTGGGAGGAATTATTAGTGGGGGCAAAATATTTAAGTGAAGAACCTCCCCCAAACTTATTTTTGGCTCATTATTTTGTAAAAATTTTCTTTTCAAGAGCCAGATGAAATGCCCCCCCAAACTTGAGTTATGCAATGTTAAGCTTTGAAAATCGCATGAGGGGGTCAAAAATCAGTGGTCGATGCCAAGCTCTGCAAAGACCGAAAATCAACACCAACCATTCGAAGATTTTATCAATGCAGTGCTCGGGTTGGTGGAAGAAGAAGTGAGGAAAGGGTAAGTGGTGGAACAGAATGTGTGTGCGTCTCATTTTGGAAAGACGATGCAGTGAATGTGATGGATTGCTCGCATTCTTTTTACAGTCCATATGAAGGGGTGGAGGTTCAAATTCATTGATTGGGACATGATTCATCTCAACACCCGTGTTTTTCAAAAATGCGAGTTCATCAGCGAAGATTTCCTCAAAAGTTCCATCAATACCCCGATGAATAATGTCATCACAAAGTGCGGAGTGATCTTCAGACTCTAAGAACAGTTCATAATCCGTGTTAATTGTTGACCCAGACATCTCGGTGGAAGAGTCCGTATGTGTATGATACATAGTTGGGTCAAACAATAACGTATGAAAAGAGTCAAGATCAGTATCAGGAGGATCATCAAATTCGCTGCTGTCGACATCCATTAAGTCGACAGAATAGACCTGAGCAGTAGGTTCGGAGGGTACACTTCCCAACTTGTAAATGTTCAGCTTTATTGACCTATTCCCGAAAGATAGGGTCATAGAACCATTACGACAGTTGATAATAGCATTGGAAGTGGCCAAAAAGGGGCGACCTAAAATCACCGGAATTTGGTTCCGTGGGTTCGCTACAGGCTGTGTATCAATTACAATAAAGTCCACAGGAAATATAAATTCCCCGATTTTTATTAACACATCCTCCAGTCCACCCCTAGGTTTGGTGATTGATCGGTCAGCCATCTGGAGAGTGTAATGGGTTGGCTTCAACTCTCCGATCCCTAACTGCTCATAGACTGAGAAAGGAAGCAAGTTAACACTAGCGCCAAGGTCTAGTAGAGCACGGTTGATGTGTTTTTCCCCGATTGAAATTGAAATCGTAGGATATCCAGGATCCTTACGTTTCCTCGGTAATTGTTGGGGAAAGGCTGTGTCTACCGTTTTTGCCATGAAAATCTTCTTGGGCACTTGAGTCTTCCTCTTCCTAGTGCACAAGTTCTTAAGTGTTTTCGCATAAGACGGAACTTGTTGGATGGCATCTAGGAGAGGGATGTTGATGTTAACTTGCTTAAAAATGTCCCTAATCTTCTCTATATGTGGACTCGATGTGTTAGCCCTTAACCGATTAGGAAAGGTGCTTTAGCAATAAGCGTTGGGTCCATCATAGGAGAAGGAAGTGTGTGTGGACCTGATCCCAAAATAGAAGTGGGGATCGTTTGTGGTAGACTAGAAGAGATGGGCTGAGGTGGCGAGCCTTGTGGGAAACGAAGAATAGGCTCGCAAGAAGGTGGTGGGGTAGGAGAACTGGGGTTAGAATTAGAAGTAGAAGTGGAAGGAATGGTCTCAGCCGGGATGTTATTGATTGATTTATCTGTGTCATCAAACTCTTCCCCAAGGTGATTTTCAAGCACTTTTCCAGATCTCAACGTGGTTGTATTCACAAGATGTGAATATCCAGGATTGGGCAAAGGTTGAGCTGGAAGTTTCCCTTTCTCACTTGCACTCATTTCGGCTTTTAGTTGTGCAATTTGTTCTTCCATCGATTTGATGTTCTCATTTTGAGAGATAATGATCTTCATCACATTCTCGACGGAAGATTGCAAACTTGCCGTCCCTTGGATGGATTGTTTCATGAAAGTATCCAAGGTTTGTGCTAGTGCAGAGGTATTATCTGTACCGGTCAATTGCAAAGGACTAGACGGTGCAAAAGTGTTGGCCAGATTTTGGAAGTTTTGTGATTGAAAGGGGTGCTGACTCAATTGAAGTGGTGGCTGCTGTTGTGGTGGAGGGACCCTTTGGAAATTGTGTTGGGTTGGAACCGTGTTTTGAGATTGTGATTGGTTCCAAGCAAAGTTAGGGTGATTCCTCCAACCCTGATTATATGTGGAGGAAGATGGATCGTTTCTAGGTCGTTGAAATGCGGCATTGGTATGCTCATGACCTTGAAACGGACATTCTTCCGTCAAGTGAGACGGATCAGAACAACAGCCATATACAGTTTTGGAGAGTGATATTTGACTTAGGGCGGCTAAAAATTTGTTTTCCATAGTCTCGAGTTTCTTTTGCATAGCTGTAATGTCAGCTCTAACTCCTATGGAAATATCATTGCCATCCCTAGACGATTGACTCACACCCTCCCACTGTAAAGATTTTTCAGCGAAATCTTCTAGGAATTCCTAGGCTTCCCCATCATCCTTAGTCATAAAGTTGCCTTGACACATGGATTCAAGGATCTGTCTTGTGTAAGGAGTAATGCCCTCATAAATGATTCGGCACAGTTCCCATCTTAGGATGCCATGATGTGGACATTGGACTAACAGATCCTTGAAACGTTCAAGACATTTTGAAAATGTTTCATTTGGAAGCTGGGTGAATTGATAGATTTCGCTACGGACTCGAGCTGTCTTTTGATGTGGGTAGAATTTCTTAAGGAATGCTTTGACGAATTCGTCCCAATTTGAAATGGAATGTGCGGTAGTGTTATATAGCCACTTCTCGGCTAAATCGCACAAAGTGAATGGGAGAAGACGAAGACGTAAAGCATCCACAGAAAGCTGTGAGGTACCCATCATTGCGCATATATTTTCAAATTTCGTGATAAACACGTATGCGTCCTCAGACTCGAGACCGTGAAATTTTGGTAGAAGGTTAATGTATTGGGGTTTTATTTGAAAATTTTCCCTGTTGGCTGGTGGAATGGAAAGACAAGTGGAAAGTGGACCTCGTGTAGGATAGCACCTCTCTTGGAGAGAGATGCGAGGTGGATTCTGTGCACCAACGGATGGCGGAAGGGTAGTGGAAAAGAAGTTCGATGGAGATGGATCCATCGATATGGGTTTGGTGGTGGGTAAAGAAAGGTAAATGTAGAAATACCGACTTTTGGGTCGATCGGTGAAACGCGGACTTAACGGGCACTAGACACTCGTGTCCAGCCTATCTTGCACTAAAAAGGGTTAGTACAAGTGGCAGCGTGAATTATAATTAGGGGAAATGATGTATGCGGTGTTTGTTTTGAAAATATACGGATTTTTGAAAAAATGATGCGACACAACAAATGCAATCAAGCAAAAACCCTAGAATCTAGTGGTCACCTAGGTCCGGCTCTAGACCGCTCCTAACTGCCAAAATACAAGTCACAGGATCAATCCTCCACTGCCTCTTTGTCCCCCTGTGGCCAGGTAAGTGCCAGGTAAGTGGGAAGGTACTCCACTACGTAAGTAGTGGGCCTAATTAATAACCACTAGCCTTCGACACACTTGCCTTAGACACCACAAAGAAACGCGGATAAGCAATGAATTACCCACGGCCTTCTCTTGTCCTAAGTGAGCGCGACGGTCCTTAGAGTCATCTCTAGATATTTTTTAATTAATGAGGGTCAATGCGGATGCAGGTTTTGTGATTTTCGGGGCTTAGGAAGGGTAATGAACTCCCCACCTAATCTGGATTTGGTCTTTGCCCCTTAATTTCCGTATTAATTATGCAACAACCACAAAAATCAAAACAAGCACAATTTAATTTTTCTTTTTGCGCGCTGCGAATATTTGCAAAGAAACCTGCACAAAATGTTAATTGGAACAGATGAGGGGAGAGATAAGAAAGCAGAGGAGTATACCTGCAAGTTTTGTACAGAGAGGAAGTCAAACCGCCGCGGTTCCGCTGCGGGAGACGCCTAGTGCCGCGGAACCGCGGTACTATAGGAAGATCACTGCACTAATTTTCTTGAGGCCGCTACTGTTTAGCCCCTGAACTCTCTGGATTTTTCAGAATTTTTTTTCTACAGCTCCAATGATCCCAGATTTCCTCGCAATCAAATCACAAAACACGTGTTAGGGTTTGTGCGAGTTTAGATCTAAAAATTATAATAGAATAAAATTTTCAACTCAAATTTCAAAATACGAACAATTAGCGCACTATCCCCGGCAACGGCGCCATTTGATTGTACAGAATTCTTGTTTTGTAAATCAAATCAAATGATCCCCGGCAACGGCTCCATTTGATTGAAAACGATTTCGGATTGTGTAGTTGGAAAAATGTATAGAATTCACAATCAAAGAATTATTTGACCGCAATCAATAACGGTGTCGGATGTAGCGCGTTAGTAAGTGCGGATCGTCCACAGGGAAAGTGTAATCGTTCGTCTTTTGAATTAGATGAGTCGAAACTTTAAAGAAAAGAAAAGAAAACAATTCATGATTTATATTTGAAGTTCAAGAATTAGAAAATATAGATCTAATAAAAAGAAAAAGATAGAATCAAGAATTGATAGTTTGATGATTTTTCCAACCAAATATCAAGAATCTAAATGAGGCTCGTAGGAATCGATCGGATCTATAGATGTGATGTAATCTTACAATTACGTATTCTTATCCTTCGATGAATTGATACTAGATCGATGATGATCGATCGAGAATTAGGGATTTCTTATAAAACTAGGGTTTCATCTTATCCCTTGTTCTTTCGTCGATATCATTCACATTCTAGCCTCTAGTAAATTCAAGAAACGATCGTAGATCCCTAATTTCGGGCGATCACAATCAAGAAATCATCGCAACGAAACTAGGTCATCGATTCTTGAACTTGCTAGGGTTTACAAAGCTCGTAGGACTCAAGAATCGTATTAAGATTTGTTACATCATCATTCTATTGATCGTCTCGACTCCTCGACGAGCGGAGTTTTACTCAAACATCACAATATCAAACACAATCACAAATTGAGATCGAATCATGATGCAAGAATTTAAAGAAAGCATGATTAAAGAATTTCACCTTTTATTTATATCAATAATTTCATTACAATCGCTCAAGAACTACAAGAGGAAGAACTCGATCGTCGATTTGGCTTCGCTCGGCTCCGTGAGTCGCGGATCGGCTTGGATCACTTGCTCGGTTGGAGATCAGCTCCGCTCCTAAAAGGTTGAAGGGCTTCTCGCTTGATTGGTACTCGGGATCTTGAATTTGGATTGGAATTAGGGTTAGGGTTTCGCACAAGTCTTGTCACTAGACTTGTGGAAGAAGATGAGAGAGTTAGGAATGAGGAAGAACAACAACAACCCTTAGATCTAGGTTCCTATTTATAGACATCAAAACCCTATATCTAGGATTTGAATTTTAAGTTTCCCTCCAAAAGTTTGTTGAGGAGATTTGAATTTCCCTCCAAAAGTTAGTTAGAGGAGAAGCTTCTAGATGTGATTAGTTAGGAGGGAGCTTCTAGAAAAAGTTTGTTAGGAGCTTAATTAAGATTAGCTTTGCTTAATGATCTTTTGCTTATCTGGCAGAAGATTCTGGAGAATTCTGGAATTTGACGTGTCAAAATGAGGTGTATCCACTGAGATAGGAGTTGTACACTAAAAAATGAGCGCTGACGTGGCAATACCGCCGCGGTTCCACGGCTAGAGCCGGCTCCCGCCGCGGTTCCGCGGCGCTTTGGGGGATTTAGGGCTTGCAAACTCTGGTGATGTTTTGGGATGAAATATGGGCCTTTATTGGATATGTTTAATTTTATTTGGCTCTCTGTATCTTTTCCAGATATGAAATCATTGAGTTGGCGTATTTTTGATCAGCTCTTTTGGCTTTATTCCTGCAATTCCCTGCACAAATCTCGACACAAGTGTTGCGCAATACAGAGATGATGCGATGCCATGATAAACACACAATTTCCCTCTTAAATATCGGTTTTAGAGTCTAACACATGCAATATGATATTTTACGACTGATTTGCTAATATGTGTAATATGAATGTCGAACACTTCTATATGAGTGCAAATCTTAGGGAAATTGCCGTGTTAAAAATACATTATTTTCGACTGATCAGGCAGTAACCCTGCTCGGTCCCCGTCCTGAAGGATCAAAAGTCCTCTCAAAGGTAGTCGAGCCCGAGGATCCCTCGCTCGGCTATCCCTGGAGGGTAGCATCCCTACCGCAACGCCAGGGATCAGAAAGTCCTCCCAGAGGCAGTCGAGCCTGAGGATCCCTCGCTCGGCTATCCCCGGCGGGTAGCTTCCCTACCGCAACGCCGGGGATCAGAAAGCCCTCGCCAAGAGGCATCGAGCAGCTACCCTGCTCGGCCATCCTTCGCAGGCCTCTCAGGGACCCTCCAGCGTCAAGGATCAAAGCCTTCGCCAAGAGGCACCGAGCAGCTACCCTGCTCGGCCATCCTTCGCAGGCCCCTCAGGGCCCCTCCAGCGTCAAGGATCAATGCCCTCGCCAAGAGGCACCGAGCAGCTACCCTGCTCGGCCATCCTTCGCAGACTTCTCAGGGACCCTCCAGCGTCAAGGATCAAAGCCCTCGCCAAGAGGCACCGAGCAGCTACCCTGCTCGGCTATCCTTCGCAGGCCTCTCTGGGCCCCTCCAGCGTCAAGGATCAATACCCTCGCCAAGAGTCACCGAGCAGCTACCCTGCTCGGCCATCCTTCGCGGGCCTCTCACGGCCCCTCCAGCGTCAAGGATCAAAGCTCTCATCGTGAGGCCGCCGAGTTCCTTCCTGCTCGGTGCATCCCCAGCGGGCATCCTCCTGCCCATTAGATGCTGAGGATCTCAAGCCCTCATTGTGAGGCCGCCGAGTTCCTTCATGCTCGGCGCATCCCCAGCGGGCATCCTCTTGCCCATCAGATGCTGAGTATCTCAAGCCCTCATCGTGAGGCCGCCGAGTTCCTTCCTGCTCGGTGCATCCCAGCGGGCATCCTCCTGCCCATCAGACGCTGATGGTCTGAAGCCCTCATCGCGAGGCCATCGAGTTCCTTCATGCTCGGCGCATCCCCAGCGGGCATCCTCCTGCCCAACAGACAATGATGGTCTGAAGCCCTCATCGCGAGGCCGCCGAGTTCCTTCCTGCTCGGCGCATCCCAGCGGGCATCCTCCTGCCCATCAGACGCTGATGGTCTGAAGCCCTCATCACGAGGCCGTCGAGTTCCTTCCTGCTCGGCGCATCCCCAGTGGGCATCCTCCTGCCCAACAGACGCTGATGGTCTGAAGCCCTCATCGTGAGGCCGTCGAGTTCCTTCCTGCTCGGCGCATCCCCAACGGGCATCCTCCTACCCATCAGATGCTGAGGATCTCAAGCCCTCATCGTGAGGCCGCCGAGTTCCTTCCTGCTCGGCGCATCCCAGCGGTCATCCTCCTGCCCATCAGACGCTGATGGTCTGAAGCCCTCATCGCGAGGCCACCGAGTTCCTTCCTGCTCGGCGCATCCTCAGCGGGCGTCCTCCTGCCCATCAAACGCTGAGGATCTGAAGCCCTCTTCACGAGGCCGCCGAGCCTCCTTTCCTACTCGGCACATCCCGGCGGGTAGCTTCTTACCCAACAAAGACAAGGATCAAAGTCCTTCTAGACTCGACTATCCCTGGCCGGTAGCTTCCCTACTCGCAACGCCAGGTGTCAAGACCCTCGCCAAGATCAACCGAGCAGCTTCCCTACTCGGTTATCCCCAGCAGGCATCCTCCTGCCCAACAGACGCTGCGGATTTGTAGCCCTCATAACGAGGCCACTGAGCCCATCACATGCAGCGGATCTGAAGCCCCAACAAGAGACATCAGGTCTATCCAAGTCTGAGTAATCCCCCCTCGACTTTGGGGCCATGGAGATGCCTCCTTCTCAGCAGCGCTTGGCACACTCGGCAAGTGATCGAAATCAACTCGACGACCGATCGCTCCACATGTCACGCCCACACTGGGCTGCGCCCCATCAGTCTATAGGTCTGCACACGTCGCGTCGGCCAACCGGCGTTCGACACGTGGACCGTCACTTCAATGGCAGGACGCTCGAACCGGCGCACCTTCCCTAAATGCAGAGATCTCGCCCCGATAAGCTGGCAGAAAAGATAGCTGACAGCCCGGGGACGCGTCCCGACGAAACCTTAGGAGGGAGCTTACCCCAGACGGCCCGGCAGTCCACTCTTGACCCGACCCACTAGCTGGTCAGGACAAGAGTGGGGGGCTAATGACGATGCTAAATATTGGCGACCTTTCAGATCAGGACATGTGGCAGATGACGTATCCCAGAACTCAGAAAAGAGGGCCCACAGGGGCCGACAAGGCCCGACCTACAAGCACAAGGCTGGCTCACCTCAGGGCCCTTGCAAATTGGCCTCCTCGGTCTCTCAGCTCACCTCCGAGCTGCCGCAGGACCAAGATACCTCGGCCCTCTCGCTCGTTCTCGAGCTCTCCCGCCGAGACCATCTTCCTCGGTCCTTCCGACCGACCAACTCCACCACTCACAGGCGTAACCGCCGCTCCGCAAATCTCGCCATGCGCAGATTCTACGCCGGCAACATCTTACGTTCCATGCCATCACGATCCCTATTAACGGGCGATCCGCTCTTTACGCGGGTGTGACGTCGGGAGCGTAACTACCTGCGAGATTCTCATGCCTGCTGCTGCATGTCACCACCGCTATATAAACCCCCATCACAGAGGGGTCAAGTAAGCCATTTTCTACACTTTTATGCCGTTACTCTGCTCGGATCTCATCACTAACTTGAGCGTCGGAGGGTCCTCGGTGGTACAAACCACCCGGGACTTCTTTGCAGGTACTCGGCAACAGCTTTCTCACCTCACCTCTTCCTCCAAAAACCCATTGAGACCCACATGCAACGAAGGATAATCAGCTAAGTTCACCGCGAGATCAACGTAAGACAACATCTGACGGAGGCCCGAAAAGGAGCTCCATCACCCAGTGATAAATATTAGTGATTGGATTGTGGCAAGTACGTTAGTGTTAAAGCGTGAATGAATAAGTGAAGTGACACGTACTTGTACACAATCAGCGGACCCATTTAATCTATTGCATTGTCGACGTCTATGAGACATATATAAGTGTAACTATAATTGAAATGGAACGGTTATGGAGCGCTTATATTAGTGTCATAGGTAAGACGTCAAACGCTGTCCATTTATATTGGGTACCAGTCGAGACATGCTTGATGGAGATCCTATCTCCAGTTCTCGCGTAGACTTGTCATGGACTGACTAGTACTTGGGTTTATGGTCGGTATTTGATGTAGACTACGGGGTGTGTGGTAGTTTGAGTGTGAGTTCAACGGAATCTCGGGAGTCCCATTGCCGGCATATACCGTGGTTTTGGGAGTTGTATGGATAGTGTTTCTGATTATTATCGTGTGTGATTCGGGTCCGTGTTCCCTTGCTCCTGGGGCCCTACCCTTGGGTTGCGAATACTCCTGCGTGGTTGACACTCACACTTGGAATGACGATCGGTTTAGCGACCTGGACAGCGAGACTTAGAGACTGATAAGTTTAGTGACATGTACATCCATTGATACTGATTCGATATACCTACTTTACTGTTTACCTGCACCGGTTACTTCATGCTCATGTCATCACTCTATGCTTACTGTTTCGTATTCATCATTATTGCACGTGTTTACATATGTATTTATATATATTGCTGTTGTTTCGCTCTGACGACCTGAGTATGCATGCTCAGAGTGAGAAGTTGACTAGCTCGGATCAGGACCTGACGTACCTCGAGGATATTGCGGACATCTAGACCAGCCACGCCAGTGTTATCTTTCCTTTGACTCTATCTGGTTAGTTTTATATCTGTTTTGATTTAGTGACTGCTTTTCTCATTACCTGTGCATTGATTACTGATTACCACGTAATGCTAGAAGCCGAAGTGTGACTACGACAGGATATTCCTTGACCGTAGGAGCATGGCTGACCTTGTTAACCCCTTGTATTCCGTATTTTGGGAAGCGGGGCGTGACACATCTCCTCGAGCTCCATTGCCCGTTCCATCTTCCCGAGTTCTATCGCCGAGTCTTCTTAGCTGTCTAGCTTACATCGCTGGCGAGCAGTCATCGTTTCCGTCGCCGTCACCGTCCAGTGCCGTAATTCTTTTCCAGGTGCGTAAAACTTTTTTATTCCATTTTTAAAAATCGATTTTTAAAAGAAGCAGAAGAAGTAGATGATGCTGAAGATGATGATTGTTGGTGGGGGTTGTTGTTTGGTGATGTTGATGATGATGGAGTTCATGGCTGAGATTTGGGTTAGGGTGATGATTATGGTAAATTTGGGTTAATTAGGGTAATTTGTATTAATTAGGGTTAGGGTGTAACACTCTAGTGCATTTATACAATATTTTATTTGGGGTATTTTCCAATCTTGCGACATCTTCTCATTTATTACTGTTTTTGGATACGGATAATACATTTGGTAACCGTGGTTAGTATTCGACCCGACCTGCATACTTGAAACCCATCATTGTTCAAGATTACGTCATATATTTACTAGTACAGAGGATCCGTGCACATCTAGGTTTTATATACATGTATGATATGTTTTGTATCCGTATATCTTTAAATAATATAAATAATAGCCAGATAATATATTTTAATATCAAGCATGATATGTTATCATATCTCATATCATATGGTCATATCTGTAAGGTTGCTAGGCACTATCACAAGGCTCTACAAGGTATCAACCATGCCAAATCTAAATTTTTCAAGTGCCGAACAACCTAAAACGAGGATCTTTGCTAGAGAATTAGGGTAAACATAGAACAAGTAAACAACTTTACTTCTAAAAGATAGAGATTACAACCTTTATAGTCCGTTCCTTCGCTTCATAAGCTCCGTGTTGAGGTCCCTTCGCTGCGATCATCAAGAACTCTGACTCTCGTAAGGCTCCAAGAGGTGAATGATGCATCTTGCTTGAAGTCTTCTTGGTCTAAAATGATCTACCTTGAAGAATCTCTAACCCAAGCTTACACTTCACTAAACAACTTATTATAGAAGTGAATACCCTAATCTTAATGGCTAGCATAGATGAGGATGATGAAGTAAGAATTTTGCTCTCTTTTGTTTTCAAATTCTCACACTTATTCATCAAAAAATGAAAAGCTAGTGAAGGTTTTCCTTTTTTTTTAAGAGAATGAAGAAGAAAAAGATGCTAATCCTTTTGTGATGAATAATGAATTAAATGTTATGGTTACAAATTCAACCATGGGTTAAGAATGAAGGCTTAACCCTTGTAGAGAATGAACTAAGGTTAAGGGTTTGGGTTGGGTTAAATAATATCTACTCAAAATATCAAAGCTAAAGACAAAAGGAAAGTTTCATGAAGCTTCATGAAAAGCTAACCCAAAAGCTAACCCAAATCCAAACCCTAACTAGGTTTAATCTCTAAATCAATGTTGCATTTGCAACCCTAACTTGTTACAATATTATATATCACATATACAATATATTTTGTAACAAAAAGAAAATAATACAATTAACATATATCGCATATATATCAATGTATTATCCGGTGAGAAAATGAATCAATAAAGTGAGCTTATATTAGTTAACGTAATGTAATATATCACATATATAATTATACATTAAATTATCGAATCAACACTTGATCCGATAACCCGACTATATTACATATAACCGACTAATATAACATGTACCATTTCATCGAATCAACACTTGATCCGATGACCCGGCTATATCACATATACCCGGCCGATACCACATATCGCGAGAATAGAATACGGTATCTCATATCGTATTATTCTCGGTCCTGCATATATCACATATGTGCTCCTACCCCGTTTTGCCTGAGCCAGAAAACCTCTGTGTAGGACTCTAAAGAATTGTCAATACGCCGGCAGTAGGTGATGATCATATCAAACACCCACAAGCTGCAAGCGGTCAGCTAAACGTAATAGCCACCCAGGTATTGAGCGATCAGAAGATCAACAAGCAAGCCTGTACATTCTCTTATGAATCCAATCAGTAACACTACCGTACAGTCCGGTCTCTTCGTCTGATATGTCGCATATCAAGTCTAGGGGTGGTAAATGTCAGACCCCAGTAACCGATAAGTCGTGTCGATGTGAGGCTCATAACGGGTCGAGAAACTACCGATAGCTCTTACCGGTAGCACTCCATATCAGCCCTGGCCAGGGACTTCCAGTTATAGCCAATCGAACACAACACAATATCAACTACCTATACCGGGAGAGACAAAACCCCTCCTATCACTCATTGCCTCCATATGGTTCGGGACTGTGCCCAAAAGCCACCGTTTTGCACGCCCTCTTGGACGTAGTAAGGTGGAAATCAAAGCACAGTGGGAATCACACAAGACTCTATGACGATCTCGAGTCTACAGACTAACCTGTACCAGTGTCACCGGAGAACTGCTATCTGACGATAGGTATAATACCATCTAGGAGTTCTCGGCGAGTCCGTTCAGTGTTCCCAGTCTCCATTGAGCACCCGTAGACCATCTTTGATCTCAAACACCGATAGATATGGGATCGTCCATCGCCCATCATATTGTAAGGTTTGCCTAGCACCCTATGAAGAGTTTTGAAGCATCACATGTGTCAAAGTATGTATTTTTAAGGTGCTAAACAAACACGCAAAGGAATCGATCCTAGAAAATTAGGGTTACAAAACTTTAAGCTAATAAAAATTAGGGTTTGAAGGCTACAACCTTTGTAGCTCCCCTTTGGCTTGACTCCTTGATCTCTAGGGTGTTGGAAGAAGGTCCACTTGTAGTCCTCTTTCGTCCACGACGATCCACCCGAAGTTTCCCGTCCAAGCTTGCAACTTTGTAGAAGCAAAGAGAACACTCTAATCAAGTTGGCTAGACTTGAGTAGAATGATGTTGTGGC
Source organism: Agapanthus africanus (assembly GCA_030015575.1). NCBI lineage: Eukaryota > Viridiplantae > Streptophyta > Magnoliopsida > Asparagales > Amaryllidaceae > Agapanthus > Agapanthus africanus. The sequence continues at coordinate 422,201,328 of CM057351.1, forward strand.
TAAGGATCTCACTTCAAAAACCTTTCTTTAATTGTGTTTAACTCACTAGAAAAAACTAGAGAGGAAAAGGTGAAGGAGGATGAAGATGGTGGCTATTTTTAACAAGAGGTGAAGAAAAAATAACCCTTAGTTGAAAAGGAAAATGAAATATATATCACTATATATATTTATTTCCTTCTTGCATTCAACCATGATTAAATTATGGAGAGTTAATTTAACTTGGGTTTTAAATGATAAAGAGAAGGATAACCCTAGGTTAGTGGTAGTTGAGCTTGGTTAGGTTAGAAGAAGAATGTAGAAGCTAGAATGATTATCCTTTCCTTTTCATTTTGTTTTAAAACTAAAATTAAATAATAATCCATAATTTAATCCATGGTGTGAGTCTTATATTGCCACCATTTCCATATGCTAACAACCATGATGGATGGGTGTATGTATGTATGCATGTATGCACATCCACATGTGCATGAAACTAGAATGAAAGAAAGAAACACATGCATGCATGCATACATCCATCAAACCCTAGAAAGGTTTTAAGTGAGAAAACTAATGGTTAGATGATAAATCAACACTTAACTTATCAATCCGGTCATATCTCATATGACCCCACCAAAAGCAGGCCACCCGATCAATGTTCGGTATCATATACGCACATTTTAATCGGGTGCATGCGCATATCGCATACGCGCACCACAACGTTTCGTCTGGACTGGGTAACTCCTTTGTGGGACTCTAAGACTCGTTAATACGCCGGCAGAGGGTGATGATCATATCAGGTACCCTCAAACCGCAAGCGGTCAGCTAAACGTAACGGCCACCCGGGTATTGAGCGATCAGAAGAAAACAAGCGAACCTGCTACAACTCCCGTCGAGCCATCCGGCAACACTACCGTACAGTTCGGTCTCTTCGTCAGATATACTGCATATCGAGCCTAGGGATGGTCACGTCGACCCTAATAACTCAATAAGTCGTGCCGGTGAATGGTCTATAACAGATCGAGAAACTACCGATAACACTTATCAGCAAATCTCAGCAGCCCTGGCCAGGGACTTACTGATATAACCAGTCGGGCACAGCACAGCATCAACCCCCAATACCGGGAGAGACGAAACCCCTCCTATCGCTCATTGCCTTCGTGTGTCTCGGAACTGTACCCAACGGCCACCTGTTTGCACGACTCAGTAGAGCCGTGGTAGGGTGGCAATCAAAGTACAGTGGGAGAGCACACAAGACTCCATGACGATCTCGGGTCTACAGACTAACCTGTACCAGTGTTACCTGAGAACTGCTATCCGACGATAGATATAATTCCATATAGGAGTTCTCGGCGAGTCCGTCCAGTGTACCCAGTCACCACTGAGCACCCGTATATGATCTTGATGTCAAACACCAATGGATATGGGATCATCCATCGCCCATCACATGGGTCTAGTATCATATACGCTAGTCTACTCTGGTATATCAATGCCCCGTCTCGATATACCTACGACTAGGGACTTTCCAGGATATGCTTATAGACTACAGATGTCCCACTAGTATGATCTCCATCATAATCAGAGTAGTCAAGCCAATATCCTCAGGGCTTTATCAGCATGTATGAGTGAATAACAAGCATGATCAAATCAACATGTCAGATAAAGAAGAACCAGATAGCATACTATCATGTCGAGCAAGAATGCATACTAAATATATATATATATATACATGTATAGATACATCCACTATCACATAATGGCCTCTAGGGCATACATATATCCAACAATCTCCCACTTGCACTAAGGCCAGTTATTGGCGTATCTCATACCCAACTTCTCAAAAATTCGCTCATGCTGCGGCTGAGGGAGGGCCTTGGTGAATGGATCCGCGGCGTTATTCTTTGTGTCTACCCTCCTAATCTCGATCTCGCGGCGATCTACAATCTCCCGGATCAAATGAAAACGCCTCAGGATGTGTCTGGACCGTTGATGGGATCTGGGCTCCTTGGCTAACGCCACAGCCCCATTATTGTCACAATACAAAGGTATTGGATCAGTAATGGTTGGAACTACTCCTAGCTCCGAGACAAACTTCTTCATCCAGACGGCTTCCTTGGCGGCATCATTTGCAGCAATGTACTCAGCTTCCATCGTAGAGTCTGCAACGGTATCTTGTTTGGAACTCTTCCAACTCACCGCCCCTCCATTGAGGGTAAATACGAACCCAGAGATAGATTTGCTGTCGTCCTTATCGCTCTGGAAGCTCGAATTGGTAAAGGCCTCCATTTGGAGATCTCCATTACCATACACCAAGAACAATTCTTTAGTCCTTCGTAAGTACTTAAGAATGTTCTTCACAGCTGTCCAGTGATTCTCCCCTGGGTTGGATTGATACCTGCTTACAACACTAAGTGCATAAGCTACATCTGGGCGTGTACATAACATCGCATACATTATAGATCCTACTGCCGAAGCATAGGGTATAATACTCATGCGAGCTCTCTCTTCATCGGTCTTTGGGCAAGAATCCTTGGAGAGAGTGACCCCATGGCAAGCGGGTAAGGCACCCCGCTTGGAGTGTTCCATACTAAACCTTTTTAGGATGGTGTCAATGTACCTGGTTTGGGACAATCCCAATAACCTTTTGGATCTATCCCTATAGATCCTTATGCCCAGAATGTACGTGGCATCATCCAGGTCCTTCATGGAGAACCTCAGTGATAAGAAAGATTTGACCGACTGTAGCATAGGAATATCATTTCCTATCAGAAGAATGTCGTCCACGTACAATACGAGGAATGTGACAGCTCTCCCTACAGCCTTCTTATAAACACAAGGTTCATATGGATTTTTGATGAAATCAAACTCTTTGATGACATCATCGAAACAGATGTTCCAACTCCGTGATGCCTGCTTTAACCCATATATGGATTTAAGCAATTTACATGCTTTCCCGCTGCTCCCACTGTCAATGAAGCCCTCTGGCTGATCCATATAAACGCATTCTTCCAAATTTCCATTTAGAAATGCGGTTTTAACGTCCATTTTCCAGATTTCATAGTCGTAGTGAGCAGCAATAGCAAGTAGGATCCGAATGGATTTAAGCATGGCTACGGGAGAAAAAGTCTCGTCATAGTCCAAACCTGGTCTTTGACGAAAACCCTTCGCCACAAGTCTTGCCTTATAGGTCTCCACCTGCCCATCTACACCAATCTTTCTTTTAAAGATCCATTTGCACCCTACAGGTTTTACCCCAGGGGGTACAACGTCCAAAGTCCACACTTTGTTGGTGTACATAGACTCCATTTCAGATCTCATGGCATCCAGCCACTTCACAGAGTCTTTACTCGTGATAGCTTGCTGAAAACTGGTAGGATCATCATCATCCATGATGCAATCTTCTCCGTTACCATCAATGAGGAAACCGTAGTACCTCTCCGGTGGGCGAGAAGTCCTACCAGACCTACGGAGTGGCCGAGGTTCTTCAGTTTCTGCTGTAACAGCCGGTTCAACCAAATCGTCATTTGTAGTTTGTGTCTCTAGAACCTCTTCTAGATCCACCACCTTTCCATCATCTATATCTGTGAAAAACTCTTTTTCTAAGAATGTGGCATACTGAGAAACAAACACTTTTTGTTCCTCTTTGTGGTAGAATAGATATCCATAAGAATTCTTTGGATATCCCACAAAGTTACATAAGACTGACCGTGTCTCGAGTTTGTCCGGATTCTGCTTTTTAACATAGGCCGGGCAACCCCAAATCTTAATTCTTTTAAGAGATGGTCTTTTCCCATGCCATATCTCATATGGTGTGGTGGACACGGCTTTGGTTGGAACCCTGTTTAGTAGAAACGCTGCAGTCTCCAATGCATGTCCCCAAAACGAGACTGGTAACTCAGCATCACTCATCATGGACCGGACCATATCTAATAGGGTCCTATTCCGTCGTTCTGACACACCGTTGTGCTGTGGTTTGTAAGGAGGAGTGAGCTGAGAGAGAATCCCATTCTCTTTTAGGAAGTCTGCAAATTCTGTACTGAGATACTCACCACCTCGATCTGATCGAAGCATCTTGATACTCAAGCTGGTTTGTTTTTCTACTTCTTGTTTATATTCAATGAATTTCTCGAAAGCTTCGGACTTGTGTTTTAATAAAAATACATGACCGAATCTTGAGAAATCGTCAGTGAATGTAATGAAGTATGAAAAACCGCCTCTAGCCTGTGTAGACATTGGCCCACATACATCACTATGTATGAGGCCCAGGAGCTAAGTAGCTCTTTCTCCGTGTCCGGTAAACGGAGTTTTGGTCATTTTACCCTTGATACAAGACTGGCAAGTCGCATAAGATTTATATTCAAAAGAATTTAAATATCCATCTTTGTGTAACTTGTTTAGTCTTGTTTCGTTAATATGACCAAGTCTACAGTGCCAAAGAAAAGCTTCATTTAACTCTGAAAGTTTTCTTTTATTAGTGTGTTGTATACTGAAAACTGTGTGTTGATTTAGGACATATATTCCGTTGTTAAGCGTACCATACCCAACCAACATTTGATTCAGGTTAATGTTCATAACATTGTTCTGCAATACAAAATTATACCCTTCATTGTCCAACAAAGAAACGGATATTATATTACATAGCATACTTGGTACAAAATAACATGGATTTAAAACCAAAATACATCCAGATGGCAACCCCAAGTGATACTCTCCAACTGCGACTGTATGTACATTGGAACCATTTCCAACGCGGAGAGTATGGTCACCTGTCCTCAAAACCTTGCTATTTCTCAGCCCCTGCATAGAATTGCAAATGTGAGAACCTGAACCGGTATCCAATACCCAGGAAGCAGAGTTTATAGAAAAACAGTTTTCAGTCACAAACGCACCTGAAGCAGAAGCATCACCATGCTTCTTCTTGAGACTTAAGTACTCCGTGCAATTGCGCTTCCAATGTCCTGTCTTGTGGCAGTGAAAACATTCGCCCTTCCCCGAGTCTCCAGCCTTGGACTTTCCCTTTCCCTTCACCTTTTTAACTCCGCCCTTAGGATTAGTGGGTTTCTTCTTTTTCTTTCCCTTGGCCTTGGCTTTCGGGCGAGAAGAGGAAGACTGTCCAATAGTCATAACGGGAGTTTTTGCTAACTTCATAGTGCTCTCTGCACTCCTTAACATATTAAGGAGTTCAGGGAGGTCCTTCTCCATGCCATGCATGTTGAAGTTCACTATGAACTGGGCAAAGGTGAAGGGGAGGGACTGCAGAATAATATCTATATATTGTTCATTGTCCATCGTCCATCCAAGGTCCTCAAGCTCTTCTATAAGAGCTATCATCTTCAGAACATGGTCTCCTACTGGTGTGCCAGGGGCCATTCGCATCTGAAATAATTTCTTTGATGCTTCGTATCGTAATACGCGGGATTGCTCCCCATACAACTCCTTTGTATGGAGCAATATACCGTGAATGTCCATGTCCTCGTGCTGCTTTTGATGTGTGTTATCCATTGATGCAAGCGCGAGGCATGTGGCCGTGGCACAGTCAGCGTCCCATGTCTTGCGGACTTCAATATCCGCAACTGAGGATTTTGGACCAGGGACGGGCGGGGCTGAAGCCGTGAGGACATATGATACTTTATCATAAGTCAAGGCGATTTTCAGATTTCTCAGCCAGTCTTTATAGTTGGTCCCATTCAGTTTGTTTTTATCTAGTAAAAGCTTGAGTCCAGTCATGGGTATCTGTCATTAAGAGAGAGAAAAGAATACACTCAGCGAAAGCTCTTGCATAGATTAGATTGGTTTATTATCTTGTCTAATCGATGTTTCCCACTGCTTTTTATCGAGTTTTTCTTTTAAACCTTAAAAAGAAAAACTAGCCAGGATTAATTACAGTCTACAACTTCGCTAACCGTTCAGCCAGGCCAGTGTCGGTACCTGAGGGAGGTTCCCCGTGCTTTCGCACGGACTTAATTAGAGTAAACCTCGTTTTCCCAGAGGCGGAGCCCCGTTAACACCTTTCTAGACACCTAATGAGTTAGCTAATTGTAAACTGTAAAACTCTCATAGGAGCAACTATTGCCCACAGTGGGATCGGGATCCAACCATCACATGGAAGGTATGCAATCTCATTGCAAATTTCAACTCTTGAAATTCCCGATGTGGTTTTTACCCCTAGCACTTATGACTTTAACTATGGTCAACAAATCATAAGTACCAGTCAAGTTCTACCCGTCATTTCTTGATCAATTAGACCCACCCATATGACCCTTAACTATGGTCAACAAAGTCGCATGAATGTCCTAATTAATCTGCATCATATGCAGTGTAGGAAGACATCACTTAGCTACCGTACACTACGCCTTAACTAAAGTCAACAAACGTAGCACGAATACTAAGTACTCTACTTCCTAAAATGACGGAGGGTTACGAATGATTTTTAAGAAAATCTTTAACGCTTTGAACTTGATATCGTTGTAGAATCAAATGGTTTTCAAAAGGAGTGGCTTAAGCTCCGCAGTTTTGAAATATAGCTTTTTCATAAATAGCCGAGTGGTTTTCAAATCCGATTCTACAATATCTTTTTAGGTTTATTTTCTTTACATTAATCACATTAATGTAATCCCATCATTTAAGTCCTTAAGCCAATCACAGAAAAGAAACGAAAATAACACGTACGCTTATGCCATCCGCATTCGCCGCAATGTTCCGTTATGCACCGTTAGGTTACTTAACCAACGGCATACCGGGACGGGACTAGCACGGGTGTAAAACATAAGCAACGTCTACTATATATCATATATATAATATGTCATTCGTCTCAGATATCACAGAACACAGGCAGCAGAAATATAGATATAACGTGGGATATACTAGGACGTCCGTATTTAGTATTTAGCCAGAATAGAAAATACGGATTCCACAGTCGCGATGAATAGCCAAGCCCACACCCTGGACCCCTACGAGAGCGGCAAGTGACCCTGCCAATTCTGGAGTTTAGGAGACCCGGTCTCGACTCCTCGAGATGGCCTCCCACTGAACCCCAGAACCCGGTCACCTGTGCTCCCCTCTTTGGGTCCATCCTAAAGCGGAAAAGTAAATAATATACAACACTGGTAACACAACCTCAACCCGGAAGTGCCCCAAATAAAAGAATATTACATTACATTTGAATTTACATGAATGAAAATATAAAACTCTCATCTCACATAAAACCCCCCGGCTATTCAATCGCGACAATCCTGCACATCATATCTCAGCAACACATAATATCTCATATCATCAACGTAAGTAAGTATGCATACCCCAATTGTCGTTGATGTATAGCAACGAAACCGGCGATATCGTACATACTACACTTACGGTCACAGAAAAGAAAGTGTAAAACTGCAATATCTGGAATCCACATTTTCTTTAGACATCGCAAATGCAAAATATCACATATTCCGTATTTCATGTCTAGTAATATGAATTCCACACATTGCATCACATTCCGGATAAACAGACAGTATCGAAGTTTTCGAACGAATGATCAAATACCCAGGATTCACTAAAGCCCAACACTTGAGCAGAGTTCAAACACCTGGAGTGTGACATAGTAGTAGCGGTCCAGCCGTAGAAGGGTCAAGCCAACACCTCACATGTGGCACGCCGTACTGCCCCAAACCCTAAGGTTCAAAGGGCAGTTCAAGACGGTCACATAATCGAGTTAAGGTTTGTTGTCTTCTAGAGGGACCACCACAAAAAAGACTTGCACGTATCTCCAAAGCATTTAAACCCCGTGAATAGTGAGCAAATGATACTCGTTCAAACACTTCAATACTTTCTTATTTACCAGGAAAAGCTACGAAATGAAAATACCGATCAAAATAACGCGTCCAAAACCATCTCCAGATAATACAGTACAACATTCAGATTAAACATACCTAAAACACTATACAAGCAGAAATATGAATTACAGTGAAATTCCCATGCAATAATACTACAGTACGGCCGCGGAACCGCGGCCTAAGCAAGGATTTGCCGCGGTTCAGCGGCCAAATTAACTGTTCATGTCTTCGTATTTCATCATAATTCTTATATTTCCTTGCTGTATTTTTTAAGTATTTTTAATTCTGAAAAAGGTCAGATTTTAGAATTTGTCCAGAGAGGGTCCAAGAAAACCGTATTTTTGTCCGATCGGGATTTTTACTTCGTAAAAGCGACGCCTAATGTTCTAGGTCGGCTCTGATACCAATGTAAGGTTTGCCTAGCACCCTATGAAGAGTTTTGAAGCATCACATGTGTCAAAGTATGTATTTTTAAGGTGCTAAACAAACACGCAAAGGAATCGATCCTAGAAAATTAGGGTTACAAAACTTTAAGCTAATAAAAATTAGGGTTTGAAGGCTACAACCTTTGTAGCTCCCCTTTGGCTTGACTCCTTGATCTCTAGGGTGTTGGAAGAAGGTCCACTTGTAGTCCTCTTTCGTCCACGACGATCCACCCGAAGTTTCCCGTCCAAGCTTGCAACTTTGTAGAAGCAAAGAGAACACTCTAATCAAGTTGGCTAGACTTGAGTAGAATGATGTTGTGGCTAAGGATCTCACTTCAAAAACCTTTCTTTAATTGTGTTTAACTCACTAGAAAAAACTAGAGAGGAAAAGGTGAAGGAGGATGAAGATGGTGGCTATTTTTAACAAGAGGTGAAGAAAAATAACCCTTAGTTGAAAAGGAAAATGAAATATATATCACTATATATATTTATTTCCTTCTTGCATTCAACCATGATTAAATTATGGAGAGTTAATTTAACTTGGGTTTTAAATGATAAAGAGAAGGATAACCCTAGGTTAGTGGTAGTTGAGCTTGGTTAGGTTAGAAGAAGAATGTAGAAGCTAGAATGATTATCCTTTCCTTTTCATTTTGTTTTAAAACCAAAATTAAATAATAATCCATAATTTAATCCATGGTGTGAGTCTTATATTGCCACCATTTCCATATGCTAACAACCATGATGGATGGGTGTATGTATGTATGCATGTATGCACATCCACATGTGCATGAAACTAGAATGAAAGAAAGAAACACATGCATGCATGCATACATCCATCAAACCCTAGAAAGGTTTTAAGTGAGAAAACTAATGGTTAGATGATAAATCAACACTTAACTTATCAATCCGGTCATATCTCATATGACCCCACCAAAAGCAGGCCACCCGATCAATGTTCGGTATCATATACACACATTTTAATCGGGTGCATGCGCATATCGCATACGCGCACCACAACGTTTCGCCTGGACTGGGTAACTCCTTTGTGGGACTCTAAGACTCGTTAATACGCCGGCAGAGGGTGATGATCATATCAGGTACCCTCAAACCGCAAGCGGTCAGCTAAACGTAACGGCCACCCGGGTATTGAGCGATCAGAAGAAAACAAGCGAACCTGCTACAACTCCCGTCGGGCCACCCGGGTATTGAGAGATCAGAAGAAAACAAGCCATCCGGCAACACTACCGTACAGTCCGGTCTCTTCGTCAGATATGCTGCATATCGAGCCTAGGGATGGTCACGTCGACCCTAATAACTCAATAAGTCGTGCCGGTGAATGGTCTATAACAGATCGAGAAACTACCGATAACACTTATCAGCAAATCTCAGCAGCCCTGGCCAGGGACTTACTGATATAACCAGTCGGGCACAGCACAGCATCAACCCCCAATACCGGGAGAGACGAAACCCCTCCTATCGCTCATTGCCTTCGTGTGTCTCGGGACTGTACCCAACGGCCACCTGTTTGCACGACTCAGTAGAGCCGTGGTAGGGTGGCAATCAAAGTACAGTGGGAGAGCACACAAGACTCCATGAAGATCTCGGGTCTACAGACTAACCTGTACCAGTGTTACCTGAGAACTGCTATCCGACGATAGATATAATTCCATATAGGAGTTCTCGGCGAGTCCGTCCAGTGTACCCAGTCACCACTGAGCACCCGTATATGATCTTGATGTCAAACACCAATGGATATGGGATCATCTATCGCCCATCACATGGGTCTAGTATCATATACGCTAGTCTACTCTGGTATATCAATGCCCCGTCTCGATATACCTACGACTAGGGACTTTCCAGGATATGCTTATAGACTACAAATGTCCCACTAGTATGATCTCCATCATAATCAGAGTAGTCAAGCCAATATACTCAGGGCTTTATCAGCATGTATGAGTGAATAACAAGCATGATCAAATCAACATGTCAGATAAAGAAGAACCAGATAGCATACTATCATGTCGAGCAAGAATGCATACTGAATATATATATATATATATATATATATATATATACATGTATAGATACATCCACTATCACATAATGGCCTCTAGGGCATACATATATCCAACACATATGGGTCAAGATGTGTATACTCTAGTCTACTCTGGTGTATCAATGCCCTATCTCGATACACCCTTGACTAGGAACAGTTATGGGATGTACTCGTTGACTACCCTGGCCCCACTAGAATGATCTCATCATAGTCCCAGTAGTCAAGTACATATCCTAAGGGCTTTATCAACATGTGAGAGCAAGACAGTAAACTAATACAAGTCAACATGTTAAGACAAAGTGAAACTAAATAGCATACTATCATGTCGAGCAAGAAAGACTTCTTTATATATATCCAAGCATCTACTATAATATACATCATATGTACAAAAATGGCATCTAGGGCATATATATAACTAACAATCTCCTACTTGTACTAAGGCCAGCTGTTGTAGTATCTCATACCCAACATCTCGAAGAGTCTCTCAAATTGTATATGGGGAATGGCCTTCGTGAGTGGATCCGCAGTGTTATCCTTCGTATCAACTCTCCTGACCTCGAACTCGCGGCGATCAACTATGTCACGACCCGCAGGGTATGGAACGTGACTAGCACTTAAGTTTACGAAACGTCTCAAGACGTCCGTAAAATAAGTAAGCCAAAGCCCAGAAAACCAAAACCAAATAAGCAAAAGAGTGAAGAGAACCCAATCCATTGAAAACGAGTTTATCAAAAAGTCATATAAAACCTTTTTAAAAACAATATCAATTTTTCCGAAAATTTCGGCAGAGTCTTCTTTGTAAATACTGGCCCCCAAAATGGGTACAACAAGAATATATATGAATCCAACAAATAAGGCATTCCCAAGCGGGAGATAGCTCTTCGCCACAAGGCGGTCACAAATCCCACGCAATATAAAGCAACAACATGCGAAATAATCATAAGAAAGCATGAGAAAAACAGCATGTCGACTCAAGTGAGCTCGACCCCAAAATACAGCATAAAAAGTCCACAAATCTCACAGTCTCATCTCTAGGTCAATATACAACAATACTGGTAGATACAGTAGATGGAGTACACTAGATACAAAGAATATACAAGGTGGTACAAAAATAATAATATAACCCACCTAAGAGCAAAACCTCGAGTCCAGGCAAAAGAGGCAAAAGAAGCAAGTGCGCCCGCCGCTACTGTACTGACGGAGCGGACCTGCAAAAGGCTGTGGCACAACGGGGGTGAGTTGCCAACTCGTGAGTAATAAATAACATCTACACAGGCTATCGAAAGCATGCACACAAGTATCCTAGCATCTAAAATACAGGTAAGGCAGGATATAATAGCAGGTATGTATGCAGTATGAATATATTAGCAGGTATGAATGCAATGCGAATCAACTCATGATCTGAATGTGTAAGTATAAGAATCATGTTTTTCCCTTAGGAACCTCTTTTGAAATACCAGCACAATACCAATAGAATCAACAAGAACCTGTGTCCAGCAACGATACCTCAAAACTATCACAAATCTCATATATCCATGTCATAGTATCTCTGGCCTCAGCTATCCGGCTGACCCATCTCAATATCAATATCTCATCATCTTGCGGCCACGGTCGGTATACTCTGGATATCCGCCGTCCCATATCCTCTGGATATCCGCCGTCCCAAACAGTCACCGGTAGGTAATCCGTCCCCTGCCAGGCTCATCGTCAGCAACACGAGCTTCTTGCCCCGGGGTACCTTACCGGGCCCACCATGTACCCGAGACGGTTCATCCAACTCCTCGAAACGGGTCTCGAAAACCACAGCAAACTCATGGTGGACGACACTTACATCACTAGAAAACCGCAATTTACATATTTTAAAAATATAATAATTTTAGAAATTTTGCGGCTTTCCCCCGAAATCCAGAAATATCATAAAATCTCAAGAAATCCTCATAAGTGCATATGTCAATGATAATGAATGCATATGGTATCAATAATCAAGTTGCGATGTGTGATTAATAGATTAGGCATGAACAAATAATATGATGAAGTACATGCACATGAATAGCAATCCTACGATTTCATTTTAAGGAATTAAAGCAATAGCGCAAGTTTAAGTATCAATTATAGTAAAAGGTTTCAATTTAAAGGTTATCTAGTGTGGTGGCATGGTAATTACCAGGGTGTGTGTGTAAGCATGAATAGTGCTCGTGCTGCATATAAAAACCCTGGCAATGGTGCAGGTGTCCTATAGAATGGGTTCGTATATGTATGTCAATATAAGGCATGAATGTAGCAAATAATCATACAAGCATTACACCCCTAATTACTAACATTACTAAGAATCTTTTTAAGCTACTAAAACCATCGGCGACTTGCGCCATCCAACGATAGTCCCCCGTAGATGTTACATCTACTCACCGGAATCCCTAGCTAGTCACGTCCAATCACCGCTTTCCTCTTTCGTGCCGCGTCTGACGTCTCCGCGACCGAACCTGGAATTTACATCAATACCAAACATAAGGTTACATATCAAGAACGACGCAAAACCCAAACGAAGATACTAACGTTCACAAGCTAGGTACAACGTGCACAAGGTGCGCGGAACACACGCGAAAATCGCAAAACTAACTAAAACGTCGATTTGGTCGCCCGGAAAAACTAAAACCCGAACACACAAACATCCGCACTCACACATCCTAAAAGTCATAGGATACGCTAAAAATGTCATCAAGACATCAAAAATAATTTATCACATGCTTTTATCACAAAACTAGTAAGCACAAACATTCTAAAAAAAAAACGACGCAACATCGCCGTTATGCGATAAAGTGCTCACAATCCAACACAAACCTCCAACTAACCCACTAGATAGCCACTACATTAATTTTAAACCACTAGCAATGCTTTAAAACCTAATTTCCATAAACAAAACCTTTCTTGATTTTCATAATTAGCAATTTCAATCCAAAACTAAACATGACAATACCAAATTAACACTAATTTGAAGCCCACACAAATAAAGTAACCTCATTAACTTAGATTAGCAAACAACTAGATATCAAAATAGATTTAATTAACTAAATAAGGGTTTCTAAAACCCTAGTTAAACTCTAACCATAAACTTTTAAAAAAACTAGATTAGAAACTAACACTAAATTAACACTACAACAATTTAATTTAAGAAACTTAACCAAAAGAATTTAATTAGGAAGAATTTATACCTCAAACTAGAGACCTAGCAAGAACAATTTGCCTCCAAAGATGCCTCCTTTCTCCAAGATTTAAACTAAAGTGTGTGTGAGAAGAGATGGATTAAGGTTTTGTGTTGAAATAGTGAAGAATTTGTTGATTTTTGTTGAATTTTGAGATGAATTTGTGAACAAAAGAGAGGGGAAAAATGAAGGGGGGGGGGAGCTGCTGGTTTCGGCCAGAACAAGGGAGAGGGGAGTGGTGTGGGGTGTGGGAATGGTCACTAAGTCAAACCCCCTTCAAAGTCAAATACACCATACTTCCAAAATACTATATTTTAAAACCTACACATCAACTCAATTCATTCCTAACAAAAGAGTTTTAAAACAAAAGAGAGGGGGAGAATTTTCTGCAGTTTGGGCCAGCCAAGGAGATGTGAGGATGTGTGTGTGAGAGTGCACAAAATATTTTTTGCAAAAAGACCCCCTACAAGTCCAAAATTGCAAGTTTAAGCTTAAATTCAATAAATTTCGTTTTCCATAAAAAAAAATTAGTTAAAACTTAAAATAAAATACTAAAAATTTATGTTACAACTAGATTTTAATTAACATGATTTTAAAGCTTAAATTTAGCCCATTTAAATTTGTATTTATCGCTAATTTAATGTATTTTCTTACCGGCTTAAAATAATATTAAAAAATTGAAAAATTAGGGAAAATTTTTAAACGACCAGAATTTCATAATTAACTCATTTGCTACTAAAAACTAGCAATTACATATCCAAATTAGGTATAATTAGTCCTAAACTGCAAAATAACAAAAAAGGACGATTTACGGAAAAATACCACATTTTCACCGATTTTCGGGAAAACACCAAAACGACATTTCAAGGCGCTACAAACTATCTCCCGGATCAGGTGATACCGCCTCAGAATATGTCTGGACTTCTGATGGGACCTGGGTTCCTTGGCCAAAGCCACAGCTCCATTGTTATTACAATACAAAGGTATTGGATGCTCAATGGACGGAACTACACCAAGTTCAGTGATGAACTTCTTCATCCAGACAGCTTCTTTGGCAGTGTCGTTGGCAGCGATGTATTCAGCCTCCATCGTCGAGTCTGCTATGGTTTCTTGCTTGGAACTCTTCCAACAAACCGCCCCTCCATTCAGGGTAAAGATAAATCCCGAGTGCGACTTAGAGTCGTCCTTATCACTTTGGAAGCTCGAATCGGTAAAGGACTCCACCTGCAGTTCTCCGTTACCATACGCCAAGAACATCTCCTTAGTTCTTCTCAAGTACTTGAGAATGTTCTTCATAGCTGTCCAGTGATTCTCTCCTGGATCTGCTTGATACCTACTCACAACACTTAGTGAGTATGCTACATCGGGTCTGGTACATAGCATCGCGTACATGATAGAGACTACTGCCGAAGCATAGGGTATCTCTTGCATGCGAGCTCTCTCCAAATCAGTCTTAGGAGACATCTCTTTAGAGAGAGTGAGTCCAGAGATCGTGGGTTGGTTCCCACGCTTGGATTCTTCCATACTAAACCTCTTTAGTATGGTGTCAATGTACCTGGATTGGGACAATCCCAGTATCCGTTTAGATCTATCTCTATAGATCTTAATTCCCAAAATGCAGGAGGCATCACCTAGATCTTTCATTGAGAATCTTTATGATAAGAAGAGCTTGACCGAGTGCAGCATAGGAACATCATTTCCTATCAAGAGTATGTCATCAACGTACAATACGAGGAAGACGACCTTACTCTCTGCAACCTTCTTGTATATACAAGGTTCATCTACGTTCTTGATGAAGTCAAACTCTTTGACTACAACATCAAGACAGATGTTCCAACTCCGCGATGCCTGCTTTAACCCGTAGATGGATTTAAGCAGTTTGCACACCTTTCTGCTGCTCCCACTATCTACGAAGCCCTCTGGCTGAGTCATGTACACGCACTCCTCTAAATCACCATTTAGAAAGGCGGTCTTAACATCCATCTGCCAGATTTCGTAGTCGTGGTATGCAGCAATGGCAAGTAAGATCCGGATGGACTTAAGCAAAGCCACTGGAGAAAAGGTTTCGTCATAATCGACACCTGGTCGTTGACGAAAACCCTTTGCAACAAGTCTAGCTTTGAAAGTCTCCACCTTTCCATCTATACCAAGTTTCATCTTAAAGATCCACTTGCTCCCAATGGGTTTTACCCCTTCAGGAGCAACTTCCAAAGTCCATACTTTGTTGGTGTACATGGATTCCATCTCAGATCGCATTGCATCCAGCCACTTCACAGAGTCCCCACTCGTGATGGCCTACTCGAAGCTAGTTGGGTCATCATCTTCCATGATGCAATCCCTGCTCCCACCATCTACGAGAAAACCGTAGTATCTCTCAGGTGGATGAGGAACCCTGCTAGATCGGCAGAGAGGCTGGGGTTCGTCGGGAACTATTGAATCCTCTGATTCCACCAAATCTTCTGTCGTAGTTTGTGTTGCTGGAACTTCTTCCAGTTCTACCTCCTCGTCACTAATTTCCTTTGCAAGAAATTCCTTTTCTAAAAAGGTGGCATGTCGAGAAACAAACACCTTTTGTTCCTCAGTATGGTAGAAGATATACCCTTGTGAATTCTTGGGATATCCTACAAACTTGCACAGGACAGACCTTGCCTCGAGTTTGTCCGGATTGTGCCTTTTGACATAGGCCGGACAACCCCATATCTTAACATACTTAAGAGATGGTCTCTTCCCCTTCCATATCTCATATGGAGTGGTAGGCACTAATTTGGTAGGAACCATATTCAATAGGTGTATGGCTGTCTCAAGCGCATACCCCCAGAAGGAAATAGGCAACTGAGAATTGCTCATCATAGAGCGCACCATATCTAATAGGGTGCGATTCCTCCGCTCCGATACACCGTTGTGCTGTGGTGTATAAGGAGGAGTAAGCTAAGAGAGAATCCCATTCTCTTTTAGATAATCCAGGAACTCTGTGCTCAAGTATTCTCCTCCTCGATCAGATTGGAGGATTTTAATACTTTTACCCGTTTGGTTCTCTACTTCGTTCTTATATTCCTTGAATTTCTCAAAGGCTTCAGACTTAAGTTTCATCAGGAACACATGTCCGTATCTTGAGAGATCGTCAGTGAATGTAATGAAGTAAGAAGAATCGTTCCTGGCATGTGTAGACATGGGACCACATACATCACTATGTATCAGTCCCAAGAGTTCCGTAACTCTTTCTCCGTGTCCACTAAACGGAGTTTTGGTCATCTTGCCTTTGAGACATGACTGTCAAGTATCATAAGATGAAAGTTCGAACGGATTCAAATATCCATCCTTATGCAACTTAGCTAGTCGTGTCGCATTGATATGACCTAGTCTACAATGCCACAAGAAGGATTCGTTCATTTCTGAACTCTTCCTCTTGTGTGTGTTTTGTACATTAAGTATTGTAGTTTGATTGAGAACGTATATGCCATTATTTAACGAGCCTGATCCAATCAACTTTTGATTCAGGAAGATGTTCATAACATTATCCTGTACTACAAAATTATATCTTTCTTTACTCAATAAAGATACCGATATAAGATTGCATATCAGGGTCGGAATGTAATAGCATTCGTTTAGAATCAATGTATTACCATTTGGTAATACGAGGTGATATTCGCCAAAAGCTTTGGCTGCAAGATTTGCACCATTCCCTACTCTTACGGAATGATCACTCTCTCCCAGTTCCCTACCTTTACGTAGCCCATGTAACATATTACATATATGGGATCCAGATCCGGTATCTAATACTCAGGACGTAGAGTGAACTGGGAAATAGTTCTCGATAACAAACACACCCGAAGAAGATGCATCGGCATGCTTATTCTTCGTTTGGGCGGCTTGAGAATTCAGATATTCTCCTATTCCCTGCTCGGACTTATAACAATTATAAATTGGAGCGGGACCAACGTTTCCCTGCTCAGTATAATAAGCGGGTTCGGTCAATACATCCATATTATTATCTTGATTAAGGCCTGACATGGTCGCGCGCGAGAGAGAAGAAAACATTTTAGCGTATGCTCTTGCAAGATTAGATTGGTTATTATCTTATCTAATCAGGATGGCTCCCACTGCTTTTTATCAAATCCTCCTTCAAACCCTAAAAGGTAAGATTAGCTGGGATTAATTACACTTTACAAGTTCGCCAATCTTTCGGCCAGGCCAGTGTTGGTACTTTGAGGGAGGTTCCCCGTGCTTTCGCACAGACCTAATTAGAATAAATCTCGTTTTCCCAGAGGCATAACCCCGTTAACACCTTTCTAGACACCTACTTGATCGGCTAATTGTCCTGTGTAAAATTCTCCCAGGAGTAACTCTTACTCGCAGTGGGTATCGGGATCCAACTATCTCATAGGAGGTATGCAATCTCATTGCAAATTTCAACACTTGAAATTCCCGATAATGTTTTTACCCCTAACGTGCTATGACCTTGACGAATGCCAATAAACCATAGTGCGCTAGTCAAGTTCAACTCGTACATTTCTTGATTGAATTAAACCCACCCGCACGACCCTTGACGAAAGCCAACAAAGCCGTACGACTAGCCTAACCCAATCGCATCATATGTTGCAGATAAGCAGTAAATAGCTACCACGCACTAAGCCTTGACGAAAGCCAACAAACGTAGCACGAATACTAAATATTACTTTATCTGAAATGTCGGAGAGCTACGCAGGTTTTTCAGAAAACCTATTGCGTAATGAACTTGATATCGTTGTAGAAACAAGTGATTTTTAAAAAGAAGTGTTTTTAAGGATTTTCTAGTTTTTCTAAAGAAGTCACTCCCGGTGAAGGGATCTCGGCTCTTTCCTTATCGAATAAGGTGCAGGATATTTCACAAATACCACTATGCAAAGCAAAAACTGTAGCTACCCACTTTGAAAATTTGATTCTACAACATCTTTTAGGTTTCCTTTTCTTTTATTAATCTCATTAATAATTCCCATCATTTATGCTTCCTAAGCATCACAGAAGAAACGAAAGCAGTAATATTTATATATCATATATATAGTAATAAAGTATTCGTCTCAGGCATATAAAATGATCACATCACAGTATATTAGCAGCAGAAGAAACATATGAAATAAAGGATAAACTAGGAGGTCCGTGTTTTAATGTGAGCCTGTATAAAACACGGATTCCACGGTCGTGATGAATAGCCAAACCCACATCTCTAGACCCCTATGAGAGCGGCAAGCAACCTTATCAACTCTAGGGTTAGGAGACCCGTTCTCGACTCCTCAAGATGGCCTCCCACTGGACCCTAGAAGCCGGTTACTTGTGCTCCCCACCTGGGTCTATCCTAATGAGGAAAAGCAAATAATATACAATTGTGGCATCATCCTTAACCCGAAAGTGCCCCAATAAAAGAATATTACATACAATGAATTTTACATGAATGAAAATAAAAACCCTCATCTGACATAAAACCCCCGGCTATTCAGAAACACGACGATCCAATATAACATATCACAGCAACACATAATATCTCATATTATCAACGTAAGTAAGTATGCGTATCCCGATTGTCGTTGATGTATAGCAACGAAAACGGCGATACACCACATACTACGCTTACGGTCGCAGAAAAGAAAGTGAAAAACTACAACATTTGGAATTCACAATCACTTTAGACATCGTAAATCCGAAATATCACATACTTCGTATTTCATGCTTAACTATATGAATTCCATATATTGTATCACATTCCAGATAAATAGACAATTTTAAACTTTCCGATCGAATAATCAAACACCCAAGATTTCCCAAATAGCTCAACGCTTGAGCGGAGTTCAAAAATCCCAGAACATCTCACAGCCCCAATGAACTAGTCGTAGAAGGGTCAAACCAACGCCTCACATGTGGCAACGCTAAACTACCATAAACCCTAGGGTTCAGTGGCAGTTTTGACGGTCACATAATCGAGTCAAGATTACGTTCTTCTAGAGGGTCCACAGATACGCTTGGATGATTTCATAAAAGTTTTAAACTCAGGAAAAATCCAACACTTGAAAGTTTTCCGACATGGGAAAAAGTGAGTTATTGATATCCGTTCGAACCTTTTAACACGTTCTAAATTACCCGAAAAACTAAACGATGTTAAACTTTCCGATCGAATCAACGAATTCTTAAGATCTCTAGAAAACTCAACACTTGAGTAATATTAAAAATTCCCAGAAGCATGATGTAATACCTACGGATCACCTGTTAAAGTACGATCCCTCAATCCTCATGTTCTGCCGCGGAACCGCCGCCAATAGCTTGGTTTGGCAGCGGTTCCGCGGTGGCTTGATTGATTCAGGAAGTCGTACTTCACAGATATCCATAGAGTCACCTGCTTAATTTTCTGAGTATTTTTAATATGGAAGAAAACCATGTTTTAAAAAATTTTTCAGA
Organism: Agapanthus africanus; assembly: GCA_030015575.1. Classification (NCBI taxonomy): domain Eukaryota; kingdom Viridiplantae; phylum Streptophyta; class Magnoliopsida; order Asparagales; family Amaryllidaceae; genus Agapanthus; species Agapanthus africanus. The sequence continues at coordinate 422,221,231 of CM057351.1, forward strand.
GAGGGGGTCCAAAATCATATTTAGGGGTTCGATCGGACTTTTAACTTCGCCTACACGTCGCCTAATGCTCTAGCTAGGCTCTGATACCACTGTAAGGTTACTAGGCACTATCATAAGGCTCTACAAGGCATCAACCATGCCAAATCTAAAATTTTCAAGTGCCGGACAAGCTAAAGCGAGAATCTTTGCTAGAGAATTAGGGTAAACATAGAACAAGTAAACAACTTTACTTCTAAAAGATAGGGATTACAACCTTTGTAGTCCGTTCCTTTGCTTCATAATCTCCGTGTTGAGGTCCCTTCGTTTCGATCATCAAGAACTCCGACTCTCGTAAGGCTCCAAGAGGTGAATGATGCATCTTGCTTAAAGTCTTCTTGATCTAAGATGATCTATTTTGAAGAATCTCTAACCTAAGGTTACACTTCACTAAACAACTTATTAGAGAAGTGAACACCCTAATCTAAATGGCTAGCATAGATGAGGATGATGAAATAGGAATTTTGCTCTCTTTTGTTTTCAAATTCTCACACTTATTCATCAAAAAAATGAAAAGCTAGTGAAGGTTTTCCTTTTTTTAAGAGAATGAAGAAGAAGAAGATGCTAATCCTTTTGTGATGAATAATGAATTAAATGTTATGGTTACAAATTCAACCATGGGTTAAGAATGAAGGCTTAACCCTTGTAGAGAATGAACTAAGGTTAAGGGTTTGGGTTGGGTTAAATAATATCTACTCAAAATATCAAAGCTAAAGACAAAAGGAAAGCTACATGAAGCTTCATGAAAAGCTAACCCAAAAGCTAACCCAAATCCAAACCCTAACTAGGTTTAATCTCTAAATCAATGTTGCATTTGCAACCCTAACTTGTTACAATATTATATATCACATATACAATATATTTTGTAAGAAAAAGAAAATAATACAATTAACATATATCGCATATATATCAATGTATTATCCGGTGAGAAAATGAATCAATAAAGCGAGCTTATATTAGTTAACGTAATGTAATATATCACATATATAATTATACATTAAATTATCGAATCAACACTTGTTCCGATAACCCGGCTATATTACATATAACCGACTAATATAACATGTACCATTTTATCGAATCAACACTTGATCCGATGAGCCGGCTATATCACATATACCCGACCGATACCACATATCGGGAGAATAGAATACGGCATCTCATATTGTATTATTCTCGGTCCCGCACATATCACATATGTGCTCCTACTCCGTTTTGCCTGAGCTAGGAAACCTCTGTGTAGGACTCTAAAGAATCGTCAATACGCCGGCAGTAGGTGATGATCATATCAAACACCCACAAGCTGCAAGCGGTCAGCTAAACGTAACAGCCACCCAGGTATTGAGCGATCAGAAGATCAACAAGAAAGCCTGTACATTCTCCTGTGAATCCAATCAGTAACACTACCGTACCGTCCGGTCTCTTCGTCTAATATGTCGCATATCAAGTCTAGGGGTGGTAAACGTCAGACCCCAGTAACCGATAAGTCGTGTCGATGTGAGGCTCATAACGGGTCGAGAAACTACTGATAACTCTTACCAGTAGCACTCCATATCAGCCCTGGCCAGGGACTTACGGTTATAGCCAATCGAACACAGCACAACATCAACTCCCTATACCGGGAGAGATGAAACCCCTCCTATCGCTCATTGCCTCCATGTGATTCGGGACTGTACCCAAAAGCCACCGTTTTGCACGCCCTCTTAGACGTGGTAAGGTGGAAATCAAAGCACAGTGAGAATCACACAAGAATCTATGACGATCTCGGGTCTATAGATTAACCTGTACCAGTGTCACCGGAGAACTGCTATCTGACGATAGGTATAATACCATCTAGGAGTTCTCGGCGAGTCCGTTCAGTGTACCCAGTCTCCACTGAGCACCCGTACACCATCTTTGATGTCAAACACCGATGGATATGGGATCATCCATCGCCCATCATATGGGTCAAGATGCGTATACGCTAGCTACTCTTGTATATCAATGCCCTGTCTTAATACACCCTCGACTAGGAACAGTTATGGGATGTACTCGTTGACTACCCTGGCCCCACCAGTATGATCTTATCATAGTCCCAGTAGTCGAGTACATATCCCAAGGGCTTTATCAACATGTGAGAGCAAGACAGTAAACTAATACAAGTCAACATGTTAAGACAAAGTGAAACCAAATAGCATACTATCATGTCGAGCAAGAAAGTCTTCTTTATATATATCCAAGCATCCACTATAATATACATCATATGTACAAAAATGGCTTCTAGGACATATATATAACTAACAGTATCCATACATCGTGTTCATGTCCAGATTGTTAAAACATACTCGTTTGGATCGCTACGTGTATTTACGTATATCCGTACTTGGGAGTATGCATTTTTATTAACTGGATATCGCATTATGGTTTTAGCTTGTACGTATATTCTCCATTTTTTAAAACTAGTTTTTTAGATGAGACCCGGGTATTTTCCGGAGTATTTTGATATTAGCTGTTTAAACCTAAACTAAATATATTATAATAATATTTAAACTAAGTGTTACTTATATATATAAAATATATACAAAATATATTTAATAACTAATTATTATTTTCTCTCGTTCCTCCCCGCCGTGAGAACCTAGAAAACTCAAACCCTAGCCCCATGCCGCTCGTCCTCGCCATCGCCAACAGCCTGTCCACCTCCTCACCCTCATCATGAACCACCACCTCCAGTCTTCTCCCGAGCGCCCAACGCCACCCCAACCCTGCAACCCAAGAACCCTACACAGCCCCAATGCCGACACCCCTCACCGCCGATCACCATGACCTCATCACCTCGACACCCTCATCACCTTCACCATCCTCACCTCTCTCCAACTCCCGACACCACCACCACTACCACCCTGCAAACCCCCTCCAACCCCCGACGAACTCCTGCAGCAAACCCCGACCCCAACCTCGCTGTTACTCATCGGCGGAGACTCATCATCATCACCACCGTTGTCTCATTTCCCTTCTCTCCTCTCCCCGACACCACAAACCACTACTACCATCGACCTCATCACCTTCCCGACGACTGCAACAACCACCCGAGAAATCCCTCTTCCTCTCATCGCCGACGGCAACCTACCATCGTCTCTGTCGCCTCGTCTCTGTCCTCGCTTCCCCAGAACTCAACACCAGACCCCAGAACACAACAACAACCATTATCTTTCTTCGTGTTCTTTCTTGATCGGTTCTTCATCGTCTCGCCAGAGTCGCACATGTCGCTGACGATCCGGACGATCCAGTCATCGTCGTCGTCCAGCCTAGTCATCACGTCATGTCATTGTTCAGCCAGGTCCAGTCCTGCACGCGTAGCTGCATCGTGACGTTATTCCGACATCGGACATAGCATCCATATCTAGTCGTGAGATCCGATCAGGCAAGTTTAACTTGAAACATGCTATGTTACTATATCGATATCTATATGAATAAAAATAGTACATGTGTTTTATTATATAGCAAATGTTATAGATTTACAGTTTTACGATATCCGTTCGTATCCGTACTGAGAATAGTATATCTAGTTGCATGCCGGAACATCCTGATATCATTATACTACTATATCAGTACAACGTATTATCTAGTTTGCATCGTACATAGTCATGGACGTATAATGGTTATTATAGATAGACACATATGCATCCTGACATCAGTGCTGTTTACCGTGTTCCGATATCGATTACAGTTTCATATTTGGCATCTATTTGGTTAATATGCATCACATGACATGTTCACGACACACTACCAGAATTGTTACATGGATCTTATTGCTAATGCAAACAATCCTAACTTGTTTTCCTGACGGACATGACTTGTTGTCTGCATAAATAAGAACTGTACATACTTGATCTTGTGTTGGCATTAGATTTATATTGGCAATACCTGACTTGAACACAAATCTGGAGGAAAAAGGGAAATCAAGAATGTAACCGAAACGTAACTCAAGAGGATATTATTACTTATTTACCGTTTTTCCGGGCGTTACGGAATAATTACTTGTTTGCCATTTTTTCCGGCCGTTACGGAGTAATTACTTGTTTGTCGTTTTTCCAGGCGTTACGGAATAATTATTACTTGTTTGCCGTTTTTCCGGACGTTACGGAATAATGATTTGTTTGCCGTGTTTCCGGATGTTACGGAATAAATACTGTTACCGTGGTCCCGTGGAGAATGAACGGGATATATACTGTTGGGTTACGATAAGAATTACATTAATTGATTTCGAAGACTTTTAGAATAGATAACCTAGAAGTACAATTTTAGGTTACACATCACACATCACATACATACACGTACCTCACTGTTTCATATCTGTGTTATTTATTTATATTCATGGTTACTTATATCGTTATATCCTGGTTATCACTATTACTTTGATATTATGACGCACCGACGTCTGGATTTTGCATGGCCCAGTTCCTTTACCTTTGTCGCAGGCAGATCGAGAGTACTTTAACCATAAAGCCGAGCGATAAGGATTTGATCGTGTTTTAGAGATGTTTAGTTTAGTTTATTTCCGCAGTTTTATTTCTGTTGATGTGAGCCCATATTGGGTCAGGATTCAGAATGTTGTTTATTGGATTTGATTCATTTCCGCTTATGCATTTTTCATGACTTTATTTACTGTGGCAAATAGACATATACTAGATAGATTATATATTTTCTGTTCTTGACATCCTATAGACAGCCGTAATGTTACTATGGATGGATGATTCCTAGCCACAGGTAGCATGGTTGGCTCTGTCACGTGCCGTAGTCTGCGCATTTTGGGAAGTGGGGCATAGCATAGGGTTTGGGTGATGATTATGGTTAGGGTTAGAGATACTTTAGGCTAATTAAATTAAATATGTTTAATTTAGGTTTGTTTTCCCAATATATTTAACCTAATAAAAGAGCAAAACTCTGTTGAATTTAATGAAGCAGCCCTTCACGTGCTCTCCATGAGGGCGCCGGCACCAGAGCCAATCTTATAGGATTAAATCCTATGGCGGTGCCTCACGTACTCCTCATGCGGGCGCCAATGTGCAAAGCACAGAAGAGTTCAACTCTTAGATGGCGCCGCACGTGCTCCTCACGCGAGCGCCAATGTGCAAAGCACAAAAGAATCTATTAAATAAGAGTTAAACTCTTAGATGGCGCCGCACGTGCTCCTCACGCGGGCGCCAGTGTGCAAAGTACAGGAATACCAATCTTAAGAATTAAATTCTTAACTAGTGCCCACGTGCATAACACGTGAGCGCCGGTGCCCAAGTAGAATTAAATTCTACAATACTCTCTGTTAAACACATCCGTTGGATCAAAAATCCAACGGAAACGATAAATCATCAAAATACAAAATTAAATTCTGTTGGGAAAAAATATTTCCCAAATCTTTCTGAAATAAGAAATGTACTTTCGGTTGGATCAAAAATCCAATTGTAGAATAAAATTCTCTTATAGAATATATTCTCTCAATCTTTCTAAATAAGAAAGATTGCTCTCTGTAAAACAGAGAACCGTTAGATTAAAAATCCAATGGTGTTTAAAATTCACCGTTTTACAGAATAAATTCTGTATAAGGAAAATATTTCCCAATCTCGTTAAAAACCCAAAAGTATATTCTATAAAAACAGAAGTCCTTAGATCAATGATCCAAACGTTGGTAAAATCCCCCGAATCAATTTTGAGACCAATTAAATCAATTGGAATCTCTCAATGAGAGATTTTCTCAAAACTAATCAACAATTTGCCTCCACTATATAAAGGCCCCGAGACTGCAAGTCTCACACAGAGGAAGACGAGGGCAGAGAGAGCCATAATAACACAGAGAGACGGAGAGAGGAAAACAAAAAGAAAATAGAATTCAATTCTCAAAACAGAAGAGCTCTATTTTCGAAACCCTAAATAAAGAAAATATCGAGGTCAAAACATCTCCTCTGCCTAACATATCTAAGGGTTGAGCCCTTCTAAAAGAACTTAGTTCATTCTCTGGATCTGAGATCCATAAGACAAGTATCCCACAAGTTGAGAATTTAATTCTCATCGGGACGATCTTGTTCTTGAGAATCAAAGGTTCAGAGAAGAACAAATTTAAAAGAGAAAGAATATGGAGTCCATAATACTCCAGGAACTCAGTTCTTTCGAATCAAGAACTTAGTTCTTAAATGAACATGATCCCAGATTCTCGAAATAGTGATCTTGGTGATCGTTATGGTCATAATACCATTAACAGAGATTTAAGTTCTCTAAAAAATATCAACAGAGATTAAATCTCCATATAGAAGAAACTAGCGTCTCACATGCTTCACACGTGGGTGCCCCTCTTTAACAGCGCCCAGTGCCTCACGTGCTCCTCACACGGGCGCCACATAAAAAGTGTTTAGCACTTTACATACAGCCAAAACGGCTAAGTGCTTAGCGTTGATTGGGTAGCGCCCAGCGCTTCACGTGCTCCTCACGCGGGCGCCACATAAAAAGGGCTTAGCACTTCACATACAACCAAAACGGTTAAGTGCCTAGCACTGATTGGGCAGCGCCCCAGCGCCTCACGTGCTCCTCATGTGGGCGTCATCAAAAAAGAAGAGAGAAAAGTGCCCGGCACTCCATAAACAACCAAAGTGGCAAAGTGCTCAGCGCTCATTGGGCGGCGCCCGTAATCAAATGCTTCACATGACACCCATGTGAGTGTTAGAGCGTCAAATAAGTGCTTAGCATTTTTTCATAAAAAGAAAAAAAGGCTGAACAGACAGAGCCTAAATGAGTGCTTAGCACTTTTTGAATAAGAGTAGGCAGACTAAGCCAAAATTGGCTAAGCCTCTGAAGTTTCTTGCAGCTGAGCCCAAATGCTCTTTTGATGGATTTTAAGTAAAAATGATCCTTGAAAATATTATTGAGCCGATCTTAGTCTCAAACATGATTAATGATCTCTCATTGATGATATCCAAAATGATATTCATCTCATATTTCCTAAGGTAATCTTAGTCTCAAATATGACTAACGATTCTTAGGTCCACCACAACCCCTTTTTCCTTAAATATGAGATTTGGTTCGAGAGTACATCTTTACACACCTCTGATATATGTCGTTGTAATTTCTCAACGTCTTCAGAGAGGTGGCAGGTCCCGAAAACCAACAACTCTTCTCGTCATACATCGATACACTTCCAAATTGACGTGCATGCCTGTTCAGTCAAAAATACCGTACATTTGATATAATATTTTCCTTACTTTTCTTAAATATCTAAAGGTGTTTATTATAAATATAGAACATATTTGGGTTTATCTGTAAAAATACTATTTACCATATGTTTATATATTATAATTAAAATTATGAAGGAAAATGTATGCATATAATATTTATATAATATTTTGATAATTTAAATATGCATATCATATCAAATATCCTTAATCAATATTTTTAAAATATAATATCATATAAAATGGTTAGGATAATATCTCAAAAATACCAAATATTATTAACATTATTCATTAAGATATTGTGCAAGGTTTAGCTCAGGTCAGGAGATCGGGATATCGAGATGTCAGAAATCAAAAATCTGCCGATGAAGTTAGATAAAATCGAAGAATCAATACTGGCAGAGGCTCAGAAAAGATATGAAGATTCCAGACATCAACTAAATCTCCATGTGTCACAACGAAGCAGACCCATAATTTTGAAGCCAAGATCCCACCAAACGACCACGGTTCCGCGGCCAAACCATGCAATATACGGCGGATCCACGGCCGATTCACCGAGTTAGGGTTTTGGATTTTTATATTTGGATCTTCACAACAACCCTTGATTCTTGGGATCTAGAGTTTCTGGTTTTGGGGCTATATAAAGGACCGAGGGCTAAAGCTAGAAATCATCAATCTTTTACACGAATAAAATCACCGTCAAAGAACAAGTGATCCACGACAGGTCCGCGATTCGACGTGATAGGACGACGTGAGATTCGACAGAGCATCTACTTCCTACGAGGCAGAGATCGAGAGCAACTTCTTCTTCCTCTCGTAATATAAACTTGAAAGCTTTATACTTGTGAAGTTGATTAATAAAGGTAGATCATTAGATTAATTAGTTTGCATTTATTTTCTGTATTTGTATTATGATCTCTATCTGTTCTTCTTCTATCTCCATCATGCGCGAGTAATTCTCCGCTTGATAGGGTTCGTAGGATTAGGGTAGAATAATGGATGAGAAAATACTTTAACTTCTTTTAAGTCTTATGAAGTTTATAAACTTTAGCAAAAGAATCGTTAACACCCTTATCGGGCACGCTACCAATTTATTGCTAGTCTCGACCGCGATTTGAGATCAGATTAACAATTGTTTTGTTAAGGGCTAGACATGAATAGAGATCAATGAAAGGACAAGGGTCAATAGTGTGGAAACCCTAGTTTCTTCATAGAACCCTAATCCTCATTCATCACTATCAATCTAGTTTTAAATATATCAATAGATAAAATGAGTAATTTTTATTGGTCATCCATGACTACTAAATCCTAACGAACCCTACAAGCCCTCTTCTTATAAAATCTATATTCGTATTTAAACTAGATCTGTATTCTACATCCGTGTTTAATATAGATCTAGAAACTATTCTCCACTATTCTTTATTCTTTTATTCTTCCTCTTTTCAATCAACATGTCTAAAGTAAGATTAAAAGATTCCTGTTCTCCGCCGGAGGACGCGACCGGGACGTTGGGACGTCCGGCCTGAACTTCGAGGGAAAATGCTATTTGGTGCTATCCGTCCACCTCTCTGAAGATGCCAAGTTGATTTATAACACCATATATCGAAGGTTTAAATGGATGCGGCCAATATAGCAGACTTCGTCAGATTCCCCCCTCGTTGAGGGGTTTTTTGATTGTGGGTACGCTTTTCCGTGCAGGCGCAAGCCTTTGCAGTTAATTACGCTACCGCATCGCGGTAACCACTTTCTCCTTCTCCAGATGGTCACTTCGTGTCGTGTGTGTTTGTTTTGTTTTTAGTTGCCCATGGATTGTATACGGAGACTAATTTATGTTGTCGCTCGTAGAGCGTGGATTAGTCCAAATCCGTATCTTCTTAGATTTGGGTTTGGGGTTGGGTTTAAGGATACGTTAGTCTCATTTGAGACTAAGATCAACTTAAATATTTGTTAAGGATACGTTAGTCTAATTTTAGACTAAGATCAACTTAACGGGATCATTTAGATCCAATAAGAGAGCATTTGGGCTCTATTGTTTAGTTTAGGGACATTGCGGTCGATTAGTTTAAGGATATTACGGTCCAAGATTAAGGACATCATAGTCCATGGGCTTAAGGACCCCACAGTCCAATGTTAAGGACATCATAATCCGTGGGTTTAAGGACCCCACAGTCCGAGGTTAAGGACATCATAGTCTATGGGTTTAAGGACCCCACAGTCCGAGGTTAAGGACATTATAGTCCATGGGTTTAAAGACCCCACAATATAAGGAATGTTTGGTTTGTAAGTCCACGTTGCCAACCCCGGTGCTTGCGGGGAGGCGGAAACGTTATGAAAAATTTGATTTTTACAACACTAGACAACATGGACTTGCTAAAGGAGGGATCTTTGCTAAACAAAACTAACTAACAAAGCTAAAGGTGTTAGCTACTCGGTTAAGGGGTTATACCTAGGTCTTCAAGTCCTTCTCTTCTTGCTCCTTGGAGTGAAAGAAAGGGATCTCCTTGTCGCCTTCTCTTGTCGAAAAAAGATCCACCCGAGGGCCTCAACCTTTGGCTTCAACTTCAAACTAGAAGTAACTAAGATGCTTGGAGTGCTAATCCTAGAACCTTAGAAAGAGTAGAGAGTATTTTAGAAGGATTTATCTCAAGCTCAAAGGATTCTCAACTCATGAGAGGGGAGAGCTAGAGAGAGAGGAAGAGGAGGAGAGAGAATCAAAATGATAGAATGAGAAGAAATAAACCATTCTTCTCACATATATGTGTGAATTATGAAAATAGATAATTAGCTAAATATAATTGTCATGGTTTAATCAAGAAATGACCATTATCATTTCATATTAAATGCTTTTTGTTAGAATCAAAGAGCATCTTTCTTATGGAATGATTATGGTCAAGTTGTCAACCTAGGTCAACAAGTCAAATAAAGTCAAATGGTCAACAATCCTAACCATGCACAATTATAATTAACTAATATTAATAAATCATAATTCATACAAAACATTAGGGTTAAGAAAATGACAATGGTCATTAACCCTAATCAAAGTCCTCTGCCTCTGTCTCAGTCAACTGTGCATACACACCCGTATCCGTGTTCCGAGGAACACGAATACAATGAGATAAAACCAATCCCAAATCATATATTAGGATCCGGCTTAAACCAAAGCCCGCTAGTATAAGCTGCCCAGATACAAAACGTGCACAAGTGCGCGGATGTGAACGAACCCTGTCGCAAAACCATGCGACCTCTACTCATTTTGCCTAAAGGCGAATGACCCTCTGTGTGGGACTCTAAAGACTCAACACTACGCTGGCAGTGCGTTTAACCACAGACCGCAAGCGGCACTAGCTGTACGTAACGGTCCCCAGGTAGATGCCGATAAGAAGACTGACGAGGTAAACCCATCTGAACTCCTACTGAGCCTGAATGTGACAGTCTCCGTACAGTCTGGTCTGTTCGTCTAATAACATCGCATGGCGGACCTAGGGGGTGGTAAACGTCAGTCCCCTAATAGCGGTACAAGTCGTATCGGAGTGTAGCCCAGAACACCCTGAGATAACACTGGAAACCTACCAGTATACCTCGCTTGCCCTGGCCAGGGACTACCTGTGTAATGGCTCTCCTGGACACAGCGTGATGTCAACCCCCAATACCGGGAGAGACGAATCCTATCTAACCGACACTGCCTCCAAGTGCTTCGGGACTGCACCCAAAAACTACCTGTTTGCATGACTCCTTTAAGCCGTGGTAGGGTAGTAATCAAAGTACAGTGGGAACACACTCGAGGCGAAGTGACAGTGTCAAGTCAACGGACTAAGCTGTACTCATGTCACCTGGGAACTGATAACTGACGATAGGTATAATACCAACCAACAGTTCCCGACGAGTCCTGTCCAGTGTACTCGTAACCTAACGAGCACCCGCATATTATCCCAAGTACGACGTACTGACGGCTGTGGGACAGGCCGTCTCCCAAGCTGGGATGAGAAGCGCATACGCTAGTCTACTCCGGAGTATCGATGCCCTGTCTCGATAATCCCACGACCAGGGACGTGTATATATAAGGATGTGCTTATAGATTACCCAGCCCCCACGAGTGTGACTGCCATCACAACGCTGGTAATCAAGCAAAGATCCTAAGGGCTCTACTAATGCGTATAGGTGATACAATAAAGAAACACATGTACACATTAAAGCAGAGACAAACTAAGTAGCATACTACCATTTCGAGCAAGATTGTCTATACAACTGTGAATATCCCAAGCTTCCATCAAGTAATATACATACTAGTATGATACTGTAATGGCCTCTAGGGCATATACACTAACAATCTCCCACTTGCACTAAGGCCATGTACTGGCGTATCGAAGACCTATCATCTCGATCAGCCGCTCGAACTGAGTCTGGGGTAAGGCCTTCGTGAATGGATCTGCAGTGTTATCTTCTGAAGCAACCCTCCAAATCTCGATCTCCTGGTGATCCACGATCTCCCTGATCAGGTGATACCGCCTCAAGATGTGTCTCGATTTCTGATGGGACCTGGGTTCCTTCGCTAAAGCTATAGCCCCGTTGTTGTCGCAATACAGAGGTATTGGGTCAACAATGGACGGAACCACCTGAAGTTCTTTCAAGAACTTCCTCATCCAGATGGCTTCTTTTGCGGCACCAGATGCAGCAATATATTCCGCTTCCATAGTCGAGTCAGCAATGGTTTCCTGTTTGGAACTCTTCCAATACACCGCCCCTCCATTGAGGGTAAAGACAGAACCCGACATGGACTTGGAATCATCCTTGTCACTCTGGAAGCTGGAGTCAGCAAAGACCTCAATCTGGAGGTCTTTTCCGCCATACACCAAGAACATCTCCTTAGTCCTTCTTAATGTTCTTTACCGCTATCCAGTGTTTCTCCCCAGGGTTTGACTGATACCTGCATACCACACTCAGTGCATAAGCCACATCTGGTCTGGTACACAACATCGCATACATTATAGAGCCTACCACAGAAGCGTAGGGTATAATAGACATGCGATCCCTTTCCAAATCAGTCTTGGGAGACATCTCTTTGGAGAGGGTGATCCCGTGACAAGCCGGTAGATTACCGCGCTTGGAATCTTCCATACTGAATCTTTTCAGTATGGTGTCGATGTACCTGGACTGCGAAAGTCCTAATATCCTCTTGGATCTATCACGATAGATCCGGATCCCCAGAATGTAGGAGGCATCACCCAGGTCTTTCATGGAGAACCTGTGTGACAAGAACCCCTTGACAGATTGTAGCATAGGAATGTCATTTCCTATCAACAGAATGTCATCCATGTACAAAACGAGGAATACGACAGTTCTTGCTACAAATCTACTATAGATGCATGGTTCATCTGGATTTTTGATAAAGCCAAATTCTTTGACCGTCTCATCAAAACAGATGTTCCAACTCCGCGATGCCTGCTTTAGTCCATAGAAGGACTTAAGCAACTTGCACACTTTTCCGCTGTTCCCACTCTGAATGAAACCCTCTGGCTGGTCCATATAGACACACTCCTCTAAATTTCCATTTAGAAAAGCGGTCTTTACGTCCATCTGCCAAATCTCATAATCGTGGAAGGCAGCAATGGCAAGAAGGATCCGAATGGATTTTAGCATAGCCACTGGAGAAAAGGTTTCGTCATGGTCCAAACCAGGTCATTGACGAAAACCTTTCGCAACAAGTCTAGCTTTATAGGTCTCAACCTGTCCATCTACACCAATCTTCCTTTTGAAGATCCACTTGCATCCTACAGGTTTTACCCCATCTGGAGCAATGTTCAACGTCTATACTTTGTTGGTGTACATGGACTCCATTTCGGTCCGCATTGCATCCAGCCATTTTACCGAGTCAATGCTCTGAATGGCTTGCTGGAAGCTAGTAGGCTCATCACAATCAATGATGCAATCCTCTCTATCTCCGTCTATGACTAAACCGTAGTATCTCTCGGGCGGATGAGATTGCCTACTACTCCTGTGGAGCGGCGTAGGAATGTCCTGATCTTTCGAACCCTCTGGTTCTACTAAGCTTTCAGTAATAGCTTGTGGTTCTGGAATTTCTTCCAGTTCTACTGCGCTCCCATTAATTTCCTTTTCCAAGAACTGGTGTTCTAGAAAGTGGGCATTATGAGAAACAAAGACCTTTTTTTCCTCTGCGTGGTAGAAAAGATACCCCCTGGTGTTCTTTGGGTATCCCACAAACTTGCACAGTACTGAGCGTGCCTCGAGTTTGTCCGCATGCTGCTTTTTGACAAAAGCTGGACATCCCCAGATCTTCAGATATTGAAGATAGGGTTTCTTCCCACTCCATAACTCATATGATGTGGTAGGCACAGTCTTAGTTGGAACTCGGTTCAAAAGGTATGCGGCTGATTCACGCTCATATCCCCAGAATGATCGCGGTAACTCAGCGTTACTCATCATGGACCATACCATATCCAATAGGGTTCGGTTCCGTCTCTCCGATACACCGTTATGTTGCGGAGTGTATGGAGGGGTAAGCTGAGAGAGAATTCCATTCTCTTTTAGGTAATCCAGGAACTCGGCACTCAAGTATTCACCACTTCGATCAGATCTTAGTGTCTTGATACTTTTGCCTGTTTGTTTTTCTACTTCATTCTTGTATTCCTGAAACTTTTCAAAGGCTTCAGATTTATGCTTCATTAAGAAGACATGTCCGAACCTTGAAAAATCATCCGTAAAAGTAATGAAGTAAGAATAACCGCTTCGCGCATGTGTAGATATTGGACCGCACACGTCGCTGTGTACGAGTCCCAATAGCTCGCTCTTACTCCGTGTCCAGTGAACGGAGTTTTTGTCATCTTTCCTTTGAGACAGGATTGACAAGTTGCATATGATTGAAATTCGAACGGATCCAAATATCCTTCAGTATGTAACTTCGTCAATCTTCTCTCATTGATGTGACCCAGTCTACAATGCCATAAGAAAGCCTGATTGATATCTGTAGACTTTCTTTTGTGTGTATTCTGGACATTGAAAATCTGTGGTTGGTTCAATACGTATATACCATTGCTTAATGTACCTGACCCAATCAGAACTTGATTAAGGTGAATGTTCACAATATTACTTACAAACGCAAATTCATAACCTTCTTTAGATATTAAAGATACAGAAATGATATTACAAGTTGCATTGGGTACAAAAAACCAATTACGTAAAACCAAAACATGTCCATATAATATCCCCAGGTGATAGTACCCCACGGCCTCAGCATCCATGCTAGCTCCATTTGCAATTTTGAGGGTCATGTCACCTGCCTTCAAAAACCTACGCTTTCTCAACCCCTGCAAAGAATTACAGATATGAGATCCTGATCCGGTATCCAATACCCAGGAAGTAGAGTTTATTGATAGACAGTTTTCAATAACATACACACCTGAAGCTGAAGCCGCAACTTGCTTCAGATCCTGTGTTCTGGCCTTCCAAGCCCTGCAATCTTTCTTCCAGTGTCTACTCTTGTGACAGTAAAAGCACTCTTCTTTCCCCATAAGCTTTCCCGCTACCTTTGTTGCTTTTGCCTTTTCCTTCATATCCACTTTACTAACACCGCCCCTTGGTTTGGCGGGGGCTTTTTTCTTCTTTCCCTTGGCTTTCGCCCTGGACTTAGAAGAGAAAGATCCTCCTACAAAAAAAGTGGATGTTTCCCTACCCTTTTGTAGGGTGCCCTCAGCACTCCTCAACATGTTCAGAAGCTCAGAAAGTTCAACCTCCTTTCCATGCATGTTGAAGTTTAGGATAAACTGGGCGTAAGTGGAAGGAAGGGACTGGAGAATCAAGTCCGTATAGAGTTCATTCTCCAACGTGGTCCCAAGGTCCGTGAGCTCCTCAATGTAGCTAATCATCTTAAGCACGTGTTCCGCTACCGATGATCCGACGGCCAATCTTGCCGAAAATAGCTTCTTCGACACTTCGTAGCTGGCGATACAAGATTGCTCTCCATACAGTTCTTTTGTATGGAGAAATATGGATTCGATGTCCATATTCTCGTGCCTCCTCTGATGTTCATTGTCCATAGAGGCAAGCACGAGGCACTTGGCCTTCACGCAGTCGATTTCCCAGGTCTTATAGATTTCCCTATCTACGACACTGGTTTTGGGACCTGGGACAGGGGGAGGTTTGGTGGTAAGAAGATACCCCAACTTATCATAAGTGATTGCCATTTTGACATTCCTGAGCCAATCTTTGTAGTTTAGCCCTGTCAGAATGTTTTTATCTAGTAATAACTTAAGTCCGGTCATCTTGATTGGTCGCTGCAATTAGGAGAGAGAAAAGAAACACTTTAGCATGATGCTCTTGCAAGTTTAGAGTGGTTTTTAGTTTGTCTAAACAGGATGGCTCCCACTGTCTCTCGAATCCCTCCTCAAACCATAAAGGAAGAATTAGTCGGGATCAATCTCACCGTACAATACTTGCTTAACCGTTCAGCCAGGCCAGTGTCGGTACTTCGAGGGAGGTTTTCCAACACTTTCGCGAAGTTCCTTAATTTAAGAACCTCTTTTTCCCTGGGGGCGTAGCCCCGCTAACACCTTTCTAGACACCTACTAGGTTTATAGCATTGATCGTTAAGTGAGAAATTTCCCGAGGAGTAGCATATACTCACAGTAGGATCGGGATCCAAATATCATCGCGTGACAAAACTGAAGGAATCCTACCAGAATTATCACACTCCAAATGGTATGCAGCGCTAGCAAGTTTCAGTACTTATGAAACTCCCGATGTGGATTTTTGCCCCATGCTCTTATGACCTTGGCGTGAGGTCAAAATATCATAAGTCACATGTCAAGTTCTACCCATCATTATCCAGGTTAATTTGAACCCACCCGTACCTACCCTTGACGTAGGCCAAAATGGCAGTACGACTGTCTCAAATCAACGCATTCTATCTATGCAACAGATAAATATCCGGCAGCTACCAATTACTATGCCAGGCGTGAGGTCAAAATACATAGCTTGAATACTACCGAATATTTAACTGAAATGATGGAGGGCTACGAATGGTTTTGGCGAAACCGTGAACGTAGTGAACTTGATATAATCGATGGAACGAGATAGCTTTTAAAAGGAGTGGTTCAAGCTCCGCATTTAAAAGTTGGTTTTTGAAAAGAACCGAGTAGTTTTGAAAGTGTTCCAACGACTTTTACTTGGTTTATTTTCTTGCATTAGTTCCAATGCGTCCCATCATTTAATCCTACCATTGCAGAAAACAACCAAAATATGACGTGCGCTTATGCCATTCGCATTCGCCACGGGGCCCCGTCATCACCCGTTAGGTTACTTAACTAACGACAGAGCAGGGGCTGGGCTAGCGCGGATGCAAAACATAAGCAACGCCTAAATAGATATCATATATATATATATATAGCAATGATAGCCAATCCAGATCACAGATGAATACATTGGATATACTAGGAATCCGCATTCCGTTCGAGCCTGTAACGAAAAGCGGATTACACGGTTGCGATGAATAGCCAATACCCCACCCTAGACCCTTACGGGTGCGGCAAACTATCCGCCAAGTACCCGAAGCGAAGCAACCTCCCTCAACACCGTGACTAGGCCACTCGGCACTTCGAGATACCCGGTAGTTTGTGCACCCCTCCTTGGGTCTATCCTAGGAGCAAAAACAGTAAAAAGAAATTATACAATGGCGGCTACAACCTCAACTCGGATGTGCTGCCAAACAAATAATATTACATCAATTTACGTATTACAAGAATTGAAAGAATAAGAAAACTCTCATCTCACAACCCCCCGGCTATTCATCCGTGACAATCCAACGAATTCATATACACAAACCAACAAGCATTACAGATCACAGATATGTATAATCCCCACTAATCGACGTATAGCGATTAGCAGACGTTCAATACATATAATAAATCACAGATATAACCCATTAGTCAAAGTATAGGGAAGATCGATCAAAATACGGATTTGTAACTACCCGGAAAACAAATTTGCTCTCTGAAAAATCTGGGCAGAAAAAAACCATCCTAAAAATCCTAAAACCATAAAATAAGAACACTGCAAGAGAAACGAGCCGCGGCAGAAGCAAGATTCTGCCGCTGAATCGCGGTGAGTTGGTCGGCTCGCTGGTTCGTTTTTCTTGGGTGTACTGTAAAAACCCTGAGCCGATTTTTAAGGTGTGATTTAGTATTTTTAAAGCAGGTTTAAAAATCGGCAGAAACTTGGGGTTTTTGAAAAATGTTTTGTGATTTTTAACGATCGAAGTTCTATATACTTTACTAACTAGCTAGTTTATGTTTAGTTAGGCTCTGATACCACTGTAAGTCCACGTTGCTTACCCCGGTGCTTGCGGGGAGGCGGAAACGTTATGAAAATTTTGATTTTTACAACACTAGACAACATGGACTTGCTAAAGGAAGGATCTTTGCTAAACAAAACTAACTAACAAAGCTAAAGGTGTTAGCTACTCGGTTAAGGGGTTATACCTAGGTCTTCAAGTCTTTCTCTTCTTGCTCCTTGGAGTGAAAGAAAGGGATCTCCTTGTCGCCTTTTCTTGTCAAAGAAAGATCCACCCGAGGGCCTCAACCTTTGGCTTCAACTTCAAACTAGAAGTAACTAAGATGCTTGGAGTGCTAATCCTAGAACCTTAGAAAGAGTAGAGAGTATTTTAGAAGGATTTATCTCAAGCTCAAGGGATTCTCAACTCATGAGAGGGGAGAGTTAGAGAGAGAGGAAGAGGAGGAGAGAGAATCAAAATGATAGAATGAGAAGAAATAAACCATTCTTCTCACATATATGTGTGAATTATGAAAATAGATAATTAGCTAAATATAATTGTCATGTTTTAATCAAGAAATGGCCATTATCATTTCATATTAAATGCTTTTTGCTAGAATCAAAGAGCATCTTTCTTATGGAATGATTATGGTCAAGTTGTCAACCTAGGTCAACAAGTCAAATAAAGTTAAATGGTCAACAACCCTAACCATGCACAATTATAATTAACTAATATTAATAAATCATAATTCACACAAAACATTAGGGTTAAGAAAATGATAATGGTCATCAACCCTAATCGAAGTCCTCTGCCTTTGTCTCAGTTAACTGTGCATACACACCCGTATCCGTGTTCCGAGGAATACAAATACAATGAGATAAAACCAATCCTAAATCATATACTAGGATCCAGCTTAAACCAAAGCCCGCTAGTATAATCTGTCCGGACACAAAACGTGAACAAGTGCGCGGATGTGAACGAACCCTGTCGCAAAACCATGCGACCTCTACTCATTTTGCCTAAAGGCGAATGACCCTCTGTGTGGGACTCTAAAGACTCGACACTACGCTGGCAGTGGGTTTAACCACAGACCGCAAGCGGCACTAGCTGTACGTAACGGTCCCCAGGTAGATGCCGATAAGAAGACTGACGAGGTAAACCCATCTGAACTCCTACTGAGCCTGAATGTGATAGTCTCCGTACAGTCCGGTCTGTTCGTCTAATAACATCGCATGGCGGGCCTAGGGGGTGGTAAACGTCAGTCCCCTAATAGCGGTACAAGTCATATCGGAGTGTAGCCCAGAACACCCTGAGATAACACTGGAAACCTACCAGTATACCTCGCTTGCCCTGGTCAGGGACTACTTGTGTAATGGCTTTCCTGGACACAGCGCGATGTCAACCCCCAATACGGGGAGAGACGAATCCTATCTAACCGACACTGCCTCCAAGTGCTTCGGGACTGCACCCAAAAACTACCTGTTTGCACGACTCCTTTGAGCAGTGGTAGGGTAGCAATCAAAGTACAGTGGGAACACACTCGAGGCGAAGTGACAGTGTCAAGTCAACGGACTAAGCTGTACTCATGTCACCTGGGAACTGATAACTGACGATAGGTATAATACCAACCAACAGTTCCCGACGAGTCCTGTCCAGTGTACTCGTAACCTAACGAGCACCCGCATACTATCCTAAGTACGGCGTACTGACGGCTGTGGGACAGGCCGTCTCCCAAGCTGGGATGAGAAGCGCATACGCTAGTATACTCCGGAGTATCGATGCCCTGTCTCGATAATCCCACGACTAGGGACGTGTATATATAAGGATGTGCTTATAGATTACCCAGCCCCCACGAGTGTGACTGCCATCACAACGCTGGTAATCAAGCAAAGATCCTAAGGGCTCTACTAATGCGTATAGGTGATACAATAAAGAAACACATGTACAGATTAAAGCAGAGACAAACCAAGTAGCATACTACCATTTCGAGCAAGATTGTCTATACAACAGTGAATATCCCAAGCTTCCATTAAGTAATATACATACTAGTATGATACAGTAATGGCCTCTAGGGCATATACACTAACATGGTTGTCGGGACCCGTCACCTCTCTGAAAATGTTGAAGGATTACAACGACATGTATCAGAGGAGTAAAGAGATGTACCCTTGAACCAATATTGATTGGGGGATCTGTAGTCCAATTAGGACTAAGATCTGAGATTTATGAGCATATGGGCTCAATTAATCTGATGAGGGGTTTATAGCCAACTTGGGCTCAGCCCACTCAGTTAAAATGTAAAACATTTGACAATGCTGGGCATTGATTTTAATTCTGACAATATTTTTGTCTTTTATTGAATGCTGAGCATTCATCATAGCTCTGGGCTTTATAAAACAATTTATGTTCTCTTAGCGCACACGTGAGGAGCACGTGGCGTGCTTGGCGTTTTGCGCCAGTCAAAGAGCGCAGAGCACTTCTGCTGGGTAGCGCACACGTGAGGAGCACGTGGCGCACTTGGCGCTAAGCTCCAGTCCATGAGCGCAAAGCGCTGTTTGTTCAGTGGTGCACACGTGAGGAGCACGTGGTGCGCTTGGCGCTGAGCGCTAGCCCAAGAGCGCAAAGCGCTATCTGTTAAGTAGTGCACATGTGAGGAGCACGTGGTGCGCTTGGTGCTGAGCGCCAGTCCAAGAGCGCAAAGTGCTAGTTTATGAGCGCAAAGCGCTATTTGATCAGTTTTATGATCTGAGAAATAAATTCTCATTTATAAGAGACTTTGTCTCAAGATTCTAAGAACAAAAGTTCTTATTTTATAGGAGATGTTTCAATCTCTTATTTTGATGAAATGCTTTACCTTTATAGATCTGTGATACTATGAGAATTGACTTATTCTCCCCCCTTTATTTTATAATGAGATGTCCATGATCTCCTTGTATAAAAGACCTTAGTCTTATAGATCTATGATCTATGAGAAGAATTATGTTCTTCTTCTCATTTTATGATGAGATCCTTTGATCTCTTTGTGAAAGACCTTGGTCTTATAGATCTATATCTTAAAGACAAAAGTGAATTCTTCTTCTTTTTTATATGAGACGATTTCGTCTTTCTGTTCTTTTTACCTTGAAGAAAAGTTCTTCTTCTACCGAGAGCTTGGTTCTTCTTTCTGAGATTTCTCAAAATTTATGGGGTGGGGAGGGGTTCCTCTGTATGAGACTTGAAGTCTTGGGGCCTTTATATAGGGCAAGCTGATTTGTTCAATCGGTTAAAGAGATCTTTTCTCCAATTGATTTGGGGATTTCCCCACCGTTGGATCTTTGATCCAAGGGCTTCTGATTTATAGAAGGCAATTTTCTTGTTTTTAACAAGTTTGGGAAATCTTTTCCATATAGAATTTATTTTGTATTTCGGTGATTTTTAATCTCCTTTGGATCATTGATCCAACGGTGCTCTGATTTACAGAGCACAATTTTCTTATTTGGAAAGATTTTAAGGAATCTTTCCTTAACAGAATTTTATTCTGGTTAATTGATGATT
This sequence comes from Agapanthus africanus, assembly GCA_030015575.1. Taxonomy (NCBI): domain Eukaryota; kingdom Viridiplantae; phylum Streptophyta; class Magnoliopsida; order Asparagales; family Amaryllidaceae; genus Agapanthus; species Agapanthus africanus. The sequence continues at coordinate 422,242,282 of CM057351.1, forward strand.
TTTCATCTTTATTGGATCTTTGATCTGACGGTGGGGAGCTTTTAGTTCCAGCGCTAGCGCACCCGGGCTTTGCACGTGGTGCGCTGCTTAGAGTGCAGCGCACTTAGCGCTAGAGCAGATGTGCTTTGCACGTGGTGCGCTGCTTAAAGTGCAGCGCTTTTAGCGCTAGCGCACACATGCTTTGCACGTGGTGCGCTGCATTGAGTGTAACGCACTTAGCGCTAGAGCACACGTGCTTTGCACGTGGTGTGCTACTTGGGGTGCAGCGCACTTGGCGCTGCTATGAAGCGTTGCTTCATTTCAAAATTTGAATTTTGAACAGAGCTTTGCTCTGATTGAGGGAAACAAATGCCCCCCCACCGTTGCGCTCACGTGGCCTACATGTGAGTGCAGCGGTGGAAGCATCTGCGCCCTTGGATCAACTCAGAAGTTGAAACGGCATCTCAGTGCCTATAAATAGGACCTTTGGCCCTTGAGATGATTTCTGTTCATCTCCTTCCTTGTTTTTTCCTGAGAATTAATTCTCTTTTAGAGCATAGCTCTCTGTTTTAAGAACTTTCTTAAGGACAGAACTCTGTCAAAATTTAGGTAAAGATTAAATCTTTTAAAGGATCTTTTAATAATTTATGGTTTTACCCATTAACAGAGCTTTGCTCTTCATAGATCTTCGATCTAAAGAAAACCTTCTTTAGGGTTTCATTAACAGAGCTTTGCTTTCTTAAAATCATAGATCTAAAGAGATCTTTCTTGGGGTTTCTTAACCCATTAACAGAGTTTTGCTCTTTTCAAATCATGTAGATTTATTAATCTCTTATGAAGAACTCTTAAGAGTTTGTTCATGGATCTTGAAGATCTCAGAATTTTAATTCATCAAGAATTTTACTTCAATTTTTCTGATGGGTTATTCCATAATTTTTACAGAGCAAGGCTCTTAGAATTCTCGGGGAATTTTCTATTCCCCTCATAATTGATTTTGACAGGTGTCATTCCCGTCTGCAGAGTATTGCTCTCGAGGAGTTTAACTCCTAAACCCGAGGAGTCTCTCATTAAATGAGAATCTTTCTTTAGGATTTCTCTTTTATTTACATAAATTTAAATTTGTTAAGTGTCATAACCAGAACTTGTTTTCCCGATGGGGATATCAAGAGTTGTTCAAATCCCTGTGTCTGTTTTTAATAAGGATTTTCTTGATAAGTCTGTCCACTAACTCCTGCCGATTTTCTTTTTCAGATGTTATGGACTCTCATATGTATGATCTCGACGAAATTATTTCTTACGGAGACATTCGCGCAGTCGGCCGTTCTTAAAACCAGGAAGTCACAAACGCCCAATGTGCTGAAATTATGGGTCGCTTCGATGCACATAATAGTCGACTGTTTCCTCGCCGTTCTTCTCTCTTGAAGCTTATTGTGGGAGTGATCTGGGGAGCACTTCCTCTATTTTATGCCGGCATGCCGCTTAAGGTATTGGATGACACCGAAGATAAGGTGCACTCGGTGTATCTGATGGGCTTAATCTCAAAGAAAAGGCGAGACAACCTTATTGATATCCTGCATCAAGCTTTTCAGCAGGCGGCGATACTCGCTGCCTATCAAAGGGTGGAGGACATCAGTGGGGATCCTAACGCTTGTGATCGTGAAAGGATGCACACGAAGATGGTCCGAGAGGCCTGAAATTTGTTGGATGGTCTCACTTTTGAATTTCTCAATCCATGTCCTGGTTTTGATGTCTTGCCTTTGTAAACATTTTAATGACGTTTTTGTCTACTGTTTTCATCAATGTAGAAATTTTCTAAAGTATGAATAGCAAGCTTTTCCATTTCCATGTGTTTATTTTATGCATTAAACCTTTTCGCACATGCACGAATGAGTATGCTTTGAACACTTAACTGAATGCGAATCAAATGTTCTCCTTACTGTCGCTTTCTTCTCTTTGCTGTGTCGTTGCCATGTGATTTTAGCAAGTGTGGCCTGTAGATAGTAAGTGACGGATCATCTTAGACTCTTTGCAGGGTAACAATGGCTTAGGAAACAGGTTCAGGTCTGCCACCTAAAACTTTTCAACTTTATGAGCCGTGAGGGTCTCATAAAGATTTTTCTCCCTACGAGTCGAGAGGATCTCGCAGGTGTATTTTCTCCTTAGGAATCGTGAGGATTCCTAAGTGTGTTTCTCTTGAGAGTCGTAAGGATCTCACAAGAGAATTTTCTCCTTACAAGTCGAGAGGACCCGTAAGTGATTGTTTCCTTTCTTGTCGATGTTTGACTTGTGAGAGTGTGGCATGCAGAAAATCTACCTTGACCTCTCTGCGGGGCACTGATGGCTTGGGAGACAGGTTTAGGATCTGCCACCTAAGAATTTTCAACTTTATGAGCCGTGAGGGTCTCATAAAGACTTTTCTCCCTACGAGTCGAGAGGATCTCGTAGGTGTATTTTCTTCTTAGGAATCATGAGGATTCCTAAGTGTGTTTTCTCTTGAGAGTCGTAAGGATCTCCTGAGATAATTTTCATCCTTACAAGTCGAGAGGACTTGTAAGTGTTTGCTTCCTTTTTTGTCGATGTTTGACTTAGGAGAGTGTGGCCTGCAGAAAATCTACCTTGACCTCTCTGCGAGGCAATAATGGCTTGGGAGACAGGGTTAGGATCTGCCACATAAGACTTTTCAATTTTATGAGCCGTGAGGGTCTCATAAAGACTTTTCTCCCTACGAGTCGAGAGGATCTCGCAAGTGTGGTTTCTCCTTAGGAATCGTGAGGATTCCTAAGTGCGTTCTCTTTTGAGAGTCGTAAGGATCTCACAAGAGAATTTTCTCCTTACAAGTCGAGAGGACTCGTAAGTGATTGATGAGTTGACCTGCTCCTGAGTCAAAGCGTTGCTTCGACGGGGAGTTAAAGAATTTACTCTGGCTATTTCCCACAGAGTCAGGATTGACTTTGGCCGTGTTCCACGGGACCGGGAGGGGTTGACTTTATCCTCATTTCATAGAGTCAGGGGTTGACTTTATCCTCATTTCACGGAGTTAGGTGTTGCCTTTATCCGCATTTCATGGAGTCAGGGGTTGCCTTATCCGCATTTCACGGAGTCAGGGGTTGACTTTATCCGCGTTTCACGGAGGTAGGAGTTGACCTTATCCGCATTTCATGGGGTCAAGGGTTGACTTTATCCGCATTTCACGGAGTCAGGAGTTGACTTTATCCGCATTTCATGGAGTCGGGAGTTGACTTTATCCGTATTTCACGGAGTCAGGAGGTTGCTCTGGACGTTTCCCACGGGGTCAGGATTGACATTAGCCGTATTCTACGGGACCAGGATTTGCTCTGGGCATTTCGCACGGGGTCAGGATTGACATTAGCCGTGTTCTTCGGGACCAGGATTTGCTCTGGGCGTTTCCCACGGGGTCAGGATTGACATTAGCCGTGTTCTACGGGACCAGGAGGTGCTCTGGGCATTTCCTACGTGGTCAGGATTGACATTAGCCGTGTTCTACCGGACCAGGATTGCTCTGGGCGTTTCCCACAGGGTCAGGATTGACATTAGCCGTGTTCTATCGGACCAGGATTTGCTCTGGGCATTTCCCATGGGGTCAGGATTGACATTAGCCGTGTTCCATGGGACCAGGAGGGGTTGACTCTCGGTTGTCTGTGCACCGCCGAGTCATGGAACTGGAAACTTTGCCGCTGCTCCGATTTGCTGATGTTGCGTCTGTTGTAATGAGATGAATGTTCAGATGATCTCCAGGCTGTCTGTGAACCGTCGAGATTTGGCTTCTTTTTCTGATGGAACCCAGTGGGAAGGTATGGTTCCCTCTTTGTTTGTGCCCCTGGATTGTATACAGGGATCGATGTGATCTCACCTGTAGGGCAGAAAGTTTCATTTCATTTCATTTTTTTATTTCTTTTCGCGATGCTCTATCATTTCAGCTTTTAATATTGCAAAAATCGCGATTGCCCAATCATTTCGGCTATTTTTCGCGGTGCCCAATCATTTCGGCTATTTTTTTGTTTTTACTCGCTGCTTTTTATTGCGAGTTGCCCAATCATTTCGGCTATTTTTGTATGCATATATTTTTACTTGCTGATTTTGTTGCAAGTTGCCCCATCATTTCGGCTATTTCATATGCATTTGTAGTTCGCTGACTTTTCGCTGCGAGTTTGGGATTTGATACCGATTTAGGCATCGGCATCGCTACAACTGGGATATTGCCAGGAGCGAATCATCATTTGCCTCTGTCGATGTCGAACAATGGTGGCTTAGCAAACAGGGTTAAGATCCTGTTGACTAAGGTTTTTTGACTTCATGAGCCGTAAGGGTGTCATAAAGGTATTTCTCCCTACGAGTCGTGAGGATCTTGTAAGTACGTTTTCTCCTTAAGAATCGTAAGGATTCCCAAGTGTATGGTCTCTTATAAGTCGTAAGGATCTTATAAGAGTATTTTCTCCTTATAAGTCGAGGAGACTTACAAGGGCTGTTCACCGTGCGAACATATCCCTAATCACTGGTGGGACTTTGTTAGGGAAATGTTTATTTGTGTCCGTGGATCCTATACAAGGGTCGATATTGAGACGCTTATAGGGAAACATTGGATATTGTGATGGCTTAAGAACAGGTTCAGATCCCTGTAGCTTAAGGCTTTTGAACCCTATGAGCCGTGAGGGTCTCAAAGGGGAATTCTCCTTACGAGTCGTGAGGATCTCATAAGTGTAACTTCTCCTTTGGAATCGTGGGGATCCCCAAGTGTGTTGCTCCCTTGTGAGTCGTAAGGATCTCACGCAGGTATTTTCTCTTCACAAGGTCAAGAGGACCTTGCAAGTGTCTTTTAACGAGATTGCGCCCTTTCGGGTTTTCACAAAACTTGCCTGTAGTCCTGCTGTTTTTACTCACGGTGCCTTTTCGGGTTTTCATCCATTCCCATTTCGCTTATGGATGTACCCACCTTTTTTTTGTCAGCCTTGGGATGCTGCAGTTCGTAGTAGTTTATAGACGTCTTGGTCGACAGCCAGTTTTAGGACATAGTGGTCCATTGTTAGTTTAAGGACGTTTCGGTCCGTTTGCCGGATACTACTTATAGAGTTTGGGCTTAGGAAGATAGCGAGCGGACATAGGCGTCGTCATCTATCGTTGACCTAGGCCGTGACTCGTCAGGCGTAGTATTTTTTCAGGAAGCGACCGTTTATTGGCCTGAAAGGTCTTTCACCATGCATGTCCATGAGTAGATAGGCTCCACCCTGGTAAACTTTGTCTATGATGTACGGGCCTTCATAGTTTGGCGCGAATTTCTCCCATTTGGCATGATTGGGGATCATAGGTCTTTTGACTACTAGCACGAGTTCGCCTTGGCGGAATGTTCTTGGCCTAGTCAATCTTTCGTATGAGCGCGTCATCTTTGCTTTATAAGCCTCCAGGTTTTGTTGCGCCATGAGCCGGGTCTCGTCAAGGGCATCGAGCTCCTCAAGCCGAAGATGAGTATTGTCTTTATCTGTTAGCTCGTAATGAACCGCCACTCGTAGGGAGGGTAACTCTATCTCCAAGGGGAGTACCGCTTCAGTGCCGAACACTAATGCATACGACGTTGTGTTTGTGGCCGTTTTGAATGTAGTTCGATACACCCAGAGAGCTTCATGCAGTCTCTCGTGCCAGTCCTTTTTATTTTTGGACACCGTCTTTTTCACGATCTTCATCAAGGTCTTGTTGAAAGCCTCAGCTAGACCGTTAGCTCGGGCATTGTAGACCGAAGAGTATCTCCAGTCTATATTATGCTGTTGCGCGAAGCGGCTGATCTTTTGGCTTCTGTAGGCCGGCCCGTTATCGGAGATAATCCGTCGCGGAGTGCCGAACCGATAAATGACGTGTGTCCTGAAGAAATGGAGGTTATTCTCCGTCTTCACTTCTCTTAGCGGTACGGCTTCTGCCCATTTGGAGAAGTAATCAGTTGTCGCCAAAATGATCGATGTCCTCTGGATGATGCCGGTTCAATGGGCCCGATTATGTCGGTTCCCCACATTTCGAACGGCCAGCTAGCTACCGTTGGGTGTAGCGGATTTGGATGCTGATGGATAAAGTCTCCATGAATCTGGCACGAGTGGCACTGCTTCGCGTATTCGAGACAGTCTTGGATTATTTTGGGCCAATAATAGCCCATCCTTTTGATCTTCAGCTTCATCTTCGGCCCGGCTTAGTGAGAACCCTAGAGTCCGTGTGAGTTTCTTGGACGACTCTCTTTACCTCTTTAGGTCCTAGGCATCTTAGCCATAGAGAATCAAATGATCTCTTATACAGAGTATCATTGACAAAGGCGAAGGATAAAGCTCGTTTCATGAGCTGATGTCTTGAAGACGCGTCTTCAGGTGTTCGACGAGATTTGAAGTAGTCTATAAAGACTTCTCTCCAATCCTTAGCCTTTTCATGGTCTTTTATTTGTAGGGCCATTTGCTCGGTCGCTCTTTTTTCTTCGGACGACTCTGGAGATATTTCTGCCGGTGCAAGAACCCGGCGGCTTTGCACAACGATCCTTACGTCATCGAGATTCTTGTCGGCCAGTTCTTTAGCGAGCTTGGCTAATGCATCCGCCTTGCTATTTTCCGCGCGCGGTATACTTTCTAGGGCGTAGGTGGTAATTTGAGCCAGCAATTATTGTACCCTTTCGCCGTACTTTACCAACTCTGGTTTGCACGTCTGATAATCACCATTTACTTGACCAACGACAAGCTGGGAGTCTCCGTATATAAGGAGGTTCTCGATTCCCATGTCGACAGCGATCTCAAGACCTGCTATCAAAGCTTCATATTCAGCTTCATTGTTCGTCCTCGGCTCTGTCAAGGAAAAGGAAAAGCGCATTATCCCTCCTTGTGGAGTCATGAAGATGAGGCCCACCCCATATTTGATTATAGGGGAGTTGTGCTTTTGCCTCTTCATAGAAGATGCTCCATCGAAGTAGAGTTACCACCGGGTATCATTCTCTCTTTTCTCCCCGTCGATCGTGTCAAATGCGTGCTCGTCGGGCAATTCGCAGTTCAAAAGAGAATCGACAGGTATTGGATGCTCAGTGAGGAGGTCGGCGATAGCCTGGCCTTTCACCGCCTTGAGGGGACGATATGTCACCGAGAATTCCATTAAGAGTAGGGCCCATTTAGCGAGCCGTCCCGTTAATATGGCCTTTGACATCAAATATTTGAGAGGATCCACCTTTGATATGAGATGGACCTCATGTGCCAACGCATAGTATCTGAGCTTCGTTATCGCGAAGATCAATGCTAGGCAGTGTTTTTCAATGGGGGAGTAGTTGTTTTCTGCCCCTATGAGAACTCGACTCAAATAGTAGAGGGCTCTCTCCTTCCCTTGGTCGTTCTCTTGTACCCACAACGCGTCTAAAGAACCTTCGAGGGCTGTTATGTACAGAATGAGAGGCTTTCCCTTGACCGGGACGGCCAGTACTGGCGGATTCTGCAGGTATTGCTTGATTTCATCCAGTGCGCTTTGGAATTTGTGATCCCAGATGAACGGGGTTCCCTTCTTCATTAAGTGACTGTAGGGACGGCATTTTCCGGAGAGGTTGGCTATGAACCGTCGGATATATGCGAGCTTTGCTTGGAGAGATCGCAGTTGCTTGAGAGTCCTTGGCGGAGGCATTTCCATGACCGCCTTGATTTTTGATGGGTCTATCTCGATGCCTCGATGTCGTACGATGAACCCTAGGAATTTGCCCGAGGAAACTCCGAATGCGCATTTGAGAGGGTTCGTCTTCAAGTTGTATTTCCGAAGGCGCTGAAACACGATCTTCAGATGCTCCCAATGCTCCTCATGCGATTTGCTTTTCACTAAAAGGTCGCCGATATAGCATTATACGATTTCATGTATGAGGTCATCGAAAATCTTCGTCATGGCCCTCTAATAGGTGGCGCCGGCGTTTTTCAGACCGAAGGGCATCACTTTGTAGCAGAATATGCCCAAAGGAGTCCGGAAAGCGGTATGCTTCTGGTCTTCGGGGTGCATCTTTATCTGATTGTACCCTGATGATCTGTCCATGAAGGAGAAGATTTCGTGAGTGGACGTGTTATCTATCATTAGCTCGGTGACCGGTACTGGAAAGTCGTCTTTCGGGCAAGCTTTATTGAGGTCCCGAAAGTCCACGCATATGCGCACCGTCCCATTTTTATTCATCACTGGGACAATGTTGGCAATCCAATCAGGGTACTGAACCTCTTGGATAAAGCCGGAGTCGATTAGCTTCTTGACCTCGGCGTTGATGCTCATCTCAAGCTTGAGCCGCATCCTTCTCGGCGCTTGTTTGACTGGCTTGATGTCCAGAGATATCGCCAATCTGTGCACGGCTATTTCTGGATCTAGTCCCGGCATCTCGGAATAGTTCCATGCGAAGCAATCTTTATATTGTATGAGCACGTCTTTTAGTGTAGCCACCTTTTCTTCAGACAACAGCTCACTGACGAACGTCGGCTGTGTGTCACTTGCTTTCCTAAGTCGATTTTCTTAAGGTTATCTGCAGTAGTATGTATCCCATCTTCTAGCTCTTTTGGTACCGGTGGAAACTCGGAGATCACCTTGTCGTCATTGTTTTCGAAGCACGAGGGGAGATCAGCCATATCTTCGCATACTCCTTCTCCTGACATCGTTATCACGTGACAGGTGCGAGATCGCTTCCAAGACCGATGTTGATCCAGCTCTACTCTCGCTTCATATGTGGCTTTCGGTTCATTCTTTTGTGGCAGGGTTACCCTCCAACTGCTGGATAGAGCGAACCTGCCTTTCTGATACTGGTCTTCTACCCAATCTTTGAATGTGAAGCAGTCTTCGAGAAGATGTCCTATCGCTCGGTGATAGGAGCAATAGTCCGTGTGAGAAACCTCGCCTGCTTGCTCGGGATGCTTGGACTCCGGGAGGGTAATCATCTGATATCTTATGACAAGATCGAGTATCTTCCTTGTCTTGTCTTAGGAAAAGGAATACGCTCGACCCATCTTCTTTATAAGAGACGAATCTTGATTGCTCAATTCTCGATCGCGTGTCTTCTTGGACCTGCTTTGTCGCTGTCGAACGCTTTTTCCGTTCTTGGGTTTATTTCTGCCTCTGCGTTGGGTCTTTTGTATGACGGGCTGGCGACGAAGGGCATTGTCACTTTCTGTAGCCTGCTGAACGAGGCGCTGTGTTCTGGCTTTCTCGTATATGGCCATTTCGCGATTATGGTCGTCTCAAACTTTTTGACCCGCTTCCCTTATAAGCTTGTCCATTTTTTCTTCGAACGACGGACTTGGAATTTTCACGGCGGGAGTTCGTTTTGGTTCAGGGTTAGCATCTTCCCACAGAGCATCTCCTTCTTCATCGAAGTCTTGTATTACGTAGCAGCCGTGGAATCGCTCCCGTTTCTTGGATTGAACATATCCAAGCCCGATCGTTTCCATTCTCCCGTTGGGCAGTTTTCGCTGAGTTCCGGAGACATTCCAGATCCTGTTGTAGAACTGAGCTTGTCAAGCAGTCTGTTTTAAGGGCACGCCTTGGCGCCTCAACAGCCTTTTTAATCCTTCTGTGTAGTATCTGGGCAGACGGATGGGCTGGAGTCTGTCAAGCGTAGAATCGGCACCATGCCAAATTTCTTTCTCCGCTTTAGTTTCTGCGGATCGATAAAAGAGGATCGCCTTTTCATCTTTTCGCCTGGGAAGGACATAGAATGTCTGTAGTTCCTGCACACTATAGGTATCAAGTGCGTCGAGTTCTTTGTAATGCTCTTGCGGAACCATGGCGATTTGCAAACTTCGATCATCATCAGCGAAGGCTTGTATTGATGGCCGAACAGAAAATACGGTATCGACCTCATCTTCCGAGTCGCTGCCGAAGATCAACATAGGGGTGGACAGTCTCGTCTTGTTGTATTGGGGAGGCCCTGAATAGACTATCTCTTCTTCCTCCTCGGTGTCACTCCCGAAGACCGGAATGGTGGTGATAGCTTTTTGCTTCGGTTTGCGACATCTTTCCGCGTCTTCGAAATATGGCAAGAAGTATTTTGCGTCTTCGTACTTTCTGACTTCATTCACGGAGAATGGGTTCAATTCCCCTGTCACGGTATATTCGAGACCATCCTTGAAATACTTCATACACTGATGTTGTGTAGAAGGGATGGTGTTATACTCGTGTAACCAAGGCCTGCCAAGCAAAGCATTGTAGAATGTCTTGGAGTCAATGACGTGAAATTTAATGTCCGTGACGAGCAGCCTAAAGCGTAACGTCAGTATCACAGACCCGAGCGTCCTTGATGACTGGGAGTCAAACCCGAAGATAGTGATCTTATCCCGAGCGAGGTGTTGAACGCTCATGCAGATTTACTTCAACACTCTTACATTGAGGAGATTGACGGAGGACCCATTGTCAACCAGGATCTTGCCTATCTTAATATCATGACAATATCCAGAGACATAAATGGGACGTTTACGCTCGCACGTCCCGAGGAAGAGATCTTCGTTGCTGAAGGTGATGTCGGCTGTGTGCACTTCTTCCAACTTGTCCTTCACCGCGAGGAAAGCTTGGAATTGTTCGGGCTCTTGTAGCGTCTTGATCAGCGAATCTCTCGCTTCTTTGGATAGCAGAAGGGCGTCGAGGATGCTTAGCTTTGAGGGTATCTTCCTCAGGTGTGCCAGAACTTTGTAATCCACCTTGTTTTCCTTGGGCGGATCCTTGGCTGCCAGCTCTTCGACGACTCGATCATCGAGGGCGATATCCTCAGGGATCTTTTCTTTCCCCTTATCCTTTTTATTCGATCCCTTATTTGCAGGTCCGAGATTCTTTTCAGGTAGCGTGCGACTGTGCAGCTGAATGATCTCACAGCTCTTCGGTTCTTCCTCTTTTCCTGAGGTGGATTCTTTGAAGAGATGGCCAAGAACCATTTCTTCTTCAGAATCACTCCCGAAGGTGAGAACTTGCGATCCCCTGCTATCAACCATGTGACGGTTGCCGGCAGCTCTTCCACATTCGTCTGTCGCATTTTTCCGCTGTCAACGAGCTTCACGCTTCATCCTCTTGAAGTGCTTCCTATGAGCGACATATCCTTTCCACCAATTTTTAAAGGCGTTGCATTCTTTAAGAGGGTGCGCAATCCTTCGATGATATAAACAGTAATTAGGATGCACATGCTCTTCATTAAAGTGTATTTCATCAGAAGTGTTTCCTTCGGAGGGTGGCAGCTTCATTCCCATCGATATGGCTTTGGCGAACCTTTTCTTCGTTTTAAGCCCGCTCTTGTCTGTCTCGGGCATGTCTCGGTCTGGTCAGGGTGGTTTAACCTTTTCGTCCAGTCGCCGACATTTGGCTTTTTCAAATATGTCCATTTCGCGCTCTCGATCAGGCTTGCTTTTCAGAAGAGCTTCATTCAGGAATGCGTCAATCATCTCGTCTGACGGTCCTAGGAGCTCTGAATCGGGATCTGCCCCCAGTTTCTTTGCTTCAGGAGCTTCTTCACCGTCTATCGACGACTGAGAGATCACATGGCAGCTTGCCATATAATCCTCAAGTTCATTTGACGAGTCTTCTCCATTGTCATCATCTCCGTCCTCAAGGACGTGACTGAGAAACTCTTGAAGTGTGACCGGGGTTCGCGCCTTCTGGTTATATTCTTCCAGCGCGTCGATATATTTTTGCAGGTCCGTGCGCTTGTCCACATGCTTCACGGGCTCTCTGGTCTTCTTCTTCTTCTTTAAAGACTTTGACGGCTGAGCCTGAGCGTTTTGACTATCGCTACCAATTTTTGGCGTCGGGCGAGGCTTCAGCATTCCCTCAATGATCTCGGGTTCTAGATGATTTTTCCACCTGATCGCTGGGCATGCTTGGAGATCCTTCAACATTCTTTTCATTTTGGCTGAAAGAGCGACCTCCCATGGAGCTTCTTCGACAAAAGAGCATGATGCCCCCGGTGTGTCCGCCTTTTTAAGAGCGTGCGGCTGGGGCGGGTTTACTTTTCAATTCTCGAATAGTGTGAATTTGCCATGTTGGTGTTGGTTCTCAATCCACCCTTTGAAGACGAAGCAATCTTCGATTGGATGGCCTATCGCTTGGTGATATGGGCAATAATTGGAATTATTAGCCTCACCGGGTTGCAATGGGCGTTTTGGATCCGGCAAGTTGATGAGCCTGTTGCGCACCGCCAGCTCGAACAATCTCCTCGTTTTATCCCGGGGAAACAAATAAGGACGCTTCATTTTCTCATTAAAGAATCGCCGTCTCTCGTCTAGGCGATCAGCTAGTTTTGGGCCACTGGGCTGCTGTTGAGTATCGGCGACGAAGGTCGCTTTCCTTTTCCCTTTTTCATTTCGAGATTCCAATTTTGAAGAAGATGGTCTGTGACCCATCTGGTCCATTTGGGCCAGTTTGTCAATAAAGGCCTGGAAAGTTGTTGGCTTGAAGAACATCATGAATTGTGAAATGGTCGCTTGAAGGTCAAGGGTCCCTACGAACATGCCTACCGCAGGCTCCTCCTCGATGCGCTGCTCGCACTTCGACCATAAATTCCGCTACTGTATCGCGTGCTGAACCCATGTTTCTCCAGGCTTCACCCCTGATTGGGGTGCGTTCGCTAGCGCTTGCGAAACGCTGGGTGAATAGCAACTCCATCTCTGCAAATGTCTTGACAGAGTCATTTGGGAGTTCGGAATACCACTCGAATGCTGTCTCCGACAAGCTGCCAATGAATTGGCGAAGCAGTAGCTTATCGTCACCTCCGGTGTTGCCGTACAAGGCTCTGAATTGAGCAACGTGCTGATGCGGATTTCCCGACCCCTTATATACGTGGAATTTGGGGATCGTGTATCCCGGCGGGTATTTTATTTGGTTATACCAACCCGGATAGGGTCGTCCAGTTTTAACAATTTGCCCAGCCGCTTCATTCTCTTGATGAACTCGTATCTGCTGAGCGATATAATCATCCAGGGAGGCTTTTGAAATGGTCTCCTCTTTGGCTGCTGAACAAGCTGGAAGAGGGTTTGATGTCTCCGCTCGGTCGTCTTCGATGATAATCGGAGTACCTTCAGCTGGAGGGTCCGGCTGGATCATCAAGCCCACCATATCTTGGAATAGAAGGGCCATTTGTTTTATATTGGTCTCTTGTTCCGCGGCCTCTTTATCCTCTTCTCAAGCATTCTCCGAAGGAATTTGGCATCAGTTTCCTGCTCGCGGCGCTGCTCCGAGGATGTATCTGGGCTTGCTTTCGGTCCCATAAGTGCGGCCATAGCTGTTAACATCTCTTGGAGCTTTTGTTGTTGTTGCTCCTGAGCCTTAGTCACTGATCGCATAAGTGGTCGATGACTTGTGTAGATACGGCTTTCCTCTTCTCCGGCCTCCTTCTTTTGTGGGCGGTCGAAGTTGAGGGGGCCGTTGCAGTGGGCACCCAAACAGATGACATCTTCTGTGGCTTGACAGGGCGGTCCTCTTCCTGCTGAACTTTCATCTTTTTCTGTCGGCGAGAATAATCTTGATCAATCACCGAGTCTTGGACTTGTTGCCAAACTTTATAAATTTTAGAGGACAGCCGCTGAGGGGGCTGCTCGGGCTTCGCCTTCGTGATCTTTTCAACAGGCGGAGGAGACTTTTTCAGCACGACAGTTGGCGAATTCCTGCGCACCCTGTTAAGTAGTTCAAAGCCGTTCCCAGTTGGAACAGCAGCATCAACTTCCACCATTGGAGCTGGCGGAGTCAGTCCAGAAGGGGAATTGTCCCCAGCCTTCCTTACTCGGCGCCAGTGGCGACGTCGAGCATGTCGTGCGGCCGGGATCACCTCCGCTGTTGGATCAGTTTTTCCATGCCCTCTGTTCTGATGAGAGTCTGCTGTTGGCGCCAGCCTATCTAAGACAGATGCATGCTGAGAGGGAATGGCCAATCTTGAAAATGCCGATTTTCATGCAGGGGAAACAACCTTGGTTACTTCACCCGGAGTGGGAGCTGAAAAGGCCAGTCATGTGAAGACCGACCCCTGAGCCGGAGAAGCCGCCTTGGTGACTTCAGGAGTAGGAATGGCTATCCGCTTTGGGATAACGCCTTCTGGTATTGCGGGCTTCTTCACGGGCCCGTTGGAGCTTTGGCCCAGTCTGCTGAAAACTGAGGCGCTTGGTTTGGGCGACCTGTAACAACTCCAATTTTTGTATACCAAAATTTGAATTAAATTTGAAGTATATTTGGAGTATTAATGTTGCTGATAACACTTTAAGTATCTATCTCTCTACAATAATTACAAGAAAGAGCTTGTAGCTCATTGGTAATACCTTGCACTGCTGAACCAAGCCACCAGAGTTCGAATCCCATGCCCCACATTATTTTTAGTTTATTTTTCTTTGAAATTCTTGGAAGTCCAAAAGTCCACAGGCCATAACTCCCAAACATTGAACTGAACCCAAAATTTGGAGTATGCTAAAACCCTAGTCAGGAGACCCCACACCCAACGCCGGCCGAACCCGGCCGGAATCGGCCAACTCGGCCGGCGGATCGGCCGAATCGGCCGGCGCCGCCGGCCGGAGTTGGGCCGATGGCCAGGGTCCCAACATGAAATGTGTGTCTTTTGGTCTTCTGTAACTCATGGTTAACTCCATTTTACTGTATCAGTTTCTGAATGTAAAATACAACCATTTTAATGCAAAATTTTAATGTTTTTCTTTAATTTTTACAAATTTTTTTAAATAAATAAAACCCTTCACCTATCTTACCCTAGCTACCCTATAAATAGACCCCTACCCCCTGCCTTCTCATTCCAAAACTATAGAAAAACTCTCTTGAAATTTCCACAAGAAGTGTGCTTTGAAATCGAGTTCCCGGCGAAGCCCTGACGGAATTCCGGCGACGTGCTTTGAAGCAACCGGCGACGAAACCACCCCTCGGTCTTTCTCTCTAGTTCTCTTTACTCTTTAGAAGAGTTTAAACCCGTAAGTCCCATCCCTCTCTCTTTTCTATTTCTTAAAAATACGAAATTACGAACCCCGACGGAAATCGGAACAAACCGATTTCCGATTCGGTTTTTTTACAAATTTTCACTTGTCACTTAATCCACAATACCTAAACATATCCATGATGACTATTAATCACATAGAAACCAATTTAAATAAAGTTTCTCACATGAAATGATAGCTTTCTTTTAAAACCGTATTCTTTTCATAAAAATACCATGAAGTTTATTTTTCTTGTTTTAATTAATTCCCTCATTCCTAAACATGTTCATCTTAATAAATAAACTTGTAGAAATCAATTTGAATGAGTTTTCACAAATGAAATGATAACGTTTTCAAATACCGTATTCTTGCGCTTAAATACCTTCAAGTCTAATATATCATATTTAACCTCTAAAACTTCATTAAACCTTAAAATAAGTCACGAGGTAATGACCCACCTCTACACACACACAATATAACCCTAATTGATAAACGTCAAAACATAGAATACGAAAATACAGGACTTTTCACTAAAATACCATACTCTTTATAAACTTTTCTAAAAGCTTTAAGTTGTACACAATTCTAAATAAAATCTTTTAAAATAAAAGCACGATATGTCATGGACATCGATCGTTTATCTAAACTGACTTTGTGGTGTCTAGGCAAGTGTGTCTAGGCTAGTGGTTTTTAATTAGGCCCACTACTGTGGTTCCTTCCCACTTACCTGGCACTTACCTGGCCGCAATTGGCGGTGAAGAGGCGATTTGAGGCTTCTAATGACTTGTCGTTTAGACCTTAGAAATAGGCTAGTTGGCTTAGGAAACCCTAGAAACTAAAATACGGAAATTTATACTTTCTTACAAATAAATACCTTATATTTATAAAACCGTTTTTCTAAATGAATAGTATTTTACAATCTTTGCAAAGCGCCGCTACAACCCACCTTTGGAAAACCCGTTAGGGATAGTACGGTTCATCGTGCACCCGCGGGCTAGTAGTGCGAGATTCAGACATCCGCAAGGAGCATTCGGTCTCGAAAGGTTTAAAATACGACATTTAAGAAAAATGAGATTTTTTGAAAATAAAATATTTATTTAAAATTATTCATGTGTTAATATATATATAATTATCATTTAAACACCTATTTTATCATAAGAGAAAGTTTACACTTCTTTTTCTAAAATTACAAGATTAAAAGTTACATTAAAATACCATGAATTTCAAATAAATCAATTAATACTTTTATTAGGATATATTCACTAGAATAACACAAATAAAATTCATACCTATTATAACTATAAAGACGAATAATAAATACTTGAGGTGTATTCTGAAAAATATATAATAGTACTTTTTACATAAAACCCCCTCAAGTTTTATAAATTTAAAATAAGGCCCCTGACAAATATAGAACTTCAAATTATCTTGCTTAGTCTGACTCGGATTAGAATCTGACTATTTCTGACTTGAATTTGATTCAAGTCAATCTATATTCTTTTATATTCTAACTCAATATGAATACATGAATCCTAGAATCCAGTTAACAATTTATATAACTTGACTGAGCCGAACCATGGATATATTCTTTTTACATGTTTCCCAGTATTCCATTTACATGACTTTACGGTTATAACCGTTTCCTGATATCATGGTTTCGGACAGTCGGTTAATCAATCTTACAATCAATACAATTTTACAAGATAATAATACTGTTAAAAACACTACGGGGTTTAAGGGGTAGATTGGTACGGAAGGTGTTAAAGGTGGCACGAGGTGGTCAGATTAATACACCTAACCTGAATCCCATCGCTGTTGTACCGTGGCATAACGGTTCCTTGTACTATACGTGCCTTAGTCTCTGGCAAGTGAGACTCCCCTCGTATACACTGGCATTCTTCTGTACCAAGCTACAAACAACAGCGTTACATAACATTACAACAATAGTTTACACTTTAAAAATGTATCTTCTTATTCTGTCTTCTCTACTTCCCTCTTACCTTTGGGACTTACCGAGCGATCTGTTCGCTGACGACATTCTGTTCTCTCTTCTTTGAATGTCGTCAGGTGACTTGGACCCGGCAGAAGTTGAGCCAACACAAGAAGACTTGGAGCAATTTGCCGAAGACCCAGCAGTATAATTTCATTGTACACTTTTCTTTTCAGTACGTTCCTTTTACTGTTATGCCCCTGTTTAGGCATCTTTATTTCAGTTGTATTTTCCTTTCCATGTATTGTACAAAGAATATTAATAAATAAAAGTTGCTGTTCTTTTTATACTCTTGTCTTTTGTGTATTTATTTTATATTGCTTAGCTACGCTTAGCGTATGTACTTCTGAGTACATACGTAGCGGATCTCGTCGCGTCCACTTCGCCGTACACTGGGAAGCGGGGCGTGACAGGTTTTGTTGGTGGCCCATGCAGGTCAGAGCTGAATGAATCCCTATCATGCAGTTCTGGTCTGCGTGAACAACCTAAGCAATATAACAAAAGAACCAACAACTAAAACATTCTTTACAATTATTCATGTTCTTTGAATCTTGCAAATCTCTATTCCTTGAAACTTATCATTTCATGTATTTGAATCTGTCCTAATCCAAATTTTTCTTCAGGGTTATGGATTCTCCGAACAACACCAGCACCAACGTCAACAACACCCCTCCAGCACTACCTCTTACACTAGTTGTTCCTGCACCACCCACTGAGCAAACGATGCTATTTGAGGCGATCCGCAGTCTTCTCGAGGGACAACAACAACTTTTGAATCGTCCTGAGACCGATGCACCGGGAGTAAAGCAATTCAGAGCTTTGCACCCAAAACAGTTCTCTGGTAAAGGAAGCCCTCTTGAAGCGGAAGAATGGGCACAAAGCATCGAAGACGATCTGGCAGCAGCTCAAGTGCCAGACAACGCTTGGGTCCGTGTAGCAAAACTACAGCTCACGGATAATGCTCGCAATTGGTGGAAGGCGGAAGAAACCCGTCTGGTACAGCCGATTGAGTGGAAGACATTTCGCGAGAAGTTCGACGCGAAATATTTCCCTGTGACTGCCAGGTTTGCAATGGAGCAGCAGTTTATTCATCTACAGCAAGGATCAATGTGGGACAAATCGGTAGATGAATACGACGCTGAATTCACTATGTTGAGCCGGTAAGATATGTCACAATAGTTCAATTTTTAGGTATCACATACTACACAGCTAACACAATCTTTAAACAGATTCGCGGCACACTTGATACCGACGGACGAAATCAGAGCCCGTTGCTTTCAGCAAGGTTTGGACATAGAGATTAAGGCTGGTCTAGCCACAGGAAAGTTTTTGACTCACGAGGAAGCCTTAGAAGCTGCCCGCAGTTATGAGGCAGTGATAAAAGAGAGGGGCAGACCTCAGTCTGCTAGAGTCAAACGCCCTGCCAACCAGATGGCAGGTGGAGCCACGTCCAGACCATCTTTCGTGCCAAGGCGACCCGTAGTACCAACTCATCGTCCTAGCCCAGCCTTTTGCACCTACTACAGGAGAACTGGACATATAATGAAGGACTGCCGTCGAGCCAACCGCCTTTGCTTAATCTGCGGTTCAGCTACTCACGGTATTGGGTCTTGTCCCCAAAGACAGAACCCAGTTGCTGCACCCAGGCCAGCAAACACCTATCCGCAGCGACCATCTCTTCAGTCACCTGCTCCCAGACTTGCACTGCCCGCACCACCCAGGGGACCACAAGCTGCACCACCTCCTCGACAGTTCCATCAAGCTCAAAGGAACGTTCCGAGGAATGCTCCTCAGGCCAGGAGGAATGTGCCAAAGCGCCAGGCTTTCATGATGTCTGTGGAAGAAGCTGAGGCCACTGGCCAAGTCATTACTGGTAAACTTCCTTCCCAAACTTATCTTTTAGTCATGTTTACCTACACACTTCCCTATACCTAAAACCTATTCCATATACCTTAGGTACAATCCTAGTAGCTTCACTACCTGCACTTGCACTGTTTGATACTGGAGCATCCCACTGCTTTATGTCGCAACGGTTTGTCCGAACCCATGCGATTCCAGTCTCACTGCTTGTATCCAGCTGGAACGTCAGTTCCGGAAATGGTGTTCTAAAGGCAACTATGGGATACAGCATGTGTCCAGTCGTCGTCTGCAGTTGAGAGTTTTATGCTGACTTCAAGGTACTGGACATACCAAACTTCGATGTGGTTCTAGGAATGGACTGGCTTGGAACCTTTTATGCTACCATCGACTGTCGTCAAAGGAGGGTAGTATTCGAGATTCCAGACCATCCGGCCTTCTATTTTAAAAGTGGAGACCGTACATTGGAGCCAAGTACTTACAAAGCAAAGCCAAGAGAAGCAGTAGTTGCAGCAGCTCAAGCAGAAGAAGAATCAAGACCGGAGGTAGTTCGAGAGTTTGATGATGTATTTCCTGACGATATATCAGGTTTGCCTCCCGATCGAGCTCTTGAATTCAGTATTGACTTAGTACCAGGAGCACAACCGGTGATCAAAGCACCGTATAGACTAAGTCCGGAAGGATTGAAGGAAGTCCGAACACAGTTGGACGAATTACTGGCAAAGGGATGGATCCGTCCCAGCACTTCAAGTTGGGGAGCACCTGTATTATTGGTTAAGAAGAAGGAAGGTTCATACAGAATGTGCATCGATTGTAGGGCCTTGAACGAAGTCATTATAAAGAACAAGTATCCACTCCCGTGCATCGACGATTTATTCGATCAGCTAAGTGGATCTTGTGTTTTCTCTAAATTGGATCTTCGTTCAGGTTATCATCAAGTGAAGGTCAAGGAAGCTGATATTCACAAAACAGCTTTCAGAACTCGCTATGGACATTACGAATTTCTAGTAATGCCATTTGGAGTGACCAATGCACCAGCAATCTTCATGAACCTAATGAACCAAGTTTTCCGGGAGTATTTAGACAGGTTCGTTGTCATCTTCATCGACGACATCCTGGTATATTCTAAGAATCGGAAAGAACATGCGGAGCATCTATGAATTGTCTTGGAAACTCTTCGGCAACATAAGCTTTATGCCAAGTACAGCAAATGCGAGTTTTGGCTAAATCAAGTTGGTTTTCTTAGACACATTGTATCAGGAGAAGGAATTTCTGTGGATCCAGCAAAAGTTTCAGCAGTCAGCGAATGGCCTACACCAAAGTCAGTGAAGGACATTCGAAGTTTCTTGGGTTTAGCTGGATATTACAGAAGGTTTATTGAAGGCTTTTCGAAGATAGCAACACCCCTGACCAAGCTCACACGAAAAGATGAAGAATTTGTGTGGTCAGAAGCATGCGAGCAAGCTTTCGTAGAACTCAAGTCAAGATTGACATCTGCACCTATTCTCGTCATACCGGATCAATCTGGAGGATTCGAAGTGCATTGTGATGCATCTGGTAAGGGATTAGGATGTGTTCTACATCAGCACGGTAAGGTTGTGGCTTATGCTTCAAGACAACTGAAGACTCATGAGCGCAATTATCTGACGCATGATTTGGAGTTGGCAGCCGTCATTTTGCTCTCAAAATTTGGCGCCACTACTTACTTGGTGAACGAGTGAACATCTACACAGATCATAAAAGCCTGAAGTATGTGTTTACTCAGAAAGAGTTGAATATGCGGCAGAGAAGATGGTTAGAACTCATGACGGACTTTGACATCAACTTGCAATATCATCCAGAAAAAGTGAACGTAGTACCTGATGCTCTTAGTCGCCAACCATTATCAATGAATCTCACTGCCCAGTGGAAGCTTCAGCAAGACTTACATCAGATGGAGATTGAACTAGTCATGCCAGGTGATGTTTCAAATTTGATGAATCTACAAGTTCAATCAACCATTGTCAATCAGATCAAGGCAGCTCAAGCCAGCGATGCTAAGTTGCAAAAGATCAGAGAACAAGTGGAGAATGGACTCAGAACAGATTTCATCATCCATGAAGACGGATTTTTGAGATACGGCAGCAGATTGTGTGTACCAAAGGGTCCTGTTCGGGAAAAGTTAATGAAAGAAGCTCACAGCTCTCCCTATTCAGTACATCCTGGAGGTACCAAAATGTACAAAGATCTACGTCAGAATTATTGGTGGCATGGAATGAAGCGTGAAGTAGCCAGAAGCGTCGCAAAATGTTTGGTGTGTCAGCAAGTAAAGACTGAACATCACAGGACTGCTGGACTACTTCAACCGTTACCAATTCCAGAATGGAAGTGGCAATACATCACGATGGACTTTGTAACTGCTCTTCCTCGCAGCACAAAGGGTAACGATGCGATATGGGTCATTGTGGACCGACTTACAAAGTCGGCTCACTTCATACCATTTCGAGTTGGCCAATCAACTGAGACACTGGCAAAGAAGTACATGGAGGTAATAATCTAATTTAGATTTAAAACTCTTCATAATGTACTATCTCTGATACCCATGAACTCATACAGGAAATTGTGAGACTTCATGGAGTACCGGTCTGCATTGTCTCCGATCGTGACACCAGGTTCCGATCGCAATTCTGGCAGAGTCTGCAAGCTAGCTTGGGAACAAGTCTGAACTTCAGCACGGCTTATCATCCACAAACAGATGGTCAGTCGGAACGAACTATTCAGATTTTGGAGGATATGCTCAGAGCATGTATGCTCGACTTCAAAGGATCGTGGGAAGATCACCTACATCTTGTGGAGTTTGCATACAACAATAGCTACCAAGCAAGCATAGGAATGACACCTTTTGCAGCATTGTATGGAAGGAAGTGTCGATCGCCATTAAGTTGGGACGACATCGGAGATAGAGAACTCCTTGGACCAGAGATGATAGCGGCGACCGTTGATGTGGTACGCACTATCAGGGAAAGAATGCGCATAGCCCAAGATAGACAGAAACACTGGGCTGATGCGAAGAGGCGACACTTGGAGTTCCAGCCAGGAGACCATGTATTCTTAAAGATATCTCCGAACCGCAGAGTGATCCGATTTGGAAGACGGGGAAAGTTGAGTCCGAGATACATTGGACCGTTTGACATACTCGAACGAGTCGGTGAAGTGGCGTGCCGTTTAGCACTTCCACCATCATTGGAAGGAGTGCATAACGTGTTCCACATATCCCAACTCAGAAGGTATGTGAGTGACCCCACCCATGTACTTGATCATTCCGAGCTCACTATACAGCCCGACTTGTCTTGTGAGCAACAACCTGTGGAGATCCTGGATAGGAAAGTGAAGATACTACAGAACAAGAAAGTTAACTTGGTCCGGGTAATGTGGAGAAAAGACACTCCAGGAGAATCCACGTGGTAAAGGGAAGATGAGATGCGTGCAAGATATCCGCACCTTTTTGTAAACTAGTCCTCAAATAAAAGTAGCAAATTTCGAGGACGAAATTTTTGTAAGGAGGGTAGATTGTAACAACTCCAATTTTTGTATACCAAAATTTGAATTAAATTTGAAGTATACTTGGAGTATTAATGTTGCTGATAACACTTTAAGTATCTATCTCTCTACAATAATTACAAGAAAGAGCTTGTAGCTCATTGGTAATACCTTGCACTGCTGAACCAAGCCACCAGAGTTCGAATCCCATGCCCCACATTATTTTTAGTTTATTTTTCTTTAAAATTCTTGGAAGTCCAAAAGTCCACAGGCCATAACTCCCAAACATTGAACTGAACCCAAAATTTGGAGTATGCCAAAACCCTAGTCAGGAGACCCCACACCCAACGCCGGCCGAACCCAGCCGGAATCGGCCAACTCGGCCGGTGGATCTGCCGAATCGGCCGGCGCCGCCGGCCGGAGTTGGGCCGATGGCCGGGGTCCCAACATGAAATGTGTGTCTTTTGGTCTTCTATAACTCATGGTTAACTCCATTTTACTGTATCAGTTTCTGAATGTTAAATACAACCATTTTAATGCAAAATTTTAATGTTTTTCTTTAATTTTTACAAATTTTTTTAAATAAATAAAACCCTTCACCTACCTTACCCTAGCTACCCTATAAATAGACCCCTACCCCCTGCCTTCTCATTCCAAAACTATAGAAAAACTCTCTTGAAATTTCCACAAGAAGTGTGCTTTGAAATCGAGTTCCCGGCGAAGCCCTGACGGAATTCCGGCGACGTGCTTTGAAGCAACCGGCGGCGAAACCACCCCTCGGTCTTTCTCCCTAGTTCTCTTTACTCTTTAGAAAAGTTTAAACCCGTAAGTCCCATCCCTCTCTCTTTTCTATTTCTTAAAAATACGAAATTACGAACCCCGACGGAAATCGGAACAAACCGATTTCCGATTCGGTTTTTCTACAAATTTTCACTTGTCACTTAATCCACAATACCTAAACATATCCATGATGACTATTAATCACATAGAAACCAATTTAAATAAAGTTTCTCACATGAAACGATAGCTTTCTTGTAAAACCGTATTCTTTTCATAAAAATACCATGAAGTTTATTTTTCTTGTTCTAATTAATTCCCTCATTCCTAAACATGTTCATCTTGATAAATAAACTTGTAGAAATCAATTTGAATGAGTTTTCACAAATGAAATGATAACGTTTTCAAATACCGTATTCTTGCGCTTAAATACCTTCAAGTCTAATATATCATATTTAACCTCTAAAACTTCATTAAACCTTAAAATAAGTCACGAGGTAATGACCTACCTCTACACACACACAATATAACCCTAATTGATAAACGTTAAAACATAGAATACGAAAATACAGGACTTTTCACTAAAATACCATATTCTTTATAAACTTTTCTAAAAGCTTTAAGTTGTACACAATTCTAAATAAAATCTTTTAAAATAAAAGCACGATATGTCATGGACATCGATCGTTTATCTAAACTGACATTGTGGTGTCTGGGCAAGTGTGTCTAGGCTAGTGGTTTTTAATTAGGCCCACTACTGTGGTTCCTTCCCACTTACCTGGCACTTACCTGGCCGCAATTGGTGGTGAAGAGGCGATTTGAGGCTTCTAATGACTTGTCATTTAGACCTTAGAAATAGGCTAGTTGGCTTAGGAAACCCTAGAAACTAAAATACGGAAATCTATACTTTCTTACAAATAAATACCTTATATTTATAAAACCGTTTTTCTAAATGAATAGTATTTTACAATATTTGCAAAGCGCCGCTACAACCCACCTTTGGGGAACCCGTTAGGGATAGTACGGTTCATCGTGCACCCGCGGGGTAGTAGTGCAAGATTCAGACCTCCGCAAGGAGCATTCGGTCTCGAAAGGTTTAAAATACGACATTTAAGAAAAATGAGATTTTTTGAAAATAAAATATTTATTTAAAATTATTCATGTGTTAATATATATATAATTATCATTTAAACACCTATTTTATCATAAGAGAAAGTTTACACTTCTTTTTCTAAAATTACAAGATTAAAAGTTACATTAAAATACCATGAATTTCAAATAAATCAATTAATACTTTTATTAGGATATATTCACTAGAATAACACAAATAAAATTTATACTCATTATAACTATAAATACGAATAATAAATACTTGAGGTGTATTCTGAAAAATATATAATAGTACTTTTTACATAAAACCCCCTCAAGTTTTATAAATTAAAATAAGGCCCCTGACAAATATAGAACTTCAAATTATCTTGCTTAGTCTGACTCGGGTTAGAGTCTGACTATTTCTGACTTGAATTTGATTCAAGTCAATCTATATTCTTTTATATTCTAACTCAATATGAATACATGAATCCTAGAATCCAGTTAACAATCTATATAACTTGACTGAACCGAACCATGGATATATTCTTTTTACATGTTTCCCAGTATTCCATTTACATGACTCTACGGTTATAACCGTTTCCTGATATCATGGTTTCGGACAGTCGGTTAATCAATCTTACAATCAATACAATTTTACAAGATAATAATACTGTTAAAAACACTACGGGGTTTAAGGGGTAGATTGGTACGGAAGGTGTTAAAGGTGGCACGAGATGGTCAGATTAATACACCTAACCTGAATCCCATTGCTGTTGTACCGTGACATAACGGTTCCTTGTAATATACGTGCCTTAGTCTCTGGCAAGTGAGACTCCCCTCGTATACACTGGCATTCTTCTGTACCAAGCTATAAACAACAGCGTTACATAAAATTACAATAATAGTTTACACTTTAAAAATGTATCTTCTTATTCTGTCTTCTCTACTTCCCTCTTACCTTTGGGACTTACCGAGCGATCTGTTCGCTGACGACATTCTGTTCTCTCTTCTTTGAATGTCGTCAGGTAACTTGGACCCGGCAGAAGTAGAGCCAACACAAGAAGACTTGGAGCAATTTGCCGAAGACCCAGCAGTATAATTTCATTGTACACTTTTCTTTTCAGTACGTTCCTTTTACTGTTATGCCACTGTTTAGGCATCTTTATTTCAGTTGTATTTTCCTTTCCATGTATTGTACAAAGAATGTTAATAAATAAAAGTTGTTGTTCTTTTTATACTCTTGTCTCTTGTGTATTTATTTTATATTGCTTAGCTACTCTTAGCGCATGTACTTCTGAGTACATACGTAGCGGACCTCGTCGCGTCCACTTCGTCGTACACTGGGAAGCGGGGCGTGACATGACCCGTTAAGAGGGGCCGCAGTAGTGGTAAGCCGATCAAAGACCGACTTCTTCTGAGCTTCTTGCAATGGTACAGGGGCGTTGAAGTTCATCGGTAGGAGTATGGTCCCGAAGAATAGCCTAGTGGAGGCCTGAGTTACCTGCTCCACTGGCCTCTTGAACAGGGAGGTCTCTTGGGGCCCGTAGGTTACTCCTCCAGATAAGGCGGAACGGGAGTTGCAGTTGCAGATGGAGCAGTTAGAGGCCATTGATGTTCTTTTTCTGCACAAGAGCAAAACCAAATCTTAGTATCTCGAACCCAAGTGCAACCATATTAAACCGTGATTCGTTCGCGAACACAACACACGAAGTGTGGAGTGGAATGAGGAAAAGGTCCCACCGGGCATGCCAGAATCTGTTCTCCGCCGGAGGACGCGACCGGGACGTTGGGACGTTCGGCCTGAACTTCGAGGGCATATACTATTTGGTGCTATCCGTCTACCTCTCCGAAGATGCCAAGTTGATTTATGACACCATATATCGAAGGTTTAAACGGATGCGACCGATGTAGCAGACTTCGTCAGATTCCCCCTCGTTGAGGGGTTTTTTGATTGTGGGAACGCTCTTCCCTACAGGCGCAAGCCCCTGCAGTTAATTATGCTACCGCATCGCGGTAACCACTTTCACCTTCTCCAGATGGTCACTTTGTGTTGTGTGTGTTTGTTTTGTTTTTGGTTGCCCGTGGATTGTATACGGAGACTAATTTATGTTGTCGCCCGTAGGGCGTGGATTAGTCCAAATCCGTATCTTCTTAGGTTTGGGTTTGGGGTTGGGTTTAAGGATACGTTAGTCTCATTTGAGACTAAGATCAACTTAAACGTTTGTTAAGGATACGTTAGTCTAATTTTTAACTAAGATCAACTTAACGGGATCATTTAGATCCAACAAGAGAGCATTTGGTCTCTATTGTTTAGTTTAGGGACATTGCGGTCGATTAGTTTAAGGACATTACGGTCCAAGGTTAAGGACATCATAGTCCATGGGCTTAAGGACCCCACAGTCTAAGGTTAAGGACATCATAGTCCATGGATTTAAGGACCCCACAGTCTGAGGTTAAGGACATCATAGTCCATGGGTTTAAAGACCCCACAATCTAAGGAATGTTTGGTTGTCGGGACCCGTCACCTCTCTAAAAACGTTGAAGGATTATAACGACATGTATCAGAGGAGTAAAGAGATGTACCTTTGAACCAATGTTGATTGGGGGATCTGTAGTCCAATTGGGACTAAGATCTGAGATTTATGAGCACATGAGCTCAATTAATCTGAATGAGGGGTTTATGGCCAACTTGGGCTCGGCCCACTCAATTAAAATGTCAAACATTTGACAATGCTGGGCATTGATTTGAATTCTGACAATATTTTTGTCTTTTATTGAATGCTGAGCATTCATCATAGCTCTGGGCTTTATAGAACAATTTATGTTCTTTTAGCACACACGTGAGGAGCACGCGGCACGCTTGGCGCTTTGCGCCAGTCAAAAAGCGCAGAGCGCTTCTGCTGGGTAGTGCACACGTGGCGTGCTTGGCGCTGAGCGCCAGTCCATAAGCGCAAAGCGCTATTTTATGAGCGCAAAACGCTGTTTGTTCAGTGGCGCACATGTGAGGAGCACGTGGTGCGCTTAGATCTGAGCGCCAGCCCAAGAGCGCAAAGCGCTATCTGTTAAGTGGCGCACACGTGAGAAGCACGTGGTGCGCTTGGCGCTGAGCGCCAGTCCAAGAGCGCAAAGCGCTAGTTTATAAGCGCAAAGCGCTATTTGATCAGTTTTATAATCTGAGAAATAAATTCTCATTTATAAGAGATTTTGTCTCAAGATTCTAAGAACAAAAGTTCTTATTTTATAGTAGATATTTCAATCTCTTATTTTGATGAAAGGCTTTGCCTTTATGGATCTGTGATCCTTAGAGAATTGACTTATTCTCCCCCCCTTTATTTTATAATGAGATGTCCATGATCTCCTTGTATAAAAGACTTTAGTTTTATAGATCTATGATCTGTGAGAAGAATTATGTTCTTCTTCTCATTTTATGATGAGATCCTTTGATCTCCTTGTGAAAGACCTTGGTCTTATATAATCTATATCTTAAAGAAAGAAGTAAATTCTTCTTTCTTTTTATATGAGACGATTTCGTCTTTCTGTTCTTTTTACCTTGAAGAAAAGTTCTTCTTCTACCGAGAGCTTGACTCTTCTTTCTGAGATTTCTCTAAGTTTATGGGGGGGTTCCTCTGTATGAGACTTGAAGTCTTGAGGCCTTTATATAGGGCAAGATGATTTGTTCAATAGGTTAAGGAGATCTTTTCTCCAATTGATTTGGGGATTTCCCTACCGTTGGATCCTTGATCCAAGGGCTTCTGATTTACACAAGGCAATTTTCTTGTTTTTAACAAGATAGGGAAATCTTTTCCATACAGAATTTATTCTGTATTTCGATGATTTTTAATCACCTTTGGATCATTGATCCAACGATGCTCTGATTTACAGAGCACAATCTTCTTGTTTGGAAAGATTTTAAGGAATCTTTCCTTAACAGAGTTTTATTCAGGTTAATTGATGATTTTTCATCTTTATTGGTTCTTTGATCTGACAGTGGGGAGCTTTTAGTTCCAGCACTAGTGCACCCGTGCTTTGCACGTGGTGCGCTGTTTAGAGTGAAGCGCACGTAGCGCTAGCGCACACGTGCTTTGCACGTGGTGCGCTGCATGGAGTGCTGCGCACTTAGCGCTAGCGCACACGTGGTTTGCACGTGGTGCGCTGCATGGAGTGCTGCGTACTTAGCGCTAGCGCACACGTGCTTTGCATGTGGTGCGCTGCTTGGGGCGCAGCGCACTTGGCGCTGCTATGAAGCGTTGCTTTATTTCAAAATTTGCATTTTGAACAGAGCTTTGATCTGATTGGGGGAAACAATTCCATGAATCCCTAAGGACGACCCGTACTCATCTCGGCTAGCTACACGCGACACCGTTATTGATTACGGTTAACTACAAACACTTACATAGAAATTAACCAAATGGCGTCGTTGTCGGGGATACGTGCGTAATTTTTTTCTTACTATTCATGTCGAATTCTTATTCGATACATATCATAAAATAAAACAAAATAAAACAGGAAATTGTGTATTTAAAGATTAGTGTGCGATTTTTGCGTGGGAATCTAGAGTCAGTTTTGCGAGAAGATAAAGATTCAGAGACTTTCTGAAAGAACCAGAGGAGCAAGGGATGCCACCTTAGCAAAAAGTTCCAACAGAACCCTCCTTTCTGCGGCGCTTCCGCGACCAAAGAACCATATTTGCGGCGGAACCGCGGTGGAATTGGGGAATCGTGCCTCTAAAATTCTCCGGTAACTTCCTCTATACTTTCTCCCTCCTCTAGAAAATCCAATAATATATATTTCTGTAGGATTCTTTGCAAAATATCGCCGCTCAAAAATCTTTTTGCGTGTTTTGTTTTGCGTTTTGTTTGTGCATATTTTAATACGGACTTTAAGGGGTATGACCAAAATTCAGATTAGGTGGGGATTTCATCACCCTTCTTAGGTCCCACAAATCACTAAATGTGCATCCCCATCACCCTATATTAATTATAAAATATCTAGACCAAGCCCTAAGGACCATCGCGCTCATTTAGGATAGAGGAAGGTTATGGGTAATCTATCGCTTATCCACATTTCTTTTGTGGTGTCTAGACAAGCGTGACTAAGGCAAGTGGTTACTTAATTAGGCCCGCTATTTTCGGTGATTCGTATAGCGGATACCTCCCACTTACCTGGCACTTACCTGGCCACAGGAACGATAAAGAGATGGTAGAGGATTCATCCTGCGGCTTGTTCTTTGGAAGTCTATGAGCGGTCTATTGCTTGACCTAGGTGATCTTAGTTTTAGGGTTTGCTTGGGCATTTTGTGATTTTTCGTGTCAACCCTCAAGTCCTTCTTTCAAAGCAAAATAGTCCAACTAGAGCTTAAATCTTTCCCTTTTCACCCTCTTTTCTTTTCACCTTCTTATAATGGGTAACCCAAATAAAAGAACTCTTGCCGAGCTTTTCTATCTAGAACCAGCTATTTCTTGTTATCGTAATCGCTTCGGTATACCATTCGACTCTACCATATCTTTAAGAGATCGGATAGAGCAAGCGGAAAGAAACAGTTGGCCACCTCACACCAGGTACTATCAACCGCTTCAAAATTCTACATCTTCTTCAGTTGATACTCAAGTTAAAGCGTGTGAGGTAACTCCTAAATGCATTTCCATCGCTGAGTATATAGCGAGGACTAACGGCCAAAGTTTCAATCCGGTCAAACCGTTAGGACAACAAACACCGCCACTTTCTAAAGAAGATTTTACTACTCGGTTTGTGGCGTATATAATATCTGTTGATAGTCGCTAACCACACAACCAATATCAATATTCTTCTTATCACAATGCTGATCCGACTCCTTCCTAATTTTCACAACCATTCGATTCCTATCAATCCTTTCCGACTTTTACACCTTCTCTAGACATTCCTTCTAATCAGTCATTTGGAAGTTTTACTTATCCACAAGAATTTCAATCTTATGCTGAAACTCCTTACCGACCCATGTCTAGTTTTGAACGGACCGTGGAAGAATATCGGGTAGCGTCGCGCCGCGCCATAGAGGAATTGAATGCGTCCACAGCCGTCCTCAATAAACAAAACGAACGAGCAACTAGTTTCAAACTAGCTCAAAATCTTCCAACGTATGATACGGTCATAGGACAAATTGAGAATTCGGGTAGTGAGAAAGAGTGGTACACCCTTCCAAATCAAATATCCCCATCCCAAATTGAAATCCACGACTCCAGTTTCACAGATCTATCGAGTACACCAAATGATTCACCAATTGAAGATAGAATGTCTGATGAGTTGTGTGACTTTGTAGTGTTTGATTTACCCGATTGTGAAGAGTCCATTTCAAGTGAAGCCATACCCAATTCTTATGATCTTTACACCTCCACTCTAGAATCACAATTGATTGAAAACCCTGCTTTTGACGAGGTGTCTGAGAATTTTAACCTTCACATGATTGAGGATATTGACACTGGGGATATATTGGATGATGAACCCAAAATTTTGGATGAGTTTGTCCCACCAACTCATCAGGTCCTTGCACTCCCGTTTGGTCATCATCTCGAACCTTTAATTGTTCTTCCCGAACCCCATATGCGTCTTGAAGTTGATGATAAATGTATGACCGAAAAGCAAAACGAAATTTTGCCTTCATTTCCCACATCTGGTTCAGCAATACTCGACACACCAATTTTTTTACCCATTCCATCTCCCACTTTCTCTGGTCCTTCTTCTATTCTTCCCTTAATTTTATCAAGTATTGATGTAATACCCGGTCTTTATCTACGCCAATACCTGTATTCAAATAAAATGTTCTACTCATTTTAAATTTTGTATTATATTCTAACTATTTTGTTTCCTATGGACCTAACTCTAAGCCCAAGTCCATATTTAATCCCACTCTTTCTTTCAATATTTTCTTGAGCCCAAGCCCAACAACCCAAATCCTTACTTTTAACCAACAGATCACTTACTTCTCTTTTTTTTCAAATTCAAAATTTTCTCATTTAAATCCAAATCCCACCCTAATCCATTTCATTAAACCCCAAATTAAAACCTAATAATTATATATATTAAATTCCTTTACTCTCTCTCTCTCTCCCTTCTTCATAATTTTTCAATTAATTATTAAAACCCCCCACCCACGTTCACTCTCTCTCAATCTCCCCTCGTTCACTTCTTCTCTCACACCCACGTTGACTTTCTCCCTATTCTCACCTCCCTCCTCTCTATTCTTACCTCCCTCTTCTTCTATTTTTCCCTTCCTCCTCGTGACGAAACCCACAACCCCGAGAACCCTAACCCCTAGCCTTGCCGTCGTCGCCGTCTCACCGCAGACTATCCCTCACCATCCTCACCTCCACCTTCCTCTCTCCTCTTTCTCCCTGTTGCAAAACCCGAGCAAACCTCTGCACCAAGCCCGTGAACCCAACACCCCAACGACCCAAGAAAACTCATCGCCGATCACGACCTCACCTCCACCTTCGCCTCACCTTCCCGTCGTCACTCCCCACACCACTTTCTTCGCCGACCGCCCGACACCACCATCACCATCACCATCATCCCCGACACCAAGAACCCGAGCATCCCCTAGCCATCACCCAACCCCGTCAGTTCACCCCACCGCCGGCCGCATCCCCTAGCCATCACGACAATTGGGATGCGCATATTTACTTACGTTGATGACATGTGATGTTATGTGTTGCTGGATATGTTATATTGGATCGTCGTGTTTGAATAGCCGGGGTTTTTATGTGAGATGAGTGTTTTTTCATTTTCATTCATGTAAAAACTTGTATGTAATATTCTTTTATTGGGGCACTTCCAGATTGCGGATGTTGTCACCATTTGTATATTATTTACTTTTCCGCATTAGGATAGACCCAAGGAGGGGAGCACAAGTAACCGGGTTCTGGGGTCCAGAGGGAGACCATCTCAAGGAGTCGAGTCCGGGTCTCCTAACCCTAGAATTGGTAGGGTTGCTTGCCGCTCTCGTAGGGGCCTAGGGGTGTGGGATTGGCTATTCATCACGACCGTGGAATCCGTGTTTTATACTGGCTCGTACTGAAAACACGGACGTCCTAGTATATCCAATATTTCATATGATATTTTCTGCTGCGTTATCTGTGATGTGATCATGTGATGTTCTGTGATAGATATAGTACATAGTATATATGATATATTATATAGACGTTGCTTATGTTTTACACCAGCGCTAGCCCTGCCTCGCTCTGCCGTTAGTTACCTAACCTAACGGTGCAGACGGGACATCGAGGCGAATGCGGATGGCATAAGCGTACGTTATATTTATCTGTGATGATTAGGTGGACTTAAATGATGGGATATTCATTAATGAGATTAATGAAAGAAAATAAACCTAATTGATGTTGTGGAATCGAATTTCAAAATAAAAACAGGTAGCTACAGTTCTTGCTTTGCATCGCGGTATTCATTATAGAACATCCTGCACCTTATTCGATAAGGAAAGGACCGAGATCCCTTCACCAGGAGTGACTCCTTTAGCAATAACTGGCAGATACTACAACTCTCGGTTTGTCTTTTGATTGCTTCTATAGTTTCTACTTTGCACAGTGATATATATGATATATCCCGCACCTCATTCAACGAGGAAAGGGCCGACGATCCCTTCACCGGGAGTGACCCCTTTAGCAAAACTAGAAAAGCCTAAAAAACATTCCATTTAAAAGCCATTTGATTCCGCAACGAGATCAAGTTCAAAGCGTTAAAGGTTTTCATAAAAACCATTCGCAACCCTCCGTCATTTTAGGAAGTAGAGTACTTAGTATTCGTGCTGTGTTTGTTGACCATAGTCAAGGCACAGTGTACGGTAGCTAAGTGATGTCTTCCTACACCGCATATGATGCGATTAGTTAGGACAGACGCGTGACTTTGTTGACCTTAGTTAAGGGTCATGTGGGTGGGTCTAATTAATCACGAAATGACGGGTAGAACTTGACTAGTACTTATGATTTGTTGACCATAGTTAAGGTCATAGGTGCTAGGGGTAAAAATCTTTATCGGGAGTTTCAAGTGATGAAATTTGCAATGAGATTGCATACCTTCTATGTGATAGTTGGATCCCGATACCCACTGCGAGTAATTGTTACTCCTGGGAGAGTTTTGCACTTTGCAATTAGCCGATCAAGTAGGTGTCTAGAAAGGTATCAACGGGGTTACGACTCTGGGAAAACGAGGTTTACATTAATTAGGTCCGTGCGAAAGCACGGGGAACCTCCCTCAAAGTACCGACACTGGCCTGGCTGAAAGATTGGCGAACTTGTAGAGTGTAATTAATCCCGGCTAGTCTTTCCTTTTAGGGTTTGAAGGAAGATTTGATAAAAACAGTGGGAGCCATCCTGATTAGATAAAATAATAACCAATCTATTCTTGCAAGAGCGCACGCTGAGTGTTTTCTTCTCTCTCTCTCCAGGTAGCGACCATATCACGCCTTAATCAAGATAATAATATGGATGTATTGACCGAACCCGCTTGTTATACTGAGCTGGGGAACGTTGGTCCTGCTCTAACTTATAATTGTTATAAGACAGAGTAGGAAATTGGGGATTACCAGAATTCCTATGCCGTCCAAACGAAGAAAGTGCATATGATGCATCTTCTTTGGGTGTGTTCGTTACACAGAACTGTTTCTCAGTATCCTCTGCATCCTGGGCATTTGATACTGGATCAGGATCCCAGATATGTAATCTGTTACATAGGGCTACAAAAGGGTAGAAAAACTGAGGACGGGTGATAAGTTTCATGAGACAGAAAATGGGGTAAGTGTTGCAGCCAAGTCTGTTGGTCACTGTCACCCTGTATTACCAATACATTGATTCTGAATAAATGCTATTAGATACCGAACCTGATATACAAAATCATATCAGTCACTTTATTAGTAATGATAAAATTTTGTATTGTTGGATAATGTTTTGAACATTTCCTATATCAAAAGTTGATCGGTTCAGGCACGTTATCTAAAAGCATTGACGTTCCAAATCAAACTACAGTTCCTAGTATACACAACACACACAAGAGGAAGAGTTCAGAAATGAACGAATCCCTCTTGAGGCATTGTAGACTAGGTCATATCAATGCGACCCGACTGACTGAAGTTACATTTTAGATGCATATTTAAATCAGTTTGAATTTACATCTTGTGAAACTTGTCAGTCATGTCACAAAGATTAGATGACCATAGCTCCGTTTACTGGAAACAGAGAAAGAGTTAGTAAACTCTTGGGACTGATACATGATGATGTATGTAAGGTCTCCTGTCTACACATGCCAGGACTGGTTCTTTATACTTCATTATATTCTCTGATAATCTCTCAAGATTCAGTCATATGTTCCTGTTGAAACATAAGTCCGAACCTTTTAAGGTATTCACAGAATATAAGTAGGAAGTAGAGAACCAAAATACGGGTATAAGTATTATGTCCTATGATAAGATCAGGGAGGAGAATAACTTGTGCATGGAATCCTTGGACTATTCTAAAGGAAAAAGAGATTCTCTCTCAGTATTACTCCTCTGAATACACCACAGCACAACGGTGTATCGGGACGGAGCAATCGCACAATATTAGATATGGTGTGCTCTATGATGAGTATTACCGAGTTACCTATTTCCTTTTGGGGTTGTGCACTTGAGAAGCTGCATACCTATTGAATTAGGTTCGAATCAAATCAGTGTCTACCACTCCATATAAGATATGGTGTGGGAAGATCCTATCTCTTAAGTAAGTTAAGATTTGGGATTGTCCGGCCTATGTCAAAAGCAAAATCCGGACAAGATCGAGGCAAGGTCAGTTCTGTAGAACTAGAAAGGTTCCAGCTATACGAAACTGCAGCTGAAGATTTGACAGAACCAAAGGATTCTACAGTCCCTGACGAACCTCAGCCTCTCCGCCGATCTGGTAGGGTTCCTCGCCTGCCTGAGAGATACCTCGGTTTCTCGATGACAGTGGGAGCGAGGAATGCATCATGAGATGATGACCCAACTAGTTTCGAGCAGGCCATCAGGAGTGGAACTCTGTAAGAATGGCTGGATGCTTAGCGATCTGAGATGGAATCCTTATACACCAACAAAGTATGGACTTTGGTTGCTATATCTGAAGGGTTAAATCCCCATCAGGAGCAAGTATATCTTGAGAAGATTACTTGGTGTAGATGGAAAAGTTGAGACTTTCAAAGCTAGACTTGTTAAAGGTTTTCATCATCGACCAGGCATGGATAATGATGAAACCTTTTTCCAGTGCCTATGCTTAAGTCCATCCAGATCCTACTTGCCACGGCTACATACCATGACTACGATATCTGGCGGTTGGGTGTCATGACTGCTTTTCTAAATAATGATTTAGAAGAGAACGTCTATAAGTACACAGCCAGAGGGCTTCGTGAACAGTGGGAGCAGCGGAAACGCGTCCAAGTTGCTTTAATAGGATGAAGCAGGCATCGCGGAGTTGGAACATCTGTTTTGATGAGTTAGTAAAACAGTTTGACATCATCAAAATGGTAGATGAACCTTGTATATACAAAAAGGTAGTAGGGAGTATGGTGGTGATCCTCGTAGAGTACGTGGATGACATACTCTTGATAAGGAAGGAGTTTCCTATGCTACGCTTGGTCAATCTCCGCTTATCACAAGGATTCTCCAATAGTATCAAAGAGATACCTCCTAAATCCTGAGTTTTCATCTATGAGATAGATGTAATTGGATGCTAGGATTCTCACTAGATGTAGTGAGATGGTATCAATCGATCCTGGGGAGAATCACTGGAAGGGTTCCAGGGTCATAAAGACGACTGAATGCCAGTCACAGGCATTGTCTTTACCCTCGGTAAAGGGACGGTATGTTGGAAGATTTCCAAGCTAGATACCGTGGCAAACTAGACGATAAAGGCTGGTAACATCGCTATTTAAGATACTACCAAAGAGGCAGTTTGGGTGTATATTGGTTCATAAGATGAACTAGGTTCCTGCCATTGTAAGACAATGGAAGTGTGGCTTCGGCCCTGGAACCCTGGTCCCATCAGTGACCCAGACATATTCTGAGGAAGCATCACCTGATCATAGAGATAGTTGATCTCCAGGGTGATCGAGGTTAGGAGAGCAGACTCAGAGGAGAACACGGAGGATCCACTCACGAAGGCCTTTTCCCAAAGAGAGACTTTTAAGGGGATGGTTGAGTATTAGATACTACAACTACTGCTACAGATGGCCCTAGTGCAAGTGGGAATTGTTAGTTATATGTATGCCCTAGAGGCCATTACTGTACATTGGATGTATATTGTAGTGGATGCTGGGACATATATAAATAGGACTTTCTTGCTCGACATGATAGTACGCTATCTGGTTGCTCTTTATCTTAACATGTATACTTTCTGTCTCTCTGATCACATGTTGATAAAGCCCTTAGGATGTGTACTCGACTTCCAGGACTATGATGCAGATCATACTGGTGGGGCCTGGGTAGTCCATGAGTACATCATTCAATGTTCCTAGTCGTGGGAATATCGAGACGGGGCATCGATATTCCAGAGTAGACTAGCGTATATCTTCTCGACCCATGTGATGGGTGATGGATGATCCCATATCCATTGGTGTTTGACATCAGAGATGGTATGCGGGTGCTCAGTGGAGACTGGGTACACTGAACGAACTCGCCGAGAACTCCCAGATGGTATTATACCTCACGTCAGATGGCAGTTCTCTGGTGACACTGGTACAGCTTAGTCTGTAGACCCGAGATCGTCATAGAGTCTTGTGTGTCCCCCACTGTGCTTTGATTTCCACCCTACCACGGCTCTACTGAGTCATGCAAACATGTGGTTTTTGGGTACAGTCCCGATTCACATGGAGGCAATGAGCGATAGGAGGGGATTCGTCTCTCCCGGTATTGGGGGTTGATGTTGCGCTATGCACGACTGGCCATAACAGGAAATCCCTGGCCAGGGTTGCAGTGATCTACTGGTAAGTGTTATCAGTAGTTTCACACATGTTATGGACCTCACGTCGGCATGACTTATCGAGCTATTGGGGTCTGACGTTTACTACCCCTAGGCGAGATATGCGACATATCAGACGAACAGACCGGACTGTATGGTAAGTGTTACTGGTTGGATTCACAGGAGTGTGAGCGGGCTTGCTCGTCGATCTTCTGATCGCTCAATACCCGGGTGGCCGTTACGTTTAGCAGACCGCTTGCGGCTTGTGGGTGGTTGATATGATCATCATCTGCTGCCGGCGTATTGACGAGTCTTTAGAGTCCTACACAGAGGTTTCCTGGCTCAAGCGAAACGAAATAGGAGCGCATATGAGATATGTGCGGGACCGAGAATAATGCGTGTATGTGATACCGTATTCTATTCTCGCGATGAATGTATCGAATGGTTGTATGTGATATAACCTAGTTATCGAATCAAGGATTGATTCGATAAGTCAATACATTGGATATTAGTCGGTTATATGCGATATGACCGGATCGTTAAATCAAGTATTGATTTAATGATTTAATGCATAATTATATATTTGATATATTACTTTGCATTAACTAATATTAGTTCACTTTAAATGGATTTTCTCACTTGAAATGCACATTGTATATATGATATATTTTAGTGCACTAGATTGTATCATGTTTGATGATACATGCTCACTTGGGTTAGTGTAAAGAATTAAACCATGGTTATATGAGTGGTTAGGGTTTTGTTTATTTACTTATTCATTTATTTATTTATTATTCTTTTTGAAATGATAAAGAAAAGAATGGTGGCTTATTTTGTTTGTTTGTTGAAACTTCTTGAAGCTTTGAACAAGTCCACCATTCTTGTCTCATGCTTAACCCTAACCATTCAACTAACCTTAGTTTATTCTCTACACCTAACTATGGTTGCTATATGATAAGTATTCATATGATTTTCTATTTTAGAAAATGAGATCATAATTCTTTTTCTTCTTCTTCTTCATCATCAACATGAAGAAACCTTGCTCCATCAATGGCAACTTGAGCAAATGAGTGAGAAATCCAATTCTAAAGTGAACCCACCTCCTATTTCTTCATCCTCTACCTCTTGCCAAGTAGTATAGGGTGTTTCCTTCACAAGTTTTCATGGCTTGGTGAAGTTGGAGCTTGATCTTGTGATGCCTCGACGTAGATCATCTTCGGCATCGAAGCCGACGACCAAGTCCGCCTTTTTCTCCGATGAAGCCGATGCTAGAGTCATGGATTCAATTTGGACAGCGGAGGGACGTCATCACGGAGCCTAGGAGGTGGAGGACCGGATCTACAAAGGTTGTAGCTTCTTTCCTTTATGTTAAAGTTGTTTACTTGCTTCGCATCACCTATACATCTAGTTAACGATCCGTATTAGGGTTTCTCGGCACTTGTAAAATTTTAATTGGCCATGTTTGATCACTTGTAAGACCTCATTAGTGTGCCTAGGAACCCTACAGTGGTATCAGAGCCTAGCTAGAGCCTTAGGCGATGCGTAGACGGAGTTAGAAGTCCGATCGAACCGAAACCCTAACCCAAAAATTGCTCTCTGTACTTTTTTGAAATTTGTGGATTTTTGAGAATTAAAAATATGCAGAAAAATCAGCAGGAATATCTAAGAGTTACTGTAAAATTCGAGTTGCCAATTTGACTAAGTCGCGGCGGAACCGCGGCAGAAGCCTGGCTTCTGCGGCGGTTCCGCAGCCAAGTAGTCATATCACGTTTTAAAAATTGTACAGTAATTCCTATTTTGCAGTGCTGGTTTTCCTGGGAATTTTTAAATCTGACTCAAGAGTTGAGTTTTCTGGGTTGTATTGGGGACTCGGTGTTTCGATCGGATTGTCTAATTTTGTCAGTGTGTTTTTCCGGGTAATTTTAGAATATGTTAAAAAGTTCGACCAGATATAAATACCCACTTTTTCCCCTGCCGGGAAATTTTCAATTGTTGGACTTTTCCGTAGTTTAATGACGTTCTAAATAGTGCAAGTAACGCGATGGTCCCACTAGAAGACAACAAATCTTAACTCGATTAAGTGACCGTCTTGAACTGCCCTTTGAACCTTCGGGTTTGGGGCAGTACGGCGTGCCACATGTGAGGCGTTGGCTTGACCCTTCTACGGCTGGACCATTGGTACTGAGGCACGAACTGAATGTTTTTAGACTTATTTCATGTATTGAGCTGTATCGGGAAAACTTGGGTGTTCGATTGTTCGATTGAAAAGTTTAACATTTTCTATTTATCCGGAATGTGATACAATACTTGGAATTCACAAATAGTTATGAGATAACTGAATGAATGTTATAAACATAGCAGTTTAGTCTCACTTGATCGGTTGCCACGGAATTTTGATGAGATCAAAAGTCCGTCGCAATCACGTAGCGTACGCGGATACTCGCTGGGTAAACTTAATAGACAGCCTCACCCCATAGCCCCGACTAAGTGACTGTAGGAGAACCCCGTCGCCGAAAGAATCCGTTCGGCTGCTCGCGGCAGCGGTGTTCCGCCTTGTTGCACTTCGTCGACGGCGTCAGGGGTGCGGCCGCCTACTAAAGTTTGCGACGAGCATTCGATCAGAATGTCGGGAATCCCGTTGAATTGCCCGACATGATATTGAAAAGTGTTTTCGATAATGAGACTAAAATGCGGGGTTTATAATTGTTAGGCATGCGATGTCTAAGTATTTCATTTGATTAGGCATGCGATGTCTAAAGATGTTGCGGATTCCAACTGTTGTAGTTTTACACTTTCTTTTCTGTGACCGTAAGTGTAATATGTGATATCGCCGGTTTCGTTGCTATATGTCAATGACAATTGGGATGCGCATATTTACTTACGTTGATGACATGTGATGTTATGTGTTGCTGGATATGTTATATTGGATCGTCGTGTTTGAATAGCCGGGGTTTTTATGTGAGATGAGTGTTTTTTCATTTTCATTCATGTAAAAACTTGTATGTAATATTCTTTTATTGGGGCACTTCCAGGTTGCGGATGTTGTCACCATTTGTATATTATTTACTTTTCCGCATTAGGATAGACCCAAGGAGGGGAGCACAAGTAACCGGGTTCTGGGGTCCAGAGGGAGACCATCTCAAGGAGTCAAGTCCGGGTCTCCTAACCCTAGAATTGGTAGGGTTGCTTGCCGCTCTCGTAGGGGTCTAGGGGTGTGGGATTGGCTATTCATCACGACCGTGGAATCCGTGTTTTATACCGGCTCGTATTGAAAACACGGACGTCCTAGTATATCCAATATTTCATATGATATTTTCTGCTGCGTTATCTGTGATGTGATCATGTGATGTTCTGTGATAGATATAGTACATAGTATATATGATATATTATATAGACATTGCTTATGTTTTATACCCGCGCTAGCCCTGCCTCGCTCTGCCGTTAGTTACCTAACCTAACGGTGCAGACGGGACATCAAGGCGAATGCGGATGGCATAAGCGTACGTTATATTTATCTGTGATGATTAGGTGGACTTAAATGATGGGATATTCATTAATGAGATTAATGAAAGAAAATAAACCTAATTGATGTTGTGGAATCGAATTTCAAAATAAAAACAGGTAGCTACAGTTCTTGCTTTGCATCGCGGTATTCATTATAGAACATCCTGCACCTTATTCGATAAGGAAAGGACCGAGATCCCTTCACCGGGAGTGACTCCTTTAGCAATAACTGGCAGATGCTACAACTCTCGGTTTGTCTTTTGATTGCTTCTATAGTTTCTACTTTGCACAGTGATATATATGATATATCCCGCACCTCATTCGACGAGGAAAGGGCCGACGATCCCTTCACCGGGAGTGACCCCTTTAGCAAAACTAGAAAAGCCTCAAAAACATTCCATTTAAAAACCATTTGATTCCGCAACGAGATCAAGTTCAAAGCGTTAAAGGTTTTCATAAAAACCATTCGCAACCCTCCGTCATTTTAGGAAGTAGAGTACTTAGTATTCGTGCTGTGTTTGTTGACCATAGTCAAGGCACAGTGTACGGTAGCTAAGTGATGTCTTCCTACACCGCATATGATGCGATTAGTTAGGACAGTCGCGTGACTTTGTTGACCTTAGTTAAGGGTCATGTGGGTGGGTCTAATTAATCACGAAATGACTGGTAGAACTTGACTAGTACTTATGATTTGTTGACCATAGTTAAGGTCATAGGTGCTAGGGGTAAAAACCTTTATCGGGAGTTTCAAGTGATGAAATTTGCAATGAGATTGCATACCTTCTATGTGATAGTTGGATCCCGATACCCTCTGCGAGTAATTGTTACTCCTGGGAGAGTTTTGCACTTTGCAATTAGCCTATCAAGTAGGTGTCTAGAAAGGTATCAACAGGGTTACGCCTCTGGGAAAACGAGGTTTACATTAATTAGGTTCGTGCGAAAGCACGGGGAACCTCCCTCAAAGTACCGACACTGGCCTGGCTGAAAGATTGGCGAACTTGTAGAGTGTAAGTAATCCCGGCTAGTCTTTCCTTTTAGGGTTTGAAGGAAGATTTGATAAAAACAGTGGGAGTCATCCTGATTAGATAAAATAATAACCAATCTATTCTTGCAAGAGCGCACGCTGAGTGTTTTCTTCTCTCTCTCTCCAGGTAGCGACCATATCACGCCTTAATCAAGATAATAATATGGATGTATTGACCGAACCCGCTTGTTATACTGAGCTGGGGAACGTTGGTTCCGCTCTAACTTATAATTGTTATGAGACAGAGCAGGAAATTGGAGATTACCAGAATTCCTATGCCGCCCAAACGAAGAAAGTGCATATGATGCATCTTCTTTGGGTGTGTTCGTTACACAGAACTGTTTCTCAGTATCCTCTGCATCCTGGGCATTTGATACTGGATCAGGATCCCAGATATGTAATCTGTTACATAGGGCTACAAAAGGGTAGAAAAACTGAGGACGGGTGATAAGTTTCATGAGACAGAAAATGGGGTAAGTGTTGCAGCCAAGTCTGTTGGTCACTGTCACCCTGTATTAACAATACATTGATTCTGAATAAATGCTATTAGATACCGAACCTGATATACAAAATCATATCAGTCACTTTATTAGTAATGATAAAATTTTGTATTGTTGGATAATGTTTTGAACATTTCCTATATCAAAAGTTGATCGGTTCAGGCACGTTATCTAAAAGCACTGACGTTCTAAATCAAACTACAGTTCCTAGTATACACAACACACACAAGAGGAAGCGTTCAGAAATGAACGAATCCCTCTTGAGGCATTGTAGACTAGGTCATATCAATGCGACCCGACTGACTGAAGTTACATTTTAGATGCATATTTAAATCAGTTTGAATTTACATCTTGTGAAACTTGTCAGTCATGTCACAAAGATTAGATGACCATA
This sequence comes from Agapanthus africanus, assembly GCA_030015575.1. NCBI lineage: Eukaryota > Viridiplantae > Streptophyta > Magnoliopsida > Asparagales > Amaryllidaceae > Agapanthus > Agapanthus africanus. The sequence goes on from CM057351.1 coordinate 422,284,792, forward strand.
GCTCCGTTTACTGGAAACAGAGAAAGAGTTAGTAAACTCTTGGGACTGATACATGATGATGTATGTAAGGTCTCCTGTCTACACATGCCAGGACTGGTTCTTTATACTTCATTATATTCTCTGATAATCTCTCAAGATTCAGTCATATGTTCCTGTTGAAACATAAGTCCGAACCTTTTGAGGTATTCACAGAATATAAGTAGGAAGTAGAGAACCAAAATACGGGTATAAGTATTATGTCCTATGATAAGATCAGGGAGGAGAATAACTTGTGCATGGAATCCTTGGACTATTCTAAAGGAAAAAGAGATTCTCTCTCAGTATTACTCCTCTGAATACACCACAGCACAACGGTGTATCGGGGCGGAGCAATCGCACAATATTAGATATGGCGTGCTCTATGATGAGTATTACTGAGTTACCTATTTCCTTTTGGGGTTGTGCACTTGAGAAGCTGCATACCTATTGAATTAGGTTCGAATCAAATCAGTGCCTATCACTCCATATAAGATATGGTGTGGGAAGATCCTATCTCTTAAGTAAGTTAAGATTTGGGATTGTCCGGACTATGTCAAAAGCAAAATCCGGACAAGATCGAGGCAAGGTCAGTTCTGTAGAACTAGAAAGGTTCCAGCTATACGAAACTGCAGCTGAAGATTTGACAGAACCAAAGGATTCTATAGTCCCCGACGAACCTCAGCCTCTCCGCCGATCTGGTAGGGTTCCTCGCCTGCCTGAGAGATACCTCGGTTTCTCGATGACAGTGGGAGCGAGGAATGCATCATGAGATGATGACCCAACTAGTTTCGAGCAGGCCATCAGGAGTGGAACTCTGTAAGAATGGCTGGATGCTTAGCGATCTGAGATGGAATCCTTATACACCAACAAAGTATGGACTTTGGTTGCTATATCTGAAGGGTTAAATCCCCATCAGGAGCAAGTATATCTTGAGAAGATTACTTGGTGTAGATGGAAAAGTTGAGACTTTCAAAGCTAGACTTGTTAAAGGTTTTCATCATCGACCAGGCATGGATAATGATGAAACCTTTTTCCAGTGCCTATGCTTAAGTCCATCCAGATCCTACTTGCCACGGCTACATACCATGACTACGATATCTGGCGGTTGGGTGTCATGACTGCTTTTCTAAATAATGATTTAGAAGAGAACGTCTATAAGTACACAGCCAGAGGGCTTCGTGAACAGTGGGAGCAGCGGAAACGTGTCCAAGTTGCTTTAACAGGATGAAGCAGGCATCGCGGAGTTGGAACATCTGTTTTGATGAGTTAGTAAAACAGTTTGACATCATCAAAATGGTAGATGAACCTTGTATATACAAAAAGGTAGTAGGGAGTATGGTGGTGATCCTCGTAGAGTACGTGGATGACATACTCTTGATAAGGAAGGAGTTTCCTATGCTACGCTCGGTCAATCTCCGCTTATCACAAGGATTCTCCAATAGGATCAAAGTGATACCTCCTAAATCCTGAGTTTTCATCTATGAGATAGATGTAATTGGATACTAGGATTCTCACTAGATGTAGTGAGATGGTATCAATCGATCCTGGGGAGAATCACTGGAAGGGTTCCAGGGTGATAAAGACGACTGAATGCTAGTCACAGGCATTGTCTTTACCCTCGGTAAAGGGACGGTATGTTGGAAGATTTCCAAGCTAGATACCGTGGGAAACTAGACGATAAAGGCTGGTAACATCGCTATTTAAGATACTACCAAAGAGGCAGTTTGGGTGTATATTGGTTCATAAGATGAACTAGGTTCCTGCCATTGTATGACAATGGAAGTGAGGCTTCGGTCCTGGAACCCTGGTCCCATCAGTGACCCAGACATATTCTGAGGAAGCATCACCTGATCATAGAGAAAGTTGATCTCCAGGGTGATTGAGGTTAGGAGAGCAGACTCAGAGGAGAACACGGAGGATCCACTCACGAAAGCCTTTTCCCAAAGAGAGACTTTTAAGGGGATGGTTGAGTATTAGATACTACAACTACTGCTACAGATGGCCCTAGTGCAAGTAGGAGATTGTTAGTTATATGTATGCCCTAGGGGCCATTACTGTACATTGGATGTATATTGTAGTGGATGCTGGGACATATATAGGTAGGACTTTCTTGCTCGACATGATAGTACGCTATCTGGTTGCTCTTTATCTTAACATGTATACTTTCTGTCTCTCTGATCACATGTTGATAAAGCCCTTAGGATGTGTACTCGACTTCCAGGACTATGATGCAGATCATACTGGTAGGGCCTGGGTAGTCCATGAGTACATCCTTCAATGTTCCTAGTCGTGGGAATATCGAGACGGGGCATCGATATTCCAGAGTAGACTAGCGTATATCTTCTCGACCCATATGATGGGCGATGGATGATCCCATATCCATTGGTGTTTGACATCAGAGATGGTATGCGGGTGCTCAGTGGAGACTGGGTACACTGAACGGACTCGCCGAGAACTCCCACATGGTATTATACCTCACGTCAGATGGCAGTTCTCTGGTGACACTGGTACAGCTTAGTCTGTAGACCCGAGATCGTCATAGAGTCTTGTGTGTCCCACACTGTACTTTGATTTCCACCCTACCACGGCTCTACTGAGTCGTGCAAACAGGTGGTTTTTGGGTACAGTCCCGATTCACATGGAGGCAATGAGCGATAGGAGGGGATTCGTCTCTCCCGGTATTGGGGGTTGATGTTGCGCTATGCACGACTGGCCATAACAGGAAATCCCTGGCCAGGGTTGCAGTGATCTACTGGTAAGTGTTATCAGTAGTTTCACACATGTTATGGACCACACGTCGGCATGACTTATCGAGCTATTGGGGTCTGACGTTTACCACCCCTAGGCGAGATATGCGACATATCAGACGAATAGACCGGACTGTACGGTAAGTGTTACTGGTTGGATTCACAGGAGTGTGAGCGGGCTTGCTCGTCGATCTTCTGATCGCTCAATACCCGGGTGGCCGTTACGTTTAGCAGACCGCTTGCGGCTTATGGGTGCTTGATATGATCATCATCTGCTGCCGGCGTATTGACGAGTCTTTAGAGTCCTACACAGAGGTTTCCTGGCTCAAGCGAAACGAAATAGGAGCGCATATGAGATATGTGCGGGACCGAGAATAATGCGTGTATGTGATACCGTATTCTATTCTCGCGATGAATGTATCGAATGGTTGTATGTGATATAACCTAGTTATCGAATCAAGGATTGATTCGATAAGTCGATACATTGGATATTAGTCGGTTATATGCGATATGACCGGATCGTTAAATCAAGTATTGATTTAATGATTTAATGCATAATTATATATTTGATATATTACTTTGCATTAACTAATATTAGTTCACTTTAAATGGATTTTCTCACTTGAAATGCACATTGTATATATGATATATTTTAGTGCACTAGATTGTATCATGTTTGATGATACATGCTCACTTGGGTTAGTGTAAAGAATTAAACCATGGTTATATGAGTGGTTAGGGTTTTGTTTATTTACTTATTCATTTATTTATTTATTATTCTTTTTGAAATGATAAAGAAAAGAATGGTGGCTTATTTTGTTTGTTTGTTGAAACTTCTTGAAGCTTTGAACAAGTCCACCATTCTTGTCTCATGCTTAACCCTAACCATTCAACTAACCTTAGTTTATTCTCTACACCTAACTATGGTTGCTATATGATAAGTATTCATATGATTTTCTATTTTAGAAAATGAGATCATAAATCTTTTTCTTCTTCTTCTTCATCATCAACATGAAGAAACCTTGCTCCATCAATGGCAACTTGAGCAAATGAGTGAGAAATCCAATTCTAAAGTGAACCCACCTCCTATTTCTTCATCCTCTACCTCTTGCCAAGTAGTATAGGGTGTTTCCTTCACAAGTTTTCATGGCTTGGTGAAGTTGGAGCTTGATCTTGTGATGCCTCGACGTAGATCATCTTCGGCATCGAAGCCGACGACCAAGTCCGCCCTTTTCTCCGATGAAGCCGATGCTAGAGTCATGGATTCAATTTGGACAGCGGAGGGACGTCATCACGGAGCCTAGGAGGTGGAGGACCGGATCTACAAAGGTTGTAGCTTCTTTCCTTTATGTTAAAGTTGTTTACTTGCTTCGCATCACCTATACATCTAGTTAACGATCCGTATTAGGGTTTCTCGGCACTTGTAAAATTTTAATTGGCCATGTTTGATCACTTGTAAGACCTCATTAGTGTGCATAGGAACCCTACAGTGGTATCAGAGCCTAGCTAGAGCCTTAGGCGATGCGTAGACGGAGTTAGAAGTCCGATCGAACCGAAACCCTAACCCAAAAATTGCTCTCTGTACTTTTTTGAAATTTATGGATTTTTGAGAATTAAAAATATGCAGAAAAATCAGCAAGAATATCTAAGAGTTACTGTAAAATTCGAGTTGCCAATTCGACTAAGTCGCGGCGGAACCGCGGCAGAAGCCTGGCTTCTGCGGCGGTTCCGCGGCCAAGTAGTCATATCACGTTTTAAAAATTGTACAGTAATTCCTATTTTGCAGTGCTGGTTTTCCTGGGAATTTTTAAATCTGACTCAAGAGTTGAGTTTTCTGGGTTGTATTGGGGACTCGGTGTTTCGATCGGATTGTCTAATTTTGTCAGTGTGTTTTTCCGGGTAATTTTAGAATATGTTAAAAAGTTCGACCAGATATAAATACCCACTTTTTCCCCTGCCGGGAAATTTCCAATTGTTGGAATTTTCCGTAGTTTAATGACGTTCTAAGTAGTGCAAGTAACGCGATGGTCCCTCTAGAAGACAACAAACCTTAACTCGATTATGTGACCGTCTTGAACTGCCCTTTGAACCTTCGGGTTTGGGGCAGTACGGCGTGCCACATGTGAGGCGTTGGCTTGACCCTTCTACGGCTGGACCGTTGGTACTGAGGCACGAACTGAATGTTTTTAGACTTATTTCATGTATTGGGCTGTATCGGGAAAACTTGGGTGTTCGATTGTTCGATCGAAAAGTTTAACATTTTCTATTTATCCGGAATGTGATACAATACTTGGAATTCACAAATAGTTATGAGATAACTGAATGAATGTTATAAACATAGCAGTTTAGTCTCACTTGATCGGTTGCCACGGAATTTTGATGAGATCAAAAGTCCGTCGCAATCACGTAGCGTACGCGGATACTCGCTGGGTAAACTTAATAGACAGCCTCACCCCATAGCCCCGACTAAGTGACTGTAGGAGAACCCCGTCGCCGAAAGCATCCGTTCGGCTGCTCGCGGCAGCGGTGTTCCGCCTTGGTGCACTTCGTCGACGGCGTCAGGGGTGCGGCCGCCTACTAAAGTTTGCGACGAGCATTCGATCAGAATGTCGGGAATCCCGTTGAATTGCCCGACATGATATTGAAAAGTTTTTTCGATAATGAGACTAAAATGCGGGGTTTATAATTGTTAGGCATGCGATGTCTAAGTATTTCATTTGATTAGGCATGCGATGTCTAAAGATGTTGCGGATTCCAACTGTTGTAGTTTTACACTTTCTTTTCTGTGACCGTAAGTGTAATATGTGATATCGCCGGTTTCGTTGCTATATGTCAACGACAATTGGGATGCGCATATTTACTTACGTTGATGACATGTGATGTTATGTGTTGCTGGATATGTTATATTGGATCGTCGTGTTTGAATAGCCGGGGTTTTTATGTGAGATGAGTGTTTTTTCATTTTCATTCATGTAAAAACTTATATGTAATATTCTTTTATTGGGGCACTTCCAGATTGCGGATGTTGTCACCATTTGTATATTATTTACTTTTCCGCATTAGGATAGACCCAAGGAGGGGAGCATAAGTAACCGGGTTCTGGGGTCCAGAGGGAGACCATCTCGAGGAGTCGAGTCCGGGTCTCCTAACCCTAGAATTGGTAGGGTTGCTTGCCGCTCTCGTAGGGGTCTAGGGGTGTAGGATTGGCTATTCATCACGACCGTAGAATCCGTGTTTTATACTGGCTCGTATTGAAAACACGGACATCCTAGTATATCCAATATTTCATATGATATTTTCTGCTGCGTTATCTGTGATGTGATCATGTGATGTTCTGTGATAGATATAGTACATAGTATATATGATATATTATATAGACGTTGCTTATGTTTTACACCCGCGCTAGCCCTGCCTCACTCTGCCGTTAGTTACCTAACCTAACGGTGCAGACGGGACATCGAGGCGAATGCGGATGGCATAAGCGTACGTTATATTTACCTGTGATGATTAGGTGGACTTAAATGATGAGATATTCATTAATGAGATTAATGAAAGAAAATAAACCTAATTGATGTTGTGGAATCGAATTTCAAAATAAAAACAGGTAGCTACAGTTCTTGCTTTGCATCGCGGTGTTCATTATAGAACATCCTTTACCTTATTCGATAAGGAAAGGACCGAGATCCCTTCACCGGGAGTGACTCCTTTAGCAATAACTGGCAGATACTACAACTTTCGGTTTGTCTTTTGATTGCTTCTATAGTTTCTACTTTGCACAGTGATATATATGATATATCCCGCACCTCATTCGACGAGGAAAGGGCCGACGATCCCTTCACCGGGAGTGACCCCTTAAGCAAAACTAGAAAAGCCTCAAAAACATTCCATTTAAAAACCATTTGATTCCGCAACGAGATCAAGTTCAAAGCGTTAAAGGTTTTCATAAAAACCATTCGCAACCCTCCGTCATTTTAGGAAGTAGAGTACTTAGTATTCGTGCTGTGTTTGTTGACCATAGTCAAGGCACAGTGTACGGTAGCTAAGTGATGTCTTCCTACACCGCATATGATGCGATTAGTTAGGACAGTCGCGTGACTTTGTTGACCTTAGTTAAGGGTCATGTGGGTGGGTCTAATTAATCACGAAATGTCGTGTAGAACTTGACTAGTACTTATGATTTGTTGACCATAGTTAAGGTCATAGGTGCTAGGGGTAAAAACCTTTATCGGGAGTTTCAAGTGATGAAATTTGCAATGAGATTGCATACCTTCTATGTGATAGTTGGATCCCGATACCCACTGCGAGTAATTGTTACTCCTGGGAGAATTTTGCACTTTGCAATTAGCCGATCAAGTAGGTGTCTAGAAAGGTATCAACGGGGTTACGCCTCTGGGAAAACGAGGTTTACATTAATAAAACCGTGTTATTAATGCGTACTTGTACACAACTAGCCCATACTCTTAGATAGTGAAACCCGGGGAAAAGGTGGGAAATCAAAGTGGAAGGGAAATTGTATTTAAAGAGGTCGGTGATTTAGAGGATGATCATTCGAACATCGACTCTTATATATTAGGTTTGGACCTAGCGGTCCGGCTGACATGGTTATGTCACGGGCGACAGTGGGCCGTAGTCTCGGGTACGTACGAGACCCTTGTTAAACATGATCACTCCTTTCCACAACTCGATTTCAAAAGTGACCTAGAGACCGATAGGGACACAGATCATACATTGCATTGTTTAATGGCATATCGATTACCTGCATTTATTGTCTCCATCGTTATTACCTTATTTCCTTGCCTCTTTGTTTTTATTATAATATTGCTACTGTGTCTCCCTGACGACCTGAGTATGCATGCTCAGTTGTAGAGGTGGACCCATCTGCTCTCGAGAAGACCGTGAAGATCTAGGCCAATGAACCAGTTATATTTCTCCATTGATATCCCTGGTTAGTTTCCCCCTTATTTACTTCCATTGCGTTCAGTTTCCTTTATATCCGATAGTTTTAGTGACTGCGTTTTCTTTATCCGTGCTGAGTTTTACTGATTACCATATAATACTAGAAGCCGAAATGTGACTACGGTAGGATATTTCCTAGATCGTAGGAGCATGGCTGGCCTTATCACCCTCGTATTCCGTATTTTAGAAAGCGGGGCGTGACAGTTGATGAATCACAATTCGATATTTCGAATTCGATAATTCTAGAAAGACAACTTGATTTAGACTCTTTTGAGAATGAGGTAGATGAGCTTTTCGAGTCTCCTACCTCCATAATTTTTGACAAATCAAGCGCGTTGAATTCTGGCACGACACTTATTGACATTGAAACGTTCAATTGGACCATCGATGAACGTTTCGAAGATATTTTCGCCGACGAACTTGCATTCCTAAACGACATGGATTTTGTTATTAATCAACCTCCACATGAAGAAGTTGAACCACCAGCATTTCTTCTTATCCCATACGAGAATGTGACTATTCTTTCCATTCCTAATCATTTACATTCTCGTTTTCATTCACCATTATTGTTTCGTCTCTATCAACCGAGACGTAAACCATACCGCCTCCTATCTCCCCACTTCTTCAAATCTCTGATCGTCCACCAACCAGTGAATTACATCTATAAAATATTTGAATGGTTGGTGTTGACTTTTGGTCTTTGTAAAGTTTTACTTTGACCAATAACTTTAAACCCCCATCATAATTTTAAATGCTTAATACGGTTTTACTTAAGTTTAGGAAGGAATATTTGGGCTCTTGAAAGAAAATAAATTTTTACAAAATTATGAACCAAAAGTAAGTTTGGGGGAGATTTTCACTGTCATTATTTCCTGTTCCCGTTACTAACTTTTCCTCCCAAGCCTACAGTTTTTTTAGCTTAACAGATGACATCAATGAGGACACTGTTGCAAACAGGTTTGGGGGAGGTTTGTGCTTATTTACGTATTATTTTGTATTATACTATATATAAGCACAAAAAAAATTGATAATGATAGTTTGAAAGTGAAAATTTACATTTCAAAGATAGGAATAGTTTGAGAAAAGCAAGAAAATTAGATGTTTTCTTAAATGAAGCTAGTAATAAGTAGTTATGAGCCGTTGTCCCAAGGGTTAGTAAGATGAAGGAAATTACTAATCTGAGGATAAAAATAAGTCTGAAAAATAGTCCATATTCTTGAGGCCAAATATTTGAATGTTGATACCCTACTATATGCATTGTCACACATCTTGAAACTTAGGATAGTAGAGGATACCTTAAAATGCTCTTGTCTAAAAGCCTTAGTATGAACGAAAATAAAAATATATAAGTGGTGAAGAAAAAAATGAACATTGGTTTTGTAATTATCAAGGCAGCATAAAAAAATATAGCGAGGGTGTTTTATCACCCAGTGCCTTAGACCAACTGGTTTAGGAGCCACTGCTAAGCCTTAGGTGTTGCAAGAAGAGGAATTACGCCTAAACGCGCGAGCACATTTTGTAATCGGTTGGTTAGAACCTCAAGAAGTATTAACGGTCGCATGAAGGATGTGTTAGCAATGTCATCGAAAATATTCACCAACTATAAAGTACTTTGGAAGATAGACAAGAGTATGATAGTTTGAATTGAATTCTCTAAGTGTAGGGATGTTTTTAACACACACGTAGGGGTATATGATCGATATTTGGAAGAAAGATAGGGAGGAAGAATAAAGACGATGTTTTATTGAGGGGTGACGTGATTTCTAACATTTTTTCACGACCATTAAGATAAGGCTCATCGCAACTGAAAAACTAGTATAGTTAGAAACTCTTATTTTCAAGTTCTTTCTTTTATAGTTCTCATCTTTGTATGTAACGTTCATCATCTTTCTTTTATTATAGAATTTTGTGGGTGTAATCCGCTGAAAACCCTCAGGAGACAACACTCCTCCTACTAGGGACATCTAGAGATTTAACGGCTTGTTGCACGTGCTCAGTGCAATCGTGTTGCCTACGAAAGTGTGCTACTTAGGTTTTTCTTTTTCTTTTTCTCCCTCTCTTGAATAAATAGTTTGCTCGGAACGATCAAAATTAGGTTTGGGGGTATTTGTTCAGTCGAAAATATCGCACATTTGATATAACATTTTGCTTACTTTTCTTAAATATCTAAAGATGTTTATTATAAATATAGAACATATTTGGGTTTGTCTGTAAAAATACTATTTACCATATGTTTATATATTATAATTAACATTATGAAGGAAAATGTATGTATATAATATTTATATAATATTTTGATAATTTAAATATGTATATCATATCAAATATCCTTAATCAATATTTTTAAAATATAATATCATATAAAATAGTTAGGATAATATCTCAAAATACCAAATATTACTAATATTATTCATTGAGATATTATGCAAGGTTTAGCTCAGGTCAGGAGATCGGGATATCGAGATGTCAGGAATCAAAAATCTGCCGATGAAGTTAGATAACCATAATTTTGATGCCAAGATCCCACCAAACGGCCGCGGTTCCATAGCCAAACCATGCAATATGCGGCGGATCCATGGCCAATTCACCGAGTTAGGGTTTTGGATTTTTATGTTTAGATCTTCACAACAACCCCTGATTCTTAGGATCTAGAGTTTCTGGTTTTGGGGCTATATAAAGGACCGAGGGCTAAAGCTAGAAATCATCAATCTTTTACACGAAGCAAATCACCGTCAAAGAATAAGTGATCCACGATAGGTCCACGATTCGACGTGATAGGGCGACGTGAGATTCGACGGAGTATCTACTTCCTACGAGGCACAGATTGAGAGCAATTTATTCTTCCTCTTATAATCTAAACTTGAAGGCTTTGTACTTGTGAAGTTGATTAATAAAGATAGATCATTAGATTAATTAGTTTGCATTTATTTTCTGTATATACATTATGATCTATATCCGTTCTTCTTCTATCTCCGTCATGCGTGAGTAATTTTCCGCTTGATAGGGTTCGTAGGATTAGGGTAGAACAATAGATGAGAAAATACTTAACTTCTTTTAAGGCTTATGAAGTTTATAAACTTTAGCAAAAAAATCGTTAATATCCTTATCGGGCACGCTACCAATTTATTGCTAGTCTCAACCGCGATTTGAGATCAGATTAACAATTGTTTTGTTAAGGGCTAGACATGAATAGAGATCAATGAAAGGACAAGGGTTAATAGTGTGGAAACCCTAGTTTCTTCATAGAACCCTAATCCTCATTCATCACTATCAATCTAGTTTTAAATCTATCAATAGATAAAAGGAGAATCTTTATTATTCATCCATGACTACTAAATCCTAACGAACCCTACAAGCCCTCTTTTTATAAAATCTATATCCGTATTTAAACTAGATCTGTATTCTACATCTGTGTTTAACATAAATCTAGAAACCATTCTCCACTATTCTTTATTCTTCTATTCTTCCTCTTTTCAATCAATACGTCTAAAGTAAGATTAAAAGATTCCACGAATCGCTGAGGACGACCCGTACTCATCTCGGCTAGCTACACGCGATACCGCTATTGATTACGGTTAACTACAAACACTTACATAGAATCAATCAATGCCTCAAATCATATCGTGCCCCCAAATTGGGAACATTCCATATCACCATTGTTCATTTTTTCATGTAACAAATACACGTGCACGCAAGATGAATAAAGGACCGAAATGTCCCTAAACTAACAGTTGCCTCAAAAAAGGGCAATAATGGACCGAAATGTCCTTAAACTAACATTCGTCCCTAAAACGGGAATGTTAGATCGAAATGTCCTTAAACTAATATCTGCCCCAAACACGGTGGTAATGGACCGCGATGTCCTTAAACTAAAATAACTAAGCCCCAAATGCTCATATGTTTAAGTCGATCTTAATCTCAAACCAGATTAACGATCCTTAAATAAACAAACCCAAATCTAAAATATACGAATTTAGACTGATCCGCGCCCTACGGGTGATGACATAAACTAGTCTCCGTATACAATTCACAGGGAACCAAAACAAACAAAAACACATATGACACGAAGTGAACTTCCAGAGTAGGAGAAAGTGGTTATTGCAATGCGGTAACGTAATTAACTGCAGAGGCTTGCGCCTACAGGGAAGAGCGTCCCCACAATCAAAACCCCCTCATAAAATGAGGGGGAATCTGATAAAGTTTGCTATAACGGCCGCATCCGTCCAAACCTCCGATATACGGTGCCATAAATCAACTTGGTATCTTCGAAGAGGTGGACGGATAAATCCAAATAGCATCTGCCCCCAAATTCAGGCACGACGATCCATCCCAGTTCGTCTCTGTTTTGGGTGGTAAACAGATTCTGGCACACCCGGTGGGACCTTTTCCTCTTTCCATTCCACACCTCGTGTGTCGTGTTTTGGGAACAAAATCGCGGTTCGCAATAGTTGCCCTTGGATTCGAGGTACTAAAATTTGGTGTCTTTTTCCTGTGCAGAAGAAGAAAAATCGATGACTTCCAACTGCACAACTTGCAACAGCAACTCCCGCTCCGCCCTAACTAGAGGAGTGGTTTACGGGCCCAACACGGCCTCTATCTTTTCAATGCCGGTAGGGCAAGTTACGCAAGCCACTACAGGATTGTTCTTCGGGACCATGTTCCCACCAATGGGTGTCGGTGCCTCAGCGCCGCAGGAAGAAGCTCCCAAAAGGTCGGTTTTCAATCGACTGGCAACCACAATAGCCCCTCTCAACGGGTCATCCAAATACGATGTCTCTTTCTTCGACTGGCTAAGCCGAAGCTCAGACGTCTTAGTCTTCAAAAAACTGAGCAAGAACCAAAAACGGGCCCGCAAAGAAGCTCATGACACCTGAAGGGGCTACCCCAAAACGGATAGCCCTCCCAACTCTTGCTACAGGCAAAGTCTGTTCTCCGCCGAAAACAGAGACGAACCGCTTAGGTCGTCTTGCCTGAATTTGGGGGTAGATGCTATTTGGATTTATTCGTCCACCTCACCTAAGATGCCAAGTTGATTTATGGCTACGTGTATCGGGGGTTTGGACGGATGCGGCCGTTGTAGCAGACTTCGTCTTATTCCCCCTCGTTTGCTAGGTGTTTTTGATTGTGGGGATGCTCTTCCTGCAGACGCAAGCCCCTACAGTTAATTACGTTATCGCATTGCGATAACCACTTTCTCCTGCTTCAGAGGTTCACTTCGTATCATGTGTGTTTGTTTTATTTTTGGTTGCCAGTGGATTGTATACGGAGACTAATTTATATTGTCGTCCGTAGGGCGTGGATTAGTCCAAATCCGTATATCTTTAGATTTGAGTTTGGGTTGATTTAAGGATCGTTGATCCGTTTTGAGATCAATATTGACTTAAATGCATACGAGTAGTTGGGGGCTCGGTTGGTTTTTTGTTAAGGACGCGTTAATCCAATTTGAGACTAAGATCTACTTAACAGGGTGTTAGGATCATTTTTGTTTCAGATCCAACAAGAGAACACTCGGGCTCTGTTGTTTTAGTTTAAGGACGTTTCGGTCCCTTATCGCCATTTTGGAGGCGAAGTTGTAGTTTGAGAACATTTCGGTCTGTAGATCACCATTTTTGAGGTGAGGTTTTAGTTTAAGGACGTTACGGTCCGTTGATCACCATTTTGGAGGTGAGAGTTTAGTTTAAGGACGTCTCGGTCCGTCGTTAGTTTAAGAACGTTTCGGTCCGTTATCATCTTGCATGCACGTGTATTTGTTACGTGACGGGATGAGCAACGATGATATGGGATCCATCCAGTTTGGGGTGTGGTTTGATTTGGGATGTGCACGTCAGTTTGGGAAATGCACCAAAAAGCAGTTGGTTGTCGGGACCCGCCACCTCTCTGAAGGCGTTGAGAAATTACAACGACATGTATCAGAGGTATGGAGAGATATACCCTTGAACCAATTCCCGTATTTGAGGGAAAAAAGGAATCAATGGCAAACCCAGAAATCATTAGTCGTATTTTGAGACTACGACTTCCTCAAGAGAATGTAGGACAAATATCGTCTTGGGATATCATCAATATCGATAGTCGTATTTGGGACTAAGATCAGCTTGGGAAGTAGTGAACCCTTGAGCTCGGTTGATCTGAGTTAGGGACCTAGCCAACTTAGGCTCAGTCTCTTTTTTATGCAAAAAGTGCCGAGCACTTATGTAAGTTCTGACGCTCACACATAACCATGTGGGGTTTTTAGTCATGGGGATTTTCCCAATAAGTGTTAAACACTTTACTCTTTTTGTCTTTATAATGAGTGCTTAGCACTTTTTATGCCTCCCATGTACGAAGCACGTGAAGCGCTAGGCGCTGTCTAGTGAGTGCCAAGCACTTTTATGTTCTATGGCGCCCACGTGAGAGTCACGTGGGACACTGGACGCTAGGCGTCGTTCACTGAGTGCTAAGCACTCCTTTATTTTGTAGCGCCCACGTGAGAGGCACGTGGGGCGCTGAGCGCTAGTCACTGAGTGCTAAGCACTTATTATTATTTTTTTCTGAGGCGTCTACATGAGGGGGCACGTGAGACGCTGGGCACCGTTCACTGAATGCTAGGTGCTCCTTATTTTTCTGAGGCGTCCACGTGAGGGTCACGTGGGATGCTGGGCGCTGAGCGTCGCTCACTGAGTGCTAGGCACTCCTTATTTAGTGGCGCCCACATGAGGGGCACATGAGGCGCTGGGCGGTGATCTTTCCTTGTATATTTTGTTCTGAGGAGTTCAATTTCCTGATTTTTTTCTGAATCTTTGATCTCCAAGAGCAAGTTCGTCCCGATGAGAATTAAATTCTCAACTTGTGGGAAACTTGTCTTGTGGATCTCATATCCAGAGAAAGAACTAAGTTCTTCTTTTAAAAGGGTTAAACCCTTCAATAGGTAAACGAGATGCTTTGATCTCTCTTCTTTTTTATTTACCTAGAGTTATTTTTCTGAGAAGGGAGATCTTCTTCTTTCTTCCTTTTTGAAGCTTTCTACTTTGTTTTTTTTTCCGAAGCTTATAGGGGGTTTCCTCCTTTTTAGACTTGAAGTCTTGGGTCCTTTATATAGTAGAGACAAGTCTGTTGATTTGTTGAAGAAAACTTTCATTGAGAGATTCTAATTGATTTTGGGGATTTTACCCATAGTTGGATGTTTGATCCAAGAACTTCTGTTTTACAGAAAGTATTTTCTTGTTTTTAACAAGATTAGAGAAATATTTACCTATACAGAATTTATTCTGCAGATCGGTGATTTTTTTAATAACCATTGGATTTTTAATCCAATGGTACTCTGTTTTACAGAGGGCAATCTTTCTTATTTAGAAAGATTTAAGGAATATTTCCTCTCAACAGAATTTAATTCTGCATCCTGATGATTTATCATCTCCGCTGGATCTTTGATCCAACGGCTCTGTTTAACAGAGAGTAGAATTTAATTCTACAAGGCGTCGGTGAGCACGTGCTGTGCACATGGGCGCTGATCATATAAGAGTTTTTAACTCTGGCGTCGGCGCCCTCGTGGAAGGCACGTGAGGCACTGGCTCTTGAGTTTTGTGTGCTTTGCACACGGGCGCTGCTTATATAAGAGTTTTTAACTCTGGCGCTTTCGTGGAAGGCACGTGAGGCGCTTCTTCTTGAGTTTTGAGTGCTTTGCACACGAGCGCTGCTCATATAAGAGTTTTTAACTCTGGCGCTGGCGCCCTCGTGGAAGGCACGTGAGGCGCTGCCTCTTGAGTTTTGAACAGAGCTTTGCTCTTTTATTGAGGGAAACAAAGTCGTCAAAGGTGCATCCCCTACCAGAAAGTTGATTTTTGAAGGATTGGTTGGCCATTTTCAAACCCTGCCAAGGATGTCAGTCTTCAACATGCTGACACCAATAACAACCTCTCAGCAATGCCGGGGGCACAAAGAAGCCGCTTCCAAAACTGAGGCGGTCCCTTCTGCAAGAAACGCTCGACGTCTTCACTGGCACCGAGTGAGGAAAGCTGGGGGCAACTCCCCCTCCGGACTTACCCCACCAGCTCCAATGGTGGAAATTAACGCTGCTGTTCCAACCGGGAACAACTTTGATCTGCTCAGGAGGGTACGCAAGAACTCTCCATTGGCGGTGCTAAAGAAATCGCCCCCGCCTGCAGAAGCCACAGTGCAGGAAAAGACGGAGCAGCCCCATCAACGGCTCTGCTTTCAAATTCACAGGGTCTGGCGGAAAGTCCAGGACTCTGTGATCAATAATGATTACTCTCCTCGGCCGAAGAAATCAAAGGTTCAGCAAGAGAAAGACTGTCCTTCCGTCATACAGCGAGGGACTTCTTCTGCACATGTGCCTGTTACAACGACTCCTTCAACTTCGACCTCCAACAAAAGGATGAGGCAAGAAAAAACCCACCGCCTGCGGCAAATTCCAAAGGTGGACCCAAACACCCCAAGTCTGGGGGCATGATAGTGCATACGGTCTACATGGCTTCCGGGAAAGAAAAAAGCCGTGCTTCCGTAGGTCATCGACCGCAAACTCGGTCGCTGACAAAAGTTTAGGAGCAACAAAAAAAGCTCCAGGAAATGCTGACCAAAATGGCAGCACTTGCCAGGCAGAATGAAAGCCCAGACACAACAGCCGAACAACACTAGGAGCAGGAGTCCGATACTGAGTTCCTGCGAAGGGTGATTGAATGAAAGGACAAGGAAGCTGCTGAGCAGGCTGCTAACATAAAGCAGATGGCTCTCTTGTTCCAGGATATGGTTGGAATGATAATCCAGCCAGAACCCCAAGCCGAGGATCTGCCGATAATTATCGAGGATGACAGAGGGGAAACATCAAATCCTCTTCCGGCCTTATCGGCAACTAAGGAGGAAACGATTTCCAAGTTTACTCTTGATGATTATATAGGTCAACAAATACGAGCTCATCAAGCCAGTGAAGCCGTTGGCCAAATCATCAGAACCAGGCGACCGTATCCTGTTAGTTATATGTATGCCCTAGAGGCCATTACTGTACATACGATGTATATTGTAGTGGATGCTTAGACATATATAGGGATGTCTTTCTTGCTCGACATGATAGTATGCTATCTGGTTGCACTTTATCTTAACATGTACACTTATTGTCTCTCTATTACATGTTGATAAAGCCTTTAGGATGAGTACTTGACTACCAGGATTATGATGCGGATCATACTAGTGGGGATAGGGTAGTCGGTAAGTAAATCCTTCAATTGTTCCTAGTCGTGGGAGTATCGAGACAGGGCATCGATACTCCAGAGTAGACTAGTGTATGCGCTTATTGACCCATATGATGGGCGATGGATGATCCCATATCCATTGGTGTTTGACATCAGAGAAGGTATACGGGTGCTCAGTGGAGACTGGGTATACTGAATGGACTCGCCGAGAACTCTTAGATGGTATTATACCTATCGTCAGATAGCAGTTCTCTGGTGACACTGGTATAGCTTAGTCTGTCGACCCGAGATCTTCATAGAGTCTTGTGTGATTCCCACTGTGCTTTGAATTCCACCATACCACGTTCAAGAGATCGTGCAAAAAGGTGGTTTTTGGGTACAGTCCCGAGTCACATGGAGGCAATGAGCGATAGGAGGGGATTCGTCTCTCCCGGTATTGGGAGTTGATGTTGCGCTATGCTCGATTGGCCATAATAGGAAATCCCTGGCCAGGATTGCTGAGATTTACTGGTAAGTGTTGTTAGTAGTTTCTCGAACCGTTATGGACCTTGTATCGGCATGACTTATCTGGCTATTGGGGTCTGACGTTATACCACCCCCAGGATGCGATATGCGATATATCTGACGAAGAGACCGGACTGTACGGTTGTGTTACTGATTGGATTCACAGGAGTATGAGCAGGCTTGCTTGTTGATCTTCTGATCGCTCAATACCCGGGTGCTCGTTACATTTAGCAAACCGCTTGCGGCTTGTGGGTGACTGATATGATCACCACCTACATGCTTCATGGGTGTATGAGACTTACACCATACTTGATATAATGAAAGGTTTATATTTATCTAAGTAATTCAAAATTGGATGGATATTAGTCATGGCTACAAACTTGTAGAAGCTTATGGAACTATTGACCAAGTCCACCAATTTTGTTTCACCGGTAGATATTTATTAACCTAACCATTAACCTTAGCCATGGTTCATTCTCTACATGGGTTAGTGTATGACACTAACTCATCCATAGTTTCTATTCTCACCTCATGAGTTTGTTTTTTCATCTCCACTTCATTTTCTTCTTCCTCATGGAATAGTTTTCTAGCTTTTGAAAAGGTGATGAAATATTGTGAGAAAAATTAATCTAAAGTGAGCCCATTTCTTACTTCATCATCCTCTACTATATTATCCATTTAGTTTAGGGTGTTTGTTTCACTAATCTACCATTAGTGAAGAGGTAGCATGAGCTCGAGTCTCCTCGACGTAGATCATCTTCAGCCTCGAAGACTTCGAGCAACCTTGTTCATTTCTTCATATGAACCCTTACTAGAGTTCGGGTGTTCACTACATGGAGCGAAGGGACTACTACACGGAGCTTTAGAAGTGAAGGACCGTTTGACGGATAAAACCAAATAGCATCTGCCCCCAAATTCAGGCAAGACGACCTACGCGGTTTCGTCTCTGTATTCAGCGGTGAACACCGGTCTACAAATGTTGTATTCCTCATTCGCTTAGATGTAAAGTTGTTTACATTGTTGTTTCGTCTAAATCTTTAGTTAAGATTCTAGGGTTAGTGTTCTTTAGTATGGAAAATTTTGAAATTGGCATGGACGATACCTCCCGAAACCTTGCTGCCGCCCTACGAAACCCTACAGTGGTATCAGATCCAAGCCAGAGAATTAGACGATGTTTGTTAGATTACGAAACCGAAACAGCTCCGAAACACCCGATACACAATCCTAGTTTCTGTCGAATTTTAAATGGCCTCTTAAAAATTATTTTAGCAACTGCAGAATGTTGTATGTGATATAACATGAATACTATGAAAAGTTGAAGCAATTTGGACGGTTTTTGGCCGGCCACATCACTATTAATTCCGAGCCGGCCGGCCCTGGTTCAGTGTTCTGACTTCAAATTTTTTCTGTGTTCCAGGCTCTGGGTTTTGGTGTTTCAGGTGTTGCTTTTTTTTTGATAAATTTGCATATGATGTTAACTTTCTGTAAAGGCAATTCGAAGTGTTTCGTTGTCGTAATTCTAACATCTATTCGGGTTATTTAGACGACGTTAAAAAGTTCGAACGGATATCAATAACCCAATTTTTCTCTCGCTGGAAAATTTCCAAGATTTGGATTTTTCCGAGTTTAAAATCTTCAGAAAATCATGCAAGCGATTCTGTCGACCCTCTAGAAGAACGATACCCAAACTCGAATTTTTGGATCGCGGAACCGCGGTCATACCCTAGGGTTTGCGGCAGTTCCGCGGCGACATGAATGAGGTATGGGTCGGCCCTTCTACGGACGGTTCATAGGAGCTGTGGCATGTTCTGGGTACTTTTTGAACTCCGCTCAAGTGTTGAGCTCTTTGGAAAATTTTGGGTGTTTGTTTATTCGATCGAAAAGTTTAACATCGTCTAGCTATCTGTGATTGTGATACAATATTTAGAATCCACATAATTAGTTATGTGATAACTAGTTTGAATTTTATAAATCTAGCAGTTTAGTCTCATTTGATCGGTTGCAACGGAATTTTGATGAGGATCAAAAGTCCATCGCAATTACGTAGTATATGCGGATACTCGCTAGGTAACCTTACTAGATAGCCACGCCCTATAGCCCCGACCAAGTGACTGTAGGAGAACCCCGTCGCCAAAACATCCGTTCGGGTGCTCGCGGCCGCGGTGTTCCGCCTTAGCGCACTTCGTCGACGGCATCGGGGGTGCGGTCGTCTACTAAAGTTTCCGACGAGCATTCGATCAGGTTATCGGGAATCTTGTTGAATTACCCGACATGTTATTGGAAAGTGTTTTCAATATTGAGACTAAAATGCGGGGTTTATAATTGTTAGGCATGCGATGTCTAAGGAATTCATTTGGTTAGGCATGAAAACCAAAGTATGTGATACATTGGGTTTATGATGTCTACGGTGGTTGCGGATTCCAATTGTTGTAGTTTTTCACTTTCTTTTCTACGACTGTAAGTGTAATATGCGGTGTATCGCCGGTTTCGTTTCTATATGTCAACGGCAATTGGGATACGCATATTTACTTACGTTGATGACATGAGATGTTATGTGTTGCCGTGATATGTTATATTGGATCGTCGTGTTTTGAATTGCCGGGGTTTTTTTTATGTGAGATTAGAGTTTTTCATTTTCATTCATGTAAAAGCTTGTATGTAATATTCCTTTATTGGGGCACTTCCGGGTTGAGGATGATGTCACCATTGATGTATATTATTTACTTTTCCACATTACAATATCATTGCAAATTTCAACAATTAAAATTCCCGATAATATTTTGCCCCAAGTGTTTATCGGGAATTTCAAGTGTTGAAATTTGCAATGAGATTGCATACCTTCTATAAGATAGTTGGATCCCGATACCCACTGCGAGCAAGAGTTACTCCTGGGAGAGTTTTACACATTACAATTACCCGATCAAGTAGGTGTCTAGAAAGGTGTTAACGGGGTTACGCCCCTGGAAAAATGAGGTTTATTTTAATTAGGTCCGTGCGAAAGCATGGGGAACCTGCTTCAAAGTATCGACACTGGCCTGGCTGAAAGATTGGCGAACTTGTAGGGTGTAATTAATGCCGGCTAGTCTTACCTTTTAGGGTTTGAAGGAAGATTTGATAAAAACACTGGGAGCCATACCGATTAGATAAAATAATAACCAATCTGATCTTGCAAGAGCGCACGCAGAGTGTTTTCTTCTCTCTCTCTCTCTCCAGGCAGCGACCATGTCACGCCTTAATCAAGATAATAATATGGATGCATTGACCGAACCTGCTTATTATACTGGGCTGAGGAACATTGGTTCCGTTCTTTTTATAATTGTTATAAGTCCGAGCAGGAAATAGGGGAATATTCGGATTTCCACGCAATCCAATCGAGGAATAAGCATGTTGATGCATATTCTTCGGGTGTGTTTATTACCAAGAACCGTTTCTCAGTAACCTCTACGTCCTAGGTATGAAATACCGCATTAGGATCCCACATATGTAAGAGTTACATGGGCTATAGAAAGGTAGAGAACAGAAAATGGGTGATATATCTCTAAGTGTAGAGAATGGTGCAAGTGTTGCAGCCAAACCAGTTGGCAAATATCACCTTGTATTAAAACATTGATTTAGAACAAATGTTATTAGATACCGAACCTGATATACAACATTACATCAGTTTCTTTATTAAGTTAAAGAAGGATATAATTCTGTATTGGAGGATAATATTGTGAACATTTTCATGAATCAAGAGTTGATTGGATCAAGCACGTTATGTAATGGCATATAAGTTCTAAATCAAACCACAGTTCAAAGTATCTAGAACACACACAAGAGGAGTAGTTCAGAAATGAATGAATCCTTCTTGTGGCATTGTAGACTAGGTCATATCAATGCGACATGGCCAGCTGAGTTACATAAGGATGAATATAAGAATTTGTTCGAATTTTCATCTTATGCTACTTGCCAGTCTTGTCTGAAAGGTAAAATGACCAATACTTCGTTTACTGGAAACAGAGAAAGAGTTACTGAACACTTGGGACAGATACATGATGATGTATACGGTCCTATGTCTACAAATGCCAAGGCTGGTGTTCAGTCGAAAATATTGCAATCTTTAATATAATAACTTCCTCACTTTTCTAATCTTCTAATGATGTTTGTTATAAATATAACACGAATTACACGTTTGTCTGGAAAATATCAAATACCACGTGTTATACATTATAATCAACATTTTGGAAGGAAATTGTGTGTTTATTATTTCACGCATGATATTGTATATCTCAACATTCTTCATTGAGATTTTGTGCAGAAAATTATCTCAGGACAGATATCGGAATCGCAAATTCGCCGAAAAAATACGGGAAATTAAAGAGTTAAAATCTGGCAGAGATTCAGAAGAGATTAAAATATTCCGGATATCACCTGAATACAAATAGACCAACACCAAACTACCATAAGAAAATGAAGCCACAAGCTCACCAAACGGCCGTGGATCCGCTGCCGAGTCAAGCCGATCCGCTGCGGATCCGCGGCCAAGTTAGGGCATCGGGTGATGATAATTCTCCAGAAGCTTCATCTCAACTTTCTAGCTTGTTGAGGACGCTCCATTGTTACAAGCATGTTCTGGAAACTTTCCTACAATAGCCTAGCTTCTTGAGAAAGCTTGATAACTACCTTATTCTAGAATTTACCCTACAACTACCTAGCTTCTTGGGGAAGATTGATCTAGCTTCTAGTGGAAGATTGAGGAAGATTCACCTAAGGGACCTAAGCCTACATTAATGAGGTTGTTGATTGTAGTTGATTTCTAGTACACAATTCAAAACCAAATCCAATTCAATTCCAATTCAAATATCCAAATCAAGAATCGTTGAGAACAACATCGAGCGACGACATTCAAGATCCTTTACGCGAAGCCGGTCGTCATCAAGAGTACGAGATCCTCGACAGGTCCAAGTCTCACGGAGATCGAGCAAAGCGAACGGAATAGTTACCTCTTCAAGGGAGCGATCGAGAGCAATTCTTGTAATCTCGGATTGAAGGAAAGTGTATTATAAGTTGATTAATAAAGGTGATCATTTGTTAATTCTTGCTTTCTTTAAATTCTTGTATTATGAAATTTCTAATTCTTGATTCTTTTATTTTCATGATGCGTGAGTAAATCTCTGCTTGCTAAGGATTTGAAGGAATTCGGTAGATCAAATGGTGATGAAATCCTATACGCATCTTAAGTCTTATGAGAATTATGAACTTTAGGAAAAAGAATCGTCAATGACCAAATTTAGGAGCGAGATCACCGTTCTTGATAATTTCGTTGCAATTTGGGATTAAATGATTGATGATTTTCTTTGCTAAAGGCTAGATTTGAATGGCAATCAATGAAAAGACAAGGGATATTGAAGAAGAAACCCTAGTTTCTTCAAAAGATCCCTAATCTTCTTTCACCACCATCGTTCTAGTTATAATTCATCAATAGATAAGATGAGTCATTTTGAGTATTCATCATTGCTACTAATTCCTATCGAATTCAACAAGCTATTCTTCAATTTTCTTGATAACTAAAATTGATATTGGACATTTTCTTGATTACTAAATCTTAAACTCTTTCTTAATTTTTCTTGAAAATATTTCATCAACTATATCTTGAATCATTTTCTTGAATTTTCTTTACTATTTTCTTTCGACTCAACTAAAGCAAGAACGAATAAATAAACGAATCTCAGTGGACGCCCCGTACTCATTAACGAACTATATCGACACTGTTATTGATTGAGGCTATAAATTCTTTGATTGTGATTATACTTTTCCATATCAAATCTTTAATCAATCAAATGGCGTCGTTGCCGGGGATCCGTGCGTAATTTGTTCGTGCTTGCTATTTGAGTTGAAATATTATTATTCCATCAAAAATTTGAATCAAAATCGCATCGTATGCTTAACGATTAGTGTATGAATTTTGCAAGGAAATCTGGAATCACTGCAGCAGGGAGAAAATTATTCAGATCATTTCATCTATGACAGATTAGCAAAGGGAGCAGCAGTACAAAACGTTGTTCAAAGAACTGTTCATACGACCGCGGAAACGCGACAGTTTACAGGCATTGGCGGCGGAACCGAGGCCGTTTTGACGATTTAGGGCTCCATATTTCTCTGGTATATTCTATACTTTCTTATCTCTTCTCTGATCTGTCCAATAACAACTTTTCTGCAGGATTCTTTGCAAAAAAAAATTCGCCGCTCAAAATTAAAAATTTGTTGCGTGTTTTGATATTGGTTGTTTTGCATATTTTAATACGGAAATTAAGGCGCAAAGACCAAATTCAGATTAGGTGGGGATTTCATTACCCTTCCTAAGCCCCAAAAATCAGAAAATTAGCATCCGCATCACCCTTCATTAACTAAAAAAATATCTAGACAAGACTTTAAGGACCATCATGCACAATTAGGACAGAGGAAGTTCGTGGGTAATCTATTGCTTATCCGCTTTTTTTTTGTGGTGTCTAGGCAAGTGTGTCTAAGGAAATTGGTTACTTAATTAGGCCCGCTACTTACGTAGCGGATACCTCCCACTTACCTGGCACTTACCTGGCCACAGGAGAGATAAAAAGGTAATAGAGGATTTATCCTGGGATTTGTCCTTTAGAAGTCTAGGAGCGGTCTAGTGCTTGACCTAGGTAACCATAGTTCTAGGGTTGTTTGTGCATTTTTGTGATTTTGTGAGTCAACCCCCTTGTCCACTTTTAAAGCAAAACAATTCAAATTTTTTTTCTCTTTTTACCCTTCCCTCCTCTTCCCTTCTTATATGGGTAATCCAAACAGACGAACTCTTGCCGAGGTTTGCTATCCACAACCAGATATTTCTTGTCTTCGTAATCGCTTCGGTATACCATCCGACTCTCCCATGTCTTTAAGAGATCGGATAGAACAAGCGGATAGAAACAGTTGGCCACCTCAGTTCAGGTCTTATCAACCGTATTCTAATTCTACATCTGTTTCAGTTGATACTCCGAGTGAGGATACCCCTAGACGCATGTCCATTGCTGAGCATATAGCAAGGGCTAATGGCCAAAGTTTCAATCCGGACCAATATCAACCATCACCACCACTTTCTAAAGAAGAATTTCATAATCGGTTTATGGCATATATGATGTCTATTGAAAATAGACAACCAACCAACCAATATCAATATTCTTCTTATCATAATGTTGATCATACTCCTACCTAATTTTCGCAACCATTCTTTTCCTATCAATCCTATCCGACTTTTACACCTTCTCTAAACAATCCTTCTAATCAGTCATTTGGGAGTTTTAATTATCCACAAGAATTTCAATCTTATACTGAAACCCCTTATCAACCAAAGTCTAGTCTTGAGTGGAAATTAGAAAAATATGTGGAAATGTCGCACCAAATTAGAAAGGAAACAACAGAGTGGATGCAAGAAAATAATTTCAATCCAGCCCAAAAATTTTCAGTATATAATACGGCCATAGGACAAAATGAGAATTTGGGTAGTGAGACAGAACTGTACACCCTTCCTAATCAAACCTTTCCATTCCAAACTGAAATCCATAACTCCAGTTTCACAGATTCATCGAGTACACCAAATGATTCACCAATTGACGATAGAATGTCTGATAAGTTATGTGACATTGTAGTGTTTGATTTACCCGATTGTGAAGGGTCTATTTCAAGTGAAACCATACCCAACCCTTGTGATCTCTACACCTCCACTCTTGAACCAAAATTGATTGAAAACCATACTTTTAATGAGGTGTTTGAGAATTCTAACCTTCACTTGAATGAGGAGATTGACGTTGGGGATATATTGAATGATGAACCCGAAATTTTGGATAAGTTTGTCCCACCAATTCATCAGGTCCTTTCACTTCCTTATGGTCATTATCTCGAGCCTTTAATTATTCTTCCCGAACCCCAAATGCGTTTTGCAGTTGATGATAATTGTATAACCGAACAGCAGACTGAAATTCAACCTTCATCTCCCACATCTGGTTCAGCGATACTCAATACACCAATTTGTTTACCCATTTCACCTTCTACTTTTTTAGGTTCTTCTTCTATTCTTCCTATAATTTCAGTGAGTGTTGATGAATCACAATCCGATAATTCAAGTTCGATAATTTCTGAAAGCTAACTTGATTTAGATACTTTTGAAAATGAGGTAGATGGGTTTTTCGAGTCTCCTACCTCCATAATTTTTGACAAATCAAGTATGATAAATTCTGGCACAAAACTTATTGACAGCAAAATGTTCAATTACAGCATCGATGAAAGTTTTGAAGAACTTTTTGCTGACGAACTTGCATTCCTAAACAATACGGATTTTGTGATTAATCAACCTCCACCTATAGAAGTTGAACCACCACCCTTTCTTCTTATAAAATACGAGAATGCCAATATTCCACTCATTTCTGATCATTCCCATTCTCGTTTTTATTTATCATCACCTTTTATCTCTTCACATTCACGTTCACGCAAACCCTTTCCATACCACCACTTATCTCTTCCCCACTTCTTGGCTCTATATAACATGTTCTTCCACCAACCTATGCGTTACATCGATAAAATCTTTGAATGGTTGGTGTTAACTTTTGGTCTTTATAAAGTCTTATATTGACCAAATAACTTTACCCCCTCTTAAAATGCTTAATATTGTTTAACTCAAGTTTGGGAGGGGGTATATTTTTGGCTCTTGAAAATAAAAGTTGTCCTCAAAATTGTGAGCCAAAAACAAGTTTGGGGAAAGATTTTCACTTTCATTTATAGTTGCCCCCGTTAATAACTTTTCCTCCCAAGCCTACAGGTTTTTGAAATTTAAAAAAGACAACAGTGATGACACTGCTGTAAACAGGTTTGGAGGAGGTTTGTGCTTATTTACGCATCACTTTGCATTACACTTTTATTATAAAACAAAATTTTCAAAAATTTTCTTTTATAATAAAAGATTAGAAAGTGAAAAATTACATTTAAAACATTGGAAAAGTTTAAGAAAATCAAGAAAGTTAGATGTTTTCTTAAACGAAACTAGTAATAAGTAGTTATGAGCCGTTGTCCCAAGGGTTAGTAAGAAGAAGAAAGTCACTAATCTGAGGATAAAAATAAATCTGAAAAATAGTTCCTAGTCTGGAAGTCAAACATTTGAACGTTGATACCCTACTATACGCACTTACACATGTCTTGAAACTCGGGATAGTAGAGGATACCTTGAAATACTCTTGTCTAAAAGCCAAAGTACGAAGAAAATAAAAATGAAGCATAAAAGTATAAAATGGTGAAGAAAAAAATGAACACTGGTTTTGTAATCACCAAGGCAGCATAAAAAAATATAGCGAGGGTGCTTCATCACCTAGTGCATTAGACTAACTGGTTTGGGAGTCACTGCTAAGCCTTAGGTGTTGCAAGATGAGGAAATTGCTAATTACATCTAATATGTGAGCACATTGAGTAGTCGGTCGGTTAGTACGTCAAGAAATATCAACGGTCGCATGAAAAATGTGTGAGTAATTCCATCCAAAATATTCACCGACTAAAAAGTACTGAGGTAGATGGACAAGAGTATGATAGCTTGAATTGAATTCTCCGAGTGTAGGGATATCTTTTACACACACGTAGGGGTATATGATCGGTGTTTGGAAGAAAACTAGGGATGAAAAATAAAGGCGATGTTTTATTGAGGGATGATGTGATTTCTAATATCTTTTCATAACTATTAAGATAGGGCTCATAACAACCGAAAAGCTAGTGTAGTTGAAAACTCTGATTTTCAAAGTCTTTCTTTTATAATTCTTATCTTTATATGTAATTTTCACAGTCTTCCTTTTATTATATGATTTTGTGGGTGCAATCCGCTGAAAACCCTCAGGAGACAACACTCCTCCTACTAGGAACACCTAGAGATTTAAAGGCTTGTTGCACGTGCTCAGTGTAATCATGTTGCCTACGAAAATGTGCTAGTTTTTTTTTTTCCTTTTCTTTCTATTTTCTTCTTCTCTTGAATAAAAGAAGTTTGCTCGAGAGGATAAAAATCAAGTTTAGGGGAATTTGTTCAGTCGAAAATATTGCAATCTTTAACATAACAATTTTCTCACTTTTCTAATCATCTAATGATGTTTGTTATAAATATAACACGTATTACAAGTTTGTCTGGAAAATATCAAACACCATGTGTTATACATTATAATCAACATTTTGGAAGGAAATTGTGTGTTTATTATTTCACGCATGATATTATATATCTCAATATTCTTCATTGAGATTTTGTGCAGAAAATTATCTCAGGACAGATATCGGAATCGTAAATTCCCCGACAAAATACAGGAAATCAAAGAGTTAAAATCTGGCAGAGATTCAGAAGAGATAAAAATATTCCAGATATCACCTGAATACAAATAGACCAACACCAAACTACCACAGGAAAATGAAGCCACAAGCTCACCAAACGGCCGCGGATCCGCTGCTGAGTCAAGCCGATTCGCCGCGGATCCACGGCCGAGTTAGGGCATCGGGTGATGATAATTCTCTAGAAGCTTCATCTCAACTTTCTAGCTTGTTGAGGACGCTCCATTGTAACAATCTTGTTCTGGAAACTTTCCTACAACAGCCTAGCTTCTTGAGGAAGCTTGATAACTATCTTATTCTAGAAGTTTCCCTACAACTACCTAGCTTCTTGGGGAAGATTGACCTAGCTTCTAGTGGAAGATTGGTGAAGGGCTATAAAAAGGGACCTAAGCCTACATTAATAAGGTTGATGATGGTAATTGATTTCTAGTACACAATCCAAAACCAAATACAATTCAATTCCAATTCAAATATCCAAATCAAGAATCGTTAAGAACAATATCGAGCGACGACATTCAAGATCCTTTACGCGAAGCCGGTCGTCATCAAGAGCACGACATCCTCGACAGGTCCAAGTCTCACGGAGATCGAGCAAAGCGAAATTCGACGGAATAGTTACTTCTTCAAGGGAGCGATCGAGAGCAATTCTTGTAATCTCGGATTGAAGGAAAGTGTATTAGAAGTTGATTAATAAAGGTGATCATTTGTTAATTCTTGATTTCTTTAAATTCTTGCATTATGAAATTTCTAATTCTTGATTATTTTATTTTCATGATGTGTGAGTATATCTCTGCTTGCTAAGGATTCGAAGGAATTCGGTAGATCAAATGGTGATGAAATCCTATACGCATCTTAAGTCTTATGAGAATTATGAAATTTAGGAAAAAGAATCGTCAATGACCAAATTTAGGAGCGAGATCACCGTTCTTGATAATTTCGTTGCAATTTGGGATTAAATGATTGATGATTTTCTTTGCTAAAGGCTAGATTTGAATGGTGATCAATGAACAGAGAAGGGATAGTGAAGTAGAAAACCTAGATTCTTCAAAAGATCCCTAATCTTCATTCACCGCCATCGTTCTAGTTATAATTCATCAATATATAAGATGAGTCATTTTGAGTAATCATCATTGCTACTAATTCCTATCGAATTCAACAAGCTATTCTTCAATTTTCTTAATAACTAAAATTGATATTGGACATTTTCTTGATTACTAAATCTTAAACTCTTTCTTGATTTTTCTTGAAAATATTTCATCAAATATATCTTGAATCATTTTCTTGAATTTTCTTTACTATTTTCTTTTGGCTCAACTAAAGCAAGAACGAATAAATACACGAATCTCAGTGGACAACCCGTACTCATTAACGAACTACATCGACACCGTTATTGATTGCGGCTATAAATTCTTTGATTGTGATTATACTTTTCCATATCAAATCTTTAATCAATCAGCTGGTTCTTTGTACTTCATTACATTCATCGACGATCTCTCAAGATTCGGGCATGTGTTCATGTTGAAACACTAGTCTGAAACTTTTGAGAAATTTAAGGAATATAAGCTTGAAGTTAAGAACCAGACGGGTAGAAGTATTAAGTCCTTCGATGTGATCGAGGCGAATACTTGCACGTGGAGTTCTTGGAGTTTCTAAACGGAGAATGTGATTCTCTCTCAGCTAACTCCTTCGTATACATCATACCACAACGGTGTATCGGAGCGGAGGTATCGCACCCTATGAGATATGGCGTGCTCTATGATTAGTACTGCTGAGTTACTTATTTCCTTTTTAGTGTTATGCACTTGAGAAGTTGCATACCTATTGAAAGGGGTTCCGTCCAAATCAGTGCCTACCACTCCATATGAGATATGGTATAGGAAGAGACCATATCTTAAACGAGTTAAGATATGGGGTTGTCCGGCCTATGTTGAAAAGCAGAATCCGGACAAGCTCGAGGAAAGGTCAGATCCGTATAAGTTTGTTGGATATCCCAAACATTTGCAAGAGAATATCTTCTACCACACTGAGGAACAAAAGGTGTTTTGTTTCTAAGCATGCCACCTTTTTTTAGAAAAAGAATTTCTTGTGTAGAAATTTGTGGTCATGAGGTAGAACTGGAAGCAGTTCTAGCTGGACAAACTAACAGCTGATGATTTGGTGAAACCAAAGGATTCAATAGTCTCCAACGAACCTCAGCCTCTCCGCGAATCTGGTAGGGTTCCTTATCCACTTGAGAGATATTACGGTCTTCTCGGTGACAGTGGGAGCGATGATTGCATCATGGTAGATGATGGCCCAACTTGGTTCGGGTAGGCCATCACAAGTGGAGACTTTGTGAAATGGCTCGATGCTATGCAATAAAAAATGGAATCCATGTACACTAACAAAGTATGACTTTGAATGTTGCACCTGAAGGGGTAAAACCCATTGGGAGCAAATTGGATCTTGAGATGATTCTTGGTGTAGATGGAAAAGTTAAGACTTTCAAAACTATGCTTAAGTCCATCAGGATTAAAGCAAGCATCGCGGAGTTGGAACATCTGTTTTGATGTGGCAGTCAAGGAGTTTGAATTCATCAAAAAGGTAGATGAACCTTGTATATAAAAGGGTTGTAGAGAGTAAGGTTGTCTTCCACAAATTGTATGTAGACGACATACTCTTGATAGGAAATGGTTTCCTATACTACACTCGGTCAAGCTCCTCTTATCACGAGGATTCTCCATGGAAGATTTGGATGATACCTACTACATCTTGTGGATTATGATCTATGGTGATAGATCTAGGTGGATGTTGGGATTGTCCCAAATCCAGGTACATTAACACCATACTAAAGGGGTTTAGTATGGAAGATTCTAAGCGTGGTGGTTCGTCCACTTACTCAGGAATCACTCTCTCCAAAAAGATGTCTTCCAAGACTGATTTGGAGAAAGCTCGCGTGTAAGGGATACCCTATTCTTCGGCAGTAGGCACTATCATGCATGCGATGTTATGTACCAGACCAGATGTAGATGACTCACTAGGTGTAGTGACCAGGAATCAATCGAATCTTGGAAGAATCACTGGATAGCTATGGAGGACGTTCTTAATTACTTGAGAAGCATGCTCTCCGCCAAAAGACGCGACCGGGACGTTAGGACGTTTGACATGAATTTTGGGGGATGATGCTATTGGGTTTTATCCGTCCACCTCTCCGAAGATGCCAAGTTGATTTATGGCACCGTATATCGGAGATTTGGATAGATGCGGCCGTTGTAGCAGACCTCGTCAGATTCCCTCTCATTGTGAGGGATTTTTGATTGTGGGGACGCTTTTCCCTACAGGCGCAAGCCCCTGCAGTTAATTACGCTACCGCATCACGGTAAGCACTTTCTCCTTCTCCAGATGTTCACTTCGTGTTGTGTATGTTTGTTTTATTTTTGGTTGCCCATGGATTGTATGCGGAGACTAATTTGTGTTGTCGCCCGTAGGGCGTGGATTAGTCCAAATCCGTATTTTCTTAGATTTGGGTTTGGTTTGATTTAAGGATAGTTAATCTCGTTTGAGATTATGATCAACTCAAATGTTTGTTAAGGATACGTTAGTCTAATTTTTAGACTAAGAACTACTTAACAGGGTTTTAGGATCATTTAGATCCAGAGAAAGAGCATTTGGGCACTATTGTTTTAGTTTAAGGGCGTCACGGTCCATAGCTAGTTTAAGGACATTACGGTCCATGGGCTAGTTTAAAGACGTTACGGTCCATAGTTAGTTTAAGAACATTACAGTCCCTTGCTAGCTTTAGGACGTTGCGGTCCATTGGGTTTAAAGACATCATAGTCCATAGAATTTAGTTTAGGGATGTTGCGGTCCATTGGGTTTAGGGACATCATAGTCCATAGAGTTTAGTTCAGGGACGTTGCGGTCCATAATTAGTTTAAAGACATTACGGTCTATAGTTTGTTTAAGGACATTACGGTCCATAGTTGTTGGTTGTCGGGACCCGCCACCTCTCTGAAGACGTTGAAGAATTACGACGACATATATCAGAGGTGTGGGGAGATGTACCCTTGAACTAATGTCGGTTGGGAGATCTGTAGTTGGGTTTGGGACTAAAACCAATTTAGAAAGAATGTGAGGACATGGGCTCGGTTGATCTGAGTTAGGGACTTCTAATCAACTTGGACTCAGTCCACTTAGTATAAAGTGTTAAACACTTTTTTGGGCTCGGTCCCTTTTATGTGCAACAATGCTGGGCATTGATATGGGCTCTGATGCTCACCCTTTTTTGTTTTTTTATTGAGTGTTAAACAGTCTTTATGGCGCTGAGCTCTATTTACAGAGCGCTTTATGTTAAACAACGCCCACGTGAGAAGTACGTGGGGCGCTCGGTGCTCGGCGCCAACCACTGAGTGCAGAGCAGTCTTTATTTTATTAGCGCCCACGTGGGGGCACGTGGAGCACTTGGCGCTGGGCGCCAACCACTGAGTGCTAAGCACTCTTTATTTTAGCAGCGCCCATATGAGTGGCCCGTGGGGCGCTCGGCCCTTTTGCCTTCTTTGTGGATTTTTCTGAAGAGTTCAATTCTTTGTTCTTCCCTGGATCTTCAATCCCTAAGAACAAATTCATCCCTACGAGAATTAAATTCTCATTTGTGGGAGACTTGTCTCATGAATCTCAGATCCAGGAAAAGAACTATGTTCTTTTATATGGGTTAAACCCTTGGATATGCAGATGAGATACAATGATCTCTATTTATCTTGAAGAAAGTTCTTCTTTCTTCTCTCTTAAAGCTCTTTTTTCTTGCTCTTCTTTTTTGAACTCGAATTTATGGGGTTTTTTTTCTGTAAGACTTGGAGTCTCGGGGTCTTTATATAGTGGAGGCATATTTGTTGATTCAGTTAAGGAAATCTCTCATTAAGAGATTTCTTAATTGATTTGGGGAATTTACCCATCGTTGGATTTTTGATCCAAGGACTTCTGTTTTACAGAAGACAATTTTCTTTTTTTTAACAAGATTGGAAAATATTTTCCCATATCAGAGCTTATTCTGTGTCTTGGTGATTTTTAATCACCATTGGATTTTTGATCCAACGGTGCTCTGATTTACAGAGCACAATTTTTCTTGTTTTAGAAAGATTGAGAAAATATTTTCCCATACAGAGCTTATTCTGTATATTGGTGATTTTTAATCACCATTGGATCTTTGATCCAACGGTGCTCTGATTTACAGAGCACAATCTTTCTTATTTAGAAAGATTGGGAAAATATTTTCCCGTACAGAGTTTATTCTGTATCTTAGTGATTTTTAATCACCATTGGATCTTTGATCCAACGGTGCTCTGATTTACAGGGCACAATCTTTCTTGTTTAGAAAGATTTGAGGAGTATTTCCTCAATCAAAATTTAATTCTGTGCTCTGATGATTTATCATCTCCGTTAGATCTTTGATCCAAGGGTGGAGAACCTTTAGTTCTGGCGCTGGCACTCTCGTGCTTTGCATATGAGGCGCTACCTCAGAGTATTTAACTCTTAGCACTGGCCATCTCGTGCCTTGCACGTGAGACGCTGCCTCAGAGTTTTTAACTCTGGGCACTGGCGCTCTCATGCTTTGCACGTGAGGCGTTGCCTCGGTTCAAATTTTGAACAGTCTTGCACTCTTATTGGGGGAAACAAGAGCAGCGCCTATAAGTAGGTTATCTTAGAAGTTAGATCATCTTGGAAGTTAGATCGTCTTCCAGCGCCTATAAGTAGGGCATTTGGCCCTTGAGATGACTTCTGTTCATCTTCTTTTTTTCTTATTTCTGAGAATTTAATTTTCCTTCAGAGCATAGATCTCTGCCCAAGGAAATTCCTTTTAGAGTTAGAACTCTGTCCAAATTTGGTAAGGATCGAACCTATTAACAGAGCTTTGCTCTTCTCAGATCATAGATCTTAAAATGGATTTTTAGGGTTTCGTTAAACCGTTAATTAGCACAGAGCTTTGCTCTTCTTAGATCGTAGATCTTCGAATGGATTTTTAGGGTTACTTAACCCATTAATTAGAACACTGTTCATCTCTATGAAGAACTCTTAGAGTTCGTTTTGTAGATCTTAAGGATCTTGGAGTAGTAAACCTCAATATCTTGGGCATTCCCCTCTGATTTTTTTTTGAGGATTCATGGGGGGTTTATTTTTCATTTCCTTATCATGGGAGTTTCTGGAATTTAATCCCATCGCATAAAAGGAATTTAATTTCTTACCGAAGAGCTTAGCTCTGAAAGATCAAAGGGCTCTTCAGGAATTTCATTCCCTGATGTTCTTGAGCGTTTTTATAGGGTTGCACAATTTTTAAATTTGTTGGGTGTTTTAACATAACTCGTTTTCGCTACGGGGATATCAAGAGTTGTTTAAACTCCCGTGTCCGTTTAATGAGAATTTTCTTGATCAGTTTGATCACTAAACTTCCACTGATTTTTCTTTTCAGATACCATGGCCGCTCATCTGTATGAACCCGACGAAATTATTTCTTATGAAGATATTCGCGTCCAAGGCCGCTGCCAAAACCAGGAGTTTACAAACGCCCAATGCGCTGAGCTTATGCTTTGCTTTGATGAGTACAACTGTCGACTACTTCCCGTCGTTCCGCTCCCTTAAAGATTATCATGGGAGCGATTTAGGAAGCACTTCCTGGATTTTATGAGGCTATGCCGCTTAAGGAACTTGATGATGTCGAAGACAAAGTGCACTCAGTATATCTAATGGGCCAGATCTCAAAGAGGCGGCAAGATAATCTTGTTGATATCTTGCATCAAGTTTTCCAACAAACGATGATAATC
The DNA here is from genome assembly GCA_030015575.1 of Agapanthus africanus. Taxonomy (NCBI): domain Eukaryota; kingdom Viridiplantae; phylum Streptophyta; class Magnoliopsida; order Asparagales; family Amaryllidaceae; genus Agapanthus; species Agapanthus africanus. Next base: position 422,319,340 of record CM057351.1, read on the forward strand.
TCTGCCTACCAGAGGACGGATGAAATCAGCGAGGATCCTGACGCTCGCATTCGTGAGAAGGCGTACACGGAAATGGTTAGAAAGGCTAGGAGCAGTTTAGACGACCTTGCTTCTGAATTTCTCAATCCATGTCCCGGATTTAGTGTTTTGCCATTGTAAACTTTTTTTTAATGGTATTTTGTTCTGTTGATACCGCTGATGTATAAATTCCCTCAAGTATGAATGGAGAAATTTCCCTTTCTTTTATACCATTGCTCATAGGTGCCTCATGTTAAATAGTAGTTACTTGTATATAGAATGTCGGGGCCCCCGTGTTATATGTGCAAGGCACGTAAGGCGCCACCCTAGAGCTTTTAACTCTCGTTGCTGGCGCCTTCGTGTAAGGCACGTGAGGCGCTGCCTCACTACTGCAAGACACGTGAGGCGCTGCCTTTCAACTGATGAAGTCTTTTCACCTTCCTTCTCTATTTCCCATGGGCCAACTATTTCGTTCCCCATGCCCCCTTTTTTTCGGCCTTGGAAATAGTTCCACTGTGCGCCAAATTTTCCGTGCGTTGATTTGAACGTTTCTATTTATAACTCGAAGCTATTTCTTCCTTCTTCTCTTCAAAGAGAAACCCGTCTTTTATTAACAAAACTCAAACAAACCAAGCGCTATGGCCTGCAATCGCCCTCACACTTGTCGGCATCCATGGGAGGTGCCCATCGAGAAAACGATTCCTCGCATTGCTGCGCGGCTAGTAGATCCCCTTTTCACCGACGCTCAATGCGACGCGGCGATGTATGAGCTCCTGACTCGTAGGGATTCTTCTCTTCCTATGGGCTCCATTTGGCTCCGTATGATCTTCCTATCCGTGCTTGCCGACATCCCTCGTCATCTAGCGGAGATGACTCCGGCGATACTCGACGCAGCGGAAGACAAGATCGAGTGCTTTCATGAGGCGCTTTTGATTACCATGGCTCTGAGGGATCGCTCTGTTCAGCTGCTAAGCCAGATACGGGCTCAGCGGGCCATCATGTCTGCCTTCGCTGATGGGCACGGCGCTGACCTATGGGAAGCGACTCCTCGTGAAGATTGCCGCTTTGACATGGTGGAGAAGGCAGCGAGGGTGTTAGAGAATTTTATCCATAGTTTTGTGAATCCCTGTACTTTCGATCCCATATTTGGTGATCTATTTCCTGTAGAATAAAATGTTCAATTAAATGCTTTCTTTTTGTCGTTGACCACCAAGTGCTCCCTTTCTAACTCATGTTCTTCCTCTGATATGTGCATATGCGTATATGAATGAGCTCGATTTCACACATATCTGTAAACGAAACTTAAACCAGTGTAAACAGGCACAAATAGCTCTTGGCCGAAGATTTTGGCAAGAAAAAATGCCCCCACTACTTTTCCCACGTAAGTATGTATGTGGGTAAAGTAGTGCAGAATTATGCATGGCCATAGGATTGAGGGCTTAGGAGACAAGTTTAGGTTCCTTATAGCCCAAGACCTTTTCATCTTCATAAGCCGTAAGGGTCTTAAGAAGGTTAGTTCTCCCTACGGGTCGAGAGGATCCCGTAGGTGTATCTTCTCCTTAGGAGTCGTGAGGACTCTTAATTGCGTTTCCTCTTGAGAGTCGTAAAGATCTGATAAGAGAATTTTCTTTTGTGCGAGTTTAGAGGTTTGCGCAGGGACACTGATTTCCCTGGGGGTCGAGACGAATCGGGAGATTATTGGTTGACTTGTTTCCGAGTCGAAGCATTGCTTCGATGGGGAGGTCATTGGTTGACTTGTTTCCGAACCGAAGCATTGCTCCGACGGGGAGGTCATTGGTTGACTTGTTTCCGAGCCGAAGCATTGCTCCGACGGGGAGGTCCTTGGTTGTCTTGTTTCCGGGCCGAAGCATTGCTCCGACGGGGAGGTCGTTGGTTGACTTGTTTCCGGGACGAAGTATTGCTCCGACGGGGAGGTCATTGGTTGACTTGTTTCCGGGCCGAAGCATTGCTCCGACGGGGAGGTCATTGGTTAACTTATTTTCGGGTCGAAGCATTGCTCCGACGGGGAGGTCATTGGTTGACTTTTTTCCGAGACGGAGCGTTGTTCCGGCGGAGAGGTCACTGGCTGACTTGTTTCCAAGACGGAGTGTTGTTCCAGCGGGGAGGTCATTGGCTGACTTGCTCCACTTTCTGCGGTGTCGGATTGACTTGCTCCGCTTTCTACGGTGTCGAGAAGGAACGCCGTGTTGATCTTCTGGGATGCAGATGTTGCCGTTGAGATCTGACTCTTCCTTTTGACAGAGTCTGTTGGGAAATATAGTTCCCTTTTCGTTTATGCCTATGGATTGTATACAAGGATTAGTATGGACTCGCCTGTACGGCAAAAGTTTCATTTTTTCATTTTTTTGATTTCTTTCCGCGATACTCTATCATTTCAGCTTTTTATATCGCGAAAGTCGCGATTGCCACATCATTTCGGCTATTTTTCTTTTTACTCGTTGCTTTTTATTGCGAGTTGCCCAATCATTTCGGCTATTTTTATATGTATTTTTGGTTCGCTGATTTTTTTGCGAGTATGGACTTGAGATCTGATACCAATCTTAGCATCAGCATCGCTGCGACTGGAATATTGCCAGGAGATAATCATTACTTGCCGTGAAGGACTTGGAATTTGTTACCGATTTAGGCATCAGTATCGCTACTACTGGAACGTTGCCAGAAGTGAATAATCATTCGCCTTCGCCGCTATCGAACAAAGGTGGCTTAGTAGACAGGGTTAGGGACCTGACGACTAAGGATTTTGACTTCGTGAACCGTAAGGTTCTCATAAAGGTATTTCTCCCTGCGAGTCGTGGGGATCTCATAGGTGTAATTTCTCCTTAGGGGTCATGAGGACTCCTAAGTGTGTTTTCTCTTGAGAGTCGTAAGGATCTCACAAGAGCATTTTCTCCTTGCAAGTCGAGAGAACCTGTAAGTGTTGTTCACCAAATAGGGGAATTTCACACCATTGGTGGAACTGGGTGAGGGAACGCTTATTTATGCCCGTAGATTGTATACAAGGGTCAGTATTGAACCGCTTGTAGGGAAAACTGGGGGATGTGATAGCTTAAGAACAGGTTCAGGTCCCTGTATCTTAAGACTTTTGAATCCTATGAGCCGTGAGGGTCTCATAGGGGGAAATTCTCCTTACAAGTCGTGAGGATCTCGTAAGTGTAATTTCTCCTTAGGGATCGTGAGGATTCCTAAGTGTGCTGCTCCCTTGTGAGTCGTAAGAATCTCAAGCAGGTATTTTCTCATTACAAGGTCGAGAGGACCCTGCAAGTGCACGGGAATTTCTTTTACGAGTCTGCGCCCTTTCGGGTTTTCACAAACTCGCCGGTAGCCGTATTGTTTTTACTCACGGAACCCTTTCGGATTTTCATCTGTGCCCATTTCGCTTATGGACGTACCCTTTTTTTTTGCCGCGTTAGCATAAGGATGCTGCGGTTCGTAGTAGTTTAAAGACGTTTCGGTCTGTAGCTAGTTTCAGGACATTGCGGTCCATTGTTAGTTTATGGACATTTCGGTCCGTATCTAGTTTCAGGACATTGCAGTCCATAGTTAGTTTAGGGACATTTCGGTCCGCAGCTAGTTTAAGAACATTACGGTCCATAGCTAGTTTAGGGACATTTCGGTCCCCAGCTAGTTTAGGGACGTTTCGGTCCGCAGCTAGTTTAGGGACGTTTCGGTCCACAGCTAGTTTAAGGACGTTACGGTCCATAGTTAGTTTAGGGACGTTTCGGTCCGCAGTTAGTTTAGGGACGTTACGGTCCATAGTCAGTTTAGGGACGTTTCGGTCCGCAGCTAGTTTAGGGACGTTACGGTCCATAGTCAATTTAGGGACGTTTCGGTCCGCAGCTAGTTTAAGGACATTGCGGTCCGTAGTTAGTTTAGGGACGTTTCGGTCCGTAGTTAGTTTAAGGAAGTTTCGGTCCACAGCTAGTTTAAGGACGTTTCGGTCCATAGTTAGTTTAGGGACGTTTCGGTCTGCAGCTAGTTTAAGGACATTAGGGTCCATAGTTAGTTTAGGGACGTTTTGGTCCATTGTTAGTTTAGGGACGTTTCGGTCCGCAGCTAGTTTATGGACATTACGGTCCATAGTTAGTTTAGGGACATTTCTGTCCGCAGTTAGTTTAGGGACGTTTCGGTCCGCAGCTAGTTTAAGGACATTACGGTCCATAGTTATTTTGGGACGTTTCGGTCCGTAGTTGCTTCGAGATGAAGTTTTGCCGGATATAGAGTTTAGACTCAGGAAGACAACGAGCGGATATGAGCGTTTATTGGCCGGAAGGGTCTTTCGCCATGCATATCCATGAGCAAGTAAGCTCCACCTTGGTAGACTTTGTCTATGATGTACGGGCTCTCATAGTTTGGCTCGAATTTCCCCCGTTTGGCACGATTGGGGATCATAGGTCTTTTGACAACTAGCACGAGTTCGCTTTGGCGGAATGTTCTCGGCCTAGTCAATCTTTCGTATGAGCGTGTCATCTTTTCTTTGTAAGCCTCCAAGTTTTGCTGCGCCATGAGACGCGTTTCATCGAGGGTATCAAGCTCCTCAAGTCAAAGATGGGCATTTTTTTTCATCTGTTAGCTCGTAATGAACCACCACTCGTAGAGAGGGTAACTCTATTTCTAAGGGGAGTACAGCTTCCGTGCCGAATACCAGTGCATACGGCGTTGTATTCGTAGCCGTTTTGAACGTAGTTCGATACACCCAGAGAGCTTCATGTAATCTCCCGTGCCAGTCCTTTTTATTTTTGGACACAGTCTTCTTTATAATCTTTGTCAAGGATTTGTTGAAAACCTCAGCTAGACCGTTAACTCGGGGATTATAGACCGAAGAGTATCTCCAGTCTATATTATGCTGCTGTGCGAAGCGGCTGATTTTGTAACTTCTGTAGGCTGGTCCGTTGTCGGAGATAATCCATCGTGGAGTGCCGAACCGATAGATGACGTGTGTCTTGAAGAAGTGGAGGATATTCTCCGTCTTCACTTCTCTTAGTGGTATGGGTTCTGCCCACTTAGAGAAGTAATCAGTTGTCGCTAATATGAACCGATGTCCTTTGGATGACGCTGGTTCGATGGGCCCAATTATGTCGGTTCCCCACATTTCGAATGGCCAGCTAGCCATTGTTGGATGTAGCGGATTTGGATGCTGGTGGATGAAGTCCCCGTGAATTTGGCACGAGTGGCACTGCTTCGCGTATTCTAGGAAGTCCTGAATCATTGTAGGCCAATAGTAGCCCATTCTTTTGATCTTCAGCTTCATCTTCGGCCCGGCTTGATGAGAACCGCAGAGTCCGTCGTGAGTTTCTTGGACGACTCTCCTTGCTTCTTCCGGACCCAGGCATCTCAGCCATAGAGAGTCGAACGATCTCTTCTATAGAGTATCATTAACGAAGGCGAAAGACAGAGCTCGTTTCATGAGCTGGTGTCTTGAGGATGCATCTTCAGGCGTTCGACGGGATTTGAAGTAGTCTATAAAGACTTCTCTCCAATCCTTAGCTTTTTCTTGATCCTCTATTTGTAGGGCTGTTTGCTTGGTCGCTTCCTTTTCTTCAGAAGACTCCGGAGATATTTCTGCTGGTGCGAGAACCCGACGGCTTTGCACAACGATTCTCACATCATCGAGGTTTTCTTCAGCCAGTTCTTTAGCGAGTTTGGCTAATGCATCCGCTTTGCTATTTTCCGTACGTGGTATGCTTTCTAGGGTGTAGGAAGGGATTTGAGTCAGCAATTGTCGCACTCTCTCGCCGTACTTCACCAACTCTGGTTTGCACGTTTGATAGTCACCGTTCACTTGACTAACCACCAGCTGAGAGTCTCCGTATATAAGGAGATTTTCGATTCCCATGTCAACAGCGATCTCAAGACCTGCTATCACAGCCTCATATTCCGCTTCGTTGTTTGTTCTTGGCTCTGTTAAGGAAAAGGCAAAGTGCACTATCCCTCCTTGTGGAGTCACGAAGATGAGGCCTACCCCAGATTTGATTATGGGGGAGCTGTGCTTTCGTTTCTTCATGGAAGATACCCCATCGAAGTGGAGTTCCCATCGGGTATCACTCCCTCCTCTCTCCTCTTCGATCGTGTCAAATGTGTGCTCGTCTGACAATTCGCAATTTAGGAGTGAATCGGCAGGTATCGGATGCTCAGCGAGAAAGTCGGCGATGGCCAGGCCTTTCACTGCCTTGAGAGGTCGGTATGTTATCGAGAATTCCATTAAGAGTTGGGCACATTTAGCGATCCGTCCCGTTAGTATGGCTCTAGACATCAAATATTTGAGAGGATCCACTTTTGATATGAGATGGATCTCATGCGCCAAAGCATAATGCCGAAGCTTCGTTATCGTGAAGATTAACGCCAGGCAGTGTTTTTCGATAGGAGAGTTGTTGTTTTCTGCCCCCAGTAGAACTCGACTCAAATAATAGAGGGCTCTCTCCTTCCCTTGGCCGTTCTCCTGTGCCCATAGCGCGCCTAAGGAACCTCTAAGGGCCGCTGTGTATAAAATGAGGGGTTTTCCCTTAACCGGAGCGGTCAGTACCGGCAAATTCTGCAGGTACTGCTTGATTTCGTCCAGTGCACTCTGGCATTTACGATCCCAGACGAACGGGGTCCCCTTCTTCATTAGATGAATGTAGAGGCGGCATTTGCTGGAGAGGTTGACTTGGAGTTTGACACCTGTTTAGGCATCAGTATCGCTACAACTGGGATAATGCCAGGAGCGATTCATCATTTGCTCCTGTCGATTTGGACAAAGGTGTCTTAGTAGACAGGGTTAGGATCTAGTCGAATAAGACTTTTAACTTTGTGAGCCATAAGGGTCTCACAAAGTTATTTCTCCCTACGAGTCGTGAGGATCTCGTAGGTGTATGTTCTCCTTAGAAGTCGTGATGACTTCTAAGTAGTGTTTCCTCTTATAAGTCGTAAGGATCTCATAAGAGTGTTTTCTCCTTATAAGTCGAGAGGACTTACAAGTGTTATTCATCATATGGGGACATTTCTTGCCATTTGTAGAAATTGGAAAAGAAATATTTATTCGTGCCCTGTGGATTGTATACAAGGGTCAATATGGACCGCCTGTAGGGCAATTTAGAAGATATGACGGCTTAAGAACAGGTCCAGATCCCTGTAACCTAAGGCTTTGGAATCCTATGATCCGTGAGGGTCTCACGGGGGGGGATTCTCCTTATGAGTCGTGAGGATCTCGTAACTGTATTTATTTTAACGAGGTTGCGCCCTTCCGGGTTTTCACAAGCTCGCCGGCAGTCCTGCTGTTTTTACTCACGGCGCCCTTTTGGGTTTTCATCCGTGCCCATTTTGCTTGTGGAAATACCATTTTTTTAAACGAGATTGCGCCCTTCCGTGTTTTCACAAATTCACCGGCAGTCCTGCTGTTTTTACTCACGACGCCTTTTCGGGTTTTCATCCGTGCCCATTTTGCTTGTGGACGTACCGTTTTTTTAGCGGAGCATTCCACTAGATTGTAGGACCTGTTTATAGGCCCCTTAATATCCTTCCCGTCTTTTGAGAAGAAATGACCATTCTACATAGAGATTCTTCCTCCAGTGAAAAATATGCCCCCTGTGTATATCTCGGGAGGAACGAGTACCCACGTCGTCGCTATTTTGGCGACAGGTTGCTTCAGGGCCGCTTATTTTTGTTGAGCGTAGGCGAAAAACGTCATCTTGCCTCCGCTTTTCACTCGTCATCATCGGAATTGAAAGAGTCTTGACCCATTTGATTCAATCGAGCCATTTTATCCATGAGTTCTTGGAAGGTCGGAAACGCCTTTGAATTTGGGTCAAGTGTGGCTATGAGCATTCTCATGGCTGCAATTTCATCGGTGCGTTGCTTGCATTTGACCAGAGATTTCGCCATCGGGTAACATATTGAACCTAAGTCTCATTCGGTCTAACACTTTCGTTGACCAGCGCCGTCATGGTAGTATGTTTGTTCTCATTAGAGAATCCCTGACAGAAGAGCATATCCATTTCGTCTAAGCTCTTCACGAAATCATTTAGGATTTCCTCCTACCATTCGAAGGTAATGCCCACCTGACCGCTGACGAACTGTCAGAGGAGTAGCGTTTCATTTCCTCCAGTATTTCCGCACATGGATTTAAATTGCACAATGTGCTGGCGAGGATTCCCAGTTCCTTTGTTCATGTGGAACGTTGGAAGTGTGTACTCTGGCGGGTACTGTATTTGATTGTGCCATGTCGGATACGGTTGACTAGTCTTGATTCATCTATTTGCGGCTTCACTGGCGTAGTGAGCTTTGATTCACTCAGCGATATATGCGTCCAGCTTTACTTTTAGGAATCATTTCCTCCTCAGCCGTTGATGAGATTTGCAGAGGAATTGAAATTTCATCCTTATCTTTAACACTGACTACCGGTGGTTCATCTATCAGTGGTTCCGATTAAACCATCACTCAAGCCATATTCTGAATAAAAATGGCCATCTGGTTCATTTTAGTGGACATTTCTGCCGCTTCTTCATCCCTCTTTTTCAGAGCGCGCTTTAGGAAATCAATATCCGACTCCTTCTCTATTCTTTCTTCGGGTGCGTCCTCGGGATTTTCCTTAGGCGATGGATTAGCGTTTGCTGCCACCTGAACGAGCATCTCCTGTAGCTTTTCACGTTACAGTTGAACTTTTGTCAGGGACCGAGTTTGAGGTCGGTGACTAGAAGAATCTCGAACTTCGTCTTTGGAATTCACCACATAGACTATGTGAACTACCATGCCCCCAGGCTTGGGGTGTTTGGAGTTTTGGTCTTTGGAGTTTGCTTCGAGAACTTGAGCTTTATTAGGCCTCTCTTGTTATGAAAAGCCGCTTTGGTTTTGGGAGGAACCGCTATATCAGAGTCCGTCTTGGGATGAGTCCCCTTTACCTTCTTCCACACCTTATATACAGATGAAGAAAGTTGTCTCAGGGAGCGAACTGGTTTTTGCTCTCGTGGGATCTCCATGGGCTGCGGAGACTTCTTCAATCTTGTGGTAGGAGAATTTTGTCTGACCCTTTGCAACAGTTTGAAGCTGTTCCCAGTTTGAACAACAACATTCACCACTGGGGTTGAAATAGGACCATACGGAGAACTGTCCCCATCTCATTTCGTATGATGCCGATATTGACGTCGACCGTTTCTTACGGCCGGGATTTGATTAGCTTCAGGATTTTGCCGAGCCTGCCCCATGTTTCCTTTGAGAGCTTGAATATTCTGCCCCCTGCGTCGACCTTGGTCCTTGGCATGTGCCATTTTTTTGAGGACTGATTCCGTCGCCAAAGCTGCTGCTTAGGAAGCCAGCCTGTGGAAGACAGACTTCCTCTGGGATTCCTCCATCGGCGTTGAGGCACCGAGGGTGGGAGGTGGGAGTATCAACCCAAAGAGAAGCCCGTTGATTTCTTGAAGAGCCAGATTGCAGAGATTTGAGCCTACAAGTGACCCATACTTGACTCCGCCAAATATGACAGAACCTGAGTTGCGGTGAGTGAAAGCAAACGCCATTCTCGAAAAAGACGAAACGCCGGCTTCAGTATCCCATCACCCAAGTGCAACCACAAACATATATACCACGATTATTTGATCGCGGAAAAACACGACACACGAAATGTGGAGTGGAAAGAGGAAAAGGTACCACCGGGCGTGCCAGAATCTTTCCTCCGTCGAAAGACGCGACCGGGACGTTAGGACGTCTGGCCTGAATTTTAGGGGCAGATTCTATTGGGTTTTATCCGTCTACCTCTTCGAAGACGCCAAGTTGATTTATGGCACCGTATATCGTAGGTTTGGACAGATGCGGCCGTTGTAGCAGAGTTCGTTAGATTCCTCATCATTGTGAGGGTTTTTTTATTATGGGGCCACTCATCCCAGCAGGAGCAAGCCCCTGCAGTTAATTACGCTACCGCATCGTGGTAACCAGTTTCTCCTTCTTCAGATGTTCACTTCGTGTCGTGTATATTTGTTTTATTTTTGGTTACCTATGGATTGTATACGGAGACTAATTTGTGTTGTCGCCCGTAGGGCGTGGATTAGTCCAAATCCGTATTTTCTTAGATTTGGGTTTGGTTTGATTTAAGGATCCTTAATCTCGTTTGAGATTAATATCAACTTAAATGTTTGTTAAGGATACGTTAGTATAATTTTTAGAGTAAGATCTACTTAACAGGGTTTTAGAATCATTTAGATCCAGAGAAAGAGCATTTAGGCTCTATTAATTTAGTTTAAGGACGTCACGGTCCATAGCTAGTTTAAGGACATTACGGTCCATAGGCTAGTTTAAAGACGTTACGGTCCATAGTTAGTTTAAGGACATTATGGTCCCTTGCTAGTTTAAGGACGTTACGGTCCATTGGGTTTAAGGACATCATAGTCCATAGAATTTAGTTTAGGGACGTTGCGGTCCATTGGGTTTAGAGACATCATAGTCCATAGAGTTTAGTTTAGGGACGTTGCGGTCCATAATTAGTTTAAGGACATTACGGTCCATAGTTAGTTTAAGGAAATTACGGTCCATTGTTGTTAGTTGTCGGGACCCGCCACCTCTCTGAAGACGTTGAAAAATTACGACGACGTATATCAGAGGTATGGGGAGATGTACCCTTGAACCAATGTCGGTTGGGAGGTCTGTAGTTGGGTTTGGGACTGAGACCAATTTAGAAAGAATGTGAGCCGGGATAGTGCATACGGTCTATATGGCTTCTGCGCAAGAAAAAAGTCGTGCTCCCGTAGGTCATCGACTGCAAACTCGGTCGCTGACAAAAGCTCAGGAGCAACAACAAAAGCTCCAGAAAATGCTGACTAAAATGGTAGCACTTGCCGGGCAGAATGAAAGCCCAGACACAACAGCCGAATAGCGCAAGGAGCAGGAGACCGATACAGAGTTCCTGCGAAGGGTGCTTGAATGAAAGGACAGGGAAGCTGATGAGCAGGCTGCTAACATAAAGCAGATGGCTCTCTTGTTCCAGGATATGGTTGGAATGATAATCCAGCCAGAACCTCCAGCCGAGAATCCGCCGATAATTATCGAGGAAGACAGAGGGGAAACATCAAATCCTCTTCCGGCCTTATCGGCAGCCAAGGAGGAAACGATTTCCAAGGTCACTCTTGATGATTATATAGCTCAACAAATACGAGCTCATCAAGCCAGTGAAGCCATTAGCCAAATCATCAGAACCGAGCGACCGTATCCTGTTAGTTATATGTATGCCCTAGAGGCCATTACTGTACATACGATGTATATTGTAGTGGATGCTTGGAGATATATAGGGTGGACTTTCTTGCTCGACATGATAGTATGCTATCCGGTTGCACTTTATCTTAACATGTACACTTATTGTCTCTCTATTACATGTTGATAAAGCCCTCAGGATAAGTACTTGACTACCAGGATTATGATGCGGATCATACTGGTGGGGATAGGGTAGTCGGTAAGTACATCCTTCAATTGTTCCTAGTCGTGTGAGTATCGAGACAGGGCATCGATACTCCAGAGTAGAATAGCGTATGCGCTTCTTGACCCATATGATGGGCGATGGATGATCCCATATCCATTGGTGTTTGACATCAGAGAAGGTATACGGGTGCTCAGTGGAGACTGGGTACACTGAACGGACTCGCCGAGAACTCCTGGATGGTATTATACCTATCATTAGATAGCAGTTCTCTGGTGACACTGGTACAGGTTAGTCTGTCAACCCGAGATCGTCATAGAGTCTTGTGTGATTCCCACTGTGCTTTGATTTCCACCATACCACGTTCAAGAGATCATGCAAAAAGGTGGTTTTTGGGTACAGTCCCGAATCACATGGAGGCAATGAGCGATAGGAGGGGATTTGTATCTCCCGGTATTGGGAGTTGATGTTGCGCTATGCTCGATTGGCCATAACAGGAAATCCCTGGCCAGGGTTGCTGAGATTTACTAGTAAGTGTTGTCAGTAGTTTCTCGAACCGTTATGGACCTTGTATCGGCATGACTTATCAGGCTATTGGGGTCTGACGTTATACCACCCCAGGCTGTGATATGCGACATATCTAACGAAGAGACCGGACTGTACAGTAGTGTTACTGATTGGATTCGTAGGAGTATGAGCAGGCTTGCTTGTTGATCTTCTGATCGTTCAATACCCGGATGGCCGTTATATTTAGCAGACCGCTTGCAGCTTGTGGGTGACTGATATGATCACCACCTACTGCCGGGGTTTTGATGAGTCTTTAGAACGAAGTAGGATCACATATGTGATATGTGCGGGACCGAGATTAATGCACGTATGTGATACCTCATTCTATTCTCGCGACATATGATATTAGTCGGTTGTATGTATATAGCTGGATTATTAAATCAGTGTTGATTTGATAATGTAATGTATAATTATATATTTGATATATTAACTTATATTAACTAATATTAGCTCACTTAAATATTCTTTTTCTCACTTATATGCATATAGTATATATGTGATATATATTAATGTACATTTTATATGTGTCATGCTTGATGCCACATGCTTCATGGGTGTATGAGACTTACACCATGCTTGATATAATGAAGGGTTTATATTTATCTAACTAATTAAAAATTGGATGGATATTTGTCATGGCTACAAACTTGTAGAAGATTATGGAACCATTGACCAAGTCCACCAATTTTGTTTCACTTGTAGATATTTATTAACCTAACCATTAACCTTAGCCATGGTTCATTCTTTACATGGGTTAGCGTATGACACTAACTCACCCATGGTTTCTATTCTCACCTCATGTGTTTGCTTTTTCATCTCCACTTCATCTTCTTCTTCTTCATGGAAAAGTTTTCTAGCTTTTTAAAAGGTGGTGAAATATTGTGAGAAAAATTAATCTAAAGCGAGCCCATTTCCTACTTCATCATCCTCTATAATATTAGCCATTTAGTTTAGGGTATTTGCTTCACCAATCTACCATTAGTGAATAGGTAGCATGAGCATGAGTCTCCTCGACGTAGATCATCTTCGGCCTCGAAGACTTCGAGCAAGCTTGTTCATTTCTTCATATGAACCCTTACTAGAGTTCGGGTGTTCACTACTTGGAGCGAAGGGACTACTACACGGAGCTTTAGAAGTGAAGGACCGGTCTACAAAAGTTGTATTTCTCATTCACTTAGATGTAAAGTTGTTTACATTGTTGTTTCGTCTAAATCTCTAGTTAAGATTCTAGAGTTAGGGTTCTTTAGTACGGCAAAAATTTGAAATTGGCATGGACGATTCCTCCCGAAACCTCGCTGCCGCCCTACGGAACCCTACATATCCAGGCTGGTATGACCAAATCAAGTACCCGCCGAGATATACGATCCCCAAGTTCCATGTGTATAAGGGGACAGGAAACCCACACCAACACGTCACGAAGTTTAGAGATCTGTGCGGTAACACTAGAGGTGACGACAAATTGTTGCTTCGCCAGTTCGTTGGCAGCTTGTCAGAGACGTCCTTTGAATGGTACTCGGAGCTCCCTAATGACTCCGTAAGGACATTCACAGAGATGGAGATGATGTTCACACAGCGTTTTTCCAGCGCAAGCGAGCGCACCCCGATCACGGCATTAATCAATGCCAGGGTAAGTCCAGGAGAAACCTGGGTCCAATACGCGATCCGGTGGCGGAACCTATGGTCTAAGCGCGAACAACGCATCGAAGAATCCCCCGCTGTGGACATGTTCATCGGGACTCTTGATCCTCAAACGACCGTGTCCCAGTTCATGACGTTCTTCAAACCAACTACCTTCCAGGCTTTGATCGATAAACTGGCCCAAATGGACGAGATGGGCTACGGGCCTTCCTCCTCAAACAAGGACCCTCGAAACGCCAAGGGTAAAGGAAAAGAGGCCTTCCTTGCCAACACTCAACAACAACCGAGTAGCTCAAAACCGGCTGTTCGCCAAAACAATGCACGTCCATGCCTATCCCTGGAAGAAAGGCTAGGACGTGCTTACTCGTTTCCCCGTGATAAGACGGGGAGACTATTTGAGTTGGCAATACGTAACAAACTCATCACATTGCCAGACCCACGGCTTCCACCGCAACCCGGCGACGTCAACAACCCCAACTACTGCTTGTATCACAGAATAGTGAGCCACCCAATTGAAGATTGCTACGTTTTCAAGAACTGAGTCGAGAACCAGTATCAACAGAGAAAATTCGTGCTGTCTGAGAACTGGAGGGTAAACCCACCGCAGAAGCACACTCTCAAAAAGGTGGATTCGCCGGGGCATCATGCTCGCTCGTGGAAGAAACTCCATGGGAAGTCGTTCTTTCAGCAAAAACCAAAAGAATGCTGAAGGACCTACAGGCATGTCTACTAGTCAGGTGGAAAAGCCCACTTGAACCCGAAATCATCAAAGGGATGCTGAAACTGTGTCCCGTACCGAAAGTTGTTGACAAAGGGCAAAATCCCTAAGTTGAGCCTTCAATGTCTTCGAAGAAAAAAAAGAAGACCAAGAAGCTAGTGCAGCCTGCCGAGTATGACGACAAGCGCATAGACCTACAAAAGTACATTGACGCGCTATAGGAGTACAACCAGAAGGCGTGGACACCGGTCACCCTCGAAGAGCTCCTCAAGCATATTATTGAGAACAAAGATAGTGACAACGATGAGGAAAATGATTCATCAGAAGAAACCGAAGACTATGTAGCAAGCTGCCACATAGTCTCCCATTCGACGTTAAATGACGAAGAAACTCCCTCAGCGTCAGAAAACAACGCAGAGGAACTGGGGGAAGAATCGGCGATAAAATTCCCGGAACTGCCAAAAGACCCGATCGATAGGCTGTTAAACGAAGCCTTTCGAAAAAGCAAAGCTGATCGAGAAAGCGAAACAACCATATATGAAAAGGCTAAGCGTCAGCGTCAGGATGAAGAAGCCGCGGTGAGGATGAGTCGTAAAGTACTCTAACCAAACCGAAACACATCTTCCACAAATAAGAGCAGGATCAAGGTAGAGAAGCGGTTCGCCAAAGCCCTGTCAATGGGAATGAAGCTGCCACCTCTCGTTAGGAACAATCCCTGGGTGATATGCCTCGACGGAGAGGATTCATATCCAAACTACTGTCTATATTATCGGAGGATTACCCACCCCACCGAAGAATGTAGTGCCTTCAAGAAGTGGTGGCAAGGATATGTTGTCCATCAAAAACACTTCAAGAGGATGAAACGCGAAGCTCGTCGACAGCAAAAGAATGCGACAGATGCGCATGAAAAAACGACTGGCAACTGTCATATGGTTGATACCGGTCCGGAAGGGGAAAATCCCCGGTTGCTTACCTTCGGGAGCGATTCTGAGGATGAAATAACCATCAGCTGTAACAACCCTAAACTTTCTGTACAATTTTTTTTCAAAAATACAGAAAGGGGTACTTGAGCCTGAGCACAAGTTATAAGTTTGATTTGCTTTTGAACAGCAAGAAGGAGCTTGTAGCTCATTAGTAAGACCTTGCTGAACCAAAGCACCAGAGTTCAAATCCCATCAACCACACATTTTTTAATTGAATTCTTTTAATCTTTTTAGAAGCCCAAGAGTCTACATGTGCATAACACATAAAACCAAGAGTCAAATATAAAACAAACGAGTCCACTGCAGTAGTCAAAGTGTCGGGGACACGTGGCAAGAAGATGGACCCCGACTCGGCCGACTCGAGCCGGCAGAACGGTTGACTCGGCCTGCGTCGCCGGGTCAACTCGGTTCGATCCCATTTTTTCTTCTTTCCCCTGCACCCTTTGGACTACCCCACTCCCCCTGCACTATTTAAATTCTCTGCAATTAAACAAAGAATTAAAATACCCCCCTTTAATTTTTTTAATGCAAAATTAAATACAATTTTTATCACCCCCTTTCACTACCCTAAACGCTAGATTTTTTCTATAAATACCACCCTCAAATCACCCCCCTCACTCCCAAACTCTCAAGAAAATTCCCAAGACTTTTTGTGTGCAAGTGGAGTTAGCAAAGGGCGAAGCTCCGACGAACTTCCGACGGCAATCCGAGGAGTTTCCGGCGACGAAACAACACACCGGTACTTCCCCAAACTTCCTCTTCCTCCTCTCTTGACCCTAATCCAGTAAGTCCCCCTTCTCTCTTTCTTTTGCTATCCTCAAATTCTTAATTCTTAAAACGTGTCAGAAGCGGAGTTATCCGGCTTCCGATTCTTATTCTTTCAAAAAATACAACATTTTCTTAATAACAAACCTACAACTTTTGATATATTGTTTAATACTCATTAACTAAGACAATAGATCAAGTTTGACATTAAAATGATAACCATAGCCAGTTTTATTTCAATTTTACATTAAAATACCTTTATGTTTCATATCGACATGTTTATACCTTTTAACCATGCTAGACTTAGAAAACTCACGAGGTAATGACCTACCTCCTCACAACACTCATATCTATCATAGCACGATGAATTTTGGGATAATAGAATACGGGAAATAAGACTTTACAGTAAAATACCTTTAACTTATAAAACATTTTTCTTTAAAAAAATGTATTAAACATTTCCATGCAAATGCGCCTCTACAACCTATTTTGGGGAACCCCATTCGGGGTGGTGTGGATTATCGCACATTCTCCATAGTAGAGTGAGATGCAGACCTTCGCAAGGAGCATTCGGTCTCGATGGATTTTATACATTTTTCTTTAGAAAAATGAGATTTTTACAAGAAAATTAATAAATTTATTTTCGTTAAACATGTATATATAAATATTACCAAAATACTTATTTTAAATATATATAATATTCCATATTTCCAAAACTCAAGAAAAGAAGTCAAATATTACATGAAACTACCATGATAATTCAAACAATATTCATATTACAAATAAATACTATATATTATGAAATTAGGTTGTATTCACTAGAAATGTCACATTGATAAAATATACATCCATGAAAACTCTAAAGACGGTAATAAAATACTTGAGGTATATTTTGAAAATTGTACAAAATTATTTTTACATAAAACCCCCTCAAGTTATACTAAATTACAATAAGGACCCTAGTAAACATAGGTTTAAGCGGGACCAGTCTCTTGAGCCTCAGGTAGCCGGAGATATGGGTGCTTGCCTATTTAAGGTAGACAACATAATAAACGGTGTTATCAACACGATAATTGTCTTTGAAAAAGACACAAATCCTGCCGTCCATGCGCAGCAGTTACCGATAATACCAAAATCTAATTCAGGATTCAATTTCTTTTCTAATTGTCTGACTCAGACTGAGTCTAAATATAATCAATCTGACTTGAATATGATTCAAGTATCAAACTACAATTCAACATGAATCCATATATTCAATCTGTTCAATCTAATCAATTTATTGACTGAACCGAACCATGGATATACATCCATCTACATGATTCTCCAGTTACATCCATTTACTGATATCATGGTTTCGGCAAGTAATCCATCTATACAATTCGATTTACAACACAATACATTCCGTACAATCAATACAATCAATACTATAAGCACTACGGGGTTATAAAGGGGTAGACTGGTACGGAATATGTTAAACGTGGCACGAGGTAGTCACTTAAGACGTAATTACATCAATGTCGTTGTTCCGTGGTATTGTCGACGGAGCCTTGTACTCCATATACCGTAGTCTCTGGTCTAGTGAGACTCCTCTCGTATACACTGGTATCTTCTGTACTAAGTTACAAACAACAACGTTAACATAACAATCAACATTATAATAGTTATACCCTCTCTCTGTCTATTCTACTTCTCCCTCATCTTTGGGACTTACCGAGCGATTTGTTCACTGACGACATTCTTTTTCTTCTTCTTTGGAATGTCGTCAGGTGATTCGGACTCACTGGAGATCGAGCCCACCAGCGAGGATTTGGACCAGCTAGCTTTTGACCAAGAGCTTTAGATTCCTTGTACACATTTACATTCTGTATTTTCCATTTCTGTTATGTCACTGTTTAGGCATTGCTTTCCATTCCATGTATTTACTTTTCAGATGTATTGTAAAAGGAATTTTAATAAATAAAGTTGTTGTTTATTTATATCACGTTTCTTGTGCATTTTACTTATATTGCTTAGATACGCTTAGCGTGTTTGCTTCAGAGTAAATACGTAGCGGCCTAGTCGCGTCCCCTTCGCCGTACACCGGGAAGCGGGGCGTGACAGGTTTTGTTGGTGGCCCATGCGGGCCAAAGATGTATGGAACCCTACCGTGCAGTTCAGTTCTGCGTGGACAACCTAAGCAATATAAGACAAGAACCAGCAACTGAAAACATTCTTTACAATTCATATTCCTTGAATCTTCCAATTTCATCTGTCCTAACCCAAAATTCCCTCACCTCTTTTACAATCTTACCAAAACCTTCGCATTCTTTCGTTCTTCCAAATATTTTTCATACACTATCAATAGTTCCATCACTAAATTTCTTTGAATCTGTTACACTTTCCTTTTACAAATTTCGAGAACGAAATTTTTATAAGGAGGGTAGAATGTAACAACCCTAAACTTTCTGTACAATTTTTTTAAGCGTCTATTAGCAACATAAAGTAACAAGAATAAACAAAAGAATGAAATCCAACTCTGATTTATTGCATTCATGATTCATAGTAGACAAAATATCTGAATACAAGATATTTAACATGATAAGCCTTAACAAGGAGGCATACATAAATAAGGTGAAATGAAATGATGAATGAAACTATACGTCCGTTTGTGATGTGAACTAGTTGTACTTCTTTTCGACTACTTCTATCTTCTCTGTCTCAATGTCACCTGACGAACATTCCAAGAATAGAAAGAAGTGAGTGGAATGCCCATCAGCGAACTTACGCTCGGTAAGTCCCCAAAAGGATGGTGAGATGTATATAAATAAAATGCAGGGTGTAATATGATATATGGTATAGCATGGATATAAATCATGAACATGTAAACAAGTATAGTAGCGTACATGGTAATGTGTATGTCAACTATATCATCATGAAAATGTAACATGAGCATAGCAAACAACTATAGTATGGCCGTGGAGTGTAGGTATAGTGAACATGAAGTGAATGTAAGTGTCCTAAAAGGTCTCTAAAAGGGTAAAAATAACTAACGTGAGTTCAAGTGTGAATGTCAACCAATCTCAAGAGTATTCTCAAACCCAAGGTTATCGTCCAAGGGCAAGGAATCATGGGCCCAAAATAGCGAGACTTCAATTGTTATTGAAGTATTCCAAACCTAACAGGATATCATCCAGGGGCTTGGAAACACGGTCCCTCATTCGTGAATTCATGATTTGTACCGTTTCAGTCCGGTACCACAGCAACATGATTTGTACCGTTTCAGCCCGGTACCACAGCAACATGATTTTTATTAATGGGACTCATAAGATTCCGTTGGATTCATACTCAAACTACCCCCAACACCCCGTGTATATTAGTTTATGATTAATTTTATGATATTTGATTGAATACATGAATACAAAAGGTGATGTATGATATCAAGTATTCAAGATTGAGTTCATGTAATCATGTCAAGTGCAAGTAATGCCAATTGTATTTATGGTTCAAGTGTACATATTGGGTTCAAGTATTCATGATTGAGTCATGTCAAGATCAAGTCAATTCTAGCATGTAATGATTTAATCACAAGTCATATAAGTAAAAATAAATAAGCAATCACAGAACATGATATGAGATAAGTATACAAGTAACGTCCAAAACAATGTTGTAAATATGTGATATGTACGACTAGTTAATCAAGTCATTTGAAATCACAATATAAATGAAAACATGGCCTTAAGTGTTATGCACACGTGAGTTTCAGTCTCGCCTAAATACGACTATCGGTTTGGGAGATATACATGTTTTCGTATCGTCGCGCAAAACAGATCAGAATCTGTTCAGCACCGTCACACATTTTAAAAACGCGGTCTGAGTTAATTTCTATTGGATTTCAGGTTACAAAAATTATATAGAATTGTAGGTCTTTCGGAGTATTTATCCAAAACACTAAGATTCACGCGATTTGGATTTTTGAAGCTCTAGTTATGATCGTTTTAATATCAGCGTTTAAAACAGAAATTCAAATTTCTGGACAGCAACTATATATTGTATTGCAAAGCCTATATCGGGTTATTTCATGCGTTTATAAGTAATCTAATATACACAAAATTATATATCTATCAATTGTGCATCCATTACCGAGCTGATGATCTATAACACGTCTACCCATGAGGTCTTCTCTTTCATGGATGAATCTTCAGGATACAATCAAATAAAAATGCATCCTGAAGATCAAAAGCATACCGCCTTCCGTACTCCGCTGGGCATATTTTTCTATAAGGTGATGCCCTTCGGTCTGAAGAACGCTGGCGCTACCTACCAGAGAGCCACGACAAAGATCTTCGATAACTTCATCCATGAGATCGTCGAATGCTACATCGACGACCTTGTGGTTAAAAGCAAATCATATGAGGAACATCTAAACATAGTGTTCCAACGTTTTCGGAAGTATAATCTGAAGATGAATCCTCTAAAATCCCCTTTTTTGAATTAAATCAAGAGTTTAACTCTTTTTTTTCCAAAAAGAAACAGTTTTTCACTATAAAACCCTTGAAGGGGAACTCAGATCTCCCATCAAATCTCTAAAGGGGGAGATTTTTAAGTCTCGCCCCCCTTTCCTCCAAGATCCAACCAACAGAGAGGAGGAAGAAGGAGACCCATCTCCAAAAATCCCACTTTGGGAAAAATCCAAGGCTCAAGAGAAGATTCAGGGCTCAAGAGAGAAGAAAGGGGTCCTCTTTGATCACCTCTGAAGATCTTCAAGGAGTTCAACTCCAAGACCCAAAATTCACAAAGGAGTTTAACTCCTAATCCAGATCTTTTAGGAGTTTCACTCCAAATCCAAATCTTTCGGAGTTTAACTCTGTTAGTTATATGTATGCCTTAGAGGCCATTACTGTACATAGGATGTATATTGTAGTGGATGCTGGGACATATATAGGGAGGACTTTCTTGCTCGACATGATAGTATGCTATTTGGTTGAATTTTACCTTAACGTGTATACTGATTGTCTCTCTGTTACATGTTGGTAAAGCCCTTAGGATGTGTGCTTGACTACCTGGACTATGATGCGGATCATACTAGTGGGGACATGGTAGTCCATAAGTACATCCTTCAAAGTCCCTAGTCGTGGGTGTATCGAGACGGGGCATCGATATACCAGAGTAGACTAGCGTGTACCTTCTCGACCCATATAGATGGGCGATGGATGATCCCATATCCATCGGTGTTTGACATCAGAGATGATATACGGGTGCTCAGTAGAGACTGGGTACACTGGACGGACTCGCCGAGAACTCCCAGATGGTATTATACCTCACGTCAGATGGCAGTTCTCTGGTGACACTGGTACAGAGTAGTCTGTTGACCCGAGATCGTCATAGAGTCTTGTGTGGTTCCCACTGTGCTTTGATTTCCATCTTACCACGTCCAAGAGGGCATGCAAAACGGTGGTTTTTGGGCACAGTCCCGAATCACATGGAGGCAATGAGCGATAGGAGGGGATTCGTCTCTCCCGGTATAGGGAGTTGATGTTGCGCTGTGTTTGATTGGCTATAACAGGAAATCCCTGGCCAGGGTTGCTGAGATTTACTGGTAAGTGTTACCAGTAGTTTCTCGAACAGTTATAGACCTCATATCGACACGACTTATCGAGCTATTGGGGTCTGACGTTTACCACCCCTAGGCGAGATATGCGACATATCAGACGATCAGACCGGACTGTACGGTAGTGTTACTGGTTGGATTCACTGGAGTGTGAGCGGGCTTGCTCGTCGATCTTCAGATCGCTCAATACCCGGGTGGCCGTTACGTTTAGCAGACCGCTTGCGGCTTGTGGGTGTTTGATATGATCATCGCCTGCTGCCGGCGTATTGACGAGTCTTTAGAGTCCTACACAGAGGTTTCCTGGCTCAAGCGAAACGAAATAGGAGCGCATATGAAAGATGTGCGGGACCGAGAATAATACGTGTATGTGATACCGTATTTCATTCTCGCGATGAATGTTTCGAATGGTTATATGCGATATAACCTAGTTATCGAATCGAGGGTTGATTCGATAAGCCGATACATTGGATACTAGTCGGTTATATTCGATATGACCGGATCGTTAAATCAAGTGTTGATTTAATGATTTAATGCATAATTATATATTTGATATATTACTTTGCGTTAATTAGTATCGGTTCACTTAAGATGGATTTTCTCACTCGGATGTGCGCATTGTATATGCGATATACTTTTGTGCACTTGTTTGTATCATGTTTGATGATACATGTTTACTTGGTTAAGTGTAAAGAATTAAACCATGGTTAAACATATTGTTAGGGTTTTATTTTTCCATTACTTATTTATTCATTTATTTATTTGTTTATACATTTTGGAAAATAAATGGAAAAGAGAAAAGAATGGTGGCTTTATTTGTTGTTTAGTTGAAGCTTCATGAAGCTTTGACTTTGTCCACCATTCTTATCTCATCCTTAACCCTAGCCATTCCTTTAACCTTGGTCAATTCTCTACACATAACCATAGTTAGAATTATGATAAGTATTGTTTTTCTATTCTTTTTAAAGAACTTATCATAATTTCTTTCTTCTTCTTCTTCTTCATCTTCTTCCATGAAGAAACCTTCACTTCATCAATGGCAACTTGATGAAATGAGTGAGAAATCCAATTCTAAAGTCTACCCACTTCCTATTTCTTCATCCTCTACCTCTTGCCAAGTATTAGAGTGTGTTTTCTTCACAAGTTTCTTGACTTGGTGAAGTCGGAGCTTGATTTAGCGATGCCTCGACGTAGATCATCTTCGGCATGGACATCGATGACCTAGCCCGTCCATTCTCCGATGAAGCCGACGCTAGAGCCCGGGACTTGTTATGGACAGCGAGGAGACTTCATTGCGGAGCTATGGAGGTGGAGAACCGGATCTACAAAGGTTGTATTTCCGTATTCTTTATAGTTAAGTTGTTAACTAGTTTCTAGTTTCGCCTAAACTTTAGCCAACGATCCGTATTAGGGTTTCTCGGCACCTAGATTTTTTGAAATTGGCATGGTTGATGCCTTGTGAGACCTCATTAGGGTGCCTAGGAACCCTACAGTGGTATCAGAGACTAGCTAGAGCCTTAGGCGAAGTCTAGACGGAATTTGAAGTCCGAACGACCCGAAAACCCAAACCTAAACATGCTCTCTGTCCTTTTTCTAAAAACAGGGATTTTTGTGAATTAAAAATTGCTAAAAAATTCAGCAGGGAAAAATAAGAATTACGATGCAAAATTTTTTCGATGAACAGTGTTTATTGCGGCGGAACCGCGGCAGAAGCCTAGCTTCTACGGCGGTTCCGCGGCAACATGGTGACGTCATCCTCCCCTTTCTGCATAGTAATTCATGTTTTCAGATGCCGATTTTTCTGGGAATTTTTAATTTTTATTCAAGAGTTGAATTTTCTGGGTTTGTTTTGGGGATTCGGTGTTTCGATCGGAGTATCAAATTTTGTCTGCGTGGCTTTCCGGATAAATTTTAGAATATGTTAAAAAGTTCGACCGGATATAAATACCCAATTTTTCCCCTGTCGGGAAATTTCCAAGTGTTGGATTTTTCCGTAGTTTAAAGACGTTCTAAGTAGTGCAAGTAACTCGATGGACCCTCTAGAAGACAACAAACCTTAACTCGATTATGTGACCGTCTTGAACTGCCCTTTGAACCTTCGGGTTTGGGGCAGTACGGCGTGCCACATGTGAGGCGTTGGCTTGACCCTTCTACGGCTGGACCGTTGGTACTGAGGCACGAACTGAATGTTGTTAGACTTATTTCATGTGTTGATCTGTATCGGGAAAACTTGGGTGTTGAATTGTTCGATCGGAAAGTTTGACATTTTCTATTTATCCGGAATGTGATACAATAATTGGAATTCACAATAAGTTATGTGATAACTGAATGAATGTTATAAACGTAGCAGTTTAGTCTCACTTGATCGGTTGCCACGGAATTTTGATGTGATCAAAAGTCCGTCGCAATCACGTAGCGTACGCGGATACTCGCCGGGTAAACTTAATAGACAGCCTCGCTCCATAGCCCCGACCAATTGACTGTAGGAGAACCCCGTCGCCGAAAGCATCCGTTCGGGTGCTCGCGGTAGCGGTGTTCCGCCTTGGTGCACTTGGTCGACGGCGTCGGGGGTGCGGCCGCCTACTAAAGTTTGCGACGAGCATTCGATCAGGATGTTGGGAATCTTGTTGAATTACCCGACTTGATATTGAAAAGTGTTTTCGATTTTGAGACTAAAATGCGGGGTTTATAATTGTTAGGCATGTGATGTCTAAGGTATTCATTTGATTAGGCATGCGATGTCTATGCAGATTGCGGATTCCAACTGTTGTAGTTTTACACTTTCTTTTTTGTGACCGTAAGTGTAATATGTGATATCGCCGGTTTCGTTGCTATATGTCAACGACAATTGGGATGCGCATATTTACTTACGTTGATGACATGTGATGTTATGTGTTGCTGGATATGTTATATTGGATCGTCGTGTTTGAATAGCCGGGGTTTTTTATGTGAGATGAGTGTTTTTCATTTTCATTCAAGTAAAAACTTGTATGTAATATTCTTTTAATTGGGGCACTTCCAGATTGCGGAAGATGTCACCCGTTGTATATTACTTACTTTTCTGCACTAGGATAGACCCAAGGAGGAGGGCACAAGTAACCGGGTTTTGGAGTCCAGTGGGAGACCAACTCGAGGAGTCGAGTCCGGGTCTCCTAACTCTAGAAATGGCAGGGTTGCTTGCCGCTCTCGTAGGGGTCTAGGGGTGTGGGTTTGGCTATTCATCGCGACCGTGGAATCCGTGTTTTATACTGGCTCGTATTGAAAACACGGACGTCCTAGTATATCCAATATTTCATATGATTCTTCTGCTGCGATATCTGTGATGTGATCATGTGATGTTCTTTGATAGATACTGTATGTAGTATATATGATATATTATATAGACGTTACTTATGTTTTACACCCGCGCTAGCCCTGTCCCGCTCTGCCGTTAGTTACCTAACCTAACGGTGCACGAGGGGACATCGAGGCGAATGCGGATGGCATAAGTGTACGTCGTATTTATCTGTGATGTTTAGGTACTTAAATGATGGGACTTCATTAATGTGATTAATGAAATAAAAGAAACCTAAGATGTTGTAGAATCGAATTTCAAAATAAAACAGGTAGCTACAGTTCTTGCTTTGCACAGAGGTATATGTGATATATCCTGCACCTTATTCGATAAGGAAAGGACCGAGATCCCTTCACCGGGAGTGACTCCTTTAGCAATAACTGGCAGATGCTACAACCTTCGGTTTGTCTTTTGATTGCTTTTAAGTGTTTTTGCTTTGCACAGTGATATATATGATATATCCCGCACCTCATTCGACGAGGAAAGGACCGACGATCCCTTCACCGGGAGTGACTCCTTTAGCAAAACTAGAAAAGCCTCAAAAGCACTCCATTTCAAAATCATTTGATTCTACAACGATATCAAGTTCATTACGCAATAGGTTTTCAGAAAAACCTGTCGTAGCCCTCCGTCATTTCAGATAAGTACTAGTTAGTATTCGTGCTACGTTTGTTGACTATGTTAAGGCGTAGTGTGCGGTAGCTAATTAGTGCTTATCTGCATAAGCATATGATGTGATTGGATTAGGGTAGTCGTGCGACTTTGTTGACTATGTTAAGGGTCGTGCGGGTGGGTTTAATTCAATCGGGAAATGTCGGGTTGAACTTGACTAGCACTTATGATTTGTTGACTATGTTAAGGTCATATAGCTGCTAGGGGCAAAATATTATCGGGAATTTCAAGTGTTGAAATTTACAATGAGATTGCATACCTTCTATGAGATAGTTGGATCCCGATACCCGCTGCGAGTAAGAGTTACTCCTGGGAGAGTTTTACACATTACAATTAGCCGATCAAGTAGGTGTCTAGAAAGGTGTCAACGGGGTTACGCCTATGGGAAAACGAGGTTTGCATTAATTAGGTTCGTGCGAAAGCACGGGGGACCTCCCTCAAAGTACCGACACTGGCCTGGCTGAAAGATTGGCGAACTTGTAGTGTGTAATTAATCCCGGCTAGTCTTTCCTTTTAGGGTTTGAAGGAAGATTTGATAAAAAGCAGTGGGAGCCATCCTGATTAGATAAAATAATAACCAATCTATTCTTGCAAGAGCGCACGCTGAGTGTTTTCTTCTCTCTCTCTCCAGGTAGCGACCATATCACGCCTTAATCAAGATAATAATACGGAATATTGACCGAACCCGCTTGTTATACTGAGCTGGGGAACGTTGGTCCCGCTCCAACTTATAATTGTTATAAGACAGAGCAGGAAATTGGGGATTACCAGAATTC
Source organism: Agapanthus africanus (assembly GCA_030015575.1). Classification (NCBI taxonomy): domain Eukaryota; kingdom Viridiplantae; phylum Streptophyta; class Magnoliopsida; order Asparagales; family Amaryllidaceae; genus Agapanthus; species Agapanthus africanus. The sequence continues at coordinate 422,345,790 of CM057351.1, forward strand.
CCGTGCCGCCCAAACGAAGAGAGTGCATGCTGATGCATCATCTTCGGGTGTGTTCGTTACAAAGAACTGTTTCTCTGTATCCTTACGTCCTGGGTATGAGATACCAGATCAGGATCCCAGATATGTAATCTGTTACATAGGGCTACAGAAAGGTAGAGAACTGAGAACGGGTGATAAGTTTCATGAGGCAGAAAACGGGGCAAGAGTTGCAGCCAAGTCTGTTGGTCACTGTCACCCTGTATTACCAATACATTGATTCTGAACAAATGTTATTAGATACCGAACCTGATATACAAAATCATATCAGTCTCTTTATTAGTAAAGAAATGATAAAATTTTGTATGGTTGGATTATGTTTTGAACATTTCCTATATCAAAAGTTGATCGGATCAGGCACGTTATCTAAAAGCATTGATGTTCTAAATCAAACTACAGTTCTTAGTGTACAGAACACACACAAGAGGAAGAGTTCAGAAATGAACGGATCCTTCTTGAGGCATTGTAGACTAGGTCATATCAATGCGACCCGACTAGCTGAAGTTACATGTAGATGCATATTTAAATCAGTTTGAATTTACATCTTGTGAAACTCGCCAGTCATGTCACAAAGATAAGATGACCACAGCTCTGTTTATTGGTAACAGAGAAAGAGTTAGTAAACTCTTGGGATGATACATGTTGATGTATGTAGGTCCCCTGTCTACACATGCCAAGACTGGTTCTTTATACTTCATTACGTTCTCTGATGATCTCTTTAGATTCAGACATATGTTCTTGTTGAAACAGAAGTCCGAACCTTTTGAGATATTCACGGAATATAAGTTAGAAGTAGAGAACCAATATACCGATACATAAGTATTATGTCCTTTGATGTGATCGAGGAGGAGAATACTTGAGCACGGAAATCCTGGTCTATTCTAAAGGAGAATGAGATTCTCTCTCAGCATTACTCCTCCGTATACACCATAGTACGATGGTATATCGGGGCGGAGCAATCACACCCTATGTGATAAGGTGTGCTCTATGATGAGTACTACTGAGTTACCTAATTCCTTTAGGGAGTTATGCACTTGAGAAGTTGCATACCTATTAAATAGGGTTCAAATCAAATCAGTTGCCTACCACTTCATATGTGATATGGAAAGGGAAGAGCCCATGTCTTAAGCTAGTTAAGATTTGGGGTTGTCCGGCCTATGTCTAAAAGCAAAATCCGGACAAGCTCGAGACAAGGTCTGTTATGTAGAACTAGAAATGTTCCAGCTATACAAACTACAGCAGATGATTTGGTACAACCAGAGGATTTAGTAGATACCAACGAACCTCAACCTCTCCGCCGATCTAGTAGGGTTCCTTACCCACCTGAGAGATACTTCGGTTTCTCTATGACAGTGGGAGCGAGGATTGCATCATGAGATGATGACCCAACTAGTTTCAAGCTGGCCATCAGGAGTATGACTCTGTAAGAATGGCTGGATGTTTATCGATCTGAAATGGAATCCTTATACACCAACAAAGTATGGACTTTGGTTGCTATATCTGAAGGGTTAAATCCCCATCAGGAGCAAGTATATCTTGAGAAGATTACTTGGTGTACATGGAAGAGTTGAGACTTTCAAAGCTAGACTTGTTAAAGGTCTACATCATTGACCAGGTATGGATGATGATGAAACCTTTTCTAAGTAGCTATGCTTAAGTCCATCCAGATCCTACTTGCCACGGCTACATACCATTCCTACGATATCTGGTGGTTGGATATCATGACAGCTTTTCTAAATGATGTTTAGAAGAGAGCGTCTATAAGTACACAGCCAGAGGGCCTCGTAGACAATGGGAGCAGCGGAAACGTGTGCAAGATGCTTTATAGGATAAAGCAGGCATCGCGGAGTTGGAACATCTGTTTTGATGGATTAGTCAAAGAAGTTGACATCATCAAAATGGTAGATGAACCTTGTATATACAAAAAGGTAGTAGGGAGTATGGTGATGATCCTCGTAGAGTACGTGGATGACATACTCTTGATAGGGAAAGAGTTTCCTATGCTACGCTCGGTCAATCTCCGCTTATCACCATAATTCTCCATATAGGATCAAAGTGATACCTCCTAAATCCTGGATTTTGGATCTATGAGATAGATCTAAATGGATGTTAGGATACTCACTAGCTGTAGTGAGATGGTATCAATCGACCCTGGGGAGAATCCCTGGAATGGTTCCAGGGTGATAAAGACGACTGAATGTCAGTCACAGGCATTGTCTTTACCCTCAGTGGAGGGACGGTATGTTGGAAAAGTTCCAAGCTAGATACCGTGGCATACTAGACGATAAAGGCTGGATACATCGCTACTTAAGATGCTACCAAAGAGGCTGTTTGGATGTATATTAGTTCATAAGATGAACTTTGTTCCTCCCATTGTGTGGCAATGGAGTTGTGGCTTATGCTAAGGAACGCCGGTCCCATCAGTGATCCAGACATATTCTAAGGCAATATTACCTAATCATGGAGATGGTTGATCTCCAGGGGATCGAGGTTTGGAGAGTAGACTTAGAGGAAAACACAGCGGATCCACTCACAAAGGCCTGTTCCCAGAGAGAGATTTTTATGGGATGGTTGAGTATGAGATACTACAACCACTGCTATCAGATGGCCCTAGTGCAAGTGGGAGATTGTTAGTTATATGTATGCCCTATAGGCCATTACTGTACATAGGATGTATATTGTAGTGGATGCTGGGACATATATAGGGAGGACTTTCTTGCTCGACAAGATAGTATGCTATTTGGTTGAACTTTACCTTAACGTGTATACTGATTGTCTCTCTGTTACATGTTGGTAAAGCCCTTAGGATGTGTGCTTGACTACCTGGACTATGATGCGGATCATACTAGTGGGGACATGGTAGTCCATAAGTACATCCTTCAAAGTCCCTAGTCGTGGGTGTATCGAGACGGGGCATCGATATACCAGAGTAGACTAGCGTGTACCTTCTCGACCCTTACAGATGGGCGATGGATGATCCCATATCCATCGGTGTTTGACATCAGAGATGATATACGGGTGCTCAGTAGAAACTGGGTACACTGGACGGACTCGCCGAGAACTCCCAGATGGTATTATACCTCACGTCAGATGGCAGTTCTCTGGTGACACTGGTACAGAGTAGTCTGTTGACCCGAGATCGTCATAGAGTCTTGTGTGGTTCCTACTGTGCTTTGATTTCCATCTTACCACGTCCAAGAGGGCGTGCAAAACGGTGGTTTTTGGGCACAGTCCCGAATCACATGGAGGCAATGAGCGATAGGAGGGGATTCGTCTCTCCCGGTATAGGGAGTTGATGTTGCGCTGTGTTTGATTGGCTATAACAGGAAATCCCTGGCCAGGGTTGCTGAGATTTACTGGTAAGTGTTACCAGTAGTTTCTCGAACAGTTATAGACCTCATATCGACACGACTTATCGAGCTATTGGGGTCTGACGTTTACCACCCCTAGGCGAGATATGCGACATATCAGACGATCAGACCGGACTGTACGGTAGTGTTACTGGTTGGATTCACTGGAGTGTGAGCGGGCTTGCTCGTCGATCTTCAGATCGCTCAATACCCGGGTGGCCGTTACGTTTAGCAGACCGCTTGCGGCTTGTGGGTGTTTGATATGATCATCGCCTGCTGCCGGCGTATTGACGAGTCTTTAGAGTCCTACACAGAGATTTCCTGGCTCAAGCGAAACGAAATAGGAGCGCATATGAGATATGTGCGGGACCGAGAATAATACGTGTATGTGATACCGTATTTCATTCTCGCGATGAATGTGTCGAATGGTTATATGCGATATAACCTAGTTATCGAATCGAGGGTTGATTCGATAAGCCGATACATTGGATACTAGTCGGTTATATGCGATATGACCGGATCGTTAAATCAAGTGTTGATTTAATGATTTAATGCATAATTATATATTTGATATATTACTTTGCGTTAACTAGTATCGGTTCACTTAAGATGGATTTTCTCACTCGGATGTGCGCATTGTATATGCGATATACTTTTGTGCACTTGTTTGTATCATGTTTGATGATACATGTTTACTTGGTTAAGTGTAAAGAATTAAACCATGGTTAAACATATTGTTAGGGTTTTATTTTTCCATTACTTATTTATTCATTTATTTATTTGTTTATACATTTTGGAAAATAAATGGAAAAGAGAAAAGAATGGTGGCTTTATTTGTTGTTTAGTTGAAGCTTCATGAAGCTTTGACTTTGTCCACCATTCTTATCTCATCCTTAACCCTAACCATTCCTTTAACCTTGGTCAATTCTCTACACATAACCATAGTTAGAATTATGATAAGTATTGTTTTTCTATTCTTTTTAAAGAACTTATCATAATTTCTTTCTTCTTCTTCTTCATCTTCTTCCATGAAGAAACCTTCACTTCATCAATGGAAACTTGATGAAATGAGTGAGAAATCCAATTCTAAAGTCTACCCACTTCTTATTTCTTCATCCTCTACCTCTTGCCAAGTAGTAGAGTGTGTTTTCTTCACAAGTTTCTTGACTTGGTGAAGTCGGAGCTTGATTTAGCGATGCCTCGACGTAGATCATCTTCGGCATGGACATCGATGACCTAGCCCGTCCATTCTCCGATGAAGCCGACGCTAGAGCCCGGGACTTATTATGGACAGCGAGGAGACTTCATTGTCAAGCTATGGAGGTGGAGAACCGGATCTACAAAGGTTGTATTTCCGTATTCTTTATAGTTAAGTTGTTAACTAGTTTCTAGTTTCGCCTAAACTTTAGCCAACGATCCGTATTAGGGTTTCTCGGCACCTAGATTTTTTGAAATTGGCATGGTTGATGCCTTGTGAGACCTCATTAGGGTGCCTAGGAACCCTACAAACTCCACTCAAAATAGTTTGGGAGTTTAACTCAATAAATATAAAAATCCTTCTTTTTATGGGAGTTTCCAAGGTCTCTCGGAGTTTAACTCCTAATCCTGAGGCTAAATCCCCCTCCTACTTTTCCGCAGGCGCCCAGCACCCATGTGCCATACGTGTGAGGTGTTGGCGCCCAACGCCCACGTGCCGGATGCGTGAGGCGCCGGCGCCCAACGTCCACACGCTAAGCACATGAACCGCTGGCGCCCAGCGCCCATGGGCCACGCACGCGTCCTAAGGATGCTCCTCGCCCCTCTTTTCCCATGCACTCCATACTAAAAATACCAACCCCGTTCTAACACGGCGCTGCCCCACACCCCGCACAACGCAAGGGGGATGCTAGCCCCCTTGACCTCCAGCCCGCTATCTGGATAGTGGGACCCCCGTAAACTCTGCGTGGCCCGCGATACATCTAAGTCCCTTCCAAAACACAACACGCGCACACGGCACATTGAGTTCGCATGACCAGTTTTACCCGTCAATTGGAGGTTTTCTCGCTCTAAAAGCGAGGGGTAATTAATGGCATCTTAGTCCACGGCTGTCGGAGAATCGGATCCCCACAATCAATAAACCCTGGCCTACCCTAGGAAGGGGGAATTTGTATACGCCTTACAAGCGACACATATTTCCCATCTCAATGGGGGTAACAAAAAACACCCTACAATGTTCAGCCTTTACTTGCTGACACACCAAACACTTAGCTACGGTTCTAGCTACTTCGCGCTTCATTCCATGCCACCAGTAGTGTTGCCGTAGATCCTTGTATATTTTCATACCACCGGGGTGTACATAATAAGGAGAGCTGTGAGCTTCTTTCATCAACTCTTCTTGAACTGGGCGTTTGGTACACACAATCAACTTCCATATCTCAAGGATCTATCTTCGTGGATGATGCTGTCAGTTCGAAATCCACTTTCTACTTGTTCTTAGATCTTTTGTAGATTGGCATCATTTGCTTGAGCTGCTTTGATCTGATTGACAATAGTGGACTGGACTTCTAAGTTCATCAAATACGAAGCGTTACCTGGCATAACTACTTCGATTGCCAATCCGTGCAATTCCTGATGTAGCTTCCACTGAGCGGTGAGATTCATTGCTAATGACTGGCGGCTAAGTGCATCAGGAACTGCATTCACCTTCCCTGGATGATACTGTAAGTTGATGTCGAAGTCCGCCATGAGTTCTAGCCATCTTCTCTGCCACATGTTTAATTCCTTATGAGTAAATACATACTTCAGACTCTTGTGGTCAGTGTATATATCCACTCTTTCTCCCAGAAGATAGTGATGCCAAATCTTAAGTGCAGAGATAACGACTGCCAACTTCAGATCATGTGTTGGATAGTTGCGCTCATGAACCTTCAGCTGTCTCGACGCGAAAGCCACAACTTTTCCATGCTGATGTAGAACACATCCTAATCCCTTATCGGATGCATTACAATGTACGACGAATTCTCCGGATTGTCCCGGTATTACAAGGGTAGGATCAGAAGTTAACCTTGACTTGAGTTCTACAAAAGCGTTTTCATATGCTTCTGACCATACGAATGCTTCATTTTTATATGTGAGCTTGGTCAGGGGTGCTGCAATATTCGAAAAGCCTTCAATGAATCTTCGGTAGTATCCTGCTAATCCTAAGAAATTTCGTATATTTTTCACCGTCTTTGGTGTCGGCCATTTGCTGACAGCTGCCACCTTAGCAGGATCTAGTGAGATTCCTTCACCTGAAACGATATGTCCGAGAAATCCGACTTGATATAGCCAAAATTCACACTTGCTATACTTGGCGTAGACCTGATATTGTCGCAATGTCTCCAAGACAATCCGTAAGTGCTCGGCGTGTTCTTTCTGATCCTTTGAATACTCCAAGATGTCGTCGATGAAAATAACAACAAATCTGTCTAAGTACTCTCGGAAAACTTGGTTCATCAGATTCATGAATATAGCAGATGCATTTGTCTCTCCAAATGGCATTACGAGATACTTATAATGACTATATCGAGTCCGGAACGCTGTCTTCGGAATGTCGGACTCTTTGACCTTCACCTGATGATAACCCGAACGAAGGTATAGTTTTGAGAATTCATAAGACCCACAGAGCTGATCGAAAAGATCATCGATTCGCGGTAGTGGATACTTGTTCTTGATCGTCACTTCGTTCAGAGCTCGATAATCCGCACACATCCTATATGAACCTTCTTTCTTCTTCACCAGTAAAACCGGAGATCCCTAGCTTGAAGTACTAGGTCGAATCCAACCTTTCTTCAGGAGTTCGTCCAACTGAATGCGGATCTCCTTCAATCCCTCAGGACTTAACCGATACGGGGCTTTGATTACCGGTTGCGCACCAGGTAGTAAATCAATGCTGAATTCAAGAGCTCAATCGGGAGGCAAATCTGTTATAACTTCATGGAATACATCCTCGAACTCTCGAACTACCTCTGGCTTTTCTTCTTCCGCCGGTAGATTAAACACTTCCGCATTCTTTTGTTTATCATGGAAGATTTCTGGCTCCAACATTCTGTCTCCACTCTTAAAGTAGAAGACCGGGTGATCTGGTATCTCAAATACTACCTTCCTTTGAAGGCAGTCAATCGTAGCATAGAAAACTCCCAGCCAGTCCATTCCCAACACAACATCGAAATTTGGGATTTCCGGTACTTTGAAATTCGTGTAGAATTCTCGTTCGCAAACTACAACTGGACACTGATCAAATCTCATAGTTGCCTTCAATACTCAATTCTCGGAACTGACATTCCAGCTTGAAATGAGAGGCATCACGGGAATCGCATGCGTTCTAACGAATCGTTGCGACATGAAGCAGTGTGACGCTCCCGTGTCGAACAGTGCGAGTGCAGGAAGGGTGTCTACTAGTATAGTATCTAAGTTGTGTGAGGTTGGTTTTAGATACAGGAGAAATATAGTGATATACAAGGATTGAAAAGATGAAAGGATTGGGAATTACCAGTGATTACTTGGCCGGTGCCTTCGGCTTCCTCAACCATCATTGTGAAAGCCTGACGTCTGGGTACATTCCTCCTTACTGGAGGCACATTCCTCTGTCCTTGAGGCATGTTTCTCTAGCATTGAGGCATGTTCCTCTGTGCCTGATGGAATTGATAAGAAGGCTGTACAGGAAGTCCACGTGGAGGTGGAACAAGGAGAGCTAGAAGAGGTGCAAGAGCTTGAATAGCCGGCCGCTGCGGGACTGTGATTGCAGGTCTAGGTGCTGGAGCTGGGTTGAGTCGATATGGACATGATCCTATGGCGTGAGTGGATGTTCTACAAACCAAACACAGGCTATTTGCATGCCTGCAGTCTTTCGCCAGGTGTCCATTCCTCCTGCAGTAGAAGCAAAAGTCTAGACTGGGTCAGTTAAATGATCCTTCTGGTATCCTAGGTGCAAAAGTTGGCCTGGAAGAGCTTTCTCCTGCTATCTGTGTGGTAGGGCGTTTCACACCGGTAGTCTGCGGTCTGCCCTTCTTCTTCACTACCGCCTCATAGCGTCGGGCAGCCTTCAGAACAAGATCATGGGTTGGGAAATCCCCTATAGCGAGTGCAGCTTGGATTTCCGGGTCCAACCCTTGTTGAAATCGTCTTGCCCGGATTTCAACAGTCAGGATGAGGTGTGCAGCGAACCTGTTACAACCTTGTGTTAGCAGTGTAATAAGTGATATCAGGAATTTGAATTTAAGACATTATCTTACTTGCTAAGCATGGTAAACTCAGCATCGTATTCATCCACGGACTTGCTCCACATCGAGCCTTATTGTAAGTGGATGAACTGCTGTTCCATGTCAAAACGGGAAATCTCAGGAAAGTATTTCGCATCAAACATATCGCAAAACGTCTTCCATTCAATCGGTTGGGCGAGATGCTATTTGGTTTTATCCGTCCACCTCTCTGAAGATGCCAAGCTGATTTATGGCACCGTCTATCGGAGGTCTGGACGGATGCGGCCGTTATAGCAGACTTCGTCAAATTCCTTCTCGTTTGCGAGGGGTTTTTGATTGTGGGGACGCTCTTCCCTGCAGACGCAAGCCCTGCAGTTAATTACGTTACCGCGTAGCGATAACTACTTTCTCCTGCTCCAGAAAGTCACTTCGTGTTGATTGTGTTTGTTTTATTATTTTTTGTTGCCCGTGGATTGTATACGGAGACTAATTTGTGTTGTCGCCCGTAGGGCGTGGATTAGTCCAAATCCGTATTTTCTTAGATTTTGGTTTGGTTTGATTTAAGGATCGTTAACATTTTTTTTGAGATTAAGATCTACTTAAATATCTGTTAAGGATACGTTAATCCAATATTGGACTAAGATCTACTTAATGGGGGTTTGGGATCATTTTTTATACAATGAAAGAGCATTTGGGCTCTATCGTTTTAGTTTAAGGGCGTTACGGTCCACAGCTAGTTTAAGGACATTACGGTCCATATCTAGTTTAAGGACATTACGGTCCATAGCGTTGTTGGTTGTCGGGACCCGCCACTTCTCTGAAGATGTTGAAGAATTACAACGACATATATCAGAGGTGTGGGAAAATGTACCCTGGAACCAATGAATATTCGTCAGAAGCCTGGTAGTCTTGTTTGGGGCTAAGACCACTCTGGAAAATAAAAATCCTATGTGCTCGGTTGATTAGGACTTTGGCCAAACTTGGAATCAGCCCAGTCATTTTATTTTTGAATAAAGTGTTAAACACTTCCTTGGGCTTGGTCCCCTTTCTGTGCCAACGATGCTGAGCATCCATATGGGTTTTGACACCCACACTTTATCTTGCTTTTCCCTCTCTTTATTTTTTGTTTTTTATGGAGTGTTAAACACTCTTTATGGCATCCACGTGTGGAGCACTCTCCTTCGACCCGTGACGCTATATTCAATATGAAGAAGAATTAGCAACATGACTATTCGTAAGAAAGGGACGTCAGTTGAAGAATGTACTAACCCATACCAAAAGGAGGAATGATTTCCGACTGGAAGGAGAAATGCGGGTTCAACACCTCGTATAGATGGTCGAAAAGGACTCTTGCAGAGTTACGACAATATATTGTCAATGGCGCGAAATTTTCCCATATGGTGAACGACACTTGTAAGTCCTCTCGACCTATCAGGAGAAAACACTCTTGTAAAATCCTTACGAATTATAAGAGAACACACACTTAGGAATCCTCACGATTCCTAAGGAGAAAACACACCTACGAGATCCTCACGACTCGTAGGGAGAAACACCTTCATGAGACCCTTACGGCTCACGAAGTCAAAAGCCTTAGTCGACAGGATCTTAACCCTATTTGCTAAGCCACCTTTGTTCGAATCGACAAAGGCAAATGATGATTTTCTCCTGGCAATATCCCAGTAGTGGCGATGCTGATGCCTGAGATTGGTATCAAATTCCAAGCCCTTTCATGGCAAATGATGATTCGCTCCTGGCAATATTCCAGTCGCAGCGATGCTGATGCTAAGATTGGTATCAGACCTCGGGTTCCATACTCGCAATAAAAATTAGCGAGCCAAAAATGCATATAAAATAGCCAAAATGATAGGGCAACTCTCAACAAAAATCAGCGAGTAAAATATGTATATAAGAACAGCCGAAATGATTAGGCACCGCGAAAAATAGCCGAAATGATTGGGCGATCGCGACTTTCGCGATATAAAAAGCTAAAATGATAGAGCATCACGGAAAGAAATAAAATAAAAATGAAACTTTTGCCCTGCAGGTGAGATCACATCGACCCCTGTATACAATCCATGGGCACAAACGAAAAGGGAACCATATTGTCCCACCAGGCTTCGTCAAGGGGAAGCCAGATCTCGATGGCTACATCTACAGCCTAGAAATCAACAGCGGCGTTCCTTCTCGTTCCAACCAAAAGCAGATACGATGTTAGCAAATGGAGCCACGGCAGAGTCTCCTAGTTCCAAATCTCGACGGTTCACTGACAGCCTTGAGACTACCTTGGAGCCACGGCAAAGTCCCTAGTTCCAAATCTCGACGGTTCACAGATAACCTAGAGACTACCTTGGAGCCATAGCAAAGTCCCTAGTTCCACGTCTTGATGGCAGCATCCATAGCTTAGATATCAACAACAGCGTTCTTCCTCCCTCCAGCAGGATACAGACGCGACATCAACAAACGGAGCCATGGCAAAGTCCCCTAGTTCCAAATCTCGACGGTTCACAGACAAGCCAAAGACAACCTCGACATTTGTCACAATATTGCAGACATAATGTCAACCAACGAAGCAAAGGAAGATCCCTAGCTTCAGGGTCTTGACGGCAACTCAAATGAGACCTGAAAGACTATCGGAGACTATCCCATTCCAGCGCAGAGTGGTCATGACTCATCGGGGCTCCCAAACTGAGCCTAACCTCAAGTAAAAAGCGACATGGAATATCCCTAACGCTTGCTCTTTCGACGGTAATATTACCTGGAAGATTACTTGAAGACGTCTTGTCCAGCCCCCGAAGGGATCAGAGACACGACAGTTGCGGGGCTACCCGAACAGCAAGATTGCATATCGGGGAATATATCGGCCAACGCGACGGTGCGACGGGTAAAAACCCTAGTACCATAGACCCTAATAGAGTTCTATTAGCAGGAGTTAACTGTGACGTTAGGACACCCTTGCGAGAACTTCTCGATTCGTCTCGACTCGTGAGGAAATTAGTGTCCTTGCGAGAACTTCTCGATTCGTCTCGACTCATAGGGAAAAGCCTTAGGCAGCGGGGATAAGGACCTGCTTCCTAAGCACTGGGGCCCTGCAAGTCGGTCCAAGATGGACTATTGCATACTATTCATGGGCCACACTCTCCAAAGTCGAATCTCGACAACGAGGGAAACAACCACTTACGAGTCCTCTCGACTTGTAAGCGGGAAAAATTCTCTTGTGGGGTTCCTCACGACTCCTAAGGAGAAAATACACCTACGGGATCCTTACGACTCGTAGGGAGAAAAGTCTTTATGAGACCATCACGGCTCATAAATTTGAAAAGTCTTAGGCGGCAGATCTGAACCTGCTTTCTAAGCCATCACTGCCTTGCAAGAAGACCAAGATAGACTATCTACAAGACGCATTTGCTAAAGAGACATGCCAATATGAAATAAGATATGTCTTGTATTCATGAATGCAAATGTGTACAAGATACATTTCACAAAGGAATCGAAATGAATACATGATTTTCATAAATCGCAAGATTACAAAAAAAAAGGATACAAAGAGGGTTATTGAGGAGGAGGCATCTTCAACAAATCAGCAAGCCGCTCGCGCGTTCCTCTCAATCCTTTCTCGAGATCAGCCGCCGCGGCCAACTCCGCTTCCACTTGAGCCCGTTGCCGTAAACAGGACGAAAGATTCACATCGGCTTCTAGCATAGCAGCTTCACAGTCTTGCATGATCCGCTTAATGGAGTCAAGCGTCCGCCTCAGCGTCAACCCATCCAAAATACATCTTTGGAGACTATCGAAAACAGCTTTTAGCTGTGCAACATTGCTTCAATCTGGGCGTGCATTCGGACGGATTCGCTGGAAACCACCTCATGTTCCTTTCGTCTCAAGGTCGCCTCTTGTTTAAAATGGCGAATGAAAGGAACACTACGCTCGATCCAAGTAGCCCGCTGAGAGTTTGAATTCAATACTTCAGGAGCTGGACGTTTGAGCTCGATCTCGTGCAGGCAAGCCTCGACCTTTCTGCAGTAATCAACCCAAGAGCTGACAAGATCTTCATCATGGAAGTTCACGAGTGTCGCTAGCATTGAGTTAACATTAACAGCAAAATTTGCAGCTGATGTGAGGGCCTCGGCGTCAAGATCTTTGACGAATTCGCTCAACATTCGACGACTGTTTGCGGCACCCCTGGAAGATATGCGTTTGGCGAAGGGCCCTGCGGGCATCAGAATGCGGGACTCGAAGGGAGCGGGAGCCGGTGCTATTGCTGCAAAACGAATTACGGTCAAATGCCGACTCAGGTAATGAAAGAAACACATGATCGATGAAGTTTATTATACCAGCTGTGACAGGCGGCAGGACGGGGAGTGTCGGAGGCACGATTGTTCTTTCATCCCCTCCTTCGACCCGTGACGCTATATTCAATATGAAGAAGAATTAGCAACATGACTATTCATAAGAAAAGGACTTCGGTTGAAGAATGTACTAACCAATACCAAAAGGAGGAACGATTTCCGACTGGAAGGAGAAATGCGGGTTCAACACCTGGTATAGATGGTCGAAAAGGATCCCTGCAGAGTTACGACAATATACTGTCAATACAAGGAGGATGGCACCTATAGTAAAACAAATAAGTCGCAAACCCATACCTTCCAGTATTTGAGAGGGCACAGAAGAAGACAAGGGAACAACGACCGTCAGAGCAGCGACCGGCGACACTTCTTCAGAGGGCGCAGTCTCAGGGTTCGCCACAACTATATTCAAGACAGACAAAATATCATTAGAAGGGCTGAACATGATTGAAAAATTCGAAAATAGAAACCCAACGACTACCTGATAAATTATGGATCGAAACCATGACGGAAGTGTCACCAGGTGTATCGGTTTCTTCGTTCTCTCTCGGAGGAATAGATTCCGCGCCCGTGGCTTCATCCCCTGACTCGACGAGGGCCGTCGTAAAGCTTGCAATGCCCGCCCATACCAAGGAGCTGCAGGGAGAAAGAGCAGCGGTCTGGACAGTCCCGGATTCCAGAGAAAGGGTAACAACTTCGGGCACTGTAACCGTCAGAGTTTCACCTGTCATCCCATCGCCAAGACTGGGCCCTGCAGAAAGTGCATATGTCAAAATTCTAAGATCAAGTTCTAGTAAAAGACTCGGCGTTACGTTACCTTGGAGCATATTTTCGGTTTCTTCCTAAGCCGCGCGTGCAACCTGTGTACGAGCGGTAGATAAGGCAGAGGGAACATCCGCCGAAGGAGTATCAGCAAGCGGAATGATGCTTGAGCCTGCACCCACAGCCAAACCGGCATCACGTTCCCTCAACGCATGCTTCCTACGCTTTCTTTCGGTCTGAGCAATGAGAAATGATCTCCTCAAGACCTCTGACAAAGGGACGTCGTCGTCCGAACCAAGCTCTGCCTCTGGAGCCGTTACGGCGTCCAAAATCGGCTGCTTTAGCAAAGCCTCCTGCGGTGACATTGGGAGAGCTAGGGCAACAATAGCTGGCTCTAGAAGTTTTGCCGCGTCGTTGCTCGGGATTGGCACTGCACTTAGAATAACCTGAGTCAATGTAGTCCCTGCAATAAATTAAAAGAGAAGGTCAGAGCATGAATAAAAAAATAAGGGTGTAATGAAGCAACTCATACCAAGACCCAAAGAAGCGTGGAGCCTTTCTTCCTCCTCGATCGTCCTGAGGGAAGCCGCGAGAGCCTCTTCGGCAGAAATACCTGTTGGAGAAGAAAGCGTCAGTAGATGTTAGTGTTTATGCCCTAGAAGGCCATTACTGTATCATACTAGTTTGTATATTACTTAATGGAAGCTTGGGATATTCACATGTATATAACAGTCTTGCTAACCATGGTAGTATGCTACTTGGTTTTTCTATCTTAATATGTGAGTGTACGTATTGATAGAGCTCTTAGGATCTTGCTTGTCTACCAGCGTTGTGATGGCAGTCATACTAGTGGGGGCTGGGTAGTCTACAAGCACATCCTTATTCAGGTCCCTGGTCGTTGGATTATCGAGACAGAGCATCGATATCCGGAGTAGACTAGTGTGTACGCTTCTCATCCCAGTTGGGGAGATGGTCTGTCCCACAGCCGTCAGTACGTCGTACTGGAGATAGTATGCAGGTGCTCGTTAGGTTACGGGTACACCGGACAGGACTCACAGGGAACTGTTGGTTGGTTTGATACCAGTCGTCAGTGAGCAGTTCCCAGGTGACATGAGTACAGCATAGTCCGCAGACTTGACACTGCTACTTCGCCTCGAGTGTGTCCCACTGTTCTTAGATTTCTACCCTACCACGGCTCATAGGAGTCGTGCAAACAGGTAGCAGTTGGGTGCAGTCCCGAGCACTTGGAGGCAGTGGCGGTTAGACAGGATTCGTCCCTCCCGGTATTGGGAGTAGATATCGTGCTGTGTCAGAGAGCCATTACGCAAAGTCCCTGGCCAGGGCAAGCGAGATTTGCTGGTAGGTTCCAGTAGTTTCTCAGGGTGTAATGGGCTTCCCTCCGACACGACTTATACCGCTATTAGGGGACTGACGCTTTCCGTCCCCCTAGGCCCGATATGCGATAGTCTTGGACGAACGGACCGGACTGTATGGAGATTGTCACATCAGACTCAGTAGGAGTTCGGATGGGTTTCCTCATCGGCCTTCTTATCGACAACTACCTGGGGACCGTTACGTACAGCTAGTGCCGCTTGCGGTCTGTGGTTAAACCCACTGCCAGCGTAGTAGTCGAGTCTCTAGAGTCCCACACAGAGAGTTTCCTACTCCAGGCGAAACGATATAGAGGTTGCATGGTTTTGCGACAAAGGGTTCGGACGCATACGTGCGTTTTCGCACGTACGACTTTCGGACAGTTTTTACCAGTCGGCTTTGGTTTAAGCCAGTTACTGGTATCCGGTTATTGGATTTTTACAGTCTAAAGTTTTTCCGTATTTTTGCGGATCGGAGGGGCGTTCTCGTAATTATGCGAGAAGCTTCTAGAAGATGTGACTAAGGAGGTTACTTTGGATAAGATTGTGAGTCATGAGGGTGATTCATCATTATCATTATTGCACCATAAATGATAATGACACATGCTTAATAAATCACCAGTTTGCATTTATGAAGCATGCTTATTCATTTCTATTATTCATTATTCTAAAATAAGAAATGCTTCATAATATATTATGATACACTCACAATCTCATCTCATTATCATTATCATCTTCTCTCTCCTCAAGCTCTCATCTTCAAACCCTAATCCTTAATCCTCATGTGTTGAGATCAAAGGATTAGTTAGACTTAAAAATCCATTACCTTCACTCTATATCATCCTTTCTTCTTTGATTAGCAATCAAAGTAGATTAGTTACCTCAAGTTAGAGGTGTAGCTTGGTGTTTTGCTCTCGGGTGGATCGTCTACTACCTAGAGAAGGTCGAGGAGAACAAAGGAGGACACAAAAACGAAGGACTAGTTTCGATAGGTATAATCCCTAAGCATAGTAGTTTAGCATAACTATATGTTTAGTTAGTTATCGTTTAGCTTCGATTTAAGCGGTTAGTCGATGTTCGTTCACTAAACAAGATCGTTTTTGAAATTTCCGCCTCCCCATAAGTACTGGGGTGTAGTACATCGACTTACAGTGGTATCAGAGCCTTGCTAAACAATAAATAACTTAATCGCAAATTTGTACGAATTTCGAACGGAAAAACGAAGCCGGAAAACCCTAAATCTGTCAAGTTTCTGTCGAGTTTAAAATGAAGTCCAAAAATTTTTCAGGGAAGTTCAGAGAGCTTGAAAAGACACCAGAAGAACACACAAAAAATTTGGTGGCCTGAATCGTCTACGGAGCCGCGGATCCGCGGCGCTTAGCACTGTTGCCGCCGCGGATCCGCCGCCGTTTGGACGATTCAGGGATCCATTTTTGTTGTGGTGGTTCTCTGTGGTTTTTGGGGTTTTCTGGAATATTTAATATTTGCTCAGGTTTCAGTTTAACAGAGCAGTTTTTAGAGCAATATTAATGATGTTTAATCGATCGAAATTGTACAGTATTTGCATGTTGGATTATATCTGTGATTGATAAATGTGTTCGTAAACCTCCCCTAACTGCTAGTATGTCGGTTGGCAGGGGGTTGCACATTTCTGTAATGGTTATATCTGTTTGTGCATATAAACTGTATTGGACTGTTGTGGTGTATAGCCGGGGTTAGCAATGGGTTATTGTTTAATTCATTTGTTGTAAATGTAATTTGTTGTAATATTATTTTTGCGGGGCACTTCCAGGTTGCGGTTGTAGCCACCGTTGTATTATTTCATTTTACTGTTTTTGCTCCTAGGACTGACCCAAGGTGGGGTACACAAACTGCCGGGCGGGTAGTTTGCCGTACCCGTAGGGGTCGAGGGTGGGGTATCGGCTATTCATCACAACTGTGTAATCTGTCTTTTCTTGCAGGCTCAAAAGAAATACAGATTGCTTGCAAATCCAATATTGTTTATCTGTGTTCTGGAATGTATATCATTGCGTCTGACGAATGTAAAATATCTATATTTATGATAGCTATTTAGACGTCACTTATGTTTTACACCCGCGCTAGCCCAGCCCCCGCTCTGTCGTTAGTTAAGTAACCTAACGGGTGATGACGGGACCCAGTGGCGAATGCGGATGGCATAAGAGGACGTTGCATTTTCGTTGTTTTCTGCAATGATAGGTTAATGATGGGACGCATTATCTGTAATGCAAAGAAAACAAACCAAAGTTTAAATCGTTGGAACAATTTAAAAGAAACCACTCGGTTATTTTTAAAACAGATATTTTTAAATGCGGAGCTTTAACCGCTCCTTTTAAAAGCTATCAGGTTCCTTCGGTTATATCAAGTTCACTACGTTCACGGTTTCGCCAAAACCAGTCGTAGCCCTCCGTCATTTCTTATGAATGGTCAGTAGTATTCAAGCTATGTTTGTTTGGCCCTTAGTCAAGACATAGTGATTGGTAGCTGCTGGGGTATTCATTTGTTGCATAGATAGATGAGTTGGTTTGGGACAGTCGTATTACTTTGTTGGCCCTTAGTCAAGAGTATATACGGATGGGTTCAAATCAACAGGATAATGATGGGCAGAACTTGACATGTGACTTATGATTTGTTGGCCCTTAGTCAAGATCATAAGAACATGGGGCAAAAACATATATCGGGAATTTCTAAAGAAACTGAAATTTGCAAAGAGATGCATACCATTTGGAGTTTGATGAATGTTGGTAGGATTCCTTCAACATTATCATACGATGATATTTGGATCCCGATCCTACTGTGAGTATATGCTACTTATCAGGATATCCGTCACTTAACGATCAATGCTATAAACCTAGTAGGTGTCCAGAAAGGTGTCAGCGGGGTTACGCCCCCAGAGAAAAGAGGTTATTTAATTAAGGAACTTCGCGAAAGCGTTGGAAAACCTCCCTCGAAGTATCGACACTGGCCTGGCTGAACGGTTAAGCAAGTATTGTACGGTGAGAATAGTCCTGGCTAATTCTTCTTTTATGGTTTGAGGAAGGATTCGAGAAACAGTGGGAGCCATCCAGTTTAGATAAACTAAAAACCACTCTAAACTTGCAAGAGCATCATGCTAAAGAGTTTTCTTCTCTCTCTCCTAATTGCAGCGACCCTGAAAATGACTGGACTTAAGTTACTTTTAGAAAAAAATATACTGACGGGGCCAAACTATAAAGATTGGCTGCGGAATGTCAAAATGGCTTTGACCTATGACAAACTGGGGTACGTCCTCACCGCTACGGCACCTGCTGTCCCTGGTCCCAAATCTAGCAATGCGGATAAGAAAATCCGCAAAACCTGGGATTTAGATTGCGCGAGAGCCAAGTGCGTCGTGCTTGCCTCTATGGACAATGAACATCAGAGGAGGCACGAGGATATGTCCCTGGATGGCATATTTCTCCATACAAAGGAACTTTATGGAGAGCAATCTCGTATAGCAAGATACGGGACCTCTAAGAAATTGTTTCGAGCGAGGTTGGCTGTCGGGTCATCGGTAGGTGAACATGTCCTACAGATGATCGGCTATATTGAAGAGCTCGCAGACCTTGGGACGACTTTGGATAATGAGCTGTATACAGACCTTATTCTCCAGTCCCTTCCTCCCACCTACGCCCAGTTTATCCTCAACTTCAATCTTCAAAGAAAAGAAGTTGAACTTGCGGAACTCCTGAACATGTTAAGGAGTGCAGAGGGCACCTTGCAGAAGGCAAGGGAAACACCCGCTATGTTTGTTGGCGGTGCATCTTCTTCCGGGTCCAAGGCTAGGGCCAAAGGAAGGAAGAAGAAGGCCGCACCCAAACCTAGAGGAGGTGTTAGTAAGGTGGGAAAGAAGGGAAAGAAAAAGCTTGCAGCACCGGTAGTTGGTCAGGATGAGTGCTTCCATTGTCACAGGAAAGGGCACTGGAAGAAGGATTGCAAGGCGTGGAACGCCAAGAACCAGGAACCGAAGCAAGCTGTGGCTTCGACTTCAGGTGTGTTTGTAATTGAGAATTGTCTGTCGATCAACTCTACTTCCTGGGTATTGGATACCGGATCAGGATCTCATATTTGCAATTCATTGCAGGCACTGAGAAACCGTAGATTGCTGAAGGAAGGTGATATGATCCTCAGGGTTGCTAACGGAGCTAGCGTGGGAGCTGCGTCCGTCGGGGATTATCACCTAGGATTGACGAGTGGACATATTTTGGTTTTACATAACTGTTATTTTGTACCAAGCTTAACGTGTAATATCATATCAGTTTCCTTGTTATCAAATAAAGGTTATGATTTCACGTTTGTAAGAGATGTTGTTAACATCCACCTTAATCATGGTTTGATTGGGTCCGGTACTCTAAATAACGGCATATATGTTTTAAACCAACTCCAAATTTTCAATGTCCAGAACACACTAAAAAGAAAGTCTCCAGATTTAAATAAAGCTTTCTTATGGTATTGTAGACTGGGTCACATCAATGAGAGAAGGTTGACTAAGTTGCATAGAGAAGGATATTTGGACACGTTCGAATATCAATCTTATGACACTTGTCAATCTTGTCTCAAAGGAAAGATGACAAAGACTCCATTTACTGGACAAGGAGTAAGAGCGAGCGAGCTCTTAGGACTCATACACAGTGATGTATGCGGTCCAATATCTACACATGCAAGAGGTGGTTTTTCCTACTTCATTACTTTTACAGATGATTTCTCTAGGTATGGACATGTTTTCTTAATGAAGCATAAATCCGAGGCCTTTGAGAAATTCAAGGAATATAAGAGTGAAGCGGAAAACCAAACAGGCAAAAGTATTAAGACACTAAGATCTGATCGAGGTGGAGAATACTTAAGTGCCGAGTTCCTAGGTTACCTAAAAGAGAAAGGAATTCTCTCTCAGCTTACTCCTCCATACACTCCACAGCATAACGGTGTATCGGAGAGACGGAATCGAACCCTATTGGATATGGTACGATCCATGATGAGTAATACTGAGTTACCGCGATCTTTCTGGGGTTATGCGCTAGAATCAGCGGCATATCTTTTGAACCAGGTTCCAACCAAGACTGTGCCTACCACACCATATCAGATGTGGAGTGGGAAGAAACCCTGTCTAAAACATTTTAGGACATGGGGGTGTCCAGCTTTTGTAAAAAAGCAGCATGTGGACAAGCTCGAGGCACGCTCAGTACTATGTAAGCTTGTGGGATATCCAAAGAACTCCAAGGGATATTATTTCTATTACGCAGAGGAACAAAAGGTTTTTGTTTCTCGTCATGCCCACTTCTTAGAAACTGAATTTTTAGAAAATCAGAAGAGTGGGAGCGAAGTAGAACTGGAAGAAATTCCAGAACCACAAGCTGTTACTGAAAGTTTGGTAGAACCAGAGGTTCAAGAAGAACAGAACATTCCCGCACCCCTCCGCAGGAGTAGTAGGCCGTCTCATCCGCCTGAGAGATACTACGGTTTTCTCATAGATGGGGATAGAGAGGATTGCATCATAGATGATGATGAACCTACAGACTTCCAGCAGGCCATCCAGAGCGGCGACTCGGTACGATGGCTAGATGCAATGCGGACTGAGATGGAGTCCATGTACACCAACAAAGTATGGACTTTGGACTTTGCTCCAGATGGGGTAAAACCCATAGGATGCAAATGGATCTTCAAGAAAAAGATTGGTGTAGATGGACAGGTGGAAACCTATAAGGCTAGACTTGTTGCAAAGGGTTTTCGTCAAAGACCTGGTTTGGACTATGACGAAACTTTTTCTCCAGTGGCTATGCTCAAATCCATTCGGGTCCTTCTTGCTATTGCTGCCTTCCATGATTATGAAATCTGGCAGATGGACGTAAAGACGGCTTTTCTGAATGGAAATTTAGAAGAGAGCGTCTATATGGATCAGCCAGAGGGTTTCAATCAGAGTGGGAGCAGCGGGAAAGTATGCAAGCTGCTTAAGTCTATTTATGGACTAAAGCAGGCATCGCGGAGTTGGAACATCTGTTTTGATGAGACAGTCAAAGAGTATGACTTTATCAAAAATCCAGATGAACCGTGCATATATAGTAAAGTTGTGGCCAGAAGTGTCGTATTCCTCGTCTTGTACGTGGATGACATTCTATTGATAGGAAATGACATTCCTATGCTACAATCTGTCAAAGGATTCTTATCACACAGGTTCTCCATGAAAGACCTGGGTGATGCCTCGTACATTCTGGGGATCCGGATCTATCGTGATAGATCCAAGAGGATGTTGGGACTTTCGCAGTCCAGGTATATCGACACTGTACTGAAAAGATTCAGTATGGAAGATTCTAAGCGCGGTAATCTACCGGCTTGTCACGGAATCACCCTCTCCAAAGAGATGTCTCCCAAGACTGATTTGGAAAGGGAACGCATGTCTATTATACCCTACGCTTCTGCGGTAGGCTCTATAATGTATGCGATGTTGTGTACCAGACCAGATGTTGCTTACGCACTGAGCGTGGTAAGCCGGTATCAGTCAGACCCAGGGGAGAAACACTGGATAGCAGTAAAGAACATTCTCAAGTACCTGAGGAGGACTAAGGAGATGTTCTTGGTTTACGGCGGAAAAGACCTCAGGTTGGAGGCCTTTGCTGATTCCGGCTTCCAGAGTGATAAGGACGATTCCAAGTCCATGTCGGGTTATGTCTTTACCCTCAATGGAGGGGCGGTGTGCTGGAAGAGCTCCAAGCAGGACACCGTTGCAGACTCGACGATGGAAGCGGAGTATATAGCTGCTTGCGATGCCGCAAAAGAAGCAGTCTGGATGAAGAAGTTCCTAACAGAACTTCAGGTGGTTCCTACCATAGTTGATCCAATACCTCTGTATTGCGACAACAACGGAGCTATAGCTTTAGCGAAGGAACCAAGGTCCCATCAGAAGTCCAGACACATCTTGAGGCGGTATCACCTGATCAGGGAGATCATTGATCGTCAGGAGATCGAGGTTCGGAGAGTTGCTTCTGAAGAGAACATTGCTGATCCATTCACGAAGGCCCTTCCTCAGATTCAGTTCGAGAGGCTACTCGAGATCATTGGTCTACGATATGCCAGTACATGGCCCTAGTGCAAGTGGGAGATTGTTAGTGTTTATGCCCTAGAAGGCCATTACTGTATCATACTAGTTTGTATATTACTTAATGGAAGCTTGGGATATTCACATGTATATAACAGTCTTGCTAAACATGGTAGTATGCTACTTGGTTTTTCTATCTTAATATGTGAGTGTACGTATTGATAGAGCTCTTAGGATCTTGCTTGTCTACCAGCGTTGTGATGGCAGTCACACTAGTGGGGGCTGGGTAGTCTACAAGCACATCCTTATTCAGGTCCCTGGTCGTTGGATTATCGAGACAGAGCATCGATATCCGGAGTAGACTAGTGTGTACGCTTCTCATCCCAGTTGGGGAGATGGTCTGTCCCACAGCCGTCAGTACGTCGTACTGGAGATAGTATGCAGGTGCTCGTTAGGTTACGGGTACACCGGACAGGACTCACAGGGAACTGTTGGTTGGTTTGATACCAGTCGTCAGTGAGCAGTTCCCAGGTGACATGAGTACAGCATAGTCCGCAGACTTGACACTGCTACTTCGCCTCGAGTGTGTCCCACTGTTCTTAGATTGCTACCCTACCACGGCTCATAGGAGTCGTGCAAACAGGTAGCAGTTGGGTGCAGTCCCGAGCACTTGGAGGCAGTGGCGGTTAGACAGGATTCGTCCCTCCCGGTATTGGGAGTAGATATCGTGCTGTGTCAGAGAGCCATTACGCAAAGTCCCTGGCCAGGGCAAGCGAGATTTGCTGGTAGGTTCCAGTAGTTTCTCAGGGTGTAATGGGCTTCCCTCCGACACGACTTATACCGCTATTAGGGGACTGACGCTTGCCGTCCCCCTAGGCCCGATATGCGATAGTCTTGGACGAACGGACCGGGCTGTATGGAGATTGTCACATCAGACTCAGTAGGAGTTCGGATGGGTTTCCTCATCGGCCTTCTTATCGACAACTACCTGGGGACCGTTACGTACAGCTAGTGCCGCTTGCGGTCTGTGGTTAAACCCACTGCCAGCGTAGTAGTCGAGTCTCTAGAGTCCCACACAAAGAGTTTCCTACTCCAGGCGAAACGATATAGAGGTTGCATGGTTTTGCGACAAAGGGTTCGGACGCATACGTGCGTTTTCGCACGTACGACTTTCGGACAGTTTTTACCAGTCGGCTTTGGTTTAAGCCAGTTACTGGTATCCGGTTATTGGATTTTTACAGTCTAAAGTTTTTCCGTATTTTTGCGGATCGGAGGGGCGTTCTCGTAATTATGCGAGAAGCTTCTAGAAGATGTGACTAAGGAGATTACTTTGGATAAGATTGTGAGTCATGAGGGTGATTCATCATTATCATTATTGCACCATAAATGATAATGACACATGCTTAATGAATCACCACTTTGCATTTATGAAGCATGCTTATTCATTTCTATTATTCATTATTCTAAAATAAGAAATGCTTCATAATATATTATGATACACTCACAATCTCATCTCATTATCATTATCATCTTCTCTCTCCGCAAGCTCTCATCTTCAAACCCTAATCCTTAATCCTCATGTGTTGAGATCAAAGGATTAGTTAGACTTAAACATCCATTACCTTCACTCTATATCATCTTTTCTTCTTTGATTAGCAATCAAAGTAGATTAGTTACCTCAAGTTAGAGGTGTAGCTTGGTGTTTTGCTCTCGGGTGGATCGTCTACTACCTAGAGAAGGTCGAGGAGAACAAAGGAGGACACAAAGACGAAGGACTAGTTTCGATAGGTATAATCCCTAAGCATAGTAGTTTAGTATAACTATATGTTTAGTTAGTTATCGTTTAGCTTCGATTTAAGCGGTTAGTCGATATTCGTTCACTAAACAAGATCGTTTTTGAAATTTCCGCCTCCCCACAAGTACTGGGGTGTAGTACATCGACTTACAGTAGAAGCATAATAAAAGAAGATAGCCGCGGAAGAATGTAACTGAAGTATACCTGACTTCGCGATATTGATCAGTTCCGCTTCATCGCAAGCCAGTCGCTCGGAAGCCGCAAGGGCAGCTTGAAGATCAGTATCATATGCAGGCGTGATGAATAAACCATCATTGGTTTCATACTCGCACAAACCCTCGCTGTAAGGAGCATGTGTCTCCTGTACAAATATGACGTCGGCAGAAAATAGCGACTACTTCTTCTTTTGCGAGCGAGCGCCAGCGGCCGATGATAAGAGCTTGCGCTTAACGGGCATTTTTAGGCGGCGGGTCCCGATTTCCACACCAACGCCAGACTCTGGGGACGCTACAGCTACCGTTTCTACAGGAACACGGGGTAGAGGCTTCTCAGGGAAAGCGCGCGAGACCACAACCCCAGCAGCTTCTCTTAAGGAAGGACGAACGGTAGTCAGTCGCTTCAAAGGAACTACTGGATTACCAGCTGGGATAGCATCCTTGTGATCAAGTAATAGCCGCCTCTCTTCCCTGATAACAGCACCTGTCGCATGCTGATACCATGCCACGTAGGGATTTGAGGCTTTCGGCACGTAGTTTGGCTCGTTGATGAGAAAGCTAGACCCTGTGTTTAGCCGCATAAAGTGGTGCAGCGCGCAGCGGATACCCTCTTCCGTAGCAACCGGCTCGGCTAAGAAAGCCTCGAGCGGGACACCCTGATCATAATCCGACTGTTGAGCAAAGCGGTGCGGGTTATACCTCTTGAACAATGCCGAGGTGCCCTGCCTGAACACCAGAAAGCCGAGCCTGAATGAATATAAGTGCAAGATCTCCCGAACCTTCAACGTAGGAGCCCCGTCTTTGAAGGTATCACGCAGTGGTTGCACGGCCTTGGTAGATTCTTTGCCGATAGTTAAGACTATGTTGACAAAAGTCATACTATCCCCGACCATACGCGGGCGAAGGATCAGACGTCGAGCCTCTCGCTGCGACGGATCTAATACGGAAGCGTCAAATAGGAACATGACCCGGGGAAAGTTATAACTGTCGTAGAAACGGGGCCATTTTTTGGACTCCGAAAGCACCAAGCACGTGCATCTCGACCCAGGACGTAAAGTAGTGCAGCGGAAGATGTACAGGTTTTACTCCAGGTTGAGTAGTATCCGCTGCTAAGATCAGGCCGTGGTATAGATGAGCCAGCCCCGCAATCCCAACAGCCACACGCGTCCCCGCAACCATGCGGTGGGCTGGGTAAAAGTCCGACGGCCTCATATAGCGAGGGTGCATCGGAAGCACGAACCAGTTCAACCATAAGCCAATAAACCCCAAGAAGAACGTCTCTTCATCGACGTCTGAAGCAGCAAGCTCGGCGAAAGGGACAACTGGGGTGTTCGGAATGAAGAAGCTTCTTAAATCTGCTTCCGCCGTCGGCTGGTTATGCAAAACAAAACCAAACAGGTCGTCAAGCTTGGCGAATTTCGCGACTTGTTTTGGTAAGTCTTCTGGGCGAAGAAAGCGAGCGATGAAGTCGGTGAAGCTGACTCCATGCCCTCCAGACTCTAGAAATAGACTCTCGTAAATGTTCAACACCTTGATCAGGCTCGGGAATTGATGTTGAATAGCATTCTCCGGGGTAAGTCCCATCACCACTGATTTGGTGGCAAAGATGTACTCGTCAGGGGGAAGTATCTCCTCGTAATGTTCCCCTCTGACGGGTAAGCCGGAGATCTCCGCGAACTCCTCCAAGGAGATTGAAACTTCCCGATCTGATAGAAGAAAGGTGTGAGTCGGGATGTTCCATTGCTCCAGGAAAGCCTTTACCCACCATACATGAGGCACGGGATACTGGAAATGAGACGCATAAATTGCGGGGTACAACCCGAGCTTCAACAACGGCGACTTCTTAGCCGACAGGATGTATCGAGCCCACTGCAGGTATCCGGCTGAATGGCGAGGAGTCAAACCAATCATATATACTTGTCCCCAAGGGCGCGACTCACCTTGACATATGTGTCTGTTAGTGATATGTATGCCCTAGAGGCCATTACTGTACATACGATGTATATTGTAGTGGATGCTTGGACATATATGGTAGGATTTTCTTGCTCGACATGATAGTATGCTATCTGGTTGCTCTTTATCTTAACATGTACTCTGATTGTCTCTTTGTTACATGTTGATAAAGCCCTTAGGATGAGTACTTGACTATCAGGACTATGATGCAGATCATACTAGAAGGGACAGTGTAGTCGCTAAGTACATCCTTCAAATGTTCCTAGTCATGGGAGTACCGAGACAGGGCATCGATACTCCAGAGTAGAGTAGCGTATGCGCTTCTTGGCCCATATGGTGGGCGATGGATGATCCCATATCCATTGGTGTTTGACATCAGAGAAGGCATACGGGTGCTCAGTAGAAACTGAGTACACTGGACGGACTCGTCGAGAACTCCCAGATGTTATTATACCTCACATCAGATGGCAGTTCTCTGGTGACACTGGTACAGGTTAGTCTGTAGACCCGAGATCGTCATAGAGTCTTGTGTGATTCCCACTGTGCTTTGATTTCCATCATACAACGTCCAAGAGGGCGTGCAAAACGGTGGCTTTTGGGTGCAGTCCTGAATCACATGGAGGCAATGAGCGATAGGAGGGGTTTCGTCTCTCCCGGTATAGGGAGTTGATGTTGCGCTGTGTTCGATTGGCTATAACTGGAAATCCCTGGCCAGGGTTGCTGAGATTTACTGGTAAGTGTTATCAGTAGTTTCTCGAACTGTTATGGACCTTGTATCGGCATGACTTATCAGGCTATTAGGGTCTGACGTTTACCACCCCTAGACGAGATATGCAACATATCAGACGAAGAGACAGTATTGTACGGTAGTGTTACTGATTGGATTCGCAGGAGAATGTACAGGCTTGCTTGTTGATCTTCTGATCGCTCAATACCTGGGTAGCTGTTACGTTTAGCTGACCACTTGCAGCTTGTGGGTGTTTGATATGATCATCACCTACTGCCGGCGTATTGACGATTCTTTAGTGTCCTACACAGAGGTTTCCTGGCTCAGGAAAAACGGAGTAGAGCACATATGTGATATGTGCGGGACCGAGAACAATACGTGTATGTGATACCGTATTAGATTCTCGCGATATGTGATATCGGCCGAGTATATGTGATATAGCCGGGTCATCGGATCAAGAGTTGATTCGATGAACTGATACAGATTATATTAGTCGGTTATTTGTGAAATAGCCGGATTATCGGATCAAGTGTTGATTTGATAATTTAATATATAATTATATATTTGATATATTAAATTATATTAACTAGTATAAACTCACTTAAAGATTCTTTTTCGCACTCAGGTAATATATTGATATATATATGATATATGTTAATTGTATTATTTTATTTTGTTACAATAAATATTGTATATGTGATATATAATATTGTAACAAGTTAGGGTTATAAATGCAACATGCTTTGTGGAGTTTAAATATGGTTAGGGTTTGGATTAGGGTTAAGCTTGCATGAAGCTTTCAAGAAGCTTCTTGAAGCTTTGACTTTGACTTGTGATATTTTGCATAGATATTTCTTTAACTCAACCCAACTCTTTTCCATAGTTATTTCTCTACAAGAGTTAAGTTTATATTCTTAACCCATGGTTGCAATTCTAACCTCACACTAGATTTCAATATTTATCACAAAGCATTTTCTTCTTCTTCTTCCTTTGAGAAAAGCTTTCTAGCTTTTTCTTATGTAATGATTTTATGTGAGAAATTAAAAACAAATAAGAGCTAAATTCCTACTTCATCATCCTCATCTATTCTAACCACTTAGATTAGAGTGTTTGATTTGCTAATACTTGATTAGTAAAGCAAGAGCTTGGGCTTGAGTTTCTTCAAGGTAGATCATCTTTGTTATTGAAGATCGGAAGCAAGCTTGCATCTTTCTCTTCATGGAGCATGTCTTGAGTCTGGATACTCGATGATCACAGCGAAGGGACCTCAACACGGAGCTTTAGAAGTGAAGGAACGGACTACAAAGGTTGTAATCCCTAACTCTTCGAAGTAAAGTTGTTTACTTGCTCTTTGTTTCGCCTAATCTCTAGTCTAAGATCTTGGTTAGGGTTGTTCGGCACATGAAAAATTTGATTTTGGCATGGTTGATGCCTTGTAGAACCTTGTTCTAGTGCCTAATAACCCTACAGTGTTGCCCCAATGTTAGTTGTATGTATGCCCTAGAGGCCAGTATTGTACAGATGATGTATATTATATTGGATGCTTGGACATATATAGAGATGACTTTCTTGCTCGATATGATAGTATGCTATCTGGTTGCTCTTTATCTTAACATGTACACTTGTCTCTTTAAACTGTCTTATAGTTACATGTTGATAAAGCCCTTAGGATGTGTACTTGACTACCTGGACTATGATGCAGATCATACTAGTGGGGACATAGTAGTCCATAAGTACATCCTTCATGGTCCCTAGTCATGGGTGTATCGAGACGGGGCATCGATATACCAGTGTAGACTAGCGTATACGCTTCTCGACCCATGAGATGGGCGGTGGATGATCCCATATCCATTGGTGTTTGACATCAGAGATGGTATACGGGTGCTCAGTGGAGACTGGGTACACTGGACGGACTCGCCGAGAACTCCCAGATGGTATTATACCTCACGTCAGATGGCAGTTCTCAGGTGACACTTGTACAGGTTAGTCTGTAGACCCGAGATCGTCATAGAGTCTTGTGTGATTCCCACTGTGCTTTGATCTCCACCTTACCACGTCCATGAGGGCGTGCAAAACGGTGGTCTTTGGGTACAGTCCCGAGTCACATGGAGGCAATGAGCGATAGGAGGGGTTTCGTCTCTCCCGGTATTGGGGGTTGATGTTGCGCTGTGCTTGATTGGCCGTAACAGGGAAGTCCCTGGCCAGGGCTGATCAGAGATTTGCTGGTAAGTGTTACCAGTAGTTTCTCGACCCGTTATGAGGCTCACATCGGCACGACTTATCGGTTATTGGGGTCTGACGTATATCACCCCTAGACTTGATATGCGACATATCAGACGAACAGACCGGACTGTACGGTAGGTGTTACTGGTTGGATTCACAGGAGTATGAGCGGGCTAGCTCGTCGATCTTCTGATCGCTCAATACCCGGATGGCCGTTACGTTTAGCAGACCGCTTGCGGCTTGTGGGTGCTTGATATGATCATCATCTGCTACCGGCGTATTGACGAGTCTTTAGAGTCCTACACAGAGGTTTCCTGGCTCAAGCGAAACGAAATAGGAGTGCATATGAGATATGTGCAGGACCGAGAATGATGCGTGTATGTGATACCGTATTTCATTCTCGCGATGAATGTTTCGATTGGTTATATGCGATATAACCTAGTTATCGAATCGTAGATTGATTCGATAAGTCGATGCATTGGATACTGGTCGGTTATGTGCGACATGACCGGATCATTGAATCAAGTGTTGATTTAATGATTTAATGTATAATTATATATTTGATATATTACTTTGCATTAACTAGTATTGGTTCACTTTAATAGGATTTTCTCACTTGTAGTTCACAAGTTGTATATGTGATATACTTTTGTGCACTACAATGTGTCATGTTTGATGATGCATGTAAATTGGTTTTGTGTTAAGACTTAAACCATGGTTATGATAATAGTTAGGGTTTTGATTTATTTACTTATTTATTTATCTATTCTTTTTTGATAAATAAATAAAAGATAACAAAATGGTTTCTTTCATGAAGCTTGATGAAGCTTCATGAAGCTTTGACTAAAGTGACCATTTTGTCATTATCCTTAACCCTAACCATTCTCACTTGACCATGGTCTATTCTCTACACTTAACCAAGGTTAGAAGATGATAAGTATTGTTTTTTATTATTCTTTTAACAAAACTTATCATATTCTTTCTTCTTGATCATCTTCTTCTTCAAGAAAAGCTTAAGCCCATCAATGGAAACTTGAGCAAAAGTGAGTGAAATCCAATTCTAAAGTGAACCCACCTCCTATTTCTTCACCCTCTACCTCTTGCCAAGTTGTTTTGGGTGTTTTCTTCACAAGTTTCACAACTTGGTGAAGTTGGAGCTTGAACTTGTGCAACCTCGACGTAGATCATCTTCGGCACGTAGCCGACGACCTAGTCCGCCCTATTCTCCGATGAAGCCGACGTTTGAGTTCGGGATTCGAGATGGACAGCGAGAGGACACCTACGTGGAGCTAAGGAAGTGGAGAACCGGATCTACAAAGGTTGTAGTCTCTCTCCTTTAGTTAAAGTGTTAACTAGTTTCGTATTTCGCCTAAATTTCTAGTTAACGATCCGTATTAGGGTTTCTCGGCACCCGTAAAATTTGAAATTGGTATGGTTGATGCCTTGTGAGACCTATTGAGAGTGCCTAGGAACCCTACAGTGGTATCAGAGCCTAGCTAGAGCCTTAGGCGAAGTCTAGACGATATTTGAAACCCGATCGAACCCGAAAACCTAACTTTTTTATGCTCTCTGGACTTTTTCTAAAAACTGGGATTTTTCCAGATTAAAAATTCCTAAAAAATTCAGCAGGAAATTGTAAGAATTACTGTGCAAATACGACACTGTTTGGAGCTTAAATAGCCGCGGAACCGCGGCAGGAGCTGGCTCGTGCGGCGGTTCCGCCGCCACTTGATGACGTCATCCTTATCTATTTGCACAGTAATTCCTATTTAACAGTGCTGAGTTCTCTGGGTATTTTTAATTTTTATTCAAGAGTTGAATATTCCAGGTTGTTTTGGGGATTCGATGATTCGATCGGATTATCAGATTTTGTCTATGTAGATTCCGGATAATTTTTTGAATTTGTTAAAAAGTTCGACCGGATATAAATACCCAACTTTTCCCCTGTCAGGAAATTTCCAAGTGTTGGATTTTTCCGTAGTTTAACGACGTTCTAAGTAGTGCAAGTAACGCGATGGACCCTCTAGAAGACAACAAACCTTAACTCGATTATGTGACCGTCTTGAACTGCCCTTTGAACCTTCGGGTTTGGGGCAGTACGGCGTGCCACATGTGAGGCGTTGACTTGACCCTTCTACGGCTGGACCGTTGGTACTGAGGCACGAACTGAATGTTGTTAAACTTATTTCATGTGTTGAGCTGTATCGGGAAAACTTGGGTATTCGACTGTTCGATCTGAAAGTTTAACATTTTCTGTTTATCTGGAATGTGATACAATAATTGGAATTCACAAACAATTATGAGATAACTGAATGAATGTTATAAATCTAGCGGTTTAGTTTCACTTGATATTGAAAAGAGTTTTCGATAATGAGACTAAAATGCGGGGTTTATAACTGTTAGGCATGTGATGTCTAAGTATTTCATTTGATTAGGCATGTGATGTCTAAAGAGGTTGCGGATTCCAACTGTTGTAGTTTTACACTTTCTTTTCTGTGACCGTAAGTGTAGTGTGTTCATATCGCCGGTTTCGTTGCTATACGTCAACGACAATTGGGGTATGCATACTTACGTACGTTGATGACATGTGATGTTATGTGTTGCTGGATATGTAATATTGGATCGTCGTGTTTGAATAGCCGGGGGTTTTTATGTGAGATGAGTGTTTTTCATTTTCATTCATGTAAAAACTTGTATGTAATATTCTTTTTATTTGGGGCACTTCCAGGTAGCGGAAGTTGTCACCTTTTGTATATTATTTACTTTTCCGCATTAGGATAGACCCAAGGAGGGGAGCATAAGTAACCGGGTTCTGGGGTCCAGTGGGAGACCAACTCGAGGAGTCGAGTCCGGGTCTCCTAACTGTTAGTTATATGTATGCCCTAGAGGCCATTACTGTACATTGGATGTATATTGTAGTGGATGCTGGGACATATATAGGGAGGACTTTCTTGCTCGACATGATAGTATGCTATCTGGTTACCCTTTACCTTAACGTGTACACTGATTGTCTCTCTGTTACATGTTGGTAAAGCCCTTAGGATGTGTACTAGACTACCTAGACTGTGATGCAGATCATACTAGTGGGGACATGGTAGTCCATAAGTACATCCTTCAAAGTCCCTAGTCGTGGGTATATCGAGACGGGGCATCGATATACCAGAGTAAACTAGCGTATACCTTCTCGACTCATACAGATGGGCGATGGATGATCCCATATCCATTGGTGTTTGACATCAGAGATGATATACGGGTGCTCAGTGGAGACTGGGTACACTGGACGGACTCGCCGAGAACTCCCAGATGGTATTATACCTCACGTCAGATGGCAGTTCTCTGGTGACACTGGTACAGAGTAGTCTGTTGACCCGAGATCGTCATAGAGTCTTGTGTGGTTCCCACTGTGCTTTGATTTCCACCTTACCACGTCCAAGAGGGCGTGCAAAACGGTGGCTTTTG
Source organism: Agapanthus africanus (assembly GCA_030015575.1). Classification (NCBI taxonomy): domain Eukaryota; kingdom Viridiplantae; phylum Streptophyta; class Magnoliopsida; order Asparagales; family Amaryllidaceae; genus Agapanthus; species Agapanthus africanus. The sequence goes on from CM057351.1 coordinate 422,378,308, forward strand.
GGTACAGTCCCGAATCACATGGAGGCAATGAGCGATAGGAGGGGATTCGTCTCTCCCGGTATAGGGGGTTGATGTTGCGCTGTGTTTGATTGGCTATAACCGGAAATCCCTGGCCAGGGTTGCTGAGATTTACTGGTAAGTGTTACCAGTAGTTTCTCGAACTGTTATAGGCCTCATATCGACACGACTTATCATGCTATTGGGGTCTGACGTTTACCACCCATAGGCGAGATATGCGACATATCAGACGACGAGACCGGACTGTACGGTAGTGTTACTGGTTGGATTCACTGGAGTGTGAGCGGGCTTGCTTGTCGATCTTCTGATCGCTCAATACCCGGGTGGCCGTTACGTTTAGCAGACCGCTTGCGGCTTGCGGGTGCTTGATATGATCATCATCTGCTACCGGCGTATTGACGAGTCTTTAGAGTCCTACACAGAGGTTTCCTGGCTCAAGCGAAACGAAATAGGAGTGCATATGAGATATGTGCGGGACCGAGAATAATACCTGTATGTGATACTGTATTCGATTCTCGCGATTTGTAACATTGATCGGTTATATGCGTTATAGCCGGGTTATCGGATCAAGTGTTGATTCGATAAGTTGTTACTATTAATATTAGTCGGTTATATGCGATATGACCGGGTCGTTAAATCAAGTGTTGATTTAATGATTTAATGTATAATTATATATTTGATATATCACTTTACATTAACTAATATAGGTTCACTTAAAAAGGATTTTCTCACTTGATGTGCACATTGTATATATGATATACTTTTGTGCATTTGATTGTATCATGTTTGATGATACATGATTGTTTGGTGTATAGTTTAAACCATGGTTGGTCAATGGTTAGGGTTTCTTTTGCTTCATTTACTTATTCATTCATTCATTTATCTTTATTATTTGGATTAAAAGAAATGAGAAATGAAAAGATAATGGTTGCTTTCATTCATGATGCTTCTTGAAGCTTCATGCAACTTTGACCAAAGTGACCATTTTGTCTTCATTTCCAAAACCCTAACCATTCTTCTAACCTTAGTTAATTCTCTACATCTAACCATGGTTTAAATTATGATAAGAATGATTTTTATTATTCTTTTTTAAAAAACTTATGATATTCTTTCTTCTTCTTCTTCATCTTCAACATTGAAGCAAGCTTGCCTCCATCAATGGCAACTTGTGAAAAAGAGTGAGAAATCCAATTCTAAAGTGAACCCACTTCCTATTTCTTCATCCTCTACCTCTTGCCAAATAGTAGAGTGTGTTTTCTTCACAAGTTTCATGACTTGGTGAAGTGGGAGCTTGATCTTGTGATGCCTCGACGTAGATCATCTTCGGCATCGTCGTCGATGACCTAGCCCCCTTTTTCTCCGATGAAGCCGACGCAAGAGCCCAAGATCCGATTTGTACAGCGAGGATACTTCATCGCGGAGCCATGGAGGTGGAGAACCGGATCTACAAAGGTTGTATTTCCGTTTACCATTTAGTTAAGTTGTTAACTAGTTTCTGTTTTCGCCTAAACTTCTAGCCAACGATCGGTATTAGGGTTTCTCGGCACCGTAATTTTTGAAATTGGCATGGTTGATGCCTTGTGAGACCTCTTGAGAGTGCCTGGAACCCTACAGTGGTATCAGAGCCTAGCTAGAGCCTTAGGCGATGCGTAGACGATGTTAGAAACCCGATCGAACCCCGAAACCCTAACTTTTAACCCTCTCTGGACTTTTTCTGAAAAAGTGGTTTTTTACAAATTAAAAATGCTTAAAAAATTCAGCAGGAAATTCTAAGAATTACGGTGCAAAAATTACCTAATGATCTATCTAAAGCGCGGCGGATCCGCGGCATTAGCCGCCTATTGCGGCGTTTCCGCGCCCATTTAGTCTCTTCAGTCAACCATTTTTGCACAGTAACTTCTTTATTTAAATGCTGAGTTTTATGGGAATTTTTAATATTTATTCAAGAGTTGAATATTCTGGGTTGAATTGGGAGTTCGTAGATTCGATCGGATTGTCTAATCTTGTCTATGTGTTTTCCGGATAATTTTTGAATATGTTAAAAAGTTCGACCGGATATAAATACCCACTTTTTCCCCTGTCGGGAAATTTCCAAGTGTTGGATCTTTCCGTAGTTTAAAGACGTTCTAAGTAGTGCAAGTAACGCGATGGACCCTCTAGAAGACAACAAACCTTAACTCGATTATATGACCGTCTTGAACTGCCCTTTGAACCTTCGGGTTTGGGGCAGTACGGCGTGCCACATGTGAGGCGTTGGCTTAACCCTTCTACGGCTGGACCGTTGGTACTGAGGCATGAACTGGATGTTTTAAAACTTGTTTCATGTGTTGATTTGCTTTGGGAAAACTTGGGTGTTCGATTGCTCGATCGGAAAGTTTAACATTTTCTATTTATCCGGAATGTGATACAATAATTGGAATTCACAATAAGTTATGAGATAACTGAATGAATGTTATAAATCTAGCGGTTTAGTCTCACTTGATCGGTTGCCACGGAATTTTGATGTGATCAAAAGTCCGTCGCAATCACGTAGCGTACGCGGATACTCGCCGGGTAAACTTAATAGACAGCCTCACTCCATAGCCCCGACCAAGTGACTGTAGGAGAACCCCGTCGCCGAAAGCATCCATTCGGGTGCTCGCGGCAGCGGTGTTCCGCCTTGGTACACTTCGTCGGCGGCATCGGGGGTGCAGCCGTCTACTAAAGTTTGCGACGAGCATTCCATCAGGATGTCGGAAATCTTGTTGAATTGCCCGACTTGATATTGAAAAGTGTTTTCAATTTTGAGACTAAAATGCGGGGTTTATAATTGTTAGCCATGTGATGTCTAAGGTATTCATTTGATTAGGCATGCGATGTCTATAGAGGTTGCGGATTCCAACTGTTGTAGTTTTACACTTTCTTTTCTATGACCGTATGTGTAATATGTGATATCGCCGGTTTCGTTGCTATATGTCAACGACAATTGGGATGCGCATATTTACTTACGTTGATGACATGTGATGTTATGTGTTGCTGGATATGTTATATTGGATCGTCGTGTTTGAATAGCCGGGGGTTTTTATGTGAGATGAGTGTTTTTCATTTTCATTCATGTAAAAAATTGTATGTAATATTCTTTTATTGGGGCACTTCCAGGTTGCGGAAGATGTCACCTTTTGTATATTATTTACTTTTCCGCACTAGGATAGACCCAAGGAGGAGGGCACAAGTAACCGGGTTCTGGAGTCCAGTGGGAGACCAACTCGAGGAGTCGAGTCCGGGTCTCCTAACTCTAGAATTGGTAGGGTTGCTTGCCGCTCTCGTAGGGGTCTAGGGGTGTGGGTTTGTCTATTCATCACGACCGTGGAATCCGTGTTTTATACTGGCTCGTATTGAAAACACGGACGTCCTAGTATATCCAATATTTCATATGATTCTTCTGCTGCGATATCTGTGATGTGATCATGTGATGTTCTGTTATGGATACTTTATATAGTATATATGATATATTATATAGACGTTACTTATGTTTTACACCCGCGCTAGCCCTGCCCCGCTCTGCCGTTAGTTACCTAACCTAACGGTGCACGAGGGGACATCGAGGCGAATGCGGATGGCATAAGTGTACGTCGTATTTATCTGTGATGTTTAGGTATTTTAAATGATGGGACTTCATTAATGAGATTAATGAAATAAAAGAAACCTAAGATGTTGGAGAATCGAATTTCAAAATAAAACAGTAGCTACAGTTTTTGCTTTGCACAGCGGTATATATGATATATCCTGCACCTTATTCGATGAGGAAAGGACCGAGATCCCTTTACCGGGAGTGACTCCTTTAGCAATAACTGGCAGATGCTACACACTCGGTTTGTCTTGCTTTTAAGAGTTTTGCTTTGCACAGTGATATATATGATATATCCCGCACCTTATTCGATGAGGAAAGGACCGACGATCCCTTCACCGGGAGTGATTCCTTTAGCAAAACTAGAAAAGCCTCAAAAACACTCCATTTTTAAAATCATTTGATTCTACAACGATATAAAGTTCATTACGCAAAAGGTTTTCTTAAAAAAACCTGTCGTAGCCCTCCGTCATTTCAAATAGGTAATAGTTAGTATTCGTGCTGCGTTTGTTGACTCAGTCAAGGCGTAGTGTGCGGTAGCTGATTAGTGCTTATCTGCAAAGCATATGATGCGATTGGATTAGGGTAGTCGTGCGGCCTTGTTGACTCAGTCAAGGGTTGTACGGGTGGGTTTAATTCAATCGAGAAATGACGGGTTGAACTTTACTTGCGGTCTATGGTTTGTTGACTCAGTCAAGATCATAGATCGCATGGGGCAAAATTTTATCGGGAATTTCAAGTGTTGAAATTTGCAATGAGATTGCATACCTTCTATGAGATAGTTGGATCCCGATACCCACTGCGAGTAATTGTTACTCCTGGGAGAGTTTTACACATTACAATTAGCCGATCAAGTAGGTGTCTAGAAAGGTGTCAACGGGGTTACGCCTCTGGGAAAACGAGGTTTACATTAATTAGGCTCGTGCGAAAGCACGAGGGACCTTCCTCAAAGTACCGACACTGGCCTGGTTGAAAGATTGGCGAACCTGTAGCGTGTAATTAATCCCGGCTAGTCTTTCCTTTTAAGGTTTGAAGGAAGATTTGATAAAAAGCAGTGGGAGCCATCCTGATTAGATAAAATAATAACCAATCTGATCTTGCAAGAGCGCACGCTGAGTGTTTTCTTCTCTCTCTCTCCAGGTAGCGACCATATCACGCCTTAATCAAGATAATAATACGGAATATTGACCGAACCCGCTTGTTATACTTAGCTGGGGTACGTTGGTCCCGCTCCAACTTATAATTGTTATAAGACAGAGCAGGAAATTGGGGATTACAAGAATTCCCGTGCCGCCCAAACGAAGAGAGTGCATGCTGATGCATCATCTTCGGGTGTGTTCATTATACAGAACCGTTTCTCAGTATTCTTTACGTCCTGGATATGAGATACCGGATCAGGATCCCGCATATGTAATATGTTACATGGGCTACAGATAGGTAAAGAACTGAGAACGGGTGATAAGTTTCATGAGGCAGAAAACGGGGCAAGTGTTGCAGCCAAATCTGTTGGTCACTGTCACCTTGTATTACAAATACATTGATTCTGAACAAATACTATTAGATACCGAACCTGATATACAAAATCATATCATTCTCTTTATTAGTAAAGAAAGGATATAATTTTGTATTGTTGGATAATGTTTTGAACATTTCTTATATCAAAAGTTGATCGGTTCAGACACGTTATCTAAAAGCATTAATATTCTAAATCAAACTACAGTTCTTAGTATACAGAACACACACAAGAGGAAGAGTTCAGAAATGAACGAATCCTTCTTGAGGTATTGTAGACTAGGTCATATCAATGCGACCCGACTAGCTGAAGTTACATATAGATGCATATTTAAATCAGTTTGAATTTACATCTTGTGAAACTCGCCAGTCATGTCACAAAGATTAGATGACCACAGCTCTGTTTATTGGAAACAGAGAAAGAGTTAGTGAACTCTTGGGATGATACATGTTGATGTATGTAGGTCTCCTGTCTACACTTGCCAAGACCGGTTCTTTATACTTCATTACATTCTCTGATGATTTTTCGAGATTCAGACCTATGTTCCTGTTGAAACACAAGTCCGAACCTTTTGAGATATTCACAGAATATAAGCTAGAAGTAGAGAACCAAAATACGGGTAAAAGTATTATGTCCTTTGATGCGATCAGGGAGGAGAATACTTGAGCACGGAATTCCTGGACTATTCTAAAGGAGAATGAGATTCTCTCTCAGCATTACTCCTCCGTATACACCATAGTACGATGGTATATCGGGGCGGAGCAATCACACCCTATATGATAAGGTGTGCTCTATGATGAGTGCTACTGAGTTACCTTTTTTCCATTTGGGGGTTATGCACTTGAGAAGCTGCATACCTATTGAATAGGGTTCAAATCAAATCAGTTGCCTACCGCTTCATATGTGATATGAAAAGAGAAGAGCCCATATCTTAAGTTGGTTAAAATTTGGGGTTGTCCGGGCTATGTCTAAAAGCATAATCCGGACAAACTCGAGGCAAGGTCAGTTATGTAGAACTGGAAGTGTTTCAGCTATACAAACTACAGCAAATGATTTGATAGAACCAAAGAATTCAGTAGATTCCAACGAACCTCAGCCTCTCCGCCGATCTAGTAGGGTTCCTCACCCACCCGAGAGATACTTCGGTTTCTCTATGACAGTGGGAGCGAGGATTGCATCATGAGATGATGACCCAACTAGTTTCGAGCTGGCCATCAGGAGTGGGACTCTGTAAGAATGGCTGGATGCCTAGTGATCTGAGATGGAATCCATAAACACCAACAAAGTATGGACTTTGGCTGCTATATCTGAAGGGTTAAATCCCCATCAGGAGCAAGTATATCTTGGGAAGATTACTTGGTGTAGATGGAAAAGTTGAGACTTTCAAAGCTAGACTTGTTAAATCTTTTTCGTCATCGACCAAGCATGGATTATGTTGAAACCTTTTCTAAGTAGCTATGCTTAAGTCCATCCAGATCCTACTTGCCACGGCTACATACCATGACTACGATATCTGGTGGTTAGGTGTCATGACAGCTTTTCTAAATGATGTTTTAGAAGAGGGCGTCTATAAGTACACAGCCAGAGGGCCTCGTAGACAGTAGGAGCAGCGGAAACGTGTGCAAGATGTTTTATGTGATAAAGCAGGCATCACGGAGTTGGAACATCTGTTTTGATGGATTAGTCAAAGAGTTTGACATCATCAAAATGGTAGATGAACCTTGTATAAACAAAAAGGTAGTAGGGAGTATGGTGGCGATCCTCGCAGAGTACGTGGATGACATATTCTTGATAGGGAAGGAGTTTCCTATGCTACGCTCGATCAATCTCCGCTTATCACAATGATTCTCCATATAGGATCAAAGTTATACCTCCTAAATCCTGGGTTTTGGATCTATGAGATAGATCTAATTGGATGTTAGGATTCTCACTAGTTGTAGTGAGATGGTATCAATCGATCCTGGGGAGAATCACTGGAAGGGTTCCAGGGTGATAAGAACGACTGAAAGTCAGTCGTAGGCATTGTCTTTACCCTCAGTAAAGGGACGGTATGTTGGAAGAGTTCCAAGCTAGATACCGTGGCATACTAGACGATAAAGGCTCGATACATCGCTACTTAAGATGCTACCAAAGAGGCTGTTTGGGTGTATATTGGTTCATGAGATGAACTACGTTCCTACCATTGTGAGACAATGGAGTTGTAGCTTATGCCAAGGAACGCAGGTCCCATCAGTGATCCAGACATATTCTAAGGCAGTATCACCTGATCATGGAGATGGTTGATCTCCAGGGGAGCGAGGTCAGGAGAGCAGACTCAGAGGACAATACGGCGGATCCACTCGCGAAGGCCTTTTCCAAGAGAGAGACTTTTATGGGATGGTTGAGTATGAGATACTACAACCACTGCTATCAGATGGCCCTAGTGCAAGTGGGAGATTGTTAGTTATATGTATGCCCTAGAGGCCATTACTGTACATTGGATGTATATTGTAGTGGATGCTGGGACATATATAGGGAGGACTTTCTTGCTCGACATGATAGTATGCTATATGGTTACCCTTTACCTTAACGTGTACACTGATTGTCTCTCTGTTACATGTTGGTAAAGCCCTTAGGATGTGTACTTGACTACCTAGACTGTGATGCAGATCATACTAGTGGGGACATGGTAGTCCATAAGTACATCCTTCAAAGTCCCTAGTCGTGGGTATATCGAGACGGGGCATCGATATACCAGAGTAGACTAGCGTATACCTTCTCGACTCAGACAGATGGGCGATGGATGATCCCATTTCCATTGGTGTTTGACATCAGAGATGATATACGGGTGCTCAGTGGAGACTGGGTATACTGGACGGACTCGCCGAGAACTCCCAGATGGTATTATACCTTACGTCAGATGGCAGTTCTCTGGTGACACTGGTACAGAGTAGTCTGTTGACCCGAGATCGTCATAGAGTCTTGTGTGGTTCCCACTGTGCTTTGATTTCCACCTTACCACGTCCAAGAGGGCGTGAAAAACGGTGGCTTTTGGGTACAGTCCCGAATCACATGGAGGCAATGAGCGATAGGAGGGGATTCGTCTCTCCCGGTATAGGGGGTTGATGTTGCGCTGTGTTTGATTGGCTATAACCGGAAATCCCTGGCCAGGGTTGCTGAGATTTACTGGTAAGTGTTACCAGTAGTTTCTCGAACTGTTATAGGCCTCATATCGACACGACTTATCATGCTATTGGGGTCTGACGTTTACCACCCCTAGACGAGATATGCGACATATCAGACGACGAGACCGGACTGTACGGTAGTGTTACTGGTTGGATTCACTGGAGTGTGAGCGGGCTTGCTCGTTGATCTTCTGATCGCTCAATACCCGGGTGGCCGTTACGTTTAGCAGACCGCTTGCGGCTTGCGGGTGCTTGATATGATCATCATCTGTTACCGGCGTACTGACGAGTCTTTAGAGTCCTACACAGAGGTTTCCTGGCTCAAGCGAAACGAAATAGGAGCGCATATGAGATATGTGCGGGACCGAGAATAATACCAGTATGTGATACTGTATTCGATTCTCGCGATTTGTAACATTGATCGGTTATATGCGTTATAGCCGGGTTATCGGATCAAGTGTTGATTCGATAAGTTGTTACTATTAATATTAGTCGGTTATATGCGATATGACCGGGTCGTTAAATCAAGTGTTGATTTAATGATTTAATGTATAATTATATATTTGATATATCACTTTACATTAACTAATATAGGTTCACTTAAAAAGGATTTTCTCACTTGATGTGCACATTGTATATATGATATACTTTTGTGCATTTGATTGTATCATGTTTGATGATACATGATTGTTTGGTGTATAGTTTAAACCATGGTTGGTCAATGGTTAGGGTTTCTTTTGCTTCATTTACTTATTCATTCATTCATTTATCTTTATTATTTGGATTAAAAGAAATGAGAAATGAAAAGATAATGGTTGCTTTCATTCATGATGCTTCTTGAAGCATCATGCAACTTTGACCAAAGTGACCATTTTGTCTTCATTTCCAAAACCCTAACCATTCTTCTAACCTTAGTTAATTCTCTACATCTAACCATGGTTTAAATTATGATAAGAATGATTTTTATTATTCTTTTTTAAAAAACTTATGATATTCTTTCTTCTTCTTCTTCATCTTCAACATTGAAGCAAGCTTGCCTCCATCAATGGCAACTTGTGAAAAAGAGTGAGAAATCCAATTCTAAAGTGAACCCACTTCCTATTTCTTCATCCTCTACCTCTTGCCAAGTAGTAGAGTGTGTTTTCTTCACAAGTTTCATGACTTGGTGAAGTGGGAGCTTGATTTTGTGATGCCTCGACGTAGATCATCTTCGGCATCGTCGTCGATGACCTAGCCCCCTTTTTCTCCGATGAAGCCGACGCAAGAGCCCAAGATCCGATTTGTACAGCGAGGAGACTTCATCGCGGAGCCATGGAGGTGGAGAACCGGATCTACAAAGGTTGTATTTCCGTTTACCATTTAGTTAAGTTGTTAACTAGTTTCTGTTTTCGCCTAAACTTCTAGCCAACGATCCGTATTAGGGTTTCTCGGCACCGTAATTTTTGAAATTGGCATGGTTGATGCCTTGTGAGACCTCTTGAGAGTGCCTAGGAACCCTACACTAACCCTAGAATTGGTAGGGTTGCTTGCCGCTCTCGTAGGGGTCTAGGGGTGTGGGATTGGCTATTCATCACGACCGTGGAATCCGTGTTTTATACTGGCTCGTATTGAAAACACGGACGTCCTAGTATATCCAATATTTCATATGTTTCTTCTGCTGCGATTTCTGTGATGTGATCATGTGATGTTCTGTGATGGATACAGTACATAGTATATATGATATATTATATAGACGTTACTTATGTTTTCACCCGTACTAGCCCTGCCCTGCTCTGTCGTTAGTTACCTAACCTAACGGTGCACGAGGGGACATCGAGGCGAATGCGGATGGCATAAGTGTACGTCGTATTTATCTGTGATGTTTAGGTATTTAAATGATGGGACTTCATTAATGTGATTAATGAAAGAAAAGAAACCTAAGATGTTGTAGAATCAAATTTTAAACAAAATAGGTAGCTACAGTTCTTGCTTTGCATAGCGGTATATATGATATACCCTGCACCTTATTCGATGAGGAAAGGACCGAGATCCCTTCACCGGGAGTGACTCCTTTAGCAATAACTGGCAGATGCTACACACTCGGTTTGCTTTTGATTGTTTTTGAGTTTTGCTTTGCACAGTGATATATATGATATATCCCGCACCTCATTCGACGAGGAAAGGGCCGACGATCCCTTCACCGGGAGTGACCCCTTTAGCAAAACTAGAAAAGCCTCAAAATCACTCCATTTCAAAACTTCATTTGATTCTACAACGATATCAAGTTCATCACGCTCATGGTTTTTTCTGAAAGAACCCGCGTAGCCCTCCGTCATTTCAGATAGATATTATTTAGTATTCGTGCTATGTTTGTTGACTTAGTCAAGGCATAGTGTATGGTAGCTAAATTATGTTTATCTGTAACAACATGAGATGTGATTGGATTAGAGCATTCGCACGGCCTTGTTGACTCAGTCAAGGGTCGTACGGGTGGGTTTAATTCAATCGGGAAATGTACGGGTTAAACTTAACTTGCGATTTATGGTTTGTTGACTTAGTCAAGGTCATAGATCGCTAGGGGCAAAAGCTTTATCGGGAATTTCAAGTGTTGAAATTTGCAATGAGATTGCATACCTTCTATGAGATAGTTAGATCCCGATACCCACTGCGAGTAAGAGTTACTCCTGGGAGAGTTTTGCACATTGCAATTAGCCGATCAAGTAGGTGTCTAGAAAGGTGTCAACGAGGTTACGCCTCTGGGAAAATGAGGTTTACATTAATTAGGTTCGTGCGAAAGCACGGAGTACCTCCCTCAAAGTACCGACACTGGCCTGGCTGAAAGATTGGCGAACTTGTAGTGTGTAATTAATCCCGGCTAGTCTTTCCTTTTAGGGTTTGAAGGAAGATTTGATAAAAACCAGTGGGAGCCATCCTGATTAGATAAGATAATAACCAATCTGATCTTGCACGAGCATACGCTAAAGTGTTTTCTTCTCTCTCTCTCCAGGTAGCGACCATTTCATGCCCTAATGAAGATAATAATATGGATGTATTGACCGAACCCGCATGTTATACTGTGCTGGGGAACGTTGGTTCCGTTCTTTCTTATAAGAGTTATAGGAATGAACAGGATATAGGGGAATACCAGGATTCCCATGCCACCCGAATGAAGAAAGTACATGTTGATGCATTTTCTTCGGGTGTGTTCGTTACAGAGAACTGTTTCTCCATTTGCTCTACGTCCTGGGTATTAGATACCGGATCAGGATCCCATATATGTAATCAGTTACATGGGCTTAGGAAAGGAAGAGAACTTGGAGAAGGTGATAAAGACATTAGAGTTGGAAATGGTGCAATTGTTGCAGCTAAGACTGTCGGAGAATATCACCTTGTATTACCAACTGGTAATACATTGGTTCTGAACGAATGCTATTACATGCCGAACCTGATATACAACATTATATCGGTTTCTTTGTTGAGTAAAGAGGGATATAATTTTGTATTACAGGATAATGTTATGAACATTTTCCGTAACCAAAAGTTGGTTGGATCAGGCACGTTGTGCAATGGCATTTATGTTCTAAATCAATCAACAGTTCTGAGTATAACAAACACACACAAGAGGAAAAGTTCAGAACTGAACGAATCCTTCTTGTGGCATTGTAGACTGGGTCACATCAATGCGACACGACTGGCTAAGTTGCATAAGGATGGATATTTGAAACCATTCGAATTATCTTCTTATGACACTTGCCATTCATGTCTCAAAGGAAAAATGACCAAAACTCCGTTTACGGGACACGGAGAAAGAGTTACAGAATTCTTGGGACTGGTGCATAGTGATGTATGCGGTCCTATGTCTACACACGCCAGAAATGGTTCTTCCTACTTCATTACATTCACTGACGATCTCTCTAGATACGGGCATGTGTTCCTGTTGAAACACAAGTCTGAAGCTTTTGAGAAATTCAAAGAATATAAGCACGAGGTAGAGAACCAAACGGGCAAAAGTATTAAGATTCTTCGATCTGATCGAGGAGGTGAATACTTAAGCAGTGAATTCCTGGATTATCTAAAAGAGAATGGGATTCTCTCTCAGCTTACTCCTCCTTATACACCACAGCACAACGGTGTATCGGAACGAAGGAATCGCACCCTATTAGATATGGTGCGTTCAATGATGAGCAATGCTGAGTTACCTATTTCCTTTTGGGGATATGCGCTTGAAACAGCCATATACCTATTGAATCTGGTTCCGTCTAAATCTGTACCTACCACACCATATGAGATATGGAGTGGGAAGAGACCATATTTTAAACGAATTAAGATATGGGGTTGTCCGGCCTATGTCAAAAAGCAAAATCCGGACAAACTCGAGGCACGATCAGTCCTTTGCAAGTTTGTGGGATATCCTAAGAATTCTCAAGGATATTTTTTCTACCAAGCTGAGGAACAAAGAGTGTTTGTTGCTCAACATGCCACCTTTTTAGAAAAGGAATTTCTTGCAAAAGAGATTAGTGGCTCTGAGGTAGAACTGGAAGAAGTTCCAGAAACACAAACTATAACTGAAGATTTAGTGGAAGTAGAAGATTCGGTAGTACCCGACGAACCCCAGCCTCTCCGCCGATCTAGTAGGGTTTCTCGTCCACCTGAGAGATACTATGGTTTTCTCATTGATGGTGGCAGTGAGGATTGCATCATGGAGGATGATGACCCAACTAGCTTCGAGCAGGCCATCACGAGTGGGGACTCGGTGAAATGGCTGGATGCTATGCGGTCCGAGATGGAATCCATGTACACCAACAAAGTATGGACTTTGGAAGTTGCTCCTGAAGGGGTAAAACCCATTGGGAGCAAGTGGATCTTCAAGAAGAAACTTGGTGTAGATGGGAAAGTGGAGACTTTCAAAGCTTGACTTGTAGCAAAAGGTTTTCGTCAAAGACCAGGTGTGGACTATGACGAAACCTTTTCTCCAGTGGCTATGCTTAAATCCATCCGAATCATGCTTGCCATCGCTGCATATCATGACTATGAAATTTGGCAAATGGATGTTAAGACCGCCTTTCTAAATGGTGATTTAGAAGAGTGCGTGTACATGACTCAGCCAGAGGGCTTCGTAGACAGTGGGAGCAGCGGAAAGGTGTGCAAGCTGCTTAAATCCATTTATGGATTAAAGCAAGCATCGCGGAGTTGGAACATCTGCTTTGACGTCGTTATCAAAGAGTTTGATTTCGTCAAAAACCCAGATGAACCTTGTATTTACAAGAAGGTGGCAGAGAGTAAGGTTGTCTTCCTCGTATTGTACGTGGACGACATACTCTTGATAGGAAATGATATTCCTATGCTGCAATCGGTCAAGCTCTTCTTATCACAAAGATTCTCAATGAAAGATCTTGGTGATGCCTCCTGCATATTGGGGATCAGGATCTATAGAGATAGATCCAAACGGATACTGGGATTGTCCCAATCCAGGTACATTGACACCATACTAAAGAGGTTTAGTATGGAAGAATCCAAGCGTGGGAACTTGCCCACGATCTCTGGAGTCACTCTCTCCAAAGAGATGTCTCCCAAGACTGATTTGGAGAGAGCTCGCATGCAAGGGATACCCTATGCTTCGGCTGTAGGCTCTATCATGTATGCGATGCTATGTACCAGACCCGATGTTGCATACTCACTAAGTGTAGTGAGCAGGTATCAAGCTGATCCTGGAGAGAGTCACTGGACAGCTGTGCAGAGCATTCTCAAGTACTTGCGAAGGACTAAAGAGATGCTCTTGGTGTATGGTAACGGAGAACTCCAAGTGGAGTCCTTTACCGATTCGAGCTTCCAGAGTGATAAGGACGACTCTAAGTCGCAGTCGGGCTTTGTCTTTACCCTTTACGGAGGGGCGGTTAGCTGGAAGAGTTCCAAGCAGGAAACCGTGGCAGACTCGACGATGGAGGCTGAATATATCGCTGCCAACGATACTGCCAAAGAGGCTGTCTGGATCAAGAAGTTCATTACTGAACTTAGAGTGGTCCATCCATTGAGCATCCAATACCTTTGTATTGCGATAACAATGGAGCGGTGGCTTTGGCCAAGGAACCCAGGTCCCATCAGCGATCCAGGCATATTCTGAGGCGGTATCACCTGATCCGGGAGATAGTTGATCGCCGGGAGATCGAGGTCAGGAGGGATGACACGAAGAACAACACGGCGGATCCACTCACGAAGGCCATTCCCCAGATACAGTTTGAGAGATTCTTCGGGATGCTCGGTATGCGATACTACAGCAGCTGGCCCTAGTGCAAGTGGGAGATTGTAAGTTGTATGTATGCCCTAGAGGCCAGTATTGTACAGATGATGTATATTATATTGGATGCTTGGACATATATAGAGATAACTTTCTTGCTCGATATGATAGTATGCTATCTGGTTGCTCTTTATCTTAACATGTACACTTGTCTCTTTAAACTGTCTTATAGTTACATGTTAATAAAGCCCTTAGGATGTGTACTTGACTACCTGGACTATGATGCAGATCATACTAGTGGGGACATGGTAGTCCATAAGTATATCCTTCATGGTCCCTAGTCGTGGGTGTATCGAGACGGGGCATCGATATACCAGTGTAGACTAGCGTATACGCTTCTCGACCCATGAGATGGGCGGTGGATGATCCCATATCCATTGGTGTTTGACATCAGAGATGGTATACGGGTGCTCAGTGGAGACTGGGTACACTGGACGGGCTCGCCGAGAACTCCCAGATGGTATTATACCTCACGTCAGATGGCAGTTCTCAGGTGACACTTGTACAGGTTAGTCTGTAGACCCGAGATCGTCATAGAGTCTTGTGTGATTCCCACTGTGCTTTGATCTCCACCTTACCACGTCCATGAGGGCGTGCAAAACGGTGGTCTTTGGGTACAGTCCCGAGTCACATGGAGGCAATGAGCGATAGGAGGGGTTTCGTCTCTCCCGGTATTGGGGGTTGATGTTGCGCTGTGCTTGATTGGCCGTAACAGGGAAGTCCCTGGCCAGGGCTGATCAGAGATTTGCTGGTAAGTGTTACCAGTAGTTTCTCGACCCGTTATGAGGCTCACATCGGCACGACTTATCGGTTATTGGGGTCTGACGTATACCACCCCTAGACTTGATATACGACATATCAGACGAACAGACCGGACTGTACGGTAGGTGTTACTGGTTGGATTCACAGGAGTATGAGCGGGCTAGCTCGTCGATCCTCTGATCGCTCAATACCCGGATGGCCGTTACGTTTAGCAGACCGCTTGCGGCTTGTGGGTGCTTGATATGATCATCATCTGCTACCGGCGTATTGACGAGTCTTTAGAGTCCTACACAGAGGTTTCCTGGCTCAAGCGAAACGAAATAGGAGTGCATATGAGATATGTGCAGGACCGAGAATGATGCGTGTATGTGATACCGTATTTCATTCTCGCGATGAATGTTTCGATTGGTTATATGCGATATAACCTAGTTATCGAATCGTAGATTGATTCGATAAGTCGATGCATTGGATACTGGTCTGTTATGTGCGACATGACCGGATCATTGAATCAAGTGTTGATTTAATGATTTAATGTATAATTATATATTTGATATATTACTTTGCATTAACTAGTATTGGTTCACTTTAATAGGATTTTCTCACTTGTAGTTCACAAGTTGTATATGTGATATACTTTTGTGCACTACAATGTGTCATGTTTGATGATGCATGTAAATTGGTTTTGTGTTAAGACTTAAACCATGGTTATGATAATAGTTAGGGTTTTGATTTATTTACTTATTTATTTATCTATTCTTTTTTGATAAATAAATAAAAGATAACAAAATGGTTTCTTTCATGAAGCTTGATGAAGCTTCATGAAGCTTTGACTAAAGTGACCATTTTGTCATTATCCTTAACCCTAACCATTCTCACTTGACCATGGTCTATTCTCTACACTTAACCAAGGTTAGAAGATGATAAGTATTGTTTTTTATTATTCTTTTAACAAAACTTATCATATTCTTTCTTCTTGATCATCTTCTTCTTCAAGAAAAGCTTAAGCCCATCAATGGCAACTTGAGCAAAAGTGAGTGAAATCCAATTCTAAAGTGAACCCACCTCCTATTTCTTCACCCTCTACCTCTTGCCAAGTTGTTTTGGGTGTTTTCTTCACAAGTTTCACAACTTGGTGAAGTTGGAGCTTGAACTTGTGCAACCTCGACGTAGATCATCTTCGGCACGTAGCCGACGACCTAGTCCGCCCTATTCTCCGATGAAGCCGACGTTTGAGTTCGGGATTCGAGATGGACAACGAGAGGACACCTACGTGGAGCAAAGGAAGTGGAGAACCGGATCTACAAAGGTTTTAGTCTCTCTCCTTTAGTTAAAGTGTTAACTAGTTTCGTATTTTGCCTAAATTTCTAGTTAACGATCCGTATTACGGTTTCTCGGCACCCGTAAAATTTGAAATTGGCATGGTTGATGTCTTGTGAGACCTCTTGAGAGTGCCTAGGAACCCTACACCCAAGATATCCAAAGCCATCGGCGGCTGTACAGGTATTGAGGCCATAAAAGGCTGAAGGCGACCCTCTGAGGTCCAGTTGACCACCTCTATGGCGTAATTCACCTGAGGTGGGTCGGCGTAGTGAATCGCTGAAATGGGCTCTGAGGGTACTGCACAAGAAAAACTACGCCACCCTGGATGATTTGATTGTACCACGACCCCCATAGATGAAGATATTTCTGCTCCGGTTCGTGATCTTTAATGAGCGCGAAGACTTCCCTATCCACGGGCGCGTCAGCGAAGGCGCTCTTTGAACGAACAAAAGGGAAGGAAGAATCGAAAGCCATAGTACCTGCACGAAAAGAGGCAAGGGTTAGTTGCAAACGCTATAATCTGAATTCTGACACTCGGTACTTTAAAATTGTACCACACTGCAATGCAGGAGAAAGGGACCTGGAGGACCCACAAAATCAAACCGGCGGCTCATCATTGATGAGACAGTCACTCATTAAGGAGGGAATCCTAAAAGGATTCTCATTTAATGAGAAACTCATTGGGCCAAGCAGTTGAACTCCCTCGAGAGCAGTGCTCTACAAGACAGAAATCATATCTGTCAAATGTAATTAAGAGGGGAATAAAATTCCCCAAAAATTTCTAAAAATCAATGCTCTGTAAAACCCCAAGATCTTTAAAGATATGAAGTAAAAATCCTAGAAACTCTAAGAGTTTTTCATTAACTGGTTAAGAAACCCTAAAAAAGATTTTTTAGATCTATGATCTAAGAAGAGCAATGCTCTGTTTTCATTTAATGGGTTAAAGAAACCCTAAAATACATCTTAAAATCTACAATCTCAGAAGAGCAAAGCTCTGTCAAGGGGTTCAACTATAATCCTTACCAAAATTTTGGGCAGAGTTCTAACTCTAAAAAGAGATTTCTTTGGGTAGAGATCTAAGTTCTAAAAGGAGAATTAAATTCTCACAGGAAAGAAGAACAAAAGAAGATGACCAAGTAGTCATCTCAAGGGCCAAAGGCCCTACTTATAGGCAGGGGAAGCCGATTCAACTTCCAAGAAAATCCAATGGTGGACAAGCTGCCACCGCTGCACTCACGTGTAAACCACGTGAGCGCAACAGTGGGGGGGCATTTGTTTCCCCCAATAATAGAAGAGCAAGGATCTGTTCAAAATTTGAAAAGAGGCAGCGTCTCACGAGCCTTGCACGAGGGCGCCAGCGCCAAGAGTTAAAAACTCTGAGGCAGCGCCTCACGTGCCCCGCACAAGGGCACCGGCGCCAGAACTAAAAGTTCTCTGCCGTTGGATCAAAGATCCAACGGAGATGATAAATCATCAAAATACAGAATTAAATTCTGTTGAGGAAATATTTCTCAAATCTTTCTAAACAAGACAGATTACTCTCTGTACTACAGAGCACCGCGGGATTAAAAATCCAATGGTGATTGAAAATCACCAAGCTACAGAATAAGCTCTGTATGGGAAAATATTTCCCCAATCTTTCTAAACAAGAAAGATTACGCTCTATAAAACAGAGCACTGTTGGATTAAAAATTCAATGGTGATTAAAAATCACCAAGATATAGAATAAGCTCTGTATGAGAAAATATTTTCCCAATGTTGTTAAAAAACAAGAAAAATGTCTTCTATAAAACAGAAGTCTTTGGATCAAAGATAAAATCCCCAAATCAATTAAGATCTCTCAACGAGAGATTTCCTTAACTGAATCAACAAATCTGCCTCCACTATATAAAAGCCCTAAGACTTCAAGTCTTACACAGAAGAACCCCCCCCTAAACTTCAAGTTCAAAAAGATGAGCAAGCTAAAAAGAAAACTTCAAGAGAGAAGAAGGAAGAAGAACTTTCTTCAAGGTAAATAAAGAGAATAGAGATCAGAGCATCTCATTTGCATATCTAAGTGTTTAACCCTCACAAAAGAACATAGTTCTTTCCCTGGATCTGAGATCCACGAGACAAGTCTTCCATAAATGAGAATTTAATTCTCGTGGGGATGAATTTGTTCTTAGGGATCGAAGATCCAAGGGAGAACAAAGAATCGAACCTTTAAGAACATAATGCACAAAGAAAAACCCAGCGCCAAGCGCCCCATATGCCCCTCACGTGGGCACTGCTCAATAAAGAGTGCTTAGCACTCAGCGCTTGGCGCTCAGCGCCAAGCGCCTCACGTGCCCCTCACGTGAGTGCTGCTCAATAAAGAGTTCTTAGCACTCAGTGGTTGGCGCTCAGCACCAAGCGCCTTACGTGTCCCTCACATGGGCGCTACTGTCACGACCCGAAAGTACGGAACATGACCGGCACTTAAACTACGAACGTCTCGAGGCGTACGTAATCTAAGTAAACCGAAAACCCAGAAATCAAAACCAAGAAAATAGTAGAGTGCAGGAAAAACAACTTAAAGCAAGTAATTTCAATAGCATAAGCCAAATTATGCGGTTTTTAAAACATCAAAAATTTACTGAAAATTTTGGCAGAGTCTCCTTTGTAAATACTAGCCCCCAAACGGGATACAACATGAATAGTATACGAAATCAAGAAAAGGGCATCCCCAAGCGGGAGCTAGCTCTTCGTCAATCGACGGTCACAACCGCACAAACAATATAATATACAACGCCAACGGCGAGGATCAAAACTCAAAAGGAAACTCAAAACCACCAGAAAAATAACGAGCGACTCTAAGGTCGAAAGAATAACCAACACTGGTCTCTATCTCAATAAATACATGTTTGGTTGATGGAATTCTAGATACAACAGAATGATGATATACAAGATAAATAATAGGGGTATGATACAAGTAAACCCACCTACTAGCAAATCACCCGAATGAAACTATGCCCGCAAAGCCGTAAGGAACCTGTACGGCAACCTGCAAGAAACTGGGGCACAACGGGGGTGAGTTGCCAACTCGTGAATAGAAAAACATCTACGCACAGAAATCGCATAAATAACGCAATCCTAGGTCAATGATCATAATATATCCTCAAATATATATAACATGCAGCCTATAACAATGGCTAGGGTAAATATCTAACCCGAGTGTAAACTCATGCCCGTGTCAGTGCCTCAGGTAGCAATATATCATATGAATGAGGTATGAATGCATGAAAACAGAATACATGTAAATGAAGAAACTGTTTTCATAAATTAGTGAGATTTCCTTCATATTTTAAACTGAGGTATCATAATTAAAATCAGTATCAACAGTGTCTAGCATCGACACAAAACATAA
This sequence comes from Agapanthus africanus, assembly GCA_030015575.1. Lineage (NCBI taxonomy): Eukaryota > Viridiplantae > Streptophyta > Magnoliopsida > Asparagales > Amaryllidaceae > Agapanthus > Agapanthus africanus. Next base: position 422,398,351 of record CM057351.1, read on the forward strand.
ATCTCACTGTCTCGAAATATCAATGTCTCAATCTCAATATCTAGGGCGCCGTCAGTCCGAACCGGCCCCTACCATCCATCTCAAGACCACGACGGTATCCTCCGGATATCCGACGCGTCGGGTAATATCACCGGTAGGTAGTGCTCCCCAGCCAGGCTCAACGTCAACACCACATTCCTCTTGCCCCGAGGTACCATACCGGGCCCACCATGTACCCGTGACGGTTCCTCCACTCCTCGACACGGATCTCCAAAACCACAGCAAACTCATGGTGGACGACACTTTACATCACTAGAAAACCGCAACATTTTATATTTTAAAAGATCATAAGTTGTAAATTTTGCGGCTTTCCCCGAAATCCAGAAATATCATAAATCTCAAGAAATCATCACAAGTGCATATGTCAATGATAATGAACTAGGCATGAACAACTGAATAACAGTATGCATGAAGTGGTAGGTAATAACTACAATGTCTAATATGGCATATAAGGGAAGTACACTAATATCATGTCAAAACTACTAGCTAACAATCTAAGTCAAGCAATTATATTCTCTAAAGTGTACGTGACATGGCAATTACCGATGAAGATGTGTGTAAGCCGGCAAGTAGGTGTACGTGGTACATACGCATCATCGGTAATGGTGCTGGTGTCCTAACAGCATGATATCAATAATGGAATATGCAGCAAAATAAATATGCGAGGCAGAGCGAACAACAATAATGTGCGGGAGCTGAATACTAGACACAACGATAACTAATCTGCAATAATCTAATATAAGTCCTACAAATGGTGCCTTTTGAAATAACACGAATCATGGGGTTTTGAAAATAGGGGCTACGGTGTTTTTTATGAAAAGATACGTCGTTTTTGAAATATCCGTAAATTCCCTTGAGCTGTCTTTAAAAATGCCCACGATTCGTTAGTTTTTGAAATAGGTAAGAAGTCTAATCTAATCTAACAACTACACTAAACTATACGGCTGAACTACAAGCTGAACTACAGGTAAGGAAACCGCCTATCATCTGAGTCGATACATATACATACCTGTATATGTATAGTCGGTGATCTCGCCTCAATAATATCATATCCGATACCATATCTATAATCAGGCATCCCAAGTCAAGAGTGCGGATCAATCATCAATATAGCTCGTACGTAAATCCGTCGTACGGCATCCCAATCTGGGTACGGGTCAATATCACATTCATCATACTATTCACCCGGTATCCTCTTTATCAAATATCATGATCGGGGTACTGATCTACGTCTAGTACCATACTGATACCGCCTACGTATGCATGGACGTGTGTGAAACACTACGTCAAGGACCCGCTACAACGTCATGTCGTATCTAAAATACGAACCCTGCTATATCACCGATCTCACGGCCTCAAATCAAATCTCATCGACTCATCATAAATCCCAAGTACTATCATCCTCAATCCGTATGTGAACACATAGTCCCATACCCATGTGAACACATAACTATATAATCCCGTATAAGCGCAAATGAAAGAAGAAAGTATGAAAGTATGGGTGTGTGTGTGCATGTGTGGTGCGACCACTACTCTAGGGTTTCGCGACACTAAATCATCCAAGAACACCAAATATCTATATCATCGATAATATCGAACAAATTATAGTCAAAATATATATATATGTGTGTATACGTATTCATATACATCACCACGAACTGCGGGGGTGCTATACGCCATCCACCCGACTTCTCCCCGTAGATATAAATCTACTCACCTGGTCCTCGCTCGCCGGTGCCGACGTCGCCACGCGCTTGCTTGTCGTCTCGAAGTCCACGTGGGGGTACCTACATATCATAACGCACCATATCGCATTAAAACTAAATTCGAGATCGAAACGGCATACGAAAATCAAATCGGCACGCGTATCACGCATAGGTCCAAACCTATCGCCTACGCATGCAAGAATAGTAAAACCAACCCTCGATGTCGATGTACAAACGTCAAACCATCGAGAAAAATCCAATCACACTCATTTGCACATTCACGAACACTAATTTTAATATAAACTAGGTTAAAACTCACAAAAACCCCATTTTCACTTAAAAAGTCATTTTTCCGAAAATCTAGCAAGCACAATTCGCCGTTTTTGTACAAAACATGATGTTTAAATGAAAGTAGCGGCCAATATACTTATTAAATATCTTAAATAAGTCGTATAAACAATTTCCGGAATTTAATCTCATTAAATTCCAAAAATCCTAATATTCTAGTTTACAAAAATACCCTTTTTTAACAATTTCAAAGCAAAAATGCACAAACTACAATCTAGCTTAGATTTGCATGATCCAAAGCATTAAACCACACTTAATAAAGTTAATGAAGCCAAGAAAACCCTAATCACATTTTTAATCCCAAGAATTTAACAAATTTCAAAAACCTAGTAAGCAATTAGCAAATTAACACAATTTTTCAAGTAACAACTTGTAATTAACAACTAGATTAGTTTTCTACAAAACTAATTATGTTAAACCACTTCACTAAACCATGCACAATCAAACACAACTCATTTCCACAACAAAGCCTAACTTGAAATCCAAAACTTGCAATTAAACTCACATATCCAAGTTAACACTTAATTTAAATTAGCTTTAAGAAACAAGTAACAATTTAAGCAAAAAGTTTTAGAATTATACCCAAAAATATATGAAGGTCCACAAGCATCCATGGCCTCCCAAAATGCTCTCTTTTCACAAGGATCCATGCTATACGGGCTAAGCTAAAATGGGTAGGAGTCGGATTTGGGTTTTGGGATTTTTTTGATGGATTTAGAAGCAATTTTTCATGAAGTTTGAAGAGAAAAGAGAAGGGAAATTTGGGGGGGGGGGGCTGTTGCTGCAGTAGGGGAGGGAAATTTCGGCTGGAATTGTGAGTGGGAGAGGAGAGAGAGGGAGGTAGAGAAAGTGGGGCAAAGTCAAGGTCAAAGCAAGTCAAAAGTCTAACTACTTATCCATTTTCTATTCTTTTCTTTCATTTCCTTTCATTTGAAAATCAAGTGGGGAAAAATTAGGGTGGCTGCTGAATTCAGCCATGGGGAGGAGTAAGTGGGGGTGTGTGGATGTGGGTACGGGTGTGGGGTGATGAAAAATGATAAATACAATACCCCAAACATCCATTTACGCTAAAAAAAGCCTTTTTTTCAATAATTTCTAAACCGTTTTGGCAAATGATTTCGTTCCAAAAACCACATGATAAATTTTTATTTAATGTTTTATGATGCACAAAATTTGTTTCAACTCATTCCAATTTGTAATTTTTCCTAATTAAATGTATTAGTGACGGCTTAAAATAATAATAAAATAATATTTTTTTTCAGAAAATTTGAAATTTCACCAGCGGCTCAATAAACACCAAATAATAGCAATTACATAGCTAGAATATGTATATTTAATTTTTATAATAAGATATTTGTATTTTGACTTTTTACAGAAACCCCCCACATTTTACCGATATTTCCGAAATTTCACCGAAACGATTTTCAAAACGCTACAGCTACTTAATAAAGATTGCTTAGCACTCAGTGGTTGACGCTCAGCGTCAAGCGCCCCACGTGCCCCTCACATGGGCGCTATTTAGCATACAGTGCTCTGCACTCATAAACCAGTGTCCAACGCCTGGCGCCTGGCGCCAAGCGCCTCACATGCTCCACACGTGGGCGCCATAAAAAGTGTTTAACACTCCATAAAAAAACAAAAAAAAGAAAGGGAAAAGTAAGATAAAATGTGGGCGTCAGAACCCATATGGATGCTCACCATCGTTGGCACAGAAAGGGGACCAAGCCCAAGAAAGTGTTTAACACTTTATTCAACAATAAAATGACTGGGCTGAGTCCAAGTTTGGCCAAAGCCCTAATCAACCAAGCACATGGGCTCTTTATTTTCAAGAGTGGTCTTAGCCCCAGACAAGACTGCCAGGCTTCTGAAGAATATTCATTGGTTCCAGGGTACATTTCCCCACACCTCTGATATATGTCGTTGTAATTCTTCAACGTCTTCAGAGAGGTGGCGGGTCCCGACAACCAACAACGCCATGGACCGTAATGTTCTTAAACTAGCTATGGACCGTAATGTCCTTAAACTAGCTGTGGACCGTAACGTCCTTAAACTAAAACGATAGAGCCCAAATGCGCTTTCATTGGATCAAAAATGATCTCAAACCCCCGTTAAGTAGATCATAGTCCAATATCGGATTAACATATCCTTAACAGATATTTAAGTCGATCTTAATCTTTAAAAAAAGGTTAATGATCCTTAAATCAAATCAAACCCAAATCTAAGAAAATACGGATTTGGACTAATCTACGCCCTACGGGAAACAACACAAATTACTATCCGTATACAATCCACGGGAAACCAAAAATAAAAAATAAAACAAACACACTCAACACGAAGTGACCTTCTGGAGAAGGAGAAAGTGGTTATCGCTATGCGGTAACGTAATTAACTACAGGGGCTTGCGCCTGCAGGGAAAAGCATCCCCACAATCAAAAACCCCTCGCTAACGAGGGGAATCTGACGAAGTCTGCTACAATGGCCGCATCCGTCTAGACCTCCGATACACGGTGCCATAAATCAGCTTGGCATCTTCGGAGAGGTAGACGGATAAAACCAAATAGCATCTACCCTCAAATTCAGGCAAGACGACCTACGCGGTTTCGTCTTTCCCGGCTTTCGGCGGTAAACACTCTCACCCAAGCAATCTCTGGCACATGTGCTGCTGCCAGATCATCTTCTATTGACTGAGCCCATTCTTCTGTCTCTAGTGGGCTATCTTTTCCTGAGAAATGTTTCGGGTGCAGTGCCTGGAATTGCTTGACTCCGGGTGCCTTGAATTCCGGTGCATAAGGATAGCGGTTTGCTGCTTCTGACCCTCCAGGAAGCTCTTGATCGCCTCAACCAGTACCGTTTGCTCATTGATGGGAGCTGCAACGGTAGGTGGTGATGGTAGAGTAGGCAGTAGAGTGTTGCCATTGACGTTCGTGCTCGTGTTGTCGGGAGAATCCATGACCTTGATAGAAAAGGAATGGTTAGGATAGATTCAAGAAATTTGAAATGTAAGGAATGTATAGTTGCTAATCCTTATAATTCTTGTGATATATTGCTTAAGATTTCATGCAGAATTGACCTGCATGGGCCGCTAACAAAACCTGTCACGCCCCGCTTCCCAGTGTACGAAATCGGTGACGTGGCGGGCCATAATTTATTTACTAAGAAATAAATACGTTAAGCGTAATTAAGTAATATATATATAATGCACAAGAATGACAAGTGATATAAAATAAACAGCAACCTTTATTTACATTCATCTTTACATACAATTGTTTTGTGAAAAGGAAAGATACAATGAAATAAGCAGTGCCTAAACAGTGGCATACAAAATAAAATAAGTATAAGATGAGCCAGTAGTCCGGCTGAGCGGTGAGCTACTCGAAGTCCTCCTGGCTAGGCTCGATCTCCTGAGAGTCTGGTTCTCCTGACGAACATTCCAAAGAAAGAAATAGACAGGAATGTCGTCAGCGAACTAGCACTTGGTAATTCCCAAAAGAAGGAATGGAATATAATAGTAATGAGAATTGAACTGGTAAGTTGTACAAATATATGATTGTTATTCTAGAGTAGTTGTTTATAACTTGGTACAGAAGGTATTTGTGTAAACGAGAGTAGTCCATCTTACCCCGTGGACTATGGTAACATATAGTAAAAGGCCCCGTTAAAACTCATGGGACAACGGCATGAGAGTTCATGTAGGTGTCTTTTAAGTGACCATCTCGTGCCACGTTAATACGTTCCGTACCAATCTACCCCGTTATCCCCGTGTGATATATTGTATAGAGTTATATTTATAGGTTTTATCGAAACCATGGATACAAGTTGTTCAAGTAGTCAGGTTCAGGATGCAATCATGTATTCAAGAAGTCATGTCAATTTATAACCATGGTTCGATCAAGTCAAGTCAAGTATTCATATTTGGTATTGATGTTTGAATTCAAGTATTTGGGTTCAAGTTCAAGTATTTATGTTTGACTTTGGATTCATATTTGAATTGGACTCTGATTTGAGTTTGGATTCAGTTTTAAGTTAGACTCATACTTGAGTTAGACACATATAACTGATTTGAATATTGAATTAGGCTCGGGAGTCATCGGTAACTGCTGTACATGGACGGCAGGATTTGTGTTTTTTTCCAAGACAATTACCATTGATAACTCCGTTATGTTTTCTATCTTAAATAGGTAAGCACTAACTTTCTCCGGCTCCCTGGGGCTCAAGAGAATTGATCCCGCTGAAATCTATATTTACTAAACTCCTTAAATATTGTTTTATATAACTCGGGGGGGGGGGGGGGGTTTATGAAAAATATTTTTAATAAAATTAAAAATAAATCTCAAGAACTTATTTATATTATTTAGGGTTTTCATGGATGTGAATTTTAAGAATTTGAGGTATTTTAGTGATAATTACATATCCTGGAAAGTTCATGGTATTTTATTGTAAAACTTGTCTTTTATTGGTACCTTGATGTTATTTTGGTAAAACTTGTAATTCTTTAATTTTAAAAAAATATAAGTTTATTATATTTTGAAAATATATGGATTTTTAATGTATATATAATTATTAAAAATTTAATTTTTATTTTAGTAAAAAAATGCGTTTTTCTTAAAAATCGTATTTAAAAGCTTTCGAGACCGAATGCTCCGTGAGAAGGTTTGCATCTCGCTCTACTAGTTCGAGGATGTGCGATAATCCGTATCATCCAATAGCGAGTCCCCTAAAGAGGGTTGTAGAGGCATATTCGCAAAGGAATTAAGAATACTATTTTAAAACAAAATTGTTTTTTTAAAGTAAGTGGTATTTTAGTGTAATATTTTCTTCGTAACCAAAATTCACACAAAGATATCGTGCTATGGAACAAAAGTGTATGTGAGGAGTAAGTCGTTACCCCGTGAAGTTTTCCTAAGGTATGTTTAAGCGATACTAAAAGAGGTGATATTTAAAGTTCATAGTATTTTAATGAAAAACTTATATTAAAGTTATTTTGCATGGAATTCTAGGTTAAAATTTATTCTAAACATTTATAATTATAATTACAATTATTGTGTAAAATTTGGATGAACAATATGTAAGAAAAAGGGAAGTTTTAAGGGTTTAGAAAATAAATATCGGTATTAACTCCACTTGCCGATATTCGTTTTTAAAATGGATTTTTAAAGAAGAGAAAAGAAGATTGGAAGGGACTTACAAGTTAGTTAGGTCAAAGAAAGGTTGAATAAGGAGAGTTGAACTTCATGGTATCACGGGATCGCCGGAATTTGCTTCGATCCTCACCGGAAGTTGATCGCTTGCTAACTCATCTTTTACTCCACTTGTATTTAAGAAATTTTGAGAGTTTTGGCTAGAACTTTTAGAATGATGTTGAGCCAAAGTGTGGGGTGGTATTTATAGTGGAGAATTAGGGTTTTAGAATTAAAATGGTGAATTAAAATACATTAAAAAGAGGATAAAAGGTGAAATGAAGGGTCTCTGTTTGATTGCAGGGAAATCAAATAGTGCAATGGAGTTAAGGGTAGGGGAAGAGTCAAGTGTGCAAAGCCCGGGCATCATTTTCCATGGTTGAACCGTCGGCGCCGGTCTAAATTGGGTTTCCGTCGGCCGATCTGGAGCTTCGTGCCTCTGGATTTGTGCCACGTGTACAACTCAGTGTTTAAACCCTTTTGCACATGTTTGATTTTTTTGACTTTTCATTTTTATATGTATTGCACGTGTAAACTTTTGGGCTTCCAAAAATTTAAAAAGAAAAATCAGAAAAAATAATGTGTCTGATGGGGATCGAACACAGGGGCTACGTCACAGCAGTGCAAGGGATTTACCAGTGAGCTACAAGTTGTTTCTTTCTGTATTTAACAAAATTTACTTATAACTCAATCTCAGGCTGTATAACTCATTTCTGTACATTAAACTGGAAAATTTCCGTACAGTAATTCAGAGTCGTTATATCGTTGAAAAGAATAAATTATCGATTAATAAAGTTATATTTGAAGATACCTAAGTATGAATTGTATTCTGTGTATGTGTGTTTCAATTTATGATTTCGCTTAGGTGTAGGGTTGTTAGTGTGTATGTGCTTTGGGTGTGCGTTTGTTTTGTATTCGTGTTGTATGTGTATGTTTCGGCTGTCGGGGGTAAGGCTTCTATCCCATTAAGAATGTATAGAGTAGAAAACTATTCGCTTGTGCTTTTATCTGTTTCGAGTAAATTTCGACAGCACCTCCCCGCTGTTCTCCGAGTACACTGTAATAGAATAGATAATCATTTCAATGCTGTGAAACAACGTTGAAATGAACATTTAATGTATCTTTGTACACGGAGAACCAGCTGAAAAGTACCGACGAAATAACTCGAAACGAATGAAAACATAAGTGAATGTAGGTGTTTGCTTTATACATTCCTAACTTATCCAAACTGGACAAATCTATCGGTTATCATACTATTGAATCTTCTCGTCACATAGGCTACACGTCGGTTGTTAGCACCGAACGATACCGTCCGATATTTAACAACCTTCATATAGTTCTATGTAAGGATGAATATCGAACGTATGTTAACCGATAGACGGGGACTAAGTCACGCTTTGATATTCACATATGAAGATCGACGAGCATATGAAAATTTCATATTATCATCGATTATCATATATACGCTTATTATAAGATTTAATTTGAATTGGTTTTATGTTTACGTTTCAATTTCAAAGGTTTTAAGTTTTTAGTTTAGGTAAAGTTTTTTAAAGTTAAGGGTTTTCTTAATCAAGTTTAAGATTTTAGATTTGGTTCTGGTGTGAAGTTTAAGATTCTGGATTTGGTTCTGATGTGAATTTTAAGATTCTGGATTTAGTTCTGGTGTTAAGTTTAAAATTAAGATTTGGCCTTGTTTAATATGAGAGATCAACATCAACATTATCACAAGCACACACACAAACACACGCATATCATCATCAACATTATCTCTCTCACACATACACGCATACACTTACACTAACACTAAAATACCCTAATCATAACCCTCACCCTTAACTCTAACCCTAATTACCTTAACCATTACCCCATACCAAATTAACCCTAACTATCTTAACCCTAACCCTAGACTTAATTAACACTAACCCTAGACCTAATTACAGAGCAGCAGCCGCCACCCATACCCACCACCACCACCACAGCCGCCGCCACCGCCACCCACATCCTTAAACTATAGCCACCATCACAACCACCGCCACAGCCACCACGGCCACCATGCACCTACCTACCACCGACCACCTGAGCCGCCACCACCGACCACCTGAGCCACCACCACCGACCATTACAGCCGCCGCCACCCATCACCACAGCCACCACAACCGACCACCACTCCTACGGATTTTATTATCATGCATCCCTAACCTTAATTAACCTTAATTAACCCTAACCATCACCCTAACCCTGTTTACCGCCGAAAACAGAGACGGGCTGCGATGGATCGTCTTGCCTGAATTTGGGGGCAGATGCTATTTGGATTTATCATTCCACCTCTCCGAAGATACTAAGTTGATTTATGACACCGTATATCGGAGGTTTGGACGGATGCGGCTATTGTAGCAGACTTTATCAGATTCCCCCTCATTTTATGTAGGGTTTTTGATTGTGAGGACGCTCTTCCCTGCAGTTAATTACGTTATCGCATTGCGATAACCACTTACTCCTGCTCCGGAAGTTCACTTCGGGTCGTGTGTGTTTTTTTTGTTTTGGTTCCTATGTATTGTATATGGAGACTAAGTTACGTCGTCGCCCGTAGGGCGCGGATCAGTCCAAATCCGTATATTTTAGATTTGGATTTGGATTATTTAAGGACCGTTAATCTGGTTTGAGAATAAGATCGATTTAAACATATGAGCATTTGGGGCTCAGTTATTTTAGTTTAAGGACATCGCGGTCCATTACCGCAATGTTTGGGGCAGATATTAGTTTAAGGACATTTCGGTCTAACATTCCTATTTTGGGGACGAATGTTAGTTTAAGGACATTTCGGTCAATTATCGCCATTTTTTGAGGCAACTATTAATTTAGGGACATTTCGGTCCTTTATTCATCTTGTGCACACGTGTATTTGTTACGTGATGAAATGAACAATGGTGATATGGAATGTGCCTAATTTAGGACACGATCTGATTTGAGGTATGAACGTCAATTTGGAAGTGTATCGGTGTATGACGAGAGGAGTTGTTGGTTGTCGGGACCCGCCACCTCTCTGAAGACGTTGAGGAATTACAACGACATATATCAGAGGTGTGTAAAGATGTACCCTCGAACCAAATCCCGTATTTGAGGGAAAAGGGGTTGTGGTGGACCTAAGAATCGTTAGTCATATTTGAGACTAAGATTACCTTAGGAGATATGAGATGAATATCATTTTGGATATCATCAATGAGATATCATTAATCATGTTTGAGACTAAGATCAGCTCAATAATATTTTTAAGGATCATTTTTACGTAAGATCCATCAAAAGAGTATTTGGGCTCAGCTGCAAGAAACTTCAGAGGCTTAGCCACTTTGGGCTTAGTCTGTCTATTCTGATTCAAAAAGTGCTAAGCACTCATTTGGGCTCTGTCTGTTCATCCTTTTTCTTTTTATGAAAAAATGTTAAGCACTTATTTGACGCTCTGACACTCACATTGGTGTCATGTGAAGCATTTGATTATGGACGCCGCCCAATGAGCGCTGAGCACTCTGCCACTTTGGCTGTTTATGGAGTGTTGGGAACTTTTCTCTCTTCTTTTTTGATAGCGCCCACGTGAGGAGCACGTGAGGCGTTGCCCAATCAACACTAAGCACTTAGTCGTTTTGGCTGTATGTGAAGTGCTAAGCACTTTTTATGTGGCGCCCGCGTGAGGAGCACGTGAAGCGTTGGGCGCTGCCCAATCAACACTAAGCACTTAGCCGTTTTGGCTGTATGTAAAGTGCTAAGCACTTTTTATGTGGCACCCGTGTGAGGAGCACGTGAGGCGCTGAGCGCTGTTAAACAGGGGCGCCTCACATGGGAAGCACGTGAGGCGCTAGTTTCTTTTATATGGAGATTTAATCTCTGTTGATGTTTTTTAGAGAACTTAAATCTCTGTTAATGGTATTTTGACCATAAACGATCACCAAGATCACTATTTCGAGGATCTGGGATCGTGTTCTTTTAATAACCAAGTTCTTGATTCGAAGGAACTGAGTTCCTGGAATATTATGGACTCCGTATTCTTTCTCTTTTAAATTTGTTCTTCCTTGAACCTTTGATTCTCAAGAACAAGATCTTCCAGATGAGAATTAAATTCTCAACTTATGAGAGACTTGCCTTGTGGATCTCAGATCCAGAGAAAGAACTATGTTCTTTTAGAAGGGCTCAACCCTTAGATATGTTAGGTAAAGAAGATGTTTTGATCTCGATATTTTGCTTACCTAGGGTTTCGAAAATAGAGCTCTTCTTCTTTGAGAATTGAATTCTCCTTTCTTTCTGTTTTCCTCTTTCCATCTCTCTGTGTTGTTCTGGCTCTCTTTGTCCTCGTCTTCCTTTGTGTGAGACTTGCAGTCTCAGGGCCTTTATATAGCGGAGGCAAATTATTGATTAGTTTTGAGAAAATCTCTCATTGAGAGATTCCAATTGATTTAATTGGTCTCAAAATTGATTCAGGGAATTTTACCTACTTTTGGATTTTTGATCCAAGGACTTCTGTTTTTATAGAATATGATTTTAGGTTTTTAACGATATTGGGGAAATATTTTCCCTATACAGAATTTATTCTGTAAAATGATGATTTTTAATCACCATTGGATTTTTAATCCAACGGTTCTCTGTTTTACAGAGATCAATCTTTCTTATTTAGAAAGATTGAGAGAATATATTCCATAATAGAATTTTATTCTACAATTGGATTTTTGATCCAACCGAGAGTACCTTTCTTATTTCAGAAGATTTGGGAAATGTTTTCTCCCAACAGAATTTAATTCTGTATTTTGATGATTTATCGTCTCCGTTGGATCTTTGATCCAAAGGCTCTGTTTAACAGAGAGTATTGTATAATTTAATTCTACCTGGCGCCGACGCTCATGTGTTATGCAGTGGGCGCTACTTAAGAATTTAATTCTTAAGGTGGGTATTCCTGTGCTTTGCACACTGGCGCCCGTGTGAAGAGCACGTGCAGCGCCTTCTAAGAGTTTAACTCTTATTTAATAGATTCTTTTATGTTTTGCACATTAGCGCCAGCGTGAGGAGAACGTACGACGCCATCTAAGAGTTGAACTTTTCTGTGCTTTGCACATTGGCGCCCGCGTGAAGAGAACGTGAGGCGCCGCCATAGGATTTAATCCTATAAGATTGGCTTTGGCATTGGTGCCCTCATAGAGAGCACGTGAGGCGCTGGCTCATTAAATTCAACAAATTTTTGCTCTTTTATTAGGTTAAATATATTGTGGAAACAAATGCCCCCCACCGTTGCTCTCACATGGCTGCAACGGTGTCACCTTTTCCACCGTTCGATCTCCTGGGAAGTTGAACAGTCCCTTCATGTCCTATAAATAAGGCCTTTGGCCCTTGAGATAACTGTCTTTCTATCATCCTCTTGAGTCTTTTTCTTCCTTGAGAATTTAATTCTCTTTTCAAAGTTTAGATCTTTGTTCTCAGAACTTTCTCAGAGTCAAACTCCGTCAAAATTTGGTAAGAATCATGACCACGTTTTAACTCTTAAAGAAACTCTTAAGAACCTCTTCTTATTTTGCGTTTTTAACCCATTAACAGAGCTTTGCTCTTCTCTTAGAACGATCTCTTAAATATCTAAAAAAAACTTTATTTGGATAGACTATGGGTCTTGGGGATTTTAGGGGTTTACCCTATTAGTGACTTTGATCTTTAAAGATTGTTTGGAATTTAATTCCATTTCCCGAGCGGATTTCTGGGATTTTATCCCATTATTAGAGAAATTTAATTCCGGGTTGTTCTACAGAGCTTAGCTCTAAGAAAATTTCTTTTTTAAGAAATTCTTTTGGGAATTTTATTCCCCTTTTCTTATTTTCTTTTTTAGGGGTTTTTTTTGCAGATTTGAAATTTGTTGTAGAACACACATTTTTTCGGTATTGGAAGTTTAACTCCACAGTTTAATGAGATTCTTCATTTAAATGAGAATCCTTCTGGATTCTTACAATGAGTGCCTTCCTTTTCATTGATAGGGCGTTAGAACCATTGTAATTTCTTTCTAGATCGTAATAATTTTGATATTTCAATTGCTAAACCCCTTACTGGTTTTTCTTTATAGATACCATGGCATCTCGTCCTTATGATCTTGAAGAGATTATCTCTTATAAAGATATTCGCATCCAAGGCCGTTGTCAAGGCCAGGAATTTACTGACACCCAATGTGCCGAGATAATGCTTCGCTTTAACGATTACAACGGTCGATTACTCCCTCGTCGTTCTTCTCTTTTGAAAATTATCGTTGGGTCAATTTGGGAAGCAATCCCTGAGCTTGACGAGGCTATGTCGCTCGAGGCGCTTGATGATGCTGAAGACAGGGTGCATTTAGTATATCTGATGAGCCTGATCTCAAAGAAGCGGAGAGATGATCTTGTCGATATTTTGCATTGCGTCTTCCAACAGAAGGTGATAATATCCACGTACCAGAGGACGGACGACCTCAGCGGGGATCCCGACGCTCGCATTCGTGAGAAAATGCATAAGAAAATGGCCAAAGAAGCCAGAAGCACTTTACTCAAACTTGCTTCTAAGTTCCTGAATCCATGTCCGAAATTCAGTGTTTTGTCGTTGTAAACATTTTGATGATTTTTTTTATTTCTTTTTTTATCACCAATGTATAAATTTCTTCGAAGTATGAATGGCAAAATTCCCCTTTCTCTTTATTCCAATGCTCATATGTGCCTCACGTGAAGTGTCGTTATACATATATAAAAATGTTGCCGGCGCCCACATGTTATGCACGTTAAGCGTTGCTAGGATTTTAATCTTGAACTAGTGCCGGCGCTCACATGTTACACATATGAGGTGCCGCTACAGTTTTCAAACCTACAAAGAATCGGTGCTAGAGCTCCCGTGTCATGCACGTAAGACGCTGCTGAGGGGATCGTTTCACCTTCTTGCTCTGATTCCCATGAGTCAACCTTTTCTTTTCCCATGCCCTTTTTGTCCGGACTTGGAAATTGCTCTACAATGCACAACATTTTCTGTGTGTAGACTTGAATGCTCCTCTTTATAATTTGAAGCTCTGTCCTCCTCAAGAGTTATAGGTTTCAATCGTCTGCAAGCCCGCCGGCAACCGTAGGAGGTACCTATCGAGGGAATTGTCCCTCGTTTTGCTGCGCATTTAGCGGATCCCTTTCTCACTGATGACCAGTGTGACATGGTGATGTACAAGATTCTGGATCATAGAGGTTCTCCTCTTCCTATCGGCCCCATTTGGTTTCGGACGATCTTCTCGTCTGTACTTGCTGACATCCCTCCTCATCTAGCGGAGATGACACTAGCGATGCTCGACGCGGCGGAGGACAATATCGAGTGCTTCCACGAGGCTCATTTGATTACCCAGCCTCTGAGGATTGTTCGGTTCAACTGCTAAGCCAGATACGGGCTCGGCGGGCCGTCATGTCCGCCTTCGCTGATAGGCATGGAGCTGACCGATAGGGAGCGACCCTTCGCGAAGAACGCCGCTTCGACATGGTAGAGAAGGCGGAGGGGGAGTTAGAGAATTTTATTTATTGTTTTATTAATCCCTGTATCTCTGATCCCATATTTGGTGACATTTTTTCTATGGAATTGTTTACCCCAATCAGAGCAAAGCTCTGTTCAAATTCCAAGGCGGGAGATGAAGCAACGCTTCATCTTTCCCTAATCAGAAATAAAGCTTTTCTTTGAAAATTTAAACTTTAATGAATGAAGCAACGCTTCAGATTATTTGCGCTGCGCACAACGCGCCACGTGTCAGAAGTTGATACGTCAGCGCAACGCCCAAGGCAGTGCGTCCAATTAGAGCAAGGCTCTTTAAAAAACAAAAGCAACGCTCAGTTGCGCAAGCGCACCGCTGCGCGACACGTGTCTGCTCAGTTGCGCGAACACTGTTGCGCAAGCGCACCGCTACGCGACACGTGTCTGCGCAGGTGCGCAAGCACGACTGTGCAAGCGCACCGCTGCGCGACACGTGTCAAGCGCACCGCTGCGCGACACGTGTCAAGCGCACCGCTGCGCGACACGTGTCTGCGCAGGTGCGCAAGCACGACTGCGCAAGCGCACCGCTGCGCGACACGTGTCTGCGCAGCTGCGCAAGCGCAGCTGCGCAAACACTGTTGCGCAAGCGCACCGCTGCGAGACACGTGTCTGCGCAGTTGCGCAAGCGCAGTTGCGCAAGCGCTTCATTGTGCGACACGTGTCACTCACTGGGGGAGTTGCGCAAAACAGAATAAATCTTGTTGAAAGAAGAAGATTTTCTTGTATAAGGCAAGGGCCTTTGGATCAAAGATCCAACGGTGGGGAAAATTCCCCAAATCACTCAGAAAAAAATTTATGTAACAAATCTAACTAATTTATGAGCACTATAAAAAGGACCCCAGGCCTCATTTCAAAATCATTGAGATCGGACTAAAAAAAAAGAGAAGAGAACTCTGGAGAACTCTTTGAGAATACAAAAAAAAAGGTAAAAAAACCTTTAAAATAAGAGAAAATTCTCTTAGGAATAGATCATTGATCTAAGAACAAGATCAGTGACCTTCAATAAATAAATAAATAAATAAATAAAAATAATAAAAATAGTGCCTTGCACTTGCTATGAACCTTTGGTTCTCTGAAATAAGAAAAAACTTGTTTTTCTTTGATCCAAATTTAGATCAAGGGATAAAAAGTGCTTTGCACTTCTTGAATCTACAAAGATTCTCAGTGCTTTGTACAAATGCAATGCATTACTTAAAGGGCCAGGCCCAAGTCAAAAAGACCTAACAGGTCTAAATAAATTGCAAAGCAATAAAAAGGCAGGTCCCCATTTAAATTGATACTCTGTTTGAGCAAAGCCCAAAATAAATGAGCAGCCCTAGTAAAAGGCCTAACAGGCCAAATGCAAACGGAACGTTGAATATTCTCAACTGGACTTAGCCCAATTTTGGCCGTAAGTCCTTAAATTAAATTGACTGAGCAAGATTGCTCCTCCTAAATCAATTCACATCCGGTTTGAGGGTACATCTCCGAACTCCTTTGACATCCATCGTTGTAATTCCTCAACGACGTCAAAGAGGTGACGGGTCCCAACGACCACATATCGATATGGACTGCGGGGTCTTTAAACTCGTGGACCGAGACGTCCTTAAACTAATATTCGTCCCTAAATGGGAATATTGGACCGAAACGTCCCTAAACTAATATCGGACCGAAACGTCCCTAAACTAATAACGGACCACTACGTCCCTAAACTGGCGTTGGACCGAAACGTCCTTAAACTAATAATGGACCACCACGTCCCTAAAACTGGAATATGGACCACCACGTCCCTAAACTGGAATATGGACCACCACGTCCCTAAAACTGGAATATGGACCACCACGTCCCTAAACTGGAATATGGACCACTACGTCCCTAAACTGGAACAATAGAGCCTCCTAATGCTCTTTTGCCGGATCTAAACGGTCCCGTTTAAGTTGATCTTAGCCCCAAATACGGCTAACGTATCCTTAAACACTCAAATGAACGATAAAATTCCAAATCGACCTTGGTTCAAGGGTACATCTCCGAACTCCTCTGACATATGTCGTTGTAATCCTTCAACGACGTCCGAGAGGCGACGAGTCCCGATGGCCATATATTAAATGGATCACCCCGTTAAGTTGATCTTAGTCTCAAACAGGACTAACGTATCCTTAACGAACGTTTAAGTTGATCTTAGCCGCAACGCGGCTAACGTATCCTTAAACTAAAAACACCAAACCCAAATCTAAGTAAATACGGATTTGGACTAATCCACGTCCTACGGGCGACGGCATTACTCAGTCTCCGTATACAATCCACGGGCAACCATAAACAAAACAAACACACACGACACGAAGTGAAATTCTGGAGAAGGAGAAAGTGGCTACCGCGATGCGGTAGCGTAATTAACTGCAGGGGCTTGCGCCTGCAGGGAAGAGCGTCCCCACAATCAAAAACCCCTCAAGTGAGGGGGAATCTGACAAAGTCTGCTACATCGGCCGCATCCGTCTAAACCTTCGATACACGGTGCCATAAATCAACTTGGCATCTTCGGAGAGGTGGACGGATAAAACCAAATAGCATCTGCCCCGAATCTCAGCGTCAGGCCATCGCGGTCCTGTGCGCCGTCTTTCGGAGGGGAACAGGAATAAATAACAATTTGTTGACCACTGAACGTTTCATCCCCATCACATATTCATATGTGCATCTTGCCTCTGCACGTATACTTTGTATTTTAAACTTTAGAAGTTTCTGATGCATGCATCTAGACATAGGTGAGTACAAGACTGACATGAAAAAATTCTTCCCCCTACTACGTTGCTGACGGTGGTATACCCATGAGTGAAGTAATGCATAGAATATGGCCGGTTTTGGGTTGGTATGTCATAAACAATTTTTATTAGAATTTTGATCTGAGAAGATAGCAAGCGGACACAAGCGTCGTCTTCTATCGTTAACTCAGATCTCGATCCTTAAGAAATGTAGTTCTGAACCCCGAGGCCTATGAGTTGCGCATTTCTTTTTCTTGATATCTTGATCTGGCGCAAAATAGTTTGTCCACTCATTTCGGAGTTTCTCCACTCGTTTCGGAGTTTCTAGTTTATGTACTCATTTCGGAGTTTCTAGTTTATTCACTTGTTTCAGAGTTTCTAGTTTATGTACCCGTTTCGGAGTTTCTAGTTTATTCACTCGTTTAGGAGTTTCTAGTTTACTCACTCGTCTCGAAGTTTCTAGTTTATTCACTCGTTTCGGAGTCTCTAGTTTATTCACTCGTCTCGGAGCCTCTAGTTTATTCACTCGTCTCGGAGTTTCTAGTTTATGTACTCATTTCGGAGTTTCTTAGTTTACCTCCCTTGGTTTTACAGGTAAACTTGTCCTAACGTTGTATATAGATAACCCACATTCTTTACGATGGAGGTCCGTTAGGTTTGTGGTACTAGGGTTTCAGTCTGTGATACCATTGCATTGGTTGATGTATTTCTCAATATGCAGTCCTTCAGCTGTTGTTCGACTAGCCCCGCGACTGTTGTGTCTCTGATCCCTTCAAGGGATGGACAAGAAGTCTTCAAGTAATCTCCTTAGGTCATATTACCGTCGGAAGAGGAAACGTTAGGAATTTATCATGACGCTTTTTACTTGATGTTAGGCTCGGTTTGGAGCCCCGTTGAGTCATAACCACTCCGCAATGGTGTGGGATGATCTCCGATAGTCTTTTAGGCTTTATATGAGTTGCCTTCAAGACCCGAAGCTGGGAATATTTCATTGCTTCATTTTTTGTTTTGACGATATCGCGCCGATTCTTTGCTAAAGTATGGTAGACATCTGTAAGACTTCTATGCTATATGTATCGCAGTTGAAGTTCAGAGCTTGGAATATGCCATTGCTCCAATTTCATTTGATTACCGTATTCGCATTCTGCTGAAATGAGGGGGAACGTCGGGATGGTCTCTAGGTTGTATATGCGTCGTCGAGACTTGGAGTTAGGATTTTGCCATTACTCCATTTTTTGGTTTCGACCCTTGGGTCTTTTGTTGACATTGCATCTGCACTGAGAAGGAACGCCGGGATAGTCTCTGAGTTGTATATAAACTGTCAAGACTTGGAGCTAGGATTTTTCTATGGCTCCATTTTTGTTTTGACCCTTTCATCTTTTGTTGACGTTGCATCTACATCCTGTTGGTATGAGAAGCAAGTCGGGCTGGAGTTAGGATTTTGCCGTCACTCCTTTTTGAATTGGCTCCTTGGAGATTTTGTTAACGTCGCATCCGCATCCTGTTGGAATGAGAAGAACATCAAGTTGATCTCTAGGCTATAGATATTGCTGTCCAGATCTGGCTCTCCCTTTGTCGGAGCCTGGTGGGAAAATATAGTTTCCTTTCTTTCACTTGTGCCCATGGATCGTATACAAGAGTCAATATGGACATACTTGCAGGACAGAGGAAATTTTATTTTCTTTTAATTTTTATTGTCGCGATGCTCTATCTTTTCAGCTTTTCATATCGCGAAAGTCACGATTGCCCAATCATTTCGGTTATTTTTCGCGGCACCCAATCATTTCGGCTATGTTTTTTTTATATTTTTACTCGCTGGTTTTTATTGCGAGTTGCCCAAACATTTCAGCTATTTTTAGATGCGTATATTTTTTTACTCGCTGATTTTATTGCGAGTTGCCCCATCATTTCGGCTGTTTTTATATGCATATTTTTTTCTTTTTGCTACTCACTGCTGTTTCTATTGCGGGTTTGAAATTTAATACCAACCTTGGCATCAATATCGCTATGACTGGAATATTGCCAGGAGCAAATCATCATTTGCCGTGGAACGACTTGGACCTGTTTAAGCATCAGTATCGCTGCAACTGGGATATTGCCATGAGCGAACCATCATATGCCTTGAAAGGACTTAGAGTTTGCCACCTGTTTAGGCAATCAGAATCGCTGCAACCGGAATATTGCCAGGAGCGAATCATCATTTGCCTTGAGAGGACTTGAAGTTTGATACCTTTTTAAGCATCAGTATCGCTACAACTGGGATATGGCCAGAAGAGAATCATCATTTTCCTTTCTGGGAACTAGAAATTTTATACCAATTTAGGTATCAGTATCGCTACAATTGGGATATTGTCAGGAGCGAATCATCATTTGCCTTTGTCGATTTGAACAAAGGTGGCTTAGCAAACAGGATTAGGATCCTATCGACTAAGGCTTTTTGACTTTATTTTCCGTAAAGGTCTCATAAAGGTATTTCTCCCTACGAGTCAAGAGGATCTCGTAGGTGTATGTTCTCCTTAGGAATCGTGAGGATTCCTAAGTAAAATTTTCTCTTGTAAGTCGTAAGGATCTTCCAAGAGTGTTTTCTCCTCATAAGTCGAGAGGACTTACAAGTGTCGTTCACCATATATGGATATTTCTCGCCATTGGTAGAACTTGGTAAGGAAATATTTATTCGTTCCCGTGGATTGTATACAAGGGTCAATATGGACCGCCTGTAGGGCATCGTGGAGGATATGAGGCTTAAGAACAGGTTCGAATCCCTGTAGCTCAAGACTTTTGAATCTTATGAGCGGTGAGGGTCTCATAAGGGGAATTCTCTTTACGAGTCATGGGGATCTCGCAAGTGTAATTTCTCCTTAGGAATCATGAGGATTCCTAAGTGTGTTGCTCCTCTGTGAGTCGTAAGGATCTCACGCGGGTATTTTATCCTCACAAGGTCGAAAGGACCTTGCGAGTGCACATGAATTTTTTTATTTTACGAGTTTACGCCCTTTCCGAGTTCTCACAAACTCGTTGGCAGTCCTGCTGGTTTTACTCACGGCGCCCTTTCTGGTTTTCATCCGTGCCCATTTTTCTTGTGGACATACCGTTTTTTAACGAGATCGCGCCCTTCCGGGTTTTCACAAGCTCGTCGGTAGCCCTGCTGTTTTTACTCACGGCGTCCTTTCGGGTTTTCATCCGTGCCCATTTCGCTTGTGGACTTTTTTTGACAACAAAACTCTCGAAAGTAGCTTCGTCGTAAATGACCCGCCCGTCTGTTTGCCGGTGGGTTTTGAGGGTGGCTTCATCAATGGATTAGCTATGTAGCCAGTGGGACTCGAGTTGCAATCTTTCCTGCTAAGACTTCAATTGCAATATAGATCCCAAGGGAATGTATCGTCGTATTTGGGGTGATGCACTAGTTTAGGGACATTTTGTTCCTATATCGCCATGTTCGAGGCAAAATTTTAGTTTAGGGACATCTCGGTCCTGTATTGCCATGTTTGAGGCGATTAATTAGTTTAAGGACTTTTCGGTCCAGTAATGCCATGTTTGAGGCGTGTAATTAGTTTAAGGACTTGTCGGTCCAGTATCGCCGTTTTTGAGACGAATTTTTAGTTTAAGGACATCTCGGTCCATTGTTAGTTTAAGGACTTCTCGGTCCGTACTGCCATGTTTGAGGCAGATAGTTAGTTTAAGGACTTTTCGGTCCTATATTGCCATATTTGAGGCAAGCTTCTAGTTTAGGGACATATCGGTCCGTACTGCCATGTTTGAGGCAGATAATTAGTTTAAGGACTTCTCGGTCCTATATTGCCATATTTGAGGCGGGGTTCTAGTTTAGGGACATCTCGGTCCGTTGTCGCCATATTTGAGGCGAACTTCTAGTTTAAAGACATCTCGATCCTTTGTCGCCATGTTTGTGGCGAATTTCTAGTTTAAGGACATCTCGGTCTTTTGTCGGCAGATAATTTCTAGTTTAAGGACATCTCGGTCCATTGTCGCCATGTTTGAGGCGAATTTCTAGTTTAAGGACATCTCGGTCCTTTATCGCCTTGTTAGAGGCGAATTTCTAGTTTAAGGACATCTAGATCCTTTGTTGCCATGTTTGAGGCAACGGAGTTTCTTTTTATACTACTCTCAGAGTTTTTTGACTCAGGAAGATAGCGAGCGGACACGAGCATCGTCATCTATCATTGACCTAGGTCATGACTCGTTAGGCATAGTATTTTTTGAGCAATCGGTTGTTTATTGGCCGGAAAGGACTTTCGTAGTGCATATCCATGAGCAGGTAGGCTCCACCTTGGTAGACTTTGTCTATGATGTACGGGCCTTCATAGTTCGGCTCGAATTTCCCCCATTTTGCACGATTGGGGATCATCGGTCTTTTGACGACTAGCACGAGCTCGCCTTGGCGGAATGTTCTTAGCCTAGTCAGTGATTCGTATGACCGTGTCATCCTTGCCTTATAAGCTACCAGATTTTGTTATGCTATAAGGCGAGTTTCGTCAAGGGCATCGAGCTCCTCAAGCCGAAGATGAGCATTTTCTTCATCTGCAGCTCGCCTCGAACCGCTACTCGTAGAGAAGGGAGTTCTATTTCCCTAGGAAGCACCGCTTTCGTGCCGAATACCAACGCGTATGTTGTTGTATTCGTCGTTGTTTTGAACGTTGTTCGGTACGCCTAGAGAGCTTCGTGCAACCTTTCGTGCCAGTCTCTTTTGTTTCTGGACACCGTTTTCTTTATAATCTTCGTCAAGGTCTTGTTGAAAACTTCAGCTAGACCGTTGACATAAGGATTATAAACTGAAGAGTATCTCCAATCTATCTTATGATTTTCTACGAAGCGGCTAATTTTATGGCTCCTGTAGGCTGGCCCATTATCCGAGAAAATTCGTCGCGGAGTGCCGAGCCGGTAGATGACATGTGTCCTGAAGAAATGGAGGATATGCTATGTCTTCACCTCCCTTAGTGGTACCGCTTCTGCCCACTTAGAAAAGTAGTCGGTCATTGCCAATATTAACCGATATCCTTTGGACGATGCTAGTTCAATGAGGCTAATTATATCGGCTCCCTACATTTCGAACGGCCAGTTAGCTACTGTTGGGTGTAGCGGGTTTGGATGCCGGTGGATGAAGTCCCCGTGAATTTGGCATGAGTGACACTGCCTCGCATATTCGAGACAGTCCTGAATCATTGTGGGCCAATAATAGCCTATTCTTTTGATTTTCAGCTTCATTTTTGGCCCAGCTTGGTGAGAACCGCAGAGTCTATCGTGAGTTTCATAGACGACTTTCTTTGCTTCTTCCGGCCCCAGGCATCTTAGACACAGACAGTCGAACGATCTCTTATATAGAGTATCATTGACGAAGGCGAAAAACAAAGCTTGTTTCATAAGTTGATGTCGAGACGACGCGTTTTTGGGCGTTCGATGGGATTTGAAGTAGTCTATGAAGACTTCCCTCCAATCCTTGACCTTTTCTTCGTCCTCTATTTGAAGGGCTACTTATTCGGTCGTTTCTTTTCCTTCGAATGGCTCTGTTAAGTCTCCCGAAGATATTTTTGTCCACGCGAGGATCCTGCGGCTTTGCACGATGATCTTTACGTCATCGAGGTCTTCGTCGGCTAATTCCTTAGCCAATTTGGCCAATGCATCCGCCTTACTTTTTTCTGCACACGGTATACTCTCCAGGATGTAGGAGGGGATTTGTGTCAACAGTTGCTGCACTCTTTCGCCATACTTTATCAGCTCTGGCTTGCATGTCTGATAGTCGCCATTTACTTGGCTAACGATCAGCTGGGAGTCTCCATATATGAGGAGGTCTTTGATTCCCATGTCGACAGCGATCTCTAGACCTGCTATCAAAACTTCATACTCAGCTTCGTTATTGTTCACCACCGAAAACAGAGACGAAACCGCGTAGGTCGTCTTGCCTGAATTTGGGGGCAGATGCTTTTTGGTTTTATCCGTCCATCTCTCCAAAGATACCAAGTTGATTTATGGCACTGTGCATCGGAGGTTTGGACGGATGCGGCCGATGTAGCAGACTTCGTCAGATTCCCCCTCATTGTGAGGGGTTTTTTATTGTGGGGACGCTCTTCCCTGCAGGCGCAAGCCCCTGCAGTTAATTACGCTACCGCATCGCGGTAACAACTTTCTCCTGCTCCAGAAGGTCACTTCGTGTCGTGTGTGTTTATTTTATTTTTGGTTGCCCGTGGATTGTATACGGAGACTAATTTATGTTGTCGCCCGTATGGCGAGGATTAGTCCAAATCCGTATTTTCTTAGATTTAGGTTTGGGTTGGGTTTAAGGATCGTTAATCTCATTTGAGACTAAGATCAACTTAAATGTTTGTTAAGGATACGTTAGTCTAATTTTAGACTATGATCTACTTAACATGATCATTTAGATCCAACAAAAGAGCATTTAGGCTTTACTGTTTTAGTTTAGGGACATTGCGGTCCATAGTTTAAGGACGTCATAGTCCGTGGCAGTTTAAAGACGTCATAGTCCGTGGCAGTTTAAAGACGTCATAATCTGTGTGGTTTTGGTTTAACCATTTGGGGATGTACCCAGAGTTATTGGTTATTAGGACCCTCCATCTTTCTGAAGATGTTGAAGGATTACAACGACATATATCAGAGGTATGAAGAGATATACCCTTGAACCAATGTTGGTTGGGAGATCTGTAGTCAAGTTTGGGACTAAGATCGGTTAACAAGATTTATGAGCATATGGGCTCAATTAATCTGAATCCGGGGGCCTGTGGCCAACTTGGGCTCAGTCCACTCAGTCAAAATGTTGTACATTTAATTAGGCTCAGTCCTTTTTCATTTGACAATGTTGAGCATTGGTTTTGGGTTCTGACAACCTTTTTGTCTTTTATTGAGTGTTGAACACTCATTATGTTAGTTGTATGTATGCCCTAGAGGCCAGTATTGTACAGATGATGTATATTATTGGATGCTTGGTCATATATAGAGATGACTTTCTTGCTCGATATGATAGTATACTATCTGGTTGCTCTTTATCTTAACATGTACACTAGTCTCTTCATACTGTCTTATAGTTACATGTTGGTAAAGCCCTTAGGATGTGTACTTGACTACCTAGACTATGATGCAGATCATACTAGTGGGGACATGGTAGTCCATAAGTACATCCTTCAAGGTCCCTAGTCGTAGGTGTATCGAGACGGGGCATCGATATACCAGTGTAGACTAGCGTATACGTTTCTCGACCCATGAGATGGGCGATGGATGATCCCATATCCATTGGTGTTTGACATCAGAGATGGTATACGGGTGCTCAGTGGAGACTGGGTACACTGGACGGACTCACCGAGAACTCCCAGATGGTATTATACCTCACGTCAGATGGCAGTTCTCAGGTGACACTTGTGCAGGTTAGTCTGTAGACCCGAAATCGTCATAGAGTCTTGTGTGATTCCCGCTGTGCTTTGATCTCCACCTTACCACGTCCATGAGGGCGTGCAAAACGGTGGTTTTTGGGTACAGTCCCGAGTCACATGGAGGCAATGAGAGATAGGAGGGGTTTCGTCTCTCCCGGTATTGGGGGTTGATGTTGCGCTGTGCTCGATTGGCCGTAACAGGGAAGTCCCTGGCCAGGGCTGTTTCAGAGATTTGCTGGTAAGTGTTACCAGTAGTTTCTCGACCCGTTATGAGCCTCACATCGGCACGACTTATCGGTTATTGGGGTCTGACATTTACCACCCCTAGGCTTGATATGCGATATATCAGACGAGGAGACCGGACTGTACGGGAAGTGTTGCCGGTTGGCTCGACGGGAGTTGTAGCAGGTTCGCTTGTTCTCTTCTGATCGCTCAATACCCGGGTGGCCGTTACGTTTAGCTGACCGCTTGCGGCTTGGGGGTGCTTGATATGATCATCACCCACTGCCGGCGTATTGACGAGTCTCAGAGTCCCACAATGGAGTTTCCTAGTCCAGGCGAAACGTTGTGGTGCGCGTATGCGATATGCACAAGGACCCGATTAAAATGCGCGTATAGGATACCGTATATTGATCGGGCGGCACGCTTTTGGTAGGGGTCGTATGTGATATGGCCGGATTGATAAATCGAGTGTTGATTTATCATTTAACCATTAGCTTCTCACTTGAATTCCTTTCTTGTGTTGGATGGATGTATGAATGCATGTATGTTTTTCTTTCATTCAAGTTTCATGCACATATGGATGTGTATACATACATACATGCATACATACATTTTTCATGGTTGTATATATATGAAAATGGTGGCAATATAAGACTCACACCATGGTTTTATTTATGAATTATTATTGTATTTATATTTAAACATAAAAGGAAAGAAAAGGTTCATTATTGTTTTCTTCTACACTCTTCTTTTGACATAACCATTCTCACCCACCTTTTAACCTTTGGTTAAGTTTCCTTTTGTGTTTTAACTCTAGTACAATAATGATTCAACCATGGTTTGAGATGATAGATGGAAAATATATATTGATATATTTTTCTATTTTCATTTAGAGTTGAAGTTATCATCTTCTTCAAAAAGCCATCATCTTCATCAACCTCTCTCTTTTGCTCTCTAGTTCTTAGTAGTGAGCAATATACTCATCAAGATTGGATTTTGAAGTGAGAAAGAGAACCACAACACCATTCTACACAAGTCTAGCCCACTTGTTTAGGGTGTTAACTTGATTCCGTTCACTTGATCGGAGAAAGTCGCAAGCTTGGACAAAGCGGACTCCGGGTGGATCATCGGTGACGTCGAGGAGTTCAAGCGGAGTTCTTTCAAACCCCAAGTAGCCGAGGAGTCTAGCGTAGGGAGCTACAAAGGTTGTACTCTCTAAATCCTTGCTTATCTTTCATATGTTGATATGGAAAATTTTTGAAACCCTAATCGATTCTAAGAACGATTCTTTGTTCGTTAACTTAGCACCTTAAAATTCATTATTTGGTTCATGTGATGCTTCCAAACCCTTCATGTGGTGCTAGGCTGACCCAACATTGGTATCAGAGCCGACCTAGAACATTAGGCGACCTTTTTACGAAGTTAAAACTCTGATCGAACCAAAATACGGACTTTTAGCATGCTCTTTGGACATTTTTCAAAAATTGACTTTTTTCAGAATTAAAAATACGTAAAAAATTCAGCAGGAAAATTTAAGAATTACGATGTAAAAATTATTCAATGAACAGTATAATCCGCCGCGGAACCGTCGCCATTCCTGGCTTAGGCCGCGGTTCCGCAGCCGTACAGGGGCTTCATTGCATAAACGTTTCACTGTAATTCTTATAACTTCTTGTACAGTGTTTTAGGTATGTTTAATCTGAATGTTGCACTGAAAAATTCTGGAGATGATTATGGACTCGTCGATTCGATCGGAATTTTGATTTCGTGGTTTTTCCGGGTAAATTAGAAAGTAGTGAAGTGTTTGAACGGGTATCATTTGCTCACTTTTCACGGGGTTTAAAAGCTTTCGGAAATACGTGCAAGTTTGTTTGTGGTGGACCCTCTAGAAAACAACAAACCTTAACTCGATTATGTGACCGTCTTGAACTGCCTTTTGAACCTTAGGGTTTGGGGTAGTACGGCGTGCCACATGTGAGGCGTTGGCTTGACCCTTCTACGGCTCGACCGCTACCACTGTGTCACACTCCGGGTTTTTGAACTCCGCTCAAATGTTGAGCTTTAGTGAGTCTTGGGTATTTGATCGTTCGTTCAAAAACTTTAATATTCTCTAATTATCTGGAATGTGATGGAATGTGTGGAATTCATATTATAGGACATGAAATACGAGGTATGTGATACTTCGCATTTACGATGTCTAAAGAGAATGTGGATTCCAGATATTGCAGTTTTACACTTTCTTTTCTGTGACCGTAAGTGTTGTATGTCGATATCGCCGTTTTCGTTGCTATACGTCAACGATAATTGGGATACGCATACATACTTACGTTGATGATATGTGATATTATGTGTTGCTGAGATATGATGTGCAGGATTGTCGCGATTGAATAGCCGGAGGGTTTTATGTGAGATGAGAGTTTTATATTTTCATTCATGTAAATTCAAATGTAATGTAATATTCTTTTATTTGGGGCACTTCCGGGTTGAGGTCGATGCCACCTATGTTGTATATTATTTACTTTTCCGTATTATGATGGACCCAAGGAGGGGAGCACGGGTGACCGGGTTCTGGGGTTCAGTGGGAGGCCATCTCGAGGAGTCGAGACCGGGTCTCCTAAACTCCAGAATTGGTAGGGTCGCTTGCCGCTCTCGTAGGGGTCCAGGGTGTAGGCTTGGCTATTCGTCGCGACTGTGGAATCCGTATTTTCTATTATTGGCTAAATACTAAATACGGACGTCCTAGTATATCCCACATTATATCTATGTTTCTGCTGCGATATCTGTGATGTGATCATTTGATATGTTCTGATGGATACTGTATATAGTATATTTGATATATTATATAGACGTTACTTATGTTTTGCACCCGCACTAGCCCTGCCCTGCTCTGTCGTTAGTTGCCTAACCTAACGGTGCACGAGGGGACATCGAGGCGAATGCGGATGGCATAAGTGTACGTCGTATTTATCTGTGATGTTTAGGTGACTTAAATGATGGGACTTCATTAATGTGATTAATGAAAGAAAAGAAATCTAAAAGATGTTGTAGAATCAAATTTTAAAGAAAAAGGGGTAGCTACAGTTTTGCTTTGCATAGTGGTATATATGATATACCCTGCACCTTATTCGATGAGGAAAGGGCCAAGATCCCTTCACCGGGAGTGACACCTTTAGCAATAACTGGCAGATGCTACACACTCGGTTTGCTTTTGATTGCTTTTGGAGTTTTGCTTTGCACAGCGATATATATGATATATCCCGCACCTCATTCGACGAGGAAAGGGCCGACGATCCCTTCACCGGGAGTGACCCCTTTAGCAAAACTAGAAAAGCCTCAAAATCACTCCATTTCAAAAACTTCACTTGATTCTACAACGATATCAAGTTCATTACGCAATAGGTTTTAAGAAAAACCTGTCGTAGCCCTCCGTCATTTCAGATAAGAACTGTTTAGTATTCGTGCTGTGTTTGTTGGCCTTTGTCAAGGCGTAGTGTGCGGTAGCTGAATAGTGCTTATCTGCTTGTGCATGTGATGCAAATTGTTTCAGGGTAGTCGTACGACCTTGTTGGCCTTTGTCAAGGGTCGTGTGGGTGGGTTTGATTCAATCAAGAAATGACGGGTTGAACTTGACTAGCATCCTGTGATTTGTTGGCCTTTGTCAAGGTCATAGGACGCTAGGGGCAAAATATTATCGGGAATTTCAAATGTTGAAATTTGCAATGAGATTGCATACCTTCTATGAGATAGTTGGATCCCGATACCCACTGCGAGTAAGAGTTACTCCTGGGAGAGTTTTACACATTACAATTAGCCGATCAAGTAGGTGTCTAGAAAGGTGTCAACGGGGTTACGCCTCTGGGAAAACGAGGTTTACTTTAATTAGGTCCGTGCGAAAGCACGGGGAACCTCCCTCAAAGTACCGACACTGGCCTGGCTGAAAGATCGACGAAGTTGTAAGGTGTGATTAATCCCGGCTAGTCTTTCCTTTTAGGGTTTGAAGGAAGATTTGATAAAAACCAGTGGGAGCCATCCTGATTAGATAAGATAATAACCAATCTGATCTTGCAAGAGCATACGCTAAAGTGTTTTCTTCTCTCTCTCTCTCGGTAGCGACCATGTCATGCCTTAATCAAGATAATAATATGGATGTATTGACCGAACCCGCATGTTATACTGTGTAGGGGAACGTTGGACCCGTTCTTTCTTATAAGAGTTATAAGACTGAACAGGGAATAGGGGAATACCAGGATTCCCATGCCACCCGATTGAAGAAAGTACATGTTGATGCATTTTCTTCGGGTGTGTTCGTTACAGAGAACTGTTTCTCCATTTGCCCTACGTCCTGGGTATTAGATACCGGGTCAGGATCCCATATATGTAATCAGTTACATAGGCTTAGGAAAGGTAGAGAACTTGGAGAAGGTGATAAAGACATTAGAGTTGGAAATGGTGCAATTGTTGCAGCTAAGACTGTCGGGGAATATCACCTTGTATTACCAACTGGTAATACATTGGTTCTGAACGAATGCTATTACATGCCGAACCTGATATGCAACATTATATCGGTTTCTTTGTTGAGTAAAGAGAGATATAATTTTGTATTACAGGACAATGTTATGAACATTTTCCGTAACCAAAAGTTGGTTGGATCAGGCACGTTGTGCAATGGCATTTATGTTCTAAATCAATCAACAGTTCTGAGCATAACAAACACACACAAGAGGAAGAGTTCTGAACTGAACGAATCATTCTTATGGCATTGTAGACTGGGTCACATCAATGCGACACGACTAGCTAAGTTGCATAAGGATGGATATTTAAATCCGTTTGAATTTTCATCTTATGACACTTGCCAGTCATGTCTCAAAGGCAAGATGACCAAAACTCCGTTTACAGGACACGGAGAAAGAGTTGCCGAACTCTTGGGACTGATACATAGTGATGTATGCGGTCCTATGTCTACACATGCCAGGGATGGTTCTTCGTACTTCATTACATTCACTGACGATCTCTCTAGATTCGGATATGTGTTCCTGATGAAACACAAATCAGAAGCTTTTGAGAAATTTATGGAATATAAACAAGAAGTTGAAAACCAAACCGGAAAAAGTATTAAAATCCTTCGATCTGATCGAGGAGGTGAATACTTGAGCAATGAATTCCTGGACTTCCTAAAAGAGAATGGGATTCTCTCTCAGCTGACTCCTCCATATACACCATAGCACAACGGTGTATCAGAACGGAGGAACCGCACCCTATTAGATATGGTGCGCTCTATGATGAGCTCAGCTGAGTTACCTATTTCCTTCTGGGGATATGCGCTGGAAACAGCAGCATACCTATTGAATCAAGTTCCAACTAAATCTGTACCTACCACACCATATGAGATATGGAGTGGGAAGAGACCATGTCTTAAACGAGTTAAGATATGGGGTTGCCCGGCCTATGTCAAGAGGCAAAATCCGGACAAACTCGAGGCACGGTCAGTTCTATGCAAGTTTGTGGGATATCCCAAACATTCACATGGATATCTTTTCTACCATGCAGAGGAACAAAAAGTGTTTGTTTCTCGACATGCCACCTTTTTGGAAAAGGAATTTCTTGCAAAAGAAATTAGTGGGGATAAGGTAGAACTGGAAGAAATTCCGGCTACACAAACTCAAACTGAAGATTTAGTGGAACCTGAGGATTCAGTAGCTCCCAACGAACCTCAGCCTCTCCGCCGATCTAGTAGGGTTCCTCGCCAACCTGAGAGATACTACGGTTTTCTCATGGATGGTGGGAGCGAGGATTGCATCATGGAGGATGATGACCCAACTAGCTTCGAGCAGGCCATCACGAGTAGGGACTCAGTGAAATGGCTGGATGCAATGCGGTCCGAAATGGAATCCATGTACACCAACAAAGTATGGACTTTGGATGTTGCTCCTGAAGGGGTAAAACCCATTGGGAGCAAGTGGATCTTCAAGAAAAAACTTGGTGTAGATGGGAAAGTGGAGACTTTCAAAGCTAGACTTGTTGCAAAGGGTTTTCGTCAAAGACCAGGTGTGGACTATGACGAAACCTTTTCTCCAGTGGCTATGCTTAAATCCATCCGGATCATGCTTGCCATCGCTGCATATCATGACTACGAAATCTGGCAAATGGATGTTAAGAACGCCTTTCTAAACGGTGATTTAGAAGAGTGCGTGTACATGACTTAGCCAGAGGGCTTCGTAGACAGTGGGAGCAGCGGGAAGGTGTGCAAGCTGCTTAAATCCATTTATGGATTAAAGCAAGCATCGCGGAGCTGGAACATCTGCTTTGACGTCGTTATCAAAGAGTTTGATTTCGTTAAAAACCCAGATGAACCTTGTATCTACAAGAAGGTAGCAGAGAGTAAGGTTATCTTCCTCGTATTGTACGTGGACGACATACTCTTGATAGGAAATGATATTCCTATGCTGCAATCGGTCAAGCTCTTCTTATCACAAAGATTCTCAATGAAAGATCTTGGTGATGCCTCCTGCATATTGGGAATTAGGATCTATAGAGATAGATCCAAACGGATACTGGGATTGTCCCAATCCAGGTACATTGACACCATACTAAAGAGGTTTAGTATGGAAGAATCCAAGCGTGGGAACTTGCCCACGATCTCTGGAGTCACTCTCTCCAAAGAGATGTCTCCCAAGACTGATTTGGAGAGAGCTCGCATGCAAGGGATACCCTATGCTTCGGCTGTAGGCTCTATCATGTACGCGATGCTATGTACCAGACCCGATGTTGCATACTCACTAAGTGTAGTGAGCAGGTATCAAGCTGATCCTGGAGAGAGTCACTGGACAGCTGTGAAGAGCATTCTCAAGTACTTACGAAGGACTAAAGAGATGCTCTTGGTGTATGGTAACGGAGAACTCCAAGTGGAATCCTTTACCGATTCGAGCTTCCAGAGTGATAAGGACGACTCTAAGTCGCAATCGGGATTTGTCTTTACCCTTTACGGAGGGGCGGTTAGCTGGAAAAGTTCCAAGCAGGAAACCGTGGCAGACTCGACGATGGAGGCTGAATACATCGCTGCCAACGATGCTGCTAAAGAGGTTGTCTGGATCAAGAAGTTCATTACTGAACATGGAGTGGTTCCATCCATTGAGCATCCAATACCTTTGTATTGCGATAACAATGGAGCGGTGTCATTGGCCAAGGAACCCAGGTCCCATCAGCGATCCAGGCATATTCTGAGGCGGTTTCACCTCATCCGGGAGATAGTTGATCGCCGGGAGATCGAGGTCAGGAGGGTTGACACGAAGAACAACAAGGCGGATCCACTCACGAAGGCCATTCCCCAGATACAGTTTGAGAGACTCTTCGGGATGCTCGGTATGCGATACTACAACAGCTGGCCCTAGTGCAAGTGGGAGATTGTTAGTTGTATGTACGCCCTAGAGGCCAGTATTGTACAGATGATGTATATTATTGGATACTTGGTCATATATAGAGATGACTTTCTTGCTCGATATGATAGTATGCTATCTGGTTGCTCTTTATCTTAACATGTACACTAGTCTCTTCATACTGTCTTATAGTTACATGTTGGTAAAGCCCTTAGGATGTGTACTTGACTACCTGGACTATGATGCAGATCATACTAGTGGGGACATGGTAGTCCATAAGCACATCCTTCAAGGTCCCTAGTCGTAGGTGTATCGAGACGGGGCATCGATATACCAGTGTAGACTAGCGTATACGCTTCTCGACCCATGAGATGGGCGATGGATGATCCCATATCCATTGGTGTTTGACATCAGAGATGGTATACGGGTACTCAGTGGAGACTGGGTACACTGGACGGACTCGCCGAGAACTCCCAGATGGTATTATACCTCACGTCAGATGGCAGTTCTCAGGTGACACTTGTGCAGGTTAGTCTGTAGACCCGAAATCATCATAGAGTCTTGTGTGATTCCCGCTGTGCTTTGATCTCCACCTTACCACGTCCATGAGGGCGTGCAAAACGGTGGTTTTTGGGTACAGTCCCGAGTCACATGGAGGCAATGAGCGATAGGAGGGGTTTCGTCTCTCCCGGTATTGGGGGTTGATGTTGCGCTGTGCTCGATTGGCCGTAACAGGGAACGTCCCTGGCCAGGGCTGTTTCAGAGATTTGCTGGTAAGTGTTACCAGTAGTTTCTCGACCCGTTATGAGCCTCACATCGGCACGACTTATCGGTTATTGGGGTCTGACGTTTACCACCCCTAGGATTGATATGCGACATATCAGACGAGGAGACCGGACTGTACGGGAAGTGTTGCCGGTTGGCTCGACGGGAGTTGTAGCAGGTTCGCTTGTTCTCTTCTGATCGCTCAATACCCGGGTGGCCGTTACGTTTAGCTGACCGCTTGCGGCTTGGGGGTGCTTGATATGATCATCACCTACTGCCGGCGTATTGACGAGTCTCAGAGTCCCACAATGGAGTTTCCTAGTCCAGGCGAAACGTTGTGGTGCGCGTATGCGATATGCGCAAGGACCCGATTAAAATGGGCGTATAGGATACCGTATATTGATCGGGCGGCATGCTTTTGGTAGGGGTCGTATGTGATATGGCCGGATTGATAAATCGAGTGTTGATTTATCATTTAACCATTAGCTTCTCACTTGAATTCCTTTCTTGTGTTGGATGGATGTATGAATGCATGTATGTTTTTCTTTCATTCAAGTTTCATGCACATATGGATGTGTATACATACATACATACATGCATACATACATTTTTCATGGTTGTATATATATGAAAATGGTAGCAATATAAGACTCACACCATGGTTTTATTTATGAATTATTATTGTATTTATATTTAAACATAAAAGGAAAGAAAAGGTTCATTATTGTTTTCTTCTACACTCTTCTTTTGACCTAACCATTCTCACCCACCTTTTAACCTTTGGTTAAGTTTCCTTTTGTGTTTTAACTCTAGTACAATAATGATTCAACCATGGTTTGAGATGATAGATGGAAAATATATATTGATATATTTTTCTATTTTCATTTAGAGTTGAAGTTATCATCTTCTTCAAAAAGCCATCATCTTCATCAACCTCTCTCTTTTGCTCTCTAGTTCTTAGTAGTGAGCAATATACTCATCAAGATTGGATTTTGAAGTGAGAAAGAGAACCACAACACCATTCTACACAAGTCTAGCCCACTTGTTTAGGGTGTTAACTTGATTCCGTTCACTTGATCGAAGAAATTCGCAAGCTTGGACAAAGCGGACTCCGGGTGGATCATCGGTGACGTCGAGGAGTTCAAGCGGAGTTCTTTCAAACCCTAAGTAGCTGAGGAGTCTAGCGTAGGGAGCTACAAAGGTTGTACTCTCTAAATCCTTGCTTATCTTTCATATGTTGATATGGAAAATTTTTGAAACCCTAATCGATTCTAGGAACGATTCTTTGTTCGTTAACTTAGCACCTTAAAATTCATTATTTGGTTCATGTGATGCTTCCAAACCCTTCATGTGGTGCTAGGCTGACCCAACACATTATGGCTCTAGGGTTTTATTAAAAGAACAGTTTATGTTCCCTCAGCGCACACGTGAGGAGCACGTGCTGCGCTTGGCGCTGAGCGCCAGACTTAGAGTGCTAAGGTGCTTCCTGTAAGATAGCGCACACGTGAGGAGCACGTGGCGCGCTTGTCACTGAGCGCCGGTTAATGAGTGCAGAGCGCTCCTTGTGAGATAGCGCACACGTGAGGAGCACGTGGCGCGCTTGGCGCTGAGCGCCAGTTAATGAGTGCAGAGTGCTTCTTGTGAGATAGCGCACACGTGAGGAGCACGTGGCGCGCCTGACGCTGAGCGCCAGTTAATGAGTGCAGAGCGCTCCTTGTGAGATAGCACACACGTAAGGAGCACGTGGCACGCTTGGCGCTGAGCACCAGTTAATGAGTGTAGAGCGCTTCTTGTGAGATAGCGCACACTTGAGGAGCACGTGGTGCGCTTATTGCTGAGCGCCAACCTTGAAGCGCTGGGCACTTTTTTAAATTGGAGCGCTAGGAGCGCTGCGGCGATGTGAGCCAGTCTTGGAGCGCTAAGGCTCTTTTTAGGCAGCTTTGATCAATTCTGCGTTCTAAGAATTAAACTCTCATTTTTAAGAGACTTTGTCTTATGGATCTGAGAACTGTGTTCTTCTTTTTTCATAAGATACTATGATCTCTTTGTTTTTGTGAAAGACTTCATCTTTATTTATAGATCTATGATCTGAAGAGAATTAAGTTTTTATCCCTCCCTTTTTATGATGAGATGCTCCAATCTCTTTTTGTGAAAGACATTTGTCTTATAGATCTATGATCTAGAAAGAGAACTAAGTTCTTCTTCCTTTCGATGAGATGCTTTGATCTCTCTGTTTTATTTACCTTGAAGAAATTCTTCTTCCGAGAGCTTGCTCTTCTCTTAGAAATTTCTCAAAGTTTGTGGAGGGTTTCTCTGTGCCAAACTTGAAGTCTTGGGTCCTTTATATAGGGGAAGGCTGATTTGTTGAATCAGTTGAAGAGATCTTTTCTCTAATTGATTTGGGGATGTTTCCCACCGTTGGATCTTTGATCCTATGGTTTCTGTTTTACAGAAGGCAATCTTCTTATTTTTAACAAGATTGGGAAAATCTTTCCCCATACAGAGTTTATTCTGTATCTTGGTGATTTTTAATCACCATTGGATCTTTGATCCAACGATGCTCTAATTTTCAGAGGTGACTTGATGATTTTTAGTCATCTTTGTTGGATCTTTGATTCAAGGGTGGGGAACATTTAGTTCCAGAGCAAGCGCTCTCGTGTTTTGCACGTGAGCGCTGCATCAGAGTCTTTGACTCTTGGTGCTAGCGCACTTAGCGCTGGCGCTCTCGTGCTTTGCACGTGAGCGCTGCATCAGAGTCTTTGAATCTTAGCGCTGGCGCATTTAGCGCGAGCGCTTTTATGAAGCGCCGCTTCATTTCAAATTTCAAAATTTGAACAGAGCTTTGCTCTGATTAGGGGAAACAGTTATTAGTCCTCGGCTCTGTTAAGGAAAGGGCGTAACGCATTATCCCTCCTTGTGGAGTCACGAAGATAAAGACCACTCCGGCTTTGATTAAGGGGGTGTTTTGCTTTCGCCTCTTCATGGAAGATGCTCCATCGAAGTAGAGTTTCCATCGGGAATCATTTTCTTCCTTCTTCCTTCGATTGTGTCGAACGCATGTTCATCCAGTAACTCGCAATCTAAGGGGGAGTCGGCTGGTATCGAATGCTCCGCGAGAAAATCGGCAATGGCCTGGCCTTTCACTGCTTTAAGGGGTCGATACGTTATCGAGAACTCCATCAGGCGAAGGGCCCATTTGGCAAGCCTTCCTGTTAGTATGGCCCTTGACATCGAGTATTTGAGAAGATCCACCTTTGATATGAGATGGACCTCATGTGCCAAGGCGTAAGGTCTGAGCTTCGTTATTGCGAAGATCAGTGCCAATCAATGCTTTTCGATGGGGGTGTAGTTATTTTCTGCCTCCAGGGGAACTCGACTCAAATAGTACAAAGCTCTCTCTTTTCCTTGATTGTTCTCTTGTGCCCATAGCCCGCCTAGAGAACCCTCAAGGCCTGTTGTATATAGGATAAGGGGTTTTCCCTTAACCGGAGCGGTCAATACCGGCGGATTTTGCAGGTATTTCTTGATTTCATCTAGTGCATTTTGGCACTTTTGATCCCATACGAACGGGGTCCCCTTCTTCATTAGATGACTTTAAGGACGACATTTTCCGGAGAAATTGGTTATGAACCGCCGGATATATGTAATCTTTCCTTGAAGGGATCGCAACTGTTTGAGAGTTATTGACGTGGGCATTTCCGTAATCACCTTGATCTTTAAGGGATCGATTTCGATACCCCGGTACCGTATGATGAATCCTAGGAATTTTCCTGAGGAGACTCCAAACGCGCATTTTAGAGGATTCTGAATGGTTACACTAGCACCCCGGCCAACTTCTGTGGCCAAATGCGGAACAAAAATTTTATAACGATACGAAACTTGGCGCTAGAATAAACCTAAACCGGATCTTAACCATAAACCTAATTAGCATGTTAGGGTTCTATCTACTATGATAAAAATTATACCTAAAGAAACCAAGTCTTTCGGGTCTTCGATCCTCTCCTTAAGCTCCTCGATGGAAGTATGGATCGTGCTTGAACTTCGGCCTCCTTGTGTCAACGATGATCCACCCGAGAGTTCCAACCTTAACCTTCAAGTTGAGGTAACTAGAATACTTAACTTGCTAATCTAAGTAGACTAGAGTGAGTAGAGTGTGATTTAGAGTAGCTAAGTCTCATTAACCCTTGATTATCAACACATGATACACTTAGGGTTTTGAGAGCAAGAAAGAGAGAGCAAGCTTGAGGAAAGAGAAAGTATTTGTGATAATGATAATAAAAAATGGAATGGCTATCTTTTATATGACCATAAGCATGACATGGAAAATATCTCACCAAAATATCTAGAGTCAAAAATATCTCACAAAAATATCTAAGGTCAACAAGTCAAGCCAAGTCAAAACGTCAACACAAGTAGCCATGCCATATATAATTATCATTTACCAAAAATAACAAATTCTTTTCTCCGCCTCATTTTTGTTTTGACCAAATCAATGGTCAAAACCCTAATAAGGTGTCTCCTTCTATACCTCCTCCCATCCGTATATACATACCCGCATCCGTGTTCCGAGAAACACGAATACTATGAGACGAAGCTAATCCAATAATCAAATACTAGGATCCGGCTTAAACCAAAGCCCACTAGTATTGTCCGCTCGAACACCACACGCGCATAAGTACATGTATATGATTGAACCCTGTCGTAAAACCATACGACCTCTACTCATTTCGCCCGAAGCTGGGAAACCCTCTGTGTGGGACTCTAAAGACTTGACAGTAGTCTGGCATTGGGTTTAACCACAAGAACGTCAGCGGCACTAGCTGTGCGTAACGGCTACCCAGGTATCTACCGATAAGAAGGTCGACGAGCAAGCACATCCAAACTCCTACTGAGCCTATCTGTGACAATCTCCGTACAGTCCGGTCTGTTCGTCTAAGAGTATCGCATATCGGGCCTAGGGGGTGGTAAATGTCAGACCCCTAATAGCGGTATAAGTCGTGTCGGAGTGTAGCCCAGAACACCCTAAGAAACTACTTGAATACCTACCAATAAATCTTACTTGCCCTGGCCAGGGACTTTGTGTAATGGCTCTCCAAACACAGCGCGATATCAACCCCCAATACCGGGAGAGACGAATCCTATCTAACCGCCACTGCCTCCAAGTGCTTCGGAACTGCACCCAACTACTACCTGTTTGCAAGACTCAATAGATCCTTGGTAGGGTAGCAATCTAGGAACAGTGGGAACACACTTGAGGCGAAGTAGCAGTGTCAAGTCAACGGACTAAGCTGTACTCATGTCACCTGGGAACTGCTACCTGATGATAGGTATAATACCAACTAGCAGTACCCTACGAGTCTATCCAGTGTAACTCATAACCCAATGAGCACCTGCATACTATCTCCAGTACGACGTACTGATGGCTGTGGGACAGACCATCTCCCCTACTGGGATGAGAAACGTATACACTAGTCTACTCTGGAGTATCGATGCCCTGTCTCGATAATCCTATGACTAGGGACCTGTATAATGATGTGCTTATAGACTACCCAGCCCCCACTAGTGTGACCGCAATCACAACACTGGTAGTCAAGAAAAGATCCAAAGGGCTCTATCAATATGTATTAGCGATATGTTAAAAGAAACATATACACATATTAAGATAGATACAAACCAAGTAGCATACTACTATATCAAGCAGGACTGTCATCAATCCGTGTATATATCCAAAGCTTCCAAAATGTAATATACAAACTAGTACTATACAATAATGGCTTCTAGGGCATACATATCCAACAGATTATACTTCGGAAGACGTTGGAACACTATGTTTAGATGTTCCCAATGTTCCTCATTTGATCTGCTTTTAACCACAAGGTCGTCGATGTATCATTCGACGATTTTATGGATGAGGTCATCGAAGATCTTTGTCATGGCCCTCTGGTAGATAGCGCCAGCATTCTTCAGACCGAAGGGTATCACCTTATAGCAAAATATGCCCAGCGGAGTACGGAAGGTGATATGCTTTTGATCTTCAGGATGCATTTTTATTTGATTGTATCCTGAAGATCCATCCATGAAAGAGAAGACTTCATGGGTAGACGTGTTATAGATCATCAGCTCGGTAACATGGTAAGAGCAATAATCCGGGTGATGGACCTCTTTTATTTTTTCGGGGTGCCGAGACTCCGAAAGCGTCATCATTTGGTGTTTCATGATAACGTTGAATATTTTCCCTGTCTTGTCTTGGGGGAAGGAGTATTCCCGACCCATCTTCTTTATAAAGGACGGGTTCCAACCAAGTTTTTCTTGATAGCGCGGCGTCTTAGATTTGTCCTGTTTTTTGCGCTCTTTGTCCTGTTTTTGACTCTATTTCAGGATTTTCCTTTTTGCAAGAACATACAGCGGGCTGGGGATAAAAGGCATTGTAGTCTTCTTTCTCGGTAGATTGCTGATTGAAGCACTGCGTTCTGGCCTTTTCATAAATGGCTATTTCGCGGCTGTGATTGTCTCGACTCTTTTGAAAAGCCACTTCTATTAGCTTGTCTATTTGTTCTTCGAGCGACGGACTTAACGTTCTTAGAGCAGGATTTCGCTCTGTTTCAACATCACAGCCATTTGGAAGAGCATTTTCCTCTTCTCTGGAGCTGTTTATGACGCGGCAGCTGTGGAACTGCTCCCGTTTCCTGGACCGAACGTATCCGAGCCCGATTGTCTCCGAGCCCGATTGTCTCCATCTTCCCATTGGGCATCTTTCGCTGGGTCCTAGGGATATCCTAAATCTTTTTGTAGAATTGGGCTCGCCGAACAGTTTGTTCGAGGGGTACACCTTGGCATCTTAACAGCCTTTTCAATTCCTCCGCATAGTATTTTGGCAGACGGATTGGTTGAAACCTGTCGAGTGCAAAATCGGCACCGTGCCAGACTTCTTTCTCTACTCTGGTCTCCATAGATTGGTAGAAGATGATCGCCTTTTCACCTCTTCGCCTGAGAGGGATGTAGAAAGTCTATAGTTCTTGTACGTTGTATGTATGGAGCGCATAAAGTTTCTTGTAATACTGGGGCGGAGCCATTGTGATTTGCAGACTCTGATCTACTTTATCGAGGTTTTGCACTAATTGAGAACACTGCGTTGGCCCCGTCCTCAGAGTCGCTGCCAAAGACCAGAATAGGGGTAGATGGTCCGGGCCTGTTGTTTTCTTTCTGGGTTGCCCCGAGTAGACTATTTCTTCATCTCCCTCGGAATCGCTACCAAAGATCGGGATAGTGGCGACGGACTTCTGTTTATCCTCTGGCTTATGACACATTTCTGTATCTTCGAAGTTTGGTAGGAAGTACTTTGCGTCTTCATATTTCTGGACCTCATTTATGGAGAACGGATTCAGCTCCCCTGTGACGGTGCATTCCAAACCATCCTTGAAATACTTCATACACTGATATTGTATAGAAGGGATGACGTTGTACTCATGCAGCCAGGGCCTACCGAGCAAAGCATTATAGCAAGTTTTGGCGTCAATGACGTGAAATTTAATGTCAGTGACGAGCA
This sequence comes from Agapanthus africanus, assembly GCA_030015575.1. Taxonomy (NCBI): domain Eukaryota; kingdom Viridiplantae; phylum Streptophyta; class Magnoliopsida; order Asparagales; family Amaryllidaceae; genus Agapanthus; species Agapanthus africanus. Next base: position 422,439,207 of record CM057351.1, read on the forward strand.
ACCCGAAGCGTAATGTCAGTATTACGGACCCCAGCGTCCGTGACGACTGTGAGTCGAACCCGGAGATGGTAATTTTGTCTCGGGCTAAGTACTGAACGTTCATGCAAATCTTCTTCAGCAATTTCACGTTGAGAAGGTTGACGGAGGATCCGTTGTCGACAAGGATTTTCCCAATCTTGATGTCGTGGCAGTACCCGGTGACGTATAACGGGTGGTTATGCTCACACGTACTAAGAAAGAGGTCTTCATCGCTGAATGTAATGTCAGTTGTGTGAACCTCCGCCAGCTCATCCTTCATCTTTTCTTCCGCGAGGAAAGCTTGGAACTGATCGGGCTCTTGTAATGCCTTGATCAGAGACTCTCATGCTTTTTTGGACAAGAGGAGAGTATCCAATATGCTCAGTTGTGAGGGCATTTTCCTCTGTGTGCCAGGACGTTGTAATCCACTTTATTTTTCTTAGGCGGGTCCCTCACTGCGAGCTCTTTGATAACTCCATCGTCGAGGGCAATTTCCTCAGGGATTTTTTCTTTCCCTTTGTCTCTTTTGCTCGAACCTTTGTTTGTAGGTCCGAAGTTCTTCTCAGGCAGCGTGTGGTTATGCCGCTGAATATTCTCGCAGTTCTTCTCCTCCTCTTCTTTTTCGGAGGTGGAGTCCTTGAAGAGAGGGCTGAGGGTTATTTCATCCTCATAATCGCTCCCGAAGGTAAGCACCTGGGGCTTTTCCCCTTCCGGACTGGTATCAACCATATGACAGTTGCCAGTCATTTTTTCATGCGTATATGTCGCACTCTTTTGCTGTCGACGAGCTTCGCTCTTCATCCTCTTGAAGTGTTTTTTATGGACAATATATTCTTGCCACCATTTCTTGAAGGCACTGCATTCTTCAGTAGGGTGGGTAATCCTCCGATGATATAGGCAGTAGTTTGGATGTGAATCCTCTCCGTCAAGGCGTATGACCCCGGGAGTGTTCCCTACGAGAGGTGGCAGCTTCATTCATATTGACAGAGCTTTGGCGAACCGCTTCTCTGCCTTGATCCTGCTCTTATTTATGGCAGGTGTACTTCGGTTTTGTTGGAGTACTTTACAACTCATCCTCGTCGTGACTTTTTTATCTTGATGCTGACGCTTAGCCTTTTCGTATATAGTTGTTTCGCGTTCTCGGTCAGCTTTGCTTTTCCAAAAGGCTTCGTTTAATAGCCTATCGATCGGGTCTTCTGGCAGTTCCGGGGATTTTAGGCCGATTCTTCCTCCTGTTCCTCCGCGTTGTTTTCTGACACCGAGAGAGTTTCTTCGTCATTTAACGTCGAATGGGAGACCATGTGGCAGCTTGCTACATAGTCTTCGGTTTCTTCTGATGAATCATTTACCTTATCGTTGTCACTATCTTTGTTCTCAAGAATATGCTTGAGGAACTCTTCGAGGGTGACCGATGTCCGCGCCTTCTGGTTGTACTCCTCCAGCACGTCGATGTACTTTTGTAGGTCTGTGCGCTTGTCGTCATACTCGGCAGGGTGCACAGGCTTCTTAGTCTTCTTCTTTTTCTTCGAAGACTTCGAAAGCTCAACTTGGGGATTTTGCCCTATGTCAACAACTTTCGGTACAGGACACGGTTTCAGCATCCCTTCGATCATTTCGGGTTCAAGTAGGCTTTTCTACCTGACTGCTAAACATGCCTGTAGATCCTTCAGCATTCTTTTGGTTTTTGCTGAAAGAACGACTTCCTATGGAGTTTCTTCGACGAACGAGCATGATTCCCCCGGCAAATCCACCCTTTTGGGAGTACGCTTCTGCGGTGGGTTTACCCTCCAGTTCTCAGACAGCGTGAATTTCCCCTGTTGATACTGGTCCTCGACCCAGTTCTTGAAGACATAGCAATCCTCAATTGGGTGGCTCACTATTCTGTGATAGGAGCAGTAGTTGGGGTTGTTGACGTCGTCGGGTTTTGGTGGACGCCGTGGGTCTGGCAATGTGATGAGTTTGTTACGCATTGTCAACTCAAATAGTCTCCTCCTCTTATCGCGGAGAAACGAGTAAGCGTGTCCTAACCTTTCTTCCAGGGATAGGCGTAGGCATGCATTGTTTTGGCGAACAGTCGGTTTTGGGCCACTCGGTTGTTTTTGAGTGTTGGCAACAAAGGCCGCTTTCCCTTTACCCTTGGCGTTTCGAGGGTCCTTGTTTGAGGAGGAAGGCCCGTGGTCCATCTGGTCCATTTGGGCCAGTTTATCGATCAGAGCCTAGAAGGTAGTTGGTTTGAAGAACGTCATGAACTGGGACACGATCGTTTGAGGATCAAGAGTCCCGATGAATATGCCCACTGCGGGGGATTCTTCGATGCGTTGTTCGCACTTAGACCATTGGTTCTGCCACCAGATCGCGTATTGGACCCAGGTTTCTCCCAGCCTTACCCTGGCATTGATTAATATCATGATCGAGGTGCGCTCGCTTGTGCTGGAAAAACGTTGTGTGAACAGCAGCTCCATCTCTGTGAGTGTCCTCATGGAGTCATTTGGGAGCTCCAAGTACCATTCAAAGGCTGTCTCTGACAGGCTGCCAACGAACTGGCGATACAATAGTTTGTTGTCGCCTCCAGTGTTACCGCACAGAGCTCTGAACTGCACGACACGCTGATGAGGGCTGCTTGTCCCCTTTTACATATGGAACTTAGGGATCGTATATCCCGGTGGGTACTTGATTTTTTCATACCAGCCTGGATACGATCGCCCGGTTCTGACGATTTGGCCAGCACCTTCACTAGCTTGATGAGCTCATATTTGTTAAGCTATATAATCATCAAGAGTAGCCTTGGAAATCGTTTCCTCCTTGGCTGCCGATAAGGCCGGAAGAGGATTTGATGTTTCCCCTCTGTCATCCTTGATAATTATCGGCGGATCCTCGGCTGGGGGTTCTGGATAGATTATCATTCCAACCATATCCTAGAACAAGAGAGTCATCTTCTTTATGTTAGCAGCCTGCTCAGCAGGTTTCTTGTCCTTTCTTTCAAGCATCTTTCGAAAGAACTCTGTATCAGTCTCCTGCTCTTGGCGCAGTTCGACTGTTGTGTCCGGGCATTCTTTCTGCCCGGCAAGTGCTGCCATTTTTGTCAGCATTTCTTAGAGCTTTTGCTGTTGCTCCTGAGTTTTTGTCAGCGACCGAGTTTGCGGCTGATGACCTACGGAAGCACGGCTTTCTTATTTCCCGAAAGCCATGTAGACCGTATGCACTATCATGCCCCCAGACTTGGGGTGTTCGCGTCCATCACCTTTGGAATTTGCCGCAGGCGGTGGGATTTTTTTCGACCTCATCCTTTTATGGGAGGTCAAAGTTGAAGGAGCTGTTGTAACAGGCACCTGTGCAGAAGAAGTTCCTCGCTGTATGATGGAGGGACGGCCTTTCTCTTGCCGAGCCTTTGATTTCTTTGGCCGAGGAGAGTAATCTTTGTTGATGAAAGATTCCTGGACTTTCCGCCAAACCCTGTGAATTTGGGAGGAGAGCCTTTGATGGGGCTGCTCTGTCTTTGTCTGCACTGTGGCTTCTGCAGGCGGGGGCGATTTCTTTAGCACCGCCGTTAGAGAGTTCTTGTGTACCCTCCTGAGCAGATCAAAGCTGTTCCCGGATAGAACAGCAGCGTCAATTTCCACCATTGGAGATGGTAGGGTAAGTCCAGAGGGGGAGTTGCACCCAGCTTTCCTCACTCGGTGCCAGTGACGGTGTCGAGCGTGTCTAGCAGAAGGGACCGCCTCAGTTTTGGAAGCGACTTCTTCGTGCCCCCGGCTTTGCTGAGGGGCTGTTGTTGTTGTCAGCCTGTTGAAAACTGACGTCCTTGGCAAGGTTTGAGGATGGCCAGCAAATCTTTAAAAGACCGACTTTCGGATAGGGGAAGCACCTTTAACGACTTCGCCCGTGGCAGGAGTTGGGAGGGCTATCAGTTTTAGGTTAGCCGTTTCAGATGTCACGAGCCTCTTTGCGGGCCTGTTTTGGTTCTTGCTCAGTTTGTTGAAGACTGAGACGTCTGAGCTTTGGCTCAGCCTTTCAAAAACTGAGATATCGGATTTGGACAACCCATTGAGAGGGGCCATTGCGGTTGCCAGTCGATCGAAGACCGACCTTTTAGGAGCTTCTTCCTTCGGCGCTGAGGCACCGACACCCACTAGTGGGAACATGGTCCCGAAGAACAATCCCGTAGTGGCTTACGTAACTTGCCCCACCGGCATTGAAAAGATAGAGGTTGCGTTGGGCTCGTAAGTCACTCCTCCAGTTAGGACGGAGCGCGAGTTGCTGTTGCAAGTTGTGCAGTTGGAAGTCATCAAATTTTCTTCTTCTGCACAAGAATAAGACACCAAATCTTAGTATCTCGAATCCAAGGGCAACCATAGCGAACCGTGATTTTGTTCGCGAAACACGATACAGGAAGTGTGGAGTGGAAAGAGGAAAAGGTCCCACCGGGCGTGCCAGAATCTGTTTACCGTCGAAAACAGAGACGAACTGGGATGGATCGTCTTGCCTGAATTTGGAGGCAGATGCTATTTGGATTAATCCGTCCACCTCTCCGAAAATACCAAGTTGATTTATGGAACTGTATATCGGAGGTTTGGACGAATGCAGCCGTTGTAGCGTGACTTTATTATATTCCCCTGTTTCCCCCAATCAGAGCAAAGCTCTGTTTAAAATTCAAATTTTTGAAATGAAGCAACGCTTCAAATGCAGCGCCAAGTGCGCTGCGCCCTAGGCAGCGCATCACGTGCAAAGTACGTGTGCGCTAGCGCTAAGAGCGCTGCACTTAAGCAGCGCACCACGTGCAAAGCACGTGTTCGCTAGCGCTAAGCGCGCTGCATTCTAAGCAGCGCACCACGTGTAAGGCACGGGTGCGCTAGCACTGGAACTAAAAGCTCCCCACCGTCAGATCAAAGATCTAATAATAATAATAAATTATTAATTAATTAGAATTAAATTCTGTTAAGAAAAGATTTCTCAAAATCTTTCCAAATAACAAAATTGTGCTCTGAAAATCAGAGCACCATTAGATCAATGATCCAATGGTGATTAAAAATCACAAAAATACATAATAAATTCTGTTTGGAAAGATTTCCCAATCTTGTTAAAAACAAGAAGATTGCCTTCTGTAAAACAGAAGCCTTAGGATCAAAAATCCAATGGTGGGGAAACATCCCTAAATCAATCAGAGAAAGATCTCTTTAACTGATTCAACAAATCAGCTTGCCCTATATAAAGGCCCCAAGATTTCAAGTCTTATATAGAGAAACCTCCCCCCATAAACTTTAGAAAAAAAACTCAAAGATAAAGAGCAAACTCTTGCAAGAAGATTTTTCTTCAAGGTAAAAATGATAATGATAAACATAGAGATGAAATCATCTCATAAAAAGAAGAATTCATTTCTCTAAACAGATCATAGATCTACAAGACAAAAAGTCTTTCACAAAAGTGATCAAAAGATCTCATCATAAAATAAAAGAAGAAAATAATTCTTCTCACAGATCATGGATCTATAAAGGCAAAGCCTTTCATCAACATGAGAGATTGGAAATATCTCCTGCAAAAATAAGAACTGTTGTTCTTAGATCTTGAGATAAAGTCTCTTTTAAAAGAACATAAATTTGTTTTCCAGATCATAAAATTGATCAGATGCGCTTTGCGCTCTTAAACTGCGCTTTGCGCTCTTGAACTGCGCTTCTGAGCTCTCTGAACTGGCGCTCAGCGCCAAATGCGCCACGTGTCAATCGCGTATGCGCCAATTAACAACTTGCACTTTGCGTTTTTGAAATAGCGCACTGCGCACATGAGCTGGCGCTCAGCGCTAAGCGCACCACGTGTCACTCACGTGTGCGCCATTAAACTAAAAGCGCAATGCGCTCAAGGATTAGCGCTCCACGTTCATAAACTGGCATCATGCGCTCATCATCTGGCACCTAGCGCTGAGTGCGACACGTGTCCCTTACATGTGCGCTACTTGGCAGAAGCGCACTGCGCTTTTTGATTGGCGCAAAGCGCCTGGCGCGCCACGTGTTGCGCTGACAGAACATAAATTGTTCTTTAATAAGCCCAGAGCTCTGATAAATGCTCAGCATTCAATAAAAGACAAAGACACTTGTAGGGTTCCTAGGCACTCTAATGAGGTCTTACAAGGCATCGATCATGCCAATTTCAAAATTTACGGGTGCCGAGAAACCCTAATACGGATCGTTAACTAGATGTCTAGGCGAACAATGCAACTAGTTAACAATTTAACTTAAAGAACGGAAATACAACCTTTGTAGATCCGGTTCTCCACCTCCATAGCTCCATGATGAAGTCCCTCCGCTGTCCAAATCGGATCCCGGACTCTAGCGTCGGCTTCGTCGGAGAAAAGGGCGGGCTAGGTCGTCGATGTCGATGCCGAAGATGATCTACGTCGAGGCATCACTAGATCAAGCTCCCACTTCACCAAGTCATAAAACTTGTGAAGAAAACACCCTATACTACTTGGCAAGAGGTAGAGGATGAAGAAATAGGAAGTGGGTTCACTTTAGAATTGGATTTCTCACTTGTTTTCTCAAGTTGCCATTGTAGTAGCAAGCTTTCTTCATGTGATGAAGAAGAAGAAGAAGTAAGAATGAATATGATAAGTTAATTTAAATTGAAAAGAAAAATGAATACTTATCATAATCAAACCATGGTCAAGTGTAGAGAATGAATCATGGTTAAGTGGAATGGTTAGGGTTAAGCATGAGACAAAATGGTCACTTGGTCAAAGTCTTCATGAAGCTTCAAGAAAGAAATAAAGAAGAAACCATTTTGTTCATTATCGTTTCATTTCCCAAAAGAATAAATGAATAAGAAATCAAAACCCTAACCATTCATAAAACCATGGTTTATTCTTTACACAAGCTCAAGTAAACATGTATCATCAAACATGATACATCCAAGTGCACAAAAGTATATCACATATACAATGTGCACATCCGAGTGAGAAAATCCATTTAAAGTGAACCGATACTAGTTAATGCAAAGTAATATATCAAATATATAATTATACATTAAATCATTAAATCAACACTTGATTTAATGGTCCGGTCATATCACATATAACCGACTAGTATCAACAGTAACAACTTATCGAATCAACACTTGATCCGATAACCCGGCTATATCGCATATAACCGATCAATGTCACAAATCGCGAGAATCGAATACAGTATCACATACTGGTATCATTCTCGGTCCCGCACATATCTCATATGCGCTCCTATTTCGTTTCGGTTGAGCCAGGAAACCTCTGTGTAGGACTCTAAAGACTCGTCAATACGCCGGCAGCGGATGATGATCATATCAAACATCCACAAGCCGCAAGCGGTCTGCTAAACGTAACGGCCACCCGGGTATTGAGCGATCAGAAGATCGACGAGCAAGCCCGCTCACACTCCTGTGAATCCAACCAGTAACACTTACCGTACAGTCCGGTCTGATCGTCTGATATGTCGCATATCTCGCCTAGGGGTGGTAAACGTCAGACCCCAATATCTTGATAAGTCGTGTCGATATGAGGTCTATAACAATTTGAGAAACTACTGGTAACACTTACCAGTAAATCTCAGCAACCCTGGCCAGGGATTTCCGGTTATAGCCAATCGAACACAGCGCAACATCAACTCCCTATACCGGGAGAGACGAATCCCCTCCTATCGCTCATTGCCTCCATGTGATTCGGGACTGTACCCAAAAACCACCGTTTTGCACGCCCTCTTGGACGTGGTAAGGTGGAAATCAAAGCACAGTGGGAACTACACAAGACTCTATGACGATCTTGGGTCAACAGACTACTCTGTACCAGTGTCACCAGAGAACTGCCATCTGACGTAAGGTATAATACCATCTGGGAGTTCTCGGCGAGTCCGTCTAGTGTACCCAGTCTCCACTGAGCACCCGTATATCATCTCTGATGTCAAACACCAATGGATATGGGATCATCCATCGCCCATCTGTATGGGTCGAGAAGGTATACGCTAGTCTACTCTGGTATATCGATGCCCCGTCTCGATACACCCACGACTAGGGACTTTGAAGGATGTACTTATGGACTACCATTTCCCCACTAGTATGATCCGCATCATAGTCCAGGTAGTCAAGTACACATCCTAAGGGCTTTACCAACATGTAACAGAGAGACAATCAGTGTACATGTTAAGGTAAAGAGCAACCAGATAGCATACTATCATGTTGAGCAAGAAAGTCCTCCCTATATATGTCCCAGCATCCACTACAATGTACATCCTATGTACAGTAATGGCCTCTAGGGCATACATATAACTAACAACACTGTCAAGACATAAATCAATGATCAGCATTGTTAAAAGGGCCAAGCCAAAATAAAAGCTCAACAGCCCAAAATAAAATGTTAAACATTTATTGGACATAGCCTAATATTGGCCATAAGTCCTCAACTTATATTAATTGAGCCCATCTGCTCATAAATTTTTAACAGATCTTAGCCCCAAACTGGACTACAGATCTCTCAACCAACTCACATCGGTTCGAGGGTACATCTCTTTACTCCTCTGAAATTTGTCGTTGTAATCCTTCAACGTCTTCAGAGAGGTGACTGGTCCCGACAACCAAACATTCTACGGACTGTGGGGTCCTTTAAAACCCACGGACTATGATGTCCTTAACCTTGACTGTGAGGTCTTTAAACTCACGGAATATGATGTCCTTAAGCTTGACTGTGAGGTCTTTAAAATCACGGACTATGATGTCCTTAACCTGGACCGAGATGTCCTTAAACCAACCCTGGACCGTGATGTCCTTAAACTAATCGACCGCAATGTCCCTAAACTAAACAATAGAGCCCAATTGCTCTCTTGTTGGATCTAAATGATCCTGTTAAGTTGATCTTAGTCTAAAAATTAGACTAACGTGTCCTTAACACACGTTTAAGTTAATCTTAGTCCCAAATGAAACTAACGTATCCTTAAACCCAACCCCCAAACCCAAATCTAAGAAGATACAGATTTAGACTAATCCACGCCCTACGGGCGACAACATAAATTAGTCTCCGTATACAATCCACGGGCAACCAAAAAACAAAACAAAAACACACGGCACGAAGTGACCATCTGGAGAAGGATAAAGTGGTTACCGCGATGCGGTAGAGTAATTAACTGCAGGGGCTTGCGCCTGCAGGGAAGAGCGTCCTCCGCAATCAAAAACCCCTCATCAACAAGGGGGAATGTCTGCTACATCGGCCGCATCTGTTTAAACCTTCGATATATGGTACCATAAATCAACTAGGCATCTTCAAAGAAGTGGACGGATAGCACCAATTAGCATCTACCTCGAAATTCAGGAAAGACGTTTGTCTCTCCGATTTTCGGAAGGGAACAGATTCTGGCACGCCCGGTGGGACCTTTTCCTCTTTCCACTCCACACTTCGTGTGTCGTATTCGCGAACGAATCGCGGTTTGATATGGTTGCCTTTGGGTTCGAGGTACTAAGATTTGGTGTCTTGCTCCGTGCAGAAAATAGAAGATCAATGGCGTCTACCTGCATAAAATTCTCCAGCTACAACTGCAACTCCCGTTCCGTCCCATCCGGGGGTGTAACCTATGGCCCCCAAGTGGCCTCCATCTTCGCTATGTCGATAGAACAGGTAACGCAGGCTACCACCGGGTTGTTCTTCGGGACCATGCTCCCACCAGTAAGCGTTAACATCCCGCTTCCGCAAAAAGCGTAGAAGAAGTCGGTCTTTGATCGGCTCACTACCACCACGGCCCCTCTCAACGGGTCATCCAATGCCAAGCCGACAGCATCAGTCTTCGATAGGCTGAGCCTGAACTCCAATGGGCCCGTCAAGAAGCCCACGATACCTGAAGTGGCCATCCCAATACGGATAGCCATTCCTGCTCTCGAGGTCACTAAAGAAGCTTCTCCCATCAAAGGATCAGTCTTTACGAGGCTGGCCACTCCGGCTCCCGTTCCTGCTCAAAGCTTTGTCTTTGACAGATTGGATACTGCTTCTCAACGGACGTCGGTCTTCAAGAGGCTGGTACCAGCAGCGCCTGACCAGAACAGGGGGCATGACAAAGCCATCCCCATAGTTGAACCAACACCATCTATGCGACATGCTCGCCGTCGTCACTGGCGCCGAGTAAGGAAGGCTGAGGGCAGCTCTCCATCTGGATTTACTCCACCGGCTCCAATGGTGGAAATCAATGTTGCTGTTCCAACTGGGAACAGGTTTGAACTGCTTAGGAGAGTTCGCAAGAACTCTCCGACTGCCGTGCTGAAGAGATCTCCTCCACCTATGGAGATTACTACAGAGAAGAAGCCGGAGCAGCCCCCTCAACGGCTGTCTTCCAAAATTTATAAAGTCTGGCGGCAGGTCCAGGAATAGGTGATTGACCAGGACTACTCTCACCGACCAAAGAAGCTCAAAGCTCATAAAGAAAAGAGCTGTCTCGTGGTACCACAAAAGACATCATCCGTCAGGGTGCCCGCCGCAACGGCTCCCTCAACGTCAACCGCTCAAAAAAGAAGGAGTCCAGAGAAAGCCCCCGTAACCACGGCAAACCGCAAGGACGTTGAATCTAAACGCCCCAAGTCCGGGGGCATAGTAGTGCATACCGTTTATATGGCTTCCAGAAAAGAGGAAAGCCGTGCTTTTACGGGTCATCGACCGCTTACCCGATCGATAACGAAGGCTCAGGAACAACAGCAGCAGAAACTTCGGGAGATGCTGACTGCAATGGCCGCACTCACTGGGCCAAAAGAAAATCCAGAAACCTCGGAGCAGCGTCGGGAACAAGAGACGGATACTGAGTTCCTCCGAAGAATGCTCGAGAGGAAAGAAAAATAGGCTGCGGGGCAGGCAGCCAATATAAAATGAATGGCTCTTTTGTTCCAAGACATGGCTGGGATGATGTTACAACCGGAACCTCCAGCTGAAGACCCCCCGAAGACGACAGAGGGAAGACATCAAACCCTCCTCAGGCTCTTTCAGCAGCCAAAGAGGAGACCATTTCCAAGGCCGCTCTGGATGATTACATTGCTCAGCAAATACGAGCTCACCAGGCAAATGAAGCGGCTGGACAGATCGTTAAGACTGGACGACCTTATTCAGGATGGTATGACCAAATAAGGTACCCGCCGGGATATACGATCCCTAAATTTCATGTATATAAAGGGACGGGGAATCCACATCAGCATGTCGCTCAATTCAAAGCCTTGTGCGGCAACACCGGGGGTGATGATAAACTTCTGCTCCGCCAGTTTGTTGGTAGCTTATCGGAGACGGAATTCGAGTGGTATTCTGAACTTCCAAATGAATCTGTCAAGACATTTGCGGAGATGGAACTGTTGTTTACGCAGATATTCGCGAGTGCTAGTGAACGCACCTGTTTACCCCAATCAGAGCAAAGCTCTGTTCAAATTCCAAGGCGGGAGACGAAGCAACGCTTCTGTTTCCCCCAATCAGAGCAAAGCTCTGTTTTGAAATTGAAGTGAAAATTAAAATTAAAATAAATGAAGAAACGCTTCAGATCCCCTGCGCTGCGCGCAGAGCGCCACGTGTCAAAATCAGACACGCCAGCGCAGGGAGCGCAACGACCAAGACAGCGCGCCCAATCAGAGCAAGGCTCTACTTAAATAAAAAAAATTAAAAGATGCAACGCTTCAGAGGCGCTGCGCGACACGTGTCAGCGCAGTTGCGCTGCGCGACACGTGTCAAGCGCAGATACGTTTGCGCCAAACAGAATTAAAATTCCAGTAAGATCTTTCTGTTCTTGTTAAAACAAGAAGATTGTCTTCTGAAAAACAGAAGCCCTTGGATCAAAGATCCAACGATGGGGGAAAATCTCCAAATCACTCAGAGAAAGATTCTTTAACAAATTTAACAAATTAATGGGCTATATATGAAGGCCTCTAGACCCCAATTTCAAAAAAAACACAGAGAGAAAAACAGAGAGAGAGAGAAACAGAGACAAAAACAGAGAGAGAACTCAAAAGAATTTTGAGAAGAACTCAAGAAGAAAAAAAGGACTGTAAAACCTTTGAATAAAAAAAGAAGAATTTCTTCTGAAAAGATCATTGATCTAAGAACAAGATCAAGGATCTTCAATATAAAAATATAATAATAACAAAGGCATTGCCTTTTTTTTATGAAACATTGGTTCTGGAATCTTAAAGATTCTTTTATTGAATCCAAAATTAGATCAAGATAATCACAACAGTGCCTTGCACTTGCAAATCTGCACTGTTGTGCTCTCTGAATTGGCGCAAGCCACCAGAGAGCGCCACGTGTCAGCACCATAACAACTTGCGCTATGCGCTTTTAAGATAGAGCATTGCTCTCTGAAATTGGCGCAAGCCACCAGAGAGCGCCACGTGTCAGCACCATAACAACTTGCGCTATGCGCTTTTAATATAGAGCATTGCTCTCTAAAATTGGCGCAACTCACCAGAGCGCGCCACGTGTCAGCAGCGCAACAGCGCAGCGCACTACGCTTGCCCTCACCAGAGCGTGACACGTGTCACCTCCACATGCACTTGCGCTCAATAATTGGCGCAAAACGCCTGACAGGCCACATGGCCACTGTCAGTTTGATTAATGCACTGCATTATTTATAGAAGGGCTAAGCCCAATTAAAAAAGGCCTAACAGGCCGAATAAAATACAATGCATTACTTTAAAAAGGGCAGAGCCCAAACAAAAATAGATGTTGTGCATCATTTAAAAGGGATAGAGCCCAAATCAAAGGGCTTAGCAGGCCAAAAGAAAATGCAGTGCATTATTAAACAGGGGCAAAGCCCTAGCACAGGCCTAATAGGCCAAAGATAAAAACGTTGAATATTCTCAACTGGACTTACCCCAATCATGGCCGTAAGTCCTCAAATTAAATTGACTGAGCACGGCTGCTCCCTTAAATCAATTTACATCCGGTTCAAGGGTACATCTCCGAACTCCTCTGACACCTATCGTTGTAATCCTTCAACGACGTCAGAGAGGTGACGGGTCCAGACAACCACACAACAATACGGACTGTGGGGTCCCTAAACCCATGGACTTATGCGTCCTTAAACCAATAATACGGACTGTGAGGTCCTTAAACTCATGGACTGATGTGTCTCTAAACCCATGGACTTATGCGTCCTTAAACCGACAATACGGACTGTGGGGTCCCTAAAACCATAGACTTATGCGTCCTTAAACCAAAAATACAGACTGTGGGGTCCTTAAACTCATGGACTGATGCGTCCTTAAACTCACGGACTTATACGTCCTTAAACCAAAATACGGACTGTGGGGTCCTTAAACCCATGGACTTATGCATCCTTAAACTAATGGACTAATGCGTCCTTAAACACACCCATACGGACTGTGGGGTCCTTAAACCCATGGACTTATGCGTCCCTAAACTAATGGACTAATGCGTACATAAACACATCCATATGGACTATGGGGTCCTTAAACCCATGGACTAATGCGTCCTTAAACTAATATCCGTCCCCAAAACGGGAATGATGGACCCCTATGTCCCTAAACTGGAAATGGACCCCTATGTCCCTAAACTGGAAATGGAACACCATGTCCCTAAACTGTTAATGGACCGCAATATCCCTAAACTACCTATGGACCACTACGTCCCTAAACTGGAACAATAGAGCCCCCAAACGCTCTTTTGTTGGATCTAAACGATCCCGTTTAAGTTGATCTCAGCCTCAAATTTGGCTAACGTATCCTTAAACATTCAAGCAGACTTTAGTCCCAAATTGGACTATAAGACCCCCAATCAACTTTGGTTCAAGGGTACATCTCCGAACTCCTCTGAGACCTGTCGTTGTAATCCTTCAACGTCGTCAGAGAGGTGACGGGTCCCGACGGCCATATATTAAATGGACCACTACGTCCCTAAACTGGAACAATAGAGCCCCTAAATGCTCTTTCCATTAAGTTAATCTTAGTCTCAAATCAGACTAATGTATCCTTAACGAACGTTTGAGTTGATCTTAGCCTCAATTATGGCTAACGTATCCTCAAACCAAAACCCCAAACCCAAATCTAAGTAAATACGGATTTGGACTAATCCACGTCCTACGGGCGATGGCATCACTTAGTCTCCGTATACAATCCACGGGCAACCACAAACAAAACAAACACACACGACACGAAGTGAAATTCTAGAGAAGGAGAAAGTGGTTACCGCGATGCGGTAGCGTAATTAACTGCAGGGGCTTACGCCTGCAAGGAAGAGCGTCCCCACAATCAAAAACCCCTCAAGCGAGGGGGAATCTGACAAAGTCTGCTACATCGGCCACATCCGTCTAAACCTCCGATACAAGGTGCCATAAATCAACTTGGCATCTTCGGAGAGGTGGACGGATAAAACCAAATAGCATCTGCCCCGAATCTCAGGCAAGACGTCCAGTCTCGGCCGCCATTCGGAAGGGAACAAATTCTGGCACGCCCGGTGGGACCTTTTCCTCTTTCCACTCCACACTTCGTGTGTCGTCTTCGCGAACGAATCGCGGTTTGTTAATGGTTGCCTTTGGGTTTCAAGTTACTAAGATTTGGTATTTTGCCTAGTGCCTCCAACTGCTCGAGCTGCTCCAAATGCCAATACAACCGACGCTCCGCCTCACCTGGAGGTGTAGCCTATGGGCCTCAAGCGGCCTCCATCCTTGCCATGCCGGTGGAACAAGTGACTCAGGCCACCACCGGTCTGTTTTTCGGGACCATGCTCCCGCCTGCAAGCTTCACCATTCCAGTGCCCGCACCAGAAGCACAAAAGAAGTCAGTTTTCGATCGGCTTACTGCTACAACGGCCCCTTTCAACGGGTCGTCCAATATCAAACCGGCAGCCTCTGTCTTTGCCAGGCTGAACCAGAACCCTGATGGGCCCGCCAAGAAGCCCATGAACCCTGAAGTGGCCGTCCCGAGGAAGATAGCCACCTCTGTTCCTGAAGTCGTCAAGGCGGCTTCTCCTGTTAAAGAGTCGGTCTTTTCAAGGCTGACTATTCAGGCTCCTGCTCCTACTCGAGGGTCTGTCTTTGACAGACTGAACATCTCCACTCAAAAGACAACATCAGTTTTTAAGAGGCTGGCACCGGCAGCGCCTCATCCGGACAAGGGGAAAGACGAAATTATCCCTATCGCCGAGCCAGTCCCAACAGCTCGACACGCTCGACGTCGCCACTGGCGCCGAGTAAGGAAGGCCGGGGGCAACACCCCCTCAGGGCTAACTCCACCGGCTCTGATAGTGGAAGTTAATGCTGTTGTTCCAACTGGGAACAGCTTTGAACCGCTAAGGAGGGTACGCAAGAACTCTCCGACTGCTACGCTAAAAAGATCTCCTCTACCTGCGGAGAGTGTTACAGATACAAAGCTGGAGCAGCCCCCTCAACGGCTGTCCTCCAAAATTTATAAGGTCTGGCGGAGGGTTCAAGACTCAGTAATAGACCAAGATCACTCTCGCCGGCAGAAGAGAGTGAAGGTTCAAGAAGAAAAGAACCGTCCTGTCAAACAGCAAAAGACGACAACCGCCAGGGTGCCCGCTGCAACGGCCCCCTCAACTTCAACGGCCCATAAGAGAAGAAGGCCAGAGAAAATCCCCGCGCCTGCGGTAAATGCCAAAGGCGGTGAGCCCAAACGCCCTAAGTCCCGGGGCATTGTAGTCCATACCGTCTACATGGCGTTTGGTAAAGAGGACAGCCGTACATCTACAGGTCATAGACCGCTTACACGGTCGGTGACTAAAGCTCAGGAGCAACAGCAGAAGCTCCAAGAAATGATGAACGCGATGGCCGCACTCACTGGGCCAAAAGAAAGCCCCGAAGCGTCCTCGGATCAACGCCATGAGCAAGAAACTGACGCTGAATTCCTTCGCAGGATACTGGAAAAGAAGGATAAAGAGGCTGCGGAACAAGCAGCCAACATAAAGCGAATGGCCCTCATGTTCCAGGACATGGTGGGTATGATGATTCAACAAGATCCTCCTGCTGAAGATCCTCCGATCGTCCTTGAAGAAGACAGGGGAGAAACGTCAAATCCTCCAGCGACTCTGTCAACAGCCAAGGAGGAGACAATCTCCAAAGCTGATTTGGATGAATATATAGCTCGGCAGATACGGGTTCACCAGGCAACTGAGGCAGTCGGTCAGGTCGTTAAAACGGGGCGACCATATCCGAGCTGGTACGATCAGATAAAGTACCCATCGGGCTACACCATCCCAAAGTTCCACGTCTACAAGGGGACTGGCAATCCCCATCAACATGTTGCCCAGTTCAGGGCTCTTTGTGGCAATACCGGTGGTGATGATAAATTGTTGCCTCGCCAGTTCGTCGGTAGGTTATCGGAGACGGCATTCGAGTGGTACTCCGAGCTCCCAAACGACTCTATCAAGACATTTGCGGAGATGGAGCTGCTGTTTACCCAGCGTTTCGCAAGCGCCAGTGAACGCACCCCGATAACGGCATTGATTAATGCCAGGGTGAAGCCAGGCGAAACATGGGTTCAGTATGCGATACGGTGGCGGAACTTATGGTCAAAATGTGAGCAACGCATAGTAGAGGCTCCAGCAGTAGGCATGTTTGTGGGAACCCTCGATCCGCAGGCGACCATATCCCAATTCATGATGTTCTTCAAGCCGACTACCTTCCAGGCCCTGATCGACAAGCTAGCTCAAATGGACCAGATGGGCCATAGACCGCCCCCTCCAAAGTCGGACTCTCGAAATGAGAAGGGGAAGGGAAAAGTGATCGTTGTCGCCAATGCTCAACAACAGCCGAGCAACTTGAAGCCGGCTGTCCGTCAAAATAATATGCGTCTGCGCGTACTCCTTGAGGAAAGGCTAGGACGTCCTTACTCGTTTCCTCGAGATAAAACGAGAAGATTGTTCGAGCTGGCATTGCGTAACCGACTCATAAATCTGCCGTATCCAAGACGTCCGTCGCAGCCAAACGACGTCAATGATCCCAATTACTGTCCTTACAATCGAGTATTGGGTCATCCGATCGAGGATTGCTACGCCTTCAAAAATTGGATTGAAGACCAGTACCAACAGGGCAAGTTCGCGTTGTCTGACAGATGGAAGGTGAATCCGCAGCAGCCTCACACCCCTAAAAGGGTGAATACGCTGGGGGCAACGTGCTCTCTCATTGAAGAAGCTCCATGGGAGGTTGTGCTATCAGCCAAAACAAAGAGGATGCTGAACGATCTTCAAACATGCCCAGCAATCAGGTGGAAGAACCCGTTAGAACCTCAGATCATTGAAGGGATGTTGAAGCCGCGCCCAACTCCAAAGATCGATGGTGGTGGCCCAAGCACTCACAACCAGCCGTCAAAATCTTCAAAGAAGAAGAAGAAGAAATCCAAGAAGCCCGTGAAGCCTGGTGACAAGCGCACGGACTTACAGAAACAAATTGACGCACTGGGGGAATACAATCAAAAGGCACGGACTCCCGTCACACTCCAGGAATTCCTCAATCACGTCTTTCAAGAGGAAGATGAGGGAGAGAGCTCGTCAGATGAATCCGAGGAATACGTGGCGAGTTGTCATGTGATCTCTCACTCATTTACGAACGATGAGAGAACTCCTTGCACTGAAAAGCTGGGGGCAGGTCCTGAACCGAAACTTCTGGGGCCATCAGATGAAACCATTGATGCATTACTCAATGAAGCTCTGTTGAAAAGTAAGGCCGATCGGGAACGCGAGACGCTTCTATTTGAAAAGGCCAAGCGTCGGCGATTAGACGAAAAGGTCGAGACACTCCCGTCAAATCAAAGTACATCCATTGCGAACAAAATCAAATTCAAAACTCGGAAGAGGTTTGCTAAAGCCATGTCGATGGGGATGAAACTGCCACCCTCTGAAGGAAACATTGCTGGCAAAGCGGAAATGCACCCTTCCTATTGCTTATATCATCAGAAGGTTTCGCACCCCACCGAAGAGTGCAGAGCTTTCAATAAATGGTGGCAGGGATATGTCGCTCACCGACAACATTTTAAGCAGGAGAAGCGCAAAACTCGTCGGGAGTGGAAAAGTACGGCCGAGGAGCTTAGAAGAACTACCGGTGATTGTCGCATGGTTAACGCCGGGGAAGCGCAAGTTCTCACATTCAGGAGAGACTCTGACGAGGAAATGGAGCTTAGCCCTCTCTTTAAAGAGTCCACCTCAGGAAAAGAGGAAGAGCCGAAGGCCTGCAAAAATATCCGGCTGCGTAATCGTACGCTACCCGAAAAGAATCTTGGACCCCCAAATAAAAGAGATAAAGGGAAAGAAAAGGTCTCTGAGGATATCGCCTTAGATGACCAAGTTATGGAAGAGCTGGCCACCAAGGACCCGCCGAAGAAAAATAAGGTGGATTACAACGTTCTAGCGCATCTGAGGAAGATACCCTCGCAGCTCAGCATTCTTGACGCCCTTTTACTATCAAAAGAGGCAAGGGATTCTTTAATCAAGGCACTACAGGAGCCGGAGCAATTCCAAGTTTTTCTCGCCGAAGAAAAGATGAAGGATGAATTGGAAGAAGTGCACACGGCCGATGTCACTTTCGGTGATGAAGACCTTCTCTTAGGGACGTGCGAACACAATCGCCCCTCTCTGTCTCAGGGTATTGCCATGATATAAAGATAGGCAAAATCTTGGTTGACAATGGGTCTTCCGTTAATCTCCTCAACGTGCGGATGTTGAAGGAAATCTGCATGAGCGTCCAGCATCTTGCTCGGGACAAGATCACCATCTCCGGGTTTGACTCCCAATCATCAAGAACTCTTGGGTCTGTGATACTGACGCTACGCTTTGGGCTACTCGTCACGGACATTAAGTTCCACGTCATAGACGCCAAGACATGCTACAATGCTCTGCTCGGCCGACCATGGTCACACGAGTACAACATCATCCTTTCTACACAGCAACAGTGTATGAAATATTTTAAGGATGGTCTCGAGTATACCGTGACGGGAGAACTGAACCCGTTCTCCGTGAACGAGGTCCGCAAATATGAAGATGCCAAATACTTCTTACCGGATTTCAAGGACACGGAGAGGTGTCACAATCCGGAGAACAAAGCTATCGCCACCATCCCGGTCTTCGGGAGCGATACCGAGGAGGACGAAGAGATAGTCTATTCCGGGCCGCCCCAATACAACAAACCGGGGCCATCCGCTCCTACGTTGATCTTTGGCAGTGACTCGGAAGATGAAGTTCATGCTATATTTTCCGCTCGACCTTCAATACAAGCATCCGCTGACGAAGAGCAAAGTCTACAAGTCGCCATGGTTCCACTTAAACATCATAAAGAACTGAATGCGCTCAATACCTACAGTGTAGAGGAGCTGCGGACGTTTTATGTCCCTCCCTGGCAAGAAGGCGAAAAGGCAATTCTATTCTACCGCTCTGAAGAAACCAAAGTGGAGAAAGAAATCTGGCACGGCGCGGATCCTACGCTTGACAGGCTTCAGCCCATCCGTCTGCCCAGATATTATACAGAAGGCTTAAAGAGGCTGCTGAAGCGCCAGGGGATATCCTTCAAACAGACCGCTCGAAAAGCCAAATTCTATGACAGGGTCTGGAACGTCCCCGGAACTCAGCACAAGTTTCCTAGTGGGAGGATGGAAACAATCGGACTTGGATACATTCGGTCCAAGAAACGAGAGCTACTCCGCGACTGTTACGTCGTGCATGACTTCAATGAAGAAGCGGATGCTCAATGGGAGGACGCTAATCCTGAACCAGTAAAAGTTCCTGATGCTAAAGTTCCCAGTCCGTCGTTCGAAGAACAAATGAACATGCTTATAAGAGAAGCTGGTCAAAAAGTCCGAGACGACCACAACCGCGAAATGGCCATCTATGAGAAAGCCAAGACGCAACGCCTACTCCAACAGGCCGTGAAAGATGAAAGTGCCACTCCCTGTCAACCTGTTATAAAAAAGGCTCGACGCAGAGGCAGAAACAGGTCGAAAAGCGAAAAAGGCGCTCGACAGCAACAAAGCAGGACTAAGAAAGTGGGAATCGAGCAGTTCAGATCTGTCCCTTGTAAAGAAGATGAGTCGAGCATACTCTTTTCCGCGGGACAAGACGAAGAAGATACTTGGCCGAGCTATAAAATACCAGATGCTTACACTGCCGGAGTCTAAACACCCCGAACAAGCAGGCGAGGTCTCACACCTAAACTGTTGCTCTTATCACCGAGTAATAGGGCACCCTCTCGAAGACTGCTTCACCTTCAAGAACTGGGTTGAAGATCAGTATCAGCTCGGCAAGTTCGCTCTATCTGACAGTTGGAGGGTAACGCCGCCACAGAAGCACGAACCCAAAGCCACGAAAGCAGAACCAGACCCACATCGGTCTTCGAAGCGAGCGCGTACTTGTCACATGATAACAATATCAAAAGAAGAGCCCGAGAATATGGATGACCTTCCCTGGTGCTTCAAAAACAGCAACGATGAGGTGATCTCAGAATTTCCACCAGCACCGAAAGAGCTGGAGGATGGAATACATACTACCGCAGATAACCTCAGGAAAATTGAGTTGGGGACAGCGAATGACCCGCGACCGACATTCGTCAGCGAGCTGCTATCTGAAGAAAGGGTGGCTGCGTTAAAAGACGTGCTTATGCAGCATAGAGATTGCTTCGCATGGAACTATTCCGAAATGCCGGGACTAGATCCAGAAATTGCTATGCACAAATTGGAGATATCTCCGAACGTCAAGCCGGTCAAACAGGCGCCAAGAAGAATGCGGCTCGAACTTGAGATGAGTATCAATGCTGAGGTCAAGAAGCTGATCGACTCTGGCTTCATCCAGGAGGTTCGGTATCCTGAGTAGATCGCCAACATCGTCCCGGTGATGAAGAAAAATGGGACGGTGCGCATATGCGTGGACATCCGGGATCTCAATAATGCTTGCCCGAAGGACGATTTCCCATTGCCAGTCACCGAACTGATGATAGACAATACGTCCACTCACAAGGTTTTCTCCTTCATGGACGGCTCATCAGGGTATAATCAGATAAAGATGCATCCCGAAGACCAGAAACACACCGCCTTCAGGACTCCCCTAGGTATATTCTACTACAAGGTGATGCCCTTCGGTCTAAAGAACGCTGGTGCCACCTATCAGAGGGCCATGACGAAGATCTTCGATGACCTCATACATGAAATCATTGAGTGCTATATCGACGACCTCGTGGTGAAAAGCAGATCATACGAGGAACATCTCGAGCATCTGAAGACCGTATTTCAACGCCTTTGACAATACAACTTGAAGATGAACCCTCTCAAGTGCGCATTCGGAGTTTCCTCAGGCAAATTCCTGGGATTCATCGTCCGACACCGAGGTATCGAAATAGATCCATCAAAGATCAAGGCGATCATGGAAATGCCTCCGCCAAGGACTCTCAAACAGCTGCGGTCTCTCCAGGGAAAGCTCGCGTATATACGGCGATTTATAGCCAACCTTTCAGGAAAGTGCCGTCCTTACAGCCACCTGATGAAGAAGGGAACCCCGTTCGTCTGGGATCATAAATGCCAAGGCGCACTGGACGAGATCAAGCAATACCTACAGAACCCGCCGGTGTTAGCTGCTCCAGTCAAGGGAAAGCCTCTTATTCTTTATACCACAGCCCTCGAAGGTTCCTTAAGCGCATTATGGGTACAAGAGAACGACCAAGGGAAAGAAAGAGCCCTCTACTATTTGAGTCGGGTTCTACTGGGGGCAGAAAGCAATTATTCCCCCATTGAAAAACACTGCCTGGCGTTGATCTTTGCGATAACGAAGCTCAGGCACTATGCGTTGGCGCATGAAGTCCGTCTCATTTCGAAGGTGGACCCCTTAAGTATTTGATGTCAAAGGCCATATTGACGGGGCGACTCTCTAAATGGGCCCTACTCTTGATGGAGTTCTCGATAACCTATCAGCCTCTCAAGGCAGTGAAAGGCCAGGCCATTGTCGACTTCCTCGTTGAACATCCGATACCTGCCGATTCTCCTCTGAATTGCGATCTGCCAGACGAACATGCGTTTGACGCGATCGACGGTGATGATACACGATGGGAGCTTTATTTCGATGGAGCATCCTCCATGAAGAAGCGCAAATAAAGCACCCCTATAATCAAATCGGGGGTAGGCCTCATCTTCGTAACTCCACAAGGAGGGATAATGCGTTTTTCTTTCTCCTTAACAGAACCGAGGACAAACAATGAAGCCGAATACGAAGCTTTGATAGCAGGCCTTGAGATCGCCATCGACATGGGAATTGAAAACCTCCTCATATATGGAGACTCCCAACTGGTCGTCAGTCAAGTAAATGGCAACTACCAAACGTGCAAACCAGAGCTGTTGAAGTACGGCGAAAAGGTGCAACAACTGTTGACCCAAATTCCCTCCTACACTTTGGAAAACATACCGCAAGCGGAAAACAGCAAAGCGGACGCATTAGCCAAGCTCGCTAAAGAACTGGCAGATGAGAACCTCGATGACATAAGAATCGTGGTACAAAGCCGTCGGGTGCTTACCCCAGCAGAAATATCTCCAGAATCATCCGAAGAAAAGGGAGCGACTGAGCAGACGACCCTACCAATAAAAGACCGGGAAAAGGCTGAGGATTGGAGAGAAGTCTTTATAGACTACTTCAAATACCGTCGAACGCCCGAAAATGCGTCCTCAAGACATCAGCTTATGAAACGAGCTCTGTCGTTCGCCTTCGTCAATGATACTCTGTACAAGAGGTCATTTGATTCTCTGTGGTTTGTTGGTCAGGTAGCCACCCCATCCAATGGGGTCACCGTGGCACCAACGGGTCCCTCAGCAGCTACTTTTTATGCATGCCCCCTCGCGAGGACTACAACCCGCCGGAACACCTTCCGGTCTCGGGACACCCTGGGGGTAAGAGCCTATGCTTCGCCACACTGTCACACAGTGAGAACCCCCCATAGGTCGACATCCAATGCCTAGTAGCTCTGATACCACTGTAGGGTTCCTAGGCACACACTAGAGGTCTCACAAGGCATCAACCATGCCAATTTCAAAAAATGTACAGAGAGCATTTTGAGAGTTAGGGTTTCGGTTCGTTCGGATTTCAAACGTCGTCTACGCATCGCCTAAGGCTCTAGCTAGGCTCTGATACCACTGTAGGTCAGGTAGCCACCCCATCCAATGGGGTCACCGTGGCACCAACAGGTCCCTCAGCAGCTACTTTTTATGCATGCCCCCTCGCGAAGACTACAACCCGCCGGAACACCTTCCGGTCTCGGGACACCCTGGGGGTAAGAGCCTATGCTTCGCCACACTGTCACACAGTGAGAACCCCCCATAGGTCGACATCCAATGCCTAGTAGCTCTGATACCACTGTAAGGTTCCTAGGCACACACTAGAGGTCTCACAAGGCATCAACCATGCCAATTTCAAATTTTACAAGTGCCGAGAAACCCTAATACGGATCGTTAACTAGAATTTTAGGCGAAACATGCAACTAGTTAACAAGTTAACTAAGTGAACGGAAATACAACCTTTGTAGATCCGGTCCTCCACCTCCATATCTCCGTGATGAAGTCTCCTCACTGTCCAAATCGAATCCCGGGCTCTGGCGTCGGCTTCATCGGAAAAATGGGCGGGCTAGGTCGTCGACTTCGATGCTGAAGATGATCTACGTCGAGGCATCACAAGATCAAGCTCCCACTTCACCAAGTCATGAAACTTGTGAAGAAAACACCCTATACTACTTGGCAAGAGGTAGAGGATAAAGAAATAGGAGGTGGGTTCACTTTAGAATTGGATTTCTCACTCTTTACATCAAGTTACCATTGATGAAGCAAGGTTTTCTTCAAGTGAAGAAGAAGAAGAAGATAAAGATAATGATATCATAAGTGAAAAGAAAATAATACTTATCATATAATTAACCATGGTCAAGTGTAGAGAATTGACTAAGGTTAGATGAATGGTTAGGGTTAAGGATGAAGACAAAATGGTCACTTTGGTCAAAGCTTCATGAAGCTTCAACAAGCTTCAAGAAAGAAAGCAAACATTTTCTTTTCTTATCCCATTTCTTTTTAATCCAATTAAAAAGATAAATGAATGAATAACTAAATAAAAACCCTAACCATTTACTTAACCAAGGTTTAATTCTTTACACAAACCCTAGCATTCATGTATCATCAAACATGATACAAACTTGTGCACAAAAGTATATCACATATACAACTTGTGCACTTCAAGTGAGAAAATCCATTTAAAGTGAACAAATACTAGTTAATGTAAAGTAATATATCAAATATATAATTATACATTAAATCATTAAATCAACACTTGATTTAACGATCCGGTCATATCGCATATGACCGACTAATATCCAATGTATCGGCTTATCGAATCAATCCTCGATTCGATAACTAGGTTATATCGCATACAACCATTCGATACATTCATCGCGAGAATAGAATTCGGTATCACATACACGCATTATTCTCGGTCCCGCACATATCTCATACGCGCTCCTATTTCGTTTTGCTTGAGCCAGGAAACCTCTGTGTAGGACTCTAAAGACTCGTCAATACGCCGGCAGCAGATGATGATCATATCAAACACCCACAAGCCGCAAGCGGTCTGGTAAACGTAACGGCCACCCGGGTATTGAGCGATCAGAAGATCGACGAGCAAGCCCGCTCATACTCCTGTGAATCCAACCAGTAACACTTACCGTACAGTCCGGTCTCGTCGTCTGATATGTCGCATATCTCGCCTAGGGGTGGTAAACGTCAGACCCCAATAGCTCGATAAGTCATGTCGATATGAGGTCTATAACAGTTCGAGAAACTACTGATAACACTTACCAGTAAATCTCAGCAACCCTGGCCAGGGATTTCCAGTTATAGCCAATCGAACACAGCGCAACATCAACTCCCTATACCGGGAGAGACGAATCCCCTCCTATCGCTCATTGCCTCCATGTGACTCGGGACTGTACCCAAAAACCACCGTTTTGCACGCCCTCTTGGACGTGGTAAGGTGAAAATCAAAGCACAGTGGGAATCATACAAGACTCTATGACGATCTCGGGTCAACAGACTACTCTGTACCAGTGTCACCAGAGAACTGCCATCTGACGTAAGGTATAATACCATCTGGGAGTTCTCGGCGAGTCCGTCCAGTGTACCCAGTCTCCACTGAGCACCCGTATATCATCTCTGATGTCAAACACCAATGGATATGGGATCATCCATCGCCCATCTGTATGGGTCGAGAAGGTATACGCTAGTCTACTCTGGTATATCGATGCCCTGTCTCGATATACCGACGACTAGGGACCTTGAAGGATGTACTTATGGACTACCATGTCCCCACTAGTATGATCCGCATCATAGTCCAGGTAGTCAAGTATATATCCTAAGGGCTTTACCAACATGTAACAGAGAGACAATCAGTCTACACGTTAAGGTAAAGAGCAACCAGATAGCATACTATCATGTCAAGCAAGAAAGTCCTCCCTATATATGTCCAAGCATCCACTACAATATACATCCTATGTATAGTAATGGCCTCTAGGGCATACATATAACTAACAATGTTTTCATTCATGTAAAAACCTTGTATGTAATATTCTTTTATTGGGGTACTTCCAGGTTGCGGAAGGTGTCACCCTTTGTATATTATTTACTTTTCCGCACTAGTATAGACCCAAGGAGGAGGGCACAAGTGACCGGGTTCTAGGGTCCAGTGGGAGACCAACTCGAGGAGTCGAGTCCGGGTCTCCTAACCCTAGAATTGGTAGGGTTGCTTGCCGCACTCGTAGGGGTCTAGGGGTGTGGGTTTGGCTATTCATCACGACCGTGGAATCCGTGTTTTATACTGGCTCATATTGAAAACACGGACGTCCTAGTATATCCAATATTTCATATGATTCTTCTGCTGCGATATCTGTGATGTGATCATGAGATGTTCTGTGATAGATACAGTATATAGTATATATGATATATTATATAGACGTTACTTATGTTTTACACCCGCGCTAGCCCTGTCCCTCTCTGCCGTTAGTTACCTAACCTAACGGTGCACGAGGGGACATCGAGGCGAATGCGGATGGCATAAGTGTATGTCGTATTTATCTGTTATGTTTAGGTACTTAAATGATGGGACTTCATTAATGTGATTAATGAAAGTAAAAGAAACCTAAAAATGTTGTAGAATCGAATTTCAAAAATAAAACAGGTAGCTACAGTTCTTGCTTTGCACAGCGGTATATATGATATATCCTGCACCTTATTCGATGAGGAAAGGACCGAGATCCCTTCACCGGGAGTGACTCCTTTAGCAATAACTGGCAGATGCTACACACTCGGTTTGTTTTTGATTGCTTCTATAGTTTCTGCTTTGCACAGTGATATATATGATATATCCCGCAACCTCATTCGACGAGGAAAGGACCGACGATCCCTTCACCGGGAGTGACTCCTTTAGCAAAACTAGAAAAGCCTCAAAAGCACTCCATTTAAAATCATTTGATTCTACAACGATATCAAGTTCATTACGCAATAGGTTTTCAGAAAAACCTGTCGTAGCCCTCCGTCATTTCAGATAAGTCCTGTTTAGTATTCGTGCTGCGTTTGTTGACCTTGTCAAGGCGCAGTGTGCGGAAGCTAACCAGTATTTATCTGCTTATGCATATGATGCAGATTGGGTTAGGGTAGTCGTGCGGCCTTGTTGACCTTGTCAAAGGTCATGCGGGTGGGTTTGATTCAATCAAGAAATGACGGGTTGAACTTGACTTGCGGTCTATGGTTTGCAGCCAAGTCTGTTGGTCACTGTCACCCTGTATTACCAATACATTAATTTTGAACAAATGCTATTAGATACCGAACCTGATATACAAAATCATATCAGTCTCTTTATTAGTAAAGAAATGATAAAATTCTGTATTGATGGATAATGTTTTGAACATTTCCTATATCAAAAGTTGATCGGTTCAGGCACGTTATCTAAAAGCATTAATATTCTAAATCAAACTACAGTTCTTAGTATACGGAATACACACAAGAGGAAGAGTTCAGAAATGAACGGATCCTTCTTGAGGTATTGTAGACTAGGTCATATCAATGCGACCCGACCAGCTAAGTTGCACAAAGATGCATATTTAAATCTGTTTGAATTTACATCTTATGAAAACTTGCCGGTCATGTCACAGAGATAAGATGACCATAGCTCCGTTTACTGGAAACAGAGAAAGAGTTAATGAACTCTTGGGATGATACATGTTGATGTATGTAGGTCCCCTGTCTACAAATGCCAAGACCGGTTCTTTATACTTCATTACATTCTCTGATGATCTCTTCTGATTCAGACATATGTTCCTGTTGAAACACAAGTCCGAACCTTTTGAGATATTCACAGAATATGAGTTAGAAGTAGAGAACCAAAATACGGGTATAAGTATTATGTCCTTTGATGAGATCAAGGAGGAGAATACTTGTGCATAGAATTCCTGGACTTTTCTAAAGGAGAATGAGATTCTCTCTCAGCATTACTCATCCGAATACACCATTGCATGATGGTATATCGGGGCGGAGCAGATACACCCTATTTGATATGGTGTGCTCTATGATGAGTACTACTGAGTTTCCTATTTTCCTTTTAGGAGTTATGCACTTGAGAAGCTGCATACCTATTGAAAAGGGTTCGAATCAAATCAGTTGCCTACCACTCCATATGAGATATGGTATGGGAAGAGCCCATGTCTTAAGCTAGTTAAGATTTGGGGTTGTCCGGCCTATGTCTAAAAGCATAATCCGGACAAGCTCGAGGCAAGATCAGTTATGTAGAACTGGAATGGGTTCAGCTATACAAACTGCAGCTGATGATTTGGTGGAACCAAAAGATTCAATAGTTTCCAACGAACCTCAACCTCTCCGCCGATCTAGTAGGGTTCCTCACCCACCTGAGAGATACTTCGGTTTCTCTATGACAGTGGGAGCGAGGATGGCATCATGAGATGATGACCCAACTAGTTTCGAGCTAGCCATCAGGAGTAAGACTCTGTAAGAATGGCTGGATGCTTAGTGATCTGAGATGGAATCCTTATACACCAACAAAGTATGGACTTTGGTTGCTTTATCTGAAGGGTTAAATCCCCATCAGGAGCAAGTATATCTTGAGAAGATTACTTGGTGTACATGGAAAGGTTGAGACTTTCAAAGCTAGACTTGTTAAAGATTTGCATCAGTGACCAGGTGTGGATCATGATGAAACTTTTTCTAAAGATCTGTGCTTAAGTCCATCCAGATCCTACTTACCACGGCTACATACCATGACTACGATATCTGGTGGTTGGGTGTCATGACTGCTTTTCTAAATGATGTTTTGGAAGAAAGCGTCTATAAGTACACAGCCAGAGGGCTTCGTAGACAGTGGGAGCAGCGGAAACGTGTGCAAGATGCTTTATAGGATAAAGCAGGCATCGCGGAGTTGAAACATCTGTTTTGATGAAGTAGTCAAATAGTTTGACTTCATCAAAATGGTAGATGAACCTTGTATATACAAAAAGGTAGCAAGGAGTATGGTGGTGATCCTCGTAGAGTACGTGGATGTCATGCTCTTGATAAAAAAGGAGTTTCCTATGCTATGCTCGGTCAATCTCCGCTTATCACAAGAATTCTCCATATAGGATCAAAGTGATACCTCCTAAATCCTGGGTTTTGGATCTATGAGATAGATCTAAATGGATGTTAGGATACTCACTAGTTGTAGTGAGATGGTATCAATCGATCCTGGGGAGAATCACTGGAAGTGTTCCAGGGTGATAAAGACGACTGAATGTCAGTCACAGGCATTGTCTTTACCCTCAGTAAAGGGACGGTATGTTGGAAGAGTTCCAAGCTAGATACCGTGGCATACTAGACGATAAAGGCAGGATACATCGCTACTTAAGATGCTACCAAAGAGGCAGTCTGGATGTATATTGGTTCATGAGATGAACTTTGTTCCTCCCATTGTGTGACAATGGAGTTGTGGCTTATGCCAAGGAACGCCGGTCCCATCAGTGATCCAGACATATTCTAAGGCAGTGTCACCTGATCATGGAGATGGTTGATCTCCAGGGTGATCGAGGTTAGGAGAGCAGACTCGGAGGATAACACGGCGGATCCACTCACGAAGGCCTATTCCCAGAGAGAGACTTTTATGGGATGGTTGAGTATGAGATACTGCAACCACTGCTATCGGATGGCCCTAGTGCAAGTGGGAGATTGTTAGTTATATGTATGCCCTAGAGGCCATTACTATACATAGGATGTATATTGTAGTGGATGCTTGGACATATATAGGGAGGACTTTCTTGCTTGACATGATAGTATGCTATCTGGTTGCTCTTTACCTTAACGTGTAGACTGATTGTCTCTCTGTTACATGTTGGTAAAGCCCTTAGGATGTGTACTTGACTACCTGGACTATGATGCGGATCATACTAGTGGGGACATGGTAGTCCATAAGTACATCCTTCAAGGTCCCTAGTCGTCGGTATATCGAGACAGGGCATCGATATACCAGAGTAGACTAGCGTATACCTTCTCGACCCATACAGATGGGCGATGGATGATCCCATATCCATTGGTGTTTGACATCAGAGATGATATACGGGTGCTCAGTGGAGACTGGGTACACTGGACGGACTCGCCGAGAACTCCCAGATGGTATTATACCTTACGTCAGATGGCAGTTCTCTGGTGACACTGGTACAGAGTAGTCTGTTGACCCGAGATCGTCATAGAGTCTTGTGTGATTCCCACTGTGCTTTGATTTCCACCTTACCACGTCCAAGAGGGCATGCAAAATGGTGGTTTTTGGGTACAGTCCCGAGTCACATGGAGGCAATGAGCGATAGGAGGGGATTCGTCTCTCCCGGTATAGGGAGTTGATGTTGCGCTGTGTTCGATTGGCTATAACCGGAAATCCCTGGCCAGGGTTGCTGAGATTTACTGGTAAGTGTTATCAGTAGTTTCTCGAACTGTTATAGACCTCATATCGACACGACTTATCGAGCTATTGGGGTCTGACGTTTACCACCCCTAGGCGAGATATGCGACATATCAGACGACGAGACCGGACTGTACGGTAAGTGTTACTGGTTGGATTCACAGGAGTATGAGCGGGCTTGCTCGTCGATCTTCTGATCGCTCAATACCCGGGTGGCCGTTACGTTTAGCAGACCGCTTGCGGCTTGTGGGTGTTTGATATGATCATCATATGCTGCCGGCGTATTGACGAGTCTTTAGAGTCCTACACAGAGGTTCCCTGGCTCAAGCAAAACGAAATAGGAGCGCGTATGAGATATGTGCGGGACCGAGAATAATGCGTGTATGTGATACCGCATTCTATTCTCGCGATGAATGTATCGAATGGTTGTATGCGATATAACCTAGTTATCGAATCGAGGATTGATTCGATAAGCCGATACATTGGATATTAGTCGGTCATATGCGATATCACCGGATCGTTAAATCAAGTGTTGATTTAATGATTTAATGTATAATTATATATTTGATATATTACTTTACATTAACTAGTATTTGTTCACTTTAAATGGATTTTCTCACTTGAAGTGCACAAGTTGTATATGTGATATACTTTTGTGCACAAGTTTGTATCATGTTTGATGATACATGAATGCTAGGGTTTGTGTAAAGAATTAAACCTTGGTTAAGTAAATGGTTAGGGTTTTTATTTAGTTATTCATTCATTTATCTTTTTAATTGGATTAAAAAGAAATGGGATAAGAAAAGAAAATGGTTGCTTTCTTTCTTGAAGCTTGTTGAAGCTTCATGAAGCTTTGACCAAGGTGACCATTTTGTCTTCATCCTTAACCCTAACCATTCATCTAACCTTAGTCAATTCTCTACACTTGACCATGGTTAATTATATGATAAGTATTATTTTCTTTTCACTTATGATATCATTATCTTTATCTTCTTCTTCTTCTTCACTTGAAGAAAACCTTGCTTCATCAATGGTAACTTGATGTAAAGAGTGAGAAATCCAATTCTAAAGTGAACCCACCTCCTATTTCTTCATCCTCTACCTCTTGCCAAGTAGTATAGGGTGTTTTCTTCACAAGTTTCATGACTTGGTGAAGTGGGAGCTTGATCTTGTGATGCCTCGATGTAGATCATCTTCGGCATCGAAGTCGACGACCTAGCCCGCCCATTTTTCCGATGAAGCCGACGCTAGAGCCCGGGATTCGATTTGGACAGCGAGGAGACTTCATCACGGAGCTATGGAGGTGGAGGAACGGATCTACAAAGGTTGTATTTCCGTTCACTTAGTTAACTTGTTAACTAGTTGCATGTTTCGCCTAAAATT
This sequence comes from Agapanthus africanus, assembly GCA_030015575.1. Classification (NCBI taxonomy): domain Eukaryota; kingdom Viridiplantae; phylum Streptophyta; class Magnoliopsida; order Asparagales; family Amaryllidaceae; genus Agapanthus; species Agapanthus africanus. Next base: position 422,470,534 of record CM057351.1, read on the forward strand.
CTAGTTAACGATCCGTATTAGGGTTTCTCGGTACTTGTAAAATTTGAAATTGGCATGGTTTATGCCTTGTGAGACCTCTAGTGTGTGCCTAGGAACCCTACATGGTTGAGATGCCTAGGACCTGACGAAGCGAAAAGAGTCGTTCAGGAAGTTCATGACGAACTCTGTGGTTCTCACCAAGCAGGCCCAAAGATGAAGTTGAAGATTAAACGGATGGGTTACTACTGGCCCACGATGATTCAGGACTGCCTCGAATATGCGAAGCAATGCCACTCATGCCAAATCCATAAGGACTTCATCCACCAGCATCCAAATCCACTACATCCAATGGTGGCTAGCTGGCCGTTCGAAATGTGGGGAACTGACATAGTCGGCCCTATCGAACCAGCCTCGTCCAGGGGACATCGTTTCATCCTGGCGACGACTGATTACTTCTCCAAATGGGCAGAAGCGGTACCGTTAAGGGAAGTGAAGAAGGAGAATATCCTCCATTTCTTCAAGACGCACGTCATTTATCGGTTTAGAACTCCGCGACGGATCATCTCCGACAACGGGCCAGCCTACAGAAGCCACAAAATCAGTCGCTTCGCGCAACAGCATAATATAGACTGGAGGTATTCCTCAGTTTATAATCCGCGAGCTAACGGTCTAGCTGAGGCTTTCAACAAGACCTTGACGAAGATCATAAAGAAGACGGTGTCCCGAAATAAAAAGGACTGGCACGAGAGACTGCAAGAAGCTCTCTGGGCGTATCGAACTACGTTCAAGACAGCCACGAACACAACGCCGTACGCGTTGGTATTCGGTACAGAAACAGTACTCCCCCTCGAGATAGAGTTACCCTCTTTATGAGTGGCAATCCACTACGAGCTGACGGACGAAGAAAATGCTCACCTTCGGCTTGAGGAGCTTGATGCCCTTGATGAAACCCGGCTCATAGCGCAACAAAATCTGGAAGCTTATAAAGCAAAGATAACGCGCTCATATGAAAGATTGACCCGGCCGAGGACATTTCGCCAGGGCGAACTCGTGCTAGTGGTCAAAAGACCTATGATCCCCAGTCGCGCTAAGTGGGGAAAATTCGAGCCGAACTATGAAGGCTCGTACATCATAGACAAGGTATACCAGGGTGGAGCCTATCTACTCATGGATATGCACGGTGAAAGGCCTTTCAGGCCAATAAACGGTCGCTTTCTGAAGAAATACTACGCTTAATAAGCCACAGCCTAGGTCAATGATAGATGACGACGACTATGTCCTCTTGCTATCTTCCTAAGCCCAAACTCTATAAGTAGTAATCGGCCTTCTTCGGCAACGGACCGAAACGTCCTTAAACTAATGACGGACTGAAACGTCCTTATACTAATGACGGACCGAAACGTCCTTAAACTAATGACGGACCGAAACGTCCTTAAACTAATGACGGACTTAAAACTAATGACGGACCACTATATCCTAAAACTAGTTGTTGACCGAGATGTCGATAAACTACGGTGGATTGAAACATCACAAAGCCGATATAAAAAAATATTAAAAAAATATAATTAAAAAAAATAAAATATAAACGGTATGTCCATAAGCAAAATGGGCACGGATGAAAACCCGAAAGGGCTCCGTGAGTAAAAACGGTAGGGCTACCGGCGAGTGTTTGTGAAAACCCGGAAGGGCGCAACCTCGTTAAAAGACACTTACAGGGTCCTCTTGACCTTGTAAGGAGAAACCACCCGCGTGAGATCCTTACGACTCACAAGGGAGCAACACACTTAGGGATCCCCACGATTCCTAAGGAGAAAATACACTTGCGAGATCCTCACGACTCGTAAGGAGAACTCTCTTATGGGACCCTCACGACTCATAAGATTTGAAAGTCTTAAGTTACAAAAACCTTAACATATTCTTAAGCAACTCCCACAACCTTCGATAATGCCCTACAAGCGGCTCAATACTGTCCCTTGTATACAATCCACAGGCGTGAATAAACATTTCCCTAACCAAGTCCCATCCATGACTGGGGATATGTTCGCATGGTGAATGACCCTTGTAAGTCCTCTCGACTTACAAGGAGAAAACCCTTTTGTAAGATCTTTACGACTTACAGAGGAACATACACTTAGGAATCCTCACGATCCCTAAGGAAAAAATACACCTACAAGATCCTCACGACTTGTAGGGAGAAATACCTTTGTGAGACCCTTACGGCTCATGAAGTCAAAAGCCTTAGTCAGCAGGATCTTAACTCTGTTTGCTAAGCCACCTTTGTTCAACATCGACAGAAGCAACTGATGATTCGCTCCTGGCAATATCCCAGTTGTAGCGATGCTGATGCCTAAATCGGTATCAAATTCTAAGTCCTTTCATGGCAAATGATGATTCGCTCTTGGCAATATTCCAGTCGTAGCGATGCTGATGCTGAGATTGGCACCAGATTCCAAGTTCCACACTCGTGATAAAAAAAAAATCAGCGAGCCATACGTGCATACAAAATAGCCGAAATGATGGGGCAACTTGCAATAAAAAGCAGCAGGTAAAAATGTATGCATACAAAACAACCGAAATGATTGGGCAACTCGCAATAAAAAGCAGCGAGTAAAAATAAAATAAATAGCCGAAATGATTGGGCACCGCGGAAAATAGCCGAAATGATTGGGCAATCGCGACCTTCACAATATAAAAGCTGAAATGATAGAGCATCGCGGAAATAAAGCAATAATATAAAAAAATGATGAAACTTTTGCCCTACAGGTGAGATCACATCGATCCCTGTATACAATCTAAGGGCACAAACAAAGAGGGAACCATACCTTCCCAACAGTCTCCGCCAGGAAGCGAAGCCAAATCTCGGCGGTTCACCAACTACCTAGAGACAACCGCTATATTCATCTCGATACAGCAGACGCAGTGCCAGCAAACGAAGCAAAGATCAAATTTCTAACTTCACGGTTTTGACGGTAACTTATATAAAACCTGAAGGACCACCGGAGATCGTTTCAGCCCCAAAGAAATCAGTGTCCTTGGCAACCTCCTCGACTCAGGGAAACCAGTGTCCTTGACGAGAACATCTTGATTCGCGTCGACCCGCAGAGAAACTAGCGTCTTTGCAGGAACACCTCGACTCGTTTCAACCCCAAGGAAACCAGTGTCCTTGGCAAATACCTCAATTCAGGGAAACTAGCGTCTTTGATGAGAGCTTCCTGATTCGCGTCGGCCCGTAGAGAAACTAGCGTCTTTGCAGGAATACTCTGATTCGTTTCAACCTCGAGGAAACCAGTGTCCTCGGCAAAATACTTCGACTCAGGGAAGCCAGTGTCCTTGACGAGAACATCTTGATTCGCGTCGACCCGCAGAGAAACTAGCGTCTTTGCAGGAACACCTCGACTCGTTTCAACCCCAGGGAAACCAGTGTCCTTGGCAAATACCTCAATTCAGGGAAACTAGCGTCCTTGATGAGAGCTTCCTGATTCGTGTCGGCCCGCAGAGAAACTAGCGTCTTTGCAGGAATACTCTGATTCGTTTCAACCTCGAGGAAACCAGTGTCCTCAGCAAAATACTTCGACTCAGGAAAACCAGTATCCTTGACGAGAACATCTTAATTCGCGTCGACCCGCAGAGAAACTAGCGTCTTTGCAGGAACACCTCGACTCATTTCAACCCTAGGGAAACCAGTGTCCTTAGCAAATACCTCAATTCAGGGAAACTAGCGTCCTTGATGAGAGCTTCCTGATTCGCGTCGGCCCGCAGAGAAACCAGTGTCTTTGCAGGAATACTCCGATTCGTTTCAACCTCGAGGAAACCAGTGTCCTCGGCAAAATACTTTGACTCGGGGAAACCAGTGTCCTTGACGAGAACATCTTGATTCGCGTCGACCCGCAGAGAAACTAGCGTCTTTGCAGGAACACCTCGACTCGTTTCAACCCCAGGGAAACCAGTGTCCTTGGCAAATACCTCAATTCAGGGAAACTAGCGTCCTTGATGAGAGCTTCCTGATTCGCGTCGGCCCGCAGAGAAACCAGTGTCTTTGCCGGAATACTCCGATTCGTTTCAACCTCGAGGAAACCAGTGTCCTCAGCAAAATACTTCGACTCAGGGAAACCAGTGTCCTTGACGAGAACATCTTGATTCGCGTCGACCCACAGAGAAACTAGCGTCTTTGCAGGAACACCTCGACTCGTTTCAACCCAAGGGAAACCAGTGTCCTTGGCAAATACCTCAATTCAGGGAAACTAGCGTCCTTGATGAGAGCTTCCTGATTCGCGTCGGCCCGCAGAGAAACCAGTGTCTTTGCAGGAACACTCCGATTCGTTTCAACCTCGAGGAAACCAGCGTCCTCGGCAAAATACTTCAACTCAAGGAAATTAGTGTCCTTCGCGAGGACTTCCCGATTCGTCTCGACTTGCAAGATAAAGCCTTAGGCAGCAGGAAGTAAAAAACTTGTTTCCTAAGCACTGGGACCCTGCAAGTCGGTCTAAAACGGTCTCTTGCATACTATTCACGGGTCTCACTCTCCAAAGTCGAATCTCGACAAGGAGAGAAACAACCGCTTACGAGTCCTCTCGACTCGTAAGAGGGAAAATTCTCTTATAAGATCCTTACGACTTATAAGAGAAAACGCACTTAGGAATCCTCACGATTCCTAAGGAGAAAATCCACCTACGAGATCCTCTCGATCCGTAGTGAGAAAAGTCTCTATGAGACCCTTACGGCTCATAGAGTTGAAAAGTCTTAGACAGCAGATCTGAACCTGCGGCCTAAGCCATCGCTATCTCTTGAAGAAACCAAGATGCTTACTCTATTAATTGTCAACCATGTTTATTAAGACAGCATGCTGAGAATAAAAGAAAGAAGAAAGCGACAGAAAGAACATCCGATGTGCATTTGATCAAGCATTCGAGACACATTCATTCATGCATGTGCAAAAGACTCAGAACGAGAAATAAGACAAGCTGAAATAGAAATTTTCCATTCATATTGCAAAGGGTTCTTACAATCATAAAGAAATAAACAAAGACATTGTCCAAAAGATTACAATGGCAAGACCTCAGATCCTGGACAGGGATTGAGGAACTCGAAAGTGATCTTGTCCAAGACTTTCCAAGCTTGGCGAACAATCCTGGTGTGCTTCCTTTCGCGAGCACGGGCGTCGGGATCCCCATTGATGTCCTCCACCCTCCGGTAGGCAGCAAGAATGGCGGACTGTTGAAAGGCCTGGTGCAAGAGATCGACAAGATTGTATCGCCGTCTCTTCGAGATTAAGTTCATCAGGTATACCGAGTGCACCTTATCCTCGGCAGCATCCAACGCCCTAAGCGGCACACCGGAACAGAATAGGGGAAGCACTTCCCAGATGGCTCCAACAATAAGCTTCAGGAGGGAGGAACGTCGGGGAAGTAGTTGATCGTTATATGCGTCGAAACGGCTCATAATTTCAGCACACTCCGCGTTTATGAACTCTCGATTTTGAGAACGGTCAAGTCGGCGAATGTCCCCGTAAGAGATGATCTCGTCAAGATCGTACATGTGGGCGTCCATTGTTTCTGTGAAAGAGAATCAACAAAATTATCAGAAAGACTGATTAAGCAAAACGATATAATGCATCGAGGAATAAAATGGCATCTTTAAACTCCAAGATCCATGAAAAACTCCTAAGAGTTCTTTTGTATGATTTGGAAGGAGCAAAGCTCCATTAATGAAATGAGAAAATACAAGGAAAATCTTTTAGAGAGCGGAGCTCTATTAATGGAACCCTAATAGGGTTCTCCTTAGTTCTCTTTAGACCCCTTTAGAGCAAAGCTCTGCTAAGTGAAACCCTAAATGGGTCTTCTTTAGATCAGGGATCTATTGAGAGTGAGGCTCTTAAAACTGATTTAATTTAATCCAAATTAATTTTTACCTAAATTTCTCTAGAGTTCGAACTTTTAAAAGTTCTTAAACAAAAGAGCAGGGCTCTGAACAAAATTCCTATGAAGAGATGAAAATCATCTAAGGGACCAAAGGTCCTATTTATAGGCATTGAAGAGCCGTTTCAACTTCCAAGGGATGGCGCGACGGTTGGAATTCTGCCACCGCTGCGCTCATGTTTGGGGCCACGTATGCGCAACGGTAGGGGGGCATTTGTTTACCCCAATCAGAGCAAAGCTCTGTTCAAATTCTAAGGCGGGAGACGAAGCAACGCTTCTGTTTCCCCCAATCAGAGCAAAGCTCTGTTTTGAAATTGAAGTGAAAAATAAAATTAAAATAAATGAAGCAATGCTTCAGATCCCCTGCGCTGTGCGCAGAGCGCCACGTGTCAAAATCAGACACGCCAGCGCAGGGAGCGCAACGCCCAAGGCAGCGCGCCCAATTAGAGCAAGGCTCTACTTAAATAAAAAAAAGCAACGTTTCAGATGCGCTGCGCTCTGCGCTGCGCGACACGTGTCAGCGCAGTTGCGCTGCGCGATACGTGTCAAGCGCAGATACGTTTGCGCCAAACAGAATTAAAATTCCAGTAAGATCTTTCTGTTCCTGTTAAAACAAGAAGATTGTCTTCTGTAAAACAGAAGTCCTTGGATCAAAAATCCAACGATGGGGAAAAATCCTCAAATCGCTCAGAGAATGATCTCTTTAACAAATTTAACATATTAATAGGCACTATATAAAGGCCCCTAGACCCCAATTTCAAAAAAAAACACAGAGAGAAAAACAGAGAGAGAAAAACAGAGACAGAAACAGAGAGAGAACTCAAAAGAATTTTGAGAAGAACTCAAGAAGAAAAAAAGAAGAAGGTAAAACCTTTGAATAAAAAAAGAAGAATTTCTTCTGAAAAGATCATTGATCTAAGAACAAGATCAAGGATCTTCAATATAAAAATATAATAATAACAAAGGCATTGCCTTTTTTTTATGAACCATTGGTTCTGGAATCTTAAACATTCTTTTCTTGAATCCAAAATTGGATCAAGATAATCACAACAGTGCCTTACACTTGCAAATCTGCACTGTTGTGCTCTCTGAATTGGCGCAAGCCACCAGAGAGCGCCACGTGTCAGCACCATAACAACTTGCGCTATGCGCTTTTAAGATAGAGCATTGCTCTCTGAAATTGGCGCAAGCCACCAGAGAGCGCCACATGTCAGCACCATAACAACTTACGCTATGCTCTTTTAAGATAGAGCATTTCTCTCTGAAATTGGCGCAACACACCAGAGCGCGCCAAGTGTCAGCAGCGCAACAGCGCGGCGCACTGCGCTTGCGCTCACCAGAGCGTGACACGTGTCACCTCCACATGCGCTTGCGCTCAATAATTGGCGCAAAGCGCCTGACAGGCCACATGGCCACTGTCAGTTTGATTAATGCACTGCATTATTTACAGAAGGGCCAAGCCCAATTAAAAAAGGCCTAACAGGCCGAATAAAATGCAATGCATTACTTTAAAAAGGGCAGAGCCTAAATAAAAACAGATGCTATGCATCATTTAAAAGGAATAGAGCCCAAATCAAAAGGCTTAGCAGGCCAAAAGAAAATGCAGTGCATTATTAAATAGGGGCAAAGCCCTAGCACAGGCCTAATTGGCCAAAGATAAAAACGTTGAATATTCTCAACTGGACTTAGCCCAATCATGGCTGTAAGTCCTCAAATTAAATCGACTGAGCACGGCTGCTCTCTTAAATCAATTTACATCCGGTTCAAGGGTACATCTCCGAACTCCTCTAACACCTATCGTTGTAATCCTTCAACGACGTCAGAGAGGTGACGGGTCCCGACAACCACACAACAATACGGACTGTGGGGTCCCTAAACCCATGGACTTATGCGTCCTTAAACCAATAATACGGACTGTGAGGTCCTTAAACTCATGGACTAATGCGTCCCTAAACCCATGGACTTATGCGTCCTTAAACCGACAATACGGACTGTGGGGGTCCCTAAACCCATGGACTTATGCGTCCTTAAACCAAAAATACGGACTGTGGGGTCCTTAAACTCATGGACTGATGCGTCCTTAAACTCACGGACTTATGCGTCCTTAAACCAAAATATGGACTGTGGGGTCCTTAAACCCATGGACTTATGCGTCCTTAAACTAATGGACTAATGCGTCCTTAAACACACCCATACGGACTGTGGGGTTCTTAAACCCATGGACTTATGCGTCCCTAAACTAATGGACTAATGCATCCTTAAACACATCCAAATGGACTATGGGGTCCTTAAACCCATGGACTAATACGTCCTTAAACTAATATCCGTCCCCAAAACGGGAACGATGGACCCCTATGTCCCTAAACTGGAAATGGACCACCATGTCCCTAAACTGTTAATGGACTGCAATATCCCTAAACTACCTATGGACCACTACGTCCCTAAACTGGAACAATAGAGCCCACAAACGCTCTTTTGTTGGATCTAAATGATCCCATTTAAGTTGATCTTAGCCTCAAATATGGCTAATGTATCCTTAAACATTCAAGCAGACTTTAGTCCCAAATTGGACTATAAGACCCCCAATCAACTTTGGTTCAAGGGTACATCTCCGAACTCCTCTGACACCTGTCGTTGTAATCCTTCAACGTCGTCAGAGAGGTGACGGGTCCCGACGGCCATATATTAAATGGACCACTACGTCCCTAAACTGGAACAATAGAGCCCTTAAATGCTCTTTCCGTTAAGTTGATCTTAGTCTCAAATCAGACTAATGTATTCTTAACGAACGTTTGAGTTGATCTTAGCCTCAAATATGGCTAACGTATCCTCAAACCAAAACCCCAAACCCAAATCTAAGTAAATACAGATTTGGACTAATCCATGTCCTACGGGTGACGGTATCACTTAGTCTCCGTATACAATCCACGGGCAACCACAAACAAAACAAACACACACGACACGAAGTGAAATTCTGGAGAAGGAGAAAGTGGTTACCGCGACGCGGTAGCGTAATTAACTGCAGGGGTTTGCGCCTGCAGGGAAGAGCGTCCCCACAATCAAAAACCCCTCAAGCGAGGGGGAATCTGACGAAGTCTGCTACATTGGCCGCATCCGTCTAAACCTCCGATACACGGTGCCATAAATCAACTTGGCATCTTCGGAGTGGTGGACGGATAAAACCAAATAGCATCTGCCCCGAATCTCAGGCAAGACGTCCAGTCTCGGCCGCCATTCGGAGGGGAACAGCACCCCAATAACGGCATTGATCAATGCCAGGATGAAGCCAGGTGAAACGTAGGTGCAGTACGCAATACGATGGCGAAATTTATGGTCAAAATGTGAGCAGCGCATCGAGGAAGCGCCGGCAGTGGGCATGTTCGTGGGCACTCTTAACCCTCAATCAACTATTTCCCAATTTATGATGTTCTTCAAGCCGACCACTATCCAGGCCTTGATCGACAAACTGGCCTAAATGGACCAAATGGGTCATAGACTGTCTCCTTCAAAGCCGGAGCCGCGAAGCGAAAAGGGTAAAGGGAAAGAGACCTTCCTCGCGAATACTCAACAGCAGCCCAGTGGCCCAAAACTAACTAATCACCTAGACGAAAGGCGGCAATTCTATAATGAGAAGATGAAGCGCCCTTATTCGTTTCCTCGGGACAAAACGAAGAGATTGTTCGAGCTAGCGGTGCGCAACAAGCTCATCAATCTGCCGAATCCAAAATGACCGTTGCAACCCGGCGAGGCTAATAGTCCCAATTATTACCCCTACCATCAAACGGTAAGCCATCCAATTGAAGATTGCTTCGTCTTCAAGGGCTGGATTGAAGATCAATACCAACAGGGCAAATTTGCCATGTCCGAGAATTGGAAGGTGAACCCACCACAGCCACACGCTCCCAAGAAGACGGACACACCGGGGGCATCATGCTCCTTCATAGAAGAAGCTCCATGGGAGGTCGCTCTTTCAGCCAAGATGAAAAGAATGCTGAAGGATCTCCAAACATGCCCGGCGATCAGGTGGAAAAATCTACTGGAACCCGAGATCATCGAGGGAATGCTGAAACCGCGCCCAACTCCAAAGATTGGTGATAATAGCCAAAGCACTCACACCCAGCCATCAAAGTCTTCGAAGAAGAAGAAGAAGACCAAAAAGCCCGTGAAGCCTGGTGACAAGCGCACGGACCTGCAAAAACAGATTGAAGCGCTGGAAGAGTATAACCAGAAGGCGCGGACTCCAGTCACCCTCTAAGAATTTCTCAGCCACGTCCTTGAGGACGGAGATGATGACAATGGAGAAGACTCATCGGATGAATCTGAAGGTTATGTGGCAAGTTGCCATGTGATCTCTCAATCATCGATAGACGATGAAGAAGCTCCTTACACAGATAAACTGGGGGCAAATCCTGAGCCGAAACTTCTAGGGCCATCAGACGAAATGATTGATGCATTCCTGAACGAAGCTCTTCTTAAAAGTAAAACTGCTTGAGAGCGTGAGATGGCCATATTTGAAAAGGCCAAACGCCGGTGACTGGACGAAAGGGTTAAAACGCTCCCTCCAGATCAAAGTACATCCGCCGCAAATAAAAGTAGGTTCAAGACGAGAAAGAGGTTCGCTAAAGCCATATCGATGGGAATGAAGCTGCCACCCTCCGAAGAAAATATTCTTGGTGAAGCGGAAACACATCCTAGCTATTGCTCATATCATCGAAAGATTGCGCATCCCACCGAAGAGTGCAACGCTTTTAAAAAATGGTGGCAGGGTTATGTTGCTCATCGACAACATTTCAAGCAGATGAAACGCAAAATTAGTCGGGAGCAAAGAAATACGACCGAGGAACGTAAAAGAACTACCGGCAACTGTCACATGATCGACGCTGGGGGATCGCAAGTTCTCACCTTCGGGAGCGACTCTGATGAGGAAATGACTCTTGGCCCTCTCTTTAAAGAATCCACCTTGAGAAAAGAGGAAGAACCGAAGACCTGTGAAAATATTCATCTGCGCAATCGTACGCTGCCCGAAAAGAATCTCGGACCCGAGAATAGTGGGTCGAATAGAAAAGATAAGGGAAAATAAAAGGTCCCTGAGGATATCATCCTTGATGACCAAGACATCGAAGAACTGACAGCCAAGGACCCGCCAAAGAAAAGTAAGGTGGACTACAACGTTCTGGCATACTTGAGAAAGCTACCTTCGCAGCTAAGCATTCTCGACGCCCTTCTTCTATCCAAAGAGGCGAGAGATTCATTGATCAAGGCACTGCAAGAACCCGAGCAATTCCAAGCTTTCCTCGCCAAAGAAAAGATGAAGGACGAGCTAGAAGAAGTGCACACAGCCGATATCACCTTCGGCGATGAAGACCTCCTCCTCGGGACGTGTGAGCATAACCATCCCCTTTATGTCTCCGGATACTGTCATGATATCAAGATAGGCAAAATCCCGATTGACAATGAATCATCCGTCAATCTCCTCAACGTGAAAGTGTTGAAGGAAATCTGCATGAGCGTTCAGCACCTCGCTCGCGATAAAATCACCATCTCCGGATTTGACTCCCAGTCATCACGGACGCTTGGGTCTGTAATATTGACGCTACGCTTTGGGATGCTTATCACGGACATTAAGTTTCATGTCATTGACGCCAAGACATGCTACAATGCTTTACTCGGCAGGCCTTGGTTACACGAGTACAACATTATCCTTTCTACACAACATCAGTGTATGAAGTATTTCAAGGATGGTCTCGAGTATACCGTAACAGGAGAGCTGAACCCATTCTCTGTGAACGAAGTCCGAAAATACGAAGATGCAAAATACTTCTTACCAGATTTTGAGGACACAGAAAGATGTCACAGACCAAAGAACAAAGCCATCACTACTATTCCGGTCTTCATGAGTGATACCGAGGAGGAAGAAGAGATAGTTTATTCAGGGCCGCCCCAATACAACAAGCCGGGACCGTCCATCCCTATGTTGATCTTCAGCAGCGACTCGGAAGATGAGGTTAATGTTGTATTCTCTGCTCGGCCGTCGATACAGATCTTCGCCGACGAAGATCAAAGTTTGTGAGTTGACATGGTTCCACAAGAGTATTATAAAGAGCTCGATGCACTTGAAACTTATAGTGTGCAAGAACTGCAGACATTCTACGTCCCTCCCGGGCGAAAAGGTGAAAAGGCGATCCTATTCTACCGATCCGGGGAAACCAAAGTGAAGAAAGAAATTTGGCATGGTGCGGATTCTACACTCGACAGGCTCCAGCCCATCCGCCTGCCTAGATATTACACGGAAGGCTTAAAGAGACTCTTGAGACGCCAAGGCGTACCCCTTAAGCAAACTGCGCGACAAGCACGGTTCTATAACAGGATCAGGAACGTTCCCGGAACTCAACGAAAGTTGCCCAACGGGCGAATGGAAACGATCGGGCTTGGATATGTTCGATCCAAGAAACGGGAGCTATTCCGCGACTACTACGTCATACATGACTTTGATGAAGAAGGAGATGCTCTGTGGGAAGATGCTAACCATGAACCAGAACGAGCTCCCGCCGTGAAAATGCCAAATCCGTCGTTTGAAGAACAGATGGACAAGCTTATAAGGGAAGCGGTTCAAAAGGTACAAGACGATCATAATCGCGAAATGGCCATCTATGAGAAAGCCAGAACGCAGCGCCTCCTTCAGCAGGTCGCGAAAAATGAAAATGCTCTTCCTTGTCAACCCGTCATACAAAAGGCCTGACGTAGAGGCAAAAATAAATCAAAAAGTGGGAAAGGCGTTCGACAGCGACAAAGCGGGACCAAGAAGCCACGTGATCGGGAATCGAGCAACCAGGATTCGTCTCTTATAAAGAAGATGGGTCGAGCGTACTCCTTTACCCAAGACAAGACAAAGAAGATACTTGATCTTGTTATAAAACATCAAATGATTATCCTACCGGAGTCCAAGCACCCCGAGCAAGCAAACGAAGTCTCTCACCCGGACTATTGCTCCTATCACAGGGCAATAGGACATCCTCTCGAAGACTGCTTCACATTTAAAGACTGGGTAGAAGACCAGTATCAGCAAGGCAGGTTCGCTCTATCCAGCAGCTGGAGGGTAACTCCGCCACAGAAACATGAACCAAAAGCCGCGCCTGCAGCGAGAGTAGAACCAGATCAACATCGGTCTTGGAAGCGATCTCGTACCTGTCACGTAATAACGCTGTCGGAAGAAGAACCCGAGGATATGGATGAACTCCCCTGGTGCTTCGAAAACGATGATGACGAGGTAATCTCAGAGTTTCCTCCGGCGCCAAAAGAGCTGGAAGATGGAATACATACTACTGCAGATAACCTCAAGAAAATTGATTTAGGGACGGCAAGTGACCCACGGCCGACATTCGTCAGTGAGCTGTTGTCTGAAAAAAGGGTGGCTACGCTTAAATACGTGCTCATGCAGCATAAAGATTGCTTCGCATGGAACTATTCCGAGATGCCAGGACTAGATCCAGAGATTGCTGTACACAAATTGGCAATATCCCCGGACGTCAAACCGATCAAACAAGCACCGAGAAGAATGCGGCTCGAGCTTGAGATGAGCATCAACGCCGAGATCAAGAAGCTAATCGACTCCGGCTTCATCCAGGAAGTTCAGTATCCTGACTGGATCGCCAACATTGTCCCAGTGATGAAGAAAAACAGGACGGTGCGCGTATGTGTGGACTTTCAGGATCTCAACAAAGCTTGTCCAAAGGACGACTTTCCAGTACCGGTCGCTGAGCTGATGATAAATAACACGTCCACTCACGAAGCTTTCTCCTTCATGGACGGCTCGTCAGGATACAATCAGATAAAGATGCATCCCGAGGACCAGAAGCATACCGCTTTCCGGACCCCTTTAGGCATATTCTGCTACAAGGTGATGTCTTTCAGTCTAAAGAACGCCGGTGCCACCTATCAGAGGGCCATGACGAAGATTTTCGACGACCTCATACATGAAATCGTCGAATGCTATATCGACGACCTCGTAGTTAAAAGTAAATCATACGAGGAACATTTAGAGCATCTGAAGATCGTGTTCCAGCGCCTTCGGAAATACAACTTGAAGATGAACCCTCTCAAAAGCGCGTTCGGAGTTTCCTCGGGCAAGTTCCTAGGATTCGTCGTCCGACACCGAGGCATCGAGATAGACCCCTCGAAGATCAAGGCGATCATGGAAATGCCTCCTCCAAGGACCCTCAAGCAATTGCGGTCTCTCCAAGGAAAGCTCGCGTATATCCATCGATTCATAGCCAATCTCTCATGCAAGTGTTGTCCTTACATTCACCTAATGAAGAAGGGAACCCCGTTCATCTGGGATAGCAAATGCCAAAGCGCACTGGACGAAATCAAGCAATACCTATAGAATCCTCCGGTGCTAACTGCGCCAGTCAAGGGAAAGCCTCTCATTCTGTATACAACCGTCCTTGAAGGTTCTTTAGGCGCGCTATGGGCACAGAAGAACGATCAAGGAAAAGAGAGAGCCCTCTACTATTTAAGTCGAGTTCTCCTGGGGGAAGAAAATAATTACTCTCCCATTGAAAAACACTGCCTGGCGTTGATCTTCGCGATAACGAAGCTCAGACACTAAACGTTGGCACATGAGGTCCATCTCATATCAAAGGTGGATCCTCTCAAATATTTAATGTCAAAGGCTATATTAACGGGAAGACTCGCTAAATGGGCCCTGCTCTTGATGGAGTTCTCGATAACTTATCGACCTCTTAAGGTAGTGAAAGGCCAGGCCATCGCCGACTTCTTCGCTGAGCATCCGATACCTGCCGACTCTCCCTTGAACTGCGAATTGCCAGACGAACACGCGTTGACACGATCGACGGGGAGAGAAGAGAGAAGGATACCCAATGGGAACTATACTTCGATGGAGCATCTTCCATGAAAAAGCGCAAACAAAGCACTCCCATAATCAAATCAGGGGTAGGCCTCATCTTCGTAACTCCACAAGGAGGGATAATGCGCTTTGCTTTCTCCTTAACAGAGCCGACGACGAACAATGAAGCCGAATACGAAGCTTTGATAGCAGGTCTTGAGATCGCCGTCGACATGGGAATTGAGAACCTCCTCATATACGGAGACTCCCAACTGATCGTTAGTCAAGTAAACGGCGACTATCAAACGTGCAAGCCAGAGTTGGTGAAATACGACGAGAGAGTGCAACAATTGCTGACTCAAATCCCTGCCTATGCCCTGGAGAGCATACCGCATGCGGAAAATAGCAGGGCGGATGCATTAGCCAAGCTTTCTAAATAACTGGAGGACGAAAACCTCGATGACGTAAGAATCGTCGTGCAAAGCCGTCAGGTTCTTGCACCGGCAGAAATATCTCCGGAGTCGCCCGAAGAAAATGGAGCAACCGAGCAAATGGCTCTACAAATAAAAGACCAGGAAAAGGCTATGGATTGGAGAGAAGTCTTTATAGACTACTTCAAATCCCGTCGAACACCTGAAGATGCATCCTCGAGACATCAGCTCACGAAACGAGCACTATCCTTCGCCTTTGTCAATAATACTCTGTATAAGAGATCATTTGATTCTGTATGGCTAAGATGCCTAGGACCTGAAGAGGCAAAGTGAGTCGTCCAAGAAACTCACGACGGACTCTGCGGTTCTCACCAAGCCGGCCCGAAAATGAAGCTTAAGATCAAAATGATGGGCTACTATTGGCCCACGATGATCCAGGACTGCCTCGAATACGCGAAGCAGTGCCACTCATGCCAGATTCACGGGGACTTTATCCATCAGCATCCAAATCCACTGCATCCAATGATGGCTAGCTAGCCGTTTGAAATGTGGGGAACCGACATAATCGGCCCTATCGAACCAGCATCGTCCAAAGGAAATCGATTCATTTTGGCGACAACTGATTACTTCTCCAAATAGGCAGAAGCAGTACCGCTGAGGGAAGTGAAGACGGAGAATATCCTCCATTTCTTCAAGACGCACGTCATTTATCGGTTTGGGACTCCACGACGGATCATCCCCGATAACGGGCCAGCCTACAGAAGCCACAAGATCAGCCGCTTCGCACAACGACATAACACAGACTGGAGATACTCTACGGTCTATAATCCCCGAGCTAATGGTCTAGCAGAGGCTTTCAACAAGACCTTGATGAAGATTATGAAAAAGACGGTGTCTCGAAATAAGAGGGACTGGCATAAGATATTGCATGAATCTCTCTGGGCGTTTCGAACTACGTTCAGAACGGCCACAAACACAACACCGTATGTTTGGTATTCAGCACGGAAGCGGTACTCCCTCTCGAGATAGAGTTACCCTCTCTACGAGTGGCCATTCACTACGAGCTAACAGACGAAGAAAATGCTCACCTTCGGCTTGAGGAGCTCGATGCCCTCGATGAAACCCGGCTCATAGCGCAACAAAATCTGGAGGCTTATAAAGCAAAAGATGACGCGCTCATATGAAAAATTGACTAAGCCGAGAACGTTCCGCCAAGGCGAACTCGTGCTAGTGGTTAAAAGACCTATGATCCCCAATCGCGCCAAGCGGGGGAAATTCGAGCCGAACTATGAAGGCCTGTATATCATAGACAAAGTCTACCAGGGTAGAGCTTACCTACTCATAGACATGCATGGTGAAAGACCTTGCAGGCCAATAAACGGTCGCTTCCTAAAGAAATACTATGCCTAACGAGCCACGGCCTAGGTCAACGATAGATGACGACGCCTATGTCCGCTCGCTATCTTCCTAAGCCCAAACTCTATAAGTAGTAGCCGGTTTTCGGACCGAAACGTCCTTAAACTAAAGACCGACCGAAACTTCCTTAAAACTAACAATGGACCACTATGTCCTAAAACTGGCGTCGGACCGAAACGTCCTTAAACTAACAATGGACCACTATGTCCTAAAACTGGCGTTGGACCGAAACGTCCTTAAACTAACGATGGACCACTATGTCCTAAAACTAGTTGTTGACCGAGACGTCAATAAACTACTGTGGACTGCAGCATCCCAAGGCTGACACAAAAAAAAGAATAAAAAAAAGAAAGAAAAAGAAAATGGTATGTCCATAAGCAAAATGGGCATGGATGAAAACCCGGAAGGGCTCCGTGAGTAAAAACAGCAGGGCTACCGGCGAGTTTTTGTGAAAACCCGAAAGGGCACGAACTCGTTAAAAGACACTTGCAAGGCCCTCTCGACCTTGTGAGGAGAAACCACCTGCGTGAGATCCTTACGACTCACAAGAGAGCAACACACTTAGAGATCTCCACGATTCCTAAGGAGAAATTACACTTACGAGATCCTCACAACTCGTAAGGAGAACCCTCTTATGAGACCCTCACGGCTCATAAGATTCAAAAGTCTTAAGCTACAGGGATCTGAACCTATTCTTAAGAGGCCACCACAACCTCCAATGCTGCCCTACAAGCGGCTCAATGCCGACCCTTGTATACAATCCACGGGCGTGAATAAATATTTCCCTAACAAAGTCTCATCCGTGACTAGGGATATGTCTACACGGTAAACAACCCTTGTAAGTCCTCTCGACTTAGGAGAAAATACTCTTGTAAGATCCTTACGACTTACGAGAAACTATACACTTAGGAGTCCTCACGATTCCTAAGGAAAAAACGCACCTACGAGATCCTCACGACTCGCAGGGAGAAAAATCTTTATAAGACCCTTACGGCTCATGAAGTCAAAAGCCTTAGTCGATGGGATCTTAACCCTGTTTGCTAAGCCACCTTTGTTCGACATCGACAGAGGCAAATGATGATTCGCTCCTGGAAATATCCCAGTTGTAGCGGTGCTGATGCAGAAATCGGTGTCTAATTCCAAGCTTGCAGGAAAAAGGAAGCAAGCCACACATGCATACGAAATAGCCGAAATGATGGGGCAACTTGCAAACAAAATTAGCAAGTAAAAGTGTATGCATGGAAAACAGCCGAAATGATTGGGCAACTCGCAATAAAAAGCAGCAAGTAAAAATAAAACAAATAGCCTAAATGATTGGGCACCACGAAAAATAGCCGAAATGATTGGGCAATCATGACTTTCGCGATATAAAAGCTGAAATGATAGAGCATCGCGAAAAGAAATAAAAAAATAAAGTCTATGCCCTACAGGTGATATCACATCAATCCCTGTATACAATCCAAGGATGCAAACGAAGAAGGAATTACACCTTCCCTCCCCAGGCTCTATCAGAAGAAGAAGCCAAATCTCAACGGTTCACAGACAGCCTGGAGATCATCTCAACATGCGTCTCATTACAACAGACGCAACATCAAGCAAAGCAGAACCGCGGCAATTCCCAGTTCCATGATTCGGCGGTGCGCAGATGACCGAGAGTTAAACCCCGACTCCGTGAAATACGGATAAAGTCAACCCTTCCTGGTCCTCGCAAAACACGGCTATGACCCCATGGGAAGCATCCAGAGCGGAGCCTGGTCCTCGCAGAACATGGCTATGACCCCGTGGGAAGCATCCAGAGCAAATTCCTGGTCACGTGGAACGCGGCTTATGTCAATCCTGACCCTGTGGGAAACGTCCAGAGCAGATCCTGGTCCTCGCAGAACACGGCTATGACCCTGTGGAAAGCAACTAGAGCGGAGCCTGGTCCTCGCAGAATACGGCTATGACCCCGTGGGAAGCATCCAGAGCAAATTCTTGGTCACGTGGAACACGGCTACGACCCCGTGGGAAGTACCCAGAGCGGATCCTGGTCCTCGCAGAACGCGGCTATGACCCCGTGGGAAGCATCCAGAGCGGAGCATGGTCCTCGTAGAACACGGCTATGACCTCGTAGGAAGCATCCAGAGCAAATTCCTGGTTACGTGGAACGCGGCTTATGTCAATCCTGACCCCGTGGGAAACGTCCAGAGCGGATCCTGGTCCTCGCAGAACATGGCTATGACCCCGTGGGAAGCATCCAGAGAAAAATTCCTGGTCACGTGGAACGCGACTTATGTCAATACTGACCCCATGGGAAACGTCCAGAGCGGAGCCTGGTCCTCGCAGAACACGGCTATGACCCCGTGGGAAGCATCCAGACAAAATTCCTGGTCACGTGGAACGTGGCTTATGTCAATCCTGACCCGTGGGAAACGTCTAGAGCGAATCCCGGTCCTCGCAGAACACGGCTATGACCCCCGGGGAAGCATCCAGAGCAAAATTCCTGATCACGTGGAACGCGGCTTATGTCAATCCTGACCCCGTGGGAAACGTCTAAAGCGGAGCCTGGTCCTCGCAGAACACGGCTATGACCCCGTGGGAAGCATCCAGAGCAAATTCCTGGTTATATGGAGTGCGGCTTATGTCAATCCTGACCCCGTGGGAAACGTCCAGAGCGGAGCCTGGTCCTCGCAGAACATGGCTATGACCCCGTGGGAAGCATCCAGAGCAAAATTCCTGGTCACGTGGAACGCAGCTTATGTCAATCCTGACCCCGTGGGAAACGTCTAGAGCGGATCCTGGTCCTCGCAGAACACAGCTATGACCCCGTGGGAAGCATCCAGAGCGGAGCCTGGTCCTTGCAGAACACGGCTATGACCCCGTGGGAAGCATCCAGAGCAAATTCTTAGTCACGTGGAATGCGGCTTATGTCAATCCTGACCCCGTGGGAAACGTCCAGAGCGGATCCTGGTCTTTGCAGAACACGGCTATGACCCCGTGGGAAGAATCCAGAGCAGAGCCCGGTCCTCGCAGAACACGGCTATGACCCCGTGGGAAGCATCCAGAGCAAAATTCCTGGTCACGTGGAACGCGGCTTATGTCAATCCTGACCCGTGGGAAACATCCAGAGCGGATCCTGGTCCTCGCAGAGCACGGCTATGACCCCGTGGGAAGCATCCAGAGCGGAGCCTGGTCCTCGCAGAACACGGCTATGACCCCGTGGGAAGCATCCAGAGAAAATTCCTGGTTACGAGGAACGCGGCCTATGTCAATCCTGACCCCGTGGGAAATGTCCAGAGCAGATCCTGGTTCTCGCAGAACACGGCTATGACCCCGTGGGAAGCATCCATAGCGGAGCCTGTTCTCGCAGAACACGGCTATGACCCCATGGGAAGCATCCAGAGCAAATTCCTGGTCACGTGGAACACGGCTATGACCCCGTGGGAAGCATCTAGAGCGGAGCCTGGTCCTCGCAGAACACGGCTATGACCCCGTGGGAAGCATCCAGAGCAAATTCTTGGTCACGTGGAATGCGGCTTATGTCAATTCTGACCCCGTGGGAAACGTCCAGAGCGGAGCCTGGTCCTCGCAGAATACGGCTATGACCCCGTGGGAAGCATCCAGAGCAAATTCATGGTCATGTAGAACGCGGCTTATGTCAATCCTGACCCCGTAGGAAACGTCCAGAGCGGATCCTGGTCCTCGCAGAACACGGCTATGACCCCGTGGGAAGCATCCAGAGCGGAGCCTGGTCCTCGCAGAACACGGCTATGACCCCGTAGGAAGCATCCAGAGCAAATTCCTGGTCACGTGGAACGCGGCTTATGTCAATCCTGACCCTGTGGGAAACGTCCAAAGCGGATCCTGGTCCTCGCAGAATACAGCTATGACCTCGTGGGAAGCATCCAGAGCGGAGCCTGGTCCTCACAGAACACAGCTATGACCCCGTGGGAAGCATCCGGAGCAAATTCCTGGTCCCGTGGAACACGGTTAAAGTCAATTTTGACCCCGTGGGAAACGCCCAGAACAACTCCTGACTCCGCGAAGTGCGAATAATGGCAACACCATCAATCACTTACAGGTCCTCTCGACCCGTAAGGAAGAAAACTCTCTTGTAAGATACTTACGACTTATAAGGGAAAACGCACTTAGGAATCCTCACGATTCCTAAGGAGAAAATACACCTACGAGATCCTCTCGACTCGTAGGG
This sequence comes from Agapanthus africanus, assembly GCA_030015575.1. Lineage (NCBI taxonomy): Eukaryota > Viridiplantae > Streptophyta > Magnoliopsida > Asparagales > Amaryllidaceae > Agapanthus > Agapanthus africanus. The sequence continues at coordinate 422,491,309 of CM057351.1, forward strand.
AGAAAAGTCTTTATGAGACCCTCACGGCTCATAAAGTTGAGAAGTCTTAGGCAGCAGACCTGAACCTGCTTCCAAAGCCATCGCTACATCTCAAAGAGTTCTAGATGGAATGCTCTCTAACATCTACAGGCTACGCTTACTAAAGTGACATGCCGGCAACAAAGAAAAGAGAAGAAAGCGACAGTGAAGAGAACATTTTATTCACATTCAGTAAAGCGTTAAAGGCATACCCATTCATGCATGTGCGAAAAAGTTTGATGTATAAAATAAACACATGGAAATGAAAAAGCTTGTCATTTATACTTCAGAAATTTCTTACATTAATGAAAGTGGTAAACAAAAACTCCATTAAAATGTTTACAAAGGCAAAACATCAAATCCAGGACATGGATTGAGAAATTCAAAAGTGAGGTCATCCAAAATTTTTCGTGCCTCCCGGACCATCTTCGTGTGCATCCATTCATGATCACAAGCGTCAGGATCCCCACTGATGTCCTCCACCCTTCGATAGGCAACAAGTATCGCCGCTTGCTGAAAAGCTTGATGCAGGATATCAACAAGGTTGTCTCGCCTTTTCTTTGAGATTAAGCCCATCAGATACACCGAGTGCACCTTATATTCGGCGTCGTCCAATGCCTTAAGGGGGATGCCGGCATAAAATAGAGGAAGTGCTCCCTAAATCGCTCCCACAATAAGCTTCAAGAAAGAGGAACGACGAGGAAGCAGTCGACCGTTGTATGCATGAAAGCGACCCATAATTTCAGCAAACTGGGCGTTTGTGAATTCTTGGCTTTGGGAACGGCCGAGTGCGCGAATGTCTCCATAAGAAATAATCACGTTGAGATCATACATATGAGCGTCCATAACGTCTGAAAAGGAAAATCAGTGAAAGTTAGTGGACAGACTGATTGAAACAGACACGGGATTTAAACAACTCTTGATATCCCCAAGGAGGAAATAAGTGCTAATTAAATTATCCAATGAATTTAATTCTGTGCAATTAAGAAAGAAATCCTAAAAAGGATTTCGCATTTAATAAAAAGGTTCCTCGGGCCAAGGAGTTAAACTCCTCGAGAGCAATGCTCTGCAAACGGGAATGACACCTGTCAAAGTCAATTATGAGGGAAATTAAAAATTCTCCGGGAATTCTAAGAGCCTTGCTCTGAAAAAGTGATGGGATAACCCATCAGAAAACTTAAAGTAAAGTTTTAATGAATTAAAAATTCCATGATCTTCAAGATCCACGAATAAACTCTTAAGAGTTCTTCATAAGAGATTAATAAATCTACATGATTTGAAGAAGAGCAAAGCTCTATTAATAGGTTAAGAAACCCTGAAAGAGATCTCTTTAGATCTATGATTCCAAGAGAGCAAAGCTCTGTTGATGAAACCTTAAAAGGGTTTTCTTCAGATCAAAGATCTATGAAGAGCAAGGCTCTGTTAATGGGTAAAACCCTAGATTATTAAAAGATTTAATCTTTACCTAAATGTTGACAGAGTTTTTATCCTTAAGAAAATTCTTAAGATGGAGAGCTATGCTCTGTGAGAGAATAAAAATTCTCAGAAAACAAGGAAGAAGATGAACAGAAATCATCCTAAGGACCAAAGGTCCTATTTATAGGCAATGAGTGCCGTTTCAACTTCTCAGTTGATCCAAGGGCACAGATGCTGCCACCGCTGCACTCACATGTGGGCCACGTGAGCGCAACGGTGGGGGGAATTTTTTCCCCCCAATCAGAGCAAAGCTCTATTTAAAATTCAAATTTTTGAAATGAAGCAATGCTTCAAATGCAGCGCTAAGTGCGCTGCGCCCTAGGCAGTGCATCACGTGCAAAGCACGTGTGCGCTAGCGCTAAGAGCGCTGCACTTAAGCAGCGCACCACGTACAAAGCACGTGTGCACTAGCGCTAAGCGCGCTGCGCTCTGGGTGGCGCACCACGTGCAAAACACAGGTGCGCTAGCGCTAAGTGCGCTGCATTCTAAGCAGCGCACCACGTGCAAGGCACGGGTGCGCTAGCGCTGGAACTAAAAGCTCCCACCGTCAGATCAAAGATCTAATAATAATAATAAATTATTAATTAATCAGAATTAAATTCTGTTAAGCAAAGATTTCTCAAAATCTTTCCAAATACAAAATTGTGCTCTGAAAATCAGAGCATCGTTGGATCAATGATCCAATGGTGATTAAAAATCACCAAAATACAAAATAAATTCTGTTTGGAAAGATTTCCCAATGTTGTTAAAAACAAGAAGATTGCCTTCTGTAAAACAGAAGCCCTAGGATCAAAAATCCAATGGTGGGGAAACATCCCCAAATCAATCAGAGAAAGATCTCTTTAACTGATTCAACAAATCAGCTTGCCCTATATAAAGGCCCCAAGGCTTCAAGTCTTATATAGAGAAACCCCCCCATAAACTTTAGAAAAAAAAATCAAAGATAAAGAGCAAGCTCTTGCAAGAAGATTTTTCTTCAAGGTAAAAATGATAATGATGAACATAGAGATGAAATCATCTCATAAAAAGAAGAATTCATCTCTTTAAACAGATCATAGATCTACAAGACAAAAATTCTTTCACAAAAGAGATCAAAAGATCTCATCATAAAATAAAAGAAGAACATAATTCTTCTCACAGATCATGAATCTATAAAGGCAAAGCCTCTCATCAACATGAGAGATTGGAAATATCTCCTGCAAAAATAAGAACTGTTGTTCTTAGATCTTGAGACAAAGTCTCTTTTAAAAGAACATAAATTTGTTTTCCAGATCATAAAATTGATCAGATGCGCTTTGCGCTTTTAAACTGCGCTTTGCGCTCTTGAACTGCGCTTCTGCGCTCTCTGAACTGGCGCTCGGCGCCAAATGCGCCACGTGTCAATCACGTATGCGCCAATTAACAACTTGCGCTTTGCGCTTCTGAAATAGCGCACTGCGCTCATGGGCTGGCGCTCAGCGCCAAGCGCACCACGTGTCACTCACGTGTGCGCCATTAAACTAAAAGCGCAATGCGCTCAGGGATTAGCGCTCAGCGCTCATAAACTGGCATCATGCGCTCATCATCTGGCGCCTAGCGCTGAGTGCGACATGTGTCCCTTACATGTGCGCTACTTGGCGGAAGCGCACTGCGCTTTTTGATTGGCGCAAAGAGCCTAGCGCGCCTCGTGTTGCGCTGACGGAACATAAATTGTTCTTTAATAAGCCCAGAGCTCTGATAAATGCTCAGCATTCAATAAAAGACAAAGACACTGTCAAGATATAAATCAATGATCAGCATTTTTAAAAGGGCCAAGCCCAAATAAAGGCTCAACAGCTCAAAATAAAATGTTAAACATTTATTAGACTTAGCCTAATATTGGCCATAAGTCCTCAACTTCTATTAATTGAGCCCATCTGCTCATAAATATTTTAACAGATCTTAGCCTCAAACTGGACTACAGATCTCTCAACCAACTCACATCGGTTCGAGGGTACATCTCTTTACTCCCCTCGTTGTAATCCTTCAACGTCTTCAGAGAGGTGACGGGTCCCGACAACCAAACATTCTACGGACTGTGGGGTCCTTTAAAACCCACGGACTATGATGTCCTTAATCTTGACTGTGAGGTATTTAAACTCACGGACTATGATGTCCTTAACCTTGACTGTGAGGTCTTTAAACTCACGGACTATGATGTCCTTAACGCGGACCGAGATGTCCTTAAACTAACGCTGGACCATGATGTCCTTAAACTAATTGACCGCAATATCTCTAAACTAAACAATAGAGCCTAATTGCTCTCTTGTTGGATCTAAATGATCCTGTTAAGTTGATCTTAGTCTAAAAATTGGACTAACGTATCCTTAACGCGCGTTTAAGTTGATCTTAGTCCCAAATGAGACTAACGTATCCTTAAACCCAAATCTAAGAAGATACAGATTTGGACTAATCCACGCCCTACGGGCAACAACATAAATTAGTCTCCATATACAATCCACAGGCAACCAAAAAACAAAACAAAAACACACGACACGAAGTGACCATCTGGATAAGGAGAAAGTGGTTACCGCGATGCGGTAGCGTAATTAACTGCAAGGGCTTGCGCCTGCAGGGAAAAGTGTCCCCCACAATCAAAAACCCCTCATCAACGAGGGGGAATCTGACGAAGTCTGCTAAATCAGCCGCATCCTTTTAAACCTTCGATACATGGTGCCATAAATCAACTTAGCATCTTCGAAGAGGTGGACGGATAGCACCAATTAGCATCTGCCCCGAAATTCAGGCAAGACGTTTGTCTCTCTGGTTTTCGGAGGGGAACACCCCTCATTTGTGAAGGGTTTTTTATTGTGGGGACGCTCTTCCCTGCAGGCGCAAGCCCCTACAATTAATTACGTTATCGCATTGCGATAACCACTTTCTCCTGCTCCGGAAGTTCACTTCGTGTCGTGTGTGTTTTTGTTTGTTTTGGTTGCCCGTGGATTGTATACGAAGACTAGTTTATATCGTCGCCCGTAGGGCACGGATCAGTCCAAATCCGTATATTTTAGATATGGGTTTGGTTTATTTAAGGACCGTTAATCTAGTTTGAGATTAAAATTGACTTAAAGATATGAGCATTTGGGGCTCATTTATTTTAGTTTAATGACATCGCGGTCCATTACCGTCGTGTTTGGGGCAGATATTAGTTTAAGGACATTTCGGTCCAACATTCCCGTTTTGGGGACGAATGTTAGTTTAAGGACATTTCAGCCCGTTATCGCCGTTTTTTGAGGCAACTGTTAGTTTAGGGACATTTTGGTCCTTTATTCATCTTGCACACATGTGTATTTGTTACGTGACGAAATGGACAATGGTGATATGGAATGTGCCCAATTTGGGGCACGATCTGATTTGAGGTGTGCATGTCAATTTGGAAGTGCATCGATGTATGACGAGAGGAGTTGTTGGTTGTAGGGACCTACCACCTCTCTGAAAACGTCGAGGAATTATGACATATATCAAAGGTGTGTAAAGATGTACCCTCGAACCAAATCCCTTATTTGAGAGAAAAGGGGTTGTGGTGGACCTAAGAATCGTTAGTCATATTTGAGACTAAGATTACCTTAGGAGATATGAGATGAATATCATTTTGGATATCATCAATGAGATATCATTAATCATGTTTGAGACTAAGATCGGCTCAATAATATTTTTAAGGATCGTTTTTACATAAGATCCATCAAAAGAGCATTTGGGTTCAGCTGCAAGAAACTTCAGAGGTTTAGCCAATTTGGGCTTAGTCTGCCTACTTTTATTCAAAAAGTGCTAAGCACTCATTTGGGCTATGTCTGTTCAGCCTTTTTCTTTTGATGAAAAAATGCTAAGCATTTATTTGACGCTCTGACACTCATATGGGTGTCATGTGAAGCATTTGATTATGGGCGCTGCCCAATGAACGCTGAGCACTCTGCCACTTTGGCTGTTTATGGAGTGCTGGGCACTTTTCTCTCTTCTTTTTTGATGATGCCCACGTGATGAGCACGTGAGGCGCTGGGGCACTGCCCAATCAGTGCTAGGCACTTAGCCGTTTTGGATGTATGTGAAGTGCTAATCACTTTTTATGTGGCGCCCGCGTGAGGAGCACGTGAAGCACTGGGTGCTGCTAATCAACGCTAAACACTTAGCCGTTTTAGCTGTATGTGAAGTGCTAATCACTTTTATGTGCCGCCCACGTGAGGAGCACGTAAGGCGCTGAGCGCTGTTAAAGAGGGGCGCCAACGTAGGAAGCACGTGAGGTGCTAGTTTCTTTTATATGGAGATTTAATCTTTGTGGATGTTTTTTAGAGAACTTAAATCTTTGTTAATAGTATTTTGACCATTAACGATCACCAAGATTACTATTTTGAGGATCTGGGATCATGTTCTTTTAAGAACTAAGTTCTTGATTCGAAAGAACTGAGTTCCTGGAGTATTATGGGCTCTATATTCTTTCTCTTTTAAATTTGTTCTTCCCTGAACCTTTGATTCTCAAGAACATGATCTTCCCGATAAGAATTAAATTCTCAACTTGTGGGAGACGTGACTTATGGATCTCAGATCCAGAGAAAGAACTAAGTTCATTTAGAAGGGCCCAACCCTTAGATATGTTAGGTAAAGGAGATGTTTTGATCTCGATGTTTTGTTTACCTGGGGTTTCGAAAATAGAGCTCTTCTTCTTTGAGAATTGAATTCTCTTTTCTTTCTGTTTTTCTCTCTCCGTCTCTCTATGTTGTTCTAGCTCTCTTTGTTCTCGTCTAGCTCTCTTTGTTCTCGTCTTCCTATGTATGAGACTTGCAGTTTCGAGGCCTTTATATAGTGGAGGCAAATTATTGATTAGTTTTGAGAAAATCTCTCATTGAGTAATTCCAATTGATTTAATTGGTCTCAAAATTGATTTGGGGAACTTTAACCACCTTTGGATCTTTGATCCAAGAACTTATGTTTTTACAGAATATGATTTGGGGTTTTTAACGAGATTAGGGAAATATTTTCCCTATACAGAATTTATTCTGTAAAACAGTAATTTTTAATCACCATTGGATTTTTAATCCAACGGTTCTCTGTTTTACAGAGAGCAATCTTTCTTATTCAGAAAGATTGAGAGAATATATTCCATAATAGAATTTTATTCTACAATTGGATCTTTGATCCAACCGAGAGTACCTTTCTTATTTCAGAAAGATTTAGGACATGTTTTCTCCCAATAGAATTTAATTTTGTATTTTGATGATTTATCGTCTCCGTTGGATCTTTGATCCAACGGCTCTGTTTAACAGAGAGTATTGTAGAATTTAATTCTACCTCGACGCTGGCGCTCACGTATTATGCACGTGGGCGCTACTTAAAAATTTAATTCTTAAGATGGGTATTCCTGTGCTTTGCACACTGGCGTCTGCGTGAGGAGCATATGCGACGCCATCTAAGAGTTTAACTCTTATTTAATAGATCCTTTTGTGTTTTGCACATTGGCGCCCGCGTGAGGAGCACGTGTGGCGCTATCTAAGAGTTGAACTCTTCTGTGCTTTGCACATTGGTGCCCGCGTGAGGAGCACGTGAGGCGCCGACATAGGATTTAATCTTATAAGATTGGCTCTGGCGCTGGCGCCCTCGTGGAGAGCACGTGAGGCGCTGTCTCATTAAATTCAACAGAACTTTGCTCTTTTATTAGGATAAATATATTGGGGGAACACTATACAATACAATACGCGGGGATAAAAGGATAGATTGGTACGGAACATATTTCGTGACACGAGAGGTCATTTAAAAGACACCTATATGAATTCATGTGCCGTTATCCCGTGGGTTATGATGGGCCTTGTACTACATGTTACCTTAGTTCACGGGATAAGATGGACTCCTCTCGTATACATGAATACATTCTTTATCAAACTACGAACAAACATGTTAGAATAGCAAATCTTATACCTGTAAATAATCATGCTTAAATGCCCGCTTATATAATCTTTCACGTTCACTTTTACTTGGTTTTTCTTCACTTTATATACTATCTTCTTTAAACTTTTGGGGACTTACCGAGCGCTAGTTCGTTGATGACATTCCTCTATGTTTCTTTCTCTGAATGTTCTTCAGGAGGAGCAGATTCGGAGGAGATAGAGCCGAGCTCGGAAGACTTGGACCAGTTTGCTTCTCAGCCTAATTTTTAGCTTCTGCTTGTACTTACTTCCAGTATGTAGGCATTTGTTTTATCATTGTATCTTTTTATTACAAACAGTTGCATATAAATTTGAATGTAAATAAAATTGTTGTTTCATTTTATTACACTTGTTATTCTTGCATATTATTATATTGCTTAATTACGCTTAAAGTATTTTCATAGTAAATACGTTGTGGGCTTATCACATCACCGTTTCCATCTACTGGGAAGCGGGGCGTGACAGGTTTTGTTTGTGGCCCATGCAAATCAGTTCTGCATGAAGTCTTAAGCAATATATCATAAGAATTATAAGAATCAGCAACTATACATTCCTTGCATTTTTAAACTATCCTAACCTTTTCTTTTCTATCAAGGTGATAGATTCTCCAAACAACACCAGCACTAACGTCAATGGCAACACACCACCTCCTACCTTACCACCTCCCCCTACCGTTGCTGCTCCGATCAATGAACAGATGGTGCTTCTAGAAACCATCAAAAGCTTTCTGGAGGGCCAGCAGCAGCAAACTGCTATTCTTATGAACCGTCCTGAAGCCGAAGCACCTGAAGTAAAGCAATTTCGGGCGTTGCATCCCAAGAACTTCTCAGGAAAAGAAAGTCCTCTTGAGGCTGAAGAATGGGCCCAAAGTATTGAGGACGGCCTTGCAGCAACGCGGGTACCAGACATAACTTGGGTTCGTGTGGCCAAGTTTCAGCTCACGGACAATGCAAGAGTCTGGTTGAAAGCCGAGAAAAACCGTCTTACACAACCAATAGAGTGGAAGACGTTCCGCGATCTGTTTGATGCGAAGGTTTTCCCCGAGACCACCCGCTTTGAGATAGAACAACAGTCCATCCACCTACAACAAGACTCTATGTGTGTAAAATCAGTGGATGAATATGATGTCGAATTCATCATTCTCGGCAGGTAAAGAGTTCATCTCAAATTCTGTTCCGTAAAACACGTAACTATCCTGACATTAACATCTTATCAAGTTGGCGGCACACCTGATCCCAACCGATGAGATTCGGGCTAGACGATTCCAACAAGGCTTAGACCCGGAGATTCAATCGGCTTTAGCCACAGGCGACTATCCAACTTATGAACTCGCTCTTAAGGCAGCACGCCATTATGAAGCTATGGTTAAGAAGAAGGGTAAGCCATAAGCAGCCGGAATCAAACGCCCTGCTACTCAAATGACAAGAGGAGCCTCTTCTAGGCCGACTTTTGCACCCAAGAGGCCAGGAGGTTCGTTTAACCGATCCAGTCTAGATTTTTGTTTCTGCTGCAAGAGAACTGGACACTTAGCGAAGGACCGCAGGCGTGCAAATGGCCTGTGTTTGATTTGTGGCGTATTTACTCACGCTATAGAAGCATGCCCATATCAAGGTAACATAGCACCAACACCTAGACCCACAATATCAGCTCCACAGAGGCCAACTATTCATGCACCTGCACCCCGCCTAGCTCTTCCTACACCAGCGCCACGTAGACCACCTACACAGCCTCAGCTTCAATTCCATCAGGCACAGAGAAACGTGCCTCATGGGTAGAGAAATGTTCCTATGGCGAGGAGGAATGTACCGAGACGTCAGGCTTTTACAATGACAGTCGAAGAGACTGAAGCCATAGGACAAGTCATCACCGGTAAAGTCTTCTCATCCTTTCAACCTTCGAGTATATCGTTATCTTTTTCTATATCTAAACACAACCTCACACAACTTAGATACTATACTAGTAGCCACCCTTCCTGCACTCGCACTTTTCGACACTGGAGCTTCACACTGCTTCATGTCATAACGATTTGTGAGAACGCACGCGATTCCCGTGAAGCCACTCATTTCAAGCTAGAATGTCAGTTCCGAGAATGGAGTCTTGAAGGCAACTTTGGGATATGATCAGTGCCCAGTTGTAGTTTGCGGTCGAGAATTCTATGCAAATTTCAAAGTACTGGACATACTAAATTTCGATATTGTGTTGGGAATGAATTGGCTGGGAGTATTTTATGCTACCATTGACTGCCGTCAAAGGAGGGTAGTATTCGAGATACCATATCACCTGGTTTTCTATTTCAAATGTTGAGACAGAACCCTGAAACCAGGAAGCTACCGTGCAAAGCCGAAGATGTAGAAATGTTCTCACTACCAGCTGAAGAAGAAAAGCCTGAAGTAGTTCGAGAGTTCGAGGATATTTTCCCTGAAGACATATCAGGTTTGCCTCCTGATCAAGCTTTTGAATTCAGTATTGATTTACAACCTGGTGCACAACCTGTAATCAAAGCTCCGTATAGAATAATTCCGGAAGAATTGAAAGAATTTCGTATCCAATTAGACGAGTTCATGAAGAAAGGTTGGATCATACCCAGCACTTCAAGTTGGGGATCACTGGTGTTACTAATGAAGAAGAAGGAAGGTACCTACCGGATGTGCGTGGATTATCGAGCACCGAACGAGGTGACAATTAAGAACAAGTATCCACTACCTCGTATCGATGACCTTTTCGATCAGCTAAGTGGATCTTGTGTCTTCTCAAAATTAGATCTTTGTTCAGGATATCAACAAGTGAAGGTCAAGGACTCCGACATTCCGAAGACAGCGTTTAAGACTCATTATGGCCATTATGAATATCTCATAATGACATTTAGAGTGACCAATGCACCTGCCATCTTTATGAACCTGATGAACCAAGTTTTCCAAGAGTACTTAGACAGGTTTGTTGTTATCTTCATCGACGATATCCTGGTGTATTCAAAGAATCGGAAAGAACATGTCAAACACTTACGCATTGCCCTGGAGACATTATGACAACACCAGCTCTACGCCAAGTACAGCAAGTGTGAATTTTGGCTAGATCAAGTCGGATTTCTCGGACATATCGTTTCAGGCGAAAGAATCTCTGTAGATCCAGCTATGGTGTCAGCTGTCGGCGAGTGGCCGACACCAAAAATGGTGAAAGATATAAGAAGTTTTCTGGGCTTAGCAGGATATTATAGATGCCTCATTGAAGGATTTTCAAAGATCGCAGCACCCCTGACCAAGCTTACACGTAAAGACAAAGCATTCGTTTGGTCAGAAGCATGTGAGAAGGCTTTTGTAGGACTCAAGTCGAGATTAACCTCTACACCTATCCTCGTAATACCGGATCAATCTGGCGGATTCGATGTGCATTGTGATGCGCCCGGTAAAGGATTAGGATGTGTTCTACATCGGCATGGAAAAGTTGTGGCTTTTACATCAAGGCAGTTAAATGTTCATGAATGCAACTATCCAACACATGATCTGAAATTGGCAGCCGTCATCTTCGCACTCAAGATTTGGTGTCACTACTTATTGGGAGAGAATGTGGATATATATACCGACCACAAGAGTCTGAAGTATGTATTTACTCAGAAGGAACTCAAGATGTGGCAAAGAAGATGGCTAGAGCTCATGGCAGACTTTGACATCAACCTACAATATCATCCTAGAAAGGTGAACGTAGTTCCTGATGCCTTTAGTCTCCAGCCTTTAGCAATGAACCTCACCGCTCAGTGGAGACTACAGAAAGAACTACATGGATTGAAAATTGAAGTAGTTGTGCCAGGTAACGCCTCATCCTTGATGAACTTACAAGTCCGGTCCACTATTGTCAATCAGATTAAGGAAGCTCAAGTAATGATACTAAGCTACAAAAGATCCGAGAACAAGTAGAAAGTGACTTTCGAACTGACTTCATCATCCATGAAAATGGATCCTTATGGTATGGGAGCCGTTTATGCGTGACAGTCATCCCTGTTCGAGAAGAGTTGATGAAAGAAGCTCATAGCTCTCCTTATTCTGTACACCCTGGTGCCACGAAGATGTACAAGGATCTACGGCAACACTACTGGTGGTATGGAATGAAGCGTGAAGTAGCAAGGAGCATTACAAAGTGCTTAATCTGTCAGCAAGTGAAGGCTGAATATCACAGAACTGCTGGTCTACTTCGGCCGTTACCAATCCCAGAATGGAAATAGCAGCACATTACCTTGGACTTGTGACTGCTCTCCCATACAGCACGAAGGGTAATGACGCAATCTGGGTTATTATGAATCGACTCTCCAAGTCAGCTCACTTTATTCCATTCTGAGTTGGCCAGTCAACCGAGACGTTGGCAAGGAAGTATATGGAGGTGAGTAGAAATCTAAAGTAAGATCTAAACCTTCAAGATGTACCATACTTGTCTTAATACCCATAAACTCATGCAGGAGATCATGAGATTACATGGAGTACCTGTCTGCATCATCTCCGATCGTGATACGAGATTCTGATCACAGTTTTGGCAGAGTCTACAAGCTAGCCTGAGAACGAGTCTGAATTTCAGCACGGCGTATCATCCACAAATAGACGGACAGTCCGAGCGAACGATTCAGATCCTGAAAAATATGCTAAGAGCCTGTATGTTAGACTTCGGAGGTTCGTGGGAAGATCACATACACCTCGTGGAGTTTTCATATAACAACGGCTACCAGGTAAGCATTGGGATGGCACCATTCACAGCACTCTACGTACGGAAGTGTCGTTCCCCGCTAACTTGGGACGAAGTTGGAGATCGTGAACTCCTTGGACCAGAGATGATCATGGCAATTGTAGATGTAGTTCGCACGATCAGGGAAAAGATGCGCATAGCGCAGGACCGACAAAAGTATTGGGCAGATGCAAAGCGATGACACCTGGAGTTTCAACCCGGAGATCATGTGTTTCTAAAGATCTCTCCGAACAGAGGAGTGATACGTTTTGGAAAGAGGGATAAACTCAGTCTAAGGTACATCGGACTGTTCGACATACTTGAACGAGTTGGAGAAGTGGTATACCGTTTGGCACTACCACTCTCATTGGAATGAGTGCACAATGTGTTCCACATATCCCAACTACGACGATATATGAGCGACCCCAGCCACATACTTGATCACTCAAACCTCACTGTATAGACCGATCTGACTTGTGAGTAGCAACCAGTCGAGATCTTGAATCGAAAGGTGAAAACCTTACCAAACAAGGAGGTAAACTTGGTCTGGATGATGTGGAGAAAGGACTCTCCAGGAGAATCGACATTGGAGCGAGAAGATGATATGCATGCACGATATCCTCATCTATTCGAAAATTAGTCCTTTGTATAAATTTCGAGGAAAAAATTTTTATAAAGAGGGTAGAATGTAATGACTCTGAAATTCCTGTACAAATGTAATTGATTCAAATGTATAGAAAGGGTATTTCAGCCTGATTAGGAGTTATAAGTTATTTTTGTTCAATAAAAGCAAGAAGCAACTTATAGCTCACTGGTAAAGCCTCTGCACTGCTGTGACATAGCCTGTGTGTTCAAATCCCAATTATTATTTATATTTTTCTTTTTAACTTTTTGGAAGCCTAAGAGTTGCACGTGCAATACACGGAGGATCGAAAAGTTTTAGAAAAATCAAACAGGATAAATGAGGAGTTAACACAGAATATAGTGTGTGGCACGAATCTCGAGGCGGGTGGATTAAATCCAACCGTCCAAATCCTCATTTTGGCCGCCACCGACGGTCCATCTAGCCCCAATCGCCTCTATTCTTTTCCCGTGCTTCCCTTTGACTCCCCACTACTCCCCTATATTGTTTGATTACTCTGTATTCATCCAGAGACCTTTCATTTCACCATTAATCCTATTTTAATTCTTTTTAATTCCAATTCTTTAATTCACACACACCCATCCCTATATTATAAATACATCTCATCCCCTAGCTCTCTCCATTTTGAAAAATCTCTATCAAAATCTCCGAAAATTTTCTAAGTGCAAGTGGAATTAACTACCAAGTTTTTTCATTGAAGATCGGAGTTATACCTAGAGCTACCGTGACGCCACGAAGACTTCTCTCTCTTCCTTACTCTTTTCTCAACACTCTAAAACCGTAAGTCTCTTTCTCTCTTTTTTTTTCATCTCAAACCAATCTCTAAAACTATTCGGCTAAAATGGAGTTAGGTTGGGTAAAACTTCTTTTAATAAGTTTTTGGAACTTTTACTTTGTCAAAACTTTCATCCCAACTCTTCTAATCATCACATCACAATATTTCATCCAAATTATTTTTGCGTTGTTCATAATTTTGGGCTATTTACATCATACAACGAAATTTCATAAAAATACCATGAACTTTAATTATAACCCTTCGTTCGATAATTATTCATACATACATCTAGAACATTCATGGGGTAACGACCTACCCCATAGGCACACTTTTGATTCATAGCACGATATTTGGTTAGATTTTTTTCATCTAAATAAAAAAAAATTCAATAAAATTCCCCCACTTTATAAAAATATGTTTTTAATCGTTATTTTTTTAAATTCTTTGCAATTACGTCTCTACAACCATTTTAGGGAAACCCATCTACGGATGGTGCTGGTTATCGCATGTTCTTGGGATAGTAGAGTAAGATACAGAATTCCTCACGGAGAATTCGGTCTCAAAAGGAAATTATAAAAAATTATGAAACCGAATTTTCAATTTAAAAAAATTATGAAAATTATATTTTAAGATGAAAAAAATTGAAATTTTTCTGAAATACCACCAATTTTCAAAAGCAGTAGTTTTCATACAAATACCATAAACTTTTAAAATATAGGTTTTATCACTAAAATACCACTAAAATTAAAATATATGTTCATAAAAACTCTAAATAAGATAAATCACACTCGAGCTTTAATTTTAAACAATATTAAAGTATTTTTCATAAAACCCCCTTGAGGAATGCAAATAATATAGATACAATATAAACAACAATAATAAATATTAAAGACTCTAAATTAATATAGATTTAAGTGGTATCATTTCTCTTAAGCCCCAGAGAGCCAAAGAAAGTGAGTACTTGCCAAATCAGGTTAGACAAATTAACAGAGTTATCAATGGCAATTGTTTTGGAAAAAGATACAAATCCTGCCATCCATATGCAGCAGTTGTCCGATTACTTCCGAACTTAAGAAATTCAAGAGCTAAATACTTTCATAAGATACTGATTCCAACATGGATCCAAACTCAAACCAGAATTCAAATCAAACACAAACTTGAATACTTGATCATGAACCTGAACACTCGAATTCAAATATCAAACTTGAACTTGAACACTTGACTCTACTTGACCGAACCATGGATATAACTTAATATAAACTTGACATGAATACCTGAATACATGATTACATATTGCACATGAACCTGTACATTTTTTTTATATTCATGGATTCGGCCAAAACCTATAAACTATACAATACAATACGCGGGGATAAAGGGGTAGATTGGTATGGAACGTATATCGTGGCACGGGAGGTCACTTAAAAGACACCTATATGAATTCACGTATCGTTGTCCCGTGGGTTATGATGGAGCCTTATACTACATGTTACCATAGTCCACAGGATAAGATGGTCTCCTCTCGTATACATGAATACATTCTTTATCAACCTACAAACAACCACGTTAGAATAGCAAATCTTATACCTGTAAATAATCATGCTTAAATGCTCGCTTATATAATCTTGCATGTTCACTTTTATTTGGTTTCTCTTCACTTTATATACTATTTTATTTAACTTTTTGGGGACTTACCGAGCACTGGTTCGCTAATAAAATTCCTCTATGTTTCTTTCTTTAGAATGTTCGTCAGGAGGACCAGATTCGGTGGAGATAGAGCTGAGCCCGGAGGACTTGGATCAGTTTGCTTATTTTTAGCTCCTGCTTGTACATACTTTCAGTATGCCATTGTTTAGGCATTTGCTCTATCATTGTATCTTTTTATTACAAACAGTTGTATGTAAATTCGAATGTAAATAAAATTGTTGTTTCATTTTATTACTCTTGTTATTCTTGCACATTGTTATATTGCTTAATTATGCTTAAAGTATTTTCATAGTAAATACGTTGCGGGCTTGTCACATCACCGTTTTCGTCTACTGGGAAGCGGGGCGTGACACCAGGTTTTGTCAAATTGGTTGGCAGCTTTTTTGGCCTGGTGAGCTCTAATTTGCTGAGCGATATAATCATTCAGGAACGCCTTGGAGATCGTCGCTTCCTTAGCCGTTGATAGGGCCCAGGGAAGATTCGATATTTCCCCTCTATCATCTTCGATAATCACCGGAGAATTTTCAGCCGGTGATTCTGGTTGGATCATCATCCCGACCATATTTTGGAATAGAAGAGCCATCTGCTTTATATTGTAAGACTACGGTAGCGTCCCGGCCGTCTTTCCGAGGCCAAAATGTTGAAACGAAAATTTTTCTTAACTTGAAAACCGGAGTTATCGTATGCTTAAAACCCGGATCGAACCATTAACCCACAACTAGCTATCTAGAGAGAGGGTTGGAAGGCTATACCGATCGATCTGTGTCCTTCGGTCTTTGGCCACCATCCCAAGCTCCTCGCGGCAACTCTGGTCTCGATCTCCACGTCGGAAAGGGCACCACATCTACGAGTCTTTTTACGGGCTCCCGCTTCATCCGAAGCAACTCGGACAAGAAGTGTGCTAGCCGACGTGTCCAAGGTGTTGTAGAGAATGTTTGTGATCACTTTTTCTCTTGCATCCATTGCTTGGATGGAGGTTGAAGGTGTTGCCATTAATGGAGGTCATGAGCTAGAGGAAGAAGAAAGAGGAGAAGCTTTCTTTTTCTTTTTGTGATATGTGTAAATAAAATGAGAGAGTGAGAAGAATGAAAAAATACAAGAGCTCACCCTCATACATGGCTGCCCTTCTCTCTCCTCCTCTCATTTCAACCCACAAATCCATCACAAAAGGTGGCATTTGCACAAGAAATGATACCATGAGTCACTAATGAAATACATGTATCATTTAATGCATAAAATGATGGCTTCTAGCTCATAATTTCCATATGCAAACATTAATCCAAATGTTTGCAACAATAAAAAGATACGGCAACATCTAAAGTAAACTCGTGACGGATCACAAGGATACCCCTCATCTGTATATACATACCTGCATCCGCATTCCGACTGAATGCGAATGCGACGAGACTAAAGTAATCCAACAAATCTAATAGTAGGATCCGGCTTAAACCAACGCCCACTAGTATGATCCGTCCGATCAAGATCCGTGCACTACCGCACGTATAAGATCGAACCCTGCCATATATCATACGGCCTGTACAACGTTTCGCCCGAAACTTGAGAAACTGTCTGTGGGAGACTCTAAAGACTCGTCAATATTTTGGCTGTGGATTTAACCACTAGCACATCAGTAGTACTAGCTGTACGTAACGGGCTACCAGGTATTGACCAAAAGGGAGATCGATGAGCAAACTCATCCTGACACCCTACTGAGCCTGTCAGTGACAATATCCGTACAGTCCGGTCCGTTCGTCTATGATATCGCAAGGCGGGCCTAAGGGGTTGGTAAAAGTCAGACCCCTAAAATCGGTACAAGTCGTGTCGGAGTGTAGCCCAGAACACCTTGAGATACTACCGGAATACCTACCAGTAAATCTCCTACCTCGGCCGAAGGCTTTGTGTAATGGCTCTCCTAGACACAGCGCGATCTCACCCCCAATACCGGGAGAGACGAATCCCCTGCCGATCCGCTCACTTGCTTCCATGTGGCTCGGGACTGTACCTAACTAAAACCTGTTTGCGCGACTCCTTTGAGCCGTGGTAGGATAGTAATCAAAGCACAGTGGGAACTCACACGAGACAAATGACGATCTCAGGTCGATGAACTAACCTGTACACATGTCACCAGGGAACTGCTATCTGACGTCAGGTATAATACCAACTAGCAGGTTCCCGGCGAGTCATGTCCGGTGTACTCATAACCCAATGAGCACCTATATATATCTTAGGTGAACCAACTGACACCAATGGCTTGTGAGACCGGCCACCGCCCCTCGTCGGGGTCTCAACTGTATACACTAGTCTACTCCGGAGTATCGATGCCCTGTCTCGAAAACACCCACGACTAGGGACCACTTTAAGGATGTGCTTATAGACCCCAGCTCCCACGTATATGATCGCCATCATACTGCCGGCAGTCAAGCAAGAATCCTAGGGGCTCTATCAACGTGTAATAGTGACCTGTAAGGTCACCTAAAGCAGTACACGATGATAAAGATAAACCATGGTAGCATACTATTCTCTATCAACGCGTAATAGTGAACTACTATGTCACCTAAAGCATGTACACGATGATAAAGACAAACCAGATAGTATACAAACCTCTCGAGTAAGACTGTCCTACCAGTATAGGTCCTCCCTCAATCATTGCAATCACGTGCCTGCGATCCAATAATTGACTCTGAGGGAACTATATCCAACAATGTCCCGCTTGCACTCAAGACTAATTATTGCGATGCCGCATACTCAGAGCCCGTGTGATACCGAACACCCAACTCCTCTACTAATCAGTCTCACAAAGCCCGTTTGCGAAACTATTGCGTTCGAGAAATAGCCTCAGTGAGTGGACCCGCCCTGATGTTTCTTTCTATGTCTCTCTTTATCTCAAGTTCGCGGAGAAAGCCATCTCCCGAAATGAGCAATACCTGTCTTAGAATATGTCTGGATATCTGATGGGACCTAGCTCATAAATGAACTCCAAATCCAAACTTCTTAGACTGTATCGTCAACTGAACTTAATCAGTATCCTGCGCCATGCCTCCCTCAGTATCCGCTTGGACCACCTGTCCAAAATACTGCCCCTCGTCAGAGGGAAAACAATAACTCTGACAGTCACTCTGTCATCCAGATCACCTTGGAAGCCTGGAATGATAACTGTCTCCCGAAGGAGGATGCCATTGTCATATCCCTAGAACATCCACTTATGTACTAAAACTGCTTCCGAACGTTTCTCCAGGATAGGATTAATATCAACTTATTGCATCTTCTACAAAAACAACATCTCGAGTGGTACTTGACATCTCATGATTGACTCAATTGCCTAAGCAAGTAATCTGCCAATCATGCACATCCCTCTCCCCTTTAGTCTGTAAGACACCTTTAGAGAGGGTGACTCCATCACCTGCAGGTACACTACCGTGCCAAGAGTCATCCATTCTAAAACACCTTTAGAATGCTGTCTAAGTACCCAGATTGGAAAACTACCTAAATCTAGATCTAAAACCATAGATCTAGTAACCAGAATATCTGATATAATATCCATATCCTATGTGGAGAAACCACTGTGTGACAACCGAAGTATAACCGATCGTAGTATAGGAATTTCACTTCCTACTCTGTGTATGTCATCCAAATACCAGGACATCACACCCTACTACCTTCTTAACAGATCCATCTCCTATTCTGATGAAATCAAACCTATGACTGTCACATCAGAAATAGATGATCTATCTCCACTATATCTGCTTTAGTCCAAAAATGGACATAAGCTACTTGTCCAGTATGCTTCCGCTGCTCCCACTGACTACGACAACTCTCTGGCAGAGTCATATACACGTACACTTGTAAAGCTAGAACGATGCTATACTCATCCTCCTGCCGGGTCTCACAGTCTGGAACAACAGCAATGGCAAGTCTGGGTAAACAAGAACCTCCCTGTCACCGTCCTTGAGGCTACCGGAGTACCTCTCGGGTGCCTGAGGTTACCCACCATATCTGCGGAGTGGCCAATGGAATGTCAAACCAGATTGAATCTTTAGGTTCTTATCAAATTTTCAGTAATCGTTTGCGGTTCTGGAATCACTTCCAGTTCTACCATACTCCCGCTACTGTTTTCGGAAAAAATCCATTTTACTAAAACTGTGGCGAGTCAAGAACAATATCACTATTGATCTTCCAGATGGTAGAAAGTCAACCCTCGTCATAGCCCCGTTCAACCCACAAACAGACATTATAGAAACGTGCCTTGAGTTATCCAGAATCTGGTTTTAAGCATAAGCCGGACAACTCCCCGTACCTTAACATTGTTAAGATATGAACTATTCTATATCCAATATAGAAACAGAGGCACTGATTTAATTGGAACCAGATTCAAATCATGCAGCTGTCTCCAGTGCATGTCAACTAAATGGAGAGAGGCCGATCGGTATTACTCAACTTAGGAATACTTCCAATTATGAGTAACCTGAAAGAGAAGCAAGTTCTCATAATTATTACTATCAACTGAATACCATACACAAGTATCTACATCTTCGATCACCTTGAAGAATCCCGATACTTGCAACACCTGGTTCCCTACTTTATTCATATACCTATAACTTCTCAAAACTTGGACCTTGTGTTTCTACGAAACACTTGTCTAAAAACTAGAGAAGTCATAAGTAAACAGAATATAGTACGAGGACCAACCCCTCTGTCCTAATAGACACTGGACAACATACAATACTCTGTATAAGTTCCTTGAGTCTAATAACTCATTCCCTGTGTGTCGTAGGTTGAAAACTGTACTTATGGTTAAGAAAAATTACACCACTGTTTAATGCTCCTTACCTAACCATCCACTGATATAGGTAAATGTCATAGACATAATTTCAAAAAGTTATATCTCACTTTATAAATATAAACATACAGATATATCAATTTGAAATTGATGCATTACAACGGATATTCAAAACCAAATATTTGTCGTCCGGCAAACAACCCGGGTGATTTCCTCAAATATCACCAATTACAACGAATCCCGATATAATGAGGATGATCACCCAATTCCCAATAACTTACTCCCACTCATCATCTGTAAAACCATACAGATGTGAGAATCAAACCTGGTAAATACATACCCTGGAGCAAGGACTAATTGGGAAAATAGTTTTCTGTTAACAACGCGCAGTGAGACTGAAACATGAAAATGTTTCGAAGGGGTATCTTGGTATTCCTAGTAATGCCTCTTCCATTATCAGATTCACAACTGTAACCGTATATTTCTTTGCCATCTCTCCAAATCTCTTTTTATGTCTTTAGTCATTACCTTCTGTACACCCCTTTAGGCCAAATGGTTTTCTTCCTTCCCTACCGTTCGGCACCAGCCTGTGATTTGGAAGAAGACTATCCAATAAGTATAATGGGTGTACTCTCCTAATCCTAGGAGCACTCGCAACCCGAGAGAAGGTAATGATAAAAGACAACTGAATAAACCTTATTCCTATTTCTCCAGAACCAGAATCCATCCCCGAACTGGAACAAGTTCCTTCGAGTTCGTATATAACCATACGATGGAGTATCCAATAAACTGTGGATCTTCGTAGTGATATGGGGTGTTACGGAGAAATACAAAGGTGATGTAGGAGTGGCGATGAAATACTTGGTTTGGTCGTGAATAGCAGTCGCAATTTATTTTGCCCTCTTACTAATCCCTTTATTTGTCTTACTTAATACCTTCTGTACACCATCGTTAGGCTAATTGGTTTTCTTCATTCTCTACCGTTCGGCACCTACCTATGGTTTAGAAGAAGACTATCCAAAAAGCGCAATAGGTGTACTGTCCTAATCCAAGGAGCACTCGCAACCTGAGAGAAGGTAAAAGGAAAAGACAACTGAATAGTCCTATTCGTTTTCTCCAGAACCAGAAACCATCCTCGAATCTGGAACAAGTTCCTTCGAGTTCGTATATAACCATACGATGGTTTTATCCAATGGAAGTGGATATTCGTAGTAATACGGGGTGTTCTGGAGAAAAGGGTAAAAGTAGGAGTGGAAAGAGGTATGCAACTCTGAAAATCCAAAAGTCAGTGTTTTAAGAAGGTTCGGTTAACTTGGTCACTGAGTCATAGTCAAGGGTTGGGTCATGGTAGCTGCCAAAGAGAGAGAGAAAAGAAACACTCAGTGTGCACTCTAACCTAGATCAGAATGGTTATCAATTTATCCAATCAGGAAACCTCCCACTGTATCCTCAAATTCTCCTCCAAACCTGAAAGAAGAATTAGTCGAGATCACCCGAGGACTAAACCAACTCATCGGTGGGAATCGGGATCCAACTATCATCGCATGATATTGTGATGGAATCCACTCACATTATCACACTCCAGAAGGTATGCGCATGCCAGGAAAGTTTCAGTTTCTTTAGAAACTCCCGATGCGTGTTTTTACCCCTAGGACCCAAGTGACCTTGACACAATCAACAAATCAAAGAGTCCTAGTCAAGTTCAACCCGTCATTATCCTGGATTGCATTAAACCCACCCGTACGAGCCCTTGACACAGTCAACAAGGTCGCACGACTGTCCTAACTAATCCCATTAATATGCCACAAACAAACACTACTTAGCTACCGCACACTACGCCTTGACACAGTCAACAAACGCAGCACGAATACTAAGTAATACTTGTAAGAAATGACGGAGGGCTACGTCTAGTTTTTGGCGAAAAACATTTTAACGTAATGAACTTGATATCATTGAAGGAACTGCATAGCTTTTTATAAAAATATAGTGGCGAAAACCTTTGCTAAAGAGGTCACTCCCGGTGAAGGGATCGTGGCTCTTTCCCCGTAAAATGAGGTGCAGGATATTCCAACTGAAAACCACGATACAAAACAAAAGGCAATCGGCTATAGTGAAGTTATTACCCTGACGCAAACTTCTGTCGAAGGGGTCACTCCCGGTGAAGGAATCTGGGCCCTTGCCTCGTCGACTGAGGTGCTGGATATTCATAACCGAATACCACTGTGCAAAACAAAAGAGAACGTCCTTGTAATAACATCTTTTTTGAAAAATATTCCAACAATATCATAATAGGTTTGTTTAGCTTGCATTGATCCGAATCAATGCAGTCCCATCAATTAATCACACCACAAAAGAACAAAAATATGATGTACGTATATGCCATCCGCATTCTCCACTGGGTCCCGTCATCACCCGTTAGGTTACTTAACTAACGACAGAGCGGGGACTGGACTAGCGCGGGTTTAAAACATATACAACATCTACTAGTATATATATCAATATATAATAATTGCTCAAGGTGTGATAAATGCAACATCACAGAAATGTAATAAGCATCACAGAACAATACAGATAATCTGGGATCCCCGGGTTTCATAGAGCCGCTACTGAAACCCGACGTTTCCCTGGTCGTGTGGATAGCCTATGCAATGAAATCCTAGACCCCTACGGGCACCGCAAGTTACCCGCCAAAACCTAAAGCGAGGCAGCCCCCTTCAACAACGTGAATGGACCACCTAGCACTTCACGGAATCCGGTAACTTGAGCACCCCTCCTTGGGTCAACCTGTACCCCCTACGAGTGCGGCAAATAGCCCGCCAATTCTAGAGTGAAGCCCCCTCCGTCTCAAAGCCATGAGATGCGGACTCGTTGCCCTCTACAACCCGGCTATCCGTGCACCCCTCCGCGGGGTAATCCTAGTACAGAAAGTAAAATATATACAACGGGTACATCGACCTCAGCCCGGTCGTGCCCCAAAAGAATAATATACAAACAGGCAGTGACGGCAGTCCACATGTCGGACGCTCGCCCCGCAATATCAAATGTACAAATACAACCAAATTGTACTACCATTGCATACAAGCTATCCACCACGACAAATCCGCAACATCACAGCACAACACAGAACATCAACGTGAATGTCACATTCGCAAATCCGTCTAAAAGAACTATAGCAATTAGACAGGATTTACCCATCAAATGACACTCACGGTCGCAGATATAATGTAAATACTGTGAACTAATATGTTTAAAATTTTCGATCGACAAAATTTCCCGAAGTGGGCCCCAAGCACAATACCCAGTACTCAGACAAATCTGTGCCCAAACAAAAAATACCAGAAACCCCATTTCCAACACAGAGACCACTGTAGAAAATTTCATGCAGTGTTGCTACAGTGCGGCGGCGGAACCGCGGCCAAAACGTGGGTACGGCCGCGGTTCTGCGGCGCTACAGTGCAATCAATGTACCAAATTTTCCCAGAGCTCTTAAAAAACCCTGCCTGATTTTTTGACATACACCAAATAATTTTTTGACGATAATAAAAATTCGACAGAAAGTTCATGATTGGAAATGCAGTTTTTGGAAATTCCGTCCGATCGAAGTTCTAAACACGTTAGAGCAAGCTAGTAAAGGTTAATGGCGTGGCTCTGATACCATGAAAGACTACGGTAGCGCCCCGGCAGTCTTTTCGAGGCCAAAAGGCGGAAACGAAAATTTTTCTTAACTTGAAAACCGGCACTATCGTATGCTTAAACCTGGATCGAACCATTAACCTACAACTAGCTATGTAGAGAGAGGGTTGGAAGGTTATACCGATCGATCCGTGTCCTTCGGTCTTTGGCCACCATCCCAAGCTCCTCGCGGCAACTCTGGTCTCGATCTCCTCGTCGAAAAGGGCACCACATCTATGAGTCTTTTTACGGGCTCCCGCTTCATCTGAAGCAACTCGGGAACGAAGTGTGCTAGCCGACATGTCCAAGGTGTTGTAGAGAATGTTTGTAATCACTTTGTCTCTTGCATCCATTGCTTGGATGGAAGTTGAAGGTGTTGCCATTAATGGAGATCATGAGCTAGAGGATGAAGAAAGAGGAGAAGCTTTCTTTTTCCTTTTGTGATATGTGTAAATAAAATGAGAGAGTGAGAAGAATCAAAAATACAAGAGCTCGCCCTCATACATCGCTGCCCTTCTCTCTCCTCCTCTCATTTCAACCCACACATCCATCACAAAAGGTGACATTTGCACAAGAAATGATACCATGAGTCGCCAATGAAGTACATGTATCATTTAATGCACAAAATGATGGCTTCTAGCTCATAATTTCCATATGCAAACATTAATCCAAATGTTTGCAACAATAAAAAGATACGGCAACATCTAAAGTAAACTCGTGACGGATCACAAGGATACCCCTCACTTGTATATACATACCTGCATCCGCATTCCGACTGAATGCGAATGCGACGAGAATAAAGTAATCAATCAAATCTAATACTAGGATCCGGCTAAAACCAAAGCCCACTAGTATGATCCGTCCGATCAAGATCCGTGCACTACCGCACGTATAAGATCGAACCCTGCCATATATCATACGGCCTCTACAACGTTTCGCCCGAAACTTGAGAAACTGTCTGTGGGGGACTCTAAAGACTCGTCAATACTTTGGCTGTGGATTTAACCACTAGCATGTCAGTGGTACTAGCTGTACGTAACGGGTTACCAGATATTGACCAAAAGGGAGGTCGATGAGCAAACTCATCCTGACACCCTACTGAGCCTGTCAGTGACAATATCCGTACAGTCCGGTCCGTTCGTCTATGAGTATCGCATGGCGGGCCTAGGGGTTGGTAAAAGTCAGACCCCCAAAAGCGGTACAAGTCGTGTCGGAGTGTAGCCCAGAACACCCTGAGATACTACTGGAACACCTACCAGTAAATCTCCTGCCTCGGCCGAGGGCTTTGTGTAATGGCTCTCCTAGACACGGTGCGATCTCACCCCCAATACCGGGAGAGACGAATCCCCTGCCGATCCGCTCACTTGCCTCCAAGTGGCTCGGGACTGTACCGAACTAAAACCTGTTTGCACGACTCCTTTGAGCCGTGGTAGGGTAGTAATCAAAGCACAGTGGGAACTCACACGAGACAAATGACGATCTCAGGTCGATGAACTAACATGTACACATGTTACCAGGGAACTGCTATCTGACGTCAAGTATAATACCAACTAGCAGGTTCCCGGCGAGTCCTGTCCGGTGTACTCATAACCCAATGAGCACCTGTATACATCTTAGGTGAACCAACTGACACCAATGGCTTGTGAGACCGGCCACCACCCTTCATCAGGGTCTCGACTGTATACACTAAACTACTCCGGAGAATCGACGCCCTGTCTCGAAAACTCCCATGACTAGGGACCATTTTAAGGATGTGCTTATAGACCCCAGCTCCCACGTATATGATCTCCATCATACTGCTGGCAGTCAAGCAAGAATCCTAGGGGCTCTATCAACGTGTAATAGCGACCTGTAAGGTCACCTAAAGCAGTACACGATGATAAAGATAAACCATGGTAGCATACTATTCTCTATCAACGTGTAATAGTGAACTACTATGTCACCTAAAGCATGTAAACGATGATAAAGAAAAACCAGATAGTATACAAATCTCTCGAGTAAGACTGTCCTACCGGTATAGGTCCTCCCTCAATCATTGCAATCACGTGCCTGGGATCCAATAATTGACTCTGAGGGCACTATATCCAACAATCTCCTACTTGCACTCAAGACTAATTATTGCGATGCCGCATACTCACAGCCCGTGTGATACCGAACACCCAACTCCTCTACTAATCAGTCTCACAAAGCCCGTTTGCGAAACTATTGCGTTCGAGAAATAGCCTCAGTGAGTGGATCCGCCTTGATGTTTCTTTCTATGTCTCTCTTTATCTCAAGTTCGCGGAGAAAGCCATCTCCCGAAATGAGCAATACCTGTCTTAGAATATGTCTGGATATCTGATGGGACCTAGCTCATAAATGAACTCCAAATCCAAACTTCTTAGACTGTATCGTCAACTGAACTTAATCAGTATCCTGAGCCATGCCTCTCTCAGTATCCGCTTGGACCACCTGTCCAAAATACTGCCCCTCGTCAGAGGGAAAATAATAACTCTGACAGTCACTCTGTTATCCAGGTCACCTTGGAAGCCTGGAATGATAACTGTCTCCCGAAAGAGGATGCCATTATCATATCCCTAGAACATCCACTTATGTTCTAAAACTGCTTCCGAACATTTTTCCAGGATAGGATTAATATCAACTTATTGCATCTTCTACAAAAACAACATCTGGTGTGATACTTGACATCTCATGATTGACTCAATTGCCTAAGCAAGTGATCTGCCAATCATGCACATCCCTCTCCCCTTTAGTCTGTAAGACACCTTTAGAGAGGGTGACTCCATCACCTGCAGGTACACTACCGTGCCAGGAGTCGTCCATTCTAAAACACCTTTAGAATGTTGTCTAAGTACCCAGATTGGGAAACTACCCAAATCTAGATCTAAAACCATAGATCTAGTAACCAGAATATCTGATATAATATCCATATCCTATGTGGAGAAACCACTGTATGACAATCGAAGTATAACCGATCGTAGTATAGGAATTTCACTTCCTACTCTGTGTATGTCATCCAAATACTAGGACATCACACCCTACTACCTTCTTAACAGATCCATCTCCTATTCTGATGAAGTCAAACCTATGACTGTCACATCAGAAATAGATGATCTATCTCCACTATATCTGCTTTAGTCCATAAATGGACATAAGCTACTTGTCCAGTATGCTTCCGTTGCTCCCACTGACTACGACAACCCTCTGGCAGTGTCATATACACGTACACTTGTAAAGCTAGAACGACACTATACTCATCCTCCTGCCGGGTCTCACAGTCTGGAACAACAGCAATAGCAAGTCTGGGTAAACAAGAACCTCCCTGTCACCGTCCTTGAGGCTACCGGAGTACCTCTCGGGTGCCTGAGGTTACCCACCATATCTGCGGAGTGGCCAATGGAATGTCAAACCAGATTGAATGTTTAGATTCTTATCAAATTTTCAGTAATCGTTTGCGGTTCTGGAATCACTTCCAGTTCTACCATACTCCCGCTACTGTTTTCGGAAAAAATCCATTTTACTAAAACTGTGGCGAATCAAGAACAATATCACTATTGATCTTCCAGATGGTAGAAAGTCAACCTTCGTCATAGCCCGGGTCAACCCACAAACAGCCATTACAGAAACGTGCCTTGAGTTATCCAGAATATTGTTTTAAGCATAAGCCGGACAACTCCCCGTACCTTAACATTGTTAAGATATGAACTATTCTATATCCAATATAGAAACAGAGGCACTGATTTAATTGGAACCAGATTCAAATCATGCAGCTGTCTCCAGTGCATGTCAACTAAATGGAGAGAGCCCGATCAGTTTTACTCAACTTAGGAATGCTTCCAATTATGAGTAACCTGAAAGAGAAGCAAGTTCTCATAATCATTACTATCAACTGAATACCATACACAAGTATCTACATCTTCGATAACCTAGAAGAATCTCGATACTTGCAACACCTGGTTCTCTACTTTATTCATATACCTATAACTTCTCAAAACTTGGACCTTGTGTTTCTACGAAACACTTGTCTAAAAACTAGAGAAGTCATAAGTAAACCGAATATAGTACGAGGACCAACCCCTCTGTCCTAATGGACACTGGACAACATACAATACTCTGTATAAGTCCCTTGAGTCTAATAACTCATTCCCTGTGTGTCGTAGGTTGAAAACTGTACTTATGGTTAAGAAGAATTACACCGCTGTTTAATGCTCCTTACCTAACCATCCACTGATATAGGTAAATGTCATAGACATAATTTCAAAAAGTTATATCCCACTTTATAAAAATAAACGTACAGATATATCAATTTGAAATTGGTGCATTACAACGGATATTCAAAACCAAATATTTGCCGTCCGGCAAACAACCCGGGTGATTTCCTCAAATATCACCAATTAGAACGAATCCCGATATAATGAGGATGATCACCCAATTCCCAATAACTTACTCCCACTCATCATCTGTAAAACCATACAGATGTGAGAATCAAACCTGGTAAATACATACCCTGGAGCAAGGACTAATTGGGAAATCAGTTTTCTGTTAACAACACGCAGTGAGACTGAAACATGAAAATGTTTCGAAGGGGTATCTTGGTATTCCTAGTAATGCCTTTTCCATTATCAGATTCACAACTGTAATCGTATATTTTTTTGCCATCTCTCCAAATCCCTTTATATGTCTTTAGTCATTACCTTCTGTACACCCCTTTAGGCCAAATGATTTTCTTCCTTCCCTACCGTTCGGCACCAGCCTGTGGTTTGGAAGAAGACTATCCAATAAGCATAATGGGTTTACTCTCCTAATCCTAGGGGCACTCGCAACCCGAGAGAAGGTAAAGATAAAAGACAACTGAATAAACCTTATTCCTATTTCTCCTGAACCAGAATCCATCCCCGAACTGGAACAAGTTCCTTCGAGTTCGTATATAACCATACGATGGAGTATCCAATAAAATATGGATCTTCGTAGTGATACGGGGTGTTCCGGAGAAATACAAAGATGATGTAGGAGTGGCGATGAAATACTTGGTTTGGTCGTGAATAGCAGTCGCAATTTACTTTGCCCTCTTACTAATCCCTTTATTTGTCTTTACTTAATACCTTATGTAAACCATCGTTAGGCTAATTGGTTTTCTTCATTCCCTACCGTTCAGCACCTGCCTATGGTTTGGAAGAAGACTATCCAATAAGCGTAATAGGTGTACTGTCCTAATCCAAGGAGCACTCGCAACCTGAGAGAAGGTAAAAGGAAAAGACAACTGAATAGTCCTATTCGTTTTCTCCAGAACCAGAAACCATCCTCGAATCTGGAACAAGTTCCTTCGAGTTCGTATATAACCATACGATGGTTTTATCCAATAGAAGTGGATGTTCGTAGTAATACGGGGTGTTCTGGAGAAAAGGGTAAAAGTAAGAGTGGCAATGAGGTATGCAACTCTGACAATCCAAAAGCTAGTGTTTTAAGAAGGTTTGGTTAACTTGGTCACTTAGTCATAGTCAAGGGTTGGGTCATGGTCGCTGCCAAAGAGAGAGAAAAGAAACACTCAGCATGCACTCTAACCTAGATCAGAATGGTTATCAATTTATCCAATCAGGAAACCTCCCACTGTATCCTCAAATTCTCCTCCAAACCTGAAAGAAGAATTAGTCGGGATCACCCGAGGACTAAACCAACTCATCAGTGGGAATCGGGATCCAACTATCATTGCATGATATTGTGATGGAATCCACTCACATTATCACACTCCAGAAGGTATGCGCATGCCTGGCAAGTTTTAGTTTCTTTAGAAACTCCCGATGCGTGTTTTTACCCTTAGGACCCAAGTGGCCTTGACATAGTCAACAAATCAAAGTGTCCTAGTCAAGTTCAACCCGTCATTATCCTGGATTGCATTAAACCCACCCGTACGAGTCCTTGACACAGTCAACAAGGCCGCACGACTGTCCTAACCAATCCCATTAATATGCCACAAACAAACACTACTTAGCTACCGCACACTATGCCTTGACACAGTCAACAAACGCAACACGAATACTAAGTAATACTTGTAAGAAATGGCGGAGGGCTACGTCTAGTTTTGGTGAAAAACATTTTAACGTAATGAACTTGATATCATTGAAGGAACTGCATAGCTTTTTATAAAAATATAGTGGCGAAAACCTTTGCTAAAGAGGTCACTCCCGGTGAAGGGATCTCGGCTCTTTCCCCGTAGAATGAGGTGCAGGATATTCCAACTGAATACCACGATGCAAAGCAAAAGGCAATCGGCTATAGCGAAGTTATTACCCTGACGCAAACTTCTGTCCAAGGGGTCACTCCCGGTGAAGGGATCTCGGCCCTTCCCTCGTCGACTGAGGTGCTGGATATTCATAACCGAATACCACTGTGCAAAACAAAAGAGAACGTCCTTGTAATAAGAGATTTTTTGAAAAATGTTCCAACAACATCAGAATAGGTTTGTTTAGCTTGCATTGATCCGAATCAATGCAGTCCCATCAATTAATCACACCACAAAAGAACGAAAATATGATGTACGTATATGCCATCCGCATTCGCCACTGGGTCCCGTCATCACCCGTTAGGTTACTTAACTAACGACAGAGCGGGGACTGGACTAGCGCGGGTGTAAAACATATACAACATCTACTAGTATATATATCAATATATAATAATCGTTCAAGGCATGATAAATGCAACATTACAGAAATGTAATAAGTATCACAGAACAATACAGATAATCTGGGATCCCCGGGTTTCATAGTGCCGCTACTGAAACCCGACGTTCCCCTGGTCGTATGGATAGCCTGTGCAATGAAATCCTAGACCCCTACGGGCGCGGCAAGTTACCCGCCAAAACCTGAAGCGAGGCAGCCCCCTTCAACAACGTGAATGGACCACCCAGCACTTCACGGAATCCGGTAACTTGAGCACCCCTCCTTGGGTCAACCTGTACCCCCTACGAGTGCGGCGAATAGCCCGTCAATTCTAGAGTGAACCCCCCTCCGTCTCAAAGCCATGAGATGCGGGTTCGTTGCACTCTAGAACCCGGCTATCCGTGCACCCCTCCGCGGGGTAATCCTAGTACAGAAAGTAAAATATATACAACGGGTACATCGACCACAGCCCGGTCGTGCCCCAAAAGAATAATATACAAACAGGCAGTGACGGCAGTCCACATGTCGGACGCTCGCCCCACAATATCAAATGTACAAATACAACCAAACTGTACTACCATTGCATCCAGGCTATCCACCACGACAAATCTGCAACATCACAGCACAACACAGAACATCAACGTGAATGTCGCATTCGCAAATCCGTCTAAAAGAACTATAGCAATTAGACAGGATTTACCGATCAAATGACATTCACGGTCGCAGATATAATGTAAATACTGTGAACTAACATGTTTAAAATTTTCGATCGAAAAAATTTCCCGAAGTGGGCCCCAAGCACAATACCCAGTACTCAGACAAATCTGGCCCCAAACAAAAAATACCAGAAACCCCATTTCCAACACAGAGACCGCTGTAGAAAATTTCAAGCAGTGTTGCTACAGTGCGGCGGCGGAACCGCGGCCAAAACATGGGTACGGCCGCGGTTCCGCGGCGCTATAGTGCAATCAATGTACCAAATTTTCCAAGAACTCTTATAAAACCCTGCCTGATTTTTTGACATACACCAAATAATTTTTTGACGACAATGAAAATTCGACAGAAAGTTCATGATTAGAAATGCAGTTTTTGGAAATTCCGTCCGATCGAAGTTCTAAATGTTGGAGATAGTGCCCTCAGAGTCAATTATTGGATCACAGGAACGTGATTGCAATGATTGAGGGAGGACCTGTCCCAGTAGGACAGTCTTACTCGAGATGATAGTATGCTATCTGGTTTATCTTTATCATCGTGTACAGCTTTAGGTGACCAGACAGGTCGCTATGGTCATCTTATCTTTGTGACATGACTGGCAAGTTTCACAAGATGTAAATTCAAACTGAATTAAATATGCATCTATATGTAACTTCAGCTAGTCGGGTCGCATTGATATGACCTAGTCTACAATACCTCAAGAAGAATTCGTTCATTTCTGAACTCTTCCTCTTGTGTGTGTTCTGTATACTAAGAACTGTAGTTTGATTTAGAACATCAATGCTTTTAGATAACGTGCCTGAACCGATCAACTTTTGATATAGGAAATGTTCAAAACATTATTCAACAATACAAAATTTTATCATTTCTTTACTAATAAAGAGACTGATATGATTTTGTATATTAGGTTCGGTATCTAATAACATTCGTTCAGAATCAATGTATTTGAAATACAGGGTGACAGTGACCAACAGACTTGGCTGCAACACTTGCCCCGTTTTCTGTCTTATGAAACTTATCACCCGTTCTCAGTTTTTCTACCTTTTTGTAGCCCTATGTAACATATTACATATCTGGGATCCTGATCCGGTATCAGATACCCTGGATGTGGAGGATACTGAGAAACAGTTCTTTGTAATGAACACACCCGAAGATGATGCATC
This sequence comes from Agapanthus africanus, assembly GCA_030015575.1. Lineage (NCBI taxonomy): Eukaryota > Viridiplantae > Streptophyta > Magnoliopsida > Asparagales > Amaryllidaceae > Agapanthus > Agapanthus africanus. The sequence goes on from CM057351.1 coordinate 422,523,550, forward strand.
AGCATGCACTCTCTTCGTTTGGGCGGCACGGAAAATCTGGTATTCCCCAATTTCCTGCTCTGTCTTATAACAATTATAAGTTGGAGCGGGACCAACGTTCCCCAGCTCAGTATAACAAGTGGGTTCGGTCAATATTCCGTATTATTATTTTGATTAAGGCGTGATATGGTCGCTACCTGGAGAGAGAGAGAAGAAAACACTCAGCGTGCGCTCTTGCAAGATCAGATTGGTTTTTATTTTATCTAATCAGGATGGCTCCCACTGCTTTTTATCAAATCTTCCTTCAAACCCTAAAAGGAAAGACTAGCCAGGATTAATTACACACTACAAGTTCGCCAATCTTTCAGCCAGGCCAGTGTCGGTACTTTGAGGGAGGTCCCCCGTGCTTTCGCACGAACCTAATTAATGTAAACCTCATTTTCCCAGAGGCATAACCCCGTTGACACCTTTCTAGACACCTACTTGATCGGCTAATTGTAATGTGTAAAACTCTCCCAGGAGTAACAATTACTCGCAGCGGGTATCGGGATCCAACTATCTCATAGAAGGTATGCAATCTCATTGCAAATTTCAACACTTGAAATTCCCGATAATATTTTGCCCCTAACGTGCTATGACCTTGACGAAAGCCAACAAACCATAGCCCGCTAGTCAAGTTCAACCCGTACATTTCTTGATTGAATTTAAACCCACCCGCACGACCCTTGACGAAAGCCAACAAAGCCGCACGACTACCCTAATCCAATCGCATCGTATGCTAGCAGATAAGCAGCATATAGCTACCGCACACTACACCTTGACGAAAGCCAACAAATGTAGCACGAATACTATATACAACTTATCTGAAATGACGGAGGGCTACGACAGGTTTTTCTGAAAACCTATTGCGTAATGAACTTGATATCGTTGTAGAATCAAATGATTTTAAAATGGAGTGTTTTTTAGGCTTTTCTAGTTTTGCTAAACGAGTCACTCCCGGTGAAGGGATCGTCGGTCCTTTCCTCGTCGAATGAGGTGCGGGATATATCATATATATCACTGTGCAAAGCAAAAACTCTTAAAAGCAATCAAAAGACAAACCGAGTGTGTAGCATCTGCCAGTTATTGCTAAAGGAGTCACTCCCGGTGAAGGGATCTCGGTCCTTTCCTCATCGAATAAGGTGCAGGATATATCACATATACCTCTGTGCAAAGCAAGAACTGTAGCTACCTGTTTTATTTTTGAAATTCGATTCTACAATATCTTTAGGTTTCTTTTATTTCATTAATCACATTAATGAAGTCCCATCATTTAAGTACCTAAACATCACAGATAAATACGACGTACACTTATGCCATCCACATTCGCCTCGATGTCCCCTCGTGCACCGTTAGGTTAGGTAACTAACGGCAGAGCGGGGCAGGGCTAGCGCGGGTGTAAAACATAAGTAACGCCTATATAATATATCATATATACTATATACAGTATCCATCACAGAACATCACATGATCACATCACAGATATCGCAGCAGAAAATATCATATGAAATATTGGATATACTAGGACGTCCGTGTTTTGAATATGAGCCAGTATAAAACACGGATTCCACGGTCGTGATGAATAGCCAAACCCACACCCCTAGACCCCTACGAGAGCGGCAAGCAACCCTACCAATTCTAGAGTTAGGAGACCCGGACTCGACTCCTCGAGTTGGTCTCCCACTGGACTCCAGAACCCGGTTACTTGTGCTCCCCTCCTTGGGTCTATCCTAGTGCGGAAAAGTAAATAATATACAAACAGTGACAACGTCCGCAACCTGGAAGTGCCCCAATAAAAGAATATTACAAACAAGTTGTTTTACATGAATGAAAATGAAAAACACTCATCTCACATAAAAAAAACCCCGGCTATTCAAACACGACGATCCAATATAACATATCCAGCAACATATAACATCACATGTCATCAACGTAAGTAAATATGCGCATCCCTATTGTCGTTGACATATAGCAACGAAACCGGCGATATCACATATTACACTTACGGTCACAGAAAAGAAAGTGTAAAACTACAACAGTTGGAATCCGCAACCTCTTTAGACATCGCATGCCTAATCAAATGAATTCCTTAGACATCGCATGCCTAACAGTTATAAACCCCGCATTTTAGTCTCATTATCGAAAACACTTTTCAATATCAAGTCGGGCAATTCAATAAGATTCCCAACATCCTGATCGAATACTCGTCGCAAACTTTAGTAGGCGGCCGAACCCCCGATACCATCGACGAAGTGCACCAAGGCGGAACACCGCTGCCGCGAGCACCCGAACGGATGCTTTCGGCGACGGGGTTCTCCTACAGTCACTTGGTCGGGGTTAAGGGGTGTAGCTGTCTATTAAGTTTATCCGGCGAGTATCCGCGTACGCTACGTGATTGCGACGGACTTTTGATCACATCAAAATTCCGTGGCAACCGATCAAGCGAGACTAAATTGCTATGTTTATAACATTCATTCAGTTATCTCATAACAACTTGTGGATTCCAAGTATTGTATCACATTCCAGATAATTAGAAAATGTTAAACTTTCCGATCGAACATTCAAACACCCAAGTTTTCCCGATACAGATCAACACATGAAACAAGTCTAAAAACATTCAGTTCGTGCCTCAGTACCAACGGTCCAGCCGTAGAAGGGTCAAGCCAACGCCTCACATGTGGCACGTCGTACTGTCCCAAACCCTAAGGTTCAAAGGGCAGTTCAAGACGGTCACATAATCGAGTTAAGGTTTGTTGTCTTCTAGAGGGACCATCGCGTTACTTGCACTACTTAGAACGTCATTAAACTACGGAAAGATCCAACACTTGGAAATTTCCCGACAGGGGAAAAGTTGGGTATTTATATCCGGTCGAACTTTTTAACATACTCTAAAATATCCGGAAAGCCACATAGACAAAATTAGACAATCCGATCGAAACACCGAGTCCCCAATACAACCCAGAAAACTCAACTCTTGAGTTCAGAAAAAAAATATCCCAGGAAAACCAGCACTGCAAAATAAGAATTACTGTGCAAAATTCAATGGGAGAAGAGACAAAATGGCCGCGGAAGCGCCGCATTAGCACGCTAATGACGCGGTTCCGCCGCACTTTAGACAGATCATTAGGTAATTTTTGCACCGTAATTCTTAGAATTTCCTGCTGAATTTTCTGCATATTTTTAATCTGGAAAAAACCCAATTTTTGGAAAAAGTCCAGAGAGCAAATTTGTGTTAGGGTTTCGGTTTAATCGGACTTCTAACTCCGTCTACGCATCGCCTAAGGCTCTAGCTAGGCTCTGATACCACTGTAGGGTTCCTAGGCACACTAATGAGGTCTCACAAGGCATCAACCATGCCAATTTCAAAAATTACAAGTGCCGAGAAACCCTAATACGGATCGTTAACTAGATTTTAGGCGAAAAGTAAAACTAGTTAACAACTTAACTAAGTGAACGGAAATACAACCTTTGTAGATCCGGTGCTCCACCTCCATAGCTCCGTGATGATGTCTCCTCGCTGCGATCATCGGATCCCGGGCTCTAGCGTCGGCTTCATCGGAGAAAAGCAGGCTAGGTCATCGACGACGATGCCGAAGATGATCTACGTCGAGGCATCACAAGATCAAGCTCCACCTTCACCAAGCCATGAAAACTTATGAAGGAAACACCCTATACTACTTGGCAAGAGTTAGAGGATGAAGAAATAGGAGGTGGGTTCACTTTGGAATTTGATTTCTCACTCTTTTTCACTAGTTGCCATTGATGGAGGCAAGCTTCTTCATCTTGAAGATGAAGAAGAAGAAGAAGATAATATTATGATAAGTTTTTAGAATAGAATAGAAAAATCAATTCTTATCATAATTTTAACTATAGTTATGTGTAGAGAATTGACCAAGGTTAAAGGAATGGTTAGGGTTAAGGAGATGAAGACAAAATGGTTACATTTGTCAAAGCTTCATGAAGCTTCAACAAGCTTCATGAAGAAAAGCAACCTTTTGTTTTCATTTCTCATTTATTTAATCCAAAAATAAATAGATAAATGAATGAATAATCAAATAAAAACCCTAACCATTTATTCAACCAAGGTTTAATTCTTTACACAAACCCTAGCAATCATGTATCATCAAATATGATACAATCAAATGCACAAAAATATATCACATATACAATGTGCACATCAAGTGAGAAAATCCATTTAAAGTGAACCAATACTAGTTAATGCAAAGTAATATATCAAATATATAATTATGCATTAAATCATTAAATCAACACTTGATTTAACGATCCGGTCATATCGTATATAACCGACTAATATCAATAGTAACAACTTATCGAATCAACACTTGATCCGATAACCCGGCTATAACGCATATAACCGATCAATGTTACAAATCGCGAGAATCAAATACAGTATCACATACTGGTATTATTCTCGGTCCCGCACATATCTCATATGCGCTCCTATTTCGTTTCGCTTGAGCCAGGAAACCTCTGTGTAGGACTCTAAAGACTCGTCAATACGCCGGCAGCAGGTGATGATCATATCAAACACCCACAAGCCGCAAGCGGTCTGCTAAACGTAACGGCCACCCGGGTATTGAGTGATCAGAAGATCGATGAGCAAGCCCGCTCACACTCCAGTGAATCCAACCAGTAACACTTACCGTACAGTCCGGTCTCGTCGTCTGATATGTCGCATATCTTGCCTAGGGGTGGTAAACGTCAGACCCCAATAGCTCGATAAGTCGTGTCGATATGAGGTCTATAACATTCGAGAAACTACTGGTAACACTTACCAGTAAATCTCAGCAACTCTGGCCAGGGATTTCCGGTTATAGCCAATCGAACACAGCGCAACATCAACTCCCTATACCGGGAGAGACGAATCCCCTCCTATCGCTCATTGCCTCCATGTGATTCGGGACTGTACCCAAAACCACCGTTTTGCATGCCCTCTTGGACGTGGTAAGATGGAAATCAAAGCACAGTGGGAACCACACAAGACTCTATGACGATCTCGGGTCAACAGACTACTCTGTACCAGTGTCACCAGAGAACTGCCATCTGACGTAAGGTATAATACCATCTGGGAGTTCTCGGCGAGTCCGTCCAGTGTACCCAGTCTACACTGAGCACCCGTATATCATCTCTGATGTCAAATACCAATGGATATGGGATCATCCATCGCCCATCTGTATGAATCGAGAAGGTATACGCTAGTCTACGCTGGTATATCGATGCCCCGTCTCGATACACCCACGACTAAGGACCTTGAAGGATCTACTTATAGACTACCATGTCCCCACTAGTATGATCCGCATCATAGTCTAGGTAGTCAAGTACACATCCTAAGGTCTTTACCAACATGTAACAGAGAGACAATCAGTGTACACGTTAAGGTAAAGATCAACCAGATAGCATACTATCATGTCGAGCAAGAAAGTCCTCCCTATATATGTCCAAGCATCCACTACAATATACATCCTATGTATAGCAATGGCCTCTAGGGCATACATATAACTAACAATCTCCCACTTTCACTAGGGCCATCTGATAGCAGTGGTTGTAGTATCTCATACTCAACCATCCCATAAAAGTCTCTCTCTGGGAAAAGGCCTTTGTGAGTGGATCCGCCGTGTTGTCCTCTGAGTCTGTTCTCCTTACCTTGATCCCTTGGAGATCAACCATCTCCATGATCAGGTAACACTGCCTTAGAATATGTCTGGATCACTGATGGGACCGGTGTTCCTTGGCATAAGCCACAACTCCATTGTCTCACAATGGTTGGAACGTAGTTCATCTCATGAACCAATATACACCCAAACATCCTCTTTGGTAGCATCTTAAGTAGCGATGTATCCTGCCTTTATCGTCTAGTATGTCACGGTATCTAGCTTAGAACTCTTCCAACATACCGTCCCTTTACTGAGGGTAAAGACAATGCCTGTGACTGACATTCAGTCGTCTTTATCACCCTGGAACACTTCCAGTGATTCTCCCCAGGATCGATTGATACCATCTCACTATAACTAGTGAGTATCCTAACATCCATTTAGATCTATCTCATAGATCCAAAACCCAGGATTTAGGAGGTATCACTTTGATCCTATATGGAGAATCCTTGTGATAAGCGGAGATTGACCGAGCGTAGCATAGGAAACTCCTTTCTTATCAAGAGCATGACATCCACGTACTCTACGAGGATCACCACCATACTCCCTACTACCTTTTTGTATATACAAGGTTCATCTACCATTTTGATGAAGTCAAACTATTTGACTACTACATCAAAACAGATGTTCCAACTCAGCGATGCCTGCTTTATCCTATAAAGCATCTTGTACACGTTTCCGCTGCTCCCACTGTTTACGAAGCCCTCTGGCTGTGTACTTACAGACGCTCTCTTCTAAAACATCATTTTAGAAAAGCAGTCATGACACCCAACCGCCAGATATCGTAGTCATGGTATGTAGCCGTGGCAAGTAGGATCTGGATGGACTTAAGCATAGCCACTTGAAAAGGTTTCATCATTGTCCACGCCTGGTCGATGACGAAAACCTTTAACAAGTCTAGCTTTAAAAGTCTCAACTTTTCCATCTACACCAAGTAATCTTCTCAAGATATACTTGCTCCTGATGGGGATTTAACCCTTCAGATATAGCAACCAAAGTCCATACTTTGTTGGTGTATAAGGATTCCATCTCAGATCACTAAGCATCCAGCCATTCTTACAGAGTCACACTCCTGATGGCCAGCTCGAAACTAGTTGGGTCATCATCTCATGATGCAAACCTCGCTCCCACTGTCATAGAGAAACCGAAGTATCTCTCAGGTGGGTGAGGAATCCTACTAGATCGGCGGAGAGGCTGAGGTTCGTTGGAATCTACTGAATCCTTTAGTTCTATCAAATCATCGGTTGCTGATTGTATAGCTGGAACATTTCCAGTTCTACATAACAGATCTTGCCTCGAGCTTGTCCGGATTTTGCTTTTAGACATCGGCCGGTCAACCCCAAATCTTAACTAGCTTAAGACATGGGCTCTTCCCTTTCCATATCACATATGAAGTGGTAGGCAACTGATTTGATTTGAACCCTATTCAATAGGTATGCAGCTTCTCAAGTGCATAACTCCTTAAAAGGAAACAGGTAACTCAGTAGTACTCATCATAGAGCACACCATATCATATAGGGTGTGATTGCTCCGCCCCGATATACCATCGTGCTATGGTGTATTCGGAGGAGTAATGCTGAGAGAGAATCTCATTCTCCTTTAGAATAGTCCAGGAATTCCATGCACAAGTATTCTCCTCCCTGATCTCATCATAGGACATAATGCTTATACCCGGTTATTGGTTCTCTACTTTTAACTTATATTCTGTGAATATCTCAAAAGCTTCGGGCGTATGTTTCAACAGGAACATATGTCTGAATCTTGAGAGATTATCAGAGAACGTAATGAAGTATAAAGAACCAGTCCTGGCATGTGTAGACAGGAGACCTTACACACATCATCATGTATCAGTCCCAAGAGTTCAATAACTCTTTCTCTGTTACCATTAAACAGAGCTATGGTCATCTTATCTTTGTGACATGACTGGCAAGTTTCACAAGATGTAAATTCAAACTGAATTAAATATGCATCTATATGTAACTTCAGCTAGTCGGGTCGCATTGATATGACCTAGTCTACAATACCTCAAGAAGAATTCGTTCATTTCTGAACTCTTCCTCTTGTGTGTGTTCTGTATACTAAGAACTGTAGTTTGATTTAGAACATCAATGCTTTTAGATAACGTGCCTGAACCGATCAACTTTTGATATAGGAAATGTTCAAAACATTATTCAACAATACAAAATTTTATCATTTCTTTACTAATAAAGAGACTGATATGATTTTGTATATTAGGTTCGGTATCTAATAACATTCGTTCAGAATCAATGTATTTGGAATACAGGGTGACAGTGACCAACAGACTTGGCTGCAACACTTGCCCCGTTTTCTGTCTTATGAAACTTATCACCCGTTCTCAGTTTTTCTACCTTTTTGTAGCCCTATGTAACATATTACATATCTGGGATCCTGATCCGGTATCATATACCCTGGATGTGGAGGATACTGAGAAACAGTTCTTTGTAATGAACACACCCGAAGATGATGCATCAGCATGCACTCTCTTCGTTTGGGCGGCACGGAAAATCTGGTATTCCCCAATTTCCTGCTCTGTCTTATAACAATTATAAGTTGGAGCGGGACCAACGTTCCCCAGCTCAGTATATGGTCGCTACCTGGAGAGAGAGAGAGAGAAGAAAACACTCAGCGTGCGCTCTTGCAAGATCAGATTGGTTTTTATTTTATCTAATCAGGATGGCTCCCACTGCTTTTTATCAAATCTTCCTTCAAACCCTAAAAGGAAAGACTAGCCAGGATTAATTACACACTACAAGTTCGCCAATCTTTCAGCCAGGCCAGTGTCGGTACTTTGAGGGAGGTCCCCCGTGCTTTCGCACGAACCTAATTAATGTAAACCTCATTTTCCCAGAGGCATAACCCCGTTGACACCTTTCTAGACACCTACTTGATCGGCTAATTGTAATGTGTAAAACTCTCCCAGGAGTAACAATTACTCGCAGCGGGTATCGGGATCCAACTATCTCATAGAAGGTATGCAATCTCATTGCAAATTTCAACACTTGAAATTCCCGATAATATTTTGCCCCTAACGTGCTATGACCTTGACGAAAGCCAACAAACCATAGCCCGCTAGTCAAGTTCAACCCGTACATTTCTTGATTGAATTTAAACCCACCCGCACGACCCTTGACGAAAGCCAACAAAGCCGCACGACTACCCTAATCCAATCGCATCGTATGCTAGCAGATAAGCAGCATATAGCTACCGCACACTACACCTTGACGAAAGCCAACAAATGTAGCACGAATACTATATACAACTTATCTGAAATGACGGAGGGCTACGACAGGTTTTTCTGAAAACCTATTGCGTAATGAACTTGATATCGTTGTAGAATCAAATGATTTTAAAATGGAGTGTTTTTTAGGCTTTTCTAGTTTTGCTAAACGAGTCACTCCCGGTGAAGGGATCGTCGGTCCTTTCCTCGTCGAATGAGGTGCGGGATATATCATATATATCACTGTGCAAAGCAAAAACTCTTAAAAGCAATCAAAAGACAAACCGAGTGTGTAGCATCTGCCAGTTATTGCTAAAGGAGTCACTCCCGGTGAAGGGATCTCGGTCCTTTCCTCATCGAATAAGGTGCAGGATATATCACATATACCTCTGTGCAAAGCAAGAACTGTAGCTACCTGTTTTATTTTTGAAATTCGATTCTACAATATCTTTAGGTTTCTTTTATTTCATTAATCACATTAATGAAGTCCCATCATTTAAGTACCTAAACATCACAGATAAATACGACGTACACTTATGCCATCCGCATTCGCCTCGATGTCCCCTCGTGCACCGTTAGGTTAGGTAACTAACGGCAGAGCGGGGCAGGGCTAGCGCGGGTGTAAAACATAAGTAACGCCTATATAATATATCATATATACTATATACAGTATCCATCACAGAACATCACATGATCACATCACAGATATCGCAGCAGAAAATATCATATGAAATATTGGATATACTAGGACGTCCGTGTTTTGAATATGAGCCAGTATAAAACACGGATTCCACGGTCGTGATGAATAGCCAAACCCACACCCCTAGACCCCTACGATAGCGGCAAGCAACCCTACCAATTCTAGAGTTAGGAGACCCGGACTCGACTCCTCGAGTTGGTCTCCCACTGAACTCCAGAACCCGGTTACTTGTGCTCCCCTCCTTGGGTCTATCCTAGTGCGGAAAAGTAAATAATATACAAACAGTGACAACTTCCGCAACCTGGAAGTGCCCCAATAAAAGAATATTACAAACAAGTTGTTTTACATGAATGAAAATGAAAAACACTCATCTCACGTAAAAAAACCCCGGCTATTCAAACACGACGATCCAATATAACATATCATCCCTATTGTCGTTGACATATAGCAACGAAACCGGCGATATCACATATTACACTTACGGTCACAGAAAAGAAAGTGTAAAACTACAACAGTTGGAATCCGCAACCTCTTTAGACATCGCATGCCTAATCAAATGAATTCCTTAGACATCGCATGCCTAACAGTTATAAACCCCGCATTTTAGTCTCATTATCGAAAACACTTTTCAATATCAAGTCGGGCAATTCAACAAGATTCCCAACATCCTGATCGAATACTCGTCGCAAACTTTAGTAGGCGGCCGAACCCCCGATACCATCGACGAAGTGCACCAAGGCGGAACACCGCTGCCGCGAGCACCCGAACGGATGCTTTCGGCGACGGGGTTCTCCTACAGTCACTTGGTCGGGGTTAAGGGGTGTAGCTGTCTATTAAGTTTATCCGGCGAGTATCCGCGTACGCTACGTGATTGCGACGGACTTTTGATCACATCAAAATTCCGTGGCAACCGATCAAGCGAGACTAAATTGCTATGTTTATAACATTCATTCAGTTATCTCATAACAACTTGTGGACTCCAAGTATTGTATCACATTCCAGATAATTAGAAAATGTTAAACTTTCCGATCGAACATTCAAACACCCAAGTTTTCCCGATACAGATCAACACATGAAACAAGTCTAAAAACATTCAGTTCGTGCCTCAGTACCAACGGTCCAGCCGTAGAAGGGTCAAGCCAACGCCTCACATGTGGCACGTCGTACTGCCCCAAACCCTAAGGTTCAAAGGGCAGTTCAAGACGGTCACATAATCGAGTTAAGGTTTGTTGTCTTCTAGAGGGACCATCGCGTTACTTGCACTACTTAGAACGTCATTAAACTACGGAAAGATCCAACACTTGGAAATTTCCCGACAGGGGAAAAGTTGGGTATTTATATCCGGTCAAACTTTTTAACATATTCTAAAATATCCGGAAAGCCACATAGACAAAATTAGACAATCCGATCGAAACACCGAGTCCCCAATACAACCCAGAAAACTCAACTCTTGAGTTCAGAAAAAAAATATCCCAGGAAAACCAGCACTGCAAAATAAGAATTACTGTGCAAAATTCAATGGGAGAAGAGACAAAATGGCCGCGGAAGCGCCGCATTAGCACGCTAATGACGCGGTTCCGCCGCACTTTAGACAGATCATTAGGTAATTTTTGCACCGTAATTCTTAGAATTTCCTGCTGAATTTTCTGCATATTTTTAATCTGGAAAAAACCCAATTTTTGGAAAAAGTCCAGAGAGCAAATTTGTGTTAGGGTTTCGGTTTAATCGGACTTCTAACTCCGTCTACGCATCGCCTAAGGCTCTAGCTAGGCTCTGATACCACTGTAGGGTTCCTAGGCACACTAATGAGGTCTCACAAGGCATCAACCATGCCAATTTCAAAAATTACAAGTGCCGAGAAACCCTAATACGGATCGTTAACTAGATTTTAGGCGAAAAGTAAAACTAGTTAACAACTTAACTAAGTGAACGGAAATACAACCTTTGTAGATCCGGTGCTCCACCTCCATAGCTCCGTGATGATGTCTCCTCGCTGCGATCATCGGATCCCGGGCTCTAGCGTCGGCTTCATCGGAGAAAAGCGGGCTAGGTCATCGACGACGATGCCGAAGATGATCTACGTCGAGGCATCACAAGATCAAGCTCCACCTTCACCAAGCCATGAAAACTTGTGAAGGAAACACCCTATACTACTTGGCAAGAGGTAGAGGATGAAGAAATAGGAGGTGGGTTCACTTTGGAATTTGATTTCTCACTCTTTTTCACTAGTTGCCATTGATAGAGGCAAGCTTCTTCATCTTGAAGATGAAGAAGAAGAAGAAGATAATATTATGATAAGTTTTTAGAATAGAATAGAAAAATCAATTCTTATCATAATTTTAACTATAGTTATGTGTAGAGAATTGACCAAGGTTAAAGGAATGGTTAGGGTTAAGGAGATGAAGACAAAATGGTTACATTGGTCAAAGCTTCATGAAGCTTCAACAAGCTTCATGAAGAAAAGCAACCTTTTGTTTTCATTTCTCATTTATTTAATCCAAAAATAAATAGATAAATGAATGAATAATCAAATAAAAACCCTAACCATTTATTCAACCAAGGTTTAATTCTTTACACAAACCCTAGCAATCATGTATCATCAAATATGATACAATCAAATGCACAAAAATATATCACATATACAATGTGCACATCAAGTGAGAAAATCCATTTAAAGTGAACCAATACTAGTTAATGCAAAGTAATATATCAAATATATAATTATGCATTAAATCATAAAATCAACACTTGATTTAATGATCCGGTCATATCGCATATAACCGACTAATATCAATAGTAACAACTTATCGAATCAACACTTGATCCGATAACCCGGCTATAACGCATATAACCGATCAATGTTACAAATCGCGAGAATCAAATACAGTATCACATACTGGTATTATTCTCGGTCCCGCACATATCTCATATGCGCTCCTATTTCGTTTCGCTTGAGCCAGGAAACCTCTGTGTAGGACTCTAAAGACTCGTCAATACGCCGGCAGCAGGTGATGATCATATCAAACACCCACAAGCCGCAAGCGGTCTGCTAAACGTAACGGCCACCCGGGTATTGAGCGATCAGAAGATCGATGAGCAAGCCCGCTCACACTCCAGTGAATCCAACCAGTAACACTTACCGTACAGTCCGGTCTCGTCGTCTGATATGTCGCATATCTTGCCTAGGGGTGGTAAACGTCAGACCCCAATAGCTCGATAAGTCGTGTCGATATGAGGTCTATAACATTCGAGAAACTACTGGTAACACTTACCAGTAAATCTCAGCAACTCTGGCCAGGGATTTCCGGTTATAGCCAATCGAACACAGCGCAACATCAACTCCCTATACCGGGAGAGACGAATCCCCTCCTATCACTCATTGCCTCCATGTGATTCGGGACTGTACCCAAAAACCACCGTTTTGCACGCCCTCTTGGACGTGGTAAGATGGAAATCAAAGCACAGTGGGAACCACACAAGACTCTATGACGATCTCGGGTCAACAGACTACTCTGTACCAGTGTCACCAGAGAACTGCCATCTGACGTAAGGTATAATACCATCTGGGAGTTCTCGGCGAGTCCGTCCAATGTACCCAGTCTACACTGAGCACCCGTATATCATCTCTGATGTCAAACACCAATGGATATGGGATCATCCATCGCCCATCTGTATGAGTCGAGAAGGTATACGCTAGTCTACGCTGGTATATCGATGCCCCGTCTCGATACACCCACGACTAGGGACCTTGAAGGATGTACTTATAGACTACCATGTCCCCACTAGTATGATCCGCATCATAGTCCAGGTAGTCAAGTACACATCCTAAGGGCTTTACCAACATGTAACAGAGAGACAATCAGTGTACACGTTAAGGTAAAGATCAACCAGATAGCATACTATCATGTCGAGCAAGAAAGTCCTCCCTATATATGTCCAAGCATCCACTACAATATACATCCTATGTATAGCAATGGCCTCTAGGGCATACATATAACTAACAGATAGAGCCCCTAGGATTCTTGCTTGACCACCAGCAGTATGAGGGCGATCATATAAGTGGGAGCTGGGGTCTATAAGTACATCCTTAAAAGGTCCCTAGTCGTGGGAGTTTCGAGACAGGGCATCGATACTCCAGAGTAGACTAGTGTATACAGTCGAGACCCCGACGAGGGACGGTGGCCGGTCTCACAATCCACTGGTGTTAGTTGGATCACCTAAGATGTATACAGGTGCTCATTGGGTTATGAGTACACCGGACAGAACTCGCCGGGAACATGCTAGTTGGTCTTATACCTGACGTCAGATAGCAGTTCCCTGGTGACATGTGTACAGGTTAGTTCATCGACCTGGGGATCGTCATTTGTCTCGTGTGAGTTCCCACTGTACTTTGATTACTACCCTACCACGCTCAAAGGAGACGTGCAAACAGGTTTTAGTTGGGTACAGTCCCGAGCCACATGGAGGCAGTGAGCGGATCTTCAGGGGTTCGTCTCTCCCGGTATTGGGGGTGGGGTCGTGCTGTGTCTAGGAGAGCCATTACACAAAGCCCTCGGCCGAGGCAGGAGATTTACTGGTAGGTATTCCAGTAGTATCTCAGGGTGTTCTAGGCCACACTCCGACACGACTTGTACCGCTTTTGGGGGTCTGACTTTTACCAACCCCCTAGGCCCACCATGCGATGCTCATAGACGAACGGACCGGACTGTACGGATATTGTCACTGACAGGCTCAGTAGGGTGTCAGGATGAGTTCGCTCATCGACGTCCCTTTTGGTCAATACCTGGTAGCCCGTTACGTATTGGCTTATACCTCTGACGTGCTAGTGGTTAAATCCACAACCAAGGTGTTGACGAGTCTTTAGAGTCCCCCACATTCAGTTGCTCAAGTTTTCGGGCGAAACGCTGTAGAGGCCGTATGGAGATATGGCAAGGTCCGATCAGATACGTGCGGTATTACACGGATCAGGATCGGACAGTTTGTACTAGAGGCCGTATGGAGATATGGCAGGGTTCGATCAGATACGTGCGGTATTGCATGGATCAGGATCGGACAGATATTACTAGCCGGCTTTGGTTTAAGCCGGATCCTAGTATAGTACAGTGTAGATTTGTCTCATTGCATTTGTATTTCGGTCGGAATACAAATGCGGCTGTGTATGCACAGTATCGGGGTTTTCCTGTAATTTATTACGGGACCAGTTTTCTGGAGTTGCCAGTTTGCTTTCCGTTTCGGCCATATTTCATTTGTATCTTTCAATGGCCGAAGATTGGTGGAGGAGGGCTTATTTGCATTTGTGCAAATAAGCATTTGTGGAGGGTGGTGATTGCATATTGTTTTATCATGATAACTCTTCTTTGACCTTGACTTCTTCTTTCATGATGGCTTGACCTTTTTGAAGTCATCATGCTTGATGATCATGGTTGGTTATGATGAAGGGGTATGATGATTGTTGTTTGAGTGTTGGACTTTCATAGTGATCATTTCTTTGCATGATAGCTTTTTCTCTCTCTTGGATTATGAGAGACTCTCATTCTTTTGATTGATTCACTCCCTCACTCACTCTCATTCTCTCCTTCCCCATTGGCATGGCCGGCCATTCCCTCTTGGGCTGTCCCAATTTTTGGTGTAGGGATTTACACCCATTTGGCTTGGCAAAAATCATATTAGCTCCTCCTCCAAAAGTTTATATCATTCCTCCACCAAATGGCAACCTCCACAACCCCAAAATGAGACATGGTTCTTCACACCATTCTACAGCAAATCTTGGGCACGTCGACTTGCCAGCTTCGTGCCCGAGTTGCCTCGGTATAGAGGTGGGAGCCCGTAAAAGAAGCCGGCGACGTGGTGCCCTTCCAGCGAGGAGATGGAGACCGGACATTCCGCGGGAGATCGGGACGATGACGAGAAGACCGGAGGACACGGATCAGTCGGTATATCTCTCTTCCCCATCTTGTAGTTAGCTAGAACTAGTTAATGGTTCGATCCGGGTTTTAGTGCGCGGTGGTGCCGGTTCAAGAAAATTTAAAGTTAACCATAGCTTCCGCATTTGGCCTCGGGATGGAGGCCGGGGTGCCGCCGTGCACTTACAGTGGTATCAGAGACACGCCATTAACCTAGTCTAGCTTTGTTTAATGTGTTTACATTTCCGATCGATCAAAAATTCCAAAAACCCGCGTTTTCTTCACATCAGTTTTCAGTTGAAATTTTCTGGAGTCGAAAAATTTTTCAGGTTGTAGAAAAGTGATGTACTGGAAATTCTAAGAACACTGTAGAAATTCGATACAGTGACTCCACAATAGGAGTGCGGAACCGCGGCCAAACCCCCCTTTAGGCCGCGGTTCCGCCGCACTATGTTGAGATCACTGCATCAAATTTCAGCAGTTGCTTTCTGGGTTAAAATTAGGATTTTTAGAATATTAATTTTGGGCCCAGAATTTCTTGATGTGCTACAGTAGTACTTGGGGGCCCACTTGATAATTTTTGATCGATCGGATATTTTAAACACATTAGTTCACAGTATTTACATTATATCTACGACCGTGAATGTCACTTGATCGGTAAATCCTGTCTAACTGCTATAGCCCGGTTAGACGAATTTGCGAACGTGACTTTCACGTTGATGTTCTGTGATTTTGCTGTGTTGTTGCGGATCGGTCGTGGGGGATAGCCTGGATGCAATGCTAGTACAGTTTTGTTGTATTATGTACATTTGATATTGCGGGGCGAGCGTCCGACATGTGGACTGTCGTCACTGCCTGTTTGTATTATTTTTTTGGGGCACGACCAGGTTGCGGTCGATATACCTGTTGTATGTATATTTTACTTTCTGTACTAGGATTACCCCGCGGAGGGGTGCACGGATAGCCGGGTTCTAGAGGGCAAAAAGCCCGCATCTCATGGCATTGAGACGGAGGGGGCTTCACTCTAGAATTGGCGGGCTATTCGCCGCATTCGTAGGGGGTACAGGTTGACCCAGGAGGGGTGCCCAAGTTACCGGATTCCGTGAAGTGCTGGGTGGTCCATTCACGTTGCTGAAGGGGGCTGCCTCGCTTCAGGTTTTGACGGGTAACTTGCCGCGCCCGTAGGGGTCTAGGATTTCATTGCACAGGCTATCCACACGACCAGGGGAACGTCGGGTTTCAGTAGTGGCTCTGTGAAACCCGGGGATCCCAGATATCTGTATTGTTTCTGTGATGCTGTACATTTCTGTGATGTTGCATTTTATCACGCCTTGAGCGAATATAATATATTGGTATATATATTAGTAGATGTTGTATATGTTTTGCATCCGCGCTAGTCCAGTCCCCGCTCTGTCGTTAGTTAGCTAACCTAACGGGTAATGACGGGACCCAGTGGCGAATGCGGATGGCATATACGTACATCAGTATATTTTCGTTCTTTGTGGTGTGATCAATTGATGGGACTGCGTTGATTCGGATCAATGCAAGTTAAAACAAACCTAATCTGATGTTGTTGGAACACTTTTCAAAAAGCTGTTATTGCAAGGACGTTCACTTTTGTTTTGCATCGTGGTATTCAGTTGGAATATCCTGCTCCTCAGTCGACGAGGCAAGGGCCGAGATCCCTTCACCGGGAGTGACCCCTTGGACAAAAGTTTGCGTCAGGGCAATAACTTCACTATAGCCGATTACTTTTGCTTTGCATCGTGGTACTCAGTTGGAATATCCTGCACCTCATTCTACGGGGAAAGAGCCGAGATCCCTTCACCGGGAATGACCTCTTTAGAAAAAGTTTTCGCCGCTATATTTTCTAAAAAGCTATCAGTTCCTTCAACGATATCAAGTTCTTTACGTTTAAGGTTTTCGCCAGAAACCATTCGTAGCCCTCCATCATTTTAGTTAAATATTCGGTAGTATTCAAGCTATGTATTTTGACCTCATGCCAAGGCATAGTGTTTGGTAGCTGCCGGGTATTTATCTGTTGCATAGATAGATGCGTTAGTTTGGGACAGTCGTACTAATATTTTGGCCTACGTCAAGGGTATGTACGGGTGGGTTCAAATTTACCTGGATAATGATGGGCAGAACTTGACATGTGACTTATGATATTTTGACCTCACGCCAAGGTCATAAGAGCATGGGGCAAAAATCTCATCGGGAGTTTCAAAAGAACTGAAACTTGCCAGATATGCACATACCTTCTGGAGTGTGATGACGTAAGCGGATTCCGTCACGTTATCATGCGGTGATAGTTGGATCCCGATTCCCACTGATGAGTTAGTTTACTCCTCGGGTGACCCCGACTAATTCTTCTTTCAGGTTTGGAGGAGAATTTGAGGTACAGTGGGAGGTTTCCTGATTAGATAAATTGGTAACCATTATGATCTAGGTTAGAGTGCACGCTGAGTGTTTCTTTTCTCTCTCTCTTTGGCAGCGACCATTGACCCGACCCTAAGACTATGACTCAGTGACCAAGTTGACCGAACCTTCTTAAACACTGGCTTTTGGATTGTCAGAGTTGCAGACCCCATTTCCACTCCTACTTTTACCCTTTTCTCCAGGACACCCCGTATTACTACGAACGTCCACTTCCATTGGACAAAACCATCGTATGGTTAGATACGAACTCGAAGGAATTTATTCGAGGATGGTTTCCGGTTCTGGAGAAAACGGATAGGATTATTCAGTTGTCTTTTCCTTTTACCTTCTCTCAGGTTACGAGTACTCCTTGGTTTAGGGATAGTACACCTATTATGCAAATTGGATAGTCTTCTTCCAAACCATAGGCAGGTGCCGACCGGTAGGGAATGAAGAAAACCAATTAGCCTAACGATGGTGTACAGAAGGTACTAAGTTAAGACAAAGCAAGGGATTAGTAAGAGGGCAAAGTAAATTGCGACTGCTATTCACGACCAAACCAAGTATTCCTTCGTCAATCCTAAATCGCCTTTGTATTTCTCCAGGACACTCCGTATCACTATGAAGATCCACAGTTTATTGGATACTCCATCGTATGGTTATATACGAACTCGAAAGGAACTTGTTCCAGTTCGGGGATGGATTCTGGTCCAGAAGAAATAGGAATAAGGTTTATTCGGTTGTCTTTTATCTTCACCTTCTCTCATTGCGAGTGTTCCTAGGATTAGGACAGTACACCCATTATGCTTATTGGATAGTCTTCTTCCAAACCATAGGCTGGTGCCGAACGGTAGGGAAGGAAGAAAACCATTTGGCCTAAAGGGGTGTGCAAAAGGTAATGACTAAAGACATATAAAGGGATTTGGAGAGCTGGCAAAGAATTATACGGTTACAGTTGTGAATCTGGACACTAGAAGAGGCATTACTAGGAATACCGGGATACCCCATCGGAACATTTCAATGTTTCAGTTTCACTGTGTACTGTTAAAGGAAAACTGATTTCCCAGTTAGACACTTGCTCCAGGGTATGTATTTACCAGGTATGATTCTCACATCTGTATGGTTTTACAGATGATGAGTGGGAGTTAGTTATTGGGAATTGGGTGATCATCCTCATTATATCGGGATTCGTTGTAATCGGTGATATTTGAGGAAGTCACCTGGGTTGTTTGCCAGACGGCAAATATTTGGTTTTGAATATCCGCTGTTGTGCACCAATTTTAAATTGATATATCTGTACGTCTATTTTCATAGAGTGAGATATACCTTTTGAAATTATGTCTATGACATTTACCTATATCAGTGGATGGTTAGGTAAGGAGCATTAAACAGCGGTGTAATTCTTCTTAACCATAAGTACAGTTTTCAACCTACGACACAAAGTGAATGAGTTATCAGACTCAAGGGACTTATACAGAGTATTGTATGTTGTCCAGGGTCCATCAGGACAGAGGGGTTGGTCCCCGTACTGTATTCGGTTTACTTATGACTTCTCTAGTTTTTAGACAGGTGTTTCGTTGAAATACAGGGTCCGAATTTTGAGAAGTTATAGGTATTTGAATAAAGTAGAGAACCAGGTGTAGCAAGTATCGGGATTCTTCAAAGCGATCGAAGATGTAGATACTTGTGAATGGTATTCAGTTGATAGTAATGATAAAGAGATCTTGCTTCTCTTTCAGGTTACTCATAATTGGAAGCATTCCTAAGTTGAGTAACGCTGATAGGCCTTCTTCCATTTAGTTGACATGCACTGGAGACAGCTGCATGATTTGAATCTGGTTCAATTAAATCAGTGCCTCTGGTCCTATATTGGACATAGAACAGTTCGTATCTTAACGATGTTAAGGTACGGGGAGTTGTCCGGCTTATGATTAAAACCAGACACTGGACAACTCAAGGCACGTTTCTGTAATGGCTGTTTGTGGGTTGACCCAGGCTATGACGAGGGTTGACTTTCTACCATCTGGATGAACAATAGCAATATTGTTCTAGACTCGCCACAGTTTTATTAAAAATGGATTTTTTCAGAAAACAGTAGTGGGAGTATGGTAGAACTGGAAGTGATTCCAGAACCGCAAACGATTACTGAAGATTTGATAAGGAACCTAAAGATTCAATCTGGATTGACATTCCATTGGCCACTCCGCAGATACGGTGGGTAACTTCAGGCACCCGAGAGGTACTCCGGTAGCCTCAAGGACGGTGACAAGGAAGTTCTTGTTTACCCACAATTGCCATTGTTGTTGTTCCAGGTTGCGAGACCCGGCGGGAGGATGAGTATAGCGTCGTTCTAAACTAGCTTTTGAAGTGTACGGTATATGACTCTGCCAGAGGGTTGTCGTAGTCAGTGGGAGCAGCGGAAGCATTGGTGGACAGGTTGCTTATGTCTATTTATGGACTAAAGCAGATGTAGCGGAGATAGATCATCAATTTCTGATGTGACAGTCATAGGTTTGACTTCGTCAGAATAGAGGGTGGATCTGTTGAGAAGGTAGTAGGGTGTGATGTCATGGTATTTGGATGACATACACAGAGTAGGAAGTGATATTCCTATACTACGATCGGTTATGTTTTAGTCGTCACATAGTGGTTTCTCCACATGGGACTTGGACATTATATCAAACATTCTGGTTACTAGATCTATGGTTTTAGATCTAGATTTGGGTAGTTTCCCAATCAGGGTACTTAGACAGCATTCTAAGAGTATTTAGAATGGACGACTCCTGGCACGGTAGTGTACCTGCAGGTGATGGAGTCACCCTCTCTAAAGGTGTCTTACAGACTAAAGTGGAGAGGGATGTGCATGATTGGCAGATCACTTGCTTAGGCAATTGAGTCAATCATGAGATGTCAAGTACCACACCAGATATTGTTCTTGCACTAGATGCAATAAGTTGACATTGATCCAATCCTGGAGAAACAGTCGGAAGCAGTTTTAGAACATAAGTGGATGTTTTAGGGATATGATAACGATAGCCTCATGCAGGAGACAGTTATCATTCCAGGCTTCCAAGGTGACCTGGATGACAAGGAGGTTGTCAGAGTTATAGTTTTTCCTTCTGACGAGGGGCAGTATTTTGGACAGGTGGTCCAAGGCAATACTGAGGGAGGCATGGCGCAGGATACTGATTAAGTTCAGTTGACGATACAGTCTAAGAAGTTTGGATTTGGAGTTCATTTATGAGCTAGGTCCCATCAGACATCCAGACACATTCTAAGACAGGTATTGCTCATTTCGGGAGATGGCTTTCTCTGCGAACTTGAGATATAGAGAGACATAGAAAAAACATCAAAGCGAATCCACTCACTGAGGCTATTCCTCGAACGCAATAGTTTCGCAAACGAGCTTTGTGAGACTGACAAGTAGAGGAGGTGGGTGTTCGGTATCACACGAGCTGTGAGTATGCGACATCGCAATAATTAGCCTTGAGTGCAAGTGGGAGATTGTTGGAGATAGTGCCCTCAGAGTCAATTATTGGATCACAGGCACGTGATTGCAATGATTGAGGGAGGACCTGTCCCAGTAGGACAGTCTTACTCGAGATGATAGTATGCTATCTGGTTTATCTTTATCATCGTGTACTGCTTTAGGTGACCAGACAGGTCGCTATTACACGTTGATAGAGCCCCTAGGATTCTTGCTTGACCATCAGCAATATGAGGGCGATCATATAAGTGGGAGCTGGGGTCTATAAGCACATCCTTAAAAGGTCCCTAGTCGTGGGAGTTTCGAGACAGGGCATCGATACTCCAGAGTAGACTAGTGTATACAGTCGAGACCCCGACGAGGGGCGGTGGCCGGTCTCATAAGCCACTGGTGTTAGTTGGATCACCTAAGATGTATACAGGTGCTCATTGGGTTATGAGTACACCGGACAGGACTCGCCGGGAACATGCTAGTTGGTCTTATACCTGACGTCAGATAGCAGTTCCCTGGTGACATGTGTACAGGTTAGTTCATCGACCTGGGGATCGTCATTTGTCTCGTGTGAGTTCCCACTGTACTTTGATTACTACCCTACCACGCTCAAAGGAGACGTGCAAACAGGTTTTAGTTGGGTACAGTCCCGAGCCACATGGAGGCAGTGAGCGGATCTTCAGGGGTTCATCTCTCCCGGTATTGGGGGTGAGGTCGTGCTGTGTCTAGGAGAGCCATTACACAAAGCCCTCGGCCGAGGCAGGAGATTTACTGGTAGGTATTCCAGTAGTATCTCAGGGTGTTCTGGGCTACACTCCGACACGACTTGTACCGCTTTTGGGGGTCTGACTTTTACCAACCCCCTAGGCCCGCCATGCGATGCTCATAGACGAACGGACCGGACTGTACGGATATTGTCACTGACAGGCTCAGTAGGGTGTCAGGATGAGTTCGCTCATCGACGTCCCTTTTGGTCAATACCTGGTAGCCCGTTATGTATTGGCTTATACCTCTGACGTGCTAGTGGTTAAATCCACAACCAAGGTGTTGATGAGTCTTTAGAGTCCCCCACATTCAGTTGCTCAAGTTTTCGGGCGAAACGCTGTAGAGGCCGTATGGAGATATGGCAAGGTCCGATCAGATACGTGCGG
The DNA here is from genome assembly GCA_030015575.1 of Agapanthus africanus. NCBI lineage: Eukaryota > Viridiplantae > Streptophyta > Magnoliopsida > Asparagales > Amaryllidaceae > Agapanthus > Agapanthus africanus. The sequence continues at coordinate 422,546,128 of CM057351.1, forward strand.
TATTACACGGATCAGGATCGGACAGTTTGTACTAGAGGCCGTATGGAGATATGGCAGGGTTCGATCAGATACGTGCGGTATTGCACGGATCAGGATCGGACAGATATTACTAGCCGGCTTTGGTTTAAGCCGGATCCTAGTATAGTACAGTGTAGATTTGTCTCATTGCATTTGTATTTCGGTCGGAATACAAATGCGGGTGTGTATGCACAGTATCGGGGTTTTCCTATAATTTATTACGGGACCAGTTTTCTGGAGTTGCCAGTTTGCTTTCCGTTTCGGCCATATTTCATTTGTATCTTTCAATGGCCGAAAATTGGTGGAGGAGGGCTTATTTGCATTTGTGCAAATAAGCATTTGTGGAGGGTGGTGATTGCATATTGTTTTATCATGATAACTCTTCTTTGACCTTGACTTCTTCTTTCATGATGGCTTGACCTTTTTGAAGTCATCATGCTTGATGATCATGGTTGGTTATGATGAAGGGGTGTGATGATTGTTGTTTGAGTGTTGGACTTTCATAGTAATCATTTCTTTGCATGATAGCTTTTTCTCTCTCTTGGATTATGAGAGACTCTCATTATTTTGATTGATTCACTCCCTCACTCACTCTCATTCTCTCCTTCCCCATTGGCATGGCCAGCCATTCCCTCTTGGGCTGTCCCAATTTTTAGTGTAGGGATTTACACCCATTTGGCTTGGCAAAAATCATATTAGCTCCTCCTCCAAAAGTTTATATCATTCCTCCACCAAATGGCAACCTCCACAACCCCAAAATGAGACATGGTTCTTCACACCATTCTACAGCAAATCTTGGGCACGTCGACTCGCCATCTTCGTGCCCGAGTTGCCTCGGTATAGAGGTGGGAGCCCGTAAAAGAAGCCGGCGACATGGTGCCCTTCCGGCGAGGAGATGGAGACCGGACATTCCGCGGGAGATCGGGACGACAACGAGAAGACCGGAGGACACGGATCAGTCGGTATATCTCTCTTCCCCATCTTGTAGTTAGCTAGAACTAGTTAATGGTTCGATCCGGGTTTTAGTGCGCGGTGGTGCCGATTCAAGAAAATTTAAAGTTAACCATAGCTTCCGCATTTGACCTCGGGATGGAGGCCGGGGCGCCGCCGTGCACTTACACTAAACACGTTAGAGCAAGCTAGTAAAGGTTAATGGCGTGGCTCTGATACCATATAAGACTACGGTAGCGCCCCGGCCGTCTTTCCGAGGCCAAAATGCGGAAAAGAAAATTTTTCTTAACTTGAAAACCGGCGCTATCGTATGCTTAAAACCCGGATCGAACCATTAACCTACAACTAGCTATCTAGAGAGAGGGTTGGAAGGCTATACCGATCGATCCATGTCCTTCGGTCTTTGGCCACCATCCCAAGCTCCTCGCGGCAACTCTGGTCTTGATCTCCTCGTCGGAAAGGGCACAACATCTACGAGTCTTTTTACGGGCTCCCGCTTCATCCGAAGCAACTCGGGAACGAAGTGTGCTAGCCGACGTGTCCAAGGTGTTGTAGAGAATGTTTGTCATCACTTTGTCTCTTACATCCATTGCTTGGATGGAGGTTGAAGGTGTTGCCATTAATGGAGGTCATGAGCTAGAGGAAGAAGGAGGAGGAGAAGCTTTCTTTTTCTTTTTGTGATATGTGTAAATAAAATGAGAGAGTGAGAAGAATAAAAAATACAAGAGCTCACCCTCATACATGGCTGCCCTTCTCTCTCCTCCTCTCATTTCAACCCACACATCCATCACAAAAGGTGACATTTGCACAAGAAATGATACCATGAGTCGCCAATGAAATACATGTATCATTTAATGCACAAAATGATGGCTTCTAGCTCATAATTTCCATATGCAAACATTAATCCAAATGTTTGCAGCAATAAAAAGATACGGTAACATCTAAAGTAAACTCGTGACGGATCAGAAGGATACCCCTCACCTGTATATACATACCTGCATCCGCATTCCGACTGAATGCGAATGCGACGAGACTAAAGTAATCCAACAAATCTAATACTAGGATCCGGCTTAAACCAAAGCCCACTAGTATGATCCGTCCGATCAAGATCCGTGCACTACCGCACGTATAAGATCGAACCCTGCCATATATCATACGGCCTCTACAACGTTTCGCCCGAAACTTGAGAAATTGTCTGTGGGGGACTCTAAAGACTCTTCAATACTTTGGCTGTGGATTTAACCACTGGCACGTCAGTGGTACTAGCTGTACGTAACGGGCTACCAGATATTGACCAAAAGGGAGGTCGATGAGCGAACTCATCCTGACACCCCACTGAGCCTGTCAGTGACAATATCCGTACAGTCCGGTCCGTTTATCTATGAGTATCGCATGGCGGGCCTAGGGGTTGGTAAAAGTCAGACCCCCAAAAGCGGTACAAGTCGTGTCATAGTGTAGCCCAGAACACCCTGAGATACTACCGGAATACCTACCAGTAAATCTCCTGCCTCGGCCGAGGGCTTTGTGTAATGGCTCTCCTAGACACAGCGCGATTTCACCCCCAATACCGGGAGAGACGAATCCCCTACCGATCCGCTCACTTGCCTTCATACGGCTCGGGACTGTACCCAACTAAAACCTATTTGCACGACTCCTTTGAGCCGTGGTAGGATAGTAATCAAAGCACAGTGGGAACTCACACGAGACAAATGACGATTTCAGGTCGATGAACTAACCTGTACACATGTCACCAGGGAACTGCTATCTAACGTCAGGTATAATACCAACTAGCAGGTTCCCGGCGAGTCCTGTCCGGTGTACTCATAACCCAATGAGCACCTGTATATATCTTAGGTGAACCAACTAACACCAATGGCTTGTGAGACCGGCCACCGCCCCTCGTCGGGGTCTCGACTGTATACACTAGTCTACTCCGGAGTATCGATGCCCTGTCTCGAAAACTCCCACAACTAGGGACCACTTTAAGGATGTGCTTATAGACCTCAGCTCCCACGTATATGATCGCTATCATACTGCTGGCAGTCAAGCAAGAATCCTAGGGGCTCTATCAACGTGTAATAGCGACCTGTAAGGTCACCTAAAGCACTACACGATGATAAAGATAAACCATGGTAGCATACTATTCTCTATCAACGTGTAATAGTGAACTACTATGTCTCCTAAAGCATATACACAATGATAAAGACAAACCAGATTGTATACAAATCTCTCGAGTAAGACTGTCCTACCGGTATAGGTCCTCCCTCAATCATTGCAATCACGTGCCTGCGATCCAATAATTGACTCTGAGGGCACTATATCCAACATATATTAGCAGTCTGCTCCACAGCTTCCTTATCTTTCTTCTCCAGTACCCGTCACAGAAACTCTATATCGGTTTCTTGCTCCTGGCGCTGCTCAGTTTCTTTGTCCGGACTTTCTTTGGGTCCGGTGAATGTTTCCATCTTGGTAAGCATATCTTGGAGCTTCTTTTGTTGCTTCTGAACTTTCGTCAATGACCAGGTATATGGTCTGTGACTCACAGAAGCACGGTTCTCCTCTTTACCATTGATCATATAGACTGTATGTATAGTTATGCCCCCAGACTTATGGCGTTTAGAGCCTTCACCTTTGGGTTTTGCCGCCGGCGATAAAATTTTCTCCGACCTCACTCTTTTATGAGAGGTTGGAGCAGGAGGGGCCTCTATGACAGGCACCTCTTTCCGAGAAGTCCCCCGTTGTATGGCGGAGGAGCAATTGTTGTCTCGTCGGACCTTGGATTTTTTGGGTCGATGAGCATAACTTCCATCGAGAATTGAGTCTAGGACTTTCTGCCAGACTCTGTGTATTTGCAAGGAGAGCCGTTGATAAGGTTGCTCCGGCTTTGCCTGCACTTCATCTTCTGCAGGCAGAGATGATCTCTTTAGTACCGCCGTTGGAGAGTTTGTGCGCACTCTCCTGAGCAGCTCGAACATGTTCCTAGTTGGAACAGCAGCGTCAACATCCACCATAGGAGCTGGTGGAGTAAGCCCAAAGGGAGAATTACCCCCAGCCTGTCTCACTTTGTGCCAATAACGACATCGAGCATGTCGTGCAGTAGGAACTGCTTTAGTATTAGATGCGTCTTCATCATGCCCTCGACGTTGCTGGGGAACTTTGCTTGGTGTCAGCCTATTGAAGACGGACGCCCTTGGCGGAGCTAGAGCAGAGTTAGTCAATCTGTCGAAGACCGACCGTCTTAGAGGTGAAGCAACTTTGCCGGCTTCAAGCATAGCAGGAGCAGAGAGGGCTAGCCGTTTTAGGCCAAACCCTTCTGGAATCATGGGCTTATTTACGAGCCCGTTTGAGCTTTCTTTCAACTCTTATAGACTGAAACTTTGGAGTTAGACGGCTTGCTGATAGGAGCTGTCACAGTAGCTAACCGATCAAAGACTGACCTTCGGGGAACTTCTTCTTGAAGCGTTGAGGTGCCGAAGCTCATGGGAGAGAGCATAGTCCCGAAGAATATCCCAGTAGTGGCTTGAGTGACCTACCCCGCTGGCATTAAGAAGATGGAGGCCGCGTTGGGCCCGTATGTCACTCCTCCGGCTGGGGTGGAGTGGGGGTTGCTTTTGCAGGAAGTGCAGTGAGAGGCCATTGATTCTGCACAGAAGCAAAGCACCAAGTTTTAGTATCTCGCATCCAAAGGCAACCATGAATATAGCAAACCACGATTTTGTTCGCGAAACATGACACATGTTCAGTCGAAAATATTGCACATTTGATGGAACATTTTCCTTGCTTTTGCTAAGTACTTAAAGGTGTTTATGGTAATTATGGTATATATGTGGGTTTATCTGCAAAATACTCTCTATCATATGTTTATACGCTATACTTAACATTATGAAAGAAAATATATGCATATAATATTTATATGATATTTTGATAATTTAAATATGCATATCATATCAAATATCCCTAATCAATATTCTTAAAATATCATATCATATAAAATGGTTAAGATAATATCTCAGATATAACAAATATTACTAATACTATGAATTGAGATATTGTGCAGATTTAGCTCAGGTCTGGAGATCGAGATATCCGAGATGTCGGGAATAAAATCTGCCGATAAAGTTGACTCAAATCGTAAAATCGTAAATGGCAGAGACTCAGAGAAGATTGAAAGAAACCAGACATCACAACAATCTTCATGTGTCAACATCAGGCAATATCAGAAGTTTCAAACCCTGATCTCCCCAAACTACCGCCCAACCGCGGCCAATACCCTCTATCTGCGGCGGATCCGCGGCCAAATTGTGGCTGTTGGATGTGGATTTTCTTTAGTGGGATCGTATCAGAATATCTTAACACATAGGATCTAGGTTTTCTGCTTCTAGTGCTATTTAAAGGACCGAGAGCTTCATCTAAAAATCTATCTATCTAATCTTGAAAATAGATCACTAAACGATCACCTAAAGGATCAAACCAAAGAGATCAAAAGGTCCAAGACGATCCACACATCCCGGTTGATCATCAGCTGTTCATCTACTTCCTACGAGACAGAGATCAGGAGCATAAACTAGGGTTCTTGTACTCTAAATTAGATGGATTTGTTAATGATAGTTGATTAATAAAAAGATAGATCTTTAGTTTAGTTCTCTGCATTTTACTTTCTGCATTACTTTCTGCATTTATATTATGATCTCCCTCTTCATCTCCTCTTCTATCTCAATCATGCGTGAGTAATTCCTAACTTACTAGGGTTCGTAGGATTATGGTAGATTAATGGATGATAAAATCTCTTAATTTCTTTTACATCTTATAACGTTTATAAACTTTAGCAAAGTAATTGTTAACATTCTTATCGGGCGCGCTACCAATTTATTGATAGTCTCGACCGTGATTTGAGATTAGATTAACAATTGTTTTGGTAAAGGCTAGATATGAATAGAGATCAATGCAAGGATAAGGGTTAAGAGTGGGGAAACCCTAGTTTCTTCCAAAAGAACCCTAATCCGCATTCATCACTATCGATCTAGTTTTAAATCTATTAAAAGATAAAAGGAGTCATCTTTAATTAATCATCCATTACTACTAAATTCTATGAACCCTACAAGTCTCTTCTTTATAAATTCTACATCCGTATATCGTAGATCTACAACCAATCACCCCTTCTTTCAATCAACTCGTCTAAAGCAAGTAAAAGATTCGACGTTTTTCTGAGGACGACCCGTACTTATCGCGGCTAGCTACGAGCGACACCGTTATTGATTGCGGTTACTTCACTTTACAAAACACATCTTTTTAAAATCTAGAATCAATCAACACACGAAGTGTAGAATGAAAAGAGGAAGAAGTCCGACCGGGGGTGCCAGAATCTGTTTACCGCCAAAAACAAAGACGAACTGGGGTGGATCATCTTGCCTAAATTTAGGGGCAGATGCTATTTGGACATATCCATCCACCTCTCCGAAAATGCCAAATTGATTTATGGCACCGTATATCGGAGGTTTGGACAGATGCGGCCGTTGTAGCAAACTTTATCAGATTCTCCCTCATTTGTGAGGGTTGTTTTTATTGTGGGGATGCTCTTCTCTGCAGACGCAAGCCCCTGCAGTTAATTACATTATTGTATTATGATAACCACTTTCTCCTGCTCCTAGCAGATCACTTCGTGTCATATTGTATTTTGTTTATTTTGGTTGCCCGTGGATTGTATACGGAGACTAGTTTATGTCGTCGCTCGTAGGCCGCAGATTAGTCCAAATCCGTACAAATATATTTGGATTTGAACCTAGGTTATATGTCCTATCAGTTCAGGGGATATTTTATTTAAGGACCGTTAATCTGATTTTAGATTAAGATCAACTTAAATATATGAGTATATGAGCTCAATTTATTTTAATGAGCTCAATTTATTTTAATTAAGAATACGTTAGTCTTATATGAGACTAAGATCAACATAGAAATGTTGTTAAGGATCATTAAATTTTTTTAAGATCCATCAACAGAGAATATGGGCTCTGCTATAAGGAGCAATATGGGTTCAGGGAAATTTTAGAGACTTAGCCAATTTTGAGCTCAGTCTTGGGCTTTTTTATTATCTAGCAATGCTAAGAACTTAGTCTTTTGACTATGGATATAATATCCAAATTTTGATCTGGCACTCACGTGAGTATCACGTAAGACGCTCAGACTTGGGCGTTGTCCTAACAGTGCCAAGCACTTTGTCATTATGGACATTTATTATCCAAATCATATGTTGGCGCTCACGTGGATATCACATGATGCGCTTAGGCTTTTCCATATCAGTGCTAAGTACTTTATACGGAACTGCGCTCCAGCTTGACACTCACGTGGGTGGCACGTGTGGTATCAGATTTTTGCTTTTGGGCCCTCACGTGTGTGACACGTAAGGCGCTGGGTCTTCACTTATAGGCGTCTTGTGTGAGGCACGTGTGGCGCCAGATCTTTGTTAATTTTCTTTTTGAAAGAAGTTAAACTTCTATTAATGGTGTTTTGTCCATTAATGATCACCGAGATCTCTATTTTTTAAAGATCTGGAATCGAATTTTTGAGAACTAAGTTCTTCTGTTTCCTTTTTTTTGTTAGAACTAAGATCTTTGAAGGTTTAAACCCTGTTTTTAGAGGAATTAAATTCCTGAAATATATATTTCATTTTTTTGTTTATTTTCTCATGTTTAGTTTATCCTCTGGATCTTGAGTCTGAAGAACGAAATCTTCCCGATGAGAATTAAATTCTCAACTTATGAAAAATTTGTCTTATGGATTTTAGATCCATAGAAAGAACTAAATTCTTTATAAAGGGTTAAACCCTTGTATCTCTATATATAAAAGGCAAAGGAGATACTTTGATCTCTACTTTTTCTTTACCTAGGGTTTTAGAGGAACGAGAAGATCTTCTTCAGAAAGAGAATTAAATTATCGGTTTGTGGCTTCTATCTCTTTTGTTCTTTGAAGAAGCTTATAAAGGGTTTTTTCTATGTGAGACTTGAAGTTTCAGGTCCTTTATATAGGTGAGGAAAATTTGTTGGTTAGTTTAATAGATCTCTTGTTTGAGAGATCTCAATCTGATTTCATAATCGGGTGGTGATTTTTAATCACCGTTGGATATTAGATCCAAGGCTCTCTGTTTAATAGAATATATGTTTCTTGTTTTTAACAAGATTAGGGAAATATTTTCCATACATAGAATTTAATTCTATCTTGTAATTCAAACGGTGATTTTTTAATCACCATTGGATTTTTAATCCAAGAGTTCTCTGTTTAACACAGTATATCTTTTCTGTTTAGAAAGATTAGGGAAATATTTTCCCATATAGAATTTAATTCTATCTTTTGGTGATTTTTAAAATCACCATTGGATGGCCCTCTGTTTAACAGAGAATATCCTTCTTATTTAATTTGATCAGAGAGATGTTTTTCCCTAATAGAATTTGATTCTATCATTGGATCATTGATCCAACGACTCTCTGTTTAATAGAGAATATTATTCTTATTTTAGAGAAATATTTTCCCATATAGAACTTAATTCCACCCAAAGCAAAACTGCTTCAATTTGGGCGTTGACACTCACGTGTTGTGCACGTGGCATAGCCAAAGAATTTAATTCTTACTGAAGCAGGCGCCCACGTGCTTTGCACGCCGACGCTCATGTGCCTTTCACGTGAGGCGCTGGCCCTAGGATTCAATTCTACCAGAGACAAGTGTCCGCGTGGTTTGCACGCCGGCGCTCACATGCCTTTCACGTGAGGTGTTGCCTTAGGATTTAATCCTATCCAAGACAGGCGTCCACATGCTTTGTACGCCGGCACTCATGTGCCTTTCACGTGAGGCGTCACCTCATTTTATGAGGGAACAAGCTTAGAAAGAGAAAATGAATAGTGAACATAATACTAGAATCTATATATATATATATATATATATATATATATATATATATCAAAATATATATATGTATATTATTAAATCAATGCTTGATTTAATAATCTGGCTTAAAGCTAAACCAGCTAGTATTATCAAATGTCCGACTAAAATCTGTGTAGCCAGTACACGTATTTAATCAGACCCCTGCACGTATCAACATACGGCTTCTACATCGTATCTCCTGAACCGGGAAAACCCTCTGCGTGGGACTCTAAAAACTCGACAATACACTGACAGTAAGTTACTGAATAAAATCCATAACCACAAGCACGTCAGTGGCAATGGCTGTACGTAACGGCTACCTAGGGATATGTCGAAAGGAAGGTCGACAATCAAGTCCGTCCGTACTCTACTATCCTGTAAGTGACAATCCTCATTCCGTCCGGTCTCTTCGTCTGAGATTGTCGTATACCGGGTCTAGGGGGTGGATGACGTCAGCCCCTAATAAATCGATAAGTCGTATCGATGTCAGGCTCATGACCAACTGAGAAACTACTGATCTCCTATCAGTAAATCTCATCCGCCCTGTCCAGGGATTTATGGTGATGTTCAATCGAACACAATGCGACATCAACTCCCTATACCGGGAGAGACGAATCCCTTCCAATCGCTCACTGCCTCCATATGGCTCAGGACTATAACCAACTAAAACCTATTTGCACGACTCAGTAAAGGCATGGTAGGGTAGTAATCAAAGTACAGTGAGAACCCACACGAGACAAATGACGATCTAAGGTCAACAAACTACCATGTACTCATGTCACCAGAGAACTGCTATCTGACGATATGTATAATACTATCTAGGAGTTCTCAGCGAGTCCGTTCGGTGTACTCACCTCCAATGAGCACATGTATACAATCTTTGGTATCATACACCAATGACTGTGAGACCGGCCACCGCCCTTCGTCGGGGTCAAGAAACATATACAGTAGTCTACTCCGGAATATCGATGCCCAGTCTCGATACTCCCACGATTAGGAACATTTAAGGATATGCTTATGGACTACCCAGGTTCCAAAAGTATGATCGCTATCATAATCCTAGTAGTCAAGCAAGGATCATGCGGGCTTTATCATCATGTATCAGCGACACGTAATAGCAAGTAAAACGTGTACACATGAATGATAAAGACAAACCGGATAATATACTATCATCTCGAGCAAGACTGTTCTATCTGTATAGATTTTCCTTCAATTACCATAATTGCCTTCTTGCAATTACAATAATTGCCTTGAGGGCATTATATCCAACAAATATATCATCTCCTTCTGCCTTTTCCTTCCTTTTACTGATTTTTTTCAGGACCTAAGGACCCTAGCAAGAAGGAAGAAGATCATTGGAGAAGAGGCTCATTCAATCACTGTCTACGTCGAACCTCGATCGAATCGAGATTTTCTCTACACGATTAGACAATCCTAGATCGTCTAGACTGTAAATATTCTCAAACCCTAAATCTTATAATCTCCCTCTCATCTTAGATGTCGTTGATCGTTAATATTAGTCTCTCATGATAGAACGTTTTTTGCAATTCTTTTGTATTTTTCTGTTGGCTGAAATTTTTACTGCGCAATCTGAAGTACTTAAGGCAAAACCCTATTATACAATGTTCTTTTGAGTTACCATCCTTAATATGAAATCTTCAGTACACATGCACACATGTTTTCTCTGTTGAACCCAAAACTTAATAACCGCATTTTTTATGAGTTTGAAGTCCTTTAAGATCAAACTTTGTACGCAAAACCTGGACTGTTACTGGTTGTGAACTTTAAACACATGTATCTTGTTATTCCTGTAAGTCCATGTCACGCACCCCACGAACTTGCAGGGAGGCGGAATATATGAAAAACAATTATCAAAGCTTCGTAACACGGACTTGAGCGCATGAATCGTTTCTAAACCGTTACTAGCAAACTACGAAAGGTTTAATTACTCGGATTCGAAGTTATACCTCACGTTACATGTCCTTCGGATCTTCATCGCGGTCCTCCACTCCTCGTAGGCTCCTTGGAACATCGGCACCTCAACGGCCTCCTCGAGTCAAAGACGATCCACCCGAGAGCTCCTACGCCAAGCTTTATCTCTAACTTGAGATAACTAGGTTGCTCAAAGTGCTAATCTAAGCTACCTAGGGGATATAGAGTGAGGTTATGGATGTATTAGTCTAGCTAACCCTTGATCTCAACACATGAGAGGTTAGGGTTAGAGTTTCAAGAATGAGAGCTTGAAGAGAGAGAAGGTGAGAAAGTGAATTACTTTGGATGAATGAAATCATTTTAGTATATATGAAACATATGATATTATTAAGTAAATAATAAATAAAGCATTATCATCATGTTTCATTAATACCCTAAGTGATTCATCATATGAGTCATATAAATCATTAAATAAATCAGTAACTCATTGCATGAATCACTACATGACTCACTAGTCCAATTAATGCAAATGCCACCTTAGCCCCCAAGTCACCATGCTTCTAGAAGCTTCCCGGAAAATTACGAGAATGCCCCTCCAATCCGTGAAAACACGGAAAAACTTTAGACTGTATAAATCCAATAACCTAATACTAGAAACTGGCTTAAACCAAAGCCGACTAGTAAAAACTGTCCGAACGTCGTACGTGCGTAAACACACGTATGCGTCCGAACCCTTGTCGTAAAACCATACGACCTCTATATCGTTTCGCCTGGAGCAGGGAAACTCTCTGTGTGGGACTCTAAAGACTCGACACTATGCTGGCAGTGGGTTTAACCACAAACCGCAAGCGGCACTAGCTGTACGTAACGGTCCCCAGGTAGATGTCGATAAGAAGGCCGATGAGGAAAACTCATCCGAACTCCCACTAAGCCTGATGTGACAATCTCCGTACAGTCCGGTCTGTTCGTCTAAGACTATCGCATATCAAGCCAAGGGGCGGCAAGCGTCAGTCCCCTAATAGCTGTATAAGTCGTGTCGGAGCGAAGCCCGTTACACCCTGAGAAGCTACTGGAACCTACCAGTATATCTCGCTTGCCCTGGCCAGGGACTTTGCGTAATGGCTCTCTGACATAGCGCGATATCAACTCCCAATACCGGGAGAGACGAATCCTATCTAACCGCCACTGCCTCCAAGTGCTCGGGACTGCACCCAACTGCTACCTGTTTGCACAACTCCTTTGAGCCGTGGTAGGGTAGCAATCTAAGAACAGTGGGACACACTCGAGGCGAAGTAGCAGTGTCAAGTCTGCGGACTATGTTGTACTCATGTCACCTGGGAACTGTTAACTGACGATAGGTATAATACCAACCAATAAGTTCCCTGCGAGTCCTGTCCGGTGTACCCGTAACCTAACGAGCACCTGTATACTATCTCCAGTACGATGTACTGATTGCTGTGGGACAGACCATCTCCCCAACTGGGATAAGAAGCGTACACACTTAGTCTACTCCGGAATATCGATGTCCTATCTCAATAATCCAACGACCAGGGACCAGTATAGGATGTTGCTTATAGACTACCCAGCCCCCACTAGTGTGACTGCCATCACAACGCTGGTAATCAAGCAAAGATCATATGGGCTGTACTAATATGTATTAGTGATACGTTACAAGAAACCTATGCACATATTAAAGTAGACTCAAACCAAGTAGCATACTACCATGTTTAGCAAGATTGTATATACAACTGTGAATATCCCAAGCTTCCATTAAGTAATATACATATGAGTATGATACAATAATGGTGTTAGTGTATATGCCCTAGAGGCCATTACTGTATCATACTAGTTTGTATATTACTTAATGGAAGCTTGGGATATTCACCTTGTATATACAATCTTGCTCAAAATAGTAGTATGCTACTTGGTTTGTTTCTACTTCAATGTGTACATGTGTTTATTTTAGTATATCACCTATACACATTAGTGGAGCCCTTAGGATCTTTGCTTGATTACCAGCGATGTGATGGCAGTCACACTAGTGGGGCTGGGTAATCTATAAGCACATCCTTATGCAGGTCCCTAGTCGCAGGACTATCGAGACAGGGCATCGATACTCCGGAGTAGACTAGCGCATGCGCTTCTCATCCCAGTGTGGGAGACGGTCTGTCCCACAGCCGTCAGTACGTCGTACTTGAGATAGTATACGGGTGCTCGTTAGGTTACGGGTACACTGGACAGGACTCGTCGGGAACTGACTAGTTGGTATTATGCCTATCGTCAGTTATCAGTTCCCAGGTGACATGAGTACAGCTTAGTCCGCTGACTTGACACTGTCACTTCGCCTCGAATGTGTTCCCACTGCACTTTGATTACTACCCTCCCACGGCTCAAAGGAGTCGTGCAAACAGGTAGTAGTTGGGTGCAGTCCCGAAGCACTTGGAGGCAGTGACGGTTAGACAGGATTCGTCTCTCCCGGTATTGGGGGTTGACATCGCGCTGTGTCTAGGAGAGCCATTACACGAGTAGTCCCTGGCCAGGGCAAACGAGATATACTGGTAGGCTTCCAGTGTTATCTCAGGGTGTTTTGGGCTTCACTCCGACACGACTTGTACCGCTATTGGGGGACTGACGTTTACCGCCCCCTAGGCCCGCCATGCGATGTATCAGACGAACAGACCGGACTGTACGGAGAATGTCACATTCAGGCTCAGTAAGAGTTCAGATGGGTTTCGCCTCGTCAGTCTTCTTGTCGGCATCTACCTGGGGACCGTTACGCACAGCTAGTGCCGCTTGCGGTCTGTGGTTAAACCCACTGCCAGCGTAGTGTCGAGTCTTTAGAGTCCCACACAGAAAGCTGTTCGCCTTTAGGCAAAAGAGTAGAGGTCGCATGGTTTTGCGACAGGTCGCATGGTTTTGCGACAGGGTTCGGTCACATCCGTGCACTTGTGCACGTACAGTGTCCGGACAGTTCACACTAGCGGGCTTTGGTTTAAGCCAGATCCTAGTGTACCTTTTGAGATTGGTTTTATCCAGTATGCATTCGTGTTCCTCGGAACGCGGATGCGGGTGTGTATGCACAGTTGACGGAGAGACAGAGGCAGAGGATTCTCATTAGGGTTGTTGACCGTTGACAGCTGACTATTGACTTTTTGCTCAACCCTAATGAGAATATGATATGTGATTAACAATTATATTAATTAAGTATTATGGTGACATGGTTATTGAGGGGTTGACATTGTTGACGTGTTGACTTGTTGACTTGTTGACTTTGTTGACCGGTTGACTAGGCTTGACTAGTTGACCATCATGATAACTATAGCTATCATTTCATGGCAAAGACTTTTGCTTGCTTGCTCTTTTGTGCAAAATGAGTGCATGAAATGATATGGCTATGGTTTCTTAAACCATCACATAATACTTGATTGATATGATGTGTTATGATGATTTTGGATTATGAGAGCCAAATGAGAAAAGTCTTCTCTCATTCTTTCATGCTCATTCTCTCTCTTGTTCTTGAGCTCTCATCTCCTCCTCTTGCTCTCCCTCTCTTGAGTCTATGGTTCACTTGTCTCATGAGTTGAGAACCAAGAACCATAGATAAAATCCCATACAAACTCTTCTCTACTCACTCTAGTTCACAAGGTTTAGCAAACCGAGTGAACTAGTTTCTTCAAAGTTCGAAGAAGGAACCAAAGGTTGAAGCTTTCAGGTGGATCTATCTTCGGCGCAAGGAGACGACGGGGAGAAGCCGATCCGGACAACCATCGAGGCTTGAAGACGAAGGAGTTCGAGATAAGAAAGGTATAAACCCCCTAACCGAGTAGTTAGCAACTCCTAGTTAGATTGTTAGTTAGATGTTTAACAAAGATCCGGGTCTTTAAGTCCATGTTACCACCTCTAAGAAAATCATTTTTCATCAAATTCCGCATGCCCGAAAGTACCGGGAGAGGTAGCATGGACTTACAGTGGTATCAGAGCCTAGTTAAACTCTATCTAACATGTTAGCAAAGTAGCTAGAAGATCGATCAAAGAAAAAGTCCTGAAATGAACCCCGTTTTCAAACTTGCTGTCGATTTTTTATGTTCTGTAAAAATAATAAATCATGCATCAAAAATCGACTCAGGGTTTTTAGAGTGCACTGTAGAAAGACGGTCCCCTGATCTCATCATTGCACCGCGGAAACGCGGCAATAGCTTCCTATTGCCGCGGTTCCGCGGCCGTCTTGGCTCCTTTCTGGTTGTTCTTTGCTACAGTGTGCTTATAGTGGTATTTTAGGATTTTTGGAATATGTCTTTTTAGCCCAGATTTTCTAGAACGAAAATTTTGTGTTTGGGGCCTGAAAATCCGTATTTTTGATCGAACTTCTAAAAGACTTAAGCTGACGGGTTTTTCTGTGATGTGATATTTTTATTGAACGTCTACTAATCGCTATATGTCGATTAGTGGGGGTTATACAAATCTGTGATCTGTAATGTTATTGGAATGTGTATATGAATTCATTGGATTGTCACGGGTGAATAGCCGGGGGTTGTGAGACGAGAGTTTTCTTTTCTTTCAATTCATGTAAATTTGTAAATTGATGTAATTATTATTTGTATGGCCGCACAACCGGGTCGGGATTGTAGCCGTCATTGTATAATTTCTTTTTACTGTTTTTGCTCCTAGGATAGACCCATGGAGGGGGTGCACAAACTACCGGATATGCTGATTGTTAGTGCAGTGGGTGGGTTTCAACTTCTAGTTTAAATACCGCAATCAAGACGGTTTCGCTTGTAGCTAGCCGGTTGAGTACGGGTCGTCCGCAGGGAGATGGTTGTCTTTTTCAAAGTGTTTTAACGAGTTAAGTCCGGTTTTTAGATTTTGTAGGATTATCTAAGTGTTGAGTTGATATTTAAAGAGAGCTTGTTAGGGTTAGGATTAGGTTAGTTTGAGTTAGGAGTCTCCACATCTTTCGTTGCCCCACTTAATATCGGTGTTACGGTAATCGGCAACAACGGGGATTAGCACGACTAGGAAGGAACTTGCGAGTATAAGCTAGGCTTTCCAACGCATAGTCCTTCCTTTTGGTGCTTGTCCGTCCGTTCTTGGCTCTTATCCATAACCTCCGGTTAATTCAACCACAACCGGTCTCACTACGGAATCACCGCTATCATGTAGGATAGGGTGCCGTAAGGAGCGGATTGTGGTTCAATTAACGGGAGTTGATTTAAGTTGTTGGGCAAGGAAAGAGTGAGAGAGATTTCCTTCTCTCAAACTTCCCTTATCCTACCCTAACAAGTATAGAACTACTCACACTTCATAATACGGAAAAACAAAACAAACAAAAAAGGAAGATAGAAAGAAGGAGACTAGAAGAATACGACTAACTATTTACGACCTCACCTTGGCGAGGATCAAGCGTAAGTATCATTGTCGTATGTAAGGATAAAGAAAAAGAAAGAAGAAAGAAACAATCGAACAAATAACAACAACTACTTAACAATTAAAATTTCAATACATTACAACAAGTAAAAGAAAGAGACAAGCATGATAAAAAGGTCTTCTTTATTCATCACTCTTCACTCAAAAGCTCACTACAAGTTTAATGGAGAAGAGGTGAGAAGAGGAAGAAGAACAAGACTAAAACTTGGCAAAAAATGAGAATACAAAAAATTGACCCTTTCTTCACAAAATTCTGGGCTATTTATAGGCCAAGAAATGAAACCCTAGGGCAACCACCAGAACCCTGAAGAAATGACCAAACTGCCCCTGAAAAGTCTCTGCCTGAACTGCCTGTACGGCCGCGGATCCGCCGCCTATTGCCCCCTATGGCCGCGGATCCGCGCCCCTCTTGTCGACTTAGGGTTAGGTCTTCTGTGCAAGTTTCCTGTTCTCCTGTCCCCTCTTGTCTGGTGTGTGTATTTTCTGATAATTCTTTCCCAATTCTTCCAGAATTTCTATTAAGCAAAGGTGGACTTTTTTGTGGTTGATTTCCTCGAGCTCCGCGTAGATCTCTTGGGTTTGGTGTTGCCTTTGTGCTTTGTGCATGAAGGTGACATTGATTTGACATTTTGTCTTCCTAAACCGGTATTTGGCAACATACGGATGAAGAGCGGAGACCGTGTTTTATCTGTGGTTGGCAGGAACCCGGATTTTGTCGTGTTTTCCATGAATTTCACCGTTTTGGAACCGAGAACCTGTATCCTGTAATTGACTAGCAAACACGGCTCAAGAGTATCTACGCATATGCAATGTGATAAAAATTGGGCGGTATGAAAATGCAAAAATCTGATATGAACAAATACCCCCAAACTTATCATTTGCTCGTCCCGAGAAAAGTCCATTTATTCATCAAATAATTTCCTAACCTCATTTTCGCAGGGAACGCGATTGCACTGAGCATGTGCAACAAGCCGTTAAACCTCTAGGTGTCCCTAGTAGGAGGAGTGTTGTCTCCTGAGGGTTTTCAGCGGATACTACCCACAAAATCCGGTCAAGTTGGTTTTGTAAAATAACTAAGCTTCAAACCCTAAAGTTTTGTTTTAGAAAATAACAATTCTATAATCCTAAGTCTAGATCATCGAACCTTTATTTTTCACACCTCACTTCTTATTTAACTACAGATTTTATATGTCTTTACGTGCAGTGCAAATAGTGTCGTTAAGTTCCAGAAGGATCGATTAAAGTCATCATGTCGCACAATAAAGCCCAGATAATAATTTTAAAAGGATCACATAAGTTTTATAACGAGTTAAGCATTTTTCAAGTTTCGTTTTCCAGTAAGGTTTCAACTTCAGAATTTCTATCTTCCTTAACAGGAAACTAAGTCGTATTTTTCACTCCACCTTTTTCCTGTTTTCATTTCATACATACCTCTGTGAACGTGCAATAGTCTTTATCATAGAATAAAACCTTCATATCTCCGCTAAAATTTTTATAAAAGCCTGTCTTTTATCAAGATTATTCTCACATAAAGAACCGTTAGGAATTTTAACTCGGAGAGAACACTTGCTTGACTTTGTTTTAAAACTGGACTTTCTAGGCTTCTTAGCGAGCTTTGGGCCAATGCACCCAAACCAGTTGGTTTTAGGGCATTAGGTGTAGAAACACCCCAGCGGACTTAATTACTCAAGTTACCTAGGTCCAAAAACAAAAGACAGTTGGGCGTGAAAATCAGATGATTTAATACGAACGGAGATATAACCGGCAGTTCAATTATTTTTTTGGATAAAAGACGTGTTTGGTGGGTTTGGTGTGTAATCATTCCAATCAAGTTTTAGATGGGTTATTTTTCCGACTTAGCTCCAATTACGGCATCAATAACATTCCTTCATATTCGCTTTACTTCATAAACTATTCTTGACATTACTTATTTCAGAACAAACCTATTTGATCCTCAGAAAATCATTTATCTGTTTAAAAGTTTAAACATGAAAGACTTGTCATCTAATTCCCAAAATCTTACGACACGTGTAGTGTGATGTAAAGACGTATATCAGCTATAGTTAACATCAAAGGAGAGTTATCTTTCAGGTTTTCAAAATCCAAACATAAGATTTAGTTATTCCTATTTTTTCAAACAAAAACCGTCGAATGTTGAATCAGAGTTCTTCCACAAGCTAACTTGACAAAAAAGTTTTTATATTTTTTGGAAAGTTTTTATATTTTTTGGAAAATTTTTAAATTTTTATGGATTTTATGGATTTAAATAAGCAGATGCAAAATATACATATGAATGTGAAGGTAAGAAATGCGTACCGAGCGTACCCCCAAACTTAAACTGGACAGTGTCCTCACTGTCGTTGCATGAAGAGATCAGTTTGAAGGTTCAAAATTGTCGGTTAGCGATATACAATTATTATTTGTTTTTGTTTTTAAAGAAAAGAAAAGGAATATACACAAATATAAACAAAATGGTTTGTACATACCCCCAAACTTATTTGGAACAGTGTCCACTGTTCTTGGCTGGATAACCGAAGTTTGGAGGTAGGCAGAGGAAGATCATTCAGGATAAACCGGCTCCTGTAAGAACAGGAGCTCCTCTGTTGGTTCGGCGCTAAGGTACGGTTTGCATCGGTGTCCATTTACCTTGAAGAGTGAACCGTCCTTCGGATTCTCCAAATCCACAGCGCCCTGCGGATACACATTCCGCACGAAATACGGCCCTTTCCAGCGAGATCTGAGCTTTCCAGGATGGAAGTGAAGTCGGGTCTCGTAAAGCAGTACCTGCTGACCAGGTACGAAGGTTTTGCGCACAAGGTGTTTATCATGAAACACCTTCGTTCGATTCTTAACGACAACCGCGTTATCGTAAGCCTCATCCCTAAGCTCGTTCAGTTCGTTCAGCTGCAGCTTCCGATGGCTGCCCGCGTCATCAAGAGACAGATTCAGCTCCTTTATCGCCCAAAATGCGCGATGCTCGATTTCGACAGGAAGGTGGCAGGCTTTTCCGTACACAAGCCGATAGGGAGACATGCCAAGGTCGGTCTTATAAGCGGTTCTAAATGCCCAAAGGGCATCAGTGAGTTTCAGAGACCAATCCTTACGGTTCTTGGAAATCGTCTTCTCCAATATCTGCTTGATTTGCCGATTTGAAACTTCGGCCTGCCCGCAGGTTTGGGGGTGGTAGGGCGTAGAGAGCTTATGATTTATGGAGTATTTCCGCATCAAAGCTTCGAAAGTTTTATTGCAGAAATGACTTCCATTGTCGCTAATGATCGCTCGGGGGTGCCCAAACCGTGAGAAAATGTTTTCTTTAAGGAACCTAACGACAACCTTGTTGTCGTTAGTCCGGCTGGGCACAGCCTCGACCCATTTAGAGACGTAATCAACAGCTAGAAGAATGTACAAGTTCCCAAAAGAGTTGGGAAACGGCCCCATGAAGTCTATCCCCCAAACATCGAAAATCTCCACAACCAAGATCGGTTGGAGCGGCATCTCGTTCCTCCGGGATATCCGGCCCGTGTGTTGGCACCGGGAGCAAGTCTTGCAATAATCGTGAGCGTCTTTGAAAAGTTGTGGCCAGTAGAAACCACATTGCAAGATCTTCTCAGCTGTCTTTCTGGGCCCAAAATGCCCGCCACACGCTTGATCGTGGCAAAATGACAGCACACTCTTGAATTCCTCATCAGGGACACACCGACGAATAATCTGGTCGGGACAGTACTTGAACAAGTAGGGTTCGTCCCAGTAAAAGTGTTTTACTTGGGATAAGAAGCGAAGTCTGTCCTGACGTGACCATTCGGTCGGTAGCAATCCCGTGGCCAAATAGTTCACAATATCTGCGAACCAGGGTTCGCAAGATACTGTCAAGAGTTGTTCATCCGGGAAAACGTCATTGATCGGAATTGGAAGCGAAGGCGAAGAAGGAAGTCGCGAGAGATGGTCGGCAACTACGTTTTCACATCCTCGTTTGTCCTTAATGACAAGGTCAAACTCTTGAAGCAAGAGGATCCAACGGATTAACCGAGATTTGGCATCTTTCTTCGCAAAAAGATGGCGCAGAGCTGAATGGTCAGTGTAGACAATGACTGGAGAGCCGATGAGGTAGGGCCTGAACTTTTCTAAAGCAAATACAACAGCCAAGAATTCCTTCTCAGTTGTTGTATAGTTAAGTTGGGCATCGTTCAGGGTTCGGCTTGCGTAATAGATTACGTGCGGCATCTTGTTGATGTGCTGTCCAAGGACAGCACCGATGGCAAAGTCGGATGCATCGCATATGATCTCGAATGGGTGCGTCCAGTCAGGAGAAGAAAGAACGGGAGCAGAAGTGAGTGAGCGTTTTAGTGACTCGAATGCAGTCACACAGCTCGAGTTGAAGTCGAAAGGCGTGTCCTTGGCCAGCAAAAGTGTCAAGGGCCTAGCAATCTTGCTAAAGTCCTTGATAAACCGTCTGTAGAAACCGGCATGGCCAAGGAAGGCTCGGATATCTCTGACGCAACGGGGAGGAGGCAGATTGGAAATGACCTCAATCTTTGCTTTGTCAACCTCTATGCCATTTTGCGAGATGATATGTCCTAAGACAATACCTTCGCGCACCATGAAGTGGCATTTCTCCCAGTTCAGAGTGAGATTCTTGTCCTTACATCGGGTAAGGACAGCGTCAAGATGCAGCAAACACTCGTCAAAGGAGTCGCCGAAGATGGAGAAGTCATCCATGAAAATCTCCAGAAATTTTTCCACCATGTCCGAAAAAATTCCCATCATACACCGCTGGAAGGTAGCGGGCGCATTGCATAACCCAAAGGGCATGCGTCGATATGCAAACGTGCCGAAAGGACAAGTGAAAGTGGTCTTGTCCTGGTCTTTTTCGGCGATGGGAATTTGATTATAGCCAGAGTAGCCATCAAGAAAACAATAGTACTCATGTCCGGCCAATCGTTCAAGCATCTGGTCAATGAAGGGTAGCGGAAAGTGGTCTTTCCGCGTTGCGGCGTTGAGTTTTCTGTAATCAATGCAAACTCGCCACCCAGTTTGGGTGCGAGTAGGGATTAACTCATTTGCCTCGTTGGTTATGACCGTGATGCCTGACTTCTTGGGGACAACGTGAATGGGGCTAACCCACTGGCTATCAGAGATAGGGTAAATGATACCACTATCTAGACATTTGACGATCTCCTTCTTCACAGCCTCCTTCATGACTGGATTAAGACGTCTTTGTGGATCCCGGGCTGGTTTGGCATCATCCATCAGATGAATATGATGCTCAACGATCAGGGGACTAATCCCCTTGATGTCCGCCATGGACCAGCCAAAAGCTTGCCTGTTGCTGTGCAAGACCGCGAGAAGGGCTTTCTCTTGCTCTGGAGCTAGAGACGCCGAAATGATGACAGGGAGGGTCTCGTTCTCACCTAAGTAAGCATACTTAAGGTGAGACGGCAACGGCTTGAGTTCGAGCGTTGGAGGTGAAATGATGGAAGGCAAGACTGGTGCAAGGGTCTCGAACTCAAAGGACTCCAGCAAAGGTTCAAAACGAGTGTAGGCAACCGAGTCGGATGGTTCAGGTAACTCATCCGAAAAGTCGAAAGATTCAAACTCGGGTTGTGCGCGGCTAAGATCGTTCAAGAATGTGAAACACTCGTATTCGTTGTCGGGCGTAGAAGCAGCAGCAGGTTCGAAGAGAAACGCACTAGTGGCGTCAAGATTATCGTGTTCAAACAGAAACTCCTCGAATTCACACTCTTCTGGTGTGATCTCCTGGATCGAGCAAACATCCAGTATATGAGCATTAGGTTCGGCGGGCTGATTCCCCAACCTAAAAATGTTGAGTTCAATCGTCATATTTCCAAAAGAGAGGTTCATTGAACCATTGCGATAATTGATCACAGCATTTGAGGTTGCGAAAAATGGGCGACCGAGTATCACCGGAATTTGATTCCGGGGGTTAGCTACAGGCTGTGTATCTAAGACAATGAAGTCGACGGGGAATATGAAGTCCCCGACTTTTATTAACACATCCTCTAGCTCACCCCTAGGATGGGTGATCGATCAGTCGGCCATCTGGAGAGTGCAGTGGGTGGGTTTCAGCTCTCCGACGCCTAATTGCTCGTATACTGAATACGGAAGCAAGTTAACACTGGCACCAAGATCTAATAGTGCGCGGTTGATGTTCTTATCCCCAATAGTAATTGAAATCGTAGGACAGCCAGGGTCCTTCCGTTTTTGTGGTAAAGATTGGGTAAGGGCATCACTCACAGCACTAGCCAAGAAAACTTTCTTGGGTACCTGAGACTTCCTCTTTTTCGTGCACAAGTCCTTTAAGATTTTCGCGTAAGACGGGACTTGTTGGACAGCATCTAAAAGAGGAATGTTAATGTTAACTTGCTTGAATAACTCCAAAATCTTCTCCATTTATGGATTTTGTTTGTTAGACCTCAACCGGTTTGGAAATGGAACATTTTGAAAATTGGTTGAGTCTAAAGCTGGAGGAGGAGATTGTGGAGTTGGAACGGATCCCAGAATAGGTGTTTTCGTGGAGTGAGAAGTGGGTCCGTTCAGAGAAGAAGAAGAGGAAGGAGAGCCTGTTGAAGAATGGAGAATAGGCTCAGAAGACGAAGAAGAAGAAGAAGAAGAAGAAACAGCGGCCGGGGTGTCATCGTTGATCCGTCTGCCAATGTTGTTTTGCAGCACCCTCCCCGATCTCAGTGTGGTCACGGCACTCACATTATGGTTTTGTTGTTCAAGAGCAACATGTGCATTATGTGGGTGGCCGGGATTTGGAAGTGGCTGGGACGGGAGCTTCCCCTTCTCTCGCTCGCTCAAGGCCGCGTTCAGCTGTGCAATCTGGGCCTCGATGGTCTTGATGCTTTGCCCGTGTGCGGCAGTGTGTTGCACTAAAGATTGAATCGAAGACTGGATGTTGGCGGTGGATTGAGTCGATTGTTTAACAAACGCCTCCAGACTTCGCTCGAGCGAGGAAACCTTATCAGTGTTTGACGGAACAAAATTGTTTGGTGGAAAAGAGTTGTTCAGTGCAAAGTTGTTCGTCTGGTTTTGGAAGGGTTGGGGTTGGAAGGGCTGCTGATACTGAGTTTGTTGCTGCGCTTGTTGTTGCGGCGGAGGGGCCCTTTGGAAATTGTTGCCCTGGAATTGATTCTGATTCTGATTCCAGGCGAAATTGGGGTGGTTCCTCCAACCGGGATTGTAGGTGGAAGAGTATGGATCATTCCTCGGTCTTTGCTGGAAGGCAGCATTAACCTGATCCTGTCCTTGCGAGGGTGGATTGTAAGGACACTCTTCAGTCAAGTGGGAAGGATCGGAACAACAAGCGCAGATGGTACGAAGGGGGAGAACAGGTGTGGGGGCAGGAGCAGAAAATTTGCTCTCTATTGCTTCAAGCTTTCGTGTTATTGCAGCCATTTCAGCTTTCATCGCAATAGAGACATCGAGTTGGTGGATTCCTACCCTAGACTGACCGGTAGAAGTGGAGGTAGAAGAAGAAGAAGTCGGTCTAGTGCTCTCCCACTGTAGCGTTTGCTCCGCAAGATCGTCAAAGAACTGCCACGCTTCCTCGTCAGATTTGGATAGGAAGTGGCCCTGACAGATGGTTTCCAGCAACTGCTTCGTTGCTGGGTTCAGTCCCTCGTATAAGGTTTGGCAGAGCTGCCATTTCTCTATACCGTGGTGAGGACACTGAACAAGAAGGTCTTTGTATCGGTCAAAGCACTTCCAGAAGGGTTCAGAAGGAAGCTGGGAGAATTGGTTGATTTCATTTCGAATTCTTGCGGTCTTATGATTTGGATAGAATTTTTTCAGAAACGCTTTAACAAACTCGTCCCAGCTGGTGATTGAGTGGGAAGCGGTGCTATACAGCCATTTTTCAGCGAGATCGCATAAAGTGAACGGAATGACCCGTAGACGTATAGCATCGTCCGACAGCTGGGTTGTTTTCATCATGGCACAGACATTTTGAAATTTGTTAATGAAGATATAGGCATCTTCAGATTCAAGCCCATGAAAACGTGGAAGCATGTTGATGAAATGGGGCTTAATTTCAAAGTTGTCCCCATTGGCCGGAGGAAGAGAAAGGAAGGTGGGAAGTGCAGAACGGATGGGGTAGAAACGATCCTGGAGCGCGATTCGCTGTGGCGCTACAACAGGCGGAGATGGTGGAAGATTGGTCTCCGTAGGAGGTGGAGCCAATCCAGGGGTGGTCAAAGAGATGTTCGGATTAAATCCCGACATCGCGGAAGAAGAGGTTGGTGAAGGTGAAGGTGAAGGTGAAGATGTATGAACAGAATTCCGGTCAACGTCGGAGTTGGCCGGCAAAGGAAGGGGTGAAAGAGGAGTGGACGGAGTATCGACTTCGGAGTCGATCACGTAGTCGGTCACGACTAACGTAACGCGGACTAGACGGGCGCTAGTGTCCCGAGTCCAAGCGGACATACACTAAACGAGTTTAGTATAGTCAAAGCGGAGAAGGTGAGGGTAAGAAAACGTCAATGGAGAAAGGCGATGGGTGGTGGGTGAAAAATGGATTTGGCGACAAAAGGGCAAGTTTTTATAAAAGTTTTTGATTTTTTTTCTTTTTTTTTTTTTTTTAGAAAGAGATTTACAGAAGTATGTACGGAAATACGGCTTAAGCAATCACAAACAAGATATGCACAATCATACCTAGATCTAGGGTAACCTAGGTCTACTAGACCTGCTCCTGAACTTGATTGTCGAAGTTAAACAATGTCGAGAAACGGGCTTAAAAATACACTGATCACGAGGCCAGGTAAGTGCAGAGATAAGGGGAGGTTGTCCAACGCTTTCGCGAAGTTCCTTAATTAAATAACCCTTTCTCTTTCGGCGGTTTCGCCTTTAACACTTTCCTAGACACCCCGTAAACAATATACGGTTAAGCGAGGTTCTAAACAAGGTTTATCTTCTCCTAATGAGCGCGAAGTCCTTAGGGCTGAAGTCTAGTATTTTTTTAATTTACAATGGACAATGCATATGCTTTAGTGATTTCCGGGGTCCTGGGAAGGGTGATGAAATCCCCACCCAATCTGGATTGGTTTCAAGCCCCTTAAGTCCGTATTAAAGAAATGCAAAGCAGTAACAAATCAATTGCAAACAATTTTTATTTGCGGCGCAAAGAATCCTGCACAAGAACAGTTTATTGGAAGGGGGAGAAGAGTTTGCGCAAAGAAGGCTGCAGAAACACAGTTCAGTGGAGCTCAGAGGAGTGGAGAGAGGCAGAGAGACTTACAGAGAGAAAAATTGCACCCTGAAGGCACTGAATGGCCGCGGATCAGCGGCCAAACACCTACTTAGGCCGCGGATCCGCGGCTAGGTTGAGGAATTGGGGCTCTGAAATTTTGGGGTGTTCTCTGTTGGGGTTCCTCTGCTTGTCTGAATGTACTGAATCTTGAATGGCTCACTGTATTTGCTCCAGATTTGTACAGTAGACCGGATGCTTCTTTTTGTCCGTCGCGGTGTAGCCGCGAAAATGTGGGTCTATCTTCCCACGTCTTTGGCACTGTACTTGAACTCCGTATTTCCAACGTCTTTGGCGTCGATCTTGAGCTTCGTATTTCCTGCACACTTGCACAAAAACTAATCAAGAATAACAAGATGGTTTCTTTTACAAAGTATATATTTTTTTCGTTTTTTTTTTTTTTTACTTACAAATTAACCCGAAATTACACAAGGAAATAAACTACCGTCTCCCCGGCAACGGCGCCATTTGATTGTTAGTGCAGTGGGTGGGTTTCAACTTCTAGTTTAAATACCGCAATCAAGACGGTTTCGCTTGTAGCTAGCCGGTTGAGTACGGGTCGTCCGCAGGGAGATGGTTGTCTTTTTCAAAGTGTTTTAACGAGTTAAGTCCGGTTTTTAGATTTTGTAGGATTATCTAAGTGTTGAGTTGATATTTAAAGAGAGCTTGTTAGGGTTAGGATTAGGTTAGTTTGAGTTAGGAGTCTCCACATCTTTCGTTGCCCCACTTAATATCGGTGTTACGGTAATCGGCAACAACGGGGATTAGCACGACTAGGAAGGAACTTGCGAGTATAAGCTAGGCTTTCCAACGCATAGTCCTTCCTTTTGGTGCTTGTCCGTCCGTTCTTGGCTCTTATCCATAACCTCCGGTTAATTCAACCACAACCGGTCTCACTACGGAATCACCGCTATCATGTAGGATAGGGTGCCGTAAGGAGCGGATTGTGGTTCAATTAACGGGAGTTGATTTAAGTTGTTGGGCAAGGAAAGAGTGAGAGAGATTTCCTTCTCTCAAACTTCCCTTATCCTACCCTAACAAGTATAGAACTACTCACACTTCATAATACGGAAAAACAAAACAAACAAAAGAGGAAGATAGAAAGAAGGAGACTAGAAGAATACGACTAACTATTTGCGACCTCACCTTGGCGAGGATCAAGCGTAAGTATCATTGTCGTATGTAAGGATAAAGAAAAAGAAAGAAGAAAGAAACAATCGAACAAATAACAACAACTACTTAACAATTAAAATTTCAATACATTACAACAAGTAAAAGAAAGAGACAAGCATGATAAAAAGGTCTTCTTTATTCATCACTCTTCACTCAAAAGCTCACTACAAGTTTAATGGAGAAGAGGTGAGAAGAGGAAGAAGAACAAGACTAAAACTTGGCAAAAAATGAGAATACAAAAAATTGACCCTTTCTTCACAAAATTCTGGGCTATTTATAGGCCAAGAAATGAAACCCTAGGGCAACCACCAGAACCCTGAAGAAATGACCAAACTGCCCCTGAAAAGTCTCTGCCTGAACTGCCTGTACGGCCGCGGATCCGCCGCCTATTGCCCCCTATGGCCGCGGATCCGCGCCCCTCTTGTCGACTTAGGGTTAGGTCTTCTGTGCAAGTTTCCTGTTCTCCTGTCCCCTCTTGTCTGGTGTGTGTATTTTCTGATAATTCTTTCCCAATTCTTCCAGAATTTCTATTAAGCAAAGGTGGACTTTTTTGTGGTTGATTTCCTCGAGCTCCGCGTAGATCTCTTGGGTTTGGTGTTGCCTTTGTGCTTTGTGCATGAAGGTGATATTGATTTGACATTTTGTCTTCCTAAACCGGTATTTGGCAACATACGGATGAAGAGCGGAGACCGTGTTTTATCTGTGGTTGGCAGGAACCCGGATTTTGTCGTGTTTTCCATGAATTTCACCGTTTTGGAACCGAGAACCTGTATCCTGTAATTGACTAGCAAACACGGCTCAAGAGTATCTACGCATATGCAATGTGATAAAAATTGGACGGTATGAAAATGCAAAAATCTGATATGAACATATGCCGAAGTGCCGAGTGGCCTACTCACGGAGTTGAGGGAGGTTGCTTCGCTTCGGGTACTTGGCGGGTAGTTTGCCGCACCCGTAGGGGTCTTGGGTGGGGTATTGGCTATTCACCGCGACCGTGTAATCTGCTTTTCGTTACAGGCTCGTACGAATTGCGGATTCCTAGTATATCCAATGTGTTCATCTGTGATCTGAAATGGCTATCATTGCAATATATCTATATATGATATTATTCAGGCGTTGCTTATGTTTTACAGCCGCGCTAGCCCAGCCCCCGCTCTGTCGTTAGTTAAGTAACCTAACGGGTAATGACGGGGCCCAGTGGCGAATGCGAATGGCATAAGCGTACGTCATATTTTGGTTGTTTTCTGCAATGGTAGGATTAAATGATGGGACGCATTAAAAGAACTAATGCAAGAATATCACGCATTAAAAGAACTAATGCAAGATAATATACCAAGTAAAAGTCGTTGGAACACTTTCGAAAAACCACTCGGTTCTTTTCAAAACCAACTTTTAAATGCGGAGCTTGAGCCACTCCTTTTAAAAGCTATCTCGTTCCATCGACTATATCAAGTTCACTACGTTCACGGTTTCACCAAAACCATTCGTAGCCCTCCGTCGTTTCACATGAATGGTCAATAGTATTCAAGCTATGTATGTTGGCCAAAGTCAAGGCATAGTGATTGGTAGCTATTGGGTGTTCATGTGTAGCATAGATAGATGCGTTGGTTTGGGACAGTCGTACTGCCATTTTGGCCAAAGTCAAGGGTAGGTACGGATGGATCCAAATTAACCTGGATAATGACGGGTAGAACTTGACATGTGACTTATGATATTTTGGCCAAAGTCAAGGTCATAAGAGCATGGGGCAAAAATCCACATCGGGAGTTTCATAAGTACTGAAACTTGCTAGTGTTGCATACCATTTGGAGTGTGATGATTCTGGTAGGATTCCTTCAGTTTCGTCACGCAATGATATTTGGATCCCGATCCTACTGTGAGTATATGCTACTCCTCGGGAAATTTCTCACTTAACGATCAATGCTATAAACCAAGTAGGTGTCTAGAAAGGTGTTAGCGGGGCTACGCCCCAGGAAAAAGAGGTTATTTAATTAAGGAACTTCGCGAAAGCGTTGGAAAACCTCACTCGAAGTACCGACACTGGCCTGGCTGAACGGTTAAGCAAGTATTGTGCGGTGGGATTGATCCCGACTAATTCTTCCTTTATGGTTTGAGGAGGGATTCGAGAAACAGTGGGAGCCATCCTGTTTAGACAAACTAAAAACCACTCTAAACTTGCAAGAGCATCATGCTGAGTATTTCTTCTCTCTCCTAATTGCAGCGACCCATCGACATGACTGGACTTAAGTTACTTCTAGATAAAAACATACTGACAGGGCCAAACTACAAAGATTGGCTCAGGAATATCAAAATGGCAATCACTTACGACAAGCTGGGGTATCTTCTTACCACCAAAGCTCCCCCTGTCCCTGGTCCCACTTCCAGCGTCGCGGATAAGGAAATCCGTAAGACTTGGGAGATTGATAGCGCGAAGGCCAAGTGCCTCGTGCTTGCCTCTATAGACAATGAACATCAGAGGAGGCACGAGAATATGGACCCGGAATCCATATTTCTTCATACAAAAGAACTGTATGGAGAGCAGTCTCGTATCGCAAGATACGAAGCGTCGAAAAAGTTATTTTCGGCAAGGATGGCCGTCGGATCATCAGTAGCAGAACACGTGCTTAAGATGATCGGCTACATTGAGGAGCTCGCGGACCTAGGAACCACATTGGAGAGTGAGCTCTATACGGACTTAGTTCTCCAGTCCCTTCCTTCCACTTACGCCCAGTTTATACTGAACTTCAACTTACAAGAAAAAGAAGTTGAACTTTCAGAGCTCCTCAACATGCTGAGGAGCGCAGAGGGCACCCTACAGAAAGGTAGGGAAACATCCACTTTGTTTGTAAGAGGATCATCTTCTTCTAAGTCCAAGGCGAAAGCCAAGGGAAAGAAGAAGAAAGCCCCCGCCAAACCAAGGGGCGGTGTTAGTAAAGTGGATACGAAGGGAAAGGCAAAAGCAACAAAAAAAGCGGGGAAGCTTGTGGATAAGGAAGAATGCTTCTATTGTCATAAGAAAGGACACTGGAAGAATGATTGTAGGGCTTGGAAGGCCAGAACACAGGAATTGAAGCAGGTTGCAGCTTCAGCTTCAGGTGTGTATGTTATTGAAAACTGTCTTTCAATAAACTCTACTTCCTGGGTATTGGATACCGGATCAGGATCTCATATCTGTAATTCTTTGCAGGCGTTGAGAAACCGTAGGGTTTTGAAGGCAGGTGACATGACCCTCAGAGTTGCGAACGGAGCTAGCATGGATGCTAAAGCCGTGGGGGACTATCACCTGGGAATGTCAGATGGACATGTTTTGGTTTTGCGTAATTGCTTTTTTGTACCCAACGCAACTTGTAATATCATTTCTGTATCTTTGGTTTCTAAAGAAGGTTATGAATTTGCGTTTGTAAGCAATGTTGTAAACATTCACCTTAATCAAGTTCTGATTGGGTCAGGTACATTGAGCAATGGTATATACGTATTAAACCAACCACAGATTTTCAATGTCCAGAATACACACAAAAGAAAGTCTCCGGAAATAAATCAGGCTTTCTTATGGCATTGTAGACTGGGTCACATCAATGAAAGAAGGTTGACTAAGTTACATACAGAAGGATATTTGAATCCGTTCGAATATCAATCGTATGCCACTTGTCAATCCTGTCTCAAAGGAAAGATGACAAAGACTCTGTTTACTGGACACGGAGTAAGAGCGAGCGAGCTCTTGGGACTCGTACACAGTGACGTGTGCGGTCCAATGTCTACACATGCGCGAAGCGGTTATTCTTACTTCATTACTTTTACGGATGACTTTTCAAGGTACGGTTATGTCTTCTTAATGAAACATAAATCCGAAGCCTTTGGAAAGTTCCAGGAATATAAGAATGAAGTAGAAAAACAAACCGGCAAAAGTATCAAGATCCTAAGATCGGATCGAGGTGGTGAATACTTAAGTGCCGAGTTCCTGGACTATTTAAAAGAGAACGGAATTCTCTCTCAGCTTACTCCTCCATACACTCCGCAACATAACGGTGTATCGGAGAGACGGAACCGAATCCTATTGGATATGGTACGGTCCATGATGAGTAACGCTGAGTTACCGCGATCATTCTGGGGGTATGCGCTAGAATCAGCTGCATACCTTTTGAACCGAGTTCCCACTAAGACTGTGCCTACCACACCATTTGAGATGTGGTGTGGGAA
Organism: Agapanthus africanus; assembly: GCA_030015575.1. Classification (NCBI taxonomy): domain Eukaryota; kingdom Viridiplantae; phylum Streptophyta; class Magnoliopsida; order Asparagales; family Amaryllidaceae; genus Agapanthus; species Agapanthus africanus. The sequence continues at coordinate 422,576,999 of CM057351.1, forward strand.
GAGGCCCCATCTTAATCACATTAAGACATGGGAAAGTCCAGCTTTTGTCAAAAAGCAGCATGCGGACAAGCTCGAGGCACGCTCAGTACAGTGCAAGTTTGTGGGATATCCAAAGAACTCCAAGGGATATTTCTTCTACTGCGAAGAGGAACAAAAGGTTATTGTTTCTCGTCATGCCCACTTTCTAGAACACCAGTTCTTAGAAAAGGAAATTAGTGGGAGCGCAGTAGAACTGGAAGAAATTCCAGAACCACAGACTATTACTGAAAGCTTAGTGGAACCAGAGGGTTCAAAAGAACAGGACATTCCTACGCCGCAACGCAGGAGTAGTAGGAAGACTCATCCGCCCGAGAGATACTACGGTTTTCTCATAGACGGGGATAGAGAGGATTGCATCATAGATTATGATGAGCCTACTAGTTTCCAGCAGGCCGTTAAGAGCGTTGACTCGGTAAAATGGCTGGATGCAATGCGGACCGAAATAGAGTCCATGTACACCAACAAAGTATGGACGTTGGACATTGCTCCAGACGGGGTAAAACCCGTAGGATGCAAGTGGATCTTCAAAAGGAAGATTGGTGTAGATGGACAGGTTGAGACCTATAAAGCTAGACTTGTAGCAAAGGGTTTTCGTCAAAGACCTGGTTTGGACTATGACGAAACCTTTTCTCCAGTGGCTATGCTGAAATCCATTCGGATCCTTCTTGCCATTGCTGCCTTCCACGATTATGAGATTTGGCAGATGGATGTAAAGACAGCTTTTCTAAATGGAAATTTAGAGGAGTGTGTCTATATGGACCAGCCAGAGGGTTTCATTCAGAGTGGGAGCAGCGGAAAGGTGTGCAAGTTGCTTAAGTCCATCTATGGACTAAAGCAGGCATCACGGAGTTGGAACATCTGTTTTGATGAGACGGTCAAGGAATTTGGCTTTATCAAAAATCCAGATGAACCATGCATCTATAGTAGATTTGTAGCGAGAACTGTAGTATTCCTCGTTTTATATGTGGATGACATTCTCTTAATAGGAAATGACATTCCTATGCTACAATCTGTCAAGGGGTTCTTGTCGCACAGGTTCTCCATGAAAGACCTGGGTGATGCCTCTTACATCCTGGGGATCCGGATCCATCGTGATAGATCCAAAAGAATATTAGGACTTTCACAGTCCAGGTACATCGACACCATACTGAAGAGATTCAGTATGGAAGATTCCAAGCGCGGTAACCTACCGGCTTGTCACGGGATCACCCTCTCTAAAGAGATGTCTCCCAAGACTGATTTGGAGAGGGATCGCATGTCTATTATACCCTACGCTTCTGCGGTAGGCTCTATAATGTATGCGATGTTGTGTACCAGACCGGATGTAGCTTATGCACTGAGTGTGGTAAGCCGGTATCAGTCAAACCCTGGGGAGAAACACTGGATAGCAGTAAAGAACATTCTCAAGTACCTGAGAAGGACTAAAGAGATGTTCTTGGTGTATGGCGGAAAAGACCTCCAGATCGAGGTCTTTACTGACTCCAGCTTCCAGAGTGACAAGGATGATTCCAAGTCCATGTCGGGTTTTGTCTTTACCTTCAATGGAGGGGAGGTGTGTTGGAAGAGTTCCAAACAGGAAACCGTTGCAGACTCGACGATGGAAGCGGAATACATCGCTGCATCTGATGCCGCAAAAGAAGCTGTCTGGATGAGGAAGTTCTTGAAAGAACTTCAGGTGGTTCCGTCCATTGTTGATCCAATACCTCTGTATTGCGACAACAACGGGGCTATAGCTTTAGCGAAGGAACCCAGGTCCCATCAGAGATCCAGACACATCTTGAGGCGGTATCACCTGATCAGGGAGATCGTAGATCGCCAGGAGATCGAGGTTCGGAGAGTCGCTTCAGAAGATAACACTGCAGATCCATTCACCAAGGCCCTGCCCCAGACTCAGTTCGAGCGGCTGATCGAGATGATAGGTCTTCGATACGCCAGTACATGGCCTTAGTGCAAGTGGGAGATTGTTAGTGTATATGCCCTAGAGGCCATTACTGTATCATACTAGTTTGTATATTACTTAATGGAAGCTTGGGATATTCATCTTGTATATACAATCTTGCTCAAAATAGTAGTATGCTACTTGGTTTGTTTCTACTTCAATGTGTACATGTGTTTATTTTAGTATATCACCTATACACATTAGTGGAGCCCTTAGGATCTTTGCTTGATTACCAGCGATGTGATGGCAGTCACACTAGTGGGGCTGGGTAATCTATAAGCATATCCTTATGCAGGTCTCTAGTCGCAGGACTATCGAGACAGGGCATCGATACTCCGGAGTAGACTAGCGCATGCGCTTCTCATCCCAGTGTGGGAGATGGTCTGTCCCACAGCCGTCAGTACGTCGTACTTGAGATAGTATGCGGGTGCTCGTTAGGTTACGGGTACACTGGACAGGACTCGTCGGGAACTGACTAGTTGGTATTATGCCTATCGTCAGTTATCAGTTCCCAGGTGACATGAGTACAGCTTAGTCCGCTGACTTGACACTGTCACTTCGCCTCGAGTGTGTTCCCACTGCACTTTGATTACTACCCTCCCACGGCTCAAAGGAGTCGTGCAAACAGGTAGTAGTTGGGTGCAGTCCCGAAGCACTTGGAGGCAGTGACGGTTAGACAGGATTCGTCTCTCCCGGTATTGGGGGTTGACATCGCGCTGTGTCTAGGAGAGCCATTACACGAGTAGTCCCTGGCCAGGGCAAACGAGATATACTAGTAGGCTTCCAGTGTTATGTCAGGGTGTTTTGGGCTTCACTCCGACACGACTTGTACCGCTATTGGGGGACTGACGTTTACCGCCCCCTAGGCCCGCCATGCGATGTATCAGACGAACAGACCGGACTGTACGGAGAATGTCACATTCAGGCTCAGTAGGAGTTCAGATGGGTTTCATCTCGTCAGTCTTCTTGTCGGCATCTACCTGGGGACCGTTACGCACAGCTAGTGCCGCTTGCGGTCTGTGGTTAAACCCACTGCCAGCGTAGTGTCGAGTCTTTAGAGTCCCACACAGAAAGCTGTTCGCCTTTAGGCAAAAGAGTAGAGGTCGCATGGTTTTGCGACATGTCGCATGGTTTTGCGACAGGGTTCGGTCACATCCGTGCACTTGTGCACGTACAGTGTCCGGACAGTTCACACTAGCGGGCTTTGGTTTAAGCCAGATCCTAGTGTACCTTTTGGGATTGGTTTTATCCAGTATGCATTCGTGTTCCTCGGAACATGGATGCGGGTGTGTATGCACAGTTGACGGAGAGACAGAGGCAGAGGATTCTCATTAGGGTTGTTGACCGTTGACAGTTGACTATTGACTTTTTGCTCAACCCTAATGAGAATATGATATGTGATTAACAATTATATTAATTAAGTATTATGGTGACATGGTTATTGAGGGGTTGACATTGTTGACTTGTTGACTTTGTTGACTTGTTGACTTTGTTGACCGGTTGACTAGGCTTGACTAGTTGACCATCATGATAACTATAGCTATCATTTCATGGCAAAGACTTTTGCTTGCTTGCTCTTTTGTGTAAAATGAGTGCATGAAATGATATGGCTATGGTTGCTTAAACCATCACATAATACTTGATTGATATGATGTGTTATGATGATTTTGGATTATGAGAGCCAAATAAGAAAAGTCTTCTCTCATTCTTTCATGCTCATTCTCTCTCTTGTTCTTGAGCTCTCATCTCCTCCTCTTGCTCTCCCTCTCTTGAGTCTATGGTTCACTTGTCTCATGAGTTGAGAACCAAGAACCATAGATAAAATCCCATACAAACTCTTCTCTACTCACTCTAGTTCATAAGGTTTAGCAAACCGAGTGAACTAGTTTCTTCAAAGTTCGGAGAAGGAGCCAAAGGTTGAAGCTTTCAGGTGGATCTATCTTCGGCGCAAGGAGACGACGGGGAGAAGCCGATCCGGACAACCATCGAGGCTTGAAGACGAAGGAGTTCGAGATAAGAAAGGTATAAACCCCCTAACCGAGTAGTTAGCAACTCCTAGTTAGATTGTTAGTTAGATGTTTAACAAAGATCCGGGTCTTTAAGTCCATGTTACCACCTCTAAGAAAATCGTTTTTCATCAAATTCCGCATGCCCGAAAGTACCGGGAGAGGTAGCATGGACTTACAAATGGCCCCTAGGGCATATACACTAACAATCTCCCACTTGCACTAAGGCCATGAGCTGGCATATCGTAGACCTATCATCTCGAATAGCCTCTCGAACTGCATCTGAGAAAGGGCCTTTGTGAATGGATCAGCAATGTTATTCTCCGTCTCTACCCTCTTTACCTCGATCTCCCGGTGATCTACGATCTCCCTGATCAGGTGATGCCGCCTTAAGATGTGTCTGGACTTCTGATGGGACCTGGGTTCCTTCGCTAAAGCTATAGCGCCGTTGTTGTCACAATACAGAGGTATTGGATCAACACTAGTAGGAACCACCTTAAGTTCTGTGAGAAACTTCTTCATCCAGACAGCTTCTTTTGCGGCATCGCAAGCAGCTATGTACTCTGCTTCCATCATTGAGTCAGCAACGGTCTCCTGTTTGGAACTCTTCCAACAGACCACCCCTCCATTGAGGGTAAAGACATAACCCGACATGGATTTGGAGTCATCTTTGTCACTCTGGAAGCCGGAGTCGGCAAAGGCCTCCATCTGGAGGTCTTTTCTGCCATACACCAAGAACATTTCCTTAGTCCTCCTCAGGTACTCGAGAATGTTCTTTACTGCTATCCAGTGCTTCTCCCCTGGGTTTGCCTGATACCGGCTTACAACGCTCAATGCGTATGCTACATCTGGTCTGGTACATAACATCACATACATTATAGAGCCTACCGCAGAAGCGTAGGGTATAATCGATATGCGATCCCTTTCCAAATCAGTCTTGGGAGACATCTCTTTGGAGAGGGTGATTCCGTGACAAGCCGGTAGATTACCGCGCTTAGAATCATCCATACTGAATCTCTTCACTATGGTGTCTATGTATCTGGACTGCGAAAGTCCCAATATCCTCTTTAATCTATCACGATAGATCCGGATCCCCAGAATGTAGGTGGCATCACCCAGGTCTTTCATGGAGAATTTATGTGACAAGAATCTTTTGACTGACTGTAACATAGGAATATCATTTCCTATTAGGAGAATGTCATCCACGTACAAGACGAGGAATACTACAGCTCTTCCTACAATCTTACTGTATATGCAAGGTTCATCTGGATTTTTGATAAAGTCGAATTCTTTGACAGCATCATCAAAACAGATGTTCCAACTCCGTGATGCCTTCTTTAGTCCATAAATGGACTTAAGCAGCTTGCATACTTTACCGCTGCTCCCACTCTGAATGAATCCCTCTGACTGATCCATATAGACGCTCTCTTCCAAATTACCATTTAGAAAGGCCGTCTTTATGTCCATCTGCCAGATTTCATAATCGTGGAATGCAGCAATAGCAAGAAGGACCTGAATAGATTTAAGCATAGTCACTGGAGAAAAGGTTTCGTCATAGTCCAAACCGGGTCTTTGACGGAAACCCTTTGCAACAAGTCTAGCTTTATAGGTTTCAACCTGTCTATCTACACCAATCTTCTTTTTGAAGATCCATTTGCATCCTACGAGTTTTACCCCATCTGGAGCAATGTCCAAAGTCCATACTTTGTTAGTGTACATGGACTCCATTTCGGTCCGCATTGCATCCAGCCATTTTACTGAGTCACCGCTCTGAATGGCTTGTTGGAAGCTAGTAGGCTCATCATAGTCAATAGTGCAATCCTCTCTATCCCCGTTTATGAGAAAACCGTAGTATCTCTCGGGCGGATGAGACTGCCTACTACTCCTGCGGAGTGGCGTCGGGGTGTCCCTTTCTTCTGAAGCCTCAGGTTCTACCATACTTTCAGTAGTAGTTTGTGGTTCTGGAATTTCATCCAGTTCTATTTCGCTCCCACTTGTTTCCTTTTCTAAAAACTCAGTTTTCAAGAAGTGGGGATGCTGAGAAACAAAAACCTTTTATTCCTCTGCGTAATAGAAAAGATACCCCGTGGAGTTCTTTGGGTATCCCACAAACTTACACAGTACTGAGCGTGCCTCGAGCTTGTCCGTATACTGCTTCTTTACAAAAGCTGGACATCCCCATGTCTTAAGATACTTAAGACAGGGTTTCTTCCCACTCCACATCTGATATGGTGTGGTAGGCACAGTCTTGGTTGGAACCTTGTTCAAAAGATATGCAGCTGTTTCTAGCGCATAACCCCAGAAAGATCGCGGCAATTCAGCCTTACTCATCATGGAATGAACCATATCCAATAGGGTTCGATTCCTCCTTTCTGATACACCATTGTGTTGTGGTGTGTATGGAGGAGTAAGCTGAGAGAGAATTCCATTCTCTTTTAAGTAATCCAGGAACTCGTCACTTAAGTATTCACCACCTCGATCAGATCTCAGTGTCTTTATACTCTTGCCTGTTTGTTTTTCCACTTCATTCCTGTATTCTTGGAATTTCTCAAAGGCCTCGGATTTATGCTTCATTAAGAAGACATATCCATACCTAGAGAAATCATTCGTAAAAGTAATGAAGTAGGAATAACCACCTCTCGCATGTGTAGACATTGGACCGCATACGTCACTGTGTATGAGTCCCAAGAGCTCGCTTGCTCTTACTCTGTGTCCAGTGAACGGAGTCTTTGTCATCTTTCCTATGAGACAAGATTCACAAGTAGCATAAGATTGATATTCGAACGGATTTAAATATCCTTCTCTATGTAACTTAGTCAACCTTCTCTCATTGATGTGACCTAGTCTACAATGCCATAAGAAAGCCTGATTTATTTCTGGAGACTTTCTTTTAAGTGTGTTCTGGACATTGAAAACCTGAGCTTGACTTAATACGTATATACCATCATCTAATGTACCGGACCCAATCAGAACTTGATTTAGGTGGATGTAAACTACATCGATTACGAATGTAAAGTCATATCCCTCTCTCGAAAATGAGTACACTGATATGATATTACAAGTCAAACTAGGTACATACAGACAGTTACGTAGAATCAATATCTGCCCACTTGTCAAACCTAGACGATATTCTCCCACGGATTCAGCGTCCACGCTCATTCCGTTTGCAACTCTGAGAGACAAATCACCTATCCTTATATCTCTACGGTTTCTCAAAGAATGTAATGAATTACAGATATGAGATCCTGCTCCGGTATCTAGTACCCAGGAAGTAGAGTTAATTGACAAACAGTTCTCAATTACAAACACACTTGAGGTTGAAGCCACAACATGCTTCGTATCCTGGCTACTGGCTTCCAAAGCCCTGCAATCTTTCTGCCTATGCCCAATCCCATAATAACAGGAACGTCCCTCTTTTACTATATCCAATCCCGAAACTATTGCCCTTCTCTTTCCTTCTACTTCCCTGGTTTCCTTCAGGGTAGAAGGTAAAGACTGTAGAATCAGGTCAGTATCTGACCCGTTCTCCGACGTGGTCTTCAGGTCCGTGAGCTTATCAATATAGCTAGTCATTGTAAGGACGTTGTCCCCTACAGATAACCCGTCAGCTAACCTCGCTTGAATTAATTCGTTCGAGATTTCATATTTTGTGATATGAGATTGCTCTCCATATAAATCTTTGTTATGGAGAAAGATGGAAACTAAGTCCATCTTCTCGTGCTGCTTCTGGTATAAACCATCAACTGAAGCTAACATGAGGCACATAGCTTTCGCTTTATCCTTTTCCCTTGTCTGACAGATATCCATATCCGCGACGGTGGAAACTGGACCTGGGACGGCGGGATCTTGAGTAGTAATAGGGTGGTCCAGCTTGTCATAGGCAATGGACATCTGGACAGACCTTTGCCAATCATATAAGTAAGATTCAGTCAATTTATTATCTAGATGTAACCTAGTCGTGGTTACAAGGTCGCTGCAATTAAGAGAGAGAGAAGAAAACATTTTAGCATGATGATGTTGCAAGTTTAGATTGGTTTTCAATTTATCTAAACAGGATGGCTCCCACTGTTTCTCGAATTCCTCCTCAAACCATAAAAGAAGAGTTAGCCAGGACTATTCTCACCGTACAATACTTGCTTAACCGTTCAGCCAGGTCAGTGTCGATACTTCGAGGGAGGTTTTCCAACGCTTTCACGAAGTTCCTTAATTAAATAACCTCTTTTCTCTGGGGGCGTAGCTCTGCTGACACCTTTCTAGGCACCTACTTGGTTTATAGCATTGATCGTTAAGTGACGAATCTCCTGATAAGTAACATATACTCACAGTAGGATCGGGATCCAAAATATCATCGTATGATAATGTTGAAGGAATCCTTCCAACATTCATCAAACTCCAAAATGGTATGCTCCACTATCAAGTTTCAGTTTCTTTAGAAACTCCCGATATGGATTTTTGCCCCATGCTCTTATGACCTTGACGAAGGTCAACAAATCATAAGTCACATGTCAAGTTCTTCCCGTCATTGTCCAGGTTAATTTGAACCCACCCGTACATACCCTTGACGAAGGTCAACAAGGTAATATGACTGTCCCAAACCAACGCATCTATCTATGCAACATATGAACACCCAACAGCTACCAATCACTATGCATTGACGAAGGTCAACAAACATAGCTTGAATACTATAGAATATTCATATGAAATGACAGAGGGCTACGAATGGTTTTGGCAAAACCGTGAACGTAGTGAACTTGATATAATCGAAGGAACCTGATACTTTTTAAAAGGAGTGGTTAATGCTCCGTAATTAAAAATCTGCTCTTTTAAAATAACCGAGTGGTTTTTAAATTTGTTCCAACGATTGAACTTTGGTTTATTTTCTTTGCATTATTATAATGCGTCCCATCATTTATCCTATCATTGCAGAAAACAACGAAAATACCACGTCCTCTTATGCCATCCGCATTTGCCACGGGGTCCCGTCATCACCCGTTAGGTTACTTAACTAACGACAGAGCGGGGGCTGGGCTAGCGCGGGTGTAAAACATAAGTGACGTCTAATAGCTATCATATATAGATATTGTACATTCGTCAGACGCAATAATAAGCATTCCAGATCACAGATGAACTTTATTGGATATACTAGCAATCCGCATTTGCTTTGAGCCTGCAATAAAAGACGGATTACACAGTTGTGATGAATAGCCATTACCCCACCCTAGACCCCTACGGGTACGGCAAACTACCCGCCAAGTACCCGAAGTGAAGCGGTCTCCCTCAACAAAGTGAGTAGGCCACTAAACACTTCAAAGTACCCGGTAGTTTGTGTACCCCGCCATGGGTCTATCCTAGGAGCAAAAACAGTAAAAGAAATAATACAACTGTGGCTACAACCGCAACCTGGATGCGCCCCGCAAAAGAATATTACATCATATTACATTTACATCGAATGAATGAATATTAAACCCATCTCAAACTCCGGCTAATCATCACAACATTCCAATCAAGTCCATATACACAAACAGTAAACATTACAGAAATATGCAACCCCCTGCCAACCGACATACTAGCAGTTAGGGGAGATTTACGAACACATTAAACATTACAGATAATAACCCGATTAGCAAATATCTTAGAACATCGATCGATAACCATATTCTATGTTTACCCCAAAAGCAAACCAGCAAAGAAGCAACCTGGGTAGAAACAGAACATACAGGAAAACAAAAAACCAGAAATTATGAATTACTGTGAAACTCCGAGTCAACTCGGCGTTGACTCGGCGGCGGATCCGCGGCACAAGCACTCTATTGCCGCGGATCCGCGGCCGTTTTGCCGAGTCACTGGCTCGTATTTTCCCAGTATTCTTTAATTTCCCTGCTGTGAATTTTAAGGTATGTCATATATTTTTTCAGACACTTTTAAAATTAACAGAAACTTAGGATTTCCGGGGTTTCTTTTTCGCGTTTTCTAATGATCGAAGTTCTAATCAGTTGCTAACAAGCTAGTAATGGTTTAGTTGGCTCTGATACCACTGTAAGTCCATGTCACGCACCCCACGAACTTGCGGGGAGGAGAAATATATGAAAAACAATTATCAAAGCTTCGTAACACGGACTTGAGCGCATGAATCGTTTCTAAACCGTTACTAGCAAACTACGAAAGGTTTAACTACTCAGATTCGAAGTTATACCTCACGTTACATGTCCTTCGGGTCTTCATCGCGGTCCTCCACTTCTCATAGGCTCCTTGGAACATCGGCACCTCAACGGCCTCCTCGAGTCAAAGACGATCCACCCGAGAGCTCCTACGCCAAGCTTTATCTCTAACTTGAGATAACTAGGTTGCTCAAAGTGCTAATCTAAGCTACCTAGGGGATATAGAGTGAGGTTATGGATGTATTAGTCTAGCTAACCCTTGATCTCAACACATGAGAGGTTAGGGTTAGGGTTTCAAGAATGAGAGCTTGAGGAGAGAGAAAGTGAGAAAGTGAATTACTTTGGATGAATGAAATCATTTTAGTATATATGAAACATATGATATTATTAAGTAAATAATAAATAAAGCATTATCATCATGTTTCATTAATACCCTAAGTGATTCATCATATGAGTCATATAAATCATTAAATGAATCATTAACTCATTGCATGAATCACTACATGACTCACTAATCCAATTAATGCAAATGCCACCTTAGCCCCCAAGTCACCATGCTTCTAGAAGCTTCCCGGAAAATTACGAGAACGCCCCTCCAATCCGTGAAAACACGGAAAAACTTTAGACTGTATAAATCCAATAACCTGATACTAGAAATTAGCTTAAACCAAAGCCGACTAGTAAAAACTGTCCGAACGTCGTACGTGCGTAAGCACACGTATGCGTCCGAACCCTTGTCGTAAAACCATACGACCTCTATATCGTTTCGCCTGGAGCAGGGAAACTCTCTGTGTGGGACTCTAAAGACTCGACACTATGCTGGCAGTGGGTTTAACCACAGACCGCAAGCGGCACTAGCTGTACGTAACGGTCCCCAGGTAGATGTCGATAAGAAGGCCGATGAGGAAAACTTATCCGAACTCCCACTGAGCCTGATGTGACAATCTCCGTACAGTTCGGTCTGTTCGTCTAAGACTATCGCATATCAAGCCTAGGGGCGGCAAGCGTCAGTCCCCTAATAGCTGTATAAGTCGTGTCGGAGCGAAGCCCATTACACCCTGAGAAGCTACTGGAACCTACCAGTATATCTCGCTTGCCCTGGCCAGGGACTTTGCGTAATGGCTCTCTGACACAGCGCGATATCAACTCCCAATACCGGAAGAGACGAATCCTATCTAACCGCCACTGCCTCCAAGTGCTCGGGACTGCACCCAACTGCTACCTATTTGCACGACTCCTTTGAGCCGTGGTAGGGTAGCAATCTAAGAACAGTGGGACACACTCGAGGCGAAATAGCAGTGTCAAGTCTGCGGACTATGCTGTACTCATATCACCTGGGAACTGTTAACTGACGATGGGTATAATACCAACCAATCAGTTCCCTGCGAGTCCTGTCCGGTGTACCCGTAACCTAACGAGCACCTGTATACTATCTCCAGTACGACGTACTGATGGTTGTGGGACAGACCATCTCCCCAACTGGGATGAGAAGCGTACACACTTAGTCTACTCCGGAATATCGATGCCCTATCTCGATAATCCAACGACCAGGAACCAGTATAGGATGTTGCTTATAGACTATCCAGCCCCCACTAGTGTGACTGCCATCACAACGCTGGTAATCAAGCAAAGATCCTATGGGCTCTACTAATATGTATTAGTGATACGTTACAAGAAACATATGCACATATTAAAGTAGACTCAAACCAAGCAGCATACTACCATGTTTAGCAAGATTGTATATACAACTGTGAATATCCCAAGCTTCCATTAAGTAATATACATACGAGTATGATACAATAATGGCCCCTAGGGCATATACACTAACAATTCCTGTAACCAAATGACCTGCTTGTTTCTTTAAAAAAAATATAGAAAAGAGTATCATGCAACTTTCATATTTTACTTAATGTTAAATTCTGAACCGGGAGCTTAGATTTATGCAATTTAGATTTGTCACGTATTTCTGGCCTGTTGGCTGGAATCTAGTGACATTGCTGACTTAAACTTTTTTTTATAAAATTCATCGAAATAAATTTTGTAAATCCACTTTTTGAAACTTACGGTAAACTCATCTCTATATTACTGTAATTTTAATTAGGGCCAATTCTTTTCTTTTGGACCACGACTTAATGGTTTCCTTCTTCGTTATGTTCTCTGATTTTCAGAAAAACAGCAGTAAACTAGTCGGTTAAATGGTTGTAACTCCCATCTCATGACTCCAGAGTAGGCAAAACCTTAGATATTGCACAAGTACGTTGAGTGATGCACATTTCCTTAGTACCGACCTAAAATTCTACACGAAAACACCCCGAAACCGCACTTTCACATCAGCGCTGCTTTCTGAAATAGTGGCTGAAATATACGCACAACCTGACTTAAACCCTTCATAACTCGATTTCCCGATACCCGAATTCGGAAATTATTTTTGTATGATCTCCGTAATAGAAAACCCTAACTTTCTTGTTTATACTTGAATGCTTGAATCTGAAAATTTTGAAATACCTTATTCGTGCTCTAAGTTCATGAAGTTATTGTTTATTTTTCTGAATGATAACATGCTCTACCGTACGGTCAAGTATTTAACCGAAGACTTGCTAGAGGACTCCTTGATTATTGATACCGCATGGTTTGTGGAAAGAATGACCCATTGTTAATGGTTCACCCTCTCTTGCAAGTTCAATGTTGTCGGTTAAGTGCATGATTAACATAGGGTTGGGGTAGTTTAGTAATTGTAATGGATAAGGTTTCGGAAGTCCCCTCATATTGTCATGGTTCCGGGTATAGATAGAATGCTAACTTACATAGTCATATACCTGCGTTTCGTCGGCATAAAATAAAACATTTGCTAATCAAGAGTCCCCTACGAAAATCAAGGAATTTTCAAAAATATCAAAATTTTCTATTTTCGATCGTTTTCTATTACATGCTATACCACATGATAATCGCGAAATTTAAAAAAATCCAATAACTATTGTATTTTTCAAATTTATAATATTTTGCACGTTACCATATAAAAATTGCGTAATTTTCCCAAATATCAAAATTTTCTTTTCTTTAATTTTTCAATGTTTTGCTTCCTACATAACTCACAAAATTTGAGAGATTTTCAAAAATTTAAAAAAAATTCAGTTCTTTTGAGAGATTTGCAACCTATATCCTATGAAAGTCGCGAAATTTTCAAAAAACTCAAAATTCTCTGATTTATTATTTTTTAATATTCTGCTTATTATATAGCCCATGAAAATCATGATATCTTCTAAAATCCCAAAATTTTCTTTTTCCTTCAAATTTTCAATATTTTGTATGCTATATCACACGAAAATTGCGAATCATTTCAAAATTATCAAAATTTCCTTTTTTACTCCGGTTTTAAATATTTTTCTTAGCGTAAGAAAATCGTTAAATTTTAAAAAATCTTAATTTTTTAATTCGGTTTTACTATTTTTTCTATACATATACAGTACATGAAAAATCATGAAATTTTCAAAAAAAATCTCAAAATTTTTTGTTCTCTTCGATTATTTATTATTTTGCTTACTAAGCATGAAAATTGCAATAGTTTTAAAAATCCCAAACTATTCTGTTTTCTTCGTTTTTTGACATCTTGCTTGCTATAGCAAACGAAAATTATAAGAATTTTAGAAATGTCAAAAAAAATATTGTTTTTTTTTTCACTTTTTCAATACTTTGCTTGATATGGTATACGAAAACCGCAAAATTTTCAAAAATCTCGAGAGAAAAAATCTTTTTCCTTTCTTCCTCTCTTCCTAAATTATTTTGCATGATATATATAGCACACAAAAAGTCACGAAATTTCAAAATCATATAATTTTCCATTTTCTTCGGTTTTCCATTTGCTTGCTCATACTTTTGGAGAACTTCTAGGTATCAAAGAGACAAAAAGCTATGTGTAGTAAAATGAGAAAAGCTCGTTGATTGCTACTTAAAGACCTAATAGAATAAAGAAATCCAATCAGAGTGATGGAGACTCCAAGCATCATACGAAAATCATGAAATAGTATTTTATTTTTTATTCGGTATTTCGATATTTTGCTTGTTGAACATGAGAATCACGAAATGCACAAAATTCCCATTTTTTCTTCGAATTTTTAATATTTTGTATGTTGTAGCTTATGAATATGGCGAAATTTTAAAAATCTCTAAATTTCTATTTCCATTGGTTTTCCAATATTTTTATTACAATAGCGCAATAAAATCATGAAATATTCAAAAATAGAATATTTTTTTGTTTTCTTCAGGGTTTCAATATTCTACACACACGAAAATCACATGATTTTCAAAAATCTCAAAATTTTCTATTTTCTTCTCTTTTCACGAAATTCATGGAATTTAAAAAATATCAAATTTTTCTATTTTCTGTGTTTATATATTGCATGTTATACCACATGACAATCGTGAAATTTACAAAAACCCAATATTATTGTATTCTTCAAATTTATAATATTTTGCACGTTACCACTTATGCGTAATTTTCAAAAATACTAAACTTGCCTTATTTCTTCAGTTTTTCAATATTTTGCTTGTTATATAGCTCACAAAATTTGAGGGATTTTCGAAAATCTAAAAAAAAAAATCAGTTTTCTTCAATTTTTCGATATTTTACAAGCTATATGGTATAAGAAAGTCGCAAAATTTTCAAAATACTCAATATTCTCTGCTTTTTGATTTTTCAATATTCTGCTTGCTATATAGCACATGAAAATCGTGATAGCTTCAAAAATCCCAAAATTTCTTTTTCTTTCAAATTTTCTATATTTAGCATATACGAAAATTGCTAATCATTTCTAAAATATCAAAATTTTTTGTTTTACTTCGTTTTAAAATATTTTTCTTAGCATATGAAAATCATTAAATTTTAAAAAATCTCAATTTTTTTCTTTGGTTTTACTATTTTTTCTATACATACATATGAAAAATCGTGAAATTTTCAGAAAATCTCGAAATTTTCTATTCGATTATTTATTCTTTTGCTTGCTGAGTATGAAAATTGTAATAATTTCAAAAATCCCTAAATATTTTGTTTTCTTTGTTTTTCAACATTTAACTTGTTATAACAAACGAAAATTATAAAATTTTCAGAAATATCAAAAAAAATATGTTTTCTTCACCTTTTCAATACGTTGCCTAATATACATGAAAACCGCAAAATTTTCAAAAATCTCGAAATCCTTTACCTCCCCCTCCCCCCCCCCCCTCCAATATTTTGCATGTTATATATATCATGCAAAAATTATGAAATTTCAAAAATCTTATAATTTTCCATTTTCTTTGGTTTTTCATTTACTTGCTCATACTTTTGGAGGACTTCCGGGTATAAAAAGACAAAAAACTATGTGTAGTAAAATGAGAAAAGCTCATCAATTGCTATTTAAAAACCTAATAGAATAATGAAATCCAATCAGAGTGATGGAGACTCCGGGTGACTGGGTACGCCAAGCAACACACGAAAATCATGAAATATTATTTTATATTTTATTCAGTATTTTGATATTTTTCTTGTTGAACATGAGAATCATGAAATGCACAAGAGTCTTATTTTTATTCGAATTTTTAACATTTTGTACGCTACAGCGCACGGTTATGGCGAAATTTTAAAAATCTCTAAATTTCTGTTTCCATCGACTTTCCAATATTTTATTTGCTATAGAACAAGAAAATCATGAAATATTCAAAAATAGAATACTTTTTTGTTTTCTTCAGGGCTTCAATATTCTACATGATATAGCACTCGAAAATCGTATGATTTAAAAAATCTCAAAATTTCCTATTTTCTTTCTTTTCCAATATTATACTTGCTAGCGCAAGAAAATCACAAAATTTTCAAAAATATCAATTTTTTTCT
Source organism: Agapanthus africanus (assembly GCA_030015575.1). NCBI lineage: Eukaryota > Viridiplantae > Streptophyta > Magnoliopsida > Asparagales > Amaryllidaceae > Agapanthus > Agapanthus africanus. Next base: position 422,593,007 of record CM057351.1, read on the forward strand.
ATTTTCTGCGGTTATATATTGCATGTTGTACCGCATGACAGTCGCGAAATTTACAAAAACCCAAGAATTATTGTATTCTTCAAATTTATAATATTTTGCACGCTACAACATAAAAATTGCGTAATTTTCAAAAATCTCAAAATTTTCTTTTCTTTTCACTTTTTCAATATTTTGCTTGCTATATAGCTCACAAAATTTGAGAGGTTTTCAAAAATCTAAAAAAAATTCTGTTCTCTTCGATTTTTCAATATTTTGCAAGCTATATAGACATGGAAGTCGCGAAATTTTCAAAAAACTCAAAATTCTCGGCTTTTTTGATTTTTCAATATCTGCACATGAAAATTGCGATAGCTTCTAAAATCCCAAAATTTTCTTTTTCATTCAAATTTTCAATATTTTGCATGCTAGCATACGAAAATTATGAATCATTTCAAACATATCAAAATTTTCTATTTTATTCTATTTTTAAATATTTTTCTTAGCATACCAGAGTCATTAAGTTTTAAAAAACCTCATTTATTTCTACTCGGTTTTACTATTTTTTCTCTATGTATGCACATGAAAAATCGTGAAATTTTCAAAAAATCTCGAAATTTTCTGTTTTCTTCAATTATTTATTATTTTGCTTGCTGAGCACGAAAATTACAATAGTTTCAAAAATCCCAAATTTTTTTGTTGTCTTCGTTTTTCAATACTTTGCTTCATATAACAAACGAAAATTTTAAAATTTTTATAAATATAAAAAAAATTGTTTTCTTCACTTTTTCAATACGTTACTTGTATAGCACACGAAAACCGCAAAATTTTCAAAAATCTCGTAAAAAAATCTTTTTCCTTCCTTCTCCCACCCCCATTATTTTGCATATTATATATAGCACACAAAAATCACGGGATTTCTAAAATCTCATAATTTTCCTTTTCTTCGGTTTTCCATATACTTGCTTATGCTTTTGGAGAACTTCCGGATATCAAAGAGACAAAGAGCTATGTGAAGTTAAATGAGAAAAACCTGTCGATTGCTACTTAAAAACCTAATAGAATAAAGAAATCCAATCGGAGTGATGGAGACCCCGGATGACTGAGAACTCCAAGCAGCACACGAAAATCATGAAATTTTTTTAAAATCCTTAATTTTTTGTTTTCTTTGATTTTTCAATATTTTGCTTGTTATGCTATACGAAAAAAATTTCAAAAATCTCAAGAATTTTCTGATTTCTTCGGTTTTTCAATATTTATATTTCCTATATAGCATAAGAAAAATTGTGAAATTTTCAAAAGTTTTAATAGCCTCCATTTTCTTCCTTCCGTATCTGTATTTTACATGTTATGGCACAAGAGAATCATAAAATTTTCAAAAATCTCAAAGTTTTCTGGTTTTTTTTCCTTTTTCCATATTATACATACTATAGTGCACGAAAATTGCAAAATTTTCAAAATTCTCAATTTTTTGTTTCCTTCAAAATTTGGTATTTTACATGTAACACATGAAAATAACAAATATTTCAAAAATGTCAAAATTTTCTGTTTTCTTTAATTTTTCTGTATTTTTTTCCAATACCAAATTAAAATCTCGAAATTTTTAAATCTAATTTTTTTTTGCAATATTTTTCATGCCAAAAAATCGTGAAGTTTCCAATATTTTGTCGGAAAAACCGAAGTAGTGAGAAATAATACAAAAAAGATTTTGAAAAAAAGGGCCAATTAGAATTTTTCTGCCATATAAAACTTACATAAAATTAACCGTATAGGATAAAAGAATGATAATTATTGGATAAGAAGGCAATAAATTTATTTTTTCATAATCTTTGTAGTAAAGAATTAAATATGTGCCCGATAATAATTTTTCCATTAAACTAGGTAAGGGAATATTCTAAAAATTATTCTTTTATATATCTTTAATTTTATACAGATAGATAGATTGCATGTTTATGGTGATAGTTGTATTGATAGAAGTGCTACAGCTTCTTGTTACCTCGGATCATTAAAAGCAACAGATTTTGGACACACAGATATTGCTCTATTGACTCTCTAATCAACACAATCTTTTTTAATGGATAGCAGCATTCTGTCGGCATTAAAGCTTTCAAACTAATTAATCTTCGTTTCATGTTCAATCACTCATGATCATCATCTGGCTCCATAATTTTCATAGAATTCCATAAATAAATAGGAAAAAAGAAATCCGGTACAATTTTCCAACCAAAACAAGTTCGTGGCTGCTGTTTAATTTAAATTGAACGCTAATAGGAAACAAAGAATACCAAAGTTGAGAAAACCTCCAACTAAAACTTCATCAGTTAATCCACATTTTATGGACAATGATTTCATGAAACAACACAGACTACAGAAAACTAATTATACAGCTTGCTTTCAAAAGGAATTATAAGCATGAGATCACCACTCCGAACCTCACATAGGACGCAAAATTCCATCAAATTAAAGCTAACTGGTAATCTGCCAAATTTCAGTTCTCATCGGATTGGCCCTCTTCATATGATGCGGATGCATCAGAATCCATTGGTGCCATGGAGTCTTCCGGCGGCTGCTCCACGGATAAAGTCTCATCCTTTCCTAGCGACACCTCTGATGGAATGCCTGCCCAAAAATATAAAAATAGTTAAATGTAACTAATAAAATAGAAACTGTCAGCTTATATGTAAATTAACCAATAGATGTTCAACTAGACTGTTTCTAATTATTCTATAATTACCCTTTTTTTGACATTATCCAAAACATGAACACTCCTCACAATTTCCATTCACTTTTTACCTAATAACGTGTCATGGTAAATTATTTACAATATTTCGTTAAAAAGTTGGGATGAATCGGAAGGATATTATCTCATCGTTGTCATGTTAATAAGAAGAACAAAATGGCAATACCATTATCGTGCCTCATTCCATTGCTTTGGGTCATCAATGATGACCTCATCGAGGTCTCTTCCGAATCTTGTTCTTCAACCTCATGATCCAGATATTGAAAAGCTGTAATTTGCAAATAGTTAATGGTTGGAGGAGGAGGAGGTGGTGGAGAAATTATACGTGTCACAGGGAACCTTGCATGTGGCGTTTCCATGAAAGAGATCCACTCTTTCATCTCTCTGCATTGAGATTTTAGATGGTTGTCAAAAGCTTCAAGGTTTTGGGAGAAACTCTTGCAAAATATGCATTTATAAAGCATGTCCATTGTGAAACCCTAAAAGGCTCAGTTCCTGTTGGCTTTTTCATGGTCATAGGTTGTATTTATATTGAGACACTTGACCTCATTTGCGTCATCACAGAGAGAGAGAGAGAGAGAGAGAGAGGCTCAAGTCAATTGTAATTGTCCTATTATGGTAGTTTTAGCTTTTTGTAACTTTCTACGTTTTTTCTAGCGTTAATTGCATGTAGACCCCTTGTACTATAGAAGGGGGTTGAGCGCTTATATCCCCTCAACTATGAAAATAAGCACTTACACCCCCACCCCACCCCATGATAAAAACGCATTTTTTTCTCATTTACCCTTTCTTCCTCATCTTCAATCATTCAGAACCCTGCCCTAAAAGGTTAAACGGAAAGCAGAACTCAGCAAAACAAACTAATTACATAAAACCACACTGCAATAAAATAGAAAGTGGTTAATTCTAGAAGCAACTGAAAAGAAGAAGAAACAATATGCAAGTCAAAATGAGAGGAGATCCAACATTGTAATAAAAACATTTGGAGTTGTAGTGGGGGATGAAAAAAGATTATTGAGATTTTGGATTAGTGTTATGATTAATTCTTCAGGGTTGAGGAGGAAGAACAAGAGGCTAACATAGAAATTAGAAAAACAGTTTTCAATCGGAAGGGGCGTGAGTGCCTAGTACGATAGTCAAGTGTGTATTATTACCCAACCCCCTATAGTACATGGGGGATATGCGCAAAAAACCTTTTTTACTATTATCATTTTTACCTTAAAAGAAAATTCATGAACCGTTTTATGTGTTCACTAAAAAAGTAAGTGAGAATTGTTGCATCGTAATCTTATATGGATCAAACAAAGCTTTTTAGCTTTAAGATTTTGCATCCCTGATTTTATACTATTAGATTTTTTTAATATATATATTCAAGTACGAGGGAGGTGATTATATATTTTATCTAAGAGTGTACACGGGCTTTTGATATAAGTGGATTCCAACAATAAAACTCAAGTCTTATTGAAGTTTGGCCCATCTTATATTTTATAACCAGCACTTCTCATGCTTTTTTCAACATGGGGTTATTTTAATCCACACATCTCAACACTCTCCCTCACATGAATCGTGCAGAGCACGAAGGCTCAAAATCCGGCACGAAGGCCCGGATCACACAAGAGAGAACGAAGGCTCAAGAAATAGCATAAGGTTAAGAGAGCACAAAGGCTCGAAGAGACGTGTTAAAGTACAAATCCATGAATGTTATCAACCTAGTTCTGATAACATATTAAATTTTTCAATACACGAACGAAGGGGCGATTATATATTTTAGTTATATGAGTGTGCATAGGCTTTTAACATAGACAGGCTCCATCAATAAGACTCAGGCCTTGTTGAGATTTGTTCCATCTTATATTTTATACCCATGTACCTCTCATAATTTTGACAATGTAGGACTATTTTAATCCACACATCTCAACATATACTATATATAAATATAAAATCATTGAAGACAATCAGCAAATTAAACTAAACTATAAAATCCTTGCGAACTTGTTTATAGTAAACTTATAAATTTATCATAATGCTTTACAATCTTAGATTTTGAGTGCGTTTTACACTAATCAAATGTTAATTTTATTAAGTTTAAGCTTTTTATTAAACTTTCGAACTTTTCACTTAACTTTTTGTACTCAATACTTTACTTTAATAGCGTTAAAATAAAATATAAAATGACTAGTCAATTCTCACACATAAATCACTTAAGTTTGATTTGGGCAAACTAACTTAACCTACCATGAACTAATTTTTTTTTCGAATTTCTCTCCATCTGCACGCTCTTTTTTATCGGTTTGATTATTTATTGTAACATGGTCATGGATGACGTCCAACAAGGGAAAAAATTTGTTGGATTTGAATAAGGTAACAAGAACATCATGGGTATAAGGCTTACATTCAAAAAGGAAAAAGAATGAAGCCAAAGAGTATTTATACATAAAAAAGATATAACCACTCATGGCTAGGTTTATCAATTATGGAAACATCATTTTGTAGTGACCCTTGATTCAACACATGCCATAAATTGGAATTATTTTAATCATCCTGAGAAGTCTTGTTGCTCTCGATGAAAACAATAGCGATGTTATGGACAATTCAACTTTTTATTCAAAATTAAGTTATGTAACAGAATTTAAAGTTTATATATGAAAAACATTTAAAGCCCTATGGATAATGTTGCACGTTGTCTTTAATGAGCCCACTATGTGTAAATTGGCCGTAAAGTTTGCATTTACACGTGGATCATGCATAACAAACAATGTCGTGCCTATAAGATCTATCATTACTTCTGACAATTGTTTCTCCTAGTAATAGACATTTTCTGTTAATTTGGAACTGCTCGTGCATTTAACTCTAAATCTGTTAAATGGTGTTTTCGAACACGACAAAAATATAATTTGCATAGATTTGTCCGAGTAAAGAGTAAAAATTAAATTAAAATGGTGTGCAATAGCAGGTTTGATTCCATCCGTCCTAAAACTTATCATCTTCAAGTAACTCTTATTTTAGAAATGTGACTTTCTGCAAATTACTCATCTCTAAAAGTGTACTCGCTTTTAGTATAAGCAATACACATACCCTATAACTTGAAATCTATCTCCTTTTCTTTCTAAATTGACTAAATACAATATAATGAATCTTTTCTTGATGGTTAGAATCCATTGGTTATATGCTTTCATGAGAAGTGTACAATGGTCATTACTTCTAATGTTGAAGAACGATATACAGCAATATCACTTAATTACTTATTAGTTATAGATAATTTTATTATCAAAATATTATGAAACTTTTGCAAACAAGAATAAGACTTTAACCATTTTTACTTAAATACCTTTACCCGTCACTAAAAAAATATAATCTTCAAGCTATATTATTATCATATCTTCTCTCCCCTTTACCAATCCTCACTTTTCTCGACCCTACAAATTTAAAGTTAACTAATTTCTTATCAACCCTTACTAAATAAATCCAAACATCACAAAAAGACTACAATTTGCCACTTAAACTAAAGTTAAAATATTACGTGGTATTAGCCGTTTCATATGCATCCAAATCTGCCTAATTAACTCCCTCTCCATTTCATATTTATCCATCTTCTTCTCTCTTCTCTACATCAATCTCACTTTTCATCTCACTTTGCTCATAACTTTCTCTTATTTTTCTGATCATAATGGGAAACAGCCACCACCTCAATGCCCCTTCTAATGAATTTTCAATTGCCAACTTAGTGATAAGCAATGTTCAACAAGTTCAAACCCCATTGGCGTCTCGCCGTCCAAGAATTAGGATCATCAACCCAAGCCCAAACATTCGATCTTATCGATGCAAAACTTGTCAAGCTCAATTTCCAACTCCTCAAGCATTAAGTGGCCATTCCAGCTCACACACCAAGGCAAAAATGCTCCAAGACAAGTTGGCTCACGAAATTGGAGAAGCTAAAAAGAGCAGGCTAGATCATGCTATTGTTGATTACCCTAAAGCTGCGGCCGCACCCGTGCCTGCACCTTCGATGCCTGATTTATCAAATATGGTGAATGCGAAAGGCGTTGTTGGAGAAAGTCATCCTTACGAAGATAATGGTTGTATTTAGACTTGATAGATTGTTTAAGCATTATAGATATAACATAAAATTTCTAAGGACTAGATAGAAATATGTAATATGCTATAAACAATAAATGCACTAAAAATGAAGCATCAAAACTAAGCATGTTTTACAATGTGAAAAAAATAATAAGTTCATAAGAGACTCTCATTCAAATTATACTTATTTACCAAAAAAGACAAAAGGGTTTCTAAAAAAATAATAATTGATCCAACTTTTATAGGATTTGAGGAAACTAGACGAGATGATGGAGATAGTGAAGGATTAGTTACTAGTGGCTTTTCTACTAGGGCATTGATCGAGATGTTGACCTAGCTGCTTTCTTGGTTTTGCTTTCTTTTTTTTCTTGTTTTGGGGTTTTGTAGTGTTTCATTTTATGGTTTCTTGCAAGTTTTCGCCTTAGGTTTATGTTTAGGGACCTGCATCTATGGTGTATGTATTGGAAATAAAGTTTAGTAAGGTTTATGTAAAATGTCATATATAAATTTCTAAGATTTAAGGTTTCTTCATAGGACCTCATATATTCATTCCATAATCTTGCATTAGCAAATTGAAAATACCCATATAAGGTAGGTTCGAACTTAAAGATCTAATTAACCTCATTTGTCTATACTAGTTCAGATGAGAAAAACATTTAAAAAAAGAATAAAGAGATCAAATAAAATGATACAAGAATTAGGGTAAGGGTTTTAACTCTGAAGTAAATGTCATATTTAGACTTGATATGATCAATCTGATTGTTTAAGTATTATAGATATAACATAAAATTTCAAAGGACTAGATAGAAATATGTAATATGCTATAAACAATAAATTCACTAAAAATGAACCATCAAAACTAAGCATGTTTTACAATGTGAAAAAAATAATAAGTTCATAAAAGACTCTCATTCAAATTATACTTATTTACCGAAAAAGACAAAAGGGTTTCTAAACAAATGTGTAGAATCCACAACACGATTTTTGGATTCTTATGCCTCCTTCCTCCATGTAAGTTACTTGAGACACCTATCTTTCCTCTCTCCTTTCTTTCCAACCTCTCTGTCACAAAATCATGAATCCTATGATCCTAAGTTCAGCAAGTTCATCATGACTACCAAACCTTCCAACACGAAAAAAAAGTCGAAGACAGCTGCAGCAACAGCATGAAAGGAACCTAACTCCTATAATTAAAATCAAAGAGAGATCCTACGATAGTAATACCACCGACACTAAAGCAATTGTCGTTGATCATACATGATCAACGAAAAAGAACCAACACCGGTAAAGTTGGTGCCGGTTGCTAGACTTGCCGTGGAAATAGAATTGGTTTTTGAGCTCCCTGATATCAACCTGCCTACAATTGGTAACTCTATGGCTATGGAGGTTGTAGCTCATGACTTAGAGGACGTGGATCATATGGAGATTGATTTGAACGATGATATGGTGATTGATCTCGAGAATGCGGACGTGATCAATATGGTAGAGGATCTTGAAATTAATGTAGGTCATCATGAAGCTATTGATATAAAGTTGGATTTACAACTTCATCTTTAAATATTCTAGATACGGTGCAGGAACTTCCATTTAGCAGATAAACCAAGGTTTCTTCATCTACTTGTAGTCTTGTGAAAAGGTTAATCGACCATGGAAACCAATAGTTGTACCTTTGTTGAGTAGCATGAAATAGTATTATGCATGACCTCTTATTGCATAAATATACAATAAGGGATTAGGTAGCTTAATTTAGAATCTTCGCTTTGTAATTGCAAGCTCGTGTTTGGAAATTAAGCATGTAGATCATGCCATTGTTCAATTGTTGTCATGATATTGTTATTACACTCCACATCAATTCCCTTTTATTGGTGTGTGTATTGGATATGACTTAAAATAACTCGACCAAAATTGTTATTACACTCCACGTCAATTCCCCTTTATTGGTATATATATAGCAGCCTAATTGAGAAAACTATCTTAGTAAAACTTGATGACTTAAGTGGCAGACTTACTTAGACTTGCTTATAATGGAAAAGTTTCTAAGTTCATCATGGAATGTCACCAACATATTTAGAAAGATTTTCTTTGGCATATTGGAAAAAGGTTGTAGTTGATCCATTTATGAATTTAGAAGTGTTAATTTCTATGGACGGTATACTTCCCTGTCCTGCGACTAATCCAATAATAATGTAGAAGTGTATTTCATCACCTATAATTATACACCTACCATAGAAATTTTTCCTTACTCTCAACGTAATTGAGATTAATTGATTCAATTTTTGTGTATATATACGATTATATTTATTCAAGTGTCAAATATATATCCTACCTAAAATGACATGCAATGGTAATGGGGGTAGCGATGCGACAAAATTATACGTCATATGGATACCAGATGCGACAAAATTGCACTTTATATGGTTCAAATATTATTGATCATATTCCTTAAATTTTGCATTCTTAGACTCGGATGTTACCCATAGTTTATCCTTTGGCGGCAGAATATATTGGGTTATCTTCATTAGTTAATTTCAAAGATTTTAATTAAAATGTTGTAGAATCAACCAACACCAATGGTAGTAGACTATTTCTAGCATTATATCAAAAACAACAGAAGTAAGAAAAATCAACAGTAATCATATAACTTTGACATGAAATATGTACTCATGACCTCAACCTAATCTAGTTAATCAATTTGAGACATTTTCTTAAATGCACAAAGAAGAAACAATCTAGGGTCAGGTTGTTTAAATATCAGGGATTAGCATTTCATCAAATAGGAGACTAGCTAAATATCCTTGCAAATCATAAGCTTAGTAATCTATCAATTTACAGCTATTGAGGTGCAATGAACAATGGAAATTAAATGTGCTGGAATACAATGGAAGGTAATTATTGCTTTCCCTTTCCAAAACAACGAATAAAAATTATTATTTGCCATTAAAAGCAATTTAGATTCATTTCATACTACTACAAAAATTGTGACAAATATAATCATAGTGGAACTAAAAAAACACGGATCATTCCTATGGTTTATGAACAGTGGACAATGACAGTGAAGAAGGTGAATTGGACAAGGTTCCTCATGCTTAAAAATGATTCCTTTTATGTGTTCTTCAAATTCATGGAATTTTTCAATGTGTATTTGAAGAGAATTCATGAGACAACGGCTCCTTACTGTTTTTGTACATTGATCTCCCTTGCATTTCATCGGTTCATGAAACTCGCTAATATTTTACCACCTTAAAGGATGATATTTGAACTAAAGGTAATGGCATGTTTAGATGATATCATTCTGTTGAGAAATGTGGATTGAAATAGTCACACATTGGAAAAACTATAAGAGGTACATGGGTATGAGATATAAGATAGGACAAAACTCAACAAGGCTTGAGTCTTCTGGTTAAAACCCACTTATATCAAAAGCTCATGTACACTCATAAATAATATCTATAATCGCCTCCCACATTTTCATGGATATATATATATATATAAAACATGGTATCAGAGCCAATGGCTCGATCCAAAAAAACCTCGATACTGAGATCAGCAGGCTACAAACACAAAAAAGTGTCTATGAGAGACCTAACTCTACAAGTGTTGTGCAATCCACGTCACAAGCACACCAAGAAAATACATAGGTATAAAATAAGGGATAAATCTCAACAAGGTTTGAATCTTATTGTTGCAATCCACTTATATCAAAAGCACATGTACACTCAAATAATATCTATAATCGCCTCCCTCATTCTCAAATCTAACACATACCTTTTGAAAACTATCCGTTAAGTTATTTTTTAAAAATCAAACTGTAAAATAAAATTGTTTATGGTAAGATTATAGCAAAAAAATAAAATTTCATCCATATCATCTAAACAGTAAAAGTACAAACAAAAAGCCAAATTAGTGAAACCGTAAAAAATTTCTACCAAAAGCTGAAATTCAAATTGTGCAGAAATACAAAGATACAATGATGAACAATTTGAGGTCAATAACAAAAAGGACAAGGAGAGTTCCTAAAAACAAGGCCTTACATAATTAGGAATTAATCATGTTTGTCTTGACAAACCAAAAATTATTATGAACACAGTTTGTATCGTCATTTTGAATTAATGCAGACAGCAAGAAAAGCATGACAAAAAAACTACCCTAGAACTTTTCTCCTTGGTGCCAAAAAATTCCTGCCTTGTCAGAAGGGCTTAATTATTTTCCACCCTTATTGTTCACTTATGAGTTTATAAATGTAATGTAGCCACACCCACAACATATACCTTCTTTTCTTTGGAACTCTTACCTCTTTCTCCAACCCACTCTTTTCTTTCTTCACTACCATCTTCATGGAGGAAAACAATCCCGCCTTCAACATAGGCCAAACTAGCCCTTCAAATTTTTCTCACCCTATTGATCCATCATTTGCCATCTCCTCAACCAATGCTTTAGCCCCTCGTTTTCATGGTGAAATCACACTGGATTCTATGGAAAACTCCAGACTAACTGGTAAAAGTAGTTTGTCTCCACCCTTTACTTTAATGGGGAGCCAACAATCAGCTCCTACTGAGATGAACTTCATGCCGATGGCTTCCCTATCCTCCATGCTTCACTCTAATGATGTGAATGCCTCCTTCGGTTCTTTTCCTACTACAAACCCAATGCCCTTTTCAGCAGACTCTTCACACACACCGTTAACTCTCTTCCCAAACCTTAGTCTCCCAATCCACAACAATCAATGGGAGTACAATTTTCAAACAGAAGCTCCTCCGAAGCCCTGTCTTCAATCTTTACCTAGGTCGTCCAACCTTTTTATGCTGGGAAACCAAACATCTTACAATGTTGGATATGGGCTATTTAACCCTTACCAAATGAATACCAACCCAAATTACCAATTTCCAATAGGTAATAGTGATTATGGTATCAATTTGAACCGTCATCCTTTATTTCAGGAACCTGCTCGTATCTTTCGATGTAACACTTGTCGTGTTGAGTTCCCTACTGCTCAAGCCTATGGTGGGCACATGAGCTCGCATAGCAAGGCAAAGAAGGCAAAGGAGAAGTTGGAGGCAACTATGAGAGAAGCAAAGAGGCAAAGGATTTGTAGGGAGCCTTATCCGTTTCTTGATTTGTCAGAAAGGGTAAATAAATCTATGGTTGTAAAGGATGAGGCCAGAGAAGTTCCTAAAGAGCACGATGTTGCAGGAAAAGGAAAAAATGTTATGTTGCAGCCTTTGAAAGAAGCTGAGGAGATTCCAGTGGATGTTCCAGGCTACATTAGTGATGAATCCGTGAGCAGTGAGTTCTACATCCAGAGAAACGATTGATGATAAATCAGATGGCTTACAACTTCTGGATTAATGCATTTTAGTTCTCTGTTTCGTCATTCGTAATTAGGTTGTTTCCATTTTTAATGAATTTAGGTTTATCTCAGTGGATCTGTTTGTCGTAAGTGTTGTCTGTTGGCAAGAGGATCTTATCATGATTCCATCTTATGTCTCAAAAGGTGAAAAAAATTGCTATTAAGCTATCAATTTAAGTCTTTTCCGTAGAAGCTTGCATTTTATTTTGACAATTTCATGCTATAAAATATGATGGTTCGCATATTCTATTACAGATTAATAAAAAATTATCTACCATCATATTTCCCACAACTCATGAAATGTGGGGAATTTATGTTTGTGTAATCAGAATATGTATGTGCACAAGTTAACCGGTTATTTATTAAATTGTGTGAATGTTGCCCTTAACTTAAAAACCACGAAAATGGGTTGATAATGTGTCGGTTTCTGTTGGGTATTTGAAACTTTATATGTAACAGGGATAATTTGGCAAGGTCTGATACACACACCAGAAATTTTTCTCCAGAAATCAAGGGACGTGCAAAAGGGAGACATGTGGCTTTTCCACATCCTTCTATCTCTGTGATTTCATCTCAACCTGATCATAGAGGTAGAACAATTCTTTTAGACGCCATATAAAATTGTTAGATACATGTATGGACATTTTCAGACACATTAGATATAAAAATAATTGTCCATAAACATGAGCTTAATTAAATCAGTAAACCAGCATTATTTTCTGAGTATATGGCCATCTTGACCAGCATTTCCCATTTAATTGGCTACCTTTTTCACTTTTTTATTAGCGATGAAGAATTCCAACTTGTATTTCAAGACCAATGCATCAATCAAATCTCATTTTCTAAACAATTTAAATACTTAGCAGATACAAAATTCAAAGGACAAATGTCGCATTAAAGTGCTTCCAGACTCATTCTACTGATCAAAAAATAAAATATGAAAAATGACAAATGTATAGTATAATACAAATCGATTTGTACAATCCATATCCTAGAGTCTAATTCAGTTAGTTACACTTTTTCACGCCCATTTGTCTCCATATCCCACTCGCCACCCACTTGTTCATGCACACTGCAAAATCTTTATATAGGTGTAGGTGCTTCCTCCCCTTACCCATGACAACCTTCCCAATTTGCCAACACCTCCCCCTCGCCATTTACTCGTATCCTTCTATATATCAATACAAAACTAAACACAGTAACACACATCCCCCTCTTAACTCTATTTATCTACATCTCTCTCATTATCGTCATCATAATCATGACGACATCTCCATCCGTAGGCTCAAGCTTACGAGGGAGACGCCCGCAGCCGATGCCAAGGCTAGGGCACATTTCATTCTCATGCAGTGATTGCGACCTCACGTTCCCAACCCACCAAGCCCTTGGAGGGCATCGAAAATTCCACACCAAATTGCTCGACCCTGATTTACGAAAGTATCTAAGGCGGTCAAGAAGAAAAATCCCAGTTAATGCACTTCCAGGAATCGCTAAAGAGATTCAAAAGCCTCAAGAGAAGGAAGAGTGGCACACAGTTGAAGTTAAGATATCTGACCAGACCAAAACTGGAGGATCCAAGACCAGTAGTGCAGGTAAATTCATCGAGTTTATGGAGACGGAGAAACAAAAGTGACTCTCACCTCCTATGTTGGTTGAGGCTCTGGTGGCGATTGTCAATGGCACCTCTAAGAAGGAGTTGGATTTAACCCTTCACCTTTAGAGGGTTAATTATATATATATAGTGATTAATGCTTTTGTCTCGTCTGAAGCTACTATGGTATACTTTTATCGGACATCTTAGTATGTGCCCTTAGTATGTAGTTTGTACTATGTAGAGTATAGATAGGGGGAGCATTCCTGTTATAGTAGCATTTGATGTATGCATAGTTTTCTTGAGCTTGTAGAAGTTACAAGAAAAGCATATAACGTGATAAACATGTGAGAAATGGGAAATAATAGCTATTTTTGCTAATTATAAGCTAATCTGTAATAAAGTTTCTATTGTAGATTTTCCAACGAAAAAGGTGCTTCCTTTTAAATCATCACTCACCGTTCATGCCTTATTCCGTTACTAAGTGCAATGAAAAGAAAGCAATCCATATTCTAAATGCGACAAGGATAAACTTCATAGACTGGTTTGTATGAAATGAAATGTCATTAATCAATAAGCTGAAATTGTTGAATTGTCTTTGAAGCCACTATTCTTCGAGACGTCTTGTCTCAATCGACTCGGACCATCAAGAACCACTTTACCCAAAAGTACGCTGTTAGGCAGTGGGATAACGATGTATATTAAGTCAACATAATACTTTTACACTGCCTCTCACGTGGGCCATTGAATTTCAGGCCACGTAGAAAGAAAGGCCTCCTCCAGCGGAAACATTTACTAGTATAGGCGGAACAAATTGGGGTAAATTATCTAATTTAAATTGACAATGATAAGTTTTGAACCGAAGACCTCTTGAACCTAGTGTGCTCTGATACCATGTCGAGTACCACTTTACCTAAAAGCTTAAGCTATTAAGTTGTGGGATAATATAATACTTTAACACGAACAATTAACATATGCCTAATTGGTGTAAATGTAAATCAAAATTGAAAAAGGAAGAGAATACAAATTTAGATTTGGTATCGAGACTTAAATATCAATAATTAACTATAGACCTTGTATAGATGATGCATTTATTTATCTCAACACTAGTTATCTGAATCACCAAGGGACCAGTCATAGATAAGAGCAATTCTGTTGTTTTCCCATGTAATTGAATAACCCTAGCTAAATTAGACCCAGATAATATGTTGAATATAAATACAAAGTTTCCTATTTGGACTACCATGAGGACCAATTAGTATGTCAGTGAGCATAAAATAACATGCTCCTTGATCACATTCATACAATATTGTAGTTTATGGCACTTAGTGTATAACCATACTTAAGGTACTTATTTGCATAAAAAAATAAGTTACCTTATACAATATGTAAGCTTCTATTTTTTATATTTAAAAGAAAGTTATATAAGGCTTTCTACGGATAAGATTTTTTTTAAAAAAGCGCTGCTACATAGAAATTTGTTTACAATTTTCTCTTTGATATGGTATAGTCTAAAGAAAACAATATACTAACTATTGTTTCTATTCCTATTATTATTATTACTTCCTGATGTTGTTAACTAAGTTGGTATATAGATTTTCTGGCAAAGAAAAGTCCTCTTTAATCATCATTAACAATTCATGGCTCATATTGAAGGTGACTCGTGGAGAATTACGTATAATTATTAAGTTCAACGGTATAATGAGCAATTTAGACTCCAAATAGGACAAGGGTATGCTTTATATTGGTCTAAATTTAGTATAATATCGGTAGTTAGTGTTATTCAGTACACTTCAATGATTAAGTTGTTCAAACAAATCTAGGTCATTATCCTCAATTGATCTTGTCGATATCGATTTAAACAATAACACTATGTTTTTGGAAAAGTATGCCTATAGAAGAAAAGTTTAGATTAGTGCCAAGACTAATTGGAAAATTTTCCTCTTTAAAGTATTGGCTACCACTTAGATAGTTTAGGCATTATGTTTCTTGTGAAGGACCTCATGACCTAATATATCTGAATTTAGCAAGACAATTCTGTAATATAGCAGCCATACTATGGTTTTTGTGTGATCCCATCCTAACTAAATTATTTCATAAGTCAAGGGTAAACATCAAAGCACGACTACTAAATTGGCTTGATTAATATCGGTGTAAAAATACAATGATTTCTCAATATAACTCATATATTTCTATACTTCATAATTGTTAGAATATAAAATATATTCCCTCAACCGTCATCACAACTTTGGAGTTTTGGTGCAGTGGTGGAGACATTTCACATGGTATTAGAGCAACACAGGTTCGATTCCCACCGGACGCGTATTAAATATGGTTTTATTAAAATTAAAAATACCGCTGCGCAAAAACCTAGGTTTCGGTCCAAAGGGCCTTCAACCTGTGGGGGCGTGTTAGAATATAAAATTTATTTCCTCAACTTTTATCATAACTTCGGAGTTTTGGTGCAGTGGCAGGGACATTTCACAATAATAATTATTGTGTTCATTCTCCGTATTTGTATATTTCCACACAAAAAATAAACTATCATAATTACCTTGCACATATGTATAAACTTCTTTTCGGATTTATAGATTGGAAATCGCCTCAGATAATAGGACATTACATTATATGGCATAGTTCTAGAACAAGCTATGTTTTTCACCCTTAAGATGCTACCATTCTATCTCCAAACATACTTGTTATGAAGGTCAATTTTTCTTGCATTGAATTGCAACAATATGTGAATCTACCAAAAAATCAAGTAAAATTTCCAACAGATTAAGCAAAATTATATCATTACTTCTTAAGTAAGAAAAAAAACCGCGGACATAATACTCCAACCTCTTGAGGATTAATTTGATGTAAGGATCCTTAATCGGTAGATCAAATCTATAGATGGTAAGCATTTTGTAAGCTATGAGCTACATATGAAATTTTCTTTTGTTATTTTAGACCTCCAAATGAACTTTTTTTCCAAAGGAGTTTGTTTGAGTTCTTTTGTTTCCTAAATAGTCATCTTAGATTTAACTACAACGAAATCTTCTTGAATAGGTGTTTCAAGAAGGCAAGCTTTTGATGTAAGGTGTAAGCAGTATAGAAACCCAAAGCATGCATCTTGTCACTTATGTAAGAAGACAACTATGCAGTTTTGTTGTCTATTGGGCATAGCAAATTGCACTTAATGGAAACACTGATAGAAAGCTTCTCCTTGTGGAATGGAAACCCTAGCCCTAACTCTGGTTCTCATCCAATGAGAGTATGAAGATATGGTGTCTAAAAGAGACATGTATCAAAAAATTGGTGTCAGTGTAATCAAAGAGGGAAAGGAAAGTGCAGGTGACGTCGGAAGATTTCCTGAAAAAGACAAGCAAGTTATTTCATTGATGACTGGGTTCATGACAAAATGAAAAAAGAAGCTTGTTGTGGAGTAAGGGGCAAAATTTGGGCCCACCAACCAGTTTGGTCACTTCTGGGTAAAAGTTTTTACCCCTTCCCCTTCTTCCAGTTGCTCATGTCATGTTCCTGAAGAAGGTCCTGACGTCGCAACTCCATTGGTTTTTGATTGGATAATTGGTTTCCAACTCCAAATTGCAATGAATTTTTTGTACTAAAACCATACTCTACAATAGTTTTTAGATAAAAATGTTTATATCCCCTGATGAAAAACACATTCCTTTTTACCTCAACATCATATTTTTAAGCCTTTAACCCACTTAAATTAATTCTTAGACTATTTATCTTCTAAAACCAAGATCATATTTATAAACCTTTAATTTATTTATTTATATATTTATTTTTTGAGAATATAGATAGGTTAAGTTGGTCCCCTTATTTTTCCCTCAACCTTCTCCGAACCTGTGTTCTCCTTATCATAATTCTTATGCTCTACTGGCTCTTCCACCCTTTGAGTGTCACTATGCCTTTATTCATATGGTGAGTTTTAAATAGTACCGATTTCATTTAGTCACTCTTAAGATTGTACCCAACCTCATAAAAGCTAAAACTAACTTAATGTTTAATAAAGTATATATAGTTAGCTCAAACGATCTAAATAACTCCACAAGTAAATTGTTTCTATACGGTAACTCTGAGTTCCCATTATATATATAGATTAAATATAATAGTTTTACATCACACTAAATAGTCTATTACAACTTGATTTTATAAACTATATAATTTCCAGAAAAAATTATACTACATCAATGGTACAACGGTGGTATTCTGATGAGTTTATCCCCCGGTAATTATTCACAAAAAAGTTATTATTGTCGATAATTCATACTTATGTACAACCAAGCTGTGATTGCAATATACTTTTGACAATTATTTAAGTAAAGTGTCATCTCCTCATTTAATTTGGATCTATAATTAACCTAAAATTGCTTGTACTTAATTCAAGACTAGCATACTTAATTAAACAAAGTATACTTAGCTAAGATCATTCTACATTTAACTATAGATTGTTTATATATTTAAGTGTAAATGGTTGTTACGCAAGGGTTGCGCAAGACACCCGACAGCTGGGTGTAGGGTCCATGCACTTAAGTGCGGGTTCGTGGCTGCTGGGTGTGTTGTGCAACCCTTGCATAACCAAGGGTTGCGAAGCTACCCTTCCTTTATATTTAATTCAAAAGTGTTAATACCTAACTTGAATAATATACACCTACGCCAAATCCTATCATCATCATCTAAGTGTTTTTCCATCCAAATGGGATCGGCTATGAAGCAGAACTGATCCGGCAAAGTTTTTCGATCAATTGTCGACCTAACGTCAACTCTCTCCAAATAAGTGTCAAAATTTTTGGTTCAAAAAACTATGACGAGACGCTTAACATAGTCTTATGTGACCATTTTGAATCCTCCAATTTTTCATAGACTATGCAGTAGTCCAAAAAAGAGGAAACTAATATATTTGCTATATAGAATTATGATCAAATCTGTGGCATGGCTATAGGCAAGAATAAAATGGAACATATTCCATAGCTAAACCAAATTGTCGGTTTTAATTTCTAAAAATAGAAACTTGTCTACATAAAAATACAACTATACAAGATAAATTAATTAAATATGCTGCACAAAAGTTTTGTGTTATTTTCTTCTATTAGGGGTTTCCTATCCGCTACGAAAATAGTTACATGGTCATATTTACTTCTGCTGGTTTTTCTTTCCTTCCTCCTACGATCAATTCCATGGCGATCTTGTTTGCATGACGAAAATAGGCATGATTTCTTAACATGGCATTATGTCCTTGCAATTAAGCATGAATCTCTTTTAAATACAAATGAGAACACGCAATGAATTTCTTTGCTACAAAGGAAAAGGTGGATTCAAAGATTAATAGGTAGACTAGCGTGTATTTTAATTTTTTTTAAAAGGCACAACATTTATAGAAAGGAAATGTAGTGTCATTCGATTGATAAATCATCGGCTGAACAGTGAATCACATAAACTTCAAGATCCCATAAAATATTAGAGAGAATGTTTTAACTATAAACATTTTACATGTCTAGACGCTTAGCAGTATGTTGGAAACTGTTTAAAGTTACTGCAGAGTACTTACAATCAACTATAGACATTTTACATGTAACTATAGTACTCTATTTAGATATAACTTTAGACTAATTACAAAGACCAAAAACTATCTTAACTATCTTCTAATGGCGATTGACTATCTACAAGAACAGAAAATCATTGAAGTACCTAAAAGAACAGAAAAACTTAAACCAAATAAACTACACAAGCAAATCTTCCCAAATATTTCTTGAGAGTCGGTAAGGATCATCACTCCCAGAAGCCACCCTACCATAACTCAACCTAAAGTGACGGTTTGACTGTATAAGTGAGACTCAAAATTGAGCTTCAATAGCATTGAATAGTTACTTGAGTTAGTTCTAGAGGTGAAAAGCTCACGCATACAAGCACACTGCGCACATGTAGGCATAACAAAGAGGAAAGACTAAATGATATCGAATAATATAAGAAAAATGGATGGCAATAGGAAAACTTACTTTCAACTTCTACAATGCATTCAGAAGTTAAGAGGAAAGAGTAATGTTGTGGCAGCTGAACGTATAAATAATACAAGGTACAGAAATTAAGAGGAAAGAGTAATGCTGTGTCAGCTGAACATGTAAATAATACAAGGATCCATCGATCATAGAACTGCGCCTCTTAGTATAATATGATAATGGGTTATCCATCTCTTCTGTCTATTTTTTTTTTGGAGTTAAACAGCTTACCAAGGTAGTTTTGAGCATCTCTGTGGCCAAGTTTTTAGGCATTCCAGGCGCAATCCACAAGCAAGGTCGCATATCCACTGCAACAACAGAGATTATTTTAAGTAACTGCTAAAGGCATAGAACTAAGTTTGCACCTCATTAAACTGATAGGCCTAAAGTCACGCACATAGCATGCCTTTTAATAGGACTGCAAGTTGAGTTAATACTTGGTTAACTTGTACAAACATTCATCACAGAATAACCCGTGAAAATATCTAAACATTTTCTCTCCTACACTCTTTCTTCTTTATTCGACCTATGAATCAACCCACTTCTCAAATGAGTTAACATACTTCTTGAGGACCAAATTCACATACTAATCAATTTTCACATGAAACTTCACATAACTCAAATGTGCAACCTACTATGTTTGAGGATGTAAATTTGTATCGTTACAAATTTAAGCAATCTAATCAAGCATCTTGCAATTTGGGGGGTTAATTGCTTCTCGAGATCAAATCCATACTTGAAGCACAAAGATTTCATAAATGTAGGGTTTTTTTGTGGAATGTTGTCACAAATCAGAGAAAAATGCAGAGGACAAAAAATTAGGGTTCCAGTCTTGAGGGAGATGGAGAGGCGCAATCAACAAATTAGGTTAGTGATTCTTCCTCTTTCTTGAGATGTTAATGGATTGTAGCAACATGATAATCAAATTTCATCAAAGCTATTGAAAAGAAAAACCTTTGTTTTTTAAATCTAAAAACAGCATAATTTGAAGGAAAATAGAAAGAGAAATTAAAAATAAGAATTTACTCATGAATCGCCGCCAGTGTGAGATCGATGAGTTGGGTTCTTGGTGATCTTTGACGAGTTGGAGAAAATGATCACTTTATAATTTATTGAACAAAAAATTGCTCAACTGTAGCCGCAAAAGGAAATTCTTGATAAAGTTCAAAATCCACCCTGAGGTTTAAAGAAATTATATTTTAGCCCTGGTATACACGCGTGAATCGTGATAGGTTTTTGACAGTTAACACCTTGAGGTAAAAGTTCCATCCAGCAGAAAAGGCATTTCGTAAAATGTCTAAAATATGATGGAGACTAACGTGGCTGTGTGAATATGTTCACAGCCATTCAAGCCAAATAGGGGTAATCAAAACGTGCGTGGGCCTTCTGGTTTATGTTAAATGGGAGACTCATCTTACGCCGTGTTTATATTAGCTGGCTGTGAACGTTTATGGCGTTATTTTTCCGAATATAATAATACTAATTCTTTTGTTTTACATCAATGATCCCAGAGTTATTTTTGTTGTTATAATGACAACTTTTAAACAAGAGACCGAAGTTATCATACAAGAAAAATTAATAAAATAGATTGTGGCTATAATGGACCAAGACTCCTAGAGACAACTCAATAAAGATTTTTTTTAAAAAAGTCAACTTGTTTTCACCAACTTTAAGTTCTTAAATTCAAACTGAAACCAAAAATAGAAGCTAAATCTCTACTTTAGAGTTTTTACACCACCAGCAAACTAAGTTTAAACAACCCAACCATCACATGGTGATGATGATATGGAAAAATGCTCAACCGTTTTGAGGAATGTTTTATTAAAATAGCTAGCTGTTAAAAACCCTTCTAAAAAAACTTACCAAAAGCCTTTAAAAACTTGTTATTTTGACTAGATTTTTTTCAAAAATCATCTCAAATTTTTGTCCACGTTGTCAAAATAAACAAACGTATTTCGTACATGTTGAATACTAGTGTTGTTTAAAGAGAACCTGTCATGAAGTTTGTTGTCCGACTTTCACTTTTTTTAATCTGCAAACAAAATTTGCTACCGGGGGAAGGGACAAAAGAAAGCAAGAGAAAAGAAAACCTAAAATTTTAATGAACACTATGAGTTCTTAAGTGTTATAACTTAAATAATGGCAAAATAATATACATAATTGAATCGGAACCAGCGGAAGCAAGCTATACCTTGACCATCTTCCGAAGTTTTCAATAATTTACTGATCAATCCGTCGAGTAAAGCCATGCAATTTTCCCATTTAATAAACTGTCGTGATGCTAAAACAATTGGATGCTCCGAAAACTTACATCTCTGTAAACATAAAAATCTACAAGTACTTTTTGTTAAGTAATTAATACGATCTATATCCATCATATCATTTCTTCAGTTTATATTAGGGTTGTATATTTTAATTTCAATTTTTTTGATTAAAGTAATATGAATATTTCCGCGTTTCACTAAAAGAAGCTTTAAGGAAAGGAAACCGCAGAAAGTTCATTTAAAATTATGCCCTGTTTTTTTTAGAGTCAAGTGGATCTTTAATCCAGCTACTTCCCACAACACCAAAAATAAGCCCAATTATAAATACTAATTATTTTCTCTTCATCGCTTGAATACTTGCATGCACGTAGGACTCAAAGGAAACCACCATGTCCCCTAACCTCCATATTGAGATCATATAGCTTCTAACTCTAGCTGTCACAAAACATTATTATCTCCTCCCCATAACTTCAATTACAATTTTATCTCCTCCCACAACATCAAAGAATTTCCCTTATAATATACTCCATTGCATTAATATTCATCTCACCTCTTCATTCTGTCCTCAAACTTTGCATGCAAGTGAGGGAGGATATACAAGCAAACACAATGAAGCCTAACAATTCTATTCCCATGCACCATCATTCACACTCCATCGCTAAGCCGAAACCGAAGGTGAGGATAGTGCACTTATTATCACCGGAGATTATAAAAACAGACGTCGCAAATTTTCGAGAGATCGTGCAGAGGCTCACTGGAAATTCATCAAAGAAAGAGAAAGGTAGGGAGAAAAGGCGGGGATATCGAGCCAACAATGAAGAGGTTTTGGTGAGGCGCAATGACAAGGATGAGGACGATATTGACGGCTTGTTCCGGGGACTTGGGGATCTTCCTTTATTTTCTTTTGGTGCTTCAAATTGTTGGATGTGATTTAATATTCTGAGTCGGAAACTTACTGGCTAGGAAATAGAAAGCTTGGTAATTTACTTTTGAAGGTTTGTGTCCATGGCTTTTTTATTTGATTAATGTATTCTTTTGGACTTCAATTCATGTAACTTTGGGTCCTTTAATGAATTTTTAGAGCTCCAACTCAAAAGTTTCCTCCAAAAGAGGAAAATATTCTTAGATAATTTCATTGGTATCTTGATATATATTGTGGTTACATTATTCAATTTTCACTAAGACAAAGGGTTTGTAATGTTTCCATCGGTGAGTTAGATAGTGATGGAGGTCAGGATCTCCTTCAGATGTTGTCCTCCATCGATCTGTCGCGAACGTTGATGGACGGCTGAGATTGGCGTTGGGGGTCGTCTTCCCGGAGCGTGTGGATCTCAGTAGGCTTGGTTTGGATCAGTGAAGCCGAGCAACCTGCAAAGAAGTCCCGGGATGATTGTGCCACCGTGGACCCTCAGACGATCAAGTTAGCCGGGGTATTTGAGCCGAGTAGCGTCCTATTGGAGTAAAACTGCCTTACCTGAACCGTCTAAGAGAGGGGTTTATATAGCGGTCGCCGTGGGCTAGCTAGCGCGACATCTTCGTCGGCCGTTACGCCCCTCGCGTTACGCCTGCGTGAATGGCGGGATCCCCTATTAATAACGAGATACGCTCGTTAATGGTGGGATGCGACGACGTGGAACGCGGGATCGTGGGGAGGCGGATATCTCGCGTCTGGCGAGATCCGCGGAGCCGCGGCGGAGGCGTCTGTGATCTGCGTTTTAAGTCGCTTGATAGAACCGAAAAGGACTAGCTCGGTGAGAGGCCTAGAAGAGGGCGGGAGGCCGAGCTAATTCGGTTCTGTGATAGCTCGGAAGCGAAGGGCCGAGGAGCTTGGCGTGTAGGAGGGCTCGGAGACAAGCCAATGGTTATTTACATGGCGAGCACAGGAATGTTCAGGGAATTCTCGGAGGTCGGTCTAGACAGCGGGACGATAGCCCGGGGGACACCTCCAATGTGTGGTTCTTGCCCTGTTTTCGTGTGTCTCGGGACGCGTCATCTGCCACGTGTCATGATCTGGGGAGTTCCCACTTATGAACATAATCATTAGCCCCCCGCTCTCGTCCCGACGTATTTATGGGTCGGGTTGAGAGTGGTCTGATCGATCCCCGGGGCTCAGCTCGTAGTTGAGGACCTTGTCAGCACGGATTTCCAAGACGTTTAGGCGTATCCTCGATGACGTAAGCGGATCAGAGAGGGGATCGTGCATTAAAGAGGGACGCCGATTCGATCGTACGTTCGTTGAGGCACAGGCCACGTGTCCGACGCCGATTGGCGGACGTGACGGGTCGTCGCTGTCTTCTGCGCCCGAAGGAATGTTTCCAAAGGTTGTGTGACACGTAGAGCGTCGACGGCTGGCAAGCGCGAAGCGTAGTTTTGGCGGGAAACGATCTGAACCGTTGGATGCGTTGCCAAAGTGTTATAAATAGGGGTGGGATCCCCCAGGGTCCACACTTTCGCCATCATTTCCCTATTGTTGCGAGAGATAGCTCGGCGCTCTTTCCTTTAGATCGGATCTCTCGCGCTCTTTCTTCAGAGGACTCCTTCTTTGAATCAAGTTAGATGTCTTCCTCTGAGAAGTTTGTTGAGATAGTTAGGGTAGAGTCTAGGGAGTCTTCTTCTGCTTCTTCCTCTGCCCCATCCGAGTCGGATTCCCTCATAGAGTTAGGGCTACTCGCACCGCTCGTCGTCGGGCGACGGTAAGGGTCTCCAAAGCGCGCATCGGAAACGCTCGCGATGCGCCCTCTCTCCTAAGGAATGTGGACGAGCTCACCATGCTCCGAGCCCGTTCCCATATTCCCCCTAGCTATTCGCTTTGTTTGGCTAGGGAGGACGAGAGGGCGGATCAGGTGCAGGGCAAGAAGATTGCCTTATACCTGGATGCATTCTGGGCTGGAATGCGTCTGCCCTTTCCCCCCGAAGTATGCGTAGCGCTACATTGCTTCCAACTTACCCCGGGCCAACTAGTGCCGAACTCATGGAGAATTCTCCTCGGGTTCCTGGTCCGGTTGAGACTTGAAGAAATCCTCTTCAGCTTGACCCTTCTCATTTCCTTTCTTTATTATAAAAATCATCCCGACACCCATAAGGACGAGCCGAGCTGGGTATACGTTTCCTTCAAAGAATGCAAGGGTAGGGCGGCCGGGTTGGGGGTAGTAGTAGTGTAAGTTCATGTCGCGCACCCCACGTGTCCACGGGGAGGCGGAATTTTCAAAAAAATGATTTTTCAAAGCTCGCAACACGGACTTGAACTCCAGAATCGATGCTAAACCTTAGCTAACAAAATACTGTGTGAAGTTTAACTACTCGGATGAAAGTTATACCTCACGAAACCAAGTCCTTCGGGTCTTTTAGTCATTGTCCTCCTCGTCATTGTAGGCTCCGAGGATTGTAACGGATCGTAGCTTCCTCGTCGGCTTGAGTCTACAGTCCGAGCTCCAACCTCAAATCCGAGATAACTATGGCAACTAACTTTCTAAACTAGAAGGCCTATGTGATGTAGAGAAAGAAGATGGAGTGGTTTGTCTCTTGGAACCCTAGGCTTCTCAACTCATGAGATGTTTAGGGTTGTGAGGAAGAAGTAGAAGACTTGAAGAAAAGATAATGGAGTTGTGAACATTGAAAAAGAGCTTGGCTACCCTTGATAGAATAATGAAGCAAATATGATAATTAAGGAGATATAATATCTTACACAAATATCTCATGAGCTTCCTAAAATATTTAGTGATGAGTCATGAGCATGAGTCGCCAAGTAGCCATGCTAGGTTCAATGTAAAACTCTAACTCATTTCTCCACCCAATTTGTTTAATCCAATAAAGAATTAAACCCTAATTAAGTTTCCACTTCTAGAAGCTTTCCCGAGCTAATTACGAGAATGCGCCTCATCCGTATATACATACCCGCATCCGCATTCCGAAGAATACGAATACAAAGAGACGAAACAAATCCATCAATATAATACTAGGATCCGGTTTAAACCAAAGCCCACTGGTATTATCTGTCCGATCATCATACGCGCACAAGTGCACGTACGTGATCGTAACCCTGCCGTAAAACCATACGACCTCTAAATCTTTTGCATGATGCAAGGAAACTCTCTATGTGGGACTCTAAAGACTCGACAGTACGCTGGCAGTGGGTTAAACCGCAAGAGGTACTAGCTGCACGTAACGGATACCCAGGTATCTGTCGATGAGAAGGCCGATGAGCAAACTCATCCGAACTCCTACTGAGCCTGTATGTGACAATCTCCATACAATCCGGTCTGTTCATCTAAGAGTATCGCATATCGGGCCTAGGGGGCGGTAATCGTCAGACCCCTAATAGCGCAATAAGTTGTACCGGAGTGTAGCCCAAAACACCCTGAGAAACTACTGGAATACATACCAGTAAATCTCGCTTGCCCTGGCCAAGGACTTTATGTAATGGATCTCCAAACACAGCACGATATCAACCCCCAATACCGGGAGAGACGAATCCTATCTAACCGCCACTGCCTCCAAGTGCTTCAGGACTGCACCCAACTACTACCTGTTTGCACGACTCCTTTGAGCCGTGGTAGGGTAGTAATCAAAGTACAATGGGAACACACTCGAGGCGAAGTAGCGGTGTTAAGTCAACAGACTAAGTTGTACTCATGTCACCTGAGAACTGCTACCCGACGATCGGTATGATACCCACCAGCAGTTCCTGACGAGTCCTGTCCAGTTTACTCATAACCTAATGAGCGCATGCATACTATCTCCAGTATGATATACTAATGGCTGTGGGACATACCATCTCCCCTGCTGGGATGAAAAGCGTATACACTAGTCTACTCTGGAGTATCGATGCCCCGTCTCGATAATCCTACGACTAAAGACCTGTATAGGATGCGCTTATAGACTACCCAGCCCCCACTAATGTGACTGCTATCACAACGTTGGTAATCCAGCAAAAGATTCTAAGAGCTCTACCAATATGTATAAGCGATATGCTAAGAAAACACATGCACATATTGAGGTAGAAAAAAACCAGGTAGTATACTACCATTTCGAGCAAGACTGTTACTATATCCATGTATATCCCAAGCTTCCATTAAGTAATATACAAACCAGTATGATACAATAATAGCCTCTAGGGCATATAACACTAACAAGTAGTTCCTTCTTCCATTCACGAATGGAAGGAGAAGTTCGTATTCGTCGGGCCACCCGAAGGCGAGAATTGGCATGTGCCTATACAGTGGCACAGGGACGACTGCCCGTGGGTGAAGCGATCGTCCTTTCCCGAGGTGAGGGCGGTGTCCATGTGGGAGCCGATCCAATGGGCCGACGTTTTTCTGTCCGAGCAGGCCCTTAGCTGGGCCGGGATCAACCCCGCTCGATTCGTGGGTAAGTTAGGAGCTTGGACGATCTGTCTAGACTTGAATATTTTTCTTTTGCTCTTTCCCGTGTTACTAACTCTCTTTATGTATTTTCCTTTATGCAGAGCAAATGGACCAATCCAAATTCTTGGCTGCCATAGCTGCAAAGAAAGGGGGGAAGACCGGGGGCACAAGCTTGTCCCGCCCCAGTTCGAGCTCGGCCCCGAAACCAGCCGTGCCGGCCAAGCCATCCGCGGCACCACGAGCTTCGGAAACCAGCCGGGGAAAGAGCCATAAGCACGCCCGGGAACCGGAGCCCCGGGCGAGGGAGGTGGAGGATGAAGCCACCCCCCCTCCCGAGGTTCCTCTCAAGAGGTACAAGAGGATAGTATCTCGATCTCCGGCCTCCCCGATCCTCATGCAGGAGGGGGACATCTGTTTCGAGGTGCCCTCGGGGCTTTCTATTGTTGATAGCTTGCTTTCGGAGATGGAACGATCGGCCGGGTGCGCAATTCCCCGAGGGACCCTTAAGGCCCAGGTGGCCGCCATCGCTTAGGAGGCCGTACAGGTCAGTATCTGCTTTCCGTTGAGGTTTTCATCAAGTATTTTTTCCTCGGATCGGATGCTTTTTAACCCCTTCTTTTACTTTCCTTAAGTCCTTTAGCATTGCGCCCTCATCGCCAACATGGAGCACGAGGAGATTGCCCCGGCGATGCAGAAGGCGAGCGAGTCTTCCTCGTGGGAGGAGGATCTGTGGCAGGTGAAGGAGATGATCGCCGCCCTCGAAACCCGGGTGGCCTCCGAGGAAGTGACGAACTCCAAATGTAAGGAGTCCATTCGCTTTCTGAAGGAATCCAACAAGTCCATCCAGGCTAAGTTGGAGGAGGCTAAGGTGCTAAACGCCACGATGAAGAATTCGTTTAATGCCTGCAAGAAGGAAACCGAGGCGGCGAAAGAAGCGGTGAAGATCGCCGACCTCTGGGCTATGAGATCTGTGGAAAGGTACAAGACGTCGGAACGGTTCTACGCCGACTTTGCCGATGCCTCGGCCATTGTTTGGCACCAGGCCCTCGACACTGTCAAGGCGTTGATACCGAGGTTTGTCGATGGCGAGTTTCGGATCGAGTACCCCCTCTCCAAGGATGAGCCACAGAGGGAGGACACCGGAAGTGCCGCTGGGGAGAGGCCGCCGGTGGGAGTGCTGGAGATAAGGCTCCCGGTGGGAGCGCCGACCCAAAGGCAGTCACCCCGGTTCCCAGTGCCGAAGCTCCCGGTGGGAGCACCGGCCCTAAAGCCGTCACCCCGGCTCCCGACGCCGGCGCAGAGCAGGTCGAGATCCTCCCCGGTCCTAAGGCCTGAGCCTTCCTGCCTTCTTCTCTTTTTTTGAATTTTGTAACCCTTCGCGCAATTTTTGTAAGGCTGAGGATCCCATAGTACCTTGTAAAGACTTTCACATCGTTAATAAAGCTGTTTTTGATTTTTCTTCATGGCAATGTTTTCTTGTGCTCGTTAATGTGAGCTTGTCAGTGTTTTCCTCATCCCAAGAGTCAAGCCATAGGTCGATGACCAGTCTATTAGATGTCGATCGCCCGTCGAGTGTAAGCCAGTTAATCGCTAAGTGCAGGAAGGTCGGTCCCCTCCCGCCCCCGCAGTGGAGGTGGCGATCGTTTGCTTAAAATACATCGGGAGATTCTTCATTGTAGGTAGGCCGAGGTTCGCCCACTCATTTGAGTCGGACCGGTGACCACTTCACTTGGCGTAAGTTAAACAATAGTCAAGTTAGAGTTGGTTGGCGTTTGTCGAGTACTAAAGTTGCTCGGTGGCCTCTTGGTGAGGGCTTTCGATCCTTGGCGTGGATGGGTAGGAGCTACCCGCCAGGGATTGACCGAGTAGGGAAGCTGCTCGGTGGCCTCTTGGTGAGGGCTTTCGATCCTTGGCGTGGATGGGTAGGAGCTACCCGCCAGGGATTGACCGAGTAGGGAAGCTGCTCGGTGGCCTCTTAGTGAGGGCTTCCGATCCTTGGCATGGATGGGTAGGAGCTACCCGCCAGGGATTGAACGAGCAGGGAACCTGCTCGGTGATTGAACGAGCAGGGAACCTGCTCGGTGGCCTCTTGATGAGGGCTTTCGATCCTTGGCGTGGATGGATAGAAGCTACCCGCCAGGGATTGACCGAGCAGGAAAGCTGCTCGGTGGCCTCTTGGTGAGGGCTTTTGATCCTTGGCGCGGATGGGTAGGAGCTATCCGCCAGGGATTGACCGAGCAGGGAAGCTGCTCGGTGGCCTCTTGGTGAGGGCTTTCGATCCTTGGCGTGGATGGGTAGGAGCTACCCGCTAGGGATTGACCGAGCAGGGAAGCTGCTCGGTGGCCTCTTGATGAGGGCTTCGATCCTTGGCGTGGATGGGTAAGAGACTACCAGCTAGGGATAGACCGAGCAGGAAAGCTGCTCGGTGGTCTCTTGGTGAGGGCTTTCGATCCTTAACGTGGATGGGTGGGAGCTACCCGCCAGGGATTGACCGAGCAGGGAAGCTGCTCGGTGGCCTCTTGATGAGGGCTTTCATAAACTTCTTCTTGCTTTTACGAGACGTCGCTCAATCTACTGAGAAGAAAATCGAGAAGAGTGACCGTCGCGGGCGACACGTGGCTGAAACGCATAGGCGAGACGAGGCATTCCAAGATCCGCGTCGTTCCGATTTCAGTTGACCGTAAGATACGGGATGGCCGCCACGCGGCAGCCTTGTATTGGGAAACATGAAAATATCCCAAGATTCGCGCCCATGCGCGCGCAAATCTCGGCCCCTGGGGATTCTGTTGAGGTTATAAATAGAGAAGCTATATGGGTTTCTTTCAGCGTTGCTTTTCTGAAAATGGCCGGGCTCATCTACTCCATCGGAGAGATCATCTCCCGCGACGACATGTACCTCTACGATCAGGAGTGCACAGAAGAGACGTACCGGACAGTGGTTGAACGCATAGAGGACCACTTCGGCCTCCTACTTCCCCGGTGGCCGCCTTTCCTCCAATTGGTCATGTTCGCCATTTGGAGGATGTCCCCGAATTTGTTCAATGCTCCGCAGCTGCAGGACGAGGCACTTTATAAGCTGCATACGCTCTACGTCCGCGGCCTCATCTCGAAGAATAGGCATGATCGATCGGCGACCCTTCTCTTGGAGTGTTTCTAAAAGAGGCAAATCGTCGATGGCAGCCCGGCAAGTGCGGCTTCCATCCCTTCCATTGCATCGCGGGTCCGTGGGCAACACCAGAGGGAGCGGGCCGAGGAAGCAAGGGCTCGGCTGGCGGCGATCTCTTCGGACTACCACCAGCAGTGTTTTCTTGACCCCCTACCCCCTCTGTTGTAGTTTAAATTTTTTTGTGTAAGGCTGGGGAGCCCATAATACCCTTGATGAATAAAAATCTTCTTTTGCGACGTACTATTGTCTTCTTTTTATCCTCTTTGCGTGTTTTGAGTATGTTCATAAAACGAAACCCGTGACTTTTGGACCGAGGAAGAGGGAAACATATTGAAGAAGTTTCTTCTAATTCAGAAGACATAGAAAAATTTGCATCGCTTTGGCAAAGAAGAAACATATATTCACTCATACAAATTTCGAATTCACTTGTACAATTTAAGCTTTTCAGCATTGTAAGGTCGCAGGAACTTACGACCAGTCGCATCTTGTAAGCGATAGGCTACGCCGGGCAATACCTCGGAGACGAGGAATGGGTCGTCCCACTTTGGGGAAAATTTGTACAACTTGCCTTGGTCGGTATTTAATGTCGAACTGAGATAACTCCTACCTCCATTTTTCCAGACGACCAGATGACTCGGGTGAGGTGAGAATAGCCCCTAGGGGATACTCGGTGAGGACGAGGATGGTGTGTGCCTGGAAGTAGTGCCGTAACTTCCTCGAGGCCACAATAAACTCCAAGACAATCTTTTCTATGGGCGGATACCTTGTTTCCGCGTCCTTAAAGAAGTGGCTTACGTAGTAGACCGGCTTCTGGACTCCTTCGACTTCTTGGACGAGCACCGAGCCTGCAGCATGGTCGGACACCGCTAGATACAGTGATAGCTTGTCTCCTTCAATCGGCCGGGTGAGCAGTGGGGGAGTTGCCAGGTGCACTTTCAATTGCTCGAAAGCGATTTGACATTCTTCCGACCATTCGAACCTTGGGATCTTTCTCAGGGCTTTGAAGAATGGGAGGCACTTTTCTCCGGACCTCAACATAAAGCGACTTAGTGCGGCAACTCTCCCCGTGAGTCGCATGATTTCGGAGTTGCTCTTTAGCGCGGCCATGTTGAGGATAGCGCTGATCTTCTCCGGGTTAGCTTCGATTCCTCAGTGGGTAACCATGAACCCGAGGAATTTTCCACTAGTGACCCCGAACGCGCACTTGGCGGGATTCAGCTTCATTTTGTACTTGCGGAGGATGTCAAAAGTCTCGCCAAGATCTTTGGCGTGCTCGTCCGATGAGGTCGACTTGATGAGCATGTCATCGACGTAACCCTCCATGTTCCTCCCGATCTACGGTTTGAACATCCTGTTGACCAGGCACTGGTATATAGCTCCGGTGTTTTTTAGGCCGAAGGGCATCACTTTATAGCAGTATACCCCTCAGTCCGTTGTGAATGCGGTAAGCTCTTCGTTTGCCGGGTTCATACGGATCTAGTTATAGCCGAAGAAAGCATCCATGAAGCTGAGCAATTCATGGCCTGCCGAGCTGTCGACAAGCTGATCTATCCGAGGGAGGGGATAGTTGTCTTTCGGGTAGGCCTTGTTGAGATATGTGAAGTCGACGCACATGCGCCACTTCCCCGCTGGCTTTTTTAACCATAACCACATTCGCTAGCCATTCCGAGTAGGCCACATTTCGAATGAAGTTGGCTGCAAGCAACCTATCGACCTCGTCCTCAATCGCCTTTTGTTTGATAGGGGCGAAGCTTCGTTTCTTTTGCCTAACGGGTCGGGCCTTCGGGTCGACCCCGAGCTTATGCGAGATTACATTGGGGTCGATCCCGGGCATGTCGGCGGGCACCCAAGAGAACACGTCCGAGTTTTTTCGGAGAAAGTGGATCAAGTTATCACACCCCGCTTCCTAAAATACGGAGTACGAGGGGTTGATAAGGCCAGCCATGCTCCTACAGTCAAGGACAAATCCTATCGTAGTCACACTTTGGCTTCTAGCACTACGTGGTAATCAGTAATCAATGCACAGGTAATGAGAAATGCAGTCACTAAATCAAAGCAAATACAAAACTAACCAAATAGAGATCAAGGAAAGATAGCGCTGAGTCGCTGATCAAGATGTCCGCAATATTCTCGAGGTACGTCAGGTCCTGGTCCGAGCTAAATCCACTTCTCACTCTGAGCATGCATACTCAGGTCGTCGAAGCGACACAATAGCAATAAATAGAAATGCATGTATAACAAGTGTAATAAATGGAATATGAAACAGTAAGCATGAAGTGATAACATGAGCATGAAGTAG
Organism: Agapanthus africanus; assembly: GCA_030015575.1. Taxonomy (NCBI): domain Eukaryota; kingdom Viridiplantae; phylum Streptophyta; class Magnoliopsida; order Asparagales; family Amaryllidaceae; genus Agapanthus; species Agapanthus africanus. The sequence goes on from CM057351.1 coordinate 422,625,838, forward strand.
CCAGTACAGGTAAACAATAAAGGGGGTAAACAGTATGGCAGGTATATTGAATCGGTAATCAATGCATGTCAGTAAACCTATCAGTCTCTAAGTCTCACTGTCCAGGTCGCTAAACCTATCGTCAGTCCAAGTGTGAGAGTCAACCACTCGTGAGTATCCCCCACCTAAGGGTAGGACCCATGGGCAAGGGAACACGGGCCTGAGTCGCTCGCTAATAATCAGTAATATCACCCATATATCTCCAGAATCGATGTATGTGCTGGCAATGGGATTCCCGAGATTCTGTTGAACTCACACTCAAACTACCCCACACCCCGTGGTCTATATCAAACACCAACCATAAACTCAAATACTAGTCGGTCCATGACAAGTCTACGCGAGAACTGGAGACAGGATCTTCATCAAGCATGTCTCGACTGATACACTAGATAAATGGACAGTGTTTGGTGCCTTACCTATTACATCCATATAAGTGCTTCCATAATCATCCCATACCAATTATAGTTACACGTATACATGTCCTATAGACGTCGACAATGCAATAAGTCAATAGGGTCCGCTAATTGTGTACAAGTACGTGTCATTTCGCTTATTCATTCACACTTTAACACTGACGTACTTGCCACAATCAAAACACTAATATCTAACACTGGGTAATGCACACGATCACTAGGTTACCAATGCAATGACATCTACATGATATGATGAGAATACAATAATTACGATATGAGTAGAATATCATCAGTCAGTGTGCTACCACTTGCATAATTTACTATAAATCATACATGCAAAATTGAGCAAAACAATGTAAAAGGAGTAAGCAGTATGTTTAAGTATTTATCCGTCAAAATTGGTTTCGCGCCAATTGGATTTCAGGTTTGCTAGATACTGCCATTTCAATTTAAGTGTTCACTGCTGGAAACCCGATTTCAGAATTGGAAGCCCGTTTTGTAACACACTTTAATCTCAGTTGGGATCGTAATTAGGCGATACTATAGTTGAACAATATTTAGGTTTATTAGTTAGGTTTCCAACGCAACTGGCAGATCAGTAATATCCTATATCAACAGGGAGTTATGGTCAGATTAAGGTTGATGTGTAAAATCTGTCACCGCAGAATTCAGCAGAAGAACATATCGACATTATAAAATGTGTTAAAAATATCATACAGTTGAGGAATCTAGTGAGACCAGTGGGATAAGGAATCTAACTCAATTCTCTTCATAACGATATAGGGTTCCGCACATTTCCGCATTTGAGCAATGAAAATACAGTGAGTTAAAAACAGGGGTTATCTGGGATTACTGCTCTGGACTGCAGTCCAGAATCGTAATTCTCCACAGTTTTCTCTATTGTAACTAGTTCAATTTTAGATATCAACTATAAGGTTCTGTATCTTATTCTGTTGGCTTTGATACGAGCCATGGAACGCCAAAATCCAATTTGTAAAACATTTAACGTGAATTTAACGGTCTAGCATGTTCAGGAAATTCAGGTTTCGTACCGACTATCGGGAGCAGCATTACATAGGTGAAACGACCATGGTTTTCAACTAAATTTCTACAACATATCGGTAAACAATAGGCGGGTTTAATGATCACAAGTTCCGCTATTTAAAGTCCGGTTTTCACATATAGTTTCGTATCAAACACTTGCATCATATTGGTTTGCACGAATTATATATACGCGACATTAATTCGAAATTGGGTTAAATACATAATAATAGCAGGAAGCAAGAAATATACTTGCCTAACGACGTGTCGAAGACGGTACGGCAGTGGCAACAGCACGAACACGATACACGCACGGCACGGCAACAACAAGGCGGCGGCGGCGGCGGCGAGCTTGGACGTCGACTGGAGGCAATGGGCTCTGGCTTTGGTGACGTGGTACGACAGTGGCTTTATGTTACCTTTGCAGTGGAGGAGGCTCGGGAATAGCGGCGGTTAGAGGAGGCTCCGACGATCCAGGGACGACCTCGACGAGGTGGGAAGCTCGAGCGTCGGGGTATGCAGGCGAGGGGCTCTGGTTAGTGGTTGGAGTTGAGGATGAGGGTGGCGATGAAGGGGGTCCTCGGTGGTACTGGGGCGATGGTGAGGAGTAGAGCTCCGACGTCGAGGACTGCTGGCGGAGGTCGCAGCTCGGGAAAGGTGGTGAGGCGAGCTCGGGGCCTTGGGTGTGGGTGTTAGGGGAGCCGGAGATTAGTGGTGAGGGGAGGTGGTAGCAGAGCAGCTGAGGTGCCGGCGAGGTGTGGTGACGGGGACGATGACAAGAATGGGCGAGGCGTCGATGGGTTGGCTCTTAGGTCGGTTGCAGAATGCTCGTCGGGGACGTGGGTTCGGAGCAAAGGAGAGGAGGCAGTCGAGGGCGTGAGGAAGACTAGGGGCGAAGTCGACGGTGAAGGGACGGAGGCGAGTTGATGTAGTTGGGGAAGGAGGTGACGGCGAGGTGGGTTTGCAGTAGGGAAGCTCGGTGGTTGCGGGGTGCAGCGATTGCGAGGAGGCGTGGATGAGGGTGAGGTCGACGAGAGAGAAAGAGTGGACGAGAGTGATGAAGAAAGGGAGTGCAGAGAGAGGGAGGGCACGGGCAATGAGATCAGGGGTTGTTAGCGAGGAAGGAGCGAGTCGTGGGGGTTGTTGGGCGAAGAGGGGGAGCTTGACGCGGGAAGTTGGGACGAGGACGAAGTTGCGGGAGAGGGGCGCGGGCGCGCGTGCGAGATCGTGGTCGCGGTCGCGGCGGGGGCTGCGACGTGGCAGTGAGGCACGACGACGTGGGGAGAAGAAAGAGAAAGAGCGGGAATGAGAGAAAGGAAGTGAGGAAGAAGGGTAACGGTCGAGTCGGGTGTTGGGGAGATGGGCCGGGCTTAGGCCGGAAGGGAAAATAAAGAGAAATAGAGAGAGTGGGCTGGGCTGGGAAATAAGGAAATAGGAAAATAAAAGGAAATAAGCAATAGGATTTGGGTTTAGGGTTTCAAGACAAATAAAATAATTATAAATATAAATAAATAAATTTTGTTATTTTGTAAGTAACATTTTATAAAAATACGGGTATTGGTGCACAAAAGAACTGGGTATTACATCATATCCCCCTTAAAGAAAATTTCGTCCTCGAAATTCAAAATAAACAATAAGCTATAAAATAATATGTGAAAAGCCATAACATCGAACACTAACCGTTCCCCTCCGAATGGCGGCCAAGACGACAGAGAGACGTCTTGCCTGAGATTCGGGGCAGATGCTATTTGGTTTTATCCGTCCACCTCTCCGAAGATGCCAAGTTGATTTATGGCACCGTGTATCGGAGGTTTGGACGGATGCGGCCGATGTATCAGACTTCGTCAGATTCCCCCTCGCTTCAGGGGTTTTTGATTGTGGGGACGCTCTTCCCTGCAGGCGCAAGCCCCTGCAGTTAATTACGCTACCGCATCGCGGTAACAACTTTCTCCTTCTCCAGAATTTTACTTTGTGTCGTGGATGTTTGTTTTGTTTGTGGTTGCCCGTGGATTGTATACGGAGACTAATTTATGTCGTCGCCCGTAGGACGTGGATTAGTCCAAATCCGTATTTTCTTAGATTTGGGTTTGGGGTTTTGGTTTAAGGATACGTTAGCCATATTTGAGGCTAAGATCAACTCAAACGCTTGTTAAGGATACGTTAGTCTAATTTGAGACTAAGATCAACTTAACATGATCGTTTAGATCCGACAAAAGAGCATTTGGGCTCTATTGTTCCAGTTTAGGGACATAGTGGTCCATCTCCAGTTTAGGGACATGGTGGTCCATCTCCAGTTTAGGGACATGGTGGTCCAACATTCCCATTTTGGGGACGGATATTGGTTTAAGGATGCATTAGTCCATGAGTTTAAGGACCCCACAGTCCGTTTTGTTGGTTTAAGGACGCATTAGTCCATGAGTTTAAGGACCCCGCAGTCCGTATTGTTGGTTTAAGGACGCATTAGTCCATGAGTTTAAGGACCTCACAGTCCGTATCGATGTGTGGTTGTCGGGACCCGTCACCTCTCTGACGACGTTGAAGGATTACAACGACAAATATCAGAGGAGTTCGGAGATGTACCCTTGAACCGGGTGTAAATTGATTTGAGAGAGCATTTGTGCTCAGTTCAATTTAATTTGAGGACTTACGGCCAGAATTGGGCTAAGTCCAATTGAAAATGTTCGACATTTTATTTGTATTTGGCCTGTTAGGCCTTTACTAGGGCTCTGCCCCTTGTTTAATAATGCAGTGCATTTTTTCTGGCCTATTAAGCCCTTTTAATTGGGGTCTGCTCTTTTTTAAATGATGCACAGCATCTGTTTTGGTCTGACAGACCTTTGTTTGGGCTCTACCCATTTTTTATAATGCAGAGCATTTGTTTTGGTCCATTGGACCTTTTAATTGGGCTCTGCCCTTTAATAATGCGCTGCATTTAATATTCTGACAGTGCGCCACGTGGCCTGTCAGGCGCTTTGCGCTAGCGCAAGGCGCAAACTCATATGGAGGTGACACGTGTCATGCTCTGGTGAGCGCAAGCGCAGTGCGCTGCGCTGTTGCGCTGCTGACATGTGGCGCGCTCTGATGGCTTGCGCCAATCCAAAAACGCAATGCTCATTTTTTAAAGCGCAAGGCGCAGTTTGTTCTGGGGCTGACACGTGGCGCTCTCTGGTGGCTTGCGCCAACCCAAGAGCGCAACAGTGCAAATTTTACAAGTGCAGGGCGCTGTTTAATCTCTTGATCAAATTTGGATCAAAGAAAATAAGATTTTTCTTCTTGTTTCAAGAGATTTTACCTCATGATTAAAGAACCAATGGTTCATCAAAAGGTTGTGCCTTTATATGTAGATCAAAAGATCTAATAAAGAAGTATATTACTTTTTTTTCTTATTATTATTTGATCTTTTCTTTTTATTTAAGATCTTGATCTTGTTTTTAGATCATCGATCTTTTTAGAAGAAATTCTTCTTTTCAAAGGTTACCTTTCCCTTTTTCTGAGTTCTTTCTCAAAGTTTTCAGAAGATTTCTGTGAGTTCTCTCTATGTGTTTTAGACTTGGAGTCTAGGGGCCTTTTTATAGTGCCAATTGATTTGTTAAATCAGTTAAAGAGATCTTTCTCTGAGTGATTTAGGGATTTTTCCCCACCGTTGGATCTTTGATCCAAGAGCTTCTGTTTTACAGAAGATAATCTTCTTGTTTTAACAAGATCAGAAAGATCATTCTGGAATTTTAATTCTGTTTTAGTGCTGGCACAAGCGCACTTGCGCTTGACACGCAGAGCGCAGCGCAACTGCGCTGACACGTGTCGCGCAGCGCAGAGCGTAGCGCAACTGCGCTGACACGTGTCGCGCAGCGCGCAGCGCAACTGAAGGTTGCTTTCTTTATTTTTTATTTTAAATAGAGCCTTACTCTGATTGGGTGCGCTGTCTTGGGCGCAGCGCTGGCGTGTCAGCTTTTGACACGTAGCGCGCTGTGCGCAGCGTAAGGAATCTGAAGCGTTGCTTCAATTTTTGAATTTTTGAAATTCAAATAGAGTTTTGCTCTGATTGGGGGAAACACTAACATATAGTGATTTACTTAAAGCAGCTAGATAAAAACCTAAGGTCTATATATGTATGAGAAATAACACAACTAAAAGTATAGGTCTGAGTAAGCCAAGGCAAGACCATCTATAATGATAAACTATAAGCATAATACTAGAAAATAAAATAGCAATAACAAACAATAGTGAAGGTTTTGCCGATAGGCCAACATATTTTTGAATAAATATATCGATCAAACAATTTAAAATAACTTGAGAAAACTCATATGGTGAAATAAGAAAGTAGTACGTGCGGCATATATCTGCGCTATTGAAAATATGACGAATAGTAGTGTATTCAGAGTAAGTAAAACGGAAGTAGTTACTAACACGCAAGAATTTTTTTTTTGTTTTTTATAACATAAAATAACAAAAACTAGATTTCAAATAGCAATGTCACTGAATGTAATTATAGTAATAGGAGATAGTATTAAAAATGTATAGGGGCTAGTCAGGGTAGGGATTACAATGGAGTATGACCCATTCAAGAGGGTTAGGGTGCGGTACTTCAATCTGAATGTCGAAGAGGCTGGGGTCGGGTCAGCACAGGGTGCAAGGGTGAAGAGTGGTGAATCTCGGGAGGGGAGGAAATTTATTGGGGAGGGAAAAATAGTCAATGCATCATGCGAATAAATACTCAAAAGATCAGCGAACTCAGAAACTTTATTATTATTCCAGAAAATTTCAAACAAAGCATTCTCGAAAGATAAAAGATGGCCCTAAGCTATATATAGATTTATTTGGCCAGAGGAAACAAAAGGTAAATCGCGTCAGTTGCGGTTGTGGATGTTCAGCAGGTTACGGTAAACTCGCGCGCTAAGATAGGGGCGTCCATTTCCATAGCGCCTCACAGGGATTGCCACTGGAGGTTCTTCTGCCGCGGAGTCTTCTTCCTCTGGTCTTTCTACCTCGGCTGGAGCTTCTTCATCGTGGTATGCTTCCACGTGATTCGCCTCTTTTGGATCTTCTTCCACGGGATTTCCTTCTACTGGATTCTCCTCAAAGTCTTCCTCTCTTGGATTTTCTTCTATCGGGTCCTTCTCGGGATCTTTCTCTATCGGGTCCTCTTCTTCATTGTCAGAGTCTCTGATCATGTCGACTTCTGGGGCTGCGATTCCCCCGTCCTTGAAATCGCTATTGCCGAAAATAACCTGTGGGCCGTTGATCTCGTCATCGAAGCTCACCAGCATGCAGTCCAAGAAAGTGCAGGACTGAGTGTCCTCATCGATAAGCGGCGCTGCTCCAGGATTGGCCATGTCCTGAAAGGAAGAGTCATGATCAGACAGTGGAACACACCAAGAAAATAACCAAGTATATGGAGCACAAGGAACATATACGGTAGGTAAGGACTAAAAATCAAAATTTAGAATACTGATACAATAAGCAGTAAAAGGAAAATTAGCGGCAAGGGGACGATACATACATCACAACTCAAAATTTTATTGCATTCAAACTAAAAAGTTCAACGGATACAAGATTTTAAACGAAAGGAACCCTTTTACTAAAGAGTGACAATATTTTATTGAAAGCAAAAAAGTGATAATTCTTCGTTGATATCTAGATTGTTGCATTCTCGTCAAGCGAGTTGAATCCCGTGCTAGGTCCATACTATCCTCGAAGCTCGAACTACGAAATAACCAAGTCACTTAGCAGGAGTGGAGAGTGTGGACGAATCTCCTCCTTGTAGCTCATTCCTTCAAGGGCAACCATTGATAAGATGTTCGTTGGATCCGCAAATCAGGCACTGCCCTTTGGTGCTGCGACAGTCTCTCTGAAGGTGCCCTGGTCTCTTACAGTATCCACAACGTTGAGTTCTCCGTTGCTTCTGTTGCTGAGGAACAAATGGGCGCTTCATCTTCACGTATTTTCCTTGTTTAACAGGGATTCCCTTACCATTGGAGGCTTCCGCTGGCGCTTGGGCCATTTGCCTTCTTAATCCTTCCGCTAAAAGGTCGTTCGTTCGCTCCTGGGCTTCCTTCAAGCCTTGTAGTACACCCAAAATCTCGACGGTCGGACTCCGGGGAGTGGAGATGGAAGAAGAGTCGTTGGAAGATATGGTCCTGAAACAACAAATTTAGGACGGCATAAAGTATAAGCTACAAGAATCAGAATACAATATAGAATAGGCAAGGAAATAAGAACATCGGGTGAGGTGAAACTCAAACGAGTGGAAATCAAATGTAGAATTCCAAGCCACTCAAATAAAGTACGATATTGTAACTATGCTGCAGTTCATAATTACAATCACATAATTCTATTAGGTCACCCAAAACTCTAACGGATGGAGTCAAAACATGGCATGATGAACAATAAAGATTCAAGTCAAAGATAACAGTTCACAATCTGGACCGAAAGAGCGACTTAAATTGTCAAGCTCTACTCGGAAACTGCAACCCCAAACATAGCAAAACCTGGCTCTGATACCAACAAAACCATGTCACGCCCCGCTTCCTAAAATACGGAGTACGAGGGGTTGACAAGGCCAGCCATGCTCCTACGGTCAAGGAAAAATCCTGCCGTAGTCACACTTCGGTTTCTACCACTATGTGGTAATCAGTAATCAATGCACAGGTAATGAGAAATGCAGTCACTAAATCAAAGCAAATACAAAACTAACCAGATAGAGATCAAGGAAAGATAGCGCTGAGTCGCTGATCAAGATGTCCGCAATATCCTTGAGGTACGCCAGGTCCTGGTCCGAGCTAAATCCACTTCTCACTCTGAGCATGCATACTCAGGTCGTCAGAGCGACACAATAGCAATAAATAGAAATACATGTATAACAAGTGTAATAAATGATGAATATGAAACAGTAAGCATGAATTGGTAACATGAGCATGAAGTAGCCAGTACAGGTAAACAGTAAAAGGGGTAAACAGTATGGCAGGTATATTGAATCAGTAATCAATGCATGTCACTAAACCTATCAGTCTCTAAGTCTCACTGTCCAGGTCGCTAAACCTATCGTCAGTGTCACGTCCCGCTTTCCAGAGTACGCTAAGATAGGCACGTGACAGAGCCAACCATGCTACCTGTGGATAGGAAATATCCTTCCACAGTCACATTACGGCTGTAGAGATATCAAGAACAATAATAATAACTATCTAATACATGTCCATGAGAAAGAATAACGAGTCAAGAATAAAATAATGCGGAAGCTAAAAGATCTAATACAATAATAAACTGGAATGTACGTCCCATAATGCGGGTTCACATCAGGAAATGAAAATACGGAAAGGAAACTAAACTAAACTAATAACAGGTCATCACCGCTCGGCCTGTTGATCAAAGTACTCCTGGACAGCCAACGATAAGGACAAGGGATCTGGGCCATGCAAAACCCAGACGTCAGTGCGTCATAATATCAATAACTCTAAGCAAGCAGGATGTAATGAAATATGCAGGTATGAAGTATGAACAGTAACAAGTCATCAGTAACAAGTAAACAGTAACATGAATATAGATCAGTGAACAGGATATAAACAGGTGAAGTGCAGTGAGTAGTCTAAACTGTACTATAGGGTTATCTACTCTAAAGTTATTCGAAATCAATTAATGTAATCCTCATCGTAATCCATCGGTCTATGCCCCGTTCAACCCCACGGGACCACGGTAACAAGATATGGTAGATTGTAAGTCTATGTCCCGTTCAACCCCACGGGACTACGGCAACACGATGTAATAGACTGAGTGTCTATGTCCCGTTCAACCCCACGGGACCACGGTAACAAGATGTAATAGCACTTTGAGTTACGTTCGGATACATTCTTGATTTCCCCATACCCCCAAGGTTATGTGTGTAAGTCAGGTATTGATAAATCTGAGACTAATGCCAACACAGGATCAAGCAGGTACAGGTTTGTCTATATAGATAACAGGAAATGTCCGTAGGAACAACAGGTCAAGACTGTCGGCATTAGTAACCAGAACAGGTAATGTGTCAAGCTGTGGTACATCAGGTCATGTCAGGTGGTGTACATGGATCCAATCATGTCAAGTAGTGCACATGTATCAAGTCGTATCAAGTAGTAGTGTATCAAGTCATGTCAGGGGGTGCATAAGTATCAAGTGGGTGCTCATAATCAAATTGTAATAAGTATGGGTACACAAAAACAAGTATGGAGTACTAATATAACAATAAAATGGAATAATGTGATGTGGTATGCCAATAGATATAAATTCAAAGATATAGATGCACAATTATCGATTAGGGTTACATTTATAGTTCCAATACTAATTAGGATGCACTTTATTAAACATGGGGTGCTAATATCACAGTTTTATGTATTAATATGATGTATGGATGCAGTTATATATATTATAAATGAGATGGATGCAAACGGGTATCCGAAAAGCAGTAAAGCTGTACAATGGTAATGTGGGATGCACAACTAAGCAATATGTGATATAAATATTGATATGGATGCAGTATAATGCAATCTAGTATGTAACAAGATTAGTTTTCATGGCCTAGATCTGAAATGATATAAACGGATGCAAACGGAACATCGAAACGTTATAAAACTAAACATGGGGTACTAGATTTAAACTACAGGTATGATATTTATTTAAATAGGTATAGAATGAGTTATATAGCATGTAGCAAGATTAACTTGCCTAGACGGATCAAGAAACGGATGTGTACGGAACATCTCATGTCGGTGAAAAGTCGTGACGTGCGCACGGTACAAGGAACGGTTCCAAACAACGCACAAGGGTGATCACACAAGTCAGGTACGTTCGCTGGGTCGTCTAGATCGTCGGCGTCGTCACGACTCCGGCGATCTACAGAAGACAGAATACGGGTTTTAAAGAAAGAAAGAAAGAAAGGAAAGGAAAGAAAGAAAGAAGAAAAGAAAGGGAAGAAGAAGGAAGTGCAAGGCTCACTGGATCGCACAGGAGTCAGGGAACGAGGGGGCGACGATGAGATCGACTGCAGCGATCTCGCCGGTGATGGAGCGGTGTGCAGGGGGTGAAGGTTTGGGTTTCCTAGTGTGTGCATGGCTCGGGTTCTTGGCTCGGAGAAAGAGAGAGGAAGGAGAGGAGAAGGTAGTGGTGATGAGGGAAGGGTCGCCGGCGACGGCGAGGTGCGGCGGCGACGAGGAGGGTGCAAGCGATTGGGTGCAGGTTGCGGCTGTGAGGTCTGAGCTCGGGGTTGGGGTTGAGGAGGAGGTGGAGGTAATGATGAGGGTGAGGAGGCGGCGGCGAGATGGCGATGGCGACGGCGACGGCGACGGCGACGAGGTGCGAAAGGTAAGGTTTGGGTTCGCAGGGTGTCGCAGTTTTAAAAGAATGAGGAGAGGAAGAAGGAATATATAATATATATAGGGAGAGAGAGAGAGAGAGAGAGAAAGAAAGAGAGGAGAGAGAGAGAGAAATTGAAAAAGAGAGGAGAGAGATAGAGAAAGCGAGAAGAGAGAGAGAATCTGAGAGAGAGAGAGAGAAAAAGAAAGAGAGGGATTGGGAGTGGGGGCCACGGGACAGCGAGAGAGAGAGCTGGAGTGAGCTGTGTTTGGTTAGGAGTTAGGATTTTACGATTTTTTTTAATTAAAAAGATTTTATTCTGTTAAGTAAATTTTAATCTGTCGATTTAAAAATATAGTAATATATTAAATATTTAATAATTTGAATTTTGGCGGTATACAAAATATTCCAAAACGCGCCCGGATCGGGTCTAAAAATTCAGATTTAAAATACGAAAAATATATGCGACTTCCAAATTTCAAAATGAATACTCAGGTAACGAAAATGCATACCCCCAAGAACGAATGCACGTACGTACGCGTAGCCATCCAAACACGTCCGTTTCACTGAACGGGACGAGAACAAGATGCGCGGATTCTACCACGGAGTTAGGGGTATCATGCAAGCTATGTTATGTAATTTTAAAATATTTTACGTGACCTAAAATGTTATATGGTAAAAAATGCAATGCCAGATAAAATGCCAGTATGTACTAAACATGAAAAAAATGCACAGTCTACGTAACAAGTCAGGGTAATTCATAAATATGAATCAAACAGGTTCAAGCAAGCGGGTTGGGTCGAATGCAAAGTAAAATGTAAAATACCTTTCGCACCCAAAACACGATAAATCAAGAAAATACTACAGATAAGTGAATACGAGATCTGGAATTGGTATAAATGAACTAGGTTGTTACAGTCAGTCCAAGTGTGAGAGTCAACCATTCGTGAGTATCCTTCACCCAAAGGTTGGACCCAGGGGCCAGGGAACACGGGCCCGAGTCGCTCGCTAATAATCAGTAATATCACCTATATATCTCCAGAATCGTTGTATGTGCCGGCAATGGGACTCCCGAGATTCTGTTGAACTCACACTCAAACTACCCCACACCCCGTGGTCTACATCAAATACCAACCATAAACCCAAATACTAGTCGGTCCATGACAAAAATACGTGAGAACTGGAGACAGGATCTCCATCAAGCATGTCTCGACTGATACCCAAGATAAATAGACAGTGTTTGGTGCCTTACCAATGTCACCCATATAAGTGCTTCCATAATCGTCCCATACCAATTATAGTTACACTTATACATGTCCCATAGACGTTGACAATGCAATAAGTCAATAGGGTCCGCTGATTGTGTACAAGTACGTGTCACTTCGCTTATTCATTCACACTTTAACATTGACGTACTTGCCACAATCAAAACACTAATATCTAACACTGGGTAATGCACACGATCACTAGGTTACCAATGCAATGACATCTACATGATATGATGAGAATACAATAATTACGATATGAGTAGAATATCATCAGTCTGTGTCCTATCACTTGCATAATTTACTATAAATCATACATGCAGAATTGAGCAAAACAATGTAAAAGGGGTAAGCAGTATGTTTAAGTATTTATCCGTAAAAATTGGTTTCGCGCCAATCGGGTTTCAGGTTTGCTAGATACGGCCATTTCAATTTAAGTGTTCACTGCTGGAAACCCGATTTCAGAATTGGAAGTCCGTTTCGTAACACACTTTAATCTCAGTTGGGATCATAATTAGGCGACGCTATAGTTGAACAATGTTTAGGTTTATCAGTTAGGTTTCCAATGCAATTGATGATCAGTAATATCCTATATCAACAGGGAGTTATGGTCAGGTTAAGGTTGATGTGTAAAATCTGTCACCGCAGAATTCAGCAGAACTCGACATTATAAAATGTGTTAAAAATATCAGACAGTTGAGGAATCCAGTGAGACTAGTGGGATAAGGAAGCTAACTCAATTCTCTTCGTAACGATATAGGGTTCCGCACATTTCCGCATTTGAGCAAGGAAAATACAGTGAGTTAAAAACAGGGGTTATCTGGGATTACTGCACTGGACTGCAGTCCAGAATCGTAATTCTCCGCAGTTTTCTCTATTGTAACTAGTTCAATTTTAGATATCAACTATAGGGTTCTGTAGCTTATTCTGTTGGCTTCGATACGACCCATGGAACACCAAAATCCGATTCGTAAAAGATTTAACGTGAATTTAATGGTCTAGCATGTTCAGGAAATTCAGGTTTCGTACCGACTATCGGGAGCAGCATTACATAGGTGAAACGACCGTGGTTTTCAACTAAATTTCTACAGGATATCGGTAAACAATAGGCGGGTTTAATGATCACAAGTTCCACCATTTAAAGTCCGGTTTTCACATATAGTTTCGTATCAAACACTTGCATCATATTGGTTTGCATGAATTATATATACGCGACATTAATTTGAAATTGGGTTAAATACATAATACTAGCATAAAGCAAGAAATATACTTGCCTAACGATGTGTAGACGGTGGTACGGCAGCGGCACGAACGCGATACATGCGCGGCACGGCAACAGCAAGGCGGCGGCGGCAAGCTTGGACGTCGGCTGGAGGCAATGGGCTCTGGCTCTGGCGACGTGGTACGATAGTGGCTTTGTGTTACCTTTGCAGTGGAGGAGGCTCGGGAATAGCGGCGGTCAGAGGAGGCTCCGACGATCCAGGGACGACCTCGACGAGGTGGGAAGCTCGGACGTCGGGGTATGCAGGCGAGGGGCTTTGGTTGGTGGTCGGAGTTGAGGATGAGGGTGGCGATGAAGGGGGTCCTCGGTGGTACTGGGGCGACGGTGAGGAGTGGAGCTCCGACGACGAGGATTGCTGGCGGGGCTCGCAGCTTAGGAAAGGTGGCGAGGCGAGCTCGGGGCCTTGGGTGTGGGTGTTAGGGGAGCCGGAGGTTAGTGGTGAGGGGAAGTGGTGGCAGAGCAGCTGAGGTGCCGACGAGGTGTGGTGACGGGGACGGTGACGAGAACGAGCGAGGCGTCGATGGGTCGGTTCTTGGGTCGGTTGCAGAATGCTCATCGGGGATGTGGGTTCGGAGCAGAGGAGAGGAGGCAGTCGAGGGTATGAGGGAGACGAAGGGCGAAGTCAGCGGTGAGGGGACGGAGGCGAGTTGATGTGGTTGGGGGAAGGAGGTGACGGCGAGGTGGGTTTGCAGTGGGGAAGCTCGGTGGTTGCGGGGTGCAGCGATTGCAAGGAGGCGTGGATTAGGGTGAGGTCGACGAGAGAAAGAGAGTGGACGAGAGTGATGAAGAAGGTAGTGCAGAGAGTGGGAGGGCGCGGGCGATAAGATCAGGGGGTTGTTGGCGAGGAAGGAGCGGGTCGTGGGGGGTTGTTGGGCGAAGAGGGGGAGCTCGACGCGGGAAGTTGGGACGAGGACGAGGTTGTGGGAGAGGGGCGCGGGCGCGCGTGCGAGATCGTGGTCGCGATCGCGGCGGGGGCTGCGACGTGGGAGTGAGGCACGGCGACGTGGGGAGAAGGAGAAAGAGCGGGAACGAGAGAAAGGAAGTGAGGAAGAAGGGTAACGGTCGGGTCGGGTGTTGGGGAGATGGGCCGGAAGGGAAAATAAAGAGAAATAGAGAGAGTTAGTCGGGCTGAGAAATAAGAAAATGGGAAAATAAAAGGAAATAAGCAATATGATTTGGGTTTAGGGTTTCAAGACAAAAAAAATAATTATAAATATAAATAAATAAATTTTGTAAGTAACATTTTATAAAAATACGGATATTGGTGCACAAAAGAACTGGGTATTACACAAGTCTTCGCACCAGGCTCCTGTTAAGAGTGACTCGATCTGGACAGTTCGTTCAGTGTTCCCCTCGACGAAGGGGACTTCTGTTAGCGCCTCCACTGGGGCCCCTCGGATTTCTTTTTGTTCGTCACGGGTATCCAATGACCCCTAGAAATCGCTCGCGCTTCCAAGGTCGTCGCCTCGTTCCTCGGGGGTGGATGTCGCTGTGAAGCAAATCTTTGCGATTTGCTGGTTCCCGTAGGCCCGGCCTATTCCCCCTTGATCCAGTGGAAACTTGATCGCGAGGTGGTAGGTCGAGATTTGGGCCCGAAAGGAATTTAAGGTCGGGCGTCCCGGGAGGATGTTGTGGGACGAGGGAATCCTAGCGACGATGAACTCCGCTGGTATGCTTCTCGTACGGCCTGCCTCCTCAATGTTAAGGAGGAGGGTAACCACTCCTTCTGCCGAGATGGAGTGGTTAGTAAACCCCGACAGAATGTTGCCGGTTGGCCTTAGGTCTGACGGGCCGAGCCCCATACACAGGAAGCAGTCATAGAAAAGGATGTCCGCCGAGCTTCCCGAGTCGACCAGTATCCTTTGAACCTCATAGCGGTGGATCCGTGCTGTAATCACGAGGGGGTCATTGTGAGGCAAGGATATTCCATGGAGGTCTTCGTCGGTGAAGGTGATGGGCTCGCCTCCTTTGTTTTTCTTCCGAGGCTGGTCGCTAGTTCCCTCGACCGGAAGGAGGCAGCGAATCCTGCCAGCTCCTGGCGCACCCCCTGAGGATACGACCATGATTTGGCCGATCGTCAATTCGCCGGGAGGGGGATGGTTCTCTTGCTCCCGGTCTGCCTGTCGCTTTTCCTGCAGGTACTTTGCCAAGTGCCCCGAGCGAATCAACTCCTCGATGTAGTCGCGGAGCTGTTTACAGTTCTCGGTAGGGTGTCCATGTGACCTATAGAAGGCGCAGTACGGGCCTCGAGTCCGTTTGGCCGCTCTATTGGTGACCGGAGGGAGCTTGATGAATCATTCGCCCTTTGCCTCCTCCAACAGCTCAGTCTGAGAGATGTTGGGCGGAGTATACTCCTGGAACTTTGGGGAGTATGGCTTTGGCCGGTCGATCTTCTTCTTCTCTTCTCTGCCCCTTTTCCTTGGGTCGGCCTAGTCAGCCCGGGGTAGGTTGGCGTTTACTTCGGACTCGAGCTGGATTTCCCGCTCGGTCTAAGCTTTTACCTCGGCCATGGTCATAGGTTGCGCCAATGCAAAGGAGCAAAGGCACTCCTTGTGCCTAAGACCTGACCTCAGAGCGATGATTACTGTCTCGTCCCTGTGCTCGGGAACCTCAAGAAGAGCGTTGTAGAAGCGAGTGACGTATCCTTTGAAGGATTCCTTATCCCCGCTCTTTATAGTGAAGAGGTAATCAACGGTCTGCTTCTGCCATCTGTTCCCGACGAAATGTCCGAGGAACAGGGCGGCCAGCTCATCAAAGGTAGAGATGGAGCGTGGCGTGAGTCCTCGGAACCAATCTCGTCTAGCCCGGATGAGAGTGGCGAGTAACGCTCGGCATTGGACAGCGTCGGAGTTGTCCTGAAAGCTCATGCCCGCCGTAAACGCGTCTAGATGGTCTTTCGGGTCGGACTTCCCGTCAAAGAGGGCAACTTTTGGAGGCTTGTTTCTGGATGAGACGCGGACAGCGAGTAGCTCTTCAGTGAAGGGCTTCGTAAGCGAGTCGGCGACATACCTGGCCCCCTCGCTTGAAGGACGACCCTCCCGATGTATACCCTCGATTTTCTTTTCGAGGTAATCGAGACGGTCGTGGTACCCCGAGGATTCGGCGTATTCGGAGTTATGGCACCTCCCGCTGGCGGCCTGCGCTTGGCTGCAGCTTCGGTTCCGTTCTATCAGGTTCCTCAGTGTAACATAATGAAAATTTAGAAATAAATAAAATTAATTAATTAAATAATAAAATACCAATTTTAAAAAGTTATCAAAACAAAATAGGACATTTTCATAAGTAGTATGTGAAACAAATTAAATTGAAATATTAGTATGTAACATTAATCTATTACAAAGGTTTTAGTGATAAATTTAGCTTCATTTTAATAAAATGGTGTTTATATAATAACATAGGTAGTGAAGGGTCTTTTTGTAAAATTTGGGGAAAATGTGCAAACTTGGAAATGTTGAGGGTGTATGTGTAAAAGGGTTAGGAAATGTTTTGGCTCAGAAATTCCTCAAAATACCACAAATTAGGATTAATCTTACACATCCACCTCATCATTGCATGAAAATCCCACATTTTCTCCTTGCTACACCACCTCCTTTCATGAAACAAGCACGCCCTTGCTTGGTGACACCTCCTCCTACACCTCACTCATTCTCTTTATTATATACCTTGTGTTCAGGTCACTTAACCAAATAAAAATAAAAAAAGATCAAAGAAAGAAAGAAAACACTTGAACTCACAAAAGAAAAATAAAAAGAAGAGAAAAGAAAAGAAGAACTAGGAGCTAAGGAGTTCACCATCAAGTTAGGAGTGAAGGACTTGGGTATCTTGGAGGAAGTCTTTCAACCATTCTCAATAGGTATAATTCTTAATTCAGTAGGTTTTAGTTCTATAATTTGTAAAATTTTAGAAATCGGTTATCGGAAAAGTTGGTATTTTAGGGAAATATAATCTCTGTGAAGATCTGCTATCACTTAGATAATAACTAATTTGACCAAACAATACCTTAATATTATACACAAGACCTAGAAGTTACCATAAGAATATGAGCAAGGGGGCTCGGATTTTGGCCGCCGACTAACACTAGAATTCCGGCGTCGCCGGATTTTTGGAGGAGTTGTGAGTTTTGGATTTTAGGGGTAGGTCTCTGTGTATGTGTTATGATATTTGGTATTGTTTATTTAAGTTAAATTAACTGTATATAGAATCTGGAAACTAATATCAGAAAAGATATCAAAAATCTAAATACGACACGGTTAATTCATAGCACATTAAGCTTTCTGTGGTAAATAGCGAGAGGTTAAAACTCAGTTAGTATAGGTGTTAGATAGTCTAAAATAGTCGTACGCGGTATCGTGAATACGTACAACTTGTGTATTTCGCCGTATCGAAGTTAGCCATTTCTTATTCAAATTAATTTCGATGATAGATTCAAATACGGGAACTTCGAAGGCCGCAAGGAAAGGAAAGGGATTGGTGATTTCTGAATAAATTACGATGTATTCCGGTGAGTAGACTAAACATCTACCGGGGGATTGTGTAAAGATGACGTGATACGTCCGTATTTTGTTAAATTGAAAGATTTGACTTTATATACGAAGTTAATAATATGCATTCATATATACCTATACATCACTATGTTAATAGATGTTAGAACACTGCACAATTATCGACGAGTTATGTCGCACGTGCACATCTTTACATGTTACACTATACCTCGTCGATATTAACATGTCACTTTTACACTAAATAATTATCCTGTTAAATATGATTCCTATCATACCTTAATTATTAATAACAGTAGTAACCTGCATCAATGACATCATGTTTAGTATCCGAGTATTCTAAGTTGATATAAGAGGCAATTGTATTATTGAGGATTTATGGTTTTGAGTTTTTCCATATTATCGTATAACTTTAGTGATTTTTCATATTAATGTAAGATGTCCACCATGAGATATTGTTTTTATGAATTGGTTTTATTCCGGACCGAGTGGGGGAGATATACAGTCGCGGATTTTTACGTTATCCAGACTAAGTGGGGGAGATATACAGTTGGATACATGGTGGATCCGGTCGAGACCGAGGGGCAGGATAGCCGCATTTGAGGCGGGGGAGCCTAACGAGGATTAACGATACCGGAGATAGTATTGAGACACGGCAGATATCTAGATGATACCGACCGGTGTTATTGATTACATGATCATTCGAGAAACGATGTCTGAGGGAAACAGAAGATTTGTGTCGATGTTGGACACGGAAAGATGAACTTGATTTGGAAATAAGTGATGAGATTTCATTCTTGATTTATATGATTATTAGTATAAATTCATACTTTCACATGCTATCATGCATCATACTCATCCTTATCGCAATTAGTTATAGTTGTCATATTTACATTATCAGCCGTTATATGTTAGTCTTATTCACTAAGTTGGCAACTCACCCCTGTTACGCCATAGTTCCTTGCAGGGGTGGAATGGACGGTTAGCAGCAGTGCATATCCATTTATCAGCTTTTATCGCATCTTTTGCTAGGTGAGTTACCTATATAGTAACCTCCTCATTTTGGTATTGTATATTGAACCTAGAATATCTCCATCAAACCCTGCATTATGACTTAGAACGAAAAGTGGTTGTATGTATATTATTTGACAGATGAGATCGTTTGGTTATATGGAGTGATATCTCTTTTACTTATGTCTGAGATTCTTACTGATATCGTGTAAAGTTGTATATTTATATTCCGCTGTTGGCATTGTTGATCCCAACTAGGGATGCAACCAAATTTAACTCTTTATAACTGTTTTTGTTATGAATTCAATAGGGAGTTATTGCTAAGATCTTAATTACTAAAAACTGTGATTTTTACTTAAAAACTAAAAATTTTCTAAAGTTCCGGAAAAAAAGGGGCTTGATCTTGGTTTTTGGCTTACTCGAGTTATGTAGATATCATTAGATGTTATACAATCTAAGTGTCGGTCACATCCAAACTTAGGGTCGTGACACTCAGGTCCCTTGACGAGGTCGTTCTTGAGCCATCGCGGTGAGTACCGCCCGTGCGTCCCCGTCGAGGGAGAGGGTGCTGGCCATGCCTGGGAGCAGGAGACCTGACCGACATCTCCTTGGGAGGGACGGGAACGCGATGGGCCTCGGGGAGAGGAGCTCTTTCACGAGACCTCGGCGTGGAGCTGTGAGGCCCCCAACAGGCCATTGAATTGGATACCGAGGGTGACCTGTAGCCGCCAGAGATAGCAAGACGCTATTCAGTGGTTCCAGTGGGGGCGGTGTCATCTCCCCCTCTACGGAGGTTGCGATCCCGAAGTGGGGGAACGACGATCTAGGGGGCTTGTCCCGCTGTTTGAACGCGGACAAGGGCATCCACGATGGACGCGAGACTGTCGATCCGTGCAGACAGGGCATGAACGACGTTAGGGGGAGGAGTGGATCCGTCCGCGCCTCCGTTGTGGGGAGGGTGGCGGCTGGTGTGTAACAACTCCATTTTTAATGTATAAAGAATTGATTTAAATTCAAAGTATACTTGGAGTATTTAATGTTGCTATATCTCTTTAAGTATTTATTTCACACCATAATTATAAGAAGGAGTTTGTAGCTCATTGGTAATACCTTGCACTGCTGAACCAAGCCACCAGAGTTCAAATCCCACGCCCCCACATTATTTTTAATATTGTTTTGTTTTAAATTCTTTAGAAGCCCAACAGTCAACACGTGTTTTCTCACAAAAACCCCACTACACCCCAAAACTTAAATATACCAGTGAGATGGTAGGACGACGGCGGCCCTCCCGATGGCCGGACTCGGCCGGGATCGGCCGAGTCGGCCGGCGGACCTGCCGACTCGGCCGGACGCCAAGTCCCCAACAGCAAAGTGCTGCCTCTTGGTCTCCCCTACCCCTCTGTATACTTTAATTTGTTAGACCAGTAACAGAGCACCCTTTAAAAACCATTTACTCCTTTTTATTACAATTTATCATATTATTTTTACATTTTTAATTAAAAACCCTACACCTACCTTAACCCTAACCTAACCCTATAAATACACCCCTGCCTCCTACCCTCTCATCCTAAAATTCAGAGCCACGCTCTCAAAATCTCAAGAAAACCTTGTGTACTTTGAAAACGAGCGAAAGGCGAAGCCCCGACGAAATCGACGGCGAACTTCCGGTGATCGTGCTAGGAACTCTCGGCGACGAATCGACGCACCGGCGAACCCTCTTCTTCCTTATCACTCTCGTGTTTGTCCAAACCCGTAAGTCCCCATTCTATCTGTCACGACCCGAAAGTACGGAACGCGACTGGCACTTAGATTACGAGACGTCTAAAGGCGTACCGTAAGCTAAGTCAGCCAAAGCCCAAAAGAATCTAAACCAAAATCAAAAGAGAGTGAAGGAAAACCTTTAATGAAAATGGTTTTTTAAATCATTTAGGTTGCATAGAATCCCTTTTAAAAAAAACATCATAAATTTCTGAAAATTTCGGCAGAGTCTCCCCTGTATTTTCTATCCCCCAAAATGGGTACAACAAGATAATAAACCTGTAATCATAAAAATGGCATCCCCAAGCGGGAGCTGGCTCTTCGCCCAAGGCGGATCACAACCACATGCAATATAATAGTAGTATCAAGAAAAGAGCAATAAAGAGATGCAAAATACCAGAAAACACTACGCCGGCTCAAGTGAGCTCGACCCAAAAGAACCACAAATATACAAGTCTCTCAGTCTCATCACTAGGTCGCATATACAATATAAAGTGGTAGATGGAGAATACTAGATACAACGATAAAGCAAAAGAAATAAAGTGTGCTCGCAACCCACCTACGGGCGATGTCGCGAGTCTGAGCAAAAGGAGCTGATGATAAGATAGCCGCTGCTACAAGACTGATGAGTCCGACCTGCAAGACACTGTGGCACAACGGGGGTGAGTTGCCAGCTCGTGAGTAAATATAATATCTAATAAGGCAATCGTAAGAATGCACGCAATGCACCACAACATGCATGTCCATATGTGATATAATAGCTCTAGTATGCATGCACATGTATGCAATGTCATTTCTAACTCTTTAAGTGTTTTAAATGCTAAGGGTACTGCGTTCTTAACTTTTAGAAAATGAATATCTGTATAATAGCTAAGTACCATCAAGAAATCATCTGAAAACCCGTGTCAAGCATCGACACCAAATAGGAATCATATCTGTCTCAATATCGGGCTCCGTCAGTCCGGATCGGCCCATGTCATCCAATCTCACGACAACGGTCGGTATCCTCCGGATATCCGCCGCGCCAGACATCACCGGTAGGTAGTCTTCCCCTGCCAGGCTCATCGTCTACAATTCGATCTTCTTGCCCCGGGGTACCGTACCGGGCCCACCATGTACCCGAGACGGTTCATCCACTCCTCGAATCGGGTCTCGAAATCCAACAAAAAACATGAAAACTCATGGTGGACGACACATACATCACGAGAAAACCGCAACTTTGTTTTGAAAATGATAAATATAAGGTTTTGTTAAATTCTTGCGGTTTTCCCCAAAATCCAGAAATCGCAGCAATACTGAAATCCTCAAGAAAATCATAATGTCCATATGTTATATATGATAAATGTCTATGATATCAATGCATACGATGTGAATTTTGCTAGAAATCTATATAAATATGATGATGATGCGAGGTATACGTATGCTATGCAATTTCATATATCAAGTATGAATGCAAGTGGCGATATTATGATAAACAGGTTCTATAGTGCACGTGGCATGGCAATTACCAAAGGCGTGTGTGTCACATGAATAGTGCGCGTGCAACAGATGCCAATGGTAATGGTGTTCGTGTCCTACGAAGTGTTATCGCATAAGTATAGATGAATGTTCATGCAATCTAATATACTGTTCGCTATAAGGGTATGCAGTGTACATGAATGGATAAGCTAGCTAACAATATGAATCTTGCAAAAAGTAGGGTAATCCTAACTAGGGGGCGCCTCGCGCCATTCAGACGATTCCCCCATAGATGAATACATCTACTCACCTGAAATCTCCGCTAATCCGATCCGGCCACCGCCTTGCCTTTCCGCGCCGTGTCCGATGTTTCCCCGACCGATCCTATATTTGCACAACACCAAGCATAAGATTACAACACCTAAGACGATGCAAGTCGCAAAATACAATTATCAACGCTCTCGAATTAATCATAGCATGCACTCGGTGCGCGGAAAAACGCACGAAAATCGCTAACCTTTAACTAGAATCGTCATTTCGGGGAAATCGACAAAACTACAACCCGACTAGACGAAACCCCGCGTTCGCGCACTCTAATAGTCCTATACGAAGCTAATTATATCGCTAACATAACGCATTTTGATCGCATTCTAATTTTCGTAAAAATCTAGTAAGCAAATTCAATACCGATTCGATGCAAACATCGAAATTTAATCGATTTAGCGAGCATATCATTACACAATTAAACACTCTAATCAATTAGATAACCAAAACCCTAACTTAATTCTAACAACCATGTTTCAAACCCTAACTCAACATCAAAACCCCTTCTTGATTTTCATGAACAAGAATTTACAACTAAATTAATACTTCAAAATTAAATTCTAGCATATATAAACTACAAGTTAGCAACTAGTTTAGGATTTTACCTCACAAGTGGAAACCTAGCATGATCAAGTCACCAAGAAAGCCTCCTTTCATCAAGTTTTTGAACTAATTTGGGTTGAAGAGAGAACGGATTAGGGTTTGGCTTTGAATGGGTGAATGAAATTTGTGGATTTTTATGAATTTTTGCATGAAAATTGAAGCAAAAAGGAGTGAGAAGAGAGGGAATTCTGCAGGTGAGGGGGGTCGGCCAGCAGCAAGGGAGAGGGGATGGGGAAATTTGGAGAAGTTTATAGGTCCCAAAACACCCCATGTTGTCATTTAATGCTTTCATATCAACATTTTACAAAAAAAACCTTATTTTACATCATTTTTCCATTAAATTTCCAACCCTAAAACCAAAAGTTTGCAAGACATGATATAATTTTATTAACACCATATTTTAGCTTATAAAGACTCCTAATTATGAAATTTACCCAATTAAATTTGTATTTATCACTAATTTAATGTATTTAAAAAGGCTTAAAATAATAAAAAAAATAATTAATTACGAATTTTTTTTTATTTAACTAGATAATTATAAGTGACATTTTAGTGACAAAATTATAGTAATATCTTATCTAAATTTTGTATAATTAGGTCTACGATGAAAAATACCTAATTTGACTTTTTACGGAAAAATCCGAAAAATTAGCCGATTACCGAAAAACTGCCTAAACGATTTTCGAAGGGTTACACTATCTCTCTTTCTTATTCTCTAAAATACGAAATTACAAAACACGGCGGAATCGGAACAAATCCGATTTCCGATTCGGTTTTCTATAAAATTTCACTTCTCACCAATTCAACCATGCTTAAACATCTTATTGTTGACTATTAAACATTTAACAAATAATTTGAACAAGTTTCATCGCATGAAATGATAGCTCCAATTTATCGTATTTTTTCACTTAAATACCACAATATTTTGATTTCACATTTAATCCCCTTAACCTTGCTATAACTATAAGTAGAGCACGAGGTAATGACCTGCCTCCTCACACACTCCCATCTAAACATAGTACTATAATCTTGGAAATTTAGAATACGAGAAAAACAAACATTTTCATTAAAATACCCTTTACTTAATAAAACTTTTAGTACTGATACATTTTTATAAATACACAACTTTTGAAATAATAAAATATATCTAGACTCATCCAATTAAGGACCGTCGCATTCATTAGGAAAGTCATGAACTTTCGGTCGTTTATCTAAACCTGACTTTGTGGTGTCTAGGCTAGACAAGTGAGAAAAGTAACTTTAAAAGGCCCGTCTCATGGTGATTCATGAGCGGATCTCTCTTTTCTTCACTTGTACTTACCTGGTCACAATTGGCGGTAAAGAGGCGATTTGAATTTGTCACTAGAATATAGAATACGGAAAAATCGACATCTTTACAAATAAATACCATTTAATTAATAAAACCGTCTTCTAAAGGATTAGTATTTATAAAATCTTTGTAAAGCGCCGCTACAACCCATTTTGGGGAACCCGTTCGGAATGGTGCGGATTATCGCACATCCTCGGGCTTAGTAGTGTGAGATTCAGAACTCCGCAAGGAGCATTCGGTCTCGAAAGGTTTAAAATACGACATCTTAAGAAAAATGAGATTTTTGGAATATAAAATATTTATTGAAATTATTTTTGTATAAATATATGTATATTTATCATTTTAATATCTATTTCATTATAATATAAATGTTCCACCTTTTTTCTAAAAAATCACAAGAACAAATTTTACACTAAAATACCATAAATTCCACATAATTCAATATTACAAATAAATGCCTTTATTTATGAAATTAGGATATTTTCACTAGAAATATCACAATATAAAATCCACCCTCATTACAACTCTAAAAACGAATAATAAATGCTTGGGGTGTATCTTGAAAACTATACAAAAGTATTTTTACATAAAACCCCCTCAAGTTTTATAAATTACCCTAAGGACCCTAGTAAATATAGGACTTCGATTTACATCTCTACTGTCTGACTCGGGTTTGAGTCTGATCATAATCCGACTTAAATATGATTCAAGTACCACATAAATCTACAATTTTACAATTCAACATGAACACACGAATCCATGAATCCAGTTATCAATCTATTCAACTTGACTGAACCAAAGCATGGATATACATTCCATTTACATGATTCCAGTTTACATCCATTACATCTGTTACCGATATCATGGTTTCGGTCAGTCATCCAACTATACAACTTATACAATACAATCAAAACACTACGGGGTTTAAGGGGTAGATTGGTACGGAAGGTGTTAAAAGTGGTGCGAGACAGTAAGATTAAGACACCTAACATGAATCTTGTGGCTGTTGTACCGTGGCATAACGGTTCCTTGCACTTTCAGTTTGCCTTGGTCTCTAGCATATAGAGACCCATCTCGTATACACTGGCATCCTTCTGTACCAAGCTACAGACAACAGCGTTAACACAATATTCTATAATATTATATAATTTTAAAAGATACATTCTTATTCTGTCTTCTCTATTTCTCCCTTAACTTTGGGACCTACCGAGCGACCTGTTCGCTGACGGCATTCTATTTCTTTCTTCTTTGAATGTCGTCAGATGATCTGGACACAGCAGCGATCGAGCCCACCAGTGAAGACTTGGATCAGTTCCTCGAAGACCCCGAGATCTAGACATTGTACATTTCCATTCAGTACCTTTAATTTCCTGTTATGCCATTGTTTAGGCATCGTTTTTACTTCAGTTATATTTTCTTTTCATGTATTATACAAAAGAATGTTAATAAATAAAGTTGATGTTATTTTTATATCTCTTGTCTCTTGTGATTACTTTTATATTGCTTAGATACGCTTAGCGTATTTACTTCACAGTAAATACGTAGCGGACCAGTCGCGTCCCCTTCGCCGTATACCGAGAAGCGGGACGTGACAGGTTTTGTTGGTGGCCCATGCAGGTCAGAGCTGTATAGAATCATACTATGCAGTTCTTTTCTGCGTGAACAAACTAAGCAATATAACACAAGAACTAGTAACTAAAATATTCTTTACAATTCATGTTCCTTGAACCTTACAATTTCATATTCATTGAATTTTATCATTCCAAATATTTTGAATCTGTCCTAACCCAAATTTTTCTTCAAGGTTATGGATTCCCCGAACAACACCAGCACCAATGTCAACAACACACCTCCAGCCCTACCACTCACACCTGTCGTTCCTGCTATAATCAACGAGCAGACGGTTCTGCTTGAGGCAATCCGAAGCCTCCTAGAGGGACAGCAGCAGCAGACTGCTCTTTTAATGAACCGTCCCGAGGCAGACGCACCTGGGGTAAAGCAATTTAGGGCTTTACACCTCAAACAGTTCTCCGGAAAGGGAAGCCCACTTGAAGCTGAGAAATGAGCACAGAGCATAGAGGATGATCTGGCTGCAGCACAAGTGCCAGACATAGCTTGGGTTCGTGTGGCGAAACTGCAGCTCACGGACAATGCTCGCAACTGGTGGAAGGCGGAAGAAAGCCGTCTTGAACAATCTATCGAATGGAAGACTTTCCGCTTGACGCTAAGTACTTCCCTGAGACTGCCAGGTTCGACATGAAACAGCAGTTCATCCATCTACAACAAGGTTCGATGTGGACCAAGTCAGTAGATGAGTATGACGCTGAGTTCACCATGCTCAGTCGGTAAGATATGTCTCAATAATTCGAAATTTTTTTTATATCACATATTACACAGCTAACACAATATTTTTAACAGATTTGCGGCACACCTTATACCGATGGATGAGATCAGAACCCATCGCTTTCAACAAGGTTTGGATTCGGAAATCCAGGCTGCACTGGCCACAAGAGATTTTCCGACTCATGAATCGGCTCTGAAAGCTGCCCACCGTTATGAGGCAGTGGTAAAGGCGAGGGGAAGACCTCAATCTGCTGGATTTAAGCGTCCGGCCAACCAGATGGAAGGAGGAGCCTCGTCCAGGCCATCTTTTGTGCCAAGGCGACCCGGAGTACAGAACAACCGTCCCAACCAAGCCTTTTGTACCTACTGCAAGAGAACTGGACATATGATGAAAGGCTACCGGCGAGCCAACCATCTTTGCTTGATCTGCGGCTCAGCTGCTCATGATATTGGGTCTTGTCCCCAAAAGCAAAACCCAGTTGCTACACCCAGGACAGCAGTTACCTATCCACAGCGACCAGCTCTTCAAACACCTGCTCCAAGACTTGCACTACCTACACCATCCAGAGGACCACAAGCTGCACTACCTCCTCGTCAGTTCCATCAAGCTCAAAGGAACGTTCCGAGGAATGCTCCTCCGGCCAGGAGGAATGTACCAAGGCGCTAGGCTTTCACTATGTCAGTGGAAGAAGCTGAGGCCACTGGCCAAGTCATCACTGGTAAATTTTTCTTCTCAAACTTTTCTTTCAGTCTTGTTTATCTACATGCTTTCCCTAAAACATACCCCACATACCTTAGGTACAATCTTAGCAGCCTCACTACCTGCACTAGCACCGTTTGATACTGGAGCATCTCACTGCTTTATGTCGCAACGGTTTGTTCGAACCCATGCGATTCCAGTCTCACCGCTTGTATCCAGCTGGAATATCAGTTCAGGAAATGGCGTTCTAAAGGCAACCATGGGATACAGCTTGTGTTCAGTCATCGTCTGCAGCAGAGAGTTTTATGCTGACTTCAAAGTGCTGGACATACCGAACTTCCATGTGGTTCTAGGAATGGATTGGCTTGGAACTTTTTATGCTACCATTGACTGTCGTCAAAGGAGGGTAGTATTCGAGATTCCAGACCATCCGGTCTTCTATTTCAAAAGCGGAGACCGTACACTGGAGCCAAGTATTTACAAAGCGAAGCCAAGAGAAGCAGTAGTTGCAGCAGCTCAAGCGGAGGAAGAATCAAGACCAGATGTGGTTCGAGAGTTCGACGATTTATTTCCTGACGATATATCAGGTTTGCCTCCCGATCGAGCTCTTGAATTCAGTATTGATTTAGTACCAGGAGCACAACCGGTAATCAAAGCACCCTATCGTTTAAGTCCGGAAGGTTTGAAGGAAGTCCGAACACAGTTGGACGAATTACTGGCGAAAGGATGGATTCGTCCCAACACTTCAAGTTGGGGATCACCTGTACTACTTGTGAAGAAGAAGGAAGGTTCATACAGAATGTGCATCGATTACAGAGCCTTGAATGAAGTCACTATAAAGGACAAGTATCCACTTCCGCGCATCGACGATTTATTCGATCAGCTAAGTGGATCTTGTGTTTTCTCTAAATTGGATCTTCGTTCAGGTTATCATCAGGTGAAGGTCAAGGAAACTGATATTCACAAAACAGTTTTCAGAACTCGCTATGGACATTACGAATTTCTCGTGATGCCATTTGGAGTGACCAACGCACCCGCAATATTCATGAACCTAATGAATCAAGTTTTCCGGGAGTACTTAGACAGCTTTGTTGTCATCTTCATCAACGACATCCTGGTGTATTCTAAGAATCAGAAAGAGCATGCAGAACATCTACGAATTGTCCTGGAAACTCTTCGACAACATCAGCTCTATGCCAAGTACAGCAAGTGCGAGTTTTGGCTAAAGCGAGTTGGTTTTCTTGGACATATCGTATCAGGAGAAGGAATCTCGGTGGATCCAGCAAAAGTTTCAGCAGTTAGCGAATGGCCTACACCAAAGTCAGTGAAGGACATTCGGAGTTTCTTAGGTCTAGCTGGATATTACAGAAGATTCATTGAAGGATTTTCGAAGATAGCAACACCCCTGACCAAGCTCACACGTAAAGATGAAGATTTTGTGTGGTCAGAAGCATGCGAACAAGTTTTCGTAGAACTCAAGTCAAGGTTGACATTAGCACCTATTCTCGTTATACCGGATCAATCTGGAGGATTCGAAGTGCATTGCGATGCATCCGGTAAGGGATTAGGATGTATTCTACATCAGCACGGTAAAGTTGTAACTTATACTTCAAGACAGCTGAAGATTCATGAGTGCAATTATCCGACGCATGATTTGGAATTGACAGCCGTCATCTTTGCTCTCAAGATTTGGCGCCATTATCTACTTGGTGAACGAGTGAACATCTACACAGATCATAAGATCCTGAAGTACGTGTTTACTCAGAAGGAATTGAATATGCGGAAGAGAAGATGGTTAGAACTCATGGCGGACTTTGACATCAACTTGCAATATCACCCAGGGAAGGTGAATGTGGTACCTGATGCACTTAGTCGCCAACCATTACCAATAAATCTCACCGCTCAGTGGAAGCTTCAACAAGACTTGCATCAGATAGAGATTGAAGTAGTCATGCCAGGTAATACTTCAAGTTTGATGAATTTACAAGTTCAATCAACCATTGTCAGTCAGATCAAAGCAGCCTAAGCAAGTGATGCTAAGTTGCAAAAGATCAGAGAACAAGTGGAGAATGGACTCATAACAGATTTCATCATCCATGAAGACGGATCTTTGAGATACGGCAGCAGATTGTGTGTACCAAAAGGTCCTGTTCGGGAAGATTTAATGAAAGAAGCTCACATCTCTCCCTACTCAGTACACCCTGGAGATACCAAAATGTACAAAGATCTATGTCAGAATTATTGGTGGCATGGAATGAAGCGTGAAGTAGCCAGAAGCGTCGCAAAATGCTTGGTATGTCAGGAAGTAAAGGCTGAACATCACAAGACTGCTGGATTACTTCAACCGTTACCAATCCCAGAATGGAAGTGGCAACACATCACGATAGATTTTGTGACTGCTCTTTCTCGCAGCACAAAGGGTAACGATGCCGTATGGGTCATTGTGGATTGACTCACAAAGTCGGCTCACTTCATCCCATTTCAAGTTGGCCAATCAACCGAGACACTAGCAAAGAAGTACATGGAGGTAATAATCTATTTAAAGATTTAAACTCTTCATAATGTACTATCTCTGATACCTATGAACTCATACAGGAAATTGTGAGACTTCATGGAGTACCTGTCTGCATTGTCTCCGATCATGACACCAAGTTTCGATCGCAATTTTGGCAGAGTCTGCAAGCAAGCTTGGGAACAAGTCTGAACTTCAGTACGGCTTATCATCCACAAACAGATGGTCAGTCAGAACGAACTATTCAGATCTTAGAGGATATGCTCAGAGCATGTATGTTAGACTTCAAAGGATCGTGGGAAGATCACCTACATCTTGTGGAGTTTTCGTACAACAACAGCTACCAAGCAAGCATAGGAATGGCACCTTTTGCAGCATTGTATGGAAGGAAGTGTCGATCGCCATTAAATTGGGACGACATCGGAGATAGGGAACTTCTTGGACCAGAGATGATAGTAGCGACTGTTGATGTGGTTCTACTATCAGGGAAAGGATGCGCATAGCCCAAGATCGACAGAAGCACTGGGCTGATGCAAAGAGACGTCATCTGGAGTTCCAGCCAGGAGATCATGTGTTCTTGAAGATATCTCCGAACCGCGGAGTGATCCGATTTAGAAGACGGGGTAAGCTAAGTCCGAGATATATTGGACCGTTCGACACACTCGAACGAGTCGGTGAAGTGGCATACCGCTTAGCGCTTCCAACTTCATTGGAAGGAGTGCATAATGTGTTCCACATATCCCAACTCAGAAAGTATGTGAGTGACCCCAGCCATATTCTCGATCATTCCGAGCTCACTATACAGCCCGATTTGTCTTGTGAGCAACAGTCTATGGGGATCCTGGACAGGAAAGTGAAGACACTTCGGAACAAGAAAATTAACTTGGTCCGAGTGATGTGGAGGAAAGACACTCCAGGAGAGTCCACTTGGGAAAGGGAGGATGAAATGCGTACTAGATATCCACACCTCTTTGTAAACTAATTCTCAAATAAAAGTTGTAAATTTCGAGTACGAAATTTTTGTAAGGAGGGTAGACTGTAACAACTCCATTTTTAATGTACAAAGAATTGATTTAAATTCAAAGTATACTTGGAGTATTTAATGTTGCTGATATCTCTTTAAGTATTTATTTCACACCATAATTACAAGAAGGAGCTTGTAGCTCATTGGTAATACCTTGCACTGCTGAACCAAGCCACCAGAGTTCAAATCTCATGCCCCACATTATTTTTAATATTGTTTTGTTTTAAATTCTTTAGAAGCCCAACAGTCAACACGTGTTTTCTCACAAAAACCCCACTACACCCCCAAAACTTAAATATACCAGTAAGATGGTGGGACGACGGCGGCCCTCCCGATGGCCGGACTCGGCCGAGTCGGCCGGCGGACCGGCGCCGCCGGCCGGACTCGGCCGGACCGCCGAGTCCCCAACAGAAAAGTGCTGCCTCTTGGTCTCCCCTACCCCTCTGTATACTTTAAATTGTTAGACCAGTAACAGAGCACCCTTTAAAAACCATTTACTCCTTTTTATTACAATTTATCACATTATTTTTACATTTTTAATTAAAAACCCTACACCTACTCTAACCCCAGCCTAACCCTATAAATACACCCCTACTTTCTACCCTCTCATCCTAAAATTCTGAGCCCACTCTCTCAAAATCTCAAGAAAACCTTGTGTACTTTGAAAACGAGCGAAAGGCGAAGCCCCGACGAAATCGACGGTGAACTTCCGGTGATCGTGCTAGGAACTCTCGGCGACGAAGCGACGCACCGGCGAACCCTCTTCTTCCTTATCACTCTCGTGTTTGTCCAAACCCGTAAGTACCCATTCTATCTCTCTTTCTTATTCTCTAAAATACGAAATTACAAAACCCGACGGATTTGGAACAAATCCGATTTCCGATTCGGTTTTCTATAAAATTTCACTTCTCACCAATTCAACCATGCTTAAACATCTTATTGTTGACTATTAAACATTTAACAAATAATTTGAACAAGTTTCATCACATGAAATGATAGCTCCAATTTATCGTATTTTTTCACTTAAATACCACAATATTTTGATTTCACATTTAATCCCCTTAACCTTGCTATAACTATAAGTAGAGTACGAGGTAATGACATGCCTCCTCACACACTCCCATCTAAACATAGTACTATAATCTTGGAAATTTAGAATACGAGAAAAACAAACCTTTTCATTAAAATACCCTTTACTTAATAAAACTTTTAGTATTGATATATTTTTATAAATACACAACTTTTGAAATAATAAAATATATCTAGACTCATCCAATTAAGGACTGTCGCATTCATTAGGAAAGTCGTGAACTTTCAGTCGTTTATCTAAACCTGACTTTGTGGTGTCTAGGCTAGACAAGTGAGAAAGGTAACTTTAAAAGGCCCGTCTCACGGTGATTCGTGAGCGTATCCCTCCTTTCTTCACTTGTACTTACCTGGCCACAATTGGCGGTGAAGAGGTGATTTGAATTTGTCACTAGAATATAGAATACGGAAAAATCGACATCTTTACAAATAAATACCATTTAATTAATAAAACCATCTTCTAAAGGATTAGTATTTATAAAATCTTTGCAAAATGCCGCTACAACCCATTTTGGGGAACCCGTTCGGAATGGTACGGATTATCGCACATCCTCGGGCTTAGTAGTGCGAGATTCAGAACTCCGCAAGAAGCATTCGGTCTCGAAAGGTTTAAAATATGACATCTTAAGAAAAATGAGATTTTTGGAATATAAAATATTTATTGAAATTATTTTTGTATAAATATATGTATATTTATCATTTAAATATCTATTTCATTATAATATAAATGTTCCACCTTTTTCTAAAAAATCACAAGAACAAATTTTACACTAAAATACCATAAATTCCACATAATTCAATATTACAAATAAATGCCTTTATTTATGAAATTAGGATATTTTCACTAGAAATATCACAACATAAAATCCACCCTCATTACAACTCTAAAGACGAATAATAAATACTTGGGGTGTATCTTGAAAACTATACAAAAGTATTTTTATATAAAACCCCCTCAAGTTTTATAAATTACCCTAAGGACCCTAGTAAATATAGGTCTTCGATTTACATCTCTACTGTCTGACTCGGGTTTGAGTCTGATCATAATCCGACTTGAATATGATTCAAGTACCATATAAATCTACAATTTTACAATTCAACATGAACACACGAATCCATGAATCCAGTTATCAATCTATTCAACTTGACTGAACCAAAGCATGGATACATTCCATTTACATGATTCCAGTTTACATCCATTACATCCATTACCGATATTATGGTTTCGGTCAGTCATCCAACTATATAACTTATACAATACAATATAACAATACAATCAAAACACTACGGGGTTTAAGGGGTAGATTGGTACGGAAGATGTTAAAAGTGGCACAAGACAGTAAGATTAAGACACCTAACATGAATCATGTTGCTGTTGTACCGTGGCATAACGGTTCCTTGTGCTTTCAGTTTGCCCTGGTCTCTAGCATATAGAGACCCCTCTCGTATACACCGGCATCCTTCTGTACCAAGGTACAAACAACAGCGTTAACACAATATTCTACAATATTATACAACTTTAAAAGATACATTCTTATTCTGTTTTCTCTATTTCTCCCTTAACTTTGGGACTTACCGAGCGACCTGTTCGCTGACGACATTCTATTTCTTTCTTCTTTGAATGTCGTCAGATGATCTGGAGACAGCAGCGATCGAGCCCACCAGTGAAGACTTGGATCAGTTCCTCGAAGACCCCGAGGTCTAGACATTGTACATTTCCATTCAGTACCTTTAATTTCCTGTTATGCCATTGTTTAGGCATCGTTTTTACTTTAGTTATATTTTCTTTTCATGCATTGTACAAAAGAATGTTAATAAATAAAGTTGCTGTTATTTTTATATCTCTTGTCTCTTATGATTACTTTTATATTGCTTAGATACGCTTAGCGTATTTACTTCACAGTAAATACGTAGCGGACATCGTCGCGGTGATCACTCGCCAGGAGTTCGAGATCGGAAGATCAACTTTCGATGAGTGGAATTTTCGATATTCCCGGCGCCAACTGATGGATGCCAGGATCTCCTTCAGATGTTGTCCTCCGTCGATCTGTCGCGAGCGTTGATGGACGGCTGAGATTGACGTTGGGGGTCGTCTCCCGGAGCGTGTGGACCTCAGTGGGTTTGGTTTGGAGTGAAGCCGAGCTACCTGCAAAGAAGTCCCGGGATGGTTGTGCCACCGTGGACCCTCCGACGATCAAGTTAGCCAGGGTATTTGAGCAGAGTAGCGGCCTTTTGGAGTAAAATTGCCTTACCTGAGCCGTCTGAGAGAGGGGTTTATATAGCGGTCGCTATAGGCTAGCGGCGCGAGATTTTCGCCAGCCGTTACGCCCCTGGCGTTACGCCTGCGTGAATGGCGGGATCCCCCATTAATGACGAGATAAGCTCGTTAATGGGGGGATGCGACGGAGTGGAACGCGGGATCGTGGGGCGGCGGATATCTCTCGTCTAGCGAGATCCGTAGAGCCACGGCGGGGGCGCCGGTGATCTGCGTTCTAGGTCGCTCAATAGAACCGAAGAGGCCTAGCTCAGTGAAAGGCCTAGAAGAAGACGGGAGGCCGAGCTAGTTCGGTTCTGTGATAGCTCGGAGGCGAAAGGCCGAGGAGCTTGGCGTGTAGGAAGGCTTGGAAGTGAGCTAATGGTTATTTACACGGCGAGCACAGGAATGTTCAGGGAATTCTCGGAGGTCGGTCCAGACAGCGGGAAGATAGTCCGGTGGACACCTCCAATGTGTCATTCTTACCCCGTTTCCATGTGTCTCGGGACACGTCATCTGCCACGTGTCATGATCTGGGGAGTTCCCACTTATGAGCATTATCAGATAGAAATAATTCCCATGGGCCTTCCTCTGGTAGGCCTATGAGCCGATCAACGACTGGGCTCTTCATTGGGTTTTCATATTAGGCTATAAATATTTCTACAACCAACTATACTCGGTCCATGCTATTGATACTGTGAATATGGTCGGTTTCGTCATGCTTATGGAAACCAATTTTGACAAAAGCTATTCACCAAACTGAGTTACAGCAACTATAGAATTTTCCGGTCTTAATGCAGGCCAAAAGAGATTGTTCTTCATGATATATCTATGATACTTCAATTACGAGTTTATCACCGATACTTCAATTACGATGGCTAAGCTTTTGATCCTACGGATTTTTGTAATGGACCGATTACTTGCAATAGGAATGCATTATCCGAATGGGGTTGAGTTTAGATAACTAGAGTTTCATAAAGTTATCTAAACTCTAACTCCAAAGTCCTAAATACGCCATGTTTGTGATGGTTTTTGCAGTTAAGAAAACCACAGCAATCTGAATTCTAAAGTTGTGATAATTTTTGTTTACGAACTTCAATCCATCCAAAGTTTCTAAACTCTAAATTCTTCAAGAAATCACATATTTTGAAGTTTAGATTACTCTAAAACAAGATTTTGAAGTTCGAATAACTACAAAGCCAAACACACAGCCTGTCAAAGTTAAATTTTTAAATGGAGTTTGGAACTTGCAAACTATAATTTGCATATTCTCAAACCCAGCTTAAAAATAAACTCTGACTATCCTATCATCCACATAGAGCCTTAAAAGTTTCGAGTACGGTAAGTAAATATCAAGTATTGTTTTGGAAGGTTGGTAAGTTTTGAAGGGCTATTAAGTTAAAAAAATCAAATAAAATAATGATTGAATCAGACCCTCATCCTTCATAGCTAACTAACCAAATAGCTTTTGTACCATTACTTATAACCAAAATAATGAATTACAGCCACAACATATTTCAAATGAATGCTATGGTGAGCTTTTACGTGGACCAAACCCATTAAATCCAAAAGTTATCATCTTAGCAAATCAGAGTGCATGGTGTCCAAGGCCCCTCTAAAAGAGATGGCCAGCATCAAACTCAAATCTTGAGTACAAAATATTCCAAAATAAAATTTGGTGTCCACCAATTAATAGTCCTTAAACAAACAGCACCGCCAACGCTTTGCCAACCTGTGGGCACAATCTCACCACGCCACATTTAAAACCGAGTTTTTTATGGACAATTTTGCAGCTCAAAAAACAATATGAAGAGACAAATACAAATGGTGAGGCATCGAGAACAAGTTGGTTGCAGGGCCCCCTCTCTCTGCTGGCATTTATGTACTAATATCAGCACAAGGCTTGTTGAAAATTGAGGATTCTTTCATTTCACATTAATAACCATCACAATCGGTCAACAACTTAGGTAGCATGTCATTTCCACTTCTGGAAAGAGTGCATAGTTCGATCATAGGAGGGTAAGTAGCCACAATTTAACGTTTTTGAGGCAAATTTATGGGTCTCCTAGGGTGCGTGTGTGGGTGATGTTGCGTGTGGAGGTTACGCTTGGCCAAAAGAAAAAGGAAAAAAGAAAAAAAAAGCATCATAAATGCTGAAATTTAGCTTTCAAACCAATGCACAAAATTTGACTTCCACTCATCTCAACATCAATCTTCGCTTTGGTTTTTAGAGATAATAGGTGGGATAAATTAGCCAACCGATCATAAATGGAAGAGCTCCGGGCTCGATCATGGATCTCTCTCTTAGGCTACTCTATACTTCATCAATGGGCTACTCCTAACCCTAGCTCGCTTTGGTTTATCATACACATTTCAACTTTTCCTTTGACTTGGCACCTACCAATTTGTAGTCCTTTGATATTATGAGCAGGATTGAGTGTGGAATATTCTGTCAGTACGCTGGCCGCAATTTCTAGCAACAAACTTTACAAAAGAATTTTGAATTCAAAGCCGTAGGATCTCAAAGCATACCTTTGCTCAAAAAGTAGAGTTGTTATTGTAGAAGCCTGATTTCACCTACCTAAAGATGAATACTGCAATTCAATTCTCTATACTGGTTATTGCAAGAACATCAAAACCTGAGGAACAAACGGAACGATAACAGGCAAAAGATCACATTCTTCTAAACTTCAGTTTTCCATTGTCCCATACTTGTTTTCACATACAAAACAGAGATCCAGAGAGAAAAAGGAGACCCAAAACAAGACCAAACTGCCAACAACACACATACAAAAAAAAAAAAAGAGAGAGGACCAAAAGTCTAACAGCACTACATCTCCTCAAATCTTGTTGTTGTACCAATAAACCCCCTTGCTCTCCTCCTCCTCAGACTCCACATACACACACTCCTTCGCTTCCCGATACATTGCCTTGAACACCGGAGTCGCATCAAGCCGATAGTACTCTCCAAGCACCGGCTTAATGGCCTTGGTCGCCTCCATTGCATTGTAATGAGGCATCGTCGAGAATAGATGGTGTGCGACATGAGTATCTGTGATATTATGAAAGACCTTGTTCAAAATGCCATAGTCCCTATCGACCGTGGCCAGTGCACCCCTAAGCCAGTCCCACTCGGACGAATCGTAGTGCGGCAGTGCAGGGTGCGTGTGCTGCAGATATGTGATCAACACCAACCATCCGTTCACAACCAGCAATGGCACACCGTAGATTTTAATCACCCATCCCAAAGAAAACACAGCTGCCAGGTGATACAATGCATAAGAGACGGCTATGACACCAGCATCGGATATAAATATCTGAGCACGCTCACGATCAGAATAGATTGGGCCATAAGGGTCAAAATGGCATGCGAAACGAGGGTAAGGGCGGCCGGATACATTGAACGCCAGATACAGCGGCCAACCCATGGAGAGGCTGACAAAGAGGAAGATGAATCGGCCTGGCGGGTTGTTGAGGTACTTGGAGAACCAAGGCATTGAGGATTTCGGCTTGGGGACAAAAACCTCGTCACGCTCCAAAGATCCAGTGTTGGAGTGGTGGCGACGATGGCTGTACTTCCAGGAGAAGTACGGGACTAGTAAAGCAGAGTGGAGGATAAGGCCAACGATGTCATCGAGGAGCTGGTAGTCTGAGAAGGCATGGTGGCCGCACTCGTGGGCAATGACCCAGATGCCGGTGAGGACACAGCCCTGGCAGACCCAGTAGGCTGGCCAGGCGAGATAATTGTAAGGGGAGGGAAGTTTGGGGATTTGGTAGAGGGCGAGGTAAAGGAGGGCAGAGACGATGATGAGGTCGTAAACGACGTAGGAGAAGGAGCGGAGGACGGAGCGCTGGAAGCAGTGGGGAGGGATGGCTTTCTTCAGCTGGCCCACGGTGAAGGGAGGCTTCTCGGTTGGGACACGGCGGAAGGTGTTGTCACGGCGGAGTTGTTGGGCGTCCTGTTTGGTGGTCATTCGTCCCCCGGCACCCATTGTTACACCCTGTATATTGGAAAAACAGAGGTTACAATTTTTTTTGAAATCTATATTGCAAATTGCATAATTATGCTAGGGACCTGGTATACAAAGGGGTTTTGCTGCTGCATACAAAGGGATCGCCCTATTATTAATTTTGTTCCACAGGAAGCGATGAGGGGTTGCTGCTGTTGCCAGAGAAACTTATTAGGGGTGTGTCTGATATTATGATGGCTTGTGGTGGGCGATATAATGCATTTACAACTAAATACATATCCAACTATAGTATTTAAAACTGCATTCCATTGATTGTATTGAATGGGGATCTAATGACGCATTTTTTTAAAGTTAAAAATATATGTTTCGTTGGGTGCAGTTAGCACCATTGCTTATTATGCTTTATCTTTGGGGTGGGGGTGGGGGGTGGGGGGGGGGATGTCCGATCTTCAACTTGGTAGCATATGTAAAATCTACTGGGATGATAGCTAGAGAGATTTCTTTGCACAATAAAGCAATTGGACCTAGCGCCCACAATAAAGCAAAGGTGAATGGTCACTATCATCAATTGTTTTGGGGCTGCAAGTGCAAGGGCGCTCGGCCTCCTTTCTCAACTTTATGGCACATGAAATGTGAGTGCTGTTGGTGCATAGGCACTTGCACATATCAGTGGTGTAGACAGGATCTAATTTCGAGCAGGGCTAAGGTTTCAAAATAACTTTTTTTATATAGAGAAGATCTTACCTAAGCCAACTCATCTGTAAGCATCCTATTAGCCCCAAAACATAAACATGAACCTCAACTCCCATGTCACATATTAATGTTTTCCCCCTATAACTTATCTGAACCAACTTACTTAGCAACTTAGTAGTAACTAGTAATTACGAAAAAATTATTGGATCATGCCTACTCCCTGAATATCAGACTTAAAACTACCGCAGTAACTAACGCTGTTGTTCAAAATGTAGCCTTTACCAATGAGCAATAGCTCAGTTGGTATGGCACTTCCGTTCCTTGGGAGAATGCAGGGTTCAATCCCCAAGAGGGGGAGTGGCCACAACTTGACGCCTTTGGAGCAAATTCGTGGGTCCTCTGAGTGCTTGTGTGAATAGATTAGGCTTACGGGCCAGATCAAAAAGAAAAAAAATGATAGCCTTCCCATTAGTTATGGTTTCTCAAGTAATTCACTTGTATGCATAATAATACATATATATAGCAAAAACAGGACCTGTCTAAGCTCAGCGTTCCCGTCGGTCTGCCAACGATTTTAAGCCCAAATGTACTAATCTAAGCGCCAAATGTTAACCATGGATTTGTTGCTAAGTGCAAGCATCATATTTTTCTAAGAGGCTATAAATGTGATAACAGCTTGGAGATTCCTATCACTATATAATTTTGGAACAAGCTCTAAAATTCAACCAACCATTGAACATTTGTAAGTGGACCATAAAAGGGTGACTGATATTGCTGCTCCTAAAAAGTGAACGGTTCAAAGATTGTGTGAGAACAGTAGTGCAGGTATTAATGGGGTTTCATTATAAATTGCCTAAAACTACCAAATTGTTGAAAAAGCAGCTCGTGCTAAGACCGCCAGAACATGAGACCGCTAACTTTCAAACAAACAAGTTAGGTCTACGTTTCATTATTAAAACATGCAAAAAATACTAATATTATAATCGACATTTTAGTATTTTTATTTTTTAATCTCCTAATAGTATTATTAGGTAAATTACAAATATTGTTTGAGCGGATTATTTGCAAAAAAGAAGGAGAGAGAGAGAGAGAGAGAGAGAGAGAAGTTTAGTTTATGAAACAAATTGAAACTCCAAAGAATTTGCATTGGATATTGAAGAAAAAAAAGGTCCAGCCGCCCTAAGAGTCACTAAAAATGACCTGTGACCCTCTTTTTTAGATTTTTTCCATACATTTTCAACATCTTTTGTTGATTAATTTTATATATTCCAAAAAAATTTGTAATTTAATTAATAAAAAATACTTGTCCTATCCTCTTGTTTTAAAGAGACTTGACGAGGTATTTTAGTCACTTTAGTAATAAATAAAGTTATGCGGTGTAATTTTATTTTCTTTTTCTTTTTACTTTTGGCACAGAAACATGAATGTTTTGCCTAGTGGTATTTTCTAATGGTATTTTTCAATCCATTTTATTAAAAAGAAAAATGCAAAGAATTCGGCAATGCATCAAACCCCGGAGTTGTGTTTACAGTTGATTTATATAAATATCATAATCTGACATATTTTTGAAGCATATCAAAATAAACAGGAATTTGTAGTCAGTATATTCCTTTTTTTCTTTTTGGTTCATTCAGCACATCTTTTGTTCTAAACTAGAACAAATCCTCAACAATGCAAGAAAACTAAATATAAAAAGTCTCCAAAAATCCAAGAAATTTAAAAGCGAAAATGAAAATCGACCGATAATCCAAAAAAATCCTCACATTTCCCTGAGATCTCACAGATCTAGCCATCTAACAATCTAATCACATTAAAAAAAAATTAAAAATTCGCAACCAAACAAATAATGCAGGATTCACAAATGAAAGATGAACCACGATACAACAATAACCTTAAGAAAAAAACTCATACGATTCAAATCTCTAAAGGCTAAAACAGGGCAATCTGTATGAAAAAATTGAAAAGATAGAAATGAATTTGGAGATTTTACCTTTGAGAAAACAAGAGAGGAAAGTTTCCGATCTAAATGCGAATCAGAGAGAAAAGAGAGATAAATATATAAATATAAAAAAAATTATATATTTAATCTCCGCTTCTCTCTCTCTCCTTCTTCCTCCTTCGAAAATGGAATGTGAATCCCTACAGCCGCAAGGGCGCCCTATAACCTATTTAAGCTTTTTTGGGGGAAGGGGGTCACGTGACTGGGGTGGGACCCACGGGGCATCGGTTCTCGGGACCCGGTCCTACGTGGCTGTGGAAGCACTGACGAGCGGTTGGGAGTACGACAAGGCTGCGCACATCGGATGATCTCAGCCGTTGGTTAGATCGGGGAATGGACGGTCCAGATCCTGTAGGGCTAAAAATATCTCAGCCTTTTGATGGAATGACGCTTATGCCCCCCGAGCTTTTCGTGAATCAGCGGTGGAGGACACCCGTCGCGCGCTCCTGATCGGCGCCTGAGAGACGTGGAGGAGCGAGTCGACTGGAGGTCTTGGACTTGGTGGAAAGACCATTTTGCCCATTTTACTACCATGTTGAATTTAGGAGTGAAACAGGACCGGATCGGCAGTTTTTTTAAGATTTCTATACCCATCTCAAAATCTAAACCTAAAACTGTCTCAACCCAACGGGTTTACAATATGTAATATCCAAACACGTGGATTCAAGTTTCGGACAGGGTTGGGTGAGTTTATGGTTTAGGCCGGCCTGAAATTCTTTCGGCTTGTCCCATTGTATATTATTAAAATAAATCGAATTTATAAAACTTAATGTAGACTGTAACAACCATATGCGCAAAATTTGTACTTTGACGGATCTTTGTAAATTTCTATATAATAGATTTATAAATTAACTTAAAATTGCACAAATTAAATAGCATACAATAAATTATAATATGTACATAATAATGTTTAGAATTAAATGTATGTGGTGTATAACGAGTCGGATCGAATATCAGAAATAGAGTTGGTTCGGGTTAGATTCAAGATTCATGCCGATGGGGTTTATGCTAAATCTATACCCTATCCGAAAATCTTGTATCTAATCCTCTAACCGTCCAAACAAAAACTAGAAAGAATTGGATTGGATCGAGTCAGGTTCGGGCTAAACCTAATCCGACTTGGACCCCTAATTGAAACGTTGAAGTTGAGGATAAATCTGTGTATTTGATGGAGGTCCTTTTCGGGTCTCCATCAGATGTTGTCTTCCGTCGATCTTCCGGTAGATCTTGAAGGTGATCTCCTGTTGCGTGTGGGTCTCAATGGGTTTTGAGGAGATTGGTGATTTTTGAGGAGTTTGCGCCGAGTACCTGCAAGGAAGTCCCGGGATCATTTAGTACCACCGAGAACCCTCCGACAATCAAGTTAGCACAAGATCCGAGCAGAGTAACGGCTAAGTGGGGGTGAAAAAAGCTTACTTGACCCCTCTGTGATGGGGGTTTATATAGTGGCGGCAGCACGCAGTAGCAGGCGCGAGAATCTCGCCGGCAGTTACGCTCCCGACGTCACGTCCGCGTAATAAGCGGATCGCCAGTTAATGGGGATCGTGATGGCGTGGAACGTGGGATGTTGCCGGCGGAGAATCCGCGCATGGCGAGATTTGCGGAGCGGCGGTTACGCCTGTGAGTGGTGGAGTTGGTCGGTCGGAGGGACCGAGGAAGATGGCCTCGGCGGGAGAGCTCGGGAACCAGCGGGAAGGCCGAGGCATCTTGGTCCTGTGGTAGCTCGGGGCGAGCTGAGAGGCCGAGGAGGCCAATTTGCAGGGGGCTCTGAGGTGAGCCAGCTTGTGCTTGCAGGTCGGGTACTGGGGTGGCCTGGTCGGCCCCTGTGGGCCCTTTCTTATGAGTTCTGGGACACGTCATCTGCCACGTGTCCTGATTTGGGAGATCGCCAATATAGAGCATCATCATTAGCCCCCCATTCTTGTCCCTACCAGCTGACGGGTCAGGTCAAGAGTGGACTGCCGGGCCGCCCAGGGTGAGCTCCCTCCTAAGATTTCGTCGGGACGCGTCCCCGGGATGTCAGCTGTCTTTTCTGCCAGCGAATCATGGCGAGATCTCTGCATTTAAGGAAGGTGCGCCGGTTCGTGTATCCTGTCACTGAAGCGACGGTCCACGCGTCAAGCGTCGGTTGGCCGACACGACGTGTGCAGACCTGCGGCGTCTGGTGGGCAGGAAGATGCCCGCTGGGGATGACCGAGCAGGGAAGTTGCTCGGTTGCCTCTTGGCGAGGGCTTTGATTCCTGTCGGTTGTAGTAGGAAGCTACCAGCCGGGGATAGCCGAGCGAGGGTCGGCTTTGAGCTGCCTCTCAGGAGGACTTTGATCCTTAGCGTTGGAGGGGCCGTAGGAGACCTGCTAAGGATAACCGGGCAGTGAAGCTGCGCGGTTGCCCCTTGGAGAGGGCTTTGATCCCTGGCATTG
The DNA here is from genome assembly GCA_030015575.1 of Agapanthus africanus. Lineage (NCBI taxonomy): Eukaryota > Viridiplantae > Streptophyta > Magnoliopsida > Asparagales > Amaryllidaceae > Agapanthus > Agapanthus africanus. The sequence goes on from CM057351.1 coordinate 422,669,183, forward strand.
CGAGTAGGGAAGCTACCGGCCAGGGATAGCCGGGCAGGGAAGCCGCTCGGCTGTCTCTAAAGAGGACTTTGATCCTTAGTGTTGGAGGGGCCGTAGGAGGCCTGCTAAGGATAGCCGGGCAGTGAAGCTGCACGGTTGCCTCTTGGCGAGGGCTTTGATCTTCGGCGTTACGTGTAGGGAAGCTACCGGCCAGGAATAGCCAAGCATGGTAGATGCTCAGCTGCCTCTGGGAGGACTTTGATCCTTAGCGTTGGAGGGGCTATAAGAAGCCTACTAAGGATAACTGGGCAGTGAAGCTGCGCGGTTGCCTCTTGGCGAGAGCTTTGATATCTGACGTCATAGGTAGGCAACTACCAGCCTGGGATGACCGAGCGGGGTAGCCGCTCAGATGCCTCTTGCGAGAGCTTTGATCCCTGGCGTCATGGGTAGGGAGCTACCAGCCGGAGATGACCGAGCAAGGGTCGGGCTCGGTTGCCTCTTGTGAGGGCTTTGATCCTTCAGGATGGGGACCGAGCAGGGTTACTGCCCAGTGTCTCTTGGCGAGGACTTTGATCCCTGTCGGTTGTGGTAGGAAGCTACCAGCCGGGGATAACCGAGCAAGGCTCGGGCTCGACCGCCTCAAAAGAGGACTTTGGTCCTTAGCGCGGGAGGGGCTGTAAGAACCTTACCAAGAACTCTTGGCTGGGCAGGGTTACTGCCCGGTGCCTCTTGGCGAGGGCTTTTTTCCTGAAGGACAGCCGAGCGAGGGTAGGGCTCGACTACCTCTGGGAGGGCTTTTGATCCCTGTCGATTGTGGTAGGAAGCTACCAGCCGGGGATAGCCGAGCGAGGGTCGGGCTCGACTGCCTCTGAGAGGACTTTTTGATCCCTGGCGTTGCGAGTAGGGAAGCTACCGGCCAGGGATAGCCGAGCAGGGCAGCTGCTGAGCTGCCTCTAAGGAGGACTTTGATCCTTAGCGTTGGAGGGGCCGTAGGAGGCCTGCTAAGGATAACCGGGCAGTGAAGCTGCGCGGTTGCCTCTTGGTGAGGGATTTGATCCCTGGCGTTGCGAGTAGGGAAGCTACCAGTTAGGGATAGCCGAGCAGGGAAGCCGCTCGGCTGCCTCTAAGGAGGACTTTGATCCCTAGCGTTAGAGGGGCCGTAGGAGGCCTGCTAAGGATAACCGGGCAGTGAAGCTGCGCGGTTGCCTCTTGGCAAGAGCTTTGATCTCTGGCGTCGTGGGTAGGCAACTACCAGTCTGGGATGAACGAGCGGGGTAGCCGCTCAGATGCCTCTTGCGAGGGCTTTGATCCCTGGCGTCATAGGTAGGGAGCTACCAGCCGGAGATGACCGAGCAAGGGTCGGGCTCGGTTGCCTCTTGCAAGGTCTTTGATCCTTCAGGACGGGGACCAAGCAGGGTTACTGCCCAGTGCCTCTTGGCGAGGACTTTGATCCCTGTCGGTTGTGGTAGGAAGCTACCAGCCGGGGATAGCCGAGCAAGGGTCGGGCTCGACCGCCTCAAAGGAGTGTAAGTCGATGTACAACACCCCACGACTTGCGGGGAGGCGGAAATATGAAAAACGATCATGTTCTATGCTTAAACATCGACTAACCGCATGAATCGAAGCTAAACGATAACTAACATCAAACATAGAAGTTAACAACTACTATGTAAAGGGATTATACCTAAAGAACCGTGTCCTTCGTCTTTACGAACTCCACCTCCTCCTCGGCCTTCTCGAAGTAGTAGACGATCCACCCGAGAGCTTTACTCCAAGCTTAGCCTCTAAATTTGAGGCAACTAACTTTCTTTAAGTGTTAATCAAAGAAGCTAGGTGATATAGAGTGAGGGTTATGGTTTATTTAGTCTAACTAATCCTTGTACTCAACACATGAGAGGGGAGGATTAGGGTTTGAAGAGGGAGAGCTTGAGGAGAGAGAAGGTGAAGATAATAATGAAGTGAGAATAATGAGTTATCATAATATATATCAAGCATTTCTTTTTATCAAGAAAAGAAAAGAAATCATTTTACAACCATGCTTGATAAATATCTTGTGATGATTCATCTCCATGAGTCATTAAGCAATTATGAAGCATTAATGACATGGATGAATCATCCATATGACTCACTAATCTCATTCAATGTATATGCCACCTAAACCTCCTTAGTCACCATCTTCTAGAAGCTTCTCGCGCAATTACGAGAACGCCCCTCCTTTCCGCAAAAATACGGAAAAACTTTAGACTGTATAAATCCAATAACCGGATACCAGTAACTGGCTTAAACCAAAGCCGACTGGTAAAAACTGTCCGAAAGTCGTACGTGCGTAAACACACGTATGCGTCCGGACCCTTGTCGTAAAACCATACGACCTCTATATCGTTTCGCCTGGAGTAGGGAAACTCTCTGTGTGAGACTCTAGAGACTCGACTACTATGCTGGCAGTGGGTTTAACCACAGACCGCAAGCGGCACTAGCTGTACGTAACGGTCCCCAGGTAGATGTCGATAAGAAGGCCGATGAGGAAACCCATCCGAACTCCTACTGAGTCTGATGTGACAATCTCCGTACAGTCCGGTCCGTTCGTCTAAGACTATCGTATATCGGGCCTAGGGGGCGGCAAGCGTCAGTCCCCTAATAGCGGTATAAGTCGTGTCGGAGCGAAGCCCATTACACCCTGAGAAACTACTGGAACCTACTAGCAAATCTCGCTTGCCCTGGCCAGGACTTTGCGTAATGGCTCTCTGACACAGCGCGATATCAACCCCCAATACCGGGAGAGACGAATCCTTTCTAACCGCCACTGCCTCCAAGTGCTCGGGACTGCACCCAACTGCTACCTGTTTGCACGACTCCTTTGAGCCGTGGTAGGGTAGCAATCTAAGAACAGTGGGACACACTCGAGACGAAGTAGCAGTGTCAAGTCTGCGGACTATGCTGTACTCATGTCACCTGGGAACTGTTCACTAACGACTGGTATAAAACCAACCAACAGTTCCCTGTGAGTCCTGTCCGGTGTACCCGTAACCTAACGAGCACCTGCATACTATCTCCAGTACGACGTACTGACGGCTGTGGGACAGACCATCTCCCCAACTGGGATGAGAAGCGTACATACTAGTCTACTCCGGAGTATCGATGCCCTGTCTCGATAATCCAACGACTAGGGACCTGAATAAGGATGTGCTTGTAGACTACCCAGCCCCCACTAGTGTGACTGCCATCACAACGCTGGTAGTCAAGCAAGATCCTAAGAGCTCTATCAATACGTATACTCACATATTAAGATAGAAAAAACCAAGTAGCATACTACCATGTTTAGCAAGACTGTTATATACATGTGAATATCCCAAGCTTCCATTAAGTAATATACAAACTAGTATGATACAGTAATGGCCTTCTAGGGCATAAACACTAACAAGGAGGACTTTGGTCCTTAGCGCGGGAGGGGCTAAGAAGCCTACCAAGGACCCTTGGCCGGGTAGGGTTACTGCCCGGTGCCTCTTGGTGAAGGCTTTTGTCCTGAAGGATAGCCGAGCGAGGGTCGGGCTCGATTGCCTCTGGGAGGGCTTTTGATCTATGTCGGTTGTGGTAGGAAGCTACCAGCCGGGGATAGCCGAGCGAGGGTCGGGCTCGACTGCCTCTGGGAGGATTTTTTGATCCCTGACGTTGCGAGTAGGGAAGCTACCGGCCAGGAATAACCGAGCAGGGTAGCTGCTGAGCTGCCTCTAAGGAGGACTTTGATCCTTAGCGTTGGAGAGGCCGTAGGAGGCCTACTAAGGATAATCGAGAAGTGAAACTGCGCGGTTTCCTCTTGGCGAGGGCTTTGATCTCTGGCGTCGCGGGTAGGCAACTACCAGCCTGGGATGACCGAGCGGGGTAGCCGCTCAGATTCCTCTTGCGAGGGCTTTGATCCCTGGCGTCATGGGTATGGAGCTACCAGCCGGAGATGACCGAGTAAGGGTCGGGCTCGGTTGCCTCTTGCGAGGGCTTTGATCCTTAGCGTTGGAGGGGCCGTAGGAGGCCTGCTAAGGATAGCCGGACAGTGAAGGTGCGCGGTTGCCTCTTGGCGAGGGCTTTGATCCCTGGCGTTGCGTGTAGGGAAGCTACCGGCCATGGATAGCTGAGCATGGTAGATGCTTGGCCGATTCTTCATGAGGTTTCGCCCAACTATCCCGTTGTAGGTAGGCGGCGAGGTGCCCTGATCGGATGAGCTCCTCGATATAGTCCCGGAGTTGCTTACAATCCTCCGTGGCGTAGCCCAGTGTACGGTGGAAGGCGCAGTAGGGGCCCCGGGTTCTCTTCGAGGCTTGACGCGGGATTGGAAGGAACTTGAAGAACCCCTCGCCCTGGGCCTCCTCTAGTAATACTGCGAGGGAGATGTTGAGCGGAGTGTACTCCTGGAACTTCGGGTGATAGAGCTGCTGACGCTCCGGCCTCTCTTCCCGAGCCCTCTTCTTCTGGTCGGACTGTTCTGCTTGAGGGAGGTTCGCGTTCACCTCGGACTCGAGCTGGACCTCGCGCTCGGTCCACGCCTTGACCTCGGCCATTGTCTTAGGCTGCGCCAATGCAAAGGAGCGCAACCACTCCTTATGCCTAAGACTAGATCTGAGCGCTGTGATGGCGGTCTCGTCCCGGTGCTCGGGGATCTCGAGGAGGGAATTGTAGAAGCGGGTGGCGTAAGCTTTGAACGTCCCCTTATCCCCGCTCTTAATTGTGAAGAGGTAGTCGACCGTGTGCTTCTGCCGACGGTTCCCAACGAAGTGGCCGAGAAACTGAGTAGCCAGCTCGTCAAAGGTCGAGATTGAGTGGGGTTCGAGTCCTCGGAACCAGTCCCGACCAAAGCGGATGAGGGTGGCTGGGAAGGCTCTGCACTGGGCGGCGTCGGAATGGTCCTGGAAGCTCATCCCCGGTGAAAGCATCCAAATGGTCTTTCGGGTCGGTTTTCCCATCGAACAGATAGACCTTCGAGGGCTTGTTGCGCGAGGAGACGTGAACAACGAGCAGTCTCTGGGTAAATGGCTTGGTGAGCGAGTCGGCGGCGTACTTAGCCCCGTCGCCCAAGAGGTGACCTTCTCAGCGTATGCCCTCGATCTTCTTCTCGAGGGCATCGAGTCGGCCGTGGTACCCCGAGGATTCGGCACCTTGTGATACCTGGCCTCTGCTATGGGAGATCTGTGTCTGGGTGCGGCCCCAGTTCCTCTTGATGAGGTTCCTCAGATCCCCAGTTCCTCTTGATGAGGTACCCCGAGGATTCGGCACCTTGTGATACTTGGCCTCTGCTATGGGAGATCTGCATCTGGGCGAGCCCCTTTTGTGCGACCCCGTCGAGAGAGGGGGTGTCGATCATGCCTGGGGTACAGTGAGGTGACCGACATCTCCTCAGGGGGGTGAGGGGCGCGAGGAGTCTCGAGGCAAGGCGCTCTGGCGGCGGATCTTGGTGTGGAGCTGTGGGGCACCCAGCGGGCCTCAGAGAGTATCGGCCTGTGAGATCTGTGGCCATGGGACGTAGCCTGCCGGTGGTCAGCCATGGCGACGAGGGCACAGTCTTCTGGAGGCGGAGGAGCGGCGATCTGGGGCCCTGGCTCGGCCGTTTGGACGCGGACGAGTGCCTCCATGATGGACTGTAGTCGGTCTATTCGGCCGACGAGAGCGTTGATGACGGTCACCGGAGGAGGTTCATCCGCGCCTCCGGTGAGGAGGCGGCGGCGGCTGGTACCTAGATATTCAGGGTGATCGCATGCCATGTGGATGGAGATCAGAAGGCCAACTTTTGTTTTTGTGGAGTTTTAGTTTTCCACAGACGGCGCCAACTGATGGAGGTTTTTTTCGGGTCTCCGTCAGATGTTGTCTTCCGTCGATCTTCCGGTGGATCTTGGAGGTGATCTCCTGTTGCGTGTGGGTCTCAATGGGTTTTGAGGAGATTGGTGGTTTTGAAGAGTTTGCACCGAGTACCTGCAAGGAAGTCCCGGGGTGGTTTGGTACACCCGAGGACCCTTCGACGATCAAGTTGGCACAAGATCCGAGCAGAGTAACGGCTAAGTAGGGTGAAAAAAGCTTACTTGACCCCTCTGAGATGGGGGTTTATATAGTGGCGGCAGCACGCAGTAGCAGACACGAGAATCTCGCCGGCAGTTATGCTCCCGACGTCACGCCCGCGTAATAAGCGGATCACCAGTTAATGAGGATCGTGATGGCGTGGAACGTGGGATGTTGCCGGCGGAGAATCCACGCATGGTGAGATTTGCAGAGCGGCGGTTACGCCCGTGAGTGATGGAGTTGGTCGGTCGGAGGGACCGAGGAAGATGGCCTCGGTGGGAGAGCTCGGGAATAAGCGGGAGGGCCGAGGCATCTTGGTCCTGTGGTAGCTTGGGACGAGCTGAGAGGCCGAGGAGTCCAATTTGCAGGGGGCTCTGAGGTAAGCCAGCTTGTGCTTGCAGGTTGGGTACAGGGGTGGCCTGGTCGGCCCCTGTGGGCCCTTTCTTCTGAGTTCTAGGACACGTCATCTGCCACGTGTCCTGATTTGGGAGATCGCCAATATAGAGCATCATCAGTATTGATTAAGCTTTTATATAGGATAGCATTGCTTCTGCTAGGTGCGTGTCAGCTGTCTTTGTCGTAGACGGAAAAAGTCTCGGAACGAGAAGTCTAGGTTTTTGTTAAGTCGGCATTCGGCCTCTATTAAGATAACAGGTTGATGCATCGAGAGAGCAGAGAGATAGAGATTGAAAATTTTGAACATTTGTTCGGACAACTTTGTGGGATATGTAGATCAAATATATATAATAAAAAAATGAGATCCTATGATGATGGGAGGAATAAATTAGCGGGTTCTCATTTTAATGGGATACGCGGGCTCAAACCCAGGTCTCACTCATAGGCTATTTCAAGCCTCTCCAATAGGCTACTCCTAGCCTCGATCAAACATATATGACTAGTGCATAGAATTTTATTTTTTATTTTATTTATTTTAAATCATGCTCGAAAAAGTCCGGTTGTGAAACTGATAGCGCTCGATATTGGCGACCCCCAAGATCATGACGCGTGGCAGGTGACGTGTCCCAGAACTCAGAAGAATGGGCCCGAAGGGACCGATCAGGCCACCCCGTGCCCGACCAGCAAGCCCAAGCTGGCCCCCCTTGGGGCCCCTGCAAATTGGCCTCCTCGGCCTCTCAGCTCGCCCTCGAGCTACCACAGGACCAAGACTCTTAGGCCTCCTTGCTCATCCCCGAGCTCCTGCCGAGGACGTCTTCCTCGGCCCTCCGACCTAATCCTAGGCGTAACCGCCGCTCTGTGAATCTCGCCACGCACGGATTCTCCGCCAGCAACGTCCCACGTTCCATGCCATCACGATCCCCATTAATGGGCGATCCGCTCTTTACGCGGGCGTGACGTCGGGAGCGTAACTACCGGCGAGATTTCCGTGCCTGCTGCTGTGTGCTGCCGCCGCTATATAAACCCCCATCACAGAGGGGTCAAGTAAGCCTTTTTTTACACTTTTATGCCGTTACTCTGCTCGGATCCCATCACTAACTTGAGCGTCGGAGGGTCCTTGGTGGTACCAAACCACCCCGGGACTTCTTTGCAGGTACTCGGCAAGAACTTTCTCATCTCATTTCTTCCCCCAAAAACCCATTGAGACCCACACGTAACGAAGGGTAATCAGCTAAGTTCACCGCGAGATCAACGGAAGACAACATCTGACGGAGGCTCGAAAAGGAGCTCCATCAGTTGGCGCCGTCTGTGGGAAAATAACTCCACAAAATACAAAGTTGGCCTTCCTATCTCCACCCTCATGGCAGACGACCATCCTGGAGATCCCGGTACCAGCCGCCGTCCTCCACTCACTGAAGGCGGGGATGAACCTCCTCCCATAACGGTCATCAACGCCCTCGCAGGCCGGATAGATCGCCTGCAATCCTTCGTGGAGGCTATGTCCCTATCTGGACGGCCGATCACCAACAAGCTGCATCCCCTGGCCACCGATCTCTCGAACCGGTGCTCCCTGAGGCCCGTTGGGCGCCCCAGGACTCGACACCAAGATCCGCCGCCGAGCCGCCGAGCCTCGAGCCTCCTCGTGACCCCTATCCCCCTGAGGAGATGTCAGTCACCTCGCCTGTCCACGGGCGTGGTCGGCCAGACCACTATTGGCGGGGCCGCACAGAAGAGATCCGCCCAGGCGGCTCAAGAGCTACCTCACCCTGGGACCTAAGGCACCTCATTGAGAAGAACCGGGGACGCTCCTAGACGCAGGTCACCCACAGCGGGGGCCAGAGATCCCGAGGCGCTGATTCCCCGGGGTACCACGGTCGGCTCGACGCCCTCGAGAAGAAGATCGAGGGCATGCACCGAGAAGCTCACCTCTCGAGCGACGGAGCTAAGTATGCCTCCGACTCGCTCACGAAGCCGTTCACCGAGGAACCACTCGCCGTCCACGTCTCCTCGCGCAACAAGCCCCCAAAGGTCTCTCTGTTTGATGGGAAAACCGACCCGAAGGACCACTTGGACGCTTTCACCGCGGGGATGAGCATCCAGGATCACTCCGACGCCGCCCAGTGCAGGGCCTTCCCGGCCACCCTCATCTGCGCAGGTCGGGACTGGTTCCGGGGGCTCGAGCCCCGCTCGATTTCGACCTTCGACGAGCTGGCTACTCAGTTCCTCGGCCATTTCGTGGGGAACCGTCGACAGAAGCGCTACGGTCGACTACCTCTTCACGGTTAAGAGTGGGGACAAGAAAACGTTCAAGGCATACATTACCCGTTTCTACAACGCCCTCCTCGAGGTGCCCGAGCACCGAGACGAAACCTTCATAACGGCACTCAGATCCGGTCTGAGGCATAAGGAATGGTTGCGCTCCTTTGCGCTGGCGCAACCTAAGACCATGGCCGAGGTCAAGGTGTGGACCGAGCGCGAGGTCCAGCTGGAATCCGAGGTGAACGCTAACCTTCCCCGGGCAAAACGGCCCGACCAGAAGAAGAGGGCTCGGGAGGAGAGGCCGGAGCGTCAGCAGCCCTACCACCCGAAGTTCCAGGAGTATACCCCCCTCAACGTGTCCCTCGCGGTGTTGCTGGAGGAGGCCCAGAACGAGGGTGTTCCCCTCCGAACGGCGGCCTGCGACGTTGGGACGTCACGTAACCTGAGGTTCGGGGCAGATGCTATTTGGTTTTAGTCCGTCCACCTCTTCGAAGATGCCAAGTTGATTTATGGCACCGTGTATCGAAGGTTTAGACGGATGCGGCCGATGTAGCAGACTTTGTCAGATTCCCCCTCGCTTGAGGGGTTTTTGATTGTGGGGACGCTCTTCCCTGCAGGCGCAAGCCCCTGCAGTTAATTACGCTACCGCTTTGCGGTAACAACTTTCTCCTTCTCCAGAATTTCACTTCGTGTCGTGTGTGTTTGTTTTGTTTGTGGCTGCCCGTGGATTGTGTACGGAGACTGAGTAATATCGTCACCCGTAGGACGTGGATTAGTCCAAATCCGTATTTGCTTAGATTTGGGTTTGGTGTTTTTAGTTTAAGGATGCATTAGTCGCGTTGCGACTAAGATCAACTTAAACGTTCATCAAGGATACGCTAGTCCTGTTTTGGACTAAGATCGACCTGACGCAGTGATTGATTTAATTATTCGGCCGTCGGGACTCGTCACCTCTCTGACGTCGTTGAGGGATTACAACGACAGGCGTCAGAGGAGTTCCGAGATGTACCCTTGAACCAAAGTTGGTTTGGGATTTTATTGTTTATTTAGATGTCTAAGGACACGTTAACCGTATTTGGGGTTAAGATCAACTTAGACGGGACCGTTTAGATCCGACAAAAGAGCGTTTGGGCCCTATCGTGTCAGTTTAGGGACGTAGCGGTCCATATTCCAGTTTAGGGACGTGGTGGTCCATTATTAGTTTAGGGACGTTTCGGTCCGATATTAGTTTAGGGACGTTTCGGTCCATATTCCAGTTTAGGGACGTGGTGGTCTATTATTAGTTTAGGGACGTTTCGGTCCGATATTAGTTTAGGGGACGTTTCGGTCCATATTCCAGTTTAGGGACGTGGTGGTCCATTATTAGTTTAGGGACGTTTCGGTCCGTATTAGATGAGTGGTCGTTGGGACCCGTCGCCTCTTTGACGTCGTTGAGAAATTACAACGACAGATGTCAAAGGAGTTCGGAGATGTACCCTCGAACCGGTCGTGACCTGGTTTATGAGAGACATTTAATTTAAGGACTTACAGCCAGGATTGGGTTAAGTCCAATTTTTATTTTTAGGCTCTGCCCGATTAGAAGAATCAATCTAAACAGGGCTCTGCTCCTTTCATTATTTTGCAAATCTGATTTGGGCCAGGCCCTTTTAAATAATGAGTTACAAAAAAAAAACTCAGGAATTTTCCAAACAGGGCCTTGCCCTTTTTATTTTTTTTTTTGCAATTGGGCTAGGCCCTCTTAAATGAGTTACAGAAACTCAGGAGTTTTCCAAACAGGGCTTTGCCCTTTTATTTATTCTGCAATTGGGCTAGGCCCTTTTAATGATGAGTTTCAAAAGCTCAATAATATTCTTGAGTTGGGCCAGGCCCTTTTAAATGATGAGTTGCAGGAACTCAAGAGATGTTCTGTAATTTAGTTTGGGCCAGGCCCTTTTAATGAGTTTGCAGAAACTCAGGAATTTTCCCAACAGGGCATTGCCCTTTTATTTATTCTGCAATTTAATTTGGGCCAGGCCCAAATCAAGAGGTTGCAGAAACCCTAGAAACCTTTAGGTTTAAGAACACAAGTGCATGGCACTTTTGATTTGAATTTGGATCTAAGAAAAACAAGTTCTTGTTTTTTCCTGATCATACAGAACCAAGGGTTCATATCAAGTGCAAGGCACTATTTTTTTTTATTATTATTTTTTTTTATTCTTTTATTATTATTTTTTTTTTAGAACCAGGGGTTCATATCAAGTGCAAGGCACTACTTATTGTTCTTTTTATTTTTTATTTTTATTTCTTTTCTCTTTTCAGAAATTCTACCTCTTTTCTTTGTTTCTTCTTCTCTGTTAATCTTCACCAGTTCTCTTTTTTCTCAGAAGTTGATGCCTTTTTAATGAGGTCAGGGGTCTTATTTATAGTGTCCGCAAAGTTGTTGGATTTGTTAACAAAATCTTTCCTGAATTATTTTGGGAATTTTCCCACCATTGGATCAGAGATCCAAGGGTCCCTGTTTTACAGGAGAACAGAAAAGATCCACATAAATTTTCATTTAGTTGCTGCGCAACTCACCAGTGCGTGACACGTGTCACGCATCTGTGCACTTGCGCAGTTGCGGTTGCGCAACTGCGCAGACACGTGTCGTGCATCCGAGCGCTTGCGCGGTTGAGATTGCGCAACTGCGCAGACACGTGTCACGCATCGGTGCGCTTGCGCAGTTGCGATTGCGCAACTGCGCAGACACGTGCACGCATCTGTGCGCTTGCGCAGACACGTGTCATGTATCTGTGCGCTTGCGCAGTTGCGATTGCGCAACTGCGCAGACACGTGTCACGCATCTGTGCGCTTGCGCAGACACGTGTCATGTATCTGTGCGCTTGCGCAGTTGCGATTGCGCAACTGCGCAGACACGTGTCACGCATCTGTGCGCTTGCGCAGACACGTGTCACGCATCTGTGCGCTTGCGCAGTTGCGATTGCGCAACTGCGCAGACACGTGTCACGCATCTGTGCGCTTGCGCAGCCACGTGTCGCGCTGCCATGCATTTGCGCAGTTTAAGCCTTAATTTTGTTTTCTGAAGAGCCTTGCTCTGATGGGACGCACTGTCTCGGGCGTTACGCCGCCGAATCACCTTCTGCCACGTGGCAAATTGCGCGTTGCGCACGGAAACCGAAGCGTTGCTTCAAATTTTGAATTTTCAAAATTCAGTAGAGCCTTGCTCCGATTGGGGGAAACAGATGCCCCCCCACCGTTGCGCTCACGTGGCGCGCACGTGAGTGCAGCGGTGGCAAGATCCTGACCATCGGATCGACGGGTCAGGTGAACAGGCGCAGGCGCCTATAAATAGGACCCTTGGTCCTTGGTAATTTTTACCATTCTCAAGAATTTTTACCCAGAGCCTTGCTCTTGTTTAAAACTTTAGAGCCTTGCTCCTGTGATTTCCTTAAGAACTTCTAAGTTCTAACTTCAGAACCATTTTAGGTAAATTAATTTAATTTAAATCAAATTTAAATAATCAGAGCCTTGCTCTTATAGATCTCTGATCTAAAGGAAACCCCTTTGGGGTTTCTTCAACAGAGCCTTGCTCTTATAGATCTTTGATCTAAAGGAAACCCCTTTGGGGTTTCTATTCACAGAGCCTTGCTCTCAAAAATTTGCAGAGACTCTGTTCTTAGGTTTTAACCCATGAACAGAGCCCTGCTCACAGATCAACTAGAAAACTTTTTAAAGGTTTCCATGGATCTTTAAGACCCCAAAATTTTAATTCTTAGGAGTTGTGAATTTTTATTACCGCTACAGAGTTAGGCTCTTTTTTTTAAGAAATTTTATTCTTTTGAAACAGGAGTTTGACAAATGTCACTCTGTGACAGAGCTTTGCTCTGAAAAGAGGAGATCTTCTCCTTGTCTCTAGGGGTCCCCCCCAATGAGGATATTCTCTTGGGAGTTCTTTTTATTGACTGATAGTCTCATCCAATGGTGGGATTGTCTCATCAAATGATGCGCCGTCATCTTGATTTTGTGGGTCCCCCTTTGGTCCCCTACCCTCTGCATCACAGTGTGGAGCAAGATTTTTATTTATTATTATTTTTTTTTATCATTATTTTTTTTTTTAATGTTTAAATGCCAGGCCACTAATGATATATATATATTTTATGCAGGAAAGATGTCTGACGACTTGTCTTTTCCCTTCGTTCGCTCAGAAGGAGGGTTCCCACATGCACCAGTGGACCGGGTAGTGTTTGCTTTGATTAAAGATCGTGATCCTGAGTGCAAACATCTCCACCTATGGGGAAGGTGGTATAGCCAAATCATCCAGGGTCGTCGCAGTTTTAGTTCCGCCTCGCCCTCCGAACCTATAGTTACGATCCCCTATGCGGATAAACCCCCGGTGGAGTATGCCGTGGAGATTAAAAATTGGAATTCGGACGACCTTCTCCAGCCTGCAATCGGCGCTATTCCGGTACAGCCGCCGCCGGCCATAGATATCTTAGGAAGGCGAATCTGTCAGGGTGAAGCACGCCCTTGGGGACAGGCTTACAATATTGGATTAAATCCGCGACCGCTTGCTGGATACCTGCCATGGGCCCGGTACATTTTAGCGGCGAAAAGAGCTCACCTGACGAAGATAGGTTTATATTCCGCCGTCTACGTCTCGCTTTTCGAGTATCCTACTCCTCCAACGTGGTGGACAAAGGCTTTCATCGAACAATGGAATATCCCCACGCATACTTTCCTGGCAGCGGATAGGGAAGTTTCAATTTCTCTAGAGGAATTCGTTGAGCTTTCTGGTTTACCGGCGAGGGGGGAGCATTACGAAGAGTTGCTTCCTCCTGATGAGTACGTCTTTGCCACCAAGCAAGTGGTACTCGACTTGACTCCGGAAAATGCCATCCAGCATCAGCATCCAGGCCTGGTGAGGGTGTTGGAGATTTACGAGGAGCTTCATTTGGAATTGGGCGACCGAGGAGTTAGTTTTGCGGACTTCATTGCTCGTTTTATTCGCCCGGAATTTTTATCAGAGCAAGGTGAGAAGTTCGCCCAACTTGCTGATCCTTTTGGTTTTGGCCTGGACCGCCGACCTTCATCTGAAATTGATCAGCGAAGTTTTTACCTTCCCGGCACTGCTAGCGTTCCTTTCTCAGAGATCGCCGTTCCTGGCGTGGATGAGGAGACCTTCTTCATCGGGTTCTTAGGTCTGTGGCTGTGCAGCTTCGCGCTTCCCATGCACCCACGCCTCATGAGGTCTTCTGTCTTTTACCCGGCGCATCAAATGGTGGCCGGTCTACAGTTATCAGTGGGGATCGCCGGGTTGGCTCACCTCTACAATGGACTTAGCGTAGCGGCGGACGCTAATGAACCTGGGGTGCAGCCTGCTAACTTCCCGATGCATTACTTCACATCTTGGATGGAGCTGCATGTTCGAGGAGTGTTTGGCGCCCACAAAACTCCTCCATTCTTTGAGAGATTCATATTTCCAAGAATCATACGATTGATCGGGGCTTCCATCGTGTTTGCACCTCCGCGGGAGTCTAGGGGACTGCTTCTGCGTTCGCATCTAGTCGGGGCGAAGACCTCTTTTGTGGATAAGGTCATCACCATGGGTTCCGAGACCACTAAGTCGGTGGTGTCGCTGCGTGATGACTTCAAGGGCGGTGTCTCCGTGTTGAAGGCTCGGGAAATCCTCCACCTTTATTCCATTCGGCCGGGTTACTTGGTATTTAGGCAGAATGAAACGGCCCTCTTCATGAGGTATAACCCGCATCGATTTGCCCGGCAATCGAGTTATAACCAAGGAGTCCCGTTGGAAGCCTTCTTGGGAACACCTGCAGTCGGTCCAGAGGGAGTACGGAATGCGATGCATCACTTCATCCGGCTCAATACAGGCTCCTACTTTTTCATCAGTGAGCCCAGCTGTACCCCCAAGATACTCAATTCGTATGTGGCTTGGTACGCGCACGCGATGGGCCCAATTATCTTGATGGAGAAACGTCTACTGGTCGATCGTAGGGCTGCGCCTCCCGGCGGCAATCGCAAGGCTCCATTGCAGCCCAGGGTTCAGGTTATCCCTCCGACGAAAGAGGCCGGAGCTGATCGACCACGTGTGTTGGCCCCTCCGCGTGGATTGCCACTGCCTACTACGATGGATGCCCCAACGGCGCCCCGTGCTCCGACAGAGACGGTTAAAGCGGCATCGCCGGAGTCGGGTGCAGGAGCGGACATCGGGACTCGCCGCCCGAAAGTGACTGCCAAAACTGGCAAGCGCAAAACTGCTCCGGGTGGATCCAAGGCTGGTGAACAAAAGAAGAAGAAGTCCACCTTATCCCTCGACGCGATTCTTAATTTAGAGCCCGCGGCTCATTCTGCCGAGACGATATGTGAATACGGCAGCAACGAGGGTTTCGTGGTGGATCCTGCGGACACCAACCTAGCCGCCGCCATTGCAGAATCAGAGCGATCGGCGAGGCTCGAAGCGATGCTGAGTAAACTCGCTGAGTCCGGTAATCATCAGACGCCTTATTTGTTATCTCATTGCACTTTATATTGTTACATTTAACTAACTTTTGCTCCCTTTCTTAACAGGTATCTCCACTGAAGATGCTATCGCTGCATCCTTGAAGACCTTCCAAGAGGAGGAGAAGAAACGAGCCCTGGCAAGCGTCGGTATGTTTTATCCCTTTCTCTTTTATAAGGAAAGTTTGTTGTCTTTTTACGATAGTCGACCTGATCTTCTCTTGTTTCTTTACAGGGGTGGTATTAATCGGCGCAAGGACCCTTCCCAAGCCCGTCATCGAAGTCCCAGCTCCGTCGAAGCTGCCGCAAGAGCCTCGGCTTGATGCAACAACGAGGGATGCTCTGAAAAATCTGGAGGCATCCCTCTACACGGATGAGGAGGCTTCGCTCAAGGAAGCTCTGATGGCATCTGTCTCATCGGCTCAAGAGGAACGGAAGCGGTCCAGACGCGAGGCTAAGGCGCGCAGAGCTGCTCTGGCCGCAGGGGCGGGCCCCAGCACTGTTCCTCGCGCTAGTACTCCTTCTGAAGAGCCCCCTGTGGCCCTGTCTACCGCTCGTCGGCAAGTTGCGCGCGCGGTTCGGAACGCCAATGATAAATCCGCTTCAGGTAGTACTCCTTTCAGAGCCTTGTTGTATGACTTGTAAAACTATTGGCTTATACATATCTCATCTTGCAGGGTCAAGTCCAACTGAGGGGGAGGCGGAGACGACCGTCGAACCCAAGGGAGCGGAAGAAGCGGTACTCGCCGAACCCGAACCGACAGTGGACAACTTTATCGGGGCCATGGGGACTGGAGCCGAGATTAAGGAACCTACCGCGGAGAAAATCATTGATGCCGTACCCGAAGCGGTGGCAGATGATATGATTGTCTCGACCGAGCCGCAGGCGGTAGAGGGCGAGGTACTTGAGGCTGGGGACCTCATGGTGCCGGTGGACGGGGCAGCTGTAATCGCTGATCCTGAGGGAGCAGCAGGTGAGGCGGCCATGATTCCTGAGGACGAGCTAGGCGCTCCTTCTCAGGAATCTGGCAATGTTCCTGTCTTGGCCCTCCCTGTCTATGGTTCCCCACCGCCTGCAGAGCTTGAGAGCATAACAACGGTTCCCCTTGAGTCAGGTGATGAAGCTACAGGCGGTGGTCTTCCGTCAGTGGAGGAGGGGACCGCCTCAGTTTCTGCTGGCAGCTCGTCAGGTAAAAATTTTATCACCAGCATTCCCCCCCCTTTTTTTTGTATATATCTTGTGATCTCTTCTAACGAATTTGTTCTTGCAGGTGCGGCCAGTACCGATGCTCCACTGCTCGAGGGGGCACCGTCAACTACTGCTTTGGCAGTAGTCACCTCTCCGTCTTCCCTTGTGCCGTCACGGATGTTGGGAGGTATGGATTTACGACTCATGCATTAATCTTTCAAAAATGCAGCTTTTGTACTAACGTTACACCATTGTGCCTTTGCAGGAGTGCTTTTTGATCACTTGTATCAAGTGTTGCTCCCGCACTTTTCTTTCCCGTCCGAACTCGCTTCTCCTTCTAGTGGCGCCGGTAATATCTTTATTTACTTCTTTTTTCTAGCAATGGGATGATTTCTGACTTTTCCTTTTCTTTATTGTAGTTCCACAAATCGAAGGAGGGGATGTAAGCCCCGTCGTGCTACCGGCCCTTCCGGCTCTGCCGTCCGTTGTTGCTGGTATAGTAGATCTCCTTTTTGGTAATCCTTTAACATCTTTTGAACCATCGCTTAACCCTGTTTGTTTTGCAGCTATTGTTCCGGTTCCGGTCCCCTTCGAGGCTCGCGTCCTTTTACCGGCAGGCCCCTTTCTGAGACGTCCGTCTTCAAAGGGTGCGGTGATGAGTCTAGGCATGCTGAGCGGGTATATTGAAGAGCTCAGCATGGACGCTCTCCCTTCTGCTGTCGATTTCGCTGCAGATGTTAACCCAATGTTAGCGGCGCTCGTAACTTTTCATGACGAGGGCGTCGTTGAATCTTGGGTTAACCACTGCAGGGAGATCGAGGCCTGCTTGTATCGGCTGGAGTTGACGCGTCCTGCTCCCGAAGTTTTAGCTCTGAGCGCCCAACGCACAACTTGGCTCGAGCAAAGCACTTCGCACTCCCGCTACTTGGAGCAAGAAGCAGCTCGGAGACTAAGGGAATGCCAAAAGACCTCAAACGAAACGGCCCATCTGCGCGCTGAGGTTGAGGCAAATGCTGCCCAAGTGAAGACTATCTTTGAGGGTCTCCTGGGGCGCATCTCCCACGGGCTAAACTTAAAGCGGAAGCTTGACGTGGCTGAGCGCAATGTCCCCAGTCGGGAGGCCGCTTATCAGGGCGTGAGGGAGCAGCTTGCAGTGGTCTTGCGGCAACGAGCCCAAGTGGAGGCAGAGCTGGCGGTGGTAGCCGATCAAGAGAAGGCATGGAAGGACGTCTGCGAGCGATTGCTGCACCTATGCAAGACGCTTCCTTCCCAATAACTGCCATTGTATCAATATACTTGTAATTTTCTTTTTTGAATAAGATGTATACATTCTTTATTCTTTTATACGATTCGCCATGTACTTGATTAAGTTAATAAATAAAGATACACATTTTTTTGCAATGTCTTGTATTATTTCTTTGCTTTCTCCCTTCTCTTATTATCAGCATGCTGTCTTGATAAACATGTTTGACAGGTAACAGAGTAAGCATTTTGGTTTCTTCAAGATATAACGATGGCTTAGGCCGCAGGTTCAGATCTGCCGCCTAAGACTTTTCAATTCTATGAGCCGTGAGGGTCTCATAGAGATTTTTCTCCCTACGGATCGAGAGGATCTCATAGGTGGATTTTCTCCTTAGGAATCGTGAGGATTCCTAAGTGTGGTTTTCTCTCATAGGTCGAAAGGATCTTATGAGAGAATTTCTCCCTCTTACGAGTCGAGAGGGCTCGTAAGCGGTTGTTTCCCTCTTTGTCGAGAATCGACTTCAGAGAGTGAGACCCGTGAATAGTATGCAAGAGACCATTTAGGATTGACCTGCAGGATCCCATTGCCCTTCTTACGAGTCGAGAGGGCTCGTAAGCGGTTGTTTCCCTCTTTGTCGAGAATCGACTTCAGAGAGTGAGACCCGTGAATGGTATGCAAGAGACCATTTAGGATTGACTTGCAGGGTCCCATTTTTCAGGAAGCAGGTTTTTGAATCCTTACTGCCCGAGATGTGAGTCAGAAAAGCTCTCGTCACGGAGTGTTTGTATCCGTGAGTTGAGAAGTTTTGCGAGGGATTATTTGTTTCCCAAGCGCCAAGGATTATTTGTGTCCTTGGGGTTTGAAACGAGTCGATGGTTCCCACGGAGGCGCTGGTGGCTCTGCGAGTCGACGTGGATCAGAAGGCTCTCGTCAAGGAGTGTTTGTATCCGTGAGTCGAGGAAATTGCTGGGATTATTTGTTTCCCAAGCGCCAAGGATTATTTGTATCCTTGGGGTTTGAAACGAGTCTATGGTTCCCACGGGGGCGCTGGTGGCTCCGCGGGTCGACGCGGATCAGGAAGCTCTCGTCAAGGAGTGTTTGTATCCGTGAGTTGAGAAGTTTTGCGAGGGATTATTTGTTTCCCAAGCGCCAAGGATTATTTGTGTCCTTGGGGTTTGAAACGAGTCGATGGTTCCCACGAAGGCGCTGGTGGCTCTGCGAGTCGACGCGGATCAGAAGGCTCTCGTCAAGGAGTGTTTGTATCCGTGAGTTGAGAAGTTTTGCGAGGGATTATTTGTTTCCCAAGCGCCAAGGATTATTTGTGTCCTTGGGGTTTGAAACGAGTCGATGGTTCCCACGGAGGCGCTGGTGGCTCTGCGAGTCGACGCGGATCAGAAGGCTCTCGTCAAGGAGTGTTTGTATCCGTGAGTTGAGAAGTTTTGCTGAAGTCGTTGGTTTCTTCGGTTGAAATGAACCGTTGGGGTTTAGCTTCGTCGTTTGACGGAATCCGCTGGGGAAGTATGGTTTCTTCTCTGTTTGCGCCCTTGGATTGTATACAGGGATCGATGTGATCTTAACTGTAGGGCCGAAGTTTCATCATTTCTAATTTTTGTTTTATTTTATTCCCGCGATGCTCTATCATTTCAGCTTTTATATCGCGAAGGTCGCGATTGCCCAATCATTTCGGCTATTTTTCGCGGTGCCCAATCATTTCGGCTTTTTTATTTTATCTTTACTCGTTGCTTTTTATTACGAGTTGCCCGATCATTTCGGCTATTTTGCATGCATACATTTTACTTGCTGCTTTTTATTGCAAGTTGCCCTATCATTTCGGCTATTTTGTATGCATGAGCGGCCTACTGGCTTTCGCCATAAACCTGAAATTGGACACCGATTTCGGCATCAGCACCGCTGCAACTGGAATATTGCCAGGAGCAAATCATCATTTGCCTACGTTATTGTCGAATAAAGAGGGCTTAGCGATCAGGGTTAGGGACCTGTCGACTAAGGCTTTCGATTTCATGAGCCGTAAGGGTCTCATAAAGGTATTTCTCCCTATAAGTCGTGAGGATCTTGTAGGTGTATTTTCTCCTTAGGAACCGTGAGGGTTCCTAAGTGTTTTGTTCTTCTGTAAGTCGTAAGGATCCTACAGGAGGGTTTTCTCCTCATAAATCGAGGGGATTTATAAGGGTTGTTTACCATGCGAACATATCCCCAGTCTCGGATGAGACTTGATTAGGGAAATGTTTATTCGCGCCCGTGGATTGTATACAAGGGTCAATATCGAGCCACTTGTAGGGCCATATTGGAAGTTTGTGGGGGCTTGCTTAAGCACAGGTTTAGGTTTCTGTAACTTAAGACTTTCAAATCTCATGAGCCGTGAGGGTCCCATAAGAGAGTTCTCCCTACGAGTCGTGAGGATCTCGCAAGCGTATTTTCTCCTTAGGAATCATGGGGATCCCTAAGTGTGTTGCTCCCTTGTGAGTCGTAAGGATCTCACGCGGGTAGTTTCTCCTTACAGGGTCGAGAGGACCCCATAAGTGTCTTTTAACGAGGTTGCGCCCTTTCGGGTTTTCACAAACACTCGCCGGTAGCCCTGCTGTTTTTACTCACGGAGCCCTTTCGGGTTTTCATCCGTGCCCATTTTGCTTATGGACATACCGTTGTTTTTTTTTTTTTTTTTTTTTTTTTTTTTTTTTTTTTTTCCTTCCTTCTGTGGTAGTAGTTTAAAGACGTTTCGGTCTGTTATTAGTTTAAGGACATTTCGGTCCAACGTTAAAGGGCTGGCTACTGCTTATAAGCTCGGGCTTAGGAAGACAGCGAGCGGACATAGTCGTCGTCATCTGCCATTGACCTAGGCTGTGACCCATTAAGCGTAGTATTTCTTTAAGAAGCGACCGTTTATTGGTCTGAAGGGTCTTTCACCGTGCATGTCCATGAGTAGATAAGCCCCACCCTGGTAGACCTTATCGATGATGTACGGTCCTTCATAGTTTGGCTCAAACTTTCCCCGCTTGGCGCGATTGGGGATCATGGGCCTTTTGACCACTAGCACGAGTTCGCCTTGATGGAACGTCCTCGGTCGGGTTAACTTTTCGTATGATCGCGTCATCTTTGCTTTATAAGCCTCTAGGTTTTGTTGCGCTATGAGCCGTGTTCCTTCAAGGGCGTCAAGCTCCTCAAGCCGGAGGTGTGCGTTTTCTCCATCCGTCAGCTCGTAGTGAACTGCCACTCGCAAAGAGGGTAATTCTATTTCGAGAGGGAGTATTGCTTCCGTCCCAAACACCAACGCGTATGGCGTTGTTTTTGTGGCTGTCTTGAACGTAGTTCGATACGCCCAAAGAGCTTCTTGCAGCCTCTCGTGCCAGTCTTTTTTATTTCGGGATACTGTTTTCTTTATGATCTTCGTCAAGGTCTTGTTGAAGGCCTCGGCTAGACCGTTAGCTCGCGGATTATAAACTGATGAATATCTCCAGTCTATATTGTGCTGCTGTGCGAAACGGCTAATCTTATGACTTCGGTAGGCTGGCCCATTGTCAGAGATGATCCTTCTCGGGGTTCCGAACCGGTATATGACGTGCGTTTTGAAGAAATGGAGAATGTTCTCCGTCTTCACTTCCCTCAACGGTACCGCCTCCGCCCATTTGGAGAAGTAATCGGTCGTCGCCAAGATGAAACGATGTCCTTTTGACGATGCTGGTTCGATGGGACCGACTATGTCAGTTCCCCACATTTCGAACGGCCAACTAGCCACTGTTGGGTGCAGTGGATTAGGATGCTGATGGATAAAGTCCCCATGAATTTGGCATGAGTGGCATTGTCTGGCGTATTCCAGGCAATCCTGCATCATCGTAGGCCAGTAGTAGCCCATCCGCTTTATCTTTAATTTCATTTTAGGGCCTGCTTGGTGGGAACCACAGAGTCCGTCGTGAACCTCTTGGACGACCCTTCTCGCCTCGTCAGGTCCTAAACATCTTAGCCACAGAGAGTCGAATGACCTTTTATACAAAGTATCATTGACGAAGGCGAAAGACAGAGCCCGTTTCGTGAGCTGATGTCTTGTGGACGCTTCTTCAGGTATTTGGTGGAACTTGAAGTAATCTATGAAGACTTCTCTCCAGTCCTCGGTATTTTCCCTATCTTTTGTTTGTAGGGTTGTCTCCTCTTCCGCTTCTTTTTCTTCAGACGATTTTGGAGATATTTCTGTTGGGGCGAGCACTCGACGGCTTTGTACTATGATTTTAACGTCGTCGAGGTTCTCATCAGCCAGTTCTTTAGCAAGTTTGGCTAGTGCGTCTGCTTTGCTGTTTTCCGCACGCGGTATGCTTTCCAACGTGTAGGAGGGAATTTGGGTTAGCAGTTGCTGCACTTTTTCACCGTATTTTATTAATTCCGGTTTACATGTTTGGTAATCGCCGTTCACTTGACTGACAACCAATTGGGAGTCCCCATATATGAGGAGGCTCTCAATTCCCATATCGATGGCGATCTCGAGGCCTGCTATCAGAGCCTCATATTCAGCTTCATTATTCGTTCTCGGTTCTGTCAAGGAGAAGGCGAAGCGCATTATCCCTCCTTGTGGAGTCACGAAGATGAGTCCCACCCCCGATTTGATCATTGGTGTACTTTGTTTGTGCTTTTTCATGGAAGACGCTCCATCGAAATACAGCTCCCAACGGCTATCACCACTGTCGATTGTGTCAAACGCATATTTGTCTGGCAAATCGCAATTTAAAGGAGAGTCGGCAGGTATGGGATGCTCAGCAAGGAAGTCGGCGATGGCCTGGCCTTTTACTGCCTTGAGAGGTTGATATGTTATCGAAAATTCCATCAAGAGCAGGGCCCATTTAGCGAGTCGCCCTGTCAATATGGCTTTTGACATTAAATATTTGAGAGGGTCCACTTTTGAAATCAGACGGACCTCGTGCGCCAACGCATAGTGCCTAAGCTTTGTTAGTGCGAAGATCAACGCCAGGCAGTGTTTTTCAATGGGAGAGTAATTGCTTTCTGCCCCCAGCAGAACTCGACTTAGGTAGTAGAGTGCTCTTTCTTTCCCTTGGTCGTTTTCTTGTGCCCATAATGCGCCTAAGGAACCTTCGAGGGCGGTTGTATAAAGAATGAGAGGCTTCCCTTTAACCGGGGCAGCCAGCACGGGTGGGTTCTGCAAGTATTGCTTGATCTCATCTAGTGCGCCTTGACATTTTTGATCCCAAACGAATGGGGTTCCTTTCTTCATCAGGTGACTATAGGGACGGCACTTTCCTGAAAGGTTGGCTATAAATCGCCGTATGTATGCGAGTTTCCCTTGGAGAGACCGAAGTTGCTTGAGAGTTCTCGGCGGAGGCATTTCCATGATCGCTTTAATCTTTGAAGGATCTATTTCAATACCTCGATGCCGAACAACGAACCCCAGGAATTTGCCCGAGGAAACCCCGAACGCACATTTAAGAGGATTCATCTTCAAGTTGTACTGCCGAAGACGTTGAAACACGGTCTTCAGATGCTCAAGATGTTCGTCGTATGATTTGCTCTTGACCACGAGATCGTCGATGTAGCATTCGACGATTTCGTGTATAAGGTCGTCGAAAATCTTTGTCATGGCCCTCTGATAAGTAGCACCGGCGTTCTTCAAACCAAAGGGCATCACTTTATAACAAAATATACCAAGAGGAGTCCTGAAGGCTGTGTGCTTCTGGTCTTCGGGATGCATTTTTATCTGGTTATACCCCGACGAGCCGTCCATGAAGGAGAAAACCTCATGAGTGGATGTATTGTCTATCATAAGTTCAGTAACTGGCACTGGGAAATCATCTTTTGGGCAGGCTTTATTAAGATCCCGAAAGTCTACGCATATGCGCACTGTCCCATTTTTCTTCATCACTGGGACGATGTTAGCGATCCATTCAGGGTATTGAACTTCCTGGATGAAGCCAGAGTCTATAAGCTTTTTGACTTCGGCGTTGATGCTCATCTCAAGCTCGAGTCGCATTCTCCTCGGCGCTTGTTTGACGGGCTTGATGTCCGGAGATATCGCCAATTTATGTACAGCAATTTCTGGATCTAGTCCCGGCATTTCGGAATAGTTCCACGCGAAGCAATCTTTGTGTTGTAGAAGCACATCCTTCAACACAGTCACCCTTTTTTCAGATAACAGCTCGCTGATGAATGTTGGTCGCGGGTCATTTTCCGTCCCCAACTCAATTTTCTTGAGATTATCTGCAGTGGTGTGGATTCCATCCTCCAGTTCTTTCGGAGCTGGGGGAAATTCTGAGATTACCTCATCGCTGCTGTTTTCAAAGCACCAAGGGAAGTCGTTCATGTCCTCGGATTCTTCTTTTAATATTGTTACCACGTGGCAAGTGCGAATTTTCTGCCAGTCCCAATGCGGAGTTGGTTTTTCTTCTGCAGCCTCGGGTTCGTGCTTCTGTGGTGGTGCTACCCTCCAGTTGTCAGAAAGCGCGAATTTGCCTAACTGATATTGGTCCTCAACCCAATTCTTAAAGGTGAAACAATCTTCAAGCGGATGCCCTACTACTCGATGGTAAGAGCAATAATTTGGGTCGGAGACTTCGCCTGCTTGCTCAGGGTGTTTAGACTCTGGCAGAGTTAGCATTTGATGTTTTAGAGCAAGATCAAGTATTTTCCTTGTTTTGTTCCGAGGAAACGAGTATGCTCGACCCATTTTCTTCATAAGGGCTAGGTCAATAACGCTCGCCTCTCGTATGCGTGGCTTCTTAGCTCTGTCTTGTGGTTGTCGAGCACCTTTTCGGCTCCTCGACTTGTTTTTGCTTTCGCGTCGAACCCTTTTTGTAGCAGGCTGACGTGGGGTAACATCTTCGTTCTTTACTGCCTGTCGAAGGAGACGCTGTGTCTTGGCTTTCTCATAGATCGCCATTTCACGATCGTGATCATCTCGGGCTTTTTGACTCGCATCCTTTATAAATTTGTTCACTGGGTCTTTAGACGATGGACTGGGCGGCTTTGTGTCAGGAACTTTTGCTGATTCGGGATTAGCGTCCTCCCATTGAGCGTTCGCTTCTTCATCAAAGTCATACATGGCATAACAGCTGTTTATTAACTCCCGTTTCTTTGGCCGGATGTACCCGAGCCCTTTTGTTTCCGTTCTCCCGTTAGGCAGTTTGCATTGAGTTCCGGGAACGTTCCAGACCTTGTCATAGAATTTGGCTTTTCTGATGGTCTGTGTGAAGGACATCCCTTGGCGTTTCAGCAGTTTCTTCAAACCTTCGGTATAATATCTGGGAAGACGGATAGGCTGAAGCTTGTTGAGCGTGGGATCCGCGCCCTGCCAAATTTCTTTTTCCACCTTGTTTTCTTCAGAACGGTAGAATAGGATTGCCTTCTCGCCTTTTCTTCCGGGAGGGATATAGAATGTCTGCAATTCTTCTACGCTGTTGGTGTCGAGTGCATCCAGTTCTTTGTAATGTTCAAGCGGCACCATGGTTATCTGCAGACTTCGCTCTTCATCAGTGGAAATCTGTATTGAGGGCCGAGCGGGGAATACAGCATGAACTTCATCCTCTGAGTCACTACCGAAGATCAATGAAGGAACAGATGGTCCTGGCCTGGTGGACTGGGACGGACCTGAATAAATTATATCCTCCTCCTCCTCGGTGTCACTGCCGAAGACAGGGATGGTTGCGTTAGTTTTGTTCTCCGGTTTGTGACATCTTTCCGTGTCTTCGAAACTCGGTAGGAAGTATTTGGCATCTTCATACTTGCGAACTTCGTTCACGGAAAATGGATTCAACTCTCCTGCCACTGTGTACTCGAGGCCGTCCCTAGAATACTTCATGCACTGATGCTGTGTAGAAGGGATGATATTGTATTCGTGTAGCCATGGTCGGCCGAGCAGAGCATTGTAGCACGTCTTGGCGTCTATAACATGGAATTTGATGTCTGTGACGAGCACCCCGAAGCGTAGCGTCAATATCACAGATCCAAGAGTCTTTGAGGATTGAGAGTCGAAACCGGAGATGGTGATTTTGTCCCGGGCGAGGTGTTGGACACTCATGCAAATCTCCTTTAACACTCGCACATTGAGTAAATTGACAGACGATCCGTTATCGACCAAGATTTTTCCTATCTTTATGTCATGGCAGTATCCCGAGACATAAAGGGGGCGATTGTGTTCACACGTCCCGAGGAGAAGGTCTTCATCACCAAAAGCAACGTCGGCTGTGTGCACCTCTTCCAATTCATCCTTCATCTTTTGTTCGGCTAAGAAGGCTTGGAACTGGTCCGGATCTTGTAGGGCCTTAATCAAAGAATCCCTCGCCTCTTTTGATAGCAATAGGGCATCGAGAATGCTGAGTTGTGAGGGTAGCTTTCTCAGATGCGCCAAGACATTGTAATCTACTTTATTCCTTTTTGGGGGATTCTTGGCGGTTAACTCTTCCGCAACTTGGTCATCCAAAGCGATGTCTTCAGAGACCTTCTCTTTCCCTTTGTTTTTCTTATTCAAGGATCCGAGGTTCTTTTCGGGTAATGTTCGATTGCGCAGCTGTATATTCTCGCAGGCCTTTGTTTCTTTTTCTTTTCCCGAAATGGATTCTTCGAAGAGGGGACCAAGCTCTAGCTCTTCATCGGAGTCGCTCCCAAACGTAGGCACTTGTGACCCGGTAGTGTTAACCATGTGACAATTGCCGGCAGTTCTTTCAAGTTCTTTAGTCGTATTTCTTCGCTCTCGGCGAATTTTACGTTTTTCCCGTTTAAATCGTTGTCGATTAGCGACGTATCCTTGCCACCATCCATTGAAAGCTTTGCAATCTTGGGTGGAATGCGAGACCTTCTGATGGTATAAGCAATAAGAGGGGTGCATTTCTACCGCGCCAGTAACTTTTTCTTCAGAGGGTGGTAGCTTCATGCCAATCGATATGGCCTTAGCAAATTTCTTTTTTATCTTGAATTGGCTTTTGTCAGTGGTGGAGGCATTTTGCTCCAACGGGATCATTTCAGCTCCTTCCTCAAGTCGCTGACGCTTAGCCCTTTCGAATATAGCCGTCTCGCGTTCTCGATCAGCCTTGCTTTTCAACCGAGCTTCATTAAGAAACGCGTTAATCATTTCAACTGGTAACCCTGGGGTTTTTGATTCGGCATTTGCCCCCAGCGTTTCAGTGCCAGAAGTTCCTTCATCGTTCGTGGTCGAATGGGAGATCATATGACAGCTTGCCACATATTCGTCAGATTCATCCGATGAACTTTCTCCTTCACCTTCTTTTTGGAAGACGTGATTAAGGAAATCTTGGAGCGTGATGGGAGTTCGCGCCTTTTGGTTATATTCATCCAGCGCATCGATTTGCTTTTGTAAGTCTGTGCGCTTGTTGCCAGGCTTCACGGGCTTCTTAGATTTCTTCTTCTTCTTTTTCGAAGATTTTGACGGCTGGCTATGAACGCTTGAACTACTACCATCGGTCTTCGGAGTCGGTCGTGGCTTCAACATCCCTTCAATAACCTGCGGTTCAAAGGGGTTCTTCCACTTGACCGCTGGGCAGGTTTGAAGATCATTTAGCATTCTCCTCGTTTTGGCCGATAATACAACCTCCCAGGGAGCCTCTTCAATAACGGAGCATGTTGCCCCCGGCGTATTCGTCCCCTTATAGGTGTGGGGCTGCGGAGGGTTCACCTTCCATTTGTCAGACAGCGCAAATTTGCCCTGACGGTACTGATTCTCCAGCCAATTTTTGAAGACGTAACAGTCTTCGATTGGATGTCCCAACACTCTATGATAAGGGCAGTAATTAGGATCGTTAACGTCACTTGGTTGCGACGGACGTTTTGGATCTGGCAGATTTATGAGCCTGTTGCGCAATGCCAGCTCGAATAACCTCCTTGTTTTATCACGGGGGAAGGAGTAAGCCCGTCCCATCCTGTCCTCAAGGGGTACGTACGGGCGTGTATTATTTGGACGAGCAACCGGCTTCGAATCGTTCGGTTGTTGTTGGGCATTAGCGACGACGATCGCTTTTCCCTTTCCCTTGTCGTTTCGGGAATCCGGCTTCGGGAGAGGAGGTTTATGGCCCATCTGGTCCATCTGCGCCAATTTGTCGATCAAAGCCTGGAAGGAAGTCGGCTTGAAGAACATCATAAATTGTGAAATGGTTGCTTGTGGATCGAGTGTTCCAACAAACATTCCCACCGCAGGGGCTTCTTCTATGCGCTGTTCACACTTAGACCATAGATTACGCCACCGTATAGCGTACTGAACCCATGTCTCGCCGGGTTTTACCCTGGCATTGATCAGTGCCGTCATCGGGGTACGCTCGCTGGCACTTGCAAAACGTTGGGTGAAGAGCAGCTCCATCTCCGCAAAGGTTTTAATAGAGTCGTTGGGGAGCTCGGAATACCACTCGAAAGCCGTATCTGATAAGCTTCCAACGAATTGGCGCAGCAAGAGTTTGTCGTCGCCTCCAGTGTTACCACAAAGCGCCCTGAACTGGGCAACATGTTGATGGGGATTGCCGGTCCCTTTGTAGACATGAAACTTAGGAATTGTGTAACCTGGCGGGTACTTGATTTGGTCATACCAGCCCGGATATGGCCGTCCCGTTTTTACAACGTGGCCGGCTGCTTCGGCCGCCTGATGCACCCGTATTTGTTGAGCAATATATTCATCCAAATCAGCTTTTGATATGGTATCCTCTTTAGCTGTGGATAGAGCCGGTAGAGGATTCGATGTCTCTCCTCTATCATCTTCAAAAATGATCGGGGGATCTCCAACAGGTGGATCTGGTTGAATCATCATACCCACCACATCCTGGAATAGGAGGGCCATTTTCTTTATGTTGGCTGCCTGTTCCGCAGCCTCTTTGTCTCTCTTTTCCAGTGTTCGGCGGAGGAACTCAGCGTCGGTCTCTTCCTCTTGGCGTTCATCTAAGGACGTCTCAGGATTCTCTTTTGGCCCCGTGAGTGCAGCCATTGTAGTCATCATCTCCTGGAGCTTTTGTTGCTGCTCCTGAGACTTGGTCACTGACCGGGTAAGCGGTCGGTGGCCCGTAGAAGTACGACTTTCTTCTTTTCCCGAAGCCATATAGACCGTATGTACTATCATGCCCCCTGACTTGGGGCGTTTGGGTTCGCCGCTTTTAGATTTTGTCATCGTCGCGGGAGCTTTCTCTGGTCTTTTCCTTTTATGGACCTTTGAGGTTGAAGGAGCCGCTGAAGTGGGCATCCTAGCATTTGTTGCCCCCTGCCGTTTAATGGGGGGGTTCTTGTCTTTTTCCACCTTCGCCCTTTTCTGGCGACGGAAGTGGTCTGAGTCAATCACGGAGTCTTGAACTCTCCGCCAGACTTTATAAATTTTGGACGACAGCCGTTGAGAGGGCTGTTCTTGTTTTGCCTCCGGAGCTTTCTCCACGGGCGGAGGAGATCTTTTCAATACGGCGATTGGGGAGTTCTTTCTCACTTTCCTCAGTAATTCAAAGCTGTTCCCAGTTGGAACAGCAGCGCTGACCTCCGCCACTGGAGCAGGCGGGGTTAGCCCTGAAGGGGAGTTGCCCCCTGCTTTCCTTATTCGTTGCCAATGACGACGTCGCGCACGACGAGCCATTGAGACTGGCTCGGAAATCGGGATAGTTTCTTGTTGCCCCCTGTTTGGGTGTGGGGTAACTGCCGGTGTCAGCCTATCAAAGACTGATGCTTTTTGACCAGCTGAAGGAGGAGTAGGAACCGTCAATCTTGTGAAGACTGACTTTCTGATAGGAGAAGCCGCTTCAACGACTTCCGAAGCTGTGGCCGTTGCCCTCTTTGGGACAGCCACTTTATGATCCTGACCTAGCCTGGTAAAAACAGAGGCTGTTGGTTTAGTAGCAGGCGACCCGTTGACAGGGGTCGTGGTAGCAGTGAGCCGGTCGAATACCGACTTCTTGTTCGCTTCTGGTGCAGATATCGGCATGGAGAAGCTTGCAGGTGGGACCATGGTCCCGAAAAACAAACCGGTGGTGGCCTGAGTCACCTGGTCTACCGGCAGAGTCAGGAAGGAAGCCGCCTGGGGCCCATATGCTATACCTCGCGGTGAGGTGGAGCGTCCGCTGCAATGGCATTTCGAACAGTTGGTGGCCATTGAATCTTGAGTTCTGCGCCAGACAAAAGACCAAATCTTAGCAACTTGAAATCCGAGGACAACCATTTAACGAACCGCGATTGGTTCGCGAAGACGACACACGAAGTGTGGAGTGGAAAGAGGAAAAGGTCCCACCGGGCGTGCCAGAATCTGTTCCCCTCCGAACGGCGGCCTGCGACGTTGGGACGTCACGTAACCTGAGGTTCGGGGCAGATGCTATTTGGTTTTATTCCGTCCACCTCTTCGAAGATGCCAAGTTGATTTATGGCACCGTGTATCGAAGGTTTAGACGGATGCGGCCGATGTAGCAGACTTTGTCAGATTCCCCCTCGCTTGAGGGGTTTTTGATTGTGGGGACGCTCTTCCCTGCAGGCGCAAGCCCCTGCAGTTAATTACGCTACCGCTTTGCGGTAACAACTTTCTCCTTCTCCAGAATTTCACTTCGTGTCGTGTGTGTTTGTTTTGTTTGTGGCTGCCCGTGGATTGTGTACGGAGACTGAGTAATATCGTCACCCGTAGGACGTGGATTAGTCCAAATCCGTATTTGCTTAGATTTGGGTTTGGTGTTTTTAGTTTAAGGATGCATTAGTCGCGTTGCGACTAAGATCAACTTAAACGTTCATCAAGGATACGCTAGTCCTGTTTTGGACTAAGATCGACCTGACGCAGTGATTGATTTAATTATTCGGCCGTCGGGACTCGTCACCTCTCTGACGTCGTTGAGGGATTACAACGACAGGCGTCAGAGGAGTTCCGAGATGTACCCTTGAACCAAAGTTGGTTTGGGATTTTATTGTTTATTTAGATGTCTAAGGACACGTTAACCGTATTTGGGGTTAAGATCAACTTAGACGGGACCGTTTAGATCCGACAAAAGAGCGTTTGGGCCCTATCGTGTCAGTTTAGGGACGTAGCGGTCCATATTCCAGTTTAGGGACGTGGTGGTCCATTATTAGTTTAGGGACGTTTCGGTCCGATATTAGTTTAGGGACGTTTCGGTCCATATTCCAGTTTAGGGACGTGGTGGTCTATTATTAGTTTAGGGACGTTTCGGTCCGATATTAGTTTAGGGGACGTTTCGGTCCATATTCCAGTTTAGGGACGTGGTGGTCCATTATTAGTTTAGGGACGTTTCGGTCCGTATTAGATGAGTGGTCGTTGGGACCCGTCGCCTCTTTGACGTCGTTGAGAAATTACAACGACAGATGTCAAAGGAGTTCGGAGATGTACCCTCGAACCGGTCGTGACCTGGTTTATGAGAGACATTTAATTTAAGGACTTACAGCCAGGATTGGGTTAAGTCCAATTTTTATTTTTAGGCTCTGCCCGATTAGAAGAATCAATCTAAACAGGGCTCTGCTCCTTTCATTATTTTGCAAATCTGATTTGGGCCAGGCCCTTTTAAATAATGAGTTACAAAAAAAAACTCAGGAATTTTCCAAACAGGGCCTTGCCCTTTTTATTTTTTTTTTTGCAATTGGGCTAGGCCCTCTTAAATGAGTTACAGAAACTCAGGAGTTTTCCAAACAGGGCTTTGCCCTTTTATTTATTCTGCAATTGGGCTAGGCCCTTTTAATGATGAGTTTCAAAAGCTCAATAATATTCTTGAGTTGGGCCAGGCCCTTTTAAATGATGAGTTGCAGGAACTCAAGAGATGTTCTGTAATTTAGTTTGGGCCAGGCCCTTTTAATGAGTTTGCAGAAACTCAGGAATTTTCCCAACAGGGCATTGCCCTTTTATTTATTCTGCAATTTAATTTGGGCCAGGCCCAAATCAAGAGGTTGCAGAAACCCTAGAAACCTTTAGGTTTAAGAACACAAGTGCATGGCACTTTTGATTTGAATTTGGATCTAAGAAAAACAAGTTCTTGTTTTTTCCTGATCATACAGAACCAAGGGTTCATATCAAGTGCAAGGCACTATTTTTTTTTATTATTTTTTTTTTTTATTCTTTTATTATTATTTTTTTTTTAGAACCAGGGGTTCATATCAAGTGCAAGGCACTACTTATTGTTCTTTTTATTTTTTTTTTTATTTCTTTTCTCTTTTCAGAAATTCTACCTCTTTTCTTTGTTTCTTCTTCTCTGTTAATCTTCACCAGTTCTCTTTTTTCTCAGAAGTTGATGCCTTTTTAATGAGGTCAGGGGTCTTATTTATAGTGTCCGCAAAGTTGTTGGATTTGTTAACAAAATCTTTCCTGAATTATTTTGGGAATTTTCCCACCATTGGATCAGAGATCCAAGGGTCCCTGTTTTACAGGAGAACAGAAAAGATCCACATAAATTTTCATTTAGTTGCTGCGCAACTCACCAGTGCGTGACACGTGTCACGCATCTGTGCACTTGCGCAGTTGCGGTTGCGCAACTGCGCAGACACGTGTCGTGCATCCGAGCGCTTGCGCGGTTGAGATTGCGCAACTGCGCAGACACGTGTCACGCATCGGTGCGCTTGCGCAGTTGCGATTGCGCAACTGCGCAGACACGTGCACGCATCTGTGCGCTTGCGCAGACACGTGTCATGTATCTGTGCGCTTGCGCAGTTGCGATTGCGCAACTGCGCAGACACGTGTCACGCATCTGTGCGCTTGCGCAGACACGTGTCATGTATCTGTGCGCTTGCGCAGTTGCGATTGCGCAACTGCGCAGACACGTGTCACGCATCTGTGCGCTTGCGCAGACACGTGTCACGCATCTGTGCGCTTGCGCAGTTGCGATTGCGCAACTGCGCAGACACGTGTCACGCATCTGTGCGCTTGCGCAGCCACGTGTCGCGCTGCCATGCATTTGCGCAGTTTAAGCCTTAATTTTGTTTTCTGAAGAGCCTTGCTCTGATGGGACGCACTGTCTCGGGCGTTACGCCGCCGAATCACCTTCTGCCACGTGGCAAATTGCGCGTTGCGCACGGAAACCGAAGCGTTGCTTCAAATTTTGAATTTTCAAAATTCAGTAGAGCCTTGCTCCGATTGGGGGAAACAGAGGGGTTCTTCAAGTTCCCTCCGGTCCCGCGTCAGGCCGCGAAGCGAACCCGGGGCCCCTACTGCGCTTTCCACCGGGTACTGGGCCACGCCACGGACGACTGCAAACAACTGAGGGACTACATCGAAGAACTCATCTGGTCTGGGCACCTCGCCGCCTACCTGAGGGACAAGCGGCAGACCGACCGCGAGCAGGAGCAGCATCGCCCTCCCGCCGACCTGACCATCGGTTAGATCATGCTTGCTTCAGCGGACGGCCAACCCGGAGCTCAGGGAGCCCCATGCCCCATGCGAAGCGCGGGGGCAGACAGCCCTTCGGGGAGCTCGGCCCCAGCCAATAAAGTCATCTTCTAGCTTGTACCCTTCTTTTAAAGCAATGTATATTCTTCCTAGGATCTATTGTTAATTTAATAAAGATCAATGGAGCGTTGCGAAAAAGAAAAAAAACTTTGTTTATTCAAAGGGTATTATGGGCTCCTCAGCCGTACATGCAAAAAGAAAAGAAAATTACAATAGTGGGGGAAGGGGGTGCAGCGAGCACTCGTGGTACTCGGTAAAAATCTCCGCCAGCCGGGACCTCGCCAGTTCCAACCTCTGTCCCCGGTTCCCCCCGCGGGCATCAACCCCGAGCCTCAGCTCGTAGCATTCGCGTACGACCGCCTCTGAGTGGGCCAGCCGGTTCGCGGAGATTAAGCCGAATCGCCTTAAAGACCGCAGCTTACCTACGGCCTCGTCAAAGAGCAGCTCAGACAGGGGGTTGTAAAGCCCCGGCAATGCCCTCCAGATGGAGTACATCAGCAGCTGCAGAAGGGAGGAGCGTCGGGGGAGCAGCCGGCCAAAATGGTCCTCGATGCTCCCGTAGACCAGCTACACCGTGTCCTCGGTGCAGTACGGGTCATAGAAGTACACGTCTTCGAAGCGGACGATGTCGGGGATGGTGAACGGGAAGTCCTGCATCCTCGGCGACCTGTTTATGAAGGATGAAAGGACCAGTACTCCTTCAGCCTTATATAGCCCACTGCCCAGCCCAACCGTCGCACGCTTTAACCCAGGGAGTCGCTGCCACGCGGCAAACGTCAAGCCACCTCCGGTGGAATCGAAGCGACGCGCCCCTAGCGCTTCGCCTTCCCCCGCATTCAATAGGCCAGCTACGCGCGCCGTTGCCCCGACCGTTCCCATTCCCCACACCTACAGCTGAACGGTCGGGACACACCACGACAAGATTCAGCCCAGCAACTTCCCTGCTCGGTCGTCCCCAGCGGGCAGCTTTCCTGCTACAACACCGGGGATCAAAAAGCCCTCCCAGAGGCAGTCGAACCCGAGGTCCCCTCGCTCGGCTATCCCCGGCGGGTAGCTTCCCTGCCACAACGCCGGGGATCAAAAAGCCCTCTCAGAGGCAGTCGAGCCCGAGATTCCCTCACTCGGCTATCTTTCAGGACAAAAGCCCTCGCCAAGAGACACCGGACAGTAACCCTGCCCGGCCAAGGGTCCCTGGTAATCTTCTTACAGCCCTATAGCTCTTCCCGCGCCAAGGACCAAAGTCCTCCCGGAGGCAGTCGGGCCCTTGCTCGGCTATCCTCGGCTGGTAGCTTCCTACCACAACCGATAGGGATCAAAGCTCTTGCCAAGAGGCACTGGGCAGTAACCCTGCTCGGTCCCCGTCCTGAAGAATCAAAGCCCTCGTAAGAGGCAACTGAGCAGCTACCCTGCTCGGTAAAAACTCCGGCTAGTAGTCGCCTACCCACGACGCCGGGGATCAAAAAGCCTTCCCAGAGGCAGTCGAGCCCGAGGTCCCCTTGCTCGGCTATCCCCAGCAGGTAGCTTCCCCGCCACAACGCCGAGGATCAAAAAGCCCTCCCAGAGGCAGTCGAGCCCGAGGTTCCCTCGCTCGGCTATCTTTCGGGACGAAAGCCCTCGCCAAGAGGCACCGAACAGTAACCCTGCCCGGCCATGGGTCCTTGGTAGGCTTCTTACAGCCCTATAGCTCTTCCCGCGCCAAGGACCAAAGTCCTCCCGGAGGCAGCCGGGCCCTCGCTCAGCTATCCCCGGCTGGTAGCTTCCTACCACAACCGTCCTGAAGGATCAAAGCCCTCGCAAGAGGCAACCGAGCAGCTACCCTGCTCGGTAAAAACTCCGACTGGTAGTCGCCTACCCACGACGCCAGAGGTCAAAGCCCTCGCCCAGAGGCCGCGTAGCAGCTACCCTGCTCGGCCGTCCTTGGTGGGCAACTCCCCTACCACCGCGCCAGGAAGCACCAAGCCTTTGCAAGGGGTGACGAGATAGCTACCTTGCCCAGTCAACCCCGGATGGTGACCAATGCTCGGAATCAGAGATGCTCTGTGGTCGTGGAGGACCCGAGACCCAAGTGAGGGGTGTCAGGTCTGTCCAAGTCTAAACGATCTTCCCTCGACTCCGGGGCCCAGGGAGATACCTCCTCAGAAGCACTCATCGGCAAGTGATCGCAGATAACTCAACGGACAATCGCTAGACAGATGGCCAACCAGACGTAAAAGCACAACGATACAGACAAAAGATATTCCACGAGCATTCTTCACAAACAAAACGCAGAACACAATTCTATGGAGCTGAGGAAAAAAGAAACTTTATTACTACTGCCAAAGATAAAAGTGTTTTTTACAAAGGGTATTTTTTGGGCTCCCCACCTTACAAAATTCAAAAGAAAAACAAATTGAAGATGGGAGAATGGGGGCTCTACACCTCAGGGCCGGGCGCGACCCCGGGGTCCTCGACCTCCACCACTTGATGCGCTGGGTCCTCGGCCGCCTTCTCGCCAGGAACTTCTTCCCCTTGCTCGCCGGCGCTCACGAGGGGGCCTGGAGATCCGCGTTGTCGAAACCCGGCATCCGGGACTTGACGGCATCGAGGGCGTCATGCCAAATGCGGGTCGTGGCCACGGCCAGGTCGTTATAAAAATCCTTCGACCCCTTATAGCTCGCTACGGCCCTCGATTCAGCCGACTTAAATGCCTCTGCCACCGCCCCCAGCTCCTTTCGGAGGGCCTTCACCGTCCTCTTCAGGTTGCCGGCAAGCACCTGGGAGTCCTCGAACTTGCCCTCGGCGATCACGGCGGCCTCGCGATACCGGGCGACCTCCTTTTTCCCGGCGACCAACTCACCCTCCAGGGCGGCGATCTTCGCCAACATCGCCTCCTGCTTTCGCCTGGATCTTTCTTGCAGCGAGGCAAGCTGACCCGCGGCCTCCAACGCCGGGGCTACCACCTTGGTCTCCACGCGGAGGGCGAGGGCCACGTACTGGAGAACCTGGAAAGACACAAAAAGGTCAGAAAACAGAAAAGGGCACCAAACCTCACGATGAACTGGGGGCTTACCTACACGGACTCCTGAGCGATCGACGCCAGCTGGGCCCTGAGGGTCCCTCCAGGAACTCGACCCCCGGCCGAGGTCTCTATTTCGTGCAGGAGGGTGTCCGCGACCGACAGACCCGACAGCACCGCGAACCGGAGCCCCCTTCCTCCACTATGGTCGGCGAGGACCGGCCTCGGAAGGGTCTCCGGGAACTCTTCTTAAGCGGCTCCGAGGGAGAGCCGATCTTCTCTTCCGAGGCTGTGTCCTCCAGAATTAGGGCCCGCTTCCGACCCGATGCTCTGCTGGGGCCCGGGGCGGGATCCGCCACCGAGCGTCCTCGAGACGCCGCCTCCGGGGCAGTAGGAGCCAGAGCGGGCTGCGCCCGAGAAGAGCTGGCGCCCCCGGTCCAAGCAGGCTGCCTCGGCTGGCGCATAGCATCTCGGAGAGAGCCGAAGTCCATGGATCCTGCATGAAATGAACACCCAACAGATCAGCAACACAAGTAAAATGTAAACCAAAAAAGCAAGCCTAACTTACCGACGAACTCGACGGGGCAAAGCCCGGCCCAGCTCAAAACCCTCTCGGACAGCAGCACGTCATGTCGAGGGACGGGCTCCCATGACTCCACTCTCACCGCGGCGGGGTCATCAGACAGGTTCCCCGGCAGACACTTCTCCCTCGACCACTTGGTGGGCACCGGCCAGTCCTCGCCCTCGGGAGGGGAAACGAAGAAAAATTTCTTTTTCCAATCATGAATGGAGGAGGGTAGGGCCACGACCCCGGTCCCGGGAGCGACCCCGGGTCGCTTCCTAAAAGTAAAGTAAACCCATCTCGGGTCGCCGGCTCGACCGCCACGGTGACTCTTGAAAGCGAGGGAGGAATCAAGAAGGGAGAGACTGAAAGAAACCGCCTGCAGCCTCAGGCAGATCAAGAACCCAAGAAGGATCCTCTACGCGTTCGGCACTAACTGGCCGGGGGCCAAGCCGAAGAAATTCAGAGCGGCGATGACCTCAGGAGAGAAGGGCAGGCGCATTCCGCCCCAAAAAGCTTCCAAATACAGGGCAATCTCCCTGCCCCGTACCTGGTCTGCCCTCTCTCCCTCCTCGGCTAGACGGAGCATGTAGCGCGGGGGAATGTGGAAGCGAGCCCGAGCGCTGGCGAGCTCGTCCTCATGCCTCACCCAGCATGAGGTGCTGGGGGCCACATCTGCCTCCTCCTCCCCGGAGGCGGCCCCCGCCTCACGGCCCCGGGAAGCGGGCCCAACCCCTGCTCCCCAAGAAGACTCAGAAACATCTAAAGGGACCCTGGCATCTACTACTACAACGTCTACTGATTCTACAGAGGAAGACATCTAACCTGGGAAAGAAATTCTCCAAAGGTTGGAATCGAAAGGGGGGAGACGAGCGCCGAGCACCTGGGGCTTGAGAAAGGAAAATATGAAAGAGTAAGGGCCCTAGGGCGGACCCCACCCGTATTTATTGCCACATCCAACGGCGCCCATCGTCTCCCGCCGAAAGGGCTCCTCGCGCCTAGCGGCTCCGATCGTTCCACGTGGCGGCCCAGCGCTGGACCGAGTCTTATCAGACGCCACAGACCTGCGTACGTCGCATCGGCTAATCGACGCTCGACACGTGGGCCGTCGCTTCGACTGCAGAGCGCACGAACCGGCGCACCTTCTTTAAATGCAAAGATCTCACCCTGATTCGCGGGCGGAAAAGACAACCGACAACCCGAGAACTCGTCCCGACGAAACCATATAAGGGATCTCACCTCGGGAGGCCCGGCGGTCCACTCCTGACCCGACCACTATCTGGTCGGGACAAGAGTAGGGGGCTAATGATAGTGCTCGATATTGGCAACCCCCAAGATCATGACGCGTGGCATGTGACGTATCCCAGAACTCAGAAGAATGGGCCCACAGGGATCGACCAGGCCACCCCGTGCCCGACCAGCAAGCCCAAACTGGCCCCCCTTGGGGCCCCTGCAAATTGGCCTCCTCGGCCTCTCAGCTCGCCCCCGAGCTACCACAGGACCAAGACTCCTCGGCCTCCTTGCTCGTTCCCGAGCTCCTGCCGAGGACGTCTTCCTCGGCCCTCCGACCTATTCCCAGGCGTAACCGCCGCTCCGCGAATCTCGCCACGCGCGGATTCTCCGCCAGCAACATCCCACGTTCCACGCCATCGCGATCCCCCATTAATGGGCGATCCGCTCTTTACATGGACGTGACGTCGGGAGCGTAACTGCCGGCGAGATTCCCGCGCCTGCTGCTGCGTACCGCCGCCGTTATATAAACCCCCATCACAGAGGGGTCAAGTAAGCTTTTTTTTTAAACACTTTTATGCCGTTACTCTGCTCGGATCTCATCATTAACTTGAGCGTCGGAGGGTCCTTGGTGGTACCAAACCATCCCGGGACTTTTTTGCAGGTACTCGACAAGAACTTTCTCATCTCACCTCTTTCCCCAAAAACCCATTGAGACCCACACGTAACGAAGAGTAATCAGCTAAGTTCACCGCGAGATCAACGGAAGACAACATCTGACGGAGGCCTGAAAATGAGCTCCGTCAGAAACCAAACAAAAAAACTCAAAACTTGAACCGGTGCCAAGTTATTTCAAATAAGATAAAACTTGTCAAATGTTGTAGATTTAGGTTCTAAACCAAATAGATAGCTCCTCATATTAAAACAAAAAAATGTTTCATAAATTGTTTCAGTTAGATAATTGATCTGATCCCCTGCTTCAGACTCTGTCCTATAAGTATACATCCGACTTCTATTTAATGCGCTAAATAATAATAGCCTATATTGTTTGATATCGAAGAAATCAGGATAGGATCTCATTGACCCTATTTATTTTCTCAAAATCGGACGGAAGAAAAAACAACAACAACAATTATGTAAGGTTCGGGCTTAATTATTTCAAGAAGCTATGGGTGTTTGAACTAATTAGAAATGTCATCTGAATATAATTAGAGTTTCGATCACATATACGGAATTTAAATGGGACAATATTATTATACCTTAGTTGGACTAATTAGAAATGTTCAAGCATATGCGAATATTCAAGCTAAAGAATATATTTTATTTGGTAAATGAGACATTTTTGTTTGACACCTATTGGATTGTAGTGTTAATAGACTGTGACCTTTTGCCTAATAGACCCTAAAGTATTCGAAATTTTGAAATGCATCGAAATCAAAGTTCGATAGGACATTTAGCTGTAAACAGATAAAACAACGCTATTGGGTTTTAATTACTCGACAACTCCCATGTTGCAAGCAAGTTTCAATATTGATCAAGAGTTGATGTTGATATCGACATGCATATAAATTAATAATTTTGTTTGCCAACAGGGTTGAAAACAAAAAATTTAAAAAGGCACTTTACACATAACTAGGGCTTAAAGTTTATTATAGAGAGAAGGAAGTTTGAGCCATGTGCTTGCAATAGAAGAAGCACATGAACACCTTTAACAAAATTGTTTGAGGGGAAAAGGATGAGATTCCCATTACTAATTGATATAAGTTTGATGAAATATAATTAACAAAAAAGTTTTTATAAATTGACTAGATCTATGACCATGCACAATATTTTTATAATAAAGAGATCCACCCGTCAACATGGTTATAAATTTTATAACAGCAATAATAATAACGATTAGCTTACAGAATCCACTTAAAAAGATATTTTATGAAACACAAGATTTTGTGACGAAAAAAAACAGAGTTTTGTTTTTTGGTTTGGAAAATGGAATGTGATATTTTGTGAGGGGCGTGAATAAATACTGATTGCAACGTCTCATGTACTGAGGTTTAAATTTTTCATACCACAGATACAAATCATAACAAATTTGTAAGAGAACCGGCCTAAGACGAATGTGACTGCAGCAATATACAGAGAAAGGAAAATATTTAGAGTTTAGAAATGGGAAGCAAACCAATATTAGCATAAGTCAACATCCATAAATTGCTTATAAGAATTGTTCTACCATTATTAAGATCAAATCAAAATTGAAGAGAAGAGTAAGTTGGCCTGCCCCACCAAATTGTAACTTAATTACCAAGCAATTGAGGTTGTCATGCATAATAATAAGAACGAGTTTACCAAATAATTAATTAGAGCTAAGTCACTTTCATTCGAGAACGTTGAACGTAATAATGCATGTTTTGAATATATGCACATGTATCCATGTAAGTAGAACTTTGGCTTGATTAAAACATTTCTACTTGGAGAAATTAGTTGAGATAGATCAACAATTTAATTTGTACCGATTGGGTCAGTTGGTACCAATTTCCTCTTCAATGTGGGAGCCCGCAAGTTCGATCCCTGAAAGAGGTTGATTTTCAATGGGGAAAAAACAATCTAATGTGTCTAAATTTTTTTTGGTTAAATTGTCATAAAAAAACCTAGCAAGTTTTCGCGCTCACAAAAAACTCTTGCCCTGAAACACTTGTCAAAACCCTCATGAAATGTTTTCGATTGTAAAAACAAAACAAAACTATGCATGCTATATCCAGTTATTATGAGATATCTATGCAGTTACCTACACGAGATATATATATATAGAGAGAGAGAGAGAGAGAGAGAGAAAGAGAGAGGTGAACTATACAGATGCTGCATGAAAAAATTTCACAGGATATTTGATAACCGTTTGGAGTCCAGGGTTTTTTTTTCAATGGAAAAACCTGCTCGGGGATTTTGACAATTTACTCAAATTTTTTTATAGGAGGATTAGTCTATAAAAACTGCAACATTCAAATGTAAGCATTTTATACAATTTAATTGACGTTTAACATTGACCGGGGCTTCGCCTAGAAATATCTAAATTTAATTCTTCACGTTTACATATACTTTAATTGCTAATTTATTTGTATATAGAATTTGCCAAGCCTTAAAGGGGTTGATCCTATGTTGGTGATGGATCAAATTGCAATTCTTACGGACCAATTTGAATTTAAGCCATGTAGCTTAAAAAGCCTAAAATCAAATAGGGATCGTAATCAAACCAAGCTGGTTCGTTCAACTTGTAAATGTTTGTGTCAACTCATCGAAATAAGGAAGTATTTTGGTTATAGGTCATGATCGACTCATTTATTATTTAAGGAAATATATCACATTATATAATATAATATATTGAGATAATATTTCAGTACCGTTTTTGCAGATATTCAATTCTAATACACAAATATTAGATATATTCATGCATCCAAATCCATGTTAGTCCAAACTGATCATTGTTCAGTTGCAAACTAAAATATGTATGACCGATGAAGCAAACAACGGACTCGTATCATAAATGAAGCTCGAGCGGCTGGTTGAACTTGATCCAGCCAAGCTCGAGCCGACGCTAGCTCGCTCAAGTTGGGCTCACTCAACAAAGAGCCACATGTCACGCCAGGAGATAAGCATATTGAAACCGTCCGATCCTTGCTCGACACGTGTATAAACTCCTCATGGGATGCCTCAACATGAAGTCCACGTGTCCCCATTTAGTTGACAACGTGGCAGCAGCACATGCTACTGGCGCATTATTAGCTTATATATAAATAAATAAATATAATAACATCTAAGAAATAAACGAAAATTGAAAAATTAATAAAGCAATTTGTTGATTGATAAGAGAGATCATGCAGGGGGCGAAGGAGAAGGCGAGCAATGCTGCAGCCACAGCCAGGGCTGCCATGGACAAGACCAAAGCTACTGTCCAAGAGAAGGTATTAATTCATAATTAATGCATCTTTTAATTTGGAATCATCTTTGGCCTTTGGCGTTATTTAGATAACACCATTGAACTTTTAAAACGTTCAGAAACTATCAATGTAATCTGAAAAACTGTTCGACTCAGGTATAATTTAAAAGGAATTATATTTGGTTTCACGACAATTCATGGGGTATAAAACATGCGAATGATTAGTTTAAAAAATAAAACACCAAATCTATTTAAATCAATCTCTAAATATTCTTAAGCCAATCTCAAACCATACACTTTCAAAAAATATTGGTCGCTCAGAAGGGTTTCATAGAGATTTTAAAATTCAGTGGTGTTATGTCAAAAACGCCGAAAGTTCAATGATGTTTAATAATATTTAACCTTAGTTTTATAGAGAAAATTGCTTTTGGACACCCAGTTTCTTAACTTGATTTATATTTAAACCAAAAATTTCTAACAT
Organism: Agapanthus africanus; assembly: GCA_030015575.1. Lineage (NCBI taxonomy): Eukaryota > Viridiplantae > Streptophyta > Magnoliopsida > Asparagales > Amaryllidaceae > Agapanthus > Agapanthus africanus. The sequence goes on from CM057351.1 coordinate 422,711,331, forward strand.
ATTGGGAAAACCCAAAGCATATTATGGACCTAAGCTTTGAATTGCAAATGTATTTGTGTATGTATTGCGGATGGTACTCTTTAATGATTAGTAAATTATGTTATGATTTGATAAATCGAGTTATACTATGATAAACGATGTCATGATTTGATAAATAATATTATTTTGAGAATAAATGATGTTAGAAAAGTCCAAAATGCCCATAGGGTGAGAAAGATAAATCAATTTATACTATTACAAGTGATGTTAGTAAATGATCAATCAACCATTCATGAACGTAAAATACGTAAAATATCTCTCGCATTGTGTATAGAACAATTTTTATGCATGTAATTTACCATATGTGAGAAGTTAATTGTATATAAGCACTCATTATTTGTATCTCATCCCACTCTTATAAGCCCAGCACATGAAACTTTTGGTGCTATCTCGACATGAGCGAAACATAAAGCTAGCACGGTAAAGGTCGAAGAGAATCCAGCCTTAACACCTACTCAAAAAGTACCTCTACTCGTGGTCTATTTCCTCGCAAACTCCACCATGTCTCCTCTAAGAAATCTTACATGAAATTGTCTTTTATTTATAGCATATCATAGCCTAACTTCTAATCAAATAAGCATTTCTTATTCTTATCAAATATAAAGATCCTAATTCTTAGTCAACTGGGACTCTTTTGTTTATTCTTATTTTTCACTAACTTATCTAAACTAAATCCTAACAATCAACCAATAGCGAAGGACACTTGCTTGTTAGCATATGGTATTTATGGAGTTGGGGTGGAGATAAATTAGTAAAGAGGTTCACTAACAAGGATGGAATTGTTATGCCACTTTTTAAACCCATGGGCCGACGCTTTCCGTTAAATGTACACCATCCGATCTCCATTGCAGGGAAACCGAACTCCGCTCTTAAACCGAGTGACTGACGGTGCGGTTCCCATCAGAGTACCGTCAACTGATTGTATTTTATTTTTTCTGGGGTCGTCTGCGGGATAATCCTAACACTTATTATTGTTGTCTCGACATAAGCTAAAATAGCATTTATAAATTATAATCACTCCGGTAAGTACTTGCGGTGTCTCATTCACATATGGTTGAAATTGTACCTGTAAGAGTTCAACTTATTATCAGAACATGACCATATATATGTTTATCATAACGTGGACTGAAATGGGCACTTCTGACCACTCTAAATGGGCATACATGGCATGCGAGCGGTGCGACTTGGAAGAAATGGCATTATAACCCGCCCCTATATCTGTTTAATCATTGGCATATATGAATTTTGGCATAAGAATAGCACTTTTGATCCAATGGGCTCAAACATAGCCATTACAGTCCCTCAACCCCTAACCTCAATGATGTCGGTCCTAAAAAGCCAACAATTAAAGATTACAGGTGCTGCTTTAGGTGCTAAATGCAATTAATATACTCTATAACATTGTCGTTATAAAAAATAAAATTTGAATGATCAGGTGGACAAGATGAAAGCACATGACCAAACAGAGAAAGCCATGGCGGAGCGGTGCAAGGAAGAGAGGATACAAGAGGCAGAAACCAACAAACAGATTACTAAAGAAGAGGACGCCGAGGCGAGGGCCGCTGCAACCACCGGCCAAGTCACTGCCGGGTATGGGTCTGGCAACACGGTGACACGGTCTCCGGTTGCCAAAGAGACGGTCATCAGCGGGAACACCCCCGCAGGGCACGAGACTGGTGGCCGCATCAACTGAAAGCAAGCATGCGTGGCATTTGCGTTTTAGTTGGCTATGCCGTGTTTATGTTTCATGATCAGTTTCTGCTGTTTTTTAAGCTTTTGGTGGTTTGTTTCAGCAGAAATCGGAGCCCTGATGTTTTCAATGTAGGGCTCTGTTTGCCTTTGTGTTGCTTAAGATTAGCATTTTGATCAATAAAAAGTAGGATGCCTTTATGTAAATTTTGATTAATAAAAAGGAGGACATGTTTCAAATTGATGTGCTAATGTGACTTCTGACGAGAACACCCGGGACATCTACAAGGGTGGTGTTCATCAGAATGGCAATCGCGCCGGGGCATCCTACAGCTTGCATTGTGTTTAGGATCCCAATTCCCTCTCCATCCCACGCCTACACATCATGGACCAAGCTGGAGTCCTTCCCCATCTGTCCATCTCCAGAACAGTACCTCCATCTACAAGCCAGGCATAAGTACTATTTTAACCCAAACAAGGGGTGATGCAATATTCGCAAACACATTCATGCCATAAAATTCAAATAAGACCAATCGCAGTCAAATTTTAAGAGCATGAAACCAAACAATCGATGAAAATACACACAAGCCCATCATCTCAATATCCCATCATCACTGGCACCAATGTGCCCAGAAAATTTGATAAGCGAAAATAAGCACATGAAAAAAAAAGACAAAACACATTGGGATTGCTGATTACTACAGCTGACAGCATTCTAAACAAATGCCGCATCCAGAATCAATAAAAGAACAACTAGCTTCAGCATAATCTTATTATAAAGCAGCACCAGCAAACATTGAAAAAGCATGACGAATAAACGAGCAGGCAAGGTGGTCATAAAGTACTTACACAACCTACCAGACTAACTGGAAACAAAACATGGACAGAGCAGTTTTGATAATCAATTATCACAAACTTTCAAATTCGGCTATGATATCTAGTCCAACAAAAGTTAGTAAATCTAGTAACCAAGGACAATCACTAGCATAAAACCGATAAAAGGACTTGAACCACCACCAAAACAAACAAAAAAGAGAAGTTGAGCACAATTCTTTGCAAAAACTTCTTAAGCCGCCGCATTGCGCAACTCATTTGCGCCATGGGCAAAATGGCACCGATCCCCAAATGTGCACGCGCCCTTTGCAAACTTCTCGCAAAGCTTGGTCTTAAAATTGTTACCACCTGAACGATGAGATGCAGCTGGAGCAGCAGCCACAGGCTTCGCAGGCATAGTAGCACTCATGTTCATTATCAGCTCCTGTACCATCCCACTAGCTTTGTTTATCTGATCAAAAGTACCCTCGAGCTCAATGTTCCTCGTGTTTGGATCTGCCTCGTTTTCTCGAATCGCCAGCTTGGCTCCCGTTACACGGCAGATATGCTTGGTGTTGACCCCACCCTTGCCAATGATGGCACCAGCGAGAGAAGCATCGACACTGATCTTTGCGGTAGCCGAAGCACCAAAGCTTGCCGCCGGAGGCGGCGGCGGCTGCTGCTCAAAGTGGTGGGCCCCACCCATCCTTCCAGGTCCACCCATCGGTGGTGGTCCCATGTGTCCTCCATCCTGAGATGGGAGGATTGGCCTGCCAAGCTCCCTTTCGCCGTGGGCAAAATGACACTTGTCGCCGAATTTGCAGCCCTCGGCAGAGCTGTACTTGTTGCACATCTTGGTCTTTACAGGTGGAGGTGGGCCATGGCTGTCATGCATGGGAGGAGGTGGCCCCATTGGACCTCGGGCAGATGGCGGTGCGACAGCAGGGTTTCCCATGCCGGTCATTTGAGCGACAGCGTTGTAGCCACCGGGAACAAAGTGCTGGAAATGGCACCCCTCACCAAAAGGACATCCAGCCGTGCTGCACCAGACAACATAACATAGGAAACTTCAGAAGTTTTCAACTTCAACAAGCAACTAAGTTTGCTTTGATGAGAAAAAATGGACAATAAATTTATTTACATAGTGAAGGTTTCAATGTAGGTGGATAACACAATAAAAGGATCTAGTCTAGTTAAAAGACCACATTACATGTGCTTGTTAATCACCAAACATACAGACTAGTATTTAATCAACATATAGTTTAGGCAATCATATATGTATCTGTTGGTCGGCTTCTTTATGCCCGAAGATCAGATTTAAACACTACAGAATATAAGGTGTTTTCTTTCACATGAAATAAACAAATTTAGACTTGAAAGAGGACATGCCTAATCATACAAACTGTTAAAACACACAAGTAAAAACGAATCAAGATACCAATAACTGAGATGTTGGCAAGTGGACCAGACTACCATATTGTTTCATAACTGATATAAAAAAGACAGGCAGTAACAATGGATCTGTATTTTGCAGAGGTGGACTCAAGAATTGATGTTCAACCAAGGAAATAGTACACAATACCCTTTTTGTGCTGCTGCTGCTGTTTATGTGTGTATGTGTCTAATATGAGAACATGGCAACCATGTTTGTAAAAACAAGTTGTATCAGGTTCCCTATAAATTTAGGAAGCAGTCAAACCATCATGCATGAAAATAAATTTAACTATCTCAAGATAACGTAATGGCTATGCAATAATGACGAACTATGCTGAAAAGGGGTTCAATACTCTTATCAAAATGCTTTCAGTCTCCCCATGTTGTCCATCAACATAAACAATTGTATTAACAAATCAGTAAGGAGATATGGAATTATAGCAAGCACACAAAATAATAAATTCTTAACACCAACCCATCATAAAAGATGAGAGAATAAATTCTCATATATCTTCAACTAAATTTTTCATGCAGATATTTTGTTATGAAGTTCTATAAATGAGGATATTGAATAAAAAAAATAAAGAGGGCAGTGATTAGCCAGCATACCTTTACAATATACCTAGCATTATGAATAGAAGTAAAATGAATATAACTAGGAATGCAACATATAGGACTAAATCATAATTTCAAAAAACAAGTGAAACATATTATGAAAAATCAACGTAATACAGTTAGACACCAAAAGACAAGGACATACAGTTAAAGATAAGATGTAACAGGTAGCTTATAGTATTTGTAACCAACCAAACACCAGGTTTCCTCTCCAAAACAAGTTTCAAATAAATAAACAATTGTCATGCATAAGATATAGATTTATGATCATTGACTAATGCTGAAGCAAAACAAACACAAAAAAAATGATACAGAAAAGAATAAGATGAGGTGTAGATGCAAAACTGAAAAGAAGATGACAGCAACCTAAGAAAAAATGAATCGCTTCATTGTTTCAATGCGCCTATTGTGTTTACAGCTGATTTGCTAAATAATTCAGACTGCTTACCATGTTTTTGGCATTTTCCAGCACATTTTACCTGTGTGGAAGTTTGAATTCTTCTTCATATATACGAGTCATTAGAAGCAAATGCGAATGGCTTCCCAATATCTTATGTTTAATTTGCTAAAACAGCAGCAAGGCTATGAATTATCGAAACATTATGTACATAAGCATTATTTAACAGCTTCCTTCCCATAATAGAATGCTTTAATAATTCGGAAAGCCAGGTGGCGTTTAATCCATAAGCACTCTTGTAGATCACCGATTTTACTGTTTAAAAAAGCTTGTTTACTTGATTAAGGTACAAAAACCTGTATCAAAGCTTAGATGCCCATATCATTAGCCTTAAAACATTGCATGTGCTTATATATAATTAAATTGGATAAAAGGGAGATAAGTTGCACTTAACATTTATTTAGACAAGTTAAGATTAGAACCTGAAAAACTTCATGCATGGCTTCGATTTGCTTCCTAGCGAATCCGTTTCTGTTACATGAGATTAGTTATGTGATTTTAGTTTATTCCATTGACTTTTAATCTTGATACTTTACAAACACCAGATACATTAATCAATTTGGTATCACACAATATGTACAATATGCGAATTAACAAGAGCACTAACTTATAACATCTAAAGAATTGATTATAAAAATCCATTGAAACATGTGACGATCTGATTAGTACCATGCATCACTTCGTATAGAATTTAAGACCCGCAAAAATAATTAAACTGGAAAGAGATAAAATTATTTCTTGATCAAGACACAACACTACTATTGAATATAAGAATTTAACTTAAAAAGGAACTGAAGAAAAGTGAAATTATGTGAAAAGGTTTTTTCACCAAGAAATTAAAGGTAGAATTCCCCATACACTAATGCTTCTAAAGGACTTAGAAGTTCAAAAGGGCAAGCATTACAAATTGTTCTTTAGCATTTCTTTTTCACTTAAAAGTGTTTTTCTGCATTGATAAATGGAATAACTAGATGAAAAGAAACAGATGCAGAAGCTATTTCTTCCAGCAGTGTAACAAATTGATTCCAGTCACTTCTGCTAGTTACAATCATGAATAAAAACAAAAGTATGGCCAACTTTTTTTCTTAAAATGCTACATTAAATTTTACAAATTAAATGATGGGAGTAGTTGGAGAAGAGTTATATAAGGAATAAGATTTGAAATGTTATATATTCCAAAAAAACATGGATTATTTTTCAATAAATCTCCTATTCAACAAATGCTTTTATTTTTATTAAAGTATTCCGAAAATAATTCGTTAAGAAATGATAGCTTAAGAATATCATAGAAATAAATTCTACGTTCCAAAAATATAGATTGTACATCTTAGTTTCTGAAAAGAGATACTTTTCCTACCCATGTCGTAGAATCCACATCAATTGCAAGGACCTTTATTGGCTACAAGATGGGGTAGAGGGTGTGATTTCCTATGTAGTGAATATCATGCCCAAGTTTACCCAATGAGAATCCATATAGCCTCCATGGATTCAACCATCCTAGTAGAAAAAGTATTTTTCTTCTGAAAATGAGGTTATTACTACTTAAGTTCGAAACAAAATGGCAACTAGACAATAGAAAAAACAAAGAATTCTGATAGCAATCACAAGGAGAGCATTCAAAGTCTCGAGTCCACTAATGTTATGGACTTCTCATAGATACTATTTAGTTAAACATGAAAATGGTTCATTTAATTTTCCCAACATAGACTTTCCTAAAATAAGACTTACATATTATTTATCCTAATGCTTACAAAGAAAACCCCCGCAAGAAATCCTAGCAACCGATCCAAGAAACCTAATCTTCGATAATTACCCAAAACCAACAAATCATCATTGTCGTCATTTGTCGTTGACGATAACTACTATGGAGAACAAAGATCTGTGAACTATTGGACATTGCGTAAAGATCTTTTACCTGATATATAGTGAATTTATTTATTTATTACATCCAAAATAAATATAACACACATAGACTTTCCCAACATAGTTCTTGAGTCCATTTATTTAATACATCCAAAATACTTCGATTATTGTCATCCAAAGACCTTAAACTACCCTTCAATGATTTACATCACACAAGAACTTCAGTCAGAACCATAATGAATCTAACGACAAAAAGCATGCAAAGATATCTACTTTCTTGAACATTAGTCTCAAAATCTAGCAACGACCCAAGAAACCCTAGTTTACCACAAGATCCACAGCTCAGCACAAATAACGCCACACAAGAACTGATAAAGGGCATAAATTGAACAAGATAATAGACATTTTAACACAAAAGCATGCCTAATTCATCACACAGATCTGCAGCAAAAGATATATAACAAGATTGCCATGAAAAATCTAGAATCTAACTGCAAAATAAAAAACCTAGAAACCCTAACGGATCTTTACCTCTCGACCGCTTCGATCCGGCGAATCCGCCGTTGCCATTGGCGCCATCGGGCCTCCCCCTCTTCCGAGCTCCACCAAAGGTGTCCATGATCGAAGATTTCAAAGAGAAAAGGGATCGAAATCGAAAACCCTAGTGAGAGAGAAGAAAAGGGAAGCGAGCGAAAAAACCCTAGAAAGGGTTTGGGGGCTATGACGAAACGAAAGAGATATCAGAAGCTGGGGGTAACTGGACCTTTTATAGTGCGGACATGAAAGGTCGGCTATTAAATCTGGTTTAGTGTCGGTCCTTGATTCCGCACGGCTTAATTTGGAATTTTGGGTATGTTTGTAAAATTGCGATGGCGAAAATTGGGCGGTGACGCTGGTCACGTGTGGAGGGTGCTATGAACCATCGTTACAGGAACGGGTCAAATAACCTTGTCTCTTCGGATCCCATACGTAAATATTTACCAAAATTTACCCATGTAATTTGATCCTTTAATAAAAAACAATTCAGTGGTTTTTCCATTAGCGAGAAAACTTTCTGAAATATGCATTGTTAGTGACAAACCATTTTGCCGTTGAGTATATTGTTAAAATACATTTCTACCATTTATTTTTAACTACTCAAAATTAAGATATTCATCAAAAATTATTCTGCAATTTGATAGTTTTAGTGAAAACCTACTGGTTTTTCGCTAATAATATCTTTTTCGGTATGGTTTCTCACTAATGGAATAACTAGGAGGTGGTTTCTCGTGAAAGTTAAACACCCCTATATTTTATTTCTTAAAAAAAAATAGGGTAATCCTCCTTTGATAATTTAATCTGAATTTCTTGTAATTGTCATGTATTTCCAAATTGCAAAACAAACCGACAACTAAACCCATAAAGTTCTGTACCTGATGGAGCTCTGGATCTCCTTCAGATGTTGTCTTCCGACGATCTGCCGACAGTGTTGGGGAACGGCTGAGATTGGGTTTGAGGACTGTCTCCTGAGGCGTGTGGATCTCAATGGGTTTGGTTTGGTGTGAACCCGAGCAACCTGCAAAGAAGTCCCGGGGTGGTTGTACCACCGTGGACCCTCCGTCGATCAAGTTAGTCGAGGTATTTGGGCAGAGTAGCGGCCTATTGGATAAGAATTGCCTTACCTGAGTCGTCTGAGAGAGGGGTTTATATAGCCGCAGCCATGGGCTAGCGGGCGCGAGATTCTTGCCAGCCGTTACGCCCCTAGCGTTGCGTCCGCGAGAATGGCGGGATCTCCCATTAATGACGAGATACGCTCGTTAATGGGGGATGCGACGGCGTGGAACGCGGGATCGTGGGGCGGCGGATATCTCGTGTTTGGCGAGATTCGTGGAGCCGTGGCGGAGACGTCTGTGATCTGCGTTCTGGGTCGCCCGATAGAACCGAGGAATCTCAGCCCGGCGGGAGGCTCAGAAGCGAGCGGGAGGTCGAGGAAGTTCGGTTCCGTGACAGCTCGGAGACGAGCTGGGAGGGCTGAGGAAGCTCAGCGTGCAGGAGGGCTCGGAGGTGAGACATTGATCGAAATAGGGCTCTTTAGGGAATTTTCGAAGGTCGGGTCTAAGCAGCGGGAAGATAGCCCGGGGGACGCCTCCAATGTGCAGTCCTCGCCCTGTTTCCGTGTGTATCGGGACACGTCTTCTGCCATGTGTCATGATCTTGGGAGCTCCCACTTATGAGCATCATCATTAGCCCCCCACTCTCGTCTAATAGTGGCCAAATTGGCGTATTGCCACAGCGGTAAATATAGGTCTTTTGAGAATACGCCTCAACGACCAATGGTTAACAGTGTCCTTGATGGGCGGTTTTGCTAGAATAAGTAATAATGAGATCACCATTTTAGGAAATGATGCGGAGCTGAGTATTGACATCGATCCGCAAGTGGGCCAAGAGTGGTCCGATCGGTCACCCTGGCTCAGTTCATAGTTGAAGATCTCGTCGGCATGGATTCCCGAGGCAGTTAGGCGTATCTTTTAATGACGTCAGCGGATCAGAGAGGAGATCATGCATTAAAGAGGGAGCGCCGATTCGATCGTACGTTCGTTGAGGCGCCAGGCCACGTATCCGACACCGGTTGGTTGACGTAACGGGTCGCCGCTGTCCTCTGTGCTCGAAGAGACGCGTTCAATGGTCGTGCGACACGTGGAACATCGACGGCCGTCGAGCACGAAGCACTGTTTTGGCGGGAAACGATCTGCGCTGTTGAATGCGTTCGCCAAATGCTATATATAGAGGTGGGATCCCCCCAGGGTCCACACTTCGCTATCATTTCTCCATCGCTGCGAGAGTTAGCTCGGCGCTCTTTCCTTTAGGTCGGACCTCTCGTACACTTTCCTCGGAGGACTCCTTCTTTGACTCAGGTTAGATGTCTTCCTCTGGGGAGTCTGTTGAGATAGTCAGGGTAGAGTCTAGGGAGTCTTCCGTTGCTTCTTCCTCTACCCCATCCGAGTCGAATTCCCCCCGGGGAGTTAAGGCTACCCGTGCTTCCCGTGGTCGTGCAACGGGGATGGTCCCCAAAGCGCGTATGAGGAGTGCTCGTGATGCACCCTCCCTCCTGAAGAATGTGAACGAGCTCACCACAATCCGGGCTCGCTTCCACATTCCCCCTAGCTATTCACTTCGCTTGGCTAAGGAGGGAGAGAGGGTGGACTAGATGCGGGGCAAGGAGAACGCCTTGTACCTGGATGCCTTTTGGGCTGGAATGCGTCTGCCTTTCTCCCCCGATGTTAGCGCTACGCTGCATTGTTTTCAACTAGCTCCGGGCCAGCTAGTGCCGAACTCGTGGAGGATTCTCCTCGGGTTCATGGTCCGGTTGAGACTCGAAGAAATCCCCTTCAGTTTGACCCTTCTCCTTTCCTCCCTTTGCTATAAAAATCATCTCGGCACCCATAAGGACGAGCCGAGCTGGGTATATGTTTACTTTAGAAAACATAAGGGAGGGGCGGACGGGTCGAGGGTCGTAGCGGTTCCTTCTTCCATCCACGAATGGAAGGAGAAGTTCCTATTTGTCGGGCCACCAGAGGGCGAGAATTGGCCTGTGCCTGTTCAGTGGCACAGGGCCGACTCCCCGCGGGTGAGGCGGTCGTCCTCTCCCGAAGCGAGGGCGGTGTCGGCGTGGGAGCCTATCCAACGAGCAAATGTTTTTCTTTCCGAGCTGGCCCTTAGTTGGGCCGGGCTCAGCCCCACTCAATTCATGGGTAAGTTAGAAGCCTAGGCGACATGTTTAGACTTGCATATTTTTCTTCTGTTCTTTCCGGTGTCACTAACTCCTATTGTGTATTTTCCTATTTTGCAGAACCGATGGACCGATCCAAATTCCTGGCTGCCATGGCTGAGAAAAAGGGGAGGAAGGCCGAAGGCGCCGGCTCGTCACACCCCGCTCCAAGCCCGGCCCCGTCGGCGGCCGCATCGGCTAGGCTTTCCACCACAGCCTGGGCTCAGGAGACCAGCCGCGGGGAGAGCCGTAAACATGCTCGGGAGTCGAAAAGTATTGATCATTTCTTTGTCTTTGCTGAAAGGCAGCATTGACTTGATATTGTCCTTGAAAAGGTGGATTGTAAGGACACTCTTCAGTAAGATGGGACGGATCTGAACAACAAGTGCAAACAGTGCGTGGGGGTAAAGCAGGGGCAGGAGAAGGCGATGAGAATTTGCTCTCAACTTCTAGATTTTTCGTAAGTGTAGCCATTTTGGCTTTCATTGCAATCGACATATCAAGTTGATGTATGCCTGCCCTAGACTGACCTGATGAAGTAGATGAGGTGGTCTTAGTGCTTTCCCACTGAAGTGTTTGTTCAGCAAGATCGTCGAGAAACTGCCAAGCTTCCTCGCTAGACTTTGTAAGAAAGTGACCTTGACAAATGGTTTCCAACAACTGCTTAGTTGCTGGGTTCAGTCCTTCGTATAAAGTTTGGCAAAGTTGCCAATTCTCGATACCGTGGTGAGGGCATTGAACAAGTAGGTCCTTAAATCTTTCAAAACACTTCCAAAAAGTTTCGGAAGGAAGCTGGGAAAATTGAATAATTTCGTTGCAAATTCTCGCGGTCTTGTGGTGTGGGTAAAACTTTTTAAGAAAAGCCTTAACAAACTCTTCCCAATTTTTTATCGAGTGTGATGCTGTGCTATATAACCATTTTTCGGCTAGGTCACATAGAGTGAATGGAATGACACGTAGCCTTATAGCATCATCAGAAAGTTGTGTGGTCTTCATCATTGCGCAAACATTCTGGAATTTTTTTATGAAGATATAGGCATCTTCGGATTCCAGCCCGTGAAATTTGGGCAACATGTTGATAAAGTGGGGTTTAATCTCAATGTTAAGCGGTGCGGATAGGATAGAAAAGATCCTGGAGCGCGATTCGTTGGGGCGCTTCGACAGGAGGGTGTGGTGGGGTATTCGCACCTAGTGGAGGTGGAATCAGTCCCGCAGGTAAGGGGTTGTTAGGATTGAATCCCGATATCTCATTAGAAGACGAAGAATATGAAGATGAAGGTAAAGAAATGGATGGAACTTCGACTTCGGAGTCGAAAGCGTCGTCATTCGGCACTAACGAGACACGGACTAAACGGGCGCTAGTGTCCTTAGTCCAACTGGACATACACTAAAGAGGTGTAGTGTAGTCAAAAGGTGAAAACAAAAGGTGGGGGTAAGAAAACGTCAATGGAGTGGGTGCAATGGATTTCTTACCGACAAGTGGCAAGTTTTTGTAAAAAATTTCTGTTTTGTGTTTTTTTTATAAGGAGCTTTTTGCAAAAAGATTTTTATAAGAAGCTTAGACACACGTTCAAGCAATCACAATATGCACAATCAAGCCTAAATCTAGGGTCTCCTAGGTCAACTAGACTGCTCCTAACTGTTCCAAAGGGCAAGTTGTGAGGTCCTCAAATTGCCTCTTCACCGCCAATTGTGGCCAGATAAGCACAAGTAAAGAAAGGAGGGATCCGCTCACGAATCACCGTGAGACGGGTCTTTTAAAATTACCTTTCTCTATTTGTCTAGCCTAGGCACCACAAAATCTGGTTTAGATAAACGATCGATGCCTACAACTATTCGTTTGTCCTATCGAGCACGACGGTCCTTATAGGCTGAGTCTAATCTTTTTTAATTAACTCGATGGTCAATGCAAAATGCTTTTTATGATTTTTGGGGTCCTAGAAAGGGTAATGAAATCCCCACCCAATCTGGATTGGTGTTAAAGCCCCTTAAAGTTAGTTTAAAGAATGCAAAGCAGTAAAACACAATCAAGCCACTTGCAAATTTTTTTTTATTTCGGCGCAAAGAATCCTGCACAAGATCAAGTTATTGGAGAAGGGAGAGAAGTTTTTGCGCAAAGAACCCTGCAGGAAAATATTTCAGAGGAGATCAGGGGGTTCAGAAGAAGAAAAGATACTTACAGAGAGTTTTCCACGTGCTGACGTCACCAAGGAGGCCGCGGATCCGCCGCGGGAACGTGCCTTTGACCACGGTTCCGCGGTTGACTTGGCAGTTCAGATCCCAAAAATTCTTCTGTTTCTCTATTCTGATTATCCTCTGCTTGTTCAGATCTGCTGTTTGCTGTTTTGCTCTCTGGATTTTTCCAGATCTGAATTTGTTCGTCTATTCAATCCTGCACAATTCAAACGAAAACCCTTCAAAAAATAACAAGATGATAAATTTATATATATATATATATATATATATATATATATTTTCAGTTTTTATGATTTTTATCATTTTTATATTAACCCGAAATTGCAAAAAGAAAATAACTACGCAGTCCCCGGCAACGACGCCATTTGATTGTAAGAGATTTTGCGCTTTCGCTTTTAAAAGATAAATCAAAGAATATTTTACCGCAATCAAGAACAGTGTCGCTTGGTAGCTAGCCGGTTGAGTACAGGTTGGTCCACAGGGATTTTGTGTATTTTCTAGTTGTTCTCACGAGTTAATTCCAATTGTGGTAGGATTGATTATCACTAAAAACTGAAATGAGTTTGATTAGGATTAAAACCTTGCTAGGGTTAGGTTTAGGTTAAGTTTGGAAACACAATATTCCTCACTGCTTTCTATGCCCTAATTAAGAACGATGTAGGTGTTAAGGTAATAATTAACAAAGGGGATTAGCACGATCGGGAAGAAACTAGGTTTCTTCCTCTAGGTCTTTGTCCGTCCTTTCTTAACTCTTACCTTAACCTCCATGGAAAACATACACAACCGGTCTTTAACTATGGTATCACCGCTACCTCGTAGGATAGGGTGCCGTAGTGAGCGGTGTGTGTATGTATGCATAGAGTCCTATTAAAATGTATGACGGGCAAGAAAGGGGTGAGAGATTTTCATCTCTCAAACCTTTCCCATTCCTAACCCTAACAAGTGAGGAAATACTCACTCATTAGAGAATTAATAAAAGAGTTCATTTTTATGATTTTAATTCAATAACCTAATTAACTAAACTACGGCAGATAAATAAAATTGCTATCTAATTAACTAGGGCAGATAAATAAAATTTATACTAGGGCAAAAAAGAAATTAAACTAAGGCATAGAAAAGAAAAACTTACTTTTATTTGATGCACTCTTCAAACATTACAAGAATTAAAATTCTGAATTTAGGAATTAAACAGAGGCATGCTCCAAAAAGAATTGTAGGGTTCCTATTTATAGATTATAGAAACCCTAGGGTTTACATCCGATCCCTATCTACATTTACAAAATTATCCTGAGAAGCCTGGTCAACGTACCGCCACCCACCGTCAAAAATGCACCGACACGTGTTCTATATGGCCACGGATCCGCGGCCAGAAGGCATGTTTGGTCGCGGTTCCGCGGCCATATTGTGGGTTCTTGGGCTGAAATCTTCAGTGTGGCTTCAAATTGCATTTTCCTTCTACTTTCCTCACTTGGTTCTTCAGAATGTCTTCTAGTTTTTTCCAGATTTCCACCGTACAGAATGTTGTGGACTTTTACCGTTCGCTTCGTGTTGAAGCCTTGAATCTTTGTGCTGCCTTCGTACCTCATGCAATTGAACTGTTTACTGATCTTCGTTTATTCCTCAAACTATAGACGGCATGATAAAGATTCTTCTGTTTGTTGGTCGTAGTCTCACTTTTGTAACATCTTTTCATCATTTTCACTGTTTTGTTCCAAGAACCTATAACCTGCAACTATGTAGCAGACATGGATCAAAAGCACCTATTTATTTGCAGAATGAATAAGAATAACAATTACCCAACTCATGATTTGGAGCTTGCAGCAGTGATTTTCGCCCTGAAGATTTAGAGACACTACTTATTGGGCAAAAGGGTCGAAGTGTTCACCGATCACAAAAGCCTAAAGTATGTGTTCACGCAGAAAGAGCTTAACATGAGGTAGCGTAGATGGTTAGAGCTGATGGCTGACTACAATCTTGATCTTAAGTACCATCCGGGGAAAATTAATGTAGTGCCGGATGCGCTTAGTCGGTTGCCAGCAATTCGGATGTTGATTACACAGAAGGAGCTTATCGAAGACTTTCGGAGACTCGAGTTGGAGATTGTGCTACCGCATTCTTCGGGACAGTTGATGCAGCTGCAAATACAATCGTTGTTGATCGAGAATATTAAAGCAGCGCAGTCACAGGACCCAAGATTGCAGAAGTTTCGAGACTAGGTTGAAGCTGGACTACGAACGGGCTTGTTGATTCATGAAGATGGTTCGTTGCGTTATGGTAGTCATTTGTGTGTGCCGAAAGGAGACATTCGTGAAGAAGTTATGAAGGAGGCGCACAGTTCCGCGTATTCCGTATATCCAGGAGACACGAAAATGTACCGTGATCTACGACCACATTTCTGGTGGGAAGGCATGAAAAGGGAGATTGCCCGTTTTGTAGAAAAATGCTTGGTGTGTCAGCAAGTTAAGGCTGAATATCAAAGGGTAGCTGGTTTATTGCAACCACTTCCAATTCCTCAATGGAAGTAGGAACATATAACCATGGATTTCGTGACAGAATTACCTCAGAGTCCAAAGGGTAACAATGCAGTTTAAGTGATTGTCGATCGATTGACCAAGGCAGCTCATTTCATACCATTTTGAGTTGGTCAATCAACGGCATTAGCGGAACGGTACATGCAGAAGATTGCATGGAGTACCTGTGAGCATCGTGTCCGACCGTGACACCCGATTCTTATCACACTTCTGGAGGAGTTTACAGGAAAGTTTGGGGATGCGATTGAAGTTTAGCATAGCTTATCATCCCCAGACAGATGGCCAGTCGGAGAGAACGATCCAAACTCTTGAAGACATGTTAAGAGCTTACATGTTAGACTTGAAGGGTTCATGGGAGAATCATCTACACTTGGTGGAGTTTTCGTACAATAACAGCTTTCAGGCGACTATTCAGATGGTTCCATTCGAAGCATTGTATGGTCGCAGGTATCGCTCACCCGTTTGTTGAGACGATGTTGGAGAACGAAAATTGTTGGGACCGGATTTGATCGTGCAAACAGTAGAGAAGGTTAATACTATCCGGAATCACATGAAGGCGGCACAAGATCGACAGAAGAGTTGGGCCGACACATCGAGAAGACCTCTAGAGTTCGCTGTTGGTGATCTGGTATTCTTGAAGATATCACCGACTAGAGGAGTGATTCGTTTTGGGAGTCGAGGCAAGCTTAGTCCTCGATTCGTGGGGCCTTTCGAGATTATGGAGCGTGTTGGAGAAGTGGCTTATCGATTGGCGTTACCACCATCTTTGGCGAATGTTCATGACGTGTTTCATGTATCTCAACTCCGTAAGTATGTTCGAGATGAAACACACGTGTTTGATCATTCGGAGCTGACTGTAAGAGAGGATTTGACCTTTGAGGAACGACCGATATCCTTTGTTGATCGAAAAGAAAAGGTCCTTAAGAACAAGATTACCCCTCTCGTACTTGTTTCTTGGAGAAATCGCTCGCATGGAGAATCAACTTGGGAACGTGAAGACGAGATTCGACAGAAGTTTCCAGATCTCTTCCTGTAGTTTCATGTTTGTTATCTTTTCTTGTTTTAGGAATTTCGAGGACAAAATTCTTTTTGTAGTTGGGTATAATATAAAACCCTAGTTCATTTATACCAGTTCTAATTCAAGTATTTCTTTATTTATGGTACTTTCCTGATTATTTGTGTTTTGGGTACGAATAGTGTATTTGACATCTGTATTTGCATCCGACCCGACCCGCTTGCTGGAAACCTGTCTTGATTCCTGTTTATGATTTATCCCGACTTGTTATAAGGATCCGTGCACTTTCATGTTGTTTATTTTGCATACTTGCATTATATCAAGCATCTGCATTTTTTTATATAACATTTAAAGTCACATAAAATATTTTAAAAATACATTGCATGGCCTGCATGATACCCCTAACCCTGTCGTAGTATCCGCACATCTTGTTCTCGTCCCTTTCAGTGAAACAGACTTATTTGGATGGTTACGTGCACGTGCGTGCATCCGTTCTTGGAGGTATGCAATTTCGTTACCCGGATATCCTATTTTAGTTTTGGTCGACATGTATATTTTTCGTATTTTAAAACTGAATTTTAGACTTGATCCGGACGTGTTTTGGAGTAAATTTGTATTTACCAGAATATCAAATTTTATTAATACAATATTTTAAATATTATTAATTAACAGTTTAAAATTTTAATAACGAAAAAGATTTCTATAATTAAAATCCTAACCAATATTAACAATCTCTCTCTCTCTCGCTGACACTCTCTCTTTCTCTTTCTCTTTTCTCTCTCTATCTCTCTTTCTCTTTCTCTCTCTCTCTCTCTCTCTCTGTCTCCCTGTCTCCCTCTCTCCTCTCGATCTCTCTCTCCTTCTTTCTCTCTCTCTCTCTCTCTTCCTTTCTCTCTCCCCTCACGATCCCTGTACACTTCTCGAGTCGCGTCACCCCCTCTCCCTTACACTCACCTCCCTTCACACTTCTTCTTCTTCTTTCTTTCTCTATTTAAACCTGAGCCTCCCTACGAGAACCCAAAAACCCTAACCCTAACCCTAACTCCTCTGCCTCCTCTTCCCACGACCTCGCTCCTCAACCCTCGTCATCATCTCCTTCCTCTCCTTCCCCTCCAAACCCAGAAACCCCTGCTGAAACCCCGTGAACCCTAGAATCCCCTGCACACCCTCGCCTCACCGGAGCTTCGACCTCGTCGTCGTCTCCATGTCCCTGTCATCACCATCTTCATCACCACGACCTTCTCTCCACTCCCCTGCACCTAGAACCTTCCCTGCACACCACAACAACCAAATCCCGACCACCAAGAAACCCTAACAGAACCCTAGCACCCTCACTGCCGATCCCAGAGACTCCATCGCCTGCACCTCGCTGTCGACCGATCACCGTCGTCGACAACTCCCTCGCCTCTACCTCCTCTGTCCCATATCCAGTGAGCACATCCCCTCTCTTCTTCTTCCTCTTCTTCTTTTTCTTTTTCTTTTTCTTGATTCTTGATTTTTCCAGCCATCGCCGGAGTCGTGTCGCCGCTGCCGATCCAGGCGATCCAGTGAACGTCTCTTACTTGCGTGATTACCCTCTTGCCTTGCCTGGATCGGTCCCGTGTGCCATGTATACGTTGCAACGATTTACCGACGTCGGGTGTGCCGTACGCATCCGTCGTGTGATCCAATCGAGACAAGTTTATCTTGCTACATGCTATGATATATGTTACATCCATATTAATAATAATATTACATGTTTAGTGCATTGTGCATGCCATGTTACCATTTTACTATTTTACGGCGTCCGTTTGCATCTGTACAATTTATTACATATCTAGTTGCATGCAAGTTTATCTTGCTACATGCTATGATATATGTTACATCCATATTAATAATAATATTACATGTTTAGTGCATTGTGCATCCCATGTTACCATTTTACTATTTCACGACGTCCGTTTGCATCCGTACAATTTATTACATATCTAGTTGCATGCATGTTTATCTTGCTATATGCTATGATATATGTTACATCCATACTAATAATAATATTACATGTTTAGTGCATTGTGCAGTACATAATATTGGAACTGTAAATGTAACCCCTAATCGATATTTGTGCATCCATACCATTAATTTTATATATATTCGCATACCATGTCACATTATTACATATTATTGTTATATTGACACCCCATGCGTGATAATGTGCATCCTACATAGTCCTAGAGCCGTAGTTGTAATCCCTGCTAGATAATTGTGCATCTTGTAACCCCTGATAGTTAATTGAGCATCAATGTCTTATTGTATACACATACCATTAATTCTTTAAATCTAGTTGCATGCCATGTCGTATTAATCCATATTATTGTTTTATTAGCACCCCATACTTGATAATGTGCACCTTACATAGTCATGATGTAACCCCTGATAAATATTTGTGCATCCATGCTTTTATTGTGCATCCGTACCTGCTACAGTTTTATTGTGAGCACCCGCTTGATACCTGTGCACTACCTGTTATAACCTGATATACCATTGCTTGACTTGATACCTGATCTTGTTACCAATGCCGACAATCTTGACCTGTTGTCCCTACGGACATATCCTGTTGTCTATTTAGACAAACATGTACCTGCTTGATCCTGTGTTGGCATTAGCTCCAGATTTATCAATACCTGATTTGAACACATAACCTTGGGGGTATGGGGAAATCAAAAGTGTAAACTAAAGTGTAGCTTACAAGGGTATTACTTGATCCGTGGTCCCGGGGGATAACGAGACAGAATCATTCGTGATTTTTACTTAATCTGTGGTCCCGGAGGATAACGGGACAGAGTCATTCATGACTCCCGCTACCTGAGGGATAACGGGACATATTCTTTGAGTTACATGGAGGATTGCTCTAATTGATTTCAAACAAACTTTAGAATAGATAACCCAGTATCACAGTTTAGACTACTCACTGCACGTCACTTATACTGATACACTTCGCTGTTATATATTCCTGTTGACTTGTTACTATTTATAATTCATGCCCGCATGCCTTGTTACCTCCTGATTTTATTATTGTTGATATTATGACGCACTGACGTCTGGGTTTTGTATGGCCCGGATCCTTTATCTCTGTCACAGGTCGTTCAGGAGTATTTCAGTCAACAGGCCGAGCAGTGAGGACCTGTTAGTATTTTTAGTTTAGTTTTCTTTCAGCATTTTCATTCCTGATGTGAGCCCGTATTTTGGGACGTACTTTCCAGATATTATTGTTATTTGATCTTTTGCTTCCGCATATTATTTCTTGACTCGTTCATTCTGGCTTATGGACATATACTAGATAGTTTATTTTATTGCTACTGTTCTTGATATCTTATAGACAGCCTTAATGTGACTGTTGAGAGATGTTTTCTAGCCACATGTAGCATGATTGGCTCTGTCACGTGCCGATCTCAGCACATTCTGGGAAGCGGGGCGTGACACTTGTAAACATACTCTATACAATATATGACGCAGGAATAACGGGATAGATTGGTACAGAACGTATTAACGTGGTACGAGATGGTCACTTAAAAGACACCTACATGAACTCTCATGCCGTTCTTCTGTGGATTTTGACGGGGTAACACCCTGGTTCATTTTTACCAGTTCTATTTTGGGTATTTCTTTATTTATGGCTATTTCTTGATTTATTGTGTTTTGGGTGCGAATAGTGTAATTGGTATCCGTATTTGCATCCGACCCGACCCGCTTGCTGGAAACCCATCTTGATCCCGTTTTATGATTTATCTCTGCTAGTTATGAGAATCCGTGCACTTTCATATTGTATATTCTACATACTTGCATTATATCGAGCATCTGCATCTTTTTAATAAAACAAGTAAACTCAAATAAAATATTTTAAAAATATCTAGCATGGCCTGCATCACACCTCTGACCCTGTGGTAGCATCCGTAAATCATGTTTTTGTCCCGTTCAGTGAAATGGACCTGTTTGGATCGCTACGTGCACGCTACATGTATCCGTTCTTGGGAGTATGCATTTTCGTTACCCGGATATCCTATTTTGGTTTTGATTGACATGTATATTATCCGTATTTTCAAACCATAATTTTAGACCCGACCCGGGCATATTTTGGAGTAAGTTTGTATTAGCCAGAAAACTCAAATTTTCTTAATATTAAATTCTGTATGTAATAACTGTTTACGTTTTCTAACTAAAATATATTTCAAAATATTTTAAAAATCCTAATTTAAAACAAACTCTCTCTCAGTCTCTGTCTCTCATATATATATATATATATATATATATATATATATATATATATATATATATATATATATATTATTTTTTTTTATTTTAATCTATATATATTATTAACTCCCCAATCCCACGTCTCTCTCTCTGTATTCTTTTATATTTTATACTCAACCTTTAATCCCTACGTACTCACTCTTTCTCTCTCTCCCGCTTCATCCCTCCTCTTCTCCCTCTCCTTTTTGTCCTGCCTCGCGTAGCCCTCACCCTGCCCCACGCGTTGCCGCGCCGTCGCCGCCTCCATCTTCGACCTCACCTCCATCTCCTCCACTCCTCCCTCCTTTACCGACTCTCCACTGCAACCCCTCACCCAAATCGTGCCTGCAAACCCATCGACCTCGCTTGCATGAATCCGTCGTCTTTTCCCCGCTCGAACCCATCACGACCCCGTCGACCACCGCACACCCTCATCATCCCCTCTTCCTCTTCCTTATCATCTCTAACACCACTACCCTCACCCTACAGCCACCAAGAACCCCTCACAGAACCCCGACTTGAAGAACCCTTTGCCTGCACCCTCTCGTCGCAACACCTCGCCGGAAAACCCATCGCCGTCTTCTCCCCTTGCCACCTCCTCTGTCCCGAGCACCACACCAGAGAACCTGAGAGGGCATCTCTTCTTCTTCTACTACTTCTTCTTCTCTTTCTTGTCTTGTTTCTTGGTTTTCCGATCATCGGCGGAGCCGTGCCGTCGCCGACGATCCGGGCGACCCAGTCGACGTTCCCAACCAGCGTGGTCACCTTCTTGCTTTGCCTGGTCCTGTTCTGTATGCGCGCGTGTGCATTACGACGTTTACCCGACGTCGGACGCTGCGTACGCACCCCGTATTGAGATCCGATCAGGCAAGTTTATCTTGCTACATGCTATGTTATTATATTTGCATCTATATGAATAAAAATATCACATGTTTACTGCATTGTGCATCCTATGTTACAGTTTTGCAATTTTACAATATCCGCTCACATCCGTACAGCTTATTACATATCTAGTCGCATGCAATTTTATCTCGTTACAGGTTATACAACATATTTTACATCCATAGGTATAGAATTATTACATGTTCATTGCATTTCACATCCATGTTACAGTTTTACCGTTTCTCCGATATCCGTTCGTATCCGTGTTATTGATTATATATCTAGTTGCATGCCATATCATATTATATCAGGTTACCGTTATATTAGTACCCCATGGTTGATAATGTGCATCATGCGCAGTCTTGGAGTTGTAGATGTAATCCCTGATAGATATTTGTGCATCCGTGTTTTACTGTACATCCGTGCTTTTATCGTGCATCCGTACTTGCTACAGTTTTATTATGAGCATCCGTTGGATCCACTGTACACCACCTGACATGACCTGATACACCACTGCTTGACTTGATACCTGATTTTGTTCCTAATGCCAACATTCCTGACTTGACGTCCCTATGGACGTATCCTGTTGTCTATTTCAGACAAAACCTGTACCTGCTTGATCCTGTGTTGGCATTAACTCCAGATTATCAATACCCGACTTGAACACATAACCTTGGGGATATGGAGAAATCAAAGGTGTAACCGAGTGTAACTTAAAAGGATATTACTTGATCCGTGGTCCTGGGGGGTAACGGGACAGAATCATTCGTGATTCTTCTTGATCCGTGGTCCCGGGGGGTAACGGGACAGAGTCATCCATGACTCTTACAACTTTATCCGTGGTCCCGGAAGGGTAACGGGACAGAACCATTCTTGGTTCACATATCCTGATCCGTGGTCCCGGGAGGTAACGGGACATATTCTTTGATTTACATGAGGAGTACATCAATTGGTTTCAAATAACTTTAGAATAGATAACCCAGTAGCACAGTTTAGATTGATCACCGCACGTCACATACACTGATACAATTCACTGTTCTATATCCGTGTTTACTTATTACATTCATGTTATTGTTTATATTTCATGTATGCATATCTTGTTACCTCCTGATTATATTCTATTATTTGATATTATGACACACTAACGTCTGGGGTTTGCATGGCCCAGATCCTCTGTCTCTTTCGCAGGCTGATCAGGAGTATTTCCGCCGTCAGGCCGAGCAGTGAGGATCCTGTTAGTATCTAGTTTAGTTTAGTTTTATTGCCGTACTTTTATTTCCTGTTGTGAGCCCGTATTTGGGACGTACTTTCCAGACGTTATTGTTTATTGAATTTATTGCTTCCGCATTTTATTTCTTGACTCGTTTATTCTGGAAGATGGACATGTATTAGATAGTTTTATTTTATTTTACTGTTCTTGATATCTTATAGACAACCGTAATGTGACTGTGGAGGGATTTTTTCTAGTCAGAGGTAGCATGGTTGGCTCTGCCACGTGCCGATCTTAGCGCACTCTGGGAAGCGAGGCGTGACAACGGGGCCTTGTACTACATATTACCATAATCCACGGGGTAAGATGGACTCCTCTCGTATATACTGATACATTCTGTACCAAGGTACAAATAATTACGTGATAATAACAATCATATACCTGCACAACTTAACAGTTTCTTTTTACATTACTTGTTCTATTCCATTTCTTCTTTTGGGACTTACCGAGCGTTCGTTTGCTGACGGCATTCCTTCTATTTCTTTTTTTGGAATGTTCATCAAGAGGACCGGTCACTGAAGAGATCGAGCCTAATAAGGAGGACTTGGACCAGCTCACTTCCCAGCTGGATTTCTAGCTCTCCTTGTATTTATTTTCATCTTGTATGCCACTGTGTATTCAAAGAATCGGAAAGAACACGTCGAGCACTTACGGATTGTCCTGGAGACATTACGACAATATCAACTCTACGCCAAATACAACAAGTGTGAATTTTGGCTAGATCAAGTCGGATTTCTCGGACATATTGTTTCAGGCGAAGGAATCTCAGTAAATCCAGCTAAGGTGTCAGCTGTCAACGAATGGCCAACACCAAAGACGGTTAAGGATATATGAAGTTTTTTGGGATTAGTAGGATACTACCGAAAATTCATCAAATACTTTTCGAAGATTACAGCACCCCTAACCAAGCTCACACGTAAAGATGAATCATTCGTGTGGTCAGAAGCATGTGAAAACGCTTTTGGAGAACTCAAATCAAGATTAACTTCTACTCTTATTCTCGTAATACCGGATCAATCTGGAGGATTTGTTGTGCATTGTGATGCGTCCGGTAAGATATTAGGATGTGTTCTACACCAGATGGAGAGGTTGTAGTTTTTGTATCAAGACAGCTGAAAGTTCATGAGCGCAACTATTTAACGCATGATTTGGAGTTGGCGGCCGTTATCTTTGCACTTAAGATTTGGCGCCACCATCTTCTAGGAGAACGAATGGATATATACATTGACTACAAGACTCTCAAGTATGTATTTACTCAGAAGGAGTTAAACATGCGGCAGAGAAGATGGCTAGAACTCATGGCGGATTTCGACATCAATCTACAATATCATCCTGAGAAAGTGAACATAGTTCCTGATGCACTTAGCCGTCAGCCATTGGCAATGAATCTCGCCGCACAATGGAAGCTACAGCATGAATTGTACGAATTGGCGATTGAAGTAGTTATGCCAGGTCATACTTTAGAGTTGATGAACTTACAAGTCCAGTTTACTCTTATCAATCAGATCAAAGCAGCTCAAATAAATGATGTCAAGTTGCAAAAGATCCGAGAACAGGTAGAAAGTGGACTTTGAACTGACTTTGTCATTCACGAAGATCGATCCTTGAGATATGGAAGTCGATTATGTGTAACAAACGACCCAGTTCGAGAAGAGTTGATTAAAGAAGCTTACAGTTTTTCTTATTTTGTACATCCCGGTGGTACAAAAACATACAAGGATCTATGGCAACACTACTGGTAGCATGAAATGTAGCGTGAAGTTTCCAGAAGTGTAACCAAGTGTTTAGTGTGTCGGCACTTACCTAGCCTAGACACCACAAAGTCAGGTTTAGATAAACGATCGATGTCCACAACTTATCGTATTTTCCTAATAAGAAGTATTTATTTAAAAGTGTAACAATCTAAAACTTTTAAGAAAGGTTTTATTAAGAATATGGTATTTTAATGAAAGTTTCGTTTTATCGTCTTCTAAGTTTTGATGATATCGTTTTAGGGTTGTATTTGCGTGTGTGTGGAGGTAGGTCATTACCTCGTGCTCTACTTTAAATGTATAGCAAAGTTCAGGGTTAAATGTGAAATAGAAACATGATGGTATTAAAGTGAAAAAAACACGGTAAGTTAAAAAGGTTATCATTTCATGTGTGAAAACTTATTCAAATTGATTTTTACAAGTTTAATAATCATGATAAAGATGTTTAGACATGTTTGAATTGATTAGAAGTGAAATTTTATACAAAACCGAATCGGAAACCGGATTTGTTCCGATTCCGTCGGGTTTCGTAATTTCGTATTTTTGAGAATTAGAAAAGGACTAAAGAAGTTGCCGAGGCGTTGCTTCGTCGCAGATTGTTTCTAAAAACGTCGCCGGAATTCCCGCCGGAATCTCGTCGGAGCTTCGCCGCGAACTTGTTTTCAAAGCACACACTTCTTGGAAAACTTTTGAGAGAGGCTCAAGATTTTGGAGGTGAGAGGGTAGTGTGTAGGGTTGGTATTTATAAGGTTAGGCTAGGGTTAGGGTAGATGAAAAGTTAAAAATAAAAATATGATAAAATGTATTAAAAGTGGAGTAATTGGGGTTTTTAAAGAGCTCTGGAAGTGGTCTGAGGCTGAAATTTTGCAGGTGCATAGGGAATATGAAAATACACAACTTTCATGTTGTGGCCGTCGCCGGAATCAGCCGAATCTGGGGTGACTCGGCCGTGACTCGGTCGGAGCACCGAGTCGGCCGAGTCAAGGCCGAGTTGGCCGATTCCTGGCCGAGTCCGGTGGCCTGGATCCCCCCCGACGGTTCATCTAACTCCTGCAAGTGTTACATATTTGGGTGTAGTGGGGTTTTTGTGAGATATGCACGTGTAAACTCTTGGTATTCTAAAGGTTTTAAAAAAATCGATATTAAAAATAATGTGGGGTATGGGATTTGAACTCTGGTGGCTTGGTTCAGCAGTGCAAGCTATTACCAATGAGCTACAAGCTCCTTCTTGTAATTATGGAGTTATTTAATTACTTAAAATGATAACAGCAATAGTAAATACTCCAAGTATACATTAAATTTAAAGTAATTTCTTGTACACTAAAAATGGAGTTATTACATTCTTGTAGCTTGTAATTAAAAACAAAATAATTACTTATTTCTTGTGCTTAGGCTAAAATACCCCTTTATGGATTTTGAAAAAAAATTTAAAATTTTGTGTAGAAAAATGTATAGGAAAATTATGGTTGTTACAACGTCGGAGACTGGGAACTCCTTAGACCAGAGATGATAGTGGCAACTGTGGACGTACTTCGCACGATCAGGGAAGGAATGTGCATAGCTCAAAATCGACAAAAGCATTGGGCTGATGCAAAACGTCGACATCTGGAGTTTCAACCTAGAGACCATGTATTCTTAAAGATCTCTCCAAACAGAGGAGTGATCCGCTTTGGTAAGAGGGGTAAGCTCAGTTCCAGATACATAGGACCGTTCGATATTCTCGAACGAGTTGGAGAAGTGGCATACCGTTTAGCGCTACCACCCTTATTGGAAGGAGTGCACAACGTGTTCCATATATCTCAGCTATGAAGATATATGAGCGACCCTAGCCACATTCTTGATCACTCAGAGCTCACAGTCCAGACTAACCTGACTTGCGAGCAACAACCTGTTGAGATCCTGAATCGAAAGGTGAGGACACTACGGAATAAGGAAGTAAACTTGGTTCGAGTGATGTGGAGAAAAGATTCGCCAGGAGATTCAACATGGGAATGGGAAGAAAACATGCGTGCAAGATACTCTTACTCATTTGTAAATTAATCCTTATGTAAATGTAAATTTCGAGAACGAAATTTTTATAAGGAGGGTAGAATGTAACGACTCTGAATTTACTGTACGGAATTTTCCAGTTTAATGTACAGAAATGAGTTATACAGTCTGAGCTTGAATTATAAGTTAATTTTATTAAATAACAGCAATAAACAACTTATAGCTCACTGGTAAAGCCTTCGCACTGCTGTGACGTAGCCCCTGCATTCGATCCCCATCAGACATATTATTTTTTCTAATTTTTCTTTTTAACTTTTTGGAAGCCCAAAAATTTACACGTGCAATACACATAAAAATGAAAAGTCAGAAAAAATCAAACATGTGCAAAAGGGTTTAAACACTGAGTTGTACACGTGGCACTAATCCAGAGGCACGAAGCCCTAGATCGCCTAGCGGAAACTCCATTTAGGCCGGTACCGACGGTCCACCCGTGGCCAATGAGGCCCGGGCTTTGTACACTTAACTATTCCCCTACCCCTAACTCCCCTGCACTGTTTAATTTCCCTGCAATCAAATAGAGACCTTTCATTTCACCGTTTATCAACTTTTTAATGCATTTTAATGCACCATTTTAATTCCAAAACCCTAATTCTACACTCTAAATATCACCTCACACTTTGGATCAATATCATTCTGAAATTTCAAGCCAAAACTTTCAACAATTCTCTAAGTACAAGTGGAGTTAGCAAACAGTCAAATTCCGAGAAAGAATCGAAACTATTCCGGCGCTCCTGCGACGTCACGACGACAACCCTCTCTTCTTTTATATTTCCTTAACCTAACTAAATAGTAAGTCCCTTCTAAACTTCTTTTCTCTTCATTGAATTTATCTTTTTATAAAATCGGTAAAAGTGGAGTTAAAACCGATATCACTTTTTCCAAATCCATTAACTCTAATTCTTATCATCTTTTGGTCAAACGAATTTTTATACAATACTTTTAAACTTAAACCTAATATTTAGAATCAAAATTTTATTAAAATTCTCATGTGAAATAACAATTGTAACACCTTTTCATTTAAATACCATGAATTTTAAATATCATCTCTTTTAGTTTTGCTTAAACATACGTTTAGAAACTTCATGGGGTAATCACCTACCCCTCACATACACACATGGTTCTATAGAACGATATCGCTTTTGTGTGAATTTTTGTTACGAGTATATTATTACAAGAAAATACCATTTACTATAAAAATCGGATTTCTTTTAAACGGTATTTTTAATTCCTTTGTGATTATACCTCTACAACCCTTTTTAGGGGACCCTCTATTGGATGGTACGGATTATCGCACATCCTAGGGCTAGTATAGCGAGATGCAGACCTCCTCACGGAGCATTCGATCTCAAAAAGTTTTAAATACGTTTTTAAGAAAAACGCATTTTTCTAAATAAATAAAAAATTAATTTTTAATAATTATATAAAAATTTCAAAATCCATATTTTCAAAATATAAAAAACTTACTTTTTTCTAAAAAATGAAAGAAGACCAAGTTTCAATAAAATACCCTCAAGTTACCAAAAGACAAGTTTTACAATAAAATACCATGAACTTTCTAAGTTAAAGTAATTATCACTAAAATACCTCAAATCCTTAAAATTCATATTCATGAGTACTCTAAATAATATAAATAAATTCTCGAGGTTTATTCTATATTAAAATATTTTTCATAAAATCCCCTCGAGTTATATAAAACAATATTTAAGGACTCTAGTAAATATAGGTTTAAGCGGGATCAATTCTCTTGAGTCCAAGGAAGCCGGAGAAAATGAGTGCTTTTCTATTTAAGGTAAAAAACATGACGGAGTTATTAATGATAATTGTCTTGGAAAAAACACAAATCCTGTCATTTATGTACAGCAGTTACTGATAACTGTCGAACTTAATTTAAGATCTAAATCAGTTATAAGTGTCTGACTCAAGTCTCGATCTATTCAATCCTGAATCCAAATTCAAACATGAATACTTGAACATGAACCTGAATACTTGAATTCAAATATCAAAATCAATATGAATACTTGACTTGACTTGACCGAACCGTGGTTATAACTTGACATGACTACTTGAATACAAGATTATATCCTGAACCTGATTACTTGAACAATTTGTATTTTTGGTCTCGGCAAGACTTGTAAACATACTCTATACAACATATGACGCAGGAATAACGGGGTAGATTGGTACGAAACGTATTAACGTGGTACAAGATGGTCACTTAAAAGACACCTACATGAACTCTCATGCCGTTCTCATGTGGATTTTGACGGGACCGTGTACTACATGTTACCATAGTCCACGGGGTAAGATGGACTTCTCTTGTATACATTGATACATTCTGTACCAAGCTACAAATAATTACGTTATAATAACAATCATATACATGCACAACTTAACAGTTTCTTTTAACATTACTTGTTATATTCCATTTCTTCTTTTGGGACTTACTGAGCGTTCATTCGCTGACAACATTCATTCTATTTTTTTCTTTGGAATGTTCATCAGGAGGACCGGTCACTGAAGAGATCGAGCCTAGTAAGGAGGACTTGGACCAACTCACTTCCCAGCCGGATTTCTAGCTCTCCTTGTATTTATTTTCATCTTGTATGTCACTTTTTAGACACTGCTTTTTATCATTGTATCTTTTCATTTTCAAACAGTTGCATGTAAAGTGAATGTAAATAAAGTTGTTGTTCATTTTGATATCTTTTGTCATTCCTGTGCATTTTATATATATTGTGTAATTACGCTTAACATATTTATTTCTTAATAAATACGTTGCGGCCCGTCACGTCACCGTTTCCGTATACTGGGAAGCAGAGCATGACACAGACGTATCTAGAAGGATTTTATTTCTGGAGCAGACATCTCCTACAGTCGTCTCCACGGTAGTTTTAGGCAATTAATTCAAATTCAAATTTTGAATCGAATGGATATTTACGTCATTTTCATTTCTAACCGTTCCCAATGGTCATTAACAGTTTTTGGTAGTTATTGGGAGTTAGAATAACTTCTCATTTGATTCCTATAAATATCATATGAGATCAAACACTTTTCCAAAAAGAAAGAAGGAAGAAGACATTCATTGCAAATCTATTGAGAAATCTTCTTGTTCTTCTCGTGCTTAACTTGTCCAAACCTTTTCTATTTTCTCAGAGCCAAAACCTGGTATTATCTCTCAAATCAATTCTTGTGCAATATCGGTTATAGTCTATTGAGATCATAGGATTGAGAGTGAGTGAAATTGTTGTTTGTAAAACAATTGTAAATCCCCAAAGAAGGTTCGATATTTTTCAACCCACGAGAGAGGGTGTCTCTCAGTCCACGAGAATGAGTGTTTCTCAACCCACGAGACGGGATGCCTCTCATTGCTTTAATTGTGTGGATTCAAATTGGAAAAAAAGATCTTCCTAGAGAGACGTGGACTAAAGAGACATGGATTAGAGAGGAAGGTGTGGCTTTCCGAGAGAATCACGAGCTAGAGAGGAAGAAGACTTATTTCCTAAGGAATCACAATCTCGAGTTGTTGATTCTTGTGGAGAGGGATTTTGTTCTTCACATTCCTGTGAAGTGGGATTCATGTACTTCATACATCTAGTGGAGAAATATTGAGAAGAGGTCTCAGGCGGGAATTAGCTACGGGAGCGTGGTGTACCCTAATCAACAATTCTTAGTGTTTGCATTGCTCCAACTTTTTTTATTTTCAGTTCTTGTGACTGATTGCCATTTTAAGTTTCTTTGTTTAAACTTGTTTAAATATCTTACACAGAAACTTGGTAATCACGTTAATATAATAGTTAGAATTTTAAAATTTGCCCTAGAATGTATAGAAGACTTATTCTGTTTTCAACATGGAGCCTACGGGCTCTCGTTTTATTCAAAAAACCTTCCACTATCTATAATTTTTTTAAAGGAATTTTATCTCGTATTTAATATGATATTTTTAATGAAACCTAATCGGTGAAAACTCTTGGATCTGCCCGTCCATAAATGGTTTGTTTTCAATTTCCAAAACCATGGGCCAAAAATTCTTCATAGCAGCTCCCAAATGACTATTGAGTTTAGAAAGCGTTCATTTAAAAATGCTTGGTTATTTAGATTTGTTTGATTGTGATCTTTTTCCCATAGTCTTTAAAAATCATATTCGTTATTATAAGTGTGAATCAATCATATCAATATACATTTTCAAGCAAATACTTGCCAATCTGCGTATATATGCATGCATCCCATCCCATCCCATCCCATGTGAAAGAAACTAGGCGCGCAATTAACAAAATAGAAACTAAAATGGATGGAAATAAACAAAAAGAAGGATAGCACCAATTACTATTCACCACAACCAAAAAAAATATATAGCTTACAAGCTCTCAAATCAATTCTTCATTTTTATGTGAAGTAGCAGTTATAGCAATAGAAACTCCGGGCCCTAAAAACAAACTATGTTAAAATCATGAGTTAAGGATCTATCTTGGTCCTATATATAGAGGGGTCATACCATATACAACATGGATATTCAATCGACCCATAGTACCTACACCTCTTAGCTCCCTTCTCTAAAGAATAAGAGCAGATGCCGCCTTTCCTTTTAGTTTCCCTCTTTTTCGGTCCTTCTTGAGGATCATAATATGCATAAGGCTTCGGTATAAAATATGTCCGTCCTTCATACTTTCTCAACTCCGCTGCTATCGTCTCCGGAACACCAAGAAGCCTTGCTTGAAACACTGTATTCTTCATTTTATGTAAAGGAGCGGTTGTAGCAATAGAAACCCCGGGCCCTAAAAACAAACTATGATAGCCTAATGTACGAACCGTCTCCCACACCGTCTTCCTTTTGTCGAGTCGGAGAACACGAACCGGGGGATTGTGATTGCTAACAAGAACAACCAGAAGCCTGCCTTCCGATTCAACCAAGTAGCTTTCATCGACTTCGTTGGGAAACCCCTTAGGTTGAAGAACTGTCCATGTAACACTTACAGGATTGAAGTATCCGAGGGTGCCATTTTCTCCCAAGCAATAGAAACGACCATGAAATATCACAGGACTAGAGTGTGGAGCAACTATAAAAGGATGCTGGTTGGGAAATCGTTCGTCTTCATGCCAACCACCACAGCACCATATGCTAATATTAACAAATTTTTCCGATGTGCTTTCGATAGCGAATATCGTACAGTCGTTAGGGGGGCGTTCATCAAAAGCAATACCAACGAAGTCATGTCTGGCATGAAGTCCAGGAAATCTATGCACGGTATCAGCGACCGGGTCGACTAATATGACTTCATGCTTTCTACCAAGCACCAACCATCCATGTCTTGAAAAATAGAACCGAGTATCTGATAGAGTGTGAGGACAATCCACTTTGAAAGTCTTGTTCAATACAGGGCTGTAAAAGTGAAAAATACCGTCCCCCCATTTCTTGAAGTAGGTTAACAGAGGACCGATGTCCGCAGGATACACTGGCGCAATAACTTTTTTCCAATTCTTGCAGATGGCGCCGATACAAGGATGTTCTGATGGTGGAGATCGTGCGAAGATCATCGCAAGAAGATCATCCGGAAGATCTGACCAAGGTCTATTCTCCATACTATTTTTTTTCTGGCAAAAGGAAAAAAGGAAGATTAATAATATGAACGAGAATTTTAAGAAAGAAAAAACACGGGAGATTAAAAATATTTATAATATTGTTTAATATAAAAAGATTCTCTCTATATAAAAAGATATCGATAGGTGTCCTAACATCATAATACAACTGTCATGCATTTACATCACTTATTAGCTTTCATCGGAGGGAGGTAAAATCAATAGGTTTCTATAATTTGATATTTTACACCTATAAATATATGAACGAAGTGCTTCAAAGCTACAGGATTTTTTTGCACACACGGGCTTAATAATTTAGGCCAAGAATATCGATGTTTATGACGTCAATTATATATCGAATCAATAACTGTGAAGCTAAATTTCTTTTACCACCATAGGAAGGAATTTGACTTAATTAGAAATTTATTTACCGAGTTGCATTGATATTTGATATTCTATTGAGACAAAAATAACACATTAAACATAAATCTTAATTACTTGGTATGAATGCATGCATGGTTGCAATATTATGGTTTTCATCCAACTACGTTTTAGCAATGGGCAGTGACAGATAGAGCAGACATTTGCATTAATTAAAATTTGTTCCAGAACATATAAGCATACATAAAAGCGCAAATAGAAATAATGCAACCGTTTTAGACCTACATAAAATCCTATAATTAATAATGTAAAGGCTTCATCTTTCGAAAGTGCTGCATAATCAACTTATCATCAATTCTTCAACTTATCATCAATTCTTTTCGCTATTCTAACTATTAAAGATCGTCTTTCTTTCGGAGGGAAAAAAATGATCTCCGACGGCTACTTTCTTATATTGACACCCGAAAAAAGGCAACTAGCTACTTATTTAGACAGAAAGTGAATTCTTGAAACAAAGCAGGCAGCTCTAACTCATGACAAGCGATGTTTATTTGAAAATGCAACATCATTATTCAAATGTCAAAATTAACATAGGTATTCTTATGAACCTTTTGCAAATATCTACCAATAGCATTAAATTTTTTATATGGTTGTGTGATTTTCGAGAAATAAGCAGGGATAAATTATCCTCCATCACAATATGTCCTTGAAGATGTTTATACTGAAGAATTAATTCGATGATAACCAAGCGATAAATATTTTTTTAAAAAGAAAGAGAGAGGAAAAAACAACAGTCTACAATAACCATTGGCTCACAAAATTAAGAAAGGGAAGACCCAAAATCATACAAGGACATCAATACTAATTGAAAGAGCAAAACCCCAAAATTATTCAAGAGGACTGAGGCAAAAAAAACTATAATTAAGAGACAAAGACTAGGGATTCAGGAGCTTACTGAAAACTCCAAGACGCTATTGAGGCAAGGAATTAAATTTGACAAGAAAGAAGAGGAAATTCGAGAAGAAGAAGATGAGGAAATTGGAGATATGAGAGGAAACATGCACAGACCCAAAACCTAACTTGGCATTGCCTCTTTTATGTTATTTATAGGGGTGCATAAATAATTTTAGTTAGGATAATAAATATTGAAAGGAATTAATATATAGAGTTAGGATATAGTAAATATTTTAAAATAATTTTGATAGAGATCTTTACAGATCTGATATAATTTGAAAGTTAGCAATAAACTAGAATCTTAGGATATAATCTTAAACAAACAATTGTGATAAATGGATTTTAAATTTGCATGATTAAAATTCACACAAGAATTTTTGCGACTAATCTTTTTTTATTTTCATATTTTGCAGTAATTGCTAATTAAATCATAACTACACCCAAAGCTACTGTAGTACCACAAGGCAATAGGTGTCAAGAAATTAGGTATTGACCCAGGTCTATCCAAGATGGTGAGAGCTTACATCCAAAATGAGTAAAGACGACAATCCATCCTATGCAAACGCTTGTTTATGGACATAGTTGTTTAAGTTTGTAATGATTATTGAATTTTAATTTTTTGCCACTAATCATCTCGTCAAAAGATTAGTGGCAAAAAATCTTGTGTGAGAAGATTTCTTGTTTAACAGATAAGATTTCTTGTTTGTTTAAAAAGATTAGAAAATATGTAAAGGCTAACAAGATTTGGAAAATCTTGTGTGAAGCAAAATGTTGAACCTAAATACAGTAGATTTTCTATCAAATATATCATTGTAATGTTAAAAGTAACATACAATTTAAGGCCAACTGTTGGAGGCTTTTGGTATCTCTTTGTTACTTTATTCTTGAACATTGCGGTGAACTTTTAAATGAGGCTGGAGGGTCGAAGCTAAAAGTTTCCCTGCGAAACAGGGGTATATTTAGGGGGCATGTGGTGTTTTTACACGTGCGCTACACGTATTTAATATATTAAATTTTTTAGAAACTAAATTAGTTAATTTAGATAGTGAGAATGGTTGTCTAAAAGATAGAGGGATTGGTGGAAGCCCTTTTACAGAAGAAAGAAAAAATAAATAAATTTCAACCACTAAATTTGATGGTTACGGTTACGAAATTTTATTTGATTTTGAAGAGTTTTTTAATTGATATCTCATGCAAATAAGAATACCGCATCATCAAATTCATTTCAAAAATTTTCTTAGTATCTCTATAATTCACCACTCCATTTATAAGTTATTTTAAATTTCACCTCAAATCTTCTTATATATTTGCATGATCTCTCTTTAAATATTCTTGTTATTCCAGGTACCCCTAAGTCTCTAAGTTACTTGACTAATTCCATTTTTGGAAAAATTATTCCTTAATCCCATTAGCTCTGATATTTTTGATAACCGAATATACTAACAATATGTAGATTGTAATTTTATGCCTTTTTAAATTTACCTGATTTGAAGGCCATCTTTTCCTTGATCATAAACTCGCAAAATTAATGCATAAAGAAAAAATAATCTTAGAAGCTTATGATCGAGAACTAAATGAACTTCAAAAAATTCGAATTTTTTTTATCTGGGTTATTTTATCACCATATATCAAATCGGTACGGTACAAATTAAAAAGAAAAATACATATTGATAACTCACAATTCAACCTTTATTGGTTAGATAACATGTAAAACTATTAAGGCAATAGTCATGGTTTAAATGTGAGTTTTATATAGATAACATGTAAAACTATCAAGGGTTCAAAACCCGTTTGCATTTGTATATGAGCTATCATTATAAAAAGAAGTTTTGTTTTAATTTTAAAAAAAAATTTAAAAAAATCAAGAACTGCATAGAAAAAATAAAATTTATGAAAATTATAAGGCAAATAGAACATGATGGGAATGGCTATAATAAAATTCAAAAAATAATAATAGCTAGAGAACATGCACTCAAAGCACTGGCACTATCCAAAGGGGTCTAAGCCCATTTGATCTTGCACCAGGGTATGTCATGTCTACCGAAATGCATCCTTCTTCAAGATCAAAACAATAGAGCCGCTTATCTTCATTTTCTACAAAATATATGCAATTCCCTCTTATGCCAGGTTCACTTGCAGGCCTCGACGCCGAGAAATCATCATATCCCAAAAATATCACCCTCCCGTCAACGTTGTCTACTTCTTCCCACGCTTGCTTCGAGAAGTCTCTCTTCATAATTGCAATATGAACGGTTTTCTCTGAATTGCATGTTCCATAAAACCGATACATTGCATAGATATCACCACAGGATTCAACTAGGTAAGACGTGTACCTTGTTAGTCCAGCCGGACACCGTAGATTCAAAGACTCCAAAACATTTATACTGGGACGAGGAGGACACTCGATCGCAAGAAATTTCTCCCGACGTGAAAGCCCGTAAAACTTTCCATTGAAGCTCACAATGTTTGCGAGATCGTCTTCACCTATACTGTATTCGTATGAAACCCACCTTTTGTCTTCAGGATGACAAAAGAAAAGGCGGCTCTCGTTTAGATCGGCGCATAGAACTTCACAGTTTGGATTACTCGGCGAGCATGATAAAATACATAATACCCTACCAGTAAAATCCCATTCCATTCGAGGTAGGAACTTCTTCACCATAGTAACCGGATCAAGCAAGTAGCACCGACCGTCCGGACAAAGTATCAACATCCATCCTTGAGGAGTTTGGCAGTATAAAGTATGGTCCATCTCTGCTATGTTTCTTGCATAGCATCTTCTTTCCGCCAAGCTGAAGAAGATTTGATGTTTTTTGATTTGCTTCTGGTAGTTGAAAAATAACCATGGGCCAGAATGTGATTTGTTTTCTGCTTTCATGTTGTTTCTGTTTATAATGATGCAAAATAAATAGACAATATAATTAGAAATCTGAACTTAATTTACGGCAGAATTCAATAAATGTATATTAATTATGATTAATACTTAATATATAAACAGATGGAAAACAAAAGCCCTGAATTATATATTTAAAGAAAATAATTGGTGAACAATAGAATGCTTTAAATTGAATTAATAATAAATAAATAAAATATCATTAATATTATTAAAAAATATTTATATCATTCCATTGTTTTTTTTGTTGTTAAAATCGGTGTTATCCACGCAATTATTCATTAAGGACCCCTAATAAAACACAAAAAAAACTTTAATACAAGTTTCAGGCACCCCATACACAGCCCTAAAAACAAACATCCAAAAACAACCTCACGCAAGAAGCATTGCAAACGAGAATTTTACAAAGGATTTTCCTTTTGCTAACGAATGCACTAAGGGCACTTGTTAAAATCTCATCAAATGTCTATTATTGAGGAGGAGAAAAGAAAAACTAATTAACCCACCGCCTGCTTTTCAATGCAAACAAAAGTATTTAATCTAATGTCATAGATACCGTTGAAGTGTTTCCTTTTATTTTTTGTTGTATTGTATATATATGGTCCACTTGTAATTTATCTCTTTTCCAATTTATTTATTTATTTGGTAGAAACTTATCCAAATTATTTGTTTAAGTTTATTTATCTCTTTTTCTTCAACAAGGTGAAAAATAACTCCGTATTCAATTTTTTAAATTTTGCATTTAATTTTTTTTTTTTTTGCTACAATTTAGGTTAAAATTAAACCCAACAATTTTGGTCCATATAAATACAATGAAATGTGATTTAGTAGGTATGCATATACCTTATCCAAATATGGCTTAAAAAGATTTTGGTATATATATCAACTTATTTCCAGATTTGTTGTTAATCAAAAAAGGGAGGAAATTCAGATTAAATTACATTAAAAAAAATGGGACCAATTCAATTTTCTTTAAAAAAATATTTTATATTCCATATTTTAGTTAGAAAAGAGATTTAATTTACTTTAAAAAGGAGATTTAGTTTCTGAAATAAATACTCCAAATTTTTAGGACGAACACGGAAAAGACAAATAGGATGAGAAAATAAAATAAACTTAGAGAAGAAGGCTAAGTTGGGAACAAAAGAAAAATCAAATGCAACATTTATATGCATAAGTTACAATAAAAGGTAGCATGAAAAGCATTGATTAGTTTTGGAATAAAAGAAAGTTTGGCCACTAATTGGGGTTTAATAGATGCCCTTACAAATGTCATCATTAACATAGGTATTCTTATGAACCTTTTACAAATATCTACCGATAGCATTAAAAAATTATATTTGTTTTGTGCGATTTTTGAGAAATAAGCGGGTATAAATCTTCCTCCATCAAAATATGTCCTTGAAGATATTTATACTGAACAATTAATTCGATGATAATCCAGCAATAAATATATTTTTTAAAAAGAAAAAAAAACACATCACAAACACCAGACTACAATCACCATTGGCTCACAAAATTAAGAAAGGTAAAACACATCAATACTAATTGAAAGTGCAAAATCCCAAAATTATTCAAGAAGGCTGAGCCAATAAAACAAATAAAAATCTATAATTAAGGAACAAAGACTAGGGATTCAGGGGCTTACTGAAAACTCCAAGACGCTGTTAAGACAAGAAATTAAATTTGACAAGAGGGGAGGGGAAATTAGAGTAGAAGAAGATGAGGAAATTGGAGATATGAGGAAGCACGGACCCAAAACCTAACTTGGCATTGACTCTTTTATTTTATTTATAAGGGGGCATAAATAATTTTAGTTAGGATAATAAATATTGAAAGGAATTATATATAGTTAGGATATGGTAAATATTTTAAGAGAATTTTAGTAGAGATATTTACAGATATAATTTGAAAGTTAGTAATAAGCTAGGATCTTAAAGATATAATCTTAAACAAACAATTGCGATAAATAGATTTTAAATTTGCATGATTAAAATTCACACAAGATTTTTTGCCACAAATCTTTTAAAACGACCAACTATGAAACTATAAAATATATTTAAAAAACAAATTTTTTTAAGGAGACGATTATGGTCAACAGATTAAATTTCAATAATTATTACAAACCCAAACAACTATGTTGGTAAACAAACTTAATTATTCAAGTAATTAAAGATAGAAATTATGATATTTATGTATTTATTTTCATAATACCAGCTAATTCCAGCGCATATTCATACATGTTGTGATCCCTATATATCTAACAAGTTTTTTTAATTTGATATACACATATACGATGAATTTAAAGTTGTGGAATCAAAATTCTTATCCTAGCTGTTAGTTAAATATAAATTTGTTAATTGGTAGCTTGCCTAGACAATCTAGGAAAGAAAATAATGATTAAAAAGGGATAAATTATTATTTTGTCTTTTTTTTATTTTCTTATTTTGAAGTAATTGCTAATTAAATAAATAACTAAACCCAAAGCAACTGAACTACCGCAAGGCAATAGGCCTCAATAAATTGGGTATTGACCCAAGTCTAACCAAGATGGTGAGAGCTTACATCCAAATCGAGTAAAGGCGACTACCTATCTTATGCAAAAGCTTATGGGGGAGAAGCGGACCAATGTCATCGTTCCCCACGGCAGCCTGAACACAAGAGGGACCATCCCCTACACCCAAGACAGAATGCTCAAACACCACATAAAAGCAACAATAAACAAAGAAGTGCCGGAAAGCAACGTTAAAGATCCGCACATTCAGAAAAAACTTACAAATAAAAACACAACATAGTTAGTTTCATATATATATACAATAAAACATCAGAAAAGATAAGGAGTTTGTTGACTTAATTGTTCTATGTTTTTCCCAATTCTAGGAGCTCGATCAATGTAATATAATTAGCAATTATGGGAATTTTACACACACGCATATATATGGATGATATTTAAAAGTAAAATTCTTTTATAGAAGCGATGCTCCAAACCATATACAACCATAGAGTATTTGCTGTAGAGATGTAAGATCGAGACACTATACTTGTCGCTAACACGTTATAGAGATGAATTAACTAAAAAACACAAAGGAAATAACAATTAATGTTAAGGGATACCTGAAACCAAATTCGGAAAAGAAAATAAATCTCGCCTTATTAACTTGAGAGAGTGTGTTTTTTTCTTTTTGGTTCTTTAACTTGAGAGAGATGATCAGATGGCCCTCCTTTTATAGGGTTCTGGAGTGTGTGTAACCTCTAATCTACTCCGAATCCTCTCTCTCTCTCTCTCTCTCTATATATATATATATATATAAATATCCCTTCTCTATGGCAATTTTTTTTAATTATTATTTTCTTTCCAAGATTGTCTAGCAAGTTAACTAACAACTAGATAAGAATTTTGATTCCCGTACAACTTTAAATTCACGTATATGTGTTTATCAAATTAAAAAACCTATTAGATATATAGGAATCAAAACCTATATGAATATGCGCGGGATTTAGCTAGTATTATGAAAATAAATACATAAATATCATAATTTCTATCTTTAATTACTTGAATAATTAAGTTTCTTTATGAACATAGTTTTTATCTTTGTAGTAATAATTATTGAAGTGTTTGTTTAAGTTTGTTATAATTATTGAAATTTAATTTGTTGACGATAATCATCTCCTTAGAAAAAATTGTTTTTTAAAAATATTGTACAGTTTTATAGTTTAGTTGTTTTAAAAAATTAGTCGAAAAAAATCTTGTCGATAAAAATGAATTTTAATCATGCAAAAATCATTTTATCACAATTGTTTGTTTAAGATTATATCCTAAGATCCTAGTTTATTACTAACTTTCAAATTATATCATATCTGTAAAGATCTCTACTAAATTTTTTTAAAATTATTTACTATATCCTGACTACAATTCCTTAACGATACTTATTATCCTAACTAAAATTATTTTAAAATATTTATTATCTTAACTAAAATTATTTATAAATCTTCTCTAAATTTTTTTAGGTGTAAGGTAAATCTTTAAAAAAATATTTTATATTCCATATTTTAGTTAGAAAAGAGATTTAATTTGCTTAAAAAGGAGATTTAGTTTCTAAAATAAATACTCCATATTTTTAGAATGAGGGCGGAAAAGACAAATAGAATGAGAAAATAAAATAAACTTAGAAAAGAAGGGTAAGTTGAGAACAAAAGAAAAATCAAATACAACATTTATATCAGTTGCATAAGTTACAATAAAAGATAGCATGAAAAGCATTAATTAGTTTTGGAATAAAAAAAAGTTAGATCATTAATTGGGGTTTAACGGATGCCCTTAGTGCACTGCTTAGGAAAACCCTTGCAAATGTCAACATTAACATAAGTATTCTTATGAACCTTTTGCAAATATCTACCAATAGTATTAAATTTTTTAAATATTGTTTTGTGTGATTTTTGAGAAATAATCAGGGATAAATTATCCTCCGTCAAAATATGTCCTTGAAGATGTTTATACTGAATAATTAATTCGATGATAACCTAGTGATGGGGGTGGAATCTCCTTCAGATGTTGCTTCCCGTTGATCTGCGGATGGCTAGCGATGTATGGCTGAGATTGGATCTGGAGGCTGTCGCTCCTGAAGCGTGTGGATCTCAATGGGTTGAGGTTGAGGTTGCCGAGTTACCTGCAAGGAAGTCCCGGGGTGGTTGTACCACCGAGAACCCTCTGACGATCAAATTAGTCTAGAGATCCGAGCAGAGTAACGACTTAGTGGATTAGAATTGGCTTACCTTGATCGTCTGAAAGAGGGGTTTAAATAGTGGTGGCAGCAGGTGCGAGAATCACACCGGCCGTTACGCTCCCGACGTCACGCCCGCGTGAAGAGCGGGACCTCCCATTAGTGGCGAGACAGGCTCGTTAATGGGGGATCGTGGTGGCGTGGAACGTGGGATGTGGCCGGCGGAGATCTCGCGCATGGCGGGATTCACGGGATGGCGGTTGCACCTATGAGCGATGCCGATGGTCGATCGACGAGATCGAGGAAGATGACCACGGCAGGAGAGCTCGCGGACGAGCGGGAGAGCCGAGGTATCTAGTTTCTGCGGTAGCTCGGGAACGAGCTGTGAGGCTGAGGAGGCCTATCGTGCTGGGGCGAGCCAGCGTCTGCTCGGTAGGACGAGCATAGGGGTGGTTTGGTCGGCTGCTGTAGGCCTTTTCTTGCGTGCTCTGGGACACGTCATCTGCCACGTGTCATGATCTGGGAGATCGCCGATATCGAGCATCATCATTAACCCCCCACTCTCGTCCCGATCAGCAGACGGGTCGGGTCGAGAGTGGTCTGCTGGGTCACCCGAGGTGAGCTCTCTTCCGAAGATATCGTCGGGCGTGTCCCCGGGCAATCCATTGTCTTTTTCTGGGTGACGCAGGCGAATCAGGGCGAGACCTTCTGCATTAAAGAGGGTGCGCCGGTTCGTGCGCTCCGTCACTGAAGCGACGGTCCACGAGTCGAGCGTCGGTTGGGCGACACGATGTGTTACAGACCTGCGGCGTCTGATGGGATGTTGTCCAATGCGTGCGCGCCAGGTGGAGCGATTTGGGTCGTCGTATGTGAAGG
The DNA here is from genome assembly GCA_030015575.1 of Agapanthus africanus. Lineage (NCBI taxonomy): Eukaryota > Viridiplantae > Streptophyta > Magnoliopsida > Asparagales > Amaryllidaceae > Agapanthus > Agapanthus africanus. The sequence goes on from CM057351.1 coordinate 422,753,351, forward strand.
ATTGTTTTTGGCGGGAGTCGACGGTCGCCGTTGGATGGGGGCACCGGAGGCTATAGGTAGAGGTGGGGCCCTCATCAGGGCCCATCTCTCTTCATATTTTCCTCATCTTTCATCTCGTAAGCTCGGCGCTCTCATCTTAGGTCGGATTTTCTGCTTTCTCGAGGGCTTCTCAATCAGGTTAGATATCTTGTTTTTTTTTCTTTCTTCTGCTTCTTCTCCTTCTGAGTCGAGCCTCTTCTCCCTTTTGGCAGGACGGATGGTTTGATCCCAGACTCTTGGTGCCTTCAGCGCTCAGTCCCGAAGGGGGGACCGCGGTGCGGCCTTGCCTCTGGCTGACTCGAGCCCCGCGTTGGATGTGCCCCCGGTGGCGGGGCCACCTGCCCTGCCACGGGCTCTTGGTGATTGTTCCGGTGGCGACCAAAGGCGTACACGGGTTCCCGACTCTTAGACCAGGGACGTAGGAGAGAGCGAAGATGGGGTTCCTCTCAAGTGGATGAGGATGGTCTCTCGTGCACCGCCGGTGGACATTCTGGAGGGAACCCCCGTGCAGGAGGGGGACGCCCAGTTCGTGGTTCCGTCGGGGCTCTCCGTTGCGGCCAGTCTTCTCGCTGGCATGGAGGAGTCGGCCGGGGGCCGGATGCCACGGGGGACCTTGAGGGCCCGAATGGCTGCTATCGCAGAGGAGGCGGTTCAGGTATGCACTCCCTCAGGTGTTGCTCCGGGCGACCTTTTCTTAGTTCGGGTGTCCTTAGGTTTTCCTGTCATTTTTCGCCAGGTCCTTCAGCACTGCTCCCTTATCACTCGTATGGAAGCCGAGGGGGCTATTCGGGCCGCGGGGTCAGCAGAAGAGTCTTCTTCGGAGGTCAAGGGTCTGCAACTCGAGCTGCGTCTGGAGAGGGAGGGGTCACTCGCCCTCAAAGCTCGGTCGGAAGTTGCGGACCTCACCGTTACGAAGTGCTGGGAGTCCTACCGCCGCCTGAGCGAGTCCCACCGAGTTTTTGAGGCAAAGTTGGTGGAACTGGTCGATCGTTTTGCAGCCATGAAGAGGGCGAGGGATGCCAGCAGGCGGGATGCCGACGCGGCGCGTCAAGCGGCGGAAGCTGCCGAGGCCCGGGCTAGGAGGGCGGTGACGGATTACAAAGAGTCGGACCAGTTTTATGTCGACCTCGGCGAGGCCTCTACCATTGCATGGAACAAAGCTCTTGATGCCGTCAAGAAGCAGCTTCCGGAATTCGCCGATGGTGAGCTCCATGCTCGGGTCCCATTCTTGGTGGTCCCGCCTCCGGCCGATAGTGATGAGGGGAGTGAGGTCTAGGCGGGGCTTGTTGCCCGATCTTTTTGGTTTTTCCTCCTCTCTCTCTTGTAAACTTCCAGGTAATTTGATAAGGCTGGGGAGCCCATAGTACCCTTGTAAAAAGCTTTGACTATTTGAATAAAATCTTTTTGTTTTTGCAGTAGTGTTTGTGCTTGCGTTTCCTTTTGTTGGTAGACACTTATATCTACACGGTACTGCTTTATGGCCAGCATGTTCCTCGTCCAGCAATTACTCGTCGACGGGCGAAGAAGACGGTGTTTCCATGGCCCCGAAGTCGAAGTGTAGATCGCTAAGACGCGATAGATCGGATGCCTCTTGTTGAGTTCACGTTCCTTTGTTGTTGGAGGGGCCGTAATTGGCCAACTGAGGATATTACCGAGCAGGGTAGCTGCTCGGTGCCTCCTGGCGAGGGCTTTGATCTTCAGCATGAGAGGGGCCGTGAGAGACCTGCTGAGGATGGCCGAGCAGGGTGGCTGCTCGGTGGCTCTTGGCGAGGGCTTTGATCCTCAGCGCGAGAGGGGCCGTAAAAGGCCTGCTGAGGATATTGCCGAGTAGGGTAGCTGCTCGGTGCCTCTTGGCGAGGGCTTTGATCCTTGACGCTGGAGGGGCCGTGAGAGGCCTGCGAAGGATGGCCGAGTAGGGTAGCTGCTCGGTGCCTCTTGGCGAGGGCTTTGATCCTCAGCGCGAGAGGGGCCATAAGAGGCATGCTGAGGATATTGCCGAGCAGTGTAGCTGCTCGGTGCCTCTTGGCGGGGGCTTTGATCCTTGACGCCGGAGGGGCCGTAAGAGGCCTGCGAAGGATGGCCGAGTAGGGTAGCTGCTCGGTGCCTCTTGGCGAGGGCTTTGATGCTTAAGGATGCCCAAGCGGGGTTGCCGCCCGGTGCCTCTTGGCGAGAGCTTTGATCCCTGGTTTTGCCAGGAATAACCGAGCACGGATCGTGCTAAGCGGTTGCCTCTTTCGAGGGCTTTTGGGTCCTTAAGGATGGCCGAGCAGGGTTGCTTCCCGACCGCCTCTTGTCGAGGGCTTTGATCCCTGGCGCTGTGGGGTAGGGAAGCTACCAACCAGGGATAGCCGAGCAGGGCAGCCGCTCGGCTGCCTCTTGTTGAGGGATTTAATCCCTGGCGTTGTGGGTAGGGAAGCTACCAGCCGGGGATAGCCAAGCAGGGTAGCTGCTCGGCTGCCTCTTGTTGAGGGCTTTGATCCCTGGTATTGTGGGGTAGGGAAGCTACCAGCCGGGGATAGCCGAGCAGGGCAGCTGCAGGGCTGCCTCTAGGTGAGGGCTTAGACCACAAAGAGAGAACTCTTCTTTTTTGCGATGTTCTAACTTTCCCTTCTTGTTATTCGGATGAAAATGACTTCTTAGAAAAATTTACATTGTCTTTGTGGCAGGAGGGGTGTACACTCGTAGGTAGTGAGTTCACTGGTACAGCTTGAGCTTCTCGGCGTTGTAAGGCCGTGAAAACTTACGCCCGTCTGCGTCCTGTAAGCGGTAGGCTCCGCCGGGAAGTACCTCGGCGATTAGGAAAGGACCGTCCCATTTCGGGGAAAACTTATGCAGCCTGCCTTGATCACCGAACTTGTTCCGCCGTAGGACCAGGTCTCCGGTCTTGAAGGAACGAAGCTTGACCCGCGCGTTGTAGTATCGGGCAGTTTGCTGCTGATAGGCGGCAGCCATGATCTGAGCCCGGTCCCATTTCTCCAGCAGTATGTCCAGGTTGGTCCGCAGTGCCGTGGTGTTCGCTTCGTCGCCGAAGTGTTCAACCCGGTAACTGGGTAGCCCGATCTCTGTCGGGACCATCGTCTCGGTCCCGTAGCAGAGGCTGAAAGGGGTTTCCCCGGTGGGGGTCTTCTTCGACGTGCGCAGGGCCCATAAGACCCGGGGCAACTCCTCGACCTAACTGCCTTGGCGTCCCTCCAATCGGGTCCGGAGACCCCGGAGGACATCCCGGTTGGCGACTTCGGCCTGCCCGTTGCATTGGGGGGGTGCGACCGCGGCGAATTTCATGAGGATATGATATTCGTTGCAAAAATCTTTCACCTTCTCGTTCTAGAAGTTCATCCCGTGGTCGGTAATGATACACCTCGGGATGCCGAACCGGAATATCAAGTTGTTCTGCAGGAACTTGATGGTCGTGGCAGCGTCCGGTTTTCTGATGGGGACGGCCTCGATCCACTCGTGAAGTAATCCACCGCGACGAGAACGTATTTGTGACCGTCCGTGCCGGTAGGAACTGGCCTATCATGTCCACTCTCCACTGGGCGAACGGCTATGGTGAGGTCAACGCGGTTAGCTCAGTGGCCGGAAGGCGAGGTATGCTTCCGTGGAGTTGGCAGCTTTTGCATCTCCGGACGAGCTTCTGGGCGTCCTCGTGAATAGTGGGCCAGTAGTACCCCTGGAGCAACGCCTTCTGGATTAAGGTTCGGGCCCCTTGATGTGCGCCGCCGACCCCTTCATGGATTTCACGGAGGACATAGTCAGCTTCGTAGGGGTCGACACACCGGAGCAGAGGCTGAGTGAAGGATTTCTTGTAAAGGTTCTCATTGCTCCAGACGAAGTGACGGGCTTTGGCTCGGAAACGGCAGGCTGCTTCCCGATCTTCTGGGAACGTGCCATCCCGTAGGAATTCCACGAGGGGCTTCCTCCAGTCTTGGTCGCCCTCCTGCACTGCATATACATGAAGCATCATCACCCCGTCTTCCATGCTGGGCCGGGACAAGGTCTCGAGGAGGATAGATCGCTTGTTGTTGGCCGAGTAGGATGAAGCCAGTTTGCTCAAGGCGTCGGCTTGGGTGTTTAGCTGCCTGGGTATTTGCTCTACCTGGACCTCGTTGAAGTTCTTCCGAATTTTTCTTACCTCGGCCAGGTACTTTACCATTAGAGGTTCCCGGGCCTCGAAGTGACCGGTCACTTGGCCAACAACTAGGGCTGATTCGCTGCGGATTCAAATTGTTTTTAGCCCCAGCCCGGAGGCCATGCGCAGACCGTCCAGTAGGGCTTCATACTCTGCCGCGTTGTTTGAGGCTTTGAACCCGAGTTTTAGGGAATACTCCATTTCTGCCTCGTTCGGGCCCCGAATGATGAGGCCGGCGCCACAGCCTTCCTCGGTTGAGGACCCGTCGACGTAAATGACCCACTCTGGGACTGAGTCGGGTTTCCCCACGATGGGGTGCTAAGCCGCGAGGGCTGGCGTGGACTCCGGCCCCTGCCGGGGATGGTGCACTCGACGATAAAATCGACCAAGGCTTGTGCTTTGATGGCCTGCCTTGGGCGGTATTTTATGTCGAACTGGGACAGCTCCCACCTCCACTTCTCTAATCGACCCGAGGATTCGGGTGAGGCGAGGATAGCCCCGAGCGGGCGCTCAGTGAGAACGAGGATAGTATGCGCCTGGAAGTAGTGTCGCAGCTTCCTTGAGGCCACAACGAGTGCCAAGATAATCTTCTCTATGGCTGGGTATCTCGTCTCTGTGTCCTTGAAGACGTGGCTCACATAGTACACCGGTTTTTGTGCTCCATCGACCTCTCGTATGAGCACTGAGCCTGCTGCTTGGTCGGATACTGCCAGGTACAGAGATAGCTCATCTCCCTCAACTGGTCGGGTGAGCAGCGGTGGCGTCGCAAGATGCCTTTTTAACTGGTCGAAGGCGTTCTGGCACTCTTCTGACCACTCGAACTTCTGAATTTTCCTTAGAGCTTTGAAGAATGGGAGGCATTTTCCCCCAGACCTCGACATGAAGCGGCTCAGAGCGCTACCCGCCCTGTCAATCGCATGATCTCGACGTTGGTCTTGGGCACGGTCATGTTGAAGATAGCGTCGATTTTTTCCGGGTTGGCCTCGATCCCGCGGTGGGAGACCATGAAACCAAGGAACTTTCCCCCGGTGACCCCGAATGCGCACTTGGCCGGGTTCAGCTTCATCTTGAACTTGCGGAGTATCTCGAAGGCCTCACCCAGGTCTTTCGCATGGTCGGTCGACAAGACTGATTTGACTAACATATCGTCAACGTAGACCTCCATATTCCTGCCGATCTGTGGCTTGAATATGTGGTTGACCAGTTGTTGGTACGTAGCCCCGGCATTTTTGAGTCCGAAGGGCATCACCTTATAGCAGTATACCCCCCGGTCCGTCGTGAATGCGGTGAGATCTTCGTCTGCCGGATTCATGCGGATCTGATTGTAGCCGGAGAATGCATCCATAAAGCTCAATAGCTCGTGGCCTGCCGTGCCGTCGACGAGCTGATCTATCCGAGGTAGGGGAAAATTGTCTTTGGGGCAGGCCTTGTTGAGGTCGGTGAAGCCGACGCACATGCGCCACTTCCCGCTTGACTTCTTGACCAGGACGACGTTCACTAGCCATTCTGAATAGGGCACATTACGAATGAAGTTGGCGGCGAGGAGCCAATCTACCTCGTCCTCAATAGCCTTCTGTTTGGCCGAGGTGAAGCTTCGCTTCTTCTGTCTGACGGGTCGGGCCGTAGGATCTACTCCAAGCTTGTGGGATATAATTTTAGGGTCGATCCCCGGCATGTCAGCAGGTGCCCAGGCAAACACGTCGGAGTTGTTTCTGAGGAAATGGACCAGGTCGTCTCGCTGAGGACCTGTCAGAAGCGACCCGATCTGAACGAGTCTTTCGTCGTCCCCTTCTACAAGGGGGGCCACTGTCAGAGGCTCCACTAGGTTCCCTCGGATCTCTTTTTGCTCGTCTCGAGTATCCAGGGAACCCCTAATGTCACCCCCGCCCTCGACATCGTCTGCCGGCTCCTCCGATGAAGATGTTGCGGTGAAGCATAGCTTTGCAACTCGCTGGTCTCCGTAGACCCGACCTATCCCGCCCTGCTCGAGAGGGAACTTCATCGCCATGTGGTAGGTCGATATCCGGGCTCGGAGGGAGTTCAGTGTCGGGCGGCCGAGGAGGATGTTGTAGGCCGAGGGGATTCTTGCTACGATGAATTCCACCGGCACTGTCCGCGTATGGGTTATGTATATGCCGTAGAGGCCATTGTTGTACATATGATGTATATTATAATGGATGCTTGGATATATATAGAGAGGACTTTCGTGCTCGTCATGATAGTATGCTATTTGGTTTCACTTTATCTTAACATGTTGACTTGTATTGGTTTACCGTCTTACTCTCACATGTTGATAAAGCCCTTAGGATCTGTACTCGACTACTGGGACTATGATGAGATCATACTAGTCGGGCCATGGTAGTCAATGAGTACATCCTATAACTGTTCCTAGTCGAGGGTATATCGAGACAGGGTATCGATACACCAGAGTAGACTAGCGTATACGCATCTTGACCCATATGATGGGCGATGGATGATCCCATATCCATCGGTGTTTGACATCAAGGATGGTGTACGGGTGCTCAGTGGAGACTGGGTACACTGGATAGACTCGCCGAGAACTCCCAGATGGTGATATACCACACGTCAGATGGCAGTTCTCCGGTGACACTGGTACAGGGTAGTCTGTAGACCCGAGATCGTCATAGAGTCTTGTGTGATTCCCACTGTGCTTTGATTTCCACCTTACCACGTCCAAGAGGGCATGCAAAACGGTGGCTTTTAGGTGCAGTCCCGAATCACATGGAGGCAATGAGCGATAGGAGGGGATTCGTCTCTCTCGGTATAGGGAGTTGATGTTGTGCTGTGTTCGATTGGCTATAACTGGAATTCCCTGGCCAGGGCTGATATAGAGATTTACTGGTAAGTGTTACCAGTAGTTTCTCGACCCGTTATGAGCCTCACATCGACACGACTTATCGATTACTGGGGTCTGACGTATACCACCCCTAGACTTGATATGCGACATATCAGACAAACAGACCGGACTGTACGGGGGTGTTACTGATTGGATTCACAGGAGAATGTATAGGTTAGCTTGTTGATCTTCTGATCGCTCAATACCTGGGTGGCTGTTACGTTTAGCTGACCGCTTGCAGCTTGTGGGTGTTTGATATGATCATCACCTGCTACCGGCGTATTGACGATTCTTTAGAGTCCTACACAGAGGTTTCTTGACTCAGGCAAAACGGAGTAGGGGCACATATGTGATATGTGCACGACCGAGGATAATGCGATATGAGATACCGTATTATATTCTCGTGATATTTAGATATGAGCCGGGTCATCAGATCAAGTGTTGATTCGATGAATCGGTACATGATATATTAGTCGGTTATATTCGATATAGCCGGATTGTCGGATCAAGTGTTGATTAGATGATTTAATGTATAATAATATATATGATATATTGCATTACATTATCTGATATTGGCTCGCTTTATTATTTCATTTTCTCACTGGGCAATACATTGATATATATGCGATATATATTAATTGTATTATTTTCTTTTGTTACAAATATATAATATATGTGTGATATATATTATTGTAACATGATATGATTAATAATGAAACATGTTTAGTGGAGATTAAACAAGGTTAGGGGTTGATTTGGGTTAGTTCTTTCTTAATGCTTCTAGAAGTATTTCTTTTGTCATGGAAAAGATGTTATGGTTGATATTTTCTTATGACTCATTCTTTAACACAACCTAAAACCTAGCCTTAGTTAATTCTCTACATGGGTTAGCCTAGTCATGGTTGACCATGGTTACATTATTAATCATATATCATTTCATTATTCATCACAAAAGGATTATGTATTATTTCTTCTTCTTCTTCAACCTTGAGCTTTGAGAAAGCTTACTAGGTTTTCATTTTGTGATGATTAAGAGTGAGAATTTGATATAAAAAGAAAGCATAAATACTACTCCATCATCCTCATCTAATCTATCCAATTAGATTAGGGTGTTCACCTCATTAGAGAGAGAGAGAGCTTGAGTTATAGAAACTTCGAGGTAGATCATCGGAGAAAAGGAAGACTACAAGCTAGCATGGATCGTTCGAGTTGTGGAGCCTCTCTTGAGTCCGGGAGATCGTGGATCGCGGCGAAGGGACTTCTACTCGGCGCTTATGAAGCGAAGGAGCGGACTACAAAGGTTGTAATCCCTCACTCTTAGTTGTAAAGATATTTACTTGCATGTTAAACCCTAATAATCTAGCAAAGATCCCGGCTTTGGGTTGTTTCGGCACGTCTAAATTTTAAATCGAGCATGGTTGATGCCTTATAGACCCTTGTATGACTGCATAGGAACCCTACAGTGGTATCAGAGCCTAGCTAGAGCATTGGGCGACATGTATACGAAATTAAAACTCCGATCAAACCCCGAAATACAGATTTTGACCCCCTCTCTGGACAATTTTTAAAAATGTGATTTTTTCTGTATTAAAAACACTCAAAAAAAATCAGTAGGGAATTTTAAGAGTTACCATGAAAAACATGCCCCCAAAGCTCTCAAATAGCCGCAGAACCGCGGCAAGAAGCTACTTGTAGCGGCGGTTCCGCGGCAGGAACAGTGCATTGGAGACAGGGTTTTATACAGTAATGTCCGTAGCTGATCCTGCTTATTTCTGGGTATTTTTAATCTGACTCAAGTGTTGAGTGTTCTGGGGATTATTTTGAATTCGTTGATTCGATCGGAAAATTTAATTTCGTTCTTTTTCCGGATAATTTAGAAACTGTTAAAATGTTTGAACGGATATCATTAACTCACTTTTTCCCGGCACGAAAAACTTTCTAGTGTTGAATTTTTCTTGGGTTTAAATCTTTCGGAAAAACGTGCAAGTAACGCGGTGGACCCTCTAGAAGAACACAAATCTTAACTCGATTGTGTGACCGTCTAAACCGCCTCTAAACCTTAGGGTTTGGGGCAGTACAGCGTGCCACATGTGAGGCGTTGGCTTGACCCTTCTACGGCTGGACCATCGGTACTGTGACATATTCTTGGATTATTTGAACTCCGCTCAAGTGTTGAGCTATTTAGGAAATCTTGGGTATTTGATTATCCGATCGGAAAGTTTAATACTGTCTATTTATCTGGAATGTGATACAATATGTGGAATTCATATAGTTAGGCATGAAATGCGAAGTATGTGATATTTCGGATTTATGATGTCTAAAGTGATTGTGGATTCCAAATGTTGTAGTTTTACAATTTCTTTTCTGTGACCGTAAGTGTAGTATGTAGTTGTATTGCCGGTTTTCGTTGCTATACATCAACGACGATCGGTGTATGCATACTTACTTACGTTGATGATATGAGATATTATGTGTTGCTGTGATATATTATATTGGATCGTCGTGTTCTGAATAGCCATGGGTTTTATGTGAGATGAGGGTTTTTATTTTCATTCATGTAAAATTCATTTGTATGTAATATTCTTTTATTTGGGGCACTTCCGGGATGAGGTTGATGTCACCAGTGTATATTATTTATTTTTCCGCATTAGGTAGACCCAAGGAGGGGAGCACAAGTAACCGGGTTCTAGGGTCCAGTGGGAGGCCATCTCAAGGAGTCGAGACCGGGTCTCCTAACCCTAGAATTGGCAGTGTTGCTTGCCGCTCTCGTAGGGGTCTGGGGATGTGGGTTTGGCTATTCATCGCGACCGTGGAATCCGTGTTTTATACCGGCTCATATTAAAAACACGGACATCCTAGTATATCCAATATTTAATATATATTCTTCTGCTGCAATGTTCTGTGATGAGATCATATTACTGCCTGAGATGAATGCTTAAACTATATATTGTAGGGTGTTTTTCGTCACCCCATTGAGATGGGAATACGCGCGCGCTTGTCAGGCGTACTACAGATTCCCCCTGCCTAGGGTAGGCCGGGGTTTATTGATTGTGGGGATCCGAATCTCCGGCAGCCGCGGACTAAGCTGCCGTTAATTACCCCTCGCCTTTGGGGCGAGGGAACCTCCGATTAACGGGTTGAACTGGTCATGCGAACTCAATGTGCAGTGTACGTGTGTTGTGTTTTGAAAGGGAGGGTTTGGATATATCGAGAGCCACGCAGAATTTTTTACGGGGGTCCCGCTACCCGGATAGCGGGCTGGGGGTCAAGGGGGCTAGCAGCCCCCTTGCGGGGTGCGGGGCAGCGCCCCGTTAGAATTTTTTTTCTAACAGGGACAGTGTCGTGGAGCACATGTGTGTGCAAATATGTATACATATGTATATATATATGTATATATGTATATATATAAAAGAAAGAGGGGGAAAAGGCATCCAAAGGATGTGTGGGGCAGCACCTTAGGCGCTGTGCGCCTAGGTGCTATGCGCTCAGGCGCTAGAGTGCCACGTGTCGGCACGTGGGCGCTCTGCGCTTGAGCACTGGACGCTTGAGCGCAAGCGCGCCACGTGTCGACACGTAGGCGCTTTGCGCTTGAGCGCCTGCGCTTGAGCGCAAGCGCGCCACGTGTCGGCACGGGGGAGACTTGCGCTCGAGCGCTTGCGCGCCACGTGTCGGCACGGGGGAGACTTGCGCTCGAGCGCTTGCGCTTGGGCGCAAGCGCGCCACGTGTCGGCACCGGGGCGACTTGCGCCCGGGCGCTTGCGCTTGGGCGCAAGCGCGCCACGTGTCGGCACCGGGGCGACTTGCGCCCGGGCGCACCGGGGCGACTTGCGCTCGGGCGCTTGCGCTTGAGCGCAAGCGCGCCACGTGTCGGCACGGGGGCGACTTGCGCCCGGGCGCTTGCGCTTGAGCGCAAGCGCTCCACGTGTCGGCACGTGGGCGACTTGCGCCCAGGCGCTTGCGCTGGAGCGCAAGCGCGCCACGTGTCGGCACGGGGGCGACTTGCGCTCGGGCGCTTGCGCTTGAGCGCAAGCGCGCCACGTGTCGCCACGCGGGCGACTTGCGCTCGGGCGCTTGCGCTTGAGCGCAAGCGCGCCACGTGTCAGCACGCGGGCGCTCTGCGCTTGAACGCCGGCGAGAAAATGTGGCTTTTAGCCTAAGAAACAGAAGCTGTGCTTCAGAAAGGAAATATTTGTTATGTATATATGTATGGAGTTAAACTCCTGGGATGTTTTGAAGCTGATGAAGGGGGTTCTTCTTCTTCCTTCTGTTGTTTGGCCGGATCTTGAAGATCAAGAAGTAGGAGATTTTAAAAATCACTCGTTTTTGAGATCTGATGGGAGATCTGAGTTCCCCTTTGTGGGTTTTGTGGTGGAAAACTACTTAGTTTTGGAAAAGAAAGAGTAAAACTCTTGATTTAATTCAAAAGAATTGAGAAGGTTTAGAACCTTGGAGAAGGAGCAGGAGGCACAAAGAACCCTAGTTTTTGGGGGGAATGAAAAAGTCTTCTTTTATTCATCATCATGTTGCCTTTTATAGGCTTACATATTTACATATAGCCCCTTGGGCTTTACAAAAATGGCATTTTAGCCATCCCATGGCTCATGTGTCATTTCAGTTTTGCATATAAGCCATGGGCTTACAAAATATTGGCTTTATGCCCATTTTGTTTACATTCATGTATAAACAATTACATAAAAATTATTTATTACATGATTTTGTTGTTGGCACGGGGAGGCTGGCTGCAGGCTCGACTTGGGCATGGGCCCGCTTGACCTGGGCTTGGGCCCACCTGGCTTAGGGTTGACTTTGATTTTGACTTGGTCAACCGGGGTGTAAATTTTTAGCCCAACATATATATATGCTGATATATAAATATTACTGCTTTCGTTTCTTCTGTGATGCTTAGGAAGCATAAGCTGATGGGATATATTAATGAGATTAATAAAGGAAAAGAAAGCTAAAAGATGTTGTAAAATCAAAACTTTATAAAAAAGGTAGCTACAGTTTTGCTTTGCATAGCGGTATATATGATATACCCTGCACCTTATTCGATGAGGAAAGAGCCGAGATCCCTTCACCGGGAGTGACCTCTTTAGCGAAACTGGCAGATGCTACAAACTCACGGTTTAGTTTTTGACAGCTTCTATAGTTCTTGCTTTGCACAGCGGTATATATGATATACCCTGCACCTTATTCGATGGGGAAAGAGCCGAGATCCCTTCACCAGGAGTGACCTCTTTAGCGAAACTAGAAAAGCCTAAAAAACACTCCTTTTCAAAAATCACTTGATTCTACGACGATATCAAGTTCATTACGCTCATGGTTTTCTGAAAAACCTGCGTAGCCCTCCGTCATTTCTGATAGAGACTAGTTAGTATTCGTGCTGCGTTTGTTGACCTTAGCCAAGGCGTGGTGTACGGTAGCTAATTAGTATTTATCTGCTAAAACATGAGATGTGATTGAGTTAGGGTAGTCGTGCGACTTTGTTGACCTTAGCCAAGGGTTGTACGGGTGGGTTTAATTCAATCGGGAAATGACGGGTTGAACTTGGCTAGCACTTATGATTTGTTGACCTTAGCCAAGGTCATAAGTTGCTAGGGGCAAAAGCATTATCCGGAATTTCAAGTGTTTAAATTTGCAATGAGATTGCATACCTCCTATGAGATAATTGGATCCCGATACCCACTGCGAGTAAGAGTTACTCCTGGAAGAGTTTTACACAGGACAATTAGCCGATCAAGTAGGTGTCTAGAAAGGTGTTAACGTGGTTATGCCTCTGGAAAAACGAGGTTTATTTTAATTAGGTCTGTGCGAAAGCATGGGGAACCTCCCTCAAGTACCGACACTGATCTGGCTGAAAGATTGATGAAATTGTAGGGTGTAATTAATCCCAGCTAATCTTACCTTTTAGGGTTTGGAGGAAGATTTGATAAAAACAGTGGGAGACATCCTGATTAGATAAGATAATAACCAATCTAATCTTGCAAGAGCATACGCTAAAGTGTTTCCTTCTCTCTCTCTCTCCAGGTAGCGACCATGTCAGGACTTAATCAAGATAATAAAATGGATGTTTTGACTGAACCTGCTTATTATACTGTGCAAGGGAACGTTGGTCCCATTCTTTCTTATAAGAGTTATAAGAATGAACAGGAAACAGGAGAATATCTGGATTTTCATGCCGCCCAAACGGAGAACATGCATGTTGATGCACCTTCTTCGGGTGTATTGGTTATTGAGAACTGTTTCTCAGTTCACCCTAAGTCCTGGGTATTAGATACCGGATCGGGATCCCACATATGTAAATTGTTACATGGGCTACGTAAAGGTAGAGAACTGGGAAAAGGTGATCATTCCGTTCAAGTAGGGAATGGTGCAAGTATTGCAGCCAAAGCAGTTGGCGAATATCACCTAGTATTACCAAGTCGTAATACACTGATTCTGAATGAGTGCTATTATATACCGAACATGATATGCAACATTATATCAGTTTCTTTATTAAGTAAAGAAGGGCATAATTTTGTAGTAAAGGATAATGTTATGAACATATTCCTAGATCAAAAGTTGATTGGATCAGGCTCGTTACATAATGGCATATTCATTCTCAATCAAAATACAGTCCTTAATATACAAAACACACACAAGAGGAAGAGTTTAGAAATGAACGAATTCTTCTTGTGGTATTGTAGACTTGGTCATATCAATGCGACACGACTGGCTAAGTTACATAAGGATGGATATTTGAACCCGTTCGAATTATCATCTTATGATACTTGCCATTCATGTCTCAAAGGAAAAATGACCAAAACTCCGTTTAGTGGACACGGAGAAAGAGTTACCGAACTCTTAGGACTGGTACATAGTGATGTATGCGGTCCCATGTCTACGCATGCCAGGAATGGTTCTTCCTACTTCATTACATTCACCGACGATCTCTCTAGATTCGGACATATATTCCTGATGAAACACAAGTCTGAACCTTTTGAGAAATTCAGAGAATATAAGCACGAAGTAGAGAACCAAACGGGCAAAAGTATTAAGATCCTTCGATCTGATCGAGGAGGAGAATACTTGAGCAATGAGTTCCTAGATTATCTAAAAGAGAATGGGATTCTCTCTCAGCTTACTCCTCCTTATACACCACAGTACAACGGTGTATCGGAACAGAGGAATCGCACCCTATTAGATATGGTACGCTCTATGATAAGTACAGCTGAGTTAGCTATTTCCTTCTGGGAGTATGCGCTGGAGACAACCATATACCTATTGAATAGAGTTCCAACTAAATCTGTGCCTACCACTCCATATGAGATATGGAATGGGAAAAGACCATCTCTTAAAAGAGTTAAGATATGGGGTTGTCTGGCCTATGTTAAAAAGCAAAATTCGAACAAGCTCGAGGCACGATCAGTTCTTTGTAAGTTTGTAGGATATCCAAGCAATTCGTATGGATATCTATTCTATCACAGTGAACAACAAAAGGTGTTTGTTGCTCAACATGCCACCTTTTTAGAAAAGGAATTTCTTGCAAAAGAAATTAGTGGCGAAGAGGTAGAGCTGGAAGAGGTTCCAGCACCACAAACTACAACTGATGATTTATTGGAGCCAGAGGATTCAGTAGTACCCGACGAACCCCAGCCTCTCCGCCGATCTAGCAGGGTTTCTCATCCACCTGAGAGATACTACGGTTTTCTCATTGATGGTGGAAGCGAGGATTGCATCATGGAAGATGATGACCCGACTAGTTTCGAGCAGGCCATCACGAGTGGTGACTCTGTGAAATGGCTGGATGCAATGCAATCTGAGATGGAATCCATGTACACCAACAAAGTATGGACTTTGAAAAATGCTCCTGAAGGGGTAAAACCCATTGGGAGCAAGTGGATCTGTAAAAAGAAAATTGGTGTAGATGGAAAGGTTGAGACTTTCAAAGCTAGACTTGTTGCAAAGGGTTTTCGTCAACGACCAGGTATGGATTATGACGAAACCTTTTCTCCAGTGGCTATACTTAAGTCCATCCGGATCTTACTTGCCATTGCTGCATACCATGACTACGAAATCTGGCAAATGGATGTTAAGACCGCCTTTCTAAACGGTGATTTAGAAGAGTGCGTGTACATGACTCAGCCAGAGGGCTTCGTAGATAGTGGGAGCAACGGAAAGGTGTGCAAACTGCTTAAATCTATCTATGGGTTAAAGCAAGCATTGCGGAGTTGGAACATCTGCTTTGATGTTGTAGTCAAAGAGTTTGACTTCATCAAAAACGTAGATGAACCTTGTATTTATAAGAAGGTTGCAGAGAGTAAGGTTGTATTACTCGTATTGTACGTGGATGACATACTCTTGATAGGAAATGATGTTCCTATGCTGCAATCAGTCAAGCTCTTCTTATCACAAAGATTCTCAATGAAAGATCTAGGTGATGCCTCCTGCATATTGGAAATTATGATCTATAGAGATAGATCTAAACGGATACTGGGATTGTCCCAATCCATGTACATTGACACCATACTAAAGAGGTTTAGTATGGAAGAATCCAAGCGTGGGAACCTACCCACGATCTCTGGACTCACTCTCTCCAAAGAGATTGTTAGTGTATATGCCCTAGGGGCCATTATTGTATCATACTAGATTGTATATTACTTGATGGAAACTTGGGATATTCACAGTTATATATACAGTCTTGCTAAAAATGGTAGTATGCTACTTGGTTTGTGTCTACTTTAATATGTGCATATGTTTCTTGTAACGTATCACTTATACATATTAGTAGAGCCCATAGGATCTTTGCTTGATTACCAGCGTTGTGATGGCAGTCACACTAGTGGGGGCTGGGTAGTCTGTAAGCAACATCCTATACAGGTCCCTGGTCGTTGGATTATCGAGATAGGGCATCGATATTCCGGAGTAGACTAAGTGTGTACGCTTCTCATCCCAGTTGGGGAGATGGTCTGTCCCACAGGCATCAGTACGTCGTACTGGAGATAGTATGCAGGTGCTCGTTAGGTTACGGGTACACCGGACAGGACTCGCAGGGGAACTGATTGGTTGGTATTATACCCGTCGTTGGTTAACAGTTCCCAGATGACATGAGTACAGCATAGTCCGCAGACTTGACACTGCTACTTCGCCTCGAGTGTGTCTCACTGTTCTTAGATTGCTACCCTACCACGGCTCAAAGGAGTCGTGCAAACAGGTAGCAGTTGGGTGCAGTCCCGAGCACTTGGAGGCAGTAGTGGTTAGACATGATTCGTCTCTCCCGGTATTAGGAGATGATATCGCGCTGTGTCAGAGAGCCATTACGCAAAGTCCCTGGCCAGGGCAAGCGAGATATACTGGTAGGTTCCAATAGCTTCTCAGGGTGTAATGGGCTTCGCTCCGACACGACTTATACAGCTATTAGTGGACTGACGCTTGCCTCCCCCTAGGCTTGATATGCGATAGTCTTAGACGAACAGACCGGACTGTACGGAGATTGTCACATCAGGCTCAGTGGGAGTTCGAATGAGTTTCCTCATCAGCCTTCTTATCGACATCTACCTGGGGACCGTTACGTACAGCTAGTGCCGCTTGCGGTCTGTGGTTAAACCCATTGCCAGCGTAGTGTCGAGTCTTTAGAGTCCCACACAGAGAGTTTCCCTGCTCCAGGCGAAACGATATAGAGGTCGTATGGTTTTACGACAAGGGTTCGGACGCATACGTGTGTTTACGCACGTACGACTTTTCGGACAGTTTTTACTAGCCGGTTTTGGTTTAAGCCAGATTCTAGTATCAGGTTATTGGATTTATACAGTCTAAAGTTTTTCCGTGTTTTCACGGATTGGAGGGGCGTTCTCGTAATTTGTCGGGAAGCTTCTAGAAGCATGGTGACTTGGGGGGGTAAGGTGGCATTGCATTAAATGAGATTAGTGACTCATTTGTGCGATTCATCCATGTCATTAATGCATCATAAATGCTTAATGACTCATGGAGATGAATCACTCATAGATATTTATGAAGTATGGTTGTTAATTCTATTATTTCATTTTTGGATAAATAATAATGCTTCATATATATTATGATAAGATCATTATCTCATTTCATTCTAATCTTCACCTTCTCTCTCCTCAAGCTCACTCTCTCTTCAAACCCTAACCCTAACCTCTCATGTGTTGAGATAAAGGGTTAGCTAGACTAATACATCCATAACCTCACTCTATATCCCGTAGGTGCTTAGATTAGCACTTTAAGCAACCTAGTTATCTCAAGTTTGAGATTAAGCTTGGCGTAGGAGCTCTCGGGTGGATCGTCTTTGACTCGAGGAGGCCGTTGAGGTGCCGATATTCCAAGGAGCCTACGAGGAGTGGAGGACCGCGATGAAGACCCGAAGGACTAGTATCGTGAGGTATAACTTCGTATCCGAGTAGTTAAACCTCAAAAAGTGTGTAGTATTTAACCGCAATCAATAACGGTGTCGCGTGTAGCTAGACCGAGATGAGTACGGGTCGTCCTTTGGGAAACGTTGAATCTTTTACTCTTACTTTAGACGTGTTGAAAAAGAGAGGAGGGATAAAGAATATTGTAGAATGGTTGTAGGATCTAGATCTACTTTAAACACGAATGAAAAATATAGATCTAGATTAACTACGGATGTAAGTTTATATAAGAAGAGGGCTTGTAGAGTTTATTAGGATTTAGTAGTTATGGATGATTAATTAAAGATTACTCTTTCTATCCTTTAATAGATTTAAAACTAGAACGACAGTGATGCATGTAGATTAGGGTTTCTGGAGGGAAAAGGAATCCCACTCTTAATCCCTATCTCGACACGGAACTCCGTTCATATCTAGCCTTTACCAAAACAATCATTAAACTAATCTCTAATCGCGGTTGAGACTAACAATAAATTGGTAGCGCTCCCGATTAGGATGTTAATGATTCTTTTGATAAAGTTTATAAACTTTATAGGACGTAAAAAGAGTTTAAAGATCTTCATCATCCATTAACCTACCCTAATCCTACGAACCCTAACAAGCGGAGAATTACTCGTGCATGCTGGGAGAAAAAGAGATGGAGAGAAAATGTATAATTAAACTACGAAGAAATAGAATAAGAAAAAGAACTACCTTTATTAATCAACAGAATCAATTACACTTTGTTTCCTTAGAAAATAATTACAAATGCTAGTTTGCTTCTCGATCTCTTCTAAGGAGGTAGATGAACCGTTGATGATCAGCCTGGATACGTGAGCCGTCTTGGACTTCGTGATCTCGTCAGCTTGATAATTTTTCCAAGAGGCTCTCGGTCTTTATTTATAGTCCCAAAGCCAGAAACTTAGCTTCCTAATTTGGAAGCAAACAGTAAAGATTCACCCCAAAAAATCTCAGCTTCCAACCTCTCAGATCCACGGCGGATCCGCGGTCAAAGGGTAGGTTTGACCGCGGATCCACGGTCTTGTATAGTGATCGTTGGATTTTCTCTTCTGCGTTTTTCTTCTTGTGACACGTGGAGATCTCTGGAACTTTTGTAAATTGGAAATATTTTCTTTACTTCTGCCAGACTTGATTTCTTAGTTTGATTTCTTAATTAGGCAGGTTTGCTCTTAACAACTTTGATTTCCTTGATTTCTTTAGACCTGAAAAATTTTGCACAATCTTAACAAATAATATTAATGGATTTTTGTTTTATTGAGATATTAATTTCACCATGAAGATTTGGTCAATGGTATCTTTGCATACATTTTCCTACCAAATGTTAATTATAATATATCAACACATGAAAAATAGTATTTTTATAGATAAACCCTCATATGTATGATATATTATAATAAAGACCTTTTCTAATATAGAAATAGTAGGAAAAATGTAATAACAAATGTGCAGTTTTATCAACTGAACAAATACCCTCAAACTTATCTTTGATCGTCCCGAGCAAACTAGTTTATTCAAGAGAAGGAGAAGAAGAAAGGAGAAAACTAAGCACACTTTCGTAGGCAAACACGATTGCACTGAGCACGTGCAACAAGCCGTTAAACCTCTAGGTGTCCCTAGTAGGAGGAGTGTTGTCTCCTGAGGGTTTTCAGCGGATTACACCCACAAAATCCTATAATAAAAGAGAGATGGTGAAATTTACATATAAAGATAAGAACCATAAAAGAAATACTTTGAAAATTTAGAGTTTCCAACTATACTAGCTTTTCAGTTGTCATGAGCCCTATCTTAATAGTCATGAAAAAAAATATTAGAAATCACATCATCCCTCAATAAAATATCGTCTTTATTTTTCGTTCCTACCTTTCATCCAAATATCGATCATATAACCCTACATGTGTGTAATGGACATCCCTACACTCGGAGAATTCAATTCAAGCTATCATACTCTTGTCCATCTACCTCAGTATTTTTTAATTTGATGAATATTTATTGATTTGCTCACATATTTTCATGCGACCGTTAATACTTCTTGAGGTACTAACCGACCGATTACTTATGTGCTTGCTGATTAGGTGATAGTATTTTCCTCGTCTTGCACCACCTAAGGCTTAGCAGTGACTCCCAAACCAGTTGGTCTAAGGCACTAGGTGATGAAGCACCCTCGCTATATTTTTTTATTGCTGCCTTGGTGATAACAAAACCAGTGTTCATTTTTTTCTTTTCACCATTTTTATATTTTCTTCATTTTTTTTATTTCCTTCATACTTTGGCTTTTAGACAAGAGCATTTCAAGGTATCCTCTACTATCCCGAGTTTCAAGACGTGTGTAAGTGCATATAGTAGGGTGTCAACATTCAAATGTTTGGCTTCCAGAATAGAAACTATTTTTCAGACTTATTTTTATCCTCAGATTAGTGACTTCCTTCATCTTACTAACCCTTGGGACAACAGCTCATAACTACTTATTACCAGTTCGTTTAAGAAAACTTCTAATTTTCTTGGTCTTCTTAAATTTTTCCAATCTTTTGGATGTAAATTTTCACTATCTACTCTTTTGTTATAAAAGAATTTTTTTTAAAAAAAATTTTGAAAATGTTGTGCTTATGCAAAATATGATGCAAATTGATGTGTAAATCAGCACAAACCTCCCCCAAACTTGTTTTCAATAGTGTCCTCACTGTTGCTATCTGCTGGATCACAAAAACCTGTAAGCTTGGGAGGTCATTATTAATGGGGGCAAGAATATATGAAAGTGAAAATTCTCCTCCAAACTTATTTTTGGCTCACAAATTTGAGGACAAAAGTTATGTTCAAGAGCCAAAATATACCCCCCTCAAACATGAGTTAGACAATACGAAGCATTTTAAGAGGGGGTGAGTCATTTGGTCAAAGTAAGACTTTACAAAGACCAAAAGTTAACACCAACCATTCAAAGATTTTATCAGTATAGCGTATAGGTTGGTGGAAGAATGTGTTGTATCGAGTCAAGAAAAAATGGGGAAGGGATAAGAGGTGGTCTGGAAAGGGTTTGAAATTAGAGAAAAGAAAGAATGAGGGTGAATGTGAATGATTAGGAAGAAGGAATGGTGACGGTTCAACCTCTATAGGTGGAGATTGATCAATCATAAAATCCGTATTGTTTAAAAATTCAAGTTCGTCAGCAAAATGTTCTTCAAAACTTTTATCAATGGTGTGATTGAACATTTTGCTGTCAAAGAGTTTTGTGCCAGAATTTATCCTACTTGATTCATAAAAAATCATTGAGGTAGAGGACTCGAAAAACTCATCTATTTCATTTTCAAAAATATCCAAATCAAGTTGAATTTCTGGTATTATTGAACTTGAATTAACGGATTGTGATTCATCAAAACTCACTGAAACTATAGGAATAGAAGAAGAACCGGAGAAAGTAAAAGGTGAAATGGGTAAACAAATTGGTGTGTCGAGTATTGCTAAACCAGATGTGGAAGATGGAGGCTGTATTTCGGTCTAATCTTCGGGTATACCATTATCATCAACTTCAACACATATTTGGGATTCGGGAAGGATTAAAGGCTCAAGATGATGACCACAAGGAAGTGAAAGGATTTGATGAATTGGTGGGACAAAATCATCCAAAATTTCGGGTTCATCAATCAATATATCCCCAACGTCAATCACCTCATTCAAGTGAAGGTTAAAATTCTCAAACACCTCATCAAAAGTATGGTTTTCAATCAGTTTTGGTTCAAGAGTTGAGGTGTAGAGATCACAAGGGTTGGGTATGGTTTCACTTGAAATGGACCCTTCACAATCGGGTAAATCAAACACTACAAAGTCACACAACTTATCAGACATTCTATTTGGTGTACTTGATGAATCTATGAAACTGGAGTTGTGGATTTCAGTTTGGAATGGGGAGGTTTGATTAGGAAGGGTGTACAGTTCTGTCTCACTACCCAAATTCTCATTTTGTCCTATGCCCGAATCATATACTGAAAATTTTTGGGCAGGATTGAAATTCCTTGCTTGCATCCACTCTGTTGTTTCCTTCCTAATTTGGTTCGACAATTCCAGAAATTTTTCTAATGTCTGCTCCAGACTAGTCTTGGGTTGATAAGGGGTTTCAGTATAAGATTGAAATTCCTGTGGATAATTAAAACTCCCAAATGACTGATTAGAAGAACTGTCTAAAGAAGGTGGAAAAGTCGGATTGGATTGATAGGAATAGAATGGTTGCGAAAATTGGGTGGGAGTAGGGTCAACATTGTGATAAGAAGAATATTGATATGGGTTGGTCGGTTGGCTATCAAACTCTTCTTTGGAAAGTGGAGGTGATGGTTGATATTGGTCCGGGTTGAAACTTTGGCCTCTAGCCCTAGCTATGTGCTCAGCAATGGACATTCGTCTAGGGGCTTTCTCACTCTGGGTATCGACTGAAACAGGTGTAGGATTAGGATACGGTTGATAAGACCTAGACTAAGATGGCCAACTGTTTCTTCCTGCTTGTTCTATATGATCTCTTAAGGACATGGAAGAGCCGGACGGTATACCGAAGGGATTACGAAAACAAGAGATATCTGGTTGTGGACAGCAAAGCTCGGCAAGTGTTCTTCTGTTTAGGTCACCCATTATAAGAAGAGAAGAAGGGGGAAGGGGTAAAAAGGAGAGAAAATAATTGGTTTGTTTTGAAAAATGACGGACTTAGACAAATTACACAAAAATGCACAAACAACCCTAGAACTATGGTTACCTAGGTCCAGTCTCTAGACCGCTCCTAGACTTCCAAAGGACAAGCCGTAGGATCAATCCTCTACCGCCTCTTTACTACTCTTATAGCCAGGTAAGTGCCAGGTGAGTGGGAGGCTCCCCACTACGAAAGTAGTGGTCCTAATTAAGTAACCACTCGCCTTAGACACACTTGCCTAGACACTACAAAAGTAATGCGGATAAGCGATAGATTACCCACGACCTTCCTCTGTCCTTATTGAGCGCGACAGTCCTTAGAGTCTGGTCTAGATATTTTTTAATTTAATGAAGGGTTGATGCAGATACTCGGTTTGTGATTTGTGGGGCTTAGGAATGGTGATGAAATTCCCACATAATCTGGATTTTGGTCTTGCCCCTTAAAAATACGTATTAAAATATGCAAAAACAAACCGCAAAACAAAACTTTTGCAAAAAGATTTTTTTTTGAGCGGCGATATTTTGCAAAGAATCCTGCAGAAAAGATATTTTATTGGATTTCAGAGGAGAGAGAAAGAGGTTAGAATCTTACCAGAGACGACTGAAGCCCTAGATCTCCTAACTGGCCGCGCTTCCGCCGCCGATGTGCACTTCCGGCCGTGGTTCCGCCGCCGACTTGAGGGATCAGGTGATGAGTTTTGCTATGTTGCCTCCTGTCCTCTTCTGGATCTTGATGAATGTCTCTGTCTCTCTGTATCCTTAAGTATGTGACTCCAGATTCCCTCGCAAAATTCACACAATAATCGTTAAATATACCATTTGCAGTTTTGTTTTATTTATGATATGGATCGTATAAGAATTCAACACAAATAGTAAGAATAAAAAATTACGCACGTATCCCCGGCAACGGCGCCATTTGATTGATGTGAAAAAGTGTGTAGTAGTTAACCGCAATCAATAACGGTGTCGCGTGTAGCTAGACCGAGATGAGTATGGGTCGTCCTCTGGGAAACGTTGAATCTTTTACTCTTACTTTGGACGTGTTGAAAAAGAGAGGAGGGATAAAGAATATTGTAGAATGGTTGTAGGGTCTAGATCTACTTTAAACACGAATGCAAAATATAGATCTAGATTAACTACGGATGTAAGTTTATATAAGAAGAGGGCTTGTAGGGTTTATTAGGATTTAGTAGTTATGGATGATTAATTAAAGATTACTCTTTCTATCTTTTAATAGATTTAAAACTAGAACGACAGTGATGCATGTAGATTAGGGTTTCTGGAGGGAAAAGGAATCTCACTCTTAACCCCTATCTCGACACGGAACTCCGTTCATATCTAGCCTTTACCAAAACAATCATTAAACTAATCTCTAATCGCGGTTGAGACTAACAATAAATTGGTAGCGCACCCGATTAGGATGTTAATGATTCTTTTGATAAAGTTTATAAACTTTATAGGACGTAAAAAGAGTTTAAAGATCTTCATCATCCATTAACCTACCCTAATCCTACGAACCCTAACAAGCGGAGAATTACTCGCGCATGCTGGGAGAAAAAGAGATGGAGAGAAAATGCATAAACTACGAAGAAATAGAATAAGAAAAAGAACTACCTTTATTAATCAACAGAATCAATTGCACTTTGTTTCCTTAGAAAATGATTACAAATGCTAGTTTGCTTCTCGATCTCTTCTAAGGAGGTAGATGAACCGTTGATGATCAGCCTGGATACGTGAGCCGTCTTGGACTTCGTGATCTCGTCGGCTTGATAATTTTTCCAAGAGGCTCTCGGTCTTTATTTATAGTCCCAAAGCCAGAAACTTAGCTTCCTAATTTGGAAGCAAACAATAAAGATTCACCCCAAAAAATCTCAGCTTCCAACCTCTCAGATCCGCGGCGGATCCGCGGTCAAAGGGTAGGTTTGACCGCGGATCCGCGGTCTTGTATAGTGATCGTTGGATTTTCTCTTCTGCGTTTTTCTTCTTGTGACACGTGGAGATCTCTGGAACTTTTGTAAGTTGGAAATCTTTTCTTTACTTCTGCCAGACTTGATTTCTTAGTTTGCTTTCTTAATTAGGCAGGTTTGCTCTTAACAACTTTGATTTCCTTGATTTCTTTAGACCTGAAAAATTCTGCACAATCTCAACAAATAATATTAGTGGATTTTTGTTTTATTGAGATATTAATTTCACCATGAAGATTTGGTCAATGGTATCTTTGCATACATTTTCCTACCAAATGTTAATTATAATATATCAACACATGAAAAATAGTATTTTTACAGATAAACCCTCATATGTATGATATATTATAATAAAGACTTTTTCTAATATAGAAATAGTAGGAAAAATGTAATAACAAATGTGCAGTTTTATCAACTAAACAGTTAGCAATGGTTTAGAAACGATTCATGCGCTCAAGTCCGTGTTACGAAACTTTGATAATCGTTTTTCATATATTCCGCCTCCCTGCAAGTTCGTGGGGTGCGTGACATGGACTTACAGTGGTATCAGAGCCAACTAAACCATTACTAGCTTGTTAGCAACTAATTAGAAGTTCGATCGATGGAAAACACGAAAACAAAACCCCGGGATCCCTAAGTTTCTGTTAATTTTAAACATGTCTGAAAAATTATTTGATATGCCTTAAAATTCACAGCAGGGAAATATAAGAATACTGGGAAAATACGAGCCCCTAACTCGGCAAGACGACCGCGGATCCGCGGCAATAAGGTGCTTTGGCCGCGGATCCGCCGCCGAGTCAACGCCGAGTTGACTCGGATTTGCTCTGTTATTCATATTTATTGGTGTTTTGGTTTCCTGTATGCTCTGTTTCTACCCAGGTTACTTCAGTGCAGGTTTGCTTTTGGGGTAGACACGGAATATGGTAATCGATCGATGTTCTCAGATATTTGCTAATTGGGTTTTTATCTATAATGTTTAATGTGTTCGTAAACCTTTCCTAACTGCTAGTATGTCGGTTGGCAGGGGGTTGCACATTTCTGTAATGTTTACTGTTTGTGTATATGAACTGTGTTGGACTGTTGTGATGATTAGCCGGGGTTTGAGATGTATTTAATATTCATTCAATGTAAATGTAATTTGATGTAATATTCTTTTGCGGGGCACATCCAGGTTGCGGTTGTAGCCACCATTGTATTATTTCTTTTTACTGTTTTTTGCTCCTAGGATAGACCCAAGGTGGGGTACACAAACTACCGGGTACGTCGAAGTGTTTAGTAGCCTACTCACGTTGTTGAGGGAGACCGCTTCACTTCGGCTACTTGGCGGGTAGTTTGCCGTACCCGTAGGGGTCTAGGGTGGGGTAATGGGTATTCATCACAACTGTGTAATCCGTCTTTTATTGCAGGCTCAAAGCAAATGCGGATTGCTAATAAATCCAATAAAGTTCATCTGTGATCTGGAATGCTTATTATTGCGTCTGACGAATGTACAATATCTATATATGATAGCTATTAGACGTCACTTATGTTTTACACCCGCGCTAGCCCAGCCCCCGCTCTGTCGTTAGTTAAGTAACCTAACGGGTGATGACGGGACCCAGTGGCGAATGCGGATGGCATAAGAGGACGTGGTATTTTCGTTGTTTTCTGCAATGATAGGATAAATGATGGGACGCATTATTATAATGCAAAGAGAATAAACCAAAGTTTAATCATTGGAACAAATTTAAAAGAAACCACTCGGTTAT
This sequence comes from Agapanthus africanus, assembly GCA_030015575.1. Lineage (NCBI taxonomy): Eukaryota > Viridiplantae > Streptophyta > Magnoliopsida > Asparagales > Amaryllidaceae > Agapanthus > Agapanthus africanus. Next base: position 422,779,162 of record CM057351.1, read on the forward strand.
TTTAAAAGATCAGAATTTTTTAAATTGCGGAGCTTTAACCACTCCTTTTAAAAAGTATCAGGTTCCTTCGATTATATCAAGTTCACTACGTTCACGGTTTTGCCAAAACCATTCGTAGCCCTCCGTCATTTCATTTGGGTATTCAATAGTATTCAAGCTGTGTTTGTTTGGCCAAAGTCAAGGCACAGTGTTTGGTAGCTGTTGGATAATCATATGTAGCATAGATAGATGCGTTGGTTTGGGACAGTCGTACTACCTTGTTTGGCCAAAGTCAAGGGTATGTACGGGTGAGTTCAAATTAACCTGGACAATGATGGGTAGAACTTGACATGTGACTTATGATTTGTTTGGCCAAAGTCAAGATCATAAGAGCATGGGGCAAAAATCCACATCGGGAATTTCTAAAGAAACTGAAATTTGCAGAGAGATGCATACCATTTTGGAGTTTGATGAATGTTGGTAGATTCCTTCAATATTATCATACGATGATATTTTGGATCCCGATCCTACTGTGAGTATATACTACTTATCAGGAGATTCGTCACTTAACGATCAATACTATAAACCAAGTAGGTGCCTAGAAAGGTGTCAGCGGGGTTACGCCCCCAGAGAAAAGAGGTTATTTAATTAAGGAACTTCACGAAAGCGTTGGAAAACCTCCCTCGAAATATCGACACTGGCCTGGCTGAATGGTTAAGCAAGTATTGTACGGTGAGAATAGTCCTGGCTAGTTCTTCCTTTTTGGTTTGAGGAGGGATTCGAGAAGCAGTGGGAGCCATCCTGTTTAGATAAACATAAAACCAATCTAAACTTGCAACAGCATCATGCTAAAATGTTTTCTTCTCTCTCTCTTAATTGCAGCGACCTTGTGACCACACATAGGTTACATCTAGATAACAATTTGACTGAATCTGACTTATATGACTGGCAGAGGTCTGTCCTGTTAGTTATATGTATGCCCTAGATGCCATTACTGTACATAGGATGTATATTGTAGTGGATGCTGGGACATATATAGTGAGGACTTTCTTGCTCGACATGATAGTATGCTATCTGGTTACCCTTTACCTTAACGTGTATGCTGATTGTCTCTCTGTTACATGTTGGTAAAGCCCTTAGGATCTGTACTTGACTACCTGGACTATGATGCGGATCATACTAGTGGGGACATGGTAGTCCATAAGTACATCCTTCACAGTCCCTAGTCGTGGGTGTATCGAGACGGGGCATCGATATACCAGAGTAGACTAGCGTGTACCTTCTCGACCCATACAGATGGGCGATGGATGATCCCATATCCATTGGTGTTTGACATCAGAGGAGATATACGGGTGCTCAGTAGAGACTGGGTATACTGGACGGACTCGCCGAGAACTCCCAGATGGTATTATACCTCACGTCAGATGGCAGTTCTCTGGTGACACTGGTACAGAGTAGTCTGTTGACCCGAGATCGTCATAGAGTCTTGTGTGGTTCCCACTGTGCTTTGATTTCCATCTTACCACGTCCAAGAGGGCGTGCAAAACGGTGGTTTTTGGGTACAGTCCCGAGTCACATGGAGGCAATGAGCGATAGGAGGGGATTCGTCTCTCCCGGTATAGGGGGTTGATGTTGCGCTGTGTTCGATTGGCTATAACAGGAAATCCCTGGCCAGGGTTGCTGAGATTTACTGGTAAGTGTTACCAGTAGTTTCTCGAACAGTTATAGAACTCATATCGACACGACTTATTGAGCTATTGGGGTCTGACGTTTTACCACCCCTAGGCGAGATATGCGACAGATCAGACGATCAGACCGGACTGTACGGTAGTGTTACTGGTCGGATTCACTGGAGTGTGAGCGGGCTTGCTCGTCGATCTTCAGATCGCTCAATACCCGGGTGGCCGTTACGTTTGGCAGACCGCTTGCGGCTTGTGGGTGTTTGATATGATCATCGCCTGCTGCCGGCGTATTGACGAGTCTTTAGAGTCCTACACAGAGGTTTCCTGGCTCAAGCGAAACGAAATAGGAGCGCATATGAGATATGTGCGGGACCGAGAATAATGCGTGTATGTGATACCGTATTCCATTCTCGCGATGAATGTATCGATTAGGTTATATGCGATATACCCTAGTTATCGAATCAAAGGTTGATTTGATAAGCCGATACATCATATACTAGTCGGTTGTGTGCGACATGACCGGGTCATTGAATCAAGTGTTGATTTAATGATTTAATGCATAATTATATATTTGATATATTACTTTGCGTTAACTAGTATTGGTTCACTTTAAATGGATTTTCTCACTCGGGTGTGCGCATTACATATGCGATATGATTTTGTGCACTTGCTTGTATCATGTTTGATGATGCATGCTTTTTGGTTAAGTGTAAAGTATTAAACCTTGGTTAATGAAATGGTTAGGGTTTATCATTTAGTTATTCATTTATCTTATTTAGTTATCCATTTATTTTTTGATAAATGAATTAAAGAAAGAGAAAAGGATGGTGGCTTCTTTTGTTGTTTAGTTAAAGCTTCATGAAGCTTTGACTTGGTCCACTATTCTTATCTCATTCTTAACCCTAACCATACCACTCAACCATGATTAATTCTCTACACTAAACCATGGTTCTAAGATGATAAGAATGTATTATTCTTTTCATTTTAGAATTATCTTATCTTATCATTTTCTTCTTCTTCTTCATCTTCTTCTTTGAAGAAGCTCAAGCTCCATCAATGGTGATTGTTGGAAAAGAGTGAGAAATCCAAAACTAAAGTCTACCCACTTCCTATTTCTTCATCCTCTACCTCTTGCCAAGTAGTAGAGTGTGTTTACTTCATAAGTTTCTTGACTTGGTGAAGTTGTGAGCTTGATCTAGCGATGCCTCGACGTAGATCATCTTCGGCATGGACATCGACGACCTAGCTTGCCCATTCTCCGACGAAGCCGATCCTAGAGCCCGGATTTGACTTGGACAGCGGAGAGGACCTCGTTGCGGAGCTATGGAGGTGGAGCACCGGATCTACAAAGGTTGTATTTCCGTTTTCTCATTAGTTAAGTGTTAACTAGTTCTTTTTCGCCTAGACATCTAGTTATCGATCCGTAGTTTAGGGTTTGTAGGTACCATAATTTTTGAAATTGCCATGGTTGATGGCTTGGGAGACCTCACTAGAGTGCCTAGGAACCCTACATGTCCAGATGTCCATTGCCTATGATAAGCTGGACCACCCTATTACTACTCAAGATCCTGCCGTCTCAGGTCCAGTTTCCACCGTCACGGATATGGATATCCGCCAGACAAGGGAAAAGGATAAAGCGAAAGCCAAATGCTTCGTGTTAGCTTCAGTTGATAGTGTATACCAGAAGCAACACGAGAAGATGGACTTAGTTTCCATCTTTCTCCATAACAAAGATTTATATGGAGAGCAATCTCATATCACTAGATATGAAACCTCGAACGAATTAATTCAAGCGAGGTTGGCTGACGGGTCATCTGTAGGGGACAACGTCCTTACAATGACTAGCTGTATTGATGAGCTCCAGGACCTGGAGACCGCGTTGGGAAATGAGTCAGATACTGACTTAATTCTACAGTCTCTGCCTCCTATCCTAAAGGAAACTAGGGATGTAGAAGGAAAGAGAAGGGCAAAAGTTTCGGAACTTAATGCAGTAAAAGAGGATAGTTCCTATTATTATGGGATTGGGAATAGCCAGAATGATTGTAGGGCTTTGGAAGCCAGTAGCCAAGATACAAAGCATGTTGTGGCTTCAGCCTCAAGTGTGTTTGTTATTGAGAACTGTTTGTCAATTAACTCTACTTCTTGGGTATTAGATACCGGAGCAGGATCTCATATCTGTAATTCATTACATGCTTTGAGAAACCGTAAAGTTATAAAGGTGGGTGATTGGTCTCTCAAAGTTGCAAACGGAATGACAGTGAATGCTGAATCCGTGGGAGAATATCGCCTAGGTTTGACAAGTGGGCATATATTGATTTTACGTAGCTGTTTATATATACCTAGTATGACTTGTAATATCATATCAGTGTCCTCACTTTCGAGAGAGGGATATGATTTTACATTCGTAAGCGATGAAGTTAACATCCACCTAAATCAAGTTTTGATTGGGTCAGGTACATTAGATAACGGCATATACGTATTAAGTCAAGCTCAGGTTTTCAATGTCCAGAATACACTTAAAAGAAAGTCTCCAGAATTAAATCAGGCTTTCTTATGGTATTGTAGACTAGGTCACATCAATGAGAGAAGGTTGACTAAGTTATATAGAGAAGGATATTTGAATCCGTTCGAATATCAATCTTATGCTACTTGTGAATCTTGTCTCATGGGAAAGATGACAAAGACTCCGTTTTCTGGACACGGAGTAAAGAGCAAGCGAGCTCTTGGGACTCATACACAGTGACGTATGCGGTCCAATGTCTACATATGTGTGAGGTGGTTATTCCTACTTCATTACTTTTACGGATGATTTCTCTAGGTATGGATATATCTTCTTAATGAAGCATAAATCTGAGGCCTTTGAGAAATTCCAAGAATACAAGAATGAAGTGGAAAAACAAACCGGCAAAAGTATCAAGACACTGAGATCTGATCGAGGTGGTGAATACTTAAGTGCCGGGTTTCTAGGTTACTTAAAAGAGAATGGAATTCTCTCTCAGCTTACTCCTCCATACACACCACAACACAACGGTGTATCCGAAAGAAGGAATCGAACCCTATTGGATATGGTTCGTTCCATGATAAGTAAGGCTGAGTTACCACGATCATTCTGGGGATATGCACTAGAATCAGCTGCATACCTTTTGAACCGAGTTCCAACTAAGACTGTGCCTACTTCACCATATTAGATGTGGTGTGGGAAGAAACCCTATCTTAAGCACATTAAGATATGAGGATGTCCAGCTTTTGTAAAGAAGCAGTTTACGGACAAGCTCGAGGCACGATCAGTACTGTGTAAGTTTGTGGGATATCCAAAGAACTCCAAGGGATATTATTTCTATTACGCAGAGGAACAAAAGATTTTTGTTTCTCATATGCTCGCTTCTTGGAAACTGAGTTTTTAGAAAATCATATAAGTGGGGGCGCAATAGAACTGGAAGAAATTCCAGAACCACAAACTATTACTGAAAGCTTGGTAGAACAAGAAGGTTCAGGAGAACCGGACATCCCGACGCCACTCCGCAGGAGTAGTAGGCAATCTCATCCGCCCGAGAGATACTACGGTTTTCTCATAGACGGGGATAGAGAGGATTGCACTATTGACTATGATGAGCCTACTAGCTTCCAGCAAGCCATTCAGAGCAGCGACTCGGTAAAATGGCTGGATGCAATGCGGACCGAAATGGAGTCCATGTACACTAACAAAGTATGGACTTTGGACATTGCTCCAGATGGGGTAAAACCCGTAGGATGCAAATGGATCTTCAAAAAGAAGATTGGTGTAGATAGACAGGTTGAAACCTATAAGGCTAGACTTGTTGCAAAGGGTTTCCATCAAAGACCTGGTTTGGACTATGACGAAACCTTTTCTCCAGTGGCTATGCTTAAATCTATTCGGGTCCTTCTTACTATTGCTGCCTTCCACGATTATGAAATCTGGCAGATGGACGTAAAGACGGCCTTTCTAAATGGTAATTTGGAAGAAAGCGTCTATATGGATCAGCCAGAAGGATTCATTCAGAGTGGGAGCAGCGGTAAAGTATGCAAGCTGCTTAAGTCCATTTATGGACTAAAGCAGGCATCGCGGAGTTGGAACATCTGTTTTGATGATGCTGTCAAAGAATTTGACTTTATCAAAAATCCAGATGAACCATGCATATACAGTAAGATTGTAGGGAGAGCTGTAGTATTCCTCGTCTTGTACGTGGATGACATTCTCCTAATAGGAAATGATATTCCTATGTTACAGTCAGTCAAAAGATTCTTGTCACATAAATTCTCCATGAAAGACCTGGGTGATGCCACCTACATTCTGGGGATCCGGATCTATCGTGATGGATCAAAGAGGATATTGGGACTTTCGCAGTCCAGGTACATAGACACCATAGTAAAGAGATTCAGTATGGATGATTCTAAGCGCGGTAACCTACCGGCTTGTCACGGAATCACCCTCTCCAAAGAGATGTCTCCCAAGACTGATTTGGAAAGGGATCGCATGTCGATTATACCCTACGCTTCTACAGTAGGCTCTATAATGTATGCGATGTTATGTACCAGACCAGATGTAGCATATGCATTGAGCGTTGTAAGCCGGTATCAGGCAAACCCAGGGAAGAAGCACTGGATAGCAGTAAAGAACATTCTCAAGTACCTAAGAAGGACTAAGGAGATGTTCTTGGTATATGGCGGAAAAGCCCTCCAGATGGAGGCCTTTGCCGACTCCGGCTTCCAGAGTAACAAGGATGACTCCAAATCCATGTCGGGTTATGTCTTTACCCTCAATGGAGGGGCAGTCTGTTGGAAGAGTTCCAAGCAGGAGACCGTTGCTGACTCAACAATGGAAGCGGAGTACATAGCTGCTTGCGATGCCCCAAAAGAAGCTGTCTGGATGAAGAAGTTCCTCACAGAACTTCAGGTGGTTCCTTCCAGTGTTGGTCCAATACCTCTGTATTGTGACAACAACGGCGCTATAGCTTTAGCGAAGGAACCCAGGTCCCATCAGAAATCCAGACACATCTTAAGGCGGTATCACCTGATCAGGGAGATCATAGATCGCCGGGAGATCATAGATCGCCGGGAGATCGAGGTGAAAAGAGTAGAGACAGAGAATAACATTGCTGATCCATTCACAAAGGCCCTTCCTCAGACGCAGTTCGAGAGGCTATTCGAGATGATAGGTCTACGATATGCCAGCTCATGGCCCTAGTGCAAGTGGGAGATTGTTAGTGTATATGCCCTAGGGGCCATTATTGTATCATACTAGATTGTATATTACTTAATGGAAGCTTGGGATATTCACAGTTATATATACAGTCTTGCTAAAAATGGTAGTATGCTACTTGGTTTGTGTCTACTTTAATATGTGCATATGTTTCTTGTAACGTATCACTTATACATATTAGTAGAGCCCATAGGATCTTTGCTTGATTACCAGCGTTGTGATGGCAGTCACACTAGTGGGGTCTGGGTAGTCTGTAAGCAACATCCTATACAGGTCCCTGGTCATTGGATTATCGAGATAGGGCATCGATATTCCGGAGTAGACTAAGTGTGTACGCTTCTCATCCCAGTTGGGGAGATGGTCTGTCCCACAGGAATCAGTACGTCGTACGGGAGATAGTATGCAGGTGCTCATTAGGTTACGGGTACACCGGACATGACTCGCAGGGGAACTGATTGGTTGGTATTATACCCTTCGTCAGTTAACAGTTCCCAGATGACATGAGTACAGCATAGTCCGCAGACTTGATACTGCTACTTCGCCTCGAGTGTGTCCCACTGTTCTTAGATTGCTACCCTACCACGGCTCAAAGGAGTCGTGCAAACAGGTAGCAGTTGGGTGCAGTCCCGAGCACTTGGAGGCAGTAGTGGTTAGACAGGATTCGTCTCTCCCGGTATTAGGAGATGATATCGCGCTGTGTCAGAGAGCCATTACGCAAAGTCCCTGTTCCCCTCCGAAAGACGGCGACGACTGAACGTCTTGCCTGAGATTCGGGGCAGATGCTATATGGTTTTATCCGTCTACCTCTCCGAAGATGCCAAGTTGATTTATGGCACCGTGTATCGGAGGTTCATACGGATGCGGCCGATTTAGCAGACTTCGTCAGATTCCCTCTCATGGTGAGGGGTTTTTGATTGTGGGGACGCTCTTCCCTGTAGGCGCAAGCCCCTGCAGTTAATTACGCTACCGCATCGCGATAACCACTTTCTCCTTCTCCAGAATTTCACTTCGTGTCGTGTGTGTTTATTTTGTTTATGGTTGCCCGTGGATTGTATACGGAGACTGAGTAATGCCGTCGCTCGTAGGACGTGGATTAGTCCAAATCCGTATTTACTTAGATTTGGGTTTGGTGTTTTTAGTTTAAGGATACGTTAGCCGTATTGAGGCTAAGATCAACTTAAACATTCGTTAAGGATACGTTAGTCCTGTTTGAGACTAAGATCAACTTAACGTGGTGATCCATTTATTATATGGCCGTCAGGACTCGTCACCTCTCTGACGTCGTTGAAGAATTACAACGATGGGTGTCAGAGGAGTTCAGAGATGTACCCTTGAACCAAAGTTGATTTGGAGTTTTATAGTCCATTTAAATGTTTAAAGATACGTTAGCCGTGTTTGGGGCTAAGATCAACTTAAACGGGACCGTTTAGATCATGCAAAAGAGCATTTGGAGGCTCTATTGTTCCAGTTTAGGGACGTGGTGGTCCATGTTCCAGTTTAGGGACGTGGTGGTCCATCGCCAGTTTAAGGACGTGGTGGTCCATCATTAGTTTGAGGACGTTTCGGTCCAATATTAGTTTAAGGACGTTTCGGTCCGATATTAGTTTAAGGACATTTCGGTCCACGAGTTTAAGGACCCCGCAGTCCATATCGATGTGTGGTCGTCGGGACTCGTCACCTCTCTGACGTCGTTGAAGGATTACAACGATAGGGGTCAGAGGAGTTCGGAGATGTACCCTCGAACCGGATGTAAATTGATTTAGGGAGCCGCCGTGCTCAGTCAATTTAATTTGAGGACTTATGGCCATGACTGGGCTAAGTCCAGTTTTAATATTTTTTTATCTTCGGCCTATTGGCCCTGTGCTAGGGCCTTACCCCTTCACTGCATTATTTTTCTTTGTTTTGGTTGGGCTCTGCCCTTTTATAAATGATGCAGAGCATCTATTTTGTTTGGGCTCTGCCCTTTTTTTTTAAATGCATAGCATTTTTGATTAGGCCTGTTAGGCCTTTTAATTGGGCTCTGTCCCTTTTCTTAATAATGCAAAGCATTAAATACTCTGACAATACCCCACATGGCTTGTCACGCGCTTTGCGCAAATTAAAGAGCGCAAGCGCTCGTGGAGGTGACACGTGTCACGTTCTGATGAGCGCAAGCGCAATAGCGCAGTGCGCTGCGCTGTTGCACTGCTGACACATGGCGCTTCCTGGCGGCTTGCGCAATAGTGCAGTTTTAGCAAGTGCTGGGCACTGTTTTTATTTTTTTTGGATCAATTTTAGATATAAAAAAAACAAGTTTTTTCTTGTTTTCAAAGAACCAGTGGTTCATAAAAAGTGCAAGGCACTGTTATTGTTTATTTTTCTTTTTTCTTGAAGATCATTGATCTTGTTCTTAGATCAATGATCTGTTTTTAAGAGAATTTTCTCTTTTTCTAAAGGTTTTTACCTTTTTCTCTTGTTCTTGAGAAATTCTCTCTAATTCTTCAGAGTTCTCTCTATTTGAAGTTCTTAATTTCTCACACCTGTTTCTTCTTTGAATTGAGGCCTAGGATCCTTTTTATAGTGCTCATAAATTAGTTAAATTTGTTAAAGAGATCTTTCTCTAAGTGATTTGGGGAATTTTCCCCACCGTTGGATCTTTGATCCAAGGACTTCTGTTTTACAGAAGAAAATCTTCTTGTTTTAACAAGAACAGAAAGATTTCTTTAAAATCTCAATTCTGTTTTGCGCAAACGCCCCAGCGCATGACACGTGTCGCGCAGCGCAGTAGTTGCGCAGATGTGCTTGCGCAGCTGCGCAGACACGTGTCCACAGCGCAGCGCTTGCGCAGCTGTGCTTGCGCAGCTACGCAGACACGTGTCACGCAGCGCAGTGTTTGCGCAACTGAAACGTTGCTTCCTTTTGTTTTTTAATAGAGCTTTGCTCTGATTGGGCGCGCGCTAAAGTATCAGCGCCTGACACGTGGCGCGTTGCGCATAGCGCAAGAAATTTGAAGCGTTGCTTCATTTATTTTAACTTTAATTTTCACTTCAATTTTCAAAACAGAGCTTTGCTCTGATTGGGGGAAACAGAAGCGTTGCTTCATCTCCCGCCTTGGAATTTGAACAGAGCTTTGCTCTGATTGGCGTAAACAAATGCCCCCCCACCGTTGCGCTTACGTGGCCCCAAACGTGAGCGCAGCGGTGGCAGAATTCCAACCGTTGCGGCAACTCAGGAGTTGAAGGGGCGCCGAGCGCCTATAAATAGGACCCTTGGTCCTCAATAGATGGTCACCATCCTCAAGACTTTTCATTTTTCAGAACTTCAGAGCTTTGCTCTTGCTTTCAAGAACTTAAGAGTTAAACTCTAGAAAACTTTTTAGGTAAAATTAACTTAAATTAAATTAACTTAATTTTAAATAACAGAGCCTTGCTCTCATAGATCTTTGATCTAAAAAGAACCCATTTAGGGTTTTATTAATAGGGTTTTGCTCGCCTTAGATCATGATTTTTTTCTTGGGACTTCTTAGCCCATGAATCAAAGCTCTGCTTTCTTGATACAAGTTGAATTTTAATCTTCTGCGAAGAACTCTTAAGAGTTTGATCATGAATAATGAAGATAAAAAATGAGGTTTTATCTTTGATGGATTTTCTCATCTTTTCATAACAAGGCTCTCAGCGTTTTCGGGGAATTTCTTTAAATTCCTCTCATTACTGAATTTGATAGGTGTCATTGCTAATCTTCCAAGGATGTTTTCTTCAGGCATTATGGCGGTGTGTCTGTACAGTCTGCATGAATTCATCACCTATGAGGATATCCGTGTACAGGGTCGTCAACAAGACCAGGAGTTTACGGACGCCCAGTGTGCGGAGGTTATGGATCGCCTTCACGCAAGCGTTGGTTGGCTGCTTCCTCGTCATTCAGCTCTCTTGAAAGTCGTGCTGGGAGCGATTTGGAGAGCACTCCCGGGGCTCCACGAGGCCATGCCGCTCAATGCGCTGGATGATGCCGAAGACAAGGTGCATTCAGTGCACCTGTCGGGGCTAATCTCGAAGAATCGACGGGACAGCCTTGTCGACATTCTTCATCAAGTCTTCCAGCAGACGAGGATAATCGCTGCTTATCAAAGGCTGGGGGGCTTGCCGAGGATCTTGACACCCAGGAGCGCGAGAGGCTGCGCACAAGGATAATCAGAAAGGCCAGAAGGACTCTGGATGGCTTTACTTTTGACTTCCTTAATCCGTGCCCTGGATCTGAGGTTATTCCATTGTAATAATATTTCTCGCTTATTGCTTTATGATTGTAAGAATTTTTGGCAATATTAATGGAAAAGTTTTATCCCAGCTTGTCTTATTTTTCGTTCTGAGTCTTTTACACATACATGATCGAGTGTGTCTCAAGTGCTTGATCAAACGCCAATCAGATGTTCTTTCTGTCGCTTTCTTCTTCTTCTTCTTTTTTATTTATTATCAGCATGCTGTCTTGATAAACATAATTGGCAGATAACTTAATTTCTTCAAGAGATAGCGATGGCTTAGACCGCAGGTTCAGATCTGCCGCCTAAGACTTTTCAACTCTATGAGCCGTGAGGGTCTCATAGAGACTTTTCTCCCTACGGATCGAGAGGATCTCGTAGGTGGGTTTTTCTCCTTAGGAATCGTGAGGATTCCTAAGTGTGGTTTTCTCTTATAAGCCGTAAGGATCCTATAAGAGAATTTTTCCCTCTTACGAGTCGAGAGGACCCGTAAACGGTTGTTTCCCTCCTTGTCGAAACTCGACTTTGGAGAGTGAGACTCGTGAATAGTATGCAAGAGACCGTTTTAGACCGACTTGCAGGGTCCTATTGTTCAGGAAGCAAGTTTTTTAATCCCTGCTGCCTGAGGCTTCATCTTGCAAGTTGAGACGAATCGGGAATTTCCCGCGGAAACACTGGTTTCTCCGCGAGCCGACGCGAATCAGGAGGCTCTCGTCAAGGATTGTTTGTTTCCCTGAGTTGAGGTATTTGCCAAGGATTATTTTTTTCCTTGGTGTTGAAACGAGTCGAGAATTTCCCACGGAGGCACTGGTTGCTCTGCGAGTCGACGCAGATCAGGAGGCTCTCGTCAAGGATTGTTTGTTTCCCTGAGTTGAGGTATTTGCTAAGGATTATTTGTTTCCCTAGCGCCAAGGATTATTTGTTTCCCTGGGTTGAAACGAGTCGAGAATTTCCCACGGAGACACTGGTTGCTCTGCGAGTCGACGCGCATCAGGAGGCTCTCGTCAAGGATTGTTTGTTTCTCTGAGTTGAGGTATTTGTAAGAGATTATTTGTTTCCCTGGTGTTGAAACGAGTCGAGAATTTCCCACGGAGACACTGGTTGCTCTGCGAGTCGATGCGCATCAGGAGGCTCTCGTCAAGGATTGTTTGTTTCCCTGAGTTGAGGTATTTGCCAAGGATTATTTGTTTCCCTGGTGTTGAAACGAGTCGAGAATTTCCAACGGAGACACTGGTTGCTCTGCGAGTCGACGCGCATCAGGAGGCTCTCGTCAAGGATTGTTTGTTTCCCTGAGTTGAGGTATTTGCCAGAGATTATTTGTTTCCCTGGTGTTGAAACGAGTCGAGAATTTCCCATGGAGACACTGGTTGCTCTGCGAGTCGACGCGCATTAGGAGGCTCTCGTCAAGGATTGTTTGTTTCCCTGAGTTGAGGTATTTGCCAAGGATTATTTGTTTCCCTGGTGTTGAAACGAGTCGAGAATTTCCCACGGAGACACCGGTTGCTCTGCGGGTCGACGCGCATCATGAGGCTCTCGTCAAGGATTGTTTGTTTCCCTGAGTTGAGGTATTTGCCAGAGATTATTTGTTTCCCTGGTGTTGAAACGAGTCGAGAATTTCCCATGGAGACACTGGTTGCTCTGCGAGTCGACACGCATCAGGAGGCTCTCGTCAAGGATTGTTTGTTTCCCTGAGTTGAGGTATTTGCCAAGGATTATTTGTTTCCTTGGTGTTGAAACGAGTCGAGAATTTCCCACGGAGACACTGGTTGCTCTGCGAGTTGACGCGCATCAGGAGGCTCTCGTCAAGGATTGTTTGTTTCCCTGAGTTGAGGTATTTGCCAGAGATTATTTGTTTCCCTGGTGTTGAAACGAGTCAAGAATTTCCCATGGAGACACTGGTTGCTCTGCGAGTCGACGCGCATCAGGAGGCTCTCGTCAAGGATTGTTTATTTCCCTGAGTTGAGGTATTTGCCAGAGATTATTTGTTTCCCTGGTGTTGAAACGAGTCGAGAATTTCCCACGGAGACACTGGTTGCTCTGCGAGTCGACGCGCATCAGGAGGCTCTCGTCAAGGATTGTTTGTTTCCCTGAGTTGAGGTATTTGCCAAGGATTATTTGTTTTCCTGGTGTTGAAACGAGTCGAGAATTTCCCACGGAGACACTGGTTGCTCTGCGAGTCGACGCGCATCAAGAGGCTCTCGTCAAGGATTGTTTGTTTTCCTGAGTTGAGGGGTTTGCCGAAGACACTGGTTTCTTCGGAGTTGAGATGAACCGTCGAGGTTTGGCTTCGTTTTCTGGCGGAGCCTGTTGGGAAAGTATGATTCCCTCTTTGTTTGCGCCCTTGGATTGTATACAGGGATCGATATGATCTTAACTGTAGGGCAAGAGTTTTATCATCATTTTTTTTGTTTTATTTCCGCGATGCTCTATCATTTCAGCTTTTATATCGCGAAGGTCGCGATTGCCCAATCATTTCGGCTATTTTTCGCGGTGCCCAATCATTTCGGCTGTTTATTTTATTTTTACTCGCTGCTTTTTATTGCGAGTAGCCTGATCATTTCGGCTGTTTATTTTATTTTTACTCGCTGCTTTTTATTGCGAGTTGCCCAATCATTTCGGCTATTTTACGTGCATACGTTTTTACTTGCTGCTTTTTATTGCAAGTTGCCCCATCATTTCGACTATTTCATATGCATGTGCGGCCGATTGGCTTTTCACCGTAAACCTGAAATTAAATATCGATTTCGACATCAGCACCGCTACAACTGGGATATTACCAAGAGCGAATCATCATTTGCCTCTGCCGATGTTGATCAAAGGTGGCTTAGCGACCAGGGTTAAGGTCCTGTTGACTAAGGCCTTTGACTTCGTGAGCCGTAAGGGTCTCACAGAGTTATTTCTCCCTACAAGTCGTGAGGATCTTGTAGGTGTATTTTCTCCTTAGGGATCGTGAGGATTCCTTAGTGTTTGTTCCTCTGTAAGTCGTAAGGATCCTACAGGAGGGTTTTCTCCTTGTAAATCGAGAGGATTTACAAGGGTTGTTCACCATGCGAACATATCCCCAGTCATGGATGGGACTTGGTTAGGGAAATGTTTATTTGCGCCCATGGATTGTATACAAGGGCCAGTATTGAGCCACTTATAGGGCAATATCGGAAGTTGTGGGGGTTGCTTAAGCACAGGTTTAGGTCTCTGTAACTTAAGACTTTCAAATCTTATGAGCCGTGAGGGTCTCATAAGAGAGTTCTCCTTACGAGTCATGAGGATCTCGCAAGTGTATTTTCTCCTTAGGAATCGTGGGGATCCCTAAGTGTGTTGTTCCCTTGTGAGTCGTAAGGATCTCACGCGGGTGGTTTCTCCTTACAAGGTCGAGAGGACCCTATAAGTGTCTTTTAACGAGGTTGCGCCCTTTCGGGTTTTCACAAACACTCGCCGGTAGTCCTGCTGTTTTTACTCACGGAGCGCTTTCGGGTTTTCATCCGTGCCCATTTTGCTTATGGACATACCGTTTTTTTTTTCTTTTTTTTTTCTTCTTCTTCTTTTTTTTAACGAGGTCGCGCCCTTTTGGGTTTTCACGAACACTCGCCGGTAGCCCTACTGTTTTTACTCACGGAGCCCTTTCGGGTTTTCATCCGTGCCCTTTTTGCTTATGGACATACCTTTTTTTTATCATTCATCATTTTTTTTATTATTATTTTCTTTTTCTCTTCTCTCTCTTTTTTTTTATTCATCTTGTCAGCCTAAGGATGCTGCGGTAGTAGTTTAAAGACGTTTCGGTCTGTCATTAGTTTAAGGACATTTCGGTCCGATATTAGTTTAAGGACGTTTCGGTCCATCCAGGAAACGGCTGGCTACTGCTTATAAAGCTTAAGTTTAGGAAGATAGCGAGCGGATATAGTCGTCGTCATCTATCATTGACCTAGGCTGTGGCTCATTAAGCGTAGTATTTCTTTAGGAATCTACCGTTTATTGGCCTGAAAGGCCTTTCACCGTGCATATCCATGAGTAGATAGGCTCCACCCTGGTAGACTTTGTCTATGATGTACGGGCCTTCGTAGTTTGGCTCGAATTTTCCCCGCTTTGCGCGATTGGGGATCATAGGTCTTTTGACCACTAGCACAAGTTCGCCTTGGCGGAATGTCCTCGGCCGGGTCAATCTTTCGTATGAGCGCGTCATCTTTGCTTTATAAGCTTCCAGATTTTGTTGCGCTATGAGCCGGGTATCGTCGAGGGCCTCAACCTCCTCAAGCCGAAGGTGAGCATTTTCCTCGTCTGTCGTCTCGTAGTGGACTGCCACTCGTAGAGAGGGTAACTTTATCTCAAGGGGGAGTACTGCTTCTGTACCGAATACCAACGCATATGGCGTTGCGTTCGTGGCCGTCTTGAACGTAGTTCGATACGCCCAAAGAGCCTCTTGCAGTCTCTCATGCCAGTCCTTCTTATTTCGCGACACCGTCTTTTTCATGATCTTCGTCAGGGTCTTGTTGAAAGCCTCGGCTGTACCGTTAGCTCGCGGATTATAAACCGAGGAATATCTCCAGTCTATGTTATGTTATTGCGCGAAGCGACTGATCTTGTGGCTTCTATAAGCTGGCCCGTTATCGGAGATGATCCGTCGCGGGGTTCCAAACCGATATATGACGTGCGTTTTGAAGAAGTGGAGAATATTCTCTGTCTTCACTTCTCTCAGCGGTACTGCTTCTGCCCATTTGGAGAAGTAATCGGTCGTCACCAGGATGAAACGATGTCCTCTGGACGATGCTGGTTCGATGGGGCCAACTATGTCAGTCCCCCACATTTCGAATGGCCAGCTAGCCACTGTTGGATGGAGTGGATTTGGATGCTGGTGGATGAAGTCCCCATGGATTTGGCATGAGTGGCATTGCTTCGCATATTCGAGGCAGTCCTGAATCATCGTGGGCCAGTAGTAGCCCATCCGTTTGATCTTCAACTTCATCTTTGGGCCCGCTTGGTGAGAACCACAGATTCCGTCATGAACTTCCTGAACGACTCTTTCTGCTTCGTCAGGTCCTAAGCATCTCAGCCACAGAGAATCGAATGACCTCTTGTATAGAGTATCATTGACGAAGGCGAAAGACAGAGCTCGTTTCATGAGCTGATGTCTTGTGGACGCATCTTCGGGCATTCGATGGGACTTAAAGTAGTCTATGAAGACTTCCCTCCAGTCCTCAGCATTTTCTCGTTCTTTTATTTGCAAGGTTGTCTGTTCAGTCGCCCCCTTCTCTTCGGATGATTCCGAAGATATTTCTGTTGGGGCAAGCACCCGACGGCTTTGTACCACGATTCTAACATCATCGAGGTTCTCGTCAGCCAGTTCTTTAGCTAACTTGGCTAACGCGTCCGCTTTGCTATTTTCCGCGCGCGGTATGCTTTCCAAAGTATAAGAGGGAATTTGGATCAACAGTCGTGTCACCTTTTCACCGTACTTCACCAACTCCGGTTTACACGTTTGGTAGTCGCCGTTTACTTGACTAACGACCAGTTGAGAATCTCCGTATATGAGGAGGTTTTCAATTCCCATGTTGATGGCGATCTCAAGGCCTGCTATCAAAGCCTCGTATTCAGCTTCGTTATTTGTCATCGGCTCTATTAAGGAGAAAGCAAAGCTCATTATCCCTCCTTGTGGAGTCACGAAGATAAGGCCTACCCCCGATTTGATTATAGGGGTACTTTGTTTGCGTTTCTTCATGGAAGACACTCCATCAAAATAGAGTTCCCATCGGGTATCACCACCGTCGATCGCATCAAACGCATGTTCGTCTGGAAGATCGCAATTCAAAGGAGAATCGGCGGGTATCGGATGCTCAGCGAGGAAGTCGGCGATGGCCTGGCCTTTCACTGCCTTGAGAGGTTGATAGGTTATCGAGAACTCCATCAAGAGCAGAGCCCATTTAGCGAGTCGTTCCGTCAATATGGCCTTTGACATTAAATATTTAAGAGGGTCCACCTTCGAAATGAGACGGACCTCATGCGCCAACGCATAGTGCCTGAGTTTTGTTATCGCGAAGATCAACGCCAGGCAGTGTTTTTCAATGGGGAGTAGTTGCTTTCTGCCCCCAGCAGAACTCAACTCAGATAGTAGAGTGCTCTTTCTTTCCCTTGATCATTCTCTTGCTCCCATAATGCGCCTAAAGAACCTTCGAGGACGGTTGTATAGAGAATGAGAGGCTTTCCCTTAACCGGAGCAGCCAACACTGGCGGATTCTGCAGGTACTGTTTAATTTCGTCCAGCGCGCCCTGGCATTTTTTATCCCAGATGAATGGAGTTCCCTTTTTCATCAGGTGACTGTAAGGACGGCACTTGCCTGAAAGGTTGGCTATAAATCGCCGTATATATGCGAGCTTCCCTTGGAGAGACCGCAACTGTTTGAGAGTTCTCGGCGGAGGCATTTCCATGATCGCCTTGATCTTAGACGGATCTATTTCGATACCTCGGTGTCGGACGATGAATCCTAGGAATTTACCCGATGAAACCCTGAATGCACACTTGAGAGGGTTCATCTTCAAGTTGTATTGTCGAAGACGTCGAAATACGGTCTTTAGATGTTCGAGATGCTCCTCATATGATTTGCTCTTGACCACGAGGTCGTCGATATAGCATTCGACGATTTCGTGTATGAGGTCATCGAAGATCTTCGTCATGGCCCTCTGATAGGTGGCACCGGCGTTCTTTAGACCGAAGGGCGTCACCTTGTAGCAAAATATTCCCAAAGGGGTCCTGAAGGCGGTGTGCTTCTGGTCTTCGGGATGCATCTTTATCTGATTATACCCTGATGAACCATCCATGAAGGAGAAAACCTCATGAGTGGACGTATTGTCTATCATCAGTTCGGTGACTGGCACTGGGAAATCATCCTTCGGGCAGGCTTTATTGAGATCCCGAAAGTCCACGCATAAGCGCACTGTCCCATTTTTCTTCATCACCGGGACGATGTTAGCGATCCACTCAGGATATTGAACTTCCTGGATAAAGCCAGAGTCAATTAACTTCTTGACCTCAGCATTGATGCCCATCTCAAGCTCGAGCCGCATCCTCCTCGGCGCCTGTTTGACTGGCTTGACATCTGGGGATATCGCCAATTTGTGCACAGCAACTTCTGGATCTAGTCCTGGCATCTCGGAATAGTTCCATGCGAAGCAATCTTTATGCTGTACAAGGACGTCTTTTAACGCAGCCACCCTTTCTTCAGATAGCAACTCACTGACGAACGTCGGCCGTGGATCACTTATCGTCCCCAACTCAATTTTCTTGAGGTTATCTGCAGTGGTATGTATTCCATCCTCCAGTTCTTTCGGAGCTGGTGGAAATTCTGAGATCACCTCATCATTGCTATTTTCGAAGCACCAGGGAAGGTTGTTCATATTCTCGGGCTCTTCTTTTAATATTGTTATCATGTGACAAGTGTGAATCCGCTTCCAATCCCAATGTGGAGTTGGTTCTGTTCTTGTGGATTTGGGTTCGTGCTTTTGTGGCGGCGTCAGCTTCCAGTTGTCAGACAGAGCAAACTTGCCGAGCTGGTACTGATCTTCAACCCAATTCTTGAAGGTGAAGCAGTCTTCGAGCGGATGCCCTATCACTCGGTGATAAAAACAATAGTCTGGGTGTAAGACTTCGCCTACTTGTTCGGGGTTTTTGGACTCCAGCAGTGTAAGCATTTGATGTTTTAGAGCAAGATCAAGTATCTTCTTCGTCTTGTCCCGAGGAAACGAGTACGCTCGACCCATTTTCTTTACGAGGGATAGATCAATAACGCTCGACTCCCGTTTGCGTGGCTTCTTCGCCCCGCTTTGTTGTTGTTGAGCGCCTTTTTGACCTTTCGACTTGTTCTGCCTCTGCGTCGAGCCTTTTTTATAACAGGTTGACAGGGGGCGGCACTCTCGTCTTTGACGGCCTGTTGAAGGAGGCGTTGCGTTTTGGCTTTCTCGTAGATTGCCATTTCACGATTGAGATCATCTCGGACTTTTTGACCAGCTTCCCTTATAAGCCTGTCCATTTGTTCTTCAAACGACGGACTGGGCACTTTTGCATCAGGAACTTTTACTGGTTCAGGATTAGTGTCCTCTCGTTGAGCATCTGCTTCTTCATTGAAGTCATGCATGACGTAACAGTCGCGGAGCAGCTCTCGTTTCTTGGAGCGAATGTATCCGAGCCCGATTGTCTCCATTCTTCCATTAGGCAGCTTGTGCTGAGTTCCAGGGACGTTCCAGACCCTGTCATAGAATTTGGCCTTTCTAACGGTCTGTTTGAAGGGTATCCCTTGGCGCTTCAACAGCCTCTTCAAGCCTTCTGTATAATATCTGGATAGACGGATGGGTTGAAGCCTGTCCAACGTAGGATCCGCCCCGTTCCAGATTTCTTTCTCCACTTTGTTTTCTTCAGAGCGGTAGAATAGAATTGCCTTTTCGCCTCCTCGTCTGGGAGGGATATAGAACGTCTGCAGCTCCTCTACACTGTCAGTATCGAGCGCATCCAGTTCTTTATAATGTTTAATCGACACCATGGCGACTTGCAGACTTTGCTCTTTTTCAGCGGAAGCTCTTATTGAAGGTCGAGCAGAGAATACAGTATGGACTTCATCCTCCGAATCACTACCAAAGATCAATGTAGGAGCGGATGGTCCTGGCTTGGTGTATTGGGGCGGACCCGAGTAAACTATCTCCTCTTCCTCCTCGGTATCACTGCCGAAGACGAGGATGGTAGCGTTAGTTTCGTTCTCCGGCTTGTGACACCTTTCCGTGTCTTCGAAATTCGGCAAGAAGTATTTGGCATCTTCATATTTGCGAACTTCATTCACGGAAAACGGATTCTATTCCCCCGTCACGGTATACTCGAGACCATCCCTGAAATATTTCATACACTGATGCTGTGTAGAAGGGATGATGTTGTACTCGTGTAACCATGGTCGGCCGAGCAGAGCGTTGTAGCATGTCTTGGCATCTATGACGTGAAATTTAATGTCCGTGACGAGCAGTCCGAAGCGTAGCGTCGGTATCACAGATCCAAGAGTCTTTGATGATTGGGAGTCAAACCCGGAGATGGTGATCTTGTCTCGAGCAAGGTGCTGGACGCTCATGCAGATTTCCTTCAGCACCCGCATGTTAAGGAGATTAACAGACGATCCGTTATCGATCAGAATTTTGCCTATCTTTATATCATGGCAGTATCCTGAGACATAGAGGGGGCGATTGTGTTCGCACGTCCCAAGAAGAAGGTCTTCGTCACCAAAAGTGACATCGGCAGTGTGTACTTCCTCCAATTCATCCTTCATCTTTTCTTCGGCCAGGAAAGCTTGGAACTGCTCCGGGTCCTGTAGTGCCTTAATTAACGAATCTCTCGCCTCCTCTGATAGTAAAAGGGCGTTAAGAATGCTTAGCTGCGAGGGTAGCTTCCTCAGATGCACTAAGACGTTATAATCCACCTTATTTTTCTTCGGCGGGTCTTTGGCGGTTAGCTCTTCCATGACTTGGTCATCTAGGGCGATGTCCTCAGAGACCTTTTCTTTCCCTTTATTTTTTTTGTTTGGGGTCCGAGATTCTTTTCGGGCAACGTGCGATTACGCAGCCGGATATTTTCACAAATCTTCGGCTCTTCTTCTTTTCCCAAAGTGGACTCTTTGAAGAGGGGGCTAAGCTCCAACTCCTCATCAGAATCTCTCCCGAATGTGAGTACTTGTAATCCTCCGGCGTTGACCATGCGACAATTGCCGGTAATTCTATTAAGCCCTTTGGTCGCACTGTTTTGCTCCCGGCGAGTCTTGCGCTTCTCCCGCTTAACCTGTTGTCGGTGAGTAACATATCCTTTCCACCATCTATCGAAAGCTTTGCACTCCGCAGTGGGATGCGAAATCTTCCGATGATACAAGCAATAGGAGGGGTGATTTCCGCTTCACCAGTAACGCTTCCCTCGGAGGATGGTAGCTTCATACCCATTGACACGGCTTTAGCAAACCTCTTCCTCATCTTGAATTTGATTTTATCCGCAGTGGGTGTACTTTGCTCCAGCAGGAGTATCTCAGCTCTTTCGTCAAGGCGTTGGCGTTTGGCCCTTTCGAATATAACCGCCTCGCGCTCCCGATCAGCTTTACTTTTTAAGAGAGCTTCATTGAGGAATGTGTCAATTACTTCATCTGATGGCCCCGAAATTTTTGGTTCGGGATCTGCCCCCGGCTTTTCAGTACAAGGTGTCTCCTCATCGCCCATGAACGAATGGGAAATCACATGACAGCTCGCCACGTATTCTTCAGATGAACTTTCTCCCTCATCTTCCTCTTGAAAGACGTGATTGAGGAATTCTTGGAATGTAATAGGAGTCCGTGCCTTCTGGTTGTATTCCTCCAGCGCGTCGATTTGTTTTTGCAAGTCCGTGCGCTTGTCGCCAGGCTTCATGGGCTTCTTTGACTTCTTTCTCTTCTTCTTTGAAGATTTCGACGGCTGGTTGTGAATGCTTGGGCCACCTCCATCGATCTTTTGAGTTGGACGAGGCTTCAACATCCTTTCAATGATCTGCGGCTCCACCGGGTTCTTCCACTTGATCGCTGGGCATATTTGAAGATCATTTAGCATCCTCTTCGTCTTGGCTGATAATACAACCTCCCAAGGAGCTTCTTCAACGACAGAGCATGTTGCCCCCGGCGTATTCATTCCCTTAGAGGTGTGGGGTTGCGGTGGATTCACCTTCCATTTGTCGGACAATGCAAACTTGCCCTGTCGGTACTGGTCTTCAAGCCAATTTTTGAAGACGTAGCAATCCTCAATCGGATGACCCAGTACTCGATGATAAGGACAGTAGTTGGGCTCATTGACATCACTCGGTTGCGAAGGGCGTTTTGGATCCGGCAGATTTATGAGTCGGTTGCGCAACGCCAGCTCGAATAACCATCTCGTTTTATCCCGGGGAAACGAGTAAGAACGTCCCATCCTCTCCTCAAGGGCTACGTACGGGCGCATATTATTTTGACGAACGACCGGCTTCGAGTTGTTCGGTTGCTGCTGAGCATTAGCGACAACGATCGCTTTCCCCTTTCCCTTCTCATTTTGGGAGTCCGGCTTTGGAAGAGGAGGTTTATGGCCCATTTGATCCATTTACGCCAGCTTGTCGATTAGTGCCTGGAAGGTGGTCGGCTTGAAGAACATCATAAATTGCGAGATGGTTGCTTGCGGATCAAGGGTTCCCACAAATATTCCCACTGCGGGAGCTTCTTCTATACGCTGCTCGCATCTTGACCATAGATTTCGCCACCGTATAGCATATTGGACCCATGTTTTGCCCGACTTCACCCTGGCATTAATCAATGCCGTTATCGGGGTACGCTCGCTGGCACTCGCGAAACGTTGGGTAAACAGCAGTTCCATTTCAGCAAAGGTTTTGATAGAGTCATTCGGGAGCTTGGAATACCACTCGAACGCTGTATCCGACAAGCTACCAACGAACTGGCGGAGTAACAACTTATCATCACCGCCGGTGTTGCCGCAGAGTGCCCTAAACTGGGCAACATGCTGGTGGGGATTACCAGTCCCCTTATACACGTGGAATTTTGGTATCGTATAACCTGGCGGGTACTTGATCTGGTCGTACCAGCCCGTATACGGCCGCCCCGTTTTTACGACCTGACCGGCTGCTTCAGTCGCTTGATGAACCCGGATCTGCTGAGCTATATATTCGTCCAGGTCGGCTTTGGAGATTGCCTCCTCCTTGGCTGTTGATAGAGCCGGAGGAGGATTCGACGTTTCTCCCCTATCATCTTCAAGGATGATCGGGGGATCTTCAGCAGGTGGATCTTGTTGAATTATCATACCCACCATGTCTTGGAACAGGATGGCCATTCGCTTTATGTTGGCTGCTTGTTCAGCAGCCTCTTTATCCTTCTTCTCCAATATTCGGCAAAGGAACTCAGCGTCAGTTTCTTGTTCTTGGCGTTCATCCGAGGACGTCTCAAGGGTTTCTTTTGGCCCAGTGAGTACGGCCATTGCGTTCATCATCTCCTGGAGCTTTTGCTGTTGCTCCTGAGCCTTGGTCACTGACCGTGTAAGCGGTCTATGACCTGTGGATGCACGGCTGTCCTCCTTTCCCGACGCCATGTATACTGTATGAATTGTTATGCCCCCGGACTCAGGGCGTTTAGGTTCACCATCTTTGGCATTTGCCGCGGGCACGGGGGTTTTCTCCGGCCTTCTTCTTTTATGGGCCGTTGAAGTTGAAGGGGCCGTTGCAGTGGGCATCCTAGCGATTGTTGTCCTCTGCTGTTTAATAGGACGGTCCTTTTCTTTTTGCACCTTCGCCTTCTTCTGTTAACGAGAGTAACCTGGGTCAATCACGGAGTCTTGAACCCTCCGCCAAACCTTGTATATTTTTGAGGACAGCCGTTGAGGGGGCTTTTCTTGCTGTGTTTCCGGAACTCTCTCCGCGGGCGGAGGAGATCTTTTTAGTGTAGCGGTTGGAGAGTTCTTATGTACCCTCCTCAGAAGTTCAAAGCTGTTCCCAGTTGGAACAGCAGCGTTGACTTCCACCTCTGGAGCCGGTGGAGTTAGCCCTAAAGGGGAGTTGCCCCCTGCATTTCTCACTCGTCGCCAATGGCGACGTCGAGCATGACGAGCCGTTGGGACTGGCTCGGAGATAGAGACAGCCTCTTTTTGCCCCATGTGTGAATGAGGCGCCGCTGGTGTTAACCTCTCAAAGACTGAGGTTGTCCTTTGAGGGATGATATTCAATCTGTTGAAGACAGATCCTCGAGCAGGGGCGAATAGTCAGTCTTTTTCAAGACTGACTCTTTGACAGGGGAAGCCGCCTTGACGACTTCTGGAGCAGCGGCTATTGCCTTCCTTGGGACAGCCAACTTAGAGTTCACAGGCTTCTTGACGGGCCCTTCAAAGTTTTGATCCAGCCTCGCAAAGACAGAGGCTGTTGGCTTGGTAATGGACGACCCGTTGACAGGGGCTGTCGTATCAGTGAGCTGGTCGAATACCGACTTCTTGTTCACTTTCGGTGCAGGTATTGGCATAGAGAAGCTTGAAGGCGGGATCATGGTCCCGAAAAACAGGCCGGTGGTGGCCTGGGCCACCTGTTCTACCGGCAGAGCGAGGAAGGAAGCTGCTTGGGGCCCATATGCTACACTTCTAGGTGAGGTGGAGCGTCCGTTGCAGTGGCACTTCGAGCAGTTGGTGCAGTTAAAGGCCATGGATGCTTGAGTTCTGCGCCAGAAAACAGACTAAATCTTAGTAACTTCAAAATCCAAAGGCAACCGTTAACAAACCGCGATTCTTTCGCGAAGACGACAAACGAAGTGTGGAGTGGAAAGAGGAAAAGGTCCCACCGGGCGTGCCAGAATCTGTTCCCCTCCGAAAGATGGCGACGACTGAACGTCTTGCCTGAGATTCGGGGCAGATGCTATATGGTTTTATCCGTCTACCTCTCCGAAGATGCCAAGTTGATTTATGGCACCGTGTATCGGAGGTTCAGACGGATGCGGCCGATTTAGCAGACTTCGTCAGATTCCCCCTCATGGTGAGGGGTTTTTGATTGTGGGGATGCTCTTCCCTGCAGGCGTAAGCCCCTGCAGTTAATTACGCTACCGCATCGCGATAACCACTTTCTCCTTCTCCAGAATTTCACTTCGTGTCGTGTGTGTTTGTTTTGTTTGTGGTTGCCCGTGGATTGTATACGGAGACTGGGTAATGCCGTCGCCCGTAGGACGTGGATTAGTCCAAATCCGTATTTACTTAGATTTGGGTTTGTTGTTTTTAGTTTAAGGATACGTTAGCCGTATTGAGGCTAAGATCAACTTAAACGTTCGTTAAGGATACATTAGTCCTGTTTGAGACTAAGATCAACTTAACGTGGTGATCCATTTATTATATGGCCGTCAGGACTCGTCACCTCTCTGACGTCGTTGAAGAATTACAACGATAGGTGTTAGAGGAGTTCAGAGATGTACCCTTGAACCAAAGTTGATTTGGAGTTTTATAGTCCATTTGAATATTTAAGGATACGTTAGCCGTGTTTGGGACTAAGATCAACTTAAACGGGACCGTTTAGATCCGGCAAAAGAGCATTTGGAGGCTCTATTGTTCCAGTTTAGGGACGTGGTGGTCCATGTTCCAGTTTAGGGACGTGGTGGTCCATCGCCAGTTTGAGGACGTTTCGGTCCGATATTAGTTTGAGAACGTTTCGGTCCGATATTAGTTTAAGGACGTTTCGGTCCACGAGTTTAAGGACCCCGCAGTCCATATCGATGTATGGTCGTCGGGACTCGTCACCTCTCTGACGTCGTTGAAGGATTACAACGATAGGAGTCAGAGGAGTTCGGAGATGTACCCTCGAACCGGATGTAAATTGATTTAGGGAGCCGCCGTGCTCAGTCAATTTAATTTGAGGACTTATGGCCATGACTGGGCTAAGTCCAGTTTTAATATTCTTTTGTCTTCGGCCTATTGGCCCTGTGCTAGGGCCTTGCCCCTTCACTGCATTATTTTTCTTTGTTTTGGTTGGGCTCTGCCCTTTTATAAATGATGCAGAGCATCTATTTTGTTTGGGCTCTGCCCTTTTTTTTAAATGCATAGCATTTTTGATTAGGCCTGTTAGGCCTTTTAATTGGGCTCTTTCCCTTTTCTTAATAATGCAGAGCATTAAATATTCTGACAGTACCCCCACATGGCTTGTCAGGCGCTTTGCGCAAATTAAAGAGCGCAAGCGCTCGTGGAGGTGACACGTGTCACGTTCTGATGAGCGCAAGCGCAATAGCGCAGTGCGCTGCGCTGTTGCACTGCTGACACATGGCGCTTCCTGGCGGCTTGCGCAATAGTGCAGTTTTGGCAAGTGCTGGGCACTGTTCTTATTTTTTTTGGATCAATTTTAGATCAAAGAAAACAAGTTTTTTCTTGTTTTCAAAGAACCAGTGGTTCATAAAAAGTGCAAGGCACTGTTATTGTTTATTTTTCTTTTTTCTTGAAGATCATTGATCTTGTTCTTAGATCAATGATCTGTTTTTAAGAGAATTTTCTCTTTTTCTAAAGGTTTTTACCTTTTTCTCTTGTTCTTGAGAAATTCTCTCTAATTCTTCAGAGTTCTCTCTGTTTGAAGTTCTTAATTTCTCACATCTGTTTCTTCTTTGAATTGAGGCCTAGGGTCCTTTTTATAGTGCCCATAAATTAGTTAAATTTGTTAAAGAGATCTTTCTTTAAGTGATTTGGGGAATTTTCCCCACCGTTGGATCTTTGATCCAAGGGCTTCTGTTTTACAGAAGAAAATCTTCTTGTTTTAACAAGAACAGAAAGATTTCTTTAAAATCTCAATTCTGTTTTGCGCAAACGCCCCAGCGCATGATACGTGTCGCGCAGCGCAGCAGTTGCGCAGCTGTGCTTGCGCAGCTGCGCAGACACGTGTCGCACAGCGCAGCGCTTGCGCAACTGAAACGTTGCTTCCTTTTGTTTTTTAATAGAGCTTTGCTCTGATTGGGCGCGCCTTCTTGGACGCTGCGCTGAAGTATCAGCGCCTGACACGTGGCGCGTTGCGCACAGCGTAAGGAATTTGAAGCGTTGATTCATTTATTTTAACTTTAATTTTCACTTCAATTTTAAAAACAGAGCTTTGCTCTGATTGGGGGAAACAGAAGCGTTGCTTCGTCTCCCGCCTTGGAATTTGAACAGAGCTTTGCTCTGATTGGGGTAAACAGTCCCTGGCCAGGGCAAGCGAGATATACTGGTAGGTTCCAGTAGCTTCTCAGGGTGTAATGGGCTTCGCTCCGACACGACTTATACAGCTATTAGAGGACTGACGCTTGCCGCCCCCTAGGCTTGATATGCGATAGTCTTAGACGAACAGACCGGACTGTACGGAGATTGTCACATCAGGCTCAGTGGGAGTTCGGATGAGTTTCCTTATCGGCCTTCTTATCGACATCTACCTGGGGACCGTTACGTACAGCTAGTGCCGCTTGCGTTCTGTGGTTAAACCCACTGCCAGCGTAGTGTCGAGTCTTTAGAGTCCCACACAGAGAGTTTCCCTGCTCCAGGCGAAACGATATAGAGGTCGTATGGTTTTACGACAAGGGTTCGGACGCATACGTGTGTTTACGCACGTACGACTTTTCGGACAGTTTTTACTAGCCGGCTTTGGTTTAAGCCAGATTCTAGTATCAGGTTATTGGATTTATACAGTCTAACGTTTTTCCGTGTTTTCACGGATTGGAGGGGCGTTCTCGTAATTTGTCGGGAAGCTTCTAGAAGCATGGTGACTTAGGGGGGTAAGGTGGCATTGCATTAAATGAGATTAGTGACTGATTTGTGTGATTCATCCATGTCATTAATGCATCATAAATGCTTAATGACTCATGGAGATGAATCACTCATAGATATTTATGAAGCATGGTTGTTAATTCTATTATTTCATTTTTGGATAAATAATAATGCTTCATATATATTATGATAAGATCATTATCTCATTTCATTCTAATCTTCACCTTCTCTCTCCTCAAGCTCACTCTCTCTTCAAACCCTAATCCTAACCTCTCATGTGTTGAGATCAAGGGTTAGCTAGACTAATACATCCATAACCTCATTCTATATCCCGTAGGTAGCTTAGATTAGCACTTTAAGCAACCTAGTTATCTCAAGTTTGAGATTAAGCTTGGCGTAGGAGCTCTCGGGTGGATCGTCTTTGACTCGAGGAGGCCGTTGAGGTGCTGATGTTCCAAGGAGTCTATGAGGAGTGGAGGACCGCGATGAAGACCCGAAGGACTAGTATCGTGAGGTATAACTTCGTATCCGAGTAGTTAAACCTCTAGTTGATTGTTAGTAATGGTTTAGAAACGATTCGTGCGCTCAAGTCCGTGTTACGAAGCTTTGATAATCGTTTTTCATATATTCCGCCTCCCCGCAAGTTCGTGGGGTGCGTGACATGGACTTACAGAGATGTCTCCTAAGACTGATTTAGAGAGAGCTCGCATGCAAGGGATACCCTATGCTTCGGCAGTAGGCTTTATCATGTACGCGATGCTATGTACTAGACCCGATGTAGCATACTCACTAAGTGTAGTGAGTAGGTATCAAGCAGATCCTGGAGAGAGTCATTGAACAGCTGTGAAGAACATTCTCAAGTACTTACAAAGGACTAAAGAGATGTTCTTGGTGTATGATAACGGAGAACTCCAGGTGGAGTCCTTTACCGATTCGAGCTTCCAAAGTGATAAGGACGACTCTAAGTCGCACTCGGGATTTGTCTTTACCCTCAATGGAGGGGCGGTATGTTGGAAGAGTTCCAAACAGGATACCGTTGCAGACTCGACGATGGAGGCTGAATACATCGCTGCCAACGATGCTGCCAAAAAGGCTGTCTGGATAAAAAAGTTCATTACTGAACTTAGTGTGGTTCCGTCCATTGAGCATCCAATACCTTTGTATTGCGATAACAATGGAGCTGTGGCTTTGGCCAAGGAACCCAGGTCCCATCAAAAGTCCAGACATATTCTGAGACGGTATCACCTGATCAGGGAGATAGTTGATCGTCGGGAGATCGAGGTCAGGAGAGTAGATACGAAGGACAACACTGCGGATCCACTCATGAAGGCCATTCCACAGATACAGTTTGAGAGATTATTCGGGATGCTAGGTATGAGATACTACAGCAGCTGGCCTTAGTGCAGGTGGGAGATTGTTAGTTATGTATATGCCCTAGAGGCCATTGTTGTACATATGATGTATATTATAATGGATGCTTGGATATATATAGAGATGACTTTCTTGCTCGTCATGATAGTATGCTATTTGGTTTCACTTTATCTTAACATGTTGACTTGTATTGGTTTACTGTCTTACTCTCACATGCTGATAAAGCCTTTAGGATCTGTACTCGACTACTGGGACTATGATGAGATCATACTAGTGGGGCCATGGTAGTTGTCACGCCCCATCCCCAATACAGAGAGTATTGTCCGCTCTGGCCGAAGCCGCACGGTTTTTTCCTTCGGGGCGAACCGGACCCGACCAGGGGCCACTTCCCAGGAGGTCACCCATCCCAGAACTTCCCTGGCTCGAGCACGCTTAACTACGGAGTTCTCAAGCTCCTGTAGTGCCAGTTCACTTAAAAGGCGCCTCTGTATTGAAGAGTGGTATCATTCCATTTATAGTACAGATCTGCCCCCTTTCGGAATGTATTCCGAAGAGTCCCCATTGTTCTACAGTGGGTCCCACGGACTCAAGAGGTGGCCCCCACGGATTCAAGAGGTGGCCCCCGCCCACTTAACACGACACTTGGCGTGGCACTTTGTTCCGTGTGGCACTTTGCTCCATGAGCAAGAACCGGGTCCCGACATTCTCCCCACCTTTGAACAATGGTTCGTCCTCGAACCACAGACCTACTATTGAGGGACCAGCTCTGATACCATTCTGTCACGCCCCATCCCCAATACAGAGAGTATTGTCCGCTCTGGCCGAAGCCGCACGGTTTTTTCCTTCGGGGCGAACCGGACCCGACCAGGGGCCACTTCCCAGGAGGTCACCCATCCCAGAACTTCCCTGGCTCGAGCACGCTTAACTACGGAGTTCTCAAGCTCCTGTAGTGCCAGTTCACTTAAAAGGCGCCTCTGTATTGAAGAGTGGTATCATTCCATTTATAGTACAGATCTGCCCCCTTTCGGAATGTATTCCGAAGAGTCCCCATTGTTCTACAGTGGGTCCCACGGACTCAAGAGGTGGCCCCCACGGATTCAAGAGGTGGCCCCCGCCCACTTAACACGACACTTGGCGTGGCACTTTGTTTCGTGTGGCACTTTGCTCCATGAGCAAGAACCGGGTCCCGACAAACTCCATAGTTCCGGTTCACTTAAAAGGCGTCTCTGTATTGAAGAGTGGTATCATTCCATTTATAGTACAGATCTGCCCCCTTTCGGAATGTATTCCGAAGAGTCCCCATTGTTCTACAGTGGGTCCCACGGACTCAAGAGGTGGCCCCCACGGATTGAAGAGGTGGCCCCCGCCCACTTAACACGACACTTGGCGTGGCACTTTGTTCCGTGTGGCACTTTGCTCCGTGAGCAAGAACCGGGTCCCGACAGTAGTCGATGAGTATATCCTATAAATGTTCCTAATCGAGGGTATATCGAGACAGGGCATCGATACACCGGAGTAGACTAGCGTATACGCATCTTGACCTATATGATGGGCGATGGATGATCCCATATCCATCGGTGTTTGACATCAAGGATGGTGTACGGGTGCTCAGTGGAGACTGGGTACACTGGACAAACTCGCCGAGAACTCCCAGATGGTGATATACCACACGTCAGATGGCAGTTCTCCGGTGACACTGGTACAGGATAGTCTGTAGACCCGAGATCGTCATAGAGTCTTGTGTGATTTCCACTGTGCTTTGATTTCCACCTTACCATGTCCAAGAGGGCATGCAAAACGGTGGCTTTTAGGTGCAGTCCCGAATCACATGGAGGCAATGAGCGATAGGAGGGGATTCGTCTCTCCCGGTATAGGGAGTTGATGTTGTGCTGTGTTCGATTGGCTATAACTGGAAGTCCTTGGCCAGGGCTGATATAGAGATTTACTGGTAAGTGTTACTAGTAGTTTCTCGACCCGTTATGAGCCTCACATCGACACGACTTATCGGTTACTGGGATCTGACGTATACCACTCCTAGACTTGATATGCGACATATCAGACGAACAGACCGGACTGTACGGGAGTGTTACTGATTGGATTCACAGGAGAATGTACAGGCTAGCTTGTTGATCTTTTGATCGCTCAATACCTGGGTGGCTGTTACGTTTAGCTGACCGCTTGCAGCTTGTGGGTGTTTGATATGATCATCACCTGCTACCGGTGTATTGACGATTCTTTAGAGTCCTACACAGAGGTTTCTTGACTCAGGCAAAACGGAGTAGGAGCACATATGTGATATGTGCACGACTGAGAATAATGCGATATGAGATACCGTATTATATTCTCGCGATATTTAGATATGAGCCGGGTCATCGGATCAAGTGTTGATTTGATGAATCGGTACATGATATATTAGTCGGTTATATTCGATATAGCCGGATTGTCGGATCATGTATTGATTCGATAATTTAATGTATAATAATATATATGATATATTGCATTACATTATCTGATATTGGCTCGCTTTATTATTTCATTTTCTCACCGGGTAATACATTGATATATGCGCGATATATATTAATTGTATTATTTTCTTTTGTTACAAATATATAATATATATGTTATATATATTATTGTAACATGATATGATTAATAATGAAACATGTTTAGTGGAGATTAAACAAGATTAGGGTTTGATTTGGGTTAGTTCTTTCTTGATGCTTCTAGAAGGATTTCTTTTGTCATGGAAAAGATATTATGGTTGATATTTTCTTATGACTCATTCTTTAACTCAACCCAAACCCTAGTCTTAGTTAATTCTCTACATGGGTTAGCCTGGTCATGGTTGACCATGGTTACATTATTAATCATATATCATTTCATTATTCATCACAAAAGGATTATGCATTATTTCTTCTTCTTCTTCAACCTTGAGCTTTGAGAAAGCTTACTAGGTTTTCATTTTGTGATGATTAAGAGTGAGAATTTGATATAAAAAAAAGTATAAATACTACTCCATCATCCTCATCTAATCTAGCCAATTAGATTAGGGTGTTCACCTCATTAGAGAGAGAGAGCTTGAGTTATAGAAACTTCGAGGTAGATCATCGGAGAAAAGGAAGACTACAAGCTAGCATGGATCGTTCGAATTGTGGAGCCTCTCTTGAGTCCGGGAGATCGTGGATCGCGGCGAAGGGACTTCTACTCGGAGCTTATGAAGCGAAGGAGCGGACTACAAAGGTTGTAATCCCTCACTCTGAGTTGTAAAGATGTTTACTTGCATGTTAAACCCTAATAATCTAGCAAAGATCCCGGCTTTGGGTTGTTTTGGCACGTCTAAATTTTAAATCGGGTATGGTTGATACCTTATAGACCCTTGTATGACTGCTTAGGAACCCTACATGGCCGGCCTCTCCGACGTTGAACTGTAGAGTGATTACTCCTTCCACCGGAATGGAGTGGGTAGTGAATCCTGAAAGGGCGTGGGAGGTCGGCCTTAGGTCTGCTATGGTGAGCCCCATGCACAGAAAGCAGTCGTGGAAGAGAATGTCTACTGAGCTTCCCGAGTCGACCAGGATCCTGTGCACCTCATATTGGTGGACCCGAGCCGTGATCACCAGGGGGTCATTGTGGGGCAGGGATATGCCGTGAAAGTCCATGTCGTGAAAGTGATCGGCTCGGTCTCCCTAGCCTTTTTCCTTGGCCGGCCGTCGACCCCCGCGGCTGGCGTGGGATGCCGAGTCTCATAGGCACTCGATGTACCCCCCGCCTTCGCGACCATGACTTTGGACGAGCCTCGGCTCCTTTCGGTGGGGTCCCTTACGTTCCCTGGTGGGGCTGTTTTCGAGCTGCCGTGGGGAGTCTCGCGTGCGCGACCCCTTCGAGGGAGGGGGTGCCGGTCGTTCCTGCGAACAGGCGAGCTGACCGCCACCGCCTCGGAGGGGACAGAGGTACGACGAGACTCGGGACGAAACTCTCTGGCGTAAGACCTCGAAGCCAAACTTAGTGGTGCCCACCAGGTTTTCGAGCACGTCGGCTCGAGAAACCCGTGGTTGTCGGAAATGATGAGACGGCGGTCGGCAGGGCCGACGTGGACGAAGCCCTCTCTTCCCGTAGGGGTCCTGGTACCGAAGCGGGGGAGCGGCGACCTGGGGATTTTGCCCCGTCTTTTTGACGCGGACGAGTACCTCCACGAAGGATGCGAGTCGGTCTATCTGGCCGACGAGGGCGTTGATGGCATTCGGAGGAGGAGGCTCGTCTGTGCCACCGTTGAGAGGGAGGCGGCGGTTGGCGCTTGGATCGTCCTGATGATCGCTCGCCATTGGAGTGAGATCGGGAGGCGAACTTTTGTTTTTGTGGAATCTACTTTCCAATAGACGGCGCCAGCTGATGGGGGGTAGAATCTCCTTCAGATGTTGCTTCCCGTTGATCTGCGGATGGCTAGTGATGTGTGGCTGAGATTGGATCTGGAGGCTGTCGCTCCTGAAGCGTGTGGATCTCAATGGGTTGAGGTTGCCGAGTTACCTGCAAGGAAGTCCCGGGGTGGCTGTATCACCGAGGACCCTCCAACGATCAAGTTAGTCTAGAGATCCGAGCAGAGTAACGGCTTAGTGGATTAGAATTGGCTTACCTTGACCGTCTGAAAGAGGGGTTTAAGTAGTGGTGGCAGCAGGTGCAGCAGACGCGAGAATCACGCCGGACGTTACGCTCCCGACGTCACGCCCGCATGAAGAGCGAGACCTCCCATTAGTGGTGAGACAGGCTCGTTAATGGGGGATCGTGGTGGCGTGGAACGTGGGATGTGGCCGGCGAAGATCTCGCGCATGGCGAGATTCGCGGGATGGCGGTTGCGCCTGTGAGCAGTGCTGATGGTCGGTCGATGAGACCGAGGAAGATGACCTCCGCGGGAGAGCTCGCGGACGAGCAGGAGAGCCGAGATATCTAGTTTCTGCGGTAACTCGGGAACGAGCTGTGAGGCCGAGGAGGCCCATCGTGCTGGGGCGAGCCAGCGTCTGCTCGGTAGGACGAGCATAGGGGTGGTTTGGTCGGCTGCTGTAGGCCCTTTCTTGCGTGCTCTGGGACGCGTCATCTGCCACGTGTCATGATCTGGGAGATCGCCGATATCGAGAATCATCACCCAACAATAAATATATTTTTTAAAAAAAGCAAAAGGGAAAAAAGATAAAACACATCACAAACCATTTATGGACGAGCCCGATCCAAGAGTTTTCACCAATTAGGTTTCATTAAAAATATCATATATGTCCTTTAACTATAGACAGTGGAAGCTGAATCCAAGAATTTTTGTCACATGAACAAATAAAATTACTATCAGGACTAAACCATATATTGCTTCCTTTATGCTGCTAACATATATAACAGATGTCAAAATATTCCTAAAACTTCGTTTGTAAAATTATTTTCTATATTTGAGAAAAAGTGGGGCACATGCCCCCGCCCCCTCTACCTTGTTAATTGATCCTCCCCTATATTTAGCTGCCCCTTATTGTTTTGCTTTATATAGCCCATTTAAATTGAAAATGGCCTGTTTTGGGCTACATATGTAGAGTTGGTTGCATCGGGTTGATACAAACGGGTATGAGCGTATATTGTTTTCTGGTGATGAACGCCACTGCCAAATTATTTATGGTTTATACTCTGTTCGCCTAAGCATAGGATAATTTTTTTTTCTTTAAAAAACGTTTTTTGACTTTGAACATTTAACAAACCTGGATCAATGTATAAAATATGTCCATCATATGAAAATCGGTCCAAATGTTTTATCAATGGGCAAAAGTGTCCATCATATGAAAATTGGCGTAAATGTTTTAAAGGATCAGAAACAAGTCGAACAATGAACATTAATCAAAAAACTTAGTTATCAAGATTTGTTGTGAGTGTAGGTTAATGCCATTAATTAACCACTTTTTCTGTTAGACTTTTACTCGCACTGGTCCCCCTTAACGCCGGTGTAAAAAAAAGGGGGAAAGGGAAAAGAAAACTCTTAAAATAACAGAATATATGGGTAAAATCTTCTTTAGAAGGGCTTATAGAGAGTGTTTTTTTGCACGAATCTCAAAGCTCATCTAAGGACTTGCAAGAGACTTGCAAAGAAATTTTCTCTACAAACCCTTGTAAAGAAGTTTTTTTTATGAATATATGCACCGTTTTTTGTATATAAACATAAAACATCGGTCAAAATCAGCTAGGGCTGCTAAACGAGCCAAATAATCCGAGCCCTAGATTGTTTGGCCTGGCTCAGTCATTTAAATGAGCTTAAAAATTGTTCAAGCTTGGCTTGTAAATTTATCAAAGGAACCCAAGTCGGTCTTTGCTCGAGCCTTGAGTTTTATGGAATCTATCTAAAATCTAGAAAAAAAAAGCACTAAATAATTACATCAATATGTAAAACGTTCGCATCAAATATTCAATATTATATATGATATAATTGAATAAACCAGCTTAAAACTTATTTTGGATTTTGTTATTTTGGATTTTGTCATTGTCAACAAAATTTGAATTTTTAACTATATTTGATTCAGTAATAATTACCCAAATATGATTAGCAAATATTACAAGAGGGTCCTGAGTCGAGTTCCCATGCGCACCAGCACATGTTGCAACCATGAACAGAAGTTTTAGGTATTCATCCATAGACTAACGCGTTGGGCTTGTGGAAACAGGTCGCTACAAAGAAAAGCCCAAATCTTTCAATATCCAAAATCGTAAAATGCGTCAGTGGAGGTTTATATTTAAACATGTAAAATTCCGTGAGTTTTGCGATGTGGGTCTAAACGAACATCCCTTCAAACCCAAACAACACTAAAATACAAGCCAAAATCACAAGGCAAAAAATCAAGCCAAAACATTGATGCACACATCATTGAATCCAACACATCATTCACCTTTCATATATATAACAATCAACACATCAGTAGCATTACATATTCCTCCAGATAGACGCTTCTGCTTCAAATATTTTATTTACTTTCAAGATAAAGCATTTTGCCCCCAACATTAAGCGACCCTAATGGCAACGTGAGCAAAGCCCTTCGATTTGATCTTCTTTGTTTTTTCAAGAACTGCATGCGTAATTCAGTTTTTTTCTCTCTCTTTTTTCTACTCTCAACTCAAGAACCATTCTCTTTGTGTTGGACTGACTCAGTTATTTGTCAAATTTAGGATTCTTGTGGACTTTTCTTTCGCAGGTCATTCTTGGAGCTCCCGTTCGTGACAATGGCAGACAAGTTCCCCGGGCTTTAGGCCCAGGGCCTAGCCCACGTTTATGTTTTCAAGCACAGAAACGTTAGTATCGTATCGGGTTCTGTTATAATTTCGGGTTCCCTTTTCTTTTTTTCTTCTTCTTCCTTTTTCGTTTCGATTTTTATATCACGGCGGATGAACAGCCGGCGGCGGCTGATGAAGAGGCGGCGGAGGCGGATGGAGAGGCGAGGGAGCCTTGTCAATCATCGTGTTCGAATTCGATAGTGGAGACCTCCAAGTTGAGGTGATCTTTAATTATCTTTATATATTTTTTTGATAGAAATGTATCTTGAAGCTGTTCAATTAGGGTTTTAATATTTAGGGTTTATGCTAGATTTGATCTTTATTAAAAAAAAAAATTACGGCATGTTTGTTGGCTTGTTCCTTTTAGTTCGATTTTGTAGCAAATTTTTTTTATAGAGTCGAAAATGTTATAGTTTGGGGATCGCTTATCATTAATATTATTGAAGTAATTTTTGGCAAAAGAACTGCGCATTAAAATGGATTTTGCAGTATGCGTATGGAATTTCTTTAATTTGGTACTCAATTGACCCAATTGGAATGAATATTTAATCAAATTTAAATGATCCAGACTTGATTTTAGAAACTTGTATGCACTAGGTTGCAGAAGGCTCTGCTTCGCTTTCTTATACATTATATGACTGGTGGATTCATGAATGTTTAGTTGAGGTCTGTCGCTTAGAGATTGATTATATGTAGTCAAATTTCGCCTTTGAAATGCCATTTGGAGTTTGGAGGCTCCGTGCGATATAGCCCGTCCTTAAACGCAAATGGCTTTGAATCCAAAGGGGCCTCTTGTTATTTAGTTTAGACTTCGTACTTTAGTATTTTGCTATTATGTTTAGTCTCATTTTAGATTATATCTAAGATTTTTACTAGCAAATCTGTTCAAGCTTAGAAGAAGTTTAGTTTGGCTTATGGTGCATCTATATAGGGCATAGCCCGTAGGAAAATTTATTCCGCGAGTCCCTTTGTAATGCATTTAACCACTAGTAAACCCTCTTCTTTGTTAACTCATATCCTCTTCAACTATTTGATACAGCCTTCAATTGTTCTGTCATATGCTTAATTTTAATAATCCAAAGTATTTATTTGGGATTAATTTTTCCAAGGGTTGCTTTTTTTCTTGACCAATAACATCAGTTTCAGGGGCAGAACCAGGTTTTCGGCATTGGAGGGGTGAAAAAAATGGTATAGATTATCTAGAACCTATTTACGGCTAGAAAGAATCTTCTTCCAATTTTTGGATTGGTTTCTCCTCCTCAGAAGCAACGTACGGCATACATGTTTAAAAAATACGAAAAATAATTAACTAACAATCAGCATAAATGATATATGAAGACAATCTATAATTTTTTAAATTAAGAAAACAAAAACAAAAATCATAAATAAATTGCTTATACTTGGATTGTAAGAAATAGCCTAGAATCTCTATTTGGATATGGAGTACAATTAGTTTTGATCCTTATTTGGTGAAGATTTGGGAGATAACTAATTTCTATTAGTTAATATCTATTGATTAAGGGGGCAAGATTATATACAACTAAATCTACCTTACATTGAAATAATTATGGGAAAATCTAGGGGACAATTGCCCCCTTTGATCTGAACGTGGTTCCGTCCCTGATATGTTTGATAATTGAGTAGCATAGTCATTGATAATTTTTCTCTGATATTATATAAAGAAAAACTACCAAATCTTATCATGAGATTTTTACATTTTGTGGTTTATTTTCTTAAATTAAAAAAACTACACATAGGATGCTACTTGGGTGGGAAAACAAACAGAAATATTGGGGACTGCCGTCGTTTGGTTAGCCAAAAATTCAACCCTGGCAACTTGCTAGTTTTGTGACAAGCATCAGGCATCCACCTGCCTCTTTCTTGCCGAAAACCTTTTTGTCTATCACTCATTGCTCATACAACCTCTAATAATAAGTTTGTCTCTTGTAAGAATTCTGTTATTCATGGCCAGCCAAAAAAATAACTTAACTCTAAGAGAGACGCAACTCTTCCAAATACACATAAGATCCCAACAACGTCTACCTCCATCATTGATAAAGATGTACGCCGAACTGACAGAGAAAAACCTTAACCTCTCTGTCTCATCTCCTAATATCTCTTCTATTCGAAATCACTTATCCCTTGCACAAGTTCCAACAATTAGAGTGTTGCAATCTACCCTCATTCGAGAGCCCTTAGACCTCATTTTCCATCTTCCTCTTTACCAAAACAAGAAGACAACCTCATCTTTGCATGACACTTCCTCGAACAATCGAGGAAACTCATACATAAGAGGAATTGGCGAACACCATCTGTCCACCTAGAATCTCGTCTCCCTACCATCGCCTAAAAGAGAAGACGGTTTCGGAAAAACAAGTCTCCTACCGATCCTATACCCCTCCAAAAGTAGGAAACACCTAAGGCCAAATGGACACCAAACCGAAACCGAATTTGCTTATTATAGATTGGCACTAAAGGAGGCCAAACTTTTACAGAATTATCTGTGATCTTTCCCCACCATTTCCAGAGTAGCGCGTGGTTCATCACTGTTAAATCAATAATTTCAACTCACCATTATCCTGGTTCAATAAATGAATTTCTTTATGTACTCCATTCGACTTCCTCGTTCCCTTCTAAAAGAAGGCCCTCCTTATACAATCGATACTATTGATAACCCATCTCGGCGCTTTAAAAATGGAGAAGATATAAAGTGGTAAGAAGGTGAGAACAGAGTTGACTAACACCCAGCTGCCACCCAAGGAGAGGCATTTTCTTTTCCACCCAGCTAGTCTACGATCTACTCTATCAATGATCGGCATCCAATCTGATTTTGTCAACATGCCTGGACGAAGAGGGATACCAAGATAAGAAAAAGGGAAATTCCCCCTTTTACAACCAAAAATATCAATCCTACCCTCAAAATTCCCCAACGGTACCACCTCACTCTCAAAGAAATTGATACGTAGACCAGTCCAAAACTGTAAGAGGTATAACACCCTCTTGAGTATCTCATCACTCGTCTCATCATCCGGACCAAACAGTAGTGTTTCATTTGCATATTGAAGAATATAGAACCCATCATCGCACCAGTTCTTTCCAACCGGTAAAATAAGACCCGCATCAACACATGATTTAATCATTTTATTTAATTTGTCCGCCACTATGGTGAATATTAAGGGTGACAAGGGTCCCTTGCCGCAACCCTCTATCACACTTAATATGTTTTCTCTGACGTCCATTGACAAGCACCCTAGTCACACCGCTAGTCACACAATCCTCAATTCAACGAATCCATTTGTCCCCAAAAACCCTTGCTCTAAAGACTTTTGGGTAATATTCCCAATGAATTGAATCATAACCCTTCTCAAAGTCCAACTTCAAAATAAACCCCTTCTCATTGGTCTTATGCATCCTATGTATGACTTCATGCGCGCAAACAATAAAGTCGTGAATGCATCGACTCTTGATAAAACTAATATGTTCTACCATCACTAAAGAGTTTATGATTTTAGACAGCCTTGTCAAAATCTTGGTTAACCTCTTAAAGGAAGCATTAAGAAGTGCGATAGGTCTAAAATCCTTAACCGTTCTAGCCTCGTTCTTTTTAGGGATAAGAACTAGCCACACAAATTTAATCCTCTCAATTGCCAATTGGCCGGTGAAAAAACTATTCACCGTCTCAATGAAATTCTTCCCTGTCACATCCCAAAAGGTACGGTAGAAAAGAATCAGAAACTCATCCGATCCCGGAGATTTATCCTCACCTAAATCTCTAATTGCTTTGAGGATTTCTGTTTCTGTCACCTCAGTTTCCATACCACTCAAATCGAAATGAGGACCGTATTTGATTAACAAAGTTCTCTCAATATCACCCCCGCGAAATAAAGAACCATAGTACTCGTCAAACCTGCAAATGATGAGATCTTGATTCGTGATCCACAACCCATTCTTTAATTCCAGCCCCAAGATGTTGTTTGAACGTCGCCTACTCGAGACAATTTTATGAAAAAACGCCGTATTAGCATCCCGTCTTGCAACCATGACATTCGATAGCGTTGTTTCCAATAAATCTTCTTGAACAAATTATGAGCCTCTAACTTCAATTGTAACCTAGACCTCTCATTTCTAAGCACATAAGATATGTCTGCAATATTTTCTAGGTCATCTAAAACTTTAATTTTTTGTCTCAAATCCTCTTTGATTTTCAAGAAGTTACTGATTTCTCTTCTGGCTCATGGCCTCAAAGCCGCCCTTTACCCTTTAATGCAACTACACCATCTAGACAATCCCGAATGACCTACAACACATCTTTCCCATAAAAAACCATACAATGTTTAAGAGTTGGCTTAGAATGCCACATCCTCTCAAAACAAAAAAAATATCCGACTTCTTAACAAATCTCTCACCCAATTTCGACCGAATCGGAATATGATCTGAAGCGAGTTTGATAAGAGACTCAGTCGAAGATAACGGAAAAAGTCGATTCCATTCAACCAACACAAGAACCCTATATCTAAGTTAGCAAGAATTGGTGACTCTCGGTGATTAGACCAAGTAAATCTTCTATTACCAATCGGGATATCGAGCAAGCCACATTCTCTAATGACAATGTTGAAGCTGTCTCTATTTCTATCCGAGACTTTTCTTCCTGAATATTCGTGGGCATGCCTAGTTACATTAAAGTCGCCTCCCATCACCTACATATGATCGGAGAATCTCCCAAGAGATAATAACTCCCCCCAAAAGGCCGCACGGAAAGAAACAATATTCAGGCCGTAAACATTAGTAACTACGAAAATACAATCATCAAAACGACGTTTGGATCGCATAGAGTTCGTGAAAGCCCCTACCATTTCCTCTTATACTTAAAATAAAATCGAATTGATATCCAAGGCCAAACCCTTAGTGCATCCAACCGAACGGATAAAACACCAACGATTCAGCCTTCGAAACCCACCCTACGAAAATCGAAGACATTCAGTGTCTCCAACCTAGTCTCATGTATTCCAAGACTATCAGGATAAGAACTTCTCAATGTGTCCCGCACTAACTTCTTTTTTGCACCAGTGCGCATCCCTCTCACATTTAAAAAAACACAATTCATTTAAAGCCATTCGAGAATCCCTTAAACCTAACCGATGAACCGACAGCACACCTGCCTTTTTGAGACGGAGCCATTTTTGTCCCACATCGATTTAAATCCCAACCTCTAATGGTCGCAATATTAGCACACACCTCGACTTCATTAGAGCCAATTGAAACACACACACTCTAGCAAGGTTCATAAGGAAATCTTCATTCATAAAGTCTACAATAGTATAATTTGACGGGGATATACCTTTCATGGCAAAAGTAGGTGTCTTCGCCATTATGACGCTCTGAATGAGCTCCTTAGTATTAAACTCTCTATCTTCTCTCTTCAACCGCTACCTTATGCTTCGACACATCCCCACATCACCAACTTTTTTGTCTTTAGCCCCGTTCACAACTGCCCCTTCACTTCCCCTTCACTTCGAGATAAGCTCTACCCACTCCTGTCAAGAGCTTCATTGCCGGAGATGCCCAATCTTCACAGTCCTCATCTCTAATCCCTCGGGTGTTAGCAAGGCCTCGATTTTCTCTTCGCCAGCCAAATCATCATCGCCGCCACA
Source organism: Agapanthus africanus (assembly GCA_030015575.1). Classification (NCBI taxonomy): domain Eukaryota; kingdom Viridiplantae; phylum Streptophyta; class Magnoliopsida; order Asparagales; family Amaryllidaceae; genus Agapanthus; species Agapanthus africanus. Next base: position 422,820,835 of record CM057351.1, read on the forward strand.
ATCGTTCTCGTCATCCCAATTCCTGAGATCGTTCTCATTGTACTTAGTTCGTTCCCTAGCATCGATGGCTCTCATTTCTTCTTCATAGCTTAGTAGGACTATCCCTTCATCAAGCGCTACTACTCATAAAGTTGTGAATCCTCCGTATAATAGTTATAGATATGACCCGGTTGAGTCGACCCCTCTCCATACTTTCCACCACCCAAATAGATGCGCAGTACCTCCTCCATTTGGGGCACAATTGTGTCCATATTCCGGCCTACCGCGTTAAAAACTTCCTTAAAGACCTTTTGTTGATTAGAAGTGATATCATGTTTGAAGACGATCGAGCCCCAACGAGGCTCGTAAGGGAAAGAGAAGCCAAGGACATCAAAATGTTCCATAGAAAAACATGTTAAATTGTGACAGTTTAGAGAAGGGGGTTAAAGAGCTCATACCTGGGACCAAAGATAAAGGTAAATTATTATTATCTAAAAAAATTTGTTTGTCCTCTTCCATATGAGAAGAATTCAACTCCAACCCATATCCCTTGTACGAACTTTGGCCCATCTCATGAGCTTTCACACTAACATCGAGCCTCACAGTTTCTTTGGGCCCCAAAAGGTTCTCTGTAGCAGCCGCAGTTGAGAAGTCACCATCACTGGGCTTCTCTAGTAAATCCAACATGAGAAAGAGACACGTTCGCTTTTTTGTACACATAGGTATTTTCCTCATGCCTACATCAGCAAAGGAATTGTTGTTTTAGGAAAAAGTAGGGCCCAAGCTGCTAGGCCTCAACTCGTCAGCGTCGACCTATTTGGTTCATCCTGATTTGTTTCAAACCGCATCGGTTCAACCTTCTTCAACGGTTCGCCTGAACCATCTTCTTCCCTAAGACATCCAATTTTGACACCGGCTACAGTATCCATGGTCGCCCCCTCCAACGCCTTTGATTTTGATGGCACGTACTCCCTCTTGATCTCCACCAAGATCTTAACCTTAAATATGTGACCCTTCATTTCCGTCCACAAAACCGATGGACTATTCCCCTCCTATACGTCATGATTTTAATTCTAGCGAAATCAGATTTCACCTTCCTTATGGTTCTAGGATCAATATCCTCTAGCTACCCAAATTCCTTGACGAGATCAGTAAAACCATCTCTATCCTAACATACCGAAAGAAAATTATAAACATTAATCCAACCATTCACAAATTCCTCCATGTCTCACTCATTGTAATTGAGAGACCACCTTTGAAAAGCACGCACAAATTTACCAAATTCAATATCCCCACATTTAATCATATTAATTAAACGACCTTCGGAAGGAAATTGCATAATGAAGGAGGATTGATCCAACCGTCTAATCGACCACACCCATGTGCCTTGAGAAAGTCACCTAAGTTGAAAAACTTCTTTAATTTGCACTTGCGACGAGATGCCATGGATAGCCTTAACTACAGTACAATTCTTTGCCAACTTCATTTCTTCTATTTCCATATCCTTAGTGAACTTGTTGCTTGCTTTCACAAAGGGCTGAGATGCACCGGACACACGCTTTAGCACTTTGAGGAGTTCTTACCGAACCTTCACCCACCACAGGCGTTGCCGCCAAATGGCACTGGTTGGACAAATGACCAGACCCCTGGCACAGGTATCACTTCACCAAGTCCGTACAAAAAAATTTGTGTGGCCCCAATCTCCACATTTGTGACACGTGGATTCTTCCTCGCCATTGATATTGATCCTGAAATGTTTAGGATTTCGGTTCGCCGTTAGTGATTTTTTCTTATATTTTTTCATATAGACTTCTGCCAGCCACCTTGTTCCTCTTTTTGCTAAAGTTTCAATTTTCTTCCTAGTTCATGATATTCATGATGCGATTTCCTCTTATGGGAACCGGAGGTGCTCCCACCCCCTCCTCACCCTCCCTTCGCAAAAGGTCTAAAGCCACCCCTGCCGCTATCCACAGAAGTGCAGGGAAACATGGTAGGTTTAGGATTTGAGTTCTTTCCAGATGTTTTCTCATGGAAAGACACACTCCCAACATTCCTCACAGTTGAGGTCTTACCTACACAGAGGTCTCCAAATTGACCAGGCCACTGGAAGGAGACACCATTAGGGTGGGTTCCTAGGACCCCCAAAGAATCTTGAAGCCCTAGACATGGACAGAGCCATCAGGTACATCCAAGGACTCACCTTTGTTCTTCACGGTGGATCCAACGGCGGCCACTCCTCCGTTGGCATGACGGTGTGCAACCTCTTATCTCCTTCAGATGATCTCTAAGCAAAGCGACATCCTTATCCTTTTCCTCCATAGGTAATAGGGGACAAAAAGCGTAAGACTTTGGTTTGAGGAGAGAAAGGTGAGTTTGGAGACAGAGAAAGAAAGGAGCAAAAAGAAGAATATGGTGGCGCAAAGGAGATCAAGGAGATTCTTGAGAAGATGTGGCTGAGGGTGGAAGATGGCCGGAGAAGGGATGAGAGAGAAAGGGGGAGAAGAGGAAGAGTTCATTATTGCAGTTTCCAGTGTACCTTCAATCTCAAAGAAAGTCATGTTAAGACATCCCTCCTTTAACCACTGCACCCTGGATCTTTGCCTCCACATAATCTCCTCCTTACGGGAAAGCTCTTGCACCTTAATGTGCAATCCCACGGGTTCTTCTCATTCCCCTTCTTCCAGCTCAGTTTTCTCCTCCTTTTTCTCTAATGTATCAATCCTTTGCATCATATCTTCCTTCTGTTTCTTTATACTTCCAAATTTTAGCTTAGCCCATACAACATTTTGATTACATTTGAAATCAATTTTTTAACTCAAAAATAAAAATAAAAAATCTCATAATTTGAATCATAGGAAATCAATCCTGGAACCAGTCTTGCCGTATTCTTGTGTAACAGCCCTGCAAATAAATATCCTGTGTGTTATCATCAAGTTGAATTGAACACTTTTGCTGAAATTTTCATCGGTGACTTTTTTTATAAACTTGTATTCAAGTGGTTCTATTAGATCTATTATGTATAATTTATTAAAACATTTGTTTGATTCCTTGTTCCTTAATTGAACTGGATTGCATCAGAGCATAAAATTCCTTGCTCTTTCGCAGGATTGTGAAAGCCTGAAGAAGGAATTCAAACGCTTGGGATTATCAGGAGTGAAGTTTATATGAGCATGACAAAATTTTGTTAGAACAAGAACCCAAACATATTTTCATGGCCTTACCCATAGTACACGAATCATATTACCACCACAAATACTCCGTGTTATCTATCCGACAAAGAAAAAGAAAAGACAGTATCAAAGAACGGTCTTGCCAGATAATCATCCAGATAAAAGAATGGAAGCGAACTGCTACCCTCAAACTTCTCGATTAGGATAAAGTAAGATGAATCGGGAAAACAATAATCTAGATGTTGATGATTTGTGCTTCAAATGTTAAGAACATTCTTTACCTGCTAACAAACAAATTTAAATATTGATACTGAACTCCTTTTTTTTGTGGGGCTTTGCTTTTGTGGTATATTATCAGCCAATGTTTCTTCCATGTTTAAGAGTGAAATAGAATTAAATGAATTATGTTGATACTGAAGTGATTTGTAAATCTTAATGGACCCATACATATCTACTTTATGTAAGCCTTGTTCATGAGTTTGCTATCCTCGAACGTGTACAAGCTTAATGTGATTGATTTGTTTCTAAAATAAATTAATTTGAAACCAACATGTGGACTTCATTTTTTTATGATTCAGCCTGTTCTTACCTCAAATGTTTTCTATATGTGGGTTTTAACTTCCTGTAGTTATCCCTCTTTTGTTTCTGGAAGACCCTTTTCCATTTTATAAAAAAAAAAGGCCCTTTTCGATTAATCAGCATTATTCAATTTCGTTTGGGATTGTCAGTTACTTATAGTGCTTCTGTTATGCAGTGGAAAGCTTGTTCAGCATCCTGCTAGAGGGGGTCATGATATTGATTCATTATTCGACCAGGCCAGGCAATCACAACATCTGCAGGGACCCTATGAGCCTCAACTATCATCAAGTTCGAGAAATTATACTGGGACCGGCAGACTTCTCTTTGGTAGATCAGTATACGTCGCTCCTCAACAATCGGAAAATATCACCCACAGTGTTTATCTATGGAGTAATGGATTTACTGTTGATGATGGACCGCTGAGAAGATTTGATGATCCCGCAAATGCATCCTTTTTAGAGGTACGATTACCATGTATCCGTATCTGCTTACATTTTGTTGTGCCAGTCAGTTATTGCATTAAAACCTATATTGCTTAAAGAGTTTTTTGAATTTTTTTATTTTTTATTTTATTTTTTATTTTTGCCTTCTATTTCCCTTTTTGCTTGTGGATATCTGCCAGGTTATAAATTTCAACATTATGTGCACTAAGTTTCAAATTTTATTTCTTGCTTCATTGATACCAAGTGCTTGTGGTACCAGGTCTTGTTGTCTCATCATTATACTTTGTAATTCGCTGCATGGATATAGTATTTCGTCAAACTTGCACTCTAATTTGTTGCAAGTTTGACTGAAATAGCATCTAATTATAATATTAATCTCTAGTATAATTGGATGCTATTTTCACTGCTAACAACGCCATAACAACTGAACTGCAAAATGTGAGTTTTCATTATATTCAATTCAGCCATTGTTTTTGCTTTGAATTTGTACAAATCACATAACCATGCTGACCAAAAAAGTCAACTTTTGCAGAGCATTAGATGGCCTGAGTGCCTTGATGAACTGGAGGCAGAAGATAGGTCCACAGTTGTTAACCTCGTAAGGATGGAAGGAAATTACCCAGTGAGTTCCTCCTATACAAGACTATAATTATATACATTTATTTACTTCGTTTTATACTTGGCTTTAATGCAATACAATGTATTTTGTTGCACTTCGCTTACAACCTCCCCTTCCCCCCCCCCTCCCCCCCCTTCCCTTACAAAAAAAAAACCAAAACCAAACACAGCGAGCGCGCACACAAAGTCCCTCCCCCAAATTGGGAAAAACAAACCACCCACCCACCAACCCACTCTCAACACACCCGCCATGCACCCCAAACCCCCACAACTATGGAAAAAAGAACTTGGGTAGACTTCATAGGTAATCTTGGATATTTGGAAAACATCAAATAGACATTAAAGATCATGCAAAGCCATATTTTTGGCAAGGAATTTGGCACTAATTAAGAGATAGAGTAGAATCATGTCAACAACCAGCCACAAGTCTGTTAATTCACTCATGAAACTTGGCATTTTTGGTAATAGGGTTGAACTTCAAGTCAATAACTAATCTAATAACAGTCAAATATTTCATGAAGCATTCTTTATATCTGATCCATCGTCAATTTGCCATAATTTGATACTAATTAAAAGTACTAACATCAGCTCCAATCAGTCTAAAAACTGCCAAATCTTTTACGAAGCCTCGCTTTGTACCTCATCCATTGTCCCCCAGTATTTTGGCATTAATTTATGTATGGTGGGTTAATGTCAGGTCAACAGCCTATTATAGTTAACCACGACTCTTATAACGATGATAAACTTGGCTGTTTTGCAGGAATCGATAGAACTCCCCAGTCCAATTGTACATGCTGGAAGTGCTAGAAGCAGATCTTCTTCCACCGAGTCACCTTCTCTTCATGCTTCCTCCTCAGCTCTTTCTGTAGTTGTCGATTGTTCTAGGCATATGGATGAAACACAGACTATAGAGCAAGCAGGCCTCGATGATGCTGTGGTGATTCAGAAACTTTAGTTATTTTCTTGTTTGAAATATTCAAAATATTTTTTCATTGGTTCTAGTTTTTGCATGCAAGTGGGGATGGCCTGCTTGCTGCTGCTAAATTCTTGTTTGATGAAATATTTCTGTGATAAAGTAGATGTAACACAATCCTATATATATATATAAAGCTATCCCTCTTCAAGCCCTTTTTTCTGTCTTATTCGGCTGCAAAATTATCTTTTGGCCCATTCCCTCTTAATCCCATTAGCATTAAATCTTGACTTTCCAACTCCAAGCATTTTTTGAAGTCTTTTGGCTGCAAAATTATCTAGGGGCTCTTCCCTCTAAATTCCATTAGCCTTGGACATGGTTGGATCACCATCTATTTAGCTTGGAGTTGGCAAAAAAAATCATTCATTGTATAAACATATAAAGTTATATGAGAAAAAATTCCCTCTTCGAGCTTTTATTTTGTCTTATTTGGCTGCAAAATTATCTTTGGTCCCTTCCCTCTAAATTCCATTAGTATTGGACCTTGGCTGGATCATCATCCATTTAGCTTGGAGTTGGCTGGAAAATTAATTCACAACCCTTTTCTCAGAACTTCATAACATTAAAACCTTCACAAGATTTGAAAAATTATACTCACGCCATGATCTACGTTAGCTTTGAAGCACAAATAATTTGCAATAGCTGAAAATTTTAATTGGACTTAATCAAGTCATGATTAAATAAGGTTTTTTTTATATTTCACCCACAAAACTTTCATATTTCTAAATTTCACTCCTAAAACCTAGAAGTTGTTTATATACCCGCCTAGTTAGTTTTGCAAAGGATCTTATATGAATATTCCAGTGCTCTAGTTAACATACCGTTAAATGACTATTAAAAGACAAAATACCCTTAAAATTATCTTCTTCCTTTTCAATTTAGGGTTAGAGTAGGGTTTCTCTTCAATTTCAAATTAGGACTTTTTTTTACATAATAAATTAGGATTTTTCCTCTTCACACATTAATTTGTTGTAGACATATTGACTAGATTATGCTTCTATTTTTTACCAATTTCGATAACTCCAAAAATAAAAATGATCTTAAATTTCAAATTCTGTGAAAAAGATGATACCCCATAATAAGGTTGAAGATGAAGAAGGAAGAGGAAAAGGTCTTTTGATTTTTAAGGGGAAAGTAAGAGGAAACAGACTTATAACTCAAGTTCTGATTAAAACAATGTAATATTAGTTAAATTCTGATGGAATATAAATAAAATGGTTTTTTTGTTAACGTAGAAGTTTTAGGGGTGAAATTTGAAAATATGAATTTTGAAGGGTGAAATTTAGAAATATGGAAGTTTTGGGAAGAGATATATTAAAAAAAGACCTTCGAATAATTGTACTTTAAACTTTGATTGGATCATTATCTATTTAGCTTGGAGTTGGCTTAAAAATCATTCATTATATAAAACAGCTAGCTAGGTTATGGGAAAAAGTGTCGATTGGACAAAAACAAGAGAATAAGAAATAAAGAAAAATGACTTGCAAATACACACCCTCTCTTTCACAACTATTTAACGTGTTACTTAAATTTGTTAGGAATTTTAATTTTTTAACGACTCAAGCAACGATTGTATGTACAAACTACTAAAACCTCTTTAACTACTATTGCAGATTCATACTTCTTCGATGCAAATAGGCCTTGATTAAATTGATTTAAAGTTTTCATGCTTTTGTTGCAAATTTAAAGAGTTATCTGAAACTAAATTAGGAAAGTCATGGATGTAAAATCTAAAACTAAGCATTTAGTTGGATATTGGATCATTATTAAAAAAATCGTCATTTTTGTTATGTTGATAATTAGTGTTGGTGAAGCACATTATTTTTTTGATATTCACCGATGGAATTGTTTTAGAGAAAATGAAGAAATTTTCTAAATTGATTTGAGGGAATTTAGGTCAAGCTTGAAGATTAGCCTGCTATAAAATTTAGTTACGATTCTTAACATCTATGCGATAGTATATTTTTCGACAATTCTATGTGTTTGGTGCATAGCACGGGACGCTTGCTAGTGATTGTATATAATTCATATGATCAGGCTTGATGGATCTCTAGATCTCCTTCAGATGTTACCTTTTGTTGATCTGCAGCGAGCGCTGATAGGTAGCTGAGATTGGATTTGAGGGTTGCCTCTCAATGCGTGTAGATCTCAATGGGTTTGATATGGTTGAGGCCGAGCTACCTGCAAGGAAGTCCCGGGGTGGTAGCGCCATCGAGGACCCTCCGACGATCAAGTTAGTCGAGATATTTTGGCAGAGTAACGGCCTATTGGGGTCAAGTTCGCTTACCTGAGTCGTTTAAGAGAGGGGTTTATATAGTGGCAGCCATGGGCAGACGGGCGCTAGATTCACGCCGGCCGTTACGCCCCTGGCATTACGCCCGCGTGAAAAGCGGGATTCCCCATTAATGATGAGATATGCTCGTTAATGGGGGAACGTGGTGGCGTGGAACGCGGGATCGTGGGCGGCAGATATCTCGCGTCTGGCTAGATTCGCGGAGCCATGGCGGAGACGCCAGTGATCAGTGCTGTGGGTCGGTCGATGAGACCGAGGAATCTAAGCTCGGCGGGAGGCTTGGGAACAAGTGGGGGGCCAAGAGAGCTTGGATATGCGATAGCTCGGAAGCGAGCTGAAGGGTTGAGGAAAATCAGCGTGCGGGAAGGCTCCGAGGCGAGCCGATAGTTGTTTGTAAGGTGATTGTAGGAGTGGTCTGGAAGGCCACCGAAGGTCGGGCACACCCTCGGGTCGGAGGCCCGAGGTATGCTTCCAACGTACCGATCTTGATCCTTTCTTGTAAGCTCTGAGACACGTCATCTGCCACGTGTCATGATCTGGGGAATCACCGGTATCGACTATCATCATTAGCCCCCTACTCTCGTCTCGACCCATTCATGAGTAGGGTCGAGAGTGGTCTGACCGGTCATCCGGGGTAAGCTTTTTTTTGAAGATATAGTTGGTGCGTATTCTCGGGCAATTAGTTGTATTTTTTTGATGACGTCAGCGGATCAGGGGAGAGATCTCGCATTAAAGAGGAAGCGCCAATTCGTGCGTACGCTCGTCGAAGCGCCAGCCCACGTGTCTGGCGCTGGTTGGCTGACACGATGGGCCGTTGGTGTTCTCGCGCCCGATGGGACGTGCCCGATGCGCGTGCGACAGGTGGAGCGCCGATGGCCGTTGAATGCGAAGTGTTGTTTTGGCAGGAGACGATCGACGCCGTAGGATGTGTACGCCGGCTGCTATAAATAGAGGTGGGATCTTCTTCAGAGTCCATATCTCACCATAATTTTCTCGTCCCTTCGCGTGTTAGCTCGGCGCTCTTCCCTTTAGGTTGGGATCCTTGCGTTTTCTCTTCTGAGGATTCATCCTTTTGATCAGGTTAGATGTCTTATACCGAGAAGTCTGTAGAAATAGCCCGAGTAGAGTCTAGGGAGTCTTCTGCTTCTTCCTCTTCTTCGTCTGAGTCGGAGTCCCCCGGAAAGTTAAGGTTAGTCATGCTCCCCGGGGTCGTGCGACGGGGGCGGTCCCCGGAGCGCAGGTCAGGGGCGTTCGTGACGCATCTTCCATACTGAGTCATGCGGACGAGCTTGCCACCTTCCGGGCTCGCTTCCATATCCCTCCCGGCTACTCGCTTCGTCTGGCCGGGGAGCGAGAGAAGGCAGACCAGGTACGGGGCAAGGAGATTGCCTTGTACCTGGAAGCCTTTTAGGCCGGGATGCGTCTGCTCTTCTCCTCCGAGGTGAGTGCAGCGTTGAATTGGTTTGAGTTAGCCCCGGGCCAGTTAGTGCCGAACTCTTGGAGGATTCTCCTCGGGTTCCTGGTCCGGTTGAAATTGTGGGAGATCCCTTTCAGTCGGAGCCTTCTCATATCCTCTCTGCTATAAAAACCACCCCGGCACTCGCAAGGACGAGCCGAGCTGGATATACATTTCTTTTAGAAAACACCGAGGAGGTGCTGCCGGGTCGAGGGTCATCGTAGTACTTTCTTCTATCCATGAATGAAAGAAGTTTTTGTTTGTCGGGCCACCTGAGGATGAGGATTGGCATGTGCCCATCCAGTGGCACAGGGCTAACTGCCCGCGGGTGAAGCAGTCGAATGATCCCGACGCGGTGGCGGTGGCGGAGTGGGAGCCCTTCCCCCGGGCCGATGTTTTGCTGTCTGGGCAGGCCCTCAGTTAGGCTGGGCTCAGCCCCGCTCAGTTTGCGGGTAAATTAGGAGTTTTTAGGCGACCTGTTTAGACTTGGGTATTCTTCCGCTTTTTCAGGCATTGCTAACTTCTTCTTTGTAGTTTCTTCTTATGCAAGACCCATGGACATGGCTAAATTTCGGGCGGCTCTGGTCGAACAGAAGAAGGGGAAGAAGGCCGGAGGTGCCGGTCCCTCTCGCCCGTCGCCAGCTCCGGCTCCACCGGCGGTCGCCCCAACCAGGCGCTTGAGCGCGCCCCGAGCCCCGGAGTCCAGCCAAGCGCCGAGCCGAAAACGCGCTCAGGAGTAGGAGCCCCGGGTTTTGGAAGTGGGAGGTGAGACCGGTTCCCCTGCGTCTCTCCTCAAGAGGTACCATAGGACAGTGCCCCGCTCCCGGGCTTTCCTGATCATCGTGGATGAAGGGGAGCTTCGCTTCGAGGTGCCCTCGGGGCTTTTCGTCGCCGACAGCCTGCTCTCGGAGATGGAAAGGTCGGCCGGGGGCAGAATCCCTCGGGGGACCCTCAGGGCCTAAATGGCGGCCATAGCCCAGGAGGCCGTGCAGGTCAGTGTTCGTACCTCACTCGGGTCTTCATTCAGTATTTTTTGTTCGCAAGGCTGGGTGCACCCTTCTCTTTTTGACCCTTTGTTTTCTTCAGGTCCTCCAGCACCACGCCCTCGTCGTCAACATGGAGGACGAGGAAATTGCCCCGGCGATGCAGACCGCGAGCGAGCTATCCTCGCGGGAGGGGAGCTCCAGGCTGGAGCTGCAAGCGGCAATGGAGAGGTTCACCGCCCTCGAAGACCGGGTGGCGGCCAGGGATCAAGAGATCGCCAGCTGCCGAGAGGCCGCCCGAGCCACCGAGGCTAAATTGGAAGATTCCAGGGTGCTCATCGCTACCCTGAAGAAGACGGCGAACACCTTCCGGAGGGAGAGCGAGGCGGCGAAAGGAGTGAGGCGTGCCGACCTCCAAGCGTTGAAGGCGGTGGAGAACTATCAGAAGTCGGATCAGTACTATGCCGACCTCGCTGGAGCCGCTGCCCTCGTCTAGCACAAGGCCCTCGTCTAGCACGAGGCCCTTGACACCGTCAAGGCCCTGATGCCGGAGTTTCCTGACGGCGAGCTCCGGGATGAGTATCCCCTCGAGGGTGAGGCGCAGGGGAATGCCCCCGAGAGCGCTGCTGGGGAAAGGCCCCTGGTGGGAGCGTTGGGGAGAAGTCGATCGACCCGTCTCCCGGCACCAAGGCTCCTGCGGTGGGCGCCGACCTTCAAGACGCCGCCCCGGTCATGGTGGTGGATGCGAAGCTCGTCCAGGTTCTCCCCAGCCCCGAGGCCTGAATCTCCTCACCTCCTTATTTTCTTTATCGCTGAAATTTTGTAAGCCTCCGGGTGTTTTTATAAGGCTGGAGAGCCCATAATACCCTTGTAAAGACTTCCGACTTTGTGAATGAAATCTTTTTGCAGTGTTCTTTGTGTACATGTTTTCTCTTTGTTTGTGGTAAAATTTTTATTTGCGCGGTACTGCTTTTATGATGCGTTAGGTCGGAGATCGGTTTTTCAGCTAACGATCGCCCGTCGAGTTGAATTCAACCATTTTCCAAGTGCGCAAAGACCGATGTAAGGTCGGTATCTCCATGGTCCCAAAGTCGAGGTGGGGATCGCTCAGTAAAAAACGTGTAGGAAGTCCCCCTTTGAGGATGGATTGAGCATGGAAGTTGCCCGATAGCCTCTAGATGAGGGCTTGGATCCTTAACGCGGGAGGGCAAGGAGTTGCCTGCTAAGGATGGACCGAGCAGGGAAGCTGGCCGGTGGCCTCTTGATGAGGGCTTTGATTCTTGGCGTCGTGGGGTAAGATTACCAGCCAAGAATGGACCGAGTAGGGAAGCTGCTCGGTGGCCCCTTGATGAGGGTTTTGGTCCTTAGCGTCGTGGGGTAAGAGATTAGCAGCCAAGGATGGACCAAGCAGGGTTGCTGCTCGGTGGCCTCTTGATGATAGTTTTGATCCTTGGCGTCGTGGGGTAAGAGATTACCAGCCAAGGATAGACCGAGCAGGGATGCTGCCCGGTGGCCTCTTGATGAAGGTTTTGATCCTTGGCATCGTGGGGTAAGAGATTACCAGCCAATAATGGACCGAGCAGGGAAGCTGCTTGGTGGCCTCTTGATGAGGGCTTTGATCTTTAGCGTCGTGGGGTAAAAGATTACCGGCCAAGGATGGACCGGTGGCCTCTTGATGAGGGTTTTGATCCTTGGCGTCGTGGAGTAAGAGATTACTATTAAAGGATGGACGGAGCAGGGTTGCTACTCGGTGGCCTCTTGATGAGGGCTTGGATCCTTAGCGCGGGAGGGTAAAGAGTTGCCTGCTAAGGATGGACCGAGGAGGGAAGCTGCTCGGTGGCCTCTTGATAAGGGCTTGGATTCTTGGCGTCGTGGGGTAAGAGATTACCAGCCAAGGATGGACCGAACAGGGTTGCTGCTTGGTGGCCTCTCGATGAGGGCTTTGATCCTTGGTGTCGTGGGGTAAGAGATTACCAGCCAAGGATGGACTGAGCAGGGATGCTGTTCGGTGGCCTCTTGATGAGGGCTTTGATCCTTGGTGTCGTGAGGTAAAAGATTACCAGCCAAGAATGGACCGAGCAGGGAAGCTTCTCGGTGGCTTCTTGATGAGAGCTTTGATCCGCGGGAGGGCAAGGAGTTGCCTGCTAAGGATGGACCGAGCAGGGAAGCTGCTCGGTGGCCTCTTGATGAGGGCTTGGATTCTTGGCGTCGTGGGGTAAGAGATTACCAGCCAAGGATGGACCGAGCAGGGAAGCTGCTCGGTGGCCTCTTGATGAGGGCTTGGATCGTTGGCGTCGTGGGGTAAGAGATTACCAGCCAAGGATGGACCGAGCAGGGTTGCTGCTTGGTGGCCTTTTGATGAGGGCTTTGATCCTTGGCGTCGTGGGATAAGAGATTACCAGCCAAGGATGGACCGAGCAGGGTTGCTGCTCGGTGGCCTCTTGATGAGGGTTTGGATCCTTAGCGTGGGAGGGCAAGGAGTTTCCTGCTAAGGATGGACCGAGCAGGGAAGCTGCTCGGTGGCCTCTTGATGAGGGCTTGGATCCTTGGCGTCGTGGGATAAGAGATTACCAGCCAAGGATGGACCGAGCAGGGTTGCTGCTTGGTGGCCTCTTGATGAGGGCTTTGATCCTTGGCGTCGTGGGGTAAGAGATTACCAGCCAAGGATGGACCGAGCTGGGTTACTGCTCGGTGGCCTCTTGATGAGGGCTTGAATCCTTAGTGCGGGAGGGCAAGAAGTTGCCTGCTAAGGATGGTCCGAGCAGGGAAGCTGCTCGGTGGCCTCTTGATGAGGGCTTGGATCCTTGGCGTTGTGGGGTAAGAGATTACCAGCCAAGGATGGACCGCGCAGGGAAGCTGCTCGGCTTTGCAATGTTCGGTCTAACCTTCCTAGGTGTGCGAATATCGAGGAGAGTGATTGTCGCGGGCGACACGTGTCAGGAATGCATGGGGGGCGAAGCGTTTAGAAGAGCCGCGTCAATTCCGCCACGTGGCGGTATTGGAGTAATTTGGGTGAATCCCAAGATTCGCACCCATGCGCGTGCGAATTTGGGTCCTTAAAGATTTTGTTTGATGTTATAAATAGAGAAGAAGATGGCAGCCCTTCAGCGTCGCTTTTTGAGATGACTGGTCCCATGTATTCGATCGAAGAGATCATCACCTTCGACGGCGTCTTCATATATGACCAGACCCTGGCCGGGGATAGGCACCGGGATGTGGTTCAGCGCCTCGAGGGTCACGTCGACCAGCTTCTCCCTCGGCGGTTGCCCCTCCTACAGTTGCTGATGTACGCAATTTGGAGGAGGCCCCCGGGTTGTACAACCCCCTCTCCGAGGAGTTGCTGGACGAGACGCTCGACAAGGTGTGCTCGATCTATATGCTTGGCCTCATCTCGAAGGCCAGGCACGACCGATCCTTAGCCCTCGTTTTGGAGTGCTTCCAAAAGAGGTACATCGTGAGCCAGGGCGCGGAGGGCGGAACGCCGGGTGCATCCGTGGCGTCCCGGGTTCGCGCGCAGCATCGACGGGAACGGGCTGCAGGGGCTTGGGCCCAGTTGGCGGAAATCTACTCTGAATATCATCAGGAGTACTTCCTCGATCCTGATCCCCCTCTGTTGTAAATTTTTCTTTTTCTTTTTGATGTAAGGCCGAGGAGCCCACAATACCTTTTGAATGAATAAAATTCTCCTTTTTGCGATGCTCTATTGTTTTCTTCTTATTATTTAAATAAAAAGAACTTAGAAGAATTTACATCGTTTTTGTGAAAGAAGAAATATACATTCATAGACATTCTTTTCAGAGGTACAGCTTGAGCTTCTCGGCGTTGTAAAGCCGTGGAAATTTGCGACCATTCGTATCTTGTAGGCGATAGGCTCCGCCGGGCAGGACCTCGGAGACGAGGAAGGGACCGTCCCATTTCGGGGAAAACTTATGCAGCTTGTCTTGATCAACGAACTCGTTCCGTCTTAGGACTAAATCTCCGGTTTTGAAGGAGCAACGCTTGACTCGCGAGTTGTAGTAGCGGGCGGTTTGCTGTTGATAGGCGGCAGTTCTGATCTGAGCCCTGTCCTGTTTCTCTAACAAGATGTCCAGGTTAGTTCGGAGGGCCATGATGTTTTCTTTGTCATTGAAGTGCTCGACCCTGTAGCTGGGCAGCCCGATCTTCGCCGGGACTATTGCCTCGGTACCGTAGCAGAGGCTGAAAGGGGTCTCTCCAGTGGGGCTCTTCTTCGACGTGCGCAAAGCCTATAAGACCCGGGATAGTTCTTCGACCCAACTGCCCTGTCGTCCTTCTAGGCATGTCCGAAGACCTCGGATGACGTCCCGGTTAGCGACCTCGGCTTGCTCGTTGCACTGGGGATGCGCGACCGTAACAAACTTCATAAGGATACGATATTCGCTGCAGAATTTCTTAACTTTTTCGTTTTCGAAATTTGTCTCATGGTCGGTGATGATACACGTCGGGATGCCGAACCGGAGTATCACGTTATTCTGCAGGAACTTGATAGTCGTGGTGGTGTTCGGTTTCCTGATGGGGACGGCTTTGATCCACTTCGTGAAGTAGTCCACTGCGACGAGGACGTACTTGTGCCCGCCCGTACCGGTAGGGAACTGGCCTATCATGTCCATTACCCACTAGGCAAACGGCCACGGGAAGGTTAGGGTTGTTAGCTCGGTAGCCGGAAGGCGAGATATGCTTCCATGGAGTTGGCAACTTTTGCATCTCCTGACGACATGCTGGGTGTCCTGATGAATCGTCGGCCGGTAGTACCCTTGGAGCAGTACCTTCTGGATCAAGGTGCGGGCCCCCTTGGTGCGTGCCGCCAACCCCTTCTTGAATCTCACGGAGGACGTAGTCGGCCTCGTGGAGGTCGACGCACCGGAGCAGGGGCTAAGTGAAGGATTTCTTATAGAGGTTCTCATTGCTCCAGACGAAATGGCGAGGTTTTGCTTGGAGGCGTCGAGTCTCCCCTCGATCATCTGAGAGTGTACCTTCCCTCATGAAGTCACGAGGGGCTTCCTCCAATCCCGTCTTCTTCCCGGGCTGTGTACACTTAAAGTGGCGTCGCCCCGTCTTCCACGCTGGGAGCATGGGGCAACCGACTTGTCCTCCATGCTCCCACCGGGGGCCTCTTCCCCGCGACATTTCCAGGGACTTTCCCCTGCACGTCTTCCGCACGAGAGTGCTCCCCCCGGAGCTTGCCGTCGGCGAACTCTGGCATTTGGGCCTTAACAGCATCAAGGGCGTCGTGCCAAATAATGCCAGCGGCTTGAGCAAGGTCGGCGTAGAACTGGCCCGACCCCCTGTGGCTCTCTACCGCCTTCGACGCCAGAAGCTCAGCCTTCGATGCCCGAAGCTCGGCACGCTTCGCCCCCTCCTTCGCCGCCTCGTTCTCCTTCCGGAGGGAGCTTGCCGTCTTCTTCATGGTGGCGACGAGCACCTTGAAATCCTCCGACTGAGACTCGGAGGCTCGGGCGGCCTCTCGGCACCTGGCAGTCTCCCAATTCGCGGCCGCCGCCCGGTCTTCGAGGGCGGCAATCCTTTCCCTCACCGCCTCCAGCTCCTGCCTTGAGCTCTCCTCGCGGCCTGCGGCCTGCATCGCCGGGGCTATCTCCTCATCCTCCATATTGACGACGAGGGCAACGTACTGGAGAACCTGAAGAAAAGGAAGAGGGTTAAAGAGGAAAGGGAGACACCCGATCACGCGAACGAAAATGCTGAATAAAGAACCAGGTGGAGTGCAAACACTAACCTGCACGGCCTCTTGGACTATGGCCGCCATTTGGGCCCGAAGGGTCCCTCGAGGGATTCTGCCCCTGGCCGATCTCTCCATCTCAGAGAGCAGACTGTCAGCGACGGAAAGCCCCCAAGGGCACCTCGAAGCGA
The DNA here is from genome assembly GCA_030015575.1 of Agapanthus africanus. NCBI lineage: Eukaryota > Viridiplantae > Streptophyta > Magnoliopsida > Asparagales > Amaryllidaceae > Agapanthus > Agapanthus africanus. The sequence continues at coordinate 422,837,215 of CM057351.1, forward strand.
AGCTCCCCATCGTCCACGAGGATGGGGAAAGCTGGGGAGTGGGGCTCCGTCCTGTAGAATCTCTTGAGAAGCGACGCAGGGGAACCAGTCTCGGCTCCCACCTCGGGAGCCCTGGGCTCCTGCTCCCGAGCACGCTTACGGACCGACGCTCGACTGGACTCGGGGGCTCGAGGAGCGCTTGGCGCTTGGATGGAGCTGCCGCCGGCGGGGACGAAATCGGTAGGACCGGAGCCGACGTCAGGCGAGAAGAGCCAGCGCCTCCGGCCTTCTTCCCCTTCTTCACATCAACCACTGTCGCCCAGAACTTGTTTAGGTCCATAGGTGCTGCGAAAGACAAAATACAGGGGAGTCAGCAACGTCAAGAAAGTAAAAGAGTGCTCAAGTCTAAAACAAGCCGACTGAAAATTCCTAACTTACCCGCATACTGGGTGGGGCTGAGCTCGTCCCAACTGAGGGCCCGCTCAGACAGCAGCACATCAGCCCGAGAAGGGGCTCCCACTCTGACACCGCCATCGCGTCGGGATCTTTCGACCGGCTCACCCGCGGACAGCTGGCCCTTTGCCACTGGGTGGGCACAGGCCAATCCTCACCCTCGGGCGGGGCGATAAAGAAAAACTTCTTCTTCCATTCGTGAATGGAAGAAGGTACTACGACGATCCCCGACTCGAGGGCGTCCCCCCGTTGCCTTCTAAAAGAGAGGTATACCCAGCTCGCTTGCCCCTACGAGCGCCTGGGTGGTTTTTGTAGCAAAGAGACGAGAAGAGAAGGTTCAGGCTGAAAGGGATCTGACACAATTTCAACCGGACCAGGAAGCCGAGGAGGATCCTCCAAGAGTTTAGCCCTAGCTGGCCCGGAGCTAACCCAAAACAACTCAATGCCTCACTCACCTCAGGGAGAAGGGCAGACGCATCCCGGCCCAAAAGGCCTCCAGGTACAAGGCAATCTCCTTGCCCCATACCTGGTTTGCCCTCTCCCACTCCTCGGCCCAGACGAAGCGAATAGCTGGGAGGAATGAAGAAACAGATCTTGATGTTAGCGAGCTCCTCCGCACGCCTCAGCGAGGATCACACGCCAAGAACACCCGAGGCCTGAACTCTGGGGACCACCCTATCTTCTCGGGTGAACTCCAGCTCAGAGGGGGAAGAGGAAGAAGTAGAAGAGGAAGTTTCAAAAAAAACCCTAGACTCTACTCGCACTACATCTACAGACTCTTCTGAAGAAGACATCTAACCTGATCAAAGAAGGTATCCTCGGGAGATTGATAGCACAGAATCCGAACTGAGGAGAAGAGCACCGAGCTGACATGACTAAGGACAAGGAAATTATGAAGAGGTATGGGCCATGATGGGGATCCCATATCTATTTATAGCTGCCGGTGCACGCATCCTATGGCTCCGATCGACTTCCACCAAAACAACGTTTCACGACCAACGGCGACAACGTTCCACCTGTCGCACACTCGCATTGGACGCATCCCTTCAAGCGCAAGGACTTCAAGAAGGGATCAAGAACTTCAGTTGGGATCACACCTCGGGCCCCGGTGCCGAGGAGTTTCCTGACCTTTGGTGACCTTCCAGACCACCCCCGGCTCGCCTCTGAGCTATCACAGAACAAGACGCCTCGGACTCCCGCTCGTGCCCGAGCCTCCCGCCGAGGTGATCTTCCTCGGTCTCACCCTGACCGACCCGCAGGCGCCTCAGCCACAGCTCCACGAATCTTGCCATGCGCGAGATATCCGCCGCCCATGATCACACGTTCTACGCCATCACGATTCTCCATTTGCTGAATGACGCCAGCGGATCAGGGGAGAGATCTCTGCATTAAAGAGGGTGCGCGGATCGTGTGTACGTTTACTGAAGTGACAGTCCACGTGTCGGGCGCTGGTTGGCTGACGCGACAGGCCGTAGACCTCTGGCGTCTGAGGAGATATGCCAATGTGCGTACGACAGGTGGAGCGATCGTGGCTGTCGAGTGTACTGAACCGTTTCGGCGGGAGATGACTGTCGCTATTGGATGAGAACGCCGGTGGGAATAAGTAGAGGTGGGGTCCATGTGAGGGCCCATTCCTCTTCATAATCTCCTCGTCTTTGGTCTTGTTAGCTCGGCGTTCTCCTCTTTAGGTCGAGATTTTTGCGTCCCCGAGGACTTCTCCATCAGGTCGATGTCTGCTTTTTCTTTCCTTCTGCTTCTTCTCCTTCTGAATCGAGCTTGCCTCTCCCTTTGGCAGGATAAATGGATCGATCCAGGGCTCTTGGTTCCCTCGGTGCTCCGTCCCGAAGGGGGGCCGGCGGTGCGGCCGCGCCTCCGGCTGACCTGAGCCCCGCGCCAACCGTGTCGCCGGCGGCGGGGCCGTCTGCCTCGTCACGAGCTCCCGACGATTGTCCTGGCAGCGGCCAAAGGCGTCCATAGGTTCCCGAGCCCCAGACGAGGGATGCAGGAGAGGGCGAAGATGGGGTTCCTCTTAAGAGGAAGAGGACGGTCTCTCGTGCGCCACCGTCGGAGAATCCTGGGGGGATTCCTGTGCAGGAGGGGGACGTCTATTTCGTTGTCCCGTATGGGCTTTCCGCTGCTGCCGGCTTGCTTACTGGTATGGAAGAGTCAGCCGGGTGCAAGATTCCGGGGGGGCCCTGAGGGCCCAAATGGTGGCTATAGCTCAGGAGGCGATGCAGGTACGTACTCCCTCATGTGTCGTTTTGAGCGCCCTTTCTTTAGTCCGAGTGTCTCTAAGTCTCTCTGCTGTTTCCTGTCAGGTCCTTCAGCGCTGCGCCCTTGTCACTCGCATGGAGGCCGAGGGGGCTATCCACGCTACGAGGCCGGCGGGATAGTCTTCTTCGGAGTCCGAGGACCTGCGACTTGAGCTGCGTCTGGAGAGGGAGAGGATGGCTGTCTTGGAAGCCCGATCGGCCGCCGCGGAACTCGCCGTCTTAAGGTGCCGGGAGTCCTATCACCGCCTAAGTGAGTCTCACCGAGTCATCGAGGCGAAGTTGATGGAACTGGCCGATCGCTTTGTAGCCATGAAGAGGGCGAGGGATGCCTAGGCGGCGCTTCAGGCGGTGGAGGTTGCCAAAATTCGGGCTAGGAAGACGGTGACCGATTACAAGGGGTCGGACCAGTTTTACGTTGACCTCGGCGAGACCTCCGCCATTGCATGGAACAAAGCTCTTGATGCCGTCAAGGAGCAGTTTTCAGAGTTTGCCGATGGTGAGCTCCGTGCTCGAGTCCCACTTTCTGTGGTCATGCCTCCGGCCGACGGTGATGAGGGAGGCGAAGTCTAGGCGGGGCTTGCGACTCGAACTTTTTGGCTTTTCTTCCTCTCTTTTGTAAGCCTCCGGGTAATTTGATAAGGCTGGGGAACCCACAATACCCTTGTAAAGACTTTTGGCTTTGTGAATAAAAACTTTTTGTAGTGTTTGTGCTCGTATTTTCCTTTGTCGGTAAACACTTGTATTTGCACGGTACTGCCTTTGTGTTATGTAGGTTCTTCGTCTAGCGATAACGCGTCGAGTTGAATCTGTTCATTTGCCCAGTATGCAAAGACGGTATTTCCATGGCCCCGAAGTCGAGGTAGAGATCGCTCAGATGTAGATAGACCGGATGCCTCATGGTGAGGTCATGTTCCTTAGCATGGGAGGCTCGGAGAGGCATGCTAAGGACGGGGCCGAGCAGGGAAGTTGCTCGGTGCCTTTTGGTGGGGGCTTTGATCCCTGGTGTGCTAGGGTAGGGAGCTACCAGCCAGGGATAACCGAGTAAGGGCGGGCCCGGTTGCCTCTTTCGAGGGCTTTTTATCCTTAGCGCGGGAGGGGCCGTTAGGGGCCTACTAAGGATGGCTGAGCAGGGCTGCTGCCCGGTGCCTCTTGGAAAGGGCTTTGATCCCTGGTGTGTTAGGGTAGGGAGCTACCAGCGAGAGATAACCGAGCAAGGGCGGGCCCGGTTGCCTCTTTCGGGGGCTTTTGATCCTTAAGGATGGGCCGGGCAGGGTTATTGCCCGGTGCCTCTTGGCGAGGGCTTTGATCCCTGGTGTGTTGGGGTAGGGAGCTACCAACCAGGGATAATCGAGCAAAGGCGGGCCCGGTTGCTTCTTTCGAGGGCTTTGATCCTTAGCGCGGGAGGGGCCGTAAGAGGCCTACTAAGGATGGCCGAACAGGGTTACTGCCCGGTGCCTCTTGGCGAGGGCTTTGATCCTTAAGGATGGCCGAGCAGGGTTGTTGCCCGGTGCCTCTTGGCAAGGGCGGCTTAGATCCCTGGCGTTGTGGGGTAGGGGAGCTACCAGCTAGGGATAGCCGAGCAGGGTAGCCGCTCGGTTGGCTCTTGGTGAGGGCTTTGATCCCTGGTGCTGTGGGGTGGGGAGCTACCAACCAGGGATAGCCGAGCAGGGTAGCCGCCCGGTACCTCTTGGCGAGGGCTTTGATCCCTGGCGTTGTGGGGTAGGGAGCTACCAGCCAGGAATAGCCGAGCAGGGTAGCCGCTCGGCTACCTCTTCGTGAAGGCTCAGATCCCTTGCGTTGTGGGGTAGGGGAGCTACCAGCCAGGGATAGCCGAGCAGGGTAGTCGCTCGGCTGCCTCTTGGTGAGGGCTTTGATCCCTGGCGTTTTGGGGTAGGGAGCTACCAGCCAGGGATAGCCGAGCAAGGTAGCCGCTCGGCTGCCTCTTCGTGAGGGTTTAGATCCCTGGCGTTGTGGGGTAGAGAGCTACCAGCCAGGGATAGCTGAGCAGGGTAGCCACTCGGCTGCCTCTTCATGAGGGCTTAGATCCCTAGCGTTGTGGGGTAGGGGAGCTACCAGCCAGGGATAGACGAGCAGGGTAGCCACTCGGCTGTCTCTTGGTGAGAGCTTAGATCCTTAGCAATGGAGGGGCCATGGGAGGCCTGCTAAGGATTGACCGAGCAGTGAAGCTGCTCGGCTACCTCTTGGTGAGGGCTTTGATCCCTGGCGTTGTGGGGGTAGGGAGCTACCAGCCATGGATAGCCGAGCAGGGTAGCGGCTCGGCTGCATCTTGGTAAGGGCTTAGATCCTTAGCGCTGGAGGGGCCATGGGAGGCCTGCTAAGGATTGCCCGAGCAGTGAAGCTGCTCGGTTGCCTCTCGGCGAGGGCTTTAATCACAAAGATAGAACTCCTCTTTTTGCAATGTTCTAACATTCCCTTCTTGTTATTTGAATAGAAAGGACTTTTTAGAAAAATTTATATTGTCTTTGTGAAAGGAGAGGTGCACACTCGTAGGTATTGATTTCACTGGTACAGCTTGAACTTCTCGGCGTTGTAAGGCCACGGAAACTTGCGTCCGTCCGCGTCCTGTAAGCGGTAGGCTCCGCCGGGAAGTACCTCGGAAGCGAGAAAAGGACCGTCCCATCTTGGGGAAAACTTGTGCAGCCTATCTTGATCGACGAACTCATTTCGCCGTAGGACTAGATCTCCGGTCTTGAAGGAGCGATGCTTGACCTACACGTTGTAGTATCGGGCAGTTTGTTGCTGATAGGCGACAGCCCTGATCTGAGCCCGGTCTCGTTTCTCCAACAAGATGTCCAGGTTGGTCTGTAGTGCCGCGGTGTTGCTTCGTTGTCGAAGTGTTCGACCCGATGACTGGGTAGCTCGATCTCCGCTGGGACCATTGCCTCGGTCCCGTAGCAGAGGCTGAAAGGGGTTTCCCCGGTAGTGGTCTTCTTTGACGTGCACAGGGCCCATAGGATCCGGGGAAATTCCTCGACCCAACTGCCTTGACGTCCTTCTAAGCGGGTTCGGAGGCCCCGGAGGATGTCCTGGTTGGCGACTTCGGCCTGCCCGTTGCATTAGGGATGTGCGACCGCGACAAACTTCATGAGGATATGGTACTCGTTGCAGAACTCCTTCACTTTCTCGTTTTCGAAGTTCGTCCCGTAGTCGGTGATGATACACCTCGGGATGCCGACCCGGAGTATCAGGTTGTTCTGCAGGAACTTGATGGTCGTAGCGGCGTCCGGTTTCCTGATGGGGGCGGCCTCGATCCACTTCGTGAAGTACTCTACTGCGACGAGGACATATTTGTGCCCGCCCGCACCGGTAGCGAATTGGCCTATCATGTCCAATCCCCACTGGACGAACGGCCACGAGGAGGTTAGGACGGTCAGCTCGGTAGCTGGAAGGCGAGGTATGCTTCCATAGAGTTGGCAGCTTTTGCATCTCCTGACGATCTTCTGGGCGTCTTGGTGGATAGTTGGCCAGTAGTACCCCTGGAGCAAGGCCTTCTGGATCAAGGTGCGGGTCCCTTGGTGTGCGCCGCCGACCCCTTCATGGATTTCACGGAGGACGTAGTCGACTTCGTGGGGGTCGACGCACCGGAGCAGGGGCTGAGTGAAGGATTTCTTGTAAAGTTTCCCATTGCTCTAGACGAAGTGACGGGCTTTGGTCCGGAGACAGCGGGCTGCTCCTCGATCTTCTGGGAGCGTACCATTCCTTAGGAATTCCACGAGGGGCTTCCTCCAGTCTTGGTCATCTTCCTGCACCGTATATACATGAAGTATTGTTGCCCCATCTTCCACGCTGGGCCGTGGCAAGGTCTCGAAGAGGATAGATCGCTTGTTGCTGGCCGAGTAGGATGAAGCCAGCTTGCTCAGGGCGTCGGCTTGGGCATTGAGCTGTCTGGGTATTTGCTCTACCTGGACTTCGTCGAAGTTCTTCCGAAGTTTTCTTACTTCGGCCAGATACTTCACCATTAGAGGTTCCCGAGCCTCAAAGTGGCCGGTCACTTGGCCGACGACTAGGGCTGAGTCACTACGGATTCGAATTGTTTTCAGCCCCAGCCCGGAGGCCATGCGCAGTCCAGTCAGCAGGGCCTCGAACTCCGCCGCGTTGTTTGAGGCCTTGAATCCGAGCTTTAGAGATTACTCTATTTCTGCCTCGTTCGGGCCCCGGATGATGAGGCAGGCGCCACAGCCTTCCTTGGTTGAAGACCCGTCGACGTAAATGACCCACTCAGGGACCGGGTCGGGTTTCCCTTCGATCAGGTGCTGAGCCGCGAGGGTCAGCGTGGACTCCGGTTCCTTACTGGGGATGGTGCATTCGACGATGAAATCGACCAGGGCTTGTGCCTTGATGGCCTGCCTCGGGCGGTATTTTATGTCAAACTGGGACAGCTCCCACCTCCACTTCTCTAAGCGGCCCGAGGATTCGGGTGAGGCGAGGATAGCCCCCAGTGGGCGCTCGGTGAGAACGAGGATAGTGTGCGCTTGGAAGTAGTGTCGTAGCTTCCTTGAGGCCACAATGAGTGCTAAAACAATCTTCTCTATGGCTGGGTACCTCGTTTCTACGTCTTTGAAGACGTGGCTCACGTAGTACACCGACTTCTGCACTCCGTCGACCTCTCGTACGAGCACTGAGCTCGCTGCTTGGTCGGATACCGCCAGATATAGCGATATCTCGTCTCCTTCAACTGGTCGGGTGAGCAGCGGTGGCGTCGCAAGGTGCTTTTTTAACTAGTCAAAGGCGGTCTGGCACTCTTCTGACCACTCGAACCTCGGAATTTTCCTGAGAGCTTTAAAGAATGGGAGGCACTTTTCCCCAGACCTCAACATGAAATGTGACAGAGCGGCTACCCGCCCTGTCAGTCGCATGATCTCGACGTTGGTCTTGGGCACGGTCATGTTGAGGATAGCATCGATTTTTTCTGGGTTAGCCTTTATCCCACGGTGGGTGACCATGAAACCGAGGAACTTTCCCCCGGTGACCCCGAATGCGTACTAGGCGGGGTTCAGCTTCATCTTGAACTTGCGGAGTATCTCAAAGGCCTCGCCCAGGTCCTTGGCGTGGTCGATCGACGAGACTAACTTGACGAGCATGTCGTCGACGTAAACTTCCATGTTCCTGCCGATCTGTGGCTTGAACATGCGGTTGACCAACCGTTGGTACGTAGCCCCGGCGTTCTTTAGGACGAATGGCATCACCTTGTAGAGGTATACCCCCCGGTCCGTTGTGAATGCAGTGAGATCTTCGTCTGCCGGATTCATACGGATCTGATTGTAGCCGGAGAAGGCGTCCATGAAACTCAATAGCTCGTGGCCTGCCGAGCTGTCGACGAGCTGATCTATCTGGAGAAGGGGATAGTTGTCTTTGGGGCAAGCCTTGTTGGGTCGGTGAAGTCGACGCACATGTGCCACTTCCCGCTTGACTTCTTGACCAGTACCACATTCGCTAGCCACTCCGAATAGGGCACATTCCGAATGAAGTTGGCGGCGAGGAACCGATCTACCTCGTCCTCGATAGCCTTCTGTTTGATCGGGACGAAGCTTCGCTTTTTCTGTCTGACGGGTCGGGCCGTACGATCTACTCCGAGCTTATGAGATATAACTTTGAGGTCGATCCCAGGCATGTCAGCAGGTGCCCAAGCAAACACGTCGGAGTTGTTCCTGAGGAAATGAACCAGGTCATCTCGCTGAGTGCCTGTCAGAAGCGACCCGATCTGAACGAGTTTTTCGTCATCCCTTTCTACGAGGGGGACCTCTGTCAGAGACTCCACCGGGGTTCCTCAGACCTCTTTTTGCTCGTCTCGAGTGTCTAGAGAACCCCTGATGTCACCCTCGCCTTCGACATCGTCGACCGTCCTGTCCGATGAAGATGTTGCGGTGAAGCAAACCTTTGCAATTCGCTGGTCTCCATAAACCCGACCTATCCCTACCTGGTCGAGAGGGAACTTCATCGCCAGGTGGTAGGTTGATATCTGGGCCCGGAGGGAGTTCAGCGTGGGGCGGCCTAGGAGGATGTTGTAGGCCGATGGAATTCTCGTTACGATGAATTCTACCGGCAATGTCCGTGTACGGCCGGCCTCCCCGACGTTGAACTGTAGAGTGATTACCCCTTCCGCCGGGATGGAGTGGTTGGTGAATCCTGAAAGGACGTGGGAGGTCGGTCTCAGGTCCGCCACGGTGAGCCCCATGCGCAGGAAGTAGTCGTAGAAGAGAATGTCTGCCGAGCTTCCAGAGTCGACCAGGATCCTGTGAACCTCGTATTGATGGACCCGGGCTGTAATCACCAGGGTGTCGTCGTGGGGCTGGGATATGCCGTGAAAGTCCCCGTCGTCAAAAGTGATCGGCTCAGTCTCCCTGGCCTTCTTCCTCGAACGGCTGTCGGCCTCCGGGCTGGCGTGGGGTGCTGAGTCTCGTAGGTACTTGATGTACCCCCCCGCCGCCATGACCATGATTTTTGACGTGCCTCGGTTCTTTTCTGTGAGGTTCCTCACGCCCCCCGGTGGGGTTGTTTTTGAGCTGCCGGGGAGAGTCTCGCGTGCACAACCTCGTCGAGGGAGGGGGTGCAGGTCATGCCTGTGAACAGGCGAGCTAACCGCCACCGCCTCGGGAGGGACAGGGGTGCGACGAGACTCAGGGCGAAACTCTCCGGCGTAAGACCTTGGGGCAAAACGAAGCGGTGCCCAGCGGGTTATTGAACACGTCGGCCCGGGGGACCTGCGGCTTTTGGAAACGGTGAGGCGACGATCGGCCGTGCCTGCGCGAGCGGGGCCTTCTCTTCCTCGGTAAGGGTCTCGGTCCTGAGGCGGGGGACCGACGACCTGGGGATCTTTCCCTACCGTTTGGACGCGGATGAGCGCCTCCACGATGGACGCGAGTCGGTCTATCCGGCCGACAAGGGCGTTGATGGCATTCGGCGGAGGAGGTTCGTCCGTGCCTCCGTTGAGGGGGAGGCGGCGGCTAGTGCTTGGATCGTCGTGATGATCGCTCGCCATTAGATTAAGATCGGAAGTTGAACTTTTGTTTTGTGGAATCAAGGGTTCCCCCAGTCGGCGCCAGCTAACGCGCGGCGGGATCCGCGCGTCAAGATGTTACCTTCCGTTGATCTGACGACGGCGGCGATGGACGGCTGAGATTTGATCTGGAGGCTGGCTCCTGAAGCGTGTGGATCTTAATGGGTTTGAGCTTGTTTGCGCCGAGCTACCTGCAAGGAAGTCCCGGGTGGTTGTACCACCGAGGACCCTCCGACGGTCAAGTTAGAGAGGAAATCCGAGCAGAGTAACGGCTTAGTGGAGTAAAAATGGCTTATTTGGACCGTCTGAAGAAGGAGTTTATATAGCGGTGGCAGCAGGTAGGGCAGGTGCGAGAATCACGCTGGCCGTTACGCTCCCGACGTCACGCCCGCGTGATGAGCGGGATCTCCCATTAATGGCGAGACAGACTCGTTAATGAGGGATCGTGATGGCGTGGAACGTGGGATATGGCCGGCGGAAATCCCGCGCATGGCGAGATTCGCGGGATGGCGGTTGCGCCTATGAGCAGTGCCGTTGGTTGGTCAATGAGACCGAGGAAGATGACCTCGGCAGGAGAGCTCGCGGATGAATGGGAGAGCCGAGGTATCTTGGTTCTGTGGTAGCCCGGAGACGAGCTGTAAGACCGAGGGGCCAATTGCACTGGGGGCTCGGAGGTGAGCAAGTGCCTGTTTGTGGGACAGGCACAGGAATGGTCTGGTCGGCCACTGTAGGTCCTTTCTTGCATGTCCCGGGACACGTCGTCTGCCACGTGTTATGATCTGGGAGATCACCGATATCGAGCATCATCAGACAAGATTTTAAGCATAGATGTGGAAATGCAGGTTTTAGCCTACCAACCATATGTTGGGATCCAATTATTCTTAAATTTTCTTAGATGCGGTCTTTTTGAGAATTGAATCAGTGATTTCTCGCTTCTCGCTTTTGAGAGAAAAATTATACCCAATGATTTAAGCCCAATTGGTGTCACAGTCAAAATGTTATTTGATTATTATTTAAAGAAAAAATACTGTCAACTCAATAGATTTGCATAGGTTATTGGGTTGATGATTGATTATAAAAATAAGGACAAAAACGCAAATCCCTTAGTTGCTTTTTTGTCTTCAATTTGTAGCCCATCACCAACCTAAAAGTCTCCTTAGAACTTACTTATCATTAAAGCACCATCAGTTTTTGTGAACCGTGAAGAATTTACTCACCGAGTGACAAAGAAGCATCTGCTCAGTTAACAATATACACAAAATAAACCAAAACTTATTCATCACATCTAAAGCAACCTATCAATTTCAGAGAATCCACATAAACTTATACAGTACAATCTAAAGCAACCTAACGATTTCAGATTAATGATGGATAATAAGGAAAATTCCCCTTCCCCGACTAAATAAAGAAACATCGGCTCACCAACCAATATACAGATACATGATATTTGATGAAGACATTCTATAAGCTTAACATAAGAATTGTGAATTTCATGAATTATTCATCAAAAAGGCGTTTCCCCTTCCCCCTTTGAGAAGGGTCTTGTTTAGGAGGAGATCCTTTTTCTAATGAATCCTCGACAATTGCATGTTCATTTATTACTAATCCTCGATTTCGAGTCAGCTTTCTGATTGGTGTCGTGGGCTGAAGTTGTGTAGCATGCACTTGCTCTGGTTGTGAGCTGCTACTGACTGTGGATAGACCAATCCTACATGGCATCAGCTCATCCCCGAGAGGAACAGAATCCTTCATTAACTGCAAAACATTATTCTGATCAAACCAATTCTTCTCAATGGCTAATAATAAATGCATAGATGCTTTTGGTGAAGTTAAATGGTTCCATCTCGCTTCAACCTTTGTCCAGTTACTTAAATGAAGCAAGTTCCAGAGTCCAACTTTCTCTAAATAAAAGGGATAACCGGGCAAAAAAAGACACGGAAGAAAGTGATTTAAGCATCCCTTCCAAACATAATAGCAATTATTAGCTCACAAAGAACATTCTCGACAACTAAACAACAAGTTACTGCTCCATAGTTTTACATACAACTGTGACTTTAATTCAACAATATGATTCTAACTATCTCTTGACCTGAAGAAGAGATCGCACCCTAAAATCTTACAACCGGGCAGGCATTGTTTGTATACTAAAATCTCAAACACTTGGTTACATATAGCAAAGCATAAAATATCTGCAAATTCAAACAAACTTATATAGGTATCTAACATTACATCAAAAGTGGCCAGACAAAGAAATCAAGACAATATGATTCTATTGAAATTTTGAACAATGTACCTTCCAATCCTTAAAATCAAATCTGAAAACAAAATGGCTGTAAGACGCTTCCCCTGAAGATATCGCAACAGCTGAAGGAGCATTTTTTGGGGCTAACCCAAAAGAGAGAGGTATGAGTTAGTATAACAGAATTCAAAAGGAATTGAACCCGAATGCTAGATACCGTGATAAGAAACTTACAAATAAGATGATGTCCACTATCAGTAACAGTAATTTCTGCTCTACCATCTTTTACCAGAAATGATAAAGCGAAAATATTCTCCACAGTCTGGGCGAAAGACACCCTACTCAACACCAAATTTTCAAGCCTGACACCTCTTTCCCTTCTCAAGATATCAAACATGGTTGCCATGTTCTTATCAGTATCAGTTTTTGCTTCTGCTTCAGCATCATCAAGCTGCACAAGCAAATAGAATGTGTTCGAATAAAATCAATGCATATGAATTATATCTCAATGGCGGAAACACTGTTCAATATATCTACTTGTACAGTTATCAGATATGATAATAAAATAATATTTTGGTAAAACCCCACTTGTAGGATTATGACAAATCTAGGATGCAAAGTTCATATAGGATTTCTGGGAAGCCCTACTCTTGTCATGGCTTCCTCAGCCGGAAATCGACACTAATTAAGAGATAGTTGTACAGCCGGCATAAAACTTAGCCAAATCTTTTAATTGAGGTAACTTCACAAAAGACTTCATGTTGATCGGGAAAAGGCTTTGAAGATATTAGTCATTTTATAGAATACCACAGGCGTACATTTTACATGAGTTTTCAGTCATGATATCTTTTGATAGAATAACAAAAAGTATTTGAGAAGTGTGTCATGTGAAAGAGCTATCATCAGAATCAGAGTTAGGTTATACCAACCTCTTCAGGGTGAGTGCTTGTAGTTGGTTTTGACCTTTTCCTGTGAACAACTGTCTTGCGTTGCTTCATCTCAGTACTCATGGGACCAACCCTGAAATCATCAGAAAAAACAAAGGCCAATCCAACATATAAGAAAACTCTTCAGGATGTAAATTCCACCAAATGCAAAAGGGGTTAGATTGAGATTTTTTTTATACATTGTGCAGCATCCAGGGACCTTCTTGAAGATCTGAGAAACAGCAAGGCCAACATTTTGCCAAGAAACCATGTTGGGAGAATTATCAACATTTGCTCCCTCTTGTTGTCCAAAGTTCCTCAGCAATGCGGTCACAAAATCTGATGGACTTACTCCATCATTGCTTTGAGACTTAACTGATGTTACCAATGTGTTGGCGATGTCCAATAAAGCCTCTGCATCTGCCACCTGTTCTCTAGGCTTTTGAACTATGATACATGCAAAACGAAAGGTGAGAAAGTTCATTATGATTTATAATATTAATCAGGTACTAAGTATTTCCCTAAGGACAATGCTATTGGCGTTATTGAAGAAAAGAAGCCATTTTCACAAAAAAAACAAAATTACTGGTTCAAGCATAGGTAAATACTATATAAATTTTTACTCATAAAGCAACTGAAACCAACAAAATACTCCTTGCTGGACCATAATCAGCATAGGAATGTACATAAAAAAACAATTGGAAGAATTTATGCCATCCAACTGATAATATTGTTCAAGATTGATGCCTAGCTTTTAAAGGTGTCACATCCATAATCATGAGCCTGTCCATAAAAACGGATTGATGCTATTTTAGAATCCTAGCCACACATCATGATCACAAGACCATAAGCCCCCTATTTGACCCTATTGGCCACCATTGGATCGACAATAGCACCAATACTATACTCTCAAAATAGCACCAACCCCGGATCCCATAAAAACTATTAAAACCAAATTGGATCCAAAACAATTGGAGATTAATTGTTTAAAACTTTCAAGAAGATTAATAACTGTTGATAATTTAAGCATAAATTGAATCTTAATGTTGAGTTGTTGACGTCCATGGTAATTAGCTTACAAGAACACCAGACCAACTTATGCCTCCCCCAGGAAGAATAAGAATAGCAACAGGAAGAAGGACAAGATGAGAAGCAAATGGTATTCCTTCTTTATTTAAGTTGTTGGCATGACCATATAAGTATGCAAGTCCAAAGTGTCTGTTACCCGCTTAATAGTTTTTTTACATGGACTTATACACATGATAAATCTAGATACAAACAACAAGATGTCAAGAACACTGAAGATTTGCATGCCCGTTACCTTGTGTTACCCAACCATGACTATCAACTCAATAGCATCCTAAGTCATCATGAGCTAAAAGAATTGCCAACAATGGTATCAATCGGAACGCATCTTCGCAAGTCACAATTTGAGCTGACTTAACAACTCAAAACTCCAATCCTCATGGTTTGAAAGTTCAAAATTTTCAGCAGGAATTTCACCATATTTACAGAATATCAAGCACCATCATCAAATTTAAAGCAAAGTTTCCCGGATGTCAGTCTCCGGCAAGTAAACAAATTTCCAAAACTAACAAACATCCACATTACCAGGTAACCATCAATATCAATCAATGCAAATACTTTTGAGAACCCTAATTGCAGGTAGCCAGCAATGAAAATTGGGCTAAATCTCCAAGCTTTGGCTAACAACATAAAATCTTTGACAGGAAAAAATGAAGAAAAACTCACCAAATTTATGCAAGCTCTCAACTTCAGTGATAATAGAGCTAAATTTATCAGAATCAACTCGAGTGATATCCTCTCTTTCATCTGCCAAAAAAAAAAATCAATCCAAATAGAAATGTTTGCTGCGAACACTAGAACAAAGGCAATCGCATCATACATACCGCTAATGAGATTCTTAACGGCCAAGTACCGAGATCTCAGCGCTCGGCGATCGTGCACGTCTTGGCGACTCGTTCCGTTGCTGCTCTCTCCTTCTTCTCTCCTTGTTCTCGCCACCGCCTCCTTTTTCACTGATAGCACCATTAGAGATCGCCTATTTTGCAAACCCTAGAAGAATAATAGATCGAGGAAGGGGGATTGAGATTTTGGGGGTTTCAAAACCCTAACCCTAATTCCTAGAACCCTAATATTAATAAAAGAGGTTGAAATTTTGGATGGGTTTTAATTTTCGCGCGCTCTCGCGGCGGGGGGTTCAGAAAAATTAACCTACCGCCGGAATCTGCCCCCTTACTTCGCTGCTTTTATATCGTGTGTATTTAAAACGAACCAGGGATGGTTATTTTGTAATTAACTCCTGAATTTTGATAAAATTTGCAAATGTTTTTTTCCAATGGGAGGTGCAATTTTAACTTGAAACTTAATATTACGCCAAAAGTATACAAATTGGGGTAAATTACACAAAAATACCCTTCGCTGATCCCCATCGTGTTTATGCACTAAAATATCATAAAATTACGGTAAAATGCCTAATACTAAGGTTTTCAAGAGATTTTTTCACTAAAAACACCTTCAAAATTAGCATTCCAGGTATTTTACTGTAATATGAAAACTTTAAGGTTTTTTGGTTAAAAATCATGATGGGTAAGGGTATATTAACCTAATTTACCCCAAATGGATTTCAATTTCAAGTATTTTGTGAGGAAGCGTGCTTCAAGAATTGGTAATGGGTTAGAAATAGCTTTACTTAGTCAATTGATCTTCTAAGTCTGCAAATTTACACACAAGAAACTTTTCCCTATTTCAAGGCAATAGGTGTTTTAGGCATATGGCTTGCAATCACGCATTGCCGATTCAGCTTAAAATAGTGGGTGAATGGATCATTTGGTTTAATTGAATGCTACATGCTCTGAAGGTTGCATCTTATGACCACTGTCTTGGTGCTACGGTCGGACCCAGCCTCATTTTTGCCAAAAATAAAAGAGAAGGAAAAAAACTTTGGCAGTATCCAAAACATTATAATTGCCAATGTTGTCATTAAAAGAGAACCCCCTATGGGAGCTTTGATAATTTACTTCAAATAGCAGGATGGCCGTTTTATTATTCAATGCTTTTATGGTTAAATGAGAATTAACATACTGTTAGATATATGGGGAAAAAAAACTTATGGCTATTATGACTCAATAAATTTATGATGCCAGCCAAAGATGCGCCACCCAAAATATCTTTTGCTTGACCAGTCCCAAAAGTAAGGACAAATGATATAGGAAACAACGTATGATACGTGTAATCGATTGTTTGCAAATACTTGAGTCATGCAAAACTGCAATTGATCGAACAAACCCGTAATAAATCTAGCTAACCAGCAAAATCCATATCCTGAATCATGTATAAAGAGCTATTTGGGACAATCAAATGATTAGACTTGCTATGTGATGATGCTCGTAAAAAAGAATTCCTCAGATCACGACACGTGGCCGGTGGCGTGTCATCCACGTAAGCCTCCTAGGTCCTTGGGAACTACGGAGATGGAATAAATATGATGCATTGGGACATTCCTCGGTGCCTCGCCTCCGAGGCTGCACCAGACCTTCTAAGGAGACCTCCCCGGTGTACCTTCCCCCCTCTGATGACCGCCAGCTAATTGCTTGTCTTCGAGCTATTCTACAGTCGAGACTCCTTAGCTCACCTGCTCGTCTCCGAGCTAGTCTATATCAGAGATTCATCGGCGTCCCTATTTGGCCGAGAGCACGGAGACTAAGCGTCTCCCGTAACGGTTCAGTGTATCTCGCCACGACGAGATCCCCGCCGCTCTACGTCCCGCATCCCACGCCAACGTATCTCGTCATTCATGGGCGTATCCCGCCATCAACGTGAACGTGACGCGGAGGCGTAACGGACGACGAGAATCTCGCATCGACTCGCTCCATGCGACCGCTATATAAACCCCTCTTCCAGACGACTCAGGTAGAGCGAACTCATTCGAATACACCGCTACCATGCCATCATTCCTCGGTACTAATTTGATCGTCGGAGAGTCTTACGGTGACTTCCTACCCAGGAACTTTCCTTGTAGGTAGCCAGGCGTCAACAACCACCAACAACCCATTAAGATCAACACGTTCAACCCTCATCTCAAATCTTAACCGTTCGACACCACTGGTCTCAAGATCAGCGGAAGACAACATCTGAGGGAGAAATCGATCTCTATCAGTTGGCGCCGTCTGTGGGAAATCATCCTTTTCCACCCAAGAAAGTTGATCTTCCGTCTTCGATTTAATGGTCAACGATCCTCACCATGGAGACCCTGGCACAGGCCGCCTCGCCCTCCACAACGGAGGCGGGAGTGGCCCTACTCCACCTCCCAGCATCGTCGACGTTTTATCAGCACGGATCGACAAGCTCACGGCGATGGTGGACGTGCTCACTCATGTTCAAACGGCCGGCCATACCCACCAAACCGTTGTCCACACTCCTAGGAACCACAGCGTGGATGGGACGACGGAAGGGCGCCTTCAGGCCCTCGACCTCGCTCACGCCCATCTCGATGTCACCGAACACCGGCGTGCCAATTCCGGCAGTCATGACCCCCATGCAAAGAATGATTCCATGACTCGTTGGACGCCGGATAGCTCGACACCTAGATCTCAGGGGAGACCGGGTCGTCGCTTCAATGCCCGTTGCGCTCTCTCGCCCTCTGATGAGATGTCGGTCAGGTCACCTGATTCCAGAGGAGACCGACGTCCCCGCGTCCATCGAGACCGCGCACGTGGCTCACCTCGGGACCGACCACGAAGGGTTCCCTCCCGAGGACCTGAGAAACGTAATAGAGCGAAACCGAAACCGTTCCATCGCGCAAGCCCAAAGCAGAGACAACAGGCTCTCCGAGTGCAGGGAATCCTCATGGTACCATCAGCAAATCGAGGCCCATGAGAAGAAAATCGAAGACATGCGGCACGCTACCCGTTCGGCCGGAGGAATGGTAAAGTACTCCGCAGATTCGCTCACAAGGCCCTTCACGGAGCAGTTACTAGGTGAGCGGGTCTCGTCCCGAAACAAATCGCCTAAGGTGGCCCTCTTCGACGGGAAATCTGACCCAAAGGATCATTTGGACGCGTTTACGGTAGGCATGAGCTTCCAAAACAACTCGAACGCAGCTCAGTGCCGAGCCTTCCCCACTACCCTCATCCGGGCTGGCCGGGATTGGTTCCGCGGACTTACACCATGCTCGATCTCAACCTTTGATGAGCTAGAAACTCAGTTCTTTGGTCATTTCGTCGGTAACCGACAAAAGAAAATGACAGTCGACTACATGTTTACCATCAAGAGTGAAGACATGGAATCTTTCAAGGGTTACGTCTGTTAGTTATATGTATGCTCTAGAGGCCATTATTGTACATGTGATGTATATTGTAGTGGATACTTGGACATATATAGGGAGGACTTTCTTACTCGACATGATAGTATGCTATCTGGTTGCTCTTTATCTTAACATGTACACTTATTGTCTTTCTATTACATGTTGATAAAGCCCTTAGGATGATGCAGATCATACTAGTGGGGCAGAGGTAGTCGGCAAGTACATCCTTCAAATATTCCTAGTCGTGGGAGTTTTGAGATAGGGCATCAATACTCCATAGTAGACTAGAGTATGCGCTTCTCGACCCATGTGATGGGCGATGGATGATCCCATATCCATTGGTTTTTGACATCAGAGGTGTACGAGTGCTCAGTAGAGACTGGGTACACTGGACGGATTCGCCGAGAACTCCTAGATGGTATTATACATATCGTCAGATAGTAGTTCTCTGGTGACACCGGTACAGGTTAGTCTGTCGATCCGAGATCGTCATAGAGTCTTGTGTGATTTCTACTATGCTTTGATTTCCACCATACCACAGTCAAGAGATCGTGCAAAAAGGTGGTTTTTGGGTACAGTCCTGAGTCACATGGAGGTAATGAGCGATAGGAGGGGATTCGTCTCTCCCGGTATTGGGAGTTGATGTTGCGCTATGCTCGATTGGCCATAACAGGAAATCCCTGGCCAGGGTTACTGAGATCTACTGGTAAGTGTTATCGGTAGTTTCTCGAACCATTATGGACCTTGCATCGGCATGACTTATCAGGCTATTGGGGTCTGACGTTTTACCACTCCCAGGCTGCGATATGCGACATATCTGACGAAGAGACCGGACTGTACGGTAGTGTTACTGATTGGATTCACAAGAGTATGAGCAGGCTTGCTTGTTTATCTTCTGATCGCTCAATACCCGGATGGCCGTTACGTTTAGCAGACCGTTTGCGGCTTGTGGGTGTTTGATATGATCATCACCTACTGCCGGCGTATTGACTAGTCTTTAGAGTCCTACACAGAGCTTTCCTGGTTCATGCGAAATGAAGTAGGAGAACATATGTGATATATGCGGGACCGAGATAAATGCACGTATGTGATACCGCATTCTATTGTCGCACTATGTGATATCGGTCGGTTATATGTGATATAATCGGGTTATCGGATCAAGTGTTGATTCGATAGATTGTTACATTTGATATTAGCCGGTTGTATGTAATATAGTCGGATTATTAAATCAAGTGTTGATTTAATAATTTAATATAAAATTATATATATGATATATTAATTTACATTAACTAATGTTAGCTCACTTAAACATTTTTTTCCTCACTTGTGTGCATATAGTATATATGTGATATATATTAATGTACAACTATTGTGTCATGCTTAATGCCACATGTGACATGGGTGTATGAGACTCACACCAAACTTATGATAATGTATGGTTTTATTTATTTAAAATTAATCAAAATTAGTTGGTAATTAGTCATATGGTTCAAGCTTGTAGAAGCTTGTGAAACCATTGACCAAGTCCACTAATTTTGTTTTACTTGTAGATATTTATTAACCTAACCATTATTGTTAGCCATGGTTGATTCTCTACATGACTTAGTGTATGACACTAACTCACTCATGGTTGCTATTCTCACCTGATGAGTTTCATTTCTCTTCATCACTTCATCTTCTTCTTCCTCATTAAGAAAAAGCTTGCTAGCTTTTTTTCAAAGTGATAAAATATTGTGAGAAAAATAAATCTAAAGTGAGCCTATTTTCTACTTCATCATTCTCTACTATATTAGCCATTTAGTTTAGAGTGTTTGCTTCACTAATCTACCATTAGTGAAGAGGTAGCATGAGCTTAAGTCTCCTCGACGTAGATCATTTTCGGCCTCGAAGATTGTAGGGTTCCTAGGCACTCTTGTGAAGGTTCATAAAGCATCAAACATGCCCGAATAAAATTTTAGATGTGCCGAACAACCCAAAGCCGGGATCTTTGCTAGATTATTAGGGTTAAATATGCAAGTAAACATCTTTACCACTAAGTGTGAGGGATTACAAGCTTTGTAGTCCGCTCCTTCGCTTCATAAGCTCCGAGTAGAAGTCCCTTCGCCGCGATCCACGATCTCCCAGACTCAAGAGAGGCTCCACGACTCGAACGATCCATGCTAGCTTGTAGTATTCCTTTTCTCCGATGATCTACGTCGAAATTGCTATAACTCAAGCTCTCTCACTCTAATGAGGTGAACACCCTAATCTAATGGGCTAGATTAGATGAGGATGATGGAGTAGTATTTATGCTATCTTTTTATATCAATTTCTCACAAGAAATCATCACAAAATGAATAACCAGTAAGCTTTCTCAAAACTCAAGAGAGAAGAAGATGAGGGAAAAAGAGTTAATCCTTTTGTGATGAATAATAGAAAAGAATATATGATTGATCATGGAACCATGGTCAAGGATGACAAGGTTAACCTTTGTAGAGAATAAACTAGGGCTATGGTTTGGTTAGGTTAAAGAATGAGTCATGGATAAATATCAACCATAATATCTTCTTCATGACAAAAGGAAAGCTTCTAGATGGTGCAAGAAGGAGCTAACCCTAATCAAACCCTAACCTTGCTTAATCTCCACTAAACATGTTCCATTATTAATCATATCATGTCACAATAATATATATCACATATATATTATATATTTGCAACAAAAGAAAATAATACAATTAACATATATCGCATATATATCAATGTATTATCCGGTGAGAAAATGAAATAATAAAGCGAGCCAATATTAGATAATGTAATACAATATATCATATATATTATTATATATTAAATCATGGAATCAACACTTGTTCCGACAATCCGGCTATATCGAATATAACCGACTAATATATCATGTACCGATTCATCGAATCAACACTTGATCCGATGACCCGGTTCATATCTAAATATCGCGAGAATATAATACGGTATCTCATATCGCATTATCCTCGGTCCTGCACATTTCACATATGCGCCTCTACTCCATTTTGCCTGAGTCAAGAAACATCTGTGTAGGACTCTAAAGAATCGTCAATACTCCGGTAGCAGGTGATGATCATATCAAACACCCACATACTGCAAGCGGTCAGCTAAACGTAACAGCCACCCAGGCATTGAGCGATAAGAAGATCAACAAGTTAGCCTGTACGCTCTCCTGTGAATCCAATCAGCAACACTCCCGTACAGTCCGGTCTCTTCGTCTGATATGTCGCATATCAAGTCTAGGGGTGGTATACGTCAGACCCCAGTAACCGATAAGTCGTGTCGATGTGAGGCTCATAACGGGTCGAGAAACTACTGGTAACACTTACCAGTAAATCTCTATATCAGCCCTGGCCAGGGACTTCCAGTTATAGCCAATCGAACACAGCACAACATCAACTCCCTATACCGGGAGAGACGAATCCCCTCCTATCGCTCATTGCCTCCATGTGATTCGGGACTGCACCCAAAAGCCACCGTTTTGCACGCCCTTTTGGACGTGGTAAGGTGGAAATCAAAGCACAGTGGGAATCACACAAGACTCTATGACGATCTCGGGTCTACAGACTACCCTGTACCAGTGTCACCGGAGAACTGCCATCTGACGTGTGGTATATCACCATCTGGGAGTTCTCGGCGAGTCCGTCCAGTGTACCCAGTCTCCACTGAGCACCCGTACACCATCTCTGATGTCAAACACCGATGGATATGGGATCATCCATCGCCCATCATATGGGTCAAGATGCGTATACGCTAGTCTACTCTGGTGTATTGATGCCCTGTCTCGATATACCCTCGACTAGGAACAGTTATAGGATGTACTCATTGACTACCATAGCCCCACTAGTATGATCTCATCATAGTCTCAGTAGTCGAGTACAGATCCTAAAGGCTTTATCAACATGTGAGAGAAAGACAGTAAACCAATACAAGTCAACATGTTAAGATAAAGGAAAACCAAATAGCATACTATCATGACGAGCAAGAAAGTCCTCTCTATATATATCCAAGCATCCATTATAATATACATCATATGTACAACAATGGCCTCTAGGGCATATACATAACTAACAATCTCCCACTTGCACTAAGGCCAGCTGCTGTAGTATCTCATACCTAGCATCCCGAATAATCTCTCAAATTGTATCTGGGGAACGGCCTTCGTGAGTGGATCCGCAGTGTTGTCCTTCGTATTTACTCTCCCGACCTCGATCTCCCGGCGATCAACTATCTCCCTGATCAGGTGATACCGCCTCAGAATATATCTGGACTTCTGATGGGACCTGGGTTCCTTGGCCAAAGCCACAGCTCCATTGTTATCGCAATATAGAGGTATTGGATGCTCAATGGATGGAACCACACCAAGTTCACTAATGAACTTCTTTATCCAGACAACCTCTTTGGCAGCATCGTTGGCAGCAATGTATTCAGCCTCCATCGTCGAGTCTGCAACGGTATCCTGTTTGAAACTCTTCCAACAAACCACCCCTCCATTGAGGGTAAAGACAAATCCCGAGTGCGACTTAGAGTCGTCCTTATCACTTTGGAAGCTTGAATCGGTAAAGGACTCCACCCGGAGTTCTCCGTTACCATACACCAAGAACATCTCTTTAGTCCTTCGTAAGTACTTGAGAATGTTCTTTACAGCTGTCCAGTGACTCTCTCCAGGATCTGCTTGATACCAACTCACTACACTTAGTGAGTATGCTACATCGGGTCTGGTACATAGCATCGCATACATGATAGAGCCTACTGCCGAAGCATAGGGTATCCCTTGCATGTGAGCTCTCTCCAAATCAGTCTTGGGAGACATCTCTTTGGAGAGAGTGAGTCCAGAGATCGTGGGTTGGTTCCCACGCTTGGATTCTTCCATACTAAACCTCTTTAGTATGGTGTCAATGTATCTGGATTGGGACAATCCCAGTATCCGTTTAGATCTATCTCTATAGATCATGATTCCCAATATGCAGGAGGCATCACCTAGATCTTTCATTGAGAATCTTTGTGATAAGAAGAGCTTGACTGATTGCAGCATAGGAATATCATTTCTTATCAAGAGTATGTCATCCACGTACAATACAAGGAAGACAACCTTACTCTCTGCTACCTTCTTATAGATACAAGGTTCATCTATATTTTTGATGAAGTCAAACTCTTTGACTACAACATCAAAACAGATGTTCCAACTCCGCGATACTTGCTTTAACCCATAAATGGATTTAAGCAGCTTGCACACCTTTCCGCTGCTCCCACTATCTACGAAGCCCTCTGGCTGAGTCAGGTACACGCACTCTTCTAAATCACCGTTTAGAAAGGCGGTCTTAATATCCATTTGCCAGATTTCGTAGTCATGGTATGCAGCAATGGCAAGTAAGATCCGAATGGACTTAAGCATAGCCACTGGAGAAAAGGTTTCGTCATAATCCACACCTGGTCGTTGACGAAAACCCTTTGCTACAAGTCTAGCTTTGAAAGTCTCGACTTTTCCATCTACACCAAATTTCTTTTTAAAGATCAACTTGCTCCCAATGGGTTTTACCCCTTCAGGAGCATTTTCCAAAGTCCATACTTTGTTGGTGTACATGGATTCCATCTCAGATCGCATTGCATCCAGCCATTTCATAGAGTCACCACTCGTGATGGCCTGCTCGAAACTAGTCGGGTCATCATCTTCCATGATGCAATCCTCGCTTCCACCATCAATGAGAAAACCGTAGTATCTCTCAGGTGGATGAGAAACCCTACTAGATCGGCGGAGAGGCTGGGGTTCGTCGGGTACTACTGAATCCTCTGGTTCCACTAAATCTTCTGTTGTAGTTTGTGTTGCTGGAACTTCTTCCAGTTCTACCGCATCGCCACTAATTTCTTTTGCAAGAAATTCCTTTTCTAAAAAGGTGGCGTGCCGAGAAACAAACACCTTTTGTTCCTCGGAGTGGTAGAAGATATACCCTCGCGAATGTTTGGGATATCCAATAAACTTACATAGGACAGACCTTGCCTC
The DNA here is from genome assembly GCA_030015575.1 of Agapanthus africanus. NCBI lineage: Eukaryota > Viridiplantae > Streptophyta > Magnoliopsida > Asparagales > Amaryllidaceae > Agapanthus > Agapanthus africanus. The sequence goes on from CM057351.1 coordinate 422,861,448, forward strand.
GAGCTTGTCCGGATTTTGTGTTTTAATATAGGCCGGACAACCCCATATCTGAATAAAATTAAGACATGGTCTCTTCCCATTCCATATCTCATATGGAGTGGTAGGCACTGATTTGGTTGGAACTCTATTCAATAGGTATGCAGCTGTCTCCAGTGCATGTCCCCAAAAGGAAATAGGTAACTCTGCATTACTCATCATAGAGCGCACCATATCTAATAAGGTGCGATTCCTCCGCTCCGATACACCATTGTGCTGTGGTGTATAAGGAGGAGTAAGCTGAGAGAGAATCCCATTCTCTTTTAGATAATCTAGGAACTCATTGCTTAAGTATACTCCTCCTCAATCAGATCGAAGAATCTTAATACTTCTGCCCGTTTGGTTCTCTACTTCGTGCTTATATTCTCTGAATTTTTCAAAAGCTTCAGACTTGTGTTTCATCAGGAACACATATCCGAATCTTGAGAGATCAGTGAATGTAATGAAGTAGAAAGAACCGATCCTGGTATGTGTAGATATAGGACCGCATATATCACTATGTACCAGTCCTAAGAGTTCGGTAACTCTTTCTCCGTGTCCACTAAACGGAGCTTTGGTCATTTTGCCTTTGAGACATGAATGGCAAGTATCATAAGATGATAATTCGAACGGATTCAAATATCCATCATTATGTAACTTAGCTAGTCGTGTCGCATTGATATGACCAAGTCTACAATACCACAAGAAAGATTCGTTCATTTCTGAACTCTTCCTCTTGTGTGTGTTTTGTATATTAAGGACTGTATTTTGATTGAGAATGAATATGCCATTATGTAACGAGCCTGATGCAATCAACTTTTGATCTAGGAAGATGTTCATAACATTATCCTTTACCACAAAATTATATCTTTTTTTACTTAATAAAGAAACTGATATAATATTGCACATCATGTTCGGTATATAATAGCACTCATTCAGAATCAGTGTTTTACCACTTGGTAATACAAGGTGATATTCGCCAACTGCTTTGGCTGCAATATTTGCACCATTCCCTACTTGAACGGAATGATCACCTTTTCCCAATTCTCTACCTTTACGTAGCCCATGTAACAATTTACATATGTGGGATCCTTATCCGGTATCTAATACCCAGGACGTAGGGTGAACTAAGAAACAGTTCTCAATAACTAACACACCCGAAGAAGGTGCACCAACATGCATGTTCTCCGTTTGGGCGGCGTGAGAATCCAGATATTCTACTATTCCCTGTTCAATCTTATAACTCTTATAAGAAAGAACGGAACCAACGTTCCCCTGCTCAGTATAATAAGCGGGTTCAGTCAATACATCCATATTATTATCTTGATTATGGCCTGACATGGTCGCTACCTGGAGAGAGAGAGAAGAAAACACTTTAGCGTATGCTCTTGCAAGATTAGATTGGTTATTATCTTATCTAATCAGGATGTCTCCCACTGTTTTTATCAAATCTACCTTCAAACCCTAAAAGGTAAGATTAACCGGGATTAATTACACCCTACAATTTCGTCAATCTTTCAGTCAGATCAGTGTCGGTACTTTGAGGGAGGTTCCCCGTGCTTTCGCACGGACCTAATTAAAGTAAAGCTCGTTTTCACAGAGGCGTAACCCCGTTAACACTTTTCTAGACACCTACTTGATCGGCTAATTGTCCTGTGTAAAACTCTCCCAGGAGTAACTCTTACTCGCAGTGGGTATCGGGATCCAACTATCTCATAGGAGGTATGCAATCTCATTGCAAATTTCAACACTTGAAATTCCCGATAATGCTTTTGCCCCTAGCGTCCCATGACCTTGACGGAGGCCAAACTACGCATAGGGCACTAATCAAGTTCAACCCGTTCATTTCTTGATTGAATTAAACCCACCCGTACGACCCTTGACGGAGGCCAAACTACGCCGTACGAATACCCTAATCCAATCGTATCGTATGCAAGCAGATAAGCACTAGTTAGCTACCGTACACTACGCCTTGACGGAGGCCAAACTACCGCAGCACGAATACTAAGCAGCACTTATCTGAAATGACGGAGGGCTACGCAGGTTTTTCAGAAAACCATGAGCGTAATGAACTTGATATCGTTGTAGAATCATGTGGTTTTTTGAAAAAGGAGTGTTTTTTAGGCTTTTCTAGTTTTGCTAAAGAGGTCACTCCCGGTGAAGGGATCTCGGCTCTTTCCCCATCGAATAAGGTGTAGGATATATCATATATACCGCTGTGCAAAGCAAGAACTATAGAAGCTGTCAAAAACTAAACCATGAGTTTGTAGCATCTGCCAGTTTCGCTAAAGAGGTCACTCCCGGTGAAGGGATCTCGGCTCTTTCCTCATCGAATAAGGTGCAGGGTATATCATATATACCGCTATGCAAAGCAAGACTGTAGCTACCCTTTTTATAAAGTTTTGATTCTACAACATCTTTTAGGTTTCTTTTCTTTTTATTAATCTCATTAATAAAATCCCTGTAAGTCCATATTGCGACCCCCGGTGCTTACGGGGAGGCGGAAACGGTATAAAAAACGAATTTTTATCGCAAGAGGCAACATGGACTAAACAAGGTCGGGATCGTTGTCTAAACTAAAACTAGTATACTTGCTAAAGAGAGTTAGCTACTATGGAAGATGGTTATACCTAAACTTGAACTCCTTCTTCTTCAAACCTTGTAGAGGTTGATGGTTCTCTTTTCGTCGCCTTCTTCCGTCGAAGATGGATCCACCTCGAAGGTTCGACCTTTGGGCTCTTCCTCGATCTTTGAGTGAACTAGGGTTTCCGGCTTGCTAAACCTTCATCCTAGAATGAGTAGAGAGTGATTATGGTTTGCTTTTCCTTTTAAAGAGAAGGATTCTCAACACATGAGAGGGTTTCTCTTTGCTAGAGGAAGAAGAAGATGAAATGAGGAGAGAGAGAGGTTATTATTTCTTTCTTGCAACCATATTGCAAAAGAAAAGAATTATCTAAATGATAATAATTGAAATAAGAATAGTTGATGGTAATTTTGGAATGACCACTATCATGCTTCTTTAAATGAAGTGTAAGCATGAATCAAGGAGGATCTTTCAAAGCATGATGGTGGTCAATGGTCAACAAGTCAACCAAGGTCAACAAGTCAACAAAAAATCAACCATAACATAATTCTCATTTAATTACTATTATTAATAGATAATATATAAATCCATTAGGGTTTGGAAAAAGATAACTGTCAACTGTGCATACGCACCCGATCCGAAACCCTAATGAAAAACCTCATTCTCCGCCTCAAGCAACTGTGCATACACACCTGCATTCTCGTTCCGAGGAACAAGAATACCAAGATATAAAAGCAACCCCCAAAACATATACCAGCATCTGGCTCAAACCAGAGCCTGCCAGTATAATCCGTCCGGACTCCAAACGTGCACAAGTGCGCGGATGAGAACGAACCCTGTCGCAAAACCATGCGACCTCTACTCTGTTTTGCCCAGAGGCGAATACCCTCTGTGTGGGACTCTAAAGACTCGACACTACGCTGGCAGTGGGTTTAACCACAGACCGCAAGCGGCACTAGCTGTGCGTAACGGTCCCCAGGTAGATGTCGACAAGAAGGCTGACGAGGTGAAACCCCATCTGAACTCCTACTGAGTCTGAATGTGACATTCTCCGTACAGTCCGGTCTGTTCGTCTGATACATCGCATGGCGGGCCTAGGGGGCGGTAAAACGTCAGTCCCCCAATAGCGGTACAAGTCGTGTCGGAGTGAAGCCCAAAACACCCTGAGATAACACTGGAAACCTACCAGTATATCTCGCTTGCCCTGGCCAGGGACTACTCGTGTAATGGCTCTCCTAGACACAGCGCGATGTCAACCCCCAATACCGGGAGAGACGAATCCTGTCTAACCGTCACTGCCTCCAAGTGCTTCGGGACTGCACCCAACCACCACCTGTTTGCACGACTCCTTTGAGCCGTGGTAGGGTAGTGATCAAAGTGCAGTGGGAACACACTCGAGGCGAAGTGTCAGTGTCAAGTCAGCGGACTAAGCTGTACTCATGTCACCTGGGAACTGATAACTGACGATAGGTATAATACCAACCTGTCAGTTCCCGACGAGTCCTGTCCAGTGTACTCGTAACCCAACGAGCACCCGTATACTATCTCCAGTACGACGTACTGATGGCTGTGGGACAGACCATCTCCCACACTGGGATGAGAAGCGCATACGCTAGTCTACTCCGGAGTATCGATGCCCTGTCTCGATAGTCCTACGACTAGGGACCTGTATAAGGATGTGCCTATAGATTACCCAGCCCCTACTAGTGTGACTGCCATCACAACGCTGGTAATCAAGCAAAAGATCCTAAGGGCTCCACTAATGCGTATAAGTGATATACTGAAATAAACACAAGTACACATTGAAGTAGAAACAAACCAAGTAGCATACTACTATATTGAGCAAGATTGTTTATACAAGGTGAATATCCCAAGCTTCCATCAAGTAATATACAAACTAGTATGATACAGTAATGGCCTCTAGGGCATATACACTAACAATCTCCCACTTGCACTAAGGCCATGTACTGGCGTATCGAAGACCTATCATCTCGATCAGCCGCTCGAACTGAGTCTGGGGTAGGGCCTTGGTGAATGGATCTGCAGTGTTCTCTTCTGAAGCAACCCTCCGAACCTCGATCTCCTTGCGATCCACGATCTCCCTGATCAGGTGATACCGCCTCAAGATGTGCCTGGATCTCTGATGGGACCTGGGTTCCTTTGCTAAAGCTATAGCCCCGTTGTTGTCGCAATACAGAGGTACTGGATCAACAATGGACGGAACCACCTGAAGTTCTTTTAAGAACTTCCTTATCCAGACAGCTTCTTTTGCGGCATCAGATGCAGCGATGTATTCCGCTTCCATAGTCGAGTCTGCAACGGTTTCCTGTTTGGAACTCTTCCAACACACCGCCCCTCCATTGAGGGTAAAGACAAAACCCGACATGGACTTGGAATCATCCTTGTCACTCTGGAAGCTGGAGTCAGCAAAGGCCTCAATCTGGAGGTCTTTTCCGCCATACACCAAGAACATCTCCTTAGTCCTCCTCAGGTACTTGAGAATGTTCTTTACCGCTATCCAATGTTTCTCCCCAGGGTTTGACTGATACCGGCTTACTACACTCAGTGCATAAGCTACATCCGGTCTGGTACACAACATCGCATACATTATAGAGCCTACCGCAGAAGCGTAGGGTATAATAGACATGCGATCCCTCTCCAAATCAGTCTTGGGAGACATCTCTTTAGAGAGGGTGATCCCGTGACAAGCCGGTAGGTTACCGCGCTTGGAATCTTCCATACTGAATCTTTTCAGTACGGTGTCGATGTACCTGGACTGTGAAAGTCCTAATATCATCTTGGATCTATCACGATGGATCCGGATCCCCAGGATGTAAGAGGCATCACCCAGGTCTTTCATGGAGAACCTGTGTGACAAGAAACCCTTGACAGATTGTAGCATAGGAATGTCATTTCCTATTAAGAGAATGTCATCCACGTATAAAACAAGGAATACTACAGTTCTCGCTACAAATCTACTATAGATACATGGTTCATCTGGATTTTTGATAAAGTCAAATTCCTTGACCGTCTCATCAAAACAGATGTTCCAACTCCGCGACGCCTGCTTCAGTCCATAGATGGACTTAAGCAACTTGCACACCTTTCCGCTGCTCCCACTCTGAATGAAACCCTCTGGCTGATCCATATAGACACACTCCTCTAAACTTCCATTTAGAAAAGCGGTTTTTACGTCCATCTGCCAAATCTCATAATCGTGGAAGGCAGCAATGGCAAGAAGGATCCGAATGGATTTCAGCATAGCCACTGGAGAAAAGGTTTCGTCATAGTCCAAGCCAGGTCTTTGACGGAAACCCTTTGCTACAAGTCTAGCTTTATAGGTCTCAACCTGTCCATCTACACCAATCTTCCTTTTGAAGATCCACTTGCATCCTACGGGTTTTACCCCGTCTGGAGCAATGTCCAACGTCCATACTTTGTTGGTGTACATGGACTCCATTTCGGTCCGCATTGCATCCAGCCATTTTACCGAGTCAATGCTCTGAACGGCCTGCTGGAAGCTTGTAGGCTCATCATAGTCTATGATGCAATCTTCTCTATCCCCGTCTATGAGAAAACCGTAGTATCTCTCGGGCGGATGAGACTGCCTACTACTTCTGCGGAGCGGCATAGGAATGTCCTGTTCATTTGAACCCTCTGGTTCCATTAAGCTTTCAGTAATAGTCTGTGGTTCTGGAATTTCTTCCAGTTCTATTGCGCTCCCACTTACTTCTTTTTCTAAGAACTGATGTTCCAGAAAATGGGCATTACGAGAAACAAGGACTTTTTGCTCCTCTGCGTAATAGAAAAGATACCCCCTGGAGTTCTTTGGGTATCCCACAAACTTGCACAGTACTGAGCGCGCCTCGAGCTTGTCCGTATGCTGCTTTTTGACATAAGCTGGACATCCCCAAATCTTCAGGTACTGAAGATAGGGTTTCTTCCCACTCCATAACTCATATGGTGTGGTAGGCACAGTCTTAGTAGGAACTCGGTTCAATAGGTATGCAGCTGTTTCTAGCGCATACCCCCAGAATGATCGCGGTAACTCAGCGTTACTCATCATGGACCGTACCATATCCAATAGGGTCCGATTCCGTCTCTCCGATACACCGTTATGTTGCGGGGTGTATGGAGGAGTAAGCTGAGAGAGAATCCCATTCTCTTTTAAGTAATTCAGGAACTCGGCACTTAAGTATTCTCCACCTCGATCCGATCTTAGAATCTTGATACTTTTGCCGGTTTGTTTCTCTACTTCATTCTTAAATTCCTGGAATTTTTCAAAAGATTCTGACTTATGTTTCATTAAGAAGACATAACCGTATCTTGAAAAATCATCCGTAAAAGTAATGAAGTAAGAATAACCGCTTCGCGCATGTGTAGACATTGGACCGCACACGTCGCTGTGTACGAGTCCCAAAAGCTCGCTCGCTCTTACTCCGTGTCCAGTGAACGGAGTCTTTGTCATCTTTCCTTTGAGACAGGATTGACAAGTGGCATACGATTGATATTCGAACGGATCCAAATATCCTTCTGTATGTAACTTAGTCAACCTTCTCTCATTGATGTGACCCAGTCTACAATGCCATAAGAAAGTCTGATTGATATCTGGAGACTTTCTTTTGTGTGTATTCTGGACATTGAAAATCTGTGGTTGGTTTAATACGTATATACCATTGCTCAATGTACCTGACCCAATCAGAACTTGATTAAGGTGAATGTTAACAACATTACTTACAAACGCAAATTCATAACCTTCTTTAGAAACCAAAGATACAGAAATGATATTACAAGTTGCGTTGGGTACAAAAAAGCAATTACGCAAAACCAAAACATGCCCATCTGACATTCCCAGGTGATAGTCCCCCACGGCTTTAGCATCCATGCTAGCTCCGTTCGCAACTCTGAGGGTCATGTCACCTGCCTTCAAAACCCTACGGTTTCTCAACGCCTGCAAAGAATTACAGATATGAGATCCTGATCCGGTATCCAATACCCAGGAAGTAGAGTTTATAGAAAGACATTTTTCAATAACATACACACCTGAAGCTGAAGCCGCAACCTGCTTCAGTTCCTGTGTCCTGGCTTTCCAAGCCCTGCAATCTTTCTTCCAGTGTCCACTCTTGTGACAATAGAAGCATTCCTCTTTACCAACAAGCTTCCCCGCTATCTTTGTTGCCTTTTCCTTTCCCTTCGTACCCACTTTACTAACACCGCCCCTTGGTTTGGCGGGGGCTTTCCTCTTCTTTCCCTTGGCTTTCGCCTTGGACCTAGAAGAAGAAGATCCTCCTACAAACAAAGTGGATGTATCCCTACCCTTCTGTAGGGTGCCCTCTGCGCTCCTCAGCAGGTTGAGGAGTTCTGAAAGTTCAACTTCCTTTTCTTGCAAGTTGAAATTCAGTATGAACTGGGCGTAAGTGGATGGAAGGGACTGGAGAATTATATCCGTATAAAGTTCACTGTCCAACGTGGTCCCAAGTTCCGCGAGCTCCTCAGTGTAGCCAATCATCTTAAGCACGTGGTCCGCTACCGATGATCCGACGGCCAACTTAGTCGAAAATAACTTCTTCGACACTTCGTATCTTGCGATACGAGACTGCTCTCCATACAGTTCTTTTGTATGAAGAAATATGGATTCCAAATCCATATTCTCGTGCCTCCTCTGATGGTCGTTGTCCATCGAGGCAAGTACGAGGCATCTGGCCTTCGCGCTGTCAATCTCCCAAGTCTTACGGATTTCCTTATCCGCGACGCTGGAGGTGGGACCTGGGACGGGGGGAGCTTTGGTGGTAAGAAGATACCCCAGCTTGTCGTAAGAGATTGCCAATTTGACATTCCTGAGCCAATCTTTGTAGTTTGGCCCTGTCAATATGTTTTTATCTAGAAGTAACTTAAGTCCAGTCATTTCGATTTGGTCGCTGCAGGGGAAGAGAAGAAACACTTAGCACGATGCTCTTGCAAATTTAGAATGGTTTTTAATTTGTCTAAACAGGATGGCTCCCACTGTCTCTCGAATCCCTCCTCAAACCACAAAGGAAGAATTAGCCGGGATCAATCCCACCGTACAATACTTGCTTAACCGTTCAGCCAGGCCAGTGTCGGTACTTCGAGGGAGGTTTTCCAACGCTTTCGCGAAGTTCCTTAATTTAAGAACCTCTTTTCCCTGGGGGCGTAGCCCCGCTAACACCTTTCTAGGCACCTACTAGGTTTATAGCATTGATCGTTTAGTGAGAAATTTCCCGAGGAGTAGCATATACTCACAGTAGGATCGGGATCCAAATATCATCGCGTGACGAAAATGAAGGAATCCTACCATAATCATCACACTCCAAATGGTATGCAAATCTAGCAAGTTTCAGTACTTATGAAACTCCCGATGTGGATTTTTGCCCCATGCTCTTATGACCTTGGCGTGAGGTCAAAATGTCATAAGTCACATGTCAAGTTCTTCCCATCATTATCCCGGTTGATTTGAATCCACCCGTACCTACCCTTGACGTAGGCCAAAATGGTGGTACGACTGTCTCAAAACAACGCATTCTATCTATGCAACAGATAAATATCCGGTAGCTACCAATCACTATGCCTTGGCGTGAGGTCAAAATACATAGCTTGAATACTACCGTATATTTAACTGAAATGATGGAGGGCTACGAATGGTTTTGGCGAAACCGTGAACGTAGTGAACTTGATATAATCGATGGAACGAGATAGCTTTTAGAAGGAGTGGCTCAAGCTCCGCATTTAAAAGTTAGTTTTTGAAAAGAACCGAGTGGTTTTTTCGAAAGTGTTCCATCGACTTAAACTTGGTTTATTATCTAGCATTAGTTCTTTTAATGCGTGATATTCTTGCATTAGTTCTTTTAATGCGTCCCATCATTTAATTCCTACCATTGCAGAAAACAACCAAAATATGACGTACGCTTATGCCATTCGCATTCGCCACGGGGTCCCGTCATCACTCGTTAGGTTACTTAACTAACGACAGAGCGGGGGCTGGGCTAGCGCGGCTGTAAAACATAAGCAACGCCTAAATAGAAAGCAATGATAGACATTACAGATCACAGATGAATACATTGGATATACTAGCAATCCGCAATCCTTTCGAGCCTGAAACGAAAAGCGGATAACACGGTCGCGGTGAATAGCCAAATACCCCACCCAAGACCCCTACGGGTGCGGCAAACTACCCGCCAAGTACTCGGTAGTTTGTGCACCCCTCCATGGGTCTATCCTAGGAGCAAAAACAGTAAAAAGAATTATACAATGACGGCTACAACCCCGACCCGGTTGTGCGGCCAAACAAATAATATTATTACATCAATTTACATTTACAATGAATGAAAGAAAAACAAAAGCTCATCTCACATCCACCCCGGCTATTCACCCGCGACAGTCCAACAGATTCATATACACATTCCAGCACATTACAGATCATGTATAACCCCGACTAATCGACTTATAGCGATTAGCCGACGTTCAATACATGCAAACAACACAGATATAACCAACATAGCCAAAGTGCAGTGAAGTTCGGAAAAAATACGGAATTATAGGACCCTAAAAGTGAATTTCAGTTCTGGAAAATCTGGGTACATATAATATATCTTAAAAATCCCAAAACCAACACAGAAGAACACTGCACAAAAAACGATGCAGAGATGACACCAAACAGCGGCGGTTCCGCGGCCAGATGAAGAGGTGAGGCCGCGGAAGGGCGGCGCTTTGGAGGAATCATGCTATCGTTTTTGGTGTTTATTCTTAGAAAACCCTGAGACGATTTTACAAGTATAAAGTTTTTCATTTTGAGCAGAAAAAATTTCAACAGAAACTTAGGGTTTTGTTTTTCCGGTTTTGCGATTTTTCGGTTCCGAACTTCGTTACACTTCACTACCAAGCTAGTTTAAGTTTAGTTAGGCTCTGATACCACTGTAAGTCCATATTGCGACCCCCGGTGCTTACGGGGAGGCGGAAACGGTATAAAAAACGAATTTTTATCGCAAGAGGCAACATGGACTAAACAAGGTCGGGATCGTTGTCTAAACTAAAACTAGTATACTTGCTAAAGAGAGTTAGCTACTATGGAAGATGGTTATACCTAAACTTGAACTCCTTCTTCTTCAAACCTTGTAGAGGTTGATGGTTCTCTTTTCGTCGCCTTCTTCTGTCGAAGATGGATCCACCTCGAAGGTTCGACCTTTGGGCTCTTCCTCGATCTTTGAGTGAACTAGGGTTTCCGGCTTGCTAAACCTTCATCCTAGAATGAGTAGAGAGTGATTAGGGTTTGCTTTTCCTTTTAAAGAGAAGGATTCTCAACACATGAGAGGGTTTCTCTTTGCTAGAGGAAGAAGAAGATGAAATGAGGAGAGAGAGAGGTTATGATAGAATGAGCTCAATTATTTCTTTCTTGCAACCATATTGCAAAAGAAAAGAATTATCTAAATGATAATAATTGAAATAAGAATAGTTGATGGTAATTTTGGAATGACCACTATCATGCTTCTTTAAATGAAGTGTAAGCATGAATCAAGGAGGATCTTTCAAAGCATGATGGTGGTCAATGGTCAACAAGTCAACCAAGGTCAACAAGTCAACAAAAAATCAACCATAACATAATTCTCATTTAATTACTATTATTAATAGATAATATATAAATCCATTAGGGTTTGGAAAAAGATAACTGTCAACTGTGCATACGCACCCGATCCGAAACCCTAATGAAAAACCTCATTCTCCGCCTCAAGCAACTGTGCATACACACCTGCATTCTCGTTCCGAGGAACAAGAATACCAAGATATAAAAGCAACCCCCAAAACATATACCAGCATCTGGCTCAAACCAGAGCCTGCCAGTATAATCCGTCCGGACTCCAAACGTGCACAAGTGCGCGGATGAGAACGAACCCTGTCGCAAAACCATGCGACCTCTACTCTGTTTTGCCCAGAGGCGAATACCCTCTGTGTGGGACTCTAAAGACTCGACACTACGCTGGCAGTGGGTTTAACCACAGACCGCAAGCGGCACTAGCTGTGCGTAACGGTCCCCAGGTAGATGTCGACAAGAAGGCTGACGAGGTGAAACCCCATCTGAACTCCTACTGAGTCTGAATGTGACATTCTCCGTACAGTCCGGTCTGTTCGTCTGATACATCGCATGGCGGGCCTAGGGGGCGGTAAAACGTCAGTCCCCCAATAGCGGTACAAGTCGTGTCGGAGTGAAGCCCAAAACACCCTGAGATAACACTGGAAACCTACCAGTATATCTCGCTTGCCCTGGCCAGGGACTACTCGTGTAATGGCTCTCCTAGACACAGCGCGATGTCAACCCCCAATACCGGGAGAGACGAATCCTGTCTAACCGTCACTGCCTCCAAGTGCTTCGGGACTGCACCCAACCACCACCTGTTTGCACGACTCCTTTGAGCCGTGGTAGGGTAGTGATCAAAGTGCAGTGGGAACACACTCGAGGCGAAGTGTCAGTGTCAAGTCAGCGGACTAAGCTGTACTCATGTCACCTGGGAACTGATAACTGACGATAGGTATAATACCAACCTGTCAGTTCCCGACGAGTCCTGTCCAGTGTACTCGTAACCCAACGAGCACCCGTATACTATCTCCAGTACGACGTACTGATGGCTGTGGGACAGACCATCTCCCACACTGGGATGAGAAGCGCATACGCTAGTCTACTCCGGAGTATCGATGCCCTGTCTCGATAGTCCTACGACTAGGGACCTGTATAAGGATGTGCCTATAGATTACCCAGCCCCTACTAGTGTGACTGCCATCACAACGCTGGTAATCAAGCAAAAGATCCTAAGGGCTCCACTAATGCGTATAAGTGATATACTGAAATAAACACAAGTACACATTGAAGTAGAAACAAACCAAGTAGCATACTACTATATTGAGCAAGATTGTTTATACAAGGTGAATATCCCAAGCTTCCATCAAGTAATATACAAACTAGTATGATACAGTAATGGCCTCTAGGGCATATACACTAACAATCCCATCAGCTTATGCTTCCTAAGCATCACAGAAGAAACGAAAGCAGTAATATTTATATATCAGCATATATATATATAGTATAAGCATTCGTCTCAGACAGCAATATGATCTCATCATAGAACATTTGCATCAGAAGAACATATATGAAATATTGGATATACTAGGATGTCCGTATTTTTAATACGATCCGGTATAAAAACACGGATTCCACGGTCGCGATGAATAGCCAAACCCACATCCCTAGACCCATACGAGAGCGGCAAGTAACACTGCCAATTCTAGGGTTAGGAGACCCGGTCTCGACTCCTCGAGATGGCCTCCCACTGGACCCTAGAACCCGGTTACTTGTGCTCCCCTCCTTGGGTCTACCTAATGCGGAAAAGTAAATAATATACAATGGTGACATCAACCTCATCTCGGAAGTGCCCCAATAAAAGAATATTACATACAAATGAATTTTACATGAATGAAAATAAAAACCCTCATCTCACATAAAACCCCCGGCTATTCAGAACACGACGATCCAATATAACATATCACAGCAACACATAATATCACATATCATCAACGTAAGTAAGTATGCATACACCGATCGTCGTTGATGTATAGCAACGAAAACCGGCAATACCACTACATACTACACTTACGGTCACAGAAAAGAAATTGTAAAACTACAATATTTGGAATCCACAATCGCTTTAGACATCGTAAATCCGAAATATCACATACTTCGCATTTCATGTCTAACTCTATGAATTCCACATATCACATTCCAGATAAATAGACAGTATTAAACTTTCCGACCGGATAATCAAATACCCAAGATTTCCTAAATAGCTCAACACTTGAGCGGAGTTCAAATAATCCCAGAATATGTCACAGTACCGATGATCCAACCGTAGAAGGGTCAAGCCAACGCCTCACATGTAGCACGCCGTACTATCCCAAACCCTAAGGTTTAGAGGCAGTTCAAGACAGTCACATAATCGAGTTAAGGTTTGTGTTCTTCTAGAGGGTCCACCGCGTTACTTGCACATTTTTCCGAAAAATTTAAACCCGATAAAAATTCAACACTTGAAAGTTTTACGTGCCGGGAAAAAGTGAGTTAATGATATCCGCTCGAACATCTTAACAGTTTCTAAATATCCGGAACACATAACAAAATTAAATTTTCCGATCGAATCAACGATTACACAATAAACCCTAGAACACTTAACACTTGAGTCAGATTAAAAATACCCAGAAAATATAACTTACAGAAATATAGATTACTGTGCAAAAAGATAGGACAATTTCCACTGTACGGCCGCGGATCCGCGGCCCAAGCAAGTATTTGCCGCGGAACCGCGGCGGTCCGTACGATTTGGCTTGTTGTTTTTCACAGAATTTCTTATAATTTCCTGCTGATATTTTTAAGCATTTTTAATTCAGAAAAAATCACAGTTTTAAAAAATATCCAGAGAGGGGGTCGTTTTGTCGTTTCAGGGTTCGATCGGAGTTTTAACTTCGTATACGCGTCGCCTAATGCTCTAGCTAGTCTCTGATACCACTGTAGGGTTCCTAGGCACTCTTGTGAAGGTTCATAAGGCATCAAATATGCCCGAATAAAATTTTAGACGTGCCGAACAACCCAAAGCCGGGATCTTTGCTAGATTATTAGGGTTAAACATGCAAGTAAACATCTTTACCACTAAGAGGGATTACAACCTTTGTACTCCGCTCCTTCTTTTCATAAGCTCCGAGTAGAAGTCCCTTCTCCGCGATCCACGATCTCTTGGACTCAAGAGAGGCTCCACGACTCGAACGATCCATGCTAGCTTGTAGTATTCCTTTTCTCCGATGATCTATGTCGAAGTTGCTATAACTCAAGCTCTCTCACTCTAATGAGGTGAACACCCTAATCTAATGGGCTAGATTAGATGAGGATGATGGAGTAGTATTTATGCTATCTTTTTATATCAATTTCTCACAAGAAATCATCACAAAATGAATAACTAGTAAGCTTTCTCAAAGCTGAGGAGAGAAGAAGATGATGGAAAAAGAGTTAATCCTTTTGTGATGAATAATAGAAAAGAATATATGATTGATCATGGAACCATGGTCAAGGATGACAAGGTTAACCTTTGTCGAGAATAAACTAGGGCTAGGGTTTGGTTAGGTTAAAGAATGAATCATAGATAAATATCAACCATAATATCTTCTTCATGACAAAAGGAAAGCTTCTAGATGGTGCAAGAAGGAGCTAACCCTAATCAAACCCTAACCTTGCTTAATCTCCACTAAACATGTTCCATTATTAATCATATTATATCACAATAATATATATCACATATATATTATATATTTGCAACAAAAGAAAATAATACAATTAACATATATCGCATATATATCAATGTATTATCCGGTGAGAAAATGAAATAATAAAGCGAGCCAATATTAGTTAATGTAATACAATATATCATATATATTATTATACATTACATTATCGAATCAACACTTGTTCCGACAATCCGGCTATATCGAATATAACCGACTAATATATCATGTACCGATTCATCGAATCAACACTTGATCCGATGACCCGGTTCATATCTAAATATCGCGAGAATATAATACGGTATCTCATATCGCATTATCCTCGGTCCTGCACATATCACATATGCGCCTCTACTCCGTTTTGCCTGAGTCAAGAAACCTCTGTGTAGGACTCTAAAGAATCGTCAATACTCCGGTAGCAGGTGATGATCATATCAAACACCCACATGCTGCAAGCGGTCAGCTAAACGTAACAGCCACCCAGGCATTGAGCGATCAGAAGATCAACAAGCTAGCCTGTACGTTCTCCTGTGAATCCAATCAGCAACACTCCCGTACAGTCCGGTCTCTTCGTCTGATATGTCGCATATCAAGTCTAGGGGTGGTATACGTCAGACCCCAGTAACCGATAAGTCGTGTCGATGTGAGGCTCATAACGCGTCGAGAAACTACTGGTAACACTTACCAGTAAATCTCTATATCAGCCTTGGCCAGGCACTTCCAGTTATAGCCAATCGAACACAGCACAACATCAACTCTCTATACCGAGAGAGACGAATCCCCTCCTATCGCTCATTGCCTCCATGTGATTCGGGACTGCACCCAAAAGCCACCATTTTGCACGCCCTCTTGGACGTGGTAAGGTGGAAATCAAAGCATAGTGGGAATCACACAAAACTCTATGACGATCTCGGGTCTACAGACTACCCTGTACCAGTGTCACCGGAGAACTGCCATCTGACGTGTGGTATATCACCATCTGGGAGTTCTCGGCGAGTTCGTCCAGTGTATCCAGTCTTCACTGAGCACCCGTACACCATCTCTGATGTCAAACACCGATGGATATGGGATCATCCATCGCCCATCATATGGGTCAAGATGCGTATACGCTAGTCTACTCTGGTATATCGATGCTCTGTCTCGATATACCCTCGACTAGGAACAGTTATAGGATGTACTCATTGATACCATGGCCCCACCAGTATGATCTCATCATAGTCCCAGTAGTCAAGTACATATCCTAAGGGCTTTATCAACATGTGAGAGAAAGACAGTAAACCAATACAAGTCAACATGTTAAGATAAAGGAAAACCAAATAGCATACTATCATGACGAGCAAGAAAGTCCTCTCTCTATATATCCAAGCATCCATTATAATATACATCATATGTACAACAATGGCCTATAGGGCATATACATAACTAACAAAAACTTCGAGCAAGCTTGTTCATTTCTTCATGTGAACCCTTACTAGAGTTCGGGTGTTCACTACTTGGAGCGAAGAGACTACTACATGGAGCTTTAAAAGTGAAGGACCGGTCTACAAAGGTTGTATTCTCCATTCACTTAGATGTAAAATTGTTTGCATGTTGTATTGTTTAATTCTCTAGTTAAGATTCTAGGGTTAGGGTTCTTTAGTATGGCAAAAATTTGAAAACGGTATGGACGATGCCTCCCGAAACCTTGCTGCCGCGCTACGTAACCCTACAACGTCACCCGTTTCTATAATGCCCTTCTGGAAGTTCTCGAGCACCGCGACGAAACGGTTATCACCGCCTTGAGGTCGGTTCTTAGGCACAAAGAGTGGCTCCGCTCTTTTACATTGGCGCAACCTAAGACCATGGCCGAAATAAAAGTCTGGACCGAGCGGGAAATCTAACTCGGGTCTGAAGTGAACGCCAACCTACCCCATGGAGACCAGACATGCCAAAAGAAAAGGGGCCTGGAAAAAGTGAGAAGAAGGTCAATCGATCGTAACCTTACACTCCGAGGTTTCACGAGTACACGCCTCTCAATGTCTCGCAGGCCTAGCTATTATAGGAGGAGAAGAGCGAAAGATTCTTCACGCTACCACCGATGACCCGAAAACCGGGCAAACGACTCCGCAGCCCATATTGTGCTTATCATCGGACACAAGGGCACTCAACCGAGGGTTGTAAACAACTACACGATCATATAGAGGAGCAGATCCGCTCCGGTCACTTGGCAAAATACCTGCGAGACAGACGTTAAGCGGATAGGGGGCAAGCCGACCAACTTAAAACCGGAGAGCCGACGGTCGGAAAAATCATGGTCGTCACCGACTAACTCGAGTTCGATGAACAAGGACACCCACCGAATCCGGTTATTCAATGCGGAAGAGTTTAAACTGTGTCATCGAATCTGTATTTTCCTTAATAATAAAGATTATTACTTCCATGCAATCTGAACTGCTTCTTTTTGTTTCCATGATAAAACACCCCGCAGGGCCGGCGGGTAGCCTCCTGCCTGTCAAGCAAAGACTAGCCCTTCACTCAAGTGAATGAAGCTCGGATGTGCCTATAGGTAGCTGACCAAAGCCCTCATCATGAGGCGACCAAACAGCTTCCTGCTCGGCCCATCCACAGCGGGTAGCTTCCTGCCCGACAACGCTGTGAATCCAAAGATCTTATCACAAAGCGGCCAAGCAACTTCCTGCTCGGCCCATCCGCAGCGGGGAGCTTCCTGCCCGACAATGCTGTGGATCTAAAGCCCTCATCATAAGACAGCCCGGCAGCTTTCTGCTCGGTCCATCCGCAGCGGATAGCTTCCTGTCCGACAATGCTGTGGATCCAAAGCCCTCATCATGAGGCAGCCGGGCAGCTTCCTGCTCGGCCCATCCGCAGTAGGTAGCTTCCTGCCCGACAACACTGTGGATCCAAAGCCTTCATCATGAGGCGGCCAAGCAGCTTCCTGCTCGGCCCATCCGCAGCGGGTAGCTTCCAACCCCACAACGCTGTGGATCCAAAACTCTCGTCACAAGGCCAATGGGCGAGTTCCTGCCCGACCTTAACGGCGAAACATGAGGCCGCGTCAAAGTCGGTAGGCCGACCATGCCCGGGCACGAAGTAGATAAGCTCACCCAAGAAGATAAATCTCGGATTCGGTCGATAACTGGCGTAACTCCAACCCCACCAGGATCAGAGGGAGCGACCGCGCTAAGCTCTACTAAGGCCTATTTCTACTTGATATCCATGTTTGGTGTTTGCTCCGTCTACGTCACCTCGACTCTGGGGCGAGGAAGGACACCGGCCTATTTCTACTTGGTATCCGTGTTTGGTGTTCACTCGATCTACATCACCTCGACTCCGGGACGAGGAGGGACACCGGTCTATCCACACTTGCGAAATATACAAGAGTGTTATAAGCTCCGCAGCTTTACAAAATGCCCGAAGGACCACAAAATTAAAGGAAGAAAATGGGGGATAGGGAGCAGCAAGGACGGCGGCTTCAAACCGCCATTTCAGCCGGGGTTTCTACGCTGTCCGCCTGCTCAGCCGATCTGCCAGGTGCCTCGACCGCAACCGCCTGCTCGGCGCCTCCGACCACAGCTTCGCCTCAACCCGCCGGCTTGGCGTTACCACCGGGGGGTTCCTCCTCCACAAGGGGATACCTTGCTCGAAGCTCCTGGTCGTCGAAACCGAGCACTGCTTCCTTAATGGCGTCGAGGGCATTGTGCCACCCGACGGCCGATGAATTGTCAAAGTCAACATAAAATTAATCGGACGCCTTGTAGTCTTCCACGGCCTTTTCCATTCTACCCTTGGCCAACTTCACCGCCTCGTGGGCCGCCCGGGTATCCCTCCTCAACGAGTCTCTCTGCCCACACCCCGCAAGGGGGCTGCTAGCCCTCTTGATCCCCAGCCCTGTTGGGATACCTACAACGGCAGCAAGGTTTCGGGTGGCATCTCCCATGCCTATTTCAAAAATTTTCCGTTTTAAGTAACCCTAAGCTAGAATCGATAACTAGAGAATCAAACATAAACTATATGTTAACAACTTAACATGTAAGAGTTAGGGATTACAATCTTTGTAGTCCGTTCCTTCACTTCATAAGCTCCGAGTTGAGGTCCCTTCGCTGCGATCATCAAGTACCCGGACTCTAGAGAGGCTCCATGAGGTGAATGAGGTATCTTGCTTGAAGTCTTCACTAATCCAAGATGATCTACCTTGAGGGATCACAAACCCAAGCTCTCTTTTCACTAATTAGGTATTAGTGAAGTGAACACCCTAATCTAAGTGGCTAGAATAGATGAGGATGATGAAGTAGGAATTTTGCTCTCTTTTGTTTTCTTTATCTCACCTTAAATCATCACAAATGAAAAACTAGAAAAGCTTTGGAGAGAGGAAGAAGAAGATAAAACCTTTTGTGATGAATAATGAATTATTGTCATGAGGTTAGAATTGCAACCTAGGGTTAAGTATGACATGCTTAACCCTTGTAGAGAATAAACTATGGGTTAAGGTTTGGGTTGGGTTAAGAAATATCTAGCAAAAATATCAAAGAGAGTGGACTAAGTCAAACCATCATGAAGCTTCCTCAAAGCTCATCCAAAACTTAATCCACAACATTAACCCTAATCCAAACCCTAACACGGTTTAATCTCAAAACCCTAGTTGCATTTGTAACCCCAACATGTTATAATATCATATATCACATATATAATATAGAATGTAACAAAAAAAAATAATATAATTAACATATATCGTATATACATCAATGTATTACCAAGTGAGAAAAAGAATCAATAAAGCGAGCTTATATTAGTTAATGCAATATAATATATCACATATATAATTATACATTATATTATCGAATCAACACTTGATCCGATAATCCGGCTATATAACATATAACCGACTAATATAACATGTAACCTTTCATCGAATCAACACTCGATCCGATAACCCGGCTATATCACATACACCCGGCTGATATCACATATCGCGAGAATCAAATACGGTATCATATATATGTATTATTCTCGGCCCCGTACATATCATATATGTGCTCCTACTCCATTTTTCCTGAGCCAGGAAATCTCTGTGTAGGACTCTAAAGAATCGTCAATACGCCGACAGTAGGTGATGATCATATCAAACACCCACAAGTTGCAAGCGATCAGCTAAACGTAACATCCACCCGGGTATTGAGCAATCAGAAGATCAACAAGCAAGCCTGTACATTCTCTTGTGAATCCAATCAGTAACACTACCGTACAGTCCGGTCTCTTCGTCTGATATGTCGCATATCTAGTCTAGGGGTGGTAAACGTCAGACCCCAGTAATCGATAAGTCGTGTCGATGTAAGGCTCATAACGGGTCGAGAAACTACTAATAACACTTACCAGTAGATCTCCATATCAGCCCTGGCCAGGGACTTCCAGTTATAGCCAATCGAACATAGCGCAACATCAACCCCCAATACCGGGAGAGACGAAACCCCTCCTATCGCTCATTGCCTCCATGTGATTCGGGACTGTACCCAAAAGCCACCATTTTACACGCTCTCGTGAACGTGGTAAGGTGGAAATCAAAGCACAGTGGGAATCACACAAGACTCTATGACGATCTAGGGTCTACAGACTAACCTGTACCAGTGTCACCAGAGAACTGCTATCTGACGATAGGTATAATACCATCTAGGAGTTCTCGGCGAGTCCTTTCAGTGTACCCAGTCTCCACTGAGCACCCGTATACCTTCTCTGGTGTCAAACACCAATGGATATAGGACCATCCATCGCCCATCATATGGGTCGAGTAGCGTATACGCTAGTCTACTCTGGAGTATCGATGCCCTGTCTCGATACTCTGGAGTATCGATGCCCTGTCTCGATACTCCCTCGACTAGGAACAGTTATAGGATGTACTCTTGGACTACCCTGGCCCCACTAGTATGATCTGCATCATAGTCCTAGTAGTCAAGTACATATCCTAAGGGCTTTATCAACATGTGAAAGCAAGACAATATACCAATACAAGTCAACATGTTAAGACAAAGTAAAACCAGATAGCATACTATCATATCGAGCAAGAAAGTCCTCTCTCTATATATCCAAGCATCCACTATAATATACATCATATGTACAACAATGGCCTCTAAGGCATATATATAACTAACAATCTCCCACTTGCACTAAGGCCAGCTGTTGTAGTATCTCATACCCAACATCCCGAAGAGTCTCTCAAATTATATCTGGGATATGGCCTTCGTGTGTGGATCCGCAGTGTTTTCCTCCGTGTCAACTCTCCTGACCTCGATCTCAAGGCGATCAACTATCTCCCGGATCAGGTGATACCGCCTCAGAATATGTCTAGATCTCTGATGAGACCTGGGTTCCTTGGCTAAAGCCACAGCTCCATTGTTATCACAATACAAAGGTATTGGATGCTCAATGGACGGAACCACACCAAGTTCAGTGATGAACTTCTTCATCCAGACAGCCTCTTTGGCAGCATCGTTGGCAGCGATGTATTCAGCCTCCATTGTCGAGTCTGCTATGGTTTCTTGCTTGGAACTCTTCCAACAAACTGCCTCTCCATTAAGGGTAAAGACAAATCCCGAGTGCGACTTAGAGTCGTCCTTATCACTTTAGAAGCTTGAATCGGTAAAGGACTCCACCTGGAGTTCTCCGTTACCATACACCAAGAACATCTCCTTAGTCCTTCTCAAGTACTTGAGAATGTTCTTCACAGCTGTCCAGTGACTCTCTCCTGGATCTGCTTGATCCTACTCACTACACTTAGTAAGTATGCTACATCGGGTCTGGTACATAGTATCGCGTACATGATAGAGCCTATTGCCAAAGTATAGGGTATCCCTTGCATGCGAGCTCTCTCCAAATCAGTCTTAGGAGACATCTCTTTGGAGAGAGTGAGTCCAGAGATCGTGGGTAAATACCTACGCTTGGATTCTACTATACTAAACCTCTTTAGTATGGTGTCAATATACCTGGATCGGGACAATCCCAGTATCCGTTTAGATCTATCTCTATAGATCTTAATCCCCAAAATGCAGGAGGCATCACCTAGATCTTTCATTGAGAATCTATGTGATAAGAAGAGCTTGACCGAGTGCAGCATAGGAACATCATTTCCTATCAAGAGTATGTCATCCACGTACAATACGAGGAAGACAACCTTACTCTCTACAACCTTCTTGTATATACATGGTTCATCTACGTTCTTGATGAAGTCAAACTCTTTGACTACCACATCAAAGCAGATGTTCCAACTCTGCGATACTTGTTTTAATAGATGGATTTAAGTAGGTTGCACATCTTTCCGCTGCTCCCACTATCTACGAAGCCCTCTGGCTGAGTCATGTACACGCACTCCTCTAAATCACCATCTAGAAAGGCGGCCTTAACATCCATCTGCCAGATTTCGTAGTCATGGTATGCAGCAATGGTAAGCAGGATCCGGATGGACTTAAGCATAGCAACTGGAGAAAAGGTTTCGTCATAATCCACACCTGGTCATTGACGAAAACCCTTTGCAACAAGTCTTTCTTTGAAAGTCTCAACTTTTCCATCTACACCAAGTTTCTTCTTAAAGATCCATTTACTCCCAATGGGTTTTACCCCTTCAGGAGCAACTTCCAAAGTCCATACTTTGTTGGTGTACATGGATTCCATCTCAGATCGCATTGCATCCAGCCATTTCACAGAGTCCCCACTCGTGATGGCCTGCTCGAAGCTAGTCGGGTCATCATCTTCCATGATGCAATCCCCGCTCCCACCATCGATGAGAAAACCGTAGTATCTCTCAGGTGGATGAGGAACCCTACTAGATCGGCGGAGAGGCTGGGGTTCGTTGGGAGTTATCGAATCCTCTGGTTCCACTAAATCGTCAGTTGTAGCCTGTGCTGTTGGAACTTCTTCTAGTTCTACCTCATTGCCACTATCTCGTTTCATAAGAAAACCCTTTTCTAAGAAGGTGGCATGTCGAGAAACAAACACTTTTTATTCCTCGGAGTGGTAGAAGATATACCCTTGCGAACGCTTGGGATATCCAATAAATTTGCACAGAACTGACCTTGCCTCGAGCTTGTCCGGATTTTGTGTTTTCACATATGCCGGACAACCCCATATTTTAACATAATTAAGATATAGTCTCTTTCCTTTCTATATCTCATATGGAGTGGTAGGCACAGATATGGTGGGAACCATATTCAATAGGTCTGCAGCTGTCTCCAGTGCATACCCCCAGAAGGAAATAGGCAACTCAGCAGTGCTCATCATAGAGCGCACCATATCTAATAGGGTGCGATTTCTCTGCTCCGATACACCGTTGTGCTGTGGTATATAGGAAGGAGTAAGCTGAGAGAGAATCCCATTCTCTTTTAGATAGTCCCGGAACTCATTGCTCAAGTATTCTCCTCCTCGATCAGATCGAAGGATTTTAATACTTTTACCCGTTTGGTTCTCGACTTTGTTCTTATATTATCTGAATTTCTCAAAAGCTTCAGACTTGTGTTTCAACAGGAACACATGTCCGTATCTTGAGAGATCGTCAGTGAATGTAATGAAGTATGAGGCACCATTTCTGGCATGTGTAGACATGGGACCGCATACATCACTGTGTATCAGTCCCAAGAGTTCCGTAACTCTTTCTCCGTGTCCACTAAATGGAGTTTTGGTCATTTTGCCTTTGAGACATGACTGGCAAGTGTCATAAGATGAAAATTCGAACGGTTTCAAATATCCATCTTTATGTAACTTAGCTAGTCGTGTCGCATTGATATGACCTAGTCTACAATGCCACAAGAAGGATTCGTTCATTTCTGAACTCTTCCTCTTGTGTGTGTTTTGCACATTAAGTATTGTAGTTTGATTGAGAACATATATGACATTATTTAACGAGCCTGATCCAATCAACTTTTGATTCAGGAAGATGTTCATAACATTATCCTGTACTACAAAATTAAATCCTTCTTTACTCAATAAAGAAACTGATATAATATTGCATATCAGGGTCGGAATGTAATAACATTCGTTCAGAATCGATGTATTACCATTTGGCAACACAATGTGATATTCGCCAACAGCTTTGGCTGCAACATTTGCACCATTCCCTACTCTTATGGAATGATCACCGTCTCTCAGTTCTCTACCTTTACGTAGCCCATATAACATATTACATATATGGGATCCCGATCCGGTATCTAATACCCAGGACGTAGAGTGAACTGAGAAACAGTTCTCGATAACTAACACATCCGAAGAAGATGCATTAGCATGCTTGTTCTTCGTTTGGGTGGCGTGAGAATCCGAATATTCTCCTATTCCCTGCTCGGACTTATAACAATTATAAGTTGGAGCGGGACCAACGTTCCCCTGCTCAGTATAATAAGCGGGTTCGGTCAATACATCCATATTATTATCTTAATTAAGGCCTGACATAGTCGCTACCTGAAAAGAGAGAAAAGAAAACACTTTAGCGTATGTTCTTGCAAGATTAGATTGGTTATTATCTTATCTAATTAGGATGGCTCCAACTGGTTTTTATCAAATCTTCCTTAAAACTCTAAAAGGTAAGATTAGCCGGGATTAATTACACCTTACAAGTTCGCCAATCTTTCAGCCAGGTCAGTGTTGGTACTTTGAGGGAGGTTCCCCGTGCTTTCGCACGGACCTAATTAAAATAAACCTCGTTTTCTCAGAGGCATAACCCCGTTAACACCTTTCTAGACACCTACTTGATCGGCTAATCATCCTGTGTAAAACTCTCTCAGGAGTAACTCTTACTCGCAGTGGGTATAAGGATCCAACTATCTCATAGAAGGTATGCAATCTCATTGCAAATTTCAACTCTTGAAACTCCAGATAATGCTTTTACCCCTAACGTGCTATGACCTTGACGCATGCCAAACAACCCATAGTCCGCTAGTCAAGTTCAACCCGTATATTTCTTGATTGAATTAAACCCACCCGTACAACCCTTGACGCATGCCAAACAACGTTGTATGAATACCCTAATCCAATCTCATCTCATGCTGCAGATAAGTACTGATCAGCTACCGTATACTACGCCTTGACGCATGCCAAACTACCATAGCATGAGTACTAAATAATACTTATCTGAAATGACGGAGGGCTACGCAGGTTTTTATGAAAACCATGAGCGTAATGAACTTGATATTATTGTAGAAACAAGTGATTTTGAAAAGGAGTGTTTTTGAGGATTTTTCTAGTTTCGCTAAAGAGGTCACTACCGGTGAAGGGATCTCGGCTCTTTCCTTATCGAATAAGGTGCAGGATATTTCAAAAATACCGCTATGCAAAGCAAGAACTATAGAAGCAATCAAAAAACTAAACCATGAGTTTGTAGCATCTGCTAGTTTCGCTAAAGAGGTCACTCCCGGTAAAAGGATCTCGGCTCTTTCCTTATCGAATAAGGTGCTGGATATTCTACAAGGAATACCGCTATACAAAGTAAAACTAGAGCTACCCTTTTTTTTATAAATTTGATTCTACAACATCTTTTAGGTTTCTTTTTCGTTCATTAATCTTATTAATGAATCCCATCATTTAAGCTTCCTAAGCATCACAGAAAAAATGAAAATATAATGTACGCTTATGCTATCTGCATTCTCCACAGTGTCCTGTTATGTACCGTTAGGTTACTTAATTAACGACATACCGGGACGGGACCAGCACGGGTGCAAAACATAAGCAACGTTTATCATATATTATATATACAATAATAAAGCATTCGTCTCACGCATATAATATGATTAACTCACAGTATATCAGCAGCAGAAGAAACATATGAAATATTGGATATACTAGGAGGTCCGTGTTTTATTTTGAGCCTGTACAAAAAACGGATTCCACGGTCGCGATGAATAGCCAAACCTACATCCCTAGACCCCTACGAGAGTGGCAAGCAACTCTACCAATTCTAAGGTTAGGAGAAACGGTCTCGACTCCTCGAGATAGCCTCCCACTGGACCCTAGAACCCGGCTACTTGTGCTCTCCACCTTGGGTCTATCCTAATGCGGAAAAGTAAATAATATACAATGGTGACATCATCCTCAACCCGGAAGTGCCCCAATAAAAGAATATTACATACAATGAATTTTACATGAATGAAAATAAAACCCCCCATCTCACATAAAAACCCCGGCTATTCAGAACACGACGATCCAATATAACATATCACAGCAACACATAATATCACATGTTATCAACGTAAGTAAATATGCCTATCACAATTGTCGTTGATGTTAGAGATAGTGCCCTCAGAGTCAATTATTGGATCACAGGCACGTGATTGCAATGATTGAAAGGGACCTATGCCGGTAGGACAGTCTTACTCAAGATGATAGTATGCTATCTGGTTTATCTTTATCATCGTGTACTACTTTAGGTGACCTTACAGGTCACTATTGCAAGTTGATAGAGCCCCTAGGATTCTTGCTTGACTGCCAGCAGTATGAGGGTGATCATATACGTGGGAGCTGGGGTCTATAAGCACATCCTTAAAAGGTCCCTAGTCGTGGGAGTTTCGAGACAGGGCATCGATACTCCAGAGTAGACTAGTGTATACAGTCGAGACCCCGACGAGGGGCGGTGGCCGGTCTCACAAGCCACTGGTGTCAGTTGGTTCACCTAAGATGTATACAGGTGCTCATTAGGTTATGAGTACACCGGACAGGACTCGTCGGAAACATGCTAGTTGGTCTTATATCTGACGTCAGATAGCAGTTCCTTGGTGACATGTGTACAGGTTAGTTCATCGACCTGAGATCGTCATTTGTCTCGTGTGAGTTCCCACTGTACTTTGATTACTACCCTACCACGCTCAAAGGAGACGTGCAAACAGGTTTTAGTTGGATACAGTCCCGAGCCACATGGAGGCAGTGAGCGGATCTTCAGGGGTTCGTCTCTCCCGGTATTGGGGGTGAGGTCGCGCTGTGTCTAGGAGAGCCATTACACGAAGTCCTTGGCCAAGGCAGGAGATTTACTGGTAGGTATTCTAGTAGTATCTCAGGGTGTTCTGGGCTACACTCCATCACGACTTGTACCGCTTTTGGGGGTCTGACTTTTACCAACCCCCTAGGTTCGCCATGCGATACTCATAGACGAACGGACCGGACTGTACGGATATCGTCACTGACAGGCTCAGTAGGGTGTCAGGATGAGTTCGCTCATCGACGTCCCTTTTGGTCAATACCCGGTAGCCTGTTACGTATGGCTAATATCTCTGACGTGCTAGTGGTTAAATCCACAACCGAGGTGTTGACGAGTCTTTAGAGTCCCCCACAGACTGTTTTCTCAAATTTCGGGCGAAACGCTGTAGAGGCCGTATGGAGATGTGGCAGGGTTCGATCTTATATGTGCGGTATTGCACGGATCATGATCGGACGGATTATATTAGCGGGCTTTGGTTTAAGCCGGATCCTAGTATTATACAGTGTAGATTTTGTCTCATTGCATTTGTATTCGGTCGGAATACAAATACGGGTATGTATATACAGTCGCGGGGTTTTCCTGTAATTTATTACGGGATCAGTTTTTTGAAGTTGCCAATTTGCATTCCGTTTCGGTCAGTTTTCCTTTGTTCCTTCACGGCCGGATTTTTCCGATGGAGGGGGTTATTTGCATGTGTGCAAATTAGTTATGTGGAGGGGGTTTATTTGTAAATGGAAAGATTCTGATAATACAAGCATCTTTGCTTTTTCTTTCATCATGATTTGCATTTAATGTGATGGGCTTTATGAAAGGATGGATTAGAAATTGATATGATCTCTTTTTCTTGATATCACTCCCATTCCTTTTTCTTCTATGATTATTCTTTTTTTCCCTCCTCATTCTTGGATGAGGCCGGCCACTTCTTTAGAGAGGGGAGAGATTCATTTTGATGAGAAAAAAAAATATTCATCACACATTTTGGTTTGCTACAAAAACTTCCTCACAACTCTCCATAGTTCTTTCTCTCCTCCATCATCAATGGCAACTTCAAACCCCAAGAGACAAACTATTCTACACTTAGCCTACAGTATTCTTGGGCACGTCGGCTCGCCAACTTCGTGCCCGAGTTGCCTCGGTCCAGAGGTGGGAGCCCGTAAAAGAACCCGGCGATGTGGTGCCCGTTCCGACGAGGACATGAAGACCGGAGATTCCGCAAGGAGATCGGAGTGGAGGCCGAAGACCGAAAGACACGGATCGCTCGGTATAGCTTCCTACCCATCTTTTAGTTTGCTAGCATTAGGTTAATGGCCCGATCCGGATTTATAGTGCGCGGTAGTGCCGGTTTACAAGTTTAAAGAAAAGTTTCGTTTCCGCATTTTGGCCTCGGATTGACGGCTGGGGCCCTGCCGTGCACTTACAGTTGACATATAGCAATGACAACGGCGATATACCACATATTACACTTACGGTCGCATAAAAGAAAGTGAAAAACTATAATATCTGAAATCCACAATCATCTTAGACATCGTAAACCTGAAATATCACATATTACGGATTTCATGCCTAACTATATGAATTCCACATATTGTATCACATTACAGAAAAAGTTAGACGATGTTAAACATTCCGATCGAATCAACAAACACCCAAAATTTCCCTAAATGCTCAACACTTGAACTTAGTTTAAAAGCATCCATCACATGCCACAGTACCAATGGACTAGCCGTAGAAGGGTCAAACCAAAGCCTCACATATGGCAACGCTGAACTACTACAAACTCTAGGGTTTAGAGGCGGTTCTGATGGTCACATAATCGAGTTAAGGTTTTGTTCTTCTAGAGGGTCCACCGCGTCACTTGCACACTATTTGAATGTTTTTTAACTATGAAAAAGATCCAACTCTTGAAAAAATTTCCAGCAAGGGTTAAAGTGGATATTTGATATCCGATCGAACATTTTAACACCGTCTAAAATAACCGAAACAAAACTAGAATTATGAATACAAAACACTCCGAATTGCCTTTGCTAAAGATAACATCACATGCAAAATTAGCAAACATAAACAACACCTAAAATATCAAAACCCAGAGCCTTAAACTCTGTGCAAATTTCAGCCCCGAACTGCCCAAAGTGGCCGGTTTTGGTACTGATGTGCTCGGCCAATTTTTTTTGGAATGGGATGAAATTTGTACGGTGCTTATATTGTATCACATACATCACTCTGCAACTGTTTGGAACATTTTTTAACACTCTGAAAAAATTTACAGAAACTAGGGTTTTTCGTCGGGTGTTTCGGAGTTGTTTCGGTTTCGTAATCCTACACTTCTCCGTTTAATTCTCTAGCTAGGCTCTGATACCACTGTTGGGATACCTACAACGGCACCAAGGTTTCGGGTGGCATCTCCCATGCCAATTTCAAAAATTTGCCGTTTTAAGTAACCTTAACCTAGAATCGATAACTAGAGAATCAAACATAAACTATATGTTAACAACTTAACATGTAAGAGTTAGGGATTACAACCTTTGTAGTCCGTTCCTTCACTTCATAAGCTCCGAGTTGAGGTCCCTTCGCTGTGATCATCAAGTACCCGGACTCTAGAGAGGCTCCATGAGGTGAATGAAGCATCTTTCTTGAAGTCTTCACTAATCCAAGATGATCTACCTTGAGGGATCACAAACCCAAGCTCTCTTTTCACTAATTAGGTATTAGTGAAGTGAACACCCTAGTCTAAGTGGCTAGAATAGATGAGGATGATGAAGTAGGAATTTTTCTCTCTCTTTTTCTTTATCTCACCTTAAATCATCACAAATGAAAAACTAGAAAAGCTTTGGAGAGAGGAAGAAGAAGATAAAACCTTTTGTGATGAATAATGAATTATTGTCATGAGGTTAGAATTGCAACCTAGGGTTAAGCATGACATGCTTAACCCTTGTAGAGAATAAACTATGGGTTAAGGTTTGGGTTGGGTTAAGAAATATCTAGAAAAAATATCAAAGAGAATGGACTAAGTCAAACCATCATGAAGCTTCCTCAAAGCTCATCCAAAACTTAATCCACAACATTAACCCTAATCCAAACCCTAACACGGTTTAATCTCAAAACCCTAGTTGCATTTGTAATCCCAACATGTTACAATATCATATATCACATATATAATATAGAATGTAATAAAAGAAAATAATACAATTAACATATATCGTATATACATCAATGTATTACCAAGTGAGAAAAAGAATCAATAAAGCAAGCTTATATTAGTTAATGCAATGTAATATATCACATATATAATTATACATTATATTATCGAATCAACACTTGATCCGATAATCCGGCTATATAACATATAACCGACTAATATAACATGTAACCTTTCATCGAATCAACACTTGATTCGATGACCCGGCTATATCACATACACCCGGCCGATATCACATATCGCGAGAATCAAATACGGTATCACATATACGTATTATTCTCGGCCCCGCACATATCACATATGTGCTCCTACTCCATTTTGCCTGAGCCAGGAAACCTTTGTGTAGGACTCTAAAGAATCGTCAATACGCCGACAGTAGGTGATGATCATATCAAACACCCACAAGCTGCAAGCGGTCAGCTAAACGTAACAGCCACCCAGATATTGAGCGATTAGAAGATCAACAAGCAAGCCTGTACATTCTCCTGTGAATCCAATCGGTAACACTACCGTACAGTCCGGTCTCTTCGTCTGATTTGTCGCATATCTAGTTTAGGGGTGGTAAATGTTAGACCCCAGTAACCGATAAGTCGTGTCGATGTAAGGCTCATAATGGGTCAAGAAACTACTAATAACACTTACCAGTAGATCTCCATATCAGCCCTGGTCAGGGACTTCCAGTTATAGCCAATCGAACACAGCGCAACATCAACCCCCAATACCGGGAAAGACAAAACCTCTCCTATCGCTCATTGCCTCCATGTGATTCAGGACTGTACCCAAAATCCACCGTTTTGCACGCTCTCGTGAACGTAGTAAGGTGGAAATCAAAGAACAGTGGGAATCACACAAGACTCTATGACGATCTCGGGTCTACAGACTAACCTGTACCATTGTCACCAGAGAACTGCTATCTGATGATAGGTATAATACCATCTAGGAGTTCTCGGCGAGTCCTTTCAGTGTACCCAGTCTCCACTGAGCACCCATATACCTTCTCTGATGTCAAACACCAATGGATATGGGATCATCCATCGCCCATCATATGGGTCGGGAAACGTATACGCTAGTCTACTCTGGAGTATCGATGCCCTGTCTCGATACTCTCTCGACTAGGAACAGTTATAGGATGTACTCTTGGACTATCCTGGCCCTACTAGTATGATCTGCATCATAGTCCTAGTAGTCGAGTACATATCCTAAGGGCTTTATCAACATGTGAGAGCAAGACAGTAAACCAATACAAGTCAACATGTTAAGACAAAGTAAAACCAGATAGCATACTATCATATCGAGCAAGAAAGACCTCTCTATATATATCCAAGCATCCACTATAATATACATCATATGTACAACAATGGCCTCTAGGGCATATATATAACTAACAAGCCCGCTATCCGGGTAGCGGGACCCCCGTAAACTCTGTGAGGTCCCCGATATACCCAAGAACCCTCAAAACACAACACATGCACACTGCACATTGAGTTCGCATGAGTAGTTTTACCCGTCAATCGGAGGTTCCCTCGCTTCGAAGGTGAGGGGTAATTAATGACAACTTAATCCACGACTGCCGAAGATTCGAACCCCCACAATCAATAAACCCCGGCCTACCCCAGGCAGGGGGAATCTGTACATGCTTGATAAGCGCGCGCGCATTCCCATCTTAATGGGGTGACGAAAAACACCCTACAGATTCTGGCACGTCCGGTGGCACCTTTTTTCTCCTCCCATATTTCGGGTTAAACGTTCATGCATACTCAATCAATATACATATCGATATTTATACTAAAATAAGGCTCTTTCATGCAGGATTTCAAGCGATCAAGCCTCAACGATGTCCCCAAAGACAAGCTCAGCTCTCGACGCAGCTCCCATCTCCTACACGATGAAGATGGACGTCAGGATGATCATCCCGGCCAGTCTCGGGCGATAATGGGAGGAGCCGCAGCAACCATTTGGCTCTATTCTGTTCGTGCCAACTAACTTCATCCCAGCTCCTCAAGCTCCAGTAATAGACCGACCGGCCTCGAAAGGCAGAAGGCTAAATGTGGTGATCTCGAGGGCACCACTACCCAAACGCAAGTCAGTGTTTGAACGGCTTCCTTGGCCCCAGCTGGGGCCAAGGCCATCAACACCAACAAAGCAACAAAACATCTTGGGCAAGCTCCAGCGGTGCCCCTGACAATTGTTCAATCGGGTATCTTCTCTAAGCTCCCCATCAATCGACTTACGATGGCTTCCTGGATGACGGATACCCATCAAACTCTAAAAATCGAGAAGCTAAAACAGAAAAGGCTCAGATACAGAGCCAACAAAAGGGCTAAGGCTCCTGCTAGGCTAAACTTCATGAGGTTCCAAGAACAGAGTTACCTCGCAATATCAGCTGAATCGGTTGTGAAGCTCGCTAACTCTTTTGAACCGCTGAAATTGGTTCAGAAGAATGCCATGACCGCAAGAGTCAAGAAAGCTGCGATTCGAACAATGTCACCTAAGGACCCAATCAGACCAACCGTCTTCAGTTGCATGTCCTTTCCAGAAGAGGAAGGGCCACGACGATGGTCCGAAAAACCAGCCGCCAAAAATAAAGAGATGGCTGGATATATGGTCCACACTGTCTACAAGGTGGACACGCACAGCAAGCGTAAGGACGGGGCCACCACATCTGAAATCCAATTTGGTATGAATATGGCTGCCACTTTCCAAGACCAGCTTCCTCTGGAAGGTAATGAAAACCCTTCCAGTGAGACTGTCACGCCCCGCTTCCCAGTGTACGGCGAAGTGGACGCGACGAGGTCCGCTACGTATGTACTCAGAAGTACATACGCTAAGCGTAGCTAAGCAATATAAAATAATCATAGGAGACAAATAATATTGAAATAACAGCAACTTTTATTAATAACATTCTTTGTACAATGCATGAAATGAAAATACAACTGGAATGAAAAGCAATGCCTAAACAGTGGCATAACAGAAATGAAAAATACTGGAAAGAACAAGGTACAATTATCTAGAGCTCTGAGTCTTCTTGGAACTGCTCCAAATCTTCACCGGTGGGCTCGATCTCAGCTTGGTCCAACGCACCTGACGACATTCAAAGAAGAAAGAATAGAATATCGTCAGCGAACAGATCGCTCGGTAAGTCCCAAAGAATAAGGAGAATGAGAATGACAGAGTAACAGTATTTTCTAAAGTATTATATTGTTGAATATTATGGAACATTGTTTAACGCTGTTGTTTGTAGCTTGGTACAGAAGGATGCCAGTGTATACGAGGGGGATCTCTATATGCTAGAGATCAGGGCAAAAGGAAAGTACAAGGAACCGTTATGCCACGGTACAACAGCAACAGGATTCATGTTAGGTATCTTGATCTGACCACCTCGTGCCACCTTTAACACCTTCCGTACCAATCTACCCCTTAAACCCCGTAGTGTTTTAACAGTATTGTAGTATTGGAATATGTAAGTTGAGTGACTGACCAAAATCATGATATCAGTAAACATGTTGTAACTGTATAATCAGGTAAATGGAATATCAGGATAATGGATGAATATCCATGGTTTGATTCAGTCAAAAAGAATATATTGTTAACTGGATTCAGGGTTTCATGTATTCAAATTGTGTTGGAGTATAAAAGAATATAGGTTGACTTGAATCATATTCGAGTCAGGAATAGTCAGACTCTAACCCGAGTCAGACTAAAAGAAAGATAATTTGAAGTCCAATATTAGTTAGGGGCCTTTTTGTAATTTGTAAAACTTGAGGGGGTTTTCTGTAAAAAGTACTTTTATATAGTTTTCAAAATACACCTCAAGTATTTAATAATCGTCTTTATTGTTATAATGAATGTGAATTTTATTCGTGTTATTCTAGTGAATATATCCTAATAAAAGTATTAATTGTTTATTTGAAATTCATGGTATTTTAACTTAACTTTTAATCTTGGAATTTTTTTAGGAAGAAGTGGAAACTTTATATTATGATAAAATAGGTGTTTGAAAGATAAATATATATATATTAACACATGAATAATTTAATATAAATATTTTATTTAGAAAAATCTCATTTCCCTTAATATTGTATTTAAAACCTTTCGAGACCGAATGCTCCTTGCGGAGGTCTGAATCTCGCACTACTAGCCTGCGGGTGCACGATGAACCGTACTATCCCTAACAGGTTCCCCAAAGTGGGTTGTAGCGGCGCTTTGCTTAGGTTTAACAATACTTTTTATTTAGGAAAACGGTTTTATAAATATAAGGTATTTATTTGCAAAAGAGTACAGTTTTCCGTATTTTAGTTGTTAGGGTTTCCTAAGCCAACTAGCCTATTTCTAAGGTCTAAACGATAAGTCATTAGAAGCCTCAAATCGCCTCTTCACTGTTAGTCCATATTGCGACCCCCGGTGCTTACGGGGAGGCGGAAACGGTATAAAAAACGAATTTTTATCGCAAGAGGCAACATGGACTAAACTTGGTCGGAAGTGTTGTGGGCCCATAACCCACAGGTCCCAGGATCGGAACCTGGCTCTGATACCACTGTTAGTCCATATTGCGACCCCCGGTTCTTACGGGGAGGCGGAAACGGTATAAAAAACGAATTTTTATCGCAAGAGGCAACATGGACTAAACTTGGTCGGGATCGTTGTCTAAACTAAAACTAGCAATCTAGCTAAAGAGAGTTAGCTACTATGGAAGATGGTTATACCTAAACTTGAACTCCTTCTTCTTCAAACCTTGTAGAGGTTGATGGTTCTCTTTACGTCGCCTTCTCCCGTCGAAGATGGATCCACCTCGAAGGTTCGACTTTGGGCTCTTCCTCGATCTTTGAGTGAACTAGGGTTTCCGGCTTGCTAAACCTTCATCCTAGAATGAGTAGAGAGAGATTAGGGTTTGCTTTTCTTTCTAAAGAGAATGATTCTCAACACATGAGAAGGTTTCTCTTTTCAAGAGGAAGAAGAAGATGAAATGAGGAGAGAGAGAGGTTATGATAGAATGAGCTATATTTTTTTCTTTCTTGCAACCATAATGCAAAAGAAAAGAATTATCTAATAATAATAATTGAAAATAAGAATAGTTGATGGCAATTTGGAATGACCACAACCATGCTTCATTTAAAAATGTAAGCATAAATCAAGGAAGACTTTTGAAGCATGATGGTGGTCAACTTTCAACCATGGTCAACAAGTCAACCATGGTCAACAAGTCAACAAAATCAACCATAACAAAATTCTCATTTAATTACTATTATAAATAGATAATCCATAAATCCATTAGGGTTTGGAAAAAGATAACTGTCAACTGTGCATACGCACCCGTTCCGAAACCCTAATGAAATACCTCATCCTCCGCCTCAAGCAACTGTGCATACACACCTGCATTCTCGTTCCGAGGAACAAGAATACCAAGATATAAAAGCAACCCCAAATATATATACCAGTATCTGGCTCAAACCAGAGCCTGCCAGTATAATCCGTCCGGACTCCAAACGTGCACAAGTGCGCGGATGAGAACGAACCCTGTCGCAAAACCATGCGACCTCTACTCTGTTTTGCCCAGAGGCGAATACCCTCTGTGTGGGACTCTAAAGACTCGACACTACGCTGGCAGTGGGTTTAACCACAGACCGCAAGCGGCACTAGCTGTGCATAACGGTCCCCAGGTAGATGTCGACAAGAAGGCTGACGAGGTGAAACCCCATCTGAACTCCTACTGAGTCTGAATGTGACAGTCTCCGTACAGTCCGGTCTGTTCGTCTGATACATCGCATGGCGGGCCTAGGGGGCGGTAAACGTCAGTCCCCCAATAGCGGTTGTGCGGCCAAACAAATAATATAATTACATCAATTTACATTTACAATGAATTGCAAGAAAAGCAAACCCTAATCTCTCTCTACTCATTCTAGGATGAAGGTTTAGCAAGCCGGAAACCCTAGTTCACTCAAAGATCGAGGAAGAGCCCAAAGTCGAACCTTCGAGGTGGATCCATCTTCGACGGGAGAAGGCGACGTAAAGAGAACCATCAACCTCTACAAGGTTTGAAGAAGAAGGAGTTCAAGTTTAGGTATAACCATCTTCCATAGTAGCTAACTCTCTTTAGCTAGATTGCTAGTTTTAGTTTAGACAACGATCCCGACCAAGTTTAGTCCATGTTGCCTCTTGCGATAAAAATTCGTTTTTTATACCGTTTCCGCCTCCCCGTAAGCACCGGGGGTCGCAATATGGACTAACAGTGGTATCAGAGCCTAACTAAACTTAAACTAGCTTGGTAGTGAAGTGTAACGAAGTTCGGAACCGAAAAAATCACAAAACCGGAAAATCACAAAAACTGAGTTTCTGTTGAAATTTTTTCTGCTCAAAATGAAAAACTTTATACTTGTAAAATTGTCTCAGGGTTTTCTAAGAACACACAAGAAAAACGATAGCATGTTTCATCAAAACCGCCGCCCTTCCGCGGCCTGAGCTACTCATCTGGCCGCGGAACCGCCGCAAGTTGGTGTCATCTTTGCATCGTTTTTCGGACCCGGTTGTGGGGTTGTAGCCGTCATTGTATAATTACATCAATTTACATTTACAATGAATTGCAAGAAAAGAAAACTCTCGTCTCACAACCCCCGGCTATTCACCCGCGACAATCCAACATATTTATATACACATTACAGGCTCGTACAAATTACAGATTGCTAGTATATCCAATGTATTTATCTGTGATCTGAAATGTCTATCATTGCTTTCTATTTAGGCGTTGCTTATGTTTTACAGACGCGCTAGCCCAGCCCCCGCTCTGTCGTTAGTTAAGTAACCTAACGGGTAATGACGGGGCCCCGTGGCGAATGCGAATGGCATAAGCGTACGTCATATTTTGGTTGTTTTCTGCAATGGTAGGATTAAATG
Organism: Agapanthus africanus; assembly: GCA_030015575.1. Lineage (NCBI taxonomy): Eukaryota > Viridiplantae > Streptophyta > Magnoliopsida > Asparagales > Amaryllidaceae > Agapanthus > Agapanthus africanus. Next base: position 422,898,396 of record CM057351.1, read on the forward strand.
ATGGGACGCATTAAAAGTACTAATGCAAGAATATCACGCATTAAAAGAACTAATGCAAGATAATAAACCAAGTTAAAGTCGTTGGAACACTTTCGAAAAACCACTCGGTTCTTTTCAAAAACAACTTTTAAATGCGGAGCTTGAGCCACTCCTTTTAAAAGCTATCTCGTTCCATCGACCAAATCAAGTTCACTACGTTCACGGTTTTGCCAAAACCATTCGTAGCCCTCCGTCGTTTCGTATGAATATTCAATAGTATTCAAGCTGTGTTTGTTGACCTTCGTCAAGGCATAGTGATTGGTAGCTATTGGGTGTTCATATGTAGCATAGATAGATGCGTTGGTTTGGGACACTCGCATTACCTTGTTGACCTTCGTCAAGGGTATATACGGGTGGATTCAAATTAACCTGGATAATGACGGGCAGAACTTGACATGTGACTTATGATTTGTTGACCTTCGTCAAGGTCATAAGAGCATGGGGCAAAAATCCACATCGGGAGTTTCATAAGTACTGAAACTTGCTAGATTTGCATACCATTTGGAGTGTGGCGATTCTGGTAGGATTCCTTCAGTTTCGTCACGCGATGATATTTGGATCCCGATCCTACTGTGAGTATATGCTACTCCTCGGGAAATTTCTCACTTAACGATCAATGCTATAAACCTAGTAGGTGCCTAGAAAGGTGTTAGCGGGGTTACGCCCCCAGGGAAAAGAGGTTATTTAATTAAGGAACTTCGCGAAAGCGTTGGAAAACCTCCCTCGAAGTACCGACACCGGCCTGGCTGAACGGTTAAGCAAGTATTGTACGGTGGGATTGATCCTGACTAATTCTTCCTTTATGGTTTGAGGAGGGATTCGAGAAACAGTGGGAGCCATCCTGTTTAGACAAACTAAAAACCACTCTAAACTTGCAAGAGCATCATGCTGAGTGTTTCTTCTTCTCTCTCCTAATTGCAGCGACCAATCAACATGACTGGACTTAAGTTGCTCCTAGATAAAAACAAACTGACAGGGCCAAACTACAAAGATTGGCTCAGGAATGTCAAGATAGCAATCACTTATGACAAGCTGGGGTATCTTCTTACCACCAAAGCTCCCCCTGTCCCTGGTCCAACTTCCAGTGTCGCGGATAAGGAAATCCGCAAGACTTGGGAGATTGATAGCGCGAAGGCCAAGTGCCTCCTGCTTGCCTCGATGGACAACGAACATCAGAGGAGGCATGAGAATATGGACATGGAGTCCATATTGCTCCATACAAAAGAACTGTACGGAGAGCAATCACGTATCGCAAGATACGAAGCGTCGAAAAAGTTGTTTTCGACAAGAATGGCCGTCGGATCATCAGTAGCCGAGCACGTGCTAAAGATGATCGGCTACATTGAGGAGCTCGCTGACCTAGGGATCACATTGGAGAGTGAGCTATATACGGATATAGTTCTCCAGTCCCTTCCTTCCACTTACGCCCAGTTTATACTGAACTTCAACCTACAAGAAAAAGAGGTTGAACTATCAGAGCTCCTCAACATGCTGAGGAGCGCAGAGGGCACCCTACAGAAAAGTAGGGATACATCCACTTTGTTTGTAGGAGGATCATCTTCTTCTAGGTCCAAGGCGAAAGCCAAGGGAAAGAAGAAGAAGGCCCCCGCCAAACCAAGGGGCGGTGTTAGTAAAGTGGATACGAAGGGAAAAGGGAAAGCAACAAAGATAGCGGGGAAGCTTGTGGATAAGGAAGAATGCTTCTTTTGTCATAAGAAAGGACACTGGAAGAATGATTGCAGGGCCTGGAAGGCCAGAACACAGGAATTGAAGCAGGTTGCAGCTTCAGCTTCAGGTGTGTATGTTATTGAAAACTGTCTTTCAATAAACTCTACTTCCTGGGTATTGGATACCGGATCAGGATCTCATATCTGTAATTCTTTGCAGGCGTTGAGAAACCGTAGGGATTTGAAGGCAGGTGACATGACCCTCAGAGTTGCGAACGGAGCTAGCATGGATGCTAAAGCCGTGGGGGACTATCACCTGGGAATGTCAGATGGACATGTTTTGGTTTTGCGTAATTGCTTTTTTGTACCCAACGCAACTTGTAATATCATTTCTGTATCTTTAGTTTCTAAAGAAGGTTATGAATTTGCGTTTGTAAGTAATGTTGTAAACATTCACCTTAATCAAGTTCTGATTGGGTCAGGTACATTGAGTAATGGTATATACGTGTTAAACCAACCACAGATTTTTAATGTCCAGAATACACACAAAAGAAAGTCTCCAGAAATAAATCAGACTTTCTTATGGCATTGTAGATTGGGTCACATCAATGAGAGAAGGTTGACTAAGTTGCATACAGAAGGATATTTGAATGCGTTCGAATATCAATCATATGCCACTTGTCAATCTTGTCTCAAAGGAAAGATGACAAAGACTCCGTTTACTGGACGTGGAGTAAGAGCGAGCGAGCTCTTAGGACTCGTACACAGTGACGTGTGCGGTCCAATGTCTACACATGCCCGAAGCGGACATTCTTACTTCATTACTTTTACGGATGACTTCTCAAGGTACGGTTATGTCTTCTTAATGAAACATAAGTCCGAGGCTTTTGGAAAATTCCAGGAGTATAAGAATGAAGTAGAGAAACAGACCGGCAAAAGTATTAAGATTCTAAGATCGGATCGAGGTGGAGAATACTTAAGTGCCGAGTTCCTGGACTATTTAAAAGAGAACGGAATTCTCTCTCAGCTTACTCCTCCATACACCCCGCAACATAACGGTGTATCGGAGAGACGGAACCGCACCCTATTGGATATGGTGCGGTCCATGATGAGTAACGCTGAGTTACCGCGATCATTCTGGGGATATGCACTAGAAGCAGCTGCGTATCTCTTGAACAAGGCTCCTACCAAGACTGTGCCCACCATCCCATATGAGATGTGGACTGGGAAGAAACCCTGTCTTAATTATCTCAAGGTATGGGGATGTCCAGCTTTTGTAAAAAAGCAGCATGCGGACAAGCTTGAGGCACGTTCAGTACAGTGTAAGTTTGTGGGATACCCAAGGAACTCCAGGGGGTATCTTTTCTATTCCGCTGAGGAACAAAAGGTTTTTGTTTCTCAGCATGCCCGCTTCTTGGAAACTGAGTTTTTGGAAACCCAGATAAGTGGGAACACAATAGAACTGGAAGAAATTCCAGAACCACAGACTGTTACTGAAAGCTTAGTGGAACCAGAGGGTTCAACAGAACAGGACATTCCTACGCCGCTCCGCAGGAGTAGTAGGCAGTCTCATCCGCCCGAGAGATACTACGGTTTTCTCATAGACGGGGATAGAGAGGATTGCATCATAGATTATGATGAGCCTACTAGCTTCCAGCAGGCCGTTCAGAGCGTTGACTCAGTGAGATGGCTGGATGCAATGCGGACCGAAATGGAGTACATGTACACCAACAAGGTATGGACGTTGGACATTGCTCCAGACGGGGTAAAACCCGTAGGATGCAAGTGGATCTTCAAAAGGAAGATTGGTGTAGATGGACAGGTTGAGACCTATAAAGCTAGGCTGGTAGCAAAGGGTTTTCGTCAAAGACCTGGCTTGGACTACGACGAAACCTTTTCTCCAGTAGCCATGCTGAAATCCATTCGGATCCTTCTTGCCATTGCTGCCTTCCACGATTATGAGATCTGGCAAATGGACGTAAAGACAGCTTTTCTAAATGGAAATTTAGAGGAGTGTGTCTACATGGATCAGCCAGAGGGTTTCATTCAGAGTGGGAGCAGCGGAAAGGTGTGCAAGTTGCTTAAGTCCATCTATGGACTAAAGCAGGCATCGCGGAGTTGGAACATCTGTTTTGATGAGACAGTCAAAGAATTTGGCTTTATCAAAAATCCAGATGAACCATGCATCTATAGTAGATTTGTAGCGAGAACTGTAGTATTCCTCGTTTTATACGTGGATGACATTCTCTTAATAGGAAATGACATTCCTATGCTACAATCTGTCAAGGGATTCTTGTCACAAAGGTTCTCCATGAAAGACCTGGGTGATGCCTCATACATCCTGGGGATCCGGATCCATCGTGATAGATCCAAGAGGATATTGGGACTTTCTCAGTCCAGGTACATCGACACCATAGTGAAAAGATTCAGTATGGAAGATTCCAAGCGCGGTAACCTACCGGCTTGTCACGGGATCACCCTCTCTAAAGAGATGTCTCCCAAGACTGATTTGGAGAGGGATCGCATGTCTATTATACCCTACGCTTCTGCGGTAGGCTCTATAATGTATGCGATGTTGTGTACCAGACCGGATGTAGCTTATGCACTGAGTGTAGTAAGCCGGTATCAGTCAAACCCTGGGGAGAAACATTGGATAGCAGTAAAGAACATTCTCAAGTACCTGAGAAGGACTAAGGAGATGTTCTTGGTGTATGGCGGAAAAGACCTCCAGATCGAGGCCTTTGCTGACTCCAGCTTCCAGAGTGACAAGGATGATTCCAAGTCCATGTCGGGTTTTGTCTTCACCCTCAATGGAGGGGCGGTGTGTTGGAAGAGTTCCAAACAGGAAACCGTTGCAGACTCGACGATGGAAGCGGAATACATCGCTGCATCTGATGCCGCAAAAGAAGCTGTCTGGATGAGGAAGTTCTTGAAAGAACTTCAGGTGGTTCCGTCCATTGTTGATCCAATACCTCTGTATTGCGACAACAACGGGGCTATAGCTTTAGCGAAGGAACCCAGGTCCCATCAGAGATCCAGGCACATCTTGAGGCGGTATCACCTGATCAGGGAGATCGTGGATCGCAAGGAGATCGAGGTTCGGAGAGTCGCTTCAGAAGACAACACTGCAGATCCATTCACCAAGGCCTTGCCCCAGACTCAGTTCGAGCGGCTGATCGAGATGATAGGTCTTCGATACGCCAGTACATGGCCTTAGTGCAAGTGGGAGATTGTTAGTGTATATGCCCTAGAGGCCATTACTGTATCATACTAGTTTGTATATTACTTAATGGATGCTTGGGATATTCACCTTGTATATACAATCTTGCTCAAAATAGTAGTATGCTACTTGGTTTGTCTCTACTTCAATGTGTACTTGTGTTTATTTTACTATATCACTTATACGCATTAGTGGAGCCCTTAGGATCTTTGCTTGATTACCAGCGTTGTGATGGCAGTCACACTAGTGGGGGCTGGGTAATCTATAAGCACATCCTTATACAGGTCCCTAGTCGCAGGACTATCGAGACAGGGCATCGATACTCCGGAGTAGACTAGCGTATGCGCTTCTCATCCCAGTGTGGGAGATGGTCTGTCCCACAGCCATCAGTACGTCGTACTGGAGATAGTATACGGGTGCTCGTTGGGTTACGAGTACACTGGACAGGACTCGTCGGGAACTGACAGGTTGGTATTATACCTATCGTCAGTCATCAGTTCCCAGGTGACATGAGTACAGCTTAGTCCGCTGACTTGACACTGGCACTTCGCCTCAAGTGTGTTCCCACTGCACTTTGATCACTACCCTACCACGGCTCAAAGGAGTCGTGCAAACAGGTGGCGGTTGGGTGCAGTCCCGAAGCACTTGGAGGCAGTGACGGTTAGACAGGATTCGTCTCTCCCGGTATTGGGGGTTGACATCGCGCTGTGTCTAGGAGAGCCATTACACGAGTAGTCCCTGGCCAGGGCAAACGAGATATACTGGTAGGTTTCCAGTGTTATCTCAGGGTGTTTTGGGCTTCGCTCCGGCACGACTTGTACCGCTATTGGGGGACTGACGTTTAGGTATAATACCAACCTGTCAGTTCCCGACGAGTCCTGTCCAGTGTACTCGTAACCCAACGAGCACCCGTATACTATCTCCAGTACGACGTACTGATGGCTGTGGGACAGACCATCTCCCACACTGGGATGAGAAGCGCATACGCTAGTCTACTCCGGAGTATCGATGCCCTGTCTCGATAGTCCTGCGACTAGGGACCTGTATAAGGATGTGCTTATAGATTACCCAGCCCCCACTAGTGTGACTGCCATCACAACGCTGGTAATCAAGCAAAGATCCTAAGGGCTCCACTAATGCGTATAAGTGATATAGTAAAATAAACACAAGTACACATTGAAGTAGAGACAAACCAAGTAGCATACTACTATTTTGAGCAAGATTGTATATACAAGGTGAATATCCCAAGCATCCATTAAGTAATATACAAACTAGTATGATACAGTAATGGCCTCTAGGGCATATACACTAACATTCACCGCCAATTGTGGCCAGGTAAGTACAAGTGAGGAGGGAGGGATCCGCTCACGAATCGTGAGACGGGCCTTTTAAAGTTACCCAAGCTCACTTGCCTAGCCTAGACACCACAAAGTCAGTTTAGATAAACGATCGATGTCCATGACCAATCGTGCTTTCATTTTATTGAAAGATTTTACTTAGAAATGTTTACAACTTAAAGTTTTCAATAAAGGTTATAAAGATTAGGGTATTTTAGTGAAAAGTCCTGTAATTTCGTATTCTGTATTTTTGATATTTATCAATTAGGGTTATATTGAGTGTGTGTAGGGGTAGGTCATTACCCCGTGACTTATATTAAGTTTTGGTGAAGTTTAAAGGGAAAACATGCTATGTTAAACTTAAAGGTATTATAGCGCAAGAATACGATATTCGAAAACGTTATCATTTTATGTGTGAAATTTCATTCAAATTGAGTTCTACAAGTTTTGTGATCAAGATAAACATATTTAGGAGTGAGGTAATTGATTAAACTAAGAAAAATGAACTTCATGGTATTTTTATGAAAAGAGTACGGTTTTGCAAAGAACTTATCATTTCATGTGAAAAAGTTTGATTAAATTGGTTTATGGGTGATTAATAGTCAACAAGCATATGGGTAGATAATATGTATTAGGTGACAAGTGGAAATTTAGAGAAAAACCGAATCGGAAATCGGTTTGTCCGATTTCCGTCGGGTTGCAAAAAGTCGTATTTTTACATTACAGAAAAGAGAGGTAGAAGAAGGTGGGACTTATGGTTTGAACAAGCTAAGGAAGCTAGAGGTCGTGGTGGTTGCCAATTCGTTGAAAACATCGCGAAGGTCCTGATCCGGTCACCAGAATCCGTCGTCGATTTCGGCAGCGCTTCGCTTCTCGCTCTTCGTACCGAGTTCTCGAGAATTTGGAAGAGTGGACTTAGAGTTGTGAAGGGAAAAGGTAGAGTATATGGGTCTTTATATATGGCTAGGCTAGGGTTAGGGTTAGGGTTAAAAAAATATTTAAAAAATATAAAAAACATTAAAAATTCATTAAATTTTGTCTTAAAAGAGATTTATTGGAAAATTGGTAACCGTACAAAAAATTTAGAGTATGCAGTTGAAGAGACTAGGTCAACACGAATTTTTTTCGTGTTGACGACTCGGCCGACCGGCCGAGTCCGGCCGGCGGCGCCGGCCGATTCGGCCGAGTCGCTGGCCGATTCGGTCGAGTCGCGGCCGAGTCGGGTCTCGTTGGGACGGGTCTGGTCTGGGGGGATTTTTGGTATAGTTTAATTTTTTTAATTCGCAATAAATTATGAGTTATGGCTGTTTGACCGTTTGACTTCTAAAAAAAAATTAAAACAAAAAGATATAAAAATTATGTGGGGTATGGGATTCGAACTTTGGTGGCTTGGTTCTGCAATGCAAGGTATTACCAATGAGCTACATGCTCTTTCTTGTAATTATTGTAAGGAAATAGATACTTAAATTGTTTCCAGCAACATTAATACTCCAAGTGTACACTATATTTAAAGCAAATTTTTGGTATACAAAATTGGAGTTGTTACAGAGACTGATAAGCAGAGAGATTCATCGGTTCATGAGGAGTCGGGCTTGAAAAGCTAAGAGGAGCCAATCTTTCGTCCCAAGACCGCAGAGCAGCAACTTCTGCAAGAGCTCCAGAATCAGCTCAGAAATAAAGACAAGAAGATGGCCAAGCTCTACTCAAAGATTAATGACTTGAAAAACGTCGTCTTATAACTCACGGCCCAACTTTCCTCTCTATAACGACTCTGAATTTACTATACAAAATTTTTCAATTTAATGTACAGAAAGGAGTTTACAAGCTAGAGTACAATTTAAAAGTTAATTTTTATTTAAGAACAGCAATAAACAATTTGTAGCTCACTGGTAAAGCCTTGCACTGATATTACGTAGCCCTTATGTTCGAGCCCCATCAGACACATTATATTTTTTCTGAATTTTCTTTTAAACTTTTTAGAAGCCCAAAAGTTTACACGTGCAATGCACATAAAAATGAAAAGTCTGAAGAAATAAACATGTGCAAAAGGGTATTAATACAGAGTTGTACACGTGTCCAAAATCCACCGGCCCCTCGTCACCAATCGATCGGCGGAAACTCCAATAGGGCCGGTACCGACGGTCCAACCGTGGGCAATAATCCCCAGGCTTTGCACACAAGTCTCTTGGCCTATTCCTAACTCTCCTGCACTGTTTGATTACTCTGCAATCAAACAGCGACCCCTCAATTCTCCATTTATCATCTTTTTAATACTTTTTAATTCCAAAACCCTAATTCCACACTATAAATACTACCCCATACCCTAGCCCTAGCCCTTCCTCATTCTGAAAATTATAGCCAAAATTCTCAAAATTTTTTAAGTACAAGGAGAGTACAAGTGGAGTTAGCAAGAGATCAACTTCCGGCGAGAATCGAAGCAAGTTTCGGCGACTCCGCGACGCCACGAAGTTCAACACTCCCTATTTCTACCTTTTCTTAGGACAACTAGCTAGTAAGCCCCTCCCTATTCCTCTCTTTCTTCTTGAAAAGTTCTCTTTTTCAAAACATGTCGGTAAGTGGAGTTAATACCGACATTTTATTCTAAACCCTAAAATGTTCACTTTTTCTTATATATTTTTCATCAATATTCTTATACAATGTTTGTAATCATATAACTAATGGTTTGAACAAACTTTCACTCAAAAATATCATGGAACATAACTTTAAATCAACTTTTACATTAAAATACTATGAACTTTAGATATGTCATCTTATTTTCCTTTGTTGAAACATACCTTTAAAAAACCTTACGGGGTAATGACCTACCTCTCACAAACACACATGATTCCATAGCACGATACTCTTTGAACATATATTTGCGGCGAATACAATATATTTCATTAAAATACCATCTATTATAAAAAAAACTGTTTTCTTTGGAATTGTATTTTAAAATTCCTTTGAAACTAAATCTCTACAACTCTCTTTAGGGGACCTGCTGTTAGTGTATATGCCCCAGGGACCATTATTGTATCATACTAGTTTGTATATTACTTAATGGAAGCTTGGGATGTTCACATGTATATAACAGTCTTGCTAAACATGGTAGTATGCTACTTGGTTTGTTCTATCTTAATATGTGAGTATACGTGTTGATAGAGCTCTTAGGATCTTGCTTGACTACCAGCGTTGTGATGGCAGTCACATTAGTGGGGGCTGGGTAGTCTACAAGCACATCCTTATTCAGGTCCCTAGTCGTTGGATTATCGAGACAGGGCATCGATACTCCGGAGTAGACTAGTGTGTACGCTTCTCATCCCAGTTGGGGAGATGGTCTGTCCCACAGCCGTCAGTACGTCGTACTGGAGATAGTATGCAGGTGCTCGTTGGGTTACGGGTACACCGGACATGACTCACAGGGAACTGTTGGTTGGTTTTATACCAGTCGTCAGTTAACAGTTCCCAGGTGACATGAGTACAGCATAGTCCGCAGACTTGACACTGCTACTTCGCCTCGAGTGTGTCCCACTGTTCTTAGATTGCTACCCTACCACGGCTCAAAGGAGTCGTGCAAACAGGTAGCAGTTGGGTGCAGTCCCGAGCACTTAGAGGCAGTGGCGGTTAGACAGGATTCGTCTCTCCCGGTATTGGGGGTTGATATCGCGCTGTGTCAGAGAGCCATTACGCAAAGTCCCTGGCCAGGGCAAGCGAGATTTGTTGGTAGGTTCCAGTAGTTTCTCAGGGTGTAATGGGCTTCGCTCCGACACGACTTATACCGCTATTAGGGGACTGACGCTTGCCGCCCCCTAGGCCCGATATGCGATAGTCTTAGACGAACAGACCGGACTGTACGGAGATTGTCACATCAGACTCAGTAGGAGTTCGGATGGGTTTTCTCATCGGCCTTCTTATCGACATCTACCTGGGGACCGTTACGTACAGCTAGTGCTGCTTGCGGTTTGTGGTTAAACCCACTGCCAGCGTAGTAGTCGAGTCTCTAGAGTCCCACACAGAGAGTTTCCCTACTCCAGGCGAAACGATATAGAGGTCGTATGGTTTTACGACAAGGGTTCGGACGCATACATGTGTTTACGCACGTACGACATCCGGACAGTTTTTACTAGTCGGCTTTGGTTTAAGCCAGTTTCTAGTATCCGGTTATTGGATTTATACAGTCTAAAGTTTTTCCGTGTTTTCACGGATAGGAGGGGCGTTCTCGTAATTGCGCGAGAAGCTTCTAGAAGATGGTGACTTGGGGGTTAAGGTGGCATATGCATTAAATGGGATTAGTGAGTCATATGAGTGATTCATCCATGTCATTAATGCATCATAAATGCTTAATGACTCATGGAGATGAATCACCCATTAGATATTTATGAAGCATGATTATTCATCCTTCATTTTCTTTTGTTGGATAATATATTATGCTTGATATATATTATGATAGCTCATTTTCTCATCTCATTCTTTTGTTCACTTTCTCTCTCCTCAAGCTCTCCCTCTTCAAACCCTAATCCTCCCCTCTCATGTGTTGAGTACAAGGATTAGATTAGACTACTTAATCCTTAACCATTCTCTATATCACCTAGGTTGCTTAGATTAGCGATTTAAGAAACCTAGTTACCTCTAGTTTGAGGTGAAGCTTGTAGTAAAGCTCTCGGGTGGATCTTCTACTTCATAGAGAAGGCCGGAGAGGACGTGGAGAACGACAAGACGAAGGACTCGGTTCTTTAGGTATAATCACTTAACATAGTAGTTAACACTTCTATGGTTTCTTGTTAGTTATTGTTTATGCAAAGATTCTCGGTTAGTCGATGTTTACGCTTTAAACAAGATTGTTTTTCATTATTCCGCCTCCCAGCATGGGGTGTTGTACATCGACTTACAGTGGTATCAGAGCCTCGCTAAACAATAATTAACTCATTAGTAAAGTCGTAAGAATTTTGAACGCAAAAAGAACCGGAAAAGTCATCGATTTAACACAGTTTCTGTCGAATTTAAAACAGGCCCTAAAAATTTTTCAGGGACCTGCAGAATAACAAGAAGGAAATTATAGGGACACTGCAGAAATTTGGACTTGTAACTCGGCTAACTCACCGCGGAACCGCGTTGGATCCATGCGATCCGCCGCGGATCCGCGGCCGAGTTAGGCCCGAGTCTGCCCAAATTTCTCAGTAACTCCTATGTGTTAAAAATGATATTTCTCGGATATTTTATTTTCTGCTAGGATCTCAGGTGCACAGAGAAGTTTTGGAGCGGAATCTAAAGTGTTTTCTCGATCGAAATTTTATGATGTTTGCTATATGATTATATCTGTGTTTGTATAATGTGTTCGTAAACCTCCCCTAACTGCTAGTATGTCGGTTGGCAGAGGGTTGCACATTTCTGTAATGGTTTTTACTGTTTGTGGATGTGAACTGTATTGGACTGTTGTGATGATTAGCCGGGGTTTTGTGATGGGTTATTATTTTAATTCATTCGATATAATTGTAATATGTTGTAATATTATTTTTGCGGGGCACATCTAGGTTGCGGTTGTAGCCACCGTTGTATTATTTCATTTTACTGTTTTTGCTCCTAGGATAGACCCAAGGTGGGGTGCATAAACTACCGGGTACTTTGAAGTGTTTAGTGGCCTACTCACTTTGTTGAGGGAGACCGCTTCACTTCGGGTATTTGGCGGGTAGTTTGCCGTACCCGTAGGGGTCTAGGGTGGGGTAATGGCTATTCATCACAACTGTGTAATCCGTCTTTTGTTGCAGGCTCTAAACAAACGCGGATTGCTTGCAAATCCAATAAAGTTCATATGAGATCTGGAATACCTATTATTGCGTCTGACGAATGTACAATATCTATATATGATAGCTATTTAGACATCACTTATGTTTTACACCCGCGCTAGCCCAGCCCCCGCTCTGCCGTTAGTTAAGTAACCTAACGGGCGATGACGGGACCCAGTGGCGAATGCGGATGGCATAAGAGAACGTTGTATTTTCGTTGTTTTCTGCAATGATAGGTTAATGATGGGACACATTATTTATAATGCAAAGAAAATAAACCAAAAGTTTAATCGTTGGAACAATTTAAAAGAAACCACTCGGTTATTTTTAAACAGATGATTTTTTTAATTGCGGAGCTTTAACCACTCCTTTTAAAAGCTATCAGGTTCCTTCGGTTATATCAAGTTCACTACGTTCACGGTTTCGCCAAAACCATTCGTAGCCCTCCGTCATTTCATTTGGGTATTCAGTAGTATTCAAGCTATGTATTTTGACCAACGCCTAGGCATAGTGTTTGGTAGCTGCTGGGTATTCATTTGTTACATAGATAGATGAGTTAGTTTGGGACAGTCGTATTATCATTTTGGCCAACGTCAAGGATATATACGGATGGGTTCAAATTAACAAGATAATGATGGGTAGAACTTGACATGTGACTTATGATATTTTGACCAACGCCAAGGTCATAAGAGCATGGGGCAAAAATTAATATCGGGAATTTCTAAAGAAACTGAAATTTGCAAAGAGATGTATACCATTTGGAGTTTGATGAATGTTGGTAGGATTCCTTCAGCATTATCAGACGATGATATTTGGATCCCGATCCTACTGTGAGTATATGCTACTTATCAGGATATTCGTCACTTAACGATCAATGCTATAAACCAAGTAGGTGTCAAGAAAGGTGTCAGCGGGGCTACGCCCCCAGAGAAAAGAGGTTACTTAATTAAGGAACTTCGCGAAAGCGTTGGAAAACCTCCTTCGAAGTATCGACACTGGCCTGGCTGAACGGTTAAGCAAGTATTGTACGGTGAGAATAGTCCTGGCTAATTCTTCTTTTATGGTTTGGGGAAGGATTTGAGAAACAGTGGGAGCCATCCAGTTTAGATAAACTAAAAACCACTCTAAACTTGCAAGAGCATCATGCTAAAGAGTTTTCTTTTCTCTCTCCTAATTGCAGCGACCCTGAAAATGACTGGACTTAAGTTACTTTTAGAGAAAAATATACTGACAGGGCCAAACTATAAAGATTGGCTGCGGAATGTCAAAATGGCTTTGACCTATGACAAATTGGGGTACGTCCTCACCGCTACGGCATCTGCTGTCCCTGGTCCCAAATCCAGTAATGCGGATAAGGAAATCCGCAAAACCTGGGATTTCGATTGCGCGAAAGCCAAGTGCATCGTGCTTGCTTTGATGAACAATGAACATTAGAAGAGGCACGAGGATATGGAATTAGATGCCATATTTCTCCATACAAAGGAACTTTATGGAGAGCAATCTCGTATAGCAAGATACGAGACCTCTAAGAACTTGTTTCGAGCGAGGTTGGCTGTCGGGTCATCGGTAGAAGAACATGTCCTAAAGATGATCGGTTATATAGAAGAGCTCGCAGACCTTGGGACGACTTTGGATAATGAGCTCTATACAGACCTTATTTTCCAGTCCCTTCCTTCCACCTACGCCCAATTTATCCTGAACTTCAACATTCAAAGAAAAGAATTTGAACTTCCGGAACTCCTGAACATGTTAAGGAGTGCAGAGGGCACCTTACAGAAAGCAAGGGAAACACCCGCTATGTTTGTTAGCGGTACTTCTTCTTCCGGGTCCAAGGCTAGGGCCAAAGGAAGGAAAAAGAAGGCCGCCCCCAGACCTAGAAGAGGTGTAAGTAAGGTGGGAGGGAAGGGAAAGAAAAAGTTTGCGGTACCGGTAGTGGGCCAGGATGAGTGCTTCCATTGTCACAGGAAAGGGCACTGGAAGAAGGATTGCAAGGCGTGGAACGCCAAGAACCAGGAACCGAAGCAAGCTGTGGCTTCGACTTCAGGTGTGTTTGTAATTGAGAATTTTCTGCCAATCAACTCTACTTCCTGGGTATTGGATACCGGATCAGAATCTTATTTATGCAATTCATTGCAGGCACTGAGAAACCATAGAGTGCTGAAGGAAGGTGATATGATCCTCAAGGTTGCTAACGGAGCTAGCGTGGGAGCTGTGTCCGTCGGGGATTATCACCTGGGATTGACGAGTGGACATATTTTGGTTTTACATAACTGTTTTTATGTACCTAGTTTAATGTGTAATATCATATCAGTTTCCTTGTTATCAAATAAAGGTTATGATTTCACGTTTGTGAGCGATGTTGTTAACATCCACCTTAATCATGGTTTGATTGGGTCCGGTACACTAAATAACGGTATATATGTCTTAAACCAACTCCAGATTTTCAATGTCCAGAACACACTAAAAAGAAAGTTTCCAGAATTAAATAAGGCTTTCTTATGACATTGTAGACTAGGTCACATCAATGAGACAAGGTTAACTAAGTTACATAGAGAAGGATATTTGGACTCGTTCGAATATCAAACTTATGCCACTTGTGAATCATGTCTCAAAGGAAAGATGACAAAGACTCCATTCACTGAACATGGAGTAAGAGCGAGCGAGCTCTTAGGACTCGTACACAGCGATGTATGCGGTCCAATGTCTACACATGCAAGAGGTGGTTTTTCCTATTTCATTACTTTTACGGATGATTATTCAAGGTACGGATTCATTTATCTGATGAAACATAAATCCGAGGCTTTTGAAAAATTCCAGGAGTATAAGAATGAAGTAGAAAACCAAACCGGCAAAAGTATTAAGACACTAAGATCTGATCGAGGTGGTGAATACTTAAGTATCGAGTTCCTAGGTTACCTAAAAGAGAAAGGAATTCTCTCTTAGCTTACTCCTCCATACACTCCACATCATAATGGTGTATCGGAGAGACGGAATCGAACCCTATTGGATATGGTACGATCCATGATGAGTAATGCTGAGTTACCACGATCTTTCTGGGGTTATGCGCTAGAGTCAGCAGCATATCTTTTGAACATGGTTTCTACCAAGACTGTGCCTACCACACCATATCAGATGTGGAGTGGGAAGAAACCCTATCTTCAGTATGTAAAGATATGGGGGTGTCCAGCTTTTATTAAAAAGCAGCATGTGGACAAGCTCGAGGCACGATCAGTAAAATGTCAGTTTGTGGGATATCCAAAGAACTCCAAGGGGTATCTATTCTATTACGCAGAGTAACAAAAGGTTTTTGTTTCTCGTAATGCCCATTTTCTAGAATATCAGTTTTTAGAAAAGGAAACAAGTGGGAGCGAAATAGAACTGGATGAAATTCCAGAACCACAAACTACTACTGAAAGTTTGGTAGAACCAGTAGTTCAAGAAGAACAGGACATTCCTGCACCCCTCCGCAGGAGTAGTAGGCCGTCTCATCCGCCTGAGAGATACTACAGTTTTCTCATAGATGGGGATAGAGAGGATTGCATCATAGATGATGATGAACCTACTAGCTTCCAGCAGGCCATCCAGAGCGGCGACTCGGTACGATGGCTAGATGCAATGCGGACCGAAATGGAGTCCATGTACACCAACAAAGTATGGACTTTGGACTTTGCTCCAGATGGGGTAAAACCCATAGGATGCAAATGGATCTTCAAGAAAAAGATTGGTGTAGATGGACAGGTGGAAACCTATAAGGCTAGACTTGTTGCAAAAGGTTTTCGTCAAAGACCTGGTTTGGACTATGACGAGACTTTTTCTCCAGTGGCTATGCTCAAATCCATTCGGGTCCTTCTTGCTATTGCTGCCTTCCATGATTATGAAATCTGGCAGATGGACGTAAAAACGGCTTTTCTGAATGGCAATTTAGAAGAGTGCGTCTATATGGATCAGCCAGAGGGTTTCAATCAGAGTGGGAGCAGCGGTAGAGTATGCAAGTTGCTTAAGTCCATTTATGGACTAAAGCAAGTATCGCGGAGTTGGAACATCTGTTTTGATGAAACAGTCAAAGAATATGACTTTATCAAAAATCCAGATGAACCATGCATATATAGTAAAGTTGTGGCCAGAAGTGTCGTATTCCTCGTCTTGTACGTGGATGACATTCTATTGATAGGAAATGACATTCCTATGCTACAATCTGTCAAAGGATTCTTGTCACACAGGTTCTCCATGAAAGACCTGGGTGATGCCTCTTACATTCTGGGGATCCGGATCTATCGTGATAGATCCAAGAGGATGTTGGGACTTTCGTAGTCCAGGTATATCGACACTGTACTGAAAAGATTCAGTATGGAAGATTCTAAGCACGGTAATCTACCGGCTTGTCACGGAATCACCCTATCCAAAGAGATGTCTCCCAAGACTGATTTGGAAAGGGAACGCATGTCTATTATACCCTACGCTTCTGCGGTAGGCTCTATAATGTATGCGATGTTGTGCACCGGACCAGATGTAGCTTACGCACTGAGCGTGGTAAGCCGGTATCAGTCAGACCCAGGGGAGAAGCACTGGATAGCAGTAAAGAACATTCTCAAGTACCTGAGGAGGACTAAGGAGATGTTCTTGGTTTACGGCGGAAAAGACCTCAGGATGGAGGCCTATGCTGATTCCGGCTTCCAGAGTGATAAAGACGATTCCAAGTCCTTGTCAGGTTATGTCTTTACCCTCAATGGAGGGGCGGTGTGCTGGAAGAGCTCCAAGTAGGACACCGTTGCTGACTCGACGATGGAAGCGGAGTATATTGCTGCTTGCGATGCCGCAAAAGAAGCGGTCTGGATGAAGAAGTTCCTAACAGAACTTCAGGTGGTTCCTACCATTGTTGATCCAATACCTCTGTATTGCGACAACAACGGAGCTATAGCTTTAGCGAAGGAACCAAAGTCCCATCAGAAGTCCAGACACATCTTAAGGCGGTATCACCTGATCAGGGAGATCATTGATCGTCGGGAGATCGAGGTTCGGAGAGTTGCTACTGAAGAGAACATTGCTGATCCATTCACAAAGGCCCTACCTCAGATTCAGTTCGAGAGGCTACTCGAGATCATCGGTCTTCGATATGCCAGTACATGGCTCTAGTGCAAGTGGGAGATTGTTAGTGTATATGCCCTATGGGCCATTATTGTATCATACTAGTTTGTATATTACTTAATGGAAGCTTGGGATGTTCACATGTATATAACAGTCTTGCTAAACATGGTAGTATGCTACTTGGTTTTTTCTATCTTAATATGTGAGTATACGTATTGATAGAACTCTTAGGATCTTGCTTGACTACCAGCGTTGTGATGGCAGTCATACTAGTGGGGGCTGGGTAGTCTACAAGCACATCCTTATTCAGGTCCCTAGTCGTTGGATTATCGAGACAGGGCATCGATACTCCGGAGTAGACTAGTGTGTACGCTTCTCATCCCAGTTGGGGAGATGGTCTGTCCCACAGCCGTCAGTACGTCGTACTGGAGATAGTATGCAGGTACTCGTTGGGTTACGGGTACACCGGACAGGACTCACAGGGAACCGTTGGTTGGTTTTATACCAGTCGTCAGTTAACAGTTCCCAGGTGACATGAGTACAGCATAGTCCGCAGACTTGACACTGCTACTTCGCCTCGAGTGTGTCCCACTGTTCTTAGATTGCTACCCTACCACGGCTCAAAGGAGTCGTGCAAACAGGTAGCGGTTGGGTGCAGTCCCGAGCACTTGGAGGCAGTGGCAGTTAGACAAGATTCGTCTCTCCCGGTATTGGGGGTTGATATCGCGCTGTGTCAGAGAGCCATTACGCAAAGTCCCTGGCCAGGGCAAGCGAGATTTGCTGGTAGGTTCCAGTAGTTTCTCAGGGTGTAATGGGCTTCGCTCCGACACGACTTATACCGCTATTAGGGGACTGACGCATGCCGCCCCTAGGCCCGATATGCGATAGTCTTAGACGAACAGACCGGACTGTACGGAGATTGTCACATCAGACTCAGTAGGAGTTCGGATGGGTTTCCTCATCGGCCTTCTTATCGACATCTACCTGGGGACCGTTACGTACAGCTAGTGCCGCTTGCGGTCTGTGGTTAAACCCACTGCCAGCGTAGTAGTCGAGTCTCTAGAGTCCCACACAGAGAGTTTCCCTACTCCAGGCGAAACGATATAGAGGTCGTATGGTTTTACGACAAGGGTTCGGACGCATACGTGTGTTTACGCACGTACGACATCCGGACAGTTTTTACTAGTCGGCTTTGGTTTAAGCCAGTTTCTAGTATCCGGTTATTGGATTTATACAGTCTAAAGTTTTTCCGTGTTTTCACGGATAGGAGGGGCGTTCTCGTAATTGCGCGAGAAGCTTCTAGAAGATGGTGACTTGGGGGTTAATGTGGCATATGCATTAAATGGGATTAGTGAGTCATATGAGTGATTCATCCATGTCATTAATGCATCATAAATGCTTAATGACTCATGGAGATGAATCACCCATTAGATATTTATGAAGCATGATTATTCATCCTTCATTTTCTTTTGTTGGATAATATATTATGCTTGATATATATTATGATAGCTCATTTTCTCATCTCATTCTTTTGTTCACTTTCTCTCTCCTCAAGCTCTCCCTCTTCAAACCCTAATCCTCCCCTCTCATGTGTTGAGTACAAGGATTAGATTAGACTATTTAATCCTTAACCATTCTCTATATCACCTAGGTTGCTTAGATTAGCGATTTAAGAAACCTAGTTACCTCTAGTTTGAGGTGAAGCTTGTAGTAAAGCTCTCGGGTGGATCTTCTACTTCATAGAGAAGGCCGGAGAGGACGTGGAGAACGACAAGACGAAGGACTCGGTTCTTTAGGTATAATCACTTAACATAGTAGTTAACACTTCTATGATTTCTTGTTAGTTATTGTTTATGCAAAGATTCTCGGTTAGTCGATGTTTACGCTTTAAACAAGATTGTTTTTCATTATTCCGCCTCCCCGCAAGTCGTGGGGTGTTGTACATCGATTTACACCCGCTATTGGATGGTGCGGATTATCGCACATTCTTGGGCTAGTAGAGCGAGATGCAGACCTCCTCATGGAGCATTCGCTCTCGAAAGGTTTTTAATACGATTTTTAAGAAAAACGAAATTTTCTGCTTAATAATAAAATTAATTTTTAATAATTATATAAATATTATAAAATCCATATATTTTCAAAATATAATAACCTTATATTTTTCAAAGGAAAGAATTACAAGTTTCATCAAAATACCATCAAGATACCAACAAAAGCCAAGTTTTATAGTAAAATACCTTGAACTATCCATACTAAGCTAATATCACTAAAATACCTCAAATACCTAAAACTCATATTCATGGAAACCCTAAATAATATAAATAATTTCTTGAGATTATTTTGAACTATATCTTAAAAATATTTTTCGTAAAACTCCCTCGAGTTATATAAAATTACATTTAAATACTTTAGTAAATATGGGTTTAAGTGGTATCAATTCTCTTGAGCTTCAGAGAGCCAGAGAAAGTGAGTGCTTGCCTATTTAAGGTAGAAAAACTTAACGGTGTTATCAATGATAATTGTCTTAGAAAAAGACACAAATTCTGCCGTCCATATACAGCATTTATCGATAACTCCCGAGCTTAATTCAGAATCTAAATCAGTTATAAGTATCCGACTGAAGTCTAAGTCTAAATCAATCTTGAATTCAACTCAAACCAGAATCCAATTCAAACATGAATCCAAACTCTAACATGCATACTTGAACTTGAACATCAAACCTGAATACAAGACCTGACCTGACCGAACCATGGCTATAACTCGACATGACTACAAGCTTACATCCTGAACCTGACTACTTGAACAACTTGTATCCATAGTCTCGGAAAGCCATATAATCTATACAATACATTACGGGGTTAAAGGGGTAGATTGGTACGAAATGTGTTAAAAGTGGCACGAGATGATCACTAAAAGACACCTACATGAACTCTCGTGCCGTTGTCTCGTGGGTTTTGACGGAGCCTTGTACTACATATTACCATAGTCCATGGGGAAAGATGGACTTCTCTCGTATACACTAATACCTTCTGTACCAAGCTACAAAAACTACATTAGAATAGCAATCTTATACCTGTACACTTACCAGTTCAATTCTCATTACTTGCTGTATTCCTTTCTTTCTTTTGGGACTTACCGAGCGCTAGTTCGCTGACGACATTCCTGTCTATTTTTTTCTTTGGAATGTTCGTCATGAGGACCGGACTCTCAGGAGATCAAGCCGAGCCAGGAGGACTTGGACCAGTTCACTTTTCAGCAGGACTTCTAGTTCATCTTGTACTTATTTCAGTTTGTATGCCACTGTTTAGGTATTGCTTATATCATTGTATCTTTTCTTTTCAAAGCAGTTGTAATGTAAAGATGAATGTTAATAAAAGTTTATGTTCATTTTAATTCTTGTGCATTTTATACATATATTACTTAATTACGCTTAACGTATTTATTTCTTAGTAAATACGTCGCATGCCTGCCACGTCTCCGTCACCGTACACTGGGAAGCGGGGCGTGAAACTCTCAGCCTCCCAATCAAGTGCAGGGCTCTCCTCATGAACCAGGAAACGGTGTCCCGAGGCAGCCGACGCCTATTCCCTCAAATCCAAAGATGGGAAAACCGCATGAAAGTTGGCCGCGTCCTATCTCGGAAAATGTCTTGACTACCGATGACAGCAACCCGCAAACGCAAGATCAAATCATGGATTTGGTCGCTAATAAAGTCAAAATATTGGTAGCCGAAGCGAAGCGCAAAAAGATATCAACGGTAGTGGGAGACTATATCCCGCTCGGTATGATCTGGCAGAGTTTCCTGGTGGCTATGTCATCCCCAAGTTTGAAAGATTCGATGGGATGGGAAATGCGAATCAGCACATCACTCACTTTAAAGCCTCATGCGGGAATACTAGGGGAAATGATGCGCTTCTCCTCCGCCCGTTCGTTAATAGCTTAATCTATGTCGCTTTCGACTCGTACGCAAGCATACTGGATTAATCCGTTACTACTTTCGTCCAAATGGAATCTCTGTTTCGACAAAGCTTCATGAGTGTCAGCGATAATATCACCATTGCCGACCTCGTAAGGACCAAACTAAAGAACAACGAAAGCAGCACGGATTTGATAACCCGATGGTGCAATCTCTCCGTCAAATGTGAGCCACCGTTGGAACAGGACCAATCTGTCAGCCTCCTCGTCGGAAATCTCAATAATTGGATGGCCCCATTTCTATGCATTGCAAGTCTTAAGACGTTCTAAGAACTGACCAAGAAAGTTCAAATGCTGGAGTGCTCAAAGCATGAATCTTTCTCGGGCTCCCAAAATAACAATAAATCCTGGAGAAACCGAAAGAACAATAACCGCGAAGGTGGAAATTCCAACGATGCTGAATCTTTTAACATTTTGGATAAATGAAATAAGCGAGGGATGAGCGGGCCTAATGCCAACCAGTCTCGGAAGCCAGTGTTTGGAGAGGAAGGGGAATCTCCCCTGAAAGAGAAGCTGGATAAGGTCTATTCCTTCAGAAGGGATAAAATCCATAAAATATTCAAAGACGCCCTAAAAAATGATCTACAATTGCCAGAATCAAGAAGACCACAAGAAGCGAATATGATTGGTGACCCCAAATATTGCCTCTATCACAGAGTGATAGGTCATGCTATTGAAGACTGCTTCGTTTTTAAAAATTAGGTCGAGAAACAATACAAGGCATGAGAGATAGAAATGTCTAAAAGCGTGTTAGCGAACAATCAAGCCGCGACCGCCAATTTCATACAAACGGAGATCGAAGCTCTTCAGGAATTTGCTGCACTCAATCGTCTGCCCTTCTTGGAAAGGAGCGGGCCAAGGCAACAAGCCAAAAGTCCAACGAACAACATTACCAATGAAGAGGCAGTAAACAGGTATACAATCCATACGATCTACATGGTGGAGCCCAGAAGAAAAAGTCTTCCTATGTCTCATTCCCATGATGAAGATGTGGCTATTGTTACCTGTTCCCTGACTAAAAAAATCAGGAAAAAGCTTCAGAGGAAGTATCACGTGCTAGCACGTGACCAGCGGTCACGTGTTGGCACGTGACGTTTAAAGCAGCGGCACAGAGCAAGCGCGGAAGAAGAGAAGCTCATTACAGGGGTTACGTGCTCACACGTGACCAATGGTCACGTGGCCACACGTGACCGGCTTTAAAAGCCTTATTCTTTAACAGAATTAAATTCTGAGGAGAGATCATTCAAATCTTTCCAAAATGGAGAAGATTTATCTGAAACTGTTGGATCAAGAATCTGAAGGTGATTAAATATCACCAATTTATGGAAAAATCTTGGACATGGAAAGATTTCCCCCTAAATCTAACCGAAATAACAAAGAGATATCTTTGGATTTAAAATCCAATGGGGAATAAAATTCACCTAATAATCTAAAGGCCCAGATTAATGATGGAGATAAATCAAATCTCTCAATAAACAAATCAAATCTTTCAATGAAAGATTCACTAAAACAGATTGATTATTTTCCTTCTCCTATAAATAGGAGCCAAAAAAGAATAGAGAGGGATATAAAGCCTTGGAATCTTGAAAATTCAGAAGGAAGAGTTTGATTCTCTGCAAAAGAAAAACCCTAGGTAAGAAAAGAGAGGCTTGAAAAGAGAATTTAATTCTCAAAAGAATTTAACTTTTATATAAAGAAAAGAACTTAGTTCTTTCTCTGGTGGAGGATCTGCAAAGTGCACATCTCCCCATGAATTGAGAATTTAATTCTCATTGGGTTGAGATCCTGCCATGCAGATCTAAAATATAGAGGAGGAATTGAGTTTTGAGAATTTAATTCTCACAGAATTATATGAATTTAATTCCTTCACAATGGACAGAACTAGGGTTTGACCCTAATTGAGAACTTAATTCTCTCAAACTCACAGGAATTTAATTCCCTTAAAAAAGAAATTAGGGTTTAACCCTATCTAAGAATATAATTCTTCAGAAGAAAATAGGAATTTAATTCCTCTAAAGTTTATTGCTAGGGTTTAACCCTATGAAGAATTTAATTCTTAAAAGATGAACAAATCTTTAAAACGTGCAAAGAACCAAAGTCACGTGCTACCACGTGACCCCGGCAAAGATCCATAGAAAAGAACTTTGAGGCAACGTCTCACGTGCCCCACGTGACCCCTGAAGGATAAAAAGAAAAAGCAAACAGAAGCTATGGGCGCCCTCACGTGCTACCACGTGACCCCTTGGCAAAAGTTTTAACAGTCAAAAACCCACATTCCCATCACGTGACGGCACGTGATGCTCCAAGAGCAATTATAGAAAGTATTCAATACTTCTGGCAGAATAAAATAAGGGGAATCAGGGCGCTCTCACGTGTCCACACGTGACCCCTCTCTCCTTAGTGTTTAACACTAATTTGAAAACTTTGTTCCCAGTGTTTAACACTGATTTTCTTAGTGTTTAACACTAATTTGAAAACTTTGTTCCCAGTGTTTAACACTGATTTGCTTTAGTGTTTAACACTAATTTGAAATCTCTGTTTCCAGTGTTTAACACTGATTTGCTTTAGTGTTTAACACTAATTTGAAAGCCCTGTTGCTAGTGTTTAACACTGATTATCTTTTAGTGTTTAACACTAACCTGCTAATCTTATTCCCAGTGTTCAACACTGTTGCTTTTTAGTGTTTAACACTAGCTTTAGCCCAATTGGCTAAGTTTCTAGAGGCAAAGCCTCTCCTTCAATGAACCAATAGAGGGCCAATATTCTAAACATGATTGGACTTAGCCCAAGCTGGCCATAAGTCCTCAATTCAAGCTTAACTGGGCTAATGGGCTCATAATATAATTAATTGGTCTTAGTTCCAAATTGGGCCAAAGATTATTTAATCTACCTTGGTTCAAGGGTACATCTCTTCACTCCTTTGATACTTGGCGTTGTAATTCCTCAACGTCTTCAAAGAGGTGACGGGTCCCGATGACCACACATTGATACGGACTGTGGGGTCCTTAAACTCATGGACTATGATGTCCTTAACCTTGACCGTGATGTCTTAAAACTAATGCCGGACTGTGGAGTCCTTAAAATCCACGGACTATGATGTCCTTAACCTTGACCGGGATGTCTTAAAACTACCAACGAACTATGATATCCTTAACCTTGACCGGGATGTCTTAAAACTAACAACGGACTATGATGTCCTTAACCTTGACCGTGATGTCTTAAAACTAATGCCGGACTGTGGAGTCCTTAAAATCTACGGACTATGATGTCCTTAACCTTGACCGTGATGTCTTAAAACTAATGCCGGACCGTGGAGTCCTTAAAATCTACGGACTATGATGTCCTTAACCTTGACCGGGATGTCTTAAAACTAACAACGGACTATGATGTCCTTAACCTTGACCGTGATGTCTTAAAACTAACGCCGGACTGTGGAGTCCTTAAATCCACGGACTATGATGTCCTTAACCTTGACCGCAACGTCTTAAAACTAACATTGGACCGCAATTTCCTTAAACTACTTATTGACCGCAATGTCACTAAACTAAACAACAGGGCCCCCCTTAATTGCTCTCTTGATTGGATCTAAACGATCCCGTTAAGTCGATCTTAGTCTATAACTAGACTAACGTATCCTTAACAAACGTTTAAGTTGATCTTAGTCTCAAATGAGGCTAACATATCCTTAAACCCAAACCCCCAAACCTAAATCTAAGATAATACGGATTTGGACTAGTCCATGCCCTACGGGCGACGACATAACTCAGTCTCCGTATACAATCCATGGGCGACCAAACACAAAACAAACACACACGACACGAAGTGATCATCTGGAGAAGGAGAAAGTTGTTACCGCAATGCGGTAGCGTAATTAACTGCAGGGGCTTGCGCCTGCAGGGAAGAGTGTCCCCACAATCAAAACCCCCTCAAGCGAGGGGGAATCTGACGAAGTCTGCTACATCGGACGCATCCGTTTAAACCTTCGATACATGGTGCCATAAATCAACTTGGCATTTTCGGAGAGGTGGACGGATAGCACCAATTAGCATCTGCCCCGAATCTCAGGCAAGACGTCTGTCGCGCCGTCTTTCGGAGAGGAACAAATTCTGGCACGCCCAGTAGGACCTTTTCCTCTTTCCACACCACACTTCGTGTGTCGTCTTCGCGAACGAATCGCGGTTTGTTAATGGTTGCCTTTGGGTTTCAAGTTACTAAGATTTGGACTTTTGCCTGGTGCAGAAATCAAGCATCAATGGCATCCAACTGCTCGAGCTACTCGAAATGCAAGTGCGACAGACGCTCCGCCTCACCTGGAGGTGTGGCCTATGGGCATCAAGCGGCCTCCATCCTTGCCATGCTAGTAGAACAGGTGACTCAGGCCACCACTGGTCTGTTCTTCGGGACCATGCTCCCGCCTGCAAGCTTCACCATTCCAGTGCCCGCACCGAAAGTGCAAAAGAAGTCGGTCTTCGATCGGCTCACTGCTGCAATGGCCCCTCTCAACGGGTCGTCCAATGTCAAGCCGGCAGCCTCGGTCTTTACCAGGCTGAACCTGAACTCTAATGGGCCTGCCAAGAAGCCCATGACCCTTGACATGACCGTCGCAAAGAAGATAGCCACCTTTGCTCCTGAAGTCGTCAAGGCGGCTTCTCCTGTTAAAGAGTCGGTCTTTTCAAGGCTGACTATTCCGGCTCCCGTTCCTACTCGAGAGTCTGTTTTTGACAGATTGAACATCGCCACTCAAAAGACATTAGCCTTCAAGAGGCTGGCACCAGCGGCGCCTGTTCAGTTGATAAAACTGCACATTTGTATTACATTTTTCCTACCATATTCATGTTAAAAAAGGACTTTATTATAATATATTATACATATGAGGGTTTATGTTTAAAAACACCATTTTCCATGTGTTAATATATTTTAATTAGTATTTGGTAGGAAAATGTATGCAAATAAATCTATTGACCAAATCCTAGTAGAACTAAGTCTACTAAATATTATTTGAGATTATGGTGCAGAATTTTCCAAGTTGTTATGCTGAATTTATCAAACAAATCAATTTGTTGAAGAAAACTTGCCAAATTAAGAAGCAAAACTTGGAGACCAAGTCTAGAAGCAACCGAGAGAAGATTTCTGAATTCTAAAGGTGCCTAGAATTGCCATATGTGGCGAGAAGAAAGCCCAAGAAATTTGATCGAGAGATCCTCACCTTCAAGCGTGGATCTGCGGCCAAACACCCCCTTGGGCCGCGGATCCACCGCAATATTATGGAGTTGGAAGGAAAGATTTTGGGGCATGATTCTATGCTATATTTTACCAACTTTTGAAGCAAAAGATTCTGGCTTTGCACTATAAAAAGGCACCGAGAGCCTCTTGGAAAAGCTATCAAGCCGAAGAGATCACGAAGCTCCAGACGCTCACGCATCCAGGCTGATCATCGACTGTTCGACTACCTCCTTAGGAAAGATCAAGAAGCAACTAGTTTGTAATCATTTTCTACGGATTAAAGTGTAGTTTGTTCAAGTCGATTAATAAAGGTAGTTCATTTTAATTGTTTTTGCATTTTACATTATGTTTTCCCTCTCTTTCTTTTCATCTTCTTCTCCCAACATGCGCGAGTAATTCTCAGCTTGTTAGGGTTCGTAGGATTAGGGTAGGCTAATGGACGATAAAAATCCCTAAACCCTTTTTAAGTCCTATAAAGTTTAGGAACTTTATCAAAAGAATCATTAACATCCTAATCGGGCGCGCTAGCAATTCTTTGCTAGTTCCGACCGCGATTAGAGATTAGATTAATGATTGTTTTGGTAAAGGCTAGATATGAACGGAGTTCCGTGTCAAGATAAGGGTTAAGAGTGGGATTCCTTTTTCCTCCAGAAACCCTAATCTACACGCATCACCGTCGTTCTAGTTCTAAATCTATTAATGGATAAAAAGGGTAACTTTTAATTAATCGTCCATAACTACTAAATCCTAACGAACCCTACAAGCCTTCTTATTATATTATCTAAGTCTCTAAAATAATCTAGATCTATATTTTACATTCTTGTTTAACGTAGATCTAGAAACCATTCTATAAAATTCTTTATCCCTCCTCTGTTTATCAACACATCTAAAGTAAAAGTAAAAGGTTCCACGTTTCCCAGAGGACGACCCGTACTCATCTCGGTCTAGCTACACGCGACACCGTTATTGATTGCTGTTAAACTACAAACACACAATTTCGTGTCAATCAAATGGCGCCGTTGCCGGGGATACGTGCGTAATTTTTTATTTTTACTATTTGTGTTGAATTCTTAGACGAGCCATATCATTATTAAAACAAAACTACAAATTGCATATTTAACGATTTGTGCGTGAATTTTTGCAAGGAGATCTGGAGTCACATAATTAAGGAGAACAGGAAAAAGAGACATTTTTAGAGATCCAGAGGAGCACAGAAGGCTATACAAAAAATTTCATCAACTGTTCCTTCTGCCATGCGGCGGAACCGCGGCAAAAGCACCCCTTCTGCGGCGGAATCGCGGCAAGTTGGAGGAATTAGGGAATCAATCTTCTCTGGTATCTCTCTCAACTCCTTCTCTCTTTCCTCAAATCCAATAAAATCTATTTTCTGCAGGATTCTTTGCAAAATTGCGCCGCTCAAAATAAAATCTTTTTGCAAAAGTTTTGTGATTGGTTTTGTTTTGCACGGACTTTAAGGGGCAAAGACCAAACAAGATTAGGTGGGGATTTCATCACCCTTCCTAAGCCCCACAAATCACAAACCGAGCATATAAATCAGCCCTTCATTAATTTAAAAAATATCTAGATCAGACTCTAAGGACTGTCGCGCTCAATAAGGACAGAGGAAGGTCGTGGGTAATCTATCGTTTATCCGCATTACTTTTGTAGTGCCTAGGCAAGTGTGACGAAGGCTAATGGTTTTTAATTAGGCCCACGACGTGGTTCCTTCCCACTTACCTGGCACTTACCTGGCTACAAGGGTAGTACGGAGACGGTAGAGGATTTATCCTGCGGCTTGTCCTTTGGAAGTCTAGGAGCGGTCTAGAGACTGGACCTAGGTGACCTTAGTTCTAGGGTTGCTTGTGCATCTTAGGGTGATTTGTCTTGAGTCCCACTTTTTCAAAAACAAGCCAATTTTAAAATCACACACACGCTGCCACTTGCACTAAACCCGCTTAGTGCATGCTCGGCTGGACACGGGATCCTAGTGCCCGTCTTGTCCGCGTTCCTGCTATCGACACCGAAGTCGGTACTTCTTCATCTTCTTTTCCCCCACCACACACCACATCGACCGTGATGGACGGTACTCCATCTAATTATAACACCACGCTGCCACCGCCTGAAGGTGCGCAGAATCCACCGCGCATCTCTCTCCAAGAAAGATGCTATCCTATTCGTGGTCCCCTTCCTACTTGTCTATCTCTTCCACCACCTAACGGGGATAATTTTGAAATTAAACCCCACTACATCAACCTGCTGCCCAAATTTCACGGGCTTGAGTCGGAAGACGCGTACGTTTTCATCACCAAATTCGAAAACGTATGCGCAATGATGGGTACTTCACAATTGACTTTAGATGCTATGCGCTTACGTCTTCTCCCATTCACACTGTGCGACTTGGCAGAAAAATGGCTTTACAATACTGCCGCACACTCTATCACTAATTGGAATGAATTCGTCGTAGCATTTCTTAAGAAGTTTTACCCAAATCATAAGACTGCCCACATTAGGAGCGAGATCAACCAGTTCACCCAGCTTCCCAATGAACCATTTTGGAAGTGCTTTGAACGTTTCAAAGATCTGCTTGTCCAATGCCCCCATCACGGAATACAAAGATGGGATTTATGTCGGATTATATATGAGGGCATTAATCCAGCGACAAAGCAGATGCTTGAAACAATGTGTCAATGCAATTTCATGTCTAAAGATGATGGTGAAGCATGGAAATATCTGGAAGATCTCGCTGAACACACGTTGCAGTGGGAAAGCGTAAGACCACCTATAACTAAGGGAGGTATTCACCAGATCGATGTTTCCATCGCAGTAAAAGCCGAAATGGCAGCGATGCAGAAGAAACTCGATTCTATTGAGAACAAACTTTCATCAGTTTCCCTAAATCAGGTCACGCTTCCCAAGACTGTCTGTGGTTGCTGTTCGGATCCTTCACATTTAACGGAAGAATGTCCTATGAATGCATCGTTTCAAGCTAATGCTGCTTTTCAGCAGCGACCTAGAAACGACCCTTATTCTTCCACGTACAATCAAGGATGGAGGAATCATCCTAACTTTGCTTGGAATCAAAACCAACAAAGCAATTATCAAAGATCTCCTCCACAGCAACCACAACCACAGAATCAGCCCCCCTTTCAGTCACAGAATTTCCAAAATCCGGCCAACATTTCTACACCACAAGTGGCCGGTACTGACAACTCACTTGCACAAACTTTGGATATGTTCATGAAACAATCCATGCAAATTTCGGCTGAGATGAGGTCTTCTGTTGATGCCCTAACGAAAAACTCCTCCTCCCATGGTGAGAGTATCAAATCAATAGAAAACCAAATCGCACAATTAAACGCCGCAATGGGTGCGAGAGAGAAAGGGAAACTCCCATCTCAACCCATACCGAATCCTGGCCATTCACAAAGTCATAATGTGAATGCCGTCACTACGTTGAGATCGGGGAGAGTGCTGAACAACTGAGTGGGTGAGCAATTTGATGATAGTGACACATTTGATACCCCAGCTTCTTCTTCGTCTTCCCCTAATTCATCTAGTCTTCCACCTTCATCCGAGCCTATTCTCCGTTTTCCCCAAGGCTCAAACATTTCACCAAATCTATCTAAGTCGATTCCCACTCCAATTTTGGGATCGAATCCGTCCCCACAGTCTTCTCCACAAACGTTGGACCCAAAACTTATTGATCGAGCTCCATTTCCAAACCGATTAAGGGCCAACAGACCTAACCCGCAAATGGAGAAGATTGTGGAAATGTTTAAGCAAGTTAGCGTGAATATTCCTCTCCTAGATGCTATTCAACAAGTCCCATCTTATGCAAGAATCCTTAAAGACTTGTGCACTAGGAAGAGAAAAACTCAAGTGCCTAAAAAGGTTTTCATGACGAGTAATGTTAGCATAGCTTTTACCCAACAAATACCAAAGAAACGTAAGGACCCCGGCTGTCTTACAATCTCTATTTCTATTGGGGGTAAAAATATAAATCGTGCTTTACTCGATCTAGGCGCTAGCGTCAACTTGCTTCCTTATTCAGTATACGAGCAGTTAGGAATTGGAAAGTTAAAACCTACCCATTGTACTCTCCAAATGGCAGATCGATCTATCACCAAACCTCGGGGCGAACTAGAGGATGTGTTAATTAAAGTCGGGGAATTCATATTTCCCGTGGAATTTATTGTTTTAGATACACAACCTGTAGCAAACCCACGCAATCAAATCCCGGTGATACTCGGTCGACCCTTCCTAGCAACTTCTAACGCTGTAATTAATTGTCGTAACGGTTCTATGAACTTATCCTTCGGGAAAATGACAATTGAGCTTAATATTTACAAGCTAGGAAGTCAGCCATCAGAACCTTCTGCTCAATTGCTGGATGTTTGTTCCATCAACGAGATAGTTTCCGAAAGCTGCATGGATGAGGAGCTTTGCTTTGATGTTCTCGACAACATTAATGAGACATCGTTTGATCTTGCACCACTTTACAGTGAGGATATGTTCAATGAGTCCGACCTTGAGATTGAACCCGTTGACTCATTGCAAAAGTCAGCAGCACTTTCCGAGTCAATATCTTATGCAAGTTTTGAACCTCTTCGGGAGTCCGAATATCATTCGCTTACCCCACCTTCTATTGTCTCTCCGCCAATTCTTGATCTCAAACCGCTACCTTCTCATCTTAAATATCCATATTTAGGAGAGAATGAGACTTTGCCAGTGATTATTTCCGCTTCTCTAGCCTTAGAGCAAGAGAATGCACTTTTGGCAGTGTTGAGATCGAATCGGGAAGCATTTGGTTGGACAATGGCTGACATCAAAGGGATTAGTCCCTTAATTGTTGAACATTACATACATCTGATGGATGAAGCCAAACCAACCCGAGACCCACAAAGACGGTTAAATCCCATTATGAAGGAGGCGGTAAAGAAAGAAATCGTCAAGTGCCTTGATAGTGGAATAATTTTCCCCATATCTGATAGCCAATGGGTAAGTCCAATTCATGTGGTCCCTAAAAATTCTGGCATCACGGTCATCACTAATGAGGCTAATGAGTTAATCCAAACACGTACCCAAACTGGGTGGCGCGTATGTATCGATTACAGAAAACTCAATGCCGCGACGAGGAAAGATCACTTCCCTCTACCTTTCATTGACCAGATGTTAGAACGACTAGCGGGACACAAATACTACTGTTTCTTGGACGGATACTCTGGTTACAACCAGGTCCCCATCGCCGAAAAGGATCAAGATAAAACCACTTTTACTTGTCCTTTTGGAACTTTTGCTTATAGACGCATGCCCTTTGGGTTATGCAACGCTCCCGCTACATTTCAGCGGTGCATGATGGGGATATTTTCAGATATGGCATAAAATTTTCTAGAAATTTTTATGGACGATTTCTCCATTTTTGGGGACTCCTTTGAGGACTGCCTACGTAATCTTGACGCTGTTCTTACCCGCTGTAAGGATAAGAACTTGACTTTGAATTGGGAAAAATGCCATTTTATGGTCCAAGAAGGTATTGTACTTGGACATATAATTTCACATAAAGGCACTGAGGTTGACAGAGCTAAAATAGATGTCATTCAAAACGTCCCTCGTCCCAATCGCGTTAAAGATATACGATCCTTCCTTAGTCATGCAGGATTTTATAGGAGATTTATTAAAGACTTTAGCAAAATTGCTAGACCCTTAACCCTTCTATTGGCCAAGGACACTACTTTTCACTTCGATTCGGATTGTGAGGCTGCTTTTGAATCGCTTAAAGAATCACTCACTACAGCCCCCGTTTTATCATCTCCGGATTGGAACCGCCCGTTCGAGCTTATGTGTGATGCGTCAGATTTTGCTATTGGTGCGGTCTTAGGAAAGCACATTGATAAGATGCCACATGTAATTTACTATGCAAGTAGGACCTTGAATGATGCACAAATAAATTACACAACTACCGAGAAAGAACTCTTGGCAGTTGTATTTGTATTAGAGAAATTCAGGCCCTACTTGATTGGCTCGCCTATTGTGGTTTACACAGATCACTCCGCCCTACGACATCTTTTATCGAAGAAGGATGCGAAGGCCAGGCTAATACATTGGATCCTATTGTTACAAGAATTTGATCTTGTCATCAAAGACAAGAGTGGATGTGAAAACGTTGTAGCCGACCATCTTTCACGCATCACTTCTTTGCCAACTGTGACCGTGCCGATAAATGACTCATTTCCCGACGAACAGCTCTTGAATGTATCCTACGAACCTTGGTCGTGGATATCGTGAACTATCTTGCGACGGGACTTATACCTAGCGATTGGTCGAAACAAGACAAACTTCGATTTTTATCCCAAGTAAAATATTTTTACTGGGATGAACCATATCTATTCAAGTATTGTTCCGATCAAATCATTCGCAGGTGTGTCCCTAACGATGAATTCAAGAGCGTGTTATCATTTTGTCATGATCAGGCCTGCGGCGGTCACTTTGGACCTCGAAAAATGGCGGAGAAAGTTTTGCAATGTGGCTTTTATTGGCCAACATTATTTAAAGATGCATTTGAACATTGCAAAACTTGTCCGCGATGTCAGCATTTGGGTCGGATTTCACGAAGGAATGAGATGCCGCTCCAACCTATATTGGTTGTGGAAATATTTGATGTTTGGGGTATTGATTTTATGGGCCCTTTTCCCAACTCCTTTGGGAATCTATATATCTTGTTAGCGGTTGATTATGTCTCGAAGTGGGTGAAAGCTATACCGTGTCGCACTAATGACAACAAAGTTGTCATTAAGTTCCTTAAAGAAAATATTTTTTCGCGATTCGGACACCCTCGCGCTATAATTAGCGACAACGGGACACATTTCTGCAATAGGTCTTTCGAAGCCTTGATGCGGAAATATTCAATCACCCACAAGCTTTCTACGCCTTATCACCCCCAAACAAGCGGGCAGGCTGAGATCTCAAATAGGCAGATCAAACAGATATTGGAAAAGACGGTTTCGAAAAACCGTAAGGATTGGTCAACCAAATTGACGGATACTCTTTGGGCATTCCGCACCGCTTATAAGACCGATCTTGGTATGTCTCCATACCGCCTTGTGTTTGGGAAGGCATGCCACCTTCCTGTCGAGATCGAACATAAAGCAATGTGGGATATTAAAGAGCTTAATTTTGATCTTGATCATGCAGGCAGCTATCGGAAGCTGCAATTGAATGAGCTAAGCGAACTCCGCGATGAAGCTTACGATAATGCGGTGATAGTAAAGAATAGGACTAAAGTGTTCCACGATAAAAATCTTTTTAGAAAAACCTTCACATCGGGGCAACAAGTCCTTCTTTACGATTCCCGTCTCCATCTTCATCCGGGTAAGCTTAAATCTCATTGGAAAGGACCTTTTGTGGTGCGGTATGTACACCCGCATGGGGCAGTTGAAGTCGAAAATTTGAAAAACGGTTCGATTTTTAAAGTAAATGGGCATAGATTAAAACCGTATTTTTCTGCTGACCCCACGGAGGAGCTCCTGTTTTTACAGGAGCCGCTTTATCAAAACTAAATTTCCTCCGCCTCACCTCCATGTTTTTGTAACATTTTCTCATTTTAAGAAATGGAGGTGAGTAAAAAATGGATTTGATTGAATATCTGTGCGTGTCAAAGAATAAGTTTGGGAGAATTTTTCATTTAACTATTATTTTACCCCTTGTATCTCTCCCTTAGTATACAGGTCCTTGTTCTCAAAAGGCTACATCAGTGAGGACACTGCTGAAAACAGGTTTGGGGGGGGGGTTTGTATTCACTGAATTATCTTTGACACCGGGCATTAAAATTTTTTATATAAAAAAAGAGTAGAAAGTGAAAAATTACATCCAAAAGATAGGAATAGTTTAAGAAAACCAAGAAAATTAGAAGTTTTCTTACACGAACTAGTAATAAGTAGTTATGAGCTGTTGTCCCAAGGGTTAGTAAAATGAAGGAAGTCACTAATCTGAGGATAAAAATAAGTCTGAAAAATAGTTTCTATTCTGGAAGCCAAACATTTGAATGTTGATACCCTACTATATGCACTTACACACGTCTTGAAACTCGGGATAGTAGAGGATACCTTGAAATGCTCTTGTCTAAAAGCCAAAGTATGAAAGAAATGAAGAAATAAAAAATTGAAGAAAATATAAAAATGGTGAAAAGAAAAATGAACACTGGTTTTTTTATCGCCAAGGCAGCAATAAAAAAATATAGCGAGGGTGCCTCTTCACCTAGTGCCCTAAAGCCAACTGGTCTGGGAGTCACTGCTAAGCCTTAGGTGGTGCAAGACGAGGAAAATATTATCACCTAATCAGCAAGCACATAAGTAATCGGTCGATTAGTACCTCAAGAAGTATTAACGGTCGCATGAAAATGTGTGAGCAAATCTAAATATTCATAAAGTTAAAAAGTACTGAGGTAGATGGACAAGAGTAGGATAGCTTGAATTGAATTCTCCGAGTGTAGGGATGTCCATTTCACACACGTGGGGTTATATGATCAATGTTTGGATGAAAGGTAGGAATGAAGAATAAAGACGATGTTTTATTGAGGGATGATGTGATTTCTAACATTTTTTCATGACTATTAAGATAGGGCTCATGACAACTGAAAAGCTAGTATAGTTGGAAACTCTTATTTTCAAAGTCTTTCTTTTATGGTTCTTATCTTTATATGTAAATTTCACCCTCTCTCTTTTGTTATAGGATTTTGTGGGTGTAATCCGCTGAAAACCCTCAGGAGACAACACTCCTCCTACTAGGGACACCTAGAGGTTTAACGGCTTGTTGCACGTGCTCAGTGCAATCGTGTCTGCCTACGAAAGTGTGCTTAGTTTTCTCCTTTCTTTTTTCTCCTCTTTAATAAACTAGTTTGCTCGGGACGATCAAAGATAAGTTTGGGGGTATTTGTTCAGTTGATAAAACTGCACATTTGTATTACATTTTTCCTACCATTTTCATGTTAAAAAAGGACTTTATTATAATATATTATACATATGAGGGTTTATGTGTAAAAACACCATTTTCCATGTGTTAATATATTTTAATTAGTATTTGGTAGGAAAATGTATGCAAATAAATCTATTGACCAAATCCTAGTAGAACTAAGTCTACTAAATATTATTTGAGATTATGGTGCAGAATTTTCCAAGTTGTTATGCAGAATTTATCAAACAAATCAATTTGTTGAAGAAAACTTGCCAAATTAAGAAGCAAAACTTGGAGACCAAGTCTGGAAGCAACCGAGAGAAGATTTCTGAATTCTAAAGGTGCCTAGGATTGCCACATGTCACGAGAAGAAAGCCCAAGAAATTTGATCGAGAGATCCTCACCTTCAAGCGCGGATCCGCGGCCAAACATCCCCTTGGGCCGCGGATCCACCGCAATATTATGGAGTTGGAAGGAAAGATTTTGGGGCATGATTCTATGCTATATTTTACCAACTTTTGAAGCAAAAGATTCTGGCTTTGCACTATAAAAAGACACCGAGAGCCTCTTGGAAAAGCTATCAAGCCGAAAAGATCACGAAGCTCCAGACGCTCACGCATCCAGGCTGATCATCGACTGTTCGACTACCTCCTTAGGAAAGATCGAGAAGCAACTAGTTTGTAATCATTTTCTACGGATTAAAGTGTAGTTTGTTCAAGTCGATTAATAAAGGTAGTTCTTTTTAATTGTTTTTGCATTTTACATTATGTTTTCCCTCTCTTTCTTTTCATCTTCTTCTCCCAACATGCGCGAGTAATTCTCAGCTTGTTAGGGTTCGTAGGATTAGGGTAGGCTAATGGACGATAAAAATCCCTAAACCCTTTTTAAGTCCTATAAAGTTTAGGAACTTTATCAAAAGAATCATTAACATCCTAATCGGACGCGCTAGCAATTCTTTGCTAGTTCCGACCGCGATTAGAGATTAGATTAATGATTGTTTTGGTAAAGGCTAGATATGAACGGAGTTCCGTGTCAAGATAAGGGTTAAGAGTGGGATTCCTTTTTCCTCCAAAACCCTAATCTACACGCATCACCGTCGTTCTAGTTCTAAATCTATTAATGGATAAAAGGGTAACTTTTAATTAATCGTCCATAACTACTAAATCCTAACGAACCCTACAAACCTTCTTATTATATTATCTAAGTCTCTAAAATAATCTAGATCTATATTTTACATTCTTGTTTAACGTAGATCTAGAAACCATTCTATAAAATTCTTTATCCCTCCTCTGTTTATCAACACATCTAAAGTAAAAGTAAAAGGTTCCACATTTCCCAGAGGACGACCCGTACTCATCTCGGTCTAACTACACGCGACACCGTTATTGATTGCGGTTAAACTACAAACACACAATTTCGTGTCAATCAGCGCCTCATCCGGATAAGGGGCAAGACGAGACTATCCCTATTGCCGAGCCAGTCCCAATAGCTCGACACGCTCGACGTCGCCACTGGCGCCGAGTAAAGAAGGCCGGGGGCAACTCCCCCTCACGGCTAACTCCACCGGCTCCGATGGTGGAAGTTGATGCTGCTGTTCCAACTGGGAACAGCTTTGAACCGCTAAGGAGGGTACGCAAGAACTCTCCGACTGCCATGCTAAAACGATCTCCTCCACCTGCGGAGAGTATTACAGATGAAAAGCCGGAGCAGCCCTCTCAACGACTATCCTCCAAGATTTATAAGGTCCGGTGACGGGTCCAAGACTCAGTAATCGACCAAGATCACTCTCGCCGGCAGAAGAGGGTGAAGGTTCGGGAAGAGAAGGACTGTCCTGTCAAACAACAAAGGACGACAACTACTTGGGTGCCCGCTGCAACGGCTCCCTCAACGTCGATTACTCAAAAGAGAGGAAGGCCGGAGAAGTTCCCTACGCCTACAGCTAACGTCAAAGACAGTAAGCCTAAACGCCCTAAGTCTGGGGGCATAGTGGTGCATACCGTTTACATGGCATCCGGGAAGGAGGACAACCGTGTATCTACAGGTCATCGACCGCTCACGCGATCGGTGACTAAAGCTCAGGAGCAGCAGCAGAAGCTCCAAGAAATGATGAAGGCGATGGCCGCACTCACTGGGCCAAAAGAAAGCCCCGAAGCATCCTTGGATCAACGCCAGGAGTAGAAAACTGACGCTGAGTTCCTTCGCAGGATACTGGAAAAGAAGGATAAAGAGGATGCGGAATAAGCAACCAATATAAAGCGAATGGCCCTTCTGTTCCAGGACATGGTGGGTATGATGATCCAACAAGATCCTCCTGCTGAAGATCTTCCGATCGTCCTTGAAGATGACAAGGGAGAAACGTCAAATCCTCCACCGGCTCTGTCAACAGCCAAGGAGGAGACAATTTCCAAAGCTGACTTAGACGAATATATAGCTCAGCAGATACGGGTTCACCAGGCGACTGAGGCAGCTGGTCAAGTTGTCAGAACGGGACGACCATATCCGAGCTAGTACGATCAGATCAAGTACCCGCCGGGCTATACAATACCGAAATTCCATGTCTATAAGGGGACCGGCAATCCCCATCAAAATGTTGCCCAGTTCAGGGCTCTTTGTGGTAACACCAGTGGTGATGATAAATTTTTGCTTCACCAGTTCATCGGTAGCTTATCAGAGACGGCATTTAAGTGGTACTCCAAACTCCCAAATGACTCCGTCAAGACGTTCGCTGAAATGGAGTTGCTATTCACTCAGCGATTCGCGAGCACCAGCAAACGCACCCCGATAACGGCGTTGATTAATGCCAGGGTGAAACCAGGCGAGACGTGGGTCCAGTACGCTATACACTGGAGAAACTTGTGGTCGAAATGTGAACAACGCATTGAGGAAGCACCCGCGGTGGGCATGTTCGTGGGCACCCTAGATCCTCATGCAACTATCTCATAGTTGATGATGTTTTTTAAGCCAACCACGTTCCAGGCTTTGATCGACAAGTTGGCCCAGATGGACTAGATGGGTCACAGACCGTCTCCCCCGAAGCCGGAACCTCGGAATGACAAGGGTAAAGGGAAGGCAACCTTCGTTGCGAACGCTCAGCAGCAACCCAGTACCCTAAAGATGGCGGATCAACTAGAAGAAAGACGACGGTATTATAATGAGAAAATGAAGCGCCCTTACTCATTCCCGCGGGATAAGACGAAGAGGCTATTCGAGCTGGCGATACGCAACAGGCTTATCAACTTGCCAAACCCAAGGCGACCGCCGCAACCCAGTGAGGTGAATAACCCCAATTATTGCCCTTACAATCAAACGGTAAGCCATCCGATTGAGGATTGCTTCATCTTCAAAGGATGGATTGAAGATCAATACCTACAGGGCAAGTTTGCGCTGTCCGAGAAGTGGAAGGTGAACCCGCCACAACCGCACACTCTTAAGAAGACGGACGCACCGGGGGCAACTTTCTCTTTCATTGAAGAAGCTCCATGGGAAATCGTGCTTTCACCAAAAAACAAAAGAATGCTGAATGAGCTCCAGACATGCCCGGCGATCAGGTGGAAGAACCCGTTGGAACCCCAGATCATTGAAGGGATGCTGAAGTCGCGCCCAACTACAAAGATCGGTGGTGATGGCCCGAGCACTCACAACCAGCCGTCAAAATCTTCAAGGAAAAAGAAGAAGAAATCTAAGAAGCCCGTGAAGCCTGGAGACAAGCACACGGACTTGCAGAAACAGATTGACGCGCTGGAGGAGTACAATCAAAAGGCGCGGACTCCCATCACACTCCAAGAGTTCCTCAACCACGTCTTTCAAGAGGAACATATGGAAAAAGCTCGTCGGATGAATCCGAGGGATATGTGGCGAGTTGTCATGTGATCTCCCACTCGTTTATGGACGATGAAAAAACTCCTGGCACTGAGAAACTGGGGGCACAGTCTGAACCAGAAGTTGTGTGGCCGACAGACGAAATGATCGATGCCTTTCTAGACGAGATTCGTTTGAAAAGTAAGCCGGTCGGGAGCGTGAGATGGCCGCATCAGAAGGAGCCAAACACAGGCGACTAAACGAAAGAGTCGAAGCACTCCCACCAGATCAAAAGACATCCGATGCGGATAAAAACATATTCAAGACGAGGAAAAGATTTGCTAAAACCATATCAATGGGAATGAAGCTACCACCTTCGGAAGAGAACACTCGCAACGGAGCGGAGACGCATCCTAATTACTGCTCATATCATCAGAAGATTTCACACCTCACCGAAGAGTGCGACGGTTTTAAGACATGGTGGCAGGGATATGTTGCTCACCGGCAACATTTTAAGCGAATGAAACGCAGAACTCGTCGGGAGCAGAGAGGTACAACCGAAGGTCACAAAAGAACTACCGGCAATTGTTACACGGTCAACGCCGGAGGATCACAAGTTTTCACCTTTGGGAGCGACTCTGATGAGGAAATGGGTCTGGGCCCTCTCTTTAAAGAATCCGTCTTAGGGAAAGAAGAAGGACCAGAGACCTGCGAAAACATTCAGCTGCGCAATCGCACCCTCCCGGAAAAGAATCTCGGACCCCTAACTAGAAAAGATAAGGGAAAGGAAAAGGTCGCTGAGGATATCGCCTTAGATGACCAAGTCATGAAAGAACTAACTGCCAAGGACCCTCCCAGGAAGAGTAAGGCGGACTACAACATCCTAGCGCATCTGAGGAAGCTACCCTCTCAGCTCAGTATTCTCGACGCCCTCTTATTATCAAAAGAAGCGAGAGATTCATTGATCGAGGCGCTGCAGGAGCCCGAGCAATTCCAAGCCTTCCTCACCGAAGAAAGGATGAAGGATGAACTGGAAGAAGTGCACACGACCAATATCTCTTTCGGTGATGAGGACCTTCTCCTTGGGATGTGCGACCACAACCGTCGCCTATACATCTCTGGATATTGCCACGATATCAGGATAGACAAAATCCTGGTTGATAATGGGTCCTCTGTCAATCTTCTTAATGTTCGGGTGTTGAAGGAAATCTGTATGAGCGTTCAGCACCTCGCTCGTGATAAAATTACCATCTCCGATTTTGACTCCCAGTCGTCACGAACTCTCGGATCTGTAATACTAACATTACGCTTCGGACTACTCGTCACGGACATTAAGTTTCACGTCATTGACGCCAAGACCTGCTACAATGCTTTGCTCGGTCGTCCCTGGTTACACGAGTACAACATCATCCCTTCTACACAACATCGGTGTATGAAGTATTTCAAGGATGGTCTTGAGTATACTGTAATAGGAGAGCTGAACCCGTTCTCCGTAAACGAAGTCCGCAAGTACGAAGATGCAAAGTACTTTTTGCCAGATTTCGAGGACACAGAGAGGTGTCGTAAACCGGAGAACAAAACCGCCGCTACCATTCCTGTTTTCGGGAGTGATACCGAAGAAGAAGAAGAGATAGTTTACACTGGGCCGTCTCGACGCAACAACCCGGGATCGTCCGCCCCCATATTGATCTTCGGAAGTGACTCGGAAGATGAGGTTAATACTGTGTTCCCCAGTCGGCCGTCAATACAAGAATTCCTTAGTGATGATCAAAGTTTGCAAATTACCATGATTCCGCGGGAGCACTACAAAGATCTTGACGCACTTGAAGCTTACAATGTGCAAGACCTGCAGACGTTTTACGTCCCTCCCGGGCGAAAAGGCGAAAAGGCGAAAAGGCGATCCTGTTCTACCGATCCACGGAAACAAGAGTAGAGAAAGAAATCTGGCACGGCGCGGATTCTACACTCGACAGGCTCCAACCCATCCGTTTGCCCAGATATTACACAAACAGACTAAAAAGGCTATTGAAGCGCCAAGGGGTACCCTTAAAACAGACTATGCGACAAGCTCGGTTCTACAACAGAATTTAGGATGTCCCTGGGACTCAGCGCAAATTGCCCAACGGGAGAATGGAAACTCTTGGGCTTGGATATGTGAGATCCGGGAAACGGGAACGAGTCCACGATAGCTACGCCATATATAACTTCGATGAAGAAGAGGATGCCATGTCAGAAAATGCCGACCCCGCACCAAAACAAGATCCTCCCATCAAAATGCCGGATCCGTCATTTGAAGAACGGATGGACGAGCTCATCAGGAAAGCGGGTCAAAAAGCTCGGGACGACCATAATTGCAAAATGGCCATCTACTAGAAAGCCAGGACACAACGTCTTCTTCAACAGGCTGCAAGAGACGAAGATACTCCTCCCTGTCAACCTGTTGTGCAAAAGGCCCAACGTAGAGGCAATAGTAAGTCAAAAAGCGGAAAATGGAGTCTACAACTACAACGCAGGATTAAAGAGTCATGTGATCGGGTATTGCGCGGTCCGGATTTGTCCCTCATGAAGAAGATGAGTCGAGCGTATTCTTTCCCTCAAGACAGGACGAAGAAGATACTCGATCTCGCTTTAAAACATCGAATGATTACACTTCCGGAGTCTAAGCACCCTGAGCAAGCTAACGAGGTCTCTCATCCGGGCTATTGTTTTTATCACCGAGCCATAGGACACCCTATCGAAGACTGCTTCACCTTCAAGAACTGGGTCGAAGGCCAGTACCAGCAAGGCAGGTTTGCTCTATCCAGCAGCTGGAGGATAAGTCCGCCACAAAAGCACGAACCTAAAGCCATAAGAGCAGAACCAGATCCACATCGGTCTTGGAAGCGAGCTCATATCTGTCATATAATAACAATATCAAAAGGGGAGCCCGAGAATATGAATGACCTTCCTTGGTGCTTCGAAAACAATGACGACGAGGTAATCTCAGAATTTCCACCAGCGCCAAAAGGGCTGGAAGATGGAATACATACTACTGCAGATAACCTCAAGAAGATTGAGTTGGGGATGGCAGACGACCCGCGACCGACATTTGTCAGCGAATTGCTATCGGAAGAAAGGGTGGCTGCGTTAAAAGACGTGCTTATGTAGCATAGAGATTGCTTCGCATGGAACTATTCCGAAATGCCAGGACTGGATCCAGAAATAGCTGTCCATAAATTGGCAATATCCCCGGACATCAAACCAGTCAAATAAGCGCCGAGAAGAATGCGGCTCGAGCTTGAGATGAGCATCAATGCCGAAGTCAAGAAGCTGATCGACTCTGGGTTTATCCAAGAAGTTCAATATCCCGATTGGATCGCTAACATCGTCCCAGTGATGAAGAAAAATGGGACAGTGCGCATATGCGTGGACTTCCGGGATCTCAATAAAGCTTGCCCGAAGGAAGATTTCCCAGTACCGGTCACCGAGCTGATGATAGATAACACGTCCACTCACGAGGTTTTCTCTTTCATGGACGGCTCATCAGGATACAATCAGATAAAGATGCACCCTGAAGACCAGAAGCACACCGCTTTTCGGACTCCTCTGGGTATATTCTGCTACAAAGTTATGCCCTTCGGTTTAAAGAACGCAGGTGCCACCTATCAGAGGGCCATGACGAAGATTTTCGATGACCTCATACATGAAATCGTCGAATGCTATATCGACGACCTCGTGGTTAAGAGCAAATCGTACGAGGAGCATTTAGAGCACCTGAAAACCGTATTTCAATGCCTTAGACAATACAATTTAAAGATGAACCCTCTAAATGTGCATTCGGGGTGTCCTCAGGTAAATTCCTTGGATTCATCGTCCGGCACCGAGGCATTGAGATAGATCCGTCAAAGATCAAGGCGATCACGGAAATGCCACCGCCAAAGACTCTCAAACAATTGCGGTCTCTCCAAGGAAAGCTCGCGTACATCCGGCGATTTATAGCCGACCTTTCAGGCAAATGCCGCCCTTACAGTCACCTGATGAAGAAGGGAACCCCTTTCGTCTGGGATCACAAATGCCAAGG
Source organism: Agapanthus africanus (assembly GCA_030015575.1). NCBI lineage: Eukaryota > Viridiplantae > Streptophyta > Magnoliopsida > Asparagales > Amaryllidaceae > Agapanthus > Agapanthus africanus. Next base: position 422,941,529 of record CM057351.1, read on the forward strand.
CGCACTGGACGAGATCAAGCAGTACCTGCAGAACCCGCCGGTGTTAGCTGCTCCAGTCAAGGGAAAACCTCTTATTCTTTATACAACTGCCCTCGAAGGTTCCTTAGGTGCATTATGGGCACAAGAGAACGACCAAGGGAAAGAGAGAGCACTCTATTACTTGAGTAGAGTTCTCTTGGGGGCAGAAAGCAACTATTCTCCCATCGAAAAACACTGCCTGGCGTTGATCTTCGCAATAACAAAGCTCAGGCACTATGCGTTGGTGCATGAAGTCCGTCTTATTTCGAAGGTGGACCCCCTTAAATATTTAATGTCGAAGGCCATATTGACAGGACGACTCGCTAAATGGACCCTACTCTTGATGGAGTTTTCAATAACCTATCAGCCTCTTAAGGCAGTGAAAGACCAGGCCATCGCCGAATTCCTCGCTGAGCATCCGATACCTGCCGATTCCCTTCTGAATTGCGAACTGCCAGACGAACATGCGCTTGACGCGATCGAAGGTGGTGATACCCGATGGGAGCTTTATTTCGATGGAGCATCCTCCATGAAGAAGCGCAAACAAAGTACCCCTATAATCAAATCAGGGGTAGGCCTCATCTTCGTAACTCCACAAGGAGGGATAATGCGCTTTGCTTTCTCCTTAACAGAGCCGAGGACGAACAATGAAGCTGAATACAAAGCTTTGATAGCAGGCCTCGAGATCGCCATCGATATGGAAATTGAAAACCTCCTTATCTACGGAGATTCTCAACTGGTCGTCGGTCAAGTAAACGGCGACTACCAGACGCGCAAGCCAGAACTGGTGAAATATGGCGAGAGGGTACAGCAACTGTCGACTCAAATTCCCTCCTATATGCTGGAAAGCATACCGCGTGCGGAAAATAGCAAAGCAGACGCACTAGCTAAGCTCGCTAAAGAACTGGCCGATGAGGACCTCGATGACGTAAAGATTGTGGTACAAAACCGTCGGGTGCTTGCCCCCGCAGAAATATCTCCGGAATCATCCGAAGAAAAGGGACTGACTGAGCAAATGGCTATGCAAATAAAAGACCAGAAAAAGGCTGAGGATTGGAGAGAAGTCTTTGTAGACTACTTCAAATCCAATCGAACGCCTGAAGATGCATCCTCAAAACATCAGCTCACGAAACGAGCTCTGTCTTTCGCCTTCGTCAATGATACTCTGTACAAGAGGTCATTCGATTCTCTATGGTTGAGATGTTTGCGACCTGACGAAGCAAAAAAAAGTCGTTCAGGAAGTTCACGATGGGCTCTGCGGTTCTCACCAAGCAGGCCTGAAGATGAAGTTGAAAATTAAATGGATGGGCTACTATTGGCCCACGATGATTCAGGACTGCCTCGAATATGCGAAGCAATGCCACTCATGCCAAATTCATGGGGACTTTATCCATCAGCACCCAAATCCTCTGCATCCAACAGTGGCTAGCTGGCCGTTCGAAATGTGGGGGACTGACGTAATCGACCCCATCGAACCAGCATCGTCCAGGAGACATCGTTTCATTTTGGCGACGACTGATTACTTCTCCAAATGGGCAGAAGCAATACCGCTGAGGAAAGTGAAGACGGAGAATATCCTCCATTTCTTCAAGTCGCACGTCATTTATCGGTTTGGAACTCCACGACGGATCATCTCCGATAACGGGCCAGCCTGCAGAAGCCACAAGATCAGCCGCTTTGCGCAACAACACCATATAGACTGGAGATATTCCTCAGTTTATAATCCCCGAGCTAACGGCCTAGCTGAGGCTTTCAACAAGACTTTGACGAAGATCGTGAAAAAGACGGTGTCCCGAAATAAGAAGGACTGGCACGAGAGACTGCAAGAAGCTCTCTGGGCGTATCTAACTACGTTCAAGACGGCCATGAACACGACGCCGTACGCGTTGGTATTCGGTACAGAAGCGGTACTTCCCTTCGAGATAGAGCTACCTTCTCTACGAGTGGCAGTCCACTATGAGCTGACGGACGAAGAAAATGCTCACCTTCGGCTTGAGGAGCTTGACGCCCTTGATGAAACCCGGCTCATAGCGCAACAAAATCTAGAGGCTTATAAAGCAAAGATGACGCGCTCATATGAAAGATTGACCAGGCCAAGGACATTCTGCCAGGGCGAACTCGTGCTAGTGGTCAAAAGACCTATGATCCCCAATCGCGCCAAGCGGGGAAATTCGAGCCGAACTATGAAGGCCCGTACATTATAGACAAGGTCTACCAGGGTGGAGCCTATCTACTCATGGATATGCACGGTGAAAGGCCTTTCAGGCCAATAAACGGTCGCTTCCTGAAGAAATACTACGCTTAATGAGCCATAGCCTAGGTCAATGATAGAGGACGACGACTATGTCCGCTCGCTATCTTCCTAAGCTCAAACTCTATAAGCAGTAGCCGGCCTTCTCCAGAACGGACCGAAACGTCCTTAAACTAACAGCGGACTGAAACGTCCTTAAACTAACAGCGGACCGAAACATCCTTAAACTAAGAGCGGACCGAAATGTCCTTAAACTAACGACGGACCGAAAAAATGTCCTTAAACTAAAAATGGACCACTATGTCCTAAAACTGGTTGTTGACCGAGATGTCGATAAACTACGGTGGATTGCAGCATCTCAAAACCGATACAAAAAAATATTTAAAAAAAATAATAATAATAAAAACAAAAACGGTATGTCCATAAGCAAAATAGGCACAGATGAAAACCCGAAAGGGCCCCGTGAGTAAAAAACAGCAGGGCTACCGGCGAGTGTTTCTGAAAACCCGAAAGGGCGCAACCTCGTTAAAGGACACTTACAGGGTCCTCTCGACCTTGTAAGGAGAAACCACCCGCGTGAGATCCTTACGACTCACAAGGGAGCAACACACTTAGGGATCCTCACGATTCCTAAGGAGAAATTACACTTGCGAGATCCTCATGACTCGTAAGGAGAACTCTCTTATGGGACCCTCACGGCTCATAAGTTTTGAAAGTCTTAAGTTACAGAGACCTGAACCTGTTCTTAAGCAACCCCCACAACCTTCGATATTGCCCTACAAGTGGCTCGATACTGACCCTTGTATACAATCCACGGGCGCGAATAAACATTTCCCTAACAAAGTCCCATCCGTGACTAGGGATATGTTCATATAGTGAACAACCCTTGTAAGTCCTTTCAACTTATAAGGAGAAAACCCTTTTGTAAGATCCTTACGAATTACAAGAGAACATGCACTTAGGAATCCTCACGATTCCCAAGGAGAAAACACACCTACAAGATCCTCACGACTTGTAGAGAGAAATACCTTTATGAGACCCTTACGGCTCATGAAGTCAAAAGCCTTAGTCGACAGGACCCTTAACCCTGTTTACTAAGCCACCTTTGTTCAACATCGACAAAGGAAAATGATGATTCGCTCCTGGCAATATCTCAGTTGTAGCGGTGCTGATGCCGAAATCGGTGTCTAAATCCAAGCTTGCAGCGAAAAGCCGGCAAGCCACACATGCATACGAAATAGCCGAAATGATGGGGCAACTTGCGAAAAAATCAGCAAGTAAAAATGTATGCATGAAAAATAGCCGAAATGATTGGGCAACTCGCAATAAAAAGCAGCGAGTAAAAAATAAAATAAATAGCCGAAATGATTGGGCACCGCGAAAAATAGCCGAAATGATGGGGCAATCGCGACCTTCGCGATATAAAAGCTGAAATGATAGAGCATCGCGGAAAAAAAGAAATGAAATAGAAATAAAAATTTTGCCCTACAGGTGATGCTACATCAATCCCTGTATACAATCCAGGGACGCAAACAAAGAAGGAATCACACTCCTCCTCCCCAGGTTTCATCAGAAGAAGAAACCAAATCTCGATCAAGCAAAGCGGAACAGCGGCGACTCCCAGAGTCAAATCCCAACTCCGTGAAATGCGGATATAATCAACAAAATTCTTGGTCACGTGGAACGCGGATAAAGTCACTCTTTGACCCCGTGGAAAACGTCCAGAGCGGATCCTGGTCCTCGCAGAGCATGGCAGTGAACCCGTGCGAAGCATCCAGAGCGGAGCCTGGTCCTCGCCGAACACGGCAGTGAACCCGTGGGAAGCATCCAGAGCAAAATTCCTGGTCATGTGGAACGCGGATAACGTCACTCTTTGACCCCGTGGAAAACGTCCAGAGCGGATCCTGGTCCTCGCAGAGCACGGCAGTGAACCCGTGCGAAGCATCCAGAGCGGAGCCTGGTCCTCGCCGAACACGGCAGTGAACCCGTGGGAAGCATCCAGAGCAAAATTCCTGGTCACGTGGAACGCGGATAACGTCACTCTTTGACCCTGTGGAAAAGATCCAGAGCGGAGCCTGGTCCTCGCCGAACACGGCAGTGAACCCGTGGGAAGCATCTAGAGCAAAATTCCTGGTCACGTGGAACGCAGATAACGTCACTCTTTGACCCCGTGCAAAACGTCCATAGCGGAGCCTAGTCCTCGCCTAACACGGTAGTGAACCCGTGTGAAGCATCTAGCGCAAAATTCCTGGTCACGTGTAACGCGGATAACGTCACTCTTTGACCCCATGGAAAACGTCCAGAGCGGAGCCTGGTCCTCGCTGAACACGGCAGTGAACCCGTGGGAAGCATCCAGAGTAAAATTCCTGATCATGTGGAGCGCGGATAACGTCACTCTTTGACCCCGTGGGAAACGTCTAGAGCGGATCCTGGTCCTCGCAGAGCACGACAGTGAACCCGTGTGAAGCATCCAGAGCGGAACCTAGTCCTCGCCGAACACGGTAGTGAACCCATGTGAAGTATCTAGCGCAAAATTCCTGGTCACGTGGAACGCGGATAACGTCACTCTTTGACCCCGCGGAAAACGCCCAGAGCGGAGCCTGGTCCTCGCCGAAAATGGCAGTGAACCCGTGTGAAGCATCCAGAGCAAACATCGGACTGTGGAGTCCTTAAAATCCACGGACTATGATGTCCATAACCTTGACCATAATGTCTTAAAACTAACGATCAACCACCATGATTCTAGACTGATTTTACCTTGGTTCAAGGGTACATCTCTTCACTCCTTTGATATTTGTCGTTGTAATTCCTCAACGTCTTCAAAGAGGTGACGGGTCCCGGTAACCACACATCGGACTGTGGAGTCCTTAAATCCACGGACTATGATGTCCTTAACCTTGACCGTGATGTCTTAAAACTAACATTGGACCGTGGAGTCCTTAAATCCACGGACTATAATGTCCTTAACCTTAACCGTGATGTCTTAAAACTAACATTGGACTGTGGAGTCCTTAAATCCACGGACTATGATGTCCTTAACCTTGACCGTGATGTCTTAAAACTAACATTGGACTGTGGAGTCCTTAAATCCACGGACTATGATGTCCTTAACCTTGACCGTGATGTCTTAAAACTAACATTGGACTGTGGAGTCCTTAAATCCACGGACTATGATGTCCTTAACCTTGACCGTGATGTCTTAAAACTAAGGTCGGACTGTGGAGTCCTTAAATCCACGGACTATGATGTCCTTAACCTTGACCGTGATGTCTTAAAACTAACCTTAGACTGTGGAGTCCTTAAACCCACGGACTATGAGGTCCTTAACCTTGACCGTGATGTCTTTAAACTACGGTACCGTGAAAAACATCCCAAAGCAACCCCTGACCCCGTGAAATACGGATAAGGGCGACCGCACCCGGCACTTGCGGGTCCTCACGACCGGTAAGGAAGAAAACTTTCTTGTGAGATCTTTACGACTCTCAAGGGAAAACCCGCTTAAGAATCCTCACGATTCTTAAGAAAGACTTACACCTACGGGATCCTCTTGACCTGTAGGGAGAAAAACTCTTTATGAGACCCTCACGGCTCATAAAGCTCAAAAGTCTTAGGAGGCAGATCTTAACCCTGAATCCTAAGCCATCACTGCCCTGCAAAGAGACCAAGATAAATTGTCCGCAAAACACATTCAATAAAAAGGAGACACGCCGTGGAGAAGAGTATGTACAAAAAGAAAGGAAAAGATACGAGTCTTCATTCCGGCGGGCGATTTAGCAATTTTGCTAGCTCATCCTTCTGTTGCTGGGCCACAGCTTCATGACTCAGGATCTCCAGAAGACGGGCCTTCGCCTGAGCCTGCTGGGCCTGATACGAGGCGATCCGGCCTTCGAGCTCTTTCTCTGTAGCCTTGTGAGCCTCAACCCTTTTGCGAATGAACACGGCAGTTTTATCGAGGGCCACCACCTCTCTGATAGACTCTTGAAGTACTTGCCAGAGTTCATACGCTTTGTTGGCTTTGACTGTAAGATTGGCCTGGAGCTCGTACAGCGCCTTAGAGGATAGCTCCCTCTCCGAGAATTTGCGGCCGAGCCTTTTCTCGCATGATACCACATTCGCCGCGCACCGCTCGATCAAGCCCCGTAAGCTCACCTTCGCAGCCACAGCCTCTGGAGTAGGACATGTACGCTCAAGACTGTATAAACAAACCTCCATTCGACGGCAATAGTCGATCTGAAACACGCACACATCACCTGATATGCGAGGCAAAAAGGAAAATTTCCAATATGGACCCTATCAAGCATGCATTTGCGACTATATGATATTCAAAAAGAACTGATACCCGAAGCTCTGATGTGCATGCAACATAATGATAGTACTCGCAATTAAAGAAAGTTCTCATGGGAGGAATATGAAGCTCATTTACGCAGGCAAAACATACGCACGAGGGCACAACAAACATGAAAATTCAATGTAAAGCATGCAACAACTAATAAAAAAGGGGTACAATAATTTGAATATACTATGCTAGCGGAAAAATGTCACCAAATAAAGGATCAGTGGCACAAGGGTTAACGAAACAAAGAGCAAAATTCTCCATCTCTCTTTCTGCCTTCTCCAACACATCGAAATGATGGTTCTCGCGAGAAGTCGCTCCCCACCGATTGGCGCCATGTTCGTCCGCAAAAGCAGACATAATAGCCCGCCGGGCTCTTATCTGGCCCAACATGTGAACCGAGCAATCTTTCAAAGCCTGAGTAATTAGGCACGCTTCGTGAAAACACTCAAGCTTGTCTTCAGCCGCGTCAAGCATTGCCAGGGTCATCTCCGCTGGGTGAGGAGGGATGTCAACAAGCACGGCAGCAAGAATCATCCGAAGCCAAAGGGACCCCATTAGGAGGGGGGACCCCTGCGGATCAAGAGATCATATATCGCCGAATCACATTCGTCGTCGGTAAGAAGGGGATCCACCAGTCGTGCAGCAAAGCGAGGAATCATCTCCTCGATAGGTACTTCCCATGGCTGTCGACGAGCATGGGGGCGGTTGCAGGCCATGGCACTCAGTTGTTTTATCAGGATAAATCGCACTGAAGTGAGAATAGATTTATCTGTGAAGAAACAAAGAAGACCATGACCTCAGGTTATAAAGAGGGGCATTAAACGCTGCGCCCGGAGAATATTGCATGGTGGAACTATTTCCAAGGCTCAAAAAAGGGAAGGCATTGCAAATCAAGGAGATGGGACTATTTCCAAGGCTCCTTTTCTGCATCTAATGCTGTGCACAAAAATATGGCATGAAAAATTAAACAGCCCCATCAAAAGGGCCCCACGTGCAGAGCACGTGAGCACCAAACTTGATATGCGCTGAAAAGTAAAATGGTGCCTCACACGCCGAACTCGTCAGCAGCAACAATGACAATATAACAAAATCCCAGAAAGAAGGCATGCAAACACATAAGGGAAGGAAAAACTTATCACTCATACTTTAAAGGTTCATACAAAAACAAGAAGAAACAATTACAATGGCAAGACCTCAGATTCGGGGCATGGATTAAGAAACTCAAAAGCGACTTTGTCCAAGATCTTCCAGGCATTTCGAACCATCCTAGTATGTTTTCTCTCGCGATCACAAGCATCGGGATCCTCACGGATGTCCTCCACCCTCCGATAAGCAGCAAGTATGGCCGACTGCTGAAAAGCCTGATGCAAGAGATCAATGAGATTGTCTCGCCTCCTCTTCGAGATTAAGCTCATCAGATACACCGAATGCACTTTATCCTCGGCAGCATCCAATGCCCTGAGCGGTACGCCGGTGCAAAAGAGAGAGAGCGCCTCCCAGATCGCCAGCACGATGAGTTTCAAAAGAGAAGAGCGACGAGTGAGTAACTGACCGTTGTACTCATCGAAACGGCTCATGACCTCAGCATACTGAGCGTTGGTGAACTCCTGGTTCTGGCTGCGGCCCAGTGCGCGAATATTTCCGTAAGAAATGATTTCGTTAAGATCATTCAAATGGGCATCCATAATACCTGAAATAACGATCATAAAGATTCATTACAAACTTCTTCTTCATTGATTACAGAAGGACAGCCCAAGGCAAGAAAACCTTAAGAAACCTCCATGGGAAGAACTGAGTTCTTCATAGGAATTAAATTCCTTTTGAAAAGAGGAATTAAATTCCCAGAAACATTTTTTGGGAGGGAATTAAATTCCATGGATTTGAACCGTCACCATCATCTCCCTAAAGATCATATGGACCCTAAGAGATCTACAGTTCGAAGATTAAATGGTTTTCTATTTTTGTTGATGAACTTGAAAAAATGGGTTCATGTTAAAAGGGGTGAAACACTTGGTGTGGATTTAAAATCCAGAGAGTTATGAAAGTGCCTCGATCGTTCAAACATCACTACCTGAAGAGATGGGTCTTTCCTGAACAGAGTTAAACTCTGAAGATTGTGGGGCAGAGAACTAAGCTCTGGAAGAGGAGAATTAAATTCTCAAAGGAAGAAAGTTAGCAAAGGAGGAATATGAAAAGTAGAGGCGCTTCTGAAAAGACATGGGCATTTATAGGATGGGATGGAAAACGTTTCATCTACCCTACTCCCAAGGCAGATCCAACGGTCACAAAAGTGACAGCGTTGCACTCAAGTGCTGACACGTGAGAACAACGCTGTGAGGGCATTTGTTCCCTGACTAAAAAAATCAGGAAAAAGCATCAGAGGAAGCATCACGTGCTAGCACGTGACCAGCGGTCACGTGTTGGCACGTGACGTTTAAAGCAGCGGCACAGAGCAAGCGCAGAAGAAGAGAAGCCCATTCCAGGGGTCACGTGTTTACACGTGACCAGGGGTCACGTGGCTACACGTGACCGGCTTTAAAAGCCTTATTCTTTAACAAAATTAAATTCTGAGGAGTGATCATTCAAATCTTTCCAAAATGGAGAAGATTTATCTGAAACCGTTGGATCAAGAATCTGAAGGTGATTAAATATCACCAATTTATGGAAAAATATTGGACATGGAAAGATTTTCCCCTAAATCTAACCGAAATAACAAAGAGATATCTTTGGATTTAAAATCCAATGGGGAATAAAATTCACCTAATAATCTAAAGGCCCAGATTAATGATGGAGATAAATCAAATCTCTCAATAAACAAATCAAATCTTTCAATGAAAGATTCACTAAAACAGATTGATTATTTTCCTTCTCCTATAAATAGGAGCCAAAAAAGAATAGAGAGGGATATAGAGCCTTGGAATCTTGAAAATTCATAAGGAAGAGTTTGATTCTCTGCAAAAGAAAAACCCTAGGTAAGAAAAGAGAGGCTTGAAAAGAGAATTTAATTCTCAAAAGAGTTTAACTCTTATATAAAGAAAAGAACTTAGTTCTTTCTCTGGTGGAGGATCTGCAAAGTGCACATCTCCCCATGAATTGAGAATTTAATTCTCATTGGGTTGAGATCCTGCCATGCAGATCTAAAATATAGAGGAGAAATTGAGTTTTGAGAATTTAATTCTCACAGAATTATAGGAATTTAATTCCTTCAGAATGGACAGAACCAGGGTTTGACCCTAATTGAGAACTTAATTCTTTCAAACTCACAGGAATTTAATTCCCTTAAAAAAGAAATTAGGGTTTAACCCTATCTAAGAATATAATTCTTCAGAAGAAAATAGGAATTTAATTCCTCTAAAGTTTATTGCTAGGGTTTAACCCTATGAAGAATTTAATTCTTAAAAGATGAACAAATATTTAAAACGTGCAAAGAACCAAAGTCACGTGCTACCACGTGACCCCGGCAAAGATCCATAGAAAAGAACTTTGAGGCAACGTCTCACGTGCCCCACGTGACCCCTGAAGGATAAAAAGAAAAAGCAAACAGAAGCTATGGGCGCCCTCACGTGCTACCACGTGACCCCTTGGCAAAAGTTTTAACAGTCAAAAACCCACATTCCCATCACGTGACGGCACGTGATGCTCCAAGAGCAATTATAGGAAGTATTCAATACTTCTGGCAGAATAAAATAAGGGGAATCAGGGCGCTCTCACGTGTCCACACGTGACCCCTCTCTCCTTAGTGTTTAACACTAATTTGAAAACTTTGTTCCTAGTGTTTAACACTGATTTTCTTAGTGTTTAACACTAATTTGAAAACTTTGTTCCCAGTGTTTAACACTGATTTGCTTTAGTGTTTAACACTAATTTGAAATCTCTGTTTCCAGTGTTTAACACTGATTTGCTTTAGTATTTAACACTAATTTGAAAGCCTTGTTGCTAGTGTTTAACACTGATTATCTTTTAGTGTTTAACACTAACCTGCTAATCTTATTCCCAGTGTTCAACACTGTTGCTTTTTAGTGTTTAACACTAGCTTTAGCCCAATTGGCTAAGTTTCTAGAGGCAAAGCCTCTCCTTCAATAAACCAACAGAGGGCCAATATTCTAAACATGATTGGACTTAGCCCAAGTTGGCCATAAGTCCTCAATTCAAGCTTAACTGGGCTAATGGGCTCATAATATAATTAATTGGTCTTAGTTCCAAATTGGGCCAAAGATTATTTAATCTACCTTGGTTCAAGGGTACATCTCTTCACTCCTTTGATACTTGGCGTTGTAATTCCTCAACGTCTTCAAAGTGGCGACGGGTCCCGATGACCACACATTGATACGGACTGTGGGGTCCTTAAACTCATGGACTATGATGTCCTTAACCTTGACCGTGATGTCTTAAAACTAATGTCGGACTGTGGAGTCCTTAAAATTCACGGACTATGATGTCCTTAACCTTGACCGGGATGTCTTAAAACTAACAACGGACTATGATGTCCTTAACCTTGACCGGGATGTCTTAAAACTAAGTTCTTTATATAGGGTTAAATCCTAATTTTTGGAGGAATTAAATCCCCATATGAACCTGTTATTTCTTTTTAACTTAGTTCTTTTCCCATAAATTTTGAATCTGCAGAATAGAATCTTCCCGATGAGAATTAAATTCTCAACTTGTGTGAAGATCTGCTTCTGCAAATCTCAACCAGAGAAAGAACTAAGTTCTTATGTAAAGGGTTAAACCCTTAGATAGGCAAAGAAAAGATACTATGATCTCTATGTTTCTTTTTTTTACCTAGAGTTTCAATGAGACAAGTCTTCAACTTGTTTTGAGAATTAAATTCTCTTTCTTTTTCAAGAGCTCGCTGTATATATATGTATGTATGTATATGTATGTATGTGTGTATGTATATATATATATATATATATATATATATATATATATATATATATATATATATATATATATTGCAGAAATTTGTGGGAAGTTCTCTCTTTTTTTTTCTCTTATTCTCTTTTTTCTATTTATAGGATAAGAGAAAAGATCAACTTGTTAGGAAAATCTCTGATTGAGAGATCATGATCAATCCAAAATGATCTCTCGGATCACTTGGTGAATTTTATTCACTATTGGATTTTTAATCTAAAGGCTCTCTATTTAACAGTGAAGTTTTCTTGTTTACTTAACAAGATTAGGAAATATCTTTTTCTAAGATAGAATTTTTATTCTATCAGATGATCGGTGGATGATTTTATAATCACCGTTGGATTTTTGATCGAAGGGTCCTCTGTTTAACAGAGAAGATCTTTCTAGTTTGAGAAAAATCAAGAAAAATATTTTCCAAATAGAATTTAATTCTATCTTGCCAAAGAGTGCAGCAGAAGAACTCACGTGTTTAACACGTGACCCCTAGCATGGGTTTCAGTATGCTTTATTTTCAGCGCTCATATACCTATCAACTCTCACGTGTTTAACACGTGAGGCCTGTTTGGCTTGCCAATTATTTAATTGCAGCGCCTATATGCTTTACATATAGGTGTTCGGTGTTTAACACGTGAGGCTCTTTTAGCCCATTTGTTTTTAATGCAGCGCCTATATGCTTTTGCATATAGGTGCTCACGTGTTTAACACATAAGACTTTAATAGTGGGGAATTTTCCCCTTTTCCTTTTTTTATGAGGGAACAAATGCCCCCCGGCGTTGCTCTCATGTAGCTTGCACGTGAGTGCAATGTTGTCCACCTTTACAAACGTTGGATTGCCTAGGGAAACTGGGAGATGAACCACTCACCATCACGTCTTATAAATGGGGGGTTTGGCTCTTTAAATGTTTATTGTTTCTTCATCTTCTTCCTTAACCTTGTCTTGAGAATTTAATTCTCCTCTCAGAGCTTAGCTCTCTGTCCACAGATCTTTCAGATTTAAACTCTGTAAAACTCCTTTTTGGGTAAGGATCTTGAACAACGTTTACCCCTTAGGGAAAACCCCCTTTCATTTTTTTTCCTGGATTTTAAATCCATCACCAGAGATTTACTCTTACCTTGAACTGATCTATTAGAGATCTAAAAACTCCCTTTTTCTTTTAAGAAGGCTCTGGGGTCTTGAGAATTGTTAGTTTTTTTACCTAGGGTTTACCCTATCATTGATCTTTGAGGATCCTTGGAATTTAATTCTATTTTCTTTGTCTTCCCACCATAGGGGTTTCTGGGATTTAATCCCATTATCAAAGGAATTTAATTCTATATTACAGAACCTAACTCTAAAAGACTCAGAGACTTTTGGGAATTTTATTCCCTGGTGTTCTTGAGCGTTTTTTCTTTTTAGGGTTTTAATACCCTTGACATGGATTTGAATCTGTTGTGTATTTTAACAGAACTCAATTTTCTAGGATGTTAGGAGTTGTTTAAACTCCACTGCTTATTTAACGAGAATCCTTTTGGATTCTCTCAATGATTATCTTACCTCTTCATTGGTAAGCCGCCATTTGGATTTCGTGGGCTCTACCTGCTTTTTAGTTAGTGGTCCCATGAAACAAACTCATATATATATATTAATGGTTCCCCTTTTTTATTAGGTACGATGGCATCACTTCCCCACTTCTCTTACATACGCTCGGAGGCCACTTTCCCACAGTCGCCGTCAGATGAGAAAGTTATGGCGATGATTAGGGCACATGATAAGGATACTAAGAGTCTTCTCCTATGGGGAGTTTGGTATGACCACATTATCAGAGGTCGACGTAGTTTCACATGTGAGATACCGAAAGAACTTATCCATTCAATATCATTCACGGAGCGTCCGCGTATTGCTTATGCAGTGGAGGCGGCTAATTGGACCCCCGAGGGCCGTCTCGAGCCATCAACGACAGGGATACCCAATCAACCCTCGATGGCTATTGATATTTTGGGACGCCGAATTTGCCAAGGTGAAGCTCGACATTGGGGGCAGGTCTACAAGATAGGCGTCACCTCGCGGCACCCTGTGGGCTATCTTCCTTGGGCCCGTTACATTCTCTCCTCTCAACGCTCACGGCTGCAAAAAGTAGGGCTATATCAAGCGGTGTATGCATCACTGTTCTACTATCATGCTCCCCACGTCTGGTGGGTCAAGGTTTTTTTAAACCAGTGGAACCTTCCGATGAATACTTTTCTACTGGGGAACCGCGAAGTGTACCGTTTTAAAAATAAATAAATAAATAAATCCTTTAGGTGAATTTTTCGATAACCGGTAAAATAACTCGTATTTTCCGTAAAACGTAACTATAATTATTTTTCAATATAGAATTAAATACGCCTATTTTAAATATGTAATTTCTAGTATTTGGTATTTAATTGGGCACTTATAAATTATTAGTTTACTTAAATATTTTCCTTAATTAATTATATTAAATAAATATTAAGCTTTCATTATACATTAAATTAGTATAAATTACAAATTTGAAATGGGTTAATTACATTATTGTGCACCATGACAACTTAATATTCAATTTGTAACATGTTTTCTCTTTCTCATTTTGTCTCCACAAATCTAGAAAATTCTAGTGGGGGAAATTAAATAAAATGAAATAAAATAAAATAATTTTTGAAAAGACTTAAAAGGTGTAATAATTTGGGATGCTTCTACACACTCACACACACACACACAAACCTTCACTTATCTCTTTTCCCTTGCTTGGCCGAGCCCCCCATGAGCAGCCCCAAAATTTTCCCCACTTCATCTCCACTTCAAAAATCCACAAAATTCCATCAAAAATCAATGCAAAACTTCACTAATTCTCCATTTAACTCTTACCCATTATTCTTTGTTCAATCTAGCATGGATCTTGGAGCATGAAACTATTTTTGGAGGCAAGTTTTCAAGTTGATCTCATGAATTGTGAGGTATAATACTAACCCAATGGTTAATTGTAGGTTAATTACTTCAATTTAATAAATTTTAATGTTTAATTATGGTTCTAATTGCAAACTTGAAATTTCAAGAATAAGGTTTGAATTCAAGTTAGGGTTTATATTATTTGATTATGGTTTGAAAGTGTAGTTTAATATCTTAAGACATGCAAAATGTAATCTAGTTGTTAAATTACTAATTGTTATTTTTAAAATTGTCCTAATTAAGCTAACTTGCAAACTAGAATTTTAGGATTTATATAAATTGGTAAGATAAAATTTTAGTAAAGGTTTGTGTGGCCTAATTAAGTTATTAAATGAATATTGTGGCCACTTGTTTTGTTAAAACATCTAGATTTGCACCAAAACGGTAAATGGATGCTTACTAGGTTTTCGGAATAAATCGAATTTAAATTAAGTTAAGATTTTGATGTTATACAACCTATTTCCTATAATATTTAGGGCGTTGTGAGTGCGCGATTGATGCGATTTGGGTTTTAGGTTTGGTAGTTTTCACGTATACCGACTGTAGCATTTTGAAAATCGTTTCGGTGAAATTTCGGAAAATCGGTAAAATGAGGGGGTTTTCTGTAAAAAGTCAAAATACAAATATCTTATTATAAAAATTAAATATACATATTCTAGCTATGTAATTGCTATTATTTGGTGTTTATTGAGCCGCTGGTGAAATTTCAAATTTTCTGAAAAAAAAATATTATTTTATTATTATTTAAGCCGTCACTAATACATTTAATTAGGGAAAATTACAAATTGGAATGAGTTGAAACAAATTTTGTGCATCATAAAACATTAAATAAAAATTTATCATGTGGTTTTAGGAACGAAATCATTTGCCAAAACGGTTTAGAAATTATTGAAAAAAAGGCTTTTTTTAGCGTAAATGGATGTTTGGGGTATTGTATTTATGATTTTTCATCACCCCACACCCGTATCCACACCCACACACCCCCACTTACCCCTCCCCATGGCTGAATTCAGCAGCCACCATATTTTTCCCACTTGAATTTTCAAAGGAAAGGAAATGAAAGAAAAGAAAATGGATAATTGTGTTGGACTTTGACCTTGTGTTGACTTGGACTTCTTTACTTGCTACTTTCCTCACCTCACTCTCTCTCCAATCACCCACTAGTGGCCGACCCTCCACATTTCCTGCACACAACAGCCCCTCCTCTTTTCTCATCACATTTCTCTTCAAAAAACTCATCAAAATTGCCTCACAAATCAACACAAAACCTCACAAATCCCAAATCCATTCCCTACCCATTTTTCCTTAGCCCTTATAGCATGGATCTTGATGCAAAGATCTCAATTTGGAGGTCAAGTTCCATATTTGATCTCATGGTTTGTGAAGGTATAACTCTAACCCTTTTGCTTAATTTATGTTAGATACTTTAAATCAACTTAATTAGGTGTTTAATTTAGGTTTTAAATTGCAAGTTTAAATTCAAGAGAAGGGTTAAATTAAAATTATGGTTGTGTTAATTTGTTCATGGTAGTGTGATGTATTTTAGCATCTTAAGTTATGCAAAACCAAATCTTGTAGCTAATTTGCATATTGTTATATTTAATTTGCCCAAATTGTGATAATTATGCTAATTTGCTAACTAGGTTTTAGAAATTTTATTAAAATGTGGGATTAAAATCTAGTTAGGGTTTTTAGCATATCATTAAGGTTTCCATGAGTGGTTTAACCATTTAAAATATGCAAAGCCAAGATAAATTGTTAAATTGTGAAATTTTGCGTTAAAAAGTGTTAAATTGGATATTTTTGCAAAACTAGAATTTTGGAATTTATACAAGTTGATGAGAATAAATTATTGATATGGTTTCTATAACTTGGTTATGATAATTGGTGGATATTGTGGCCATTAGTTTCGTTTAAACATCGAGTTTTAAAGTGAAACGGCTAATTGATGCTTACTAGGTTTCTTGTAATAAATCGATTTAATCAATTTATTGGTTTTGATGAATTGCATCGTATTTTATATATTTTAGTGAATTGTAAAACCATGATTTGGTACGTTTGGTGTTTTTCTCGATCAATCGGCGTTTGTACGCCGATGTCGAGGGTTTTTGGGTTGATTTGTGAAAGCAAACCATAGGTTTTGACCTATGTGAGATTCGTGTGTCGATTTGGTCATGAGTCGGATTTTAATGCGATACGGTGCGTTATGATATGTAGGTACCCCCACGTGGACTTCGAGACGACAAGCAAGCGCGTGGCGACGTCGGCACCGGCTAGCGAGGACCAGGTGAGTAGATTTATATCTACGGGGAGAAGTCGGGTGGATGGCGTATAGCACCCCCGCAGTCCGTGGTGGTGTATACGGATGCGTATACACACCAACAATTATTATATGTTATTTGGGATTAATAACGATGCTTAGGATGGATATTGGTGTGTTGGATTACTTTAGTGTTGCGAACCCTAGGGTAGTGTTACACACACACATACACACATACATACTTGCATACATTCCTATTGATATGTGCTCATGGGATTCTTTATAGTTATGTGTTCACATGGGTATGGGACTATGTGTTCACATACGGATTGAGGATGATACTTGGGATTGAGCTGAGTCGATGAGATTTGATTTGAGGCCGTGAGATCGGTGATATAGCAGGGTTCGTATCTTAGATACGACATGACGTTGTAGCGGGTCCTTGACGTAGTGTTTCACACACGTCCATGCATACGTAGGCGGTATCAGTATGGTACTAGACGTAGATCAGTACCCCGATCATGATATTTGATAAAGAGGATACCAGGTGAATAGTATGATGAATGTGATATTGAACCGTACCCAGATTGGGATGCCGTACGACGGATTTACGTACGAGCTATATTGATGATTGATCCGCACTCTTGACTTGGGATGCCTGATTATAGATATGGTATCGGATATGATATTATTGAGGCGGGATCACCGACTATACATATACAGGTATGTATATGTATCGACTCAGATGATAGGCGGTTTCCTTACCTGTAGTTCAGCTTGTTAGTTCAGCCGTATAGTTTAGTGTAGTTGTTAGATTAGATTAGACTTCTTACCTATTTCAAAAATTAACGAATCGTGGGCATTTTTAAAGACAGCTCAAGGGAATCTACGGATATTTCAAAAACGACGTATCTTTTCATAAAAACACCGTAGCCCCTATTTTCAAAACCCCATGAGTCGTGTTATTTCAAAAGGCACCATTTGTAGGACTTATATTAGATTATTGCAGATTAGTTATCGTTGTGTCTAGTATTCAGCTCCCGCACATTATTGTTGTTCGCTCTGCCTCGCATATTTACTTTGCTGCATATTCCATTATTGATATCATGCTGTTAGGACACCAGCACCATTACCGATGATGCGTATGTACCACGTACACCTACTTGCCGGCTCACACACATCTTCATCGGTAATTGCCATGTCACGTACACTTTAGAGAATATAATTGCTTGACTTAGATTGTTAGCTAGTAGTGTTGACATGATATTAGTGTACTTCCCTTATATGTCATATTAAACATTGTAGTTATTACCTACCACTTCATGCATATTGTTATTCAGTTGTTCATGCCTAGTTCATTATCATTGACATATGCACTTGTGATGATTTCTTGAGATTTATGATATTTCTAGATTTCGGGGAAAGCCGCAAAATTTACAACTTATGATCTTTTAAAATATAAAATGTTGCGGTTTTCTAGTGATGTAAAGTGTCGTCCACCATGAGTTTGCTGTGGTTTTGGAGATCCGTGTCGAGGAGTGGAGGAACCGTCACGGGTACATGGTGGGCCCGGTATGGTACCCCGGGGCAAGAGGAATGTGGTGTTGACGTTGAGCTTGGCTGGGGAGCACTACCTACCGGTGATATTACCCGACGCGTCGGATATCCGGAGGATACCGTCGTGGTCTTGAGATGGATGGTAGGGGCCGGTCTGGACTGACGGCGCCCTAGATATTGAGATTGAGACATTGATATTTCGAGACAGTGAGATTTATGTTTTGTGTCGATGCTAGACACTGTTGATGCTGATTTCATTTATGATACCTCAGTTTAAAAATACGAAGGAAATCTCACTAATTTATGAAAACAGTTTCTTCATTTACATGTATTCTGTTTCATGCATTCATACCTCATTCATATGATATATTGCTACCTGAGGCACTGACACGGGCACATGAAATTATACTCGGGTTAGATATTACCCTAGCCATTATTATAGGCTGCCTGTTATACTTATATTTGAGGATATATTATGATCATTGACCTAGGTTGCGTTATTTATGCGATTTCTGTGCGTAGATGTTTTTCTATTCACGAGTTGGCAACTCACCCCCGTTGTGCCCCAGTTTCTTGCAGGTTTGCCGTACAGGTTTCATTACGGCTTGCGGGCTCAGTTTCATTCGGGTGACTTGCTAGTAGGTGGGTTTTTCTTGTATCGTACCCATCATATTACCTTGTATGATATTATTCAGTTGTATCTATTAAATTCCATCAACCAAACATGTATCTATTGAGATAGAGACCAGTGTTGTTTATTCTTTCGACCTTAGAGTCGCTCGTTATATTTCTGGTGGTTTTGAGTTCCCTTTTGAGTTTTTGATCCTCGCCGTTGGCGTTGTATATTATATTGCTTGTATGGTTGTGACCGTCGATTGATGAAGAGCTAGCTCCCGCTTGGGGATGCCTTTTATTGATTTCGTATACTATTCATGTTGTATCCCGTTTGGGAGCCAGTATTTACAAAGGAGACTCTGCCGAAATTTTCAGTAAATTTTTGATGTTTTTAGAAACCCGCATAATTCGGCTTATGCTATTAAAACTACTTGATTTAAATTGGTTTTTCCTACTCTCTACTACTCTTCTTGGTTTGGATTTCTGGGTTTTCGGTTTACTTAGATTACGTACGCCTCGAGACGTTCGTAGTTTAAGTGCCGGTCATGTTCCGTACTTTCGGGTCGATGACAAAGTTGGTATCAGAGCGTTAGGTTTTAACATTCAGAGCGTAGGATGACCCTTGATTGATGGAATAGGTGACTAAAGTAGAGTGACGTACCGTTGGTATGTTCCGCGGCATATTTACGACACGCCACTCCACTTATGAAGCCTTAGGATGTACATTTCCTTGTTCAGTATTATATTCCTTCCTGATCTAGCCTCGTCGGTACCAGTTTGGTTTTGCTGCTACGGTTACAGGCAGGGAGAGCTACGGCTAGAGTTGCGGTCAGCACAAGCTCATCACGAACGAGGACTGACCAGGGCGAAATTCCGGCGACACACGATTGCAGAGATGTGTCTTTTTACTGTGTTTCCGCGCCACGAGCGTTTGGCGGATCGCCTTTATGAGGTTACTCGGATGTGCTGATCGACACTAGAGGATTGAGCCACTGACAGAGGCCAGCCAGATTTTGATGACCGTTGGTGTGTTGCTTACTCCTGATGATTGAGGCACTGTTCAGCGTGCAGACGAGCGAGCCAGTTGTTGCTGCGAGCGACGAGATATCGCCCCATATGTTGGAACTATGGCGGGGCGAGTTGTACGAATAGATGATAGAAGGTCGCTAGTCACCCGATGATGAATGACTAGGACAGGTGGTTCGTTCGCTTACCCCGATGCTAGGTCATCAGATAGATTGATTCCAGCTAGAGACGACTTCACGCGGAGACGTTGGGAGTCGACAGAGACGATCGAATGTCAGAAACCTATTTATCCAAGTTTAAAGTAGTCGGAAAGACATGCAGGCAATTCTATGGTCCCTCTAGAAGAATGAAACCCTAACTCGACTTAATGACCGTGTGAAAGCCTTTGAACCTTCGGGTTTGCGGCAGTTCTACGGCGCCATTAGTGAGGCTTGGGTTTGCCTTTCTACGGCTGGACCACCGATGCTGTGGTATGTACTCGATACTATTAAACTGTGCCCAAGATGTTGAGCTCTTGGGGGATTATGAGGTTTTGACGACTCGATCGGATGGCTCGACTTAATTCGGATGCTCGGTGGTGAGATGCATTTCTTGGGAGACTCCCGATACGAGGATAGCCGTTGGAGCTCAGTCCATGCAGCCGCGACGAGACGAGTCCAAAGCAGACGACATTAGAGAAAAGTGAAGTAAGAGGTTCGTACCAGATCTAGATGTGATGACGTTCCCCTCCGCCGACATCAGAGATGCGATGCGCATGCCGAGGCAGAATACTGGATATACCTTCCAGAAGGAGTCGCGGTGAGTATGCAGTCGTTCCAGAGCAAGATGCAGATATAGGAAAAGACAATGACTTCCGGACAGTTGGCAGAGACGAGACATGGAAGAGACCGTGAGCAGGATTCCTTCCAGGACACTGCTGCAATGATACTTGCACCCAGGATCAAATGTGTCACGTACATTCAGAGAGCCAGAGGCCGACGCCAGTGATATGCCGTCTTACGAGTGGTCGCGATGATTGACCAAGAGATGACCAGAGAAGTGCCAGAACGGAATCGTCCCCGTTAGCACACCTGACAGGGCCGATGAGCCGATGGACCGAAAGATTGGTAATTCACAGTGAAGACCTTGACCCAGGAGTGGTCATGGTTACGCACACCAGCAGGACAGAGTTCATGATCATCGACGAGACGTCCCACTAGTGACCGCGACAGTTGGCCGAGATTCTTAGAGAATGCACTTGAGCGGTACTGTTCCGCCATTATTGATTACGATGTTTTGGGTGATTTATTCGTATGATTTGATTTTGATGATTGAGGATTTACGATCTTTGCACAGTGTTGCACTTGATATCGTTTTCGTGCTTTAGTTTCACATGTTTGTGATTTTACGGTTTTAAACAGTTGAGTTGGTTTTGTGCGTATGCATGCACACGATTTGGTTCCTGCACTCTTTATTATATGCTTGCAGTGCAGTGATACGCCTTTTGTGCACTTAGATGTACTGGACTTCGATTTCGATTGCGATACTCGATATTTGTTTTGTGCACTTTATGCACCTGATTGGATTTTGCGCATGTTCGACGCTTGATATTGGATTTCATGATTTCGTGCACGATGGATGCACCTGATTTGGATTTTCGCGCATGTTGGGCGCATGTTTTGAAGGGTGATTTTGGTGCGCACCAGATGCACTAAATCGAGATTTTTTTTCGTGCATGTCAGATGCACCTGATTTTGCTGTCAGGCACACATGTTGCCAACAACAGATGTTTCGTGCACACCCGATGCACTTAGATGTTGTTTCTGTGCGCATGTATGGCACATTCATGGATTTTGATTTCCGTGCGCACCAGACGCACGTAGTATTCATGTGCATATTTTGGGATTGATTTCTTATAGAGCAGTACGTTTTTATGATATTGCTATGTGTTTTCGTACTGAGCGGGACTAGTCAGAGGACAGTACCTGAATATATTTTGCATGCATTGATAGTTATGGAAGGGATTTCCAAAAAGCGAGCTATAGCCTCAGTATTTACCTACGTGTCTGATATGACACGAAATGTTTAAAATAAGGAGACCCTTCTAAATTGTTTCCAAAACGGTGGAACGTTCATTTCAAACAAAGGTATATATGTATATAGTTATTTTCTTATGATAGACGTCCGCCACCGTGCAGTGTTATACGCGTTGCACAGCGACTTAAAGAGGTTTGGCATGCATTTCCTTCAGATACTTACAGATATAGATTCGATATTTACATGTATAGTTTCGAGTTATATCATATTGGTTTTGATTTGGATTTGGCATTGATGTCTTCTCCATGACTCCGATGATTGCGGGATGCTTGACGGAGTTTTGATTTGAGTTATATACTCATTTTTCAAGCGCATGCGCTGCGCTACGATTTGTTTTATGTATTTACAATTTCGGAGCCCCGACGACTTGATGGTTTTTCTTAGATGTTTTAGTATTTGGGGGAGTTTGAATTTAAATTCGGGGACCGAATTTCTTTAAGAGGGGAAGATTGTAGCATTTTGAAAATCGTTTCGGTGAAATTTCGGAAAATCGGTAAAATGAGGGGGTTTTCTGTAAAAAGTCAAAATACAAATATCTTATTATAAAAATTAAATATACATATTCTAGCTATGTAATTGCTATTATTTGGTGTTTATTGAGCCGCTGGTGAAATTTCAAATTTTCTGAAAAAAAAATATTATTTTATTATTATTTAAGCCGTCACTAATACATTTAATTAGGGAAAATTACAAATTGGAATGAGTTGAAACAAATTTTGTGCATCATAAAACATTGAATAAAAATTTATCATGTGGTTTTTGGAACGAAATCATTTGCCAAAACGGTTTAGAAATTATTGAAAAAAAAGGCTTTTTTTAGCGTAAATGGATGTTTGGGGTATTGTATTTATGATTTTTCATCACCCCACACCCGTATCCACACCCACACACCCCCACTTACCCCTCCCCATGGTTGAATTCAGCAGCCACCATATTTTTCCCACTTGAATTTTCAAAGGAAAGGAAATGAAAGAAAAGAAAAGAAAATGGATAATTGTGTTGGACTTTGACCTTGTGTTGACTTGGACTTCTTTACTTGCTACTTTCCTCACCTCACTCTCTCTCCAATCACCCACTAGTGGCCGACCCTCCCCATTTCCTGCACACAACAACCCCTCCTCTTTTCTCATCACATTTCTCTTCAAAAAACTCATCAAAATTGCCTCACAAATCAACACAAAACCTCACAAATCCCAAATCCATTCCCTACCCATTTTTCCTTAGCCCTTATAGCATGGATCTTGATGCAAAGATCTCAATTTGGAGGTCAAGTTCTACATTTGATCTCATGGTTTGTGAAGGTATAACTCTAACCCTTTTGCTTAATTTATGTTAGATACTTTAAATCAACTTAATTAGGTGTTTAATTTAGGTTTTAAATTGCAAGTTTAAATTCAAGAGAAGGGTTAAATTAAAGTTATGGTTATGTTAATTTGTTCATGGTAGTGTGATGTATTTTAGCATCTTAAGTTATGCAAAATCAAATCTTGTAGCTAATTTGCATATTGTTATATTTAATTTGCCCAAATTGTGATAATTATGCTAATTTGCTAACTAGGTTTTAGAAATTTTATTAAAATGTGGGATTAAAATCTAGTTAGGGTTTTTAGCATATCATTAAGGTTTCCATGAGTGGTTTAACCATTTAAAATATGCAAAGCCAAGATAAATTGTTAAATTGTGAAATTTTGCGTTAAAAAGTGTTAAATTGGATATTTTTGCAAAACTAGAATTTTGGAATTTATACAAGTTGATGAGAATAAATTATTGATATGGTTTCTATAACTTGGTTATGATAATTGGTGGATATTGTGGCCATTAGTTTCGTTTAAACATCGAGTTTTAAAGTGAAACGGCTAATTGATGCTTACTAGGTTTCTTGTAATAAATCGATTTAATCAATTTATTGGTTTTGATGAATTGCATCGTATTTTATATATTTTAGTGAATTGTAAAACCATGATTTGGTACGTTTGGTGTTTTTCTCGATCAATCGGCGTTTGTACGCCGATGTCGAGGGTTTTTGGGTTGATTTGTGAAAGCAAACCATAGGTTTTGACCTATGTGAGATTCGTGTGTCGATTTGGTCATGAGTCGGATTTTAATGCGATACGGTGCGTTATGATATGTAGGTACCCCCACGTGGACTTCGAGACGACAAGCAAGCGCGTGGCGACGTCGGCACCGGCTAGCGAGGACCAGGTGAGTAGATTTATATCTACGGGGAGAAGTCGGGTGGATGGCGTATAGCACCCCCGCAGTCCGTGGTGGTGTATACGGATGCGTATACACACCAACAATTATTATATGTTATTTGGGATTAATAACGATGCTTAGGATGGATATTGGTGTGTTGGATTACTTTAGTGTTGCGAACCCTAGGGTAGTGTTACACACACACATACACACATACATACTTGCATACATTCCTATTGATATGTGCTCATGGGATTCTTTATAGTTATGTGTTCACATGGGTATGGGACTATGTGTTCACATACGGATTGAGGATGATACTTGGGATTGAGCTGAGTCGATGAGATTTGATTTGAGGCCGTGAGATCGGTGATATAGCAGGGTACGTATCTTAGATACGACATGACGTTGTAGCGGGTCCTTGACGTAGTGTTTCACACACGTCCATGCATACGTAGGCGGTATCAGTATGGTACTAGACGTAGATCAGTACCCGATCATGATATTTGATAAAGAGGATACCAGGTGAATAGTATGATGAATGTGATATTGAACCGTACCCAGATTGGGATGCCGTACGACGGATTTACGTACGAGCTATATTGATGATTGATCCGCACTCTTGACTTGGGATGCCTGATTATAGATATGGTATCGGATATGATATTATTGAGGCGGGATCACCGACTATACATATACAGGTATGTATATGTATCGACTCAGATGATAGGCGGTTTCCTTACCTGTAGTTCAGCTTGTTAGTTCAGCCGTATAGTTTAGTGTAGTTGTTAGATTAGATTAGACTTCTTACCTATTTCAAAAACTAACGAATCGTGGGCGTTTTTAAAGACAGCTCAAGGGAATCTACGGATATTTCAAAAACGACGTATCTTTTCATAAAAACACCGTAGCCCCTATTTTCAAAACCCCATGATTCGTGTTATTTCAAAAGGCACCATTTGTAGGACTTATATTAGATTATTGCAGATTAGTTATCGTTGTGTCTAGTATTCAGCTCCCGCACATTATTGTTGTTCGCTCTGCCTCGCATATTTATTTTGCTGCATATTCCATTATTGATATCATGCTGTTAGGACACCAGCACCATTACCGATGATGCGTATGTACCACGTACACCTACTTGCCGGCTCACACACATCTTCATCGGTAATTGCCATGTCACGTACACTTTAGAGAATATAATTGCTTGACTTAGATTGTTAGCTAGTAGTGTTGACATGATATTAGTGTACTTCCCTTATATGTCATATTAAACATTGTAGTTATTACCTACCACTTCATGCATACTGTTATTCAGTTGTTCATGCCTAGTTCATTATCATTGACATATGCACTTTTGATGATTTCTTGAGATTTATGATATTTCTGGATTTCGGGGAAAGCCGCAAAATTTACAACTTATGATCTTTTAAAATATAAAATGTTGCGGTTTTCTAGTGATGTAAAGTGTCGTCTACCATGAGTTTGCTGTGGTTTTGGAGATCCGTGTCGAGGAGTGGAGGAACCGTCACGGGTACATGGTGGGCCCGGTATGGTACCCCGGGGCAAGAGGAATGTGGTGTTGACGTTGAGCCTGGCTGGGGAGCACTACCTACCGGTGATATTACCCGACGCGTCGGATATCCGGAGGATACCGTCGTGGTCTTGAGATGGATGGTAGGGGCCGGTCTGGACTGACGGCGCCCTAGATATTGAGATTGAGACATTGATATTTCGAGACAGTGAGATTTATGTTTTGTGTCGATGCTAGACACTGTTGATGCTGATTTCATTTATGATACCTCAGTTTAAAAATACGAAGGAAATCTCACTAATTTATGAAAACAGTTTCTTCATTTACATGTATTCTGTTTCATGCATTCATACCTCATTCATATGATATATTGCTACCTGAGGCACTGACACGGGCACATGAAATTATACTCGGGTTAGATATTACCCTAGCCATTGTTATAGGCTGCCTGTTATACTTATATTTGAGGATATATTATGATCATTGACCTAGGTTGCGTTATTTATGCGATTTCTGTGCGTAGATGTTTTTCTATTTTCGAGTTGGCAACTCACCCCCGTTGTGCCCCAGTTTCTTGCAGGTTTGCCGTACAGGTTTCATTACGGCTTGCGGGCTCAGTTTCATTCGGGTGACTTGCTAGTAGGTGGGTTTTTCTTGTATCGTACCCATCATATTACCTTGTATGATATTATTCAGTTGTATCTAGTAAATTCCATCAACCAAACATGTATCTATTGAGATAGAGACCAGTGTTGTTTATTCTTTCGACCTTAGAGTCGCTCGTTATATTTCTGGTGGTTTTGAGTTCCCTTTTGAGTTTTTGATCCTCGCCGTTGGCGTTGTATATTATATTGCTTGTGTGGTTGTGACCGTCGATTGACGAAGAGCTAGCTCCCGCTTGGGGATGCCTTTTATTGATTTCGTATACTATTCATGTTGTATCCCGTTTGGGAGCTAGTATTTACAAAGGAGACTCTGCCGAAATTTTCAGTAAATTTTTGATGTTTTTAGAAACCCGCATAATTCGGCTTATGCTATTAAAACTACTTGATTTAAATTAGTTTTTCCTACTCTCTACTACTCTTCTTGGTTTGGATTTCTGGGTTTTCGGTTTACTTAGATTACGTACGCCTCGAGACGTTCGTAGTTTAAGTGCCGGTCATGTTCCGTACTTTCGGGTTGTGACACCGACCCTAGTTATGGTTTGTGGCGTTGTCGCAAGCGCGTTTGTGCACCAAGTGCGTGCGCATCTAGTTAGTACGCGTGGTCGACTTGTATCGTTGTGTCCGCGACTATTTATATATATATATATATATATATCCTCTTATTTGCTTGTGTGCAATTCTAGAATCAGATACAGAGGCGTCGGATGTGGTGCGGACAGGACAAGACTGAGATTGGATCATACTAGCCGAAACGTCCCGGTGAGTAGATGTATACATCTATGGGGGGATCGTCTGGATGGCGCGAGGCGCCCGACAGTAGGATTACTAGTAGTAATTGCATTTATATGCGTAGTTTCCTTGTTAGCCATCTCATTGCATCGCATCGTTATATTTATATATATGTGATGTCATTTCATAGGACACTTGCACCATTACCATTGGTCCCTGCCGCACGTACACCATTTATGCGAACACACACGCCATTGGTAATTGCTATGTCACGGACACTATAGAACTTGCTTAGAATTGGTACTAGTGCATTTGCATCATATATGATCCGTAGACTTATACATGTATATTCATTTCATTAAGATGGATACGTAGGATTGTTGATCATATATACATATCTCATTGCATCACGATTCATGCATAGTTTCTGGCCGTACTTGGCATGGTATATACTACCGTATCTTAGATTTTCATTATCACCGGCATGTTTATATATTGTGATTCTTCTCGAGGATTTCAGTATTTATGAGATTTCCGGATTTTTGGGGTAAATCGCAGAATTTATAAACTTATTATCCTTTTAAAATTAAAGTTGCGGTTTTCTCATGATGTATGTGTCGTCCACTATGAGTTTTCCTGATTGTTGTTGGTTTTTGAGACCCGATTCGAGGAGTGGATGAACCGTCTCGGATACATGGTGGGCCCGGTACGGTACCCTAGGGCAAGAAGCTC
Source organism: Agapanthus africanus (assembly GCA_030015575.1). Lineage (NCBI taxonomy): Eukaryota > Viridiplantae > Streptophyta > Magnoliopsida > Asparagales > Amaryllidaceae > Agapanthus > Agapanthus africanus. The sequence continues at coordinate 422,969,382 of CM057351.1, forward strand.
GAGTTGTAAACGATGAGCCTGGCAGGGGCAGACTACCTACCGGTGATGTCTGGCGCGGCGGATATCCGGAGGATACCGACCGTAGTCGTGAGATTGATGATATGGACCGATCCGGACTGATAGAGCCCGAGATATTGAGATATTGAGATATTATGACATTGAGACGTCGATACATTGAGATTTTGAGGCATTTAGATATACATATTTGGTGTTGATGTTTGACATGGATTTCTGTGGATTTCATTAATGATGCTTCCGTTATTTCACAAGGGTTTTACTAAGATAACAATACAGGTTTTATCGTACCAAATATATTCTGGTTTCATGTTGATTATGCATTCATGTTGCACGCATACTAGTGCATCGCATCATATCGGTATATGTAGGTTGTGACGCATTTGCGTGCATGCTTACGATACCCTTTTTAGATGTTACTTACTACTCACGAGTTGGCAACTCACCCCCGTTGTGCCACAATACCTTACAGATTTGACCCGTCAGCACAGCAGCGGCGGGCATACTTTCTTTGTTTGCTTCATTGCATCGTTTTGCGGCTTTACTCATAGGTAGGTTGTGAGGATATCTTATTTCCACTTTATGTATTATTTTGTATCTAGTACACTCCATCTACCCTTGTATATTGGACTAGACAGTGAGACTTGTACTCGGGGTTTTTGGTGTCGATGCTCACTTGAGTCGACGGGATGTCTTCTTACTTTCGTGCTTTTATTTGATTATTCCGCACTCGATGATATATATTGCATGTGGTTGTGATTCCGCCATTGGCGAAGAGCTAGCTCCCTCTTGGTGATGACTTTATTCATGATTGTATGTATTTTCTTGTGTTGTACCCGTTTGGTGGCCAGTATTTACAAAGGAGACTCTACCGAAATTTTCGAGAAATTTTGATGTTTTTAAATTGTTGAATGCGACTTATCTGTTTTAATTTGTTTTCTTTAACTAAGTTTTCCTTCACTATATTTCTTTTAAATGGTTTAGATTTCTGGGCTTTGGTTTACTTAGGTTACATTACGCCTTGAGATGTTTCGTAATTTAAGTGCCAGTCATGTTCAGTGCCTTTGGGTCGTGACAAAGTTGGTATCAGAGCGTGGTTTTACCTTTCTAAGTGTAGGATGACCCTTGATAGATAGAGTATGTGACTTAAGCAGAGTGATGTAGCATGTGTATGTTCCGCGGCATACTTACGATACGGTACTCCGCCTAAGTGACCTTAGGATATATATATTTGTTTGTATTTCCCTTCTTGATTCCGGAAATCCTTTGATTCAATCGCAATGTTCCTATCAATCCTGTTTCTTACTCCAGCCACTATGCCGCCGGAGACTAGGAAGGGCCAGAGGGCTGCCGCCGGGGATGAGATTAAAGCAGGCTCGTTTGAGATGAAGGCTGATCAGGACGGTACGCCTACCCCTCAGGGACAGAGTGGTCCGCCTTTTTCCAGGACGGATGGCTAGGCTGGAGTCGAGTATTCAAGACGTACGACAGATAATTGGATTGTTAGTGGTGGTTAGCCGAGCTCCAAGAGCCGATGATGTCCCTCCTATTTCAGGATCTGTGATTGTACCTGCTGCTCAGGCAACTGTTTCTGTTGTTACCAAGATTATTCCGTATCCTTACAAGAGTTTCTGAGGGTAAAGCCTCCAGTTTTTATCAGCACGGAAGAAACGGAGGATCCGTAGACATTCCTCGATAGGATGGCTTTGATTGTCGTTCACAAAGATGTTCTGACGAGATATAGGTTGAGCTTGCGAGTTTTCGTCTCGAGAGGTCTAGCTCAGACGTGGTGCGAGCCAATTAAGAGAGGTCGAGCTGCAGATCTACTTCCTATGATTAGGGATGAGTTCATAGCTATATTTCTTGCTCGTTTCCTTCCGGAGAGCATTCGAGATACCCGAACTCGTAGTTTCGAGCCTTTGAGTAAGACTTCAGGGATGACTGTGTCCGAGTACGACATTTAGTTTACTTAGCGGTCCGATATGCTCCTTACCTGGTGAACATTGAAGAGAAATGGATAAAGAGCTTTGTGTGGAGAATGGACATGCAGTTATTTCTTACTATTGGTTCCCAACCTTTTTACACTCACGTCGCTACTATGAACATAACCTTACTGTTGGAGGAGCGCATTTCTGAGACTTCAGTCGTTTCTGGATCGAAGCGGATTCATACCGGTATGCCAGCTCAGAGGCGGTTAGATAGACGCCGTTGTGACAGGCTAATCTTTTGTTCGGTCGATATGTTGTCCGTTCGTGATTCGTTCGCATCAGAGATAAGGATTCTCCTGTTAATCTGATTCTTCTCGATGTGTTTGACTTTGAAGTTCTTTTGGGCATAGATTAATAGCCACGTGTTATGCGTCCGTGGACTGCCGTAAGAAGGCAGTCAGATTTAGTTTTCCGGGTAAGCCAATTCTTGTTTTCGGGGAGGCCGTAGCGCCACCTTTCTCAGCTTGATTTCTTCTCTTTGTGCTGGTTAGTTTTTGAGGAAGGGATGTCAGGAATTCTTGACGTATGTTGTGATGTTAGAGCCGCAGAGGTCCCTTTGGACCAGGTTCCGATTGCAAGGGAATTCCAAGATGTTTTTCCTTAAAAGTTGCTTGGTTTGTCGCCAGAGCGCGATATTGAGTTCTGCTTTAACTTGACTCCCGGCACGGAGCCTTTTTTCTATACTGCCATATTGGATGAACCCGACAGAGCTTAAAGAACTGAAGGATCAGTTGCAAGATTTGTTGGATAAGGGCTTTTTCGTCCGAGCGCGTCACTTGGGGAGCTCCTGTCCTGTTCGTCAAGAAGAAAGACGGCAGTTTGCGTTTATGTGTCGATCATTGTCAGCTGAATCGGGCTACTGTGCGGAAACAAATATCCCTTACCTCGCATCGACGATTTATTTGATTTGTTCCAGGGTGCGGGACATTTCTCGAAAATTGACTTGCGATCAGGTTACCATTAGTTTCCGATTAGAGAGGATGATTTTCCGAAGACTGCTTTTCACATGTTACGGGCGTTACGAGTCTTGGTGATGTCGTTCGAGCTCACCAATGCCCCAGCAGTGTTTATGGATTGGATGAACCAAATATTCAGGCCATTTCTTGATTAGTCTATCATCGTGTCTATTGAGGACGTCTTAGTGTACTTTTAGAGCCGAGTGGAGCTTGGGCAGTAATTGAGGTTTTCGTTGCAGACCTTGAGGAAGCACCAGCTATTCGCTAAATTATCCAAGCGTGTTTTCTGGTTGGATAGTGTTGACTCCTTGAGTCACATAGTTACGAGAGATGGTAAGTATGGAACCGAAGAAGATCGAGATCGTTCAGCACTGGCCCTGACCTGTATCAGTGACAGAGATTCGCAGCTTGTGGGTTTGACCGGATACTATCGAATTTTCGTACAGGATTCTTCGCGTATAGCTGCACCGTTGACCGGGTTGACCCGGAAGGGAGTTTCTTTTTTTTGGACCAAGATATGCGAGCAGAGCTTTCAGCAGTTAAAAGACTCGTTTGATTACGGCGCCAATATTATTTTGTCTTCAGGATTAGGCGGTTTTGTTGGTTATTGTAATGCTTCTCGGCAGTTGAAGAAGCGTAGGCAGAACTATTTCATGCATAATTTAGAGATGGCTGCGGTGATTTTTACACTTAAGATTTGGAGACGAGTCATGCCAGATATTTACGGACAACAAGAAGCTTAAAGTATATCTTTCAGCAACAAGACCTAAATTTGAGACCGCGCTGATGGATGGAGCTAGTGAAAGACTATGACTGCGAGATTCCTTATCATCTGGATAAGGCGAATGTTGCGGCAGATGCCTTGAGTCGGAGGCCAGGAGGTAGCTTGTCTTGTGTGAGCGAAGTTCAGAGACAGTCGACGGCAGATTATCAGATTCTTTATGACAGCCGAGTACAGTTCGAGTTACGTCGACCGGGGGATAACTTGTTCGAGTCCGTGCACATCCACAGTTATTTGATCATATCCGTGAGGCACAGTCCGATGACGTTCGTTTGCTAGAGATCATGGAGCAGGTTCGACAGGGTAGAGATTCAGAGTGCATGATTGATGATTAGGGAGTACTATGATTCGGGAATCGACTATGTCTGCCAGATTACCAGGGATTGAGACACGAGATCTTAGAGGAGGCGCATCAGCCAGTATATAGTGTTCATCCGGGTTCCACCAATAGGGAATGATATTTGAGAGAAGTCTACTAGTGTGAAGGTATGAAGAGAGAGAGGTCACAGATTTTGTTTCGGAATGCTGACTTGTCAGCAAGTCAAGGCCGAGCATCAGAGTCCAGCAGGAGAATTACAACCTTTGCCCATTTCGGAGTAGAAATAAGAGAAGATTTCTATGGAATTTATTGTGGGTCTACTTAGCACCAGTCGAGAGTAGGGCTCTATTTGAGTGATCATAGACCGATTGACGGAAGGCAGCTCATTCCTGCCACTCAATACCATTCTCGAATTTGTTCAGTATGCTCAGATATATGTTGATAAGATAGTGCGACTACATGGAGTTCCGACTTGTTTTATGTCCGACAGAGGCACCCAGTTCACCAGCCGACTATTGTAAAAACTTCAGAAGGATTTGGACACCAATTGAGTTTCAGTGCAATTTTCTATCCGCAGACCGACGGTCAATCAGAGCGGACCATATAGATTCTTGAGGACATGCTTCGAGTTTGCGTTCTACATTTCGTGGCAGTTGGGATCGTCATTGGCCCATGATAAGGTTTTTCTACAATAACAGCTTCCAGGAGACGATTTAGATGGCACCCTTTGAAGCATTTTATGGGAAGAGATGTCGATCACCCGTAAGTTGGACAGAGCTCAGTGAGAGCAGTATTTTAGGGCCACAGATTGTGCAGGAGATGACCGAAGGGATTTAGTTGATTCGTGATAGGATGAGAGCGGCCCAGAGCAAGCAGAAATCTTATGCAGACCGACGTCGGCACGGACTTGAGTTCGTCATTATAGATCATGTTTTCTTGAAGATTTCTCCGATGAAGAGCGTGTTGAGATTTAGGAGGAATGGAAGTCTTAGTTTTAGATATATGGGTTCTTTCGAGATTCTCAAGCGTGTCGGCACAGTGTTTACTATATGGATCTTCCACCTAGTTTTCCAGATATTCACCACGTGTCTCATGTATCGATACTCCGCAAGTACCTTCAGGACCCCTCTTACGCGATACATCATCAGACGATCTAGCTGGAGCGCAATCCTTCTTTCACCAAGCAGCCGATAGTCATTTCAGATCGGTAGGTGAAGAAACCGAGGTCTAAGGTCATACCGACCGTAATGCTTCTTTGGCGTAGTCCGAGCGATGAAGAGGTCACGTAGGAAGCCGAGGTCGAGACGTGGGAGAAATATTCCCATCTCTTCGAAGATATGCGTAGTTAGATTTTAAATTCAGGGACCGAATTTCCTTAAGGGAGGAAGATTGTAACGTTTTAAAAAAAATTAAATAAATAAATAAATCCTTTAGGTGAATTTTTCGATAACCGGTAAAATAACTTATATTTTCCGTAAAACGTAATTATAATTATTTTTCAATATAGAATTAAATACGCCTATTTTAACTATGTAATTGCTAGTATTTGGTATTTAATTGGGCACTTATAAATTATTAGTTTACTTAAATATTTTTCCTTAATTAATTATATTAAATAAATTTTAAGCTTTCATTATACATTAAATTAGTGTAAATTACAAATTTGAAATGGGTTAATTACATTATTGTGCACTATGACAACTTAATATTCAATTTGTAACATGTTTCCTCTTTCTCATTTTGTCTCCACAAATCTAGAAAATTCTAGTGGGGGAAATTAAATAAAATGAAATAAAATAAAATAATTTTTGAAAAGACTTAAAAGGTGTACTAATTTGGGATGCTTCTACACACTCACACACACACACGCTTTCGCTTATCTCTTTTCCCTTGCTTGGCCGAGCCCCCCATGAGCAGCCCTAAAATTTTCCCCACTTCATCTCCACTTAAAAAATCCACAAAATTCCATCAAAAATCAATGCAAAACCTCACTAATTCTCCATTGAACCCTTACCCATTATTCTTTGTTCAATCTAGCATGGATCTTGGAGCATGAAACCATTTTTGGAGGCAAGTTTTCAAGTTGATCTCATGAATTGTGAGGTATAATCCTAACCCAATGGTTAATTGTAGGTTAATTACTTCAATTTAATAAATTTTGGTGTTTAATTATGGTTCTAATTGCAAACTTGAAATTTCAAGAATAGCGTTTGAATTCAAGTTAGGGTTTTTATTATTTGATTATGGTTTGAAAGTGTAGTTTAACATCTTAAGACATGGAAAATATAATCTAGTTGTTAAATTACTAATTGTTATTTTTAAAATTATCCTAATTAAGCTAACTTGCAAACTTGATTTTTAGAATTTATATAAATTGGTAAGATAAAAGTTTAGTAAAGGTTTGTGTGGTCTAATTAAGTTATTAAATGAATATTGTGGCCACTAATTTTGTTAAAACATCTAGATTTACACAAAACCGGTAAATGGATGCTTACTAGGTTTTCGGAATAAATCGATTTTAAATTAAGTTGAGCTTTTGAGGTTATACAACTTATTTCCTATAATATCTAGGGCATTGTGAGTGCGCGATTTATACGATTTGGGTTTTAGGTTTGGTAGTTTTCACGTATATCGACCCTAATTATGGTTTGTGGCGTTGTCGCGAGCGCGTTTGTGCACCAAGTGCGTGCGCGTCTAATTAGTACATGTGGTCAACCTGTATCGTTGTGTCCGCGACTATATATATATATATATATATATATATATATATATATATATATATCCTCTTATTTGCTTGTGTGCAATTCTAGGATCGGATACAGAGGCGTCGGATGTGGCGCGGACAGGACAAGACTGAGATTGGATCATACTAGCCGAGATGTCCCGGTGAGTAGATGTATACATCTATGGAGGGATCGTCTGGATGGCGCGAGGCGCCCGACAGTAGGATTACTAGTAGTAATTGCATTTATATGCGTAGTTTCCTAGTTAGCCATCTCATTGCATCGCATCGTTATATATATGTGTGTGTGTGTGTGTGTGTGTGTGTGTGATATCATTTCATAGGACACTTGCACCATTACTATTGGTCTCTGCCGCACGTGCACCATTTATATGAACACACACGCCATTGGTAATTGCTATGTCATGAACACTATAGAACTTGCTTAGAATTGGTACTAGTGCATTTGCATCATATATGATTTGTAGACTTATACATGTATATTCATTTCATTAAGATGGATACGTAGGATTGTTGATCATATATACATACCTCATTGCATCACGATTCATGTATAGTTTCTGGCCGTACTTCGCATGGTATATACTACCGTATCTTAGATTTCCATCATCACCGTCATGTTTATATATTGTGATTCTTCTCGAGAATTTCAGTATTTATGAGATTTCCGGATTTTTGTGGAAAACCGTAGAATTTATACACTTATTATCCTTTTAAAATGAAAGTTGCGGTTTTCTCGTGATGTATGTGTCGTCCACCATGAGTTTTCCTGATTGTTGTTGGTTTTCGAGACCCGATTCGAGGAGTGGATGAACCGTCTCGGGTACATGGTGGGCCCGGTACGGTAACCCGGGACAAGAAGCTCAAGTTGTAGACGATGAGCCTGGCAGGGGCAAACTACCTACCGGTGATGTCTGGCACGGCGGATATCCGGAGGATACCGACCGTAGTCGTGAGATTGATGATATGGGCTGATCCGGACTAACGGAGCCCGAGATATTGAGATATTGTGACATTGAGACGTCGAGACATTGAGATTTTGAGGCATTGAGATATACATATTTGGTGTCGATGTTTAACATGGATTTTTGTGGATTTCATTGATGCTGCTTCCGTTATTTCATAAGGGTTTTACTAAGATAAGAATACAGGTTTTCTCGTACCAAACATATTCTGGTTTCATGTTGATTATGCATTCATGTTGCACGCATACTAGTGCATCGCATCATATTGGTATATGTAGGTTGTGACGCATTTGCGTGCATGCTTACGATAGCCTTATTAGATATTACTTACTACTCATGAGTTGGCAACTCACCCCCGTTGTGCCACAGTATCTTGCAGGTTTGACCCGTCAGCACAGCAGCGGCGGGCGTACTTTCTCCGTTTGCTTCATTGCATCGTTTTGCGGCTTTACTCATAGATGGGTTGCGAGGATATCTTATTTCCACTTTATGTATTATTTTGTATCTAGTACACTCCATCTACCCTTGTATATTGGACTAGACGGTGAGACTTGTATTCGGGGTTTTTTGTGTCGATGCTCACTTGAGCCGATGGGATGTCTTCTTACTTTCGTACTTTTATTTGCTTATTCCACACTCGATGATATATATTGCATGTAGTTGTGATTGCGCCATTGACGAATAGCTAGCTCCCTCTTGTGGATGCCTTTATGCATGATTATATATATTTTCTTGTGTTGTACCCGTTTGGGGGCCAGTATTTACAAAGGAGACTCTGCCGAAATTTTCTGGAAATTTTGATGTTTTTAAATTGTTGAATGCGGCTTATTTGTTTTAATTCGTTTTTTTTAACTAAGTTTTCCTTCACTCTATTTCTTTTAAATGGTTTAGATTTCTTGGTCTTGGGTTTGGCTTACTTAGATTACGTTACGCCTTAAGACGTTTCGTAATTTAAGTGCCAGTCACGTTCCATACCTTCGGGTCGTGACACGAAGTCTCTATTTCGCTGGAGTAGTTCCGTAAAATTTCAGGGTTGCCAATCAGGGAAGAACACTATGAAGAATTACTACCCTCCAACGAGTATATATTTGCTACGGTACCAGCGGTGCTTGAGGGCTTGACGATCGAGAATGTTGTTCGGCACAACCACCCGAGTCTGATCAAAGCCTTATGTATTTTCGAGAAACTATTCATGGCATCAGAAAGGCAAGGTGTCACTTTCGACGCTTTCATTGCTTGCTTTCTCCGTGAAGATGTCTTATCTAAGAAAGCTTCGAAATTCGCAAAGGTTAAGGACCCCTTCGGTTTCGGCTTGAAGAAACTGCCGGCTAAAGATGAAGACCTGCCGCAGTTTTACATTCTAATTTTATCGACCGTGGTCTTTGATGCAATTGCTGCCCCCGGAATGGATGAAGAAACTTTCTTTATCGACTTTATCGGTCTCTGGCTTAGCTGGTTTTCCATGCCGATGAATCGCCGTTTCATGAGGGTCTCCGTCTTCTATCCTGCCCATCGCATAGCCGAAGGAGTGCGGTTGGCAGTTGGCATTCCAAGACTACCACACTTATATTATGGTCTAAGTACTGCCGCCAATACTTCAAACCCGGGTGCGGACACCGTGAATTTCTCCCTCCACTACTTCACGTCATGGATCGAGATGCATGTGTTAGGCGTCTTTGCTACATACCGGTACCCTGCTTTCTATGAAGCATATACCTTCCCACGGGTGATGAGGCTGGTCGATGCTTCCGCTCCTGATTCGACCAAGTTGAGGGCTCTACGGGTATTGCTTAACCTATATTCGAATGAGGGCGGGATGGTTTTCAGCGACCGAGTCCTTTCTGCTCCAGTGGGGCCTATTCAACAACTGTTCAATTTGTCAAAGAGTGGAGCTCCGACTCTAAAGCCCAAAGATATCATGCATCTATACTCAATCCGGCCGGGGTACCAAGTGTTACGTATAAATGATACTGCTCTCTTCATGCTGTACAATCCACATCACTTCGCCCAGCAGTTAGGTTATAACCAGGGCGTCCCCCTCGAAGCTTTTCTAGTTGAGCCCACTCTCTTACTGGAGGACACTCGCGATGTTATCCACCACTTCATGCAGTTGGGTACTGGTTCCGTCTTCATGATTCCCGAGCCTGACTATCTTCTGAGGCCCGTGGGACCATTCAAGGGCTGGTATTGCCACCGGGTTGGTCCCATCATTGCACAAGAGAGAAGGGTGCTCTTTGAATGTAAATCCCCTGCTTCCGCCAAAGCCTCACGTGCAAGCACGTGATTGTCTTTCACACAAAACGTGCGGGACTCAGTTATAAAGCAAACAAAGAACAAAGAAGCTCACGTGTTTGTAGGGTTCTTAGGCACACTAAGGAGGTCTCACAAGGCATCAACCATGCCAATTTCAATTTTTACGGGTGCCGAGAAACCCTAATACGGATCGTTAACTAGATATTTAGGCGAAACCGATAACAAGTTAACAACTTAACTATGAGTTATCGAAAATACAACCTTTGTAGATCCGGTACTCCACCTCCATAGCTCCGTGATGATGTCTCCTCGCTGCGATCATCGGATTCCGGGCTCTAGCGTCGGCTTCATCGGAGAAAAAGCGGGCTAGGTCATCGACGACGATGCCGAAGATGATCTACGTCGAGGCATCACAAGATCAAGCTCCACCTTCACCAAGCCATGAAAACTTGTGAAGGAAACACCCTATACTACTTGGCAAGAGGTAGAGGATGAAGAAATAGGAACTGGGTTCACTTTAGATTTGGATTTCTCACTCTTTTTCATCAATCACCATTGATGGAAACTTGGTTTTCTTCTTGAAGGAGAAGAAGAAGAAGAAGATGAATATCATAAGAATAATAATAAAATAGAAAAGAAAAGGAATTCTTATCATATGCAAACTATGGTTAGGTGTAGAGAATTAACTAGGGTTAGTGAATGGTTAGGTTTAGACATGAAGACAAAATGGTCACTTTGGTCAAACCTTCATGAAGCTTCAACAAGCTTCATCTTTGAAAGCAACCCTTTTGTTTTCATTTCTCTTTTTCTTTTGTCAAAACAAAATAAATAAAGGCATAAATAAATCAAATGAAACCCTAACCATTAACTAACCATGGTTTAATCATACACTTAACCAAGTTAGCATGTATCATCAAACATGATACAAACTTGTGTACAAAAGTATATCACATATACAATGTGCACAAACCAAGTGAGAAAATCCATTTAAAGTGAACCAATACTAGTTAATGCAAAGTAATATATCAAATATATAATTATACATTAAATCATTAAATCAACACTTGATTTAACGATCCGGTCATATCGCATATAACCGACTAGTATTCAATGTATCGATTTATCGAATCAATCCTTGATTCGATAACTAGGTTATATCGCATACAACCAATCGACACATTCATCGCGAGAATGAAACACGGTATCACATACACGCATTATTCTCGGTCCCGCACATATCTCATATGCGCTCCTATTTCGTTTCGCTTGAGCCAGGAAACCTCTGTGTAGGACTCTAAAGACTCGTCAATAAGCCGGCAGCAGATGATGATCATATCAATCACCCACAAGCCGCAAGCGGTCTGCTAAACGTAACGGCCATCCGGGTATTGAGCGATCAGAAGATCGACGAGCAAGCCCGCTCACACTCCTGTGAATCCAACCAGTAACACTTACCGTACAGTCCGGTCTCGTCGTCTGATATGTCGCATATCTCGCCTAGGAGTGGTAAACGTCAGACCCCAATAGCTCGATAAGTCGTGTCGATATGAGGTCTATAACAGTTCGAGAAACTACTGGTAACACTTACCAGCAAATCTCAGCAAGCCTGGCCAGGGATTTCCGGTTATAGCCAATCGAACACAGAGCAACATCAACCCCCTATACCGGGAGAGACGAATCCCCTCCTATCGCTCATTGCCTCCATGTGATTCGGGAATGTACCCAAAAACCACCATTTTGCACGCCCTCTTGGACGTGGTAAGGTGGAAATCAAAGCACAGTGGGAACCACACAAGACTCTATGACGATCTCGGGTCAACAGACTACTCTGTACCAGTGTCACCAGAGAACTGCCATCTGACGTAAGGTATAATACCATCTGGGAGTTCTCGGCGAGTCCGTCCAGTGTACCCAGTCTCCACTGAGCACCCGCATATCATCTCTGATGTCAAACACCAATGGATATGGGATCATCCATCGCCCATCTGTATGGGTCGAGAAGGTACACGCTAGTCTACTCTGGTATATCGATGCCCCGTATCGATATACCCACGACTAGGGACTTTGAAGGATGTACTTATGGACTACCATGTCCCCACTAGTATGATCCGCATCATAGTCCAGGTAGTCAAGTACTCATCCTAAGGGCTTTACCAACATGTAACAGAGAGACTATCAGTATACACGTTAAGGTAAAGCGCAACCAGATAGCATACTATCATGTCGAGCAAGAAAGTCCTCCCTATATATATCCCAGCATCTACTACAATATACATCCTATGTATAGCAATGGCCTCTAGGACATACATATAACTAACGATCTCCCACTTGCACTAGGGCCATCTGATAGCAGTGGTTGCAGTATCTCATACTCAACCATCCCATAAAAGTCTCTCTCTGGGAAAAGGCCTTTCTGAGTGGATCCGCCGTGTTGTCCTCTGAGTCTACTCTCCTAACCTCGATCACCCCGGAGATCAACTATCTCCATGATCAGGTGATACTGCCTTAGAATATGTCTGGATCACTGATGGGACGGACGTTCCTTGGCATAAGCCACAACTCCATTGTCTCACAATGGTAGGAACGTAGTTCATCTCATGAACCAATATACACCCAAACAGCCTCTTTGGTAGCATCTTAAGTAGCGATGTATCCAGCCTTTATCGTCTAGTATGCCACGGTATCTAGCTTGGAACTCTTCTAACATACCGTCCCTCCACTGAGGGTAAAGACAATGCATGTGACTGACATTCAGTCGTCCTTATCACTTTGGAACCCTTCCAGTGATTCTCCCCAGGATCGATTGATACCATCTCATTACAACTAGTGAGTATCCTAATATCCAATTAGATCTATCTCATAGATCCAAAATCCAGGATTTAGGAGGTATCACTTTGATCCTATATGGAGAATCATTGTGATAAGCGGAGATTGACCGAGCGTAGCATAGGAAACTCCTTCCCTATCAAGAGTATATCATCCACGTACTCTACGAGGATCGCCACCATACTCCCTACTACCTTTTTGTTTATACAAGGTTCATCTACCATTTTGATGATGTCAAACTCTTTGACTAACACATCAAAACAGATGTTCCAACTCCGCGATACCTGCTTTATCCTATAAAGCATCTTGTACACGTTTCCGCTGCTCCCACTGTCTACGAAGCCCTCTGGCTGTGTACTTATAGACGTTCTCTTCTAAAACATCATTTAGAAAAGCAGTCATGGCACCCAATTGCCAGATATCGTAGTCATGGTATGTAGCCGTGGCAAGTAGGATCTGGATGGACTTAAGCATAGCCACTTGAAAAGGTTTCATCATTATCCATGCCTGGTCGATGCCGAAAAGCTTTAACAAGTCTAGCTTTGAAAGTCTCAACTTTTCCATGTACACCAAGTAATCTTCTCAAGATATACTTGCTCCTGATGGGGATTTAACCCTTCAGATATAGCAACCAAAGTCCATACTTTGTTGGTGTATAAGGATTCCATCTCAGATCGCTAAGCATCCAGCCATTCTTACAGAGTCACACTCCTGATGGCCAGCTCGAAACTAGTTGGGTCATCATCTCATGATGCAATCCTCGCTCCCACTGTCATAGAGAAACAGAAGTATCTCTCAGGTGGGTGAGGAACCCTACTAGATCGGCGGAGAGGCTGAGGTTCGTTGGAATCTAATGAATCCTTTGGTTCTACCAAATCATCTGCTGTAGTTTGTATAGCTGGAACCTTTCCAGTTCTACATTACAGACTTTGCCTCGAGCTTGTCCAGATTTTGCTTTTAGACATAGGCCGAACAATCCCAAATCTTAACTAGCTTAAGATATGGGCTCTTCCCTTTTCATATCACATATGAAGTGGTAGGCAACGATTTGATTCGAACCCGATTCAATAGGTATGCAGCTTCTCAAGCGCATAACTCCCAAAAGGAAATAGGTAACTCAGTAGTACTCATCATAGAGCACACCATATCATATATAGGGTGTGATTGCTCCGCCCCGATATACCATCGTGCCATGGTGTATACGGAGGAGTAATACTGAGAGAGAATTTCATTCTCCTTTAGAATAGTCCAGGAATTCCATGCACAAGTATTCTCCTCCCTGATCTCATCAAAGGACATAATACTTATACCCGTATTGGTTCTCTACTTCTAACTTATATTCTGTGAATATCTCAAAAGGTTCGGACTTGTGTTTCAACAGGAACATATGTCTGAATCTTGAGAGATTATCAGAGAATGTAATGAAGTACAAAGAACCAGTCCTGGCATATGTAGGCAGGGGACCTTACATACATCAACATGTATCATCCCAAGAGTTCACTAACTCTTTCTCTGTTTCCAATAAACAGAGCTATGGTCATCTTATCTCTGTGACATGACTGGCAAGTTTCATAAGATGTAAATTCAAACTAATTTAAATATGCATCTACATGTAACTTCAGCTAGTCGGGTCGCATTGATATGACCTAGTCTACAATGCCTCAAGAAGGATTCGTTCATTTCTGAACTCTTCCTCTTGTGTGTGTTCCGTATACTAAGAACTGTAGTTTGATTTAGAACATCAATGCTTTTAGATAACGTGCCTGAACCGATCAACTTTTGATATACGAAATGTTCAAAACATTATCCAACTATACAAAATTTTATCATTTCTTTACTAATAAAGAGATTGATATGATTTTGTATATCAGGTTCGGTATCTAATAACATTTGTTCAGAATCAATGTATTTGGAATACAGGGTGACAGTGACCAACAGACTTGGCTGCAACACTTGCCCCGTTTTCTGCCTCATGAAACTTATCACCCGTTCTCAGTTCTCTACCTTTCTGTAGCCCTATGTAGCAGATTACATATCTGGGATCCTGATATGGTATCACATACCCAGGACGTAAAGGATACTGAGAAACAGTTCTCTGTAATGAACACACCCGAAGATGATGCATCAGCATGCACTCTCTTCGTTTGGGCGGCACGGGAAATCTGGTATTCCCCAATTTCCTGCTCTGTCTTATAACAATTATAAGTTGGAGCGGGACCAACGTTCCCCAGCTCAGTATAACAAGCGGGTTCGGTCAATAATCCGTATTATTATCTTGATTAAGGCGTGATATGGTCGCTATCAGGAGAGAGAGAGAAGAAAACACTCAGCGTGCGCTCTTGCAAGAATAGATTGGTTATTATTTTATCTAATCAGGATGGCTCCCACTGCTTTTTATCAAATCTTCCTTCAAACCCTAAAAGGAAAGACTAGCCGGGATTAATTACACACTACAAGTTCGCCAATCTTTCAGCCAGGCCAGTGTCGGTACTTTGAGGGAGGTCCCCCGTGCTTTCGCACGAACCTAATTAATGTAAACCTCGTTTTCCCAGAGGCGTAACCCCGTTGACACCTTTCTAGACACCTATTTGATCGGCTAATTGTAATGTGTAAAACTCTCCCAGGAGTAACTCTTACTCGCAGCGGGTATCGGGATCCAACTATCTCATAGAAGGTATGCAATCTCATTGCAAATTTCAACACTTGAAATTCCCGATAATTTTGCCCCTAGCGTCCTATGACCTTGACGCAGGCCAACAAACCATAGTGCGCTAGTCAAGTTCAACCCGTCATTTCCTGATTGAATTAAACCCACCCGCACGACCCTTGACGCAGGCCAACAAAGTCGCACGACTACCCTAATCCAATCTGCATCATATGCATAAGCAGATAAATAATAGTTAGCTACCGCACACTACGTCTTGACGCGGGCCAACAAACGTAGCACGAATACTAACTACTACTTATCTGAAATGACGGAGGGCTACGACAGGTTTTTCTGAAAACCTATTGCGTAATGAACTTGATATCGTTGTAGAATCAAATGATTTTTAAAATGGAGTGTTTTTTAGGCTTTTGTAGTTTTGCTAAAAGAGTCACTCCCGGTGAAGGGATCGTCGGTCCTTTCCTCGTCGAATGAGGTGCTGGATATATCATATATATCTCGGTGCAAAGCAGAAACTATAGAAGCTATCAAAAGACAAACCGAGTGTGTAGCATCTGCCGGTTATTGCTAAAGGAGTCACTCCCGGTGAAGGGATCTCGGTCCTTTCCTTATCGAATAAGGTGCAGGATATATCACATATACCGCTGTGCAAAGCAAGAACTGTAGCTACCTGTTTTATTTTTGAAATTCGATTCTACAACATCTTAGGTTTCTTTTATTTCATTAATCACATTAATGAAGTCCCATCATTTAAGTTACCTAATCATCACAGATAAATACGACGTACACTTATGCCATCCGCATTCGCCTCGATGTCCCCTCGTGCACCGTTAGGTTAGGTAACTAACGACAGAGCGGGGCAGGGCTAGCACGGGTGTAAAACATAAGTAACGCCTATATAATATATCATATATACTATATAAAGTATCCATCACAGAACATATCACATGATCACATCACAGATATCGCAGCAGAAGAATCATATGAAATATTGGATATACTAGAACGTCCGTGTTTTCAATACGAGCCAGTATAAAACACGGATTCCACGGTCGTGATGAATAGCCAAACCCACACCCCTAGACCCCTACGAGAGCGGAAAGCAACCCTACCAATTCTAGAGTTAGGAGACCCGGACTCGACTCCTCGAGTTGGTCTCCCACTGGACTCCAGAACCCGGTTACTTGTGCTCCCCTCCTTGGGTCTATCCTAGTGCGGAAAAGTAAATAATATACAAAAGGTGGCATCTTCCGCAACCTGGAAGTGCCCCAATAAAAGAATATTACATACAAGTTTTTACATGAATGAAAATGAAAAACACTCATCTCACATAAAAACCCCCGGCTATTCAAACACGACGATCCAATATAACATATCCAACAACACATAACATCACATGTCATCAACGTAAGTAAATATCCGCATCCCAATTCTCGTTGACATATAGCAACGAAACCGGCGATATCACATATTACACTTACGGTCACAGAAAAGAAAGTGTAAAACTACAACAGTTGGAATCCGCAACCTTCATAGACATCGTATGCCTAATCAAATGAATCGCTTAGACATCGCATGCCTAATAATTATAAACTCCGCATTTTAGTCTCATTATCGAAAACACTTTTCAATATCAAGTCGGGTAATTCAACAAGATTCCCGACATCCTGATCGAATACTCGTCGCAAAATTTAGTAGGCAGCCGCACCCCCGATACCGTCGACGAAGTGCACCAAGGCGGAACACCGCTACCGGGAGCACCCGAACGGATGCTTTCGGCGACGGGGTTCTCCTACAGTCACTTGGTCGGGGCTACGGAGCGAGGCTGTCTATTAAGTTTACCCGACGAGTATCCGCGTACGCTACGTGATTGCGACGGTATTTTGATCATATCAAAATTCCGTGGCAACCGATCAAGTGAGACTAAACTGCTATGTTTATAACATTCATTCTGTTATCTCATAACTTCTTGTGAATTCCAATTATTGTATCCCATTCCGGATAAATAGAAAATGCTAAACTTTTCGATTGAACAATCGAACACCCAAGTTTTCCCGAAACAGATCAACACATGAAATAAGTTTAAAAAACATTCACTTCGTGCCTCAGTACCAACGGTCCAGCCGTAGAAGGGTCAAGCCAACGCCTCACATGTGGCACGCCGTACTGCCCCAAACCCGAAGGTTCAAAGGGCAGTTCAAGACGGTCACATAATCGAGTTAAGGTTTGTTGTCTTCTAGAGGGACCATCGCGTTACTTGCACTACTTAGAACGTCTTCAAACCTCGGAAAAATCCAACACTTGGAAATTTTCCGGCAGGGGAAAGATTGGGTATTTATATCCGGTCGAACTTTTTAACATATTCTAAAATATCCGGAAAGCCAAATAGACAAAGTCTGATAATCCGATCGAATCATCGAAGCTCCAAAACAACCCAGATTATTCAACTCTAGAATAAATATTAAAAACTCCCAGAAAATCCAACACCAGAAATGTGGAATTACTGTGCAAAAATTATGGGGCAATGTGATAATACGGCCGCGGAACCGCCGCAGAAGCCTTGCTTCTGCCGCGGTTCCGCCGCAGTTTAAAGGAATCATGAGCTAAATTTTGCGCCGTAATTCTTAGAATTCCCTGCTGAATTTTTTAAGAATTTTTAATCTGGAAAAAACGCAGTTTTTGAAAAAAGTCCAGAGAGCATGATCGGGTTAGGGTTTCGGGTTCGTTCGGGTTTCAAACTTCGTCTACGCATCGCCTAAGGCTCTAGCTAGGCTCTGATACCACTGTAGGGTTCCTAGGCACACTAAGGAGGTCTCACAAGGCATCAACCATGCCAATTTCAACTTTTACGGGTGCTGAGAAACCCTAATACGGATCGTTAACTAGATATTTAGGCGAAACCGATAACAAGTCAACAACTTAACTATGAGTTATCGAAAATACAACCTTTGTAGATCCGGTGCTCCACCTCCATAGCTCCGTGATGATGTCTCCTCGCTGCGATCATCGGATTCCGGGCTCTAGCGTCGGCTTCATCGGAGAAAAAGCGGGCTAGGTCATCGACGACGATGCCGAAGATGATCTACGTCGAGGCATCACAAGATCAAGCTCCACCTTCACCAAGCCATGAAAACTTGTGAAGGAAACACCCTATACTACTTGGCAAGAGGTAGAGGATGAAGAAATAGGAGCTGGGTTCACTTTAGATTTGGATTTCTCACTCTTTTTCATCAATCACCATTGATGGAAACTTGGTTTTCTTCTTGAAGGAGAAGAAGAAGAAGATGATGAATATCATAAGAATAATAATAAAATAGAAAAGAAAAGGAATTCTTATCATATGCAAACCATGGTTAGGTGTAGAGAATTAACTAGGGTTAGTGAATGGTTAGGTTTAGACATGAAGACAAAATGGTCACTTTGGTCAAACCTTCATGAAGCTTCAACAAGCTTCATCTTTGAAAGCAACCCTTTTGTTTTCATTTCTCTTTTTCTTTTGTCAAAACAAAATAAATAAAGGCATAAATAAATCAAATGAAACCCTAACCATTAACTAACCATGGTTTAATCATACACTTAACCAAGTTAGCATGTATCATCAAACATGATACAAACTTGTGTACAAAAGTATATCACATATACAATGTGCACAAACCAAGTGAGAAAATCCATTTAAAGTGAACCAATACTAGTTAATGCAAAGTAATATATCAAATATATAATTATACATTAAATCATTAAATCAACACTTGATTTAACGATCCGGTCATATCGCATATAACCGACTAGTATTCAATGTATCGATTTATCGAATCAATCCTTGATTCGATAACTAGGTTATATCGCATACAACCAATCGACACATTCATCGCGAGAATGAAATACGGTATCACATACACGCATTATTCTCGGTCCCGCACATATCTCATATGCGCTCCTATTTCGTTTCGCTTGAGCCAGGAAACCTCTGTGTAGGACTCTAAAGACTCGTCAATACGCCGGCAGCAGATGATGATCATATCAATCACCCACAAGCCGCAAGCGGTCTGCTAAACGTAACGGCCACCCGGGTATTGAGCGATCAGAAGATCGACGAGCAAGCCCGCTCACACTCCTGTGAATCCAACCAGTAACACTTACCGTACAGTCCGGTCTCGTCGTCTGATATGTCGCATATCTCGCCTAGGGGTGGTAAACGTCAGACCCCAATAGCTCGATAAGTCATGTCGATATGAGGTCTATAACAGTTCGAGAAACTACTGGTAACACTTACCAGTAAATCTCAGCAACCCTGGCCAGAGATTTCTAGTTATAGCCAATCGAACACAGCGCAACATCAACCCCCTATACCGGGAGAGACGAATCCCCTCCTATCGCTCATTGCCTCCATGTGATTCGGGACTGTACCCAAAAACCACCGTTTTGCATGCCCTCTTGGACGTGGTAAGGTGGAAATCAAAGCACAGTGGGAACCACACAAGACTCTATGACGATCTCGGGTCAACAGATTACTCTGTACCAGTGTCACCAGAGAACTGCCATCTGACGTAAGGTATAATACCATCTGGGAGTTCTCGGCGAGTCCGTCCAGTGTACCCAGTCTCCACTGAGCACCCGCATATCATCTCTGATGTCAAACACCAATGGATATAGGATCATCCATCGCCCATCTGTATGGGTCGAGAAGGTACACGCTAGTCTACTCTGGTATATCGATGCCCCGTCTCGATATACCCACGACTAGGGACTTTGAAGGATGTACTTATGGACTACCATGTCCCCACTAGTATGATCCGCATCATAGTCCAGGTAGTCAAGTACTCATCCTAAGGGCTTTACCAACATGTAACAGAGAGACTATCAGTGTACACGTTAAGGTAAAGAGCAACCAGATAGCATACTATCATGTCGAGCAAGAAAGTCCTCCCTATATATGTCCCAGTATCCACTACAATATGCATCCTATGTATAGCAATGGCCTCTAGGGCATACATATAACTAACAGTGTTACCATGTGATGCCTTCCCTCTATTTGGACCCCTGCAAACCAAATTAATTCTGTGAGGGGTCACATGGTACACATGATGGCTCATATGCCTTCTAAACAGTTAGAATTAAATTCTAAACAAAGAGATCAAAAGCACTATTTTGGAAAATATTTCCTTGGATCTTTCTAAACAAGAAAGATTGCACTCTGTAAAGCAGAGCGTCGTTGGATTAAAAATCCAATGGTGATTAAAAGTCACCAATTAACAGAAAAATTCTGTGCAAGGAAATATCTTCCTAAATTTGCTAAGAACAACAAAAGAAATATCTTTTGTAAAACAGAAGTCTTTGGATTAAAAATCCAACGGTGAATAAAATTCACCATGTGATCTAAAAGATCATGTTGGTTGATTAGAAAATCAATCAAAATCTCTCAATGAGAGATTTTCTAAAACAAATTGATTCTTTTATTTCCCCTATAAATAAGAGCAGAACTATGAGAAGAAAAGGGAGAGAAGTTTTGGAATTCTCAGAAGACAGAAAGAAAAGGAAGGAATCCCTCCCAAATTGGAAGTTAAAAAAAAGAAAACAAAATAGAAAATTCTGAGGTAAGAGAAGGAACAAAACTCGGAGAAGATCTCATCTTCTTTTTCACCTCCATAAGAGTTTAACTCTTTCAAAAAGAACTTAGTTCTTCCTCTGGTTAAGATCTGCCGAAGCAGATCTCCACACAAGTTGAGAATTTAATTCTCATTGGGGAGACTTTTCCATGCAGATCCAAAACCTAGAGGGAGATCTAAGATCAGAGAATTTAATTCTCCCATGAAAGCATATAGGAATTTCATTCCTCTGATGAAACAAGGGTTTAACCCTTCATATGAGAACTTAGTTCTCCCTTATGGTAAATCTCCTCACAAGTTGAGAATCTAATTCTCATCGGGGAGATTCTGTCATACAGATCCCAAACCTAAGGGAAAAACTAAGTCTTAAGAATCTAACTCTCATAAAATAATGGGCTTGAAAGTCTCGAAACTCAGTATCTCCATGCACGTAAAAGGGATTGGTACCCAACATGACAACAGTCGATCACGTGCCTCCACGTGAGCGCCTTTGAAGAACAAAAGTTGGCTCACGTGATCCCACGTGACCCCATAATAGCGCTTGGTACTTACAAAGCAGAAAGGGAATAAATCAAAGGCAGTTTCCACTTTTTAGGGGCGCCTCACGTGATCTCACGTGACCTAATAGCGCTTAGCGCTCAGAAAAGAACAAAAAGAATAAACCCAGAGAAACGGCGCCTCAAAATCCTAAAGTGTAATACTACTTCAAGCACCTCACGTGACCCCACGTGAGCGCCTATGAGTTTTAGTGTTTAACACTATTTTGAACACCTCACGTGGGAGCACATGAGCGCCGAAGATGTACTAGTGTTGAACACTATGAATGGCTAATATTAGCCAGACTCAGACCAAACTTCCCAAGGACCATCAATTGGCCCCTTCATGCTCAGGGTTTCCAAAGCCGATCTCAAGACAGCTAATAAGCTCCCAACAGATGACATCTAAAATGATATTTATCCCACTTCCGCAAATCGGGACATTGGTTCAAGGGTACATCTCTTCATACCTATGATATATGTCGTTGTAATCCTTCAACGTCTTCAAAGAGATGGAGGGTCCCAATAACCAATAACTATTGGTGCATTCCCAAACTGATTAAATCAGAACCCACGGACTATTACATCTTTAAACTTTATGGACTATGAGGTCCTTAAACTCATAGACTATGATGTCTTTAAACTTTACAGACTATGATGTCTCTAAACTGATATGGACTATGATTTCCTTAAACTTATGGACCGCAATATCCCTAAACTAAAACAATAGAGCCCAAATGCTCTCTTGTTGGATCTAAATGATCCCAAAACTCTGTTAAGTGGATCTTAGTCTAAAATTAGATTAACGTATCCTTAACAAATATTTAAGTTGATCTTAAGCTCAATGAGATTAACGATCCTTAAAACTAACCCAACCCCAAATCTAAGAAAATACGGATTTGGCCTAATCCATGCCCTACAGGCGACAACATAAATTAGTCTCCGTATACAATCCACGGGAAACCTAAAATAAAACAAACCCCACGACATGAAGCGACCATCTGGAAAAGGAGAAAGTGGTTACCGCGATGCGGTAGCGTAATTAACTGCAAGGGCTTGCGCCTGCAGGGAAAAGCGTCCCCACAATCAAAAACCCCTCATAAGCGCGGGGGGGGGGGGGGGAGGAATCTGACGAAGTCTTCTACAACGGCCGCATCTGTCCAAACCTTCGATATACGGTGCCATAAATTAACTTGGCATTTTCGGAGAGGTGGACAGATAAAACCAAATAGCATCTTCCCCCAAAATTCTGGCCGGACGTCCTAATGTCCCGGTCGCGTCTTTTCGGCGTGGAACAGATTCTGGCACGCCCGGTAGGACCTTTTCCTCTTTCCACTCCACACTTAGTGTGTCGTGTTCGCGAACTAATCGCGGTTTGATATGGTTGCCCATGGAGTCGAGGTACTAAGATTTGGTGTTTTGCTCCGTGCAGGAAAAAAATATTAATGGCTTCTAACTGCTCCAACTGCAACAATTGCAACAACTCCCACTCCATCCTCGCAGGAGGAGTGACCTATGGGCCTCAAGCGGCCTCCATTTACGCAATGCCAATAGAACAGGTGACGCAGGCCACACTGGGTTGTTCTTCGGGACCATGCTCCCGCCAATGAGTTTCAATGCTCCAATGCCGATGCAGGAGGCTCCAAAGAAGTCGGTCTTTGATCGGCTTACCATAACCACGGCCCCTCTCAACGGGTCGTCCAAGTCCAATGCCTCGGTCTTTAACAGACTGGGCCAAAGCTCAAGCGGGCCCGTAAAGATACCCATTCCAACTCCGACGAACGAAGTCGGGGCTTCTCCTGCTAAAGGATCGGTCTTCACAAGACTGACCGTTCTAATTCCCACTTCAGGCGAAGTCACCAAAGCTGCTTCCCCTGTCCAAGGGTCAGTCTTCGACAGGTTGGACGTTTCTTCTCAGCGGACGTCTATCTTCGATAGGCTGGCACCAACAACAACCCTTCACCAGAACAGGAGGCATGATAGAGCTACTCCCGTGATTGAGCCAATACCATCTACAAGACATGCTCGACGTCGCCACTGGCGCCGAGTGAGGAAAGCTGGGGGCAGTTCCCCTTCTGGACTTACCCAACCAACTCCAACGATGGAAGTTGATGCTGATGTTCCAACTGGGAACAACTTTGAACCACTTAACAGGGTACGCAGGAATTCGCCAACTGCCGTGCTGAAAAAGTCTCATCCGCCTGCTGAAAAGATCAAAAATGCGAAGCCAGAGAAGCCCTCTCAGCGTCTGTCCTCTAAAATCCATAGGGTCTGGCGAAGGGTCCAAGACTCTGTGATTAACCAAGACTACTCCCGCCAACCTAAGAAAATGAAGGTTCGGTAAGAGAAGGACCATCCTGTCGTACCACGGAAGGTATCATCTACTTGGGTGTCCGCTGCGACGGCCCCCTCGACTTTGACCGCCCATAAAAGAAGAAGGCCGGAGAAAATCCCCGTGTCCACGACAAAGCTCAGAGCCACTGAATCCAAACGCCCCAAGTCTGGAGGCATGGTGGTGCATACCATTTACATGGCTTCCGGGAAAGAGGATAGCCGAATCTCCACGGGCCATCGACCACTCACGCGGTCAATAACTAAGGCTCAGGAGCAGCAACAACAAAAGCTCCAAGAGATACTGACAGCCATGGCCGCACTCACTGGGCCAAAAGAAAGCCCGGAAACATCGTCGGAGTAGCGTCAGGAACAGGAAACTGATGTCGAATTCCTCCGAAGAATGCTTGAGAGGAAAGACAAAGAGGCCGCGGAACAAGCAGCCAACATAAAACAAATGGCGCTTTTATTTAAGATATGGTCGGAATGATGATACAGCCGGATCCTCCAGCTGAAGACCCTCCGATTGCCCTTGAAGACGACAGAGGGGAGACGTCAAACCCTCTTCCTGCTTGTTCAGCAGCCAAGGAGGAGACCATCTCCAAAGCCGTCCTTGACGACTATATTGCTCAACAAATACGAGCTCCTCAGGCGAGCGAAGCGGCTGGCAAAATCGTCAAGACTGGACGACTCTATCCAGGATGGTACGACTAAATAAAGTACCCGCCGGGATACACGATCCCTAAGTTCCACGTGTATAAAGGGACGGGTAATCCACACCAGCATGTAGCTCAATTCAGAGCCCTGTGCGGTAATACCGGGGGTGATGACAAACTGCTGCTTCGCCAGTTTGTTGGCAGCTTGTCGGAGACAACGTTTGAATGGTACTCTGAGCTCCCGAATGACTCCGTTAAGACATTTGCAGAAATGGAGCTACTGTTTACACAAAGGTTCGCAAGCACCAGTTAACGCACCCCAATCACGGCGTTGATCAATGTCATGGTGAAACCGGGAGAAACATGGGTTCAGTATGCAATCCGGTGGCGGAACCTATGGTCGAAATGCGAGCAACGCATCGAAGAAGCTCCTGCAGTAGGCATGTTCGTGGGTACCCTCGATCCGCAGGCGACCATATCCCAGTTCATGATGTTTTTCAAGCCGACTACCTTCCAGGCCCTGATTGACAAGCTGGCCCAAATGGATCAAATGAGCCATAGACCGTCTTCCTCGAAAATGGAGCCTCGAAACGAAAAGGAGAAAGGGAAAGCGACCTTCGTTGCTAATGCTTAGCAGTATCCCAGCGGTCCAAAACCAGCTGATCGCCAAAACGATAGACAGCGATTCTTCAACGAGAAGCTAAAACGCCCTTATTCGTTTCCCCGGAATAAAACGAGGAGACTGTTTGAGCTGGAGGTGCGTAACAGGCTCATCAATCTGCCAGATCCAAGACGTCCACTGCAGCCCGACGACACCAACAATCCTAATTACTGCCCTCACCACCGAGCAGTAGGACATCCAATCGAAGATTGCTTCGTCTTCAAAGGCTGGATTGAGGACCAATACCAACAGGGAAAACTCGCGCTGTCTGAGAATTGGAAGGTAAGCCCGCCACAGCCACACGCTCCTAAAAAGGTGGACACGCCGGGGGCATCATGCTCTTTTATAGAAGAAGCTCCATGGGAGGTCGCTATTTCAGCCAAAACGAAAAGAATGCTGAAAGATCTCCAAGCATGTCCGGCGATTAGGTGGAAGAGCCCGCTGGAACCCGAGATTATTGAGGGGATGCTGAAGCTGCGCCCAACACTGAAAGTTGGTGAAGATGGACAAAACGTTCAGGCCAAGCCTCCAAAGTCTTTAAAGAAAAAGAAGAAGGCCAAGAAGCCCGTCCAACCCGAAGACAGCCGTACAGATCTGCAGAAATACATCGATGCACTGGAAGAATATAACCAGAAGGCTCAGACCCCAATCACGTTGGACGAATTCTTTAAGCATGAAGCCGACGACACTGATGAAGGAGGCAATTCTTCAGAAGATCCCGAGGATTATGTGGCAAGCTGCCACATGATCTCCCACTCATCAATAAATGACAAAGAAGATCCTGATACAAAGAAACCGGGGGCAGATCCAGAATCGGAATTAAAATCTCTGGAGCCATCGGACGAATTGATTGACAGACTACTGAGCGAAACTCTTCAGAAAAGAAAATCTGACCGAGAGTGTGAAAAAGACATATATGAAAGGGCCAAACGTTGGCGTCGCGTTGAAGAAGCTCCGGTATTGAGAAGTCATAGAGTACCCCAACCGGATAGAACTACTTCTGCTGTCAGCAAAAGCAAGTTTAAGACAAGGAAGCAGTTCGCGAAAGCCCTGTCTATGGGAATGAAGTTACCACCTTTTAAAGAAGACACTTCAGAAAATACGTTCCCTGACGAACTAGATGCACATCTAAACTACTGCTTATACCATCGGAGGATCACACACCCTACCGAGGAATGCATGGCCTTTAAAAATTGGTGGCAGGGATACGTTGCTCATCGACAGCATTTCAAGCGGATGAAGCGCAAAACTCGTCAAGAGCAGAAAAGCACTACAAAGAAGTGCAAAAGAACTGCCGGCAACTGTCACATGGTTAATTCTGGGAATCGTAAGTCCTCACCTTCGGGAGCGATTCTGATGAAGAAATAGCCCTTGGCCTTCTCTTCATGGAATCCATCTCTGAAACAGAAGAGGTGAAGACCTGTGAGAACATTCAGCTGCGTAATCGCACGTTACCTGAAAAGAATCTCGAACCCACAAGCAAAGGAGCGAACAAAAAAGATAAGGGGAAAGAAAAAGTCCCTAAAGATATCGTCCTCAATGACCGAGTTGTCGAAGAGCTGGCAGCCAAGAACCCGCCAAAGAAAAACAAGGTGGATTACAACGTTCTGGCATACCTGAGGAAGATACCCTCGCAACTAAGCATTCTCGATGCCCTTCTGCTATCTAAAGAGGCGAGAGATTCGTTGATCAAGGCACTACAAGAGCCCGAGCAGTTTCAAGCCTTCCTTGCCGAAGAAAAGATAAAAGACGAGCTGGAAGAAGTGCACATAACTGACATCACTTTCGGCGATGAGGATCTCCTCCTCGGAACGTGTAAGCACAACCATCCCCTATATATCTCCAGGTATTTCCATGACTTCAAGATAGGGAAGATCCTAGTTGACAATGGGTCCTCTGTCAATCTCCTAAATGTGAGAGTGGTAAAAGAAATCTGCATGAGCGTTCAACACCTCGCTCAGGACAAAATCACTATCTCCGGGTTCGACGTCCAGTCATCACGGACGCTCAGGTCTGTGATACTGACATTACGCTTTGGGCTGCTCGTCCCTGATATCAAATTTCATGTCATTGACGCCAAGACTTGCTACAACGCTTTGCTCGGCAGGCCTTGGTTACACGAGTACAACATCATCCCTTCTACACAACATCAGTGTATGAAGTATTTCAAGGATGGTATTGAGTATACCGTAACAGGGGAGCTAAGCCCATTCTCCATGAATGAAGTCCGCAAATACGAGGATGCAAAGTATTTCCTGCCAGACTTTGAAGGCACGGAAAGATGCCATAAACCGGAGAATAAGCAAAAAGCTATCACCACTATTCCAGTCTTCGGGAGCGATCCCGAGGAGGAAGAAGATGTTTCCCCCAATCAGAGCAAAGCTCTGTTCAAATTCCAAGGCAGGAAATGAAGCAACGCTTCTGTTTTCCCCAATCAGAGCAAAGCTCTGTTCAAATTCCAAGACGGGAAATGAAGCAACGCTTCTGTTTCCCCCAATCAGAGCAAGGCTCTGTTTTAAAATAAAAATAAAGGAAGTAATGCTTCAGATGACTTGCGCTCTGCGCTGCGCGACACGTGTCAGCGCAGTTGCGCTGCGCTGCGCGACACGTGTCAAGCGCAAGTGCGCTTGCGCCAACCGTGCAAGCATTTAAACAATAAAATTCCGGAAAGATCTTTCCAATCTTGTTAAAAACAAGAAGATTACCTTCTGTAAAACAGAAGCCCTACGATCAAAGATCCAACGGTGGGGAAACATCCCTAAATCATTCAGAGAAAGATCTTTTTAACTGATTTAACAAATCAATTGGCCCTATATAAAGGCCCCTAGACTCCAAGTCTCAGATATAGAGAACTCCTCTAAAAACTTTGAGAAGAACTCGAAGAGAAAAAGGTAAACCCTTTGGAAAAAAAAAGAATTTCTTCTAAAAAGATCAATGATCTAAGAACAAGATCAAGATCTTCCATAAAAAAGAAAAAGATCAAAAGATCCAATCAAAAAAGATAAAAGAAGTAATCTAATTCATTATTAGATCTTCTGATCTATATAAAGGCATTGCGTTTTGATGAACCATCGGTTCTTGAATCTTGAGGTAGAACCTCTAAAAAGATTCTTTTCTTTGATCTAAATTTGATCAAGATGCGCTCTGCGTTATTGAACAGTGCCTTGCACTCTTAATTTACGCTGTTGCGCTCCCTGGATTGGCGCAAGTCACCAGAGAGCACCACGTGTCAATCACAGAACAGATCTGCGCCTTGCGTTTCTAAAACAGAGCACCGCGCTCTTGGATTGGCGCACTGCACCAGAGCGCGCCACGTGTCAGCAGCGCAATAGCGCAGCGCACTGCGCTTGCGCTCACCAGAGCATGACACGTGTCACCTCCACATGCGCTGGCGCCTTGCGCTCATTAATTGGCGCAGAGCACCTGACAGGCCACGTGGCGCACTGTCAGACCATTAAATGCTCTGCATTATTAAAAAGGGGCAGAGCCCAATTAAAAGGTCTAATAGACCAAAACAAATGCTATGCATTATTAAAAGGGGGAAAGCCCAACTAAAAGGCCTAACAGGCCTAATCTGAATGCTGCGCATTTAAATAAAAATGTCCAATGCTATGCATTGTTTTAAAAAGGGCAGAGCCCAAGCAAAGGCCTAACAGGCCTAATCTGAATGCTGCGCATTTAAATAAAAATGTCCAATGCTATGCAATATTTTAAAAAGGGCAGAGCCCAATCAAAGGCCTAACAGGCCAAATGTGAATAAAATATTAGACATTTTCTAACTGGACTTAACCCAATTGTGGCCGTAAGTCCTTAAATTAAATTGAACTGAGCACAATTGCTCTCCCAAATCAATTTACACCCGGTTCAAGGGTACATCTACGAACTCCTTTGATATTTGTCGTTGTAATCCTTCAACGTCGTCAGAGAGGTGACGGGTCCCGACGGCCATACATTCCATGGACCACCATGTCCTTAAACTGGCAATGGACCACTATGTCCCTAAACTAGAACAATAGAGCCCCCAAATGCTCTTTTGTCGGATCTAAATGATCCTGTTAAGCTGATCTTAGTCTCAAATTAGACTAACGTATCCTTAACAACCGTTTAAGTTGATCTTAGCCTCAAATATGGCTAACGCGTCCTTAAACCAAAACCTTCAAATAGACTTTAGTCCCAAATTGGACTATAGATCTCCCAACCAACTTTGGTTCAATGGTACATCTCTGACTCCTCTGATATCTGTCGTTGTAATCTTTCAACATCGTCAGAGAGGTGACGGGTCCCGACGGCCATACATTCCATGGACCACCATGTCCTTAAACTGGCAATGGACCACTATGTCCCTAAACTGGAACAATAGAGCCCAAATGCTCTTTTGTCGGATCTAAACGATCCCGTTAAGTTGATCTTAGTCTAAAATTAGACTAATGTATCCTTAACAAACGTTTAAGTTGATCTTAGCCTCAAATATGGCTAACGTATCCTTAAACCAAAACCCCAAACCCAAATCTAATAAAATACGGATTTGGACTAATCCACGTCCTACGGGCGACGACATAAATTAGTCTCCGTATACAATCCACGGGCAACCACAAACAAAACAAACACCCACGACATGAAGTGACCAGCTGGAGAAGGAGAAAGTTGTTACCACGATGCGGTAGTGTAATTAACTGCAGGGGCTTGCGCCTGCAGGGAAGAGCGTCCCCACAATCAAAACCCCCTCGAACGAGAGGGAATCTGACGAAGTCTGCTACATCGGGCGCATCCGTCTAAGCCTTCGATACACGGTGCTATAAATCAACTTGGTATCTTCGGAGAGGTGGACGGATAAAACCAAATAGCATCTGCCCCGAATCTCAGGCAAGACGCCCCTGTCTTGCGCCGTCCTTCGGAGGGGAACAGATTCTGGCACGCCCGGTGGGACCTCTTCCTCTTTCCACTCCACACTTCGTGTGTCGTGTTCATGAACGAATCGCGGTTTTCTATGGTTGCCTGTGGATTTAAGGTACTTAGATTTGGTGTCTTGCTCCGTGCAGAAAACAGAAGATCAATGGCTTCAAACTGCACTACCTGCAATTGCAACTCTCGCTCCGCCCCCGCTGGAGGAGTGACTTACGGGCCCCAAGCGGCCTCTCTTTTCAAGATGCCAGTGGAGCAGGTAACTCAAGCCACCACTGGACTATTCTTCGGGACCATGCTCCCACCGATGAGCTTCAATGCCCCAATGACGTTGCAAGAAGCCCCAAAGAAGTCGGTCTTTGATCGACTTACCACTGCCGCGGCCCCTCTCAACGGGTCGCCCAACTTCAATACCTCAGTTTTCAACAGACTGGGCCAGAACGTCTACAAGCCCGCGATACCCGAAGCTGCCATCCCAAAGCGGATAGTCATCCCGGCTCAAGCGGACGAAATCATTGGAAAGGCTTCTCCTTCCACGAAGTCAGTTTTTACAAGGCTGGCTATTCCGGTTTCTGCTCCAGGCGAGGTCCTCAAAGCTGCTTCCCCTGCCCAGAGGTCTATCTTTGACAGATTAGACATTGCTTCTCAACGGGTGTCAGTCTTCGACAGGCTAGCACCAATAACGGTCTCTCCTCAAAGCAGGGGGCATGATGAAGTCACACTTATCGCTAAAACAACTCCATCCGCACGACACGCTCGACGTCGCCACTGGCACCGAGTGAGGAAGGCTGGGGGCAACTCCCCCTTTGGGATAACTCCGCCAGCTCCAACGGTGGGGATCGATACTGCTGTTCCAACCGAGAACAGCTTTCAACTGCTCAACAAGGTGCGCAAAAACTCGCCAACTGCCGTATTGAAAAAATCTCCTACACCTGTGGATAATGCCTCAAAGGTGAAGCTGGAGCAGCCCCCTCAACGGCTATCCTCTGAAATTTACAAGGTCTGGCATCAAGTCCAAGACTCCGTGATGGATCAAGACTATCTCCGCCGACAGAAAAAGATGAAGGTTCGGCAGGAGAAGGACTACTCCGTCAAGCCAGAAAAAGCAACATCTGGCTGGGTGCCCACTGCAACGGCCCCCTCAACGTCAATCACTCAAACGAAAAGGAGGCCGCAAAAAGCCCCTGTGAACATGGCGAACCGTACAAGCGCTGAGCACAAACGCCCCAAGTCTGGGGGCATGGTGGTGCACACTATTTATATGGCTTCTGGAAAGGAGGAAAGCCGTGCTTCGACGGGTCACCGACCGCTCACCTCATCCGTGACAAAAGCCTAGGAGCAACAGCTGAAGCTTCAGGAAATGATGACTGCTATGGCTGCACTTACCGAGCCAAAAGAAAGCCCGGAGGTATCATCAGAACAGCGTCACGAACATGAAACCGATGCTGACTTCTTACGCAGAGTCCTCGAAAAGAAGGACAAAGAAGTCGCAAAGCAAGCGGCTAACATAAAGCAAATGGCGCTTCTCTTCAAAGATATGATAGGAATGATGTTACAGCCGGACCCTCCAGCTGAAGACCCTCCGATCATTGTTGAAGACGATAGAGGGGAGACATCTAATCCTCCTCCGGCCTTTTTAGCAGCCAAGGAGGAAACCATTTCCAAAGCTGTACTAGACGACTATATAGCTCAGCAAATACGAGTTCATCAGGTGAATGAAGCGGCTGGGCAAATTGTTAGAACCGGACGACCCTATCCGGGCTGGTATGACCAAATCAGTTACCCGCCGGGATATACGATCCCTAAGTTCCACGTATATAAAGGAATGGGGAATCCCCATCAGCATGTCGCTCAATTCAGGGCCTTATGCGGCAACACTGGAGGCGATGACAAACTGCTGCTTCGCCAATTCGTCGGCAGCCTAGCAGAAATAGCCTTTGAATGGTATTCGGAGCTACCTAATGACTCTGTCAAAACATTTGCGGAGATGGAGCTACTATTTACACAAAGATTCGCGAGTGCTAGTAAACGCACCCCGATAACAGCACTGATTAATGCCAGGGTAAGGCCAGGCGAAACGTGGGTTCAATACGCGATACGGTGGCGAAACTTATGGTCGAAGTGCGAACAACGCATCGAAGAAGCACCTGCGGTAGGCATGTTCGTGGGCACTCTTGATCCGCAAGCGACCATCTCGCAATTCATGATGTTCTTTAAACCGACCACGTTCCAGGCTTTAATTGATAAGCTAGCCCAGATGGATCAAATGGGTCACAGACCGTCTCCTCCGAAGACGGAACCCCAAAACGACAAGGGTAAAGGGAAGGCGACCTTCGTTGCGAACACCCAACAGCAGTCCAGTGCCCCAAAGCTAGCGGATCAACTGGAAGAGAGACGGCGGTATTATAATGAGAAAATGAAGCGCCCTTACTCATTCCCACGGGATAAAACGAAGAGGCTGTTCGAGCTGGCGATGCACAATAGGCTTATCAATCTCCCGAATCCAAGGAGACCACCGCAACCCAGCGAGGTGAATAATCCCAATTATTGCCCTTACCACCAAACGGTAAGTCACCCGATTGAGGATTGCTTCGTCTTTAAGGGATGGATCGAGGATCAGTACCTACAAGGCAAGTTTGCGCTGTCTAAAAAGTGGAAAGTAAACCCACCACAGCCGCACACTCCAAAGAAGACGGGCACGCCGGGGGCAACTTGTTCTTTTGTTGAAGAAGTTCCATGGGAGGTCGTGCTTTCCGCCAAAACCAAAAAGATGCTGAACGATCTCCAGACATGCCCAGCGATCAGATGGAAGAACCCGTTGGAATCTGAGATCATCAAGGGGATGCTGAAGCCGCGCCCAACTCCAAAGATTGGTGATAGCCAAAATGCTCACGCTCAGCCGTCAAAATCTTCGAAAAAGAAGAAGAAGTATAAAAAGGCCGTGAAGCCTGGTGACAAGCGCACGAGCCTGCAAAAATAGATCGACGCGCTGGAGGAATATAATCAGAAGGCGCGGACTCCCATCACGCTCTAAGAGTTCCTCAGCCACGTCTTTCAGGAGGAAGATGATGGAGAAAGCTCGTCGGATGAATCTGAGGGTTACGTAGCAAGTTGTCATGTGATCTCTCACTCGTTTACAGACGATGAAAAGGCTTCTTACACAGAGAAACTGGGGGCAGGTCCTGAACCAGAACTTCTAGGACCATCGGACGAAATGATTGATGCATTCCTAAACGAAGCCCGTCAGGAAAGCAAAGCCAATCGAGAGCGTGAACTGGCTATATTTGAAAAGGCCAAACGCCAACGACTGGAGGAAAAGGTCGAGACACCCCGAATGGAGCAAAGTGTCCCTATCGCCAGCAAAAGCAAGTTTAAAGTAAGGAATCAATTCACTAGGGCCATGGCAATAGGAATGAAGTTACCCTCTTTCAAAGGAAATTCCCCTGGCAATATACGTCTTGATGAAGCGGAAATACATCCTAACTTCTGCCTATACCATCAGAGGATTGCACACCCTACCGAGGAGTGCACAGCCTTTAAAAACTGGTGGCAAGGATATGTTGCCCATCGACGACACGTTCAACGAGTGAAGCGCAAGGCTCGTCGAGGACAGAAAAGCACGACAGACGAGCGCGAAAGAGCTGTTGGCAACTGTCACATAGCCGACACCGAGGGATCGCAAGTTATCACATTTGGAAGCGACGCTGACGAAAAAGTCGCCCTCGGTCCTCTCTTCAAGGAATCCGGCACAAAACATGCGAAGATTTGCGACAAAATCTAGCTGCGTAATCGTACGTTGACCTATGACCGAAACGTCCTTAAACTAATGATGGACCACTACGTCCTAAAACTAGCTGTTGACCGAGATATCGATAAACTTTGGTGGATTGCAGCATCCCAAAGCTGATACTAAAAAAAGAATAAAAAAATAAAAACGGTATGTCCATAAGCAAAATGGGCACAGATGAAAACCCGAAAGGGCTCCGTGAGTAAAAACAGTAGGGCTATCGGCGAGTGTTTGTGAAAACCCGAAAGGGCGCAATCTCGTTAGAAAAAAGAATAAAAAAAATAAAAACGGTATGTCCATAAGCAAAAAGGGCATGGATAAAAACCTGAAGGGGCTCCGTGAGTAAAAACTGCAGGGCTACCGGCGAGTGCTTGTGAAAACCCGAAAGGGCGCAACCTCGTTATAAAAATAAGAGAAGAAAAAAAGAGAGAAGAGAAAATGGTATGTCCATAAGCAAAATGGGCACGGATGAAAACCCGAAAGGGCTCCGTGAGTAAAAACAGCAGGGCTACCGGCGAGTGTTTGTGAAAACCCGAAAGGGCGCAATCTCGTTAAAAGACACTTACAGGGTCCTCTCGACCTTGTAAGGAGAAACCACCCGCGTGAGATCCCTACGACTCACAAGGGAGCGATACACTTAGGAATCCTCACGATTCCTAAGGAGAAATTACACTTGCGAGATCCTCACGACTCGTAAGGAGAACTCTCTTATGGGACCCTTACTGCTCATAAGATTTGAAAGTCTTAAGTTACAGAGACCTGAACCCGTTCTTAAGCAACCCCCACAACCTTTGATATTGCCCTACAAGTGGCTCAATACTGACCCTTGTATACAATCCACGGGTGCGAATAAACATTTCCCCAGCAAAGTCTCACCCGTGACTAGGGATATGTCCATATGGCGAACAACCCTTGTAAGTCCTCTCGACTTATAAGGAGAAAACCCTTTGGTAAGATCCTTATGACTTACAGGGGAATATACGCTTAGGAATCCTCACGATTCCTAAGGAGAAAACACACATACGAGATCCTCACGACTCGCAGGGAGAAATACCTTTGTGAGACACTTACGGCTCAAGAAGTCAAAAGCCTCAGTCGACGGGATCCTAACCCTGTTTGCTAAGCCACCTTTGTTCAACATCGACAAAGCCAAATGATGATTCTCTCCTGGCAATATCCCAGTTGTAGCGATGCTGATGCCTAAACCGGTATCAAATTCTAAGCCCTTTCATGGCAAATGATGATTCGCTCCTGGCAATATTCCAGTCGTAGCGATGCTGATGCTAAGATTGGCATCAGATTCCAAGTTCCACACTAGCGATAAAAAATCAACGAGCTAAAAATGCATATGAAATAGCCGAAATGATGGGGCAACTTGCAGCGAAATCAGCAAGTAAAAATGTATGCATACAAAAATAGCCGAAATGATTGGGCAACTCGCAATAAAAAGCAGTGAGTAAATAAAACAAATAGCCGAAATGATTGGGCACCGTGAAAAATAGCCGAAATGATTGGGCAATCGCGATTTTCGCTATATAAAAAGCTGAAATGATAGAGCATCGCGGAAATAAAATAATAATATAAAAAAAATGAATGAAACTTTTACCCTACAGGTGAGATCACATCGATCCCTGTATACATTCCAAGGGCACAAACAAAGAGAGAACCATACCTTCCCAACAGGCTCCACCAGAAAGTGAAGCCAAGTCTCGACGGTTCACTGACAACTTAGAGACCACTTCGGCATTCGTCTCGATACAGCAGACGAGATGTCAACAACGGCGTTCCTTCGCAGTCCAGCAGGATACAGATACAACGCCGACAAAAGACCTCATGGTCGAAACAAAGCGGAGTTACGGCAAAATCCCAGCTCCACCTCAGCATTTGTCTCAATACAGCAGACGCAATGCCAACAAACGAAGCAAAGGCCAAATTCCTAGCTTCAGGGTCCTAACGGTAAGTCATATAAAGCCTGAAAGACAATCGGAGATCATCTCGCACCAACGCGGAATGGTCACCACATCGACGATCGTCTCAATACAGTAGACGCGATGTCACCCCAGCGTTCTTCCCCCAGCAGGATTCGGACGCGCCAAAGCAAATGAAGCAAAGGCCAAATTCCTAGCTTCAGGGTCTTGACGGTAACTCATATAAAGCCTGAAAGACAATCAGAGATCATCTCGCACCAACGCGGAGTGGTCACCACCTCGACGATCGTCTCGATACAGCAGATGAGATGTCAACAACAGTGTCCTTCCTCCAACAAGATTCGGACGCGACAATCAAATAACGGAGCCACGGAAAAATCCCTAGTTCCAAACCTCGACGGTTCACCAGCAACCTAGAGACAACCGCGACATTTGTCTCAATACAGCAGACGCAATGCCAGCAAACAAAGCGAAGGCCAAATTCCTAGCTTCAGGGTCTTAACGGCAAGTCATATAAAGCCTGAAAGACAATCGGAGATCATCTCGCACCAGTGCGGAGTGGGCACCACCTCGACGTTCGTCTCGACACAGCAGACGCAACATCACCAAACGGAGCCACGGCAAAATCCCTAGTTCCAAACCTCGACGGTTCAGCAGCAACCTAGAGACAACCGCGACATTCGTCTCAATACAGTAGACGCAATGCCAGCAAACGAAGCGAAGGCCAAATTCCTAGATTCAGGGTCTTAACGGCAAGTCATATAAAGCCTGAAAGACAATCGGAGAAAATCTCGCACCAGTGCGGAGTGGTCACCACCTCGACGTTCGTCTCGACACAGCAGACGCGACAATCAAACAATGGAGCCACGACAAAATCCCTAGTTCCAAATCTCGACGGTTCACCAACAACCTAGAGACAACCGCGACATTCGTCTCGATATAGAGGACACAATGCCAGCGAACGAAGCGAAGGTCAAATTCCTAGCTTCAGGGTCTTGACGGCAAGTCATATAAAGCCTGAAAGACTATCGAAGATCATCCCACACCAGCGCGGAGTGGTTATGACTCATCGGAGCTCTCTAAAATGAGCCTAACCTCAAGTAAAAAGCGGCATGGCAAAATTCCTAACGCTTGCTCTTCCGACGGTCAAACTGCCTAGGAGGATTGCTTGAAGACGTCTTGTCCAGCCCCCGAAGGGATCAGAGACACGACAATCGCAAGGCTACTCGAACAGCAAGATTGCCTATCGGGGAATACATCAGCCAACGCGACGGTACGACGGACAAAACCCTAAGTACCACAGACCCTAACGGACCTTTGTCGTAAAGAGCAGAGGTTAACTGTGACGTTAGGATATTCTTACGAGAACTGCTCGATTCGTTTCGACTCGTGAGGAAATTAGTGTCTTTGCGAGAACTTCTCGATTCGTCTCGACTTGTGACATAAAGCCTTAGGCAGCGGGGATTAAAAAAACCTGTTTCCTAAGCACTGGGACCCTGCGAGTCGATCCAAAATGGACACTTGCATACTATTCACGGGTCACACTCTCCAAAGTCGAATCTCGACAAGGAGGGAAACAACCGCTTACGGGTCCTCTCGACTCGTAAGAGGAAAAATTCTCTTATAAGATCCTTACGAATTATAAGAGAAAACGCACTTAGGAATCCTCACGATTCCTAAGGAGAAAATACACCTACGAGATCCTCTCGATCCGTAGGGAGAAAAGTCTTTGTGATACCCTCACGGCTCATAAAGTTGAAAAGTCTCAGGGAGCAGATCTGAACCTGCCTCCTAAGCCATCACTACTCCTCGAAGTATTCAAGACGAAATGTTCTATATCACCTGCAGGCTACGCTTACTTAAGGAATATGCCAATAACAAAATAGAAAATAAAAGTAAAAAGGCAAAAGATTTGTCATTCATACTCGAAATTTTTTTTACATCAATAAAGACAGTAAACAAAAGCAGCATTATCGAGATGATTACAATGGCAAAACCTTAAATCCAGGACATGGATTGAGGAACTCAAAAGTGACCTTGTCCAGGACTTTCCAAGCCTGGCGAACCATCCTAGTGTGCTTCCTTTCGCGAGCACAAGCGTCGGGATCCCCACTGATGTCCTCCACCCTCCGATAAGCAGCGGGTATGGCGGACTGTTGAAAGGCATGATGCAGGAGATCGACAAGATTGTCTCGCTGTCTCTTCGAGATTAGGTTCATCAGGTACACCGAGTGCACCTTATCCTCGGAGGCATCTAACGCCCTAAGCGGCACGCCGGTAAAGAATAGGGGAAGCGCCTCCCAAATTGCTCCCACAATAAGCTTTAGGAGAGGGGAGCGTCGAGGAAGCAGTTGACCGTTATAGGCGTTGAAGCGACTCATAATTTCGGCACACTCAGCGTTTGTAAGTTCCCGGTTCTGAGAACGGCCGAGTCAGCGAATGTCTCCATAAGAGATGATCTCATCAAGGTCATACATGTAGGCGTCCATTACTCCTGTAAAAGAAAATCAACAAAATCAGCAGACAGACTGATTAAGCGAATTCTTATTAAAAACAGGCGCAGGAAATTAAACTCCCCGAGAGCAATGCTCTACGGACAGGAGTGACACCCGTCAATGTCAGTTATGAAAGAAGTTTAAAGAAATCCCCTGAGAACATTGAGAGCTTTGCTCTGAAAAAATGATATAATTCATCAAAAAATAAAATCCTTTTAGAGAGTAAAGACTCTATTATTGGAACTGTTGGAGATAGTGCCCTCAGAGTCAATTATTGGATCACAGGCACGTGATTGCAATGATTGAGGGAGGACCTATCCCAGTAGGACAGTCTTACTTGAGATGATAGTATGCTATCTGGTTTATCTTTATCATCGTGTACTGCTTTAGGTGACCTTACGAGTCGCTATTACACGTTGATAGAGCCCCTAGAATTCTTGCTTGACTACCAGCAGTATGAGGGCGATCATATACGTGAGAGCTGGAGTCTATAAGCACATCCTTAAAAGGTCCCTAGTCGTGGGAGTTTTGAGACAGGGCATCGATTCTCCAGAGTAGACTAGTGTATACAGTCGAGACCCCGACGAGGGGCGGTGGCCGGTCTCACAAGCCACTGGTGTCAGTTGGTACACCTAAGATGTATACAGGTGCTCATTGGGTTATGAGTACACCGGACAGGACTCGCCGGGAACCTTCTAGTTGGGATTATACCAGACGTCAGATAGCAGTTCCCTGGTGACATGTGTACAGGTTAGTTCATCGACCTGAGATCGTCATTTGTCTCGTGTGAGTTCCCACTGTGCTTTGATTACTACCCTACCACGGCTCAAAGGAGTCGTGCAAACAGGTTTTAGTTGGGTACAGTCCCAAGCCACATGGAGGCAGTGAGCGGATTTGCAGGGGTTCGTCTCTCCCGGTATTGGGGGTGAGGTCGCGCTGTGTCTAGGAGAGCCAGAACATGAAAAGTCCTTGGCCAAGGCAGCAGATTTGCTGGTAGGTATTCCAGTAGTATCTCAGGGTGTTCTGGGCTACACTCCGACACGACTTGTATCGCTTTTGGGGGTCTGACTTTACCAACCCCCTAGGCCCGCCATGCGACACTCATAGACGAACGGACCGGACTGTACGGATATTGTCACTGACAGGCTCAGTAGGGTGTCGGGATGAGTTCGCTCATCGACGTCCCTTTTGGTCAATGCCTGGTAGCCCGTCACGTATTGGCTTATACCTCTGACATGCTAGTGGTTAAATCCACAGCCATAGTATTGACGAGTCTTTAGAGTCCACCACACACTCAGTTACTCAGGTTTCGGGCGAAACGCTGTAGAGGCCGTATGGAGATATGGCAGGGTTCGATCAGATACGTGCGGTATTGCACGGATCGTGATCGGACGGTTTTTACTAGCCGGCTTTGGTTTAAGCCGGATCCTAGTATTAGATAGTGTAGATATTGTCTCTTTGCATTTGTGTTCAGTGTGAATACAAATGCGGGCATGTATTTGCAGTAGCGGGGTTTTCCTGTAATTTATTACGGGATCAGTTTTCTGAGGTTGCCAGTTTGCATTCCGTTCCGGCCGGTTTTCCTTTGTTCCTTCGCGGCCGGACTTTTCGATGGAGGGGGTAATTTGCAATTGTGCAAATTACTTATTGTGGAGGGGTTTCTTGCATGTGTGAGGCTTCATTCATGATGAGATTCCTTTATGGTCTCATCCTTTGCCTTTTTGAGATTGGAATTGAAAAGATTGAATTGTGAGATGAGTGTGACATTATTCTTGCATTATCTTTTTCCTTTCTCATTTGGTTATGCATTCATGCTTCTCTTTCCCACCCACTACATGAGAGGGGCCGGCCATATTGAGGGAAGAGAGAGAGCTTCATTTTTGCATGAGGGAAAATGTTTCATATCATCTTTGATGCTACCAAATTCCTAAGCTCATTTCCATGGTTGATTTCTTCACCTCCATTTCACCATGGCAACCTCTTAACCCCAAAAGAGACAAGCTACTACACTATTCTACAGCATCCCTTGAACGCGTCGGCTAGCCAACTTCGCGCCCGAGTTGCCTCAGTCCAGAGGTGGGAGCCCATAAAAGATTCCGGCTACGTGGTGCCCTTTCCGACGAGGAGGAGATGAACGAAGTTTCCGTAGGAAATCGGAGTGGAGACGAAGACCGAAGGACACGGATCGCTTGGTATAGCTTCTCTACTCTTTTCTTGTTTGCTAGTAGCTAGGTTAATGGCCCGATCCGGGTGAAAAGTGTGCGGTGGTGCCGGTTCAATAGTTTTTGAAAGTTTTTGTTTCCGCGTTTCCGGCGTCGGATCGACTGCCGGGGCGCCGCCGTGGACTTACATTGGTATCAGAGCCACGCCGTTAACCTAGCCTAGCTTGCTCTAGTATGTTTAGAACTCGATCGAACAAAAATCCCCAAAAACCGTATTTTCAATGCATCGTGTTTCTGTCGAAATTTTTTTTTGCTCCAAAAATTTTTCAGGTTGTCTCAGAATACTGTGCATGGATATAGAAGCAATCTGTGAAAATTTGATCGCGTGATCTCTTCATACCGCCGCGGAACCGCGGCCAAACCCTTGCTTGGGCCGCGGTTCCGCCGCGCTTCTGATTGATCACTTGATCAAAATTTTGCAGATTGCTCCTGAGTTGGAAATAGGGTTTTGGGATATTCTTTTTGGGCCCACTTGGTAATATTTGTTCGATCGGATATTTTAAACATGCCAGTTCACAGTATTTACATTATATCTGCGACCGTGAATGTCACTTGATCGGTAAATCCCGTCTAACTGCTATAGCCCGGTTAGACGGATTTGCGAACGTGACATTCACGTTGATGTTCTGTGTGTTGCTGTGATGTTGCGGATTGGTCGTGGGGGATAGCCTGGATGCAATGTTAGTACAGTTCTGTTTTATATGTACATTTGATATTGCGGGGCGAGCGTCCGACATGTGGACTGCCGTCACTGCCTGTTTGTATTATTCTTTTGGGGCACGACCAGGTTGCGGTCGATGTACCCGTTGTTTGTATATTTTACTTTCTGTACTAGGTTTACCCCGCGGAGGGGTGCACGGATAGCCGGGTTCTAGAGGGCAACAAGCCCGCATCTCATGGCGTTGAGACGGAGGGGGCTTTACTCTAGAATTGGCGGGTTGTTCGCCGCGCTCGTAAGGGGTACAGGTTGACCCAGGAGGGATGCCCAAGTTGCCGGATTCCGTGAAGTGCTGGGTAGTCCATTCACGTTGCTGAAGGGGGCTGCCTCGCTTCAGGTTTTGGCGGGTAACTTACCGCGCCCGTAGGGGTCTAGGATTTCATTGCACAGGCTATCCACACGACCAGGGGAACGTCGGGTTTTCAGTAGCGGCTCTAGGAAACCCGGGGATCCCAAATATCTGTATTATTCTGTGATGCTGTACATTTCTGTGCTGTTGCTTTTTATCACGCCTTGAGCGAAAATTATATATTATATATATACTAGTAGGTGTTGTATATGTTTTGCATCCGCGCTAGTCCAGTCCCCGCTCTGTCGTTAGTTAAGTAACCTAACGGGTGATGACGGGACCCAGTGGCGAATGAGGATGGCATATACGTACGTCATTATTTTCGTTCTTTTTGGTGTGATCAATTGATGGGACTGCGTTGATTCGGATCAATGCAAGCTAAACAAACCTATTCTGATATTGTTGGAACACTTTTCAAAAGGCTGTTATTACAAAGACGTTCACTTTTGTTTTGCACAGTGGTATTCGGTTGGAATATCCTGCTCCTCAGTCGACGAGGCAAGGGCCGAGATCCCTTCACCGGGAGTGACCCCTTGGACAAAAAGTTTGCGTCAGGGCAATAACTTCACTATAGCCGATTACTTTTGCTTTGCATCGTGGTATTCAGTTGGAATATCCTGCACCTCATTCTAAGGGGAAAGAGCCGAGATCCCTTCACCGGGAGTGACCTCTTTAGCAAAGGTTTTCGTCACTATATTTTTAAAAAGCTATCCGTTCCTTCAACGATATCAAGTTCATTACGTTAAAGGTTTTCGCCAGAAACCATTCGTAGCCCTCCGTCGTTTCAGACAGATAGCACGTAGTATTCATGCTATGTTTGTTGGCCTTCGTCAAGGCATAGTGTATGGTAGCTGCTTGTTACCTTTCTGCTGCATAGATAGATGCGTTGGTTTGGGACAGTCGTATAGCCTTGTTGGCCTTTGTCAAGGGGTTGTACGGGTGGGTTCCAATTAACCTGGACAATGACGGGTAGAACTTGACATGTGACTTATGATTTGTTGGCCTTCGCCAAGGTCATAAGAGCATGGGGCAAAAATCCACATCGGGAGTTTCAAAAGAACTGAAACTTGCCAGATATGCACATACCTTCTGGAGTGTGATAACGTGAGCGGATTCTGTCACGTTATCATGCGATGATAGTTGGATCCCGATTCCCACTGATGAGTTGGTTTACTCCTCGGGTGATCCCGGCTAATTCTTCTTTCAGGTTTGGGGAAGAATTTGACGTTACAGTGGGAGGTTTCCAGAT
This sequence comes from Agapanthus africanus, assembly GCA_030015575.1. Taxonomy (NCBI): domain Eukaryota; kingdom Viridiplantae; phylum Streptophyta; class Magnoliopsida; order Asparagales; family Amaryllidaceae; genus Agapanthus; species Agapanthus africanus. The sequence goes on from CM057351.1 coordinate 423,012,333, forward strand.
TAGATAAAGTGATAACCATTCTGACCTAGGTTAGAGTACACGCTGAGTGTTTCTTTTCTCTCTCTTTGGCAGCGACCATTGACCCGACCCTAGACTATGACTCAGTGACCAAGTTGACCGAACCTTCTTAACACTGGCTTTTGGATTGTCAGAAGTTGCAGACCTCATTGCCACTCCTACTTTTACCCTTTTCTTCAGGACACCCCGTATTACTAAGAACGTCCACTTCCATTGGACAAAACCTTCGTATGGTTATATACGAACTCGAAAGAATTCGAGGATGGTTTCCGGTTCTGGAGAAAACGAATAGGACTATTCAGTTGTCTTTTCTTTTTGCCTTCTCTCAGGTTGCGAGTACTCCTTGGTTTAGGAGTAGTACACCTATTACGCAAATTGGATAGTCTTCTTCCAAACCTTAGGCTGGTGCTGAACGGTAAGGAATGAAGAAAACCAATTAGCATAACGATAGTGTGCAGAAGGTATTAAATAAAGACAAAGAAAGGGATTAGTAAAAGGGCAAAGTAAATTGCGACTGCTATTCACGACCAAACCAAGTATTTCTTCGCCAATCCTAAATCACCTTTGTATTTCTCCAGGACACTCCGTATCACTACGAAGATCCCATGTTTATTGGATAATCCATCGTATGGTTATATACAAACTCGAAAGGAACTTGTTCCAGTTCGGGGATGGATCCTGGTTCAGGAGAAATAGGAATAAAGTTCATTCAGGTGTCTTTTATCTTCACCTTCTCTCGCATTGCGAGTGCTCCTAGGATTAGGACAGTACACCCATTATGCTTATTGGATAGTCTTCTTCCAAACCATAGGCTGGTGCCGAACGGTAGGGAAGGAAGAAAACTATTTGGCCTAAAGGGGTGTGCAGAAGGTAAAGACTAAAGACATAAAAAGGGATTTGGAGAGGTGGCAAAGAAATATACGGTTACAGTTGTGAATCTGGATAATGGAAGAGGCATTACTAGGAATACCAGAATACCCCATCGAAACATTTCAATGTTTCAGTTTCACTGTGTACTGTTAAAAGAAAACTGGTTTCCCAATTAGACACTTGCTCCAGGGTATGTATTTACCAGGTATGATTCTCACATCTTTATGGTTTTACAGATGATGAGTGGGGTAAAGTTATTGGGAATTAGGTGATCATCCTCATTATATCGGAATTCGTTGTAATTGGTGATATTTGAGGAAGCCACCTGGGTTGTTTGCCGGACGGCAAATATTTGGTTTTGAATATCCGTTGTTGTGCACCAATTTCAAATTGATATATCTGTACGTCTATTTTTATAGAGTGAGACATACCTTTTTGAAATTGTGTCTATGACATTTACCTATATCAGTGGATGGTTAGGTAAGGAGCATTGAACAACGGTGTATTTCTTCTTAACCATAAGTACAGTTTTCAACTTACGACACACAGTGAATGAGTCATTTGACTCAGGGGACTTATACAGAGTATTGTATATTGTCCAGTGTCCATTAGGACAGAGGGGTTGGTCCTCGTACTATATTCTGTTTACTCATGACTTCTCTAGTTCTTAGACATGTGTTTCGTAGAAATGCAAGGTCTAAGTTTTGAGGAGTTATAGGTATAAGAATAAAGTAGAGAACCAGGTATTGCAAGTATCGGGATTCTTTAAGGTGATCGACGATGTAGATACTTGTGTATGGTATTCAGTTGATAGTAATGAGAACTTGCTTCTCTTTCAGGTTACTCATAATTGGAAGCACTCCTAAGTTAAGTAACGCTGATCGGCCTCTCTCCATTTACTTGACATGCACTGGAGACAGCTGCATGATTTGAATCTGGTTCAATTAAATCAGTGCCTCTGTTTCTATATTGGATATAGAACAGTTCATATCTTGACATTGTTAAGATACGGGAAGTTGTCCGGCTTATGCTTAAAACCAGACTCCGGATAACTCAAGGCACGTTTCAGTAATGGCTGTTTGTGGGTTGACCCGGGCTATGACGAGGGTTGATTTTCTACCATCTGGAAGATCAATAGTGTTATTGTTCTTAACTCGCCACAGTTTTAATAAAAATGGATTTTTCAGAAAACAGTAGTGGGAGTATGGTAGAACTGGAAGTGATTCCAGAACCGCAAACGATTACTGAAGATTTGATAAGAACTTAAAGATTCAATCTGGTTGGACATTCCATTGGCCACTCCGCAGACATGGTGGGTAACCTCAGGCACTCGAGAGGTACTTCGGTATGCTCAAGGACGGTGGCAGGGAGGTTCTCGTTTACCCAGACTTGCCATTGCTGTTGTTCCAGACTGTGAGATCCGGCAGGAGGATGAGTATAGCATCGTTCTAAACTAGCTTTAGAAGTGTACGCCTATATGACTCTGCAATAGGGTTGTCATAGTCAGTGGGAGCAGCGAAAGCATTGGTGGACATCAGGCTTATGTCTATTTATAGACTAAAGCAGATATAGCGGAGATAGATCATCTATTTCTGATGTGACAGTCATAGGTTTGACTTCATCAGAATAGGGGATGGATCTGTTGAGAAGGTAGTAGGGTGTGATGTCCTGGTATTTGGATGACATACACAGAATAGGAAGTGATTTTCCTATACTACGATCGGTTATACTTTGGTCGTCACACAGTGGTTTCTCCACATAGGACTTGGATTTTATATCAGACATTCTGGTCACTAGATCTATGGTTTTAGATCTAGATTTGGGTAGTTTCCCAATCTGGGTACTTAGACAGCATTCTATGAGTATTTAGAATGGACGACTCCTGGCATGGTAGTGTACCTGCAGGTGATGGAGTCACCCTCTCTAAAGGTGTCTTACAGACTAAAGGGGAGAGGGATGTGCATGATTGGCAGATCACTTGCTTAGGCAATTGAGTTGATCATGAGATGTCAAGTACCACACCAGACGTTGTTCTTGCAGTAGATGCAATAAGTTGATATTGATCCAATCCTGGGGAAACAGTCGGAAGCAGTTTTAGAACATAAGTGGATGTTCTAGGGATTTGATAACGGCAGCCTCCTTTAGGAGACGGTTATCATTCCAGGCTTCCAAGGTGACCTGGACGGTAGAGTGGCCGTCAGAGTTATAGTTTTCCCTCTGACGAGGGGCAGTATTTTGGACAGGTGGTCCAGGCTGGATACTGAGGGAAGGTATGGCGCAGGATACTGATTAAGTTCAGTTGACGATACAGTCTAAGAAGTTTGGATTTGGAGTTCATTTATGAGCTAGGTCCCATCAGACATCCAGACATTCTAAGACAGGTATTGCTCATTTCGGGAGATGGCTTTCTCCGCGAACTTGAGATATAGAGAGACATAGAAAGAGACACCACAGCGGATCCACTCACTGAGGCTATTCCTCGAATGCAATAGTTTCGCAAACGAGCTTTGTGAAACTGACTAGTAGAGGAGTTGGGTGTTCGGTATCACACGGGCTGTGAGTATGCGACATCGCAATAATTAGCCTTGAGTGAAAGTGGGAGATTGTTGGAGATAGTGCCCTCAGAGTCAATTATTGGATCACAGGCACGTGATTGCAATGATTAAGGGAGAACCTATCCCAGTAGGACAGTCTTACTTGAGATGATAGTATGTTATCTGGTTTATCTTTATCATCGTGTACTGCTTTAGGTGACCTTACGAGTCGCTATTACACGTTGATAGAGCCCCTAGGATTCTTGCTTGACTACCAGCAGTATGAGGGCGATCATATACGTGAGAGCTGGAGTCTATAAGCACATCCTTAAAAGGTCCCTAGTCGTAGGAGTTTCGAGACAGGGCATCGATTCTCCAGAGTAGACTAGTGTATACAGTCGAGACCCCGACGAGGGGCGGTGGCCGGGCTCACAAGCCACTGGTGTCAGTTGGTACACCTAAGATGTATACAGGTGCTCATTGGGTTATGAGTACACCGGACAGGACTCGCCGGGAACCTGCTAGTTGGGATTATACCAGACGTCAGATAGCAGTTCCCTGGTGACATGTGTACAGGTTAGTTCATCGACCTGAGATCGTCATTTGTCTCGTGTGAGTTCCCACTGTGCTTTGATTACTACCCTACCACGGCTCAAAGGAGTCGTGCAAACAGGTTTTAGTTGGGTACAGTCCCGAGCCACATGGAGGCAGTGAGCGGATCTGCAGGGGTTCGTCTCTCCCGGTATTGGGGGTGAGGTCGCGCTGTGTCTAGGAGAGCCAAAACATGAAAAGTCCTTGGCCAAGGCAGCAGATTTGCTGGTAGGTATTCCAGTAGTATCTCAGGGTGTTCTGGGCTACACTCCGACACGACTTGTACCGCTTTTGGGGGTCTGACTTTACCAACCCCCTAGGCCCGCCATGCGACACTCATAGACGAACGGACCGGACTGTACGGATATTATCACTGACAGGCTCAGTAGGGTGTCAGGATGAGTTCGCTCATCGACGTCCCTTTTGGTCAATGCCTGGTAGCCCGTCACGTATTGGCTTATACCTCTGACATGCTAGTGGTTAAATCCACAGCCATAGTATTGACGAGTCTTTAGAGTCCACCACACACTCAGTTACTCAGGTTTCGGGCGAAACGCTGTAGAGGCCGTATGGAGATATGGCAGGGTTCGATCAGATACGTGCGGTATTACACGGATCGTGATCGGACGGTTTTTACTAGCCGGCTTTGGTTTAAGCCGGATCCTAGTATTAGATAGTGTAGATATTGTCTCTTTGCATTTGTGTTCAGTGTGAATACAAATGCGGGCATGTATTTGCAGTAGCGGGGTTTTCCTGTAATTTATTACGGGATCAGTTTTCTGAGGTTGCCAGTTTGCATTCCGTTCCGGCCGGTTTTCCTTTGTTCCTTCGCGGCCGGACTTTTCGATGGAGGGGGTAATTTGCAATTGTGCAAATTACCTATTGTGGAGGGGTTTCTTGCATGTGTGAGGCTTCATTCATGATGAGATTCCTTTATGGTCTCATCCTTTGCCTTTTTGAGATTGGAATTGAAAAGATTGAATTGTGAGATGAGTGTGACATTATTCTTGCATTATCTTTTTCCTTTCTCATTTGGTTATGCATTCATGCTTTTCTTTCCCACCCACTACATGAGAGGGGCCGGCCATATTGAGGGAAGAGAGAGAGCTTCATTTTTGCATGAGGGAAAATGTTTCATATCATCTTTGATGCTACCAAATTCCTAAGCTCATTTCCATGGTTGATTTCTTCACCTCCATTTCACCATGGCAACCTCTTAACCCCAAAAGAGACAAGCTACTACACTATTCTACAGCATCCCTTGGACGCGTCGGCTAGCCAACTTCGCGCCCGAGTTGCCTCGGTCCAGAGGTGGGAGCCCGTAAAAGATTCCGGCTACGTGGTGCCCTTTCCGACGAGTAGGAGATGAACGGAGTTTCCACGGGAGATCGGAGTGGAGACGAAGACCGAAGGACACGGATCGCTTGGTATAGCTTCTCTACTCTTTTCTTATTTGCTAGTAGCTAGGTTAATGGCCCGATCCGGGTGAAAAGTGTGCGGTGGTGCCGGTTCAATAGTTTTTGAAAGTTTTTGTTTCCGCGTTTCCGGCGTCGGATCGACGGCAGGGGCGCCGCCGCGGACTTACAGGAACCCTAAAATGGTTCTCTTTAGATCAAAGATCTATATAGAGCAAAGCTCTGCTGGTGGAACCCTAAATGGGTATTCTTTAGATCAGGGATCTATTGAGAATAAGGCTCTTAAAATTAATTTAATTTAATCTAATTTAATTTTTACCTAAAAATTTTCTAGAGTTTTAGCTCTTAAAAGTGCTTGAACAAAAGAGCAAGGCTCTGAATAAAAATTCTTATGAAGAGGTGAAAATCATCTAAGGGACCAAAGGTCCTATTTATAGGCATTGAGAGCCGTTTCAACTTCCAAAAGATGGCGCAATAGTTGGAATTCTGTCACCGCTGCGCTCACGTCTGGGGCCACGTAAGCGCAACGGTGGGGGGGCATTTGTTTCCCCCAATCAGAGCAAAACTCTGTTCAAATTCCAAGGCGGGAAATGAAGCAACGCTTCTGTTTCCCCCAATCAGAGCAAAACTCTGTTCAAATTCCAAGACGGGAAATGAAGCAACGCTTCTGTTTCCCCAATTAGAGTAAGGCTCTGTTTTAAAATAAAAATAAAGGAAGCAACGCTTCAGATGACTTGCGCTCTGCGCTGCGCGACACTTGTCAGCGCAGTTGAGCTAGCGCAGTTGCGCTGCGCTCTGCGCTGTGCGATACGTGTCAAGCACAAGTGCGCTTGCGCCAACCGTGCCAGCATTTAAACAATAAAATTCTGGAAAGATCTTTCCAATCTTGTTAAAAACAAGAAAATTACTTTCTGTAAAACAGAAGCCCTGGGATCAAAGATCCAACGGTGGGAAACATCCCTAAATCACTCAGAGAAAGATCTCTTTAACTGATTTAACAAATCAATTGGCCCTATATAAAGGCCCCTAGACTCCAAGTCTCAGATATAGAGAACTCCTCTAAAAACTTTGAGAAGAACTCGAAGAGAAAAAGGTAAACCCTTTGGAAAAAAGAAGAATTTTTTCTAAAAAGATCAATGATCTAAGAACAAGATCAAGATCTTCCATAAAAAAGAAAAAGATCAAAAGATCCAATTAAAAAAGATAAAAGAAGTAATCTACTTCATTATTAGATATTCTGATCTATATAAAGGCATTGCGTTTTGATGAACCATCGGTTCTTGAATCTTGAGGTAGAACCTCTAAAAAGATTCTTTTCTTTGATCTAAATTTGATCAAGATGCGCTCTGCGCTATTGAACAGTGCCTTGCACTCTTAATTTACGCTGTTGCGCTCCCTGGATTGGCGCAAGTCACCAGAGAGCGCCACGTGTCAATCACAGTACAGATCTCCGCCTTGCGCTTCTAAAACAGAGCACTGCGCTCTTGGATTGGCGCACTGCACCAGAGCGCGCCACGTGTCAGCAGCGCAATAGCGCAGCGCAATGGTGCAGCGCACTGCGCTTGCGCTCACCAGAGCGTGACACGTGTCACCTCCACATGCGCTGGCGCCTTGCGCTCATTAATTGGCGCAGAGCACCTGACAGGCCACGTGGCGCACTGTCAGACCATTAAATGCTCTGCATTATTAAAAAGGGGCAGAGCCCAATTAAAAGGTCTAATAGACCAAAACAAATGCTATGCATTATTAAAAGGGGGAAAGCCCAATTAAAAGGCCTAACAGGCCTAATCTGAATGTTGTGCATTTAAATAAAAATGTCCAATGCTATGCATTGTTTTAAAAAGGGCAGAGCCCAAGCAAAGGCCTAACAGGCCTAATCTGAATGCTGTGCATTTAAATAAAAATGTCCAATGCTATGCAATATTTTAAAAAGGGCAGAGCCCAATCAAAGGCCTAACAGGCCAAATGTGAATAAAATGTTAGACATTTTCTAACTGGACTTAACTCAATTGTGGCCGTAAGTCCTCAAATTAAATTGAACTGAGCACAATTGCTCTCCCAAATCAATTTACACCCGGTTCAAGGGTACATCTACGAACTCCTTTGATATTTGTCGTTGTAATCCTTCAACGTTGTCAGAAAGGTGACGGGTCCCGACGGCCATACATTCCATGGACCACCATGTCCTTAAACTGGCAATGGACCACTATGTCCCTAAACTAGAACAATAGAGCCCCCAAATGCTCTTTTGTCGGATCTAAATGATCCTGTTAAGCTGATCTTAGTCTCAAATTAGACTAACGTATCCTTAACAACCGTTTAAGTTGATCTTAGCCTCAGATATGGCTAACGCGTCCTTAAACCAAAACCTTCAAACAGACTTTAGTCCCAAATTGGACTATAGATCTCCCAACCAACTTTGGTTCAAGGGTACATCTCTGACTCCTCTGATATCTGTCGTTGTAATCTTTCAACATCGTCAGAGAGGTGACGGGTCCCGACGGCCATACATTCTATGGACCACCATGTCCTTAAACTGGCAATGGACCACTATGTCCCTAAACTGAAACAATAGAGCCCAAATGCTCTTTTGTCGGATCTAAACGATCCCGTTAAGTTGATCTTAGTCTAAAATTAGACTAACCTATCCTTAACAAACGTTTAAGTTGATCTTAGCCTCAAATATGGCTAACGTATCCTTAAACCAAAACCCCAAACCCAAATCTAAGAAAATACGGATTTGGACTAATCCACGTCCTACGGGCGACGACATAAATTAGTCTCCGTATACAATCCACGGACAACCACAAACAAAACAAACACCCACGACACGAAGTGACCAGCTGGAGAAGGAGAAAGTTGTTACCGCGATGCGGTAGCGTAATTAACTGCAGGGGCTTGCGCCTGCAGGGAAGAGCATCCCCACAATCAAAAACCCCTCGAACGAGGGGGAATCTGACGAAGTCTGCTACATCGGCCGCATCCGTCTAAACCTTCGATACATGGTGCCATAAATCAACTTGGCATCTTCGGAGAGGTGGACGGATAAAACCAAATAGCATCTGCCCTGAATCTCAGGAAAGACGCCCCTGTCTTGCGCCGTCCTTCGGAGGGGAACAGAAGAGATAGTCTATTCAGGGCCGCCCCAATGCAACAGGTCAGGACCATCTACCCCTATTCTGGTTTTTGACAGTGATTCTAAAGACGAAGTCAACACAGTAGTCTCGGTCCGTCCATCAGCACAGGCCTTCACTGGAGATGATCAGAGTTTGCAAATCGCCATGGTTCCGCGGCGACACTACAAAGAACTCGACGCGCTTGAGACATATAGCGTGCAAGAACTGCAGACGTTCTACATCCCTCCTAAGCGAAAAGATGAAAAAGCGATCCTCTTTTATCGATCCGCGGAGAATAAAGCGGAGACAGAAATCGGGCATGGCGCCGATTCTACGCTTGACAGGCTCCAGCCCATCCGTCTGCCCAGATATTATATAGAAGGATTAAAACGGCTGTTGAGGCGCCAAGGCGTACCCTTCAAGCAAACTGCTCGACAAGCTCAGTTCTACAACAGGATCTGGAACGTCTCCGGAACTCAGCGAAAATTGCCCAACGGGAGAACGGAAACGATTGGGCTTGGATATGTTCGATCCAAGAAATGGGAGCGATTCCATGGCTGCTGCGTTATACATGACTTCGATGAAGAAGGAGATGCTCTGTTAGAAGACACTGCGATTGAACCAAAACGAGATCCCGCTGTAAAAATGCCAAGTCCGTCGTTTGAAGAACATATAGACAAGCTAATAAGGGAAGCGGGTCTAAAGGCCCGAGATGACCACAACCGTAAAATGACCATCTATGAGAAAGCCAGAACGCAGCGCCTCCTTCAGCAGGCTACGGGGAATGACGATGCCCTTCGTCGCCAGCCCGTCATACAGAAAACCCGACGCGGAGGAAAAAACAAATTAAAGAACGGAAAAAACGTTCGACGGCGTCAAAGCGGGTCCAAGAAACCACGCGATCGAGAATTGAGCAGTCAGGATCCGTCTCTTATAAAGAAGATGGGTCGAGCATATTCTTTTCCCCAAGACAAGACAAGGAAGATGCTTGATCTTATCATGAAACATCAAATGATCATGCTCCCGGAATCCAAACACCCCAACCAAGCAAACGAGGTTCGTCATCCGGATTATTGCTCCTACACCGAGCGATAGGACATCCACTCGAAGATTGCTTCACATTCAAAAACTAGGTAGAAAACCAATATCAGCAAGGCAGGTTCGCTCTATCCAGCAGTTGGAGGGTAACCCCACCGCAGAAGCATGTACTGAAAGCCACGTATACAGCGAGAGTAGAACCAGATCAATATCGGTCATGGAAACGATCTCGTACCTGCCACGTAATAACGCTGTCAGAAGAAGGAGAGCGCGAGAATATGGATGACCTCTCCCATTTCTTCATAAATGAAGATGAAGACGAGGTGATCTCAGAATTTCCACCGGCACCAAAAGAATTGGAAGATGGGATACATACTACTGTGGATAACCTAAGGAAAATCGACTTGGGGACGACAAATGACCCGCGGCCAACGTTCGTCAGTGAGCTGCTGTCTGAGAAACAAGTGGCTACGCTAAAAGACGTGCTCATGCAGTATAAAGACTGCTTCGCATTGAACTACTCCGAGATGCCAGGGCTAGATCCGGAAATAGCTGTGCATAAATTGGCGATATCCCCGGACGTCAAGCCAGTCAAACAAGCACCGAGGAGAATGCGGCTCGAACTTGAAATGAGCATCAACGCCGAAGTCAAGAAGCTAATCGACTCCGGCTTTATCCAAGAAATTCAGTATCCTGACTGGATCACCAACATTGTCCTACTGATGAAGAAAAATGGGGCGGTGCGCATCTGCGTAGACTTTCGGGACCACAACAAAGCATGTCCGAAGGATGACTTTCCCCTACCGGTTACCGAGCTGATGATAGACAACACGTCCACTCACAAAGTCTTCTCCTTCATGGACGGCTTATCAGGGTACAATCAAATAAAGATGCATCCTGAAGACCAGAAGCATACCGCTTTCTGGACTCCTCTAGGCATATTCTGCTATAAAGTGACGCCTTTCGGTCTGAAGAACGCCAGCGCTATCTATCAGAGGGAAATGATGAAGATTTTCGACGACCTCATACATGAAATCATCGAATGCTATATCGACGACCTCGTGGTGAAAAGTAAATCGCACGTGGAGCATTGGGAGCATCTGGAAATAGTGTTCCAGCTCCTTCGGAAATACAACCTGAAGATGAACCCTCTCAAATGCGCGCGTTCGGAGTTTCCTCGGGAAAATTCCTAGGATTCATCGTACGACACCGGGGCATCAAGATAGATCCGTCGAAGATCAAGGCGATCATGGAAATGCCTCCGCTAAGAACTCTCAAGCAACTGCGGTCTCTCCAAGGAAAGCTCGCATATATCCGACGGTTCATAGACAATCTCTCCGGCAAATGCCGCCCCTACAGTCATCTGATGAAGAAGTGGACCCCGTTTGTTTAGGATCGCAAATGCCAAAGCGCACTGGATGAAATCAAGCTATACTTGCATAATCCGCCAGTACTGACCGCTCCGGTCAAGGGGAAGCCCCTCATCCTGTACACAACGGCCCTTGAAAGTTCTTTAGGTGCGCTATGGGCACAGAAGAATGACCAGAGGAAAGAGAGAGCCCTTTACTATTTAAGTCGAGTTCTCCTGGAGGCAGAAAATAACTACTCCCCTATTGAAAAACACTGCCTAGCGTTAATCTTCGCGATAACGAAGCTTAGACACTATGCTTTGGCGCATGAGGTCCATCTTATATCAAAAAAGGATCCTCTCAAATATTTTATGTCAAGAGCCATACAAACGGGACGGCTCGCTAAATGGGCCCTCCTCTTGATGGAATTCTCGATAACATACCAACCCCTCAAAGCAGTGAAAGGCCAGGCCATCGCCGACTTCCTCACTGAGCATCTGATACCTGCTGATTCACCCCTAAATTGTGAATTGCCGGAAGAGCACGCGTTTGACACGATCGACAGGGAGAGAGGAGGGAGTGATACCCGATGGGAACTCTACTTCGATGGGGCATCTTCCATGAAGAAGAGAAAGCACAGCTCCCCCATAATCAAATCTGGGGTAGGCCTTATCTTCATGACTCCACAAGGAGGGATAATGCGCTTTGCCTTCTCTTTAACAGAGCCGAGAACAAACAATGAAGCCAAATATGAAGCTTTGATAGCAGGTCTTGAGATTGCCGTCGACATGGGAATCGAAAACCTCCTCATATACGGAGACTCCCAGCTGGTCGTTAGTCAAGTAAACGGCGACTATCAAACGTGCAAACCAGAGTTGGTAAAGTACGGCGAGAAAGTTCAATAATTGCTGACTCAAATTCCTTGCTACGTTCTGGAAAGCATACCACGTACGGAAAATAGCAAAGTGATTGCGTTAGCCAAACTCACTAAAGAACTGGCTGACAAAAACCTCGATGATGTAACGATCGTTGTGCAAAACCGTCGGGTTCTTGCACCGGTCTCCGGAATCGTCTGAAGAAAAGGAAGCGACCAAGAAGACAGCCTTACGAATAGAGGACCAGGAAAAGGCTAAGGATTGGAGAAAAGTCTTTATAAACTACTTCAAATCCCGTCAAACACCTGAAGATGCATTCTCGGGACATCAGCTCATGAAACAAGCTCTGTCTTTTGCTTTTGTCAATGATACGCTGTATAAGAGATCGTTCGACTCTCTGTGGCTAAGATACCTAGGACCGGAAGAAGCAAAGAAAGTCATCCAAGAAACTCACGACGGACTCTGCGGTTCTCATCAAGCCGGGCCGAAAATGAAGCTGAAGATCAAAAGGATGGGTTACTATTGGCCCACGATGATTCAGGACTGCCTTGAATACGCGAAGCAATGCCATTCGTGCCAGATTCATGGGGACTTCATCCACCAACATCCAAACCCGCTACACCCAACGGTGGCGAGCTGGCCGTTCGAAATGTGGGGAACCGACATAATTAGGCCCATAGAACCAGCATCGTCCACAGGACATCGATTCATATTGGCAACAACCGATTACTTCTCTAAGTGGGCAGAAGCAGTACCTCTAAGAGAAGTGAAAACGGAGAATATCCTCCATTCTTCAAGACACAGGTCATCTATCGGTTCGGCACTCCGCGACGGATTATCTCTGATAACGGGCCAGCCTACAGAAGTCACAAAATCAACCGCTTCGCACAGCATAATATAGACTAGAGATACTTTTCGGTCTACAATCCCTGAGCTAATGGTCTAGCTGAGGCTTTCAACAAGACCTTGAAAAAGATCATTGTTCCCTCATGGGAACTGAATAAAATCAAATAAAGCAGCCAGGAAAACCCCAAATGGGGCATCACGTGCCCACACGTGATGGGGCCTCACGTGCAAACACATGACCTTTTATGGGCAGATTCTATCTGTGTCTGAATTGCCTAAATTGTTAAATTCACGTGCCCACGCGTGATGGGCTCTTGAATCCACTGAATTAATAGAATTAAATTCTAAATTAAAGCAATAAGGAAAACCCCAAAAGGGGGGGTCATATGCCCATACGTGACCAGATCTCACGTGCAAACACGTGACCTTTTATAGGCAAAGCCTATAGGTGCTGAATAAAATAAACAATTGGAAATGCTTAACCAGTGGGGTCACGTGCCAACACGTGATGAGTTCCTGGGCCCTCTACAACAATAGAATTAAATTCTAATTAGATGATTTATCAAGTGGGATCACGTGCCAACACGTGATAAACTCCTAAACCATCTGAACTAATAGAATTAAATTCTAATTAAAAGAAATCAAAAACCCTAATTGGAAAAATATTTCCTTAGATCTTTCCAAACAAAAATATTGCACTCTGTGAAAGGGAGCACCGTTGGATTAAAAATCCAATGGTGATTAAAAATCACCAATTTATAGAAAGATTTTATACAAGAAAATATTTTCCTAAAAAAAACTACCTGGAACAACAAATAAAATATCTTTTGGATTAAAAATCCAATAGTGAATAAAATTCACCAAATGATCTAAAAGATCATGTTGGTTACAAGATCAATCAAAATCTTTCAATGAAAGATTGACTAAACAAACCGGTTCTTTTCTTTCTCCTATAAATAGGAGCCAAGAGGGAAGAAAAAAGGGAGAGACAACAACAGAGAGAAAAAAGAAGAGAATTTAATTCTCCAAAAATAAGAAGATCTCTTCAGAAAAGAAAGAAACCCTAGGTAAGAGAGGGAAAGAGATCATTCTATAAGCTCCCACAAAACAAAAAGAGAATTTAATTCTCAAACTAAGAGTTTAACTCTTCTGAATAAGAACTTAGTTCTTCCTTTGGTTGAAGATCTGCAGAAGCAGATCTCCCCATAAGTTGAGAATTTAATTCTCATCGGGGGGATTCTGCCATGCAGATCTAAAACCTAAGGGAGGACCTAAGTTCAGAGAATTTTATTCTCCTACAAAGCACGTAGGAACTTAATTTCTCCAACAAAGATAGGGTTTAACCCTTAATATAAGAACTTAGTTCTTCTTCATGGTAATAGATCCGCAGAAGCAGATCTCCGCATAAGTTGAGAATTTAATTCTCATCGGGGAGACTGTGCCATGCAGATCCAAAATTTAGAGGGAGAATTGAGTTTAAAGAATTTAATTCTTTCGAACATATAGGAATTTAATTCCTCTAAATAAAATTAGAGTTTAACACTATAAGAGAATTTAATTCTTAAACAAGAGATTTATCTCTCCATGCACGTAAAAAGATCAAGTACCCAATATGATCACATGGCAACACGTGACTCTCCCCCTCAATGATCAAAAGAGAATGAATAAGATTAGGTCACGTGCTCCCACGTGACCCTTGAACAGACTCCTCAAAATAAGAAGGGCAGAACAGATTTTGGACGCCTCACGTGTCTCCACGTGACCCCTGACAAACACCCCTTTAAAAAAAGGAGAAAATGGGGTAAAGCTGAGGAGTTAATATCCAATGCATTGGCACTATCATGTGTCTACATGTGATTGTCATAAAGATTAAGTGTTTAACACTTATTTGCATATTCTGAGAATAAAAAAAAGGGAAGTCTGGCCCAATACTCAAACACCTTACATAACCCCACATGAGCGCTTCTTTTTTTGTTGTTTAACACTATTTTGTGCGCTTCATCCCTAGTGTTTAACACTATTCTAAGCGCATCACGTGGGAGCACGTGATAGCCAAGTGTACTGTAGTGTTTAACACTATATTCGAGCCAATCTTAGCCTAAATTAGCTAAGTCTTCCAGAGGCAGGACCCCCTTTTAACTGAACCTCAAATACACTCTTGTCTTCCAAAATTGATCATCTCATATGACATTCAAAGAAAAACCCAGAGCCTTTCAACCAAAATTGGTTTAAGGGTACATCTCTTCATATCTCTGATACATGTCGTTGTAATTCCTCAGCGTCTTCAGAAAGATGGAGGGTCCCGATAACCGATAACTTTTGGTGCATCCCCAAACAGTTGAATCAAAACCAAACAGACTATGACGTCTTTAAACTGGACCGTAATGTCTTTAAACTAATTATGGACCGTAATGTCCTTAAACTAATTACGGACCGCAATGTCCCTAAACTAAAACAATAGAGCCCAACTGCTCTATTGCTGGATCTAAATGATCATGTTAAGTAGATCTTAGTCTAAAATGGGACTAACGTATCCTTAACAACCATTTAAGTTGATCTTAATCTCAAACGAGATTAACGATCCTTAAATCAATCCAACTACAGATCCCTCAACTGACACTGGTTCATGGGTACATCTCCTCACACTTCTGATATATGTCGTTATAATTCTTCAACGTCTTCAGAGAGATGGCGAGTCTCGGCAACCAGACATTCAATGGACCGCAAAGTCCCTAAACTAAAACAATAGAGCACAAATGCTCTTTTGTTGGATCTAAATGATCCTGTTAAGTTGATCTTAGTCTAAAATTAGACTAACGTGTCCTTAACAAATGGTTAAGTTGATCTTAGTCTAAAATTAGACTAACATATTCTTAACAAACATTTAAGTTGATCTTAGTCTCAAATGAGATTAACGATCCTTAAGCCCAAACCCAACCCAAATCTAAGAAAATATGGATTTGGACTAATCCACGCCCTACGGGCGACAACATAAATTAGTCTCCGTATACAATCCACGGGCAACCAAAAACAAAGCAAACACACACGACACGAAGTGACCATCTAGAGAAAGAGAAAGTTGTTACCGTGATGCGGTGGCGTAATTAACTTCAGGGGCTTGCACCTGCAGGGAAGAGTGTCCCCACAATCAAAAACCCTCAAACGAGGGGGAATCTGACAAAGTCTGCTACATCGGCCGCATCCGTCTAAACCTTCGATGCACGGTGCCATAAATCAACTTGGTATCTTCGGAGAGGTGGACGGATAAATCCAAATAGTATCTGCCCCCAAATTCAGGCAAGACGTTTGTCTTTCCCGACTTTCGGCGGAGAACAATCATAAAGAAGATGGTGTCCCGAAATAAGAAGGATTGGCACGAGAGACTGCATGAAGCTATCTGGGCTTATCGGACCACGTTCAAAACGGCCACAAACACAACGCCATATGCGTTGGTATTCGGCACAGAAGCAATACTCCCCTTGGAAATAGAGCTACCCTCCCTACGAGTGGTGGTTCATTACGAGGCGACAGACGAAGAGAATGCTCATCTTCGGCTTGAGGAGCTCGATGCCCTTGACGAAACCCGGCTCATGGCGCAGCAAAACTTGGAGGCTCATAAAGTAAAGATGACGCGCTCATACGAGAGATTGACTAGGCCGAGAATATTCCGCCAAGGCGAACTCGTGCTAGTGGTCAAGAGACCTATGATCCCCAATCGTGCCAAACGAGGGAAATTCGAGCCAAACTATGAGGGCCCATACATCATAGACAAAGTCTACTAAGGTGGGACTTACTTGCTCATGGATATGCATAGCAAAAGACCCTTCAGGCCAATAAACGGCCGGTTCTTGAAAAAGTACTACGCCTGACAAGTCACGGCTTAGGTCAACGATAGATGACGACACCTATGTCCGTTCGCTATCTTCCCAAGCCCAAACTCTATAAGTAGTATCCGGCGAAATCTCGCCTCGAAAACATGCGATGGACCGAAACGTCCCTAAACTAATAGTGGACCGAAACGTCCCTAAACTAATAGCGGACCGAGATGTCTTAAAACTAACAAAGGACCGAAATGTCCTAAAACTAACTACTGACCGAAACGTCTTTAAACTACTACTAACCCGCAGCATCCTTGGGCTGACACGTAAAAAAAACGGTACGTCTATAAGCAAAATGGGCACGGATGAAAACCCGAAAGGGCTTCGTGAGTAAAAACAGCAGGGCTACCGGCGAGTTTGTGAAAACCCAAAAGGGCGCAGACTCATAAAAAAGAGAAAAAAGGGGGGGTACGTCCACAAGCAAAATGGGCACGGATGAAAACTCGAAAGGGCTCCGTGAGTAAAAACAGCAGGGCTACCGGCGAGTTTGTGAAAACCCGAAAGGGCGCAATCTCGTTAAAATACACTTGCAAGGTCCTCTCGACCTTGTAAGGAGAAAACTACCTGCGTAAGATCCTTATGACTCACAAAGGAGCAACACACTTAGGGATCCCCACGATTCCTAAGGAGAAATTACACTTACGAGATCCTCATGACTCGTAAGGAGAACCCTCTTACGAGACCCTTACGGCTCTTAAGATTCAAAGGTCTTAAGCTATAGGGATCTGAACCTGTTCTTAAGCTATCACCTTTCCCAGATTGCCCTACAAGCGGTTCAATACTGACCCTTGTATACAATCCACGGGCACAAATAATCATTTCCTTACCACGTCCCACCGACGATGAGGAATGCCCTCATTTGATGAACAAACACTTGTAGGTCCTCTCGATTTACAAGGAGAAAACACTCTTTCAAGATCCTTACGACTTACAAGAGAACATACACTTAGGAATCCTCACGATTCCTAAGGAGAAAAGACACTTACGAGATCCTCACGACTCATAGGGAGAAACACTTTTATGAGACCCTTACGGCTCATGAAGTCAAAAGCCTTAGTCGATAGGATCTTAACCCTATTTGCTAAGCCACCTTTGCTCAAACCGACAAAGGCAGATGATGATTCGCTTCTGGCAATATCCCAGTTGTAGCGATGCTGATGCCTAAATCGGTATCAAATTCCAAGTCCTTTCATGGCAAATGTTGATTCGCTCTTGGCAATATCCCAGTTGTAGCGATGCTGATGCCTAAATCGGTATCGAATTCCAATTCCTATCATGGCAAATGATGATTCGCTCCTGGCAACATTCTAGTCGCAGCGATACTGATGCAAGATTGGTATCAGACCATGAGTTCCATACTCGAAAAAAAATGCATATGAAATAGCCGAAATGTTTGGGCAACTCGCAATAAAAATCAGCGAGTATAATATATGCATAAAAAATAGCCGAAATGATTGGGCAACTCGCAATAAAAAAACAACGAGTAAAAAGAAAAAAAAAACCGAAATGATTGAGCACCGCGAAAAATAGCCAAAATGATTGGGCAATCGCGACTTTCGCGATATAAAAAGCTGAAATGATAGAGCATCGCGGAAAGAAATTATAAAAATTGAAATGAAACTTTTTGCCCTGCAGGTAAGCCCATACTGACCCCTGTATACAATTCATGGGCATAAACGAAAAGGGAACCACACGTCCCAACAAACTCTCAAAGGGAAAGTCAGGTCTCAGCGGCAATATCTGCATCCCAGAAAACCAGCAACGACATTCCTCCTCATGCCAGCAGGACACGGACGCGACACTACCAATTGGAGCCACGACAAAGCCCCCAGTTCCAAGACTCTCCGATTCACAGATAACCTAAAGTCAACCCTGACACCATAGAAAACGGAGAAAGTTGATCCCGACACCATAGAAAATGGAGAATGTCAACCCCTGACCTCCTTGTCGTAAAGCAATACTTCAACTCGGATACATGTCAACCCCTGACCTCCTTGTCGTAAAGCAACGCTTCGACTCGGATACATGTCAGCCCCTGACCTCCTTATCGTAAAGCAATGCTTAGACACGGATACATGTCAACCCCTGACCTCCCTGTCGCCAAGCAACGCTTCGAATCGGATACATGTCAACCCCTGACCTCCTTGTCCTAAAGCAACGCTTCGACTCGGATACATGTCAACCCCTGACTTCCTTGTCGTAAAGCAACGCTTCGACTCGGATACATGTCAACCCCTGACCTCCTTGTCGTAAAGCAACGCTTGGACTCGGATACATGTCAACCCCTGACCCATTTGTCGTAAAGCAACGCTTCGACTCGGATACATGTCAACCCCTGACCTCCCTGTCGTAAAGCAACGCTTTGATTCGGATACATGTCAGCCCTTGACCTCCTTGTCGTAAAGCAACGCTTCGACACGGATACATGTCAGCCCCTGACCTCCTTGTCGTCAAGCAACGCTTCGACTCGGATACATGTCAACCCCTAACCTCCTTGTCGTAAAGCAATGCTTCAACTCGGATACATGCCAACCCCTGACCTCCTTGTCCTAAAGCAATGCTTCGACTCGGATACATGTCAACCCCTAACGTCCTTGTCGTAAAGCAACGCTTCGACTCGGATACATGTCAACCCCTGAACTCCTTGTCGTAAAGCAACGTTTCGACTCGGATACATGTCATCCCCTGACCTCCTTGTCGTAAAGCAACGCTTCGACTCGGATACATGTCAACCTCTGACCCCCTTATCGTCAAGCAACGCTTCGACTCGGATACATGTCAACCCCTGACCTCCTTATCGTAAAGCAACGCTTCGACTCGGATACATGTCAACCCCTGACCTCCTTGTCGTAAAGCAACGCTTCGACTCGGATACATGTCAACCCCTGACCTCCTTGTCGTAAAGCAATGCTTAAACTCGGAATCATGTCAACCCCTGACCTCCTTGTCGTAAAGCAACGCTTCGACTCGGATACATGTCAACCCCTAACCTCCTTGTCGTAAAGCAACGCTTCGACTCGGATACATGTCAACTCCTAACCCCCCTGCCAGTGCAATGCTCCGTCTCGGAAATACATCAACCCATGATTCCCCTGTCGTAAAGCAATACTTCGACTCGGAAATAAATCAACACATAAACCTAACAACCCATAAAAAGAAAGTTCTTACGGCTCTCACAAGAAAAAGCATTTAGGAGTCCTCATGACCCCTAAGTAGAAATCGCACCTATGAGATCCTCTCGACTCATAGGGAGAAAAATCTTTATGAGACCCTCACGGCTCATAAAGTTGAAAAGTCTTAGGTGGCAAATCCTAACCCTGTCGCCTAAGCCATCACTACCCTGCAAAAAGATCCAGATAAACTACATATGGACCACATCCATCAGAGCTACATGCTCGCATGAGATAAAAAAATATATATGTCTTTTATTCAAGAATTCAAAATGAATACAAGATACATCTCATAAGAGAATCAAAATGAATACAAAATGTTTTTATTCATAAGTGGATAAAAAAAATGATAATAAAGAAAATATAATGAAGAAA
This sequence comes from Agapanthus africanus, assembly GCA_030015575.1. Classification (NCBI taxonomy): domain Eukaryota; kingdom Viridiplantae; phylum Streptophyta; class Magnoliopsida; order Asparagales; family Amaryllidaceae; genus Agapanthus; species Agapanthus africanus. The sequence continues at coordinate 423,032,408 of CM057351.1, forward strand.
AAAGTCTTTAAACCGGCGGGCGACACAATAAGCTTCTCAATTCATCGCTCTTCCGCTGGACCTCGGCTTCAAGCTTAGTTATTGCCACAAGACGGGTGTCCGCCTGAGACTGTTGGGTCAGATACGAGACGAACCGGCTCTCGAGCTCCCTTTCAGTTGCCTTATGATCTTCAACCATCGCATGGGTAAAGATGACGGCTTTGTCGAGAGCGGCCACTTCAGTGATAGCTTCTTGAAGTACCCTCCAGATTTCATATGCATGGGTGGTCTTGGTAATAAGCTGTGCTTGAAGTTCCCCCAAAGCACTCGAGGCCAGTTCCCTCTCTGAGAATTTCCGGTTAAGCCTCTTCTCACATGATTGTAAATTTGCGATGCACCGTTCAATCAGCCCCCGCAAGCTCGTCTTTGCAGCCACGACCTCTGAGGGAAGGCGTGTGCACTCAAGACCATGCAAGCAAGCCTCCACTCGAGGACAAAACTCGACCCAGACATGCACCAATGTTTCATCATGGGAAGTGGCAAGAAAAGGCAGAGAAATGTTGGCTTGGCGGCAAATTCTTCGGCTGTGATCGAACTACCTGCACGAAGATCTTCGATAAGAGCCGACAAGGAGTGAAGGCTTTGCTTCGCCATCCGTTCAGATGCGCGCCGGGCATAAGGGCCTGGTGGCATAATAATGCGAGACTCCAGCGGGGTAAAAGCGGGCAAGGCTGTCAAGATCCATGAACAATCTATGAGATTTACACCCAAAGAATATATAAAGCAGCGTCAAAAGCCTACTTACCCACAGTCATGTAAGGAGGATTAGACAGATCCCCAGGTCCGTCAAGGATCTCAACTTCGTCATCAGCTTCCAGAACTGCAAAAGACATATCGACATCATTATACGAAATAATGATAATATAATGAAGGGGTCAAATAACACCAACCTTGCCCAGAAAAGAGGACGATGCTTTGTGGGGATATTGCCTGTGGGGCGGCCATCTCGAGCAGACGCTGAAAGGACTTTCTGGGAGATAAATCCACGATAGACGCCACCAATCCTCGTAATTTTGAAAAGACAGAAAGAGTCAGATAATAAAGAGATCATTAAAGCAAAGTATAAAAGACTACCTTCGATGCTCCTCCCGCTTTGAACTGGAGGGATAGCTGCTTCGGCAGCCTCTTCCGTGCCCTCAGGCACATCATCAGGGACGTGTGCTGGCGTAGCAGCTTCCAGTCGCGAAACGACATCTGCCATTTCGGGCTCCAAGGAGGGAACAGTGGCCACGGCAGTGCTTTCTACAACCTTCGAGGCGCCATCAGAGAGATCCATTGGGTCTATGACCGGCAAGGTCTCCTCTGTGGAAAGTATAGACGATGGAGAAGTGGAAGCCATCACCGGGAGCTCCAAGACGGGACTGACAGCCCCGACAACCTCTTCTACACCCTTCGGTGTGTCACTAGAGATGTCCATGGGAACTGAGGTCGATGAAGTCACCTCTGCTGGATGAAAAGACACTGGAGGAATGGAGGCTACCAATGGAAGTTCCACGGCAGGAATAGCAGCCATAACGACCTCCTCCGCACCTACTAGGGCCTCATCGGAGACATTTACAGATTCCACAGTCAGGACGTGACATGAGCTCAAATTTTTTGTCATTCCTGAAGTCCCTGTAAAATTTTCGCAAAGATAAAGAGATATAAAAAGCGATACAAATTATTGGCCGAAAGAAAAAATACGGAAAGCACACATGCCGATGCGCCAGGATGCTTCTAGTAAGGCTTTTTCAAGCCGTCGTTCCTTCGTGAGGAAGTGTGCTCACCAGGGTTCATATGCAGATTCATGGCCACCGGTCTTCAAAGCCAGTGTAGGTTAGCTTAGCACATTAGCAAGGTTTTGGCAAGTATCAAACATGCTATATTAAAATTTTGGGGTAAAGACAAATCCCGAGTGTGACTTAGAGTCATCCTTATCACTTTGGAAGCTTGAATCGGTAAAGGACTCAACTTGGAGTTCTCCATTACCATACACCAAGAACATCTCTTTAGTCCTTCTCAAGTACTTGAGAATGTTCTTCACAGCTGTCCAGTGACTCTCTCCTGAATCTGATTGATACCTACTCACTACACTTAGTGAGTATGCTACATCGGGTTTGGTACATAGCATCGCGTACATAATAGAGCCTACTGTCGAAGCATAGGGTATCCCTTGCATGCGAGCTCTCTCCAAATCAGTCTTAGGAGATATCTCTTTGGAGAGAGTGAGTCCAGAGATTGTGGATAAATTCCCATGCTTGGATTCTTCCATACTGAACCTCTTTAGTATGGTGTCAATGTACCTGGATTGGGACAATCCCAGTATCCGTTTAGATCTATCTCTATAGATCTTAATCCCTAAAATGCACGAGGCATCACCTAGATCTTTCATTGAGAATCTTTGTGATAAGAAGAGCTTGACCGAGTGCAGCATATGAACATCATTTCCTATCAAGAGTATGTCATCCACGTACAATACAAGGAAGACAACCTTACTCTCTGCCACTTTCTTGTATATACAAGGTTCATCTACGTTCTTGATGAAGTCAAACTCTTTGACTACCACATCAAAACAGATATTCCAACTCCACGATGTCTGCTTTAACCCGTAGATGGATTTAAGCAGCTTGCACACCATTCCGCTACTCCTACTATCTACGAAGCCCTCTGGCTGAGTCATGTACACGCACTCTTCTAAATCACCATTTAGAAAGGCGGTATTAACATCCATTTTCCAGATTTCGTAGTCATGGTATGCAGCAATGGCAAATAGGATCCATATGGACTTAAGCATAGCCACTGGAGAAAAGGTTTCGTTATAATCCACACCTGGTCGTTGACGAAAACCCTTTGCAACAAGTCTAGTTTTGAAAGTCTCAACATTTCCATCTATACCAAGTTTCTTCTTAAAGATCCAGTTGCACCCAATGGGTTTTACCCCTTCAGGAGCAACTTCCAAAGTCCATACTTTATTGGTGTACATGGATTCCATCTAAGATCGCATTGCATCCAGCCATTTCATAGAGTCCCCACTTGTGATGGCCTGCTCGAAGCTAGTTAGGTCATCATCTTCCATGATGCAATCCTTGCTCTTACTATCTCTGAGAAAACCGTAGTATCTCTCAGGTAGATGAAGAACCCTACTAGATCGGTGGAGAGGCTGGGGTTCGTTGAGAACTACTGAATCCTCTGGTTTCGCCAAATCTTCTGTTGTAGTTTGTGTAGCTGGAACTTCTTCCAGTTCTACCTCCTTACCACTAATTTCTTTCAGAAGAAAACCCTTTTCTAAAAAGGTGGCATGTCGAGAAACAAACACTTTTTGTTCCTCGGAATGGTAGAAGATATACACTCGCGATTGTTTGGGATATCCAATAAACTTATACAGAAAAGACCTTGCCCCGAGCTTGTCTGGATTCTATGTTTTCACATATGCCGGACAACCCCATATCTTAATATAATTAAGATATGGTATCTTTCCTTTCCATATCTCATAAAGAGTGGTAGGCACAGATTTGGTGGGAACCATATTCAATAGGTCTGCAGCTATCACCAGTGCATATCCCCAAAAGGAAATAGGCAACTCAGCGGTATTAATCATAGAGCGCACCATATCTAATAGGGTGCGATTCCTTCGTTCCGATACACTGTTGTGTTGTGGTGTATACGGAGGAGTAAGCTGAGAGAGAATCCCATTCTCTTTTAGATAGTCCCGAAACTCATTGCTCAAGTATTCACCTCCTCGATCAGATCGAAAGATTTTAATACCTTTTCCCGTTTGGTTCTCTACTTCGTGCTTATATTCTTTGAATTTCTTAAAAACTTCAGACTTGTATTTCAACAGGAACACATGTCCGTATCTTGAGAGATCGTCAGTGAATGTAATGAAGTACGAAGAACCATTCCTGGCATGTGTAGACATAGGACCACATACATCACTATGCATCAGTCCCAAGAGTTCTGTAACTCTTTCTCCATGTCCACTAAACAGAGTTTTGGTCATTTTGCCTTTGAGACATAACTGGCAAGTGTCATAAAATGAAAATTCGAATGGATTCAAATATCCATCCTTATGCAACTTAGCTAGTCGTGTCGCATTGATATGACCTAGTCTACGATGCCACAAGAAGGATTCGTTCATTTCTGAACTCTTCCTCTTGTGTATGATTTGTACATTAACAACTGTGGTTTGATTTAGAATGTATATGCCATTATTTAACGAGCCTGATCCAATCAACTTTTGATTTAGGAAGATGTTCATAACATTATCTTGTATTACAAAATTATATCCTTCTTTACTTAATAAAGAAACTGATATAAAATTGCATATCAGGTTCGGTATGTAATAGCGTTCATTCAGAATCAATGTATTACCATTTGGTAATACAAGGTGATATTCGCCAACTGTTTTGGCTGCAACATTTGCACCATTCCCTACTCTTACGGAATGATCACCTATTCCCAGTTCTCTACCTTTCCTTAGCCCATGCAACATATTGCATATGTGAGATCCTGATCCGGTATCTAATGCCCAGGACGTAGAGTGAATTGAGAAACAGTTCTCGATAACAAACACACCCGAAGAAGATGCATCATGATGCTTATTCTTAGTATGGGCGGTGTGTGAATCTGGGTATTCCCCTATTTCCTGTTTAGTCTTATAACAATTATAAGAAAAAACGGAACCAACATTCCCCTGCTCAGTATAAAAAGCGGGTTCGGTCAATACATCCATATTATTATCTTGATTAAGGCCTGAATGGTCGCTACCTGGAGAGAGAGAGAGAAGGAAACACTTTAGCGTATGCTCTTACAAGATTAGATTGGTTATTATCTTATCTAATCAGGATGGCTCCCACTGTTTTAATCAAATCTTCCTTCAAAAAACCCTAAAAAGGAAAGACTATCTGGGATTAATTACAGTCTATAATTTTGCTAACCGTTCAGGCAGGCCAGTGCCGGTACTTTGAGAGAGGTTCCCCGTGCTCTCGCACGGACCTAATTAAGATAAACCTCGTTTTCCCTTAGGGGCAGCCCCATTAACACCTTTTTAGACACCTAATAGATTAGCTAATTATAAAATGCAGAACTCTCACAGGAGTAACTCTTACTCGCAGTGGGTATCGGGATCCAACTATCTCATAGAAGGTATGAAATCTCATTGCAAATTTCAATACTTGAAATTCCCGATAATATTTTTACCTCTAGCGTCCTATGACCTTGACGCAGGACAAACAACCCATAGTCCGCTAGTTAAGTTCAACCTGTACATTTCTTGATTGAATTAAACCCACCCGTACGACCCTTAACGCAGGCCAAACTACGCCGTACGAATACCCTGATCCAATCGCATCTCATGCTGCAGAAAAGTACTAGTCAGCTACCGTATACTACGCTGATTGTTTGGGAAAAAGTGTGTTTGTTTGTAGTTTAACCGCAATCAGAACGGTGTCGTGGGTAGCTAGACCGAGGTGAGTACGGGTCGTCCTCTGGGAAACGTGGAACCTTTTACTCTTACTTTAGATGTGTTGAAAAAGAGAGGAGGAATAAAGAATTTTTGTGAAAAGTTTCTAGATCTACGTTAAGCAAGTATGCAAAAATATAGATCTAGATTATTTTAAAGATGTAGTTAATATAATAAGAGGGCTTGTAGGGTTCGTTAGGATTTAGTAGTTATGAACGATTAATTAAAAGTTACACTTTTTATCCTTTAATAGATTTAAAACTAGAACGACGGTGAAGCGTGTAGATTAGGGTTTCTGGAGGGAAAAGGAATCCCACTCTTAACCTTTATATCGACACGGAACCCCGTTCAAATCTAGCCTTTACCAAAACAATTATTAATCTAAACTCTAATCGCGGTCGGGACTAACAAAGAATTGTTAGCGCGCCCAATTAGGATGTTAATAATTCTTTTAATAAAGTTCATAAACTTTATAGGACTTAATAAGGGTTTAGGGATTTTCATCGTTCATTAGCCTACCCTAATCCTACGAACCCTAACAAGCGGAGAATTACTCGCGCATGTTGGGAAAAGAAGATGGAAAGACAGAGAGGGAAAACATAATGTAAAAAGTAAAAGAATTAAATAAAATAACTACCTTTATTAATCACTTGAACAATCTACACTTTATTCCGTAGAAAATGATTACAAATAAACTTGATTTGCTTCTCGATCTTTCCTAAGGAGGTAGACGAACAGTTGATGATCAGTCTGGATGCGTGAGCGTCTGGGGCTTCGTGATCGCGTCGGCTTTGATAATTTTTCCAAGAGGCTCTCGGTCCTTATTTATAGTCACAGAGCCAGAACCCTCATTTCCTAATATGGAAACTAGTTAGGATCCTAACCACCACAATCCCATATCTCAACTCTTCAAATCCGCGGCGGAACCGCGGCCATTGGATAGGTTTGGCCGCTGATCCGCCCCTTTTTGGTGAGATCATGGCCTCTAATTTTTGTAGCTTCATATCTGTAACACTTGGTAATTTTTTGAGTATCTAGACTTTGAAAATCTTTTCTATATTTCTACCAGAATTAGTTTCTTGAATATCTTTGGTAGATTTGATTTGCCAACTTTGATTTTCTTAATTTCAGCCCTGAAAATTCTGCACAATAACTCAACAAACAATATTAGCAGAGTTTGTTTTATTGAGATATTAACTTAACCATTAAAAATTGGTCAAAGGTATTAATAAGGTAAGCATATTTAAATGGGCCAAATGTTACATGGATATTATATGCTTACTTTTTCCTATAAAATGTTATTTATAATATATAAACACATGAAAATAGTATTTTTACAGATAAACCCTCATATGTATCATATATTATAATAAACATCTTTTATTATATAGAAATAGTAGGAAAAATGTCATATTAAATATGCAGTTTTATCAACTGAACAAATACCCCCAAACTTATCTTTGATCGTCCCGAGCAAACTAGTTTATTCGAGAGAAGGAGAAAAAAGAAAGGAGAAAAATAAGCACACTTTCGTAGGCAAACACGATTGCACTGAGCACGTGCAACAAGCCGTTAAACCTCTAGGTGTCCCTAGTAGGAGGAGTGTTGTCTCCTGAGGGTTTTCAGCGGATTACACCCACAAAATTCTATAATAAAAGAGAGATGGTGAAATTTACATATAAAGATAAGAACTATAAAAGAAATACTTTGAAAATTTAGAGTTTCCAACTACACTAGCCTTTCAGTTGTCATAAGCCCTATCTTAATAGTCATGAAAAGATGTTAGAAATCATATCATCCCTCAATAAAACATCTTCTTTATTCTTCGTTCCTATCTTTCATCCAAACATAGATCATATAACCCTACGTGTGTGAATAGAACATCCCTACATTCGGAGAATTCAATTCAAGCTATCATACTCTTGTCCATCTGCTGCAGTACTTTTTTTAATTTGATGAATATTTAGATTTGCTCACACATTTTCATGCGACCGTTAATACTTCTTGAGGTACTAACCGACCGATTACTTATGTGCTTGCTGATTAGGTGATAATATTTTCCTCGTTTTGCACCACCTAAGGCTTAGCAGTGACTCCCAGACCAGTTGGCCTTAGGGCACTAGGTGAAGAGGCACCCTCGCTAAATTTTTTTATTACTGTCTTGGCGATAACAAAACCAGTGTTCATTTTTTTCTTTTCACCATTTTTATATTTTCTTCATTTTTTTTATTTCCTTCATACTTTGGCTTTTAGACAAGAGCATTTCAAGGTATCCTCTACTATCCCAAGTTTCAAGACGTGTGTAAGTGCATATAGTAGGGTATCAACATTCAAATGTTTGGCTTTCAGAATAGAAACTATTTTTCAGACTTATTTTTATCCTCAGATTAGTGACTTCCTTCATCTTACTAACCCTTGGGAAAACAGCTCATAATTACTTATTACTAGTCCGTTTAAGAAAACTTCTAATTTTCTTGGTTTTCTTAAACTATTCCTATCTTTCATATATAATTTTTCACTTTCTATTCTTTTGTTATAAAAAAAAATTTATTTATTTTTTAATTTTTTTTAAAAAATATTGTGCTTATGCAAAATATGATGCAAATTGATGTGTAAATAAGCACAAACCTCCCCCAAACTTGTTTTCAACAGTGTCCTCACTGTTGCTATCTGCTGGATCACAAAAACCTGTAAGCTTGGGAGGACATTATTAATGGGGGCAAGAATATATGAAAATGAAAATCCTCCCCCAAACTTATTTTTGGCTCACAAATTTGAGGACAAAAGTTATGTTCAAGAGCCAAAAATATACTCCCCCTCAAACATGAGTTAGACAATATGAAGCATTTTAAGAGGGGGTGAGTCATTTGATCAAAGTAAGACTTTACAAAGACCAAAAGTTAACACCAACCATTCAAACATTTTATCAGTATAGCGTATAGGTTGGTGGAAGAATGTGTTGTATCGAGTCAAGAAAAAATGGGGAAGGGATAAGAGGTGGTCTGGAAAGGGTTTAAAATTAGAGAAAAGAAAGAATGAGGATGAATGTGAATGATTAGGAAGAAGGAATGGTGACGGTTCAACATCTATAAGAGGAGATTGATCAATCTCAAAATCCGTATTGTTTAAAAATTCAAGTTCGTCAGCAAAAAGTTCTTCAAAACTTTTATCAATGGTGTGATTGAACATTTTGTTGTCAAAGAGTTTTGTGCCAGAATTTATCCTACTTGATTCATCAAAAATCATTGAGGTAGAGGACTCGAAAAACTCATCTACCGCATTTTCAAAAATATCCAAATCAAGTTGAATTTCTGGTATTATTGAACTTGAATTAACGGATTGTGATTCATCAAAACTCACTGAAACTATAGGAACAGAAGAAGAACCGGAGAAAATAGAAGGTGAAATGGGTAAACAAATTGGTGTGTCGAGTGTTGCTGTACCAGATGTGGAAGATGGAGGCTGTATTTCTTCGGGTCTACCTTTATCAACAACTTCAAGACGTATTTGGGGTTCGGGAAGAATTAAAGTCTCAAGATGATGACCACAAGGAAGTGAAAGGATCTGATGAATTGGTGGGACAAAATCATCCAAAATTTCGGGTTCATCAATCAATATATCCCCAACGTCAATCACCTCATTCAAGTGAAGGTTAAAATTCTCAAACACCTCATCAAAAGTATGGTTTTCAATCAGTTTTGATTCAAGAGTGGAGGTGTAGAGATCGCAAGGGTTGGGTTTGGTTTCACTTGAAATGGACCCTTCACAGTCGGGTAAATCAAACACTGCAAAGTCACACAACTTATCAGACATTCTATTTGGTGTACTTGATGAATCTATGAAACTGGAGTTGTGGATTTCAGTTTGGAATGGGGAGGTTTGATTAGGAAGGGTGTATAGTTTTGTCTCACTACCCAAATTCTCATTTTGTCCTATGCCCGAATCATATATTGAAAATTTTTGGGCTGGTTTGAAATTCTTTGCTTGCATCCACTCTGTTGTTTCCTTCCTAATTTGGTTCGACATTTCCAAAAAATTTTCTAATGTCTGCTCAAGACTAGACTTGGGTCGATAAGGGGTTTCAGGATAAGATTGAAATTCTTGTGGACGATTAAAACTCCCAAATGACTGATTAGAAGGACTGTCTAGAGAATGTGGAAAAGTCGGATTGGATTGATAGGAATAGAATGGTTGCGGAACTTGGGTAGGAGTAGGATCAATATTATAATAAGAAGAATATTGATATGGGTTGGTTGGTTGGCTATTTTCAATAGACATCTTATATGCCACAAACCGCCTATCAAACTCTTCTCTGGACAGTGGTGGTGATGGTTGATATTGGTCCGGGTTGAAACTTTGGCCTCTAGCCCTAGCTATATGCTCAGCAATGGACATTCGTCTAGGGGCTTCCTCACTCTGGGTATGAACTGAAACAGGTGTAGGATTAGGATACGGTTTATAAGACCTAGACTGAGGTGGCCAACTGTTTCTTCTTGCTTGTTCTATATGATCTCTTAAGGATATGGAAGAGCCGGACGGTATACCGAAGGGATTACGAAAACAAGAGATATCTGATTGTGGACAGCAAAGCTCGGCAAGAGTTCGTCTGTTTAGGTCACCCATTATAAGAAGAGAAGAAGGGGAAGGGGTAAAAAGGGAAGAAAATAATTGGTTTGTTTTGAAAAAAGACGGATTTAGACAAATCACACAAAAATGCACAAACAACCCTAGAACTATGGTTACCTAGGTCCAGTCTCTAGACCGCTCTTAGACTTCCAAAGGACAAGCCGTAGGATCAATCCTCTACCGCCTCTTTACTACCCTTGTAGCCAGGTAAGTGCCAGGTAAGTGGGAGGCTCCCCACTACGAAAGTAGTGGTCCTAATTAAGTAATCACTTGTCTTAGACACACTTGTCTAGACACCACAAAAGTAATGCGGATAAGCGATAGATTATCCACGACCTTCCTCTGTCCTTATTGAGCGCGACAGTCCTTAGAGTCTGGTCTAGATATTTTTTTAAATTAATGTAGGGTTGATGCAGATGCTCGGTTTGTGATTTGTGGGGCTTAGGAAGGGTGATGAAATCCCCGCCTAATCTGGATTTTGGTCTTGCCCCTTAAAAATCCGTATTAAAATATGCAAAAACAAACCGCAAAACAAAACTTTGCAAAAAGATTTTTGAGCGGCGATATTTTGCAAAGAATCCTGCAGAAAAGATATTTTATTGGATTTCAGAGGAGAGAGAAGGAGGTTAGAATCTTACCAGAGAAGACTGAAGCCCTAGATCTCCTAACTAGCCGCGCTTCCGCCGCCGATGTGAACTTCCGGCCGCTGTTCCTCCGCAAGAGAGAGAGATCAATTGATGAATTTTTTTTCTGTGGCCTTCTCTACTTCTTTGGATCTCAATGAATGTATCTGTCTCCTGTTTCCTCAAGTCTGTGACTCCAGATTCCCTCGCAAAATTCACACAATAATCGTTAAATATACAATTTGCAGTTTTGTTTTATTTATGATACAGATCGTATAAGAATTCAACACAAATAGTAAGAATAAAAAATTACGCACGTATCCCCGGCAACGGCGCCATTTGATTGTTTGGGAAAAAGTGTGTTTGTTTGTAGTTTAACCGCAATCAGAACGGTGTCGCGAGTAGCTAGACCGAGGTGAGTACGGGTCGTCCTCTGGAAAACGTGAAACCTTTTACTCTTACTTTAGATGTGTTGAAAAAGAGAGGAGGAATAAAGAATTTTTGTGAAAAGTTTCTAGATCTACGTTAAGCAAGTATGCAAAAATATAGATCTAGATTATTTTAAAGATGTGGTTAATATAATAAGAGGGCTTGTAGGGTTCGTTAGGATTTAGTAGTTATGAACGATTAATTAAAAGTTATACTTTTTATCCTTTAATAGATTTAAAACTAGAATGACGGTGATGCGTGTAGATTAGGGTTTCTGGAGGGAAAAGGAATCCCACTCTTAACCCTTATATCGACACGGAACCCCGTTCAAATCTAGCCTTTACCAAAACAATTATTAATCTAAACTCTAATCGCGGTCGGGACTAACAAAGAATTGTTAGCACGCCCGATTAGGATGTTAATAATTCTTTTAATAAAGTTCATAAACTTTATAGGACTTAAAAAGGGTTTAGAGATTTTCATCGTTCATTAGCCTACCCTAATCCTACGAACCCTAACAAGCGGAGAATTACTCGCGCATGTTGGGAAAAGAAGATGGAAAGACAGAGAGGGAAAACATAATGTAAAAAGCAAAAGAATTAAATAAAATAACTACCTTTATTAATCACTTGAACAATCTACACTTTATTCCGTAGAAAATGATTACAAATAAACTTGATTTGCTTCTCGATCTTTCCTAAGGAGGTAGACGAACAGTTGATGATCAGCCTGGATGCGTGAGCGTCTGGGGCTTCGTGATCGCGTCGGCTTTGATAATTTTTCCAAGAGGCTCTCGGTCCTTATTTATAGTCACAGAGCCAGAACCCTCGTTTTCTAATATGGAAACTAGTTGTTAGGATCCTAACCACCACAATCCCATATCTCAACTCTTCAAATCCGCAGCGGAACCGCGGCCATTGGATAGGTTTGGCCGTGGATCCTCCCCTTTTTGGTGAGATCATGGCCTCTAATTTTTGTAGCTTCATATCTGTAACACTTGGTAATCTTTTGAGTATCTAAACTTTGAAAATCTTTTCTACATTTCTACCAGAATTAGTTTCTTGAATATCTTTGGTAGATTTGATTTGCCAACTTTGATTTCCTTGATTTCAGCCCTGAAAATTCTGCACAATAACTCAACAAACAATATTAGCAGAGTTTGTTTTATTGAGATATTAACTTAACCATTAAGAATTGGTCAAAGGTATTAATAAGGTAAGCATATTTAAATGGGCCAAATGTTACATGGATATTATTTGCTTACTTTTTCCTATAAAATGTTATTTATAATATATAAACACATGAAAATAGTATTTTTACAGATAAACCCTCATATGTATCATATATTATAATAAACACCTTTTATTATATAGAAATAGTAGGAAAAATGTCATATTAAATATGCAGTTTTATCAACTGAATATACGCCTTGACGCAGGCCAAACTACCGTAGCACGAATACTAAAATAGCACTTATCTGAAATGATGGAGGGCTATGCAGGTTTTTAAGAAAACTATGAGCGTAATGAACTTGAAATCGTTGTAAAAACAAGTGATTTTGAAAAGGAGTATTTTTGAGGCTTTTACTAGTTTCGCTAAACAGGTCACTCCTGATGAAGGGATCTCGGCTCTTTTCTTATCGAATAAGGTGCTGGATATTCTGCAAGGAATACCGCTATGCAAAGCAAGAACTATAGAAGCAATCAAAAACAAAACCGAGTGAGTTGTAGCATCTAGTTTCTCTAAAGAGGTCACTCCCGGTGAAGGGATCTCGGCTCTTTCCTTATCGAATAAAGTGCTGGATATTCTACAAGGCATACCGCTATGCAAAGCAAAAATAAAGCTGCCCATTTTGAAAATTTGATTCTACAACATCTTTTAGGTTTCTTTTCTTTTCATTAATCTCATTAATGAATTCCCATCATTTATGCTTCCTAAGCATCACAGAAGAAACGAAAGCAATAATATTTATATATCATATATATATAGTATAAGCATTCGTCTCACGCATATAAAATGATCACATCACAGAATATCAGCAGCAGAAGAATCACATATGAAATATCTGATATATTTGATATACTATGAATTCCGTATTTTATTTAAGCCAGTAAAAACATGGATTCCACGGTCGTAATGAATAGCCAAACCCACATCCCTAGACCCCTACGAGAGCGGCAAGCAACCCTACCAATTCTATAGTTAGGAGTGTAAGTCTACGGTAGTGCCCCGGCCGTCTAACAGATGCCAAATGCGGAACAAAAACTTTTTAACTGGCGCTATCGTATACTGTAACCCGGATCTGCCATTATTGCTAAACTAACAAACTACAAAGAGGGTAGAAAGGTTATACCGAACGATCCGAGTCCTTCGTTCTTTAACCATCATCCCACGCTTTGTTGCGGCTGCTCCGGTCTCGTCGATCTCCAATCTCCTCGTCCAGGTGGCACCACGTCAACGGATCTTTAAACGGGCTCCCGCCTCTGACCCGAAGCAACTCGGTCATCAAGTTTGCTAAAAAAAGATGACTAAGATTGATGTAGAGAATGAGTAGAACACTTTGTCTCACTTCGTCCAAAGTCATGGACGAACGGTTAATGAAGTTGCCCTTTTTGGAATCGGGTGATAAGAATTTGAGCTATATGAAATTTCCATGAACAAATCTATCATAATCTTTTCAACCAAGTGAGTGAGTGAGAAGAGGAGGGGAGGGCCGGCCAATATATAGAAGGAGGGAGTTGAGTGTAGGAAAAGAGGGGGTGACCATAAGCAATACTTATCATGAAGAAATATCAAAGCAAAAACAAAATGCATTAATGGTAAAGGTGACTCAGTAATACACCTAGCAAATCATTAATGCAACCTAATGAGTCACTAACCTAGTCACCATACTAAAACATTCCACACTCATGACTCACCTCATGACTCACCCTCATGAAGAAAAGATAAATCCGTATTTAACCGAATGTAAAAAACAGGTGATAGAAAACTGGAAACTGGCAACTTCCAAAAGCGATCCCGAAACGAATTTCAGGATAACCCCGTAACAGTATAAACATACCCATATTTGTATTACGACCGAATACAAATGCAACTGAGACAAAGATATTATATCTACACAGTATAATACTCGGATCCGGCTTAAACCAAAGCCCACCAGTATTATCTGCTCGAAATATGACACGTGCGTAAACGCACGTGCATTTTCCGAACCCTGCCATAAAACCATACGGCCTCTACAACGTTTCGCCCGAACTTGGGAAACTATCTGTGGGGAACTCTAATGACTCGTCAGTACCTTGGTAGTGGGTTTAACCACAAGCCGTCAGCGGCACTAGCTGTGCGTAACGGCTGCCCATGTACTGACCTCGAGGGAGGCCGATGAGCGAACTCATCCTGGAACCCTACTGAGCCTAACAGTGACAATGTATATACAATCCGGTCCGTTCGTCTATGAGTATCGCACATCGGCCTAGGGGGCTGGTAACGTCAGACCCCCAATAGCGGTATAAGTCATGTCGGAGTGTAGCCTAAAAACACCCTGAGATACTACTGGAGTACCTACCAGTAAATCTCCTGCCTCGGCCGAGGGCTATGTGTAATGGCTCTCCTAGACACAGCGCGATCTCACCCCCAATACCGGGAGAGACGAATCCCCTGCCGATCCGCTCACTTGCCTCCATATGGCTCGGGACTGTACCCAAAAACTACCTGTTTGCACGACTCCTTTGAGCCGTGGTAGGGTAGAAATCAAAGCACAGTGGGAACTCACACGAGACAAATGACGACCTCAGGTCGATGAACTAACCTGTACACATGTCACCAGGGAACTGCTATCTGACGATAGGTATAATACCAACTAGCAGATTCCCGGCGAGTCCTGTCCGGTGTACTCATAACCCAATGAGCACCTGTATACATATTAGGTGATCCAACTGACATCAGTGGCTTGTGAGACCGGCCACCGCCCCTCGTCGGGGTCTCGACTGTATACACTAGTCTACTCCGGAGTATCGATGCCCTGTCTCGAAATTCCCACGACTAAGGACCACTATTAAGGATGTGCTTATAGACTACCCAACTCTCACGTATATGATCGCCATCATACTGTTGGTAGTCAAGCAAGATCCTAAAGGCTCTATCAACGTGTAACAGTGACCAGTCACCTGAACCTGTACACGACTGATAAAGATAAACCAGATAGCATACTATCATCTCGAGTAAGACTGTCCTGCCGGTATAGGTCCTCCGCAATCATTGCAACCACGTGCCTGCGATCCAATAATTGACTTTGAGGGGCACTATATCCAACAATCTCCCACTTGCACTTAAGGCTAATTATTGCGATGTCGCATACTCACAGCCCGTGTGAAACCGAACATCCAACTCCTCTACTAATTAGTTTCACAAAGCCCATTTGTAAAACTATTGTGTTCGAGAAATAGCCTCAATGAATGGATCCGCCCTGATGTTTCTTTCTATATCTCTCTTAATCTCAAGTTCGCGGAGAAAGCCATCTCCCGAATTGAGTAATACTTGTCTTAGAATATGTCTGGATATCTGATGGGACCTAGTTCATAAATGAACTCTAAATCCAAACTTCTTAGACTGTAATGATCACTGAAACTAATCAGTATCCAGCACCATACCTCCCACAGTATTCTCTTGGACCATCTGTCCATAATACTGTCCCTCGTCCGAGGGAAAACTATAACTCTGACAATCACTCTGTCATCCATGTCACCTTTGAAGCTTGGAATGATAACCATCTCCCGAAGGAGGCTGCCGTCATCAATTCCGTAGAACATTCACTTATGTTTTAAAACTGCTTCCTTATGTTTCTCCAGGATTGGATTAATACAAACTTATCACATCTAGTGCAAAAACAACATCTAGTGTGGTACTTGACATCTCACGATTGACTCAATTGCCTAAGCAAGTGATCTGCCAATCATGCACATCCCTCTCCCCTTTAGTCTGTAAGACACCTTTAGAGAGGGTGACTCCATCACCTGCAGGCACACCACCATGCCAGGAGTCATCTATTCTAAAAACTATTAGAATACTGTCAAAGTACCCACATTGGGAAACTACCCAAATCTAGATCTAAAACCATAGATCTAGTAACCAGAATGTCTGATATTATATTCATATCCTGTGTGAAGAAACAATTGTGTGACGACCACAATATAACCGATTGTAGTATAGGAATTTTACTTCCTACTCTGTGTATGTTATCCAAATACCAGGATATCACACCCCATACTACCTTCTTAACAGATCTATCCCCTATTCTGATGAAGTCAAACCTATGACTGTCAAATCAAAAATAGATGATCTATCTCCGCTATAACTGCTCAAGTCTATAAATAGACATAAGCTACTTGCCCGCTATGCTTCCGCTGCTCCCACTGACCACAACAACCCTCTGGCAGAATAATATATATGTGCACTTCTAAAGCTAGTTTAGAACGACGCTATACTTAACCTCCTGCCGGGTCTCATAGTCTGGAACAACAATAGTGTCAAGTCTGGGTAAACAAGAATCTCCCTGTCACCGTCCTTGAGGCTACCTGAGTACCTCTCGGGTGTCTGAGGTTACCAACCATATCTGCGGAGTGGCTAATAGAATGTCAAACCTGATTGAATCTGTAGGTCCTATTTAATTTTCCGTAATCGTTTGCGGTTCTGGAATCACTTCCAGTTCTACCATACTCCCACTACTGTTTTATGAAAAAATCTAAAACTGTGGCGAGTCAAGAATAATATCACTATTGATCTTCCAGATGGTAGAAAGTCAACCCTTGTCATAGCCTGGGCCAACCCACAAACAGCCATTACAGAAACGTGCCATGAGTTATCCAGAGTCTGGTTTTAAGCAAAATCCGTATAACTCCTCGTACCTTAACATCGTTAAGATATGAACCATTCTATATCCAATATAGAAACTTTGGCACTGATTTAATTGGAACCAGATTCTAATCATGCAGCTGTCTCCAGTGCATATCAACTTAATAGAAAGAGTCTAATCGGCATTACTCAACTTAGGAATCCATCCATTTATGAGTAATCTGAAAGAGAAAAAAATTTCTCAAAACCATTACTATCAACTGAATACCAATCACAAGAATCTACATCTTCGATCTCTTTGAAGAATCCCGATACTTGCGACACCTATTCTTATACCCACAACTTCTCAAAACTTAGACCTTATATTTCTAGGAAACATATGTCTATAAACTAGAGAAGTCATAAGTAAACAGAACATAGTACGAGGACCAACCCCTTTGTCCTGATGGATACTGGACAACATACAATACTCTGTATAAGTCCGCTGAGTTGAATAACTCAAAACCTGTGCATCGTAGGTTGAAAACTGTACCCAGTAGATTTCTTCAAATATCACCAATTACAACGAATTCCGATATAATGAGGATAATCACCTAATTCCCAATAATTTGCTCCCACTCATCATCTGTAAAACCATACAGATATGAGAATGAAACCTGGTAAATACATACCCTGGAGTAAGTATCTAATCGGGAAAACAGTTTTCCTTTAACAATGCACTGAAACATGAAAATGTTTCGTAGGGGTATCCTGGTATTCATAGTGATGCCTCTTCCATAAACCAATTCATGACTTTAACCGTATATTTCTTTGCCATCTCTCCAAAATCCCTTTATTTGTCTTTATTCATTACCTTCTGTACACCATCGTTAGGCTAAGTGGTTTTCTTCCTTCCCTACCGTTCGGCACTAGCCTATGGTTTGGAAGAAGACTATCCAGTAAGCATAATAGGTGTACCCTCCTAAACCAAGGAGTATTCGCAACTTGAGAGAAGGTGATGATAAAAGACAACTGAATAATACCTTATTCTTTTTCTCCCGAACTGGGGAAAAAAGCAAAGGTGAAATAGGAGTGGCGATGAAGTACGCGGTTGGGTCGTGAATGTTAACAGTCGCAATTTACTTTGCCCTCTTTCTAATCCCTTTATTTTGTCTTTAGTTATTACCTTCTATACACCCTGCTTAGGCTAATTGGTTTTCTTCATTCCCTACCTTTCGGCACCTGCCTATGGTTTGGAATAAGACTATCCAATAAGCGTAATAGGTGTACTCTCCTAAACCAAGGAGCCCTCGCAACCTGAGAGAAGGTGATAATAAAAGACAACTGAATAAACCAATTCTATTTCTCCTGAACCTGGATCCATCCTCGAAGAAGTCCCTCCGAGTTCGTATATAACCATACGATGAATCTATCCAATGGAAGTGGATGTCCGTAGTAATACGGGGTGTTCTGAGAAATGCAAAGGGTAAAAGAAAGAGCGGCAATGACTTATGCAACTTTAGACAATCCAAAAGGCTAGTATTTTAAGAAGGTTCGGTTAACTTGGTCGCTGAGTCATAGTCTAGGGTCGGTCAATGGTCGCTGCCAAAGAGAGAGAGAAAAGAAATACTCTACGTGCACTCTAACCTAGATCAGAATGGTTATCACTTTATCTAATCAGGAAACCTCCCACTGTACTGTCAAATTCTCCTCCAAACCTGAAAGAAGAATCAATCGGGATCACCCGAAGAGTAAACCAACTCATCAGTGGGAATCGGGATCCGACTCTCATCGCATGATAACATGACGGAATCCACGCATGTTATCACACTCCAGAAGGTATGCGCATACTTGGCAAGTTTCAGTTTCTTTAGATACTCCCGATATGATTTTTGCCCCATGCTCTTATGACCTTGGCGTTGGTCAAAATGTCATAAGTCACATGCCAAGTTCTACCCGTCACTATCTTGTCAATTTGAACCCACCCGCACATGCCCTTGACGTTGGCCAAAATGGCAGAATGACTGTCCCAAACCAACTCATCTATCTATGCAACAAATGAATACCCAGCAGCTACCAAACACTATGCCTTGGCGTTGGTCAAAATACATAGCTTGAATACTGCTGAATACCTAAAAGAAATGACGGAGGGCTACGGCTGGTTTTTGGCGAAAAACCTTTAACGTAACGAACTTGATATCGCTGAAGGAACCTGATAGCTTTTTATAAAAATATAGTGGCGAAAACTTTTGCTAAAGAGGTCACTCCCGGTGAAGAAATCTCGACTCTTTCCTTGTGGAATGAGGTGTAGGATATTCCAACTGAATACCGCGATGCAAAGCAACTTGTAATCGACTATAGTGAAGTTATTACCCCGACGCAAACTTCTGCCTAAGGGGTCACTCCCTGTGAAGGGATATCGGCCCTTGCCTCGTCGAATGAGGTGCAGAATATTCCAACCGGATACCACTATGCAAAACAAAAGGAAACGTCTTTGTAATAACACTTTTTAAAATTGTTCCAACAACTACCAAACAGGTTTGTTTTCCTTTGCATTGATCAGAACCAACGCAGTCCCATCAATTAATCACACCAGAAAAGAACGAAAATAAAATGTACGTATATGCCATCCGCATTCGTCACTGGGTCCCGTCTTTACCCGTTAGGTTACTTAACTAACGACAGAGAGGGGACTGGACTAGCACGGGTGCAAAACATACACAACATCTACTAGTATATATACCAATATACAATAATCGCTCCAGGCGTGATAATATGCAACATTACAGAAAAGTAATAAGCATCACAGAACAATACAGATAATCAGGGATCCCCGGGTTTCACAGAGCCGCTACTGAAACCCGACGTTCCCCTGGTCGTGTGGATAGCCTGTGCAATGAAACCTAGACCCCTACGGGTGCGGCAAGTTACCCGCCAAAACCTGAAGCGAGGCAGCCCCCTACAGCATAGTGAATAGATCGCCCTGCACTTCATGGAATCCAGTAACTTGAGCACCCCTCCTTGGGTCAATCTGTACCCCCTAGGAGTGCGGCGAATAGTCTGCCAATTCTAGAGTGAGGCCCCTCTGCCTCTCAAAGCCATGAGATATGGACCCGTTGCCCTCCAGAACCCGGCTATCCGTGCACTCCGTCGAGGGGTAAAACCTAGTACAGAAATGAAAAATATGTACAACGGGTACATCGACCTCAGCCCGGTCGTGCCCCAAAAAGAATATTATACAAACAGGCAGTGACGGCAGTCCACATGTTGGACGCTCGCCCCGCAATATCAAATGTACAAATAGATCCAAACTGCACTACCATTGCACACTGCTATCCACCATGACAAATCCGCAACATCACAGCACAACACAGAACATCAACGCAAATGTCATGTTCGCAAACCCGTCTAAAAGAACTATAGCAATCAGACGTGGTTTACCGCTCGAATGACATTCACGGTCGGAGATATAATGAAAGTACTGTAAACTAACACGTTTAAATTTCAATTGACTAAATTTCCCGAAGTGGGCCCCACGTACATCTGCTGTACAGTAACAAAATCTGGGCCCAAAAGAACAAATTCAAAAACCATAATTTCCCAAGATGAAACCCCAGAAGAAAAATGGCCCACTAAGTCACCAAGACGGCCGCGGTTCTACGGTCAAAGCTAGGCTTTGACCGCATTTCCGCGGCCGTACGGTCGATTCAGTGGATCGTCTTTCTGCTTTGTTCATTAAAAAGCCTGCTAAATTTTCTGGTATGGTCAAAATAATTTTTAGACCCTTTTAAAAATCGACAGAAACTTTTGCACTGAAAATTGTGATTTTCGAAAATCCGTTCGTTCGATATTTTAAACGCGTTAGCACAAGTTAGTATAGCTTAATGGCGAGGCTCTGATACCACTGTAAGTCTACGGTAGCGCCCCGACCGTCTAACAGACGCCAAATGCGGAACAAAAACTTTTTAACTGGCGCTATCGTATACTGTAACCCGGATCTGCCATTATTGCTAAACTAACAAACTACAAAGAGGGTAGAAAGGTTATACCGAACGATCCGAGTCCTTCGTTCTTTAACCATCATCCCACGCTTTGTTGCGGCTGCTCCGGTCTTGTCGATCTCCAATCTTCTCGTCCAGGTGGCACCACGTCAACGGATCTTTAAACGGGCTCCCGCTTCTGACCCGAGGTAACTCGGTCATCAAGTTTGCTAAAAGAGATGACCAAGATTGATGTAGACAATGAGTAGAATACTTTGTCTCACTTCGTCCAAAGTCATGGACGAACGGTTAATGAAGTTGCCCTTTTTGGAATCGAGTGATAAGAATTTGAGCTATATGAAATTTCCATGAACAAATCTATCATAATCTTTTCAACCAAGTGAATGAGTGAGAAGAGGAGGGGAGGGCCGGCCAATACATAGAAGGAGGGAGGTGAGTGTAGGAAAAGAAGGGGTGACCATAAGCAATACTTATCATGAAGAAATATCAAAGCAAAAACAAAATGCATTAATGGTAAAGGTGACTCACTAATACACCTAGCAAATCATTAATGCAACCTAATGAGTCACTAACCTAGTCACCATACTAGAACATTCCACACTCATGACTCACCTCATGACTCACCCTCATGAAGAAAAGATAAATCCGTATTTAACCGAATGTAAAATACGGGTGATAGAAAACAGGAAACTGGCAACTTCCAAAAGCGATCCCGAAACGAATTTCAGGATAACCCCGTAACAGTATAAACATACCCGCATTTGTATTATGACCAAATACAAATGCAACTGAGACAAAGATATTATATCTACACGGTATACTACTCGGATCCGGCTTAAACCAAAGCCCACCAGTATTATCTACTCGAAATATGACACGTGCGTAAACGCACATGCATTTTCCGAACCCTGCCATAAAACCATACGGCCTCTACAATGTTTCGCCCGAACTTGGGAAACTATCTTTGGGGAACTCTAATGACTCGTCAGTACCCTGGCAGTGGGTTTAACCACAAGCCGTCAACGGCACTAGCTGTGCGTAACGGCTGCCCATGTACTGACCTCAAGGGAGGCCGATGAGCGAACTCATCCTGGAACCCTACTGAGCCTAACAGTGACAATGTATATACAGTCCGGTCCGTTCGTCTATGAGTATCGCATATCGGCCTAGGGGGCTGGTAACGTCAGACCCCCAATAGCGGTATAAGTCGTGTCGGAGTGTAGCCCAAAATCACCCTGAGATACTACTGGAGTACCTACCAGTAAATCTCCTGCCTCGGCCGAAGGCTATGTGTAATGGCTCTCCTAGATACAGCGCGATCTCACCCCCAATACTGAAATAGACGAATCCCCTGCCGATCCGCTCACTTGCCTCCATGTGGCTCGGGACTGTACCCAAAAACTACCTGTTTGCACGACTCCTTTGAGCCGTGGTAGGGTAGAAATCAAAGCACAGTGGGAACTTACACGAGACAAATGACGACCTCGGGTCGATGAACTAACCTGTACACATGTCACCAGGGAACTGCTATCTGACGATAGGTATAATACCAACTAACAGGTTCCCTGCGAGTCCTGTCCGGTGTACTCATAACCCAATGAGCACCTGTATACATCTTAGGTGATCCAACTGACACCAATGGCTTGTGAGACCGGCCACCGCCCCTCGTCGGGGTCTCGACTGTATACACTAGTCTACTCCAGAGTATCGATGCTCTGTCTCGAAACTCCCACGACCAGGGACCACTATTAAGGATGTGCTTATAGACTACCCAACTCTCACGTATATGATCGCCATCATACTGTTGGTAGTCAAGCAAGATCCTAAGGGCTCTATCAACGTGTAACAGTGATCAGTCACCTGAACCTGTACACGACTGATAAAGATAAACCAGATAGCATACTATCATCTCGAGTAAGACTGTCCTGCCGGTATAGGTCCTCCGCAATCATTGCAATCACGTGCCTACGATCCAATAATTGACTTTGAGGGCACTATATCCAACAAGGAGACCCAGACTCGACTCCTCAAGCTGGTCTCCTACTGGACTCTAGAACCCGGTTACTTGTGCTCCCCGCCTTGGGTTTATTCTAATGCGGAAAAATAAATAATATACAACAATGGTGACATCATTCTCAACCCGGAAGTGCCCCAATAAAAGAATATTATATACAATGAATTTTACATGAATAAAAATAAAAACTCTCATTTTTCATAAAACCCCCGGCTATTCAAATCACAACGATCCAATATAACATATCACAGCAACACATAACATCGCATGTCATCAACGTAAGTAAATATGCGTATCCCAATTGTTGTTGATGTATAGCAACGAAACCGGCGATACACCACATATTACACTTACGGTCACAAAAAAGAAAATGAAAAACTATAACATTTGGAATCCACAATCACCTTAGACATCATAGACCCGAAATATCACATATTACGGATTTCATGCCTAACTATATGAATTACACATATTGTATCACATTCACAGATAGCTAGGCGAAGTTAGACAATTCGATCGATTCAACAAATTCCCAAAATTTCCCAGAGAGCTCAACACTTGAGCACTGTTAAAATTAACCAGAGACATACCACAGTTCTTATAGACCTAGAGCCGAAGGGCCCGATCCAAGCCTCTCAAGTGGCGCCGCGGATCCGCCGCCAAAACCATGTTTTGGCCGCGGATCCGCAGTCACTTAGATGAGTTAGGGTTTCATTCTTCAGGTGTGTCCATAGAATTCCCTGCATAATTTTCTGAATATTTTTAACATGGAAAAATCCAACTTTTGAAAAAATTTCCAGAGAGGGGGTCCAAATCGGGTTTTCGGAGTTCGATCGGAATTCTAACTTCATCTAGACAACGCCTAATGCTCTAGCTTGTCTCTGATACCACTGTAGGGTTAGCTTAGCACCTTAGCAAGGTTTTGGCAAGCATCAAACATGCTATATTAAAATTTTGGGGTGCTAAACAATCCAACCAAGTAATCAAACTAGAGAATTAGGGTTAACTTTGCATATAAACAACTTTTCATCTAAGTGATAGGGATTACAACCTTTGTATTCCGTTCCTTCGCTTCAAAAGCTCCGAGTAGTAGTCCCTTCGCTGCAATCCATGAGCTCCCGAACTCTTGAGAGGCTCCACAAGATGTACGATACATCCTTGCTTGAAGTCTTCAAAGTCTGTGATGATCTATGTCGAGGAAACACGGACTCAAGCTCACTCTTCACTAATACGGAATTAGTGAAGCTAACACACTAATCTATATGGCTAGTATAGAAGAAGATGATGAAGTAGGAATTTAGCTCACTTTAGTATTTAATTTCTCACTATTTTTCTTCTTGATCTCAAAAACTAGAGAGCAAAAATGAGATGAGGAAGAAGAAGATGAATGAATGAGATGATGTTAGAAATGCAACCCTTGGTTAGTATATGTGAATACCTAACCCTTGTAGAGAGTTAACCATGGCTATGTGTCATGGTTGGGTTAGAAAATATCTTAACCAAAACAAAAAGGGTGGACTTTGTCAATGGTTATTAATAAGCTTCATGAAGCTTCCACCATGACTCATTTCCATATTTTTGAATTACTTAAGAATTTAAACCCAAACATTATATGTAGCATGGTATAATTCTCATACATCCTTATTGCATGTATAACCTAGCATGTCACAATATTATATATCACATATATAATATTTATGTAACAAAAGAAAACAATACAATAAATATATATCACATATATGTTAAATGCATCATAAGTGAGAATAATAAATATTTAAGTGAGCATATAATATTTATATATATTTATATACATTTTATATATATATATATATATATATATATATATAATTTCATAGAATCAACACTTGATCCGATAACCCGGCTATATCACATATAACCGGCCGATATCACATATCGCGAGAATAGAATACGGTATCACATGCTCGTATCAATCTCGATCCTGCACATATCACATATGTGCTCCTACTCCGTTTTGCCTGAGCCAGGAAACCTCTATGTAGGACTTTAAAGACTCGTCAATACGCCGGCAGTAGATGATGATCACATCAAACACTAACAAGCCGCAAGCGATCAGCTAAACGTAACGGCCACCCGGGTATTGAGCGATCAGAAGATCAATAAGAAAGTCTGCTCTAACTCCTGTAAATCCAATCAGTAACACTTCCGTACAGTCCGGTCTCTTCGTCTGATATGTCGCATATCCAGTCTAGGGGTGGTAAATGTCAGACCCCAGTAACTGATAAGTCGTGTCGATGTGAGGCTCATAAAAGGTCGAGAAACTACTGATAACACTTACCAGTAGATCTCCATATCAGCCATGGCCAGGGACTTCCAGTTATATCCAATCGAGCACAGCGCAATATCAACTCGCAATACCGGGAGAGACGAAACCCCTCCTATCGCTCATTGCCTCCATGTGATTCGGGACTGTACCCAAAAGCCACCCTTTTGCACGTTCTCTTGAACGTGGTAAGGTGGAAATCAAAGCACAGTGGGAATCATACAAGACTCTATGACGATCTCGGGTCTACAGACTAACCTGTACCAGTGTCACCAGAGAACTGCTATCTGACGATAGATATAATACCAACAAGGAGTTCTCGGCGAGTCCGTTCAGTGTACCCAGTCTCCATTGAGCACCCGTATACCATCTTTGATGTCGAACACCAAAGGATGTGGGATCATCCATCGCCCATCAAATGGGTCAAGATGCGTATACGCTAATCTACTCTGGAGTATCGATACCCTGTCTCGATACACCCTCGACTGGGAACAATTATAGGATGTACTCATAGACTACCCTGGCCCCACTAGTATGATCTGCATCATAGTCCTGGTAGTCAAGTGCTCATCCTAAGGGCTTTATCAACATGTGATCACAAAACAGTATTTTTTAACATGTTAAGATAAAGTGCAACCAGACAGCATATTATCATGTAGAGCAAGAAAGTCATCTCTATATATATCCAAGCATCCACTATAATATATATCATATGTACAACAATAGCCTCTAGGGCATATATATAACTAACAGCCAGCTCATCTTCGGAAGCGGCTGAGATAGGCCGCTTGAAGGCTATCTCATCTTCCCATCGCAGGGGACCCATATATACCCTCCGTAGTGATAGGGGATCTTCGTAGAATATGACAGGAGGATAAGGTTTCTTCGAGACACCCACATTCTCAGTTTCGTCTTGTGAGCGCCTTATAGCCTCAGCCAATTGTGCGGCTTCCTCGGCAGATGAACCCGGAAAGAGAAGACCATCATCCGGCTCTTGCATGGATATGGGTTCGTCTTGGGCGGCAGCCTCAGATTCGAGCAAGAAGTCGAGTAGACCGGTAACCGTTTTCTTCCTCCGTTTTGAGCTAGAGCTAACACTAGATGAAGATCGCTTCCTGCCCCTCGGCGCTTTGGCGCGACGTTGGCCGATTTCGTCTCCAGTATCCTCTTTTGGCAGTACTACCGATGATGACACTGCCATTGATGATGCTGCAACTGATGAAACTACTGCTGGCGCCTTATCGGAAGCCTTTGCCTGAGCTCTAGTGCGCATCGGCATACCAACTGTGGGAGGAGTCGACTCCGCATCCGCCGCCTCAGGGATGAGTAAGGCACCACTACCCCTCAATGGAGGGCGAATCATTGTCCGAAGAGTATCCGCTTCTCCTCGGTAATGATTGGACCAACTCGATGATGGCACCAACCCATATAAGACCACACGCACCTCGGAATATAGTCGGCCTCGGGGATCACAAAACGAGAGCCGGTGTTCAGCCGCATGAAGCTATGGATGATGTCATGAACAACTCCCAGAGACGAGCTGGGCTCCACCAAAATTGCTTCGAAGGGAACACCCTGGTTGTAACCCAATTGTCGGGCAAAGCGGTGCGGATTGTACAGCGTGAAAAAAGCCGCATCATTTTGACGAAACACCAAATAACCCGGCCTAATCGAATACAAGTGCATAATTTCCTTAGGCTTCAAGGATGGTGCTGTAGGGTTCCTAGGCACACTAAGGAGGTCTCACAAGGCATCAACCATGCCAATTTCAAATTTTACGGGTGCCGAGAAACCCTAATACGGATCGTTAACTAGAATATAAGGCGAACACATGCAACTAGTTAACAATTTAACTAAAAGAACGGAAATACAACTTTTGTAGATCCGGTCCTCCACCTCCATAGCTCCGCAATGAAGTCTCCTCGCTGTCCAAATGGAAAGCCGGGCTCTAGCGTCGGCTTCATCGGAGAAATGGGCGGGCAAGGTCGTCGGCTTCGTGCCGAAGATGATCTACGTCGAGGCATCACTAGATCAAGCTCCCACTTCACCAAGTCATGAAACTTGTGAAGAAAACACCCTATACTACTTGGCAAGAGGTAGAGGATGAAGAAATAGGAGGTGGGTTCACTTTAGAATTGGATTTCTCACTCAATTGCTCAAGTTGCCATTGATGAAGCAAGGTTTCTTCTTGAAGAAGAAGGAACCTAATTAATGTAAACATCGTTTTCCCAGAGGCTTAACCTCGTTGACACCTTTCTAGACACCTACTTAATCGGCTAATTGTAATGTGTAAAACTCTCCCAGGAGTAACTCTTACTCGCAGTGGGTATCGGGATCCAACTATCTCATAGAAGGTATGCAACCTCATTGCAAATTTCAACACTTGAAATTCCCGATAATTTTGCCCCTAGCACCCTATGACCTTGACGGAGGTCAACAAACCATAGGCTACTAGTCAAGTTCAACCCGTCATTTCTTGATCGAATTAAACCCACCCGCACGACCCTTGACGGAGGTCAACAAGGCCGCACGACTACCCTAATCCAATCTGCATCATATGCATAAGCAGATAAATACTAGTTAGCTACCGCACACTACGCCTTGACGGAGGTCAACAAACGTAGCACGAATACTAAATAGGACTTATCTGAAATGACGGAGGGCTATGACAGGTTTTTCTGAAAACCTATTGCGTAATGAACTTGATATCGTTGTAGAATCAAATGATTTTAAAATGGAGTGTTTTTGAGGCTTTTCTAGTTTTGCTAAAGGAGTCACTCCCGGTGAAGGGATCGTCGGTCCTTTCCTCGTCGAATGAGGTGCGGGATATATCATATATATCACTGTGCAAAGCAAAAACACTTAAAAGCAATCAAAAGACAAACCGAGTGTGTAGCATCTGCCAGTTTTTGCTAAAGGAGTCACTCCCGGTGAAGGGATCTCGGTCCTTTCCTCATCGAATAAGGTGCAGGATATATCATATATACCGCTGTGCAAAGCAAGAACTGTAGCTACCTGTTTTATTTTGAAATTCGATTCTACAACATCTTAGGTTTCTTTTATTTCATTAATCTCATTAATGAAGTCCCATCATTTAAGTACCTAAACATCACAGATAAATACGACGTACACTTATGCCATCCGCATTCGCCTCGATGTCCCCTCATGCACCTTTAGGTTAGGTAACTAACGGCAGAGCGGGGCAGGGCTAGCGCGGGTGTAAAACATAAGTAACGCCTATATAATATATCATATATACTATAAACAGTATCTATCACAGAACATATCACATGATCACATCACAGATATCGCAGCAGAAGAATCATATGAAATATTGGATATACTAGGACGTCCGTGTTTTCAATACGAGCCAGTATAAAACACGGATTCCACGGTCGTGATGAATAGCCAAACCCACACCCCCTAGACCCCTACGAGAGCGGCAAGCAACCCTACCAATTCTGGAGTTAGGAGACCCGGACTCGACTCCTCGAGTTGGTCTCCCACTGGACTCCAGAACCCGGTTACTCGTGCTCCCCTCCTTGGGTCTATCCTAGTGCGGAAAAGTAAATAATATACAAAAGGTGACATCTTCCGCAACCTGGAAGTGCCCCAATAAAAGAATATTACATACAAGTTTTTACATGAATGAAAATGAAAAACACTCATCTCACATTAAAAAAAACCCGGCTATTCAAACACGACGATCCAATATAACATATCCAGCAACACATAACATCACATGTCATCAACGTAAGTAAATATGCGCATCCCAATTGTCGTTGACATATAGCAACGAAACCGGCGATATCACATATTACACTTACGGTCACAGAAAAGAAAGTGTAAAACTACAACATTTGGAATCCGCAACCTCTTTAGACATCGCATGCCTAATCAAATGAATTCCTTAGACATCGCATGCCTAACAATTATAAACCCCGCATTTTAGTCTCAAAATCGAAAACACTTTTCAATATCAAAAGTTGATCGGTTCAGGCACGTTATCTAAAAGCATTGATGTTCTAAATCAAACTACAGTTCTTTTGTATACAGAACACACACAAGAGGAAGAGTTCAGATATGAACGAATCCTTCTTGAGGCATTGTAGACTAGGTCATATCAATGCGACCCGACTGGCTGAAGTTACATTTTAGATGCATATTTAAATCAGTTTGAATTTACATCTTATGAAACTTGCCAGTCATGTCACAAAGACACAATGACCATAGCTCTGTTTACTGGAAACAGAGAAAGAGTTAGTAAACTCTTGGGATTGATACATGATGATGTATGAAAGGTCCCCTGTCTACACATGCCAGGACCGGTTCTTTATACTTCGTTACATTCTCTGATAATCTCTCAAGATTCAGACATATGTTCCTGTTGAAACACAAGTCCGAACCTTTTGAGATATTCACAGAATATAAGCTAGAAGTAGAGAACCAATAAGGGTATAAGTATTATATCTTTTGATATGATCAAGGAGGAGAATACTTGAGCATGGAATTCTTGGACTATTCTAAAGGAGAATGAGATTCTCTCTCAGCATTACTCCTCCGTATACACCATAGCACGATGGTATATCGGGGAGGAGCAGTTGCACCCTATTCGATATGGTGTGCTCTATGATGAGTACTACTGAGTTACCTATTTCCTTTTGGGAGTTATGCACTTGAGAAGCTGCATACCTATTGAATAGGGTTCAAATCAAATCAGTTGCCTACCATTTCATATGTGATATGATAAGGGAAGAGCCCATATCTTAAGTTGGTTAAGATTTGGGGTTGTCCGGGCTATGTCTAAAAGCAAAAATCCGGACAAGCTCGAGGCAAGGTCTGTAATGTAGAACTGGAAAGGTTCCAGCTATACAAACTACAGCAGATGATTTGATAAAACCAAAGGATTCAATAGTTACCAACGAACCTCAGCCTCTCCGCCGATCTAGTAGGGTTTTCTCACCCACCTGAGAGATACTTCTGTTTCTCTATGACAGTGGGAGCGAGGATTGCATCATGAGATGATGACCCAACTAGTTTCGAGCAGGCCATCGAGAGTAGGGACTCTGTAAGAATGGCTGGATGCTTAGCGATCTGAGATGGAATCCATGTACACCAACAAAGTATTGACTTTGGTTGCTATATCTGAAAGGTTAAATCCCCATCAGGAGCAAGTATATCTTGAGAAGATTACTTGGTGTAGATGGAAAAGTTGAGACTTTCACAGCTAGACTTGTTAAAGCTTTTCGTCATCGACCAGGCCTGGATAATGATGAAACCTTTTCAAGTGGCTATGCTTAAGTCCATCCAGATCCTACTTGCCACGGCTGCATACCATGACTACGATATCTGGTGGTTGGGTGTCTTGACTGCTTTTCTAAATAATGATTTGGAAGAGAGCGTCTATAAGTACACAGCCAGAGGGCTTCGTAGACAGTGGGAGCAGCGGAAACGTGTGCAAGATGTTTTATGTGATAAAGCAGGCATCGCGGAGTTGGAACATCTGTTTTGATGTGGAAGTCAAATAGTTTGACATCATCAAAATGGTAGATGAACCTTGTATATACAAGAAGGTAGTAGGGAGTATGGTAGTGATCCTCGTAGAGTACGTGGATGACATACTCTTGATAGGAAAGGAGTTTCCTATGCTACGCCCGGTCAATCTCCGCTTATCACAATGATTCTCCATATAGGATCAAAGTGATACCTCCTAAATCCTGGGTTTTGGATCTATGAGATAGATCTAATTGGATGTTAGGATTCTCACTAGTTGTAGTGAGATGGTATCAACCGATCCTGGGGAGAATCACTGGAAGGGTTCCAGGGTGATAACTACGACTGAAAGTCAGTCACAGGCATTGTCTTTACCCTCAGTAGAGGGACGGTATGTTGGAAGAGTTCCAAGCTAGATATCGTGGCATACTAGACGATTAAAGGCTGAATATGTCGCTGCTTAAGATGCTACCAAAGAGGCTGTCTGGGTGTATATTAGTTCATGAGATGAACTTAGTTCCTCCCATTGTGTGACAATGGAGTTGTGGCTTATGCCAAGGAACGTCCGTCCTATCAGTGATCCAGACATATTCTAAGGTAGTATTACCTCATCATGGAGATGGTTGATCTCCAGGGGATCGAGGTTAGGAGAGTAGACTCAGAGGACAACACGGCGGATCCACTCACAAAGGCCATTTCCCAGAGAGAGACTTTTATGGGATGGTTGAGTATGAGATACTACAACCACTGCTATTAGATGGCCCTAGTGCAAGTGGGAGATTGTTAGTTATATGTATGCCCTAGAGGCCATTACTGTACATAGGATGTACATTGTAGTGGATGCTGGGACATATATAGGGAAGACTTTCTTGCTCGACATGATAGTATGCTATCTGGTTGATCTTTACCTTAACGTGTACACTGATTGTCTCTCTGTCACATGTTGGTAAAGCCCTTAGGATGTGTACTTGACTACCTGGACTATGATACAGATCATACTAGTGGGAACATGGTAGTCCATAAGTACATCCTTCAAAGTCCCTAGTCGTGGGTGTATCGAGACGAGGCATCGATATACCAGAGTAGACTAGCGTATACCTTCTCGACCCATACAGATGGGCGATGGATGATCCCATATCCATTGGTGTTTGACATCAGAGATGATATACGGGTGCTCAGTGGAGACTGGGTACACTGGACGGACTCGTCGAGAACTCCCAGATGGTATTATACCTTACGTCAGATGGCAGTTCTCTGGTGACACTGGTACAGAGTAGTCTGTTGACCCGAGATCGTCATAGAGTCTTGTGTGGTTCCCACTGTGCTTTGATTTCCACCTTACCACGTCCAAGAGGGCGTGCAAAACGATGGTTTTTGGGTACAGTCCCGAATCACATGGAGGCAATGAGCGATAGGAGGGGATTCGTCTCTCCCGGTATAGGGGGTTGATGTTGCGCTGTGTTCGATTGGCTATAACCAGAAATCCCTGGCCAGGGTTGCTGAGATTTACTGGTAAGTGTTACCAGTAGTTTCTCGAATTGTTATAGACCTCATATCGACACGACTTATCGAGCTATTGGGGTCTGACGTTTACCACCCCTAGGCAAGATGTGCGACATATCAGACGACGAGACCGGACGTACGGTAAGTGTTACTGGTTGGATTCACAGGAGTGTGAGCGGGCTTGCTCGTCGATCTTCTGATCGCTCAATACCCGGGTGGCCGTTACATTTAGCAGACCGATTGCGGCTTGTGGGTGATTGATATGATCATCACCTGCTGCCGGCGTATTGACGAGTCTTTAGAATCCTACACAGAGGTTTCCTGGCTCAAGCGAAACGAAATAGGAGCGCATATGAGATATGTGCGGGATCAAGAATAATGCGTGTATGTGATACCGTATTTCATTCTCGCGATGAATGTATCGATATGGTTGTATGCGATATAACCTAGTTATCGAATCAAGGATTGATTCGATAAATCGATACATTGTATATTAGTCGGTTATATGCGATATGACCGGATCGTTAAATCAAGTGTTGATTTAATGATTTAATGCATAATTATATATTTGATATATTACTTTGCATTAACTAGTATTGGTTCACTTTAAATGAATTTTCTCACTTGATGTACACAAGTTGTATATGTGATATACTTTTGTGCACAAGATTGTATCATGTTTGATGATACATGAGTGTTAGTGTGTATGTTTAGATTAAACCATGGTTATGTGATGGTTAGGGTTTTGATTTTATTTACTTATTCATTTACTTATTTATTTATTCTATTTTGGCAAAAGGTAAAATGGTGGCTTGATTTGTTTTCAAGTTGAAGCTTCATGAAGCTTTGACTAAGTGACCATTTTGTCTTCATGCTTAACCCTAACCATTCCATCTAACCATGATTTATTCTCTACACTTGACCATGGTTGCCATATGATAAGTATTGTTTTTATTTTCTATTTGAAAAGAACATATCATAATATTATCTTCTTCTTCTTCTTCTTCTTCAAGAAGAAACCTTGCTTCATCAATGGCAACTTGAGCAATTGAGTGAGAAATCCAATTCTAAAGTGAACCCACCTCCTATTTCTTCATCCTCTACCTCTTGCCAAGTAGTATAGGGTGTTTTCTTCACAAGTTTCATGACTTGGTGAAGTGGGAGCTTGATCTAGTGATGCCTCGACGTAGATCATCTTCGGCACGAAGCCGACGACCTTGCCCGCCCATTTCTCCTGTGAATCCAACCAGTAACACTTACCGTACAGTCCGGTCTCGTCGTCTGATATGTCGCATATCTTGCCTAGGGGTGGTAAATGTCAGACCCCAATAGCTCGATAAGTCATGTCGATATGAGGTCTATAACAATTCGAGAAACTACTGGTAACACTTACCAGTAAATCTCAGCAACCCTGACCAGGGATTTCCTGTTATAGCCAATCGAACACAGCGCAACATCAACCCCCTATACCGGGAGAGACGAATCCCCTCCTATCGCTCATTGCCTCCATGTGATTCGGGACTGTACCCAAAAACCATCGTTTTGCACGCCCTCTTGGACGTGGTAAGGTGGAAATCAAAGCACAGTGGGAACCACACAAGACTCTATGACGATCTCGGGTCAACAGACTACTCTGTACCAGTGTCACCAGAGAACTGCCATCTGACGTAAGGTATAATACCATCTGGGAGTTCTCGATGAGTCCGTCCAGTGTACCCAGTCTCCACTGAGCACCCGTATATCATCTCTGATGTCAAACACCAATGGATATGGGATCATCCATCGCCCATCTGTATGGGTCGAGAAGGTATACGCTAGTCTACTCTGGTATATCGATGCCTCGTCTCGATACACCCACGACTAGGTACTTTGAAGGATGTACTTATGGACTACCATGTTCCCACTAGTATGATCTGCATCATAGTCCAGGTAGTCAAGTACACATCCTAAGGGCTTTACCAACATGTGACAGAGAGACAATCAGTGTACACGTTAAGGTAAAGATCAACCAGATAGCATACTATCATGTCGAGCAAGAAAGTCCTCCCTATATATGTCCCAGCATCCACTACAATGTACATCCTATGTACAGTAATGGCCTCTAGGGCATACATATAACTAACAGGTGCTCCCTCTTTCGATAAATCGAACAGCTATTGAATAGGTCCCGAAGGAGCAGAGAGGACTCGGTCGTTGAATACCATCCCGCCTTCGTTAGCATACGGGTTAAGCAACACACGAAGAACCCCTAGCTGAGTCAGATCAGGAGCAGAAGCATCCACCAACCTCATGAGCCGCGGGAAGGTGTAAGCATCATAGAAATCCGGCCTCTGGTGCGCTGCGAATGCTCCCAATACGTGCATCTCAATCCATGACGTAAAATAGTGGAGGGAGAAACTCACCACATCTACACCCGGGGTCGAAGTATTGGCCGCAGCGCTCAGCCCATGGTATAAGTGCGATAGCCCCACGATGCCCACGGCCAGTCGTGCCCTTTCAACTACACGATGAGCAGGGTAGATGACCGAAGCTCTCATGAAGCGACAGTGCGTCGGAATGGCGAACCAGCTAAGCCAAAGGCTGATAAAACTGACAAAGAAGGTCTCTTCGTCCATGCTGGGAGCCGCGATTGAATCGAAGGGCACGACCGACAAAATCGGGATGTAAAACTGCGGTAAATCTTCTTCTTTGGCCAGAAGTTTATTTAGCCCAAACCTAAAAGGGTCATTAATGTTCGCAAACTTTAGAGCCATCTTGGACAAAACATCTTCGCGGATAAAGTAAGCAATGAAGCTCTCAAAAGTGACGCCATACCCTTCTGACGCTACGAACAATTTCTCAAAGATAACCAAAACCTTGATTAAACTAGGGTGCTTATGGCGGACGGTATTTTCAGTCGTCAAGCCGTCAAGCGAAGCTGGCATCGTCTCAAACACATACTCATCAGGAGGCAGCAACTCTTCATAATGCTCTCCCCTGATTGGTAGTCCCGAAACATCGCGAAACTCTTCCAATGAAATAGAGACCTCGTGATTCCCTAGCAAAAAGGTGTTGGTGGGAAGATTCCACTGGTTTACAAAAGCCTTAACCCACCAGACATGAAGGGACTCATAATGAAAGAGAGACGCATATACTGCCTGATAGAGCCCAACTTTCTGTAATCGCGCATGATGAGCGGACAGAACATATCGAGCCCAGGGAAAATAGCCCGTTGGGTGATGAGGTGTAAGCCCTATCTCATAAATTTGTCCCAAGGGTTAGGGTTCACCTTGACAAATACAATGCCCCAAAATGTCTATGGCCGGCAAAAGTTGGTTGGGTATCCCCGTTTTCGACAGCTCAAGCCGGCCTATAGGAGTTCAATCAGCCGCCTCCACCGCAAAAGCAGTCTGCGGACGCTCCATCAGCAAAATTGGGCGAAGAGGCTCTGTTGGTACTTCGCAAAGAAAGCTGCGGCGGCCCCTGATGATATGTTCATACCAGGTTCCCCACAAGAGCAAACTAGTACAGTCCCTGTCATGGACCCAGATCATCGCCATTGCTTCTCCGTCCGACGGTGATTGTGGAAAAGCAGCGTCTGAGCGAGTAAAAGGAAAGTAGGGAAGGGAAGCCATTGTTCTTGAAATAAAAGGAGGAAAGACTGTTAATGCAACCTATATGTGCAATATATATATATATATATATATATATATATATATATATATATACATCAGAAGAAAATGACAAGAAGCTTATTCCATGGGATCATTGATTGCAAAAAAAAATAATGGACCCCACGAAATCAATATGGCGGCTCACTAATGATGAGACAGGGCAATCATTATGAGAATCAAGAAGATCCTCAGTAAACAGACATTGGAATTCAAACAATTCTTGGAAAAACAAGTTCTGTTAAGTTACCAGCAAATTCAAATTTGTGCGAATAAGGGTAAATCCATTAAAAAGATTTTCAAGAACACCAGGGAATAAAATTCCCGAAGGGTCCCATTGATCTTTCAGAGCTAAGCTCCTTTCCAGAGGAATTAAATTCCTTTATGTAATGGAATTAAATTCCAAGAATTCATAAAAATACATGAGAAACAAAAATCCCATGAATCCTCAAAATCAGAGGGAAATGTTCAAAATATGGAAGTTATTGCTCAAATATCACATCTTTGGAGGATGGGTTTTTGAGGAGAGCAAATCTCTCATAATGGATTTAAAATCCAGAGGCTTTCTTTAAGAAAAAGGTTATCTGATGATCAAGAGCTTTACCTAAAAAGGATTCTTTTTGGCAGAGTTAAACTCTGAAAATTTTTAATGAACAGAGAACTAAGCTCTGAAGAGGAGAAT
This sequence comes from Agapanthus africanus, assembly GCA_030015575.1. NCBI lineage: Eukaryota > Viridiplantae > Streptophyta > Magnoliopsida > Asparagales > Amaryllidaceae > Agapanthus > Agapanthus africanus. The sequence continues at coordinate 423,069,039 of CM057351.1, forward strand.
TAAATTCTCAAAGGAAGCGAAGAAGGAAGAAGATGAAGGAACGGAGGCATTACAGAGACGAGACCCCTGCATTTATAAGACATGATGGGAAACGGTTCATCTTCCCCGTTCCCTAGGCAGATCGAATGGCTGTAAAGGTAGCGTTGCACTCACGTGTAAGCCACGTGAGAACAACGCTGTGGGGGCATTTGTTCCCTTATAAAAATTCAGAAAGAAGAAGAGAAGGGGAAAATTCCCCACTAATGGAAGCATCACGTGTAAGCACCACGTGTAAGCACGTGATCATCAATCCACTACAAAGATACACAGAGAGGAAAAAGGAAAAGTTCCCGCTAGTGGAGCATCACGTGCAAGCACGTAATGCATCTGTATGCAGAGTAAGCGGCTCCGCTTAGTAGGTGGCAACTAAAGCCTCACGTGCAAGCACGTGATTGTCTTTCACACAAAACGTGCGGGACTCAGTTATAAAGCAAATAAAGAACAAAGAAGCTCACGTGTTACCACGTGATACCTTCCCTCTGTTTGGACCCCTGCAAACCAAATTAATTCTGTGAGGGGTCACGTGGTACACGTGATGGCTCCTATACCTTCTGAACAGATAGAATTTAATTCTAAACAAAGATATCAAAAGCACTATTTTGGAAAATATTTCCTTGGATATTTCTAAACAAGAAAGATTGCACTCTATAAAGCATAGCGCCGTTGGATTAAAAATCTAATGATGATTAAAAATCACCAATTTATAGAAAAATTCTGGGCAAGGAAATATCTTCCTAAATTTGCTAAGAACAACAAAAGAAATATTTTCTGTAAAACAGAAATCTTTGGATTAAAAATCTAACGATGAATAAAATTCACCATGTGATCTAAAAGATCATGTTGGTTGATTAGAAAATCAATTAAAATCTCTCAATGAGAGATTTTCTAAAACAAATTGATTCTTTTCTTTCCCCTATAAATAAGAGCAAAACTATGAGAGGAAAAGGGAGAGAAGTTTTGGAATTCTCAAAAGACAGAAAGAAAAGGAAGGAATCCCTCCCAAATTGGAAGTTAAAAAAGAAAAGAAAAGAAAAAAGAAAAATCTGAGGTAAGAGAAGGAACAAAACTCGGAGAAGATCTCATCTTCTTTTTCACCTCTATAAGAGTTTAACTCTTTCAAAAAGAACTTAGTTCTTTCTCTGGTTAAAATCTGTAGAAGCAGATCTCCCCACAAGTTGAGAATTTAAGTCTCATTGGGGAGACTTTGCCATGGAGATCCAAAACCTAAAGAGAGATCTAAGTTCAGAGAATTTAATTCTCCCATGAAAGTATATAGGAATTTATGTCCTAGGAATTTAATTCCTCTGATGAAACAAGAGTTTAACCCTTCATATAAGAACTTAGTTCTCCCTTATGGTAAATCTCCTCACAAGTTGAGAATCTAATTCTCATCGGGGAGATTCTGTCATACAGATCCCAAACCTAAGGGAAAAACTAAGTCTTAAGAATCTAACTCTCATAAAATGATGGGCTTGAAAGTCTCGAAACTCAGTATCTCCATGCACGTAAAAGGGATTAGTACCCAACATGACAATATTCGATCACGTGCCTCCACGTGAGCACCTTTGAAGAACAAAAGTTGGCTCACGTGATCCCATGTGACCCCATAATAGCGCTTGGTACTTACAAAGCAGAAAGGTAATAAATCAAAGGCAGTTTCCACTTCTTGGGGGCGCCTCATGTGATCTCACGTGACCTAATAGCGCTTAGCGCTCAGAAAAGAACAAAAAGAATAAACCCAGAGAAACGGCGCCTCAAAATCTTGAAGTGTAATACTACTTCAAGCACCTCATGTGACCCCACGTGAGCGCCTATGAGTTTTAGTGTTTAACACTATTTTGAACACCTCACGTGAGAGCACGTGAGCGCTGAAGATGTACTAGTGTTGAACACTATGAAAGGCAAATATTAGCCAGACTCAGACCAAACTTCCCAAGGACCATCAATTGGCCCCTTCATGCTTAGGGATTCCAAAGCCGATCTCAAGACAACTAATAAGCTCCCAACATATGACATCTAAACTGATGTTTATCCCACTTCCCCAAATCGAGACATTGGTTCAAGGGTACATCTCTTCATACCTCTGATGCATGTCGTTGTAATCTTTCAACGTCTTCAGAGAGATGGAGTGTCCCAATAACCAATAACTATTGGTGCATTCCCAAACTGATTAAATCAGAACCCCACAGACTATGACGTCTTTAAACTTTATGGACTATGAGGTCCTTAAACTTATAGACTGTGATGTCTTTAAACTTTACAGACTATGATGTCTCTAAACTGACATGGACTATGATGTCCTTAAACTTATGGACCGCAATGTCCCTAAACTAAAACAATAGAGCCCAAATGCTCTCTTGTTGGATCTAAATGATCTCAAAACCCTGTTAAGTAGATCTTAATCTAAAATTAGATTAACGTATCCTTAACAAATATTTAAGTTGATCTTAATCTCAATGAGATTAACGATCCTTAAACCCAATCCAAACCCAAATCTAAGAAAATACGGATTTGGACTAATCCATGCCCTACGGGCGACAACATAAATTAGTCTCCGTATACAATCCACGGGAAACCTAAAATAAAACAAACGCACACGACACGCAGCGACCATCTGGAGAAGGAGAAAATGGTTACCGCGATACGGTAGCGTAATTAACTGTAGGGGCTTACGCCTACAGGGAAGAGCGTCCCCACAATCAAAAACCTCTCATAAGCGCGGGAGGGGGGGAATCTGACGAAGTCTGCTACAACGGCCGCATCTATCCAAACCTTCGATATACGGTGCCATAAATTAACTTGGCATCTTCGGAGAGGTGGACAGATAAAACCAAATAGCATCTTCAGGCCGTACGTCCCAACGTCCCGGTCGCGTCTTTTCGGCGGGGAACAATGAGTTTGTTGCGCATCGCCGGTTCGAACCGTCTCCTCGTTTTATCATGGGGAAACGAGTGAGGGCGTCCTAGTTTCTCCTCGAAGGATTGCCACGGGCGCATGTTGCTTTGGCTAACAACCGGTTTCAAGTTGCTCTGCTGTTGTTGAGTGTTGGCAACAAAGGCCGCTTTCCCTTTTCCCTTTTCATTCCGAGGATCCGTTTTTGAAGAGGACGGCCTATGGCGCATCTGGTCCATTTGGGCCAGCTTGTCGATTAAGGCCTGGAAGGTGGTCGGCTTGAAGAACATCATAAACTGGGATACAGTCACTTAAGGATCGAGAGTCCCTATGAACATGCCTACGGCAGGAGCTTCTTCTATGCGTTGTTCGCATTTTGACCATAGGTTCCGCCACCGGATTGGTTATTGAACCCAGGTCTTTCCTGGCCTCACCCTGGCGTTGATTAACGCCGTGATCGGAGTGCGCTCACTTGTACTCACGAACCGCTGTGTGAATAGAAGTTCCATTTCCGTGAATGATTTGACGGAGTCATTTAGGAGCTCCGAGTACCATTCAAACGCCATTTCTGACAGGCTGCCAACGAACTGGAGAAGCAGCAATTTGTCGTCGCCTCTAGTATTGCCGCATAATACTCTGAACTGGGCGACGTGCTGATGCGGGTTGCATGTCCCCTTATTTACGTGGAACTTGGGGATCGTATATCCCGGCGGGTACTTGATTTGATCGTACCAGCCTGGGTAAGGTCACCCGGTCTTGATGACTTGGCCAGCCGCTTCGCTTTCCTGATGAGCTCGTATTTACTGAGCTATGTAGTCATTTGGAGATCGTATCCTCCCTGGTCGTTGATAAAGCTGGAAGAGGGTTTGATGTTTCCCCTCTGTCGTCCTCAATGATTATCGATAGATCTTCGGCTGGAGGTTATGGCTGGATCATCATTCCAACCATGTCTTGGAATAGGAGCACCATCTGTTTTATATTAGCCGCTTGTTCTGTGGCCTCCTTATCCTTCCTTTTCAGCACCCTTCGCAAGAACTCCGTATCAGTCTCCTGCTCTTGGCGCTGGTCGGACGCTGCTTCCGGGCTTTCTTTCTGCCCGGTGAGTGCTGCCATTTTCGTCAGTATCTCCTGGAGCTTTTGTTGCTGCTCCTGATCTTTCGTTAACGACCGAGTTTGCGACCGATGAATCATGGAAGCACGGCTCTCCTCTTTTCCGGAAGCCATGTAAACTGTGTGCACGATCATGTCCCCAGACTTGGGGCATTTGGATCCAGCACCCTTGGGATTTTCCGCGGGCGGTGGGAGATTCTCCGGCCTTATCTTTTTATGAGAAGTCGAAGTTGAAGGAGACATTATAACAAGTGCCTTCGTGAAAGAAGTCTCTCGTTGCATGGTGGAGGGATGGTCCTCCTCTTTCCGAGCCTTTGTTTTCTTCAGCCGGCGAGAGTAGTCTTTATTGATCACAGAATCTTGGACTTCCTGCCAGACCCTGTAGATTTGGGAGGACAGTCGCTGAGGGAGCTGGTCCGGCTTCACCTGTATCACGTTTTCAATAGGTGGGGCGATTTCTTCAACACCGCGATTGGGGAGTTCCGCCGCACCCTCCTTAGCGGTTCAAAGTTATTCCCGGTTGGAACATCAGCGTCAACTTCCACCATTGAAGCTGGTGGAGTAAGTCCAGAGGGGGAGTTGCCCCCAGCTTTCCCCACTCGGCGTCAGTGGCGACGTCGAGCATGCCTTGCAGACGGAATTGCCTCCGTTGTCGGAGTGGCTTCGTCATGCCTCCTACTTTGGTGAAGGGCTACTGCTGATGCCAGCTTGTCGAAGACTGACGTCCGTTGAGAGGGGACGACCAATCTTTTGAAGGCCGACCTTCTGATAGGGGAAGCAGTCTTGATGACTTTGCCAGAAGCAGAAGTTGGAACGGCCAATCTTGCGAAGACTGATCCTTTAGTAGGAGAATCCCCTTTAACGACTTCACCTACCGGTGCTGGAATGGCTATCCATTTCGGGATAACCCCTTCAGGTATTGCGAGCCTCTTTGTGGGCCCACTTGAGATTTGGTTCATCCTGTTGAAGACTAAGGTGGCAGACTTGGACGAACCGTTGAGAGGGGCCGTAGTGGTTGCAAGTCGATCAAAGACCGACTTCTTAGGAGTTTCCCGTGATGGCATTGGGGCACTGAAGCTTGCTGGCGGGAGCATGGTCCCGAAGAAAAATCTAGTGGTGGCCTAAGTCACCTATTCCACTGGCAATAAAAAGATGCAGGCCGCATTTGGACCGTATGTCACTCCTCCAGCGGGGACGGAGCAGGAGTTGTTGTTGCAGGTACACTTGGAAGCCATTGATCTTCTTTTCTCTGCACAAGAGTAAGACACCAAATCTTAGTACCTCGAATCCAGGGGCACCATAGTAAACCGCGATTTGTTCGCGACACGACACACGAAGTGTGGAGTGGAAAAAGGAAAATGGTCCCACCAGGCGTGCCAGAATCTGTTCCCCGCTGAAAACAGAGATGAACCGCGTATGTCTTCTTGTCTGAATTTGGGGGCAGATACTATTTGGATTTATCTGTCCACCTCTCCAAAGACGCCAAGCTGGTTTATGGCACCTTATATCGGAGGTTTGGACGGATGCGGCCGTTGTAGCAGACTTCGTCAGATTCCTCCTCGTTTGCGAGGAGTTTTTGATTGTAGGAACGCTCTTCCCTGCAGGCGCAAGCCTCTGCAATTAATTACGTTGCCGCATCGCGATAACCACTTTCTCCGGCTCCAGAAGTTCACTTCGTGTTATGTGTGTTTTTTTTATTTTGGGATGCTTGTGGATTGTATACGGAGACTAATTTATGTTGTCACTCGTAGGGCGTGGATTAGTCCAAATCCGTATATCTTAGATTTAGGTTTGGGTTGATTTAAGGATCATTAATCTCGTTTGAGATTAAGATCAACTCAAATTTTTGTTAAGGATACGTTAGTCCAATTTAAGACTAAGATCTACTTAACGAGGTTTTAGGATCATTCAAATCCAAAAAAGAGCATTTGGGCTCCATTGTTTTGGTTTAGGGACGTTACGGTCCGTTGTTAGTTTAAGAACGTTTCGGTCCGTAGATCACCATTTTTGAGGTGAGGGTTTTAGTTTGAGGACGTTACGGTCCGTAGTAGTTTGAGGGCGTTACAGTCCGTAGTAGTTTGAGGACGTTACGGTCCGTAGTTCACCCTTTTTGAGGTGAGGGTTTAGTTTAAGGACGTTTCGGTCCATAAAGTTTAGTTTAAGGACGTTACGGTCCGTAGATCACCATTTTATGCCCGTGTATTTATTACGTAGCGGGATGTACGGCGATGATACGGGATAAACCTATTTGGTATGGTTTGGTTTAAGGTGTGCACGTCAGTTTGGGAAGTGCACCCTAGAGCAGTTGGTTGTCGGGGCCCGCCACCTCTCTGAAGACATTGAGGAATTACAACGATATGCATTAGAGGTGTGGAGAGATGTACCCTTGAACCAATTCCTGTGTCTGAGGGAAGAGATCATGGTGGACCATCTAAAAATCATTAGCCATTTTTTGGGGACTAAGATTAACTTAGGAAATGTGGGATGAACATCATTTTGGATGTCATGAGTCATGTTTGGGAAGCAATGAACCTATGGGCTCATTTGATCTGAACTTGGACTTGACCCACTCAATTTTCTTTTATTTGAAAGAAGTGCTAAGTACTGGTTTGGGCTCAGTCCCCTTTTTCTTGCAAAAAGTGTTGAGCACTCATGTGAGTTCTGACGCTCACACTTTACTCTCTCTTTTCTTTGCCTCTATATGGAGTGCCGAGCACTCTTTATGGCGCTCACATGCAAAGCACGTGAGGCGCTAGGCGTTAGGCGCTGAATGATGAGTGTCAAACACTTTATGTTCTGTGGTGCCCACATGAGAGTCACGTAAGGCGCTGGGCGCCAGCCACTGAGTGCTAAGCACTCTTTATTTTATAGCGTCCACGTGAGGGGCACGTGAGGCGCTGGGCGCTGAGCGCCGAGCGCCGCCCACTAAGTGCTAAGCACTCCTGAGTTCTCTCTCCTCTCTTTTTTTTTTGAATGATTCACAGGATCTTTATCTAATTTTATTTACCTAAAATTTCCAAAAAGAGAGTTCTTCTTCCTCGAGAATTTAATTCTCTGTTCTTTCAAAGCTTTCTCTTTTTTTCAAAGCTTATGGGGGGGTTCCTCTGTGTTAGACTTGAAGTCCTGGGTCCTTTATATAGTAGAGGCAAGTCTGTTGATTAGTTGAACAAATCTCTCATTGAGAGATCTTAATTGATTCGGGGATTTTAACCACCATTGGATCTTTGATCCAAGAGCTTCTGTTTTTCAGAAGGTATTTTTCTTGTTTTTAACAAGATTAGGGAAATATTTTCCCATACAGAATTTATTCTGTAGATCGGTGATTCTTTAATCACCATTGGATTTTTAATCCAACGGTACCCTATTTTACAGAGAGCAATCTTTCTTAGTTAGAAAGATTTGAGGAATATTTTCTCAACAGAATTTAATTCTGCATTATGATGATTTATCATCTCCGTTGGATCTTTGATCTAACGGCCCTGTTTAACAGAGAGTAGAACTTAATTCTACTAGGCATCGGCGCTCACGTGCTGTGCACGTGCGGCGCCAATAAGAGTTTTTAACTCTGGCGCTAGCGCCCTCGTGGCAGACACGTGAGGCGCTGCCTCTTGAGTTTTTCAAGAGCTCACTGTATGTGTGTGTGTGTGTGTGTGTGTATACTTTGCAGAAGCTTGTGAGGATTTCTCTCTTTTTCTCTTATTCTCTCTTTTCTATTTATAGGATAAGAGAAAAGATCAACTTGTTAGGAAAATCTCTGATTGAGAGATCATGATCAATCCAAAATGATCTCTCGGATCACTTGGTGAATCTTATTCACCATTGGATTTTCAATTCAAAGGCTCTCTGTTTAACAGAGAAGTTTTCTTGTTTACTTAACAAGATTAGGAAATATCTTTTCCTAAGATAGAATTTTTATTCTATCAGCTAATCGGTGGGTGATTTTATAATCACCATTGGATCTTTGATCTAAGAGGCCTCTGTTTAACAGAGAAAATCTTTCTAGTTTGAGAAAGATCAAGAAAAATATTTCCCAAATAGAATTTAATTCTATCTTGCCAAAGATTGTAGCAGAAGAACTCACGTGTTTAACATGTGACCTCTAGAATGGGTTTCAGTATGCTTTATTTTCAACGCTCATATGCCTATCAACTCTCATGTGTTTAACACGTGAGGCCTGTTTGGCTTGCCAATTATTTGATTGCAGCGCATATAAGCGCTCACGTATTTAACACGTGTGGCTCTTTTAGCCCATTTATTTTTAATGCAGCGCCTATATGCTTTTGCATATAAGTGCTCACGTGTTTAACACGTAAGACTTTAATAGTAGGGAATTTTCCCCTTTTCCCTTTTTTATGAGGGAACACGCTCCTAGTACCATATTCCAGTGCAGCAATGCAGACGCAAGCCAAAATCCAAATCCTTAAATGGAGAATGATAAGTCGCTCCTGGTACCATATCCAAGTGCAGCCATGCAGACGCCAACCAAAATCCAAATCCCTACATATTCCAGTGCAGTGATGCAGACGCCAACCAAAATTCTCCTAGCCCTACGGTTGGTCCCTAAATTGACTACCGTATACAATCCACGGGCTTAAATATTTCATATCACACCTATACCCAACTGCAATCACCAGTCACACGGCCGGTCTCCGCCATCGGAATCATGCTCCATTTGGGAAGACCCACTCATGTGTCCTCACGATACATGAGGAGAACAAAACTTACGAGATCCTATCGACTCGTAAGAAAACACCTTCTGGGATCCTTACGACTCACAAAGGAAAAACACACTTGGGGGTCCTCACGACTTCTAACGAGAAAATACACCTACGAGATCCTTTCGACTCGTAGGGAGAAAATGCTTTTATGGGACCCTTACGGCTTATAAAATTGAAAAGGCCTTAAATGATAGGGACTAAACCTGTCTTCTAAGTTATCGCTCCCTCAGCAGGCAAAGGCAAATGATGAATTGCTCATGGCACCTGTGCTTCAGTGTTAGCAACGCTGATGCCGACCCCAACCCCAAAATTCCAAATTGATCCAATAGACCCCTAAGTCGTTAAACTGGGAATAGATGACCTCTAAATCGTTAAACTGGGAATAGATGACCTAAGTCGTTAAACTGGGAACGAGGGAAATCCTCTCATGGAAAATGATGATCCGCTCCTGGTACCATATTCCAGTGTAGCGATGTTAATGCTAAACCAAAACCAAAATCCTTAAATTCTCTCATGGCAAATGATGATTCACTCCTGATACCATATTCCAGTGTAGTGATGCTGATGTCAACACGAATCCCATATTCTCCACGGCAAATGAAGATTCTCTCCGGGTACCATAATCCAGTACAGTGATGATGACGCCAAACAAAAACCCAAATTTCAGGTCCCATGCTCAAAAGCCCCGCTGGACGAATCAGAAACTCCCAAATAAAATCAAGTCAACTAATGACCTCCCCGTCGGAATCATTCTCCGACTCGGAATCAAGTAAACTAACGACCTCCTCGTCGGAATCATGCTCTGCTTCGGAATCAAGTCAACCAACGACCTCCCAGTCGGAATCATGCTCCGCTTCGGAATCAAGTCAACCAACGACCTCCCCGTCGGAATCATGCTCTGCCTCGGAATCAAGTCAACCAACTACCTCCCCGTCGGAATCATACTCCGCCTCGGAATCAAGTCAACCAATGACCTCCCCACCGGAATCATGTTCCGCCTCGGAATCAAGTCAACCAACGACCTTCCCGTCGGAATCATGCTCCACCTCGGAATCTGTAGGGTTATTAGGCACTAGAAGAAAGTTCTACAAGGCATCAACCATGCCAAAATCAAATTTTTCATGTGCCGAACAACCCTAACCAAGATCTTAGACTAGAGATAGGCGAAACAAAGCAAGTAAACAACTTTACTTCTAAGTGTTTGGGATTACAACCTTTGTAGTCCGTTTCTTCACTTCTAAAGCTCCATGTTGAGGTCCCTTCGCTGCGATCATCGAGTACCCGGACTCTAGAGAGGCTCCATGAAGAGAAAGATGCAAGCTTGCTTCCGATCTTCGAAAACTAAGATGATCTACCTTGAAGAAACTCAAACCCAAGCTCTTGCTTTGCTAATCAAGTATTATCAAAACAAACACACTAATCTAAGCGGCTAGAATAGATGAGGATGATGAAGTAGGAATTTAGCACTCTTTTATTTTCAATTTCTCACTCATTATCATCACTTTGCAAAAAGCTATAAAGCTTTTTCAAGAGGAAGAAGAAGAAGAAATCCATTTGTGATGAATAATGAAAACTAGTGTAAGGTTAGAAATGCAATCATGGGTTAAGAATGAAAACTTAACCCATGTAGAGATTTAACTATGGTGAAGGGTTTGGGTTTGGTTAAGAAATATCTATGAAAATATCTTTGCTTAAAAACAAAAACAAAGCATCTAGAAGCTTCAAGAAAGCTTAACCCTAATCCAAACCCTAACCATGTTTGAACTCCACAAAACATGTTGCATTTGTAAGCTTAACTTGTTACAATATTATATATCACATATACAATATTTATTGTAACAAAATAAAATAATACAATTAACATATATCACATATATATCAATGTATTACCCGAGTGAGAAAAAGAATCTTTAAGTGAGCTTATATTAGTAATATAATTTAATATATCAAATATATAATTATACATTAAATTATCGAATCAACACTTGATCCGATAATCCGGCTATTTCACAAATAACCGACTAATATAATCTGTATCAGTTCAGTGAATAAACACTTTATCCGATGACCCGGGTATATCACATATACCCGGCCGATATCTCATATCGCGAGAATCTAATACGGTATCACACACACGTATTGTTCTCAGTCCCGCACATATCATATATGTGCTCCTACTCCGTTTTGCCTGAGCCAGAAAACCTCTGTGTAGGACTCTAAAGAATCGTCAATACGCCGGCAGTAGGTGATGATCATATCAAACACCTATAAGCTGCAAGCGGTCAGCTAAACGTAACAGCCACCCAGGTATTGAGCAATCAGAAGATCAACAAGCAAGTCTGTACATTCCCCCATGAATCCAACCAGTAACACTCCCGTACAGTCCGGTCTCTTCGTCTGATATGTCGCATATCTCGCCTAGGGGTGGTAAACGTCAGACCCCAGTAGCTTGATAAGTCGTGTCGATATGAGATCCATAACAGTTCGAGAAACTACTGATAACACTTACCAGTAAATCTCAGCAACCCTGGCCAGGGATTTCCAGTTATAGCCAATCGAACACAGCGCAACATCAACTCCTTATACCGGGAGAGACGAAACCCCTCCTATCGCTCATTGCCTCCATGTGATTCGGGACTGTACCCAAAAGCCACCTTTTTGCACGTCCTCTTGGACATGGTATGATGGAAATCAAAGTACAGTGGGAATCACACAAGACTCTATGACGATCTCGGGTTTACAGACTAACCTGTACCAGTGTCACCAGAGAACTGCCATCTGACGTGAGGTATAATACCATCTGGGAGTTCTCGGCGAGTCCGTCCAGTGTACCTAGTCTCCACTGAGCACCCGTATACCTTCTCTGATGTCAAACACCAATGGATATGGGATCATCCATCGCCCATCATATGGGTCAAGAAGCGTATACACTAGTCTACTCTGGAGTATCGATGCCCTGTCTCGGCACTCCCACGACTAGGAACATTTGAAGGATATACTTGGCGACTACACTGTCCCCACTAGTATGATCTGCATCATAGTCCTGGTAGTCAAGTACTCATCCTAAGGGCTTTATCAACATGTGACATAGAGACAATCAGAGTACATGTTAAGATAAAGAGTAACCAGATAGCATACTATCATGTCGAGCAAGAAAGTCCTCCCTATATATATCCAAGCATCCACTACAATATACAACGTATGTACAGTAATGGCCTCTAGGGCATACATATAACTAACAATCTCCCACTTGCACTAAGGCCATCTGTTGTAGTATCTCATACCTAACAATAAGTTATGGTTGAAGTATCTCATACTCAACCATCCCAAAAAAGTCTCTACTGGAAAATAGGCCTTTGTGAGTGGATCCACGCTGTTGTCCTATGTGTCTACTCTCCTAACCTTGATCACCCTGGAGATCAACCATCTCCATGATCAGGTGATACTGCCTAAGAATATGTCTGGATCTCTGATGGGACGGGGGTTCCTAGGCATAAGCCACAACTCCATTGTCACACAATGGCAGAACGAAGTTCATCTCATGAACTAAAATACATCCAGACTGTCTCTTTGGTAGAATCCTTGGTAACGATGTATCTTGCCTTTAATCGTCTATTATGTCACGGTATCTAGCTTGGAACTCTTCTAACATACCGTCCCTCCACTGAGGGTAAAGACAATGCCTGCGACTGACTTTCAGTCGTCCTTATCACCCTGGAATCTTTCCGGTGATTCTTCCCAGGATCGATTGATACCATCTCACTACAACTAGTGAGAATCCTAACATCCAATTAGATCTATCTCATAAATCCATAACCCAGGATTTAGGAGGTATCACCTTGATCCTATAGAGAATCTTTGTGATTAAGAGGAGATTTACCGAGCGTGGTATAAGAAACTCCTTCCCTATCAAGAGTATGCTATCCACGTACTATACGAGGATCACCACCATACTCCCTACTACCTTTTTGTACATACTTGGTTCATCTACTATTTTGATGGAGTCAAACTCTTTGACTAGCACATCAAAACAGACGTTCCAACTCCGCGATACCTGATTTATTACATAAAACATCTTGCACACGTTTCCGCTGCTCCCACTGTCTACGAAGCCCTCTGGCTATGTACTTATAGACACTCTCTTCCAAATCATCATTTAGAAAAGCAGTCATGACACCCAACCACCAGATATCGTAGTCATGGTATGTAGCAGTGGCATGTAGGATCTGGATGGACTTAAGCATAGCTTTGAAAGTCTCAACTTTTCCATGTACACCAAGTAATCTTCTCAAGATATACTTGCTCCTGATGGGGATTTAACCCTTCAGATAAAGTAACCAAAGCCCATACTTTGTTGGTGTATAAGGATTCCATCTCAGATCGCTAAGCATCCAGCCATTCTCACTGAGTCCCCACTCCTGATGGCCTGCTCGAAACTAGTTGGGTCATCATCTCATGATGCAATCCTCGCTCCCACTGTCATAGAGAAATCGAAGTATCTCTCAGGTGGATGAGGAACCCTACTAGATCGGCGGAGAGGCTGAGATTCGTTGGAAACTATTGAATCCTCCGGTTCTACCAAATCATCAGCTGCAGTTTGTATAGCTGGAACTCCTTCCAGTTCTACCTCATGACCACTAATTTCTTCACAAGAAATTCCCTTTTACTCAAAAAAGTGGTATGCTGAGAAATAAAACATCTTTTGTTCCTCGGTGTGGTAGAAGATATTCCCTTGCGAATGGTTCGGATATCCAACAAACTTCCACAGAACTGACCTTACCTCGAGCTTGTCCGGATTTTGCTTTTGACATAGGCCGGACAACCCCAAATCTTAACTTCCTTAAGAGATGGGCTCTTATCATACCATATGACATATAGAGTGGTAGGCATCTGATTTGGTTAGAACCCTATTCAATAGATATGCAACTTCTCAAGTGCATAACCCTAAAAGAAAATAGGCAACTCAGTAGTACTCATCATAGAGCATACCATATCATATAGGGTGCGATTGCTCCGCCCCGATACACCGACGTGTTGTGGTGTATACAGAGGAGTAATGTTGAGAGAGAATCTCATTCTCCTTTAGAATATTCCAGGAATTCTGTGCTCAAGTATTCTCCTCTTTGATCTCATCAAAGGACATAATACTTTTACCCGTTTTTGGTTCTCTACTTCTAACTTATATTCTGTGATTATCTCAAAAGTTTCGGACTTGTGTTTCAACAGGAACATATGTCTGAATCTTGAGAGATCATCAGTGAATGTAATAAAGTACAAAAAACCAGTCCTGGCATATGTAGACAGGGGACTTTCATACATCAGCATGTATCAAACCCAAGAGTTCACTAACTCTTTCTCTGTTTCTAATAAACGGAGCTGTGGTCATCTTATCTTTGTGACATGACTGGCAAGTTTTACAAGATGTAAATCCAAACTAATTTAAATATGCATCTTTACGTAACTTCAACTAGTCGGGTCGCATTGATATGACCTAGTCTACAATGCCTCAAGGAGGATTCGTTCATTTCTGATCTCTTCCTCTTGTGTGTGTTCTGTACATTAAGAACTGTAGTTTGATTTAGAACGTCTATGCTTTTAGATAACGTGCCTGAACCGATCAACTCTTGATACAGGAAATGTTCAAAACATTATCCAACAATACAAAATTATATCCTTCTTTACTAATAAAGAGACTGATATGATGTTGTATATCAGGTTCGGTATCTAATAACATTCGTTCAGAACCAATGTATTCTGGTAATACAGGGTGATAACTGCCAATAGACTTGGCTGCAACACTTGCATCATTTCCAACTCTTGAAACTTATCACCCGTTCTCAGTTTTCTACCTTTCTGTAGCCCATGTAACAAATTACATTTGCGGAATCCTGATCCGGTATCTCATACCCAGGACGTAAAGGATACTGAGAAACAGTTCTCGGTAATGAACATACCCGAAGATGATGCATCAACATGCACTTTCTTCGTTTGGGTGGCACGGGAATTCTGGTAATCCCCTATTTCCTGCTCTGTCTTATAACAATTATAAGTTGGAGTGGGACCAACGTTCCTTAGCGCAGTATAACAAGCGGGTTCGGTCAATACATCCGTATTATTATCTTGATTAAGGCGTGACATGGTCGCTACCTGGAGAGAAATAGAAGAAAACACTCAGCGTATGCTCTTGCAAGATTAGATTGGTTATTAATATATCTAATCAGGATGTCTCCCACTGTTTTAGTCAAATCTTCCTTCAAACCCTAAAAGAAAAGACTAGCCGGAATTAATTACACCCTACAAGTTCGCCAATCTTTCAGCCAGGCCAGTGCCGGTACTTTGAGGGAGGTTCCCCATGCTTTCGCACGGACCTAATTAAAGTAAATCTCGTTTTCCCAGGGGCGTAACCCCGTTAACACCTTTCTAGACACCTACTTGATCGGCTAATTGTAATGTGTAAAACTTTCCCAGGAGTAACTCTTACTCGCAGCGGGTATCGGGATCCAACTATCTTATAGAAGGTATGCAATCTCATTGAAAATTTCAACTCTTGAAATTCCCAATAATATTTTACCCCTGGCGTTCTATGACCTTGGCGAATGCCAAACAGCCCATAGTCCGCTAGTCAAGTTCAACCCGTACATTTCTTGATTGAATTAAACCCACCCGCACGACCCTTGACGAATGCCAAACAACGCCGTACGAATACCCTAATCCAATCGCATCATATGCTAGCAGATAAGCACTAGTTAGCTACCGTACACTACGCCTTGACGAATGCCAAACTACCGCAGCACGAATACTAAGTAGTACTTATCTGAAATGATGGAGGGCTGCGACAGGTTTTTAAGAAAACCCTTTGCGTAATGAACTTGATATCGTTGTAGAATCGAGTGATTTTAAATGGAATGTTTTTGAGGCCTTTTCTAGTTTTGCTAAAGAGGTCACTCCCAGTGAAGGGATCTCGGCTCTTTCCTCATCGAATAAGGTGCAGGATATTTCATAAATATCACTATGCAAAGCAAAAACTATAAAAACAATCAAAAGACAAACCGAGTTTGTAGCATCTGCTAGTTTCGCTAAAGAGGTCACTCCCGGTGAAGGGATCTCGGCTCTTTCCTTATCGAATAAGGTGCTGGATGTTCTATAAGGAACACCGCTATGCAAAGCAAGAACTAGAGCTACCAGTTTTTGAGACAAGTTTCTACAACTTCTTTAGGTTTCTTTTAGTTTCATTAATCTTATTAATGAAGTCCTATTTTATTATGCTTCACAAGCATCAAATATGAAACGAAATCAATAATATATAATATATATCTCATATATATAATATAAACATTCGTCTCAGGCAGTAATATGATCTCATCACAGAACATTGCAGCAGAAGATAACATATATGAAATATTGGATATACTAGGAGGTCCGTGTTTTAATACGAGCCTGTATAAAACACGGATTCCACGGTCGCGATGAATAGCCAAACCCACATCCCTAGACCCCTACGAGAGCGGCAAGCAACGCTGCCAATTCTAGGGTTAGGAGACCCGGTCTCGACTCCTCGAGATGGTCTCCCACTGGACTCTAGAACTCGGTTACTTTTGCTCCCCGCCTTGGGTCTACCTAATGCGGAAAAGTAAATAATATACAATGGTGACATCATCCTCATCCCGGAAGTGCCCTAATAAAAGAATATTACATACAATGAATTTTATATGAATGAAAAAGAATAACTCTCATCTCACATAAAACCCCCGGCTATTCAAACACGACGATCTAATATAACATATCACAGCAACACATAATATTACATATCATCAACGTAAGTAAATATGTGTATCCCAGTTGTTATTGATGTATAGCAACGAAACCGGCGACACACCACATATTACACTTACGGTCACAGAAAAGAAAGTGTAAAACTATAACAGTTGGAATCCACAACCTCCTTAGACATCTCATGCCTAACCAAATGAATTCATTAGACATTGCATGCCTAACAATTATAAACCGCGCATTTTAGTCTCAATATCGAAAACTCTTTTCAATATCAAGTCGGGCAATTCAACAAGATTCCCGACATCCTGATCGAATGCTCGTCGCAAACTTTAGTAGACGGCCGCACCCCCGGATGCCGTCGACGAAGTGCACTAAGGCGGAACACCGCTGCCGCGAGCACCCGAACGGATGCTTTTGGCGATGGAGTTCTGCTACAGTCACTTGGTCGGGGCTATGGGGCGTGGCTATCTTTTAATTTTACCCGGCGAGTATCCGCGTACGCTACGTGATTGCGACGGAGTTTTGATCACATCAAAATCCCGTGGCAACCGATCAAATAAGACTAAACTGCTAGATTTATAACATTCAAATTAGTTATCTCATAACTACTTGTGGATTCCAAATATTGTATCACATTCCAGATAAATAGACAATGTTAAACTTTCCGATCGAATAAACAAACACCCAAGATTTCCCAAATAGCTCAACACTTGAACGGAGTTCAGAAAGTATCCATCACATGCCACAGTACCAATGGTCCAGCCGTAGAAGGGTCAAACCAACACCTCACATGTGGCAACGCCGTACTACCCCAAACCCTAAGGTTTAGAGGCGGTTCAGACGGTCACATAATCGAGTTAAGGTTTGTGTTCTTCTAGAAGGTCCACCGTGTTACTTGCACGACTATGAATATTCTTTAATTAAGGAAAAAATCCAACACTTGGAAATTTTCCGGTATGGGAAAAAGTGAGTTATTGATATCCATTCAAACTTTTTAACACGTTCTAAATTACCCGGAAAAACTTAAACGAAGTTAAACTTTCCGATCGAATCAACGAATACAAAAAATCTCCAGAAAACTCAACATTTGAGTAATATTAAAAATTCCCAGAAGCATGTAGAAATACATACGGATGTTACTGTGAAAAAACCTAACCCTAATACCCAATTATGGCAGCGGAACCGCCGCGCAAGGCATGGTATTGCCGCGGCTCCACGGCGGATTGAGGGGATTAGAGGTTCGTTTTTCACAGTAATCCTTAGAATTCCCTGCTTAATTTTCTGAGTATTTTTAATACGGAAAAAATCAACATTTTAAAAAATTTCCAGAGAGGGGGTATATTTCGACGTTTCGGGGTTCGATCGGACTTTAAATTTCGTCTAGACTTCGCCTAAAGCTCTAGCTTGGATCTGATACCACTGTAGGGTTACTAAGCACTAGAAGAAGGTTCTACAAGGTATCAACCATGCCAAAATCAAATTTTTCATGTGCCGAACAACCCTAACCAAGATCTTAGACTAGAGATTAGGCGAAACAAAGCAAGTAAACAACTTTACTTCTAAGTGTTTGGGATTACAACCTTTGTAGTCTGTTCCTTCACTTCTAAAGCTCCATGTTGAGGTCCCTTCGCTGCGATCATCGAGTACCCGGACTCTAGAGAGGCTCCATGAAGAGAAAGATGCAAGCTTGCTTCCGATCTTCGAAAACTAAGATGATCTACCTTGAAGAAACTCAAACCCAAGCTCTTGCTTTGCTAATCAAGTATTAGCAAAGCAAACACCCTAATCTAAGCGGCTAGAATAGATGAGAATGATGAAGTAGGAATTTAGCACTCTTTTGTTTTCAATTTCTCACTCATTATCATCACTTTGCAAAAAGCTAGAAAACTTTTTCAAGAGGAAGAAAAAGAAGAAATCCATTTGTGATGAATAATGAAAACTAATGTAAGGTTAGAAATGCATCCATGGGTTAAGAATGAAAACTTAACCCATGTAGAGATTTAACTATGGTGAAGGGTTTGGGTTTGGTTAAGAAATATCTATGAAAATATCTTTACAAAATATCTTTGCTTAAAAACAAAAACAAAGCTTCTAGAAGCTTCAAGAAAGCTTAACCCTAATCCAAACCCTAAACATGTTTAAACTCCACAAAACATGTTGCATTTGTAAGCTTAACTTGTTATAATATTATATATCACATATACAATATTTATTGTAACAAAATAAAATAATACAATTAACATATATCACATATATATCAATGTATTACCCGAGTGAGAAAAAGAATCTTTAAGTGAGCTTATATTAGTTAATATAATTTAATATATCAAATATATAATTATACATTAAATTATCGAATCAACACTTGATCCGATAATCCGGCTATTTCACAAATAACTGACTAATATAATCTGTATCAGTTCATCGAATAAACACTTGATCCGATGACCCGGGTATATCACATATACCCGGCCGATATCTCATATCATGAGAATCTAATACGGTATCACACACATGTATTGTTCTCGGTCCCGCACATATCATATATGTGCTCCTACTCCGTTTTGCCTGAGCCAGGAAACCTCTGTGTAGGACTCTAAAGAATCGTCAATACGCCGGCAGTAGGTGATGATCATATCAAACACCTACAAGCTGCAAGCGGTCAGCTAAACGTAACAGCTACCTAGGTATTGAGCAATCAGAAGATCAACAAGCAAGCCTGTACATTCCCCCGTGAATCCAACCAGTAACACTCCCGTACAGTCCGGTCTCTTCGTCTGATATATCGCATATCTCGCCTAGGGGTGGTAAACGTCAGACCCCAGTAGCTTGATAAGTCGTGTCGATATGAGGTCCATAACAGTTCGAGAAACTACTGATAACACTTACCAGTAAATCTCAGCAACCCTGGCCAGGGATTTCCAGTTATAGCCAATCGAACACAGCGCAACATCAACTCCTTATACCGGGAGAGACGAAACCCCTCCTATCGCTCATTGCCTCCGTGTGATTCGGGACTGTACCCAAAAGCCACCTTTTTGCACGCCCTCTTGGACGTGGTATGATGGAAATCAAAGTACAGTGGGAATCACACAAGACTCTATGACGATCTCGGATCTACAGACTAACCTGTACCAGTGTCACCAGAGAACTGCCATCTGACGTGAGGTATAATACCATCTGGGAGTTCTCGGCGAGTCCGTCCAGTGTACCCAGTCTCCACTGAGCACCCGTATACCTTCTCTGATGTCAAACACCAATGGATATGGGATCATCCATCGCCCATCATATGGGTCAAGAAGTGCATACGCTAGTCTACTCTGGAGTATCGATGCCCTGTCTCGGCACTCCCACGACTAGGAACATTTGAAGGATGTACTTGGCGACTACACTGTCCCCACTAGTATGATCTGCATCATAGTCCTGGTAGTCAAGTACTCATCCTAAGGGCTTTATCAACATGTGACATAGAGACAATCAGAGTACATGTTAAGATAAAGAGTAACCAGATAGCATACTATCATGTCGAGCAAGAAAGTCCTCCCTATATATGTCCAAGCATCCACTACAATATACAACGTATGTACAGTAATGGCCTTTAGGGCATACATATAACTAACAGAATCAATTCAACCAACTACCTCCCTGTCAGAATTATGCTCCGTCTCGAAATCAAGTCAACCAATGACCTTCCTGTCGGAATTACGCTTTGCCTCGGAATCAAGTCAACCAACTACCTCCCTGTCGGAATCATGCTCCGCCTCGGAATCAAGTCAACCAACAACCTCTGCGTTGGAATCATGTTTCATCTCAGAATGTGCCCCGTGTCAGAATTATGCTTCGCCCCGGAGTATCTACCTTCCCTGTCGGAATTATGCTTCGACTCGAAATCAACCTCTGCATCGGGACTATGTTTCATTCAGAATGTCTTCCCTGCACCGGAATTAAGCTTCATCCCAAGATACAGTTGTCCCGTTTCGAAATCATGCTTTGCCCCGGAACCCTGCGTCGAAACTATGCTTCGCCGCAGAATATATCCTCCTCCTAGAGTTATGCTTTGCTCTTCGGAATGATGCTCCGACTATGAAATTATGCTCCGCACATCGGAATGATGCTCCGACCCCCGGAATTATGTTCCGCTCTTCAGAATGACGCTCTGACCCTGGAATTATGCTCCGCAAATCGGAATGACGCTCCGACTCTCAGAATCATGCTCCCGGAAAGATGCTCCGCCCCCGGAATGACGCTCCACCTCAAAGTCAAATTTCTGCGGAACAAGATCTATCAATTTCATGCACACAACTCATATACGCGGTGTGCATTTATTGTGGGGGCACTTAGTTGGGGTCAAAAATTACACCCCGGTTGACCAAGTCAAAGTCAAAGTCAACCCCAAGTAAGCGGGCTCAAGCCCATATCAAGTGGGCTCATGCCCAAGTCGAGCCCTACAGCCGACCTCTCTCATGCCAAAATGAAAATTATGTAATAAATAGGGAACCTGATACAGCAGGAGCACCTTTGATGATAGCTCCGGACCTGACTGCTGGCTTTTTTTTAGCTTTCTTGCTTGCTACGCCCCAGCTAGCGGTAATTTTAATGTAATTTTTATGAATAAATATAAGAAAAATGGGCATAAAGCCAAATTTTTGTAAAACCCATGGCTCATGTGCAAAAGAAATGAACACATGAGGCATGAGATGGGCAAAATGACATTTTGTAAAGCCTAAGTGGCTAAGTGTAAATTTATAAGTCTATATAAGGCAACATGATGATGAAATGAAAGAATAATTGATTGCCCTCAAAATCTAGGGTTTCTATACCTCCTTCTCCTTCCTCAAGGTTCTAAACTTTCTTTCCTTTTTTTTGAATTAAATCAAGAATTTAACTCTTCTTTTTCCAAAAAGAAACAGTTTTTCACCATAAAACCCATAAAGGGAAACTCAGATCTCCCATCAAATCTCTAAAATGAGAGATTTTTAAGCCTCACCACCATTTTCTCCAAGATCCAGCCAACAGAGAGGAGGAAGAAGGAGACCCGTCTCCAAAAATCCCACTTTGAGAAAAATCCAAGGCTCAAGAGAATATCCAAGGCTCAAGGGAGAAGAAAGGGGTCCCCTTTGATCACTTCTGAAGATCTTCGGGGAGTTCAACTTCATGACCCAAATTATCAAAGGAATTTAACTCCTAATCCAGATCTCTTAAGAGTTTAACTCCACACAAAAAAATATATAAAATAACTCATCTTATTTTTAGGAGTTAACTCCAAAAGTAAACCGGGGAGTACAACTCCCTGTGCAAGGGCTAAGCCCATCTTCCCTTTTTTTAGGAATACAACTCCAAAAGTCAATCGGGGGTACAACTCTCAGTACAGAGGCTAAACCCGTCTTTCTGTGGGCACCCAGCGCCCACGCGCCCTTAGAACGCCACTCGCCTTTTTTTTATATACACTCCACACTCAAAACACGTCCCCCGTTAGAAAAAAATTCTAACGGGACGCTGCCCCCGCACCCCGCAAGGGGGCTGCTTGCCACCTTAACCCCTAGCCCACTATCCAGGTAGCGGGACCCCCTTAAACTCTGCGAGGTCCTCGATATACCCAAGACCCCTCAAAACACAAAACACGCACACCACACATTGAGTTCGTATGAGTAGTTTTACCCGTCAATTGGAGGTTCCCTCGCTTCGAAGGCGAGGGGTAATTAACGGCAGCTTAGTCCGCGGCTGCCGGAGATTTGGACCCCCACAATCAATAAACCCCGGCCTGCCCCAGGCAGGGGGAATTTGTACATGCCTAACAAGCGCGTGCGCATTCCCATCTCAATGGGGTGACGAAAAACACCCTACAACCTTGATGCAGAAGTCGCCCTCCTGCACCTGTATCCCGGAAGAAAGTGTTAGTTATATGTATGCCCTAGAGGCCATTATTATACATGATTGTATATTACAGTGGATGCTTGGAGATATATAGAGAGGATTTTCTTGCTCGATATGATAATATGCTATCTGGTTGCTCTTTATCTTAACATGTACACTTGTATCATTATACTGTCTCTCTGTTACAATGTTAATAAAGCCCTTAGGATGTGTACTTGACTACCAGGACTATGATGCAAATCATACTAGTGGGGCCAGGGTAGTCCACAAGTACATCCTTTAATTGTTCCTAGTCGAAGAGAGTATCGAGACAGGGTATCGATATTCCAGAGTAGACTATTGTGTAAGTTTCTTGACCCTGTATGGGGCGATGGATGATCCCACATCTATTGGTGTTTGACATCAAAGATTGTACACAGGTGCTCATTGGAGAATGTGTACACCAAACAGGGCTTGCCGAGAACTTCTAGATGGTATTATACCTATTGTCAGATAGCAATTCTCTGGTGACACTGGTACAGGTTAGTCTGTAGACCCGAGATCGTCGTAGAGTCTTGTGTGGTTCCCACTGTGCTTTGATTTCCTCCCTACCACAGCTCAAAGGAGTCGTGCAAACAGGTGGATTTTGGGTACAGTCCCGAGTCACATGGAGGCAATGAGCGATAGCAAGGGTTCGTCTCTCCCGGTATTGGGAGTTGATGTTGCGTTATGCTCGATTGGCTATAACAGGAAGTCCCTAGCCAGGGCTGTTGATGAGATTTATCGGTAAGCGTTATTAGTAGTTTCTTGACCCGTTATGAGCCTCACATTAGCAAGACTTATCAAGTTATTGGGGTCTGACATTTACCACCCCCAGACTCGATATGCGACATATCAGACGAAGAGACCAGACTGTACGGTAGTGTTACGTACAGGATTCGCGGGAGTTTGGACAAGCTTGCTTGTTAATCTTCTGCTCGCTCAATACCTAGGTAGCCATTACGTCCAGCTAGTACCGCTGATGGCTTGTGGGTGACTGATATGATCATCACCTACTTCTGGCATATTGACGAGTCTTTAGAGTCCTGCACAGATTTTTCCTAGCTTAAGCGAAATGAAATAGGGCACATATGTGATATGTGCGGGACCGAGATTAATATGTGTATGTGATACAGTATTCTAATCTCACGATATAGGTTATATATGATATAACCGGATTATTGAATCAAGTGTTGATTCAATAATATGTTATATGTATATTTGATATACATATAAATGATATTAGTCGGTTATATGTGATATAGCCGGAATATTAAATCAAGTGTTGATTTAATAATTTAATATATAATTGTATATTTTATATATTAATATATATTAACTAATATTAGCTCGCTTAAGAATTTCTTTTCTACAAATACATATAAATATATATGAGATATTTATTAATGTATTTACTATTGTGTCATGCTAGATGATACATTGGACATGGGTGTATGAGACTCACACCAAACTAAAAATAATTTGGGTGATTAATTATTAAGGGAAAAATCAAAATTAGGTAGAAATTAGCATGGCTAATGATGCTTGTGGAAGCATGTAGAAGCCTTGACTAAGTCCACTAATTTTGTTTTACTCTAGATATTTATTAACCCAACCATTATCTTTAGCCATGGTTAAGTCTCTACAAATATCATTTGAGATATTTTTTCACCATGGTTCATCACTTGATCATCTTCTTCATCTCCTTCTTTACTCTCTAGTTTTGAGTGAGGTGAGAAAGATAAAGAGAAAAATAATTTTAAAGTGAGCAAAATTCCTACTTCATCAATCTATACCAAACTAGCCATTTAGTATAGGTTGTTTACTTCACTAATTCCTCAATTAGTGAAGGGATAGCTTGAGTTAGAGATTCTTAAAGGTAGATCATCTTCGGCCTCGAAGATCCTTAAGAAAACTTGTTCTTTTCTCCTAGTGGAGTCTAAGAAAAGTTCGGAGGACCACTGCTTGGAGCTAAGGGACTACTACTTGGAGCTTTAGAAGTGAAGGACCGGTCTACAAAGGTTGTATTCCTTGTTCACTTAGTGTAAAGCTTGTTTACTAGTTTATAAAACCCTAATTCTCTAGTTCGATTCTAGGTTAGTATAGCTTAGAACACTAGATTTTTTAAAATTGCATACTTGATGCCCCTAAAAACCTAGTAGTGGTGCTAAGGCATACTTTCAGAGAGAGGCCGGGAAACCACCCTCTTTTTCCTTTAAGTAGACACTCGGTGGAAGGCGGCGTTTCTGCCCTGGCCCAGGAAGCCAGATCCTGGGTATGCTTTTGCCCACCGCCCCGGCGTTCCTCTGGCGCGGGGAGGAGCAACGGTGACCTTCACTAGAGGGGATTGTCGGGGAACCATGCTCGATGTGGGACTGGACGAGCTAGCGCCACCGCCTTTCCTCCCTTGCACCTTGGCGGCCATGGCAGCCATGATCTTCGAAGGATCCATTGGCTCTGCGGAATATATAAGAAAAAAAAGGTCAGCAACTAAAACATCAAAATTATGCTAAAATTTTGACAAGTCTAAGTTAATCAGCGAAGCCCTGACTTACCCCCGAAGCACGCGGGACTGAGTCCCACTAAGCTCAAAGCCTGCTCGGAAAGCAGGACATCGGACCGCTGGATCGGTTTCCACTGTGACACCACCCTCGCCTCTGGGGCATTCAACTATTTGACCCTAGGGAAATCGGCCCTATGCCACTTGATGGGCACGGGTCAATCCTCTCCTTTCAGAGGACTGACGAAAACAAACTTCTCCTTCCATTCATGGAAGGAAGAAGGGACGACCACTACCCCAGACCCGGCCGTCCTACCCTTACATTTTTTGAAAGAAAGGTACACCTAGCTCAGTTCGTCCTTGCTGGTACCGGGATGATTTTTATAACAAAGAAAGGGGAGAAGAATACTCAAGTCAAAAGGGATCCGATCAATTTTCAACCGGACCAGAAACCCGAGGAGGAATCTCCATGAGTTCGGCGCTAGCTGGCCCGAGGCAAGACAGAAGCAATGGAGTACGGCGCAAACTTCGGATGAGAAGGGCAGATACATCCCTGCCCGAAACATTTCTAGATACAGGGCAATCTCATTACCCTGCACCTGGTCTGCCCGCTCACCCTTCCTGGCCAGACGAAGTGAATAGCCACGGGGAATGTGGAAACGAGCTCGGATATCGTAAAGCTCGTCCGAGCGATTCAACATCGAGGGCACATCGCGGGTATTTTCGATGCACACCTTGGGGGCCCTCTTCGCCACCCAACGACGAAGTACGAAGGCGTCGCCACCCCTTAAGGACGAGCCCAACGCAGAGGAAGAAGATGAAGACGAAGAGGAAGAAGAACTTCTTTGGCTATCGGAAGCGGATGAGGAAGAAGAAGACCCACTGGACTCGACTTCAGAAGCTGAAGCCTCATCGTCCGACTTGGCCCCAACTACATCAATAGAAACTTCGGAAGATGACATCTAACCTGATTCAAGAAAAGATTGGCCGATAAAGGGTTTTTTGCTGAAGGTCTGACCTAAGCAATGGTGCGCCGGGCAATCTTCAGATGGCAGGAGACAGCTAAGGAAAAATGTCTGCCAAGGAGTGGCCTCCCCTATTTATACACTCGATATAAACCATCCAATGGCCCAAATCCATTCCCGCCGAAATGAAGCATCACACCTGACGGCCATGAGGACTCCACATGGCAACCAATCGTTGGACACTCCCCCTTTACTCGGATTCAACTGACGACCTCTCGCTGTCACGCCTTACTTCCTAGTAGACAAAAACGGTGACGTGGCAAGCCGCGACGTATTTCCTAAGAAATAAATATGTTAAACGTAATTAAGCAATATATAAAAATGAACAAGAATGGCAAGAGTGATAAAATAAATATCAACTTTATTTACATTCAACTTTACATACAACTGTTTGAAATGAAAAGATACAATAATATAAAGCAAATTTCTAGACAATGGCATACTGAAAATAAGTGCAAGAAGAACTAGTAGTGCGGCTGAGCTATAAGCTGGTCCAAGTCCTCCTGGCTCGGCTCTATCTCCTCAGAGTCCGGTCCTCCTGACGAACATTCTAAAAAAAGAAATAGAAAGGAATGTCGTCAGCGAACTTATGCTCGGTAAGTCCCAAAAGAAGAAAGAGAAGATAGTATAACAAATGAAATGAACAGGTAAAGTGTATATGACTGATTAGTAGTATATGATAGTTATTATAACGTGGTTGTTTGTAGCTTGGTAAAGAAGGTATTCATGTATACGAGAGGAGTCTATCATACCCCGTGGACTATGGTAACATATAGTACAAGGCCCCGTCATAACCCATGGGACAACGACATGAGAATTCATGTAGGTGTCTTTTAAGTGACCTCTCGTGCCATGATATACGTTCCGTACCAATCTATCCCTTTATCACCACGTAATGTATTGTTTAAATTATGTTTACAAGTCATTCCGAAACCATGAGTACAAAAAAGTTCAGGTATTCATGTTCAGGATGTAATCATGTATTCAAGTAGTCATGTCAAGTTATAACCATGGTTCGGTCAAGTCAAGTCAAGTATACATGTTTGATATTTGAATTTGAGTATTCATGTTCATGATCAAGTATTCGTGTTTGATTTTTTTGATTCAGGTTTGAGGTTGGACTCAGACTGAGTCAGACACTTGTAAACTGATTTAAACTCTTGAATTCTTAGGTTCGGGAGTTATCGGCAACTGCTGCACATGGACGGCAGAATTTGTGTCTTTTTCCAAGACAATTGCCATTGATAACTCCTGTTAAGTTTTCTAACCTGAGTAGGTAAGCACTCACTTTCTCCGACTGCCTGGGGCTTAAGAGAATTGATCCTGCTTAAACCCATATTTACTAAAGTCCTTAAATATTACTTTGTATATCTCTAGGGGGTTTTATGAAAACTATTTTTAATATAGATTAAAAATAAAATCTCGAGGGTGATTTATATTACTTAGGGTTTTCATGAGCATGTGTTTTAAGTATTAGGGTATTTTCATGATAATTACTTAACTTTCAAAAGTTTATGGTATTTTAGTGAAAAATAGTCTTTTTAGTAACTTGATGGTATTTTATTTAAATTTTTTAATCTTTCATTTTTATAAAAATATAGTTTCATAATCTAATGAAAATACTGATTTATAATTTTATATAATTTTTAATTTTTAGAAAAATTAGTTTTATTTAGAAAATTCGTTTTTTTAAAAACCGTATTTATATCCTTTCGAGATCGAATACACCGCGAGAAGTGCTGCATCTCGCTCTACTATCCCCAGGATGTGCGATATCCACACCATCCATTAGCGGGTCTCCTAACAAGAGTTGTAGATGCATAATTGCAAAGGAATACGAAATACCGTTTAAAAGAAACCCGGTTTTAAAGTAGGCGGTATTTTATTGTAAAGCTTATACTTCAAAACAAATATTCATACAAATTAGCATCGTGTTATGTAAACACAGTGTACGTGAGGGGTAGGTCATTACCCCGTTAAGTTTTTTCTAAAGGTATAGTTTTAATGAAAACGAAAAGAGCGATATTAAAGTTCAAGGTATTTTAGTGAAAAAGTTGAATTATAGATGTTACACATGAGATTCTTGGTTAAACTTGATTCTAAACATTCATATATAAGGTTACAAGTATTGTGTAAAAATTTGATTGATCAAAGTATAAAGGAGAAGAAGTTTCTAGGGTTTAGAATAAAGGATATCGGTAATAACTCCACTAACCGATATAAGTTTTAAAGTTGAATTTCAATGAATAGAAAGAGAGATTATGAGGGACTTACGGTTTGAAAAACTTAGGAAGAGGGTAAGGAAGGGAAGAGTGTCGTCGTGGCGTTGCGAGAGCTCCGGAATTGGCTTCGATCTTCGACGGAAGAAGCTTACTCGCTAACTCCACTTTACTCCACTTATACTTAGGAACTTTTGAGAGAGATTTTGCTAGAATTTTCAGAATGATGAAGAGCTAGGGCATGGGGTGATATTTATAGTGGAGTATTAGGGTTTGGGAATTAAAAATGTGGATTAAAAAGTATTAAAATAGTGTTAATTGGTGAATTAAAGAGTCTCTGTTTGATTACATGGAAATAAAACAGTGTGGAGGGGTTAAGGGGAGTTGAAGAGATGTGTGTGAAAAGTACGGAGTATTTTGGCCCCAATCTCACCGACCCCGCCGGCCCATATGCAGTATACGTTGGTCGATCTAAGCCATCTAGTCTCGAGATTCGTGCTACATGATCAACTCTGTATTTACACCATTTTTCACATGTTTGATTTTTCTGAACTTTTCATTTTCCCATGTATTGCACTTGCCATCTTTTGGGCTTCCAAAAAGTTAGAAAGAAAATTCAGAAAAAAAATTTGTGTTTGATGGGAATCGAACACACATGCTATGTCGCAGCAGTGCAAAGGCTTTACCAGTGAGCTACAAGTGGCTTCTTGCTTTTATTTAACAAAAATAACTTATAACTCAAACTCGAGCTGTAAAACTCATTTCTTGTATATTAACAGAAAAATTTCCGTACAAAGATTTCAGAGTCGTTACATTCTACCCTCCTTATAAAAATTTCGTCATCGATATTTACATTTACATAGGGACTAATTTTCAAATAGATAAGGGTATCTTGCACGCATGTTTTCTTCTCGTTCTCATGTTGATTCTCCTGGCGAATCCTTTCTCCACATCACTCGGACCAAGTTTACTTCCTTGTTCCGCAATGTCTTCACCTTTCGGTCCAGGATCTCAACTGGTTGTTACTCGCAGGTTAAGTCAGTTTGTACTGTGAGCTCTGAGTGATCAAGTATGTGGCTGGGGTCGCTCACATATCGTCGTAGCTGGGATATGTGGAACACGTTGTGCAAACCTTCCAATGAGATTGGTAGTGCTAACCAGTATGCCACTTCTCCAACTCATTTGAGTATATCGAACGGTCATATATATCTTGGACTGAGTTTACCCCTCTTGCCAAAACGGATCACTCCTATATTTGTAGAGATCTTTAGGAATACATGGTCTTCAGGTTGGAACTCCATATGTCAATGCTTTGCATCTGCCTAATGCTTCTGTCGGTCTTGGGCTATGCGCATTCTTTCCCTGATCATGCGAACTACGTCCACAATTGTCATGATCATCTCCGGTCCAAGGAGTTCACGATCTCCGACGTCGTCCCAACTTAGCGGTGAATGACACTTCCGTCCGTAGAGTGTTGCAAATGGTGTCATTCCAATACTTGTCTGATAGCTGTTGTTGTATGAAAACTCCATAAGATGTAGGTGATCTTCCCACGAACCTACGAAGTCTAACATACAAGCTCTTAGCATATCTTACAGAATCTGAATTGTTCGCTCGGACCGTCCGTCCATTTGGGGATGATAAGCCGTGGTAAAATTCAGACTCGTTCCCAGGCTAGCTTGCAGACTCTGCCAAAATTGTGATCGGAATCTGGTATCACGGTCGGAAACAATGCAAACAAGTACTCCATATAATCTCACGATCTCCTGCATGAGTTCATGGGTATCAAATATAGTACATTTTGAAGCTTTAAATCTTACTTTAGATTTATGTTTACCTCCATGTACTTCTTTACTAACGTCTCGGTTGACTGGCCAACTCGAAATGGAATAAAGTGAGCCGACTTAATGAGTCGATCCACAATAACCCATATTGTGTCGTTTCCCTTTGTGCTACAAGGAAGGGCAGTCACGAAGTCCATGCTAATGTGTTGCCATTTCCATTCTGGGATTGGTAACGGCTGAACTAGACCAGCGGTTCTGTGATGTTTTTTGGGGTCAAAAATTAAACCCCGGTTTACCAAGTCAAAGTCAACCCCAAGTAAGCAGGCCCAAGCCCAGGTCAAGTGGGCCCATTCCCAAGTCGAGTCCCGCGACCGGCCTGCCTCATGCCAAAATGAAGATTATGTAATAAATAATTTTGACATAATTTTTATGAATAAATATAAGAAAAATTTGCATAAAACCAAATTTTTGTAAAGCCCGTGGCTCATGTGCAAAAGAAATGAGCACATGAGGCATGAGATGGGCAAAATGCCAATTTGTAAAGCCCAGTGGGCTATGTATAAATTTGTAAGCCTATATAAGATAATATGATAATGAAATGAAGGACAATAATTTCATTCCCCTCAAAAACTAGGGTTTTTGTGCCTCCTTCTCCTTCCTCAAGGTTCTAACCTTCTTCCCCTTTTTTGAATTAAATCAAGAGTTTAACTCTTCTTTTTCCAAAAAGAAACAGTTTTTCACCATAAAACCCTTAAAGGGGAATTCAGATCTCCCATCAAAAAGATTTTTAAATCGCACCCTCCCTTTCCTCCAAGATCCAGCCAACAGAGAGGATGAAGAAGGAGAACCATCTCCAAAAATCCCATTTTGGGAAAAATTCAAAGCTCAAGAAAAGATCCAGAGATCAAGGGAGAAGAAATGGATCCTCTTTGATCACCTCTGAAGATTTTTGGGGAGTTCAATTCAAAGACCCAAATTCTCAAAGGACTTTACCTCCTAATCGAGATCTTTAAGGAGTTTAACTCCAAATCCAAATCTTTTGGAGTTTAAATCTATTCAAAATTCTTTCGGAGTTTAACTCCATAAATAAAAATCCTCCATTTTTCTGGGAGTTTCTAAAGTCCCTCAGAGTTTAACTCCTAATTCAGGGGCTAAGTCCCCCTCCTTCTTTTCCGCAAGCGCCCAACGCCCACGTGCTGGGCGCGTGAAGCGCCAGGCACAGCGCCTAGCGATCATATGCCGGGCTCGTGAGGCGCACGCGCCAGGCACTAGGCGTCGGCCCACGCGTTAAGCATGTGAATCGCTGGCTCCCAGTGCACATGCGCCTCGCACGTGGCCCGCGGGCGTCCAGCACCCACGCGCCACGCACGAGTCCTTAGGACGCTCCTCGCCCTTCTTTTCCTATGCGCTCCTCGCCCACGCACCCACGCAGGACCCCCGTAAACTCTGCGTAGCCCCCGATACTTCCAAGTCCCCTCCAAAACAAAATATACGCACACTGCACATTGAGTTCGCATGACCAGTTTTACCCGTCAATCGGAGGTTCTCTCGCTCCAAAAGCGAGAAGTAATTAACGGCAGCTTAGTCCACGGCTGGCGGAGATTCGGATCCCTACAATCAATAAACCCCGGCCTATCATAAGCAAGGGAAATATGTATACGCCTGACAAGCGACGCGTATTTTCCATCTCAATGGGGTGACAAAAAACACCCTACAGATTCTAGTACGCCCGGCGGACCTATCTTTCCTCCCATATCGGGTTAAACATTCATGCGAACTCAATCAACATATATATCGATTGCCTGTACTGAAATCATGCTTCTTTGTGCAGGTTTACATTTTCCAATTGAAATCTTCGGACGCAACAAAATGTCTCCAAGGACAAGCTTAGCTCTCAACACAGCTCTCATCTCCTACACAATGAAGATGGACGCCAGGACGATCCTCCAGGCCAGTCTCGGGCAACAGTGGGAGGAGCCGCTGCTACTATTTGGCTCTATTCTGTTCGTGCCAGCTAACGCTGTCCGAGCTCCTCAAGCTCCGGTAACAGACAGACTGGCCTCGAAAGAAAGGAGGCCGAATGTGGTGATCTCGAGGGCACTATTGCCCAAACGCAAGTCGGTGTTTGAATGACTTTCCTTGGCCCCAGCTGGGGGCAAGGCCATCAACACTAATAAAGCAATAAGACATCTTAGGCAAGCTCCAGCGGTGCCCCTGACAACTACTCGATCGAGTGTCTTCTCTAAGCTCCCCGTCAATAGACTTACGGTGGCTTCCCGGAAAACGGATGCCCATCAAGCCCTCAAAATTGAGAAGCTAAGACAGAAAAGGCTCAGATACAGAGCCAATAAAAGGGCTAGGGCTCCTGCTATGCTGAACTTCATGAGGTTCCAAGAACAGGGTTACCACGCAATAACAGTTGAATCGGCTGTGAAGCTTGCTAACTCTTTTGAACCGCTGAAATTGGTTCAGAAGAATGCCATGACCGCAACAGTCAAGAAAGTTGCGATTCGGACAGCGCCACCCAAGGATCCAGTCAGACCAACCGTCTTCAGTTGCATATCCTTTCCAGAAGAGAAAGGGCCACGACGATGGTCCGAAAAATCATCCGCCAAAGATAAAGAGATGGCTGGACATGTAGTCCACACTGCCAACATAGTGGGCATGCGCAGCAAGAGCAAGAACGGGGCCACCACATCTTAAATCCAATCTGGTGTGAATATGGCTGCCACTTCCTAAAACCAGCCTCCTCTGGAAAGTAATGAAAACCCTTCCAGTGAGGCTGATAAGCAGAGAGAGATCTCGGTTCATGAGGAGTCGGGCTCGAAAAGCGAAGAGGGGATAATCATCCATCCCAAGACTGTAGAGCAGCAACTTCTTTAAGAGCTCCAGAAGCATCTCAGAAACAAAGACAAGGAGATGGCCAAGCTCTACTAAAAGATTGACGACTTGACAAACATCGTCTTACAGCTCACGACCCAAGTTGCCTCTCAGCCGCCCAATCAAGTGCAGGGCTCTACTCATGAACCGGAAAACGGTGTTCTATGGCAGACGACGCTTACTCCTTCAAATCCAAAGGTGGGCGAGCTGCATGAAAGTCGGCCGCATCCTATCTCGGGAAATGTCTTGACTACCGATGACAGTAACCCGCTAACGCAAGATCAAATCATGGATTTAGTCGCCAATAAAGTCAAAACATTGGTAGCTGAAGCACAAAAAGATATCAGCAGTAGTGGGAGACCATATTCCGCTCGGTATAATCTGGTAGAGTTTCCTGGTGGCTATGTCATCCCCAAGTTTGGAAGATTCGATGGGACGGGAAATGCGAATCAGCATATCGCCCACTTTAAAGCCTCATGCGGGAATACTGGAGGCAATGCGCTTCTCCTCCACCAATTCATTAATAGCTTAACCGATGTCGCTTTCGACTGGTACGTGAGCATACCAGATAGTTCCGTTACTACTTTCGTCCAAATAGAATCTCTGTTTCGACAAAGTTTCATGAGTGTCAGCGATAAGATCACCATCGCCGACCTCATAAAGACCAAGCCAAAGAACAATGAAAGTAGCACGGATTTTATAGCCCGATAGCGCAATCTCTCCGTCAAATGGGCACCATCGATAGAGCAGGACCAATTTGTCAGCCTCCTCATCGGAAATCTCAACAATTGGATAGCCCCGTTTCTATGCACCGCGGGTCTCAAAACATTCTAAGAGCTGATCAGGAAAGTTCAGATGTTGGAGCGCTCAAAGCAGGAGTCCTCATCTGATTCCCAAAATAACAATAGGTCCTGGAGAAACCGAAAGGACGATAATCGCAAAGGCGGAAATTCCGACAATGCTGTATCTTTTAACATTTCGGCTAACCGAAATAAGCGAGAGATGAGCGGGCTTAATGCCAACTAGCCTCAGAAGCCCGTATTCGGATAGGGAGGAGAATCTCCACTGAAAGAGAAGCTGGATAAGGTCTATTCCTTCAAAAGGGGCAAAGTCCATAAAATATTCAAGGATGCCCTAAGAAACGGTCTACAATTGCCAGAATCAAAAATACCTCAAGAAGCGAATATGACCGACGGCCCCAAATATTACCCCTGTCACAGAGTGATAGGTCATGCCATTGAGGACTTCTTCGTCTTTAAAGATTGGGTCGAAAAGCAATACAAGGCAGGGGAGATAGAACTGTCTAAAGGCGTGTTAACAAACAGTCAAGCTGCGACCGCCAATTTCATACAAACAGAGACCAAAGCCCTTCGAGAACCTAACTCTCTCGATCATCTGCCCTTCTCTGAAAAAA
This sequence comes from Agapanthus africanus, assembly GCA_030015575.1. Lineage (NCBI taxonomy): Eukaryota > Viridiplantae > Streptophyta > Magnoliopsida > Asparagales > Amaryllidaceae > Agapanthus > Agapanthus africanus. The sequence continues at coordinate 423,103,285 of CM057351.1, forward strand.
GCGGACCAAGGCAACAAGCTAAGAGCCAAACGAGCAACATTGCCAATGAAGAAGCGATAGACGGGTACACAACCCATACGGTCTACATGATGTAGCCCAGAGGAACCAGTCATCCTACGCCTTATAGCCATGACAATGACGTAGTTGTTGCCATCCAACACCGGTTTGGTCTAGATGACGAAGAGCCCGCTTATGCAAGTAATCCAAAGGAGCCCGTGGTTCCTGCAGAATCGAGCCCAGGCTCCACCAGTTGACCACCACATCGTTAAACTGGGAACAGTTGACCACCACGTCGTTAAACTGGGAACAGTCGACCACCAAGTCGTTAAACTGAGAACATTTGACCCCTAAGTCGTTAAACTGGGAGTGTAAAAAAGCCGAAATGATGGGGCAACTTGCAATAAAAATCAGCGAGTAAAATTAAGATGAAAATAAATCCGAAATGACGGGGCAACCGCGAATAAATAGCTGAAATGATAGGGCAATCACAACCTTCGCGGTAAGAAAAACTAAAATGATAGAGCAATCGCTGTAAAAAAAACTTCAAACGGTGAATGATGAGTCGCTCCTGGTACCATATTCCAGTGCAGCGATGCAGACGCCAATCAAAATCCAATTTCCCAAAATTCTCCCAGCCCTACGGTTGGTCCCCAAGTTGACTACCGTATGGGCTCAAATAATTCTCATCACACCCATGGCCCACCGCAATCACCAGCCCCACGGCTGGTCTCCGCCCTCGGAATTATGCTCCATTTGGGAATACCCACTCATGTGTCCTCACGATACATTAAGAGAAAAAACTTACGGGATCCTCACAACTCGTAAGAAAACACCTTCGTGGGATCCTTACAACTCACAAAGGAAAAACACACTTGGGAGTCCCCACGGCTCCTAAGGACAAAGTACACCTATGAGATCCTTTCGACTCGTAGGGAGAAAATGCTTTTATGGGAGCCTTATGGCTCATAAAATTGAAAAGCCTTAAGTGATAGGGATCTAAACCTGTCTCCTAAGCCATCGCTCCCCAACAGGCAAAGGCAAATGATGAATTACTCCTGGCACCTGTGCTTCAATGTTAGCAACGCTGATTACGACCCAACCCCAAAATTCCAAACTTTCGATCCAATAGACCCCTAAGTCTTTAAACTAGGAACAGATGACTTCTAAGTTGTCAAACTGGGAACAGATGACCCCTAAGTCGTTAAACTGGGAACGAGGGAAATCCCCTCACGGCAAATGATGATTCGCTCCTGGTACCATATTCCAGTGTAGCGGTGCTGATGCCAAACCAAAACCAAAATCCCCAAATCCTCTCATGGCAAATGATGTTTCTCTCCTGGTACCATATTCCAGTGTAGCGATGCAGATGCCAACCAAAATTCAAATCCCTAAATCTTCTCATGGCAAATGATGATTCGCTACTGGTACCATATTCCAGTGTAGTAATGCTGATGTCAACCCAAATCACATCAAATCAACAAAACAACCAATGACCTCCCTGGAGAAATCAAGCTTCACCTCAGAAACAAGTTGAATCGCAAGTCAACTTCAACCCTGACACCGCAGAAAGTGGAGCAAGTCAAATCCAATCCCCGACGCCGCAGAAAGCGGAGCAAGTCAACTTCAACCCCGACACCGCAGAAAGCGGAGCAAGTCAAATCCAATCCCTGACACCACAAGAAGCGGAGCAAGTCAAATCAAGCACTGACCGTCCAAGTCGCAGAAAGGGCGGCACCGACCATCGAAGTCGCAAAAAGGGCAGCAAAGATCTCCACGTTGGAATTATGCTTCGACTCAGAATCAAGTCAACCAATAACCTCCCCGTCAGAATTATGCTTCAACTCGGAATCAAGTCAACCAATGACCTCCCTGCCAGAATTATACTTCGACTTGGAATCAAGTCAACTAATGATCTCCTCGTTGGAATTAAGCTTCGACTCGGAATCATGCTTCGACTCGGATTCAAGTCAACCAATGACCTCCCCGTCGGAATTATGCTCCATCTCGGAATCAAGTCAACCAACAAGCTCTGCGGCGAAATCATGCTTCGTCTCAGAATGTACCCCGTATCGAAATCATTCTTTGCCTCGGAATCTCTGCCTTCCTTGTCAAAATTATGTTTCGACTCGGAATCAACCTCTGCATCGGAGCTATATTTCGTTCAGAATATCGGCCCTGTGCCGGAACTAAGTTTCGTCTCAGGATACACCTGTCCCGTGTCAAAATTATACTTCACCTCGGAACCCTGCGTCGAAACTATGTTTCGTCTCAGAATATATCCTTCCCTTGGAATCATGCTCCGCTCTTCGGAATTATGCTCCGATCCCTGGAATTATGCTCCGCTCGTCAGAATTATGCTCGGATCCCTGGAATCATGCTCCGCTCTTCGGAATTATACTCCGATCCCTGGAATCATGCTCCGCTCTTCGGAATGATGCTCCAATCCCGGAATTATGCTCCGATCCTCAGAATTATGCTCCCGGAATGATGCTCCGCCCACGGAATGATGTTCCATCTCAAAGTCCAACTCCAAGATCCATCAATTTCATGCACACAACTCATATACGCGGTGTGCATTTATTGATGGGGGAACTTTGTTGGGGTCAAAAATTACACCATGGTTGACCAAGTCAAAGTCAAAGTCAACCCCACGTAAACGGGCCCAAGCCCAGGTTAAGTGGGCCCATGTCCAGGTTGAGTCCCGTGGCCGGCCTGCCTCATGCCAAAATGAAGATTATGTAATAAATAATTTTGATATAATTTTTATGAATAAATGCAAGAAAAATGGGCATAAAACCAAATTTTTATAAAGCCTATGACTCATGTGCAAAAGAAATGAGCACATGAGGCATAAAATGGGCAAAATGCCATTTTGTAAAACCCAAGGGGCTATGTATAAATTTGTAAGCCTATATAAGGCAACATGAGGATGAAATGAAGGACAATAATTTCATCCCACTCAAAAGCTAGGGTTTTTGTGCCTCCTTCTCCTTCCTCAAGGTTCTAAACCTTCTTCCCATTTTTTGAATTAAATTAAGAGTTTAACTCTTCTTTTTCCAAAAAGAAACAGTTTTTCACCATAATACCTTTGAAGGGGAACTCAGATCTCCCATCAAATCTCTAAAAAGGGATATATCTAAGTCTCACACTCCCTTTAGTCCAAGATCCAGCCAATAAAAAGGAGAAAGAAGGAGACTCATCTCCAAAAATCCCATTTTGGAAAAAATTTGAGGCTCAAGAGAAGATCCAGGGCTCAAGGAAGAAGAAAGGGGCCCCCTTTGATCACCTTTGAAGATCTTTGGGGAGTTCAACTCCAAAACCCAAATTCTCAAAAGAGTTTAACTCCTAATCTAGATCTTTTAGGAGTTTAACTCCAAATCCAAATCTTTTAGAGTTTAACTCCATTCAAAATCCTTTGGGAGTTTAACTCCATAAAGATAAAAATCCTCCCGGGAGTTTTCAGAGTCCCTCGGAGTTTAACTCCTAATTCCGGGGCTAAGTCTCCCTCTTTCTTTTCTGCGGGTGCCCAGAGCCCACGTGCCAGGTGCGTGAGGCGCCGGCGCCCGGTGCCCACGCGCTTTGCACGTAAGGCGCTAGCGCCTAGCACCTAGCGCCCACGTGCCGGGCGCGTGAGGCGCTAGCGCCCAGCACCTAGCGCCCACATGTTAAGCACGTGAACCGCTGGCGCCCAGCGTCCACGTGCCTCGCACATGGCCCGCAGACGCCCAGCACCTACACGCCATGCACACGTCCTTAGGACACTCCTTGCCCATCTTTTCCTATGCGCTCCTCGCCCACGCACCTACGCGGGACCCCCGTAAGCTCTGTGTAGCCCCCGATACATCCAAGTCCCCTCCAAAACACAACACGCGCACACTGCATATTGAGTTCGCATGACCAGTTTTACCCGTCAATCAGAGGTTCCCTCGCTTCAAAAGCGAAGGGTAATTAACGGTAGCTTAGTTCGCGCTGCCGGAGATTCGGATCCCCACAATCAATAAACCCCGGCCTACCCTAGGCAGGGGGAATCCGTATATGCCTGACAAGCGACGCGTATTTCCCATCTCAATGGGGTGACGAAAAATACCCTACAATGTTCAGCCTTCACTTGCTGACACACCAAACACTTGGCTACACTTCTACCTACTTTGCGCCTCATTCCATACCACCAGTAGTGTTGCCATAGATCCTTGTACATCTTTGTACCACCGGAGTGTACCGAATAAGGAGAGCTATGAGCTTCTTTCATCAACTCTTCTCGAACAGGGCCGATTAGCACACATAATCGACTTCTATATCGCAAGGATCCATCTTCATAGATGATGAAGTCAATTCGAAGTCCACTTTCTACTTGTTCTCGGATCTTTTGTAGCTTGCCATCATTTGCTTGAGCTGCCTTGATCTGATTGACAAGAGTGGACTGGACTTGTAAATTCATCAAATATGAAGCGTTACCTGGCATAACTACTTTGATCGCCAATCCGTGCAATTCTTGCTGTAGCTTCCACTGAGCGGCGAGGTTCATTACTAATGGATGGCGACTAAGTGCATCAGGAACTATGTTCACCTTCCCAGGATGATACTGTAGGTTGATGTTGAAATCCGCCATGAGTTCTAGCTATCTTCTCTACCGCATATTTAATTCCTTCTGAGTAAATACATATTTCAGACTCTTGTGGTCAGTGTATATATCCACTCATTCTCCGAGAAGATAGTGGCGTCAAATCTTATGTGCGAAGATGACGGCTGCCAACTCCAGATCATGTGTTGGATAGTTACGCTCATGTACTTTTAGCTGTCTTGATACAAAAGCCACAACTTTTCCATGCTGGTGTAGAACACATCCTAATCCTTTACCGGACGCATCACAATGCATAACAAATCCTCCAGATTGATCCGGTATTACGAGGATAGGAGCAGAGGTTAATCTTGACTTGAGTTCTACAAAAGCTTTTTCACATACTTCTGACCATACGAATACTTCATTTTTACATGTGAGCTTAGTCAGGGGTGCTACAATTTTTGAGAAGCCTTCAATGAATCGTCGGTAGTATCCTGCTAATCCCAAGAAACTTCATATATCTTTCACCGCCTTTGGTGTCGGCCATTCGCTGACAGCTGACACCTTAACTGGATCTACTGAGATTCCTTCGACTGAAACGATGTGTCCTAGAAATCCGACTTGATCTAACCAAAATTCACACTTACTGTACTTGGCGTAGAGCTGATGTTGTCGCAATGTCTCCAAGACAATCCGTAGGTGCTTGGCGTGTTCTTTCCGATTCTTTGAATACACCAGGATGTCGTCGATGAAGATGACAACGAACCTGTCTAAGTACTTTCGGAAAACTTGGTTCATCAGGTTCATAAAGATGGAAAGTGCATTGGTCACTCCAAATGGAATTAAGAGATATTCATAATAACCATAGCGAGTCCTAAACGCCGTCTTCGGAATGTCGAACTCTCTGACCTTTTACCTGATGATAACCCGAACGAAGATCTAGCTTTGAGAATATACAAGACCCACTTACTTGATCGAAAAGATCATCGATGCGCGGTAGTAGATACTTGTTCTTAATCGTCACTTCGTTCAGAGCTTGATAATCCACACACATCCTGTAAGAACTTTCTTTCTTCTTCACGAGTAATACCGGAGATCCCCAACTCGAAGTACTGGGACGAATCCAACCTTTCTTCAGGAGTTCGTCCAACTGAATGCGGATCTCCTTCAATCCTTCTGAACTTAACCGGTACGGAGCATTGATTACAGGTTGCGCACCAGGTTGTAAATCAATACTAAACTCAAGAGCTCGATCGGGAGGCAAACCTGATATATCTTCAGGGAACACATCCTCGAACTCTCGAACTATCTCGGTTTTTCTCCTTCTGCCGGTAGAGAGAACACTTCTGCATTCTTCAGTTTAGCACGGTATCTTCATGGCTCTAAAGTTCTATCTCCACTTTTAAAATAGAAGACTGGGTGATCTGGTATCTCAAATACTACTCTCCTTTGACGGCAATTAATAGTAGCATAGAATACTTCCAGCCAATCCATTCCCAACACAATATTGAAATTTGAGATGTCCAGTATTTTGAAATTCGCGTAGAATTCTCGTCCGCAAACTACAACTGGACACTGATCAAATCCCATCGTTGCTTTCAAGACTCCGTTCCCGGAACTGATATTCCAGCTTGAAATGAGTGGTTTCATGGGAATCGCATGCGTTCTCACGAATCGTTGAGACATGAAGCAGTGTGAAGCTCCAATGTCGAAAAGTGCGAGTGCAGAAAGGATGGCTACTAGTAAAGGTGTAACGATTCTGAAATCTTTGTACAGAAATTTTTCTGTTAATATACAAGAAATGAGTGTTACAGTCTGAGTTTGAGTTATAAGTTATTTTTGTTAAATTAAAGAAAGAAGCAACTTGTAGCTCACTGATAAAGCCCTCGCACTGCTGTGACGTAGCCCATGTGTTCGATTCCCATCAGACACAATTATTTTTTCTGATTTTTCTTTTTAACTTTTTGGAAGCCCAAAATATTTCACGTACAATACACTGGAAATGAAAAGTTCAGAAAAATCAAACATGTAGAAAATGGAGTAAACATAGGGTTGATCAGATGGCACGAATCTCGAGGCAAATGCCTCAAGATCGACCGGCCAAATGAGCCCTAGGGCCGGCGCCGACGGTCAGATCAAGGCCAAATTGCTCCGTGCTTTGCACACATGACTCTTCACCTCCTATTAACTCCTCTGCACTGTTTGATTTCCATGCAATCAAACAGAGATCTTTCATTTTACAATTTAACGCCATTTTAATGCTTTTTAATCCACAATTTTAATTCTCAAACCCTAATTCTCCACTATAAATACCACCCCACAAATTTGGGTCAGCACCATTCTGAAAATTCTAACCAAAACTCCCAAAAAAGTTCCTAGGTACAAATAGAATAAAGTGGAATTAGCAAGCAAGTTGGTTCCGGGGAAAATAGAAGCCAATTCCGGAGCTTCCGCGACACCCCGAAGCATCTCTCTCCTTCCTAACTCTTCCTTTCACGTATTCAAACCGTAAGACCCTCCCAATTCTCCTCCTTTTCATTTATACTCATTTTAAATCAAATATCGGTAAAAGTGGAGTTATTACCGATATCATCTTTTCTAAAACCTATAACTCCGTTTTCTTTTATCATTTGGTTAAACCAATTTTACCACTTCACTTGTAATCTTAATACTAACGTTTAGAATCAAGTTTAACCAAGAATCTCATGTGAAACAATCATAATTGAACTTTTATATTAAAATACCTTGAACTTTGTTATCACACCTTTTCGACTGATCGTTTAAACAATACCTTTAGGAAAAACTTCACGGGGTAACGACCTACCCCACATGCACACTTGGTTTCATAGCACGATGCCTAATTGTATGTATTTTTGGTTCGAAAATAGTATTTACAATAAAAATACCACATAATTTAAAATCGGGTTTCTTTTAAAACAGTATTTCATACTCCTTTGCAATTATGCATTTACAACCCTCTTTAGGGGACCCGCTAATGGATGGTGTGGATTATCGCACATCCTGAGATAGTAGAGCGAGATACAGAGCTCCTCACGGAGCATTCGATCTCGAAAACATATGAATACGGTTTTTAAGAAAAACAAATTTCTAAATAAAACTAAAATTTAAAATTATATAAAAATTATAAATCCATATTTTCAAAGTATAATAAAGCTATATTTTTTCTAATAATGAAAGATTAACAAATGTCAATAAAATACCATCAAATTACTAAAAAATACTAGTTTTCAATAAAATACCATAAAATTCAAAAACTAGGTCTTCATCATTAAGATACCTCAATACTTAAAACACATGCTCATGAAAAACCTAAGTAATATAAAAACCCCTCGAGGTTTTATTTTTAATCTATATTAATATATTTTTTTCATAAAATCCCCTCGAGATATATAAAACACTATTTTAAGGATTTTAGTAAATATAGATTTAAGCGGGATCAATTCTCTTGAGCCCTAAAGAGCCGGAGAAAGTGAGTGCTTGCCTATTTAAGGTAGATAACTTAATGGTGTTATCAATAGCAATTGTCCTAAAAAAAGACATAAATCTTGCCGTCCATGTGCAGCGGTTGCCGATAACTCCCGAACCTAAGAATTCCAGAGTTAAATCAGTACAAGTGTATGACTCAGTCTGAGTCCACCTCAAACCTGAATCCAAAATCAAACACAACTACTTGATCATGAACATGAATACTTGAAATCAAACATCAATATCAAACATGTATACCTGACTTGACTTGACCGAACCATGGTTATAACTTGACATGACTACTTGAATACATGATTACATTCTGAACATGAATACCTGAACATTTTGTATCCATGGTTTCGACAAGACTTGTAAATATAATCTATACAATACATTACGTAGGAATAAAGGGGTGGATTGGTACGAAACGTATATCGTGGCATAAGAGGTCATTTAAAAGACACCTACATGAATTCTCGTGTCGTTATCCCGTGGGTTATAACGGGGTCATGTACTACATGTCACCATAGTCCACAGGGTAATGGACTCCTCTCGTATACATGAATACTTTTTTTACCAAACTACAAACAAGCACGTTATAATAACTATCATATACCAATAATTAGTTATACACTTTACCTGTTCATTTCACTTAATATATTATCTTCTCTTTCTTCTTTTGGGACTTACCGAGCGTTAGTGCGTTAACGATATTCCTTTCTATTTCTATCTTTGGAATGTTCGTCAGGAGGATCAGACTCTGAGGAGATCGAGCAGAGCCAGGAGGACTTGGACCGGCTTACCGCTCAGCCTGACTTCTAGTTCCGTTGTACTTACTTTCCTGTATGCCATTGTTTAGGCACTATTTTACTCATTGTGTCTTTTATTTTCAAACAGTTGTATATAAAGTTGAATGTAAATAAAGTTGCTGTTTTGTTTTCATTCTCTTGTCATTCTTGTTCACTTTATATATTGCTTAATTACACTTAACATATTTATTTCATAGTAAATACGCTGCGGTCTGTCACGTCACCATTTTCGTCTACTGGGAAGCGGGGTGTGACAATAGTACCTAAGTTGTGTGAGGTTGGATTTAGATATAGGAAAAGTTATAGTGATACACAAGGATTGAAAAGTTGAAAGGATTGGGGGTTTTACCAGTGATGACTTGTCCTGTAGTTTCGGCCTCCTCGACTGTCATTGTAAAAGTCTGACGTTGTGGTACATTCCTCCTTACTAGAGGCACATTCTTCTGTCCTTGGGGCACGTTTCTCTGCCCTTGAGGCACATTTCTCTGTGCCTGATGAAATTGACGTTGAGGTTGTGCAGGGGGTCCACATATAACTGGTGCAGGGAAAGCTAAGCGAGGTGCGGGTGCCTGAATGGCTGGCCGCTGCGGGACTGTGATTGCGAGTTTGGGTGCTGGTGCTGTGTTGAAACAGTATGGACATGCTCCTATAGCGTGAGTAGATGCGCCACAAACCAAACACAAGCCATTTTCACACCTGCAGTCCTTCGCCAGGTGTCCAGTTCTCTTGCAGTAGAAACAAAAGTCTGGACTGGACCGGTTAAATGATCCTCTCGGTCTCCTCGGTGCAAAGGTCGGCCTAGAAGAGGCTCCTCCTGACATCTGTGCAGCAGGATATTTGATTCCGGCTGTTTGGAGTTTACCCTTCTTCTTCACCACAGCTTCATAACGGCGAGCTGCTTTCAAGGCGAGTTCATGAGTCGGGTAGTCGCCTGTGGTTAACGCTGCCTGAATCTCCGGGTCTAAGCCCTGTTGAAATCTTCTAGCCCGAATCTTATCAGTCGGGATCAAATGTGTCGCGAACCTGATAAGATATTGATGTCAGGAAAGAGATGTGTTTGAACTGAATAGTATTTGATACGAATTCTTTACCTGCTGAGCATGATGAATTCGGCATCATATTCATCCACCGATTTTACCCACATAGAATCTTGTTGCTGGTGGATGAACTGTTGCTCCATCTCAAATCGAGCAGTCTCAAGGAAGAACTTCGTATCGAACAGATCGCGAAACGTCTTCCACTCAATAGGTTGGGTGAGACGGCTTTCCTCAGCTTTCCACCAGACTCTTGCATTGTCTGTCAGTTATAGCTTAGCAAGTCTCACCCAGGCAATATCTGGCACTTGAACTGCTGCCAGATCATCTTCGATCGATTGAGCCCATTCTTCTGCCTCAAGTAGGCTCTATTTTCCCAAGAAGTGTTTTGAATGCAGTACCCAAAATTGTTTAACTCCGGGTGTCTCGGCTTCGGGATGGTGCATAAGGATAGCAGTCTGTTGCTGCTGACGCTCCAATAGGCTCTTGATGGCCTCAAACAATACTGTTTGCTCATTGATAGGAGCTGCAACGGTAGATGGTGGTGGTAGAGTAGGCGGTGGTGTATTGCCGTTGACGTTTGTGCTGGTGTTGTTCGGAGAATCCATTACCTTGATAGGAAAGGAATGGTTATGATAGATTTAAGAAATTAGAAATGTAAGAAATGTATAGTTGCCGATTTTTATAATTCTTGTGATATATTGCTTAAGACTTCATACAGAACTGACCTTGCATGGGCCGCCAACAAAACCTGTCACACCCCGCTTCCCAGTAGACAGAAACGGTGACGTGGTAAGCCGCAACGTATTTACTAAGAAATAAATACGTTAAGCATAATTAAGCAATATATAAAAATGAACAAGAATGACAAGAGTAATAAAATAAACAGCAACTTTATTTATATTCAACTTTACATACAACTGTTTAAAATGAAAAGATACAAAGATATAAAACAAAGGCCTAAATAGTGGCATATTGAAAATAAGTGCAAGAAGAACTAGTAGCCTGACTGAGCTGTAAGCTGGTCCAAGTCCTCCTGGCTCGGCTCTATCTCCTCAGAGTCCGATCCTTCTGACGAACATTCCAAAGAAAGAAACAGAAAGGAATGTCGTCAGCAAACTAACACTCGGTAAGTCCCAAAAGAAGAAAGAGAAGATAGTATATTAAATGAAATGAACAGGTAAAGTGTATTTGACTGATTACCAGTATATGATAGTTATTATAACGTGGTTATTTGTAGTTTGGTAAAGAAGGTATTCATGTATACGAGAGGAGTACATCTTACTCCGGGGACTATGGTAACATGTAGTACAAGACCCCGTCATAACCCACGGGACAACGGCACGAGAATTCATGTAGGTGTCTTTTAAGTGACCTCTCGTGCCACGATATACATTCCGTATCAATCTACCCTTTTATCCCCGCGTAATATATTGTATAGATTATGTTTACAGGTCTTGCCGAAACCATGGATACAAAAAGTTCAGGTATTCATGTGCAGGATGTAATCATGTATTCAAGTAGTCATGTCAAGTTATAACCATGGTTTGGTAAAGTCAAGTCAAGTATACATGTTTGATATTGATATTTGAATTCGAGTATTCATGTTCATGATTAAGTATTCGTGTTTGATTTTTTTGATTCAGGTTTGAGATTGGATTCAGACTGAGTCAGACACTTATAAACTGATTTAAACTCTTGAATTCTTTGGTTCGGGAATTATCAGCAACTGCTGCACATGAACGGCAGGATTTGTGTCTTTTTCCAAGACAATTGCCATTGATAACTCCTATTAAGTTTTCTAACCTGAATAGGCAAGCACTCACTTTCTTCGGCTCTCTGGGGCTCAAGAGAACCGATCCCGCTTAAACACATATTTACTAAAGTTCTTAAATATTATTTTGTATATCTCGAGGGGGTTTTATGAAAAATATTTTTAATATAAATTAAAAATAAAACCTTAAGGGTGATTTGTATTACTTAGAGTTTTCATGAGCATGTGTTTTAAGTATTGGGGTATTTTCATCATAATTACTTAACTTTCAAAAGTTTATGGTATTTTAGTGAAAAATAGTCTTTTTAGTAACTTGATGGTATTTTATTGACATTTTTTAATTTTTCATTTTTATAAAAATATAGTTTCATAATCTAGTGAAAATATGAATTTATAATTTTATATAATTTTTAATTTTTAGAAAAAATAGTTTTATTTAGAAAATTCGTTTTTCTTAAAAACTGTATTTATATCCTTTCGAGGTCGAATACTCCGCAAGAAGTGCTACATGTCGCTCTACTATCTCCAGGATGTGCGATAATCCATACCATCCATTAGCGGATCCCCTAATAAGGGTTGTAGATGTATAATTGCAAAGGAATACGAAATATCGTTTAAAAAACCCCGGTTTTAAAGTAGGTATTATTTTATTGTAAAGCTTATACTTCGAAACAAATATTCATACAAATTAGCATTGAGCTATGTAGCCACAGTGTAAGTGAGAGGTAGGTCGTTACCCCGTAAAGTTTTTCGTAAAGATATAGTTTTAATGAAAACGAAAAGAATGGTATTAAAGTTCAAGGTATTTTAGTGAAAAAGTTCAATTATGGATGTTACACATGAGATTCTTGCTTAAACTTGATTCTAAACATTTATATTTAAGGTTACAAGTATTGTGTAAAAATTTGATTGATCAAAGTATAAAGGAGAAGGAGTTTATAGGATTTAAAAAAAGATATCGGTAACAACTCCACTTACCGATATAAGTTTTAAAGTTGAATTTCAATGAATAGAAAGAGAGATCGGGAGGGACTTACGGTTTGAAAAACATAGAAAGAGGGTAAGGAAGGGAAGAGTGTCGACGTGGCGTTGCAGGAGCTCCGGAATTGGCTTCGATTTTCGACGGAAGAAACTTGCTCGCTAACTCCACTTTACTCTACTTGCACTTAGGAAGTTTTGAGAGAGGTTTTACTAGAATTTTCAGAATGGTGAAGAATTAGGGTATGAGGTGGTATTTATAGTGGAGAATTAGGGTTTGGGAATTAAAAATGTGGATTAAAAAGTATTAAAATAATATTAATTGATGAATTGAAGGGTCTCTGTTTGATTGCGGTGAAATCAAACAGTGCAAAGGGGTTGAGGGGAGTTGAAAAGACGTGTGTGCAAAGCACGAAGTATTTTGGCCCCAATCTCACTGTCCCCGCCGGCCCATATGCAATATCAGCCGGTCGATCTAGGCCCTCTGGCCTCGAGATTCGTGCTACATGATCAACTCTGTATTCACACTATTTTTCACATGTTTGATTTTTCTAAACTTTTGATTTCCCCGTGTATTGCACGTGCAATCTTTTGGGCTTCCAAAAAATTAAAAATAAAAATCAGAAAAAAATTGTGTCTGATGGGAATCGAACACACGGGTTATATCATAGTAATGCAAAGGTTTTACCAGTGAGCTACAAGTGGCTTCTTATTTTTATTTAACAAAAGTAACTTATAACTCAAACTCAGACTGTAAATCTCATTTCTTGTATATTAACAGAAAAAATTTCGTACGAAGAATTCAGAATCGTTACACTCGCATTCCGCCACCCCGCGGCGGACAAGTGGCGCAGATGCCAACTGACTGAGCGAGCGAAGCGACATCTTCTTTAAGGCACAATCATTTTGCCGATCTGCTGACGTCACTAAAGATACGCACAGGAATTAAGACGCTTTGTGAACCGCCGCATGGGCCCAGGAATCGGAGAGGCACAGGCGCCAAACGTCCGTCATTCTCAGACGACCCAATACGAAAAATCCTCGGCGCCAAGCTGACTTATTAAAGACCGGAATGATAACCACTCTCGACCCGGCCGACAAATAGGCCGGAACGAGAGTGGGGGGCTAATGATGATGCTCGTAAGAAGGAATTCCTCAGATCATGACACATGGCCGGTGGCGTGTCAACCACGTAAGCCCCTTAGGTCCTTGGAGACTACGGAGATAGAATAAATATGATGCATTGGGACATTCCTTGAGGCCTCGCCTCCAAAGCTGCACCAGACCTTCTAAGGAGACCTCCCCGTGTACTTTCTCCGTTCGGCTGACCGCCAGCTAATAGCCCGTCTCCATACGACCGCTATATAAACCCTTCTTCCAGACGATTCACGTAGAGTACGTTGCTACCCTATCATTATTCCACGGTACTAATTAGATCTTCGGAGGATCTTACGGCTTCCCACCCCGGGACTTTCCTTGCAGGCAGCCAGGTGTCAACAACCACCAACAACCCATTGAGATCCATACGCTTAACCCTCATCTCAAATCTTAACCGTTCGACACCGCTGGCCCCATGATCGGCAAAGGACAACACCTGAGGGAGAAATCAACCTCCATCACGATAAGTTGTAAATATCACATGAACCAATATCTGTCTCAATTTGAGCAATCTAAAGTTATCTCGTGGCGTATCCAACCCACAAAATTTTTGAAATTCGAAATCGCCCTGAAACAACGCAATTAAAACACAAAATGCGTGCCACTCTTGTAATTCCGTCGAAATCCAACACCAATCCCATATCACCTCTTCCAATCTAAGGTCAAAAATCCCATATAGTATCAGGATATGGTAACGTTACCGCCGCCCCCAAATCCAATCGTACGCCGAGATCTTCGTCAAAACTCTCGCACCTCTCCCTCGATTTAAAAAACCCTAATCCAAAGAACTCTTCCTTTTTTACAATCGAAAACCCTAACCCTAGCGAATTCGAAATCAAAACGATGAAGGCGTCTCTCAAGTTCCGAGAAGACCAAAAGCCGCTGGTGAGGGCCAAGATCCCCATCAGCATCCTCGGCCTGCCGTTCCTCTCCGGCATCTCCGCCGGCGATTCGAAGGAGCTCCGCCTCGATCTGCTCACCGCCTTCGAGTCCGGCCCGTCGCTCAGGGCATCTTACCGCCCCAACGACCCATCGAACCCCTTCACGGTCTCCCTCAAGTCCGGCATCGGATGCTTCGGCTCGCCGGCGGGCGCTCCCATGTCGATGACCGCCGAGTTCAACCTCATCGGCAGGAACCCTAGCAGCAGCCCTACCTTCACCGTCCTCTTCAAGCCCAGGTTCGGCGACTTCTCCTCCAAGAAATTGGTGGTGTCTCCGCCGCCGGCGTATGCGAAGGCCGCTGACGTGGACAGCGACGCGACGGCGGTGTGGGTGGAGTCGCCGCCGGGGATGGGGAAATCGAGTGCGGCGGTGATGGGGCCCGCCGGCTTGGTGAACGGGCTGAGCGGCGCGCTCTCCGGGGTGGAGGTGAGCGCGAGGAGCGGCTGCCGTTGAAGAGCAACGCAGCGGTGAAGCTGAGGTGGGGAGTGAGGCTGCCGGCGGAGCTTCACACGGCGAGCCTCGGCTCGCTCAACAAGCTGCCGCTGCTAGTGATGAGCAAGATCTCGATCGAACACGTGGCGGTGGCGGCGGCGGAGGACAAAGCGGGGAAGCAGAACAAGAAGAAGGGGGAGGGTAACGCCGCAGCTGATGTGGCGGAGGCGTGCATGGCGGTGAGGAGACAGCTGGAGGAGATCCAGAAGGACAACGTGATGCTGAGGAAGGCGGTGGAGGATCTCAAGGGGTCGGTTCTGGTCACCGCAGCCGGCGGGGGTCAGGCCACCACCTACCGTGGCAGCAGGGAGGCTGACGTCAGCAGGGGTAGGAGTAATGTAGAAGGCTCTGGAAAGGGGAGGGAGAAGGAGGAGAAGGCGAACGAAGAGCTCAAGAAGGCTCTCATGGGAGCGGCCGCCGCCGGCAGCGGGAAGTAGATATCGCCGGGAGTCTATATTGCTTTTTTAAAGTTTTATTTTGCTTGAATTTTTTGTGGTGTCATTAAAGTATGTGGTTAATGGAGTATTAAACAATACTCCTAAGTATGTTGGTTTTGTTTTTGGGATCTGTAAATAATGGATTATGGTTGTTACCACATTGGGAAAAAATGGGTATTATGTTAATTTAATCCAATTCTTATAGGTTTGGCTTGCTAATGAAGCAAATCCAAGTGCTTCATTTGTTCAGCATGAAGCAAAGAAGTTTGTTTGATAGAAACAGAAGCAGTCCACAACAGTGAAGTAGTTAAGGTGAGAGCCAATTTTGGATGGATTTGACGTCAATGTAGCATTTGTTCAATCTTTGCGAGCTATGCTGGAAGTGATTCAATGCAGAAACGGCAAAAAGGTTTCAACTCACAGGTTCTTCACAATTGCGACATTTACCATCGCCGAAAGAGGTATAGTTAACAACTATTGAATCCATGGTTAAGAACAAAATACGCTTCAAGGGAAGCTATTCAAAAATAAATATACAATGTCTACTGCCTGCATGATTTTTTTACAGATGTATACATGAATGGGGTAGTGAATTGATGGACGCAACACATAGAGTGTAACTAGCTAACCTAAAGTTTGCTGAAAAGAGCTGTTAGCTTTCGGTAATGAGCTAAAGTCAATTGCTATGGTTAATGCTGATGCTTGATAACACTAACTAGTTCCATTGCCATTGAATTGCTAAGCACCATCGGCAGCCATTGGATCTTCCACATAGTTAGCTCCATGTTGGTTTCATTGCTGATGGTCCTGCACGCCGTTGCGATCTTCTGTTTAGGAGTAAGCATTTGAGTTATGAAACCCATCTAAATATGCATTAGGGAAGCAACGAAATACAAAAGCATTTGTAGTGGCAACAATACATGGACCGCAGCAACAAAGGTTTTCTTTCTGTTTCTGGTGATTACCCGTCCCTCACTGAAAAAGAATGCTCAATTTTAAATTCAACTTATTTTTATGGATAATGTATGTTTATATACTTTGGAAAATTCTGATAGTGAATCATCATTTTCTTATTAGTATAATTATCAAGTGCGGGCGCCTTACAGTAAATTAATAACATTCACATTCATTTCGTTGATAAATTGAAGTAACTTGAGAAGAATAACGACTCTTTAACATATAATCGCAAGGAAGCTAGGTCATAATGATACAAAGGCCATCTCATATCAGCGGTAAAAACGATACAGATGGCCTATGTGTAGTTACCACTTTCACCTTCAGAAGCTTCACCAAGCCTCGCAATAGCATCAATCAACGACTGTTCATGTTCCTACAAGGCAAAAGGGGGAAAAGAGCTTCATTTTGGGCTTGGGAAGAAAGAACGAAGTATGTTAAAGAGTTATAGTGCGGAATTGGACATACTTTGAGTGTTCTCTTAGCCTTCTCAATATCAAGAGGATCAGACTGAGCTGAAGCGATTACCTGCTCCACCTACATGGCACAAGAAAATAGCGAGCCAAAAAATTTATGCTTCTGTAGGCCCAATAATCATGAAACAGCAGTAGCTTAGGTTATCAGCCAGCCTGAGTTTTCTTTTTAAATTTCTTTTTTGCCCCCAATATAAGTCATAAATGTTGGGTCATCACTAGCCATAGGGATGTTTACCACAAAACATATGTCAGTTAAAATCACATTAACTTGGGGAGATAACCCAAACAACTTAACGAGAAATAAATCTTTAGCCATAAAATATGAAAGGAACGGTTGAGGCTGTTTCAGCGAATGTGTGTATGTGACCAATTAGTGGCCAAGTTCCCCCATTTTATCTCAAGTTAAAAGATGATAACTATGTTCACCTCCTTCAATAGAGTTTTTGTGTTGAAGATCTCAATCTCGTCAGAGCGGTTCATCCCATGGCCATTTGTTGATGGGGCCAAATCTTTATTGGACTGATGCCTTAGGGAAGCTCTTCCACTACCTGCACCTGGGATGGCCCCACTTTGGCCCATGGGCTTCTTGATTCGAGGGCCTGGTCCACCCTGAGCTAATCGCTGAGATATACCAGGATCCTCACCATCCCATCGAATGTCTTCAGGTGAAATCTGCCACAAAAAAACAGTAATTATAAATCAAGCTAACCCAACAGAACCAAGCAACTGTTTTGAGTGAGCTCTAACCATGAAACATCTAGCATGAATCACAAGACAATAGTTTTGCTACTATAATAAAAAATCCGGAGACAAAAAGCAATTTAAGTACTATACAATGAAAAAAGGGAAAGAAAAAAATAATAAAAACAAAGAAGGTTTGGTAGTTCAAATCAGCTTGAAGATTGTTTTTAATGCAAAACACAAAATTCTAGAATAGTTTCAATTGACTTCAATTAAGGTACTTGGGCACACAAAATTCTGCCTTGATCAATACATTATTATGCTAAGGGATTTCATGTGTTATGTTATACAGAATGGAATCAATTTACTAATTGTAGAGTCATGTATGCAACGGAGAGGATGTAACTAGAACTCTAAAGGTTATCTTATGTAAACTAGAGCCCTTGATTAAATATAGATTGGTGCATGTGGTTTTAGAGAAGAGTTGGCAGGAGCTGCTCCCAGACCTATGATTCAACTATAGAATTGTCTGCAAAAACCATGATACCCTTTTCCATTAAATCATAGATGCTTGTGATCAAACATAGCTCCAAAAAATTTAATCCAAATGCGGACCTCCTAACACAGTTTCAAAAGGTGTACAAATAACATAACAAGTTGCATAAAGAATGACAGAAACATAAATGTTAGTTATAGGTAAGAATCTACAAATATTGGTTGAAAGAATTGACCGTCAATAATACATAGCATTAACAACCGGTTGACAAATTATTCTCAAATTTTGTGATTTTATTATTGACTTGTCAAGAAATTGATTGTTGGAGAATATTTCAGTTAAAATTTAGAAGGGCACAAAGTTAATATTTAATCATACATCAGGAAAATCTTGGGAAAGCAACTTGTATACTTGCACAAGTCCGCCCACATGCAAACATAGCACAAAATTCTCGAGCATTGTATTCTCCAAAGTTGCAGACTAATAGGCCCTGTTTCAATATGGAGTGACATTAACTGGAGTTTATTTTTTAGTGCAGATAGAGAGTTTGCAAGCCCTAAACCCCACTTAAAAATAACTATGGTTATGTTATAAGAGATGTGTTCCGGACTATGGAGTTTACAGAACTTAAATCAGATTGGAGATGAGACAATTGCAGTTATCTCAACTTTGGAGTTGAGATAACTACAACTCCAAAATAGATACCGAACAGGGTAAAGTTAGCATATTGGAGTTAACTTTTGCTAACTTTATGAAACTCCAGTTTAGAAAACTTAAACTCCATTCCCAATCAGAGCCTTAATAGGTTTGGCAAACTGAAAGGGATGAAAAGGAGAGAAAAGGAATGAATTCAGTTTTTGAGCGGCAGTTATTCCTTAGTCAGATAATCACCTCACCTCTTTGAGATTGACCCATTCCCATGTCTCATTCCCTGAATTGATATCATAAACAAGTGCATGTAGACCCTGAAAAAAAATAAAAATGCTAAGATAGGGTACATAGAAACTCAGTTACATGGTAAGCATACCAGCTCATGAAAGCAACACATACCTTAATTGCATCGTAGTCAGTAATAACGGCCTCATAGAAGTTGTTATCTTCTGGCCACCTTGTCCATACTTTCCTACCAACAAGGGGATTATACACTGCAGCGCCAGAAAGATTCCTGTTTGGGACCAGAACCATTCCACTCGGTCCTGTGTAAGGGATCTGCAAAGACCTCATTGTTGATACACCTGCCAATGTCTGACCCTTGGGTCACCAAAAAGAGAAGCGGAAAAGCATCAAAAACAAAAGGAAGAAAGAATGTGGAAGAAAATAAAACCATCAATAAATGAATTTTATGTATCCTCAACATACAGATTTAGGTTTCTTTCCCTTCGAACCAAATGTAACTCCTCTTATTCCTGCTGAAGATGATGGTGTAGTAACTGGTTGTGTGTGCATCACAGATGAGGGTGCACCGAAGGACAAAGAAGGTATCAACTGAGATGTCTTTGGTCTCTTCCGGGACCCTGAAACAGTCGGGCTAGGTATAGAATCATGAACTGATTGCGGCCCACCTGCCTGCCTCCACTCCCTAACGACATATATATTACAGCAATTACAAGCAAACAGTCACAGGAATTCGATAGACAAATATTGTTTCAAGCAGACCTAATTCTCTGTATTGTGTCATCTGCATTTACTCTGTTTAATAGCTCTCTGTGTTCATCGTCAGATACTCTCAGCTCCCTTCTGAGATCTGTTATTAGACCTTCCTTCTCCTACGAAATTTATCCCATCAGGAACAATAGTATGTCAGTATTGGCAGAAAGCAACGGATAAAATTAGTGGTAATATTGTAACTTTTGGTTGATCATATGAAGATGAGTACCCAAGTAATGGCGTCAGCTTGTGCCTTGAATGCCCGAAGAACTGCACCATATGCTTCTTGTTCAAGCAGATGTATTTGGGTCTCCATATCAATTTGCCCCCTGGGATGTGGAAAAGCGCCACCGCTTCTTCCACTCCCCGTGATACGGCCCCCTCTTGTACCCCTATGCTGATGTGATGGAAGAAGATCATCATCTGTTCCTACAGTCAACATTCAGGGATGACAAAATCACTAGATATTTCATTCAGCTTTAATTCAGTATCTCTATTCTGACCAGATTTAGTTCATTTTAGAGTTGGGATAACTTTTGGTGTCTCGATCCGGAAGTTGAGATAACTACAGTTAGAAAAAATCCGCTCCAACCTGTCACTGATTACCAAAACCTTTTTCATGTATTCTCTCTCTCTCTGTTCCTGGTTCAGTGGTTGCTACCTATGATTTGTTGAACCCAGCTTGACAATGATTAATTACGGCCATTTTCAGGCAGTTTTTCTTTTTCTCGTCTTTCGATGATTTTTTGGCAATTCAATTTCTTTTTGTTGATTACTATCAACATTTAATTGGCGTTCATGTTCAGCATAATTATAGTCTTAGGCAAACTTGTGGATACTCTGCAGGTTCCTGTATTCTTAAAGAGTTGCTTTTGACAGTATCTTCTTATGGATAGCATCTACTCGCTTTTTGTGGCCAAATGTTTGGACCCAATTTGGATTTGTAGCCAAATGTTTGTCTTAATGCATCGTCACCTCTCTAGCTTCCTTCAACTCTACATTACGCCTAATTTTGGATTTGGTTATGAAATTTGGATAAGATAGTTCTAAGGCACGGGCATTCGATTCCTCCATTATTAAGGCAAACATCATTTTATGTGACAACCAGATTTATAAATTTTAAGTGGAGTGAAGCCCTTGCAATATTCTAGTTTATATAACCTATACCTCCCTTCAAACTTCAAAGATAATTCTGGTCACCAACAAACAAAAAAGAGCCAACCTGGGGCTAGAGAAACAGAAATTTCTATATTCTCCTAATACCAGTCTAATTGCCCAAAAAAATTAATTAATTAAAAAATCAACTGAACAAAAGGTAAAGAGAGCTGGATCAAGCTTAAAATTTGAAACAAAAATGCACTACAAAATAGTTCCTTTAACTACAAGGAGGACCCAAACAAACATAAAATACATCCCATACAGAATTAATTTCTGAAATTATCTAATTCGTAGTCGATGGAAAATTAAAACCCTAACCCTAGTTTCAAATTATGAAGCACTAAAAAAACCCTTATTTCCTCCAACTCGAGCTCTGGTCGCTAGATTGTCACAAAACCTAAACAATGCAAACAATGCATCAAAACAATCAAGAAAAATTATCACGAGAACCTCAAAAAACCCTAATTTCACAAAAGGTCGCGATAAAACTCACCGCTGGTATCAGAAGGATCGTACTCCATGATGAAATTCTCCCGCGGACTAATCCCCCATGCCTGAAACCCTAATTTTCACTTCAATCGCGAGAAAAAAAGAGTAGAAAGCAGGAGGCGATTTCGCCTCAGACAGAGATAGAACAGGTCGAATCAAGAGATCCGCTTCTTTCTTCGGAAATTTCTTTGCTATTGCGAAAAATTAGAGCGATTTTGATCTAGGGTTTTGGAAAATTTTGCTTCAGGGTTTTAGGATTTGTGGAGAGAGGAGAGAGAGGAGAGAGAAAAGGAGCAAAAAAGGAGTTGGAAAATTTAGCGGACCTGAAAGCTCCGAATTAACGGGATTCGATGTATTTGAAGGAATAAGCAAGTTCATCCGACCCGTTCTTTAAATAGATGGATGTATCTCTTGAAACTAATCTTAAACATATCTTGATTTTAATGAATATGACGACTTTTTTTTGGGTTACGTTCACCGATTTGTGTGTTGCTAACAACTCATTATGTATACTGAAATTTCAGTTTGTGTTATGCAGCATTATAGTATCGAACTCTCTTTTTCGACCAAACAATATTGAAGGCACTGGCCCAATTGTTATTTCTTATGTATCATCGTCAAAACTAAGCTATTTCAATATGTAGTCCCGAAATTTTTGACGATTCTACATATCACCCCTGAAGCTTTTTTGATACCGAAAACAACCCATTTTAGATTTCTAAGTTTGTTTTCTCTAATTTAAGTTGGATTAAGTTGAGTATAGTAGGGTATAAAAAATCATTATAATTTCCCTCCCATGTTAACTCTTTTTCCAACAATTTCTTACTCATATGAAACTCGTCTCTTTTCGTTTCTTTATCTTATGCAATTCTTTTAAAATAACAATTGGGCTTATTATTTTATACAGTATAAATTTATTTTCCAAAGTAACAGACCGTCGGTTCCATTTACGCAAAAAAAAATATAATAATTTACAAATCTTTTCAAACTTCATTGCAAGCTCTCGGTAAGGACTAAGATTTTTTTTTTTCAAACGAATCCTTTGGATGGACACATAATGCTTTCATTTGATGCTTTTTAAATTAACCATGGGTAGCTTGCTTAAACAAATTAAATTGTTTTTCCCCCCTTGGCACTGGCCCCTAAGCCTACAAATTAAATTGTTTAGGTTTGAAATATGGAACATTAGAAGTTTTGGATGCCAAATACTAAAATCTAAGCTCTTGGGATAATATATAAAGAAAGCTCTATAGAATTTTGCATACAAAAATCTACGCAACCGTTACCAATGAGCAATAGCTCAGTTGGCATGGGAGAGTATGGGTTCGAAACCCAAAAGAGGAAGTGGCCACAAATTTAACACTTCCGGGGCAAATTTGTGGGACTTTTGAATGCGTATGTGTTGTGTGCTTGTGTGGTATGCATAGGTTAGGTTAGGGTTTAAGGGACAGTGCGCGTGCGCGCACACCCAAAAAAACTTCACAATTAGACAATGAAATTTCAAAATTAAAAGCTTACCCCTTGTATAACCCTAGTACAAGCATGTAACGTATTTCAAAGCAATGAAAATCAAACCAACCAATTATCTAATAATCCAATACAGAGACCAATCACGCCTCTAAATATGTTTTAAAAGAAGCCAATGAAAAGAATGAAAAGAGATCGAAGGAATACAAATGCTAGGAATATGCCAACTGGTGTCTCATAGCATCGCATTATCCAATATATCTTTGTCGACCAAACAATTCAGACGGGTTAATCATCTCCAAGTTGTATCGGCATATAAAGTCTTAAAGAGAAGACGGCGACTTGCACAACAACGAATATGACAATAATTGAATACTATATACTTGTGGTACAGATAGAGGGAAAAATAACACTGATAATCAACAGTTAACTTATACAAACACTACCATATTCAGGAAGCGAACAACGAAAACAATCATTCATCTAATCCAATACAGAAACCACTCACTCCCCCAAATATGTCCTCAGAATATGTGAACCAAAATTACAAACATTTACCCAATGAAATGAATAAAAACAAATAAAGGAAATATAAATGTTATGAAATGCCAAATTCTGCACTCTCTTTTTTTCTTTTTCTTTTCAAAATGTCGTGGTTTCAACGAATGAACTTAAAAGCCAGCCCATCCTAACGGTGGATCAGTCCCTACTTCCGAGCTCGCTCGATTTCCAGTCGAATTAGGAAATAAGGCCCAAGAGTTGTTAGGACTTGGAGCCGATGATTTTGAAACATTTTGGTGGCCATTGGTTGGCCTAATCGATGAAGGTTGATTATTGTTGGATGCAGGCTGAGTTTTTGGTTCCTCATTAAAAGCCTGCCACGGCTGAGGAGATGGGTCTGGGGAGGCCGAACTGCTGGCAAAAATAGCTTGCTCGAGCTCCCAAATGCCTGCATCAAGTTTTTCCTTTTGCTGCAAAGAAAAAAAGCGCCGGTATATGATGCTGAAGGTAGAATTATTGAATTGCTTATAAGGCCATGGAAGATTCTAATTATAACCAATGAGCAAAAGATCTTCACAGTTCTTCCATAAATATAGTTTATTTCAATATCATAAATCACACACTGCATATGGGGCATGCCATATCTAGAAGTAAATGAAATATTCGGTTGGTGCCATTGTTGTATTAATTACTAGAGTTCAGAGATGCCAGGTACACAGAACAACTAGATATTAGAAACTTCAAATGATTAGATTTTTCTCTTTTCTTTTTTGTTTCTAAGGCTCACTGCTAGCTACACATCAATGCGAATGGTGTTATTTCTCAATTCCAATGGCTAACTTACTTCAAAGCTATGAAATTTTGGGTTGCTATCCAACCAATGTCACTAAAGTCTGACTAATGACATGAATTCATCCTAATCTATCCATCGAGTCTGGATAATAAAAAACAATCGATCCCAAACAAATAAAGTCAGTGGTCCTGCAGAGAGAGCTGTTTATTTTCAAAGATAGGCTTAGACTGAAAACCTAAAAGGAGCCTAAAAGGAGCAGGAAAAGTGAAAACACATTACCAAAGTGATGGTTTGGAAGCTAACAGGGGAAATCTGGCTCTGTGTGTTGTTTTTGTTCGGTTGTGGCGAAGTGGCTGCTGCTGCTGCTGCAAGAGCCCTCTTTAACTCTTGGATCTCCAGTCTCTGAGAATCATAAATAGCAGAAAGCTTTTCATACTTGGATGTGATATCAACTTTTTCTAAATTAGCTTGCTTCAGCTGTTCCTTCAAGCTGTTTACTTCTTCCTCCTGCTCCTTCCCTGCTCTGTTACAGTTAGCATTCCCCACATTAAGCCTTTTGGTGTCGATATCAGCCACAGAGGTATTGGGCTCATTCTGAGATGCTGCTTTGTTACCGATATGATGTGCTTGAAACAGTTTAATTGGGTTCACACTAACTTTAACCGGTGCATTATGGCTGGTCCAAAATGCACCCACTGGACTTCCACTTGGTTTCCGTGTGGGTTTGAACCGAGGGGATATAGTTCTTGCTTGTTCTCTAGGAGGTGGAGGATTTCTTTGAGGCATCATATTGGTCGTCTTAGCAATTCCTGCAGGTGATTTTTTTTTTCCCTTCTAATTAGATAGCAATAGATTGATACGTTAATAATGCTTGAATTCCTTTTATTAGATTAGAAGAATGATTACCGAAGACGATACAATAATATCTAATACAGTGGGAGCACTACATTCACAAACTTCATATTTGTATCCAGATGTGTTTTCATTTGGAAATCACTTTCTGCAGTTCAAAAATGTAACAAAAAATATTTTAATATTTTAATCTGATGGGAATAACATCTGAATCTTAAAGGGCAGGGAACGAGGCAATCATGATATATAATAAAACCTCTTAACCTTTCAAAAGGTATCAGAGACTGAATTCAAATATAATAGGTATAGATTACATTAATAAGTACACTACGTATGTCCTACTTGTATACACGATATAAATAAACATGACCTGTTCTCCTTGATGTCTATTTCTTTTTTCTCCTGATATAGTTATTAAACTACCGTAATAAACTATCCTTCATATAAAATCCTCTTTTCATAAGGTTTGCATAAGATCTTGACAACTTATACATGTGCAGAATAGTGCAACAAAACACCTAAGAGAAACTATTCTCAAGAAGAAGAAACATAAACTTTCCACAAATTTTGAGAACATTTCATAAGCTTAAAAAGAGTATTCTCAAAGACTTATTTTCCACAAGGGCATGTGTGCACACAAATATGTAAGGATGCACATATCGAGAAATGTGAAGCTATCAATTTTTCATATTCACGATATGTATATACCATATAGCATAAAGAACTCGACAAACTGGAAGTTTGACACACCTTCAGTACGCGAATTAACAGCTGTTGCAGGACCATCAGGTAAGTGCTTCTGCAACTCTACAGGTAGTTGCTCATTTACACGAAACCAAACCTGTTGTTAGAGGTGAAATGATATCAATAACTGGAAATCAATCACCTTAAAATTCTCATGCTGCCGGATATGCAATAATCTATGACTAATACCTTGGTTCATGGAGATGAATGGCCAATCAAGCAAAGCCCTTGCCTGCATGATGTCTGGTCTGGCATTGGGAAAGGCTTCCAGCATGTCCCTTATAAGCTGTGTTATGGATGAACTATACTTCGGATCTTCTGGGATGCAGTAGTTTCCATTCAGGATCTGAAGTTTTGATTCCCCATCAAAAGCAGATTTGAAATAGCAGATTCTGTAGAGAAGGCATCTGAGAGCCTGCAAAGAATTGAATAGTAATGTCATCTCAATTGCCTCAAAAGCTGATACTGCAAAAAATATATATATATATTACCATGCTACCATCACATATGATGATTATGGAGCTTCTGTTTTTCATATTGAACCTAAGCAAGGTTCAAAATGTAGGTTGTTTTTGCTAAGAAATATTTTAGGTACCAGTACCCATAGTCTATCCAATTTCAAAATTTTCAGATCAAGTAATCGGATGTATAAATAACTCATAGAATTTTTTTTATCTAAAATTTTCTTACAATAAGGAAAAACAAAATAATTACCAAAGGTTGGATGGATGCAGAATATTCTTCCTATGTTATCTACTGACTTGATGAATTCAAATTCAAGCAACTAGCAAAAGTACTATGCAAAATGATATGATTACCGGACAAGCTTTTCAGAAAACATTTAGAGTAGATTAGTACAGGAAACCCATGCAGAAAAATTTACTCAAGTCAGTATCTTCATTTATCTGAAGAGAAACAGGGAGAGACTACTGGCAAATCAGTAACAAGGAACCAAACATTTTGAACTCAGGCACTTACCCAGGTGTCCACCTTCTAACTGATAACTTCTTTTCTATAGAGATCCCACGTCTATGATTAAACAAAGCACTAATTAGCTCCTTTATACAAGAGGATGGTCAAAATTAGACATAAACCGATGTAAATAACTAAATATAGATCTTTAAATAAACCTCAGGAGCTCGATATGCAAGGGTAGTATGCTTCCTGATGTTGTCTTCTTCAACTCCCCTTTCCTCAGGCTTGTCAAAGCGCTCGTGTTTGGTTGAGGTGCTACCAAAGTCACACAATTTCCAAGTTCCATCAGATCCGAGCAGAATGTTTTCAGCCTTCAGATCTCTGCAAAGAAAGTTTTTTCCCCTTTCTAATCAATCATAACTTTGAGGTGATACGGAAAATTAAAATTCGTTGAAAACAAATGCAACCTACCCAAGATTTTGTTGTGTAAATGGCATGATTAACTATTACAAGATGAAACAAGCCAACATTTAACTCCATAAATAAATAAAAAATCCATAAAGAAAAACATAATTGCTTTGGTAAGCATACCCCACCATTTTAACATACAAACTTAGGTACACCACTTGTGACATCTTCGACTTTGCTATTCATGTCTTTAGGGGTGTAAATAAATAATACATGGAAATTGTCAAGATACAGATAATATCATGAATAGATGATGGGCGTGAATGGTATTTGTATAACTTTAGTATCCACGTTTAGCCCATATGAAAATGGATACAGATACAATCAGGTAAAGAAAATTGGTACCCATATCAGTTGCAAGAATGAAGAAATAAATCAGACATCAGTAGAGTCCGTATTTGTTTAACATGCATTGACTGAAAGACGTATCTGCTATGATTACTGGACAAACAAGCAATGTAAATCATACTTAAAGATTTTGATGGGGATATAAAATTGTTGTGGTAAAAGTATATTTACATGCATAAACATATTAGAAAATTTTAATTACACAGAGAGTTTGCTTAGCGCGTATATTAAACTGATTTTTGAAAATTATACAATAATGTTCCAGTATGTGTTTGAATGTAAAATTACCATATCTAGCAAGACTTTACATATGGACATGAATAAGCGGAACTTCCATGATAAGTTTCTATCAGGGCCGGTAAAAATTCATGATACAAGTTGTAAGTGCTTAAATGTTGGTTTATCAATGCAAGCGGTCCGAAATTGGAGGTGACTTAATTCTCGTTAAACTCATTGAATAGGGATTTCTGCTTGAGACACTAAATCACACCTTTGAATTGCTAACTCTCTAAGAATAGGAAAAGTTCGGAAATCAAGTATATATTAACATAAATATGGCCATGAGGAGAGAGATCATATGAGGGCAATACCTATGAGCGATGGGTGGAGATTGGCAATGCATGGCGAAGGCCGCGTTGCACGCATCTCTGAATATTGACAGAATCTGTTTCTCTTGAAAGTATGTGGCTCCTCTTTTTTCTAACGCGGTTACCAGAGAGTTCTCACAATAATCCATCGCAAGCAGCACTTCCTTAGCTCCCATGTCCACTATCGAATGTGCAACAAGAGTGACAACATTCGGATGACCTCTGAGCATTTTCATCACCGAGATCTCTTTCACCACAAGTTCCAATGACTCCCCGTCGTTGAAAATCATGTGCTTCAAAGCAAACTGCTTTGATGCATTCACAGCATCGCGTGCGAGATAGACGCACGAAAACCCACCTTCTGCTATCGCATTGCGCACAAGCACTTTTAAATTTCCACATGACTAATTGAAAGCAACAAATCCTATCTAATTTCACCTGCAAATATTGTTGCATTGCAAATTTTGGATTGTTATAATGGGTGTAGATCTAATGGATTCATGATTAATGAACAATTTCACAAGATAGATGCAATCACGTCCACACATCAATTCGCAGATAGATTGCAATAGAAAAAAAAGAAAGAAGTTCAAGTCAAATTTGTAAAAATTGGATCTTTGAACCAGTTTCGATCGGAAACCCTAGAATCAGCGAAAGATGATGTACGCACCTAGGGCATCTGGAGAGGACTTCGATGCTTGGATCGAGATCGATACGAGATGCAAACTGAATTGAGATCTAAACGATGACGATCTTTTGCGTTGATTAGGTTAGGTGCCTGAGATGGAAAGCAAGAGGAATTGAAAATTTTATAGAGATAGAGCTGGAAATGGAGATGGAGGAGCCAGCGAGGGAAAGGCGGAGGGGTCCATCATCATCCATCATCATGCATCACTAAATTAATCCAATGATTGGTAGTTATTGGCTTGCCATTTGTTATCTTGTCTCAGAGGGCTAAATTCGCACTTGGGGAATTATTAATTCGGATTTGGAAACTATTCCGACAAAATCGACGGGTATTCGGAAAAGATTAGGGAAGTAAAATGTTCCGAAAGTATTTGGAGCAAGAAATTAATATATAATGCGCTGGGTTTTGATATTGCGAATTATTCGCTGTTTATTTGAATTATTCGCGAATAATTCGAAGTGTTTGCCGGCGGCAAGTAAATCGTAGAATTAATCGGCCGATCAAAAATTCGCGAATTATTCACGGATTCGCCGAATTATTAGCGAATTATGTAATTATGCCTTGTCTAGCTCAAAAAAAACTACGCCTGCACCATGCAGGTCCTTGCATATCCTTTGGATGGGTTTTCTTCTTATATAAGGGAAATCCGTCCAAGGGCGGAAGCTTGGTGGAAGCCTTTTTAGAGTTTATTGTTTATTTTACTAATGGAAGGCAAAACTAGCAGCTTCTTCGTATTATAACCTTATGTGTAAGGAGAATTTCTTTTGTTGGCATAGGAAAGAATATAAAGCAAAAGTTCCCTTGAAATTTATATGTTGGCATAGGAAAGAATATAAAGCAAAAGTTCCCCCTGAATTGGACAAATAAAAAAATGTGAAATCATAAACGAACATGAACATAATTTTTTAAGTTCATGGCTCCTTTGTTAAAGTAGAGCCTTTGGTAAAAGTTTAAAGCTTGCTGATAAGATAAAAGGGTACATATAAAAGTCAGATCGAAAGCCTTGACAATACTTCATTTTTTCCCTATCTTTTCTAGAGAAGAAATTCATTAAAAAGAATTTAATGAGTACATCCAGCCCTAGAAAATAATATACACATCTCCCAATAAGGGATAAATATTCAATGCTGGTAGACTCCAAACTCTCTCCAAAATCTTTATATATATGACAGTAACGGAGAAAAAATGTCATCCTCTTATGGTGTCGGAAAAAATACACGCTCCACCATTTTTTCCAACGATCAGCATATGTCATCTTGAAACAAACTCCTATGCAAGGGCTTGTATAGCCATTGGATGGGGGACCCCCACTAGTGGAGTCCCCCATCCAATGGCTTTAGAGGGGCTTGCACCATGCAAGCCCTTCTAGAGTAGTTTTTTCCCATCATCTTCATCTTTATCATCTAAAATGTGGATACACCAAATTTTATGCGATTCTACCACTTTTTCACCGTTGATTTAGTGGGTGCGAAACTAACGGTTTACCGATGATAGAACTTTTTACATTGCTAATCCAACGGTGAAAAAGTTGAAGAATCACGTGAAATTTGGTGTATGCTCATCTTAGATGATAAAAATGATGATGATGGATGCTGATCGTTGAATAAAATGTTGGAAGGTGTATTTTTTCTACGCCGCCTAACGAAATGCATTCCTAGGATCTCTTTTTTCCATTATTCTCTCTCTCTCTCTCTCTATATATATATATATAAAGTGATTTTTTTTTGGGTGCTTGTGTGCTTCTAAAGTACAAAAAATTAGGAAGCAATCAACGGAAGCTCACCAATTAAATTCTTAAAGCAATCTCAGCAAAATCTTCCGAATTATTCTTTTAATTTGAAAACCATAGGAGTTGTCGTAATTTTTCTGTATGAATTACTTGTATACATATATAACTACTCAAAAATACTACAATGTTGATAATATTTGCAGTAGAGATGACCGTAATCTTGGTTGTCAGCCATGTTTTGCATCTTTTCACATGCAATGCTGCATAACAATCTAGTTTAAAGTTTTTTCCCACCTTTTCTTTTAATAAAAATTTTGCTTTGTTTTTAAGATCGATCAACTACAAGAAAGCATCTAATGTTTACACCTACTCATATCATTCTAAAGTTTACCAAAACAACTTTTTTGATACCTAAAATAAGCATGGGGAACATACATAATGACACAAACACACAAATGCATAGATAACTATCTCGAATTTACAAACAGACTTATTTTTTATTTATGTGAGATGACGGAAGATACTGATACGGAAGCATTGACTGTCATAGATAACTATCTCGAATTTATATGTGATATGCAGGTAAACTAACATAACGAGGATAATACACAGTGGAATGCCAGAACGGAACAAGATGAATTGCGGAGAAAGAAAACCGCAATTATTGTTTTAGTTTTAATTTCCTTTCTTTAATTTACTCATGATAGTAAAAGGGAGTTTATTATTAATGTGATATTTTATGTGCTAGATTATTTGGTTTTTCTATAGTTTGACTACTTAATTTTTTTAAGACGCAACTCCCAAGATGAAATGTGTCGCAAGTTGTTTAAAACACTGCATAAGAGACATTCCGAGACATTCCAAGAAATCCTTATATCTGCCTTAAAAAAACAATAAAAATGGTTCGCAAAGAACTATAAACGAAAAATCATTAACATTTTTATCCTGCAATTTATTTATGCATCATGGTACGTCATCACTGTGTCTCCCACAAATGTGTATGGTTTATTGCTCAAGTTTTTTATGAAGGCAAACTTGCTTTCAATTAATGTATTGACAAAAATTTAAAATCAAGAGATTACATCTACCAAACAACCAAGATAAATAACGAGGAAAAGCTTAGCAGTTGGAAAAAAGACGCTTGACTAAAACACACAAGCTAAGGGTAATGTTTTCTCATGATCAGGGCAGATTACCCATGAACAATATAGTCGCATGCACTGAAGCATATATAATGACATATAATAATTTATTTTTGATAAATTAAAAAGTACATAAGATTTACTATAAGGTTACAGAGGTTTCACAAAAGAACTGAAGTCGCATTTTATATAACTTGATAAACACCTTTCTTGAGATATCTAGCCATTGTAACATGCTCCTGTCATTCTACTTTAAAAGTAAATGCTAATTGGCAAGGCATTTTAGAAGTAACAGAAAAAAATCCAAATATGATGCTCCAGCAATATGGACCGCCTTTATATTCTCGCTGTGACCAAGACCCGAAACCAAATCGAGACATTCATGGTTCCTACAAAAAAAAAGAAGGGAAACAAAACAAAATAATATTAGTATCATAGATGAATACACAAAGGCTTGGAAAGCTGGAATTATCCACATTCACCAGAATCGGGATTATGCATTAATTTTGAGTTAACAGGTCTCAGAATCCAGGTATTTTTTTGGTGGAATTTATTAAAGACTCAGAAGAAAACAGATACTCAGATACATCGTATTGTATTCCTCTATGCTGCGGCTCCAGATCTCGCTCATCATATCAGAGCTGGGATCGTCATGAAAGCTAATTGATTGATATTTTCATTGCTTTCTGAAGCTATTGTGCAGATATTATTTGTAGTCTGATTTCTGAGTTAATGATAAAAGGATCTACTAGGGTCCGAAATACTCAGTTTTAATTTTAAAATATACATATAGAATCTTGATTGTTTAGGTAAGGATGATGGGTTATATACAGAGACTTGAAGCTTTTCATTTTTTTGGGTAGGGGTGCATGTGTGCGTGGAGGGGTGGGGTGGGGTGATTAGAACATGAAATGTAAAACATTAATTCATTACATTATCACAAATGGAAGGTAAACAACAATATGTACCTTGAGGACATAACTATAAAAACAAGGAGATAATTCAGGATTGATGAACTATGTTTTGAACAAAAGTAGATATTTTTATTTTTATTTTTATTGACGTGGAGAAAACAAAGTAAATAATTTTGATATTTGATAACAGCGCAAGAGATTTAAACAAATTAAGCCTATTTTTTTCTTTCAAAAATCATACAGAAAGTTCATGTCGCACATGCCCACAGTCTAATGGCAAATATACCCAGTATGTGAGGTTAGAAACAAAAATATAGGGACACCAACATTTACTCAGGATTGCTATACATAGAGTGAAGCACAAAAATGGCAAAAATTATATCAGAAGCTTTTCTATAAATATAAATATAAAAAAATAATGAAACAATGCCTTCCAAAGATGAGCAGAACGAAATTTGGAACTATAATAAAGGGAACGCGTCACCTGTGATTTTAATCACTGAAAAATGCTGCTCACAGATCCATCGCCATGAATTCGCCAAATGGTCTCAGCAAGAAGGTTGCCCACAGAAAGCACAGTCAATTGAGGAAAGTAATTATGCTCTGCCACCGGAACTGTGTTTGTTATTATCACTTCTTGGAAATGACCTCCAGAAAGTCGTTCAATTGCAGGAGGGCTACAAAAAGTTGAAGAAAACAATTTTTCAGTTTGCATTAGGTGTTGTTTTATCTTCTTATTGGTAGTAACAGAAATGGGACAGAATTACAACCTTCACTAAACTCGAAAAGTTGAAACTGTTCAAATATGTCCAGCAATGGGAATTATATGGTAAAACCAAGTAATTACTTACATAATTTTTTTTAATATAGAATTCGAAGAATTTTTATATCTCCATAACTTCTGTTAAGTACCAAGCAATGGAAATTGGATGGTAACACCAAATGATTATTAATATAATGATTTTTATTTTTTGGATAGAATTCAAAGAATTTTTGTACTGCATATGTTCTATTAAGGATCAAACAAGTGATGATGGACTTGGTAAATACAGAAACTATTGCAAGGACAAGTAACTCAAGATTGTAAGATGTCAGGAATTATAGTGTAAATTAAGCAATAAAAAAGTAGGTTTCTCTATTACTCATATCCAAGCAATTTATGTTGCAGGTGAGATAGTTATAAATAACGCCTTACCTAAAAACAGCATGAGTACAGCACGCAAGAACTGCATTGGCTCCCTCCTTCTGTAATAGAGCTGCTGCATTTGTGACAGTACCTAAATTCATGAACATTTTATTAATAAAAACGAGGAACATAACTGCATCAAAAATTATACAGAAAGCTCAATGTGTATCAGAAAGAGATTAATTACCAGCTGTGTCGATCATGTCGTCGACCAAAACAGCTACTTTTCCCTTTACATCACCAATCAAATTCATAACCTGTATTGCAATTAAATACCATATTAAAAACCTGAAGCCATTTCGTTCATTTATGTTTTTTATAAAATATATTCATAATTAAGCACAGTAAATTAGCCCATTTCAGCGGTTCACACGTTACGCTAATGCATGTAATATATCAAAGAAAAACCTGAACTGCTGACGATTATAACCCCATTGTAAAGGAAAATCTAATCACCACAAAGCATTCATTATTATTTTTTAAAGTAAACTCTGGAAAAATTGAACTACTGATAATTAATATCCTTTCTTACTTGTGAAACAAAGTATGCCTAAGAAAAATAATACGTTATTAAAGGAAATTAAATCATGGTTCCTTTACTGAAATAGGCATCGATCTCGATCCATGCAACACAATAGTTACCTCAGATATGTTGTGCCCTTGACGCCTTTTATCTACAATTGCTAAAGGCGCATCATTTAACTTCTTCGCAAAACCACGTGCTCGAGCAACACCCCCAACATCAGGAGAAACAACTACAAGGTCTTGCGTAGAGATTTTCTTACTAGCCAAGTAATCGAGAATCACAGGCTACATAGATAAAAGAAAAAGGTTTGCATAAAGACAGTCTTGTGATACAACTTAAAAGCAAATTGTTCATTCGTCATAACAAAAAGGCAACAGACATATATCTTACCTGCCCAAATACATGATCAACAGCAATATCGAAATATCCCAATGATTGCCCAGAATGAAGATCACAGGCAAGAACACGATCTGCGCCCGCTTCTGTGATCAAGTTTGCAACAAGTTTTGCAGCGATGGACTCACGACCTTGAGACTGCAAAAGTGAAATTTCAAAAATTGCCAATCACTCAAAGCAAGATGCAAATTAGCAAAGGTATGTTCCATATGAAGCAATGGAAGTTTAGATACTCAAAGTGATGGCATATGGTGGGGATACTAGGCATTACATTTCTCCCCTCTAAGAGAGCACTTTACAAAGACCTAAAAAATGCACAAGCTTCTTGAAAAAAAAAAGCTAAATTTCTCAAACATGACTTAAACTTTCAGTGTACTCAGAAAAATACCCTAAACTCTGTTTTTTTGGCAACAAATACAAACCATAATAATTGCACGTAAATACATTTAAGTTACAATTTGATACCTTAAGCCGTTTTTGGTTTTAAATAAATTAGATGTATAAAGGTACCAACTTTTATAGAAAATGGTGTAAAGTATTAACTATGAAAGTTTAAGGTAGTTATTTGTAGTTACTTAATTTAGGGCATTTATATGCAGCAAAAATATTTCAGGCTATTTATCTGAAAATGCTGAAAATTTAAGGTGCTTTTTGTGGAATTTAACCAAAATATAAAGGCTTTAGTTTGTCAAGAGAGTCATATTGCCACGATTAACACTATGAAACTCTGCTGCTATTTCTATTATAGGAATGAATCATGCCTTTCTATCTGCTCTAGCATATCCAAAATAAGGGATAACAGCAGTAATGGTCCTTGCAGAGGCTCTTCGGCATGCATCGATCATCACCAAAAGCTCCATAAGATTCTCATTGGCCGGGGGGCATGTTGATTGCACAAGGAACACATCACATCCCCGAACGCTCTCTTGAAGTTGAACATAGACCTCTCCGTCAGCAAATCTTTTAATTTTAATTTTTCCAAGGTCCAAACCCATATAACAAGCAATTTCCTAAGTACACAAAACAGTAGAATGAAATTGATCGTTAGAAGAAAAACAAGAATTTAATTTTACATTTACTGGTCTAGTGTGAAGAAAATGCATGCTCTAATACACAAATTTTACAAATTCGACTCATCGTGCTTCCATCAGACCTTGTTTGTTACATTTAAGTGAACAATATAAAAAATTCTCGTGATTTTGCAACATTACAAGAACCTTTATGTTTTTGCCAAACTAAAGTAATATCTATATCTCAAGAATTTTTGGCAAAAATATATCTCAAGAATTGAATTAGTGATGTGATGTAGAGATAAGCAATCATTGTAGTAGCATGAAAGTTCAGCTAAAAAAATAAACTTCTTAAAAACTGAGACACTAAAAATAAAATAAAAAATTGGCAATCGTGTGTTTTCAAAATTAGGCATGCCTACTATTCGGTAAATGCAAATCCGTCGCCTCTATTGAGTTGAGGCTTTGGAAATCATTTAAGAAAAATTAAATTCAAATTAAGCAGCTTCCTGCTTAACTCTACTGACTATTTTCCCCTCAGTTTTTCTTATAGAAATTGATTTTGGCAGGGACAGGCCTGAACGAATAATTTATCGATGAAATATCGAAACAACAACAGCTTGAACAAATGATACCTTTGCAAGTGAGGGGTTTGATGTGCCTGAAAAAATTCTTATTCTTGTATCAGAATTTTGCTCGAATCCTTGCCCCGGAGAAGTTAACAACCCCGCTGGTATGATGGAATCTTTTAAGACTGGAGCATTCAATCGTTGACTAGAAATTTGCGTCGTCTCTGCGACGTCGCATCTCTGGCAAACAGAAACAATGAATCTATTATAATGCCTATTTAGTTGCAAAATTATTTTTTCACACGAACAGCATGATAAAATTGAGCTATAATACGACAATCTTGCCGCATGAGCTGGCCATGGGAGTGTGGAATTTAGCTGATTTACCTATTCTGCGCTCACAAATGTTGTCAGATCACAAAACACAAAAGAAGAACTCTTCTATAAAGTCTCCACCGAATGAAACCAATAACAACAAAACCCATGACTTCTCCAACAATACCCAAAGTTGTATATTGGGTAGTGGCAAAATGGTAAATAATATAGTGTTGGCACTTCTACAGGTCCCATGGAAGGTGGATAAATGTACACAAAACTCTGAATCTTTTTAAGCCGAATAACAGGTAACCCCCCTTACTTTTGCTCGAACGGCAGGAAACCCTCTTAATACCTAAAACCTACCGGTAAGCAATAGCTCAGTTGGTATGGCAATGTCCCTCTTGGGGAGAGTGCAGAGTTCGATCCCCACCAGAAAAGGAGGCCACAATTTAACGCTTTTGGGGCATACTTGTGGGTCCCCGGGGTGCGCGTGTGATTTGAGCTTGTATGTGTTGTGTGCGTGGTTGTGTGCATGAGTGTGTTGTGTGTGTGGGTTAGGCTCACGGGCCAGTTCGAAAAAAGATTTCCTAAAGCCTACACTTCATCCCTCCGACCTTGACAGCATACCAAAATGTCTGTAAACTTCTATCATTCATCTGCCATTGTTTTATTCACTCCTCATGATCAGTATTTTAATCGCTTTTTACCCCTTCCTGTTTGGTGTCATTTTGATTAGGGTCAGGTCAAAGTCCATCACAATCAACAATACAATTCTCAAATAAAAATCCCATATTAATAATCACATCAAACACAAAAGTTTAAAAAAAAATAAAATAGAAATCTCACCACAGCTTTGGATAAAGGTGCCGCCTTTGGACATCGACTTCGAAACCCTCCTCCGTAAAGCAAAGGCGCAGGCCTCGTGGCTAGAGAAGAGAAAGCCTTTGATGTCATTTTCCAACAAAGGTTGAGAAAGCGAGAGAGGTTGATGAGAATGACAAGAACATAGATGAAGATTGAAAATGAAGGATTTGATTTATAATAGAAAATTAGGGATTTGAAAAGGGGAGGAATAATCTTGGAATTCTTTGACCTTTTCACTTTCAAGAAAAGAAATGTTTGGAAAATTTATGCCAGGTTGATAGGGTTCGTGTTTTTATTTATTTCTGACCATGCATATGGGCCGGTAAGCCGAAGAATTTTCCACTCTTGCAAGAGGTTTCTTCTTCTTGTATTGGAAGCGTGCTTCATTTTTGACATTCTGTTAAAAGGCCCAAGAGGAGCCTATTTGGGCTTTATATATGGGAAGCAAGGTCTACTCTCCGCGTTCAGACTCCTTGCCTTGTGCTTTTAGGGAACTGCTATTTTACCTGTCCTTTTTTAAGAAATTCTTTTTTGTGCTTATCCCTGATATTCATAGTAATATGAATATGAGTATAAATTAATATTCATATAAACATACAGATTCTCGTCCGATTTGTCTCTTGAATCTTGACAAAATATAAAAAGTAAGAATGAAAAGGAATGTTTGATGCATTTGTCGAAATCTATTGCCGGTTATGATTTTCCGTACGTCTCATACGTTATGAAATATTGCATTTCTAAAGTACCTTGTGCCACCTTATTTATCGAGCCGATGATTGGATAGATCACGGAATAAGGGTTGCATCTTATTCATAACGACGTTATAGGTTGGTTTAAGTTTTACCGAAAAGATTTTACGAGAACCGTCTTTCTCCTTTGCAATCATGATGTGCGCTTATACTTCCAGTACCAAAGCACGTTATTCTCGCATTAAAGTTGAGCAGTACAGACTTAGAGAAAATATATGTAGAAAGGGGTGATTAAAAACACTGAAACTCCGACAATCCGACAATAGAGGAGAGAAGGAAGAAGTGAAAGCCCATCTGCGCACATCCTGAAGTCTCGTGGAAGGGGAAAAGAACCTATTTTGATCTTCTAAAAATCAAAATTTTTGTGTTTGGGGCTGTAGCTCTATTGGGTTTCGACCCTTGCTTGCACCGTGCTAGATGTGCATCCCCTAAGGTGTCCATTTGGTTAGATACGCATCCTATCGGGCATACATTGTTTTATTGGCGCACTTCCCTAAGTGCGTACCTTATTGGACATTTTGGTCCATTTAGGACTCTTTGGCCCTGACTCTCGCATCTTGATGGGTGCACACCTCCTTAAGTGTGCGTCTCACTGGACCTTTTGGTCCATTTGGAACCCTTTGGCCCCTAACTCTCGTATCTTGATAGATGCACACCTACCTAAGTGCGCGTCTTATTGGACCTTTTGGTTCATTCGGGACCCTTTGGCCCTCTATCTCTCTCACTACTCGCCAGGTGCGTATCTCTACACGTGCGCACCTTTTCACATCTTCACTTTGCTAAATGCGCACTTGGCACACATGCATCCCTCACTTCTGTCATTCTTATAAATATTTTACAAAAATAAAAAAAATGGATAAAATAGATACGTCCCGCACTCAAAAGCCTTCTTTCTCTTAAAAAAATTTCTATCGGGACGCTACCCAGCACCCAGCAAGGGGGATGCTGGCTCTCTTGACTCCAGCCCGCTATCTGGGTAGCGGGCCCTCCGTAAACTCTGCGAGGCCCCCGATATGTCCAAAACACTCTCAAGACACACACATACGCATACTGCACACCGAATTCGCATAATTTGTTTGACATGTTAATCGGAGATTCTCTCGCTTTAAAAACGAAGAATAATTAACGGCAGTTTAGTCCGTGTCTGCCGGAGATTTGGATCCCCACGATCAATAAACTTCTGCCTACCCCACGCAAAGGAATCTGTAATACGCCACACAAGCGAGTATATTCCTATCCCAATAGGGTGACGAAAAACACTTTACAATTAGGATGCTAAAAGAGCTTGAAAAACAAACACATATGCTTTCATCTACTTTCTAAGAGAAATATTTATCTAATAATCCAAGGATTTGGGTTCAATTTTTAATAATTTTCAACACTCAGAAATATATTTTGAGAGTTTTAAAGTAATTATTTTATCTCACGAAAAAATCAGTGTTCTTAGGCTCTCATTATCTTTACGATCCTGCATATTATATCTTTTCATGATTTTATAAAATCATTATTTTTTTAAATATAATTTTAAAGTCTAGCTCAACAATATATCTACATTTATTCTTTTTCACCAACTTTCTGTGGATGCTGCTTTACGCTGTTTTATTGTTTGGATCCACCTACAAGTGTTTGTGTTAATGCTCCACACATAATCATGTATTGAGTGGCCAAGTTAAAATGTTTATTAATAATGTTTTTAAATGCACCATGACCTTTCCTTTGAGTACTCACTTGACCATCCCAAGTTCTGCTGCCATGCTTTTATCCATGTTCTTTTGGGCCCACGGCTAGAAAAAAATACCTAGCCGTTGGGGATTTTTGTCATTATGAGGTTGTATGATCGTTGGCCCAAACACTTTCACGCTCTTTTGCCTGAAATCTAGAGTTTCTGAGAACTTATTCGGTGTGCCGGCTATCATTTATTTTTATTTTCAATACCCTACTCTGCAAAACTCTCAGTCTTTGTTAGTGAGTGAGAAAATTCTCAGCAGACTTGTATTCGGGTTTATTATAGTTTTTTCGCGGTTGTATAGGTTTTCTTCTGCCCACTTAAAAGGAGTGAGAATAGTGAATGCCTAAAGAAGGAAAATGGACGAGGAATTTCATGCAGTTACTCTATCTTAACCTCTCGAGTAACAGGCTCACTGGACGTGTTCCTGATACTTTCGGCGAGACTTTCTTCGATCTCGACTTCAGCAGAAACTATCTTACTGGACCTATCCCTGCATAATGCTTGATTAGTATCAAGAGAACTCATGACCTGCATAATGCTTGAGCTCTTCTTCTTGGACCTGAATAAAGAAAGCTCTAGTTTTTTTTATCTCTATCGTGCTCCACAAATGTTTTATTTATTTGATTGGTTCTTGATCTCTATTTCTTCATCATTGTTTCCCCTGAATTTTTCTTTTTCTCAGATTAAAATCCTCACCTCTCCAAGTGTCACTCAATTTTAGCAGAAAGTTTCGCTATCGAATAAGGTTTTAATTTATCTGATGAATATTTAAGTGCAAAACCTTGCACTTAACATCGATCAAGTTCATGTACCAATTAATCAATAAGTAATCATATTTTGCAAATGCTTGTAGTCATCAATTCCCTATAACAGCAGCACCAGTATAATTATCTGCCACAAATCATATTTATTGCTTTCTCAGTCAAAATTACACAGGATTATAACAATAAACAAAATTGCGAGAGCAAACTCTAAGTTCTAACTTATTGTCTGTATATGTCTGTATGGTAGAAACATCAGAGTGAAGTGTGCGGATTCTAATCACAAACCATGTGCGCCCTGGGCTCCAGCTATATACTCATATTATAACACAAAATTCCCTACAATGCGAGTTTGAA
Organism: Agapanthus africanus; assembly: GCA_030015575.1. Taxonomy (NCBI): domain Eukaryota; kingdom Viridiplantae; phylum Streptophyta; class Magnoliopsida; order Asparagales; family Amaryllidaceae; genus Agapanthus; species Agapanthus africanus. Next base: position 423,144,470 of record CM057351.1, read on the forward strand.
AGGTAAATCTTATTTCTGTCGTACAATTTTGGATAGATTTTAATAAGTGGATTAGCTATCCCTGTATTACAATAGTATCGAGGCATAGATCCTAAATTGTAGCGAATCATTCGCCTTACAGATAAGGGTTTTCATTTTGCATGAAAGTTGTTAAGACATAAATTGCATTGATGCTTGCTATGAGACACAAGGGGAATTATATACCACTTTTTACACACGAATATGTCTAAAAACTCCTTTTCTCGCTCCGCCAACCGGGTACTTTCTTTGTCCATTTCCACATTCGCTCCGCCAACCGGGTACTTTCTTTGTCCAGCTCTGTTATTTCACCACTTGTTAGTTATTGTGTTGCTAAAGATTACCATTTTTTCACAATTCATATTAAGAACATAGAATCAACTTTCCGAAAAAGGATGTTTTTCGTATTGCTGTGTCAGTTGGTTTGAACATAAACTTGATCAGTCGATCTATTACAATACTTTTGCTTGCGATTTTGAAGCTCAAGTGATCCCTGTACTTAACTCTATCTTGATCCACCTTCTTCGTACTCTCTCTATTTGGATCCCAGAATAAGATGTCATAGATATTAATGTTCACAGTGGACTTCTAACCATGCACCCCAAGTTGCTCATGTGTTTGTTGACCGGCGCATTCTCTTCAAATACCATTCGTGAATCTCGATCTCCGTAAATAGATTACGACGGTGACGGGGTTAATAAAGCTGAACTTGAGCTACAATAGATTGTGTGGAAGGATTCCAACTGGAGGCAAGATGAGGCGATTCAGTCAATCATCATATATTCATAACAAATGTCTTTGCGGAACTCCACTTCCACGATGCCATTAACAGTCGTGATCACTTTCAGATTCTCTGTGTTTTTTTGAAGTTTAAATTCAGTTGTTCACTTTTTCCTTTTCCTTTTCCGCTTGTTCTTTCAGTTGAATAAGTAAAGGGTCTCTTTAGAGGTGGCCGGGGTTGTGGAATTAAATCTTATTTTTGTCGATTCGTTACAGAGAACTCTTGATCTACTTATGTCATTCTTATGTTCTTCATCTTGAGGCCGAATAAAGAAAACTTTGGTATTTCATAGAGATGAAAAAGACACAAAAGTGGAAGTGAGTTTTTCTAATGTTATTTAGTCTCTCTGTTTCGATCCGGTAGAAAATAATTAGGTGCAGGTGTGTAACTGAAGCAGTACCTTGGGAGTTAAAGATGTCAACAGATTGCAACATGCAAATATAACCTGAAAATCTATCAGCCAATTGCTCCATAGATTGTAGTTTTAAGATAGCTTAAGGGATCGAGCCAGTGGCCTTAGGATTTCAAGGCTTATTAGATGTTTGCAGTTTGATTGCTTATAGAGTTAGGAATAGGGCCAGATAAATTTAATTCGGAGATTGAAAATTTCATCACTTTGCCATGGCGTACACAAGGTCCACCCACCTAAGAGAAGTAGTAAGCAGTAGAATTGTGCTTTGTATCGAGATCGAGCTTGTTTCTGAAGGACTTCTTGATACTGAGAAATGTGTTTTCCCCCCCTGTTCACGTTCATCACAGCTCATAACAGCTACAAAGCCTGCAATCTCATCCAAATTCTGACACTATATAATTCATGTGTAATCTTGTAACATCATCAATTTTCCATAGATTAAGATCCTGAATCAATCAAGTAATGAATCATCATATCTTGAAGTGGTTGTACCCATTAGTTCCTCTGACAGTAGCATCAACAGCAAAGCATTTACTCTAATTTCTGTGGTGTGGGCTAAAGTAATTTCTCAGTAAAGTTTACACATGATTTTTATAAATAAAAATGAAAAATTATTGTCGTGAAGTTTCTATATAGTATATAATTATGATAAAATCAAACATTTTTCCTCTTATACACTGAGCACTTATCACATATGATCTCGAATCTGAACCAGACTCCGACATGCTTACGCTTATACAAGTGCAATTATTTGTAGTTCTAACTTATCTTCTGTTTCTAGGGGAGAAACATCCAAGTGAAGTTTTCAGACTAAGAATAATCCACGATTATCTTCATCTTCAGCTGGATACTCATATTGTAGCAAACATCCATAGAATGCAAGTTTGAAAGGTAACCCCTAATTTCTGGCTTGCAATTTTGGATATATTTTATTAAATGGGCAGTAATGAATTTCATTTGGGTGTTAACTGTTTTAAGGAAAAATGCATGGATGCTTGCTATGGAAAAACATGGGGGTCTAGTTTAAATTTGACTACTTTTTGCACCCTACAATATGTCTACACCTTTATTTTAGCTTTAAATATTCCTCATGGATTTCAGTTAAATGGTCTCTAGTACTTATACTTTTTAATGTGCAATTCTATTCCAAGCTATAACATGCAGAAAAAGGAGACTAATAGTTGTGACTTGTGCCAAAAATTACATCCCGTAGGTAGAGCAAAACGATTATAAAATGCAGGATTACAAGGTGCGAGGTCAGAGATTAGCGATCAATTAGAGGGCTTTTGGTTATAATGGAAGTACAGGGGAAAATGCTTCGACTCAACTAAGTTCTGTTAACCTCTCTGGCATCATAACAAATGCCTATGTAGAACACTGTTTCCGCAATGCCATCGCTAGTGGGGATGGTTTCAGGGTTCTGTGTTTTCTGTTGTTTGATTTACAAGAAAAATCAAGAACTAATGTAAAGGGGGGAAAGTGAGAAAATGAGAGCAAAAGGAAAATTCTTTCCACATCTGCCATTTCTTGTTACATTGAGAGAAAGGTTAAAGATGTAACATATCTTATTGAATACCGTCTGAACTTATTCTAGTTCCTCACTTCTTTTTGAGTCAATGCATGATGAGTTCTAATGCTTACATAATTTACTCCACTTGCTTCTCGCAATCCAGCTCATTTTGTCTCTGCACTCTGCAGCTCTTGAAGAGGCAACTTGATCCATGCTGCTCTTGTCTATACATTGCCCTGTCAGGAAAAATATATATAATGAAGGTGAAGGTATGTTGAAGAATCTATCATTTTCTTTTCAAAAGCAATTTTTTTAAAACTAAACCGTCCCCTAGCAATCTATTTTGATTCGCCTGATTCTCCGTTAGCTGTCTCTCAAAGGATTGCTTAGTTAAGGACATTGAAAACGCGGCTTCCAAGTCCAAATAACTTTTTTTTGTCTGGTTGACAAAATTAGTGTAAAATGCAACACTTCTTGCAAATTTGCTTTCAGTATACCATAGTGAACTAGTGTGGAACTGCCCCACATTTCTCAATGATGCGAGAATTTGTTGCATTTTGCATCTCCGTGTCCCATCAAAGTCGAGTTGTTGCCATAATCAAAATGGGAAACTGATTTTTCCTTTTTCTTACGATAAATAAATATTGCATGTAATCTATTTACAAGCAATCAAACATCCCCGAAGTGTAAAATCTAGATCCAACCGTGCGCGCATCCCGCAAGGCGCTCATGTTGGTTTCCCAGCAGATTGTATAATCCGGACCTTTCTTTTTATGAGATTGAAGAACGTTTCAATGTCCCAGAATATATCCAAAATGAGTACAGATCTCATCAAAACTCTACCTATAATAATTGTGTACATGTTTCACGTGTTTTGACCCCATGACACAAACCAAGTGCTATAAACTTGAGATCCGAGCAATAGCCAGCGGCACTTGTGATTTGAACAAGAGATGTCTACCTTAACTATCTTCTGCCTCTTGTTAACTTCCCTTCCCCTAATCTCCTCGCAGTTATGCAACAATGCAGACATGCACGCTCTTCTCAAAATCAAGAACTCCTTTGGAAACCACACGGAACATTCCTCTTGGGATTCCGCTCGAGCCGCCGACTGCTGCTCCTCATGGCGAGGCGTCGGCTGCGGCCCTGATGGACGAGTCACCTCCATCAGCATTTTCTATACCAACGTTTCAGGCCCACTTCGCAGACTTAACTTCTCTCACATCAATTATCATCACTAACGCTTTGCTCTCCGGCAAGATACCGCCTTTTCTTTGCGATTTGCCTGAAATGTACGTAATTGACCTCCATGCAAATAATCTCACTGGATCGATTCCTGGCTGTTTCACGGCGAAATTCGCAAGCATCGATCTGGGTGAGAATCGGCTTTCGGGTTCCATACCCGCCTCTCTTTTCCATGGAAAGACGATTTTCAGTGGTTTAATTCAACTCAATCTGTATGAAAACCAGCTGACAGGTCAGATCCCGCAATCTTTTAGGAATATAAAATTCGATACTGTTAATTTATCTGGGAACCGGCTTACTGGAGATGCATCGTTCTTATTTGGGACGTTGAAGACTGCAACTCATATCGACTTGTCGAGGAATGAGCTTGAATTTGATTTGTCGTTGGTGATGTTCCCTTACACACTGAGATTGGTTGATATAAGTCACAATAGGATATATGGGAGAATACCGAACCAGATTACTAAGTTGAAGAGTTTGTATGCTTTGAATGTTAGCTACAATAAGTTGTGCGGGCCAATTCCTAGTGGAGGGATCATGAGTAGTATTGATCGGGCTTCCTTCGATCATAACCAATGTCTCTGCGGAGCTCCGCTTTCTCCTTGCAATGCAACTATAGGGGATTGACTGCTGATATCTTATGTTTGCAGGTACTAAATAAATAAAAGTCTGGGTATGAATAATGGAATTTATGCTGGGATTTGAGACTCTTGTCATTTCTACCATGGCCATGAGTTTCTCGTTGCATTGAACCATGGGTTTTAACTGGATTTTGTATGTTTATGTTTTTGTGTAATCGGAATTGAACTTGCAACCTCTCATATAGAAGAGGAAATTTGTACCGACTGAGGTAAGCCCAGTGGGTTTGTGTGTATATGTTACTTGAAGCATTTGCATGTGTGTGTCTGTAGTGCAAATTTCAATAAGAATATTGTATCTCTTGGTTGTTTGATTCGAGTCGCACATGGATGGCCAAACATGTCAGATTCAAGATTACCTGCGATCCGAGAACCGATTCGAACCCGACGTACTTTTTCAGGTTCAATCCGACCAGAACCTGTAATTGATTAAACAGGTTGATCCGATAGACCATGTTTGATCCGATTTGGAATAACACATTAAAATAATAAAACTATATTATTCAAAATTACTACATTTTATTTATTTTTAAGGTATTTGGATCCATATTTTAAAAATCATTTATACTTTATGGTTTTATAAAAAACTTTTGGGGGGCAAAAATTGAGGTTTTGCAAAATAAAAAATCACAAAAAAAGTAAAGGGAAAAAAAACCCGATATAACCTGACCAGGACCCAATCCAAACCCGGGTACAGGGTTGGGTAAAGATCTTGATTATTTCACCTGATTACTAAACGGGTCTAATTGACCAAATCCAATTATTGGCGGGTCATCCTGCCCCGACCCCATGGACATCCCTGCCCATACTTTAATATGAAAGCGAGAAAATTATATCAAGAAGACACAAATCTTATTTTAATCCATAGTGTTTGAAACTTACAGTGGTTCACGTGCTTCTCCTTGCAGTCCAGCTCATTTCGTGCTAGGAGCCAACTTTATATATATACTGTGGAAAACATGAGATGATGTATTGCCATTCGTGAGACGTCATCACTACACGCGCGCGCGCGTATCCAACCGTTAAATCACAAATCCAACGACATGGAAGTAAAAAATGTGAAATACTTTTCCTACCTATGTGGTAGAATCCACATCATCTATAAAATCTCTTATTGGCTATAAGACGGGATAGGAAATGCAATTCTCCATGTAGCGGATATCATGGCTACGTTTTACACAGTGAGAATCCATGTAATACATGGATTCTACCATCATTGCAGGAAAAGTATTTTTCGGAAAAGATTCCCTCTCCTTCTAGAATTAGAAAGGTTATATATATATAGGGAGCCGATCCTATGAGGTCCGGTCTTATTTTTTATTTTGAGCGCAACTTTTCAAACACCCAACCCTCTATATTTTACACCGGTCTAAACCTGTCATCTTGTTCTGTGTTATAGTTAGCTTATGATTCAAATTTCAAGTGATTTGAAGTTCTCTAGCATGTCTATCAAGTGATAATATTTTTTATGCTTCGAAGAACCGATAATTTTTTACTCTACTTGATGAATGCGTTAGAGATCTCGAAATCTTATGAAATTTGATATGCAATCTATCTATTCTATGAAAATCAAAATGACCGGCTTGGATTAGTTTAAAACATGGAGGTTGGGTGTTTAAAAAGTTGGCCTCAGAACAAAATGAGGTCGCACCTCATAGGATCAGTTATATATATATATATATATATATAATGAAGAAAAGATGCCTTAAGAGGATTTTTTCGTTAGACGATGGCCAAAACTATATTCCCTATTATTTTTTTTCGACGATCGGCACCGTCCATCTTGGCCTTTATCATCTAATATGTCGGTACACCAAATTTCATGTGATTCTTAACATTTTTTCACTGTTTATTTAGTGGATGCAAAATTAACGGTTTACCGATAACACAACTTTTTACATTGCTAAATCAACAGTGAAAAAGCGTTAGAATCATATGAAATTTGGTGTATCCACATATTAGACGATGAAAATCAAGATAGACGGTGCCAATCGTAAAAAAAAACGTAAAGGGTGTGGTTTTTGCCGTCTCCTAACGGAAAAAAGCCTTCTAGGGCCTCTTTACTCTGGTTCGCGTTTTTTAAAAAACGAGAACTCTTGATCCACAACATATTTGAACAATCTGAACCGTTCAAGTGAATCACGTTACCTTCAAGCCTATGTGTATGAAAAATCAAAGAATTTGAAGACCTCTAATCAATACATTAGATGGAGTTTATGTTACTATATTGAAAGACGTTCATTTTGCATTCATTCGATGCATGGGTTAGAGATCTTCAAATCCTTTGATTTTTATACACATACATTTGAAGGTATGGTGTTCAACTTGAACGGTTCGGATCGTTCAAATATTCTGTGGATCAAGAGTTCCCGTTTTTAAAAAACGCAGACCGGTTTGCAATAGATCACTCCTCCGTGTGTGTGTGTATGTATATAAGAATAATGGAGGAAAGAGGCTCTAGGAGACTTTTTGCGTTAGGTGGCGGCGCAAATCACGTCCTCCACTATTTTATTCGACGATCGGTACTGACCATCTTGATCTTCATCGTCTAACATGTCGATACACCAAATTTCATGTGATTCCAATATCTTTCCACCGTTGATTTAGTGGGTGCAAAATTAACGGTTTGCAGACAATAGAACTTTTTATATTGCTAAATCAATGGTGAGATGGTGTCGTAACCATATGAAATTTGGTGTATCGACAAATTCGAGGGTGGAAATCAAGTTGGAAGGTGCCGATCGTTGAATAAAATTGTGGAGTATATACTTTTTGCCGCCGATTAATGCGAAAAGCCTCCTAGGGTATCTCTCCGTACACACACTCTCTCTCTCTCTAAAAAAAAAAGCACAGGCAAGAAGGAAACATAAAACACACCCTCAATGTGTCAATCACAGCTCATAGCATCATTTAGTTCCAACTATAATAACAAGTATTTTTTTATGGAGGATAAACGATGTATTAATGGGCATTCTCTAATTCATTATAAATGCCAATTTTCTCTTTTTTTACTTATTTTTTTTATAAATGACATATAAATAAGCTACAAAAGAGTTGCTATTATAAAAGAAGAGATATCCGTGTATGTGTATCCAAGTTTCACTGCCCTCACTTGATACCCACTACTATAAATTAATTGCAGCCTCTTCATCACTTGATAGATCTTCCTCCAATTCAAGTTTAAAAATTAATAATAATGTCAACAAGTTTGATCACTACCCTCTTCTTCATCTTGTTAACTTCAGTATTATAATCTCTCCACTTGTTGATCTTCTCTCAGCTTTCATGCAACAAAGCAGACATGGCAGCCCTTCTCAAAATCAAGTCCTCGTCTGGAAAAACCGACAGACTCGATTCCTGGAACCCCGCTTCAGACTGCTGCTCTTGGTACCGCATCGGCTGCAGCCCCGATGACCGAGTCACCTCCTTTGGCCTTTACGACATCAAACTCCGGGGCCGGTTCCCATCCTCCCTCCTCGACCTCTCCGCTCCCACCGGCATCACTCTGCTGGGTATGCCTCACCTCATGGGCCCTATCCCTCCCTCGATAACTAACTTAACCTCTCTCGTCCAGCTGACCATCCGCAAAACTGGTCTCTCTGGTACCATACCGCCATCTCTCTGCAAAATGCTCAACCTTAAGTTTATCGATCTCGTGCTTAACCGATTCTCCAGGGTCGACGCATCCTTGCTCTTGAGTTCGTTCGTTTCGATCGACCTGTCATGGAACAAGCTTGACTTTGATTTGTCCTTGGCGAAGAAGTTCTCAAAGGATGTGGAGGTGTTGTTCTTGAACAATAACAAGATAAGGGGGAGGATCCCAAAGCCGATGGCGAAGCTGAAGAAGCTTGCGACTTTGAACCTAAGCTACAATTTGTTGTCCGGAAAGATATACCCAAGATGAAAGGGTTTGAGGACAATCTGTTCGTGTTTCAACATAACAAATGTCTTTGTGGTGCGCCGCTCTCTCCCTGTACCCGACGATCTCTCAGGATCTAAGAGTTAATTCGCATGGCGAAGAATGGGATTAGGGTTTGATATTGTTTCTACTACTGTTTTAAAAAAGTTTTTGTATTGTTTGCGTTCAAGATTCGCATGGTGAGAAGTTGGACGCATAAGACTTTAGCACATTTTTACCTGCATAACTTTTAAATTCTATGCACCATCTCACTATATAAATTTTATATATCTCGTGTATCATTGTATCATAAGTATGTCAATAATAAAAAATAATAAAAAATGGGGAGATGGTTGGTCTTAACCCATTTAGTTTTGATTATTATCAAACAATTTTTGTAGACTTGACAATTATGGGACTTTTGAGGGAGGTTTGAGGTACCGCGTTAAATTGTCATATTCAATGGAGGTCGGAGGTCGGAGCTATCGAGCCGCATTTTCATTTGTATAGGAGGAAAAAGTTGGGACTTTATCAAATTAAATCGATGATCAATTTGAAGCCCATGTCGAACAAGACGAGGTTTTGGGTTTACGGGTATATATTTGTCTTATATTTATATTTCTTTTTCTCTAAAACTTAAACGTAAATGGACTAGCATGTTAAGGAGCTTGATCAATTTACACATACACTTCTGCTATATTTTTCTAAAAGGAAAAAACATTTTTCATATGTTTTTGGAACAAGATGGCTAGAGCGGATCGTCGATTTGATGGTTGGATTGGGCCACGTTATGGAACAACCTTGGCTTTGATTTGTTGTCGGTGAAGAAGTTTTCAAAGGATGTGGAGGTTCTTTTCTTGAACAATAACAAGATACGGGGGAGGATCCCAGAGCGGATGGCGAAGATGAAGTTGACGAATTTGGATTTGAGGTACAACCTGTTGTTGTGCGGAAAGATACCCAAGATGAATGTGTTTGAGAACATGCATTGTCGTTTCTACATAACAAGTGTCTTGTGGCACGCCGCTCTCTCCTTATACCCGACAATCTCTCAGGATCTGAAAGATCGACTGTCCACTTTCAAGGATGCACTTACGAAATTCAGTGCTTGCCGAAAAATGCACACCGCCATCCGGCCACTTTCAAGGATGCGTAGTTTCAACAATTGGGAGGGGGGGGGGGGGGGGGGGAGGGGGTCCAAGTCCTCCACATTCCTTCCTTCGACTGTTTTCAACTTTTTTAGTTCTTGCTACTGCTGTTTGTGGAGCAGAATAAACTCAAAATTTGTTAAATAACATCCTTATATGAACTGTTGTTTGATAAATGCGTTTCTTCGCATCAAAGTTGCATGCACATAATAAATATTGAGACAAAGTCTGTCTTTTCACTACTACAAATAAGGGTTGCCCCTACGGATTTATCGGTAGGGGCAACCCACTGCCCCTACGGAGATGTGCGTAGGGGCCAAAAAAGACCCCGTAGGTGCAAAGGTCGCAGGTGCAAGTTGAAGTCCTAAACTTGTCCCTACGGGCAAAATCTTGTCCCTACGGATTTCTGTGTAGGTCCTGTTTCACCTACGGAGTAGGCCGTAGGGTAAAAAAAGTTATAATATTTACGGTTTTTTTAAAATATATTAACTGTACCTACGGATATAGCCGTAGGGCCACGTACTATCCCCTACGGATACCTACGTAGGTACTTATCCGTAGGGGCAAAATATCAGGATTTCTGATATGTTGCCCCTACGGATAACTCCGTAGGGACGAATCAATGGCCCCTCCGGATATGTCCGTAGGGGCACTCCCAACCCCCCTGATACTGAGATCAGGGGGGAAATATCAGTTACTGCAGATATTTTGCCCCTACGGATATAGCCGTAGGGGCAACATGTGTACCTACGGATTAATCCGTAGGTACACATTATTTGTATTTTTTTTTAAAAAAAGGGCTGCTTGATTTTTTCCCGCCCTGTGCACAATAATATATATATCAATCAAATATAAAATTAATCATCACACAACATATATCGCAGTATTCATAATTACATCTCACGCATATAATATACAAAAGAAACCCAAAAACTGAATATGATATAAATATAAACCAATATCAATATCGTCCAAAATGTTTCAAAATGTAGTACGATATGTATCATATAAATAACTAAATGTTTCAAAAAATAAGAATCAAAAAGCTACCCTAGCTCGGTCCAGCTTCATCTCTGATAAACGCTAGAATCTGGCGCGCCTGCTCTTCGATCAATAAACCATGCAATTCGGCGCGTGCGGGAGTCTGAGCGGGCTGTGGAGTTGGCGATGTGGTCTGTGCAGCCACCGTCGAGGTAGTGGCTTGCGGAGCCGCGACTGCGGGAGTCTGAGCGTGCGGTGGAGCTATAGGAGCTGTCTGCGGAACCGCAGCCGATGTAGTGGCTTGCGGAGCCGCAGCCGAAGGAGATGCATGTGGAGGCTCGGCCGATGTACCCCGTCGCGTCTGGACCTAACGTGTGTAATAAGCGTGTAAGAACTGTGTATTATTCGAATTCTTATTATTATCAAGTTATTTCGAAACCCCATTTGGATATCTAGTTTGGAAAACCATAGTTTATTTTAATTAGATATGTATGTATGATTAATCAAACCTAAGTCTACAACCAAATAAGCTCAGACTACGTACTAATATTGGATATGTTGATATCTATAATATGACATGATATTTTACTATTAAGTAGTATACATACCAGCATCTCCTTCAACTCCTGAACGGTAGCCTTCAAGCTCTTTAGTTCCTGCTAGACACGTCGCTCACTGGAGACGGAGAAAGTAACCGTCGGGGTGGAGTCCAGCCTCATATGGGCCCTGCTAGGGCCCAGTCCTCGGCCTCTCTCCCAACCTCCGTGGTGTCGTCCGTGTGCGGCTTCCAGGACTGGGGTCAGCATCCTCGGATCGCTCTGTCCGTTAAAATCGATCCCCGAGGCCTCGGCCTGCTCAACCACCCGCTCCTACACCCACATTAAGCAGTAAAGTATAAGTATAAAATTTAAATTTGAACATTCCAAAACTAAAATTTCAAATATGGGTTGAATAAATATTAACACTTACGCAATACTCCTGGGTAGCGACGTCGGGATATCGAAGCTCGTCCGTGGCGGGATATGTCGAGGTGCCGTGGACGGCAAGATATGCGGACAGCACGCTCGGTGTACCACCTTGCGCCAGGGTCTGAGCTGTCTGCAATATTAGAAAATAACTCTTAATATTAGATATATTAGAAAATAACTCTTAATATTGCATTATATCACAAATGAAAATATATATTAATACCCGAGCCTGATCAAAGAAGAGGGCGAATGAGCGCCGGTGCTGCTCGCCCCACTCAACGTGAAGTGGATAGTTCTTCACGAGTCGGCTCTCATCCCCCATATACCGGCCGAACCTCTGGCATGAGGACTGGTATTTGCATGTATCAAAATTTGAATAATATTAATTAATTTCAGTACATACATATTAACAAGATAAACTCGCATATAGCGCTGCTTACACATAAGACAGTGAGTGAACAAGCTCTTGTAGATTATCAGGCGCAAATCTAATCTCATCAAGCAGCACATGATAATGAGTTGGACGCGTGGTGCCCTATTTCTCATAAGTGCATGCTGCGTGAATAAATATTGTGTTAATTCCAAACTAAATACAAATATAACAAACTTATCAATTATATAGTATTCAATTTGACTTTAAACAAATACCAAATAAGAATTTATTGTCCAGATCCACGACTTACAATCATTCCCGCATGCGAGCACATATAAAAATCATAGTTTCTAGGATGACAAATTTTATTGTCAACTACTGTCACCACCTACAGCTAGACAATAATAAAAATTACTATCTAAGTAAGAGCAAAAGGAATGTGTGTATATTTATGATATGGCATTCTAAATCAATATACATGCACTATATGATATATAAACATACCTGGAGGAGCGGGAGTGGCATCTGTCTCTGATATGGACGCATCACCAACAACTAGACAATCAAACATTGACAATATAAGTAATTTTGACATAAACGGGCATGAATATCTATAATATTACATTCAAAATGGATATTAGAGAACGCACCTGCAGTGAGAAGTGGTAAAAGTATCACCCAACAAGGGTGTAATTTACAGAATCAGTTGAAACTCTTGAAAATCATAGAAGAACCTGACCTGCACAAATCTGATGTATACTTTCCATTGGACACTAAGAAGTCTCTAAAAGGAAAAGCCAATGTGAAAGCCATCATTAGTTCATATCAGAAGATTGATGCTGAAATAGAGAACAAGGAATGTCATTTTCTTCTTCTTCTGCCACATTACTATCTTCTCCTTCTTCTTCTGCCACATTACTGTCTTCTCCTTTTTATTATGCGCGCGTGCAAATTCAACGAAAGCAGAAACTCCAGTGACAAACTTAGATTGCATACGTTGTTGCCAATTCACATACATCCAGTCCTTAACCCTGACGTACTCATGGGCCATGTTAGACTGTATCATATAAAGTGTAGGTTATGATGACTATATTGAGAATATGGATTAATAGTGGGTAGGAAAAGTATTTCTCAAATGGATTTTGCATCTGAAAACCATAAACTACTAAGGAATAGTATATATAATTTTTTTTAGTATAAAGGTTGTTATTTTATGTTTTCCCTTATTAAATCAAATTTGTTTCACGTATCGAGGAATATACCAAAACGTGCACAGGCATGCAATGTCTTGGTTTCTAATGTGTGATCCACCATACACAATAGAACACAATACAATATTTCGTATAGTGATATGATCTAACTGCCTTTATAAACTACAAGTGTACAGAAAATTATGATAAGAAACCATAAGAAAGGGTCGTAGCCATGCATAACCTTGAATCTACATACCAAATTGTGCACAAGCATGCAATTATTGTCACCTTGCCTTGGAATATAAAATATCTTGGAAGACTATAAGCGGAGCATTTAAATCTTGATAATTTTTGACTTCAACAAATATTTTTCTCAAGTACCATGAAATATACTTGCTCCGTATAAACCGTTTTCAGGAAGATGGATTAATAATGACAAATTATCCATATTAGAAAAACACGGTATTACCTTTCTTAAGATAATACATTGTATAAGCACACCATAGCCCAGAACATGTCCTTCTATCTACGCAAAACATAAACAGCATATAGCAATAAAAGGAAAAGAACCACCATATCGAAGATGAAAGACAGAGAATTCAAGCATTGTTTCATACCTTTAGAGCACACTGCTAAAAGAAACAGAAAGACAATAGAACAGATTATCACATAGAAATTGATAAATAAATAAACAATTAACTTATGCTGCTTAAAGAAGATGTGACATGTTATTATAATTTCTTTTGGGAGAACCTGGAAATATGAAATGGAGGGGAAGACATAGAAGTAGAGGGGTTTTCTTTTGGGGGAAGGAGATGAGAAATAGCCCATAAAAAATGAAAGTTGATTGCCTTAAAACTTAGATATAAATCTATCGAAATACAACATTAGAGTTCTGAGAACCTTGCCTTGAAATTTATGCTTTATTACTAACAACTATCATATCAAGTATCATGGTTCATGGAAAAAATATTATTAAAATAGAAAAATTCATAAAGAAAAAAGTGCTTCGAAAGAACTTATACCTCATAGCACTTCTGAGCCTGCTCAAGTTTTCGCTGGACAAGGTAAAATTGCCCTAGGTTGTGTAAAGTAGCCCCTATTCTGCAAAAGTAAGAAATCTTAAAGAATGACAAATGTGTCCATCATCCAATTTAGATGACTAAAAAGGTAAAAATACATAAAATCATATATTAAAAAACAGAATTACTATATCTGTTCTACACATATAATGTAAGTATATATCATTAAAAAAAAAGCCAAAAAGGCTTAAAGACCCTTCACTGAACTTCATTAATAACTATTTATACAAATTATTAGATTTAACATTAGTTACTTACTAAGCATACATGTCTATAAGGTTAGAAAATAAAATAAATTTCAACTGAAATAATATACACACCGTACGTCATCAGAACCAAACACTTCCTTCAGAATAGTTATGGCTTCTAAATATAATGGCTCAGCTTTATCAAATGCTTTCCTCACCCTGTAAAGTTCTGCCTACAATACCAAGCATACATCAATAGATAAGCTTAAAACAATTAAGAAAGTCAAATTTCTTGACAAGACACCGGCTTCTCTTGTTTAAAGGACATTTTATTGCTAAAATCAGTTAAAGGTTATAACGAAAAGAAAAAGAAAGAATGTCATAATCCTATGTTCAAATTTATTTCCAAAATCATATGATAAAAGTAGATAAAGCAACTTAAGTTGCATCATCCTAGATTCCTAATTCAATTCTTACGATTAACGACGGAAAAACAACATGTAAGATATGCTAAGATAAAGACAGGTAGCATATACATACATTAAGCTCCACAAATATATTTTATAATTCTTGAAACTTCAACTTCTTAACAGTGTCTAGCTCGCTCAGTTATAGCTTTACAACATCGCTTCTTTTGTTTTTGGGCTATATCAAAGATGTATTTACCTAATTTTGTAATCTCACTGGCAAAATATCAGCCTTTACAATTTACTGCGGTAACAGCATCCAGTTTCTAACCCCAACCCCAACATCAATCCTAACCCCAGGTTTCGAATAATAAAATATAAAATAATCCACGAATCTAAATGAAATCATTGAAAACTTTGATAGCAATGAGATATTGCAATCGATTTTTACAAAAATCATATCGTTCCTTTGTCACTTTTGACAATGATCTTAAATAGAATTTTAAAGATTCTTAATTTGTTTGATTCATTTACGATATTAAATAAAATCTAAAATAATTAATATCTATTGTATGATGATAATCAATTTGATCCAATTTAGAGAACAACCATACGAAATAAAATATAAAATAATTCATTTATATCATAATCATTATATATTTGATCCAATTTAGAGAAAAACTATCTTTTTTCATTAAAAAAAAGATTATGATAAATCTTAATTTAATCAAGAAACAACAACAAAGAATATCCAAAACACAAAACTATGGTTTATTCAACAAATTTTAGGAAGCCTATCTAAAATATATTAGGGATTGTGCCTATTGTAGAATGGAGCGTGCGAAACAAGAAAATTAGGAAGAGATGGAAGAGAGAGGGCTAGTGCCTAATTTTCTTCGAACGTAGGATTAAGGTTTCTTCTCCAAAAAATGTTACCCTTCTTTTTTTAAATTGAGAAATGAGTACAAAGGGATTGTTTCAGGGAAAACCCTACCACCAGCCCCAGCCCCAGCCCCAACCCCAGCCGAACCCCAACCCTAATCCTAACCCCAACCCCAACCCCAACCGCAACCTCAACCCCCTGCCGACCCCGACCCCAACCGCAACTGCAGCCCCCCAGCCCCAGCCCTAACCCAAACGCTAACCCCAACCGATGCCTCATCGGTACCCAAACCATGAACCATAGCCCTAAAACAATCAAAAATTTGTTTAATTGAAGATTTCCTAACCTGTGCAGGCGGTGGCGACGACGAATCGGTGGCGACGACGAATCGGTGGCAACGACGAACGGAGATGAGGAAGTAGCAGGCGGTGGCGACGACGAATCGGCCGGCGCTGGCGACGACGAGAACGGCGACGACGAGAACCGCGATCGGCGGGAACGAGGATTTGGGGATTTGGGTTCGCGCGCAGTGATGAGAAAATAAAAGATAATCAACGTAGGGATCGATATGCCTTTTTACATAAATCCCTATTTAGATGCCCCTACGGATAAGTCCGTAGGTTCTTGGTTTGCAGCTCCGTAGGGGCAAACAACAATTTAAGATTTAATAATTTTTAAATAAATATGTAAGGACCGTAGGGGCAACCGTTTGGCCCTACGGATTAATCCGTAGGGCCAAACTTTATCTGCCCCTACGGATACTGTTATCCGTAGGGGCAACCCACTATTTTAGTAGTGTTTCTCCAACTGCGTCTTAAATGCATGATAACAGAATTGATTGACGAGGTCCAATAATTGAAGAATTATTTCCATTATATGTGTCTCCTTTAGACTACAAGCAAGCACCCTCCACCCCAAAAACAAAAAGAAAAAAGAAAAAAAGGAAAAGAAAGAAAGAAACAAAGAAAGAGGGTTGTTCTGAGAATGGCTACAAACCTCATGCTCTCCTCTATCCTCTTGATGTTCATCATGATATCATCCTCTGCATCCTTAGCATTTTCATGCAGCCAAAAAGACACTATTACCCTTCTCAAGATCAAGAATTCCTTCGCGGATTCACCCTCTGTCGAAACCTGGAACAAATCCACTGACTGCTGCACCTGGACATACCTAGGATGCAACAACGACGGAACCGTCGTCTACTTCATCATTTCACATCCAATTACTCGGGCCCTGTTCCTGAATCCTTTTGTGACCTCCCCGCGCTCTGGAGCATCGACATTCAAAATGTTCCTAATCTCTCCGGCCCAATTGGGCCATTTTTAGCGAACTCAACTTCCCTCACATCAATCACCATCGCTAACACTTCACTCTCCGGCAAGATACCGCCTTTTCTTTGCAATTTGCCTGAGATGAACGTAATCGACCCCCATGCAAACAATCTCACCGGATCGATTCCTGGCTGTTTCGGGGCGAAATTTACAAGCAACAATTTGGTCCCATGCCTGCCTCTCTTTTCCGTGGAGAGACGATTTCCAGCGATTTAATCAAACTCAATCTGCATGAAAACCAGCTAACAGGTCACATTCCGCAATCTTTTAGAAACACAACATTTGATACCGTTAATTTATCTGGGAATCGGCTTACTGGAGATGCATCACTCTTGTTTGGGACGTTGAAGACGACAACTAATATCGATCTGTCGAGGAATGAGCTTGAGTTTGATTTTTCGTCGGTGAAGTTCCCTTATAGACTGAGATTGGTTGATATAAGTCATAATAGGATATCGGGGAGAATACCGAAGCAGATCACTAAGCTGTGGATGTTGTATTCTTTGAATGTTAGCTACAATAAGCTGTGCGGGGCAATTCCTAGTGGAGGGCTGATGGGTGCTTTTGATCGGTCTTCGTTCGATCATAACCAATGTCTCTGCGGAGCTCCGCTTTCTCCCTGCAACGCAACTATTGGGAATTGACTGCTGATGTCTTATGTTTGCAACTGCTTGAATAATTAAATAAAAGTCTGGGTATGATTAATGATTAAATCTATGCTGGGATTTGTGACTGTGTCGTTTCTACCATGGCCATGAGTTTCTCCTTGCATCGGATCATGGGGTTTAACTGGATTTTGTGTGTTTAAGGTTACTCGAAGCATCGGCATGTATATGTATCTAGTGTGGAAGAATATTGTATCTCTTGCTTCTTTGACTTCAGTCGCAGGTGGATGGCCGAACATGTCAGATTCAAAATTACCTGCAACCCGGTAACCGATCCGAACCCAACCTATTTTTCCAGGGTTCAACCCGTCCTGAAAATGTCATTTGATTAAACGGGTCGATCCGATAGGCCCCGTTTGATCCGATTAGAAATAGCAGACTAAAATAATAAAACTATAGTTATCGCTTAATTGAGATTAAAATAATTAAATTATTCAACCTACTATAATTTTTTTCCTTAAGATAGATTGTATCCATATTTGAATAATTATTTACAATAATTTTGTATATAGAAGTTGACCCGACTCTAATAAGGGTCCAGTTGATCTGGTTATTACTCCCCCGGCTGATCTTGATTTTTCGATCTGGTTATTACTCGGGTCCAGTTGACCTGACTCGAATACGGGTCAATCTCAATCTGACCCGATTTAGCACCCCTACTCATACTTGTATTTGTACTTGTACTTGTATGAGTATAAATCCAGCTCGTTCTGTCGAACTCGAAGAACCAACTTGATCCATGCATGGCCCTAGGAAACGAAAAATATATAGAAGCAACCCCCATATTGGGAGTCCGAATCGAGCCAAATTTTGGCATTTAGCAAGGAAAATTAGCTCAGCCCTTCCGAATTTAGGGTAATTCCTACTTGTGATCATAGCAATGATGTGTATATTGACTTGATTATAAAGTTATTCCTACTTGTGATCCTTACATATGTATTAAATGATAAAATTTAAGAATTTTGAGTTCAGTGGGAGTAAATTTTCTCGTACGTAAAGTTTGAGAAATTATTTTATTTTCTTAAGGACATAACGGATAAAGTTAAAGTGGATCATTCACGTTATTAACTAACTCATAAAACTTAATTTGTCCAAAATATAAATATTTTGGATGAGTCATTCGAAAATATGTCCGAAGGTAATTGAATAAATTTATAAATGGCTTCCACAAGTGTTATGCTTGAGAAATTTGTCATAAGACTTAAAAAAATTGACATATATTAAATGCTTTACTGTCTACTATGACAAATCTTAGTTTGCTGACAACATTATATAAAAAGTCGATTAAAGACACATCGCCATAAGATTTCTAAGATTATAGATCAATTTTATGAGCACATTTGATTTTTAGCACAAAATGATAGAGTCCATATATAATTATTGATCCATTGGCTAAAGTATTATATATGTATCATTCCATTTATGGGTTATATAAGAAATATAAGACTCATAAGGATTTTAGTGTTATATGTCATTTTCTATGATCTAGATGTTTATACGTCTATACATATGGATGCTAGTAGTATTTTGTACATGATTAATAAGGTGTGCACAATATATTTAAGTCATGTGATTATTGTTAATTGAAGCAATAAAACATTGGACTCTGAATAATTACAAGTTACATGTACATGTTTAAAGATTCTAAAAGATAGAATATTTGTTCAGTTAAATACAATAAGTGCAACTATTTAATTTGGCCATAAAGTATAGTTGCAAAAATGTTATGTTTTTAATAGGATAATTAGAGTCATGTGGGAGAATATTAGATATAATATCTTAATGACTCTATATCCTGTTATATAAAGTTTTGGGCATAAAATAAAGTGGTTGTTCTAAAACCATTCGGTAATTTCTATAACTCCCTGTGGTAGTTTTCATAGCGTCTTGACGGAAGGGTCATACAAAGGAGTTCTTGTCTACACATATTCAAGACTTATGAATTAAGAAGTTTTTTATATCCATCAAGAAAACTTTAAATTAAATGGAGTAAGTAAGAAAGAAAAATAGAATTGATTTATTCTTATTTTTCAAATCATAGTATCAATGTATATATCTCTAGACTCATGATGGCATGCGCATGAGATTATAATATTATTAATCATGTCATATATACTAAAAAATATAAATTATAAATTTCTTAAGCTCCACACACGCATGTGCTTAGTGTTATTTGTATTTGTATATTGATGATCATTAATTTATGGGCTTTTGTCTTATGGAAACGGAGATTTTTTGTACTGAAAATTGGTTAGGGTCCTAAAAGTAATTATATGTATTTGTCATGGCATGCTTTAAGTTTAGGAATCTCTCATGATTTTGTCTTCTCTTCTTGCGTTATTTTATGAAAAGTTGAAACTCTTTGTTGACACCTTCCATGACTCCGAGTTATATGATTAGAGATGAAACAGAAGAATCTATTGTTATTTTTCCAAAAATGCAGAGATCTCACAAGGAAACATAAAATAACACCATGATCAATGGGTGAACCACAGCTCATAGCATCTATCAACTGATCAATTCTCATCCAAATTAATTCTAAACTACAAATATTACTCGTTTACATGAATCCCGTTGTTTAACTAGGGACCCCATCACTATAAATTAATGTGCAGCCTCCTCCTCCTCACTTGATAGATCTTCATCCTAATTCAAGTTTAGAAATAAATAAATAATGTCAACAAGTTTGATCACTAGCTACGCTCTTCTTGCTGTTAACTTCATCATCTCTCCCCTTGTTAATCTCCTCTTAGCCATCACGCAGCAAAGCAGACATGGCAGCCCTTCTCAAAATCAAAAACTCATTTGAAAACCACACAGAACTCGATTCCTGGAACCCTGCTTACGACTGCTGCTCCGGCTGGTATGGCACCCACACCCTAGATCACCCACCTCCTCCACCACAGAAACTGAATTGCCCGCCGTCCCCGCCTCCTCCACCTCTCGTCGCCAAAATTTCCCGCTGATGTGCTCTATATTGGCGATCTCCCAGATCGGGACACGTGGCAGATGACGTGTGTAATACCCAGCCCTTTTTGTATACCAATACCCGTATTTTTTTTACTCCTAAAAGTTATTTATTTTATAATTACTATTTTTAGCATTTTAGAATCCTAACCACACTTCCGCCTTCCCCTATATTACTTTCCTTGACCTTTTATTTTTCTTTAGCCAGCCCATCTCTTTTTCCCCAATTCCTTTCACCATTTCTATTTTTCTCCAAGCCCATTCCTACATCCCCAGCCCAACATTCCTTTTATTTTCCCAAGCGAAATAAATATAAACCCCCTCAGCCCAATGAAATTTTAGATTAATCAAACACAAAAGAAACCCTCTGGCCCAGCCCACTCCCCTATATTTTCCCTCAATTATCTCACCTCATCAGCCCATTATTTTTAAAATCCCAAGCCCACTCCTTTAAATAACTTAAAACCTTTTTCTTTAAAACCCCAAACCTTATTCACTTTTAAATAAACTAAATTTCCTTACTATTTTAAAAGCCCGGCCCTTTCTTCCCTCATTTCAAATAAAATTACCTGCGGCCCACTCCCCCATTTCTCACTTAATTTCCTTAATTTTTCCCTCGGCCCAATCCCTGGCCCGGCCCACTCTCCTCATCTCCTCACCCCACGCCGCTTCAAATCGAACCCGACCCGCCTCCTACAGTGCCGTCTCTTCCAACGGCTCTTTCCGCCTCTCCCGCTCGCGATCCACCATCGTCGCCGCTCCTCGCGCCAACGCTCGCGAACGTTACCCACAACGCACGCCTCGTCGCGCTTTCTCTCTCCCTCACTTCCATCACTCTCTCTCACTCCTCACTCTATAGACCCTTTCTCCTCTTCTCCCTCTACTCACTCACCCAACCCACAACACCCTCGAGCTCCCCACTGCTTTCGTCACCCGCCGCCGTCGACGACGACGACTGCGCCCCCATTCATCTTCCCTCGCTCTCCCCTTCACCACCGACCACCGACCCCTCGCCAAGCCCACTGCACCCGAGCTCGGCCACCCGTACCCCGACGCCGGTAAGCCTGAGCCGCCTCAGCCGACCGCGGCATCATCACCATCGCCATCATCTCTACTTCTCTCTCTGTGCCTCCCTCTCTCGCTCTACCCTCTCTCTCTGTTCTCCCCTCTCCCAAGCTCTCTCTATCTTCCCTGCAATTTCTCTCTCTCTCTCTCTCTCTCTCTGTGATTTCTTTCTCTCTCTCTCTCTCTTTCCCCTGCTCTCTCTCTCACTTTCCCCTGCACTCTCTTTTTCTTTCTCCTGCTATCTCTCTCTCTGTTTCTCTCCCCTTCTCACTCTCTCTCTCTATATATATATCACTCCCTCTCTCTCTCTTTCTCAATCTCTCTCTCTCTATCTATATTTCTTACTCCTTCTCTCTCTCTAAATTCTCTTTCTCCCTCTGCAATCTCTTTCCATCGGCTTCGACAGCATCAGCGATCCCCAGCCCCGGCACCGCCTGAGCTCGCAACAACCCATCCTCAAGCTCGAGCCAAGCCCAAGCTTAGCCGAGACTTGTCGCGTGTTTGCTACTCCGTGCCGGGACGTGTCACTACTGCCTTCGCTGCCGCGCCATCAGTTCACCGTCTCCAGGCAAGTTTCATACTTGCTACATGCTAATTTGTATTAGTTACAAACTATAATTTTATAATTTCCATTCGAAATATCCTCGATAAATTATACGATGCAACTGTTTGATGCATGACCTCAATGGAAATACTCACTTAATTTGACGGAACTCATTGGTATAGTTTGGCCCATATAGATATGAATCTAGTGTGTGAATTTTATTGGATAATATGACCGTTAATGACTAAAACGACTACCCCAAGTTTACCTGTAAATCTGGAAATTTCTTGTACCTGAAAACCGTTAAAATCACCATAAATTATATACATGCTGGAATGATATGTTCGAGGGCTTAAATCGAAGCCGACTCGACGAACTATATCCCTATGTAAATTTCTAATTGTTCCTATACTTAAACTGTGACAATGTTTGGATCGGAGAGCGACTCTGGACTGCAGTCCAGAGCGGCTGTGTTTACTGTGTGCTGTCCCGTAATGGGTACCACCAGATTTTCTTAACTCGTAGGTTGCGGAACTCTGCTGTTTATTATAGGTGAATCTGTTAGCTAGACAACACAAGTGGTTCCATCCTGTTTCGTTATCGTTTGATATTTAATCGGTAATTTAATAGATGTGAACGTATAACAGTCCCAACAGAATCAGAATTTACATACTAGTATTGAACAGTGTATATCTCCTGACGTACAGATGCGATTGAAGATCCGTCTGTTGTTTTGAAAACCTTACTGGAAACCCTACATTTCATTCAACTGTAGCATCGCTAAATTCTGATCCCAACTGGCATTAAAATGCGTTGCGAAACGGACTTCCGATTTTGAAACCAGATTTCCAGCCGTGAACGCTTAAAATGAAATGGTTATAATTAATGATCCTGGAACCCGATTAGCCTGAAACCAAATTCGCTGGATAGACAACTGAACATACTATTTATTCACCATTTATCGTTTCGTTAAACTGTTCACGTTTAATTTATGATAAATATTGTAAGTGGTAGATTATTGATTCATGACACCCTAATCATGCTTTACATACTGTTTACGCATCATATCATACATATATCACTGCATTGATAACCTAGTGATAACGTGCATTACCCAGTGTTAGGTATTAGTGATGATTGTGACAAGTACGTTAGTGTTCGTGTATAAGTGAATAAATGAAAGTGACACGTACTTGTACACAATCAGCGAACCTTATTATTCTACTGCATTGTCGGCGTCTGTAGGACGCGTGTACGTGTGACTATAAGTGGTATGGGACACTTATGGAAGCTCTTGTATGGGTGTCACAGATAAGGCACCAGACACTGCCATTTATCTTAGATATCAGTCGGGACGTGCTTGATGGAGGTCCTGCCTCCAGTTCTCGCGCAGACTTGTCACAGACCGATTGGTATTTAGGGTTATGGTTAGCGTTTGATGTAGACCACGGGGTGTGGGGTAGTTTGAGTGTGAGTTCAACAGAATCTCGGGAGTCCCATGCCGGCTTATATATTTAGGGAGATATATGGAGATTTACAGGGTACATGATTATTACCGTGATATACATGTTGGGCCCGTAGTCCCTTGCCCTTGGGTTCTACCCTTGGGTGGAGGACACTCGCGAGTGGTTGACTCTCACACTTGAACTGACGATAGGTTTAGTGACCTGTACAGTGAGACTTAGAGACTGATAGGGATGATAGCATCGAGATACATACTTACTGTGTTGACATACATGGCATATCATTCTACTGCTTTATTGTTCCGCTGCATTGATTACTGCATGTTCATACCTATACCGTCATTGATTTACTGTTATATATATTTATTATCACTGTTAGAATTGTCACATGAATTCATATATTATATTGCTATTGTGTCGCTCTGACGACCTGAGTATGCATGCTCAGTGTGAGGAGAAGATTTAGCCTGGACCAGGACTAGACGTATATCACAGACATCTCGACTTGCTATCCAGAGTTATATTCGTTTGTTTCCCCTCAGGTCAGTTCTTTACATTGTTTCATTCAGTTACTGCATTTCTCATTACATGCGCATCATTTACTGTTTACCATGAAAAACTAGAAGCCGAAGTGTGACTACGGCAGGACATTTCCTTGACCGTAGGAGCATGGCTGGCCTTGTCAACCCCTCGTATTCCGTATTTTGGGAAGCGGGGCGTGACAACGTGTCCCAAATCTCAGAAGAAAGGGCCCACATGGGCTGACCAGGCCACCCCTGTACTCGACCTGCAAGCACAAGCTGGCTCTCCTCAGAGCCCCCTGCAAATTGGCCTCCTCGGCCTCTCAGCTCGCCCCGAGCTATCACAGGACCAAGATGCCTCGGCCCTTCCGCTCGTTCCCGAGCTCTCCCGCCGATGCCATCTTCCTCGGTCCCTCCGACCGACCAACTCCACCATTCGCAGGCGTAACCGCCGCTCCGCAAATCTCGTCATGCGCGGATTCTCCGCCGGCAACATCCCGCGTTCCACGCCATCACGATCCCCATTAACGGGCGATCCGCTTATTACGCGGGCATGATGTCGGGAGCGTAACTGCCGGCGAGATTCTCGCGCCTACTACTGCGTGCCGCCACTACTATATAAACCCTCATCACAGAGGGGTCAAGTAAGCTTTTTTCACCCTACTTAGCCGTTACTCTGCTCGAATCTTCTGCTAACTTGATCGTCGGAGGGTCCTCGGTGGTACCAAACCATCCCGGGACTTCCTTGCAGGTACTCGGCGCAAACGCCTCAAAACCACCAATCTTCTTAAAACCCATTGAGACCCACACGCAACAGGAGATTGTTGGGGTAAAAATTTGCACGCCGGTTGACCAAGTCAAAGTCAAGGTCAACCCCCAAGCTAGGTGGGCCCAAGCCCAGGTCAAGCGGGCTCATGCCCAAGTTCAGCCCGCGGCTAGCCTCCCCATGCCAACACCAAAATCATGTAATAAATAATTTTTTATGTAATTTTTTATACATGAATGTATGCAAAATGGGCATAAAGCCAATATTTTGTAAGCTCATGGCTTATGTGCAAAAATGAAATGGCACATAAGCCATGAGATAGGCAAAATGCTATTTTATGAAGCCCAAGGGGCTCTATGTAAATATGTAAGCCTATAAAAGGTAACATGATGATGAATAAAGTAACATTTTTCATTCTCTCAAAAACCTAGGGTTTGTATTTCTTACCCTTTTCTGAAGGTCTCAAACCTTTTTCTTTCTTCTGAATTAAATCAAGAGTTTTACTCTTCCTTTTAAAAAACAAAATAGTTTTTCACCACCAAACCCACAAAGGGGAACTTGGATCTGTCTTTAGATCCCCAAAAGGAGAGATTTTGAGATCTCACATCTCTTGATCTTCAAGATCCAGCTAACAGAGGAGGAAGAAGAAGAACCCCTTTCACTAAACCAAAAAAAAAAACTCAGGAGTCCAACTCCTCTGATTTCTCTTCCGAGAAATGTTTTTTAGGCTAAAAGCCTCTTTTTCTCGCCGGCGCTCAAGCGCAGAGCGCCCGCGTGCTGACACGTGGCGCGCTTGCGTTCAAGCGCTTAACGTTCGAGTGCAGAGCGCCCACGTGCCGACACGTGGCGCGCTTGCGCTCAAGCGCGAGCGCTGGGGCGCAAGTCGCCCTTGTGCCGACACGTGGCGCACTTGCGCTCAAGCGCCCAGTGCTCAACCGCAAGTCGCCCCCGTGCCGACACGTGGCGCACCTGCGCTCGAGCGTCAGGCGCTGAAGCGTAAAGCACTCACGTGCCAACACGTGGCGCGCTTGAGCTCAAGCGCAGAGCGCCCACGTGCCGACACGTGGCACTCTAGCGCCTGAGCGCACAGCACCTGGGCGCACAGCGCCCAAGGTGCTACCCCCACGCATCCTTTGGATGCCTTTTCTTCCCTTTTTTTTCTTATACATACATACATATATATATATATATATATATACACACACATATATATATATATATATATACATATGTGCACATACACATACACCACGACACTGCAGGACCCCCATAAAAAACTCTGCATGGCTCCCGACATATTCAAAAAACCCCTTTCAAAACACATCACACGCACACTGCACGTTGAGTTCGCATGGCCAGTTTAACCCGTCCATCGGAGGTTCTCTCGCTCCAAAGGCGAGGGGTAATTAACGACAGCTTAGTCCGCGGCTGGCGGAGATTCGGATCCCCACAATCAATAAACCCCAGCCTACCCTAGGCAGGGGGAATCTGTAATGCGCCTGACAAGGACGCGCGTATTCCCATCTCAATGGGGTGACGAAAAACACCCTACAGAGATCACCTCCAAGATCCACCGGAAGATCGACGGAAGACAACATCTGACGGAGACCCGAAAAGGACCTCCATCAGTTGGCGCCGTCTGTGGGAAATAAAACTCCACAAAAACAAAAGTTGGCCTTCCAATCTCCATCCACATGGCATGCGATCACCCTGAAGATCCAGATACCAGCCGCCGCCTCCTCCTCACCGGAGGCGCGGATGAACCTCCTCCGGCGACCGTCATCAACGCCCTCGCCGGCCGAATAGACCGACTACAGTCCATCGTGGAGGCGCTCGTCTGCGTCTAGACGGCCGGGCCAGGGCCCCAGATCGCCGCTCCTCCGCCTCCAGAAGACTCTGCCCTCGTCGGCACGGCTGACCACCAGCAGGCTACGTCCCATGGCTACAGATCTCATGGGCCGTTACTCTCTGAGGCCCGCTGGGCGCCCCACAGCTCCACACCAAGATCCGCCGCCAGAGCGCCTCGCCTCGAGCCTCCTCGCGACCCTCACCTCCCTGAGGAGATGTCGGTCACCTCGCCTGTCCCCAGGCATGACCGACACCCCCTCCCTCGACGGGGTCGCACAGAAAGGGCTCGCTACGGCGGCTCGAGGGCCACCTCTCCCGGAGATCTGAGGAACCTCATCAAGAGGAACTGGGGCCGCGCCCAGACGCAGATCTCCCACAGCAGAGGCCAGGGATCCCAAGGCGCCGAATCCTCGGGGTACCACGGCTGACTCGACGCCCTCGAAAAGAAGATAGAGGGCATACGCTGAGAAGGTCACATCTCGGGCGACGGGGCTAAGTACGCCGCCGACTCGCTCACCAAGCCATTTACCGAGGGACTGCTCGTTGTTCACGTCTCCTCGCGCAACAAGCCCCCGAAGGTCTCTCTGTTCGACGGGAAAACCGACCTGAAAGACCATTTGGATGCTTTCACCGCGGGGATGAGCTTCCAGGACCATTCCGACGCCGCCCAGTGCAGAGCCTTCCCAGCCACCCTCATCCGCTCTGGTCGGGACTGGTTCCAAGGACTCAAGCCTCGCTCAATCTCGACCTTCGACAAGCTGGCCACTCAGTTCCTCGGCCACTTCGTCGGGAACCGTCGGCAGAAGCGCACGGTCGATTACCTCTTCATAATTAAGAGCGGGGATAAGGAGACGTTCAAAACTTACGTCACCCGCTTCTACAACGCCCTCCTCGAGGTCCCCGAGCACCGGGACGAGACCGTCATCACGGCACTCAGATCTGATCTTAGGCACAAGAAGTGGTTGCGCTCCTTTGCATTGGTGCAGCCCAAGACCATGGCCGAGGTCAAGGCGTGGACCGAGCGCGAGGTCTAGCTCGAGTCCGAGGTGAGCGAACCTCCCTCGAGCAGAACGGTCCGACCAGAAGAAGAGGGCTCGGGAAGAGAGGCCGGAGCGTCAGCAGCCCTATCACCCGAAGTTCCAGGAGTACACCCCGCTCAACGTCTCCCTCACAGTGTTACTAGAGGAGGCCCAGGGCGAGGGGTTCTTCAAGTTCCCTCCAATCCCGCGTCAGGCCTCGAAGCGAACCCCGGGCCCCTACTGCGCCTTCCACCGGACACTGGGCCACACCATGGAGGATTGTAAGCAACTCCGGGACTACATCGAGGAGCTCATCCGATCAGGGCACGTCGCCGCCTACTTGAGAGATAAGCGGCAGGCCGACAGCGAGCAGAAGTAGCGTCCCCCTCCCGCCGAGCTGACCATCGGCCAAATCATGCTCGTTTCGGCAGATGACCAGTCCAGCGCCCAGGGAGCCCCATACCCGGTGTCGAGCATGGAGACCAACAAGCCTCCGAGGAGCTCGGGCCACGCTAATAAGGTCATCTATTAGCATGTAATTTTTTTAAGGGCAATGTATGTAGGGTGTTTTTCGTCACCCCATTGAGATGGGAATACGCGCGCACTTGTCAGGCATACTACAGATTCCCCCTACCTAGGGTAAGCCGGGGTTTATTGATTGTAGGGATCCGAATCTCCGGCAGCCGCGGACTAAGCTGCCGTTAATTACCCCTCGCCTTTGGAGCAATAGAACCTCCGATTGACGGGTTAAACTTTTCATGCAAACTTAATGTGCAGTGTTGTATTTTGAAGGGGTTTGGGATATATCGGGGCCCCACAGAGTTTTTACGGGGGTCCCGCTACCCGGATAGCGGGCTGGGGGTCAAGGGGGCGAGCAGCCCCCTTACGGGGTGCGGGGCAGCGCCCCGGCCCAATTTTTTTTGAGAGGGACAGTGTTGTAGAGTATGTGTGTGTGTGTGTATGAAAAAGGGAAAGGGCATCCAAAAGATGCGTGGGGGCCAGCGCCTCGCGTGTCTAACACGCGAGCACTGGGCGCTTAGGCGCTGGCGCACCACGTGCCCGGCACGTGGGCATAGGGCGCTTAAGCGCTAGGCGTTCGAGCGCTAGCGCACCACGTGCCCGGCATGTGGGTGCTGGGCGCTTGACCGCTCGGGCGCCGACGAGGAAAAGTGGGTTTTTAATCCCAGAAATAGGATTTAAAATCCCAAAAGAGGATTTATAGTGGAGTTAAACTCCTAAGATCTTTTAGAGTTGATGAAAGGGGTTCTTCTTTGGAGCCCTGGATCTTCCCCAAAATGGGGTTTTCGGAGATGGGCCTCCTTTTTCCTTCTCTGTTGGCCGGATCTTGAAGATCAAGAGATGTGAGATTTTAAAAATCTCTCCTTTCTGAGATCTGATGGAAGATCTAAGTTCCCCTTTGTGGGTTTTGTGGTGAAAAACTATTTAGTTTTGGAAAAGGAAGAATTAAACTCTTGATTTAATTCTTAAACAAAAAGAAGGTTTAGAATTTTGAAGAAAGAGAAGGAGGCACAAGAACCCTAGATTTTGAGGGGAATGAAAAGTATATTAGATATTTTCATCATGTTGCCTTATATAGGCTTGCATATTTACATATAACCCCTTGGGCTTTACAAAATGGCATTTTGCCCATCCCATGTCTTATGTGCCATTTCTTTTTGCACATAAGTCATGGGCTTTAAAAAAATTTGGCTCTATACCCATTCATGCACAAAAAAAATTACATAAAAATTATTTATTACATGATTTCATTTTGGGCATGGAGGAAGGCCGGCCGCTTCATGTTCGGACTCGACCTGGGCATGGGCCCATTTGATCCGGGCTTGGGCCCACTTGGCTTAGGGTTGACCTTGACTTTGACTTGGTCAACCGGGGTGCAATTTTTGACCCCAACAAAATGCCCCCCATCAATAAATGCACACCACATATGTGGGTTGTGTGCATGAAATTGATGGATCTTCTTTCGTGTGGAGGCGACTTGCTTTGGTTCCCACTTTTTGGGATGCACTGCCATTTTTACGACATGGACGGTCGACGTTTAACGCGTCTCCGAGATGGAGTGTCCGTGGTAGACGTTCCCTTGGCCCGGAGTGATTTAGTAGACGTGCCCCCGGCATGGAGTGTCGCTGGTCGACGTTTCACCGATGCAGAGTGTTGCTGGTCGACGTGTCTCCGGTATGGAGTGTCTGCTTGATGTTTCCCCGGCACGGAGTGTCGCTGTTGGACGTTTCCACGGTACAGAGTGTCGCTGTTGGACGTTTTCCCGGTACGGAGTGTTGCTGGTCGACGTGTCCCCGGTACGGAGTGTCGGTTTGTGACGTTTCTACGAGACGGAGTGTCTATTTATGACGTTTCCCCGAGAAGGAGTGTCTGTTTGTGACGTTTCCCCGAGACGGAGTGTCTGTGTTGGACGTTTCCCCGATACGGAGTGTCGGTTTGTGACGTTTCCCCGAGATGGAGTGTGTGTTTGTGACGTTTCCCCGAAACGGAGTGTCGCTGGTCGACGTTTCCCCGAGGCGGAGCGTATGTTGGTTGACGTGTCCCCGGCACGGAGTGTCTGCTTGATGTTTCCCCGTTACGGAGTGTCGTTGTTGGACGTTTCCCCGAGACGGAGTGTCGCGGGTTGACGTGTCCCCGGCACGGAGTGTCTGTTGTCGACGTGCCCCCGGCACGGAGTGTCTGCTTGACGTTTCCCCGAGGCGGAGTGTCGGCTGGTTGACGTGTCCCTGGCACGGAGTGTCTGCTTGACGTTTCCCCGTTACGGAGTGTCATTGTTGGAGATTTCCCCGAGACGGAGTGTCGCTGGTTGACGTGTGTTGACGTGCCCCCGGCATGGAGTGTCTGCTTGACGTTTCCCCGAGGAGGAGTGTCGGCTGGTTGACGTGTCCCCGGCATGGAGTGTCTGCTTGACGTTTCCCCGAGGCAGAGTGTCGGTTGGTTGACTATCCCCGAAATGGAGTGTCTGCTTGACGTTTTCCCGTTACGGAGTGTCATTGTTGGACGTTTTCGCAGTACGGAGTGTCGCTGTTGGACGTTTCCCCGGTACATAGTGTCGCTGGTCGACGTTTCCCCGAGGCAGAGTGTCGGCTGGTTGACGTATCCCCGAGACGGAGTGTCTGCTTGACGTTTCCCCATTACGGAGTGTCATTGTTGGACGTTTCCCCGAGACGGAGTGTCGCTGGTTGATGTGTCCTCGGGACGGAGTGTCTGTTGTCGTCGTGCCCCCGGCATGGAGTGTCTGCTTGACGTTTCCCCGAGGCGGAGTGTCGGCTGGTTGACGTGTCCCCGGCACGGAGTGTCTGCTTGACGTTTCCCCGAGACGGAGTGTCGGTTGGTTGACGTATCCCCGAGACGGAGTGTCTGCTTGACGTTTCCCCGTTACGGAGTGTCGTTGTTGGACGTTTCCCCGATGCGGAGTGTCTGTGTTGGATGTTTCCCCGATGCGGAGTGTTGCTGGTCGACGTTTCCCCGAGGCGGAGTGTCGGCTGGTTGATGTATCCCCGAGACGGAGTGTCTGCTTGACGTTTCCCCGTTATGGAGTGTCGTTGTTGGATGTTTCCCTGATGCGGAGTGTCGGCTGGTTAACGTATCCCCGAGACGGAGTGTCTACTTGACGTTTCCCCATTACGGAGTGTCGTTGTTGGACGTTTTCCCGATGCGGAGTGTCTGTGTTGGAGGTTTCCCCAATGCGGAGTGTCGCTGGTCGACGTGTCCCTGGCATGGAGTGTCTGTGTTGGACATTTCCCCGACGCAGAGTGTTGCTGGTTGACATGTCCCCGAGACGGAGTGTTGGTTGGTTGACGTATCCCTGGTACAGAGTGTCTGCTTGACGTTTCCCCGTTACGGAGTGTCGTTGTTTGACGCAAAGGTCGATGTTGGAATTGGTTGGTTTGATTTGTTTGATTTGAATCGACATCAGCATCGCTACACTGGAATATGGTACCAGGTGCGAATCATTATCTGTCTTTGAGAGGATTTGGGGATTGGTTTTTTTGTTTGGCATCTGCATTGCTGCACTGGAATAATGCCAAGAGCAACTCATCATTTGCCCCGAGAGGATTTGGGAATTGATAGCTTAGGAGGCAGGTTTAGATCCCTATCACCTAAGGCTTTTCAATTTTATGGTCCGTAAGGGTCCCATAAAAGCATTTTCTCCCTACGAGTCGAAAGGATCTCGTAGGTGTTTTTTCTCTTTAGGAGTCGTGGGGACTCCTAAGTGTGTTGTTCCTTTGTGAGTCGTAAGGATCTCACGCGGGAATTTTCTTCTCACAAAGTTGAGAGGACTTTGCGAGTGCATTTCATCTCTTTTTCACGAGTTTGCGCCCTTTCGGGTTTTCACAAACTCGCCGGCAGTCCTGCTGTTTTTACTTACGGAGCCCTTTCGGGTTTTCATCCGTGCCCATTTTGCTTGTGGATATACCTTCTTTTTTTCTTTTTCTTCTTTTTTTTTGGTGATCGCGATGGGACTTTGAATGTGGTCTCGCCGGAAAGACTTGGGAGAGATTGGGATCGTTTTACGCTCGTGGATTGTATACGGTTTTGCAGGATGTATGATCCAGACCGTAGGGCCGGAAAAATTTTGGGACTTTGTTGGCGTCTGCATCGCTGCACTGGAATATGGTACCAGGAGCGACTCATCATTCATCGTTGGGGTATGGAAGTTGGAATTTGGTTGGCGTCTGTATCGCTGCACTGGAACATAGTACCAGAAGCAACTCATCATTCGCCATTGGGGTATGGGAGTTGGACTTTGATTGGCGTCTGCATCGCTGCACTGGAATATGGTACCGGGAGCGACTCATCATTCGCCATTTGGGGATTGGGGAGCGATGGCTTAGGAGACAGGTTTAGATCCCTATCACCCAAGGCTTTTCAATTTTATGGGCCGTGAGGGTCCCATAAAAGCATTTTCTCCCTACGAGTTGTAAAGATCCCGCAGGTGCATTTTCTCCTTAGGAGTCGTGGGGAATCCTAAGTGTGTTTTTCCTTCGTGAGTCGTAAGGATCCCACGAAGGTTTGTTCTCCTTATGTATTGTGAGGACACATGAGTGGGTCTTTCCAATGGACTATAATTCCAAAGGCAGAGACCAGCCGCGTAACTGGTGGTTGCGGTGTGTAAGTCCACGTTGCCCACCCCGGTGCTTGCGGGGAGGCGGAAAACGGAATTAAAATCGGATTTTTATCATGCTAGGCAACATGGACTAACTAAGGAGGATCTTTGCTAAACAAAAACTAACTAAAAGCTAACTAGATTTAGCTATAGGGTAGAAAGGTTATAC
Source organism: Agapanthus africanus (assembly GCA_030015575.1). NCBI lineage: Eukaryota > Viridiplantae > Streptophyta > Magnoliopsida > Asparagales > Amaryllidaceae > Agapanthus > Agapanthus africanus. The sequence continues at coordinate 423,177,681 of CM057351.1, forward strand.
CTTGGGCTTTATGTCCTTCTCTCCTTGCTCCTTGGAGTGGTAGAAAGGGATCACCTTGTCGCCTTCTCTAGTCGAAGAAGGATCCACCCGAGAGCCTCAACCTTTGGCTTCAACTTCAAGCTAGAAGTAACTAAGGTGCTAGAAGTGCTAATCCTAGAACCCTAGATGAGAGTAGAGATTATCTAGAAGAGGTTTTCTCAAGCTCAAGTGTTTCTCAACACATGAGAGGGGAGAGCTTGAGAGAGAGGAAGAGGAGGAGAGAGAATGAATATGATAGAAAATGAGAGAATAATGAAGCATTCTCACATATATGTGTGAATTATTGTAAATTGATAATTAGTGAGATAATTGTCATGGCTTAATTAAGACATGACCATTATCATTTCATATTTAATGCTAATTGCAAGGATCAAAGAGCATCTTTTATATGGAATGATGATGGTCAAAGTGTCAACCTAGGTCAACAAGTCAAGAGTGGTCAAATAGTTATCAACCCTAACCATGCACAATTATATATAACTAATATCAATTAACCATAATACACACATAAGCATTAGGGTTAGCAAAACGACAATGGTCATTAACCCTAATCAAAGTCCTCTCCCTTTGTCTCAATCAACTGTGCATACGCACCCGTATTCATGATCCGAGGAACACGAATACAACGAGATAAAACTAATCCCAAATCATATACTAGGATCTGGCTTAAACCAAAGCCCGCTAATATAAGCTGTCCGGACAGCAAACGTGCATAAGTGCGCGGATGTGAACGAACCCTGTCGCAAAACCATGCGACCTCTACTCATTTTGCCTAAAGGCGAATAGCTCTCTGTATGGGACTCTAAAGACTCGACACTACGGTGGCAGTGGGTTTAACCACAGACCGCAAGCGGCACTAGCTGTACGTAACGGTCCCCAGGTAGATGCCGATAAGAAGACTGACGAGGTGACCACATCTGAACTCCTACTGAGCCTGTATATGACAGTCTCCGTACAGTCCGGTCTGTTCGTATGATACATCGCATGGCGGGCCTAGAGTGGCGGTAAACGTCAGTCCCCTAATAGAGGTACAAGTCGTGTCGGAGTGTAGCCCAGAACACCCTGAGATAACACTGGAAACCTACCAGTATATCTCGCTTGCCCTGGCCAGGGACTACTTGTGTAATGGCTCTCCTGGACACAGCGCGATGTCAACCCCCAATACCGGGAGAGACGAATCCCGTCTAACCGTCACTGCCTCCAAGTGCTTCGGGACTGCACCAAAAAACTACCTGTTTGCACGACTCCTTTGAGCCGTGGTAGGGTAGTAATCAAAGTGCAGTGGGAACACACTCGAGGCGAAGTGACAGTGTCAAGTCAGCGGACTAAGCTGTATTCATGTCACCTGGGAACTGATAACTGACGATAGGTATAGTACCAACCAACAGTTCCCGACGAGTCCTGTCCAGTGTACTCGTAACCTAATGAGCACCCGCATACTATCTCAAGTACGACGTACTGACGGCTGTAGGACAGACCGTCTCCCACGCTGGGATGAGAAGCGCATACGCTAGTCTACTCCGGAGTATCGATGCCCTGTCTCGATAGTCCAACGACTAGGGACCTGTATAAGGACGTGCTTATGGATTACCCAACCCCCACGAGTGTGAGCGCCATCACAACGCTGGTAATCAAGCAAAGATCCTAAGGGCTCTACTAATATGTATATAAGCGATATGCTAAAAGAAACACATGCACATATTGAAGTAGCATACTACCATTTCGAGCAAGATTGTATATACAACTGTGAATATCCTAAGCTTCCATCAAGTAATATACATATTAGTATGATACAGTAATGGCCTCTAGGGCATATACACTGACAATCTCCCACTTGCACTAAGGCCATGTACTGGCGTATCGAAGACCTATCATCTCGATCAGCCGCTCGAACTGAGTCTGGGGTAAGGCCTTCGTGAATGGATCTGCAGTGTTATCTTCTGAAGCAACCCTCCGAACCTCGATCTCCTGGCGATCCACGATCTCCCTGATCAGGTGATACCGCCTCAAGATGTGTCTGGATTTCTGATGGGACCTGGGTTCCTTCGCTAAAGCTATAACCCCGTTGTTGTCGCAATACAGAGGTATTGGGTCAACAATGGACGGAACCACCTGAAGTTCTTTCAAGAACTTTCTCATCCAGACAGCTTCTTTTGCGGCATCAGATGCAGCGATGTATTCCGCTTCCATAGTCGAGTCAGCAACGGTTTCCTATTTGGAGCTCTTCCAACACACCGCCCCTCCATTGAGGGTAAAGACAAAACCCGACATGGACTTGGAATCATCCTTGTCACTCTGGAAGCTGGAGTTAGCAAAGGCCTCAATCTGGAGGTCTTTTCCGCCATACACCAAGAACATCTCCTTAGTCCTTCTCAGGTACTTGAGAATGTTCTTTACCGCTATCCAATGTTTCTCTCCAGGGTTTGACTGATACCTGTTTACCACACTCAGTGCATAAGCCACATCTGGTCTGGTACACAACATCGCATAAATTATAGAGCCTACCGCAGAAGCGTAGGGTATAATAGACATGCGATCCCTCTCCAAATCAGTCTTGGGAGACATCTCTTTGGAGAGGGTGATCCCGTGACAAGCCGGTAGATTACCGCACTTGGAATCTTCCACACTGAATCTTTTCAGTATGGTGTCGATGTACCTGGACTGTGAGAGTCCTAAAATCCTCTTGGATCTGTCATGGTAGATCCGGATCCCCAGAATGTATGAGGCATCACCCAGGTCTTTTATGGAGAATCTGTGTGACAAGAACCCCTTGACAGATTGTAGCATAGGAATGTCATTTCCTATTAAGAGAATGGCATCCACGTATAAAACGAGGAATACTACAGTTCTCGCTACAAATCTACTATAGATGCATGGTTCATCTGGATTTTCGATAAAGCCAAATTCCTTGACCGTCTCATCAAAACAGATGTTCCAACTCCGCGATGCCTGCTTTAGTCCATAAATGGACTTAAGCAACTTGCACACCTTTCCGCTGCTCCCACTCTGAATGAAACCCTCTGGCTGGTCCATATAGACACACTCCTCTAAATGTCCATTTAGAAAAGCGGTCTTTACGTCCATCTGCCAAATTTCATAATCATGGAAGGCAGTAATGGCAAGAAGGATCCGAATGGATTTCAGCATAGCTACTGGAGAAAAGGTTTCGTCATAGTCCAAACCAGGTCGCTGATGAAAACCCTTTGCAACCAGTCTAGCTTTATAGGTCTCAACCTGTCCATCTACACCAATCTTCCTTTTGAAGATCCACTTGCATCCTACGGGTTTTACCCCATCTGGAGCAATGTCCAACGTCCATACTTTGCTGGTGTACATGGACTCCATTTCGGTCCGCATTGCATCCAGCCATTTTACCGAGTCGACGCTCTGAATGGCTTGCTGGAAGCTAGTAGGCTCATCACAATCTATGATGCAATCCTCTCTATCCCCGTCAATGAGAAAACCGTAGTATCTCTCGGGCGGATGAGACTGCCTACTACTCCTGCGGAGTAGCGTGGGATGTCCTGATCTTTTGAACCCTCTGGTTCTACTAAGCTTTCAGTAATAGCTTGTGGTTCTGGAATTTCTTTCAGTTCTATTGCGCTCCCACTTACTTCTTTTTCTAAGAACTGATGTTCCAGAAAATGGGCATTACGAGAAACAAGGACTTTTTGTTTCTCTGCGTAATAGAAAAGATACCCCCTGGAGTTCTTTGGGTATCCCACAAACTTGCACAGTACTGAGCGTGCCTCTAGTTTGTCTGTATGCTGCTTTTTGACATAAGCTGGACATCCCCAAATCTTCAGGTATTGAAGATAGGGTTTCTTCCCACTCCATAATTCATATGGTGTGGTAGGCACAGTCTTAGTGGGAACTCGGTTCAAAAGGTATGCAGCTGATTCTAGCGCATATCCCCAGAACGATCGCGGTAACTCAGCGTTACTCATCATGGACCGTACCATATCCAATAGGGTTCGGTTCCGTCTCTCCGATACACCGTTATGTTGCGAAGTGTATGGAGGAGTAAGCTGAGAGAGAATTCCATTCTCTTTTAAGTAACCCAGGAACTCGGCACTCAAGTATTCTCCACCTCGATCAGATCTTAGTGTCTTGATACTTTTACCTGTTTGTTTTTCTACTTCATTCTTGTATTCCTGGAATTTCTCAAAAGTTTCGGATTTATGCTTCATTAAGAAGACATGTCCGAACCTTGAAAAATCATCCGTAAAAGTAATGAAGTAAGAATAACCGCTTCGTGCATGTGTAGACATTGAACCGCACACGTCGCTGTGTACGAGTCCCAAGAGCTCGCTCGCTCTTACTCCGTGTCCAGTGAACGGAGTCTTTGTCATCTTTCCTTTGAGACAGGATTGACAAGTTGCATACAATTGATATTCGAACGGATCCAAATATCCTTCTGCATGTAACTTAGTCAACCTTCTCTCATTGATGTGACCCAGTCTACAATGCAATAAGAAAGTTTTATTGATTTCTGGAGACTTTCTTTTGTGTGTATTCTGGACATTGAAAATCTGTGGTTGGTTTAATACGTATATACCGTTGTTCAATGTACCTGACCCAATCAAAACTTGATTAAGGTGAATGTTCACTACATTACTTACAAATGCAAATTCATAACCTTCTTTAGATAATAAAGATATAGAAATGATATTACAGGTTGCATTTGGTACAAAATAACAACTACGTAAAACCAAAAAGTGTCCATCCGACAATCCCAGGTGATAGTCCCCCACGGCCTCAGCATCCATGCTAGCTCCGTTTGCAACTCTGAGGGTCATATCACCTGCCTTCAAAACTCTACGCTTTCTCAACGCCTGCAAAGAATTACAGATATGAGATCCTGATCCGGTATCCAATACCCAGGATGTAGAGTTTATCGATAGACAGTTTTCAATAACATACACACCTGAAGCTGAAGCCGCAACTCGCTTCAGATCCTGGGTTCTGGCCTTCCAAGCCTTGCAATCCTGTTTCCAGTGTCCACTTTTGTGACAATAGAAGCATTCTTCCTTCCCCACCAGCTTTCCCGCTACCTTTGTTGCCTTTCCTTTTCCCTTCGTATCCACTTTACTGACACCGCCTCTTGGTTTGGCGGGGGCTTTCTTCTTCTTACCCTTGGCTTTCGCCCTGGATCTAGAAGAGGAAGATCCTCCTACAAACAAAGTGGATGTCTCCCTACCCTTCTGTAGGGTGCCCTCAGCACTCCTCAATATGTTCAGAAGTTCAACCTCCTTTCCTTGCATGTTGAAGTTAAGGATAAACTGGGCGTAAGTGGAAGGAAGGGACTGGAGAATCAAATCAGTGTAGAGTTCATTCTCCAACGTGGTCCCAAGGTTCGCGAGCTCCTCTATGTAGCCAATCATCTTAAGCACGTGTTCCGCTACCGATGATCCGATGGCCAATCTTGCCGAAAATAGCTTCTTCGACACTTCGTATCTTGCGATACGAGACTGCTCTCCATACAGTTCTTTTGTATGGAGAAATATGGACTCTAGGTCCATATTCTCATGCCTCCTCTAATGTTCGTTGTCCATCGAGGCAAGCACGAGGCATTTAGCCTTCGCGCAATCGATCTCCCATGTCTTACGGATTTCCTTATCCGCGACGCTGGAGGTGGGACCTGGGACAGAGGGAGCTTTGGTGGTAAGGACATACCCCAACTTGTCGTAAGTGATTGCCATCTTGACATTCCTGAGCCAATCTTTGTAGTTTGGCCCTGTCAGTATGTTTTTATCTAGTAATAACTTAAGTCCGGTCATGTTGAATGGTCGCTGCAATTAGGAGAGAGAAAAGAAACACTTTAGCATGATGCTCTTGCAAGTTTAGAGTGTTTTTTAGTTTGTCTAAACAGGATGGCTCCCACTGTCTCTCGAATCCCTTCTCAAACTGTAAAGAAAGAATTAGTCGGGATCAATCTCACCGTACAATACTTGCTTAACCATTCAGCCAGGCCAGTGTCGGTACTTCGAGGGAGGTTTTCCAACGCTTTCGCGAAGTTCCTTAATTAAGTAACCTCTTTTCCCTGTGGGCGTAGCCCCGCTAACACCTTTCTAGACACCTACTAGGTTTATAGCATTGATTGTTAAGTGAGAGTTTTCCCGAGGAGTAGCATATACTCACAGTAGGATCGGGATCCAAATATCATCGCGTGATAAAACCGAAGGAATCCTACCAGAATCATCACACTCCAAATGGTATGCAGCGCTAGCAAGTTTCAGTGCTTATGAAACTCCCGATGTGGATTTTTGCCCCATACTCTTATGACCTTGGCGTGAGGTCAAAATGTCATAAGTCACATGTCAAGTTCTTCCGATCATTATCCCGGTTAATTTGAACCCACCCGTACCTACCCTTGACGTAGGCCAAAATGGCAGTACGACTGTCTCAAACCAACGCATTCTATCTATGCAACAGATAAATATCCGGCAGCTACCAATCACTATGCCTTGGCGTGAGGTCAAAATACATAGCTTGAATACTACCGAACATTTAACTGAAATGATGGAGGGCTACGAATGGTTTTGGCGAAACCGTGAACGTAGTGAACTTGATATAATCGATGGAACGAGATAGCTTTTAAAAAAGGGGTGGTTCAAGCTCCGCGTTTAAAAGTTTAGTTTTGAAAAGAACTGAGTGGTTTTCAAAGTGTTCCAATCGACTTTTACTTGGTTTATTTTCTTGCATTAGTTCTTTTAATGCGTCTCATCATTTAATCCTACCATTGCAGAAAACAACCAAAATATGACGTACGCTTATGCCATTCGCATTCGCCACGGGGCCCCGTCATCACCCGTTAGGTTACTTAACTAACGACAGAGCGAGGGCTGGGCTAGCGCGGCTGTAAAACATAAGCAACGCCTAAATAGTTATAGTATATAGATATATAGCAATGATAGACATTACAGATCACAGATGAATACATTGGATATACTAGGAATCCGCAATCCGTTCGAGCCTGCAACGAAAAACGGATTACACGGTCGCGGTGAATAGCCAATACCCCACCCAAGACCCCTACGGGTGCGGCAAACTACCCGCCAAGTATTCGAAGCGAAGCAACCTCCCTCAACACCGTGAGTAGGCCACTCGGCACTTCGAGATACCCGGTAGTTTGTGCACCCCCTCCATGGGTCTATCCTAGGAGCAAAAACAGTAAAAAGAATTATACAATGACGGCTACAACCCCGACCCGGTTGTGCGGCCATACAAATAATAATACATCAATTTACATGTTACATGAATTGAAAGAAAAGAAAACTCTCGTCTCACAAAACCCCCCGGCTATTCACCCGTGACAATCCAACGCATTCATATACACATACCATCAACAAACACAGATCACAGATATGTATAACCTCCACTAATCGACGTATAGCGATTAGCAGACGTTCAATACATATAAACATCACAGATATAACCCTTTAGTCAAAGTGTAGTGAAGTTCGATCAAAAAATACGGATTTATAGGCCCCCCAAAACAATTTTTTTTTCTGGAAAACCTGGGCACAAATAAACCATCTTAAAAATCCCAAAACCATGTCAGAAGAACACTGCACCAAACTCGATCCAGAACCGAGTCAACTCGGCCGCGGTTACGCGGCAATAGCTTGCTATTGCGTCGGAACCGCGGCTCTTTGAACGATTCATTGGACCGGGTTTGGTGAGTTTCTTAACAAAACCCTGAGATGATTTTTGACGTATGATTTTTTATTTTTAGAGCAGAAAAAATTTCAACAGAAACTTAGGGTTTTGATGTTTAGGTTTTGCGATTTTTTTCGATCAAACTTCCATACACTTTACTACCTAGCTAGTTTATGTTTAGTTAGGCTCTGATACCACTGTAAGTCCACGTTGCCCATCCCGGTGCTTGCGGGGAGACGGAAAACGGAATAAAAATCGGATTTTTATCATGCTAGGCAACATGGACTAACTAAGGAGGGTCTTTGCTAAACAAAAACTAACTAAAAGCTAACTAGATTTAGCTATAGGGTAGAAAGGTTATACCTTGGGCTTTATGTCCTTCTCTCCTTGCTCCTTGGAGTGGTAGAAAGGGATCACCTTGTCGCCTTCTCTAGTCGAAGAAGGATCCACCCGAGAGCCTCAACCTTTGGCTTCAACTTCAAGCTAGAAGTAACTAAGGTGCTAGAAGTGCTAATCCTAGAACCCTAGATGAGAGTAGAGATTATCTAGAAGAGGTTTTCTCAAGCTCAAGTGTTTCTCAACACATGAGAGGGGAGAGCTTGAGAGAGAGGAAGAGGAGGAGAGAGAATGAATATGATAGAAAATGAGAGAATAATGAAGCATTCTCACATATATGTGTGAATTATTGTAAATTGATAATTAGTGAGATAATTGTCATGGCTTAATTAAGACATGACCATTATCATTTCATATTTAATGCTAATTGCAAGGATCAAAGAGCATCTTTTATATGGAATGATGATGGTCAAAGTGTCAACCTAGGTCAACAAGTCAAGAGTGGTCAAATAGTTATCAACCCTAACCATGCACAATTATATATAACTAATATCAATTAACCATAATACACACATAAGCATTAGGGTTAGCAAAACGACAATGGTCATTAACCCTAATCAAAGTCCTTTCCCTCTGTCTCAATCAACTGTGCATACGCACCCGTATTCGTGATCCGAGGAACACGAATACAATGAGATAAAACCAATCCCAAATCATATACTAGGATCTGGCTTAAACCAAAGCCCGCTAGTATAAGCTGTCCGGACAGAAAACGTACACAAGTGTGCGGATGTGAACGAACCCTGTCGCAAAACCATGCGACCTCTACTCATTTTGCCTAAAGGCGAATAGCTCTCTGTATGGGACTCTAAAGACTCGACACTACGCTGGCAGTGGGTTTAACCACAGACCGCAAGCGGCACTAGCTGTACGTAACGGTCCCCAGGTAGATGCCGATAAGAAGACTGACGAGGTGACCCCATCTGAACTCCTACTGAGCCTGTATATGACAGTCTCCGTACAGTCCGGTCTGTTCGTCTGATACATCGCATGGCGGGCCTAGGGGGGCGGTAAACATCAGTCTCCTAATAGCGGTACAAGTCGTGTCGGAGTGTAGCCCAGAACACCCTGAGATAACACTGGAAACCTACCAGTATATCTCGCTTGCCCTGGCCAGGGACTACTTGTGTAATGGCTCTCCTGGACACAGCGCGATGTCAACCCCCAATATCCCCAATACCGGGAGAGACGAATCATGTTTAACCGTCACTGCCTCCAAGTGCTTCGGGACTGCACCCAAAAACTACCTGTTTGCACGACTCCTTTGAGCCGTGGTAGGGTAGTAATCAAAGTGCAGTGGGAACACACTCGAGGCGAAGTGACAGTGTCAAGTCAGTGGACTAAGCTGTACTCATGTCACCTGGGAACTGATAACTGACGATAGGTATAATACTAACCAACAGTTCCCGACGAGTCTTGTCCAGTGTACTCGTAACCTAACGAGCACCCGCATACTATCTCAAGTACGACGTACTGACGGCTGTGGGACAGACCGTCTCCCACGCTGGGATGAGAAGCGCATACGCTAGTCTACTCCGGAGTATCGATGCCCTGTCTCGATAGTCCAACGACTAAGGAGCTGTATAAGGATATGCTTATGGATTACCCAGCCCCCACGAGTGTGAGCGCCATCACAACGCTGGTAATCAAGCAAAGATCCTAAGGGCTTTACTAATATGTATATAAGCGATATGCTAAAAGAAACACATGCACATATTGAAGTAGAGACAAACCAAGTAGCATACTACCATTTCGAGTAAGATTGTATATACAACTGTGAATATCCCAAGCTTCCATCAAGTAATATACATACTAGTATGATACAGTAATGGCCTCTAGGGCATATACACTGACACGGTGGGGCATAGGTATGACGAGAATTATTTGAGCCCGTAGATTGTATACGGTAGTCAATTTGGGGGACCGCCCGTAGAGCTGGTGGAATTTTGGAAAATTGGATTTTGGTTGGCGTCTGCATCGCTACACTGGAATATGGTACCAGGAGCGACTCATCATTCGCCGTTTTTTTTGTTTTTGTTTTTTTACCGCGATTGCTCTATCATTTCAGCTTTTCTTATCGCGAAGATCGCGATTGCCCTATCATTTCGGTTTTTATTCGCTGTTGCCTCATCATTTCGGTTTTATTTTTCATCTTTATTTTACTCGCTGATTTTTATTGCGAGTTGCCCCATCATTTCGGCCTTTCTTTTTATCTATTTATTTACACATTCCCTTTTTTTATTTACAAATTTTTTTACATTCCCAGTTTAACGACTTAGAGGTCGATTATTCCCAGTTTAATGACGTGGTGGTCAATTATCCCCAGTTTAAAGACTTGGTGGTCTGTCATTCCCAGTTTAACGACGTGGTGGTCAGCTGTTCCCAGTTTAATGACGTGGTGGTTGATTATTCCCAGTTTAACGACGTGGTGGTCAGTTGTTCCCAGTTTAAAAACTTGGTGGTCTGCTGTTCCTAGTTTAATGATGTGGTGGTCGACTGTTTCCAGTTTAATGATGTAGAGGTCATCTGTTTCCAGTTTAACGACGTAGAGGTCATTTGTTTCCAGTTTAAAGACTTAGAGGTCTATCATTCCCAGTTTAACGACATAGTGGTCAGCTGTTCCCAGTTTAATGACGTGGTGGTCAATTATTCCCAGTTTAACAACGTGGTGGTCAGTTGTTCCCAGTTTAAATACTTGGTAGTCTGCTGTTCCCAGTTTAATGACGTGGTGGTCGACTGTTTCCAGTTTAACGACGTAGAGGTCATCTGTTTCCAGTTTAACGACGTAGAGGTCATTTGTTTCCAGTTTAAAAACTTAGAGGTCTATCATTCACAGTTTAACGATATAGTGGTCAGCTGTTCCCAGTTTAATGACGTGGTGATCGATTATTCCCAGTTTTACGCATGGTGGTCAGTTGGATCAGAAACTTGGAGAAGATACCCGATTGAGCAGTTGTCAGGGGCACCGCTGGAGCTTGCCCGAAATGCCTTATTACTTTGTCGGTGTTGATGGCCTTGCCCCCAGCTGGAGCCAAGGAAAGTCGTTCAAATACCGACTTGCGTTCGAAAATTGCAGTCGAAAGTCATTAACCCTGCAAAAAGAAGCATGATTTCAGTATAGGTAATCAATGTATATTGATTGAGTTTGCATGAATATTTAACCCGAAATATGGAAGGAGAGATAAGGTCCCACCGGGCGTGCAGAATCTATATGGTGTTTTTCGTCACCTCATTGAGATAGGAATACGCGCGCGCTTGTCAGGCATACTACAGATTCCCCCTGCCTAGGGTAGGCCGAGGTTTATTGATTGTGGGGATCCGAATCTCCGGCAACCGAGGACTAAGCTGCCGTTAATTATCCCTCGCCTTTGGAGCGAGAGAACCTCCGATTGACGGGTTAAACTGTTCATGTAAACTCAATGTGCAGTGTTGTGTTTTGAAGGGGTTTGGGATATATCGGGGGCCCCGCAGAGTTTTTACGGGGGTCCCGCTAGTCGGATAGCGGGCTGGGGGTCAAGGGGGCAAGCAGCCCCCTTGCGGGGTGCGGGGCAGCGCCCCGGCCCAATTTTTTTTGAGAGGGACAGTGTTGTAGAATATGTGTGTGTGTGTGTGTGTGTGTGTGTGTATATATATATATGAAAAAGGGAAAGGGCATCCAAAGGATGCGTGGGGGCCAGCGCCTCGCGTGTCTAACACGCGAGCGCCGGGCGCTTAGGCGCCGGCGCACCACGTGCCCGGCACGTGGGCGCTGGGCGCTTAGGCGCCGGCGCACCACGTGCCCGGCACGTGGGCGCTGGGCGCTTGAGCGCTCGGGTGCCAGGCGCTCGGGCGCCGGCGAGGAAAAGGGGGTTTTTAGTCCCAGAAATAGAATTTGAAATCCCAAAAGAGAATTTAGAGTGGAGTTAAACTCCTAAGATGTTTTGGAGTTGATGAAAGGGGTTCTTCTTTAGAGCTCTGGATCTTCCCCAAAATGGGGTTTTCGGAGATGGGCCTCCTTCTTCCTCCTCTGTTGGCCGGATCTTGAAAATCAAGAGATGTGAGATTTTAAAAATCTCTCCTTTCTGAGATCTGATGGAAGATCTGAGTTCCCCTTTATGGGTTTTGTGGTGAAAAACTATTTAGTTTTAGAAAAGGAAGAGTTAAACTCTTGATTTAATTCTTAAAGAAGAAGAAGGTTTAGAACCTTGAGGAAGGAGAAGGAGGCACAAGAACCCTAAATTTGGAGGGGAATGAAAAATATGTTAGATATTTTCATCATGTTGCCTTATATAGTCTTACATATTTACATATAGCCCCTTAGGCTTTACAAAATGGCATTTTGCCCATCCCATGTCTCATGTGCCATTTCTTTTTGCACATAAGTCATGGGCTTTACAAAAATTTGGCTCTATGCCCATTCATGCACAAAAAAAATTACATAAAAATTATTTATCATATGATTTCATTTTGGGCATGGAGGAGGGCCGGCCGCTTCATGTTCGGATTCGACCTGGGCATGGGCCCACTTGATCCGGGCTTGCGCCCACTTGGCTTGGGGTTGACCTTGACTTTGACTTGGTCAACCGGGGTGCAATTTTCGACCCCAACAATGTAAACTCTTCCTAGGGTCTGTTGTTAATTTAATAAAAGATCAATGGAACATTGCGAAAAAGAAGGAAATGTCTTATTCATTCAAAAAGGTATTATGGGCTCCTCAGCCATACATACAAAAAGATAAAGAAAATTACAGCAGCGGGGGAAGGCGGTGCAGAGAGCACTTCTCATGGTACTCAGTAAAGATCTCCGCCAGCCGAGGCGTTACGAGATCCAGCCTCTGCCCTCGATTCCCCCCGCACGCGTTGACCTCGAGCCTCAATTCGTAGCACTCACGGACGAGTGCCACCGAGCGAGCCAGCCGATCCACGGTGATCAGGCCAAAACTCCTCAGAGACCGCAGCTTGCCCATGGCCTCGTTGTAGAGCTGCTCGGACAGGGGGTTGTAAAGCCTTGGCGACGCCCTCCAGATGGAGTACATCAGCAGCTGCAGCAGAGGGGAGCGCCGGGAGAGCAGCCGGCCGAAGTGGTCTTCGATGCTCCCATAGACCAACTGCACTATGTCCTCGGCGCAGTTCTGGTCGTAGGGGTATACGTCTTCGAAGTGGATGATTTCGGGGATGGTAAAGGGGAAGTCTTCCATTCTCAATGATCTGTTTGTGAAGAAAAGAAGGACCAGCGCTCCCTCAGCTTTATATAGCCCATTGCACCCCAACGGAACCCAACCGTCGCCCGTTTTCGCCCACAAAGTCGCTGCCACGTAGCGATCGTTGACCTTCTCTGGCGGAATCGAAATGACGCGACTCTGGCATTTCGCCTCCCCGCATATTCAATGCACATGCTGCGCGCACGTTCGCCGCGACCGCTCCTGTTCCCTATACCTGCAACGGGATGGTCGGGAGAAATCTCATGAAGAATCAGCCAAGCATCTACCATGCTCGGCCATCCCTGGCCGGTAGCTTCCCTACACGCAACGCCGGGGATCAAAGCTCTCGCCAAGAGGCAACCGCGCAGCTTCACTGCCCGGCTATCCTTAGCAGGTCTCCTACGGCCCCTCCAACGCTAAGGATCAAAGTCCTCCTTAGAGGCAGCCGAGCGGCTTCCCTGCTTGGCTATCCCTAGCCGGTAGCTTCCCTACTCGCAACGGCAAGGATCAAAGCCCTTGCCAAGAGGCAACCGCGCATGTTCACTGCCCGGTTATCCTTAGCAGGCCTCCTACGGCCCCTCCAATGCTAAAGATCAACGTCCTCCTTAGAGGCAGCTCAGCAGCTACCCTGCTTGGCTATCCCTGGCCGGTAGCTTCCCTACTCGCAACGCCAGGGATCAAAAAGTCCTCCCAGAGGCAGTCGAGCCCGACCCTCGCCCGGCTATCCCTGGCTGGTAACTTCCTACCACAACCGACAGGGATCAAAAGCCCTCCCAGAGGCAGTCGAGCCCGACCCTCGCTCGGCTATCCTTCAGGACAAAAGCCCTCGCCAAGAGGTACCGGGCAATAACCCTGCCCAGCCAGGGGTCCTTGGTAGGCTTCTTACAGCTGCTCCCACGCTAAGGACCAAAGTCCTCTTTTGAGGCGGTCGAGCCCAACCCTTGCTCGGCTATCCCCGGCTGGTAGCTTCCTATCACAACCGATAGGGATCAAAGTCCTCGCCAAGAGGCACTGGGCAGTAACCCTGCTCGGTCCCCGTTCTGAAGGATCAAAGCCCTCGCAAGAGGCAACCGAGCCCGACCCTTGATCGGTCATCTCCGGCTAGTAGCTCCCTACCCATGACGCCAGAGATCAAAGCCCTCGCAAGAGGCATCTGAGCGGCTACCCCGCTCGGTCATCCCAGGCTGGTAGTTGCCTACCCACGACGCCAGAGATCAAAGCCCTCGCCAAGAGGCAACCGCGCAGCTTCACTGCCCGGTTATCTTTAATAGGCTTCTTACAGCCCCTCCAACGCTAAGGATCAAAGGCCCCCCAGAGGCAGCCGAGCGGCTTCCCTGCTCGGCTATCCCTGGCCGGTAGCTTCCCTACTCGCAATGCTAGGGATCAAGGCCCTCGCCAAGAGGCAACCGCGCAGCTTCACTGCCCGGTTATCCTTAGCAGGCCTCCTACGGCCCCTCCAACTCTAAGTATCAAAGTCCTCCCAGAGGCAGTCGAGCCCGACCCTTGCTCGGCTATCCCCGGTTGGTAGCTTCCTACCACAACCGACAGGGATCAAAGCCCTTGCCAAGATCAACCGAGCAGCTTCCCTGCTCGATCATCCCCAGCAGGCATCCTCCTGCCCAACAGACGCTGCGGGTTTCTAGCCCTCATAACGAGGCTACCGAGCCCCTTTATGCTCGGCACAGCTACGGCGTACATCCCTCTGCCCATCACATGCAGCGGATCCGAAGCCCCAACAAGAGACATCAGGTCTATCCAAATCTGAGTGATCCCCCCTTGACTTCGAGGCCATGGAGATGCCTCCTTCTCAGCAGCGCTTGGCACACTTGGCAAGTGATCGAAATCAACTCGATGAACGATCGCTAGAAAGATAGCCGACCTGATATGGAAGCCCAACAGTGAAAGCAAGAATATTTTACGAGCATTCTTCACAAACAGAAGATAAAGTGCAAGCTGATGAAAAAAAGTTTTACTACCAAAAGCGATGTCTTTACAAAGGGTATTTTGGGCTCTCCAGCCTTACAGACTGCCCAGAGGCTTACAAAATTCCAGAAGCGGCAAAATAAAAGGAGGAGTAAGATGGGGGCTTTAGGCCTCGGGGCCAGGCACAACCTCGGGGTCCTCGATATCTACCTTGAGTCGAGCAGGGTCCTCGGTCACCTCCTCGTCAGGAATCTCTTCCCCCTGCTCATCGGTGTCCGCGAGGGGGTATTCGGCCCTGAGCTCTTCATCAGCGAACTCCGGCATCCGGACCTTAACGGTGTCGAGGGCCTCGTGCCAGATGCGGGTGGTGGCCACGGCTAAGTCATTATAGAAGTTCTTCGATTTCTTGTAGCCCTCCACCGTCTTCGCCGCTGAGAGGTCGGCCCGCTTCACCGCCTCGACCGCCGCCCCCAGCTCCTTCCCGAGGGTCCTCACCGTCTTCTTCATATTGCTAACGAGCGCCTAAGCGTCCTCAAGCTTGACCTCGGCAGCCATGGCGGCCTCGCGGTGCCGGGAAACCTCCCGTTTCCCGGCATCCACCTCGCCCTCCAGGGCGGCAACCCTCTCCATCGCCGCCTCTAGCTCCCACTTGGAGCTCTCTTCCAGCGAGGTAAGCTGGTCCGTGGCCTTCATCGCCAGGGCTATCACCTCGGCCTCCATGCGTACGGCAAGGGGGATGTGCTGGAGGACCTGAAATAATCAGAAAGAGGTCAGGAAGACGAAGGAAGCACCAAATCTCACAAACAACTGAGCACATACCTGCACGGCCTCCTGGGCGATGGACGCCATCTGGGCCCTGAAGGTCCCTTCGGGGACCCTACCCCCTGCCGACTTCTCTATTTCGTGCAGCAAGCTATCCGCGACAGATAGCCCCGAGGGCACCGCGAAATGGAGGCCCCCTTCCTCCACCATGATCGGCGAGGGCGGGCCCCGAGAAGACCTCCGGGGACCCCTCTTGAGTGGCTCCGATGGAGAGCCGGTCTCCTCCTCCGAGATCGGGTCCTCCAGAATTCGAGCTCGCTTTCGGCCCGGCGCTCTGCTAGGCCCCGGGGCAGGATCCGCCCCCGAACGCTCAAGGGACCCGGCCACCGGCGGCACTGGGACGGAGGCCGAAGGATCCGGGGCAGGCTTCGAACGGGAAGAGCTGGCACCTCCAGCCCTCGTGACCTTCTTCGGCTGGCGCATGGAGGCTCGGAGATCGTTCATGTCCATGGGTCCTGCACAAAACCAAATGCAAAGAAGTCAGTGACACATGCAATATAAAAGCCAAGAAGCAAGCCTAACTTACCGACGAACTCGACGGGGCTGAGCCTGGCCCAACTCAGGACCCTCTCAAACAGCAGCACGTCAAATCGGGGGACGGGCTCCCACGATGCCACTCTTACCGCGGCGGGGTCATTGGACTGGTTCCCCGGCAAGCATTTTTCCCTCGACCACTTGGTGGGCACGGGCCAGTCCTCGCCCTCGGGCGGCGCGACAAAGAAAACTTCTTCTTCCAGTCGTGAATGGAAGAAGGCAGGACTACAACTCCTGTCCCGGCGGCGCCCCCCTGTCGCTTTCTAAAAGAGAGGTAGACCCACTTCGGGTCGCCTTCTTGACCCCCAAGATAATTTTTGAGAACAAGGGAAGAATCAAGGATGGAGAAGCTGAAGGGAACCACCTGTAGCTTCAGTCGGATCAGGAACCCGAGGAGAATCCTCCACGAGTTTAGCACTAACTGGGCAGGGGCTAACCCGAAGAAGTTCAGCGCTTCGATGACCTCGGGAGAGAAGGGCAGGCGCATTCCACCCCAAAAAGCTTCCAAGTACAGGGCGATCTCCCTACCCCGTACTTGGTCTGCCCTCTCTCCTTCCTCGGCCAGACGAAGCGTATAGCGTGAGGGGATGCGGAAGCGAGCTCGAGCATTCGTAAGCTCGTCCTCATACCTCATCCAGCACGACGCGCCGGAAGCAGCGTCTACCTCCTCCTCCCTGGGGGCTATCCCCGCTGCACGATCCCGGAAAGAGGATCTGATCCCTGCTCCCCGGGAAGACTCAGGCTCCACTAGATGGTCCCTAGAACCTACTCCTATGACATCTACAGATTCTACGAAAGAAGACATCTAACCTGGAGAAGAGGGATCCTCTGGAAATGAAAGCAGAAGAAAGAAGACGAGCGCCGAGCAACCAGGACTTAGAGCGAGGAAATATGAAGGAGTAGGGGCCCTGGAGTGGGCCCCACCCCTATTTATCACTGCAATCGCCCTCATCCAACGGCACCCTTCATCTCCCTCCAAAACGCATCCTCGCGTCCAACGGCCCCGATCGCTCCACTTGTCGCTCCCACATTGTGCCGCATCCCATCAGACGCCACAGGTCTGCACACGTCGCGTTGGCCAACCAACGCTTGACACGTGGATCGTCGCTTCGGTGACAGAACACATGAACTGGCGCACCTTCCTTGAATGCAGTGATCTCGCCCTGGTTCGCTTGCAGAAAAGACAGTTGACAGCCCGGAGACGCGTCCCGACGAAATCTTAGAAGGGACCTCACCCCGGGCGGCCCGGCAGTCCACTCTTAACCCGACCCATCAGCTTGTCGGGACAAGAGTGGGGGGCTAATGATGATGCTCTATATTGGCGATCTCCCAGATCGGGACACATGGCAGATGACGTGTCCCAAAGCTTAGAAGAAAGGGCCCACAGGGGCCTACCAGGCCACCCCTGTATCCGACCTGCAAGCACAAGCTGGCTCTCCTCAGAGCCCACTGAAAATTGGCCTCCTCGGCCTCTCAGCTTGCCCTGAGCTACCATAGGACCAAGATGCCTCGGCCCTCCCGCTCGTTCCCGAGCTCTCCCGCCGAGGCCATCTTCCTCGGTCCCTCCGACCGACCAACTCCACTACTCGCAGGCGTAACCGCCGCTCTGCAAATTTCGCCATACGCGGATTCTCCGCCGGCAATATCCTATATTCCACACCATCAAGATCCCCATTAACGGGCAATCCGCTTATTACGCGGGCGTGACGTCGGGAGCGTAACTGCCGGCGAGATTCTCGCGTCTGCTACTGCGTGCTGCCGCCACTATATAAACCCCCATCACAGAGGGGTCAAGTAAGCTTTTATCACCCCACTTAGCCGTTACTCTGCTCGGATCTTGTGCTAACTTGATCGTCGGAGGGTCCTCGGTGGTACCAAACCATCCCGGGACTTCCTTGCAGATACTCGGCGCAAACACCTCAAAACTACCAATCTTCTCAAAACCCATTGAGACCCACACGCAACAGGAGATCACCTCCAAAATCCATCGGGAGATCGACGGAAGACAACATCTGACGAAGACCCGAAAAGGACCTCCATCACCCGCCGTCGCTGCCACCACAGTCTCGTCACCATACGCTCGTCGCCATCTTGCCGCCGCCACAGTTTCGTTGAGCTCCATCCCCGGCCTCCTCCACCACGTCGAGCTCCATCCGCCGGAAAAACTATAACTGAGGTGAGTTAATTTCCATTTTGAACTTATAATTATGTTTTTTTGTGTTATTGTTGATTTTAGGATTATGGTTAGTTCCGGATTAATTGGGGGTTAATTAGGGTTAGGGTTCGGTTTATGGTTAATTAGATTAATTAAAGTTAATTTTGGTTTGGGCTAGAGTTAATTTGGGTTGGGGTTTGGGTGATGATTACGAATGTTAATTTGGGTTAGGGTTTGTGCTAGGCTTAATTTGGGTTAATTAGGTAAAATAGAGTGTATTTGTGTCAGGGTGTTGATTAGGGTTTCTTTGGGTTGATTTTGGATTAATTAGGGATAATTTGAGTTAGGGTGATAATTAGGGTTAATTTGAGTTAATTGGGTTAATTTTGGGTTAATTAGGGATAATTTGAGTTAGGATGATGATTAGCGTTAATTTGGGTTAATCAGGTTTGGGTTAATTATGGTTAGGATTTAGGGTGCACTAGTTCCTTCAGTAGGATACTCGATGATAACGTAAACGTCCAACTTTACCGTAAACGCAAGAAAAATTTATTCTAAACTAAAAATTTCTAGCCCTTAATAACGAAACGTAAATGTAAAACCTATTCAAGTTAAAACCAATATATAATACTCGATGATAATATGAAACTTTCATATTTTCATCTATACTCATATGTGAAAATTAAAGCACAACTTAGTTCTCGTCTATCAGTTAATATACGTTCGATGTTCGTCGTGACATAGAATTATACGAAAGTTGTTAAATATCGGACGGTATAGTTCAGTACTAACAACCGTCGTGTAGTCTATATGACGAGAAGATTCAATCGTATGATAACCGATAGATTTGTCCAGTGTGGACAGGTTAGGAATGTATAAAGCAAATACCTATATTCACTTGTGTTTTCATTCGTTTCAAGTTATTTCGTTGGTACTTTTCCGCTGGTTCTCGTTTACAAAGATAGATTAGATATTCATTTCAACGTTGTTTCACAGTATTGAAATAATTATCTATTCTATTACAGTGTATTCGGAGAACAGCGGGGAAGTGCTGCCGAAATTTACTCGAAACGGATGAAAGCACAAGTGAATGGGTATTTGCTCTATATATTCTTAATGGGATAGAAGCCTTACCCCCAACAGCCGAAACACACATACAATACGAATACACAACAAACGCACACGCAAAACACATACACACTAACAACACTATACTTAAGTGAAATCATAAATTGAAACACACATACACAGAATACAATTCATACTTGGGTATCTTCAAATCTAACTTTGTTTATCGATAACTTATTCTTTTCAATGACATACTTGCATCTACGGATTTTCTTCTTTGTCAGTAACCATCATGTTCTTAGATTTCTCAATATAGTCACTATAACCTACAATTTATATGTTATATAGTCTAACATAGCCCATGAGTACATCAGAGTTAAGGACTGAATGTACGTGGATTGGTAACAACGCATGCAATCTAAATTTGTCGCAGGAGTTGCTGCTTTCATTGAATTTGCACGCGCACATAATAAGATCGTGTTAGAGAAGATTCTCTGTCCGTGCGATAGATGTGTGAATAAGTTCTGACAGAATGTAGAAATCGTAGAGCTTCACATCGTTAAACATGGTTTTACTAGACTTTATACAACCTAGTTATATCACGGGAAAGGACAAGAAGAAGACGGTAATGCGGCAGAAGAAGAAGGAGAAGACGTTAATGATGCAGAAGAAGAAGACGATAACTTCTTTCCAGGAGAAGAAATGGAGGATATGGTAGAGGCTGCCCCATGTGATAGTTTTCCTACCGAAAATGACATTCCTTCCAGTCAAGGACCATGTGCGGATAAGTATGAAAAGTTCATGAATGATGCTAAAAGACCAATTTATGAGAATGCAAAGTATTCCACCCTATCGTGATTCGTCCAACTTTTCCAGATTAAGTGCCTAAATGGATGGAGCAACAAGTCATTCACGATGCTTCTAAAGTTCCTGAAAGATACTATGCCCCCGGAAAATAACGTGCCCGACAGCTGGTACGAAACCCAGAAGATGATGTCCGATTTGGGTCTAAAGTGTGAGAAGATTCATGCATATTCTAAAAATTGTGTGTTGTATCGAAAAGAGAATTCAGATTTGAAAGAGTGTCTAACATACGGAGAGACCAAGTATAAACTGAAAGAATCTGATAAGAAGCCCGATAAACCTGTCAAGATAGCACGATACTTTCCCATAATACAAAAGCTGCAGAGGCTATCCAGGTGCAAGAAAATAGCCGAGCCAATGATTTGGCATCACCGTGCTGCTCCAAGCGAAGATGGAAAAATGAGTCATCTAAGAAATTCACCGGCATGGAAGGATTTCGATAGGAGGCACGAAATATTCAGTAGTGATCTTCGCAATGTCAGGTTCGGGCTCGCTAGTGATGGCTTCTACCCATTCAACTATATGGCTGGAAGCCACAGCACATGAGCCGTTGTAATGATAGTTTATAATCTGTCGTCTTGGTTGGCTATGGATCAATCCCACTTTATAATGCCTCTTCTTATTGATGGACCAAACTCACCGAGAAACAATATCAACGTCTATCTCCAACCTCCGATCGTTGAGTTAAAATCTTTATTCATTGATAGTGTAGAGACATACGATACAAACACAGATACAACCTTCACACTACGTGCGGCTTTAATGTGGACAATTAATG
Source organism: Agapanthus africanus (assembly GCA_030015575.1). Lineage (NCBI taxonomy): Eukaryota > Viridiplantae > Streptophyta > Magnoliopsida > Asparagales > Amaryllidaceae > Agapanthus > Agapanthus africanus. The sequence goes on from CM057351.1 coordinate 423,199,101, forward strand.
ACATTCATGTGTATGGAATGCTATCAGGTTGGTCCATACATGATTACAAAGCATACCGTTATTGCCATCAATATACAATATCAAAATTCTTGAATTTTAGCAGGAAGGTTTGTTATTGCGGTCATCGGCGTTTCCTGCTACTAGACCATCCCTACATGTTAAACGTTGCTCACTTTAATGGTCATCAGGAGGTTCTTGGGCCTCCAGCCTCATTGTCCGGAGAGGACGTGGCTGCTCAGTGGGATTGTTACAATAATGTGACTTTCGGGATAGATCCGGCAAAACAGGTCAAACCACCATACTTGAACAAATTAAGCATTTTCTACGAGTTTCCGTACTGGTCAACAAATTTAGTGCGTCATTGTCTGGACGCTATGCACATAGAGAAGGGAGTATTCAAGCACGTACTCAATTTGCTTCTTTGTAGAGACGGAAAATCGAAAGACAACCTCCGTGCTCGGATGGATCTTCAGGACTGGAAAATTAGAAGTGGATTGCATCCTAAATCGATAGCGGGTAAACCAGGCAAGTTTGTAATTTCCAATGCCGTGTATCATATGTCATAATTGGAGAAGAAAAAATTCCTGCAGGTGTTGCATAATTTGAAAGTTCCCACAGGTTTCTCAGAATCATTTAGAAAGAAGATAAAAATTGTGAAAGGCAAGATTGATGGGCTGAAAAGTCATGATCACCATATTATTATGGAGCACTTTCTCCCAGTAGCCCTCAGGACTTCCATTCCCGAATCGGTTGGTCTAATAATCAATGACCTTTGTTGATTTTTTAGAGAATTGTGCGCTAAAATCCTGGATGTTGTGACGCTGGAGAATCTAGAAAATTCTATTTCATTGATACTTTGCAAGCTTGAGCGTATTTTCCCACGGTCATTTTTCGATATCATAATACACCTGACGGTTCATCTTACGACCGAGGCTAAGTTAGCCTGACCGGTAAAATATCGATGGATGTATCCCGTTGAAAGGTACGTGGAATTTTTCGTTTTACGCAATTTGTAAAATTATTGTTGTCATATATGCCCGTATTTATTTATTTAACATATTTTTATTTAGGTACCTCTACACTCTAAAAAAGTAGAAATCGTCCAGAGAGTTCTATCATGCAAGGTTATCTTCTAGATGAAGTAACCACATTTTGCTGCCGTTATCTGGACGAGAACATTGAGACGAAGCTTAACCGGCCTCGGAAAATTCAGGACGGGCCATATGGTAAAGTTGATTATAAGAGAGTGGACACTATATTTATCAACAAGATATATCGGTTTATCCTCCTCAATAGCGTATGTCTTGAAGAAATTAGAGAGTAAGTTTTTTTGAATTAATTGTTATATTTGTGTTTGTGTGTGTATGAAATGATATAATATTAATGTCATAATTTATTGTTGAAAACATAATTCATTTTAATGAGGTACGTGAGGGGCATCCTGATTAGAATGATGAACGATTAGAAAAATATAATCAGGATAATTTTTGCGATTAGGTTGCAAATCATATAAGTTGTTCGAATAACATGTTATTGCTACCAGTTTTAATCTAAACTTATATCGTTATATATTTTCCAGTAACGTGATATTATTACTTCACATTTCTACGATCTATACATATATTGCATGCATATGTAATGATTGTACTCTTATCTAGAAGTGATGACGACGACCGGAGCAGCTAGGGGCGGCAGGAGCACCAGCCGCGGCAGCGGCAGCGGTAGAGGCGGAGTGATTCTGCCGTCCGGAGAGCTGCGTAGGGAGCTTCATAGGGCCGGTCTTGCACCCCGATCGGTATCCCCTTTGGATGACTCCTTCCGTATGGACTTTGCCATACCTCCAGATATATTGCACGCATATACATTTTGAATGTAATATTATAAATATACACGCATATTTATTTCAAAATTACTTATATAGTCAATGTTTAATTATCTAGTTGGTGGTGGTGTGTCCACATCATAGGCAGAGGCCACCACGGCACCTGCAGGTATGTTTATACATTCTATAGTGCATGCATATTAATTTAGAATGTTATATCATAAATATACACACATTCTTTTTGCTCTTACTTAGATAATCATTTTTTGATTGTCTAACTGTAGGTGGTGCCTCCACATTTCGGGCAGAGGCCACCACCGTACCTGCGGGTATGTTTATATATCCTATATTGCATGCATATTGATTTAGAATGTTATATTATTGATATACACATTCTTTTTGCAATTACTTATATAATCTATTTTTAATTGTCTAATTATAGGTGGTGCGTCCACATCTGGCGTAGAGGCCACTCCCGCCACTTCCGTACCCTCCGCTTAGTCTGCAGATTAGTATGAATAAATATAAAATATTTATTCATTTTACATATCCTCTAAGAATAAACATGAACTTCATGTAATTTTATCATCAATATTTATTTTCTAGTTGGAGGGAATGCTTCCACGTCCAGGTCACCGGTTGTTCCTCACCGGAGGAACTATCGTCCCGCTCGTGCTGCTGCCCGGGCCCAGGCTCATGCAGCTGTCGCCGGAGGTATATATCGCATTTCAATTTTCGTTAATCCTTGATTTCTTAATACCACTTTGTCTTAATATTGCTTGTCTTGATATTTCTTGTAGATGCTGGGCAGCCCTATCCCGAGAGGAGGACTCGAGGGTCGAATCAGTCCCACATGCTGAGGCCCAACAGGGTTAGGGGGGAGGTACCATTCCCCCTCTTTTTTACCCCCGATTCTCGCTATGCTGGCGATTATGCCGAAAGGTTCGGCTGGTATATGGGGGATGTGAGCCGCATCCTAAAGAAGTATCCACTTCACGTTGAGTAGGACGATCAGCGCCGGCGCTCATTTGTTCTCTTCTGGGATCAGGCTCAGGTATTAATATATATTTTCATTTGACTTATCCAATATGTTTATTATTATTTAACACTTGCAATTTAAATACATTGTTTTTTTGTATTTGCAGTTGGATTACGACTTTCAGCCTATACCCGACCCTGATCACCCCGAGAGAGTGCTAGATCTTCACGCTCTGTACCAGGGCCTGATGAAGAACATGCAATCAAAGGTCTGATACAATAGGAACAAGCTGAAGATCAGCTGCTATTCCCTATGGATGGCGACCCCTGAGGCAGAAAGAGCGGCTCTCTTACATACTCCGGCCTTTACGAGAGTTGACGTAGATACATGACCTCTCTTATGCCAATATTTCGACTCTCAGCGTAAATATGTTTGTAATTTAAATGTAATTCATTATTTAGTATATAATTTATTTTTTTGTGTTGCTTAATTAGAAAACTAAATCTAAATGTGTTGTGTAGAAACAGGCCGATCAAAATAAGGAGAATAGGAAATTGGCGAAGAGGGGTCGCCCTGCTTATACAGGTGGCTCGATGAACATTACTCGTGCCATGGATGTATCGGTAAATTATAATAGATCTATTTTGATATAATGTAATATTAAGTGTTATTTTATAATATATATAAATTTTTGGCGAATTGCAGAGAGCTCAGACCCTGGCGCAGGGTGGTACACCGAGCGTGCTGACCGTGTATCTTGTCGTCCATGGCACCTCAATAGATCCCGCCACGGGAGAGTTTCGATTCCCCGACACCGCTACCCAGGAGTATTCCGTAAGTCTTAATATTTATTCTAATAGGTTTAAAATTTTTGTTTTGAAAAGTTTAAATTTAAATGATATACTTATATTTTAATGGTTAATGTGGGTGTAGGAGCGGGTGGTGGAGCAGGCAAAGGTATCAGGGATCGATTTTACCGAACAGACCGATCCGATGCTACCGACCTCAGTTCTAGACGCCGCACACGGAGGTTGGAAGAGAGGCCGGGGACTGGGTCCTAGCAGGGCCCATATGAGGTTGGACTTCACTCCGGCGGTTACTTCCTCTACTCCCCATGAGCGATGTCTAGAGCATGATGTTGCCGTCTTGAAGACCACCGTCGAGGAGTTGAAGGAGATGTTGGTACGTATACTATTTAATAGTAAAATTTTATATCACATTATAGACAGTAACATATGCAATATTAGTAGCTTGAGCTTATTTGGTTGTAAACTTAGTTTTGATTAATCATACTTACATAAAACTATCTAATTAAAATAAACACAGTTTTCCAAACTAGATACCTAAACGAGACCTATGTCCCTAAGTATTCTTATATTGGGGTTTCACAATAATCTGATAATGATACGAATTTGACTAAAATCTAATACACCGTTCTTACTTGTTTATTACACACAAAATTTAACAGATGCGACAGGCTATTTCAGCTGCGGCTCCACATGCTTCTCCTTCGGCTGCGGCTCCGCAAGCCACTATCTCGGTTGCGGTTGCGCAGACTACTCCTGCAGCTCTACAGCCCGCTCAGACTCCCGCACAGTCCGTTCCTTCATTAGACGAGTTTTTGATGACTCAGGCTGCACCGAGGAGAAGATGCACCAGATTACAGCATTTATCAGAGGTGGAGGAGCTGGACCGAGCTAGGGTAGCTTATTTTTTATATATTTTGAGGATGTATGTACTTATATGATACATATTGTATATATTTTGGACGATATTGGTGTTGTTTGCTTGTTCATGATGATTTAGATTGATATCGTATTCTGTTTGTTTATTTCTTTTATATATTATGCGTGAGATGTTGATTATGAATATTTCTGTATTTGGTTATATGATATATATATTATTGTGCACAGGGCATGGAAAAAACAGAAAGCCCATTTTTATAAAAAAACCCTGATATTTTGTCCCTACAGATTAATCCGTAAGGCCATCTGTTGCACCTACAGATTAATCCGTAGGTGCAAAGTTTGGCCCTACACAGTTAGCCGTAGGGACAAAATATCAGGATACTTAATATTTTGTCTCTATAGACTCAGTAACAGGGGTTAAACTTTCCCCTACGAATTTATCCGTAGGGACATTTATCCAGACATACGGATAAATCCGTAGGGGTAAGTATCAGGCCCTACGGAGACATCCGTAGGGACAAGTATTTTATTTTATAAACCAATAAATTAAATAAATATTTTTTCCCTACAGATTAATCCGTAGGGATATATGTCCCTACGAAATAAGGCGTAGGGACAATTAATATTCCGTAGGGACATGTTCATGGAGAAAACTTGCACCTGCGGCCTTTGCATCTGCGAGGTAATTTTGTGTCCTTATGGATATATCCGTAGGGCCAGCGGTTTGCCCCTACGGCTAAATCCGTAGGGGCAACCCATTATTGTAGTTGTGAATGCCCAAGCACGCTTTCGTCGACTTCCTGCATGACCTGCTTACTGGTGATGCATCGTGTCTCTTGAGATCGGCTGTTTCGGTAGACTTGCCGTGGAATGAGCTTGACTTTGATCTGTCGTCGGTCAAAATAATTTCCCAGTCTATAGAGGAGCTTGATTTGAGTCATAACAAGATTAGGGTGAGTAAAGATACACACAATATTGGTGATGGTTTTAATTGCTTTATTATGTTGTATTCTTATGAATATATAGTATGAACAAATACATGATAACAACACATCTCCAGAATATCTACAACTAACCATGAACTGTTGCTAACAACTCCTACACTATCTCTAACAATAATGACAGAGTCAAGCTTATCCTCTATCTCCAATATCCCCCTTCAAGCGAAAACGAGTCGGATGAACCGTGAGCTTGTTATGTAATGAGAGGAAACGAGCTTGAGCTAGGGGTTTTGTGAGGACGTCTGCCACTTGGAAAGCGGTAGAGATGTATTGAATGCAAAGTTTCTTTTGTGTAACACTCTCTCGAACAAAATGAAAGTCAATTTCAATATGTTTGGTACGGCCATAAAATGTTTGTTAGAAATTAAACTTGTTTTCGGTTACAAAGAATTGAAGAGACATCGGTTATAAAAGGAAGGGATACCAATTCATGAATATGTTTAATGAAAGGATATGTAACGGTTATTGTAATCAATTGGTATTATGAAGAGTCATAATGAAGGGGCATGTAAACTCCTATATAAGGAGATGTTTTGTAAAGTTTTTAAAGAGCAAGAAAAATATATGAATAGTTTATTGATACTTTCTCCATTCTCTATCCATTCTCTCCTCCAAACACATTCGGCTACATCGTAGACCGAACATAAAGTTGTGAAGATCCTAACAAAGTGGTATCAAAGCAAGGTTCGAAGAAAATATCGAAGACAACACTCTCGTACAACGCCCCACGCCTCACCAAAGATAACTGTGAAAATTGGAGCATCAAAATGAAGACTGTTTTGGGAGCAGTAGACGCTTGGGATGTGGTGGTCCGAGGCTATGATCGGCCTCAAGATGAAGCTGCACTGACGGCAGCTCAGAGAACGACCCACGAAAAATTATTCGAGAAAGATTGTACCGCAAGATAGTTTATCGAGCAAGGTGTCGATGATTCGACTTTCGAGAAGATTTCGGCTGCCACTAATGCAAAGCAACAGTGGGAGATACTTGAAAAAACCTTCCAAGGAGTCGAGAAGGTTAAAAAGGTATGCTTACAATCACTAAGGAGGGAGTTTGAATTGTTAAAAATGGAGGAGAATGAATCGGTGACTGACTATAATGCCCGAGTGCTTACGGTGGTCAACCAAATGAAGAGGAACGGAGAAAAAATGGAGGATGTAAGGGTGATAGAGAAAATTCTTCGGTCACTACCACCGAAGTTTGACTTCATTGTGTGTTCAATTGAAGAGTCAAAGAATCTTGAAGAAATGACGATAGATGAGTTGATGGGTTCACTAAAAGCCCATGAAGAACGGTTCGTGAAAAAGCAAGAACCGATTGAAAAATTACTATAAACACAAGTTAATTTGAAAGGTGATTCGGTTGAAAATGGTCAAAATGACCGAAATCGAGGAAATACACGCGGCCGAGGAAGAGGCCGTGGCCGAGGTCAATTCGGTTGAGGACAAGGTGGTCGAGGAGGTCAAAACAATGACGATAGAAGCCAAAGCCAAAATTTCGGCCGAGGTCGAGGCCGAGGACGATCGACTGGTGGAAGAGGGAGACCGAATGTTCAATGCTATAATTGCAAGAAATTCGGTCACTACGCAGCAGACTGTTGGGGAAAAACAGTCGAGGAAAAATCAAACTTTGTGGAGAAAGAAGATTACAATGACGATGTACTTCTGCTGGCTTTTAAAGGTGACGAAGAAAGTGCCGACACTTGGTATCTCGATACTGGTGCAAGTAATCATATGTGTGGCAAGCGAAACATGTTCGTAGACTTGGACGAATCGGTGAGTGGCCAAGTCACATTCGGTGACTGTTCGAAGGTACCAGTAAAAGGCAAAGGTAAAATTTTAATTCGACTGAAAGATGGATCACAAAAATATATCGAAAATGTGTATTATGTGCCGAATATGAAAAACAACATCTTGAGTTTGGGACAACTCTTAGAAAAGAATTTCGATATTCATTTAAAGGATCGAACTCTTTTCTTAAGAGATAACCGAATGAAGTTGATAGCAAAAGTGCAGATGACAAAGAATCGGCTATTTCTATTGGATATCAAATATGGTGAAGCAAAGTGTCTAAAATCATCGGTGAAAGATTCGGCTCGGTTATGGCATATGAGGTATGGACATCTCAATTTCGGCGGACTAAACTTGTTGGCGAGGAAGAACATGGTCAAAGGTTTGCCGATTATGAATGAACCGAAAGAGTTATGTGAAGGGTGTTTACTTGGTAAACATCACCGAGCAAGTTTTCCAAAAGAAGCCGAGTTTAAAGCCAAGGAGCCATTACAACTTGTCCACACCGATGTATGTGGACCAATTACTCCAAATTCATTTGGTGGAAAAAGGTACATTCTAACATTTATTGATGATTTCACAAGGAAAACATGGGTATATTTTCTAAAAAATAAATCGGAAGTTTTTGAAAATTTTAAAAGATTCAAAATGAATGTGGAAAAAGAAAGTGGGTTTTATTTGAAATCGGTCAGGTCAGACCGAGGTGGAGAATTCACTTCAAATGAGTTTGAAAATTTTTGCAAAGAAAATGGGATTCGGCATTTCTTAACGGCCTCCTATTCACCACAACAAAATGGAGTGGCCGAACGAAAAAATAGAACCATATTAGACATGGTGAGATGTATGTTGAGTAGTAAAAATATGCCGAAGGAATTTTGGGCAGAAGCGGTTGCATGTGCTGTGTACATTCTAAACCGATGCCCAACCCAGAGTCTACAAAATGTAACACCGCAGGAGATGTGGCATGGTTATAAGCCGAATGTAAGTCACTTTAAAATTTTCGGGAGCATAGCATATGCTCATGTCCCCGAACAAAAGAGAGTAAAACTTGATGACCGAAGTTCTCGGTTGATTTTTATCGGTTATGATCTAAGAACCAAAGACTACAAGCTGTTTGATCCAGTCAATAAGAAGGTCATTGTTAGCCGAGATGTCGAATTTGATGAAGAAAGCTCATGGAGTTGGAGCGATGAAGCCGAAAGCAGCAGACCGAATGAAGTACTCGGTCAAGAAGAAAAGAAAAGAAATGAAGTCGAAGTTGATGTTCCATCGCCTGCAACAACACCTCGGTTCAATTCGCCTCAAGTCGGTTCTCCACAAACCGAAGCGTCGTCAAGTTCAACTCCACCAAGAAATCCAAGGACGAGGACTATGACCGAGTTATATGAGGTAACCGAAATGCAAAATAATCTAACATTATTTTGTTTGTTTGTCGAATGCGAGCCAATGAATTTTGAAGAAGCGGTCAAAGACCGAAGGTGGAAAGAAGCAATGGACGAAGAAATCAGTGCTATTGAGAGAAATGGAACTTGGGAGATCACCGAACTTCCCAAAGGCAAGAAACCCATAGGAGTGAAATGGGTGTACAAGGAGAAAAAGAACGCTAAGGGAGAAATCGAGCGATACAAGGCAAGGTTAGTGGTCAAAGGCTACAAACAACAAGCTGGCATTGATTATGATGAAGTTTTCTCACCAGTAGCGCGACTCGAGACAATTCGACTGATCATTGCTATGGCGGCTCAATTCAGTTGGAAGATATATCAATTGGATGTTAAATCGGCATTCCTCAATGGATATCTTGAAGAAGAAGTCTACATCGAGCAACCACTCGGTTATGAGAAGAAAGGACATGAGTCGAAAGTACTGAAGCTAAAGAAGGCTTTATATGGCCTGAAGCAGGCACCGAGAGCATGGAATAGTTGAATCGACATATACTTCCAAGCACACGGTTTCATGAAGTGTCCTTATGAGCATGCATTATACATAAAGAAGTCCGAAAAAGATGATATTTTTATAGTATGTTTATATGTGGATGATCTCATCTTCACAGGAAACAATCCACGTATGTTCGATGACTTCAAAAGCTCGATGGTTAAAGAATTTGAAATGACCGACATCGGTCAGATGGCATATTATTTGGGAATAGAGGTAAAGCAAAGACCGAATGGGATTTTCTTATCCCAAGAAGGATATGCTCGGTCGATTTTGAGAAAGTTCAATATGGAGCAAAGCAATTCGGTCAATACCCCAGTAGACTGCGGAACAAAATTATCAAAGTTCGATGAAGGGAGCAATGTGGACTCGAGGCAGTCTTCGGTATCTTACATGCACAAGACCGGATATTCTATATAGAGTCGGCTTGATCAGCCGATACATGGAAGAACCGAAATTGACACATTTATCAGCGGCGAAAAGGATATTGAGATATATCAAAGGTACACCAAATTTCGGTTTGTTCTATTCGAAATCTAACAATTTTGAATTATATGCATATACCGATAGCGATTGGGGAGGAGATATAGATGACCGGAAAAGTACGACAGGGTACATTTTCTTCATCGGTGAATCAGCATTTACTTGGTGTTCCAAGAAGCAACCGATAGTGACACTATCAACTTGTGAAGCCGAATACGTTGCTATATCGGCTGGAGTTTGCCATGCTATATGGCTAAGAAATCTGCTGAAAGATCTAAAGGTTGAACAGGAAGGACCTACGAAGATGTATGTTGACAACCAATCTGCTATAGCACTGGCGAAGAATCCAGTGTTTCATGAACGAAGCAAGCACATTGATACTCGGTATCACTCTATCAGAGAACATGTGAGGAAGAAAGAGGTCGAACTCGTTCATGTCAAATCACAAGATCAACTGGCCGACATTTTTACAAAGCCCCTAAAATTTGAAGTGTTCGCAAAATTGCGAGGAAAGATCGGCATGGTAAAACAAGTTTAAGGGAGCATGTTAGAAATTAAACTTATTTTCGGTTACAAAGAATTGAAGAGACATCGGTTATAAAAGGAAGGGATACCAATTCATGAATAGGTTTAATGAAAGGATATGTAACGGTTATTGTAATCAATTGGTATTATGAAGAGTCATAATGAAGGGGCATGTAAACTCCTATATAAGGAGATGTTTTGTAAAGTTTTTAAAGAGCAAGAAAAATATATGAATAGTTTATTGATACTTTCTCCATTCTCTATCCATTCTCTCCTCCAAACACATTCGGCTACATCGTAGACCGAACATAAAGTTGTGAAGATCCTAACAATATTGGGTTTGCGGTGAGATAGATGGCAGCAACATTGTCGCACCATAGTGCTGGTGGTGAAGAGAGCATAATGCCAAGTTCATGGAGGAGTTGTTCAATCCAGATGACATCGACAGTGGCATAAGTTAGGCTTCGGAATTCAGATTATGTGCTTGAATGTGAGACAGTGTTTTGTTTTTGAGAGCTCCAAGATATCAAATTCTGAAAAAAAAAGGCGCAGAACGCACCTTGAGAACAACGATCATCCGGAGACCCAGCCCAATCCGCATCGGAATATGCATGAAGAAAGAAGGACGAACACGGCCGTAGAAGTAGACCATGTGTCATAGTTCCTTTGAGGTATCGCAAAATTCGTTTCATTGCTGTCCAATGAGTTGTTGTTGGTGCTTGCATAAACTGGCGGACTTTGTTGACAGCGAAAGAAATGTCCGGTCTTGTGATTATGAGATATTGGAGAGCACCAACCACACTTCTGTAGTTAGTTGGATCAGAGTATATATGCATCGTCGGACGTAGCAACAAGACGTGGGTGGGATGCCATCGGTGTGGGCATTGGTTGGGCCGAGTCCATCTTTGTACGAAGAAGCAGATCTTGAATGTATTTGTGTTGGCAGAGATGAAGGTCAGAAGAGCTTCGTGAAGCTTCAATGCCAAGAAAATAATGAAGATCACCAAGGTCTTTCATGGCGAAGTGCCTTGTGAGGGAAGCTAGGACAGAAGCAATTTCTTCACTAGAAGATCCTGTAATGAGAATATCATCTACATAAATTAGAAGAAAACTAATGCAATTATTTGTTCTTTTTATAAAGAGAGAAACATCAGCTCGAGAGTCGGTGAAGCCCAACTGAAGGAGGCAATCTCGAAGTCTTGTGAACCAAGCACGAGGTGCTTGTTTCAATCCGTATAAAGACTTGCGTAGACGGCACACAAGGTGAGGAAATCATGGGTCTACAAATCCAATTGGCTGTCGCATATACACTTCTTCTTGCAAAACTCCATGAAGAAACGCATTGGAAATATCTAGTTGTTTGATCGGCCATTGATGGTGAACGGCAACAACAAGCACAAGACGATTTGTAACTGGTTTCACTACAGGACTGAAGATCTACTCGTAATCAAGCCCGTGTTGTTGATTGAATCCTTTAGCAACCTAACGGGCCTTGAATCTATCGATGGATCTGTCTGGTTTTGTTTTCGTTTGATACGAAAAGCCCATTTATTAGAATGAAATTGAAGTTTGTGTTGATTACAAGGTCTTAAATGGGGATAGCAAGCACAACCGAAGACTTTCAAGAATTTATAATCTGGTTTTGTTTTGAAAAGCTTTTTCCAAGGAGATAAATAACCAATCACTTTGATTGGTTATAAATTAATAAGAAAGGTGGCTGTTTCAAATGCATCTAGCCAATAAATAAAAGAAATAGATGTTGTAGCAAGTAAGCTTAATCCCGTATCAACAATATGACGATGTTTTCTTTCGGAAGATCCGTTTTGCTCATGTGTATGTGGACAAGAGATTCGATGAGTGATTCCAGAGGAAGAAAATAAAGAGGATAAAGGTTTATATTCCGTGCCACCATCTGTTTGTAAACATTAAATTTTGCAACCAAAATAGTTTACAACTTTATTCTTGAAATGAAGAAATATAGATGCAACTTCATCTTTAGTGTTCAACGGAAAAAGCCATGTGAATCTACTAGAACTATCAGCAAAATACAAATAGTACTTAGCAACAGAAACAGACGAAAAAGATGCTGGACCCCAAACATCCGAATCGATCATCTCTAACGGATGATTGAAAACATTATCGCTAGGAATAAAAGGAAGAGTATGACTTTTCCCTAACTGACAAGAACTGCAAAATTAAAAGATTTATTGGATACAGGTAGATTGAATTGAGAAAGAACGTGATGAGTTATCCTGGAATTTGGATGTCCTAGACGTTGATGCCAAACAGACGTGGACACACGCTCTCCAAGAAGGGTTGAAGGAGCTGATGGATGCATGCTTTTATTCGGACTTGCATGGAGATGATAAAAGACCATCCTTAAGCATTCCTCGAAGGATCACACTGCCCGTTGAGTTATCTTGAACATGAAAGTCAGAGGAGTTAAAGACAAAGGTGCTATCATGATCTATGCAAAACTGAGATACAGATGGTAGATTTTTAGTGATGGATGGAACATGCAAGACATTACGAAAGGTAATAACACCATGATTTTATCAGCGCCATGATAATCGGAGTGAATCGACAAGTTGTTTAAATCCGTGGTGAGATGATTCGTTGCTCCAGAATCGGGATACCAGTTTGAATCTGGAAATAGAGGCACGGAAGTTAAATAGGCCGCGGGTTGTGAAGTAACACCTTGAAAAGACAAGTCAAATCGTTTTCTGCATATAAGTACAGTGTGACCAACATATCCACAAAGTTGGCATTGCACTGTTCCTTGTTGATGGCCAGAAGGTTGATGACGTTGGTGACGACCACGTCCACGACGTCCACGTCTAGCAGGGCCACCTCTATTGTTGCGATTGAAAGAAGATGGAGCCTGTCGATCCTTGGTCGACAAAGCCGGTTGCTTGGAGGCGACATTAGCTGCATGGGTAACGTCTTCAGTTGGACGTTGATGACGTTCAAGACGTGTTCATAGGTCAACAGTAAGCTATGAATTTGAGAAGGGAAGAGATCATCAAGCTTGGTATAGATTGATGTCATAAAGGGATCATACGTAGCACCGAGGCCATCAAGAGTATGATCTATAAGGTCTTGATCCGTCACATGGCAACCGACAACGGCGAGAGAGTCGGCAAGACTTTTGATTTTCTTGATGTAGTCGACCATGGACAACGAGCCCTTCCTGAGATTAGTTATCTCATACTTGAGATCATGTACACAACATCTCGAGGTGGAGGCATACACGTTTTGTAAAGTTGACCACACAGAGGAAGACGTGGTGCAACTTACAACTTGTGCGAGTACACTTTCCGTTAGAGAAGAAAGTATCCAGCCAAGGATAAGTTGATCTTGATCCTGCCACACCAAGTACTCCGGGTTGGTTTGCATGCTAGTAGTGGTGGAAGCAGGTGCAGCAACCTCGATAGTCTCTGATGGGCACTGGAACGTGCCGTTGACGTAACCAAGGAGATGAAGGCCACGAAGCGTTGGGAGGAACAAGGCTCGCCAAAGGAGGAAATTCGATCCATCGAGTTTAACAGAGATCATGTTAAACACGTTTTTGGACTTGAAAAGCCGATGCAAGAGAAGAGGGTGAAGTTGATGTGGTTGTGGGGGAAGTGGAGGTAGAGGAGTTAGCAGAAGAGGCCATGATCACGATGTAAGTCTATGTCTCTGATACCATAAAGATGCACACAATATTGTGTTGTATTCTCATGAATATATAGTATGAACAAATACATGATAACAACACATCTTTAGAATATCTACAACTAAACATGATCTGTTGCTAACAACTCCTATACTATCTCTAACAATAATGACAGGGTTAAGCTTATCCTTCATCTCCAATAGTGAGGATCCCGAAGTGGATGGCGAAGTTGAAGAAGCTAAGGGCTTTGAAGTTAGGCTACAATATGTTGTGTGGAGAGATACCGAAGATGAAGAAATTTAGTGAGGCATGGGTGTTTGAACATAACAAGTGTCTTTGTGGCGCGCTGCTCTCTCCTTGTACCCGACAATCTCCCAGGACCTGAGATTGTGTAGGAATTCTTCTTTAAGCTTCTACGTTATTAGAGTTAATTTTAATTAGCATGGTGATGAATAAGATTCGGGTTTTAATTAATTGAAAGGCACCTTTGCGCAATTATAAGAGTATGTTTATGCATGCCATCCATCCTTCTGATGGTTGATTTTGATGTCGCGCATCGCATCTAAATTTTAACCATATCCGTGCCACGCACAAAACTACTAACCTATGCTTTAGTGATGAGATTGTTAAGATTGCGTTTTGTTAGGATTATCGGCCTGATAAGGACTATATATACTTCTATTCGACCAGTGACTGAGAACAAAAAGGAAGGATGAGTGAAGGGAGAGACGGAAGATGATAGTTCCCTTGCGAGCGTGTGTTTGTGTGTCGAGCGAGCGCGCGCGAGAGAGAGAGAGAGAGAGAGAGAGGAGAGATAGTGAGTAATGGAGGAAAGAGGCCATAAGAGGAAAATACACTCTTTACACCGTTCATCTTGATCTTTATCGTGTAATATGTCGATACATTAAATTTCATGTGATTCTAACATCTTTACACCGTTGATTTAGAAATGTAAAAAGTTTTATTGTCGATAAATCGTTAATTTTGCATCCATTAAATCAACGGTGAAAAGTGGTTGAGTCATATGAAATTTGGTATATCAACATATCGTATTATAAAGACGAAGATAATGAATGCCAATTGTCGAATAAAATGATGGAGAATTCGAGTATCTTTGAAGTCAATTTAAAACCCATATAATCTTTGTATCAAAGCTAGGTGCTCAAGTTGCACAAATTGACCTCTGAGTTAGCATCCATGTGATTGCTTTGCGATGTGGCAAATATGCCGCAGCCTCTATAGTCAAGATTCAAGAACTAGGCAATTTAAAACACAGTCTGTACTCTGACTTTGACTTAACATGCATGATTTCATAAAAAATCCAAATTCATTGACTCATGAGCGAAGACTTGAGCTTATATCTCCACAAAAACTTGAAAGCCAATTCACTTGCACAACAAACACTTGCACAAAATCTCTTGAGCATGGCAGCTAACCTCATCCTCTCCTCTCTCCTCTTCCTCGTGGTATCATCCTCTGCATCCTCTTTCTATGAATGCGGCGAGAAAGACACTACTACCCTTCTCAAAATAAAAGATTCCTTCTCCGACTCGCCGAGCGTCGCCTCCTGGAACCGGTCCACTAACTGCTGTAACTGGAAAAACGTTGGCTGCAATGGCGACGGCACAATCATTTACGTCAACATTTTCGATTCCAGTTACTCGGGTCCGCTTCCTGAAACTTTCGGGGATCTCCCTGCTCTCATCGATCTTTACATCACTAAAGTTCCGAATCTCTCGGGCCCAATCCCATCCTTTGTCGCCGAGTTAACCGCTCTCAAGTCGATCACTATCACTAACACTTCTCTCTCAGGTCACATTCCGTCTTTCCTGTGTGACTTGCCTGTATTCTACTCTATCGACCTCAGTGCAAACAACCTCACCGGATCTATACCAAACTGTTTCGGGTCGAAATTCGCGAGTATAAACTTTGGTCAGAATCGGCTTTCGGGTCCCATACCTGCAAACCTTTTCCATGGCAAGACTATTTTCGGTGGTCTGATAGCACTCAACCTCTATGATAACCAACTTACCGGGCAAATTCCGCGATCTCTGAAGGATGTAAAATTCGATACTATTAATCTATCTGGGAATCGGCTTACAGGGGACGCGTCATTTTTATTCGGGACGAAAAAGACGACACAGCATTTCGATTTGTCGAGGAATGAGCTTGAGTTTGATTTGTCGTCGGTGAAGTTTCCAGTAAAAATGAGATGGCTTGACATAAGCCGTAACAGGGTAACCGGGAGCATTCCGAAACAGATTACAAAGTTGAGGACTTTGTATCTGCTGAATGTGAGCTACAACGAGTTGTGTGGGCCGATACCTAGTGGGGGAATGATGAATGATTTCGATCGATCGGCGTTTGATCATAACAAGTGTCTCTGTGGAGCTCCGCTTTCTCCTTGCAATGGAACTGTCGGGAACTGAGTTACGCGGATCATTTCACATGTGTGTTACTAAAGAAGGAAATTTTTTACTTTGGTGTATGTTAATTCTACTAAGTTGTGCAAGTTTGTTATGATCTGCTGGCTGGATGTTTAGGTATTGATGTTACATGTTACGTGAAATTGGTGCAAGGAAAACAGTTCTTATGGAATCAAATTGTATGAAGGGGGAAAAACAGAGATGTAAGTTTACTTTTCGAGCCCATATGAGCTCTAAAAGAACTCAGCTTGAACATGCTATTGTTTATGTTTGTTCATTTACTTTATCAAGCTTTAATTTATATTCAAGCCCGACTTGTTTAATTATCAAACAAGCTGGAAAGATCTTTCATCGAGCCGATTCAAGCCGAGCTATTAAGCTTCAAGATTTTTTACCAGCCCTACATCAAATGTTGCATCTTTTTTTTTTTTTTAAAAATTACTGATCAAACACCCCCTGCTATTTTGATTATGGAGAAAGATTAAGCATTAAAAAAACAATGCTTAGAATCTGCTTCTATCCTCATAGCAGCAAAGAAGGAAGGATAAGTAATTGTTTTCAGACTCATTGGACCTAAATTGTTATGGTAGCCAAAGACATTATAGAAGTTTCTTTTTTGGGTTTTATTAAAGCAATAGTTAGCTTAATATACATTGTCATCACACAACCTAATAACTCTCAAATTTTTTTTATACTAATATTAAAACAATTCAAGCTGTAATAAAACACCAAAATCCCCTGACAATCAATTTTGCATCCCAAATCAAAATCAAACTAACATGAAAACAAATGTGCCCTAAACCTAATTATTGTATATTGACCATGCAGTCAATAGGCAAGAAGCTAAAGCAGCTTTCTATGCATCCTATACAGGAATTTAAACCTAGATTGCTTTGATTAATACGGCTTTTCTTTCCTTGTTCAATTTCGTTTCTTGCATGATGTGAATCAGGATACTCGAGAGATTAAAAACAAAACCAAGAAATCAGTATAAGATTTTCTTTTATGGAGAAACGTACATTATCCAATTCCCGGGCCTCCAAGAGATTCAGTTTGCTAGACTTTAGAGGTTGATAATCGTTTTCGTTGAGACGTGCTTACTCTTTTCATTTAGAGAACGCAGTGCGGTTGCTGACTTTGGTGTTTATTTTCTAGATAATTCCTTGGTTGGTTGCAGGTTAATATTATTTTATGTTTGTATAATTTCTATTATTTTTCTCAAATGGAGTTTTGGGGATTTTACTAAAAATTGAGTCGAAGTATTGGTCTAAGCCTAAATTATAGCCCAAAAAGTCCTCTCAGTTGCTCTATCCTCTGACCTTGCACCTTGTAACCCAATCCAATTCAGTTGGCACATGAAAGGCACCACCATTGGTCTCCTTTTTCTGCATGTTATTGCCTAACTTCAATTTGCAGCCTAATCATACTACTTTTCTTGAATGGCTGTCCATCTCTGGAACTTCAATATCTGCCAACATACCTAATTTTCTCTGCAAGTTGGGCAAGTTTTACACTCTTGGTCTTTTAAATAATCGTCTCAATGGATCTATCCCTGGCTGGCTGCTTTTCTAACCATGCCAGTTTTAATTAGCGATAAGCGCTTACCGGGCACGTGCCAAGCTCTCTGTTTTGAATTATGAAGGGAACGACACTACGCTCATTCTTAGCAGCAACCAGCTGACTGGTAAAATACCCTATCCTGCAAAAGGTAAACGTCCTCTCATTTGAAGTTTGCTTCATATAATGAGCAAATTTGAATTTGAATGCCCGCAAGGTGTTTGATGAAATGCTTAGTCATCTATCGCGGTAATTCTTCTTCTTTATAATTTTGTTCCTTCTTTGTATATTTGTTTAAGATGTTCATGTCTTCGTTTGAATCCTGGTGCCTTCACCAACGCAGGCGTTGTGCTTAATTGGAGTTGTTTGTATATTTGAATTGTTCACAAAGTACTGTAAATGTTTGGATATCTCTATATGCAGTTGTGCATAATGGTTGGGTGGATGAAAATTTTGATGTTTATTATTAATTGGTATTATTATTTTAAATTTTTGTTGCTTTAACATTAAACGCCAGAATTATCAGGGAGAAACAAATATTGAAATTTAGCACTCAAATACATATATTGAACTTTTTTTTATTCAAACACACAACATGAATATCCAATTTCACATGTCACCTTATTTCATACATAATAAATATTTGCAATTTCCCTCTTTACTTCTTGCTAACTTTCTATTCATACAAACTTGAGGGGATACAAGAATGATAAACTGGCTATTATAATGAATACGAGCGGATTCAACCTTGGTAATTCTTTTAGTTGCATGGGGGCAATGGTGTTCCACTAGGGATTTTCCCACACAACTTGTTGTGGCTCACATCCAAAGAGCGCAGGTTCTTCAACTCCGTAATCTGATTCGATATGCTTCCGTAGATCTTATTATGGCTAATATCCAAATACTGCAAGTTCCGGGGAAATTCCACGCCCGTGATATTAAACGCGAGCTTGTTTTTAGAGAGTATCACCTGAGTAACTTGCTTAGACTCGCCAAACAAGAAGGAAGCATCTCCAGTAAGCTGATTACTACCCAAATTGATATTAGTAAATTCAATGTTTGCGAATGTTTGAGGGATCGGGCCTTTAAGCGTATTATCGGAAAGATCGAGATCGGCCAAGGAACCGGAAAGTTGGCTGAAGAGCGAATCTGGGATCGCTCCTGTGAGTTGGTTACCCGATAAATCTATAGTGCTTAAGTTTACTAAGCCGCCGATTGATGAAGGGACGGTGCCAACAAAATTGCTGTTGATGAGATTGATCTCTTTAAGGCCGGTGAAGGTGGAAAGGTATGAAGGAACAGGGCCTGAGACTTTAGTTTCGTAAATGGTTAGAAATTGCAGGCCTGTTAGTTTAGAGAACTGGGATGGGATTTGGCCGGAGAGATTAGGGAGGTTGCTGAGGCTGATGACTTGTAGCGCAGAGAGATCGCCGACGGATGTCGGGATTGATCCCTTGATGCTTTGGCTGTCCTGGATAGAGAGAGTTGTGACCCGACCTGTGTTGTCATCGCAGGAAATGTAATCCCAATTACAACAATCGATATCGGTGGTCCATGAGTAGTTTGGAAATGAATTCGGAGGGAACGAGTTTTTGAAGGCGAGGAGAGCGGCCAAGTCCTGTGAGTTGCAAGCATAAGAGATTGAGAATGTGATGAAGAGGGGTAAGGCCGCTGCGAAGAAGAGAAACTTGGACATTTTTTCTCTTTTGTTTGGAGACGCTGAAGAGTTGTGTGTTGAAGATGTGATGGATACGGTTGTATTTATAGATGAAGGTTATGGTGGTTTTGTTGTTAACGGTAATTAATTAAATATCAAGGTTAAGTGAAATTTTCTTTTCTAAATTGGAGGCGCCGCGGTTTCGTTTTTAGTGAAAGGATAATTATCCATTCTCATGACTGAAGCAGCTGGCAGAAAAGGACTTAGTTTTTGGCTGAAGAAAATGAAATTGTTTGCTGGTAATATGATGGACTTTGATGTTGGTTGTATACAAAAGTTGAAATACCAAGTTACAACCCTCCTCCTCCTCTAAAGGCGGGTTCATAGGGTTTAAAGCAAATTCTTGTAAATTTGCAATCTAATTAAGCATATACCATAAATTATAGCAATTAGTATCTCATATGGTTTCTCTTTCGATGATTTGAAACTTGAAAATGTAAGAGAGGATGCTAGAGTTTTGCACTATGTGCTCTACTTGGAAGGAAAAACAAAGCAAAAAATATATAGAACAAGAAAATTATCCATTGCAGAACTTTTCAACAAACATTATTTATATTTACAGTATTAAATAGTGATGCAGCATCCATTTCAAATTAAAGAGCAACGTGCTTGTTAAAGTCAACACAAGTTCCTATAAAAAGCTATAAAAATTAAAAAGAAGACAACTAAACGAGCAATGTTGAAATTTTAGGCTGATAGGATAGTTTAATTCAAAAGATATTAAAAAAAAATAGATAAGGACAAACGCAAGAGAGTTTAAAAACAACTCATCTTCCACGCATCCATTGATTGTGGGTCCCACTAACAAAGTAACCATGCATGTTTTGAGCTAACATAATTTAATATGTCATTGCATCTAGCTGGTTAATTCTAATTTAAAAATATCAAGCATTATCTTAATATTATGTAAAAATAATATTTAGAGTCAGCGTGTTATCGTGAATCTATTGACGCTAATATTGTCGTCCGACAAGACAAGATTTTTCAACTCAATTTCTATCATAATAAAAAGATCAAACGCAGTAACTATACAAAATCAATAATTAATAAAAGAAAGAAACACACCAAGTAAAGAACACAAGATATTAACCAGGTTCGATACGTACTTACACCTAATTCTGTAAACCGACGATGAATCGTTTTCACTATTCAACGAAAAATTACAAAATATGATTTCTTCCCTCTCGATTTCATCCAAGTACAAATCAATCTCTCACAATAGAAACCTCTCCCCTTCTCTCCAACCACTGACATAAGAAGTAGATGGATGGATTCATCAATTCATAGGCATCTTTAATAGAGATTAATTAGAGATATGTTTGAGAATTGATATAATTAGATTAATTAAATTTTCTCCAAATATATTCCTACTCAAAACCTTATAACCGCGTCTTATGCACGCCAAGCCGCACGTATCACGTTCCGCATGCGCTGCACTTACACACGCACTATGCATGTGCCTCCGAGTCTTGGGTTTTTGGGCTTTTGATCCCGGGCTCCGAATTTGCAATCAATTTCAATAATCTCCATCTTGATTCAAATTCGCAAAATTTCTACACTTCCATAAAAAAAAATGGAATTCTATAATTCATCGTTTCTAGTCTTTATCAAGCAACTAGGCAGATCAAGTCCAAGCAAAACTTGGACCACCTTCATAAATGTGTCCGCCAAATTTTCATTGGTACCAATTTTCGTAAGCAAAATAACCTTGTTTTTGTTTTCTAAAACGGAAATTTTCATCTCGATATACTTAGTTCTCGAACTATAGGCCTGATACTTGGCCAAGTGAATAGCGCTCTGACTGTCGCAAAACAACTCTGTGAAATCCTGCGGAACACCTATACCACCCATCAATCCACACAAATATATGGTCTCCTTGACAGCCTCCGCAGCAGCTATCAACTCTGCATCTGTCGTCGATAATACGACAAAGCTATCAACTCTGCCTCCGTAGCAGCTATCAATCCAAGGGAACACCCATACCTTGTTCTTGTTTTCTAAAAATATGACACTGAAATATACCAGATCCATTCATTTCCTTCATGCACCACAACACAAATACACAAAGCTATCAATTCCCTCTTATTTACTTCTGGCAACCTTTTTCTGCTAGCTTGAGGGACTGCTACAATCGTAAACTTAATTAATACTAAGAAAATACAGCACCAAATTAGATTTCTAAGAATTCCCTTCTTCATTTGCATGCTGGCAGTGGTGCTCCACACAGACACTTGTTATTGGCGTAGAATTGCTTCTCAAACTGCCTGAAGTTACCTCCGCTGGGTATTTTCCCACACAGCATGTTGTAGCTCACATCCAAATTAATATCCAAAACTCACCAACTCCGTAATTTGATTCGGTATGCTTCCATAAATCCGATAATGACTGATATCCATATACGTCAAGCTTTGTGAATACCCCACATTACTAATTAAGATTAAAAAGCTGGGATGGGATTTGGCCGTGGAGATTAGCTAGGGAGGTTGTTGAAGCCGAGGACCTGGAGAGCGGTGAAATCACCGATTGATGCTGGAATAGGGCCGACGATGTTTTTGTTGTCGGCGACGCGCGTTGAGGTTTGTGACGCGATCGACCTGAGGTCTCGTCGCATTGGACGTAGTCCCAGAAGCATGCAGCAGTCAATTTGGGGTCGGTCCATGAGCTTGGGAATGAATTTGGAGGCAAAGGAAGTTGTGAATGCTGTGAAGACGAGTAAGGTGGCCAAGTTTATGAACTTGGTCATTTTTTTTTCGGTTGTGAAAGCTGAAGATTTTGGTGTAGAAAATGAGGGGAGTATTGGTTCAATTTATAGATGAAGATCATGGAATTGTCAAGATGATGAGGTCGGTGAAATTCTTTTTGGTTATAAATTGTGAGACAGGTGGAACCCATCTCTTCGTGCCCACCACATATATACACACAAGCACACCCCCTTCTTTCCCTTTACCTTTAGTTTAGTTTACCCCAAATGTCACTTTTACCCTCTAATGTGATTTATTATCGGAAACAGCCCCTCTACCCATCCACCAAAACCTTTAGACACACTCAAACTCAGGCTTAGTATTCAAATTATTTTCTAAATTTAGCTGACTAGTTTTTATTGTTTAGAGCAGACTTATAAGTGTTTTTTGAAGGGGTTTTCACTGATCAACAGAAAGAAAGAGTATTTGTGCTAATAAATAACTTGAAGGGGGTATAAGTGTGAAAATATCTATTCTAGAAGAGCTTGCATGGTGCAAGCCAGGCCCCTCTAAAGCCCTTGGATAGGCTTTCCTTGCACAAGAAAGAAGCCCATCCAAGGGCTATGCAAGGGCTTGCACCATGCAAGTCCTTGCATTGTAGATTTTTTCGTATAAGTATCGTACATGGTAAAACCACATGGGTTAATTTTGTGCTAATAATCCTTTGATAACTAGAATTTTGTCTCCTTTCCTCTTATTGCATACCTTGATCATGTGATCTTTTTGTCATAAACTATCATGTACTAGCCAACCAACCATCCATTGGGATAATCTGACCCGATAATCAGGTGTATAAAACTTTTGCCTCGATTATTTAAAGAAAGGATGGGTTCCTCTTGGTTGGTTTTCTCTTTTCTTTGTATATCACCCCCCAAAACTTAGCTAATTTCAAATATCACCGTTAAGTCTATGATATTCCAAATATCTCCCCAAAACTTATAAGTTATCTAAAATCTTCTGTTAGTTACTTTCACTCAGTATATATAAGGAATATTCAGCTAATTCGGTTAGATGCTTGTTGAGAGAAGCTGGGAAAGTCAAAACTTCCCCAAAGGTCATCTTCTACTTTCATTATTAGGGTTTTTTCATATAAAATTAGGACTTTATCATAAGTTTAGAATTGGGGGTCTTTATTATTCTTAAAATTGAAGGCTTATCTTCCTTCTCTACTTGCTGATTGTTTGATTCAAATTTTTGAAGAAAAAGAACTCCTCCATCCCTTCCAAATTGTCATCTTCTACCTCTATATTTAGGGTTTTAATTCATAAAGAAATTAAGACTTTTCTTATGGGCAAAATTTAGTATTTCGTCATTCCAAACCTACCTTTTCTCAGTAGAGCTGATCAAAACTTATCCTTTTCTTAATGCGGTATGTGTAATCATATGAATATTCATATTTTGAACAATGAAGCAATCAAACATGAATGCCCTCAAATTGTTTGATGAAATATTTGGTTTTTTGCTAATTTAGGTCAATGGTTTAGTGAGGATGCTCTGTGGTCTTTTGGCACCAACAATCCAATTGGAGGGCGGCCATTTGGTAATTACTTTTATTTTTCTTGAATGCTAACTTTTTCTTTCTTCCTTCATGAAATTTGCACAAGAAATCTACATTTTAGTTTAATTCTGCATCAACTTGGAGTAAATAGTAATTATTTTTACTCCAACAATATAAAATGCAGGTATCAACAACATGCTCTGTCCCGTTTGTAATAATAGTTGTTTGGAAATTAAAACCGTTAATACGGTATTGATTATCTATAATAGTTGTTTGGAAATTCTAACTGTTAAAACAGCAGCGATTATTTAAATTTTTTATAAAATTAAAAATTATGCTGAGTTACATTTTGTTTGGGTTTATTAAAGCTTGACTTTGCCTACTTATTTAGTTCTGGCTCATATTTTGTTCTCTGCTAGCATGAGGGAATATAAAAGCCATAAACTTCCTATTGAAATTATTAATTTTTTTAGGCATATTGTTATACAAAGAGTGTATGCCTTGGTTTAGTTCTTTATACCTTCACCTTCACATGTTTCATCGCTCATCGCTAACTTGAGGGAATCTAATCAATCTATTGATTTCTCATTTGAACACACATTCAAAAACTTTGTCCTATTCGAGCACACATTGTCATGACATCTAGTCCATATAATTAGTAAAATATCATCATCAATTGCCATATTGGCATAACTTTGAATTTTGACGCTAAAATGTACCCGATTCATTTAGTTCCTTCATGCACCATAACACAAACACATAAAGCTATCCATTCCCTCTTATTTACTTCCCGCCAACTTTTTCTGCTAGCTTGAGGGAGTACACCAATTATAAACTTGATACTGAAAAAATACAAATCTTAATTAAATTTCTAATAACTCCGTTCCTCATTTGCATGCTGGCATCGGTGCTCCACACAGACACTTGTTATTTGCATAGAATTGCTTCCCAAACAGCCTAAAATTACCTCCGCTGGGAATTTTCCCACACAGCATGTTGTAGCTCACATCCAAATACCCAAAATCATTCAACTCCGTAATCTGATTTGATATGGTTCCATATATCTTATTATGACTGATATCCATATACGTTAAGCTCTGAGAATACTCCACGTTCGTCAGATTAAACACGAGCTTGTTCTTAGAAAGGATAATCTCACTAACATTCTTATTCTCCAACACAACCGTAGCATCACCAGTTAGCTGATTACTCCCCAAATCGATGACAGAGAAATTAATATCCCCAAACGATTTTGGGATGTCTCCTGTAAGCAAATTGTTTGATAGGCTGAGCTCAGCGCCAGGGTTGCCAAATATAAGTTTGCTGTAGAGAGAATCTGGGATCGACCCACTAAGCTGATTGCCCACTAAAACGATACGAACAAGGTGAGCCAAGCTACCAATGGACGAAGGGATAATTCCAACAAAATTATTATCGATGAGGTTCAGTTCTAATAGCCCTGTGAAAGTTGAAAGATAAGAAGGGATAGGACCAGAGATTTTGGTGCTCTGGATGGTTAAATATAGCAAGGTTGAGCTTAGTTTGGAGAGCTGGGATGGGATTTGGCCATAGAGATTAGGGAGGTTGTTGAAGCCGAGGCCTTGGAGAGCGTTGAAATCACCGATTGATGGTGGAATAGTGCCAACAATGTTTTTGTTGTCAGCGACGTTGAGGGCTGTGACACGTCCTGAGGTCTCGTCGCATTGGACGTAGTCCCAGAAGCAGCAGTCAAGTCCGGAGTTGGTCCATGAGCTTGGAAATGAATTCGGAGGGAACGAGTTTTTGAAGGCGAGGAGAGCGGCCAAGTCTTGTGGGTTGCAGGAAAAGGAGGTTGAGAACGTGGCAAAGAGGAGAAAGGTGGTGAAGATGAGAAACCTAGACATTTTTCTATGCTTGGGAATGGATATTGATGCTGAGAATGAGAAGAGCATGGCTATATTTATAGATAGATGTAGGACGTGGGGTAGCTGTTTTAGTGCAAGTAGAATGAATTAGAAGACCACGGCTGCGCTTTGCTAAATGATAAAAGTGAAGCTGGCAGAAAAAAGACTCGGTCAACATGTTTGACATTGTGGGTTGTTGTTGAACGTTTGGTCAAACCGGTGGACTAAAAAATAAATAAAATTCCTTCCTTCTTCATTCAATGGATAGTGGAGGCAGAAAAGGAATACAAGAGGGTACTTCGGCCGAGTGTGTGCGAATTAGTTTCGGGTCGGATCAGGTTTGATCCAACTTGATCATCATGCCATAAAATTTTGTGTAAATATTTTTCAGGAAACAAGTTGGGTCACATCCTAACTCTAAACAAGCTCTAAATATGCTATGAAATAAGTCGATCCTCGCCTGAAATAAATCTTTCTGTAAATATCACAAATATGTCAATTGCATATATATGTATATACGAGTCACTTATGGGCATGTTCTGAAGACCTACATATGTTTATCAGGAACTCATCCTTGTTTACAAAGATCTAGTCGCACCATTATTTACATTCTAAATGTGTAAATTGTTGATATTCTCTGCGACTCATATGGCATCTAAAACAAGTAAAAGAATTTGGGATAGTAGATTTGTAAAGTTTAAATCACATGAGTGGATCTTATTTGCCTTCTTCCTCCGATGACATCTCTAGCCTCACCTCTCCTCACCTGCTGTCTTGGCGTAGGCAATGTAATATAGGGAAGAACATTCCGTGATAGGGACTGTTTAATCCACATATAAATGGTACATGGAGCGTTTGCTTTTTTTTGATGGTTTTAATTGTAGGAAATCGACAATATTTGACTCCTGTATTCAACAGTATACAGTATATGCATAACATCGATAGGCTCTGTCCCGTTTATAACCGTAGGTGTTTGGAAATTCAAATTGTTAAAATAAGTAATAATTATTTTGAAATTTCAACATAACTCAAAACGTTCTGGTTTACATAGTATTTGGGTTTATTTAACCTCGAGTTTGCAAATTAGAGACGTGTCTGAATTTTAACGTCCACAAGGAAATCCGCTGGTTAAACCTGTCACCAGTTTGAAGCCAGGTAGTACACAGAGATCGGTCAGAAATTAACTCGGGTCGCTAGTGACGTTGCCCGCACCTGCGAAGACACAGAAAATTGCTTTTTCTAAGATTAGATGGGAAATCGTTGATTTTGGGGTAGATAATGAAATGAGTGTGTGGAGGAGTTGTTAGTGCAAGCAAGTAGAATACTGAGGTTGGTGAAGCTGGATTAGAACTGGAGCGGCTGCGGCTGCACGATTGCTTGGAGGATAACCTGTCCATTTGAAGAATGGAATGAGTTAGTTCTACACCCTAAGTTTTGGTGCAAGCTTCAAAGTCAAACTTGGGTTTGTATAGTTGTCCGGTCTCTCGCCGCGTTGTGCTGACCACCCGAAAAGCCAACGATGTGTGGGCCCCGCTGCTTGTGGCTGCTTAATCCCATGGCTGCTTTCCAATGTCTACAAGTTGAACAAAGGTGACAATAGGCACTTGTATGTGCGTGTGCGCGCGCGTGTACAATGTAGATGAAAACAGAGAGGGAACATAGTGCAGAAACAAAGGGAAAATGTCTCATATCCTCGATCCTCAATCCCTCGTTCCCTTTCTCATCCTCTTCATCCTTTCATTGACTCCTCTTCTCATCTCCACCGACGATCTTTGCAACGACGTCGATGCAAGAGCTCTCTCTGCCATCACAGCCCATTTCAACAACGCCTCATACTTTTCTTCTTGGATTCCCAATACCCCTTGCTGCACCGGGTTATGGAAAGGAGTCGACTGTACCGACGTTTGTGTCACCGGTTTCCACATTGACGAAGACAATAATCTCTCTGGCACTATTCCACCATCCGTCGGTGATATCCCTCTCCTTCATACCTTACCCTTCGATAATGTCCCCAACTTAGTGGGCCCCATCCCTCCCTAGATCACCAACCTCAAGAACCTTTGTTTCATAACGATTACTTCTACTGTCGTTTCCGGCCCGGTCCCTTCATTTCTTTCCGAGCTCCCTAACCTAAATCTCTCCTTCAACAAATTTTACAGGACCATTCCTCAATCCCTTGCTGATATCAAGAACCTTTTCTTGTTCGATTTAAGAGGAAACCAGCTGAGCGGGACCGTGCCGCCGAACCTTTTTAGCGGGTGAGATACCTGCTTACTTTGCCGGCTTGAAGTTTATCGAGATTGATTTGTCAAACAACCATTTTGCCGGTGATGCATCGCTGCTGTTTGGCCGATCGAGGACAACTCAGAAAATTATACTGTCTGGAAATGAGTTTGAATTCGATCTGGACAAGGTGCTTTTCCCACAGCCGATACTGTTGGTGTTGGACCTTAGCCATAATAAGATATATGGTAAAATTTCGAAACAGATCATGAGATTGAAGAACCTTGAGTGCTTGGATGTCAGCTACAACATGCTTTGTGGTTTGATTCCGCATGGCGGAAAAATGTGTCAGTTCAATGTGTCGTTGTATGCCCATAACAAGTGTCTATGTGGAACTCCACTTTCTCCGTGCCTCAGATAAATTAAATATCGAGTAAACG
This sequence comes from Agapanthus africanus, assembly GCA_030015575.1. Classification (NCBI taxonomy): domain Eukaryota; kingdom Viridiplantae; phylum Streptophyta; class Magnoliopsida; order Asparagales; family Amaryllidaceae; genus Agapanthus; species Agapanthus africanus. The sequence continues at coordinate 423,227,464 of CM057351.1, forward strand.
AAGGTAAAAATGTGCAACTTGATTGTACCATGCCTGTATGGTTCAACAATGCATGCAATCAGAAGGGTTTTTCTTCGAAATAGGATGATTAGATATTAAAATTAGTAAAATAATATAATTTAAATTATAATTATAAGAATAGGACGGCTTGGATTGGGTACGGTTAGAAGCCAGATTCCAGAAACTCGCTCTTAATATTTAAAAGGAGAAGGGCTGGTTATCAGAACCCGTCCTACTCACATCCCGACCCCCATCCCACCCCCAACCCCTACCACGCCATCCCGCCATGGAGGACGGGTTCTAGAAACCTACCCTCCCCCTTTCAATGGGGAGGGCGGGTTCAGAACCCGTCCTCTGAAGGTTAAAGGAGAGGGCGGGTTGAGAACCCGCCCTTTTAAAATTAAAATTTTAAAATTTAAAATTTAAAATAAAAATATTATTAAATTAAAAAATAATTTATTAAATCTGGTTCCAAATACCGGCAATGCCGGATAGAGCGGATTCTTGGAATCCAATTTCGCATAAATATTGGATAAGATTATTGTTATTGTTACTGACGTGGAGATAAGTGTTATTACTGTTTATATAAAAAGAATTCAATACATAGATCATACTATAAATATGAATCTTGTATACACTTCAGTAACAAAATGAATTCATTAAAAGAATTGGACATCTTTGATACCCATATTAAAATTATACAATTAACTTATCCCAAAATTAAAAGACACCCAAATTAAAACTATACAATTAACTTGTCCCCAATTCTTTTAATAGATTCATGTTGTTACCGAAGTATATATAAGATTCATATTTATAGTATGATCTAAGTATTGAATTCCTACTATATAATCAGTAATAACCCTTATCTCCACGTCAGTAACAATAACAACAATCTTATCCAATATTTGTGCGAAATCAGATTCCAAAACCCGCACTATCCGTAATTGCCGGTTTTTGAAACCCGATTTAATGAATTATTTTTAATTTAATAATATTTTTATTTAAAATTTAAAATTTAAAATTTTAAAATTTTAATTTTAAAAGGGTCGGCTCCTAGAGCCCGCCCTCTATGGCGGAGTTGGGGGTGCGAATCAATGTGTGACTAGGGGGGTTCTCATAACCCGTCATTTATCTTTTAAATATTAAGAGCGGGTTTCTAGAACCCGACTTCTAACCGTACCCAATCCAAATCGTTCTATTCTCATAATTATAATTTAAATTATATTATTTTATTAATTTTAATATCTAATGTGTTAGTTATATGTATGCCCTAGAGGCCATTGTTGTACATGATTGTATATTATAGTAAATGCTTGGACATATATAGAGAGGACTTTCTTGCTCAACATGATAGTATGCTATCTGGTTCTACTTTATCTTAACATGTACGCTTATGTATCTTTATACTGTCTCTCTGTTACATGTTGATAAAACATTTAGGATGTGGACTTGACTACCAGGACTACGATGTAGATCATACTAGTGAGGCTAGGATAGTCTACAAGTACATCCTTTAATTGTTCCTAGTCGAGAGAGTATCGAGACGGGGCATCGATATTCCAGTGTAGACTAGTGTGTACGATTCTTGACCCTGTATAGGGCGATGGTTGATCCCACAACCATTGGTGTTTAACATCAGAGGATGTGCACAGGTGCTCATTATAGAAGGGTACACCAAACATGACTCGCCGATAATTCCTAAATGGTATTATACCTAACGTCAGATGGCAGTTCTATGATAACACTGGTACATGTTAGGCTGTAGACCCGAGATCGTCATAGAGTCTTGTGTAATTCCCACTGTCTTTTGATTTCCATCATACCACGTTCAAGAGAACGTGCAAACCGGTGGCTTTTGGGTACAGTCCCGAATCATATGGAAGCAATGAGCGATAGGAGGGGTTTCGTCTTTCCCGGTATTGGGGGTTGATGTTGCGCTGTGCTCGATTGGCCATAACAGAAAATCCCAGGACATGGTTGCTGAGATTTACTGGTAAGTGTTCTCAGTAGTTTCTCGAACCGTTATAGACCTCACATCAGTATGACTCATCAAGTTACCGGGTCTGACGTTTACCACCCCTAGATTCGATATGTGACATATCAGACGAAGAGACCAGACTATACGGTAGTGTTACTGATTGGATTCGCAGGAGTATGAGCAGGCTTGCTTGTTGATCTTCTGATCGTTCAATACCCGGGTGGCCGTTACGTTTGGCAGACCGTTTGCGGCTTGTAGATGACTGAAATGATCAAGTATTGATTTAATAATTTAATATATATATATTTGATATATATATTTGATATATTTATATATATATTAACTAATATAAAATTAGCTCACTTAAGAATTTTCTTTTCTACATTTACATTTAACACTAACACACACACACACACACACATATATATTTAAATGTATTTTGATTTATGTATCATGCTTGATGATACATGGAACTTGGATGTATGAGACTCACACTTTAGTTAAGATAATGTAGGATTTTTATTATTAAGAGAATACCAAAATGAGGTGGAAATTAGCCATGGTTATGAAGCTTGCGGAAACCTTGACCTAACTCTATTGACTTTTGTTTTACTCTAGATATTATTTAACCTAACCATTATATTAGCCTTAGTTAAGTCTTGGTTCATATGAAGTTCATCTTCTTCATCTCAATTTTCTTGACTTGAGTTTTCTTGAGGTGAAAAAGAAAGTGAGGAAAAATATTTTAAAGTGAGCTAAATTCCTATTTCATCAATATATACCATATTAGCCATATAGTGTAGGTTGTTTGCTTCACTTATTCATACATAAGTGAAGAGGTAGCTTGAGTTGAGTCTACTCAAAGTAGATCATCTTTGGCTTCGAAGATCATTAAGCAAGCTCATTCATTTCGACTAGTAGAGCCTACGGAGAGTCCGGAACACCACTACTTGAAACGAAGCGACTTCTACACGGAGCATTTGAAGTGAAGGGCCGGTCTACAAAGGTTGTATTCCATAATCACTTATGTTTATGTTTGCTTACTTGTTGTTAAACCCTAATTCTCTAGTTCGATTCTAAATTTGAGTTCATTAGCACACTATATTTTTAAAATTGTATACTTGATACACCTTGAAACCCTAGTAGTTGTGCTAAGAAACTCCAACATAATCATCCTATTTCGAAAAAAAACCCAATCAGAAACGTAATAAATTGATTCTTGTTCAGTGATATGTTGTTGTTGCTAGTCTATAAGAATAATAAAATAAAGGTTTTTTTTTTTCTGTTAGCTTCCCTTATACTTCAATATTTTTCTCTATCCTTCCTATAATTAATATTTACCTATAGCCTCTTATAGTTATAAGTTACTCCTGCAGTCTACTTTACTTTTGAAAATTATTCCTCCTTCTTCTCGACCGTTCCCGCCGGCGTTGTCTTTTTCCTCCTCTTCTTTAATCCACAACCCACAGCCGCCGGAAACCATCTCTTCTTTCTCTTCTTCTTCAACCCACAACCGCCGCCGCCGCCATCCTTCTTCCTCCAAGAATGACGGCGGCGGCGATTGTGGATTGAAAAAGAAGAGAAAGAAGAAGGTGGTGATGGTGATGATGGTGGCGTTGGCGTTGAAGAGGAGGAGGAAGAAATTGGTGTTGATGGGTTGACGAAGAAGATAAGTGAGAGGAGGAAGATGGTGATTGTAGTGGCGTTGATGGTGACGGTGTTGAAGAGGAGGAGAAAGAAGGTGGCGGTGGTGAAGACGGCGGCGATGGCGGAGGAGGTGGTGGAGACGGCGGCGATGACGGAAGAGGATGATTAATTTTCAAAAGTGAAGTAGAGGGCTGCAGGAGTATTTTATAAGTATAAGGGCTACAGGTAAATACTAACTATAGAAGGGATAGAGAAAAATATTGAAATATGAAGGGGGATGACAGAAAAAAAAACCTAAAATAAAAGGGACATGATTAAAACACACAACAAATACATTAAACATAATTTTTTTTTTATCTTATCGGTCTCACAATTGCTTTGCATAATTGGGAAGAAGATTTGGCATTTATTTTTTCAACAATGTCATTATTTGTTAGTACATGATGCTGATTGACATTCTTAATGAAAATTGTAGATTGATTTTGGCTCAAGTGATGTAGCTTAAGAGAGTTAGAACCCAATTACCTATTAAAAATTTGGTTATCCATCGTCTTTACAGCGTACGGGGTTAATGACTCATTTTTTTTTCCTTTTATAATTGAGCTGCCCTCTCAAATGCGGGGACAGCATTTGCAAACAAAATTGTACAATCATTGAGTGTTGCATGAAGTATCCCATGCATGTAAGCTACCGCATCAACATGTCTTGGGTTTAAAACTACTCGCATCGGTCTTGACTTCTAAAATAAAAAAATGCTAATAAATCTATATATTCGTTTTTCTTCCTCTCATAGATGCTGCTTCCATGGTGTTGGGAGAAGAGTCAATCCACGGAACAGTGCTCGCGACAAAACTCAAATCACGCAAAAACACAATCACGTAATTAAACGGCGAAAAACAATATAAATTAAAGTGCAGGAATAAGAAAGTGATTAATCACAAGCAAGAGAGATTTGTTAACGAGATTCACTCACCGTATGGCTAGTCCCCGGCAGAACGGAATCTGCAAACGTCTAATATACTTGAATTAAGTTTGCAAGTAAGAGTAACCCTAGGAGATTTCTATCAAATCTCTCTGTACAAATCTCTCTGTCTCTTTCTAAATCTACCTTGGGCTCTGCCTCTTGTGATAATAATGTGCCTCACTCACTTCTCTGCATGCATATATATATATATATATATATATATATATATATATATATAATTGAATGGCTTTTATATCTTTTAGGACAATTTTCAATGCTTGGCTGCTCAAGCATTAAAATTGTAGGCTGCCGCCTACATTGTTTTTGTCATGCATGGACTTATATTTCAAAGGTGGAAACAGACTTCAATTGTCGGCAACCACCATCTAAAAAACAAACAAAAGAAACATGCAGCATCTAGGAAAAGAGTTGTAGCAGCATGTGGATATCTCCTCACATTTAATTAAGCCACATGTATACTTTTATCTTTAAGCCTAGCTAGTCTTATAGATAGGCCTAGGCCTTAGAGATAAATCTTCATGCTTGCAGTTTAAAACATGAACTCTGCATATGACTGCTGCTATTAATCTTGCGGGCTTCATTTTTGATTAATTTGCATCACTTTCAACACATGGGTCATTGCCGATAGTAGCCACAGTGAGAAAATTAAACAGTAAGATCCATTGACCAAATATTTTTTCGATATTTTGGTCCTGCGGTCTCAGTTTTGCGAAATAGAAACATAAAACAAAAAAGCTTCACCACTTTTTAAACAACAAGTTTCCATAGAGTATATCAAGACTAGGGATTTTATCAAATCTTTTCAATTTACCTAAGTCCAGCTATTTACACTTGCATGTTTGCATGATCTAATTCAACAAATGGTTCTTATTTACTAATTTTAAATCGAAAAAGAAAACTTGACTGCATAAGGTTGTGAGATTTATGGTTACATTTAATGGAAAAATCACCCCATCTGGTTTTGACCATATGGAGATGAAGTCGCTTCTTCTAGACATTAGAAATTAAAAAAAGTCAGATTATATATTGAGAAGCTAATGCTCATCTTCCTTCTCGGATTTCGACGTGTCTTCAACCTTAATATGGTCGATGAGATCGGCCCCTTTCGTCGGAAGTCCTTGTCTAGGTATTATAAGTGTCATCATTAACTAGTACGGACACTAAAGTTTTGATCCAAATATAGCTGACATCATTTTATTAGAGTTACATCGACGACATAGGGTGCTGATCGAGTCTGTACCCCATTTCCAATCTCTTTATATACATCACCAATCTTCCTTCTCAATTCTCACCACCACCACCACCAACAACAACATGAATAACTCTACTTTCATTCTCTTCTCTCTGTTAATCACCTCCTCATTTCTCCTCACTTCCTCAACCAAATGCCACAAATATGACAGGAAAGCCCTCCTCTCAATAAAATCCGCGATGGGCGATCCCTATGTCATCATTACTTGGGGCCAATCCCCAGACTGCTGCGACTGGTACGGCGTCGAATGCAACTCCCAAGGCCATGTAACCGGAATAGACATCTTCGGCGACACGGTCGACGGTCAAATCTCGCCTTCAATTGGCGATCTTCCTTATTTAACTTCAATAACGTTTCATAAGCTCACAAACCTCACCGGTCCAATCCCCTCTTCCCTCGCGAAACTCACGAAACTCACTTTCCTCCGCCTCGACTGGAACGCACTTACTGGCCCGGTTCCCGCATTTCTCTCCCAACTCGCTTCCTTGGACTATCTAAACCTCGCATTTAATCAGTTTACTGGTTCGATTCCTGCAGCCTTAGGTGCGCCTCCATTGAGTTTCATAGACCTGTCACGTAATAAGCTAACGGGACCCATTCCTTACTCGCTTGGTGGGTCCCCTGCTCAGTATTTATACTTGTCTCACAACACCTTATCTGGTCCGATACCGGTGTCCTTTGCAAATAATAAATTTGAGGTTATAGACCTGTCGCGTAACAAGTTGACAGGAGATGCGTCAATTCTGTTTGGGGAGGAAAAGCCTCTGCAGAGATTGGATTTGTCACGGAACTTGTTTGAGTTTGATTTGACATATGTGAAGTTGCCGAAAGATATTGTGGCGCTTGATCTGAACCATAATATGATTTATGGTTCAATTCCGGTTGATTTTACGAACAGAGAGTGGCAGGATTTGAATGTGAGTTACAATAGGCTTTGCGGTGAGATTCCGGTCGGGGGAAGCATCGGCAGGTTCGGCGAGGACTCGTTTCTCCATAACAAGTGTCTTTGTGGACCACCTTTGTCTACTCCTTGCACTGACAGCGCTGAATAAAGTGTTGAGATCTAATGCAAGTGAGGTGTGCGAATTTCTTGAAAGTAATCGTTGTATGCTATGTGCTCTACATGTGTGTATTTGAGTTTAAAAGAATAAAGTTGTTTTAATAATTACTCATGCCTTGATAACCTTGAAATTGGCAAGTGATTAAGCAGACAATTTGGCTAATATTTTACCGTATTAAATACTCTGCTGACACACACACACACACACACATATATCCTTGCCATTTTTTATATTTTTTTGTTTCGATGTCTAAATTTGTTTTAACTAAGTTAGGAACCTTCATGCTTTATAGCATTATGATGTCAATAAAATTATCAGGTTCTCTTTTTCTAAAGAAGCAAACCAGTCAATATTGTTTTCAACAGAGTTATTCGTCTCTCATTTACCCAGGGACCAATATCAATGCCATTTCCCCCCCTAATCAGCAAATTAGTTTGAATGCCCAGTTCCGGCACGTTTATTATGTAAATATGACCTTTTATTATTATAATTATTCTTACAATACAACATCTTGCAATCTCCCACTTATTCTGCACGCACCGAAGCATAAGAAAATGAAAACGAAACACCATGGGATAACTAGTATACAGACACCAGCACATTAATGCTTAGCTCACCACTTTCAAGCCGGGAGAGGTGCGCTGCACAGGCACTTGTGGTTGTAGGAGGTCACGCCGAGCTTAGCAAGTCACAGGTCCAGCTGGTATATATCTCACCACACAGCACATTGTAGTTCACATCGAACACTTATTAAGTCCCTAGGCATTCACCTGGTTGATCTGTGAAGGGATGCAACCGTAGATCATGTTATTATTTAGCTCCAATTGTGTGAGTTTAAAGTGGGAATTTCACGGGGGTCAAGTTGAAGCTAAGAAGGTTGTTTTGCAGGTGAATCTCAGTTGCAGGCTTCCATATCCCAAAAGAAACAATGCGTCGCCGTTGAGCCTGTTATTAAAGAGGTCTATAACTTATTGAAGGAGAGGTCCAGATAAATCATACAAGTGACTGGAGACAGGTAAGAAGGAATGGATCCAGAAAGTGAGTTGTGGCTCAGGTTAAGAAAGCCGAGTTTCTCGAGTTTGGTGGTGGAATAGGGAATGGTACCGATGGAGGTCCTTTTCGGGTCTCCTTCAGATGTTGTCTTCCGTCGATCTCCCGGGGAACCAGTCCAGTGACCCTGTCGCGATGAGAGTGGCGTCGTGGGAGCCCATCCCTCGTTTCTACGTGCTGCTGTCTGAGAGGGTCCTGAGTTGGGCCGGGCTCAGCCCCGTTGAGTTCGTCGGTAAGTTTAGACTTGCTTTTTGGCTTGTATATTGCTTGTGTCGCTGACCTCCTTACATTCGGTTTTGTGCAGGACCCATGGATATGGACTCCCTCCGAGCTTCCATGCGCCAGCCGAGAAAGCCCACGAAGGCGGGGGTGCCGGCTATTCCCGCTCAAAGCCTGCCCCGGCTCCTTCTCTTCCGGTGGTCGCATCCCGCGAGCGCTCGGAGGCGGATCTCGCCCCGGGGCCCAGCAGAGTGTTGGGTCGGAAGCGGGCTCGGATTCTGGAGGATCCGGCCTCGGAGGAGGAGATCGGCTCTCCCTCAGAGACGCTCAAGAGGAGGTCATCTCGGGGACCGTCTTCGCCGATCATGGTGGAGAAAGGGGGCCTCCAGTTCGCAGTGCCTTCGGGGCTATCCGTCGCGGATAGCCTGCTGCACGAGATAGAGACATCGGCCGGGGGTAGAGTTCCCGGGAGGACCTTCAGGGCTCAGCTGGCGTCCATCGCCCAGGAGCCCGTGCAGGTAAGTGCTTGGTTTTTATTATTATATATTTTTTGAGATTCGGTACCTCTCTCGTCTTTCTGATCTCTCTTCTGCCTTTCAGGTTCTCCAGCACGTTGTCCTCGCCTTACGGATGGAGGCCGAGGTGATAGCCCCGGCGATGAAGGTTGCGGGCCAGCTCGCCTCGCTGGAAGAAAGCTTCAAGCGGGAGCTGGAGGCAGTGAGGGCGAGGGTCGCCGCCCTGGAGGGCGAGGTGGAGGCCGAGAAGCGGGAGGTCGCTCGGCACCGCGAGGCCGCCGCGGCTGCCGAGGACAAGCTCGAGTACGCTCAGGTGCTTGCTAGCAACCTGAAGAAGACGGTGAAAGCCCTCCGGAAGGAGCTGGGGGCGGCGGCCGAATCGGCGAAATCGGTCGACCTGAGGGCGACGAAGTTGGCCGACTTCTCAGCAGCGAATGCGGTGGAGGGTTACAAGAAGTCGAAAGACTACTACAATGACCTGGCCGTTGCCACGACCCACATCTGGCATGAGGCCCTCGACGCCGTTAAGGCCCGGGTGCCGGGGTTCGCCGACGAAGAGCTCCGGACGGAATACCCCCTCGCGGACGCCGGTGAGCAGGGGCAGGAGGTTCCTGGCGAGGAAGTCGCTGAGGACCTAGCTCGCCTTGTGGTGGATGTCGAGGGCCCCGAGGTCGCTCCTGGCCCCGAGGCCTAAAGCCCCCGTCCTCCTCCTCCTCCTTTTCTTTTGTAGCTTTTGGAATTTTGTAAGCCTCCGGGCATTTTGTAAGGCTGGGGAGCCAAAAATACCCTTTGTAAAGACTTTGCCTTTTAGTAATAAAACTTTTTCTTTGGTTTCATCGGTTTGCACTTTGTCTTTTGTTCATGAAAAATGCTCGTAAAATTTCTCTTCTTGCGCTGTTGGGCTTCCATGTCAGGTCTATGTCAGGTCGGCTGCTTGCCTAGCGATCGTCCGTCGGGTTGGTTTCGATTACTTACCAAGCGTGCCAAGCGCTGCTGAGAAGGAGGCATCTCCATGGTCCCGAAGTCGAGGGGAGATCGCTCGAGACTTGGATAGACCTGATGCCCCTTATTGGTGGCTCGGATTCTCTGCATGCGATGGGCAGAGGGCTGTCCGCCTTATTTGTGCCGAGGATGGATGGAAGCTGCTCCGTTGCCCATTGGCGAGGGCTTCTGATTTCTAGCGTCGTGGGTAGGCAACCACCAGCCTGGGATGATCGAGCGAGATAGCCGCTCGGAGGCCTCTTTCGAGGGCTTCGATCCCTGGCGTAATGGGTAGGGAGCTACCAGCCGGAGTCGACCGAGCAGGACAGCCGCTCGGTTGCCAATTGCGAGGGCTTCGATCCTTCAGGACGGGGACCGAGCAGGGTTACTGCCCGGTGCCTCTTGGCGAGGGCTTTGGTCCCGAAGGATAGCCGAGTGAGGGATCCTCGGGCTCGACTGCTTCTAGGAGGGCTTTCTGATCCCAGGCGTTGCGGCAGGGAAGCTACCCGCTCGGGATAACCGAGCCGGGATGACCGGGCAGTGAAGCTGCGCGTTGCCGCTTGGCGAGGGTTTTCGATCCTTCAGGACGGGGACCGAGCAAGGTTACTGCCCGGTGCCTCTTGGCTAGGGCTTTTGACCCGAAGGATAGACGAGTGAGAGATCCTCGGGCTCGACTGCCTCTGGGAGGGCTTTCTGATCCCAGGCGTTGCGGTAGGGAAGCTACCCGCTGGGGATAACTGAGTGGGGATGACTGGGCAGTGAAGCTGCGCGGTTGCCTCTTGGCGAGGGCTTTGATCTCTGGCGCCGTGGATAGGCAACTACCAGCCTGGGATGGCCGAGCGGGGTAGCCGCTCGGACGCCTCTTGCGAGGGCTTCGATCCATGGCATCATGGGTAGGGAGCTACCGGCCTAAGATGATCTAGCAGGGTAGCTGCCCGGTTGCCTCTTGCGAGGGCTTTGATCCTTCAGGACGGGGACCAAGCAGGGTTACTTCCCAGTGCCTCTTGGCGAGGACTTTGATCTTTGTCGGTTGTGGTAGGAAGCTACCAGCTGGGGATAGCCGAGCAAGGACTCGACTGCCTCTGGGAGGACTTTGGTCCTTGGCGCGGGAGGGTCTGTAGAAGCCTACCAAGGACCCTTGGCCGGGCAGGGTTACTGCCCGATGCCTCTTGGTGAGGGCTTTTGTCCTGAAGGATAGCCGAGCAAGGGATCCTCGGGCTCGACTGCCTCTGGGAGGGCTTTCTGATCCCTGGCGTTGCGGTAGGGAAGCTACTCGCCAGGGATAGCCGAGCGACGGTTGGGCTCGACTGCCTCTGGGAGGACTTTCTGATCCCTGGCGTTGCGATAGGGAAGCTACCCGCCAGGGATAGCCGACCGATGGTTGGGCTTGACTGCTTCTGATCCCTGGCATTGCGGTAGGGAAGCTACCCACCAGGGATAACCCAGCAGAGTAGCTGCTGGGTTGCTTTTTGGTGAGGGCTTTGATTCCTGGCGTTGCAAGTAGGGAAGCTACCGGCCAGGTATAGCCGAGCAGGGTAGCCGAGCGACGGTTGGGAAGCTACTCGCCAGGGATAGTCAAGCGACGGTTGGGCTCGACTGCCTCTGGGAGGGCTTTCTGATCCCTGGCGTTGCGGTAGGGAAGCTACTCGCCAGGGATAGCCGAGCGACGGTTGGGCTCGACTGCCTCTGGGAGGACTTTCTGATCCCTGGCGTTGCGATAGGGAAGCTACCCGCCAGGGATAGCCGACCGATGGTTGGGCTTGACTGCTTCTGATCCCTGGCATTGCGGTAGGGAAGCTACCCGCCAGGGATAACCCAGCAGAGTAGCTGCTGGGTTGCTTTTTGGTGAGGGCTTTGATTCCTGGCGTTGCAAGTAGGGAAGCTACCGGCCAGGTATAGCCGAGCAGGGTAGCTGCTTTGGTTAATTCTTCGCGAGATTTAGCCCGACCATCCAGCTGTAGGCATGGGAAACAGGAACAGTCGCGGCGACTGTGCGCGTGTCATGTGCATTGAATGTGGGGGGAGGTGAAGCACTAGGGGCACGTCGTTTCGATTCCGCCAGAGAAAGCTTGATGACCGCCGCGTGGCAGCGACTTTTTGGGCGAAAGCGGGCGACTGTTGAGCTCCGTTGGGGCGCAGTGGGCTATATAAGGCTGAAGGAGTACTGGTCCTTCCTTCTTTCATAAACAGATCGTCGAAAATTCAAGACTTCCCATTTACCATCCCCGACATCATTCACCTCGAAGACGTGTACCTTTACGACCAGAACTGCACCAAGGACATGGTGCAGTTGGTCTATGGGAGCATCGAGGACTATTTCGGCCGACTGCTCCCCCGACGCTCCTCCATGCTGCAGCTATTGATGTACTCCATCTGGAGGGCATCGCCGGGGCTTTACAACCCCCTGTCCGAGCAGCTCTATGATGAGGCCGTGGGCAAGCTGCGGTCCCTGAGGCGCTTCGGCCTGATCTCCGCGAACCGGCTGGCTCGCTCGGAGGCGCTAGTCTGCGAGTGCTATGAGTTGAGGCTCGGGGTCAACGCGCACGGGGGAACCGAGGGGAGAGGTTGGATCTCGCGAGGTCTCGGCTGGTGGAGATCTTTGCCGAGTATCATGAGCAGTGCTCTCTGCACCCCTTTCCTCCGCTGTTGTAATTTTTCTTTTTCTTTTTGTATGTACGGCTGAGGAGCCCATAATACCCCCCTTTTTTGAATAAATGAGATCTTTCCTATTTTTCCGCAATGTTCCGTTGATCTTTATTAAATTAACAATAGACCCATAGGGAGAGTTTACATTGCCCCAAAAGAAAAGTATATGCTAATAGATGACCCTATCAGTGTGGCCCGAGATTCCTGGAGGCTTGCGGGTCTTCGTGCTCGGCACCGGGTACGGGGCTTCTCGAGCGCCAGACTGGTCATCTGCTGAGACAAGCATGATCTGGCCGATGGTCAGCTCGGCGGGAGCAGGACGCTGCTCCTGTTCGTGGTCGGTCTGCCGTTTGTCCCTTAAGTAGGCGGCGAGGTGCCCCGATCGGATGAGCTCCTCGATGTAGTCCCGGAGTTGCTTACAATCCTCCGTGGCATGGCCCAACGTCCGGTGGAAAGCGCGGTAAGGGCCCCGGGTTCGCTTCGAGGCCTGACGCGGGATTGGGGGGAACTTGAAGCACCCCTCTCCTTGGGCTTCCTCCAGTAACACTGCGAGGGAGACGTTGAGCGGGGTGTACTCCTGGAACTTCGGGTGATAGGGCTGCTGATGCTCCGGCCTCTCTTCCCGAGCCCTCTTCTTCGGGTCGGGCCGTTCTGCTCTGGGAAGGTTCGCGTTCACCTCGGACTCTAGCTGGACCTCGCGCTCGGTCCACGCCTTTACTTCGGCCATGGTTCTAGGCTGTGCCAACGCAAAGGAGCACAACCACTCCTTGTGTCTAAGGCCGGATCTGAGCGCCGTGATGACGGTCTCGTCCCGGTGCTCGGGGACCTCAAGGAGGGCGTTGTAGAAGCAGGTGATGTAAGCCTTGAACGTCTCCTTATCTCCGCTCTTTATTATGAAAAGATAGTCGACCGTGCACTTCTGCCGACGGTTTCCAACGAAGTGGCCGAGGAACTGAGTAGCCAGCTCGTCGAAGGTCGAGATTGAGCGAGGCTCGAGCCCTCGGAACCAGTCTCGACCTGTGCGGATGAGGGTGGCTGGAAAGGCCCTGTACTGGGCGGCATCGGAATAGTCCTGGAAGCTTATCCCCACGGTGAAGGCATCCAAATGGTCTTTGGGGTCGGTCTTCCCATCAAACAGAGAGACCTTTGGGGGCTTGTTGCACGAGGAGACGTAGACAGCGAGCAGTCCCTCGGTAAACGGTTTGGTGAGTGAGTCGGCGGCGTACTCAGCCCCACCGGCCGAGAGGCGGCCTTCTCGGCGCATGCCCTCGATCTTCTTTTCGAGGGCGTCGAGTCGGCCGTGGTACCCCGAGGACTCGGCGCCCCGTGATCCCTGGCCTTTGCTGTGGGAGACCTGCGTCTGGGCACGGCTCCGGTTCTTCTCGATGAGGTTTCTCAGATCCCCGGGCGAGGTGGCCCTCGAGCCGTCGTGGCGAGCCCTTTCTGTGCGACCCCGTCGAGGGAGGGGGTGTCGGTCATGCTTGTGGGTAGGCGAAGTGACCGACATCTCCTCAGGGGGTATGGGTCGCGAGGAGGCTCGAGGCGAGGCGCTCCGGCGGCGGACCTTGGTGTGGAGCCGTGGGGCGCCCAACGGGCCTCAGGGAGTATCGGCCCGTGAGATCCGTGGTCAGGAGTCGTAGCCTGCCAGTGGTCAGCCGTGCCGACAGGGGCGGAGCCTTCCGGAGGCGGAGGAGCGGTGATCTGTGGCCCAAGCCCGGCCGTTTGGACACGGATGAGCGCCGCTATGAGGGACTGCAGCCGATCTATTCGGCTGGCGAGGGCGTTGATGATGGTCGCCGGAGGGGGTTCATCCGCGCCTACGGTGAGGGGGAGGCGGCAGCTAGTACCCGGGTCTTCAGGATGGTTGCTTGCCATGTGGACGGAGATCGGAAGGCCAACTTTGTTTTTGTGGAGTTTGCTTTCCCACAGACGGCGCCAACTGATGAAGGTCCTTTTCGGATCTTCTTCAGATGTTGTCTTCCGTCGATCTCCTGGTGGATTCTGGAGGTGATCTCCTGTTGCGTGTGGGTCTCAATGGGTTTGGAGGAGATTGGTGACTTGGGGAGTTTAGCGCCGAGTACTTGCAAAGAAGTCCCGGGATGGTTTGGTACCACCGAGGACCCTCCGACAATCAAGTTAGTGCTAGATCCGAGCAGCGTAACGGCTAAGTGGAGTAAAAAATGGCTTACTTGACCCCTCTGTGATAGGGGTTTATATAGTGGTGGCGGCACGCAGCAGGCGTGAGAATCTCGCCGGCAGTTATGCTCCCGACGTCACGCCCGCGCGGAGAGCGGATCGCCCATTAATGGGGATCGTGATGGCGTGGAACGTGTGATATGGTTGGTGGAGAATCTACGCATAGCGAGATTTGCGGAGCGGCGGTTACGCCCGTGAGCGGTGGAGTTGGTCCGAGGACCGAGAAAGACGTCCTCGGCTGGGGAGCTCGGGGGCGAACGAGAAGGCCGAGGAGTCTTGGTCTTGTGGCAGCTCGGGGCGAGCTGAGAGGCCGAGGAGGCCCATTTGCAGGGGGCCCCGAGGAGGGCCAGCTCGTGCGTATAGGTCGGGTACAGGGGTGGCCTGATCGCCTGTGAGTCCTTTCTTCTGAGTTCTAGGACACGTCATCTGCCACGTGTCCTGATCTTGGAGATCGCCAATATTGAGCATCATCATGTACCAACAAGTTTTGGAAGCTGAGTCATCTCAAGGCTCTCAAGTTTCGCCGAGAGATCGCCAATGAGAGGAATAGTCCCAGAGATGCTGAGATCTCGGTTGGATTTGGCGTAGATATATATTCACATCGAATGAGCACGGTTGCTAATTTATTGACATCACTCAAATTAGCATGGTTGCTAATTTATGATATAATAAGCAGGAAGCTGCAAGTTGCAGGTTGTTATGTTGTATGAATAATATCAATAAAGTTGATATATATTCACATCGAGTCATTCAAAGGCTACCGAAAGTTGTAGATCGAGAATTCAAAACAATTAATTTGCTAAGATTAGAAAAACATTTTATTGCCAAATATCACCGATCAAATTATTATATTTCTCATAGCAACCAATGCATATATGCATGGTCGCTAATTTATTGAATCTTACACATCCTACAATAATTTAGAGCGGAGTTCCACATAGACACTTGAATTTCTTTTTTTGAGATGATAGGTGGAACCTTCCCTCCAAATACTGCAAGTTCAAATAAATCCCGCGGCTGCGGGGTTGGTACTTGGGATCTAACCAACTGAGCTAGCATGTGTAGGTTCACTTGTTATGGGCATATGAGGACGCATTGAACCCACCATTTTCCCGCCATGCGGAATCAAACGGCAAAGCATGTTGTAGCTGACATCCAAGTGCTCGAGGTTCTTCAAGCTGATATGCCGTAATCTCCTTTGGAGTATCACGGCATATCTTATTATGGCTAAGATCCAACACCAACAATATCGGTTGCGGAAACAACTAATTGCTCAGGTCGAATTCAAATTCATTTCTGGATAGCATAAGATTTGTAGTCACCTTCGAACGACCAAACAGAATCGATATGTCTCCGGTAAAATGGTTGTTCGACAAATCGATCTCAACAAAATCCAAGTCGGCAAAGTTAGTGGGTAGCTCGCCGGTCAAATTGTTGCTTCCGAGTTTGAAGATAGGATTAGGCACGACGTTAGGAGCCTTTGGGGAAAAGTTCAGCGGCAGAGTCCCGCTCAGCTGGTTTCCACATAAATCGATCAAGAAAAGCTTTTTAAAGAAATTTGTTGATGTTGGATATGTATGCCTTAAAGGCATGTATTATATAGGATGCTATGAATATGTATGTATGGGACAATTTTGCTCAGTTGTATAGTATACTATTTTAGTTGTCTTTATCTAAACATGTGTATTTGTTTTCTTGCTGCTTTATATTGCTTATATATATTGATAAAAACTCGTTACAGTAATATACTATTTTGATTTGTTTTTATCTTAACATATACATATGTTTTACTTGATATCACGTATGGTTGATATATGTTGATAAAACCCATGAGATTTTATTTGACTACCAGTATTATGATGGCGATCATATTTATGGGGGCTAGGTGGTCCATAAGCACATCCTTAAATATCCCAAGTCGTAGGAGTATCGAGACCGAATATCGATATTCCAGAGTAGACTTGTATATACATTTCTAGACCCCGACGAGGGGTGGTTGGTCTCGCAGCCATCGGTGTGATCATATAAGATTCTATACAGGTGCTCACTGGGGTGAGTACACTGGACGGACTCGCTGAGAACCTCTAGATGCTATTATACCTATCGTCAGATAGCGGTTCTCAGATGATATGAGCACGGGTTAGTTTTTAGAACCGAGATCGTCATTTGTCTCGTGTGAGTTCCCACTGTACTTAGATCATTACCCTACCACGGCTCTACTGAGTTGTGCAAACAGGTTTTGGTTGGATACAGTCTCAAGCCACATGAAGGCAGTGAGCGATTGCCAGGGATTCGTCTCTCCCGGTATTAGGAATCGATATCGCACTGTGAAATGAGAGCATGCTTGATTTGTGTGAGTTCTTCATTCTACCATTATCTTTCTCTCTCCTCCAATGACTCCTCCTTCATCTTCTTCCTCTTACCCTTTCATGAGATGAGAAATAAAGAGGAAAAGAGAAGGAAATACTAAAACACTCAAACAACATCCTTAAACTTCACTTCTTAGTAAGTTGTGAAGCTTAGTTGCTTCACTGGGTTATTTTGTGTGAAGCTAGAGCTTGAACTAAATTCTCTCGGATGGATCATCTTCGGCGAAGGAAGACCGACTTGCAAATACGATTCAGAGCTCTTGAGAGCTTACTCGAGTCCAACCACATTGGAGCTTTTGAAGATAGCTTGAGGATGTGAGTATTGCTAATATAGTAGATTAGCATAGCTCACCGGGTTTTTGTTTACAAGTTCTAGCTCTTTAGTTCGATTCACGATTTTGGAATTTTAGTAAACTAGAAAATTTTTGAAATCCATATTGCCATCTTCTAAAATTTGCTTACTAGTGTGCGTAAGTCCCTAATAGTTATTATTTTTTCTATTTATTAAAAATAGAAAATGAGGTGGAGGGGTGAGGTGGCTTCAAGAATGGTGAGAAGTATGGCTATTGGTTTTATTTATTTATTTGGGAAAACTATTCAAGTATGGTTGATATTCTTTATTGAAAAATGATATGCTTGATATTTTTTCCTTAGCCATTTTATTCTTTCATTAAAAAAAAGTTTGTCATTCTTTCTCTTCTCTTGAGTTCATCTTTTTCTTAAAACTTTAACCCTCTCATGAGTTGAGAAATATAGAGTTTTAAAGATAGAAAAACACTGCTAAACATCTCTACGTCACCTAAGCAAACTAGATTAGCAAACTAGTTTGTTTAGTTGCTTCTTTTTGAGGTGCAAACTTGGACTACAAACTTTCGGGTGGATCATCTCGGATCAAGAAGGCACTCAAGTAAGGTTGATCAAGGATCCCTAAGAGCACAAGAGAAAGGAGTTTTGAAGATCCGAAGGACACGAATCATTTCGGTATAAGCCCTCTTCATAGTAGATTAGCTCCTAGTAGTTGCTAGTTAAGGTTATGGTTTGATCACTTGGGGTTTAGTTGGTTGTGCTTGCTCAAAATTTGATTTTTGTGCATTCCGCCTCTTTATTTCCATTGTAGAGTGAGCACAACTAACCAACAGTTGTAAGAAAGATTGAGCTGTGACAATAATGGGAATTCAGAAAGAAACGACGGAACCGGGCCAGTAACCCTGTAGAGCTGATGGTTATGGAAGTTTAGTTTGTAGCTCTGGTGATCTCGGGAGGTATGGAGCCCACTATGTTGGGGACGTGGGCAAATATCAGGTTCGCAAGGAAAGGAAGGCCGCCGATGGCTGGCGGGATAGTACCAGAGATATTGTCGTCATTGATGTGCAAAGCAGAAACGCGATCGCCAATGCAGTCGACGCCTTTCCACATTTCGGTGCAGCAAAGGGTATTCGGAATCCAGGAAGAGAATAAGTAGGAGGCGTTGCCATAGTGTGTGGCAATGGCAACGAGAGCTTTCTCGTTCATAAGAGGAGCGGGCGAAAGGACGAAAAGGATGAGAAAGGGGACGAACGCATGAAGATTCATAATGGGAGACATAATTTGATTTTGATTTTGAATCTTTAGTAGTGGAATGCTTAGAATGAAGAACAATCATGAAGCATATATATAGATGCATAAAGTAGCAGAGTTTGCTTAGCTTCCGGCTGCGGTCGCTACCGATGAGTTGCGGCCAACTTGTGTAGATAGCGACAATATTCTATGCATGCTTTGGTTTGGGACTTAAAATCATTGAAATCGGAGGGTGGTCAACAAAGCGCAGGATGACTTGATAAGCATAAATACAAAGTATAAATCCATTTCTGACCTATAGATTAATTTCACCAAAGTTGGTGGTATTTCTTTAAGGGTAAACTAACATAACGTAAAATAAGGGTAAACTAATATAATGTAAGATCAAGAATGAATTCCAACCAATCTCAAGAATGTTCTCGAACCCAACATACATATTATAATACAGGGGTAAGGAAGTACGGGTCTGAATCAAGTGTCAGTAACGAGACTTCAAACTAGTGTTGAAATATTCTAAACTCAACAGGCTATAATCCATGAGAAAGAAAACACGGGCCCTCATGATAGATTTCTTGTATTGGTTAGTATGAATTCATGATCTAGGAAAACTCCTGAGATTTCGTTGGATTCGCACTTGAACTACCCCAACACCCCGTGTATTCTAGATTACAGTTAAACCTACCAATCTTGCTTGAATTCATGAATACATCAAGCTGCAAGATTGAGTTCATATCAAGATCAAGTATTCGTGTCAAATATTCGTGTATTCATTTCAACTTGTATTCATGGTTCGAGTCAAATCAGTTCAAAAGTAGACATTGGGTTCAGGTATTCATGTTAAGTTCAAGTATCGAGTTCAGGTTCATGTTTATGTTCTAGTTCGAATTAAAATTCAAATTCAAATCCGAGTCATGTTCGAGTTTATATTCAAGTTATAGTCATTTTATATTACTAGATTTAAATCTTATGAATAGCTTTAATTTTGTAAATTCTTAAGTTTGGAAAATTATCGATATCCGCTGCACATGTACGACAGGATTTGTGTCTTTTTCAAAGACGATTATCATTGATAACTTCCACCCTACGATTACGATCTAAATTTAGGGAGAGACAAGTCGTGCATCATTGTTTCCGGCAACTCCGAAGCAACTGACAAGAGAAGATGTTACTCAAACCAATTTGCAATCTAAATATGCATTCTAAACTAGTATATTGATTTTCTATGGAATTTTAGTAAAAATATCATTTAAAATTCTCGAGGGTTTTTAATTCGTCCTAAAGTCTCAAATAAATTTTTAAGAAAAATATGTTGTTTAAAAAGTCAAGATTTTTGTATAAAAAATGTATTTTATAGTTTATTGTATTTTAATATAAAAATCTAACTTTTAAAATTTATGGTATTTTAATGAAAAAATACTACTTTTGGAAATTTGATGGTATTTTATTAAAATTTTACTTTTTCATTTAAAAATATAATTTTCACAATTTGTTTCATAGAAAATACAGATTTATGATTTTATATAATTTCTCAAAATTTTAATTTTTTTATAAAGCCGTATTCTTTAAAATCGTAATTTTATTTCCTTTCGTGGCCGAATTCTCCGTGAGGCGTTCTGCATCTCTCTCTACTATTTCAAGGACGTGCGATAATCTGCACCATCTGCAAATGAGTCCTCTAACGAGGGTTGTAGATACGTAATTGTAAAGGTATTAAAAATAGCAATTTAAAATGTATTTTAGAAAGCGAGGGTATTTTCTTGAAATTATTTCATTTTAGAATAAAATATTATATCTAAAATATCGTACTATGAACTATCGTGTATGTGAGTAGGGTAGATCGTTACTCCATGAATTTTCTAGGGTTATAAGTCAAAATAGTGATAACGGGTACATGCAAAGTTCATAGTATTTTCGTGTAAAATTCGATATACATTCTATTTAACAAGAAATTCTAAAAACGTACAAGATTAATTAGATGAACACTATTTTAAGGTAGTTAAAGGAGTATTGTGATTTATCTAGCATGGTAATGGTAATAAAATTATTTTAAAGAGATTGTTAAAAAGCTAACTCCAATTTTTATCGATATCGTCTTAAGAGGTTGAAGATGAAATGAATCGAGTGAGGAAAGAAAGTAGAAAGAGGGACTTATGGATTTTGCGCGATTCAAAGAAAGGAGGGTGTCTCGATTAGTAGAACTGAGACCAAGACGTATGAAAAGATCGATCGGCTGCTCTTCGACTTGAGCAACTCCACTTGAAAATGGTTTAACTTATTTTGCTTGGGACTTGGGAAATTTTTAGGAGGATTTTGTGAAATTTTCAGAAATGAGGAATAAGGTTGTATGGCTAGATATTTATAGGGAAAAATGAGAGTATATGAATTTAAAAGGATGAATTAAAATTGATTAAATTGTGTTAATGGGGTAGATAAAGGGATGGACATCTCTCTGGTTTAATTCAGAGAAAACAAATAAGAAAAGGGCTTGAGGGAAGTCTAAGGGTCGCACGGGGTCCATTGGAGCCAATCCAACCGCCGGTGGCGGGAAACGGACGGCCAGGATCTTGAGTTGGGTCTCGGGGTTTGGGCCGTGTGCTTTATTTAGTCTTAACTCCTCATTTCTCCAGTTTGTTTTCTCTGAAGCTTTTCGTTTCTCCGTGTATTGCACGTGAAACTCTTGGGCTTCCGAAAAGTCAAAAAGAAAAATATTAAAAATACGTAGGCTAAAAAACAGCAGTGGAGAGTTTTAACCAGTGAGCTACAAGTTGCTTCTTACTCAAATTTAACCAGAATATCTTATAACTCATAGTCAAAATAGAAATAACCTTTATTGAATTAACAAAAGCATACAAGGATTTCAGGGTCGTTACATCCTACATCTTAGAAAAATTCCGTCCTCGAAATTTACTTAAGGAGGATGATGTATCGGATTCAAGGAACATTTTAGGTTAGCGTCGTCATGAAGACCGGGATTGCTAATATCGTACCGAAAGTGCGTAGGAAAGAAAGGGCAACAGAATGTAAGAATTTTAAAATAGCTGAA
The DNA here is from genome assembly GCA_030015575.1 of Agapanthus africanus. NCBI lineage: Eukaryota > Viridiplantae > Streptophyta > Magnoliopsida > Asparagales > Amaryllidaceae > Agapanthus > Agapanthus africanus. The sequence goes on from CM057351.1 coordinate 423,248,966, forward strand.
AAAGATGGAAGGAAATTTACCAGTATTATATTGACCCATGGCTTCAGCCTCTACAGCCGACAAAGTGAAAGCCTGGCGTTTCATAACATTTCTCTATATCTGCTGGTACATTAATGGCTGACGAGGTAAAGTTGATCCATGCGGAGGTGGTGCAGGAAGAGCTAAACGAGTAGGTGGAGCTTGAATAGCTGGTCTAGCTGCGGGGGCTGGGCCATCTCGGTTCTGTGGGCAAGTTCCTATAGTGTGAGAGGACGATCCACATATCAAATAAAGACCATTTGCTCGACGACAATCCTTGACCTGGTGTCCGGTCCTCTTACAATCGATACAGAAGCTTGGTTCAGTCTTGAAAAATGATCATCTTGGCCTCATAGGTGGTGCTGAAAGAGTTGGCCTAGAAGCGGCTCCTCCAGTAATCTGGCTGGTGGGACGTTTCATATCGGCCGACTGTGGACTTCCCTTCTTCTTAATGACGGCTTCATAATGACGGACTGACTTCAAAACCACATCATGTGTTAGGTATTCTCTTGTTGCTGGGGCAGCCTGTATTTCAAGGTCTAAGCTCTGTTGGTAACGTCTGGCACAGATTTATGTTGTAGGGATCAGATGTGCAGCAAACTTGCCGAGCATGGTGAATTCGGCATCATACTTATCCACCAACTAGTCCCATATAGATCTTTGTTGCAGGTGTATGAATTGTTGTTCCATCTCGAAAGCGCAGTTTCCGGAAATTACTTGGCGTTGAAGAGATCACGAAAATTCTTCCACTCGATCGTCTGCTCAAGATGGCTCTCTTTAGACATCCACCAGACTTTGGCATTGTCGTTAAGTTGGAGTTTTTCTACTCTGACCCAAGCCACTTCTGGAACTTGGGCTGCTGCTAGGTCGTCTTCTATGCATTGATCCTATTGCTCGACTTCAAGCAGGCTCTCTTTCTCCGAGAAGTTCTTCGGGTGTAATACTCGAAATTGTTTCACTCTCGGTGTTTCTGCTTCAGAATGGATGAAATTCTGTTAAAGAAGAGCAGTCTGCTTCTGCAAAATTGCGCCTTAAGCCTGCTGACCCTTAAGTAGGATTTTGATAACCTCCAGAAGTATCGTATTTTCTGTGAGTGGAACGGCTACGGTAGGTGGAGGTAGTAGAACGGTAAGGGTAGGTGGTGGTGGTGTACTGCCATTGATGTTGATTCTAGTGTTGTTGGGAGAATCCATCACCTTAGATAGAGAAGAAAGATTAGGATAGATTCAATGGAAATTGAATTGTAAGGAATGTAAAGTTGTTAAATTTCATATTTCTTGTGATATATTGCTTACGACATCATGCAGAACCGACCTGCATTGGCCATCAATAAAACCTGTCACGCTCCGCTTCCTAGAAGACGGTGATGGCACGTGACTAGGCCCGTGATGTATTTATTTCGAAAAGGTCGTTTCTTGGAATAACCACGCTAAGCGTAATGGAGCAATATATAAATGACAAGAAATTAACATGAGATTTAAAATTCAACAACTTTATTTACATTTAAACATTGAAAACATTTACAATACATGAGTTCAACTGAATGAAAATACAAGAACAAAAATGCTTAAATATGTGGCATACATAAATTGAAAGAAAAGATAAGCTAAGCTACGCTAAGCTTGAGTAGTGATCTGGTTATAATCCCCTGCAGTCGATTCTATCTCCTCAATCTCTAGACCACCTGACGAACATCCAAAGAAGAAAGAGATGGGTGGATGTCCGTCAGCGAACTTTCGCTCGGTAAGTCCCCAGGAAAGGTGTGAATTATAAAAGTATAATGATAAGTTGGAAATGTATATTATGAAGCAATGAATTAGGAGATATGGTGATTAAACATGTCATTTAATATAAGCATGGTAATTCTATATAACATGACAACTCTATATAACATGACAAAGTAACATGAGCATAGTATAGCAAGACCGTGTAGTATAGGTATAGTGAACATGAAGTGTATGTAAATGTCCTAAAAGGCTCTACAAGGGTAAACTAATCTAACGTAAGTTCAAGAGTGAATGTCAACCAATCTCAAGAGTGTTCTCGAACCCAACAGGCTGTAATCCAAAGGTAAGGAACCACAAGCCCGACTCAAGTGTTAGTAACGGGATTTCAATCTAGTATTGAAGTATTCCAAACTCAACATGCTATAATTCAGGAGTAAGGAAACATGGGCCCTCATGATAGATGCTTGTGTTAGTAGGCATGGATTCATGATCTATGGGGACTCTTGATATTTCATTGGATTTGCACTTGAACTATCCCAACACCTCGTGTATTCTAGATTACAATTAAAGTTACCAATCTTGCTCAAATCCATGAATATATCAAGTTGTAAGATTGGGTTCATGTCAAGATCAAGTATTCATGTCAAGTGTTCATGTGTTCATGTCAAGTTGTATTCATGGTTTGAGTCAAATCAGTTCAAGAGTAGACATTGGGTTCAGATATTCTTTTTAAGTTCAAGTATCGAGTTCAGGTTCATGTTTAAGTTCTAGTTCGAGTTCAAGTTCAAATCTAAGTCATGTTCGAGTTTGTATTCAGATTATAGTCATTTCATATTACTAGATTTAAATCTTATGAATAGCTTTAATCTTATAAATTCTTCAGTTTGGAAAATTATTGATAACCGCTGTATATGGACGACAGAATTTGTGTCTTTTTCAAAAACGATTATCATTGATAACTTTCACGCTAAGGTTACGATCTAAATTTAGGGTGAGGCAAATGGTGCATCATTGTCTCCGGCAATTCTGAGGCAACTGACAAGAGAAGATGCCATTCAAACTAATCTGCAATCTAAATACGTAATCTAAACTAATATATTGATATTTTAGGGTATCTTAGTAAAAATGTCATTTAAAATTCTCGAGGGTTTTTAATTCGTTCTAAAGTCTTGAATAAGTTTTTAAGAAAAATATGTTATTTAAAAAGTCAAAATTTTTATATAAAAAATGTATTTTATAGTTTATGGTATTTTAGTGTAAAAATCTAACTTTTAAAGTTTATGGTATTTTAATGAAAAATACTACTTTTAGAAATTTGATTGTATTTTATCAAAATTTTACTCTTTCATTTAAAAATATAATTTTCACAATTTGTTTCATACAAAAATACAAATTTATGATTTTATATAATTTCTCAAAGTTTTAATTTGTTTAAAAAGTCGTATTCTTTAAAATCGTATTTTTATTTCCTGTCGAGACCGAATTCTCTGTGAGAAGTTCTGTATCTCGCTCTGCTATCCTAAAGATGTATGATAACCCACACCATCCGCAAATGAGTCTCCTAACGAGGGTTGTAGAGCTATAATTGCAAAGGTGTTAAAAATAGCTATTTAAAACGTATTTTAGAAAGCGAGGGTATTTTCTTGAAATTATTTCCTTTTAGAATAGAACATTATATCTAAAATATCGTGCTATGAACCATCGTGTATGTGAGTGGGTTAAGTCTTTACCCTGTGAATTTTCTAGGGTTATAAGTCAAAATAGCGATAACGGGTACATGCAAAGTTCATGGTATTTTTGTGTAAAATTCGATATACGTTCTATTTAACAAGAAATTCTAAACATGTACAAGGTTAATTAGATGACTATTTTAAGGTTTTTGTTAAAGGAGTATTATGATTTATCTAGCATGATAATGGTAATAAAATTATTTTAAAGAGATTGTTAAAAATCTAACTCCATTTTTTACCAATATCATTTTAAGAGGTTGAAGATGAAATGAATCGAGTGAGGAGAGAAAATAGAAAGAGGGACTTACGGGGTTTTACGCGATTCAAAGAGAAGAGGGTGCCTCGGTTGGTAAAACCAAAATCAAGATGTATGAAAAGATCGATCGACCGCCGGTTCGACTTGAGCAACTCCACCTAAAAATGGCTTAACTTCTTTTGCTTGGGACTTGGAAATTTTTGGGAGGATTTTGTGAAATTTTCAGAAACGATGAATATAGTTGTGTGGCTAGGCATTTATGGGGAAAAACGAGAGTGTGTGAATTTAAAACGATGAATTAAAATGGATTAAATTGTGTTAATGGGGTAGATGGAGGGATGGACAGCTCTCTGGTTTAATTCAAAGAAAACAAATAAGAAAAAGGGGCAGAGGGGAGTTTAAGGGTCGCATGGGGTCCATTGGAGCCAATCCAACCGCTGGTGACGGGAAACGGGCGGCCGGGATCTTGAGTTGGGTCTCGAGGTTCGGTCCATGTGCTTTATTTGGTGTTAACTCATCATTTCTCCAGTTTGTTTTCTCCGAGACTTTTTGTTTCTCCGTGTATTGCACTTGAAACTCTTGGGCTTCTGAAAAGTTAAAAAGTAAAATATTAAAAATAATTGGGGCCGTTGGGGTTCGAACACGCAAGCTAAAGAACAGCAGTGGAGGGTCTTAACCAGTGAGTTATAAGTTATTTCTTACTCAAATTTAACCAGAATATTTTATATCTCATAGTCAAAATAGAAATACACCTTTATTGAATTAAAAAAAGTGTATAAGAATTTCCGAAAGTTATACCATGTGATGTTGAAATATCACAATCTTTGAATTAGATAGCATCCTTGTCCTCTTCTTTTACTTTCATTTCCCTGCTTAATGATAGTTTGTCATTTTCTCTTTCCTAAGCATGTAGCCTCCAGACATCATCTCTCTTCATTTTCAAAGATAGAGACATCTAAGAAATTCAATGCATGTGTCATTTTCAACAAACGTCCCTTTCATATTAATTTCTCATTCAACAAACATATTTTTCACATTTTTAATTTCTCTGCATACGGCCGTTTTGCCACCCGCGTACACTGATTATACGTGCGTCAGTTTCCTGGGCCAGGGCGGACTTTTTCTGGCTGATTTAAAAAATATCTTTTCAGCCTGCTCAATAGTTTTAAGTCATTTTTAACAATCACCACCTTGACTTAATAACTAGTGAATCTTGACACTTTCTTGAAATCTTGCTGGTTTCGTTGTCCTGGACTTTAACAATCTATTATGCAAATCAAGTCAAAAGAATTTTTACTGTAACCTTGTATTCTTCCAAAAAAATACTTCATAGTGCGGCGCCTCCTCATTAGTAACCGTGGAGACCAACTGAGATATTGCAAAGTCTCAATTTCTCAATAGTGGCAATCTTGGAAAACATATCTGCCGGATTTTTTGATCCAAGAATCTTTTCTAATGACAATGTTCCACTATCTATAAGCTCGTGATAAAATGATACCTTAACTGGATGTGCTTTGTTCCTGAATGAAACATTGGATTTTTTGCAAGATGAATAACACTATGATTGTCACTGAAAAGAGTATTGTTGTCTTGCTCTTTACCCAACTTCTTAAGAAAATTCTTTAACCAAATCATCTCCTTTACGGCTTCAGATATAGCCATATACTCTGCTTCAGTGGTTGATAAAGCAACAATTTTCTGAAGTTTAGACATCAAACTTACAGCCGTACCACCCAAAGTGATCATATAACCGGTTGTACTCTTCCATCCATCCAAGTCACCATCTAAATCTGCATCGGTGAATCCCTGCAAAGTCACACTACTTTTCTTGAACTGAAGTGTCATACCTGAGGAGTCTTTGAGATATTATAGAAGCCACTTCACAGCTTCCCAATGAACCCTTCCAAGATTCGCCATATATCTGGTTATTATTCTTATTGTATGTGCTATGTCATGTCTGGTATAAACCACAACATACTTCAAACTTCCAACCGCTGAGGCATATTGAACTTTTTTCATATGTTTCTGCTCCTCATCTGTCTTAGGCGACTGCTTCTTGGTAAGTTTGAATTGACTTCCCAAAGATGTGCTTCTAGGTTTTGCATCATGAAGATTGAACTTTCTCAGCACCTTCTCTATGTACTTCTTTTAGGATAACTCGAGAGTTCCTTCGCTCCATCTCTGATGATTCTCATCCCAAGTATTTATTTGATGGTCCTAAGTCCTTCATCTCAAATTCTTTTGACAATTGTATGTTTAGCTTGTTGATCTCCTTCATGCTAAATCCTGTAACAAGTATGGCATCCACATACAAAAGCAAAATAATGTAGAAGCCATCAAAATTTTTGAAGTAACAACAATGGTCCATTTTACTTCTTATGAAACCATTGTCATACATGAAGTTGTCAAACTTCTTATACCACTGTCTGGGAGGTTAATTCAAGCCATACAAACTCTTCTTTAAACTACACATAAGATTTTCTTTACCGGGAACTTGAAAACCTTCTAGTTACACCATATATATGTTCTCATCTAAATCACAATGGAGAAAATATGTTTTCATATCTGATTGCTTTAAATGCAAATTCTCAGCAGTAACAATACTAAGCACCAATCTGATAGTAGTTAATTTGACTATAGGAGAAAAAATTTCGGTGTAGTCAATACCTTTTTTCTGCTGAAAACTCTTCACTACAAATCTTACTTTGTATCTCGTGTTGCCATCGTTCTCTTCTTTGATCCGGTAAATCTATTTGTTCTGCAATACTTTCTTTCTTTCCGGTAACTGAGTTAGTACTCATATTCTATTTTTCTCTAGAGAATCCATTTCATCTTTCATGGCTAACTCTCACTTGACAGAATCTTACACCTGTATTGCTTCGTCAAAATATTCTGGTTCACCGACATCAGTCAACAGTAAATAATGTAAGGATGGAGAATACCGTTGTGTGGGTCTAGAGAATCTATTTCATCTTTTATGGCTAACTCTCATTTGACAGAATCTTTCACCTGCATTGCTTCATCAAAATATTCTGATTCACCAGTATCAGTTAACAGTAAATAATGTAAGGATGGAGAATACTATTGTGTGGGTTACAACCACTTGAGGAGTGGCATGTTCATGTTCTACTTCCTGTTTCGCTGTAGTGTTTTCAGGATTTTCTTGAGATCTCATAACTACATCACTATCCGTGATCTCTTCTAACACAGCCCTTTCATGTTCTTCTGGCTGTTTTCCTGAACTATTAGATCCTGCTATAAGTCTACCTTTATACAATACATTTTCATTAAAAGTTATATCCTTATGTCTTATAATTTTTCTATTTTGATCATCCTAAAACCGATAACCAAAATAGTCAGAAGCATAACCAATGAAATAACATTTTCTAGTTTTAGGATCAAACTTGTCTCTTTTTATCAGAATCTATTTGTACATATGAAACACAGCCAAAAACTCTCAAATGAGAAAGATTTATCTCATTCTCAGTCCATACCTTTTCTGGTATCTGGAAACCCAACGGAACTGAAGGTCCCCGATTTATTAAGTAAGCTGCTGTGTTGACTGCATCTGCCTAAAAATGCTTTGGCAATCCTGAATGTAGCCTCATACTTCTAGCACACTCATTCAAGGTTCTGTTCATTCTTTTAGCGACACCATTTTATTCTGGAGTTCCCGGAATCGTTTTTATCATCCTGGTTCCATTTTCTGCACAAAATACTTTGAACTCTATATTGTCATACTCATCACCATTGTCACATTTCAGACACTTAATATTTAGACCGGTCTGATTTTCAACTTCAGCTTTCTACCTTTTAAAAGTAGCAAACACATCAGATTTATTTTTCAAAAAATAAACCTATAACTTTCTAGTGGAATCGTCAATGAAGGTGACATAATAGCGAGAGCCTCTAAAAGACTGAACCGGGGTTGGCCCCCATACATCTGTATGTACCAGCTCCAACTTCTCTTTCTTTAGTGGTCTTCTAAATATTGAGAAGCTAATTCTTTTCTGCTTGCCATAGACACAATCCTCGCACAAGCCGATATCGACAGTTTTCAATTCAGGTAGTCATCCCTTTGATGCTAGCAATTTCATTCCTTTCTCGCTCATGTGCCCGAGCCTTTAGTGCCACAGTTTAGAGTTATCGTCACTTTTGGCCATTGCCACCGTGTCTTTGTATTCTACAGTCATATACAAAGTTCCCAACTTATCGCCTCTTGCTACGACCATAGCATCTTTGGAGATTTTCCAAGCACCACCTCCAAATATTGTTGTGTATCCCATGCAGTCTAGCTGACTCATGGAGATAAGATTTCTCTTTAGGCCAGGAACATATCTGATATCCTGCAACTTCCACTGGGTTCCATTAGCAGTCTTTATGTGAACATCAGCTTTCCCGGTGATCTCTAAAGGTTTGTAACACCCAATCACGTTTGTACGTCTTATAATTAAATAGATGTATTTGGCATTATCTTTTATTATTATTGTTTAGGTTATGATTGGGTTGGAGGGGTAGTACCCGGCCCACTTACACATACAATATTATTAATTTGGAGCATATTATTTTGGATAGAATATATTGCGTTATTTAGTTTGTTAATAGATTATAATTGGTGATTTTAAGATTTGTGGGCTAGTTCGATAATATCTTATACAGCATGCATACGATATATTGTTTTTCAACATTAGATATATTAAAGAGGTTAAAGATATTAAATATGGTGATAGATATGACAAGATATTCTGTAGTTTACTATTTTGTTTGATTATATATATATATATATATATATATATATATATATATATATATTCCCCTAAATATTCTGTGAGGTATGGATGATTGATATTAGAAGATCCCCTAAATATTCTGTGAGGTATTTTTAACAATTGACAGGGGTTTTATAATATCCTCTTCACTAATATTTTTAATATCCTCTTTACTAATATTTTTATACCTAACCCTATATATAGATACATATATTATACCTCCTCTTATATATTTACCCAGCCTCCCCCTTCAGCCGATATCTCCCTCTCTCCCATCTCTATTTCTCTCTCCAATCATCCCCAAATTCCTATCTCTATTTCTCTCTCATATAGTTCTCAGAACAAACCTAAACAAAACCCTACCCTATTTATATCTTCTCTTCATCTCCTTCATCATCTATGACCACCGAAACCCTTGTTTCCCCCTGTAAAAGAGCAAAACTCTGTTCAAAATTCAACAGATGACGCCTCACATGTCTTCAACGAGGGCGCCAGCGCCGGCGTTAAAAACTCTTATATGAGTAGCGCCAGTGTGCAAAGCACACAAAAATCTTAAGCGGCGCCCACGTGCACAACACGTGAGCGCCGACATCCCGTAAAATTATATTCTACTTTCTGTTAAACAGAGCCGTCGGATCAAAAATCCAACGGATCAAAGATCCAACGGAGACGATAAATCATCAGAATGCAGAATTAAATTCTGTTTAGAGAAAATATTTCTCAAATCTTTCTAAACAAGAAAAATTGCCCTTTGTAAAACAGAGTACCGCTGGATTAAAAATCTAATGGTGATTAAAGAATTACCAATCTACAGAATAAATTCTGTATGGGTAAATATTTTTCTAATCTTGTTAAAAAAAGAAAATACTTTCTGTAAAACAGAAGTTCTTAGATCAAAAATCCAACGGTGGGTAAAATCCCCCAATCATTTGGGATCTCTTAATAAGAGATTTCCTCGGAGCTAATCAACAAACTGCCCCTACTATATAAAAGACCCAAGACTTCAAGTCAGAAGAGGAGGAACCGCCATAAGCTTAAAAAAAAGAGAGAAAGGTTCGAACGAACAGAGAATTAAATTCTCGATGAAGAAGAACTCTTTTCTTGGAAATTTTAGGTAAATAAAAGTATATAAAGATCATGTGGATCATTCAAGGAAAAAAAGAGAGAGCTCAGTACCCAACGCTCCTGCGTGGACGCTACAAGAATGCCTAGCACTCATTGAGCGGCGCTCAGCGCCTAATGCCCCATGTGCCCCTCACGTGGACGCCACAGAATAAAATATCTCAGGGAGTGGCGCTCAGCGCCCCACGTGCCTCTCCCGTGGACGCTACAAAAGAACTTAGGAGTGCTTAGCACTCAGTGGGTGATGCTCAACACCCAACACCCCACGTGCCTCTCATGTGGATGCTAAGAAAGAACTCGAGAGTGCTTATCACTCACTAGGCAGCCCCTAGCGCCTCACATGCTTCGCACGTGGGCGTCATAAAGAGTGCTTAGCACTCCATATAAAGACAAGAGGGGTAAAGTGTTTAACACTTATAGGGCAACTCCCATGACAGAAAACCCCACATGATTATATGTGAGCGTCAGAACTTACATAAGTGCTCAGCACTTTTTGCACAAAAAAGGGGGACTGGGCCCAAACAAGTGTTTAGCACTCTTTTTCAAATAAAAATAAAACTGAGTGGACCAAGCCCAAGTTGGTTAGGTCCATTGAGAGTAGAAACTCCATAATTCAGATCAACCGAGTCTATGTGCTCACTACTTCCCAAACTGATTTTAGTCCCAAATACGACCATCGATCTTCCAACTGATGATATCCCAAAATGATATCCGTCCCACATTTTCCTGAGGAAATCTTAGTCTCAAAATACAACTAATGTTTCCTGGGTTTACCATTAATCCATTTTCCCTCAAACACGGGAATTGGTTCAAGGGTACATCTCACTACACCTCTGATACATGTCGTTATAATTTCTCAATGTTTTCAGAGAGGTGGTGGGTCTCGACAACCAACTGTTTTTTGGCGCACTTCCCAAACTGACGTGCACATCCCAAATCAAATCACATTCCAGACTGGATGCATCCCATATTATCATTACTCATCCCGTCATGCAACAAATACGCGTGCACGCAAGATGGACAATGGACCGAGTGTCCCTAAACTAATAACGGACTGAAATTTCCCTAAACTAAAATCTCACCTTCAAAATGGTGATCAACGGACCAAGACGTTCTTAAACTAAAATCTCACCTCCAAACTGGTGATCAACAGATCGAGATGTTTTCAAACTAGAACTTCGCTTCCAAAATGGCGATAATGGACCGAAACGTCCTTAAACTAAAAACAATGGAACCCAAATGCTCTCTTGTTGGATCTGAAATAAAAATGATTCTGAAACTCCATTAAGTAAATCTTAGTCTCAAATTGGATTAACGTATTCTTAACAAAAAAACCAACCGAGCCCCCAAATGCTTACATACGTTAAGTCGATCTTAATCCCAAAATAGATTAACGGTCCTTAAATAAAACCTCAAATCTAAGAAATACGGATCTGGACTAATCCACGCCCTACGGACGACAACATAAATTAGTCTCCGTATACAATTTACGGGCAAGCTAAACAAATAAAAACACACACGACACGAAATGAACTTCCGGAGCAGGAGAAAGTGGTCATCGCGATGCGGTAACGTAATTAACTGCAAGGGCTTGGCCTATAGGGGAGAGCGTCGCCACAATCAAAAACCCCTCGTAAACGAGAGAGAATATGACGAAGTCACGCTACAACGGCCACATCCGTCTAAACCTCCGATATACGGTGCCATAAATCAACTTGGTATCTTCGGAGAGGTGAATGGATAAATCCAAATAGTATCTGCCCCTAAAATTCAGGCCAGACGTCCCAACGTCCCGGTCGCGTCTTTCGGCGGTGAGTAACTCCATCAACCTTTTTCAAGACAACTCTCTCGTCCTCACCGCCGATCATCCAACACTGCAACCTTTCCTTCGCCTGCATCCACTCGAGCACACCATCACCGACCTCACCACCTCGACTTCGGCCTCAACCCATCGCCGCATCTTCTACAACTCCAGCCGCATCCTAAAACCCTAACTGAGCCATCCAAGCATGGTGTTGATACGCATAGCGTCGTATTGTTTTCGTTTCCGTCGTCATGTTCATCTCGAGGTAGGTATAATATACTTGCTTACATGCTATTTACGACGAGATCAAATCTCGTCGAAATATTCTTATTATTATTATCGTTGTATATTTAATTATATATTAAGAAATAATAGCTTATTGCATATAACAGTGTATTAGTTAGTACATATGATGCATACATGGAGTTTGGAACTGTGATCCTTTACTTAATTTTTATATATAATATTTTGCAAGAATAATTTAATTATTATAGCAGATTATCATATAAGTAAATTAATTGAGATCAATATGTCATAAGTAAACGTAATGTTGTTAATTGTTGCATTAAATGGTATTCTGAGTATTAGCATACATTAAGTCTTATTAATTTCAAATGTAAGAAATAGTATTATATTGTGTCATGCATGCTTTATATAAATTACATGTCATGTTGAATATTAATTTATTAGTGATAGGTTGTTGCATTACTGTCATTTTATAATTTAATTTGGATAAGTATTATCATTATAATAGTACACGTGTTATAAATTTATTTATATAATATATGAAAAGGTCATTTAGATGGTAATACTGTATGATATATTAATAGTGTTATTAATCTTCATGAAGTATAATTTAAGAACACTGGTATTATTTTATATACTAGTGCATTCAATTGGTAAATGATAATTAGTTAGTTGCTAATGCAAAGTAGAGATAACATAAAATAAATAAGTTTACATGTATACTGATTTTATGTATCCATATTGTCGCTATCGTTATTATTATCAATATATTGTTATCGTTACTGTTATCATTATCGTTACAGTTATCGTATGGTAAATCGTTATCGTTATCGTGCCAGTATATACCCACCATGTAATTTTTATCTATGCCAATAACTACTGATATTGACTTGATTGACCGGATTATCTTGATTGACCTGACTTGTTATCTTGCTAGACAAAACTTGTACACGATTGTTCATGTGTTGGCATTAGGTAAATATTATATTGATACCTGACATGAACATGAAATCCGGGGAAAATGGGAACTCAAGAATGTAACTGAAACGTAACTTAAGAGGTTATTATTGTTGTCGTGATTCCGGAGGTGGACGGAATAACCATTGTTGATTATACCGTGGTCCCATGGAGAAAGAACGGGATATATTGTATCGTGGTCCCGTGGGGAATGAACGGAATATATACTGTTGAGTTACGATAGAAATTTCATTAATTGGTTTCAAATACCCGTATGATAGATAACTTAGACACATGAACCCATAGGATACATGTGACATGATTGACTCCCTATATCTTGATTGTTACATGACATGTTGTTGTTATTGCTTATTGTTTATAGTTATGATATCTCGTTTTTGCACAGGGCATACTATATCACTTATTTCTCATATTATTATGATGATATTTATGACGCACCGACGTCTGGGTTTTGCATGACACGTATCCTTTGAGTTTAGCACAGGAGGATTATGAGTACTTCGAGAAGTTTGTCGATCAGTAAGGAGCATTCCACTGATCTAGTTGTTAGTTATGCTTTAGTTTTTTTTCCCTAGTTTTGAACTTCTTGGAATTATCATTGTGAGCCCATAAGGGACAACTTTCAGTTACCGTTTACGTTCCCATATTAGTGTATTTTGAGAAGCGGGATGTGACAAGGTTCATCATCAGCCAAATAAACCTTTCCGAACTTCCCTGCAGTGAAGCTGTGCAATAAGATTTTGCACGAAATTGAGTGAAACGAAGCATCAGAGTTCAGAATTCAAGACTCAATAGGACTGTCAACGCTACAGATAAGAGAATCATGGATATTTTTAGTAGCAACATTTGCAGAAAAAGTCGATGCTTCTTCTTGATGGTCATTTTTCTGGTATTTTTGAAACTTCTTGTTCTTCTTTGGTTTAGTACAATCATTGGAGAAGTAGCCCTGAATACCATAATTCCAGCCGTTGATATCTTTGCGAGATTTTGATTTACTCCTCCTTTTGGACTTAGATTTACCATTGCTCGGCCTATGTATTCGTTGAAAACTCTTTCCTCTGTTTTGGGTACTCAAACCAGACTTAGAAGATTCTCCTGATCCTCTCTTGCGAACATTCTCGCTAAGAATAAAATCTCGAATTTTATCGAGTTTTAACTTCTTACTCTCTGAAGAACTGCCACCCCGATCACAGTTGCGGCCCAGTTTTCAGGTAAGGAGGACAATAGGATCAAAACTTTGATCTCGTCATCGAAGTTTATTTCCACAGAACACAATTGAGTTATAATCACATTAAAATCATTAACGTGATCTGCAACAGATGTACCTTCTCTCATCTTTAGATTAAATAGACGACGCATCAAATGTATTTTGTTAGAGGCATATAGTTTTTCGTACATATTTGATAGCCTTCATCAGACCGCTGTAGTCTTTTCGTTGACAATGTTGAATGCAACATTCTTTGCTAACGTCAGACGGATCACATCCAAGGACTGACGATCTAATAGATCCCAATCTTCTTTCTTTGTATCTACTGGCTTCATGTCCAATAAGGATTCGTGAAGTTTTTTCTGAACAAGTAATTTTCAATCTGCATCTTTCAGAACCCAAAATTCTTCCCATCAAATTTATCGATCTTCACTTTTTCTTCATCCGACGTTAATTTTTGCTTACCGCAAATTTAACTCTATCTCGAATTTTTAAAGCAACACTTTCGAAATTACAATCCAAAACGATGGGGAGCGGATATAAGCGTCGTCATCCACCGTAAAATTAGACCGTAGAATCGAAAACCTTTTTGGTTTTTCGCTCTGATACTAGTTGTTAGGAATATATCACCGATCATATGGGAGAAAAAAACGACGGATGAAGAAACAATCACATAAATAATGGACACACAGGATTTATAGTTGTTCAACAATTTGCCTAGTCTATTTTGCCGCACTAGTTTTTTTATTCTCTCTTTACAAGATACAAGATTACGATTCTTTTCAGTCACTGTAAATTTGCAGTAATCATTCTCTCAGTCTGCACACTTACAGAGATTTCTTTTACCTTGTTTTTTTTGTTCTGTGTTTGTGATAATATTATGAACACAAATATATAGAAGAAGGAGAGAGGGAGAAAGAAAGAGAGAGAGCGAGCTAGGCGTGGCTCCTCCCTAATTTGAAAAGCCATCCATCTTTTGGTCCATGTGACGTTGAAACATCACAATCTTTGCATTAGGTAGCCTCCTTATCATCTTTTTTTACTTTCATTTCCCTGCTTAATATTTGTTTGTCATTTTCGCTTTTCTTGGCATAAAGAGGCATCCAAGAAATTGAATGCATGTGTCATTTTCACCAAACGTCTCTTTCATATTTTTAATTTCTCTCCATGCGGCCGTCTTACCATCCGCGTGCGCTGATTATACGTACATCGGCGCATGCGTCGGTTTTTTGGATCAGGACGGATTTTTTCTAGGCTGATTTAAATAAGGCATTATCGGGATGCTCAATAGTTTTAAGTCATTTTTAACAGCCCATATGCAAACAAGCTCGGTTTTCTAGGATTTCCGTTCTCTATATATTTTAAGATAAAAAAATTAATGGGCTACCTTGGTTATAAAAATTGATGTTTGGAACTTTTAATTTCAGCCTTCTGCGTATTTCATTGTAAATATTTTGCTTGTTATGCTATTGTATAACGAAGATAGTACAAGATATATCTTTCTTACACAAACACTGATCAATCGACAAGCAGACATGGTAAACGCAGCCGACTGCTTAAATTGCAGCCACAGCCGCGCACACATATGTATCACCTTTCATTCAAATATTAGCATTAAAAAAAAGGCCACATTAAGCCAAAAATGTCCCCTTGTCCCAATCTCACCCTCCTCATCCTTTCATCAATTCCTCTTCTCATATCTCCACAGTGGTTGCAACCAAATCAACGAGAATGCCCTCTTAGCCATTGCTTCGCGTTACGGCAACACCTCTCACTTCTCTTCTTGGGCTCCCAACACCCCTTGCTGCACATGGCAAGGCGTCACGTGCACCAACGGTTACGTCACGGGTTTTCAAATCAATCAAGACGGTCTCTCTGGTACGATCACGTTGTCCGTTGGCGACCTTCCTCTTCTCCGAACCCTAATCTCTAACCAAGTCCATAACTCTGTAGGCCCCATCCTTCCGCAAATCACCAAAATCAAGAACATGGGTTTCCAAACCATCACATCAACAGGCATCTCTGGCCCGGTTCCGTCGTTTCTTTCAAACATCTCGACTTTGACACAACTTAATCTCTCCTTCAACAGGCTCTGCAGGACCATTCCGAATTACTCTCTTGCTAACCTCAACAAATTAATTCTATTAGACTTAAGCGCAAACCAACTGAGCATGATGATGCTCGATATCGGTGACTTCCCAGATCATGACACGTGGCAGATGACGTGTCCCAGAGCTTATAAGAAAGGATCGAGAACGTTACGTTTGAAGCACATCCCGGGTCTCCGATCCGAGGATGTTCCCGACCTTCGGTGGCCTTCCAGACCACCCCCAGTTCGCATCCGAGCTATCACAGAACCAAGATATCTCGGCCTCCCACTCATTTCCGAGCCTCCCGCCGAGCTCATCTTCCTCGGTCTCACCGACTGACCCACAGTACCGATCAGAGGCGGCTCCGCGAATCTCGCCGGGCACGAGATATCCGCCGCCCATGATCCCGCATTCCAGGCCATCACGATCCTCCATTAACGAGCCTGTCTCGTCATTAATGGGAGATCTTGTCTATCACGCGGGCGTGACACCAGAGGCGTAACGGCCGGCGTGAATCTCGCGCCCGCCTGCCCACGGCTGCCGCTATATAAACCCCTCTTTCAGACGACTCAGGTAAGCCATTTTTACTCCAATAGGCCATTACTCTGCCAAAATACCCCGTCTAACATAATCGTCGGAGAGTTCTCGGTGGCACAACCATCCCGGGACTTCTTTGCAGGTAGCTCAGCCTCAACCACACAAAACCCATTGAGATTCACACGCTCCAGGAGGCAACCCTCCAACTCAATCTCAGCCGTCCATCAGCGCTCGCAGCAGATCAACGAAAGATAACATCTGAAGGAGATCCAGAGATCCATCAGTTGGCGCCGTATGTGGGAAATTAATTCCACTCAACGAAAGTTCATCTTCCGATCTCGACTTCATGGCAAGCGGTCACCGCGACGATCCAAGCACCAGCCATCGGCCTCCCCGCAGTGGAGACTAGGGGGATCCCCTCTTCCCCCGAACGCCATTGATGCCTTATCCGTTCGGATAGATCGACTCGCGTCCGTCGTGGACGCACCCGTCCGTGTCCAAACGGTCGGGCAAGCTCCCCAGGTTGTCGCTCCCCCACCTCGGGACCGGGATCCCTACAGAGGGAGAGAAGACTTTGCCCGCGTTGGCACGACCAATCACCACCTCGCTGTCTCCGGCAGCCGCAGATCCCCCGGTCCGACATATTCAATGACCCGGAGGGCGCCGCACAGCTTAACTCCGAGGTCTTATGCCAGAGCGCCTCGCCCCGAGCCCCATCGCGCCCCTGTCCCTCCCGAGAAGGTATCGGTCAGCTCACCTGCGCTCAGGCATGACCGGCACCCCGTCCCTCGACGGGGTCACGCGCATGGGACTCGCCATGGCAGATCGAAGACGACCTCGCCAGGGGACCTGAGGAACCTCATCGAACGGAATCGGGGTTGTGGCCAGGCATAGGTCTCCGGCAGCAGAGGCCAAAAATCAGAATATGCCAAGTCATCGGGATACCATGGCTGACTCGACGCCCTCGAAAAGAAGATCGAAGGCATGCATCGGGAACGTCGTCATTCGAGCGACGGGGCTAAGTATGCCGCCGACTCGCTCACGAAGCCCTTCACCAAGGAGTTACTCGCCTTCCACGTCTCCTCCCGGAACAAGCCCCCAAAGGTCTCCCTCTTCGACGGGAAGTCTGACCCGAAGGACCATTTGGACGCGTTCACGACCGGGATGAGTTTCCAGGACCGTTCCGACGCTGTACAATGCCGAGCTTTCCCCGCTACTCTCTGTCACGACCCGAAAATAGCACGTGATGGCCCTTAAACTACGCAACGTCTACAGGCGTGGCGCAATTTAAGTAAGCCGAAAACCCAGTAATCTAAACCATCAAAAGTAGTAAGAAATAATAGCATTTTCAAAACCTTTGAAATCTCAACCCAAATTCTTTAAAAGTCCAATTTATTCCCTTTAAAATTTTGACAGCACCTCCTTTGTAAAACAAGCCCCCCAAAATGGGTACAACATAATATAAGTAAAAGAATCCCAAACAGGAGCAAAAATCCACGCCCAACGGCGGAAAACAACCACCACAATAGATATACGATGCCGTAGTGAAGAAAGAGACGATATAAATAAAACCGCATAAAAACCTCCAAGTCACAAATAATGTACAATATCGTCCTCACATCACGTCTCTAAGTCAAACAATATAAAGGTAGATGGAGAGTACAGGATACAACGAATATACAACAAGCAACGTCGGATAACCGCAAGACCTACCTAAGCAAAACTGCACACTGTCAGGCGAAGCGGTATCCGCAGCAAAAGATGATACTATGGATGAAAATAGCCCTGCCTCTGACTATCCTGAGGAACACCTGCAACACACTGTGGCACAACGGGGGTGAGTTGCCAACTCGTGAATAGTAAATAACATATGCAGGTAATCGCAAGTATGCACGTACAGCGCGAATCTAACATATTGAAAACTATCAGCAGTAAACGGTCATATGTAATGCATCAGTCATGAAAGGTACACTAGCAGGTACTACTAATATATGAAGCAATAATATGACGATCTGTATGCAATAATCATGTAATGTACTCTATCATGTACAACTAATACATGAAGCAACGCATAATAGTATATATATACAACAGTGATGGAAAGTACTCTATCCGGTACAAATAATACATGAAGCAGTGCATAAAATATAAATGTGGAGTATGGAATAAAACATGTCATTCCCACGGAAATCCTAACCTCGTGGTAGGACCAAAATCCAACAAGACAATCAAATTCCCAATTTCTACAATCAGCCCCCAAATTGGCTCTCATATCATGTAAGTCTCGTATATCCTGTATGTACAACATCAGTATATCTCACATATCCTGTATGTCCAATATCAATATATCTCACATATCCTGTATGTCCAATATCAATATATCTCACATATCCTGTATGTCCAATATAAGGTGAATGTACAGTATCGACACCCAAAACATCATGAAATAAGTGTCTAGCATCGACACAAAAATACATGTTTATACGTTCTCGAATCTTAAGTGCCAAACACCGACACTCTCGATCCCCGTATCGGTAATATACGTCCTCGAATCTTAAGTGCTCGAATCTTAAGTGCCAAACACCGACACTCTCGATCCCCGTATCGGTAATATACGTTCTCGAATCTTAAGTGCCAAACACCGACACTCTCGATCCCCGTATCGGTATAAAACAAATCTCAAGTGGAACCATCCAATATCAAGTGAAGAAATAGAATACTTGCATAATTTCATGAAACCACCAAGGTCCTCAAATCCAGAAAACATCAAGTAGTGAATACGTATGAATGCATGAATCAATATACATATATTAGCGTCCCATTCCACTGTTATATATACAGGAGTAAAAATATCAGAGACATCATATGAAATTCATGAATATAATATATGCAACATGAAACAATAATATGAGCATATAAAGGAAAACAGCTATTTAACTGCAAAAATTTACTAAATATATCACTCGGTTCCTGATTTCCCCGAAATCAGATGCAATATCATAGACAGGTGAACATGTAGCTATAACAAGGTATGCGTAACCATGTCGGTATAGTAAGATATGTATGTCCATATGTAAGTATGTACGATGTCAAAGTAGCTGTAGCAAGGTATGTGTCTATACCTATCCATAATACCCTCCAGGTATATGCATGTATGTATGCCAGATGTACATGTAGCTATATCTCATATGTGTATATACCTATCACAATGGTACAATACCATATAGGTATATGGGTAACTAGCATGTAAGTATACATGTATGCTATATGTCATAAGCACAATAAAAATAAGGACCATGTCCCAACGTCCCTAAGCAATAATATCATATTTATAGGGGTGTTGTGCGTGTCATGGCAATTATTGACGCTGTGTGTGGCATATAATCTGTGCTCGTGCAACATAAGCCGTCGATAATAGTGCAGTGTCCTAAGGATACTAGTCCACGAACAACACTAACCAAGTAGTAATATGTGTATGCGCAATTCTATATATGCAATAGAATATGCGACAAAATATAACAACTCTAGCCCAGGCGCATAACGCCATGCGGGCGATTCCCCTGTAGATATTAAATCTACTCACCAACCATCCTGGCTAAGTGAAGCCAACCACCAGTTTTTCCCCTTATAGCAGTGTCCGAAGTCTCTGCCTGCGAACCTACCACAATAAAACAATAAAGCAAATATATATTAATAATAGACCAAGAGCACGAACAAACTACGTTTTAACGACGCACCAACTCCAACCCTACTCCCAAGTGTTCGTATTGTGGCTAACATACGTAGCGACACGACGAAAACAACCTAAGAGCAAAAACACACAAAGTGCACGGTCCGTGTCGTATAACGTATCGCGCGGACACAAAATACTAAATTATAGGAAAATGATCCCAGATTTTGCATACTGCAATTACTAAAAAAGTAAACAGTACCAAACACTTCTAACCAATAGCAGACAACTACCCACAAAAACCAAACCCCATCACCTCCCCCCATAGCCGGCGTCACCGGAATTTTCCAAAGGGTCGCTGGCCCGTGCCGGTGGGGTGGATCTCGTGTCTTAGGTGGTGCTTCAGGATCACTAGTACATCACTACAATTTTGTTTGGTCACTTGCCAAAATTCCCAGGTCACAGCAGAAACAGAGGTTCAAAAAAGACACTAAAAACACGATAAAATCGTTACAATCTCCCCCCATTAAATGAACATGCATGCACCTCTTCCAAATTCTTTTGTTTCTTTAACTTTTAATCCAAGTCAACACAAAGATCTAGATATTGTGAGAAGGTTTTGGTTTACTCAAGTTGATTTATGGAAAAGATTACAAAAGAGAAATTTCCCAAAAAGTGAATACCGCAATAAAATAATATTAAAATTGGGAAAAATTCTAATTGAACCAAAACGTCCCATATGCCCCCAAAGCTTGCGCACTAGATTTATTTTAGCTAAACTAGGTGCTGGCAAGTCTATATGGCCGCTTGATCACAGTCGGTTTAAAACGGAAAATACCGACAATTTTACCCAAAAACGGAGAAATTCGCATAATGATTTCCAAAACGTTACAATCTCCCCCCATTATAAAAATTCGTCCCCGAATTTAAAATTCTCACTGAGCGTACCTTCAAAGAAAAGAGTACAAAACTCCCAAACTCGCTCGCAGCCTCCCGAGTGATTACCTCACTATACGGCTACGTCCAAGAAAACCCTCCACAGATGGCAAGACCCTTGACCGAAGTTTCTCCACCTGCCGAGTCACTAACACATATGGCTGCCGGTGAACGAAAAGATCGCGTCCAAGCTAAAGGGTCTGGTGCTGAATCATGTGAGAAAGGTCAAGAAAGTATTTGCAAAGTATCGACACAAGGAATACAGGGTGAAAACTCAATAATCTGGGCGGAAGTGCCAAATCAAAGGCAACGGAACTAACTTGCTTTAAGGATCTCAAAAGGACCTACAATCCTGCGATAAGCTTTCCAAAACTCAACACGTCTTTCATCGGAAAAATCCATAGGAATCCATGATCTCCCACTGCGAACTCAAGTCTGCGACCACCATGGTCGGCATAAGACCTCTGTCCGCACTGGACTACCCTCATCCTGACCTGAACCAACTGGATCATCTCCGAAATCTCTAGACCAGCTGGGTCCAAAAATCCTATTTACGCAGAGTCAGAAAAACAGAATGGCGATCGACACGACCTAACAACTAAACCTAAAGGTTGCCAATGGGAGTGTCTCATGATAACAGCTATAGAAGGAGAACCCAAACAATGGCAATTGACGATCCCAACAACCAACAAACACTTAGTACGTACGCACATGCATATCCTCCAGAGTCTGTATAGTCCGCTCAACTGATCATCGTCCTACAGACGGAAAAGCGGAGCTAAAGCTCAACCAATACCCAAGGCTTCCTGAAGCTTCTTCCAACTACGGCTAGCGAACAGGGTGTCCCCAATTGGATACAACGCATGAAGGAACTCCGTGCAACGCATAAACTTAACAAAGAACAACCGAGCAACTGAGAATAACCGGACAACCAACACCCCAAAAGGAGTCACACCCTGACTAAACCTGGGTAGACTCTACAACGAAAAATTCATGGAGATCTGCTCCCATTCCCTCTCCGGAACGATTAAAGATTGCAACTCTCTAGCCGGTCTTAAATGCTCACCTTATTTCACAACCAGACATACATCTTGAACGAAATCCGAAACTTCACTCTTTTCATCCTGCCCACTAGTAACTAACTCTCAAGTCACGTTACATCTTGGCGGTACTTGGATGAACACAGAAAGCTGACCGATGTGCCTGCTCTGGGACCTCGCGTCTCTACCTATCAGTATCAGGTACACACCAACGCGTCCGAAACATAGCATACCCTAGTCACAAATCAGGATTCCGAATCTTTATCCTGCCGAACATGCTCAAGTATCACAGACAACGAGCATCGGTGGGCTGTGCCTCACGAAAACGATTAAGGAAAAGTGGTCGGGCGCGGACATGAGCAAGCTGTCCCCTCAGTAGAGGCGAACCTAGCCGTACTCCACGATCACACAGAACTGTAAATCTGCAGAAGACTGTCTCTGAACTGCGCACCACTGGAACAAGCTAACCCCGGGCCTACGACTCAAGCATCAGCTACCACAATCGCCTTACCACGGGTAACCAAAGGATCTCACAAACACAATCCTCCACACGTTCCATCCAATGGCGCTGTCTCAACAATCAAAACCCTGCTGCAGGAAGATGTACGTTAAGCTCTGGTGGTCCATGAAAATCTGACACGACTCTCCGAACAAGTAGTGTCCTCGGATCTTCAACGCACGACCACCTCGGCCATCTCCAGATCATGAGTAGGATATCATGCTCGTACTTCCTCCAACTGTTGGGAAGTAAAAGCGATAACTCTATAATGCCACATCAACGCAAAATCGAGCCCCACTCGCGAAACATCATAGTAAAACTACAAAGTCGCCCGAACCAGAAAACAAGAAAGAACCAGTGCAGTTGTCAACCGAATCTCCAACTGCAGAAACTCCGCACACATGCCTCAGTCTACAGAAAAAGGACCTCCTTCCCGGTCAGTTCAGTCAACGGTGCAGCGATACACAAGTAACCCTGCACGAAACGGCGGTAAAAACCTGCTAAGCCCAAAATCTGCGGACCTCTGTCCCGGATATAAGTATGGGTCAAAGCTGTACGGCCTCGATCCTCCTCGGGTCCATACGAAAACCGTCTCCAGTAACTACTAGACCAAGGAGTCAACACAATCAAGCCTGAAAGAACCCTCTGAGAATTTAGCAAACTTCTGGGCTCTCCCAATGTCTGCAAAACAAATCCTTAAGTGCTGTTCCTGTTCCTCACGACATATTATAATAGACCAGAATGTCATCAATGACACGACAATAAACTGGTCGAGGAACGGCCTGAAGAAATCTGGTTCATCAAATCCACGATTGCTGCTAGGGCACTGGTGAGTCCAATGACACCACCAAAACACATAAAGCCCGTAGCACGCACAAAAGCAGACTCCGGAATGTCATCACTTCGAACCTGCAACAATGATGACCTGATCACAAATAAACTCAGAAAGAGTCTCGCACTCTGGAGCTGATCGAAGAAATCGTCAATGCGAGGTAAAGGATACCTATCTGCACCGTAACTCGGTTCAATTGACGATCCATCAATACACAACCTCAAACTGCCGTCCTTCTCCCTGATGAACAGGAATGGAGCTCCCCAAAGCGAAACACTCGGATGCACAAGTCCCTCAACCAACAACTCTGCAGCTGATCCTTAAGCTTTCTAAGCTTCGCCGGCTCATCTGGAACAACGTCGGAAAACTCTCGCACGATAATATCCAGAAGAAAACTGATGACCATCCTGGGGATAAGAGCTGAATGACTGTCCTCGTCCCAGGCCTCTGCTACTCCCGCGACGGTCACAAAATCTGTCTCGACGCCTAAGCCTAGTCTCTGGGCTGGTACACCTGTACGAGCCCTCCTCTGTTCCGGAACTCCCGAGTCTCGGCAAACGATCCTCATCAAAACGGCTGCGTCCACTGGTGCTGTATAAGTAACACAAGGCTGAGTGCTAACTGCAAGGAACAACTGGGTAACAGGGGTGACAACCTTCTGTCGCTGCGCTCGAATGGCGTCAACCAAAGAACTCATCGTCTGGCGCAAGTCCTGCATCTCTGCCACAAGCCTATCAATATGATCTATCGAAAGCGGATCCATATTGTCCGATACAACGAGCGTGCCATCCTGGTCAGTCCTCGTCCCACGTGAGTCCACTCTGACCTCGGCTCTCGCTGCATCACTCAAGTTCTCATAGTCATCAGCGGCAAAGGATATAAATGGAAGAAGGATTCGATATGAACACGGAAATCGAATCACAAGGATATGTATCATCAAGGAAGGAATTTCAAGCAAATTGTACTTAGGTCACTTAGGCGGAGTACCGCGTCGTGAGTATGCCGCGGACATACACACACTACGTTACTCAGCTTTAAGCTACCTACTCCATCATACCAAGGTCATCCTACACCCCGAAAGGTAAAACCTAGCGCTCTGATACCAACTTTGTCACGACCTGAAAATGGCACGCGATGGCCCTTAAACTACGCAACGTCTACAGGCGTAGCGCAATTTAAGTAAGCCGTAAACCCAGCAATCTAAACCATCAAAAGTAGTAAGAAATAATAGCATTTTCAAAACCTTTGAAATCTCAACCCAAATTCTTTAAAAGTCCAATTTATTCCCTTTAAAATTTTGACAGTGCCTCCTTTGTAAAACAAGCCCCCAAAAATGGGTACAACATAATATAAGTAACAGCATCCCAAACAGGAGCAAAAATCCACGCCCAACGGCGGAAAACAACCACCACAACAGATATACGACGCCGTAGCGAAGAAAGAGACGATATAAATAAAACTGCATAAAAACCTCCAAGTCACAAATAATGTACAATATCGTCCTCATATCACGTCACTAAGTCAAACAATACAATGGTAGATGGAGAGTACAGGATACAACGAATATACAACAAGCAACGTCGGATAACCGCAAGACCTACCTAAGCAAAACTGCACACTGTCAGGCGAAGCGGTATCCGCAGCAAAAGATGATACGATGGATGAAAATAGCCCTGCCTCTGACTATCCTGAGGAACACCTGCAACACACTGTGGCACAACGGGGGTGAGTTGCCAACTCGTGAATAGTAAATAACATATGCAGGTAATCGCAAGTATGCACGTACAGCGCGAATCTAACATATTGAAAACTATCAGCAGTAAACGGTCATATGTAATGCATCAGTCATGAAAGGTACACTAGCAGGTACTACTAATATATGAAGCAATAATATGACGATCTGTATGCAATAATCATGTAATGTACTCTATCATGTACAACTAATACATGAAGCAACGCATAATAGTATGTATATACAACAGTTATGGAAAGTACTCTATCCGGTACAAATAATACATGAAGCAGTGCATAAACAATAAATGTGGAGTATGGAATAAAACATGTCATTCCCACGGAAATCCTAACCTCGTGGTAGGACCAAAATCCAACAAGACAATCAAATTCCCAATTTCTACAATCAGCCCCCAAATTGGCTCTCATATCATGTAAGTCTCGTATATCCTGTATGTACAACATCAGTATATCTCACATATCCTGTATGTCCAATATTAATATATCTCACATATCCTGTATGTCCAATATCAATATATCTCACATATCCTGTATGTCCAATATAAGGTGAATGTACAGTATCAACACCCAAAACATCATGAAATAAGTGTCTAGCATCGACACAAAAATACATGTTTATACGTCCTCGAATCTTAAGTGCCAAACACCGACACTCTCGATCCCCGTATCGGTAATATACGTCCTCGAATCTTAAGTACCAAACACCGACACTCTCGATCCCCGTATCGGTAATATACGTCCTCGAATCTTAAGTGCCAAACACCGACACTCTCGATCCCCGTATCGGTATAAAACAAATCTCAAGTGGAACCATCCAATATCAAGTGAAGAAATAGAATACTTGCATAATTCCGTGAAACCACCAAGGTCCTCAAATCCAAAGAACATTAAGTAGTGAATACGTATGAATGCATGAATCAATACACATATATTAGCGTCTCATTCCACTAATATTGGTGTAAAGGCATATATAACAGCGTCCCATTCCACTGTTATATATACAGGAGTAAAAATATCAGAGACATCATATAAAATCCATGAATGTAATATATGCAACATGAAACAATAATATGAGCATATAAAGGAAAACGGTTATTTAACTGCAACAATTTACTAAATATATCACTCGGTTCCCGATTTTCCCGAAATCAGATGCAACATCATAGACAGGTGAACATATAGCTATAACAAGGTATGCGTAACCATGTCGGTATAGCAAGATATGTATGTCTATATGTAAGTATGTACGATGTTAAAGTAGCTATAGTAAGGTATGTGTCTATACCTACCCATAATACCCTTCGGGTATATGTATGTATGTATGCCAGATGTACATATAGCTATGTCTCATATGTGTATATATCTATCACAATGGTACAATACCATATAGGTATATGGGTAACTAGCATGTAAGTATACAGGTATGCTATATGTCATAAGCACAATAAAAATAAGGACCATGTCTCAACATCCCTAAGAAACAATATCATATCTATAGGGGTATTGTGCGTGTCATGACAATTATTGACGGTGTGTGTGGCATACAATCAGTGCTTGTGCAACATAAGCCGTCGATAGTAGTGCAGTGTCCTAAGGATACTAGTCCACGCACAACACTAACCAAGTAGTAATATGTGTATACGCAATTCTATATATGCAATAGAATATGCGACAAAACATAACAACTCTAGCCTAGACGCATAACGCCATGCGGGCGATTTCTCTGTAGATGTTAAATCTACTCACCAACCATCCTGGCTAAGTGAAGCCAACCACCAGTTTTTCCCCTTGTAGCAGTGTCCGAAGTCCCTGCCTGCGAACCTACCACAATAAAACAATAAAGCAAATATATATTAATAATAGACCAAGAGCACGAACAAACTACGTTTTAACGACACACCAACTCCAACCCTACTCCCAAGTGTTCGTATTGTGGCTAACGCGCGTAGCGACACGACGAAAACAACCTAAGAGAAAAAACACACAAAGTGCACGGTCCGTGTCGTATAACGTATCGCGCGGACACAAAACACTAAATTATAGGAAAATGATCCCAGATTTTGCATACTGCAATTACTAAAAAAGTAAACAGTACCAAACACTCCTAACCAACAGCAGACAACTACCCACAAAAACCAAATCCCATCACCTCCCCCCATAGCTGGCGTCGCCGGAATTTTTCAAAGGGTCGTCGGCCCGTGCCGGTGGGGTGGGTCTCGTGTCTCAGGTGGTGCTTCAGGGTCACTAGTACATCACTACAATTTTGTTTGGTCGCTCGCCAAAATTCCCAGGTCACAGCAGAAACAGAGGTTCAAAAAGGACACTAAAAACACGATATTGCACTAATTGATATTTAAAGTTTTCTACACTACAACCAACGAGCTACACAACATAAAAACTCCTAATTAACAGATTAAGGATTATACCTATCAACCTTGCTTCCAAGATCCAAGCTTTCCTAGCTCCAAGTGATCAAGAAGGCAAAACCAAGAATTGAGGTATTTTTGTGATATATTTTAGGATTTTGGGGATTTATTGGCTTGGATTGAGGTAAATGGTGAAAGAAATGCTCAAGGGCAGAAGAAAGATGGAGAGCTCGGCCAAGGGAGAAGAAAGGAGACTTGTGTGGAATTTTCTAACCATTTTTGGTGATAAATGCACATAAATGCCATTAAATGAACATGCATGTGCCTCTTCCAAATTCTTTTCTTTCTTTAACTTTTAATCCAAGTCAACACAAAGATCTAGATATTGTAGAAAGGTTTTGGTTTACTCAAGTTGATTTATGGAAAAGATTACAAAAGAGAAATTTCCCCAAAAGTGAATACCGCAACAAAATAATATTAAAATTGGGAAAAATTCTAATTGAACCAAAACGTCCCATATGCCCCCAAAGCTTGCGCACTAGCTTTATTTTAGCTAAACTAGGTGCTGGCAAGTCTATATGGCCGTTTGATCACAGTCGGTTTACAACGGAAAATACCGACAATTTTACCCAAAAACGGAGAAATTCGAATAATGATTTCCAAATCGTTACACTCTCATCCGCTCCGGATGAGACTAGTTCTAAGGACTCATGCCACGCTCGATCTCCACCTTCGATGAGCTGGCCATCCAATTCCTCGGCCACTTCGTCGGGAACAGACGACAGAAGCAGACCGTCGACCATCTCTTCACCATAAAGAGCGGAGACAAAGAATCATTCAAGGGGTACGTCACCCGCTTCTACAACGCCCTCCTCGAGGTCCCCGAACACCGGGACGAAACGGTCATTACGGCCCTCAGGTCGGGTCTTAGGCACAAGAAGTGGCTATGCTCCTTTGCATTAGCGCAACCTAAGACCATGGCCGAGGTAAATACCTGGACCGAACGTGAGATCCAGCTCAAATCCGAGGTGAACGCCAACCTGCCCCAGACAGAACAAGCTGATCAGAAGAAAAGGGCCCGAGAGGAGAAAAAGAAGATTGAGCGGCCGAAGCCCTTCTCCCCGAAGTTTCAGGAGTACACCCCGCTCAACGTCTCCCAGACAGCACTATTGGAGGAGGCTAAGGGCGAGAGGTTCTTCAAACTCCCCCCAGCCTCGAACAAGGCAGCAAAGCGCACCCGGGGCCCCTACTGCGGCTTCCACAGGTCGCAGGGCCACTCCACTGAAAACTGCAAACAGCTCCAAGACTACATCGAGGAGCTAATCCGCTCGGGGCACCTGGCAACGTACTTGCGAGACAAGCGGCAAGCCGACCATGAGCAGGAGAAATGTCCCCCTCCCGGTGAGATGACAATCGGCCAAATCATGGTCACGTCAGCGGGGGGTACGACGAGGACCGACGATACACGACATCCCTCCCCGATCGAGGGACATGTCGGCCACCCGAGGAAGAAGGCCAAAGCAGCCGAGCCGATCGTTTTTACCGACGAGGATCTCCACAGTATTTCCCTTCCTCATAACGACCCGCTGGTGATCACAGCTCGGGTCCACCGCTACGAGGTGCAGTGGATACTGATCGACTCTGAAAGCTCGACAGACATTCTTTTCTATCACTGCTTCCCGCGTATGGGAATCACCCTGTCGGACCTAAGGCCGACCACCCACGTCCTATCAGGGTTCGCTAACCACTTGTTCATATCAGAATTTTGCATTATTATATCACCCATTCTTAATCATATTACAAATAAATAGGTGCTTTTGATCCATGTTTGCTAAATAATTGTAGGTTACAGGTTCTCAGATCATTACAGTGAAATTCATGAAAATACGCTACAAATGTGAGACTACGACCAACAATAGATGAATCCGTATGATGTCGCCCACCATTTCAAGGAACAACTGAAAATCATTAGACAGTTCAATGCACAAAGTTGAAGGGCAACACAAGATTCAAGACTTCAACGTGAAGCTCACGGTAGAAAGTCCACTGTTGAATATCTGGAAGAGAATTGAAGAGATTCTGAGAGACCAAGTGAAGAAAACAGAAGATAAAAGCAACTTGAAGAAACCCTAAAGAATTGGGCCCATGAGCCCACCAAATGGCCGCGGATCCGCGGCCAAACAGGCTATTATGCCGCGGTTCCGCGGCCGTGCAATGCACGTGTCGGTGGGGTGTCGGTGTTTTGACTCGGTCTTTGGAGTTGTTTTGTAATTTCATATATGGATCAGAATGTAAACTTAGGGTTTTCCCCATCTATAAATAGGAGGGCTCAAAGCCAAATAAATGGTGCCTCTTCTAGGGTGCCTTTATTAGGATGCCTCTCTTTGCCTTTTTTCTAGATCTAAATTCAATTGTAATGCGTTCTTGAGGTCATCAATAAAGTAAGAGTTTTTATTTTTATCTCGCATTCTTTTATTATCTGAATTTAATTCTTGCAATTTTTATCTGTTCTTTTAATATCTGCAATTTAGTTTTCTAATATAAAAATTATAAAAAAATGAATTTCATTGATCATAGCTTTCCTAATGAGTGAGTAATCCCTCACTTGTTAGGGTTAGGATAGGGAAGGTTTAAGAGATGGAAATCTCTCTCACTCCTTTCTTTGCCCATATAATTTTATTAAAATGACTCTTTTTAAATCAACCACACACCGCTCACTACGGCACCCTATCCTATGTGATAGCGGTGATTCCCTAGTTAGACCGGGTGTGATTGAATTAACTGGAGGTTAGGGCTAAGAGCTAAGAACGAACGGACAAGGACCAAAAGGAAGAAACTTAGATTCTTTCCAGTCATGCTAATTCCGTTGTTGCCGATTACCCTAACACCTTTATTCATAACTAAGGTATTGATAGAAGCGAGAAGATCCCTATCTCGAACTAACCTAATCCTAACCTTAGCAAGCTTTTTATCAACTTTTATCTCATTCTTAGATCTTAAAACAAAACCACCAATTTTTTTGGACTTAACTCGTTAAAACATAAAGAAAAGGAATCCTTCTCCCTGTGGATCGACCCGTACTCAACCGGCTAGCTACCAAGTGACACCGTTATTGATTGCGGTATATTCTTAATTTTGATTTTAAAAAGCATAAGCAAAAAGCACCTACCAATCACCACTCCATCCCGGCGGAAGGGGTAATCACTCTCGAATTTAAAATCGTGGAGGCCGGTCGTACGCACACCGTGCCTGTGGAATTTATCGTCGCGAGAATCCCATCGGCCTACAACTTCCTCCTCGGTTGCCCTACTCTGAACTCCCTCCGAGCTCAGATATCGACCTACCACCTGGCGATAAAATTCCCGCTCGACCAAGGCGGAATAAGTCAGGCCTATGGAGACCAACGAACAACAAAGGTTTGCTTCACCGCAACATCCGCGTCTGAGCGGCTAAGCAACGATGTTGAGGGTGAGGGTGACATCAGGGGTTCTCTGTACGCTCGAGACAAGCGAAAAGTGGTCCGAGGGATCTCGATGGAGCCACTAACAGAGGTCCCCTCGTGGAAGGGGACGACGAACGAACCGTTCAGATCGGGTCATTTCCTCAGAAACAACTCTGACGTGTTCGCCTGGACGCCTGCCGACATGCCTGGGATCAACCCCAAAATCATATCTCACAAGCTCGGGGTAGACCCTACGGTCCGACCTGTCATACCCCGCTTTCCAGTGTACGAGCAGAGGACGCGACTGGCCGCTACGTATTTACTCAAAAGTAAATACGCTAAGCGTAACTAAGCAATATAAAAGAAATATACACAAGAGAAAAATATAATGAACAGCAACTTTATTTATTAACATTCTTTTACAGTACGTAGAAAAGTAAATACATGGAATGAAAAGCAATGCCTAAACAATGACATAGCAGAAATGGAAATACAGAAATGAAATGTACAAATATCTAGAGCTCCGGGTCGTAACCTAGCTGATCCAAGTCCTCGCTGGTGGGCTCGATCTCCTGAAGGCCCGAATCACCTGACAACATTCCAAAGAAGAAAGAGAAGGAATGTCGTCAGTGAACAATCGCTCGGTAAGTCCCAAACATAAGGGAGAAGCAGAATAGACAGAGAGAGAGTGTGTATAACTTTTTAAAGTGTATTATATTGTTATAATGTTGTATTTAGTGTTAACGTTGTTGTTTGTAGCAAGGTACAGAAGAGGCCAGTGTATACGAGAGAAGTCTCACTTGCCCTGGAGACTAAGGTATCAGAAACACAAGGAACCGTTCATGCCACGGTACAACAGCAATTGAATTCAGGTTAGGTGTATTATGCTTGCAGTCTCTTGCCACTTCTAACACCTTCTGTACCAATCTACCCCTTAAACCCCGCAATGTTTTGATTGTATTATTTGTATTATTTGAATTGTAAATGTGTTGTTTGTACTGTTTTGTAAATATAAATGGAAGACTTGTATTGTTAATGGAAGACTTGCCAAAACCATGATATCGTATAAATGGAAATGGATATACTGGATAATCATGTAAATGGAATATATCCATGGTTCGGTTCAGTCAAGTTGTATAGATTAATAGATTGAACAGATTGAATACATGGATTTATATTGATTTGTTATATATACTTGAATCTCATTCAAGTCAGATTATTTATAATGAGACTCGGTCTGAGTCAGACAATTAGAAAAGAAATTGAATCCTGAATTAAATTTTGGTGTTATCGGTAACCGCTGCACATGGGCGGCAGGATTTGTGTCTTTTTCAAAGACGATTACCGTGTTGATAACACCGTTTGTTAAGTTGTCTACCTTAAATAGGCAAGCACCCATATCTCCGGCTCCCTGAGGTTCAAGAGACTGGTCCCGCTTAAATTTATGTTTACTAAGGTCCTTATTGTAATTTATAAAACTCGAGGGGGTTTTATGTAAAAATAATTTGTATAATTTTCAGAATACACCTCAAGTATTTAATTATCGTCTTTAAGGTTTTCATTGATGTATATTTTATCATTGTGGCATTTCTAGTGAATAAAACATATTTTTCATAATATATGGTATTTAATTGTAAAGTATTGAACTTGTATGAAATTGCATGGTATCTTCATGTAAAGTGATTCTTTTTTATTTAGAAAAGTTGGAATATTTATACTATATCAAAAATAGATATTTTGATAATACATATATATTTATAAAATAATTAAATTTATTATTTTTCTAAAAATCTCATTTTCTTAAGATATTTGTATTTTTAAATTTTTCGAGGCTGTATGCTCCTTGCGGAGGTCTGCATCTCGCACTACTAAGCCTGAGGATGTGCGATAATCCGCACTATCCCAAACGGGTTCCTTAAAATGGGTTGTAGCGGCGCTTTGCAAAGATTTGTTAAAAATACGTAATCTTGTAGAAAAAGGTTTTTATAAGTTTGAGGCATTTTTGTGTAAATCGTATTTTCCAAAATCTATATTCCCTAAATGTCATCGTGCTATATTGCATATGAGTGTTGTGGGGAGGTAAGTCATTACCTCGTGAACTATTTAAAGGTATAGCAAAGATAATGATGTTTTATGTCGAAACTAAACTATATGGTATTTTTCTGAAAAAGTGCAATAAAAATTACAATATGAATTCTTTTGCTATGAAACTTGTTCAATATGTTTTGTTAATATTTAATGGTCATGATGTGCAAGTTTGGTATTGTTATATTTAAGAAAATTGGAACTTTTTAAAGAAAACCGAATCGGAAGTCGGATTAACTCCGCTTCCGTCGGGTTTTAGAATTGCGAGTTTTCAGAATAGAAAAGAGAAGAGAGAGGAGGGACTTACTGGATTGTAGGATAGAGGAGAGGAAAAGGAAGAAGTTAGAGGCGCCGGTGCGTCGTTTTGTCGCAGGGAGCTCCTAGGATTGTCGTCGGAAGTTCCTCGGAGCTTCGACCATCACTAACTCCACTTGCACACTATTGAACTTAGAATTTTCTTGAAGGTTTTGGATAAAAATTTAGAGTGAGGAGGTGGAAAAGAGTGTGGGTATTTATAGGAGAATTTTAGGGTTAGGGTAGATGAAAAGATATATTGAAAATTGTATTAAAAATTTGTATTAAAAATAGATTAATGGGTTTTTTTAAAAAGGCTCTGTTAATGTGCAGGGGATTTAAACCATACAGGGGTAATGGGGAGACAAAACGACACAAGAGTCAAGAAGACAAAAATCGGTTTTGGCCGAGTTAACCTGGCACCGCCGGACGAGTCGACTGAGTCGCCAGCCCGAGTCGGCCGAGTCGGGCTGGGGCTCGTCGCCACGTGTCCCTTGCCGATTTGTCTACCCCATGGACTCATTTTTTTTATACGTGACTTTTGGTTTTTACGAGTTATGCACGTGTAGACTTTTGGGCTTCTAAAAATTTAAAAGAAAACTAATTAAAAAAATATTGTGGCTAATGGGATTTGAACTCAGGTGCTTTGGTTCAGCAGTGCAAGGTCTTACCAGTGAGCTACAAGCTCTTTCTTATTATTAAAAAGCAAAACAAATTTATAACTTGTGCTCAGGAAAAAATACCCCTTTATGTATTTTTTTGAAAAAGAATTTGTACAGAAAGTTTAGGATGGTTACATTCTATCCTCCTTATAAAAATTTCGTTCTCGAAATTTGTAAAAGGAAAGTGTAATGGATTCAAGGAAAGATTGGTGACTGAAGTACTGACAGTGTATGAAAAATAACAAAGTGATACAAGAGTTTTAAAAATGTGAAAGAGACTTACTAGTGTTACCTTGGTCAACTGTCTCGGATTCTACGGCTGCTAAGGTATAAGCCTATCGCCCTGGTACATTCCTTCTGGTTGGAGGCACATTTTTCTGTCCTCGAGGCATGTTCCTCATTGCCTGATAGAATTGGCGATTTGGCTGTGCAGGAGTTCTACGTGGAGGTGGTGCTGGGAGTGCAGGACGAGTTGCAGGAGCCTGAATAGCTGGCCGCTGCGGGTAGTTGGTGGGTGTGTGAGCTGAGTTGTATCTATAGGGATAGGTCGCAATTCTGTGATTGGACTCGCCACAAACTAGGCACAGGCCTTTTGCGCGTCTACAGTCCTTTATCAAATGTCCATCTCTCTTGCAAAGGAAACAGAAATCTGGTCTTGACTGGTTATTGGGTTCTTCCGATCTCCTGGGTTCGAACAATGGCATGGAAGAGGCCCCTCCTGCCATCTGGTTGGCAGAGCGCTTAACTCCAGCAGATTGAAATATGCCCTTCTTCTTCACCACTGCCTCATATTTTCGGGTAGCTTTCAAAGCCATATCATGGGTTGGGAAATCCCCTGTAGCTAATGCAGCTTGGGTTTCCGTGTCACGCCCCGCTTCACAGAGTGCGCTAAGATCGGCACGTGACAGAACCAACCATGCTACCTGGGGCTAGGAAACATCCCTCCACAGTCACATTACGGCTGTCTAGAAGATATCAAGAACATGAAAATAAAAATAAATTATCTAGTACATGTCCATATGCCAGTAAACGAGTCATGAAATAATATGCAGAAGCAATAGATCCAATGAGCAATAACATCAGGAAAGTAAAACTGGATACTAACTAGATCCTCACTGCTCGGCCTAACGGCGGAAGTACTCCTGATCAGCCTGCGACAAAGGTAGAGAATCTGAGCCATGCAAAACCCAGACGTCAGTACGTCATAATATCAATAATTCTAAGCAAGCAGGATGTGATGAAATATGCATGCATGAAGTATAAATAGTAACAAGTCATCAGTAGCTAGTAAACCGTAACATGAATATAAATCAGTGAACATGATATAAACAGGTGAAGTGCAGTGAGTAATCTAACTGTGCTATAAGGTTATCTACTCTAAAGTTATTCGAAATCAATTAATGTAATCCTCATCGTAACCTATCGGTCTATGCCCCGTTCAACCCCATGGGACCACGGTAACGAGATATGATAGATTGTGAGTCTATGTCCCGTCCAACCCCACGGGACCACGGTAACAAGATGTAATAGCCCTTTGAGTTACGTTCGGATACATTCTTGATTTCCCCATACCCCCAAGGTTATGTGTGTAAGTCAGGTATTGAATAATCTGGAGCTAATGTCAACACAAGATCAAGCAGGTACATGTTTGTCTGTATAGACAACAGGATATGTCCATAGGGACAACAGGTCAAGATTTGTCGGCATTAGTAACAAGATCAGGTATCAGGTCAAGTAGTGATATAATCAGGTCATATCAAGTAGTGCACATGTATCAAGTTATGTCAAGTAGTGTATTAGGTCATGTCAGGCAGTGCACAAGTATCAAGCGGGTGCTCATAATCAAACTGTAATAAGTATGGGTGCACAAAATCAAGTATGGAGTACTAATATAACAATAAAATGAAATAATGTGACATGGTATGCAAATAGATATAAAATCAATGATATGGATGCACAATTATCGATTATGTTTACATTTATAGTTCCACTACTAATTAGGATGCACTTTATTAAACACGGGGTGTTAATATCACAGTATTATGTATTAATGTGATCTATAGATGCAGTTATATAAATATTAAATGAGATGGATGCAAACGGGTATCCGAAAACAGTAAAACTACAAAATGGTAATGTGGGATGTACAAATAAGCAATATAAGATGTAAATATTCCATTGGGTGCAGTATATTGTAATATAGTATGTAACAAGATAGGTTTGCATGCGCTAGATGTAAAGTAACACGTACGGATGCAGACGGATGTCGAAAAACTGTAAAAGTAAACATGGGGTGTATAATTTGAAATACCGGCATTATATTTATTAAAATAGATGTATATAAAGTAATGTAGCATGTAGCAAGATAAACTTGCCTAGACGTATCACGAAACGGATATGTATGGTATATCCGATGTCGGCAAAATGTCGCGACACACGCACAACACACGGGACGGGTCTAAGCAACGCAAGAGGGTGATCACGCAGGTAAGGTATGTCCTCTGGGTCGTCTGGATCGTCGGCGACGTCACGGCTCCGGCGATATCTGCAAATCAAGATTTCAAGAAACCAAGGAAAGAAAAGAAAAGAAAAGAGGAGGAAGAAAGGAAAGAAGAAGAAGAGATGGGCAAAGCTTACTGTGGTTATAGTATACAGGGGTCAGGAGAGGAGGTGTTGGTGTTGTGGGGATGAACGGAGCTCCGTCGATCTAGGGTTTGATGTTAGGGTTATGCTAGGGTTAGGTTTGGCTCAGTTGCTGTGTTGGCTAGGGTTGCATGGTTGGTGTATGAGAGAACAGAGGAGAGGGAGGAAAGGAGAGGAAGGAGATGGCGATGGTGAGGGGTCGTCGGCGACGATGGAGTGAGGTGGCGGTGCAGGTATAAATGGGTGCAGGGTGTGAATCAGGATTGGTGGTGGTGGTTTCAGGAAAGAGTGGAAAATAGGAGGCGAGGTCGAGGGAAAAATGAGAGAAGAGGATGAAGACGATGAGGGAGGTGCGAAGGTTAGGATTTGGGTTTCTCTCGCGGCCACGAACACGAGAAGAAGGAGGAGGTGAGCGTAGTAGCAGGGATGGTGATGGGATCCCCCACGAGGGGTATTTAAAAAAGAAGAGAGAGAGAAAGAAAGAGAGGGAGAAAGATTGTGTTGATAAAAAATTTAAATGATTTAAAGAAAGAGAGAGAGAGACTGAGGAATGATTAGGGAGTTAGAAAAATATATTTTGGTTATAATAAATATAAATAGTAAGTTTATATTTTATAGTAATAGTAATAATATATTAGAATATAATATTAGTACGTTTTGAGATTTTGGCAAATACAAACCTACTCCAAAACACGCCCGGATTGGGTCTAAAAATTCGGTTTTAAAATATAAAAAATATATGCGATGTTCAAAATTCAAAATGAATGCTCGGGTAACGAAAATGCATACCCCCAAGAACGGATGCACGTACGTGCGCGTAGCCATCCAAACAAGTCCGTTCACTGAACGGGACGAGAACAAGATGCGAAGATACTACCACGGGGTTAGGGTATCATGCAGGCCATGTTATGTATTTTAAAAATATTTTACGTGACTTAAAATGTTATATGGTAAAAGATGAAATACCAGATAAAATGACAGTATGCAGTACTCATGAGTGTGCACCAGTCTATGTAACAAGTCAGGATAAACCATAAACATGAATCAGGACATGTTTCAAGCAAGTGGGTCGGGTCGGATGCAATACTAATGTGAATTACCATTCGCACCCAAAACACGATAAAATCAAGAAAATACCAAAAAATAAGCAAATACGAGAACTGGAACTGGTATAAATGAACTAGGGTGTGTTCCCCTCCGAACAGCGGCAGAGACATGGGCTGTCTTGCCTGAGGTTCGGGGCAGATGCTATTTGGTTTTATCCGTCCACCTCTCCGAAGATGCCAAGTTGATTTATGGCACCGTGTATCGGAGGTTTAGACGGATGCGGCCGATGTAGCAGACTTCGTCAGATTCCCCCTCGTTTGAGGGGTTTTTGATTGTGGGGACGCTCTTCCCTGCAGGCGCAAGCCCCTGCAGTTAATTACGCTACCGCATCGCGGTAACAACTTTCTCCTTCTCCAGCTGGTCACTTCGTGTCGTGGGTGTTTATTTTGTTTGTGGTTGCCCGTGGATTGTATACGGAGACTAATTTATGTAGTCGCCCGTAGGACGTGGATTAATCCAAATCCGTGTTTACTTAGATTTGGGGTTGTGGTTTTGGTTTGAGGATACGTTAGCCATATTTGAGACTAAGATCGACTCAAACGTTTGTTAAGGATACGTTAGTCCGATTTGAGACTAAGATCAACTTAACAGGGTCGTTTAGATCCGACAAAAGAGCGTTTGGGCTCTATTGTTCCAGTTTAGGGACATGGTGGTCCATTTAATGTATGGCCGTCGGGACCCGTCACCTCTCTGACGACGTTGAAGGATTACAACGACATGTGTCAGAGGAGTTCAGAGATGTACCCTTGAACCAAAATTGATTGGGGGGATTCATAGTCCAATTTGGGACTAAAGTCCGTTTGAAGGTTTAAGGATACGTTAGCCATATTTGAGGCTAAGATCAACTTAAACGGGATCGTTTAGATCCGACAAAAGAGCATTTGGGGGCTCTATTGTTCCAGTTTAGGGACATGGTGGTCCATTTCCAGTTTAGGGACATAGTGGTCCATTTCCAGTTTAGGGACATAGTGGTCCATCGGTAGTTTAAGGACGCATAAGTCCATTGGTAGTTTAAGGACGCATAAGTCCATGGGTTTAAGGACCCCACAGTCCATATGGGTGTGTTTAAGGATGCATTAGTCCGTTAGTTTAAGGACGCATAAGTCCGCGGGTTTAAGTACCCCACAGTCCGTATCTTGGTTTAAGGACGCATAAGTCCATGAGTTTAAGGACCCCAGAGTCCGTGTTGATGTATGGTTGTCGGGACCCGTCACCTCTCTGAAGACGTTGAAGGATTACAACGACAAATATCAGAGGAGTTCAGAGATGTACCCTTGAACCAATGAGTTGGTTGAAAGAGCAGATGTGCTCAGTTCAATATGATTTGAGGACTTACGGCCAGTTTGGGCTAAGTCCAATTATGTTTGAAATATTGGCCCTCTGTCGGTCCATTGAAGGAGAGGCTTTGCCTCTAGAAACTTAGCCAATTGGGCTAAAGATAGTGTTGAACACTAAAGACCAACAGTGTTGAACACTGGAATTAAGATTAGCAAGTTAGTGTTTAACACTAAAAGATAATCAGTGTTAAACACTAGGAATGGGGCTTTCAAATTAGTGTTAAACACTAAAGCAAATCAGTGTTAAACACTGGTAATCAGAGATTTCAAATTAGTGCTAAACACTAAAGCAAATCAGTGTTAAACACTGGGAACAAAGTCTCCAGATTAGTGTTAAACACCAAGGAGAGAGGGGTCACGTGTGGACACGTGAGAGCGCCCTAAATGCGGAGCCAGATCTCCTTTGTTTTATCCTCAAATCTGTGAATAAGTGTTAAACACTTTTCCTTTTTATTTCGAGCATCACGTGTTGACACGTGATGGGGATTTATGCGCTGACCGTTAGAACGTTTGCTAAGGGGTCACGTGGTAAACACGTGAGATCGCCCAAAGCCTTCATTTCCATTGATCTTTCTTTCTGCGTTTTGGGAGTCACGTGGGAGCACGTGATGGCATCAAAAAGTGGGGCCAGATGCTCTTTAATTTGTTCTGCAAACAAGTGTTAAACACTTTTAATTTTCATAGCCATCACATGTGGGCACGTGATGTATAATCATGCCCTGATTTATTAGAACACTTATTAGGGGTCACGTGCTAACACGTGAGAGCGCCCAGAATTGTTTCTGCCTTTGCTTTTGCTCCATATATAATGAGGGTCACGTGGGAACACGTGAGGCATTGCCTCAAAGCTTTCCTCTTCTCATTTTTGGGGGATCTGTTCAGGGGTCACGTGGGGCACGTGACCTTAGTCTTTTTCATGCACAGAGATCTTTTAAGTCTCTTTATCTTTAAGAATTAAATTCTTATTTAGGGTAAAACCCTAATTTTGATTCTGGAGGAATTAAATTCCTATTTTGAAAGAATTAAATTCTTATTTAGGGTAAAACCTTAGTTTTGTTTTAGGAGAATTAAATTCTCAGAACTCAATTCCCCTTCTAAGTTTAGGATCTGCATGGCAGGATCTCGACCCGATGAGAATTAAATTCTCAACTTATGGGGAGATGTGCTCTGTGCAGATCTTCAACCAGAAGAAGAACTAAGTTCTTTTCTTTAAATAAGAGTTAAACTCTTTTGAGAATTAAATTCTCTTTTGAATCCTCTCTTTTCTTACCTAGGGTTTTTTCTTTTGCAGAGAATTAAATTCTTCTTTCTCTGTTTCTTCTTCTCTTGAGAACTAAATTCTCCTCCCTCTGTTTTTCTCTCCAAAAAAGTAGATCCCCCCTCTCTTCTCTTCTTGGCTCCTATTTATAGGAGAAGGAAGAGAATCAATTTGTTTAGCAAATCTCTCATTGAGAGATTTGATTTGTATGTTGAGAGATTTGATTTATAGTTATCATTAATCTGGGCCTTTAGATCATTCAGTGAATTTTGTTCACCGTGGATTTTAAATCCAAAAGATATTCTATTTGTTATCCTGGTGAGATTTTCAGGGAAATCTTTCATTGTCCAAGGTTTTTCTATAAATTGGTGATTTTTAATCACCCTTGGATTTTTAATCCAACGGTTCCCCATGACCCTTTTCCATTTGGAAAGATTCAGAAACTTTTAGAATTTAATTCTATTAAATTATAATGCTTTTAAAGCCAGTCACGTGCTGGCATGTGACCTTTGGTCACGTGTGAGCACGTGACCCCCAATTGGGTTCCTTTCTCAGCCGCTTATTTATGTTTCAGTTTTAACCATCACGTGTCAACACGTGACCATTGGTCACGTGTAAGCACGTGATACCTCGTTGAGGTATTTTCTGACTTTTAGAATTAAATTCTATTCATTATTTTAGAGGCTTTAAAAGCCCATCACGTGTCTGCACGTGACCCATGGTCACGTGTGAGCACGTGATGCCCCATTGGGGTCTTTTCTGAGTTTTTATTGTATCTTTTAACTCCTCCAGCGGGTTCTTAAAAGCCCATCACGTGTGGACACGTAATTCCTCATAACTTTTGATCCCGAATGAATTACGAGGCCCATAATATATCAAATCGAAGGGTTTTTCAAGCCGCTTTCGATACCATCAGAATTTATCTGTTTCTCATTCGGGAGTTTGTCAAAAAACAGCCCGGAAGATACTGGTTCCCATTTTCTTAAGCGTATCGCCGCCATTTGATACCTTGGGCTCTTTTGCGCAGAAATTTTTGGCGGGAACAGGGTGTTACATTATACCCAACTACAAAAAGAATTTTGTCCTCGAAATTCCCAAAACAAGAACAAACAAGAATCTACAAGAATTGGTGTGGAAATTTCTGATGAATCTCATCTTCTCGTCCCCAATTTGATTCTCCGTGCGAGCAATTTCCCAAAGAAACAAGTACGAGAGGGATAACCTTGTTCTTAAGAACCTTTTCTCTTCGATCAACAATCGACATCGGTCGCTCCTCAAAGGTCAAATCCTCTCTCACAGTCAGCTCCGAATGATCCAGCACGTGTGTTTCATCTCTGACATACTTACGGAGTTGAGAT
Organism: Agapanthus africanus; assembly: GCA_030015575.1. Taxonomy (NCBI): domain Eukaryota; kingdom Viridiplantae; phylum Streptophyta; class Magnoliopsida; order Asparagales; family Amaryllidaceae; genus Agapanthus; species Agapanthus africanus. The sequence continues at coordinate 423,290,731 of CM057351.1, forward strand.
ACATGAAACACGTCATGAACATTCGCCAAACATTGCGGTAAAGGCAATCGATAAGCCACTTCTCCAACACGCTCCAAAATCTCGAAAGGCCCTACGAATCAAGGACTAAGCTTGCCTCGACCCCCAAAAAGAATCACTCCTCTAGTCGGTGATATCTTCAAGAATACCAAATCACCAACAGCGAACTCTAGAAGTCTTCTCGATGTATCGGCCCAACTTTTCTGCCGATCTTGTGCTGCCTTCAAATTATTCCGAATAGTATTAACTTCCTCCACGGTTTGCACGATCAAATCCAGTCCCAACAGTCTTCGTTCTCCAACATCGTCCCAACAAACAGGTGAACGACACTTGCGACCATATAATGCTTCAATGGAGCTATCTGAATAGTCTCCTGAAAACTTTTTTTTAAGAAAACTCCACCAAGTGTAGATGATCTTCCAACGAACCCTTGAAGTCTAACATGCAAGCTCTCAACATGTCTTCAAGAGTTTGGATTGTTCTCTCCGACTGACCATCTGTCTGAGAATGATAAGCTGTGCTAAACTTCAATCGAGTCCCCAAACTTTCCTGTAAGCTCCTCCAGAAGTGCGATAAGAAACGGGTGTCACGGTCGGACACGATGCTCACCGGTACTCTATGCAATCTTACAATCTCATGCATGTACTGTTCCGCCAACGCTTCCGTTGATTGACCAAGTCGAAATGGTATGAAACGAGCTGCTTTGGTCAATCGATCAACAGTCACCCAAACTGCATTGTTTCCCTTTGGACTCCGCGGTAAAGCCGTCACGAAATCCACGGTTTTATGTTCCTACTTCCATTGAGGAATCGGAAGTGGTTGCAATAAATCAGCAACCCTTTGATGTTCAGTCTTAACTTGCTGACACACCAAGCACTTCGCCACAAAGCGGGCAATCTCCCATTTCATGCCTTCCCACCAGAAATGCTGTCGAACATCACGGTACATCTTCGTGCCTCCAGGATGTATGGAATACGCGGAACTGTGCGCCTCCTTCATAACTTCTTCTCGAATGTTTCCCTTTGGCACACATAAACGGCTAGCATATCGCAACGAACCATCTTCATGAATCAACAAGTCCGTTCGAAATCCAGTTTCAACTTGTTCTCGAAACTTTTGGAATCTAGGGTCCTGTAACTGCGCTGCTTTAATATTTTCGATCAATGATGACTGTACTTGCAGCTGCATCAGCTGTCCCAAAGAATGCGGTAGCACGATCTCCAACTCGAATCTCCGAAAGTCTTCGATAAGTTCCTTCTGTGCAATCAACATCTGAATTGCTGGCAACCGACTAAGCGCATCCGGCACAACATTAACTTTCCCCGGATGGTACTCAAGGTCAAGATCGTAGTCAACCATCAGCTCCAACCATCTACGCTGCCTCATGTTAAGCTCTTTCTGCGTGAACACATACTTTAGGCTTTTGTGATCGGTGAATACTTCGACCGTTTCGCCCAATAAGTAGTGTCTCCAAATCTTTAAAGCGAAAATAACAGCTGCTAGCTCCAAATCATGAGTTGGGTAATTCTTCTCATGGGTCTTCAACTGTCACGATGCGTAAGCTATAACCTTCCCATGCTGCATCAAAACACATCCCAAATCTTTCCCAGATGCGTCACTATGAATCACCAATCCTCCGGAACTGTCTAGTACGGTTAAAATAGGAGCGATTATCAATCTCTGCTTCAATGCCTCAAAAGCTAACGCACATTTATCCGTCCATACGAACGGTACTTCCTTACACGTAAGCTTGGTCAGAGGCTCAGCCAAACGAGCAAAATTCTCCACGAACCTTCTGTAGTATCCTGCAAGTCCAAGAAAACTTCTGATCTCTGCTACGTTCTTCGGAATCGGCCAATCTCAAACTGCTGCAATCTTCTCAGGGTCAACGGCGATTCCATCTCCAGATACGACATGCCCCAAAACTTCACTTCTTCAAGCCAAAACCCGCACTTGCTCATCTTTGCATACAATCTTTCTTGCCTCAATATCTGCAGTGCGATCTTCAAGTGTTCCGCATGCTCTTCTATGCTCCTCGAGTAGACCAGAATATCATCAATGAACACCACTATAAACTGGTCCAAGAATGGTGAAAAGATTCGGTTCATCAAGTCCATAAATATCGCCGGTGCATTCGTGACTCCGAATGGCATCACTAAATACTCGTAATGTCCATACCGAGTTCGGAACGCAGTCTTGTAAATATCCTCTGATTTAACTCGGACCTGATGATATCCGGATCGCAAATCCAGCTTCGAGAATACCCTCGCGCCACTAAGTTGCTCGAATAATTTTCCAATGTGAGGGATCGGGTACTTTTTCTTAATAGTCACCCGGTTTAATTCTCGAAAACCGATGCACATCCTCCTTATGCCATCTTTCTTCTTGACTAGAAGAACTGGAGCTCTCCAAGGTGAATTGCTACTGCGAATCCAACCCTTCTCAAGTAATTCTGTAACCTACTTCTTGAATTCTTCCAACTCTATTGGTACCATTGGATAGTACGCCTTTGAGATTGGTGATGCACCAGGAACAAGATCGATCGGGAACTCCACATCTCGTTTTGGCGGTAAAACCGAGATGTCCTCGAACACATCCATAAACTCTCGAACTACAACTGGTGCTTCTTCCTTATCAACTTCCATCGACGAAAGAACATTGTGTGTTGGCCTAGCCCTAAACTCGACTGGCCCGACAGAACTGCTTCCTCCAGCAAAAACAAACTCCGGATGTCCGGGAATCTGGACAATCACTTTCTTTGCCCGACAATCAATGTAAGCGTGGAAAGTGCCGAGAAAATCCATTCCCAAGACAACATCAAATAATGGGATGCACCAGAATCGGATGATGCTAATGCAGGAAAACATGAACGAGTAGGATACCGAAACGACTTCATCCGAAGCCAAGATACTGAAGAAGATTAAGCACGGTAAACAGGATTGAAACTTGTGATAAAACATGAACTGGAAAGCAAGAGAAGCAAGACAATATAACGACCATGAAACAAGAAAGTGAATCAAGACTAGGACTCCAAGTTACTTAAATAGAGTACCGCATTGTAACCATGCTGCAGTTCATAGTTACAATCACATAACTCAGTTCAAGTCGTCCAAATCCTAGAGATAAACAATAGGGAACCAAAATTTTTCAAGTCGAGATGCAAAGTAGTTTGCATATCGTTAAGGCAAGGATCAAGAGAAAGATAAGATTCAAGAATAGCAAGATGGTAAAGTGGCAGGACATGTTCCTAATCACGAGTATTCTGATTCGTGTATTGGGTCCAATACCCAACTACAAAGAATCAAACCCGATTAACCTAGATCCTATGTCTCTGATACCAAACAAACCCTGTCATGCCCCGCTTCCTAGAGTGCACTAAGATCGGCACGTGACAGAGCCAACCATGCTACCTGGGGCTAGGAAACATCCCTCCACAGTCACATTACGGCTGTCTAGAAGATATCAAGAGCAGGAAAATAAAAATAAACTATCTAGTACATGTCCATATGCCAGAATAAACGAGTCACGAAATAATATGCGGAAGCAATAGATCCAATGAGCAATAACATTAGGAAAGTAAAACTGGATACTAATTGGATCCTCACTGCTTGGCCTAACGGCAGAAGTTCACCTGATCAGCCTGGGACAAAGGTAGAGAATCTGGGCCATGCAAAACCCAGACATCAGTGCGTCATAATATTAATAATTCTAAGCAAGCAGGATGTGATGAAATATGCAGGCATGAAGTATAAATAGTAACATGTCATCAGTAGCTAGTAAACCGTAACATGAATATAGATCAGTGAACATGATATAAACAGGTGAAGTGCAGTGAGTAATCTAACTGTGCTATAGGGTTATCTATTATAAATTTATTCGAAATCAATTAATGTAATCCTTATCGTAACCCATCGGTCTATGCCCCGTTCAACCCCACGGGACCACGGCAACAAGATATGATAGACTGTGAGTCTATGTCCTGTCCAACCCCATGGGACCACGGTAACAAGATGCAATAACCCTTTGAGTTATGTTCGGATACATTCTTGATTTCCCCATACCCCCAAGGTTATGTGTGTAAGTCAGGTATTGAATAATCTGGAGCTAATGCCAACACAAGATCAAGCAGGTACAGGTTTGTCTGTATAGACAACATGATATGTCCATAGGGACAACAGGTCAAGATTTGTCGGCATTAGTAACAAGATCAGGTATCAGGTCAAGTAGTGATATAATCAGGTCATATCAAGTAGCGCACATGTATCAAGTTATGTCAAGTAGTGTATTAGGTCATGTCAGGTAGTGTACAAGTATCAAGCGGGTGCTCATAATCAAACTGTAATAAGTATGGGTGCACAAAATCAAGTATGGAGTACTAATATAACAATAAAATGAAATAATGTGACATGGTATGCAAATAGATATAAAATCAATGATATGGATGCACAATTATTGATTAGGGTTACATTTATAGTTCCACTACTAATTAGGATGCACTTTATTAAACACGGGGTGTTAATATCACAGTATTATGTATTAATGTGATCTATAGATGCAGTTATATATATTTTAAATGAGATGGATGCAAACGGGTATCCGAAAACAGAAATGGTAATGTGGGATGTACAAATAAGCAATATGAGATGTAAATATTCCATTGGGTGCAGTATATTGTAATATAGTATGTAACAAGATAGGTTTGCATGTGCTAGATGTAAAGTAACACGTACGGATGCATACGGATGTCGAAAAACTGTAAAAGTAAACATGGGGTGCATAATTTGAAATACCAGTATTATATTTATTAAAATAGATGTATATAAAGTAATGTAGCATGTAGCAAGATAAACTTGCCTAGACGGATCATGAAACGGATATGTATAGTACGTCCGATATCGGCAAAATGTCGCGACGCACGCACGGCACACGGGACGGGTCCAAGCAACGCAAGAGGGTGATCACGCAGGTAAGGTATGTCCTCTGGGTCATGTAGATCGTCGGCAATGTCACGGCTCCGGCGATATCTGCAAATCAAGATTTCAAGAAACCAAGGAAAAGAAAAGAAAAGAAAGGAGTAGGAAGAAGGGAAAGAAGAAGAAGATATGGGCAAGGCTTACTGTGGTTGTGGTGTACAGGGGTCAGGAGAGGAGGTGCTAGTGTTGTGGGGATGAACGGAGCTCCGGCGATCTAGGGTTTGATGTTAGGGTTATGCTAGGGTTAAGTTTGGCTCGGTTGCTGTGTTGGCTGGGGTTGCATGGTTAGTGTAGGAGAGAACAGAGGAGAGGGAGGAAAGGAAAGGAAAGGAAGGAGATGGCGATGGCGAGGGGTCGTCGGCAACGATGGAGTGAGGTGGCGGTGCAGGTTTAAATGGGTGCAGGGTGTGAGTCAGGATTGATGGTGGTGGTGTCAGGAGAGAGTGGAGAAGAGGAAGCGAGGTCGAGGGAAAAATGAGAGAAGAGGATGAAGACGATGAGGGAGGTGCGAAGGTTAGGGTTTGGGTTTCTCTCGCGGCGACGAACACGAGAAGTAGGAGGAGGTGAACGTAGTAGCAGGGGTGGTGACGGGATCCCCCATGAGGGGTTTTTAAAAAAGAAGAGAGAGAGAAAGAAAGAGAGGGAGAAAGATTGTGTTGATAAAAAAATTTAAAAGATTTAAAGAAAAAGAGAGAGAGAGAAACTGAGGAATGAGTAGGGAGTTAGAAAAATATATTTTGGTTATAATAAATATAAATAGTAAGTTTATATTTTATAGTAATAGTAATAATCTATTAGAATATAATATTAGTACGTTTTGAGATTTTGGCAAATACAAATCTACTCCAAAACTCGCCCGGGTTGGGTTTAAAAATTCAGTTTTAAAATATGAAAAATATATGCGACGTTCAAAATTCAAAATGAATGCTCGGATAACGAAAATGCATACCCTCAAGAACGGATGCACGTACGTGCGCGTAGCCATCCAAACAAGTCCGTTACACTGAACGGGACGAGAACAAGATGCACGGATGCTACCACGGGGTTAGGGTATCATGCAGGCCATGTTATGTATTTTTAAAATATTTTACGTGACTTAAAATGTTATATGTTAAAAGATGCAACACCAGATAAAATGCTAGTATGCAGTACTCATGAGTGTGCACCAGTCTACGTAACAAGTCAGGATAAACCATAAACATGAATCAGGACATGTTTCAAGCAAGTGGGTCGGGTCGGGTGCAATACTAATGTGAATTACCATTCGCACCCAAAACACGATAAAATCAAGAAAATACCAAAAATAAGCAAATACGAGAACTGGAACTGGTATAAATGAACTAGGGTGTTACATTCCGGGTCCAACCGTGACCATAAAATATATGTTAGTGTTTAACACAATATTCAAATCAATCCTAGCTTAAATTGGCTAAGTCCTTCTGAGGCAAGACTTCTCTTTTTACTGAGTCTCAAGTACATCCTTGCTTTCCAAAATTGAACATCCTATATGGTATATGAGTGCTCAGCACTCAATAAAAGATAAAATGTTGTCAGAACCCCTGTTTAGCAGTGCCAGATAATGGGGGTTTGAACCCAAACAAATGTTTAATGGTCCAACAAAGGGCCAATATTTCTAATCTAATTGGACTTATCCCAAAGCTTGGACAGTCTGACTTAACACTATGTGATAGCGTTGCACGACAAGAAAGCAAAGGCTAGACAGTTGACGCCTTAAGTCCTCAATTCAGATTTAACTGAGTCAATGTGCTCATAATCTAATTAATTAATCTTAGTGTAAGTGCACGGCGGCGCCCCGGCCGTCAATCCGACGCCGGAATGCGGAAGCGATGCTTAACTTTAACTTTTCAAACCGGCACCACCGCGCATTATAAACCCGGATCGGGCCATTAATCTAGTCCTAGCTATCTAGGGAGGGGGTAGAGAGATATACCGAGCGATCCGTGTCCTTCGGTCTTCTCGTCATCGTCCCGATCTCCCCGCGGAATCTCCGGTCTCCACCAAGTCGCCGGAAGGGCACCACGTCGCCTGCTTCTTTTACGGGCTCCCACCTCTGGTCTGAGGCAACTCGGGCACGAAGCTGGCGAGTCGACGTGCCCAAGATTTGCTGTAGAATAGTGTAGTGCCATATGTCTCATTTGGGGTTTGTATGGAGTTGCCTTTTGGTAGAGGAATGATATATGCTTTTGGAGATGGAACTTGTGGGATTTTTCAAGCATCAAGAGAACAAAAATCCCCCACATAAAAAATGGGCAGCACCTCCTCATATGGCCGGCCTCAAGCTAAGGGAATGAGAGAGTGGAGAGAAAAATGAGTGAGGCCCAACCATATCCAAGAGAGAGAAAGGGAGATGATGAAAAGAAATCATCACCAATCAAAAACAACACTCCACCAACCTCATCATAACCCATCACCATCACAAAAGTCATGCCATCATGAACTCAAGAAAGTCAAGGGTGGAAGAATCATCATGACACAAGAATATGCAAAGACCACCCTCCACAAATGCTAATTTGCACAAATGCAAATAAGCCCTCCTCCACCAATCTTCGGCCAATGAAAGATACAAAGAAATATGGCCGAAACGGAAAGCAAACTGGGAACTCCAGAAAACTGATCCCGTAATAAATTACAGGAAAACCCCGATACTGTGTATACACACCCGCATCTGTATTCCAACCGAATACAAATGCAATGAGACAAAATCTACACTGTACAATACTAGCATCCGGCTTAAACCAAAGCCTGCTAGCATTATCTGTCCGATCCTGATCCGTGCAATACCGCACGTATTTGATCGAACCCTGCCATATCTCATACGGTCTCTAGTACTAACCGTCCGATCCTGATCCGTGCAATACCGCACGTAACTGATCAAACCCTGCCATATCTCCATGCGGCCTCTACAGCGTTTCGCCCGAAAACTTGAGCAACTAAATGTGGGGGACTCTAAAGACTCGTCAATACTATGACTGTGGATTTAACCACTAGCACGTCAGAGGTATTAGCCATACGTGACGGGCTACCAGCTGTTGACTAAAAGGGACGTCGATGAGCGAACTCATCCTGACACCCTACTGAGCCTGTCAGTGACAATATCCGTACAGTCCGGTCCGTTCGTCTATGAGCATCGCATGGCGGGCCTAGGGGGTTGGTAAAAGTCAGACCCCCAAAAGCGGTACAAGTCGTGTCAGAGATCAGCCCAGAACACCCTGAGATACTACTGGAATACCTACCAGTAAATCTCCTGCCTTGGACAAGGACTTTTCATGTTCTGGATCTCCTAGACACAACGCGACCTCACCCCCAATACCGGAAGAGACGAACCCCTGCAGATCCGCTCACTGCCTCCATGTGGCTCGGGACTGTACCCAACTAAAATCTATTTGCACGTCTCCTTTGAGCGTGGTAGGGTAGTAATCAAAGTACAGTGGGAACTCACACGAGACAAATGACGATCCTCAGGTCGATGAACTAACCTGTACACATGTCACCAGGGAACTGCTATCTGACGTCAGGTATAAAACCAACTAGCATGTTCCCGGCGAGTCCTGTCCGGTGTACTCATAACCCAATGAGCACCTGTATACATCTTAGGTGAACCAACTGACACCAGTGGCTTGTGAGACAGGCCACCACCCCTCGTCGGGGTCTCGACTGTATACACTAGTCTACTCTGGAGTATCGATGCCCTGTCTCGAAACTCCCACGACTAGGGACCATTTAAGGATGCGCTTATAGACTACCAGCTCCCACGTATATGATCGCTCTCATACTGCCGGTAGTCAAGCAAGAATCCTAGGGGCTCTATCAACGTGCAATAGTGACATGTCTGGTCACCTAAAGCAGTACACGATGATAAAGATAAACCAGATAGCATACTATCATCTTGAGTAAGATTGTCCTACCGGGATAGGTCCTCCCTCAATCATTGTAATCACGTGCCTGTGATCCAATAATTGACTCTGAGGGCACTATCTCCAACAATCTCCCACTTGCACTCAAGGCTAATTATTGCGATGTCGCATACTCACAGCCCGTGTGATACCGAACACCCAACTCCTCTACTAATCAGTCTCACAAAGCCTGTTTGCGAAACTATTGCGTTCGAGGAATAGCCTCAGCGAGTGGATCCGCTTTGATGTTTCTTTCTATGTCTCTCTATATCTCAAGTTCGCGGAGAAAGCCATCTCCCAAAATGAGCAATACCTGTCTTAGAATGTGTCTGGATGTCTGATGGGACCTAGCTCATAAACGAACTCCAAATCCAAACTTCTTAGACTGTATTGTCAACTGAACTTAATCAGTATCCTGCGCCATGCCTCCCTCAGTATTGCCTTGGACCATCTGTCCAAAATACTGCCCCTCGTCAGAGGAAAAACTATAACTCTGACAACCTCTCTGTCATCCATGTCACCTTGGAAGCCTGTAATGATAACTGTCTCCTAAAGGAGGCTGTCGTTATCATATCCCTAGAACATCCACTTATGTTCTAAAACTGCTTCCGAATGTTTCTCCAGAATTGGATCAATGTCAACTTACTGCATCTAGTGCAAAAACAACATCTGGTGTGGTACTTGACATCTCATGATTGACTCAATTGCCTGAGCAAGTACATCCCTCTCCCCTTTAGTCTGTAAGACACCTTTAGAGAGGGTGACTCCATCACCTGCAGGTACACTACCGTGCCAGGAGTCGTCCATTCTAAATACTCTTAGAATGCTGTCTAAGTACCCTTAAATGGGAAACCACCCAAATCTAGATCTAAAACCATAGATCTAGTAACCAGTATGTCTGATATAATGTCCAAGTCCCATGTGGAGAAACCACTGTGTGACGACCAAAGTATAACGGATCGTAGTATAGGAATATCATTTCCTACTCTGTGTATGTCATCCAAATACCATGACATCACACCCTACTACCTTCTCAACAGATCCGTCCCCTATTCTGACGAAGTCAAACCTATGACTGTCACGTCAGAAATAGATGATCTTTCTCCGCTACATCTGCTTTAGTCTATAAATAGACATAAGCCACCTGTCCACCAATGCTTCCGCTGCTCCCACTGACCACGAAAACCCTCTGGCAGAGTCATATAAACGTACACTTCTAAACCAAGTTTAGAACGACGCTATACTCATCCTCCTGCCGGGTCTCACAGTCTGGAACAACAGCAATGACAAGTGTGGGTAAACAAGAACCTCCCTGTCACCGTCCTTGAGGCTACCGGAGTACCTCTCGGGTGCCTGAGGTTACCCACCTTATCTGCGGAATGGCCAATGGAATGTCAATCCAGATTGAATCTTTAGGTTCCTTATCAAATCTTCAGTAATCGTTTGCGGTTCTGGAATCACTTCCAGTTCTACCATACTCCCACTACTGTTTTCTGAAAAAATCCATTTTTATTAAAACCGTGGCGAGTCTAGAACAATGTCACTATTGATCTTCCAGATGGTAGAAAGTCAACCCTCGTCATAGCCTGGGTCAACCCACAAACAGCCATTACAGAAAACGTGCCTTGAGTTATCCAGAGTCTGGTTTTAAGCATAAGCCGGACAACTCCCCGTACCTTAACATCGTTAAGATATGAACTGTTCTATATCCAATATAGAAACAGAGGCACTGATTTAATTGAACCAGATTCAAATCATGCAGCTGTCTCCAGTGCATGTCAACTAAATGGAAAGAGGCCGATCGGCGTTACTCAACTTAGGAATGCTTCCAATTATGAGTAACCTGAAAGAGAAGCAAGTTCTCTTAGCCATTACTATCAACTGAATACCATACACAAGTATCTACATCTTCGATCAACTTGAAGAATCCCGATACTTGCAACACCTGGTTCTCTACTTTATCCATATACCTATAACTTCTCAAAATTCGGACCCTGTGTTTCCACGAAACACCTGTCTAAAAACTAGAGAAGTCATAAGTAAACCGAATATAGTACGAGGACCATCCCCTCTGTCCTAATGGACACTGGACAACATACAATACTCTGTATAAGTCCCTTGAGTTTAATAACTCACTCCCTGTGTGTTGCAGGTTGAAAACTGTACTTATGGTTAAGAAGAATTACACCGCTGTTCAATACTCCTTACCTAACTATCAACTGATTTAGGTAAATGTCATAGACATAATTTCAAAAAGGTATATCTCACTCTATAAAAATAGACGTACAGATATATCAATTTGAAATTGGTGCATAACAGCGGATATTCAAAACAAAATATTTGCCGTCCGGCAAACAACCCAGGTGACTTCCTCAAATATCACCAATTACAACGAATCCCGATATAATGAGGATGATCACCTAATTCCCAATAACTTACTCCTACTCATCATCTGTAAAACCATACTGATGTGAGAATCATACCTGGTAAATACATACCCTGGAGTAAGTATCTAATCGGGAAATCAGTTTTCCTTTAACAGTACATATTGAAACTGAAACATTGAAATGTTTCGATGGGGTATTCCGGTATTCCTAGTAATGCCTCTTCCATTATCCAGATTCACAACTGTAACCGTGTAATTCTTTGCCATCTTTCCAAATCTCTTTCTATGTCTTTAGTCATTATCTTCTGTACACTCCTTTAGGCCAAATGGTTTTCTTCCTTCCCTACCGTTCGGCACCAGCCTATGGTTTGGAAGAAGACTATCCAATAAGCATAATGGGTGTACTGTCCTAATCCCAGGAGCACTCGCAATGCGAGAGAAGGTGAAGATAAAAGACAACCGAATAAACCTTATTCCTATTTCTCCTGAACCAGAATCCATCCCCGAACTGGAACAAGTTCCTTTCGAGTTCGTATATAACCATACGATGGAGTATCCAATAAATTATGGATCTTCGTAGTGATACGGAGTGTCCTGGAGAAATACAAAGGTGATTTAGGATTGACGAAGAAATACTTGGTTTGGTCGAGAATAGCAGTCGCAATTTACTTTGCCCTCTTACTAATCCCTTGTTATGTCTTTACTTAATACCTTCTGTACACCATCGTTATGCTAATTGGTTTTCTTCATTCCCCACCGGTCGGCACCAGCCTAAGGTTTGGAAGAAGACTATCCAATTTGCGTAATAGGTGTACTATCTCCTAAACCAAGGAGTACTCGTAACCTGAGAGAAAGTAAAAGGAAAAGACAACTGAATAGTCCTATCCGTTTTCTCCAGAACCGGAAACCATCCTCGAATAAATTCCTTCGAGTTCGTATATAACCATACGATGGTTTTGTCCAATGGAAGTGGACGTTCGTAGTAATACGGGGTGTCCTGGAGAAAAGGGTAAAAGTAGGAGTGGCAATGAGGTTAGCAACTCTGACAATCCAAAAGCCAGTGTTTAAGAAGGTTCGGTCAACTTGGTCACTGAGTCATAGTCTTAGGGTCGGGTCAATAGTCGCTGCCAAAGAGAGAGAGAAAAGAAACACTCAGCGTGCACTCTAACCTAGATCAGAATGGTTACCAATTTATCTAATCTGGAAACCTCCCACTGTAACCTCAAATTCTCCTCCAAACCTGAAAGAAGAATTAGTCGGGATCACCCGAGGAGTAAACCAACTCATCAGTGGGAATCGGGATCCAACTATCATCGCATGATAACATGACGGAATCCGCTCACATCATCACACTCCAGAAGGTATGCGCATATCTGGCAAGTTTCAGTTTCTTTAGAAACTCCCGATGAGATTTCTGCCCCATGCTCCTATGACCTTGACGAAGGTCAACAAATCATAAGTCACATGTCAAGTTCTACCCGTCATTGTCCAGGTTAATTTGAACCCACCCGTACAAGCCCTTGACGAAGGTCAACAAGGCTATACGACTGTCCCAAACCAACGCATCTATCTATGCAGCAGAAAGGTAACAAGCAGCTACCATTCACTATGCCTTGACGAAGGTCAACAAACATAGCATGAATACTACGTGCTACCCGTCTGAAACGACGGAGGGCTACGAATGGTTTCTGGCGAAAACCTTTAACGTAATGAACTTGATATCGTTGAAGGAACTGGATAGCTTTTATGAAAATATAGTGACGAAAACCTTTGCTAAAGAGGTCACTCCCGGTGAAGGGATCTCGGCTCTTTCCCCGTAGAATGAGGTGCAGGATATTCCAACTGAATACCACGATGCAAAGCAAAAGTAATAGGCTATAGTGAAGTTATTGCCCTGACGCAAACTTTTTGTCCAAGGGGTCACTCCCGGTGAAGGGATCTCGGCCCTTGCCTCGTCGACTGAGGAGCAGGATATTCCAACTGAATACCACGATGCAAAACAAAAGAGAACGTCCTTGCAATAACAGCTTTTTGAAAAGTGTTCCAACAACATCAGAAAAGGTTTGTTTAACTTGCATTGATCCGAATCAACGCAGTCCCATCAATTGATCACACCACAAAGAACGAAATATAATGATGTACGTATATGCCATCCGCATTCGCCACTGGGTCCCGTCATTACCCGTTAGGTTAGCTAACTAACGACAGAGCGGAGACTGGACTAGCGCGGATGCAAAAAATATACAACATCTACTAGTATATATATCAATATATAATATTTCGCTCAAGGCGTGATAAAATGCAATATCACAGAAATGTACAGCATCACAGAACAATACAGATATCTGGGATCCCCGGGTTTCACAGAGCCGCTACTGAAACCCGACGTTCCCCTGGTCGTGTGGATAGCCTGTGCAATGAAATCCTAGACCCCTACGGGCGCAGCAAGTTACCCGCCAAAACCTGAAGCGAGGCAGCCCTCTTCAGCAACGTGAATGGACCACCCGACACTTCACGGAATCCGGTAACTTGGGCACCCCTCCTGGGTCAACCTGTACCCCCTACGAGTGTGGCGAATAGCCCGCCAATTCTAGAGTGAAGCCCCCTCCGTCTCAATGCCATGAGATGCGGGCCCGTTGCCCTCTAGAACCCGGCTATCCGTGCACCCCACCTTGGGATAATCCTAGTACAGAAAGTAAAATATACATACAAAGGGTACATTGACCTCGACCTGGTCGTGCCCCAAAATAATAATATACGGACAGGCAGTGACGGCAGTCCACATGTCGGACGCTCGCCCCGCAATACCAAATGTACATAATACAACAAAACTGTACTACCATTCCATCCAGGCTATCCCCCACGACCAATCCGCAACATCACAGCATAACACAGAACATCAACGTGAATGTCACGTTCGCAAATCCGTCTAACCGGGCTATAGCAGTTAGACAGGATTTACCGATCAAGTGACATTCACGGTCGCAGATATAATGTAAATACTGTGAACAAATGTGTTTAAAATATCCGATCGATTAAATTTTACCAAGTGGGCCCCAAGCAATACTGTAGCACTCACAGAAATTCTGGGCACAAACAAAGTATACCAAAACCCCTATTTTCAGCCCAAAATCCCACTGCAAAAACTTTGTGAAGTGAAGCTAAATTTCTGCGGCGGAACCGCGGCCAAAAAGGGTTACGGCCGCGGTTCCGCGGTCATATGGAGAGATCATGTCACCAAAATTTTACAGTGTTCTTAGGATTCTCTGCACATCATTCTGCAACACCCTGAAAAAATTTTGGAGACAAAAAATTTTTGACAGAAACTGATTGTACATGAAAACGCGGTTTTGGGAATTTTGTTCGATCGGAAATATAAAACACATTAGACAAAGCTAGACTATGTTAATGGCGAGGCTCTGATACCACTGTAAGTGCACGGCGGCGCCCCGGCCGTCAATCCGACGCCGGAATGCGGAAGCGATGCTTAACTTTAACTTTTCAAACCGGCACCACCGCGCACTATAATCCTGGATCGGGCCATTAATCTAGTCCTAGCTATCTAGAGAGGGGGTAGAGAGATATACCGAGCGATCCGTGTCCTTCGGTCTTCTCGTCGTCGTCCCGATCTCCCCGTGGAATCTCCGGTCTCCACCAAGTCGCTAGAAGGGCACCACGTCGCCTGCTTCTTTTACGGGCTCCCACCTCTGGTCCGAGGCAACTCGAGCACGAAACTGGCGAGTCGACGTGCCCAAGATTTGCTGTAGAATAGTGTAGTGCCATATGTCTCATTTGGGGTTTGTATGGAGTTGCCTTTTGGTGGAGGAATGATATATGCTTTTGGAGATGGAACTTGTGGGATTTTTCAAGCATCAAGAGAACAAAAATCCCCCACATAAAAAATGGGCAGCACCTCCTCATATGGCCGGCCTCAAGCTAAGGGAATGAGAGAGTGGAGAGAAAAATGAGTGAGGCCCAACCATATCCAAGAGAGAGAAAGGGAGATGATGAAAATAAATCATCACCAATCAAAAACAACACTTCACCAACCTCATCATAACCCATCACCATCACAAAAGTCATGCCATCATGAACTCAAGAAAGTCAAGGGTGGAAGAATCATCATGACACAAGAATATGCAAAGACTACCCTCCACAAATGCTAATTTGCACAAATGCAAATAAGCCCTCCTCCACCAATCTTCGGCCAATGAAAGATACAAAGAAATATGGCCGAAACGGAAAGCAAACTGGCAACTCCAGAAAACTGATCCCGTAATAAATTATAGGAAAACCCCGATACTGTGTATACACACCCGCATCTGTATTCCAACCGAATACAAATGCAATGAGACAAAATCTACACTGTACAATACTAGCATCCGGCTTAAACCAAAGCCTGCTAGTATTATCCATCCGATCCTGATCCGTGCAATACCGCACGTATTTGATCGAACCCTGCCATATCCCATATGGCCTCTAGTATTAACCGTCCGATCCTGATCCGTGCAATACCGCACGTAACTGATCGAACCCTGCCATATCTCCATACGGCCTCTACAGCTTTCGCCCGAAAACTTGAGCAACTGAATGTGGGGGACTCTAAAGACTCGTCAATACTATGGCTGTGGATTTAACCACTAGCACGTCAGAGGTATTAGCCATACGTGACGGGCTACCAGCTGTTGACTAAAAGGAACGTCGATGAGCGAACTCATCCTGACACCCTACTGAGCCTGTCAGTGACAATATCCGTACAGTCCGGTCCGTTCGTCTATGAGCATCGCATGGCGGGCCTAGGGGGTTGGTAAAAGTCAGACCCCCAAAAGCGGTACAAGTCGTGTCAGAGATCAGCCCAGAACACCCTGAGATACTACTGGAATACCTACCAGTAAATCTCCTGCCTTGGCCAAGGACTTTTCATGTTCTGGCTCTCCTAGACACAGCGCGACCTCACCCCCAATACCGGGAGAGACGAACCCCTGCAGATCCGCTCACTGCCTCCATGTGGCTCGGGACTGTACCCAACTAAAACCTGTTTGCACATCTCCTTTGATCGTGGTAGGGTAGTAATCAAAGTACAGTGGGAACTCACACGAGACAAATGACGATCTTCAGGTCGATGAACTAACCTTTACACATGTCACCAGGGAACTGCTATCTGACGTCAGGTATAAGACCAACTAGCATGTTCCCGGCGAGTCCTGTCCGGTGTACTCATAACCCAATGAGCACCTGTATACATCTTAGGTGAACCAACCGACACCAGTGGCTTGTGAGACCGGTCACCGCCCCTCGTGGGGGTCTCGACTGTATACACTAGTCTACTCTGGAGTATCGATGCCCTGTCTCGAAACTCCTACGACTAGGGACCATTTAAGGATGTGCTTATAGACTACCAGCTCCCACGTATATGATCGCCCTCATACTGCCGGTAATCAAGCAAGAATCCTAGGGGCTCTATCAACGTGCAATAGTGACTTGTCTGGTCACCTAAAGCAGTACACGATGATAAAGATAAACCAGATAGCATACTATCATCTTGAGTAAGACTATCCTACCGGGATAGGTCCTCCCTCAATCATTGCAATCACGTGCCTGTGATCCAATAATTGACTCTGAGGGCACTATCTCCAACAATTAGTTCCAAATTGGACTACAGATCCCCAAATCAACTTTGGTTCGAGGGTACATCTCTTCACTCCTTTGATATTTGTCGTTGTAATCCTTCAACGTCTTCAGAGAGGTGACGAGTCCCGACAACCACAAACTTCACAGACTATGACGTCTCTAAACTGGACTGTGGGGTCCTTAAACTCATAGACTATGATGTCATTAACCTTGACTGTGAGGTCTTTAAACTCACGAACTATGATGTCCTTAACCTTGGACCGAGATGTCCTTAAACTAATAATGGACCACTATGTCCTTAAACTGGTAATCGACCGCAATGTCCCTAAACTAAACAATAGAGCCCAAATGCTCTCTTGTTGGATCTAAACGATCCCGTTAAGTTGATCTTAGTCTAAAATTAGACTAACGTATCCTTAACTAATGTTTAAGTTGATCTTAGACTCAAATGAGACTAACGCATTCTTAAACCCAACCCCCAAACCCAAATCTAAGAAAATACGGATTTGGACTAATCCACTCCCTACGGCCAATGACATAAATTAGTCTCCGTATACAATCCACGGGAAACCAAAAACAAAACAAACACCCATGATACGAATTGACCATCTGGAGAAGGAGAAAGCGGTTACCGCGATGCGGTAGTGTAATTAACTGCAGGGGCTTGCGCCTGCAGGGAAGAGCGTCTCCACAATCAAAACCCCCTCAAATAGGGGGAAATCTGACGAAGTCTGCTACATCGGTCACATCCGTTTAAACCTTCGATACGTGGTGTCATAAATCAACTTAGCATCTTCGGAGAGGTGGACGGATAGCACCAATTAGCATCTGCCCCAAAATTCAGGCAAGACGTTCATCGCGTCTTCTCCCGTGTTTTCGGCGGGGAACAAGTGGTATAACAGAAATGGAAATACAGAAATGAAATGTACAAATATCTAGAGCTCCGGGTCGAAAGCTAGCTGATCTAAGTCCTCGCTGGTGGGCTCGATCTCCTGAAGACCCGAATCAGAGCACCGTCTTTTTTTGTTTGGAAAGATTTAAAGAAATATTTTCCCAGTTAGGGTCTTTGATTTCCCTTAATTAGAATTTAATTCTAATAGCTCAGAAGGCTTTTAAAGCCCATCACGTGTTGGCACGTGATCCCAATGTTTGATCATTGAAATAGAATTTAATTCTATCAATTAAAGAGTTGAGGGACCTGTCACGTGTTGGCACGTGGCCCTCTTGCTTAAACATTTTATTCAGAATTTAATTCTGCCTTTTAACAGAGCTAAGGAATCATCACGTGACCCTTGGTCAGGTGTGAGCACGTGATGCCCCATTGAGGTTTTTCCTTAGCTGTTTTGTTACATTTTTGTTTGATTAGAATTTAATTCTATAAGTAGAGATACTGGAACCTATCACGTGTCAACTCGTGACCCTTGGTCACGTGTGAGCACGTGATACCTCATTGAGGTATTTCCTGATATTTTATCAGGGAACAAATGCCCCCACAGCGTTGTTCTCACGTGTCTTCACGTGAGTGCAACGCTGTCACCTTTCTGACCGTTGGATCTGTCTAGGAAATAGGGGAGATGAACTGTTCCCCATCACATCCTATAAATGCAAGAGTCCTTTTAGAAGCGCCTCCACTTTGTTCATCTTCTTCCTTGCTTGCTTTTTCCTCTAAGAATTTAATTCTCTTTCCCAGAGCTTAGTTCTCTGATTCGAAATTTTTTCAGAGTTTAACTTTGTCAACAAAGATTTCCCTTTTCAGGTGAGAATCTTGAACGACTGGAGCAACTCCTCGTAGAAATTTGGATTTTAAAAATACACAAAGGGTTTTTCCCTTTAACAAGAACCCATTTTTTTAAAGTTCTTTAAAAAGAAAACTACTCAATCTTTAAATAATAAACCTCTTAGGGCTTCTCTGATCTTCAAGGATCGATGGCGATACTTGTTTTCTCTCTGGAATTTAATTCCATTCCAAAGAGTTTTGGCTCTGAAAAATATTTCTGGGAATTTAATTCCCCTGTTCAAAAGGAATTTAATTCCTCTAAAGAACTTAGTTCTTTAAAAGAAGATCTCTTGGGATTTTTCTTCCTGAGTTGTTTTTTGCAACAAAAGAAAAGATTTACAGTAGAGTTTTCTGGGAATTTAATTCTCTTGTTATGCTTGATTTTCGCAGAGTCCAAGATGGATTTCTCTTTGGGGGAATGTGTAGAGTCATTTGAAATCCATTGTTCATTTATTGTGAATCTTCCTTTTGTTCTCATAATGATTAATTTGCCTCATCATTAATAAGCCGCCATCTTGATTTTGTGGGACCCATGCGTTTTGTAACCAATGGTCCTATAAAATAAGTCCTCTGTCGCTTTCTTGCACTGTCTTTTTATATATATACATTTATTAACATATATATATATACACACACGTGCTGGTTTCGCTTAACAGTTTCCCCTTCTTTTATTTCAGGCACAATGACTTTTGTTCCATACTTCCCTTTCACCCGCTCGAAGGCCGCCTTTCCTCAGTCAACGTCTGATGAAGAGGTGATGGCGATGATCAAGGCTCATGATCCGAATTGCCCTAATCTACTTTTATGGGGGACCTGGTATGGTCACATCATCCGTAGTCACCGCAGTTTTCTTTGCGAGATACCGACAGAGCCTACCTGTCCATTTCTGCCGATGGATCCTCCACGGACCGGCTTTGCTGTGGAGATGCTGAATTGGACCCCTATGGGACGGCTTGAGCCATCAACAGCTGGTATTCCGAACCATCCGGTGCCGGCTATAGACATTTTAGGGCGCCACATTTACCAAGGCGAAGCCCAGCCATGGGGATATATTTACAAGATAGGGCTTACCCCTCGACATCCCACGGGCTACCTTCTCTGGGCCCGTTATATCCTGTCCGCCCATTGCGCGCGACTGCAGAGGGTCGGAATCTATTAGGCGATATATGCGTCTCTTTTCCACTATCAGTCTCCCCATGTCTGGTGGGTTAAGGCCTTCTTAAATCAATGGAATCTTCCCACCAACACCTTCTTCTAGGGGACCGCGGAGTTTCAATTTCTTTGGAAGAATTTCGCGAGATCTCAGGGTTGCCAGTCAGGGGGACACTTTATGAAGAATTACTGTCTCCCGATGAGTATGTCTTCGAATCCGAGCCTGCCATGCTTGACGACCTGTCGACCGAAAATGTCGTCCGCCACAAGCGCTCAAGTTTGATCAAGATCCTGAGTATTTTTGACAAACTATTCACAGAGTCAGAGGAGCAGGGCATCACTTTTAAAAGCTTTATCGCTTGCTTCCTTCGCGAAGATGTCCTATCAAAGACGGCTCCGAAGTTCGCGAACATTAACGACCCCTTTGGGTTCGGTTTAAATACGCGGCCGGCTAAAGAAGAGGACCTGTCGCAGTACTACATTCCCATCATGTCAGTGGTATCTTTCGAGTCGATTGCAGCTCCTGGTATGGATGAGGAGACTTTCTTTGTGGGCTTCATCAATGTTTGGCTCAGTTGGTTCGTCATTCTCATGTATCGCTGTTTCATGAGAGCCTCAGTTATTTACCCTGCTCATCGCATTGCTGAGGGAACGCGACTAGCTGTGGGCATTGCAGGGCTAGCGCATCTATATCATGGGTTAAGCGCTGCGGCCAATACCTCAACACCAGGCGTAGATGTGGTAAATTTCTCTCTTCATTACTTTACGTCCTGGATTGAGATGCACGTGCTGGGGGCATTTTCTACGTACCAAAGACCCAGCTTTTATGACGCTTACACTTTTTCGCGACTCATGCGGCTGGTGGACGCTTCTTCTCCTGACTCGACTCAGTCTGGGGTTATTCGCGTGCTAGTTAATCCTTATGCCAATACAGGCGGGATGGTGTTCAACGACCGAGTTCTCTCTGCTCCCTCAGGATCGGTTCAACAGCTCTGCGACTTGTCGAAAGAGGGGGTACCTTCTCTGAAGCCCAAGGAAACCATGCACCTATATTCGATCAGACCAGGTTATCTGGTATTTCGTCAGAACGGTGCGACCCTTTTTATGCGGTACAACCCATACCGCTTTGCTCAGCAACTTGGATATGACCAGGGCGTCCCTTTTGAGGCATTTATGGTGGAGCCTAGCCCGTCGCCAGAAGTTGTTCGTGATGCCGCTCATCACTTCATGCGGTTGAACACTGGCTCCCGCTTCATGATTCCTGAAGCTGATCATATTCCTCGATGCGTGGCTTCATTCACGGGATGGTACCTCCACCGAGTCAGCCCAATCATTGCCGAGGAGAGGAGGGTGCTCCTCGGATATAGGGCTCCCACTCCGATCCAAGCCACGGGAGTTCCGCCACAACCGCGTGCAACAGTTCGCCCTTCCTTGAGGGATACCAGCGTCGTGCTTATTCCGGAGGCGGGGGAAGTGGATTTAACTCACACGGCCGGTATGCCACTGCGTACTGGGGCTTAATCAAGGGCCAATAGGGCTCCAATAGCAGTGTCATCGGCTGCGGTGTCAGCAATGGCCGTGTCGTCATCGGTAGCACCGCCGAGCGAGGACATTAAAGGCGAAGTGGGTCAACGCCATACCAAAGCTCCACGGGGAAGGAAACGATCATCTTCGGAGGTTAGTTCTGGGTCCAAGAGGCGGAGGAATACGGTCACCAACCTGCTCGACTCTTTAGTAGAGTCCTAGCCTATTCTTCAAGATGAACCACTAGCCACGCAAGAATCGGATGGTGGTCTACTTTTCCCGGGTTCATCTGCCGAGAAAGCCGCACAATTGGCTGAGGCTATAAGACGTTCACAAGATGAATCCGAGAACGTAAGGATCCCGAAGAGGCCTTATCCTGCCGTCATTTTTTTACGAAGACCCTCCATCGATACGACGGCTATTCATAGGCCCTTTGGAAGAATGGGGTGAGAGGGCCCTTAAGCAGGCTGTTTCAGCCGATGCCGAAGACGCACTTTCCTTGTGGACCGGTGGCCACGAGTCTACTCTCGAACCTCGGCGAGCATATCTCCTCAGGAAGGAGCGTCGGTTTGAACAAGCCATATTAGAGGTTCCCTTGCGCATCGGTATGTTCATGTATCTCTTTGTAATATTTTGTATTGCCCGTATATATACATACAAATATATATATATATATATATATATATATATATATATATATCATTATCCTCGTACAAACTTTGCAAGGACTTCGGCGGTGGCGGAGGATCTGAGTTCGAGTCGCGCTTTGACCGTAAACTCCGCTAATATCCCCAATGAAACACTAATCAGTGTGGAAGGGGTCGATGCAACCGTTGCTCCTGCGATGTACTGTCACGACCCGAAAGTACGGAACATGACCGGCACTTAAACTACGAAACGTCTCGAGGCGTTCGTAATCTAAGAAAGCCGAAAACCCAGAAATCCAAACCAAGAAAAGTAGTAGAGTGAAGGAAAAACCAATTTAAATCAAGTAGTTTTAATAGCATAAGCCGAATTATGCGTTTTTAAAAACATCAAATATTTCCTGAAAATTTCGGCAGAGTCTCCTTTGTAAATACTGGCCCCCAAACGGGATACAACATGAATAGTATACGAAATCAATAAAAGGGCATCCCCAAGCGGGAGTTAGCTCTTCGTCAATCGACGGTCACAACCACACAAGCAGTATAATATACAACGCCAACGACGAGGATCAAAAACCCAAAACCATAAGAAAACCACAGAAATAAAACGCGCGACTCTAAGGTCGAAAGAATAGCATCTCTGGTCTCTATCTCAAAAAATTACATTTTTGGTTGATGGAACTTCTAGATACAACAGAGTAATAATATACAAGTTATATAATGGGGGGTACGATACAAGTAAACCCACCTACTAGCAAATCACCCGGAGGAAACTATGCCCGCAAGCCGTAATGAAACCTGTACGGCAAACCTGCAAGAAACTGGGGCACAACGGGGGTGAGTTGCCAACTCGTGAATAGAAAAACATCTACAGAAAGAAATCGCATAAATAACGCAACTTGGGTCAATGATCATAATATATCCTCAAATATATGTATAACATGCAGCCTATAACAATGGCTAGGGTAATATCTAACCGAGTGTGATCTCATGTGCCCGTGTCAGTGCCTCAGGTAGCAATATATCATATGGATGATGTATGAATGCATGAAACAGAATGCATGTACTGAATAAAACTGGTTTCATAAATCAGTGAGATTTCTGTATTTTAAAAGAAATGAGGTACCATATATGAAATCAGCATAAAACAGTGCCCAGCATCGACACAAAACAAGTGTCCAAATACCTCGATATCTCTGTGTCACAATCTATGTACCTCAAGTCTTAATCTCAATGTCTCAATCACAATATCTAGGGCGCCGTCAGTCCAGACCGGCCCCTACCATCCATCTCAAGACCACGACGGTATCCTCCGGATATCCGACGCGTCGGGTAATATCACCGGTAGGTAGTGCTCCCCTGCCAGGCTCACATCGTCATCATCACGCGCTTCTTGCCCCGGGGTACCTTACCGAGTCCACCATGTACCCGAAACGGTTCATCCGTCTCCTCGAATCGGTCTCGAAATCCATCAGCAAACTCATGTTGGACGACTCATACATCCTGGGAAAACCGCACTTTTTATTTTAAAAGAGAGAAAAGGTTTATTTATGTTTTTGCGGTTTTCCTCAAAATCCAGAAAATCTCATGGAAATCCGAATCTGAAACCTCAATAACACGTAAAATAGTGAATATATGCATGAGAATCCATGAATGCGGCATAACAATGAATAACAGTATGCATGAAGTAGCAGATAATAACTACAATGTCTAAACTAACATATAAGGCAAGTACGCTAATATCATGTCTAAACTATTAGCTATCATGCTAGGTCAAGCAATAATATTTTCTAAGGTGTACGTGACATGGCAATTACCGATGAAGATGTGTGTGAGCCGGCAAGTAAGTGTACGTGGTACATACGCATCATCGGTAATGGTGCTGGTGTCCTAACAGCATGATATCAATAATGGAGTATGAAACATAATATAAGCATGCGATGTGAAGCGAACCACAATAATGAGCGGGAGCTGAATACTAGACGCAACTATAACTAATCTGCATTAATCTAATATAAGTCCTACAAATGGTGCCTTTTGAAATAACACGAATCATGGGGTTTTGAAAATAGGGGCCACGGTGTTTTTATGAAAAGATACGTCTTTTGAAATATCCGCAGGATCCCTTGGGCTGTCTTTTAAAATACCCATGATTCGTTAGTTTTGAAATAGGTAAGAATCGAATCTAATCTAACAACTAAACTAAACTAAAGGGCTAAGCTAACAAGCTGGACTACAGGTAAGGAAACCGCCTATCATCTGAGTCGATACATATACATACCTGTATATGTATAGTCGGTGATCCCGCCTCAATAATATCATATCCATAACCAGACATCCCAAGTCAAGAGTGCGGATCAATCATCAAAATATAGCTCGTACGTAAATCCGTCGTACGGCATCCCCAAATCTGGGTACGGGTCAATATCACATTCATCATACTATTCACCTGGTATCCTCTTCATCAAATATCATGATCGGGATACTGATCTACGTCTAGTACAATACTGATACCGCCTAAGTATGCATGGACGTGTGTGAAACACTACGTCAAGGACCCGCTACAACGTCATGTCGTATCTCAAATACGAATCCTGCCATATCACCGAAGTCATAACCTCAATACAAATCTCATCGACTCATCTCAAACCCAAGCCTCAAATCCGTATGTGAACACATAGTCCCATACCCATGTGAACATATAACTATATATTCCCGTATAAGCACAAATGAAAGAAGAAAGTATGCAAGTATGGGTTGGTGTGTGCATGTGTAGTGCGACCACTACTCTAGGGTTTCGGGACACTAAATCATCCAAGGACACCAAATATCCATATTATCATCAATATACTAAAACAATATATAAACAATATATATATGTGTGTATACGTATTCGTATACATCACCATGAACTGCGGGGGTGCTATACGCCATCCACCCGACTTCTCCCCGTAGATATAAATCTACTCACCTGGTCCTCGCTTGGGGTGCCGACGTCGCCACGCGCTTGCTTGTCGTCTCGAAGTTCACATGGGGTACCTACATATCATAACGCACCGTATCGCATTAAAATTCGACTCATGACCAAAACGACACACGAATCCCACATAGGTCAAAACCTATGGTTTGCTTTCCCAAATCACCCCAAAAACTCTCGACATCGGCGTACAAACGCCAGACCATCGAGAAAAACCCAAATACACTCATTTTCACATTCACGAACACTAATTTTAATATAAAATAGGTTAAAACTCACAAAAACCCCAATTTCACTTAAAAAGTTATTTTTCCGAAAATCTAGCAAGCACAAATCACCGTTTTAGTACAAAACTCGATGTATGAACGAATCTAGCGGCCACAATATTCACTAAATATCTTAAATAAGTCATAAAAACCCTAAGTAGATTTTTAATCTCACTAACTTTCATTAACCCGAAATTCTAGTTTACAATTTTACCCAATTTTAACACTTTAAAAGCAACGATTTGTAAACTAGCAACTAAATTAGTTTTAGCATTCCATTAACATGTTAATCTCCATATTAAAACCATAATCAATTTATAAAAACCCTGACTAGATTTTAAATTTCACATTTTCAATAATTTCTAAAAACCTAGTTTAGATAAAAAAAACCCTTAATTTGGACAATTTACATCCAACAATTTACATATTATCAAAAAGATTAAGTTTTCATTTCCTTAAGATGATAATCTCCACTTTGCAACCATGATTACATGATAAGAACCCTAATTGCAAATTACAAACCCTTACTTTTTAATTCAAACCATACTCTTGAATTTTCCAAACTTGCAATAAAACCTAATTTAAACCACTCATTAACTTAATTTGAAGAAATAATCAAACAATTTAGCAAAAACCCAAGATTTATTATACCTCAAGAACCATGGATCAAACATAGAACATGACCTCCAAATTGAAATCTTTGCACCAAGATCCATGCTATAGGGGCTAAGGAAAAATGGGTAGGGGTTTGATTTGGATTTTGGGATTTTTTTGTAGGGATTTTGAGGAAAAAATGGTGGATTTTTGATGAGAAAAGAGGTGAAGAAATGAAGGGGGCTGAAGAAAAGGGGGGGCTCGGCCAAGTGCAGGTGTGGGAGGTGTGGGAGAGTGTGAGGTGTGGGGAGAAAAGTCCAAGTCAAAGAAAGTCTAAGTCAACCCAACCAATACTTATATATATTTACTCTTTTCTTCTCATTTCTTTTCATTTCTTTTCTTTTAGCCATTCAAGTGGGAAAATGAGGGGGCACTTGGGGCTGCTGATTTGGAGAGGGGAGAGAGGGTGTGGGTGAGTGTGGGTGAGGGGAAAAAAATGATAATGTATTACCCCAATTCCCATTAACACTAATTTCACCGAAAAAAGCCTTTTTCTTCGATATTTTCTAAACCGTTTTGGCAAACGATTTCGTTTCAAAAATCACGTGATCAAATTTTATTTAATGTTTTATGATGCACAAAATTTGTTTCAACTCATTCCAATTTGTAATTTTCCCTAATTAAATATATTAGTGACGGCTTAAAATAATATTAAAATAATTAATTTCGGAAATTTTTTCAGAAAATTTGAAATTTTACCAGTGGGTCAATAAACACCAAATACTAGCAATTACATAGCTAGAATATGTATATTTAATTTTATAATAAAGATATTTGTATTTTGACTTTTTACCGAAAACCCCCTTATTTTACCGTTTTTTCGAAATTTCACCGAAACGATTTTCAAAACGTTACATGGACCCTCCCTCGGTGATTCCCGCTCCCCAAGCGCTTGCTCCCCCGGGAGAGGCATCTTTGTTGGTCGCCGATCCGATGGATCTTTCTGGGGGCGGCCTGAAAATTAGGGGACAGGTAGTCGAGGCTACCGTCCATCCGCTGGAGCCTGTAGTGGTGGCCACTGCTCCTCGCTCAGAAGTCGTTACACTGGCCCACGTCCCCGATGATGTGCCTAGGGGCACGAAGGAGGCCGCTGAAGCTGATATCCCTCCAGCCCAGAATGGGAGAAGTATCGAAGGTAGCCTTCTATATTTTATATTAATAATCTCTCCATTATCTGAACCTTTCTGTCTTTTTATAACTGCGCCGATTGGCGACGTCTATTGCCGATCTGTCTCCTAGGAAGTCTTTTCAGCGCCTGTTGGAGATGGCCGCTCCGCAGGCGATATCTCCTCAATGCATCGTCCTCTCTTCCGGGCAAGGTTAGTGTCGTTTGCCCTCTTCTCACGGTGTTATTATTATTTCATATAATGACATTGATGTCTTCTAAAGTTCTGGAAGCTGATGACGAGGTTGAGATTCTTGACGGGCCTGGGGAACCTTCAAACCCTTCTTGCATGACTGTGGGTAAGTAAAGTCTCAACGTTGTTCCATTTGCTCTTTGTTTACACGTCTCGCTGACTGTTTATAAATCTGAACAGCTTTGCCAGTTCTTACCATGCTAGAATCTCGCATCGTCATGCCACCCGGCCCCTATGCTTTACGTGCCTCGGAACGGATGGCAAAGCTAAGCCTCCACTCCCTGTCAGCCCTAATTGAGGATCTTCACGCTGACAGTCTGATCACGGCCGAAGCGTTTGCCGCTGAAGCCAACGGTTCTCTTCCCTTTCTTCCCACCTTCCATAGTGAAACATTGGTGCAAGTCTGGGTTGAATTTTGTCGGCAGGTGGAGGCTTGCTTGCATATTTTTGAATGTACACGCCTTCCTTCGGAGGTTGTGGCCGCGAAGGCGAGCTTACAGGGGCTGATTGAGCGGTGCGCTGCGAACATGATATCAAGCGAGAAGAGGCTCAGCCGCAAGTTTTCGGAGAGGGAGCTGGCTTCCAAAGCGCTGAGGGAGCTTCAAACCAACCTTACGGCCAAGACCACTAGGGCATATGAGCTTTGGAGGGTGCTTCAAGAGGCTATCAAGGAAGTGGTAGCCATTGATAAGGCCGCCGTTTTTACCCGTGAAATGGTCGAAGCTCATAAGGTTACTAAAAAAGAGCTTGAAGGCCGACTTGCCTCATACCAGGCCCAATAGGCTCAAGTGGAGGCCCGTCTTTTGACGATAATGTATCATGAAGCCGAGGCCCAGCGGAAAAGGGGTGAACTGGCAAATCTACTGAATCGTCCGCTGGCTTAAAGAATTGTATTTTTTTATTCTTCTTTTGTATATACTCCTGAATGAGAGTATATTTTCTTTTATTCTTTCATAAATTGTACTTTGTATTCATTTTGATTCATGAATAAAAAAAATATTTTGCTTCATGATGGTGTGTCCCTTTTAGTAAGTGTATTCTGTGGATAGTCTATTTTGATTACTATGTAGGACGGCGATGGCTTAGGATTCAGGGTTAAGATCTGCCTCCTAAGACTTTTCAACTTTATGAGCCGTGAGGGTCTCATAAAGAATTTTCTCCCTACAGGTCGGGAGGATCCCGTAGGTGTAATTTCTCCTTAGGAATCGTGAGAATTCTTAAGTGCGTTTTCTTCTGAGAGTCATAAGGATCTCCCAAAAGTGTTTTCTCCCTTACGAGTCGAGAGGACCTGTAAGTGATGGATGAGGTTGACATTATCCGCATTTCACGGGGTCAGGGGTTTCTCTAGCCATTTCCCACGGGGTCAAGATTGACTTTAGCCGTGTTCTATGGGACCAGGATTTGCTCTGGATGCATCCCATGGGGTTAGGATTGACATAGGCCGTGTTCTGCGAGGACCAGGCTCTGCTCTGGATGCTTCCCACGGGGTCAGGATTGATATAGCCGTGTTCTGCGAGGACCAGGATCCGCTCTGTACGTTTCCCACGGGGTCAGGATTGACATAGGCCGTGTTCCACGTAACCAGGATTTTTGCTCTGGATGCTTCCCACGGGGTCTGATTGACATAGCCGTGTTCTGTGAGGACCAGGCTCCGCTCTGGACATTTTCCACGGGGTCAAAATTGACATGGGCCGTGTTCCACGTGACCAGGAATTTGCTCTGGATACTTCCCATGAGGTCTGATTTGTAGGGTTACTAGGCACTCTTATGAAGGCTCAGAAGGCATCAACCATGCCCAAATAAAAATTTAGACGTGCCGAACAACCCAAAGCCGGGATCTTTGCTAGATTATTAGGGTTAAGCATGCAAGTAAACATCTTTAGAACTAAAAGTGAGGGATTACAACCTTTGTAGTCCGCTCCTTCGCTTCATAAGCTTCGAGTAGAAGTCCCTTCGCCGCGATCCATGATCTCCCGGACTCAAGAGAAGCTCCACGAATCGAACGATCCATGCTAGCTTGTAGTGTTCCGTTTCTCCGATGATCTACGTCAAAGTTGCTATAACTCAAGCTCTCTCACTCTAATGAGGTGAACACCCTAATCTAATGGGCTAGATTAGATGAGGATGATGGAGTAGTATTTATGCTTTCTTTTTATATCATAATCTCACATGAAATCATCACAAAAGGAATTTCTAGTAAGCTTTCTCAAAGCTAAAGAGAGAGGAAGAAGATGAATAATAAGATAATTCCTTTTGTCATGAATAATGAAATGAGTATATGAATAATAATGCAACCATGGTTAATGATGACTAGGATAACCCTTGTAGAGAGTTAACTAAGGCTAGGGTTTGGTTGGGTTAAGATATGAGTCATAAGAAAATATCTATCATAATATCTTCTTCATGACAAAAGAATAACTTCTAGAAGGTGCATGAAGCAACTAACCCTAATCAAACCCTAACCTCATTTAATCATCACTAAACATGTTTCATTATTACTCATATCATGTCACAATAATATATATCACATATATATTATATATTTGCAACAAAAGAAAATAATACAATTAACATATATCGCATATATATCAAAGTATTATCCGGTGAGAAAATGAAATAATAAAGCGAGCCAATATTAGATAATGTAATACAATATATTATATATATAATTATACATTAAATCATCGAATCAACACTTGATCCGATAATCCGGCTATATCGAATATAACCGACTAATATGTCATGTACCGATTCATCGAATCAACACTTGATCCGATGTCCCGGTTCATATCTAAATATCACGAGAATATAATACGGTATCTCATATCGCATTATCCTCGGTTCTGCACATATCATATATGTGCCTCTACTCCATTTTGCCTGAGCCAAGAAACCTCTGTGTAGGACTTTAAAGAATCGTCAATGCGCCGGTAGCAGGTGGTGATCATATCAAACACCCACAAGCTGCAAGCGGTCAGCTAAACGTAACAGCCGCCCAGGTATTGAGCGATCAGAAGATCAACAAGCTAGGCTGTGCGTTCTCCTGTGAATCCAATCAGTAACACTCCCGTACAGTCCGGTCTGTTCGTCTGATATGTCGCATATCAAGTCTAGGGGTGGTATACGTCAGACCCCAGTAACCGATAAGTCGTGTCGATGTGTGGCTCATAACGGGTCGAGAAACTACTGGTAACACTTACCAGTAAATCTCTATATCAGCCCTGGCCAAGGACTTCCAGTTATAGCCAATCGAACACAGCACAACATCAACTCCCTATACCGGGAGAGACGAATCCCCTCCTATCGCTCATTGCCTCCATGTGATTTAGGACTGTGCCCAAAAGACACCGTTTTGCATGCCCTCTTGGACGTGGTAAGGTGGAAATCAAAGCACAGTGGGAATCACACAAGACTCTATGACGATCTCGGGTCTACAGACTACCCTGTACCAGTGTCACCGGAGAACTGCCATCTGACGTGTGGTATATCACCATCTAGGAGTTCTCGGCGAGTCCGTCCAGTGTACCCAGTCTCCACTGAGCACCCGTACACCATCTCTGATGTCCAACACCGATGGATATGGGATCATCCATCGCCCATCATATGGGTCAAGATGCGTATACGCTAGTCTACTCTGGTGTATCGATGCCCTGTCTCGATATACCCTCGACTAGGAACAGTTATAGGATGTACTCATCGACTACCATGGCCCCACTAGTATGATCTCATCATAGTCCCAGTAGTCGAGTACAGATCCTAAGGGCTTTATCAACATGTGAGAGAAAAAACAGTAAACCAATACAAGTCAACATGTTAAGATAAAGTGAAACCAAATAGCATACTATCATGACGAGCAAGAAAGTCCTCTCTATATATATCCAAGCATCCATTATAATATACATCATATGTACAACAATGGCCTCTAGGGCATATACATAACTAACAATCTCCCACTTGCACTAAGGCCAGCTGCTGTAGTATCTCATACCTAGCATCCCGAATAATCTCTCAAACTGTATCTGGGGAATGTCCTTCATGAATGGATTCGCAGTGTTGTCCTTCGTATCTACTCTCCTGACCTCGATCTTCCGGCGATCAACTATCTCCCTGATCAGGTGATACCGCCTCAGAATATGTCTGGACTTTTGATGGGACCTGGGTTCCTTGGCCAACGCCATAGCTCCATTGTTATCGCAATACAGAGGTATTGGATGTTCAATGGATGGAACCACACCAAGTTCACTAATGAACTTCTTTATCCAGACAGCCTCTTTGGCAGCATCGTTGGCAACGATGTATTCAGCCTCCATCGTCGAGTCTGCAACGGTATCCTGTTTGGAACTCTTCCAACATACCGCCCCTCCATTGAGGGTAAAGACAAATTCCGAGTGCGACGTAGAGTCATCCTTATCACTTTGGAAGCTGGAATCGGTAAAGGACTCCACCTGGAGTTCTCCGTTACCATACACCAAGAACATCTCCTTAGTCCTTCGTAAGTACTTGAGAATGCTCTTCACAGCTGTCCAGTGACTCTCTCCAGGATCTGCTTGATACCGACTCACTACACTTAGTGAGTATGCTACATCGGGTCTGGTACATAGCATCGCATACATGATAGAGCCTACCGCCGAAGTATAGGGTATCCCTTGCATGCGAGCTCTCTCCAAATCAGTCTTGGGAGACATCTCTTTGGAGAGAGTGAGTCCAGAGATCGTGGGTTGGTTCCCACACTTGGATTCTTCCATACTAAACCTCTTTAGTATGGTGTCAATATACCTGGATTAGGACAATCCCAGTATCCTTTTAGATCTATCTCTATAGATCATGATTTCCAATATGCAGGAGGCATCACCTAGATCTTTCATTGAGAATCTTTGTGATAAGAAGAACTTGACTGATTGCAGCATAGGAATATCATTTCCTATCAAGAGTATGTCATCCACGTACAATACGAGGAAGACAACCTTACTCTCTGCTACCTTCTTATAGATACAAGGTTTATCTATATTTTTGATGAAGTCAAACTCTTTGACTACAACATCAAAACAGATGTTCCAACTCCGCGATACTTGCTTCAACCCATAAATGGATTTAAGCAGCTTGCACACCTTTCCGCTGCTCCCACTATCTACGAAGCCCTCTGGCTGAGTCATGTACACGCACTCTTCTAAATCACCGTTTAGAAAGGCGGTCTTAACATCCATTTGCCAGATTTCGTAGTCATGGTATGCAGCAATGGCAAGTAAGATCCGGATGGACTTAAGCATAGCCACTGGAGAAAAGGTTTCGTCATAATCCACACCTGGTCGTTGACGAAAACCTTTTGCTACAAGTCTAACTTTGAAAGTCTCAACTTTTCCATCTACACCAAATTTCTTTTTAAAGATCCATTTGCTCCCAATGGGTTTTACCCCTTCAGGAGCAATTTCCAAAGTCCATACTTTGTTGGTGTACATGGATTCCATCTCAGATCGCATGGCATCCAGCCATTTCACAGAGTCACCACTCGTGATGGCCTGCTCGAAACTAGTCGGGTCATCATCTTCCATGATGCAATCCTCGCTTCCACCATCAATGAGAAAACCGTAGTATCTCTCAGGTGGATGAGAAACCCTACTAGATCGGCGGAGAGGCTGGGGTTTGTCGGGTACTACTGAATCCTCTGGTTCCACTAAATCATCTGTTGTAGTTTGTTTTGCTGGAACTTCTTCCAGTTCTACCTCAGAGCCACTAATCTCTTTTGCAAGAAATTCCTTTTCTAAAAAGGTGGCGTGTTGAGCAACAAACACCCTTTGTTCCTCACTGTGGTAGAAAATATACCCTCGTGAATGCTTGGGATATCCAATAAACTTACATAAAATAGATCTTGCCTCGAGTTTCTCCGGGTTTCGTCTTTTGACATAAGCCGGGCAACCCCATATCTTAACAAAATTAAGATATGGTCTCTTCCCTTTCCATATCTCATATGGGGTGGTAGGCACAGATTTGGTAGGAACTTTATTCAGTATGTATGCCGCTGTCTCAAGTGCATACCCCCAGAAGGAAATAGGTAACTCAGCAGTGCTCATCATCGAGCGCACCATATCTAATAGGGTGCGATTCCTCCGTTCCGATACACCGTTGTGCAGTGGTGTATAAGGAGGAGTAAGCTGAGAGAGAATCGCATTTTCTTTTAGATAATCCAGAAAATCATTGCTTAAGTATTCTCCCCCTCGATCAGATCGAAGAATCTTAATACTTTTTCCCGTTTGGTTCTCTACTTCGTGCTTATATTCTCTGAATTTCTCAAAAGTTTCAGACTTGTGTTTCATCAGAAACACATGTCCGTATCTAGAGAGATCGTCAGTGAATGAAATGAAGTAGGAAGAACCGTTCCTGGCATGCATAGACATGGGACCGCATACATCACTATGTATCAGTCCTAAGAGTTCTGTAACTCTTTCTCCGTGTCCACTAAACGGAGCTTTGGTCATTTTTCCTTTGAGACATGAATGGCAAGTATCATAAGATGATAATTCGAACGGATTCAAATATCCATCTTTATGCAACTTAGCTAGCCGTGTCGCATTGATATGACCAAGTCTACAATGCCACAAGAAGGATTCGTTCATTTCTGAACTTTTCCTCTTGTGTGTGTTTTGTATATTGAGGACTGTATTTTGATTGAGAATGAATATGCCATTATGTAACGAGCCTGATGCAATCAACTTTTGATTTAGGAAGATGTTCATAACATTATCATGTACTACCAAATTATATCCTTCTTTACTTAATAAAGAAACTGATATAATGTTGCACATCATGTTCGGTATATAATAGCACTCATTCAGAATCAGTGTATTACGACTTGGTAATACTAGGTGATATTCGCCAACTGCTTTAGCTGCAATACTTGCACCAATCCCTACTTGAACGGAATGATCACCTTTTCCCAGTTCTCTACCTTTACGTAGCCCATGTAACAATTTACATATGTGGGATCCTGATCCGGTATCTAATACCCAGGACGTAGGGTGAACTGAGAAACAGTTCTCAATAACTAACACACCTGAAGAAGATGCATCAACATGCATGTTCTTTTGGGCGGCTTGAGAATCCAGATATTCTCCTATTCCCTG
Source organism: Agapanthus africanus (assembly GCA_030015575.1). Classification (NCBI taxonomy): domain Eukaryota; kingdom Viridiplantae; phylum Streptophyta; class Magnoliopsida; order Asparagales; family Amaryllidaceae; genus Agapanthus; species Agapanthus africanus. The sequence goes on from CM057351.1 coordinate 423,325,123, forward strand.
TTCAGTCTTATAACTCTTATAAGAAAGAACGGGTCCAACGTTCCCCTGCTCAGTATAATAAGCGGGTTCAGTCAATACATCCATATTATTATCTTGATTATGGCCTGACATGGTCGCTACCTGGAGAGAGAGAAGAAAAACACTTTAGCGTATGCTCTTGCAAGATTAGATTGGTTATTATCTTATCTAATCAGGATGTCTCCCACTGTTTTTATCAAATCTTCCTTCAAACCCCAAAAAGTAAGATTAGCCGGGATTAATTACACTCTACAATTTCGTCAATCTTTCAGCCAGATCAGTGTCGATACTTGAGGGAGGTTCCCCGTGCTTTCGCACGGACCTAATTAAAGTAAATCTCGTTTTCCCAGAGGCGTAACCCCGTTAACACTTTTCTAGACACCTACTTGATCGGCTAATTGTCCTGTGTAAAACTCTCCCAGGAGTAACTCTTACTCGCAGTGGGCATCGGGATCCAACTATCTCATAGGAGGTATGCAATCTCATTGCAAATTTTAACACTTGAAATTCCCGATAATATTTTGCCCCAGTGTCCTATGACCTTGACGGAGGTCAACAAACCATAGGCTACTAGTCAAGTTCAACCCGTTATTTCTTAATTAAATTAAACCCACCCGCATGACCCTTGACGGAGGTCAACAAGGCCGTACGAGTACCATAATCCAATCTGCATCATATGCATAAGCAGATAAAAACTAGTCAGCTACCGTACACTACGCCTTGACGGAGGTCAACAAACGTAGCATGAATACTAAATAGGACTTATCTGAAATGACGGAGGGCTACGTCAGGTTTTTCTGAAAAACCTATTGCGTAACGAACTTGATATCGTCGTAGAATCGAGTAGTTTTTGAAAAGGAGTGTTTTTGAGGCTTCTAGTTTTGCTAAAGAGGTCACTCCCGGTGAAGGGATCTCAGCTCTTTCCCCATCGAATAAGGTGCAGGATATATCATATATACCGCTGTGCAAAGCAAGAACTATATAAGTTGTCAAAAACTAAACCGCGAGTTTGTAGCATCTGCCAGTTTCGCTAAAGAGGTCACTCCCGGTGAAGAGATCTCGGCTCTTTCCTCATCGAATAAGGTGCAGGGCATATCATGTATACCGCTGTGCAAAGCAAAACTGTAGCTACCCTTTTTATAAAGTTTTGATTCTACAACATCTTTTAGGTTTCTTTTCTTTTTATTAATCTTATTAATAAAAATCCCATCAGCTTATGCTTCCTAAGCATCACAGAAGAAACGAAAGCAGTAATATTTATATATCAGCATATATATATATATATATATAGTATAAGCATTCGTCTCAGGCAGTAATATGATCTCATCACAGAACATTGCAGCAGAAGAACATATATGAAATATTGGATATACTAGGACGTCCGTGTTTTCAATACGAGCCTGTATAAAACACGGATTCCACGGTCGCGATGAATAGCCAAACCCACATCCCTAGACCCCTACGAGAGAGGAAAGTAACACTGCCAATTCTAGGGTTATGGCCTCCCACTGGACCCTAGAACCCGGTTACTGGTGCTCCCCTCCTTAGGTCTACCTAATGCGAAAAAGTAAATAATATACACTGGTGACATCAACCTCATCCCGGAAGTGCCCCAAATAAAAGAATATTACATACAAAAGAATTTTACATGAATGAAAATAAAAACTCTCATCTCACATAAAAAAACCTGGCTATTCAAAACGCGACGATCCAATATAACATATCCAGCAACACATATCATCAACGTAAGTAAGTATGCATACACCGATCGTCGTTGACGTATAGCAACGAAAACCGGCAATACAACTACATACTACACTTACGGTCACAGAAAAGAAATTATAAAACTACAATATTTGGAATCCACAATCACTTTAAATATCGTAAATCCGAAATATCACATACTTCGCATTTCATGCCTAACTCTATGAATTCCACATATTGTATCACATTCCAGATAAATAGACAGTATTAAACTTTCTGAACGGATAATCAAATACCCAAAATTTTCTAAATTGCTCAACACTTGAGCGGAGTTCAAATAATCCCAGAATATGTCACAGTACCGGTGATCCAGCCGTAAAAGGGTCAAGCCAACGCCTCACATGTGGCACGCCGTACTGCCCCAAAGCCTAAGGTTTAGAGGCAGTTCAAGACAGTCACATAATCGAGTTAAGGTTTGTTGTCTTCTAGAGGGTCCACCGCTTAACTTGTACAATTTTTCCGAAAGATTTAAACCCGATAAAAATTCAACACTTGAAAGTTTTTCGTGCCTGGAAAAAGTGAGTTAATGATATCCGCTCGAACTTTTTAATAGTTTCTAAATATCCGGAAAACATAACGAATTAAAATTTTCCGATCGAATCAACGATTACAAAATAAACCCCAGAACACTCAACATTTGAGTCAGATTAAAAGTACCCAGAAAATTACAAAATCACAGATGGATATAACCATGGGAAAACGAGTCAATGATTTGACTGTACGGCCGCGGATCCGCGGCAGGAGCAAGGTATCGCCGCGGTTCCGCGGCTGAATGTACAGATCATTGACACGTATTTCACTGTGATGCTTATATTTTCCTGCTGGTATTTTTAAGTATTTTTAATTCTGAAAAATCACAGTTTTGAAAAAAAATCCAGAGAGGGGGTCGATTCGTCGTTTCGGGGTTCGATCGGAGTTTTAACTTCGTATACACGTCGCCTAATGCTCTAGCTAGGCTCTGATACCACTGTAGGGTTACTAGGCACTCTTGTGAAGGTTCATATGGCATCAACCATGCCCGAATAAAATTTTAGACGTGCCGAACAACCCAAAGCCGGGATCTTTGCAAGATTATTAGGGTTAAGCATGCAAGTAAACATCTTTAGAACTAAAAGTGAGGGATTACAACCTTTGTAGTCCGCTCCTTCGCTTCATAAGCTCCGAGTAGAAGTCCCTTCGCCGCGATCCATGATCTCCCGGACTCAAGAGAGGCTCCACAACTCGAACGATCCATGCTAGCTTGTAGTGTTCCGTTTCTCCGATGATCTACGTCGAAGTTGCTATAACTCAAGCTCTCTCACTCTAATGAGGTGAACACCCTAATCTAATGGGCTAGATTAGATGAGGATGATGGAGTAGTATTTATGCTTTCTTTTTATATCATAATCTCACATGAAATCATCACAAAAGGAATTTCTAGTAAGCTTTCTCAAAGCTAAAGAGAGAGGAAGAAGATGAATAATAAGATAATTCCTTTTGTCATGAATAATGAAATGAGTATATGAATAATAATGCAACCATGGTTAATGATGACTAGGATAACCCTTGTAGAGAGTTAACTAAGGCTAGGGTTTGGTTGGGTTAAGATATGAGTCATAAGAAAATATCTATCATAATATCTTCTTCATGACAAAAGAATAACTTCTAGAAGGTGCATGAAGCAACTAACCCTAATCAAACCCTAACCTCATTTAATCATCACTAAACATGTTTCATTATTAATCATATCATGTCACAATAATATATATCACATATATATTATATATTTGCAACAAAAGAAAATAATACAATTAACATGTATCGCATATATATCAAAGTATTATCCGGTGAGAAAATGAAATAATAAAGCGAGCCAATATTAGATAGTGTAATACAATATATTATATATATAATTATATATTAAATCATCGAATCAACACTTGATCCGATAATCCGGCTATATCGAATATAACCGACTAATATATCATGTACCGATTCATCGAATCAACACTTGATCCGATGTCCCGGTTCATATCTAAATATCACGAGAATATAATACGGTATCTCATATCGCATTATCCTCGGTTCTGCATATATCACATATGAGCCTCTACTCCGTTTTGTCTGATCCAAGAAACCTCTATATAGGACTCTAAAGAATCGTCAATGCGCCGGTAGCAAGTGGTGAGCATATCAAACACCCACAAGCTGCAAGCGGTCAGCTAAACGTAACAGCCACCCAGGTATTAAGCGATCAGAAGATCAACAAGCTAGCCTGTGCGTTCTCCTGTGAATCCAATCAGTAACACTCCCGTACAGTCCGGTCTGTTCGTCTGATATGTCGCATATCAAGTCTAGGGGCGGTATACGTCAGACCCCAGTAACCGATAAGTCGTGTCGATGTGTGGCTTATAACGGGTCGAGAAACTACTGGTAACACTTACCAGTAAATCTCTATATCAGCCCTGGCCAGGGACTTCCAGTTATAGCCAATCGAACACAGCACAACATCAACTCCCTATACCGGGAGAGACGAATCCCCTCCTATCGCTCATTGCCTCCATGTGATTCGGGACTGTACCCAAAAGCCACCGTTTTGCATGCCCTCTTGGACGTGGTAAGGTGGAAATCAAAGTACAGTGGGAATCACACAAGACTCTATGACGATCTCGGGTCTACAGACTACCCTGTACTAGTGTCACCGAAGAACTGCCATCTGACGTGTGGTATATCACCATCTAGGAGTTCTCGGCGAGTCCGTCCAGTGTACCCGGTCTCCACTGAGCACCCGTACACCATCTCTGATGTCAAACACCGATGGATATGGGATCATCCATCGCCCATCATATGGGTCAAGATGCGTATATGCTAGTCTACTCTGGTGTATCGATGCCCTGTCTCGATATACTCTCGACTAGGAACAGTTATAGGATGTACTCATCGACTACCATGGCCCCACTAGTATGATCTCATCATAGTCCCAGTAGTCGAGTACAGATCCTAAGGGCTTTATCAACATGTGAGAGAAAAAACAGTAAACCAATACAAGTCAACATGTTAAGATAAAGTGAAACCTAATAGCATACTATCATGACGAGCAAGAAAGTCCTCTCTATATATATCCAAGCATCCATTATAATATACATCATATGTACAACAATGGCCTCTAGGGCATATACATAACTAACATGATTAACATTGACGTGTTCTGTGAGGACCAGGCTCCGCTCTGGACGCTTCCCGCGGGGTCAGGATTGACATAGGCCGCGTTCCACGTAACCAGGAATTTGCTCTGGATGCTTTCCACGGGGTCATAGCCGTGTTCTGCGAGGACCAGGCTCCACTCTGGACGTTTCCCATGTGGTCAGGATTGACATAGGCCATGTTCTACGTGACCAGGAATTTGCTCTGGATGCTTCCTACGAGGTCATAGCCGTGTTCTGCAAGGACCAGGTTCCGCTCTGGACGTTTCCCACGGGGTCAGGATTGACTTTAAGCCGCGTTCCACGTAACCAGGAATTTGATCTGGATGCTTCCCACGGGGTCATAGCTGTGTTCTGCGAGGACCAGGATCCGCTCTGGACGTTTCCCATGGGGTCAGGATTTACATAAGCCGCATTCCACGTGACCAGGAATTTGCTCTGGATACTTCCCACGGGGTCATAGCCGTGTTCTGGGAGGACCAGGCTCCGCTCTGGAAGTTTCCCACGGGGTCAGGATTGACAAAGGTCATGTTCCACGTGACCAGGAATTTGCTCTGGATACTTCCCACGGGGTCATAGCCGTGTTCTGCGAAGACCAGGCTCCGCTCTGAACATTTCCCACGGGGTCAGGATTGACATAGGCCGTATTCCACGTGACCAGGAATTTGCTCTGGATGCTTCCCACGGGGTCATAGCCGTGTTCTACGAGAACCAGAATCCGCTCTGGACGTTTCCTACGGGGTCAGGATTTACATAAGCCGCGTTCCACGTGACCAAGAATTTGCTCTGGATGCTTCCCACGAGGTCATAGCCGTGTTCTGCGAGGACCAGGCTCCGCTCTGGACGTTTCCCACGGGGTCAGGATTGACATAGGCCGTGTTCCACGTGTTAGTTATATGTATGCCCTAGAGGCCATTACTATACATAGGATGTATTGTAGTGGATGCTTGGACATATATAGGGAGGACTTTCTTGCTCGACATGATAGTATGCTATCTGGTTGCTCTTTACCTTAACGTGTACACTGATTGTCTCTCTGTTACATGTTCGTAAAGCCCTTAGGATGTGTACTTGACTACCTGGACTATGATGCGGATCATACTAGTGGGGACATGGTAGTCCATAAGTACATCCTTCAAAGTCCCTAGTCGTGGGTGTATCGAGACGGGGCATCGATATACCAGAGTAGACTAGCGTGTACCTTCTCGACCCATACAGATGGGCGATGGATGATTCCATATCCATTGGTGTTTGACATCAGAGATGATATACGGGTGCTCAGTAGAGACTGGGTACACTGGACGGACTCACCGAGAACTCCCAGATGGTATTATACCTTACGTCAGATGGCAGTTCTCTGGTGACACTGGTACAGAGTAGTCTGTTGACCCGAGATCGTCATAGAGTCTTGTGTGATTCCCACTGTGCTTTGATTTCCACCTTACCACGTCCAAGAGGGCGTGCAAAACGGTGGTTTTTGGGTACAGTCCCGAATCACATGGAGGCAATGTGCGATAGGAGGGGATTCGTCTCTCCCGGTATAGGGAGTTGATGTTGCGCTGTGTTCGATTGGCTATAACCGGAAATCCCTGGCCAGGGTTGCTGAGATTTACTGGTAAGTGTTACCAGTAGTTTCTCGAACTGTTATAGACCTTATATCGACACGACTTATCGAGCTATTGGGGTCTGACGTTTACCACCCCTAGGCGAGATATGCGACATATCAGACGACGAGACCGGACTGTACGGTAAGTGTTAATGGTTTGACTCACAGGAGTGTGAGCGGGCTTGCTCGTCGATCTTCTGATCGCTCAATACCCGGGTGGCCGTTATGTTTAGCAGACCGCTTGCGGCTTGTGGGTGTTTGATATGATCATCACCTACTGCCGGCGTATTGACGAGTTTTTAGAGTCCTACACAGAGGTTTCCTGCCTCAAGCGAAACGAAATAGGAGCACATATGAGATATGTGCGGGACCGAGAATAATGCGTGTATGTGATACCGTATTCTATTCTCGCATTGAATGTATCGATTGGTTGTATGCGATGTAACCTAGTTATCGAATCAAGGATTGATTCGATAAGTCGATACATTGGATATTAGTCGGTTATATGCGATATGACCGGATCATTAAATCAAGTGTTGATTTAATGATTTAATGTATAATTATATATTTGATATATTACTTTACATTAACTAATATTTGTTCACTTAAAAAGGATTTTCTCACTTGTTTGTATCATGTTTGATGATACATGCTTACTTGAGTTTGTGTAAAGGATTAAACCATGGTTATGTAATGGTTAGGGTTTTCATTTTCTTATCTATCTATTTATTTATTTATTTTGGCAAAAGATAAAGAGAAAATGGTGGCTTTCTTTGTTTGTTGTTGAAGCTTCATGAAGCTTTGACTAAGTGACCATTTTGTCTTCATGCTTAACCCTAACCATTCCAACTAACCATAGTCTATTCTCTACACCTAATCATGGTTGCCATATGATAAGTATTCATATTATTTTCCTTTTTGAAAATAACTAAATATATTCTTTTCTTCTTCTTCTTCATCAACAAGAAGAAAAGCTTGTAACCTTTAATGGCAACTTGAGAAAAAGAGTGAGAAATCCAATTCTAAAGTGAACCCACTTCCTATTTCTTCATCCTCTACCACTTGCCATGTAGTATAGGGTGTTTTCTTCACAAGTTTCTTGACTTGGTGAAGTTGGAGCTTGATCTTGTGTTGCCTCGACGTAGATCATCTTCGGCATCGAAGTCGACGACCTAGCCCGCCCATTTCTCCGATGAAGCCGACGCTAGAGCCAGGGATCCGATGATCGCAGCGAGGGGACTTCATCACGGAGCTATGGAGGTGGAGGACCGGATCTACAAAGGTTGTATTTTCGGTTTACTCTCAGTTAAGTTGTTAACTAGTTATCGTTTTCGCCTAAAATCTAGTTAACGATCCGTATTAGGGTTTCTCGGCACTTGTAAAATTTGAAATTGGCATGGTTGATACCTTGTGAGACCTCATTAGTGTGCCTAGGAACCCTACAGTGGTATTAGAGCCTAGCTAGGGCCTTAGGCGATGTGTAGACGGAGTTAGAAGTTCGATTGAACCGAAACCCAAATTCAAAACTTGTTCTCTGTACATTTTTTAAAATTTTGGATTTTTGTGAGTTAAAAATATGCAGAAAAATCAGCAGGTGTTTGTAGGAGTTACTGTGAAATTCGACCGGCTAAATCAATCAAACCGCCGCAGTTCCGCGGCCCGAGCATGGCTCGTGCGGCGGTTCCGCGGCCGTACGGAGGCATCATTCATTTTAAATTCCACAGTAATTCCTATATTGTTGTGCTGTATTTTCTGGGAATTTTTAACTTACACTCCACTGTTGAGTTTTCAAGGGTTGTTTTAGGGATTCGATTATTCGATCGGATTGTCTAATTTTGTCTATGTGATTTCCGGATAATTTTTTGAATATGTTAAAAAAATTCGACCGGATATAAATACCCACTTTTTCCCCTGTCGGGAAATTTCCAAGTGTTGGATCTTTCCGTGGTTTAATAACGTTCTAAGTAGTGCAAGTAACGCGATGGACCCTCTAGAAGACAACAAACCTTAACTCGATTATGTGACCGTCTTGAACTGCCCTTTGAACCTTCAGGTTTGGGGCAGTACGGCGTGCCACATGTGAGGCGTTGGCTTGACCCTTCTACGGCTAGACCGTTGGTACTGAGGCATGAACTGGATATTTTTAAACTTGTTTCATGTGTTGATCTGTATCGGGAAAACTTGGGTGTTCGATTGTTCGATCGGAAAGTTTAACATTTTCTATTTATCCGGAATGTGATACAATAATTGGAATTCATAAGTAGTTATGAGATAACTGAATGAATGTTATAAACATAGCACTTTAGTCTCACTTGATCGGTTGCCACTGAATTTTGATGCGATCAAAAGTCCGTCGCAATCACGTAGCGTACACGGATACTCGCCGGGTAAATTTAATAGACAGCATCACCCCATAGCCCCGACCAAGTGACTGTAGGAGAACCCCGTCGCCGAAAGCATCCGTTCGGGTGCTCGCGGTAGCGGTTTTCCGTCTTGGTGCACTTCGTCGACGGCATAGGTGGTGCGGCCGTCTACTGAAGTTTGCGACGAGCATTCGATCAGGATGTCGGGAATCTTGTTGAATTGCCAGACTTAATATTGAAAAGAGTTTTCGATAATGAGACTAAAATGCGGGGTTTATAATTGTTAGGCATGCGATGTCTAAGAAATTCATTTGTTTAGGCATGCGATGTCTAAAGAGGTTGCGGATTCCAACTGTTGTAGTTTTACACTTTCTTTTCTGTGACCGTAAGTGTAATATGTGATATCGCCGGTTTCGTTGCTATATGTCAACGACAATTGGGATGGGCATATTTACTTACGTTGATGACATGTGATGTTATGTGTTGCTGGATATGTTATATTGGATCGTCGTGTTTGAATAGCCGGGGGTTTTTATGTGAGATGAGTGTTTTTCATTTTCATTCATGTAAAAACTTGTATGTAATATTCTTTTATTGGGGCATTTCCAGGTTGCGGAAGATGTCACCATTTGTATATTATTTACTTTTCCGCACTAGGATAGACCCAAGGAGGAGAGCACAAGTAACCGGGTTCTGGAGTCCAGTGGGAGACCAACTCGAGGAGTCGAGTCCGAGTCTCCTAACTCTAGAATTGGTAGGGTTGCTTGCCGCTCTCGTAGGGGTCTAGGGGTGTGGGTTTGGCTATTCATCGCGACCGTGGAATCCGTGTTTTATACTGGCTCGTATTGAAAACACGGACGCCCTAGTATATCCAATGTTTCATATGTTTCTTCTGCTGCGATATCTGTGATGTGATCATGTGATGTTCTGTGATAGATACAGTATATAGTATATATGATATATTATATAGACGTTACTTATGTTTTACACCCGTGCTAGCCCTGCCTCGCTCTGTCGTTAGTTACCTAACCTAACGGTGCACGAGGGGACATCGAGGCGAATGCGGATGGCATAAGTGTACGTCGTATTTATCTGTGATGTTTAGGTACTTAAATGATGGAACTTCATTAATATGATTAATGAAATAAAAGAAACCTAAAGATGTTGTAGAATCGAATTTCAAAAATAAAACAGGTAGCTACAGTTCTTGTTTTGCACAGAGGTATATGTGATATATCCTGCACCTTATTCGATAAGGAAAGGACCGAGATCCCTTCACCGGGAGTGACTCCTTTAGCAATAACTGGCAGATGCTACAACCCTCGGTTTGTCTTTTGATTGCTTCAATAGTTTCTGCTTTGCACAGTGATATATATGATATATCCCGCACCTCATTCGACGAGGAAAGGACCGACGATCCCTTCACCGGGAGTGACTCCTTTAGCAAAACTAGAAAAGCCTAAAAAACACTCCATTTTAAAATCATTGGATTCTACAACGATATCAAGTTCATTACGCAATAGGTTTTCAGAAAAACCTGTCGTAGCCCTCCGTCATTTCAGATAAGTTGTATATAGTATTCGTGCTACATTTGTTGGCTTTCGTCAAGGTGTAGTGTGCGGTAGCTATATGCTGCTTATCTGTTGCATACGATGCGATTGGATTAGGGTAGTCGTGCGGCTTTGTTGGCTTTCGTCAAGGGTCGTGCGGGTGGGTTTAATTCAGTCAAGAAATGTACGGGTTGAACTTGACTAACGGGCTATGGTTTGTTGGCTTTCGTCAAGGTCATAGCACGTTAGGGGCAAAATTATCGGGAATTTCAAGTGTTGAAATTTGCAATGAGATTGCATACCTTCTATGAGATAGTTGGATCCCGATACCCGCTGCGAGTAAGAGTTACTCCTGGGAGAGTTTTACACATTACAATTAGCCGATCAAGTAGGTGTCTAGAAAGGTGTCAACGGGGTTACGCCTCTGGGAAAACGAGGTTTACATTAATTAGGTTCGTGCGAAAGCACGGGGGACCTCCCTCAAGGTACCGACACTGGCCTGGCTGAAAGATTGGCGAACTTGTAGTGTGTAATTAATCCCGGCTAGTCTTTCCTTTTAGGGTTTGAAGGAAGATTTGATAAAAACAGTAGGAGCCATCCTGATTAGATAAAATAATAACCAATCTGATCTTGCAAGAGTGCACGCTGAGTGTTTTCTTCTCTCTCTCTCCAGGTAGCGACTATGTCACGCCTTAATCAAGATAATAATACGGATATTGACCGAACCCGCTTGTTATACTACGCTGGGGAATGTTGGTCCCGCTCCAACTTATAATTGTTATAAGACAGAGCAGGAAATTGGGGATTACCAGAATTCCCATGCCGCCCAAACGAAGACAGTGCATGTTGATGCATCATCTTCGGGTGTGTTCATTATAAAGAACTGTTTCTCTGTATCCTCTACGTCCTGGGTATTTGATACCGGATCAGGATCCCAGATATATAATCTGTTACATAGGGCTACAGAAAGGTAGAGAACTGAGAACGGGTGATAAGTTTCATGAGACAGAAAACGGTGCAAGTGTTGTAGCCAAGTCTGTTGGTCACTGTCATCCTGTATTCCAAATACATTGATTATGAACGAATGTTATTAGATACCGAACCTGATATATAAAATCATATCAGTCTCTTTATTAGTAAAGAAAGGATATAATTTTGTATTGTTGGATAATGTTTTGAACATTTCCTATATCAAAAGTTGATCGGTTCAGGCACGTTATCTAAAAGCATTGAAGTTCTAAATCAAACTACAGTTTTTAGTATACAGAACACACACAAGAGGAAGAGTTCAGAAATGAACGGATCCTTCTTGAGGTATTGTAGACTAGGTCATATCAATACGACCCGACTAGCTCAAGTTACATTTAGATGCATATTTAAATCAGTTTGAATTTACATCTTATGAAACTTGCCAGTCATGTCACAAAGATAAAATGACCATAGCTCTGTTTACTGGAAGCAGAGAAAGAGTTAATAAACTCTTGGGACTGATACATGATGATGTATGTAAGGTCCCCTGTCTACACATGCCAGGACCGGTTCTTTGTACTTCATTACATTCTCTGATGATCTCTCAAGATTCAGACATATGTTCCTGTTGAAACACAAGTCCGAACCTTTTGAGATATTCACAGAATATAAGTTAGAAGTAGAGAACCAAAGAGGGTATAAGTATTATGTCCTTTGATGAGATCAAGGAGGAGAATACTTGTGCATAGAATTCCTGGACTATTCTAAAGGAGAATGAGATTCTCTCTCAGCATTACTCCTCCGTATACACCATGGTATATCGGGGCGGAGCAGATACACCCTATTTGATATGGTGTGCTCTATGATGAGTACTACTGAGTTACCTTTTTTAGCTATTGGGTGTTATGCACTTGAGAAGTTGCATACCTATTGAATAGGTTTCCGATCAAATCAGTTGCCTACCACTTCATATGTGATATGGAAAGGAAAGAGCCCATATCTTAAGTTAGTTAAGATTTGGGGTTGTCCAGCCTATGTCTAAAAGCAAAATCCGGACAAGCTGGAGGCAAGGTCTGTTATGTAGAACTGGAAGCAGTTCCAGCTATGCAAACTACAGCAGATGATTTGGTAGAACCGAAGGATTCAATAGTAACCAACGAACCTCAGCCTCTCCGCCGATCTAGTAGGGTTCCTCACCCACCTGAGAGATACTTTGGTTTCTCTATGACAGTGGGAGCGAGGATTGCATCATGAGATGATGACTGAACTAGTTTCGAGCTGGCCAACAGGAGTAGGACTCTGTAAGAATGGCTGGATGCTTAGTGATCTGAGATGGAATCTATGTACACCAACAAAGTATGGACTTTGGTTGCTATATCTGAAGGGTTAAATCCCCATCAGGAGCAAGTATATCTTGAGAAGATTACTTGGTGTAGATGGAAAGGTTGAGACATTCAAAGCTAGACTTGTTAAAGGTTTGCATCATTGTCCAGGTATGGATTTTGTTGAAACCTTTTCTAAGTAGCTATGCTTAAGTCCATCCAAATCCTACGGCTACATACCATGACTGCGATATCTGGCGGTTGGGTGCCATGACTGCTTTTCTAAATAATGTTTTAGAAGAGTGCGTCTATAAGTACACAGCCAAAGGGCCTCGTAGACAGTGGGAGCAGTGGAAACGTGTGCAAGATGTTTTATGTGATAAAGCAGGCATCGCGGAGTTGGAACATCTGTTTTGATGGATTAGTCAAAGAGTTTGACATCATCAAAATGGTAGATGAACCTTGTATATATAAAAAGGTAGTAGGGAGTATGGTGGTGATCCTCGTAGAGTATGTGGATGACATACTCTTGATGGGGAAGGAGTTTCCTATGCTACGCTCGGTCAATCTCCGCTTATCACAAGGATTCTCCATATAGGATCAAAGTGATACCTCCTAAATCCTGAGTTTTGATCTATGAGATAGAAGTGATTGGATGTTAGGATTCTCACTAGTTGTAGTGAGATGGTATCAATTGGTCCTGGGGAGAATCACTAGAAGGGTTCCAGGGTGATAAGGACGACTGAAAGTCAGTCACAGGCATTGTCTTTACCCTCAGTGAAGGGACGGTATGTTGGAAGAGTTCCAAGCTAGATACTGTGGCATACTAGACGATAAAGGCTGGATACATCGCTACTTAAGATGCTACCAAAGAGGCTGTTTGGGTGTATATTGGTTCATGAGATGAACTAGGTTCCTACCATTGTGTGACAATGAAAGTGTGGCTTTGGCCCGGGAACCCCGGTCCCATCAGTAACCCAGACATATTCTAAGGCAGTATCACCTGATCATGGAGATGGTTGATCTCCAGGCTGATCGAGGTTAGGAGAACAGACTTAGAGGACAACACGGCGGATCCACTCATAGAGGCCTTTTTCCCAGAGAGAGACTTTTATGGGATGGTTGAGTATGAGATGCTACAACCACTGCTATCAGATGGCCCTAGTGCAAGTGGGAGATTGTTAGTTATATGTATGCCCTAGAGGCCATTACTATACATAGGATGTATATTGTAGTGGATGCTTGGACATATATAGGGAGGACTTTCTTGCTCGACATGATAGTATGCTATCTGGTTGCTCTTTACCTTAACGTCTACACTGATTGTCTCTCTGTTACATGTTGGTAAAGCCCTTAGGATGTGTACTTGACTACCTGGACTATGATGCGGATCATACTAGTGGGGACATGGTAGTCCATAAGTACATCCTTCAAAGTCCCTAGTCGTGGGTGTATCGAGACGGGGCATCGATATACCAGAGTAGACTAGCGTGTACCTTCTCGACCCATACAGATGGGTGATGGATGATTCCATATCCATTGGTGTTTGACATCAGAGATGATATATCGGTGCTCAGTAGAGACTGGGTACACTGGACGGACTCGCCGAGAACTCCCAGATGGTATTATACCTTACGTCAGATGGCAGTTCTCTGGTGACACTGGTACAGAGTAGTCTGTTGACCCGAGATCGTCATAGAGTCTTGTGTGATTCCCACTGTGCTTTGATTTCCACCTTACCACGTCCAAGAGGGCGTGCAAAACGGTGGTTTTTGGGTACAGTCCCGAATCACATGGAGGCAATGTGCGATAGGAGGGGATTCGTCTCTCCCGGTATAGGGAGTTGATGTTGCGCTGTGTTCGATTGGCTATAACCGGAAATCCCTGGCCAGGGTTGCTGAGATTTACTGGTAAGTGTTACCAGTAGTTTCTCGAACTGTTATAGACCTTATATCGACACGACTTATCGAGCTATTGGGGTCTGACGTTTACCACCCCTAGGCGAGATATGCGACATATCAGACGACGAGATCGGACTGTACGGTAAGTGTTAATGGTTTGACTCACAGGAGTGTGAGCGGGCTTGCTCGTCGATCTTCTGATCGCTCAATACCCGGGTGGCCGTTACGTTTAGCAGACCGCTTGCAGCTTGTGGGTGTTTGATATGATCATCACCTACTGCCGGCGTATTGACGAGTCTTTAGAGTCCTACACAGAGGTTTCCTGGCTCAAGCGAAACGAAATAGGAGCACATATGAGATATGTGCGGGACCGAGAATAATGCATGTATGTGATACCGTATTCTATTCTCACGTTGAATGTATCGATTGGTTGTATGCGATGTAACCTAGTTATCGAATCAAGGATTGATTCGATAAGTCGATACATTGGATATTAGTCGGTTATATGGGATATGACCGGATCATTAAATCAAGTGTTGATTTAATGATTTAATGTATAATTATATATTTGATATATTACTTTACATTAACTAATATTTTTTCACTTAAAAAGGATTTTCTCACTTGTTTGTATCATGTTTGATGATACATGCTTACTTGAGTTTGTGTAAAGGATTAAACCATGGTTATGTAATGGTTAGGGTTTTCATTTTCTTATCTATTTATTTATTTATTTATTTTGGCAAAAGATAAAGAGAAAATGGTGGCTTTCTTTGTTTGTTGTTGAAGCTTCATGAAGTTTTGACTAAGTGACCATTTTGTCTTCATGCTTAACCCTAACCATTCCAACTAACCATAGTCTATTCTCTACACCTAATCATGGTTGCCATATGATAAGTATTCATATTATTTTTCTTTTTGAAAATAACTAAATATATTCTTTTCTTCTTCTTCTTCTTCATCAACAAGAAGAAAAGCTTGCAACCTTTAATGGCAACTTGAGAAAAAGAATGAGAAATCCAATTCTAAAGTGAACCCACTTCCTATTTCTTCATCCTCTACCATTTTCCATGTAGTATAGGGTGTTTTCTTCACAAGTTTCTTGACTTGGTGAAGTTGGAGCTTGATCTTGTGTTGCCTCGACGTAGATCATCTTCGGCATCGAAGTCGACGACCTAGCCCGTCCATTTCTCCGATGAAGCCGACGCTAGAGCCCGGGATCCGATGATCGCAACGAGGGGACTTCATCACGGAGCTATGGAGGTGGAGGACCGGATCTACAAAGGTTGTATTTTCGGTTTACTCTTAGTTAAGTTGTTAACTAGTTATCGTTTTCGCCTAAAATCTAGTTAACGATCCGTATTAGGGTTTCTCGGCACTTGTAAAATTTGAAATTGGCATGGTTGATGCCTTGTGAGACCTCATTAGTGTGCCTAGGAACCCTACACCACGTGACCAGGAATTTGCTCTGGATGCTTCCCACGGGGTCATAGCCGTGTTTTGCGAGGACCGGGCTCCGATCTGGACGTTTCCCACGGGGTCAGGATTGACATAGACCGTGTTCCACATGACTAGGAAGGGTTGACTTTATTCGCATTTCATGGAGTCGGGGTTTGACACTCGGTCATCTGTGCTCCGCCGAGTCATGGAACTGGGAATTGCCGCGGTTCCGCTTTGCTTGATGTTGCGTCTGTTGTAATGAGACGAATGTTGAGATGATCTCCAGGCTATCTGTGAACCATTGAGATTTGGCCTCTTCTTCCGATGGAGCCTGAGGAGGGAATGTGTGATTCCCTCTTTGGTTGCGCCCCTGAATTGTATACAGGGATTGATGTGATATCACCTGTAGGGAAAAAGTTTCATTTTATATGTTTTTCTTTCCGCGATGCTCTATCATTTCAGCTTTTCTATCGCGAAGGTCGCGATTGCCCAATCATTTCGGCTATTTTTCGCGGTGCCCAACCATTTCGACTGTTTGTTTTATTTTTACTCGCTGATTTTTATTGTGAGTTGCCCTATCATTTCGGCTATTTTTGTATGCATACATTTTTACTTGCTGATTTTGTTGCAAGTTGCCCCATCATTTCGGCTATTTCGTATGCATGTGTGGCTTACTAACTTTTTGCTGGGAGCTTGGGATTAGACACCGATTTCGGCATCAGCACCGCTACAACTGAGATATTGCCAGGAGCGAATCATCATTTGCCTTCGTCGATGTCGAACAAATGTAGCTTAGTAAACAGGGTTAGGATCCTATCGACTAAGGCTTTTAACTTTATGAGCCGTAAGGGTCTCATAAAGGTATTTCTCCCTATGAGTCATGAGGATCTCGTAGGTGTGTTTCTCCTTAGGAGTCATGAGGATTCCTAAGTGTGTGTTCTCTTATAAGTCGTAAGGATCTTACAAGAGTATTTTCTCCTTATAAGTCGAGAGGACTTAGAAGGGTTGTTCACTGTGTAAACAGATCCCTAGTCACGGATGGGACTTTGTTAGGGAAATGTTTATTCGCGCCCGTGGATTGTATACAAGGGTCAGCGTTGAGCCGCTTGTAGGGCAATATTGGAGATTGTGGTGGCCGCTTAAGAACAGGTTCAGATCCCTGTAGCTTAAGACTTTTGAATCTTATGAGCCGTGAGGGTTCCATAAGAGGGTTCTCCTTACGAGTCGTGAGGATTCCTAAGTGTGTGTTCTCTTATAAGTCATAAGGATCTTACAAAAGTATTTTCTCCTTATAAGTCGAGAGGATTTATAAGGGATGTTCACTGTGTAAACAGATCCCTAGTCACGGATGGGACTTTGTTAGGGAAATGTTTATTCGCGCTCGTGGATTGTATACAAGGGTCAGTGTTGAGCCGCTTGTAGGGCAGTATTAGAGGTTGTGGTGGCCGCATAAGAAAATGTTCAGATCCATGTAGCTTAAGACTTTTGAATCTTATGAGCCGTGAGGGTCCCATAAAAGGGTTCTCTTTACGAGTCGTGAGGATCTCGCAAGTGTAATTTCTCCTTAGGAATCGTGAGGATTCCTAAGTGTTGCTCCCTTGTGAGTCGTAAGGATCTCACGCAGGTGGTTTCTCCTGACAAGGTCGAGAGAACCTTGCAAGTGTCTTTTAACGAGATTGCGCCCTTTCGGGTTTTCACAAAACTCGCCGGTAGCCCTGCTGTTTTTACTCACGGAGCCCTTTCGGATTTTCATCCGTGCCCATTTTGCTTATGAACATACCGTTTTTTTAAGCCTCAGGATGCTGCAGTCCACAGTAGTTTATCGACGTCTCGGTCAACAGCCAGTTTTAGGACATAATGGTCCATTGTTAGTTTAAGGACGTTTCGGTCCGTCGCCATTTTTAGGACATAGTGGTCCATCGTTAGTTTAAGGACGTTTCGGTCCCACGTTAGTTTAAGGACGTTTCGGTCCGACATTAGGAAGCCGGCTACTACTTACAGAGTTTAGGCTTAGGAAGATAGCGAGCGGACATAGGCGTCGTCATCTATCGTTGACCTAGGCCGTGACTCGTCAGACGTAGTATTTCTTTAGGAAGCGACCGTTTATTGGCCTGAAAGGTCTTTCACCATGCATGTCCATGAGTAGATAGGCTCCACCCTGGTAGACTTTGTCTATGATATACGGGCCTTCATTGTTTGGCTCGAATTTTCCTCGCTTGGCACGATTGGGGATCATAGGTCTTTTGACCAGTAGCACGAGTTCTCCTTGGCGGAATGTTCTCGGCCTAGTCAATCTTTCATATGAGCGCGTCATCTTTGCTTTATAAGCCTCCAGATTTTGTTGTGCCATGAGCCGGGTTTCATCAAGGGCATCGAGCTCCTCAAGTCGAAGGTGAGCATTTTCTTCGTTTATTAGCTCGTAATGAACCGCCACTTGTAGCGAGGGTAACTCTATCTCGAGGGGGACTACCGCTTCTGTGCCGAATACCAACGCGTACGGCGTTATGTTCGTGGCAGTTTTGAACGTAGTTCGATATGCCCAGAGAGCTTCATGCAGTCTCTCGTGCCAGTCCTTCTTATTTCGCGACACCGCCTTTTTACGATTTTCGTCAAGATCTTGTTAAAAGCCTCAGCCAGACCATTAAATCGAGGATTATAGACTGAAGAGTATTTCCAGTCTATGTTATGCTGTTGTGCGAAGCGGCTGATCTTGTGGCTTCTGTAGGCTGGCCCGTTCTCGGAGATGATCCGTCGTGGAGTACCAAAGCAATAAATGACATGTGTCTTGAAGAAATGGAAGATATTCTCCGTCTTCACTTCCCTCAGCGGTACTGCTTCTGCCCATTTGGAGAAGTAATCAGTTGTCGCCAAAATGAATCGATGTCCTCTGGACGATACTGGTTCGATGGGGCCGATTATGTCAGTTCCCCACATTTCGAATGGCCAGCTAGCCAACGTTGGATGCAGTGGATTTGGATGCTGATGGATAAAGTCCCCGTGAATCTGGCACGAGTGGCATTGCTTCGCGTATTCGAAGCAGTCCTGGATCATCGTGGGCCAATAGTAACCCATATATTTGATCTTCAGCTTCATCTTCGGCCCGGCTTGGTGAGAACCGCAGAGTCCGTCGTGAGTTTCTTGGACGACTCTCTTTGCCTCTTCAGGTCCCAGGCATCTTAGCCATAGAGAATCAAATGATCTCTTATACAGAATATCATTAACAAAGGCGAAGGATAGAGCTTTGTTCCCTGATTGAAAATCAGGAATTACCTCAATGAGGCATTACGTGTTCACACGTGACCAAGGGTCACGTGTTGAAACGTGATCTATTTACAGAATTAAAATTCTAAGCAAGTAGAAGTAAAAACAAGCGGCTGAGGAAAGACCCCAAAGGGGTGTCACGTGCTCACATGTGACCAATGGTCACGTGTTGACATGTGATGGTCTTTCAGCCCAGTTAAAAAACAGAATTAAATTATGAAGGAGGAGGGGTCACGTGCCAACACGTGATAGGCTTTTAAAGCTCTTATAATTTGATAGAATTAAATTCTAATTAAGGGAAAACAAAGACCCTAACTGGGAAAGTATTTCTCTAAATCTTTCCAAACAAAAAAGGATTATGGGGGACCGTTGGATTAAAAATCCAAGGGTGATTAAAAATCACCAATTTATGGAAATATTTTAGACAAGGAAAGATTTCCCTAAATTTCACCAAAAATAACAAACAGAATATTTTTTGAATTAAAAATCCAATGGTGAATAAAATTCACTGAGTTATCTAAAAGATCACTTTAGTTACAAAAAACAAATAAAATCTTTCAATGAAAGATCTACTATACAAATTGATTCTTTTCCTTCTCCTATAAATAGGAGCCAAGAGGAAAAGAAAGATATAGAATTTTGGGATCTTGAAATTTCCTAAAAGGCAAATAGCAGAGAGAAAAGAAAGAAGAATTTAATTCTCAAGAAACAAACCCTAGGTGAGAAAGGGGAAAGGGATCAAAACTTCGTAAAGCAAAATAAAGAATCTAATTCTCAATTTAAGAGTTTAAATCTTCTGCAAAAGAACTTAGTTCTTCCTCTTGTTGAAGATCTGCAGAAGCAAATCTCCCCACAGGTTGAGAATTTAATTCTCATCGGGGAAATTCTGCCATGCAGATCCAAAACCTAGAGGGAGAATTGAGTTTTGAGAATTTAATTCTCCCAAATTCACAGGAATTTAATTCCTCCAAAATAAAACTAGGGTTTAACCTTATATGAGAATTCAATTCTTCCAAATTCATAGAAATTTAATTCCTCCAAAATAAAATTAGGGTTTAACCCTATATGAGAATTTAATTCTCCTAAATTCATAGGAATTTAATTCCTCCAAGACAGAATTAGGGTTTAACCCTATATAAGAATTTAATTCTTTCACATACATAGGAATTTAATCCCTCTAAAACCATAATTAGGGTTTAACCCTACAGAGAATTTAATTCTTAAAAATAAAGAGACTTGAAAGATCTCCATGCATGCAAAGAGCTAAGGTCACGTGTCCCCACGTGACCCCTGAACAGATCCTCCAAAATAAGAAGGAATCGGCCCAGAGGCAATGCCTCATGTGCTCCCACGTGACCTCCAAAACAAAGAAAATAAAAAGCAAAGGAAATGTGGGCTTTGGGCGCTCTCACGTGTTATCACGTGAACCCTTAATAAGTGCTTTAATAATCAATGCACAAATCTCCATCACGTGCCAACACGTGATGGTCAGAAAATTAAAAGTGTTTAACACTTATTTACAGAACCAAGTAAAGGAGATTTAGCCCCACCTTTGGGTACCCTCACGTGTCCCTACGTGACCCCTTCCTCTCTATTGTTTAACACTGATTTGAGAATTTTATTTCCAGTGTTTAACACTGTTGTCCTCAAGTGTTTAACACTAATTGAGTATTTTATTTCCAGTGTTTAACACTGTTGTCTTCTAGTGTTTAACACCAATTTGAGAGTTTTATTTCCAGTGTTTAACACTGTTGT
The DNA here is from genome assembly GCA_030015575.1 of Agapanthus africanus. Classification (NCBI taxonomy): domain Eukaryota; kingdom Viridiplantae; phylum Streptophyta; class Magnoliopsida; order Asparagales; family Amaryllidaceae; genus Agapanthus; species Agapanthus africanus. The sequence continues at coordinate 423,346,254 of CM057351.1, forward strand.
TCTCTAGTGTTTAACACTATTGTTAGCCAAATTGGCTAATTTTCCAGAGGCAAAAGTCTCCCCTTCAACTGAATCTCAAAATTGAGTAAAATTCAGAGATACAATGTTTAATGCTCAGTCAAAGATAAAAACGTTATCAAAGCCCTCAAACTCTTGTTTACCATTGCTAAGTGATGAGGGGTTGAACCCAGACAAATGTTTAATGGTCCAGTAAAGGGCCAACATTTCAAACTTAATTGGACTTAGCCCAAGTTGGCCATAAGTCATCAATTCAGACTTAACTGAGCTAATGTGCTCATAATATAATTAATTGATCTTAGTTCCAAATTGGGCTATAGATCACTTAATCTACTTTGGTTCGAGGGTACATCTCTTCACCCCTCTAATATTTGTCGTTGTAATCCTTCAACGTCTTCAGAGAGGTGACGGGTCCCGATAACCACACATTTCACAGATTATGACGTCTCAAAACTATGGACTGTGGGGTCCTTAAACTCATGGACTATGATATCCTTAACCTCGACTGTGATGTCTTTAAACTAACATTGGACTGTGGGGTCCTTAAACTCACTGACTATGACGTCCTTAACCTCGACCGTGATGTCTTTAAACTAACATTGGACTGTGGGGTCCTTAAACTCACGAACTATGATGTCCTTAATCTCGACCGCGATGTCTTTAAACTAACAATGGACCGAGATGTCCTTAAACTAACAATGGACCGAGATGTCCTTAAACTAACAATGGACCGTAATGTCCTTAAACTAATCGACCACAATGTCACTAAACTAAACAATAGAGCCCAATTGCTCTCTTGTTGGATCTAAACGATCCCGTTAAGTTGATCTTAGTCTAAAAAGAGACTAACGTATCCTTAACAAACGTTCAAGTTGATCTTATTCTCAAATGAGACTAACGTATCCTTAAACCCAATCCCCAAAACCCAAATCTAAGAAGATACGGATTTGGACTAGTCCACGCCCTACGGGCGACAATATAAATTAGTCTCCGTATACAATCCACGGGCAACCAAACACAAAACAAACACCCACGACACGAAATGACCATATGGAGAAGGAGAAAATTGTTACCGCGATGCGGTAGTGTAATTAACTGCAGGGGCTTGCGCCTGCAGGGAAGAGCATCCCCACAATCAAAAACCCCTCAAACGAGGGGGAATCTGACGAAGTCTGCTACATCGGCCGCATCCGTTTAAACCTTCGATACATGGTGCCATAAATTAACTTGGCATCTTCGGAGAGGTGGATGGATAGCACCAATTAGCATCTGCCCCGAATTTCCGGCAAGATCGACCTACACGGTCGCGTCTCAGTATTCGGCGGGGAACAGATTCTGGCACGCCCGGTGGGACCTTTTCCTCTTTCCACTCCACACTTCGTGTGTCGTGTTTTCCCGTGATCAGATAATCATGGTGTGTATGTTTTTGGTTGCCCTTAGGGGAGTGCATACTGAAGTCGGCGCTTCGTCTCTATGAAGAATGGCGTTTGTTCCTACCTCAGCAACACAGACTCTATCATATCTGGTGGAGTCAAGTACGGGCCAAATGAGGCTGAAATCTCTGCAATCCAGCTCTTCAAGAAATCTACGAGCTTCTCTTTGGGTCGATGTTCCCACCTCCCACCCTCGGTGCCTCAACGTCGACGTAGGAAGCCCATAGGAAGTCTGTCGTCTACGGGCGGGCTCCCCAAGCAGCAGCTTTGCCGATGGAATCAGTCCTCAAACAACTGGCACATGCCAAGAACCAAGATCGAAGCAGGGGGGAGAATATTCAAGCTCTCAAAGGAAACAAGGGGCAGGCTCGGCAAAATCCGAAAGCTAATCAAATCCCGGCCATAAGAAACGGTCGACGTTGATATTAGCGTCATACAAAATGAGCTGGGGGCAGTTCTTCGTATGGTCCTGTTTCAAACCCAGTGGTGAATGTTGTTGTTCCAACTGGGAACAGCTTCAAATTGCTGTGAAGAGTCAGACAAAGTTCTTCTACCGCAATATTGAAGAAGTCTCCGCAGCCCATGGAGATCCCACGAGAGCAGAAACCAGTTCGCTCCCTGAAACAACTTTCCTTATCTATATATAAGGTGGGGAAGCAGGTGAAGGGGACTCACCCTAAGACGGATCCTGATACAGTGGTTCCTTCCAAAACCAAAGCGGCTTTTCACAAAAAAGAGAGGCCCAGTAAAGCTCAAGTGCCCGAAGCAAACTCCAAAGGCCAAAACTCCAAACATCCCAAGCCTGGGGGCATGGTAGTTCACATAGTCTATGTGGTGAATTCCAAAGACGAAGTTCGAGCTTCTACTAGTCATCGACCTCAAGCTCGGTCCGTGACAAAAGTTCAACTGCAACGTGAAAAGCTACAGGAGATGCTCGCTCAGGTGGCAGTAAACGCTAATCCATCACCTAAGGAAAATTGACTTGGGAATGGAAAACAACCCACGGTCGACGTTCGTCAGTGAGCTGTTGTCTAAAGAAAATGTGGCTATGCTCAAGGACATGCTCATGCAACATAAAGATTGCTTCGCATGGAATTATTCCGAGATGCCAGAACTAGATCCAGAGATTGTCGTCCACAAATTGGCAATATCTCCAGATGCCAGGCCAATCAAACAAGCACCGAGAAGAATGCGGCTCGAGCTTGAGATGAGCGTCAACGCCGAGGTCAAAAAGCTAATCGACTCTGGCTTCATCCAAGAGGTTCAGTACCCTCACTGGATCGCTAACATCGTCCCGGTGATGAAGAAAAATGGAACGTATTACTGTATATGCCCTAGAGGCCATTACTGTATCATACTAGTTTGTATATTACTTGATGGAAGCTTGGGATATTCACAGTTGTATAGACAATCTTGCTCGAAATGGTAGTATGCTACTTGGTTTGACTCTGCTTTAATGTGTACATGTGTTTCTTTTAGTATATCACCTATACGCATTAGTGGAGCCCTTAGGATCTTTGCTTGATTACCAGCGTTGTGATGGCAGTCACACTCGTGGGGGCTGGGTAATCTACAAGCACATCCTTATATTCATGTCCCTGGTCGTGGGATTATCGAGACAGGGCATCGATACTCCGGAGTAGACTAGCGTATGCGCTTCTCATCCCAGCACGGGAGACGGTCTGTCCCACAGCCGTCAGTACGTCGTACTTGAGATAGTATGCGGGTGCTCGTTAGGTTACGAGTACACTGGATAGGACTCGTCGGGAACTGTTGGTTGGTATTATACCTATCGTCAGTTATCAGTTCCCAGGTGACATGAGTACAGCTTAGTTCGCTGACTTGACACTGTCACTTCGCCTCGAGTATGTTCCCACTGTACTTTGATTACTACCCTACCACGGCTCAAAGGAGTCGTGCAAACAAGTAGTAGTTGGGTGCAGTCCCGAAGCACTTGGAGGCAGTGACGGTTAGACAGGATTCGTCTCTCCCGGTATTGGGGGTTGACATCGCGCTGTGTCTAGGAGAGCTATTACACAAGTAGTCCCTGGCCAGGGCAAGCGAGATATACTGGTAGGTTTCCAGTGTTATCTCAGGGTGTTCTGGGCTACACTCCGACACGACTTGTACCGCTATTAGGGGACTGACGTTTTACCACCCCCTAGGCCCGCCATGCGATGTTCTCAGACGAACAGACCGGACTGTACGGAGATTGTCACATACAGGCTCAGTAGGAGTTCAGATGGGTTTCACCTCGTCGGTCTTCTTATCGGCATCTACCGGGGGCCGTTACGCACAGCTAGTGTCGCTTGCGGTCTGTGGTTAAACCCACTGCCAGCGTAGTGTCGAGTCTTTAGAGTCCCACACAGAGGGTTATTCGCCTTTGGGCAAAATAGTGTAGAGGTCGCATGGTTTTGCGACGGGGTTCGTTCACATCCGCGCACCTGTGCACGTTTGGTGTCCGGGCAGTCATTACTAGCGGGCTCTGGTTTGAGCCGGATCCTAGTATATGTTTTGGGGTTAGTTTCATCTCATTGTATTCGTGTTCCTCGGAACACGAATGCGGGTGTGTATGCACAGTTGATTGAGGCGAAGGAAGAGGATTTTCATTAGGGTTTTCGGAACGGGTGTGTATGCACAGTTGACAGTTGTCTTTTTCCAAACCTTAATGAATATGTGAAATATCAATTAATAATATTAATTAAATGAAATTATGTCATGGTTAGGGTTGTTGACTTGTTGACCTTGGTTGACTTGTTGACCATGGTTGAAACATTGACCATCATCATTACATTTCAAAGATGCTCTTTGATCTTTGCAAAAAACATTTAATATGATATGATAATGGTCTCTTCAAACCAACCGTCACCTTTTTCATTTTTGATTAATATTATTAATTAGATTAATTCACATATATTTGTTATGGTTGTAAAAACTATTCTCATTCTCTCATATCCATTCTCTCTCTCATCCTTTCTTCTTCCTCCTCCTCTAGTTCAAAGGAAAATTGATCTCATGTGTTGAGAAACATTTCCTTTGAGATAAAATACCCAAAACCACTCTCTACTCATCCTAAGGTTGAAGGTCTAGCAAGCCGGACACTTTAGTTCTCTCAAGATCGAGAAAAGAGCTCAAGGTGGAGACCCTCAGGTGGATCCATCTTCGGCAAGAGAAGGCGACGAGAAGAGAACCATCCGACCGCTACAAGGAGTCCAAGAGAAGGAGTTCAAGTTGAGGTATAACCCCTAACCGAGTAGATAAATCTCTAGTTAGGTTTCTAGTGTGTAGTTTAGCCAAGATCCATATTTTGTAGTCCATGTTACCTAAACCCTAAAAATCGTTTTTCACCGTTTCCGCAAGCCCGAAAGAACCGGGAGAGGTAACGTAGACTTACAGTGGTATTTGAGCCTAACTAAACACACCCTAGCATGTTAGCAAAGTATCTAGAATTTCGACCGGACAAAAAACCGCAAAACACCCCGGAAAATCCTAGTTTCTGCCGATTTTTATTTCTGCTCTAAAAATAATAAATCATGTACTAAAAATCAGCTCAGGCTTTTTAATGAACAGGCAAGAAAAACGATCCAACGTACCGACCAACTCACCGCGGTTCAGCGGCAGAAGCTTGCTTCTGCCGCGGATTCACGGCCGAGTTGACTCGGCCGTGGATCGTTTCTCCTGCAGTTTGCTTTTGTGGGTGTTTTGTGAATTTTGAGATAGTTTGTTTCTGCCCAGAATTTCCAGAGAACAAGTTTGTTTTTGGGGTGGTTACAAATCCGTATTTTTGGTCGATTTTCTGTAGACTTTGGCTAATGGGTTGTATCTGTAATGTTATATGTGTATTGAACGTCTGTTAATCGCTATACATTGATTAGTGGGGGTTATACATATCTGTGATCTGTAATATTGATGGTATGTGTATATGAATTCGTTGGATTGTCGCGGATGAATAGCCAGGGGGTTGTGAGATGAGAGCTTTTCTTTATCTTTTAATTCATGTAATATGTAAATTTGATGTAATATTATTTGTTTGGCCGCACATCCGGGATGAGGTTGTAGCCGCCATTGTATAATTTCTTTTTACTGTTTTTGCTCCTAGGATAGACCCAAGGTGGGGTGCACAAACTACCGGGTATCTCGAAATGCCGAGTGGCCTGCTCACGTCGTTGAGGGTGGTTGCTTCGCTTCGGGTACTTGGCGGGTAGTTTGCCGCACCCGTAGGGGTCTAGGGTGGGGTATTGGCTATTCATCGCGACCGTGTAATCCGCTTTTCGTTACAGGCTCGAACGGAATGCGGATTCCTAGTATATCCAATGTATTCATCTGTGATCTGGAATGGCTATCATTGCTATATATCTATATACGATATCTATTTAGGCGTTGCTTATGTTTTGCATCCGCGCTGGTCCAGCCCCCGCTCTGTCGTTAGTTAAGTAACCTAACGGGTGATGACGGGGCCCCGTGGCGAATACGGATGGCATAAGCGTACGTTATATTTTCATTGTTTTCTGCAATGGTAGGATTAAATGATGGGACGTATTAAAATTAATGCAAGAAAATAAACCAAGTAAAAGTCGTTGGAACACTTTCAAAACCACTCGGTTCTTTTCAAAAACCAACTTTTAAATGCGGAGCTTGAGCCACTCCTTTTAAAAGCTATCTCGTTCCATCGATTATATCAAGTTCACTACGTTCAGGGTTTTGCCAAAACCATTCGTTGCCCTCCATCATTTCAGTTAAATATTCGGTAGTATTCAAGCTATGTATTTTGACCTCACGCCAAGGCATAGTGATTGGTAGCTGCCGGATATTTATCTGTTGCATAGATAGAATGCGTTGGTTTGAACAGTCTATCACGCCCCGCTTCCCAAAATACGGAAAACGAGGGATGACTAGGCCAGCCATGCTCCTACGGTCAAGGAATCATCCCGCCGTAGTCACACTTCGGCTTCTAGCATTACATGGTAATCAGTAAATAAAGCACGGTATTAAAGGAATCACGTCACTAATTTATTACATTAAAGTTTCATTGTTCACAAATTACAGATAATAAGAGCAATTACTAACCAAGTTCAATCTCACGATCACTCTATGGAAAGCAGTAAAGATAGGGAGTACACCAGACTATATCTCTGTGAACTCGAAGGGTAGATCCGTCTCCTGTACTGGTCCCCCCGCGGAATCTGAGCATGCATACACAGGTCGTCAGAGCGACACAATAACAATATTATTATAATAAGATGAAACAGGTAAATGAGGTAATACTGGTATAAAAACAATGCAAGTAATCACTGTGTCACTATATGATGCAGAATATATTATGTGTCCCTATCGGTCTCTAGGTCATGTTTGAAATCACATAGTGGAAGGAGGATCATGTTTAACAGGAGTCTCGTACATACCCGAGACAACGGCCCACATGCCCGGGATATAACCCTGTCAGCCGGATCGCTAGATCCTACCCTACACGTATCAGTATCACGGTTCGAATGATCATCCTCTAAACACGGTCCCGCTAAATACGATACTCTTTCCATTTTGATTTCCCCTTTTTCCCCAGGTTTACACTATTTATGATCTTGATCTAGTTGTGTACAAGTATACCAATGGCACGGTTTCATCACTGTTCACTGTATCAATCACTGTCACGAATATTCACTTTCCATTGGTGTACTCGTCACTCCTAAACCAACATCTATCACGCACGATAATGCAATGTCCATACGCACTAACACTGAGTATATAGCAAGGGTATGATATATGTATTGTATGCTACCAATAAACTCTGTATGTTATGAATCAACATGCATATCATTAACTAAAATAATTTGCATAAATCAATATGTTCAGAATTCAGCAAAATGATACAGGTAAGATAAATAGAACACTCAGTTAGCAATTCATCAAAATTTGTTTCAGTTCAATCGGGATTCCGGTTTTCAAGATACAGCTGTTTCATTTTAAGTGCTCGCGGCTGGAAATTCAGTTTCAGAACTGAACATCCGTTTCGCGACACGAATTGCACCTAGTTGGGCTCAGAATTTAGCGATGTTACAGTTAAATGAAATCTATAGTTTCCAATAGAGTATTCAACGCAATAGACGGATCCTCAATCGCATTTTTATGTTAAAAGTTATACACAGTTTAACCTCAGTGTGTCATTTCAGAATCTGTTCTGGACAGTTATACGTTCTGCCCTTTTAAATACAGTTTAAAATAGCAAACGGCGATGAAACGGAATAGAACCACTTGTTTTGTTTAACTAACAGAATAATATTTAATCTAATGCAGGGTTCCATAACATACGACTTCAGGAAACACAGTGACACAGGTCTTAGGACAGAACACAATAATCAGAACGCTCTGGACTGCAGTCCAGAGTCGCATTCCGATCTAAATATCATCACGGTTACATAACAGAAATAATTGAAATTTTACATAGGGTTAAAGTTCATCGAGTCGGCTTAGATTTAAGCCCTCGAACGCATCTTTCCAGTTTGTATATAATTTATGGTGATTTTATTCGTTTTCAGGTACAAGAAAACTTCTAGTTTGTCGGCATATTTGGGGGTATCAATTTTTGTCTCTAACAATCGTATTTTCCAGTGATTTTCATACACGATATTTATCATCAAGTGGGCCAACAGAAAATATCAGTTTCCATCAAAATAAACTATTATTTCTATTGGGATCTAGCATCGAACACTTAGGTCACAATACGTATCGGGAATCGGTAAATACGTAAACTAGATTAATTAGGTTTGTACCACTATTATTTTAGCATGAAGCAAGTAAACACTTGCCTGGAACGTCTCGGGGTCGTAAGGCAGCAACGGCGTCACGAACGCGTGATGTACACCGTGAAACCGATTCGCGCGAGCTTGGATCGAGATGCGGATTTCGCGTCGGAGTTGTCCGGAGTCATTGCACGATCAATGAACGTTGAGGGGTGCTTGATGATCCACTGCGAGTGTACTGGGGTTGACGACGGTCGACGGCGTCGCTCCGGCAACGTGCACAGTGAAGTGCTTGGAAAATGGGTTTTTGAGATTTTGAAGAGAAAGAAAGGTTTAAGCAGTGGGCTAGGGGATTGCTGTGATGGTGATGATGCTGAGGGGGTCGTAGGAGATCGGCGATGTAGTGGGGAGTTCGCCGGCGTCGAGGGGTGCAAGGTGGTGGTCGGCTCGGTTGCACTGGGTTGGTGTGCAGGGAAGTGGGTGTGAAGGGAAGCTCAAGTTGATGGAGGTGTGAAGTCGTAGAGGGAGAAGGAGGGTGAGTGAGTGGTTGTCGTCGTCGTGGGTCGAGCGAAGTGGTAGGATGATCGCCGGCGGTGGAGGTGGCAATGGTTCGAGAGAAGTAGGGTGTTCTGTGAGTTTCGAGAGAAAGAGATATGAGGGATTTGGGAAAATGAGGGGGAAGCGAGTGTGAAGGAGTTAATGGAGATGAGGAGGTGCGTGCGTCGTGGTTGTAACGACAGGAGCGGGGCGTGGGCGTGGGCGTGAGGCGCGGCGGAGGAAAGGATCGCGAGCAGGTAAAGGGGAAGTTACCGTTGGGGATTTGAAGGAGATGAACAGGGGGTAGCGGGTCGGGTAGGAGGAAGCGGCTGAAGAAGTGGGCCGGGCTCGCAAGAAAAAAAATTCCCTTAAAAAAAATCTGAAATGGGCTGGTGAGGGAGAAACGGGTCGGGGAAAAATGGTTGAGGAATTTTATTAAAAAAGGATGTGGGCTGAGGAATGCTAACGGGCTGGGGCTAAATGATTAGAGAATTTATTTAGGGAAAAATGTGTGGGCTGAGATAAGAGAACGGGCTGGGGAAATTTTAAGTTTTAAATTTTAAATGAGGAAATTTCAATTGGGCTGGGGAAATAAAGTTTGGGTTGAATGTTTAAAAAATAGGTTTAAGGTTTAAGTATTTTACTCATTTTGGTTTAATTCGGCTTTGGTTTTAAATCTTGGGTTTTGGCTTTTAGGGTTTGGACTATAATTCCAAAAGAGTTGGAAAAAAAGGTTTAAATATCAAGCTTAACAACCAACTAAAAAAATACGAAGGGAAGAAAAAGGAAATCACTAGAATTCAGAAAAAAATAAAATAGGAAACTTCATTTAGAAAGGAAACGGGGATTTACACAGTACTACTGCCATTTTGGCCTACGTCAAGGGTAGGTACGGGTGGGTTCAAATTAACCTGGATAATGATGGGTAGAACTTGACATGTGACTTATGACATTTTGACCTCACGCCAAGGTCATAAGAGCATGGGGCAAAAATCCACATCGGGAGTTTCAAAAGAACTGAAACTTGCTAGCGTTGCATACCATTTGGAGTGTGATGATTCTGGTAGGATTCCTTCAGTTTGTCACGCGATGATATTTAGATCCCGATCCTACTGTGAGTATATGCTACTCCTCGGGAAATTTCTCACTTAACGATCAATGCTATAAACCTAGTAGGTGTCTAGAAAGGTGTTAGCGGGACTACGCCCCCAGGAAAAAGAGGTTACTTAATTAAGGAACTTCGCGAAAGAGTTGGAAAACCTCCCTCAAAGTATCGACACTGGCCTGGCTGAACGGTTAAGCAAGTATTGTACGGTGAGATTGATCCCGACTAATTCTTCCTTTATGGTTTGAGGAGGGATTCGAGAGACAGTGGGAGCCATCCTGTTTAGACAAACTAAAAACCACTCTAAACTTGTAAGAGCATCATGCTAAAGTATTTCTTTTCTCTCTCCTAATTGCAGCGACCAATCGACATGACCGGACTTAAGTTATTACTAGATAAAAACATACTGACAGGGCCAAACTACAAAGATTGGCTCAGGAATGTCAAAATGGCAATCACTTACGACAAGTTGGGGTATCTCCTTACCACCAAAGCTCCCCCTGTCCCAGGACCCACCTCCAGCGTCGCGGATATAGAAATCCGTAAGACATGGGAGATCGATTGCGCGAAGGACAAGTGCCTCATGCTTGCCTCTATGGACAATGAACATCAGAGGAGGCACCAGAATATGGACCTGGAATCCATATTTCTTCATACAAAAGAACTGTATGGAGAGCAGTCTCGTATCGCAAGATATGAAGTGTCGAAAAAGCTGTTTTCGGCTAGATTGGCCATCGGATCATCGGTAGCGAAACACGTGCTTAAGATGATTGGATTCATTGAAGAGCTCGCAGACCTTGGGACCACGTTAGAGAACGAGCTCTATACGGACTTGATTCTCCAGTCCCTTCCTTCCACTTACGCCCAGTTTATCCTGAACTTCAACTTGCAAGGAAAAGAGGTTGAACTTCCGGAGCTCCTCAACATGTTGAGGAGTGCAGAGGGCACCCTACAGAAAGGTAGGGAAACATCCACTTTGTTTGTAGGAGGATCTTCCTCTTCTAAGTCCAAGGCGAAAGCCAAGGGAAAGAAGAAGAAAGCTCCCGCCAAACCAAGGGGCGGTGTTAGTAAAGTGGATACGAAGGGAAAGGCAAAGGCAACAAAGGTAGCGGGAAAGCTTGTGGGAAAGGAAGAATGCTTTTACTGTCACAAGAGTGGACACTGGAAAAAGGATTGCAGGGCTTGGAAGGCCAGAACCCAGGATCTGAAGCAAGTTGCGGCTTCAGCTTCAGGTGTGTATGTTATTGAAAACTGTCTATCAATAAACTCTTCTTCCTGGGTATTGGATACCGGATCAGGATCTCATATCTGTAATTCTTTGCAGGCATTGAGAAAGCGTAAGGTTTTGAAGGCAGGTGATATGACCCTCAGAATTGCAAACGGAGCTGGCATGGATGCTGAGTCCGTGGAGGACTATTACCTGGGATTGTCAGATGGGTATGTTTTGGTTTTGCGTGATTGTTATTTTGTACCCAATGCAACCTGTAATATCATATCTGTATCTTTATTATCTAAAGAAGGTTATGAATTTGCATTTGTAATTAATGTTGTGAACATTCACCTTAATCAAGTTTTGATTGGGTCGGGTACATTAAACAATGGTATATACGTATTAAACCAACCACAGATTTTCAATGTCCAGAATACACACAAAAGAAAGTCTCCAGAAATCAATCATGCTTTCTTATAGCATTGTAGACTGGGTTACATTAATGAGAGAAGGTTGACGAAGTTACATACCGAAGGATATTTGGATTCATTCGAATATCATTCATATGCAACTTGTCAATCCTGTCTCAAAGGAAAGATGACAAAGACTCCGTTCACTGGACACGGGGTAAGAGCAAGCGAGCTCTTGGGGCTCGTACACAGCGATGTGTGCGGTCCGATGTCTACACATGCGCGAAGCGGTTATTCTTACTTCATTACTTTTACGGATGATTTTTCAAGGTTCGGACATGTCTTCTTAATGAAGCATAAATCTGAAGCCTTTGAAAAGTTCCAGAAATACAAGAATGAAGTAGAAAAACAAATAGGCAAAAGTATCAAGACACTGAGATCTGATCGAGGTGGTGAATACTTGAGTGCCGAGTTCCTGGATTACCTAAAAGAGAATGGAATTCTCTCTCAACTTACTCCTCCATACACTCCGCAACATAACGGTATATCGGAGAGACGGAACCGAACCCTATTGGATATGGTACGGTCCATGATGAGTAACGCTGAGTTGCCGCGATCATTCTGGGGATATGCACTAGAATCAGCTGCATACCTTTTGAACCGAGTTCCAACTAAGTCTGTGCCTACCACACCATATGAGTTATAGAGTGGGAAGAAACCCTATCTTCAATACCTGAAGATCAGGGGATGTCCAGCTTTTGTCAAAAAGCAGCATGCAGACAAACTTGAGACACGCTCAGTACTGTGCAAGTTTGTGGGATACCTAAAGAACTCCAGGGGGTATCTTTTCTATTACGCAGAGGAACAAAAGGTCTTTGTTTCTCGTAATACCCATTTTCTGGAACACCAGTTCTTAGAAAAGGAAATTAGTGGGAGTGCAATAGAACTGGAAGAAATTCCAGAACCACAGACTATTACTGAAAGCTTAGTAGAACCAGAAGGTTCGAAAGAATAAGACATTCCTATGCCGCTCCGCAGGAGTAGTAGGCAGTCTCATCCGCCCGAGAGATACTACGGTTTTCTCATAGACGGGGATAGAGAGTATTGCATTATTGATTATGATGAGCCGACTAGCTTCCAGCAGGCCATTCAGAGCGTTGACTAGGTAAAATGGCTGGATGCAATGCAGACCGAAATGGAGTCCATGTACACCAACAAAGTATGGACTTTGGACGTTGCTCCAGATGGGGTAAAACCCGTAGGATGCAAGTGGATTTTCAAAAGGAAGATTGGTGTAGATGGACAGGTCGAGACCTGTAAGGCTAGACTTGTTGCAAAGGGTTTTCGTCAAAGACCTGGTTTGGACTATGACGAAACTTTTTCTCCAGTAGCTATGCTGAAATCCATTCGGATCCTTCTTGACATTGCTGCCTTCCACGATTATGAAATCTGGCAGATGGACGTTTTTCTAAATGGAAATTTAGAGGAGTGTGTCTATATGGACCAGCCAGAGGGTTTCATTCAGAGTGGGAGTAGCGGAAAGGTGTGCAAGTTGCTTAAGTCCATTTATGGACTAAAGCAGGCATCGCGGAGTTAGAACATCTGTTTTGATGAGACAGTCAAAGAATTTGGCTTTATCAAAAATCCAGATGAACCATGCATCTATAGTAGATTTGTAGCACGAACTGTCGTATTCCTCGTTTTATACGTGGATGACATTCTCTTGATAGGAAATGACATTCCTATGCTACAATCTGTCAAATGATTCTTGTCACACAGGTTCTCCATGAAAGACCTGGGTGATGCCTCTTACATTCTGGGGATCCGGATCCATCGTGATAGATCCAAGAGGATATTAGGACTTTCACAGTCCAGGTACATCGACACCATACTGATAGATTCAGTATGGAAGATTCCAAGCGCGGTAATCTACCGGCTTGTCACGGGATCACCCTCTCCAAAGAGATGTCTCCTAAGACTGATTTGGAAAGGGATCGCATGTCTATTATACCCTACGCTTCTGCGGTAGGCTCTATAATGTATGCGATGTTATGTACCAGACCAGATGTTGCTTACGCACTGAGTGTGGTAAGCCGGTATCAGTCAAACCCTGGGGAGAAGCACTAGATAGCGGTAAAGAACATTCTCAAGTACCTGAGACGGACTAAGGAGATGTTCTTAGTGTATGGCAGAAAAGACCTCCAGATTGAGGCCTTTGCTGACTCCAGCTTCCAGAATGACAAGGATGATTCCAAGTCCATGTCGGGTTTTGTCTTTACCCTCAATGGAGGGGTGGTGTGTTGGAAGAGTTCCAAACAGGAAACCGTTGCTGACTCGACTATGGAAGCGGAATATATCGCTGCATCTGATGCCGCAAAAGAAGTTGTCTGGATGAGGAAGTTCTTGAAAGAACTTCAGGTGGTTCCATCCATTGTTGATCCAATACCTCTGTATTGCGACAACAACGGGGCTATAGCTTTAGCGAAGGAACCCAAGTCCCATCAGAAATCCAAACACATCTTGAGGCGGTATCACCTGATCAGGGAGATAGTGGATCGCCAGGAGATCGAGGTTCGGAGGGTTGCTTCAGAAGATAACACTGCAAATCCACTCGCGAAGGCCTTACCCCAGACTCAGTTCGAGCGGCTGATCGAGATGATAGGTCTTCGATACGCAAGTATATGGCCTTAGTGCAAGTGGGAGATTGTTAGTGTAAATTCCCTAGAGGCCATTACTGTATCATACTAGTTTGTATATTACTTGATGGAAGCTTGGGATATTCACAGTTGTATAGACAATCTTACTCGAAATGGTAGTATGCTACTTGGTTTGACTCTACTTTAATGTGTACATGTGTTTCTTTTAGTATATCACCTATACGCATTAGTGGAGCCCTTAGGATCTTTGCTTGATTACCAGCGTTGTGATGACAGTCACACTCGTGGGGGCTGGGTAATCTACAAGCACATCCTTATATTCACGTCCCTGGTCGTGGGATTATCGAGACAGGGCATCGAAACTCCGGAGTAGACTAGCGTATGCGCTTCTCATCCCAGCACGGGAGACGGTCTATCCCACAGCCGTCAGTACATCGTACTTGAGATAGTATGCGGGTGCTCGTTAGGTTACGAGTACACTGGACAGGACTCGTCGGGAACTGTTGGTTGGTAATATACCTATCGTCAGTTATCAGTTCCCAGGTGACATGAGTACAGCTTAGTCCGCTGACTTGACACTGCGAGTGTGTTCCCACTGTACTTTGATTACTACCCTACCACGGCCCAAAGGAGTCGTGCAAACAGGTAGTAGTTGGGTGCAGTCCCGAAGCACTTGGAGGCAGTGACGGTTAGACAGGATTCGTCTCTCCTGGTATTGGGGGTTGACATCGCGCTGTGTCTAGGAGAGCTATTACACAAGTAGTCCCTGGCCAGGGCAAGCGAGATATACTGGTAGGTTTCCAGTGTTATCTCAGGGTGTTCTGGGCTACACTCCGACACGACTTGTACCGCTATTAGGGGGCTGACGTTTTGCCACCCCTTAGGCCCGCCATGCGATGTTCTCTGACGAACAGACCGGACTGTACGGAGATTGTCACATACAGGCTCAGTAGGAGTTCAGATGGGTTTCACCTCGTCAGTCTTCTTATCGGCATCTACCTGGGGGCCGTTACGCACAGCTAGTGCCGCTTGCGGTCTGTGGCTAAACCCACTGCCACCGTAGTGTCGAGTCTTTAGAGTCTCACACAGAGGGTTATTCGCCTTTGGGCAAAACAGTGTAGAGGTCGCATGGTTTTGCGACGGGGTTCGTTCACATCCGCGCACTTGTGCACGTTTGGTGTCCGGGCAGTCATTACTAGCGGGCTCTGGTTTGAGCCGGATCCTAGTATATGTTTTGGGGTTAGTTTCATCTCATTGTATTCGTGTTCCTCGGAACACGAATGCGGGTGTGTATGCACAGTTGATTGAGGCGGAGGAAGAGGATTTTCATTAGGATTTTCGAAACGGGTGTGTATGCACAGTTGACAGTTGTCTTTTTCCAAACCCTAATGAATATGTGAAATATCAATTAATAATATTAATTAAATGAAATTGTGTCATGGTTAGGGTTGTTGACTTGTTGACCTTGATTGACTTGTTGACCATGGTTGAAACATTGACCATCATCATTACATTTCAGAGATGCTCTTTGATCTTTGCAAAAAACATTTAATGTGATATGATAATGGTCTCTTCAAACCAACCGTCACCTTTTTCATTTTTGATTAATATTATTAATTAGATTAATTCACATATATTTGTTATGGTTGTAAAAACTATTCTCATTCTCTCATATCTATTCTCTCTCTCATCCTTTCTTCTTCCTCCTCCTCTAGTTCAAAGGAAAATTGATCTCATGTGTTGAGAAACATTTCCTTTGATATAAAATACCCAAAACCACTCTCTACTCATCCTAAGGTTGAAGGTCTAGCAAGCCGGATACTTTAGTTCTCTCAAGATCGAGAAAAGAGCTCAAGGTAGAGACCCTCAGGTGGATCCATCTTCGGCAAGAGAAGGCGACAAGAAGAGAACCATCCGACCGCTACAAGGAGTCCAAGAAAAGGAGTTCAAGTTGAGGTATAACCCCTAACTGAGTAGATAAATCTCTAGTTAGGTTGCTAGTGTGTAGTTTAGCCAAGATCCGTATTTTGTAGTCCATGTTACCTAAACCCTAAAAATCGTTTTTCACCGTTTCCGCAAGCCCGAAAGAACCGGAAGAGGTAACGTGGACTTACAGAACGGTGCGCATACGTGTGGAATTTCAGGATCTCAATAAAGCCTGCCCAAAGGATGACTTCCCAGTACCAGTCACTGAGCTGATGATAGATAATACGTCCACTCACGAAGTCTTCTCCTTCATGGACGGATCGTCAGGATACAATCAGATAAAGATACATCCCGAGGTCCAGAAGCACACCGCTTTCCAGACCCCTTTGGGTATATTCTGCTACAAAGTGATGCCTTTCGGTCTAAAGAACACCGGTGCTACCTATCAGAGGGCCATGACGAAGATCTTCGATGACCTCATACATGAAATCGTCGAATGTTATATCGACGACCTCATGGTGAAAAGCAAATCATACGAGGAACATTTAGAGCATCTGAGAATCGTGTTTCAACGCCTTAGGCAATACAACTTGAAGATGAACCCTCTCAAATGCGCGTTCGGAGTTTCCTCAGGCAAGTTCCTAGGATTCATCGTCCGACACCGAGGCATCGAGATAGATCCGTCAAAGATCAAGGCGATTATGGAGATGCCCCCGCCAAGGACTCTCAAGCAATTTCTATCTCTCCAAGGGAAGCTCGGGTATATCCGGCGATTTATAGCCAATCTCTCAGGCAAGTGTCGTCCTTACAGTCACCTGATGAAGAAGGGAACCCCTTTCGTCTGGGATCGCAAATGCCAAAACGCACTGGACGAAATCAAGCAATACCTGCAGAATCCTCCAGTACTGGCCGCTCCCGTTAAAGGAAAACCTTTCATTCTGTATACAACCGCCCTTGAAGGTTCCTTAGGCGCATTATGGGCACAAGAGAACGACCAAGGGAATGAGAGAGCCCTCTACTATTTGAGTCGAGTTCTACTGGGGCAGAAAGCAATTATTCTCCCATCGAAAAACACTGTCTGGCATTGATCTTCGCAATAACGAAGCTCAGACACTATGCGTTGGCACATGAGGTCCATCTCATATCAAAAGTGGATCCCCTCAAATATTTGATTTCAAAAGCCATATTAACGGGACGACTCGCTAAATGGGCCTTGCTCTTGATGGAGTTCTCGATAACTTATCGGTCTCTCAAGGCAGTGAAAGGCCAGGCCATAGCCGACTTCCTCGCTGAGCATCCGATACCTGCCGATTCCCCTTTGAATTGCGAACTGCCAGACGAACATGCGTTTGACACGATCGACGGTAGTGATACCCGGTGGGAACTTTATTTAGATGGAGCATCTTCTATTAAGAAGCGCAAACAAAGTACCCCCATAATCAAATCAGGGGTAGGCCTCATCTTCGTGACTCCACAAGGAGGGATAATGTGCTTCACTATCTCCTTAACAGAGCCGAGGACAAACAATGAAGCCGAGTATGAAGCTTTGATAGCAGGTCTCGAGATCGCCATTGACATGGGAATTGAGAACCTCCTCATATACGGAGACTCCCAGCTGGTCGTTAGTCAAGTAAACGGCGACTATTAAATGTACAAGCCAGAGTTGGTAAAATACGACGAGAGAGTACAGCAGCTGCTGACTCAAATTCCTTCCTGCACCTTGGAAAGCATACCGCGTGCGGAAAATAGCAAAGCGGATGCATTAGCCAAACTCGCTAAAGAACTGGCCGACGAGAACCTCGATGACGTATAGATCGTTGTGCAAAACCGTCGGGTTCTTGCACCGGCAGAAATATCTGCAGAGTTGTCCAAAGGAAAGGGAGCGGCCAAGCAAACGACCCTGCAAATAAAAGACCGGGAAAAGGCTATGGATTGGAGGGAAGTCTTTATAGATTACTTCAAATCCCATCGAACACCTGAAGATACGTCTTCAAAACATCAGCTCATGAAGCAAGCCCTATCTTTTTCCTTTGTCAATGATACTCTGTACAAGAGGTCATTTGATTCTCTGTGGTTAAGATGCTTGGAACCTAAAGAAGCAAAAAGATTCGTCCAAGAAACTCACGACGGACTTTGCGGTTCTCACCAAGCCGGCCCGAAGATGAAGCTGAAGATCAAAAGGATGGGCTACTATTAGCCCACGATGATCCAAGACTGCCTCGAATACGCGAAGCAATGCCACTCATGCCAAATTCACGGGGACTTTATACACGAGCATCCAAATCCACTACACCCAACAGTAGCTAGCTGGCAGTTCGAAATGTGGGGGACTGACATAATCGGCCCCATCGACCAGCATCGTCCAGAGGACATCGATTCATTTTGGCGAAAACTGATTACTTCTCCAAATGAATAGAAGCAGTACCACTGAGGGAAGTGAAGACGGAGAATATCCTCCATTTCTTCAAGACGCACGTCATCTATCGGTTTGGAACTCCGCGACGGATCATCTCCGATAACGGGTCAGCCTACAGAAGCCACAAGATCAGCCGCTTCGCACAACATCATAACATAGACTAGAGATACTCTTCAGTCTATAATCCCCGAGCTAACGGTCTAGCTGAGGCTTTAAACAAGACCTTGACGAAGATCGAGAAAAAGACGGTGTCTCGAAATAAGAAGGACTGGCATGAGAGACTGCATGAAGCTCTCTGGGCGTATCGAACTACGTTCAAAACGGCCACGAACACAACGCCGTACGCATTGGTATTCGGTACGGAAGCGGTACTCCCTCTTGAGATAGAGTTTCCCTCTCTATGAGTGGCGGTTCACTACAAGCTAACAGACGAAGAAAATGCTCACCTTCGGCTTGAGGAGCTCGAGGCCCTTGATGAAACCAGACTCATGGCACAGCAAAATCTGGAGGCTTATAAAGCAAAGATGACACGCTCATATGAAAAATTAACTAGGCCGAGAACGTTCCGCCAAGGCGAACTCGTGCTAGTGGTTAAAAGACCTATGTTCCCCAATCACGCCAAGCGGAGGAAATTCGAGCCGAACTATGAAGGCCCGTATATCATAGACAAAGTCTACCAGGGTGGAGCCTATCTACTCATGGACATGCATGGTAAAAGACCTTTCAGGCCAATAAACGGTCGCTTCCTAAAAAAGTACTACGCCTGACGAGTCACAGCCTAGGTCAATGACAAATAACGACGACTATGTCTGCTCGCTATCTTCCTAAGCCCAAACTCTATAAGTAGTAGCCGAACAACGGACCGAAACGTCCTTAAACTAACAGCGGACCGAAACGTCCTTAAACTAGCAGCGGACCGAAACGTCCTTAAACTAACAGCGGACCGAAACGTCCTTAAACTAACAACGGCCCGAAACGTCCTTAAACTAACAATAGACCACTATGTCCTAAAACTGGCTGCTGACCAAGACGTCAATAAACTACTGTGGATTGCAGCATCCTAAAGCTGATACAAAAAAAAAGAAAAAGAAAAGAAAAAAAAAGAGAACGGTATGTCCATAAGCAAAATGGGCACGGATGAAACCCGAAAGGGCTTCGTGATTAAAAACAGCAGGGCTACCGGCGAGTTTTGTGAAAACCCGAAAGGGCGCAACCTCGTTAGAATAAAAAAACGGTATGTCCACAAGCAAAAAGGGCACGAATGAAAACCCGAAAGGGTTCCGTGAGTAAAAACAGCAGGGCTACCGGCGAGTTTAGTGAAAACCCGAAAGGGCGCAATCTTGTTAAAGGACACTTGCATGGTCCTCTCGACTTTGTAAGGAGAAAACACCTGCGTGAGATCCTTACGACTCACAAGGGAGCAACACATTTTGGGATCCCCACGATTCCCAAGGAGAAAATACACTTGCGAGATCCTCACGACTCGTAAGGAGAACTCTCTTATGAGACCCTCATGGTTCATAAGATTCCAAAGTCTTAATTTACAGGGATCTGAACCTGTTCTTAAGCGGCCACCACAACCTCCAATGCTGTCCTACAAGCGGCTTGATTGATAAGGATTTTCCGTTGTGTGTTGGATTTTAGAAAATTGTATTTAGAAATCACAACCAAAAAATTATTTTGACCGCAATCAATAACGGTGTCAGATGTAGATCGTTAGCGAGTGTGGATAGTCCATAGGGAAAGTGTAATCCGTTCAATTTCCGAATTAGATGAGTTGAAAATTTAAGGAAAAGAAAAGAAAACAATTCATGATTTGCCTTTGAAGATCAAGAAATAAGAAAAATCTAGATCTAGAAAAGACATTAAAAACAAGAATTGAGATGTGTGATAATTTCCAACCAACAATCAAGATTAGAAGTATGGCTCGTAGGAGTAGATCGGATCTATAGATGTGATGAGATCTAATGATTACTCATTCTTATCCATTAACGAATTGATACTAGATCGATGCAAATTCATCGAGGTTTAAGGATCTTGCGAGGAAATTAAGGATTTCGCAACTCATCCTTTGTCCTTTCGATGGATCGCATTCAAATTCTAGCTTCTAGTTAATCAAATGGTCAATAGTTGTTCCCTAGTTTCGAGTGAACACGATCAAGAAAGCATCATCTCGAAACTAGGTCATTAATCATTTGATTCACTAGAATTTCCAAACATTATAGGATTTAAGAATTGTAAAAACATCTAAATCATCATCATCTAAAGATCGTCACAACTCCTACACGAGCGGAGATTACTCAAACATCATGATATCAAACGCAATCACAAATTGAGATCTAATCATTATGCTTGAATTAAAAGTAAAGCAAGAATATAGAAAATTCACCTTTATTTATCGACAATTTTCGTTACAACTCTCTTGAATTTACAAAATGAAGGAACTAGATCGTCGATTTCAGCTTCGCTCGGCTCCTTGAGTCACGGATCAGCGTGGATCTCTTGCTCCGTTGAAATCCGGCGTCGCTTCTAAAGGTTGAAGGCACTCTTGCTTGAATTGCTCTCGGGATCTTGATCTTGATTTTGAATTGGGGTTTGAATCTGAGGCACAAGTTGTGTCACTCAACTTGTGGGTTGAAGATGGTGATGATTCTTGAACACTTTTCACCCTAGCTCTAGGCTCTCTTTTATAGACTCCCAAAACCCTAGAGCTAGGATTTGAATTTGAATTTTCCCTCCATAAGTTAGTTAGCCAATATTTAAATTTCCCTCCAAAGTTAGTTAGTCAATATTTGAATTTCCCTCCAAAAGAGCCTTCTAGAAATAGTTTGTTACGCCGAGCCTTCTAGATGTGCCACGTAGACATTCTACAATGTTCTGGAAGCTTAGGCCGTTAGCTGCGACACGTGGAGAAAATCTGGGCCGATGACGTCATCAAAGCGCCGCGGTTCCGCAGCACAAGCCAGCTCCCGCCGCGGATTTGGAAGCTTCAGTGCTTGTAATTTCTGCTATGGGCTTGGGCTGATTTATGGGCCTTGTTTTGATATGTTGAATTTTGTAATTAGCCTTTAATCACTTCCAGATCTTTAGCCTTTGAGTTGTCATATTTTATCTGCACTGTTTTCTCAATTTTGGGCTTTGCTTCCGGAATTTCCTGCATAGACTTCAAGACAAGAGTTGCGCTATACAAGAATGATGCGATGCCATGATAAACACACAATTTCCCTAAAAGTGCTGGTTTAAACCTTTAACACATGCAATCTGGTATTTCAGAGATGATTTGGTAATATGTGCAATATGAATACCGAACACTTCTATATGAGTACAAATGATAGGGAAATTGCCGTGTTAAAAATGCAGTATTTTCGACTGATCAAATTCCCCCAAACTTATTTTCGATCGTCTCGATCGAATGATTTTATTAAAAAAGAGAAGGAGAAAATAAAGAAAGAGAAAAGCACACTTTCGTAGGCAACACGATTGCACTGAGCACGTGCAACAAGCCTTTAAACCTCTAGGTGTTCCTAGTAGGAGGAGTGTTGTCTCCTGAGGGTTTTCAGCGGATTGCAACCACAAAATCCAATAATAAAAGGAAGATCATGAATATTACATTTAAAGAAAAGAATTGTAAAAGAAAAGCCTTGAAAATTAGGGTTTCCAACTAAGCTAGCTTTTCGGTTGTCATGAGCCCTATCTTAATGGTCATGAAAAAATGTTAGAAATCACGTCCTCCCTCAATAAAACATCGTCTTATTCTTCATTCCTATCTTTATTCCAAACATCGATCATATCACCCTGCGTGTGTGTAAAGGACATCCCTATACCCGGAGAATTCAATTCAAGCTATCATACTCTTGCCCATCAGCCTCAGTACTTTTTAATTAGATGTGCTTACACACTTTCATGCGATCGTTAATACTTCTTGAGGTACTAACCGACCGATTACTCATGTGCTTGCTTATTTGGTGTTTTTTACCTCGTCTTGCACCACCTCAGGTATAGCAGTGACTCCCAGACCAGTTGGCCTTAGGGCACTAGGTGAAAAGGCACCCTTGCTATATATTTTTTATTATTGCCCTTGGTGATAACAAAACCAGTGTCCATTTTTCTCACCACTTTATATTTTCTTTATTTTTTTATTTCCTTCATACATCGGCTTTAAGACAAGAGCATTTCAAGGTATCATCTACTATCCCGGGCTTTAAGACGTGTGTAAGTGCGAATAGCAGGATATCAACGTTCAAAATGTTTGGCTTTCCAGAATAGAAACTATTTTTTAGACTTATTTTTATCCTCAGATTAGTGACTTCCTTCATCTTACTAACCCTTGGGACAACGGCTCATAACTACTTATTACTAGTTCGTATAAGGAAACTTCTAATTTTCTTAGTTTTCTTAAATTTTTCTAATCTCATGGATGTAATTGTTCACTATCTAAACTTTTATTATCATAAATATTAAATATTTTTATATTTTGAAAATTTTAAATTTTTATGAGTTTTGAAAGTTTTTGAATTTTTATGGATTTTGAAATTTTTTAAATTTTTATAGGTTTTCAAAAACTATTTACAAAAAATGATGAGCCAAAAATATGTACACAGAATTTTTATGGGTTTTGAAAATTTTTAAATTTTTATGGTTTTTAAAGAAATGTTTTGTGCTCATGCAAATGATATACACATGATGCAAAACTAAGCACAAACCTCCCCCAAACTTGTTTTCAACAGTGTCCTCACTGTTGCCAACCGCTATATCTACAAAACCTGTAAGCCTGGGAGGAATTTATTAGTGGGGGCAAAATATATAAGTGAAGACCCTCCCCCAAACTTATTCTTGGCTCAAAATTTTTGTAAAAAAATTTTCTTTCCAAGAGCCAGAAAAATTGTTCCCCCCAAACTTGAGTTATGCAATGTTAAGCTTTGAAAATCACATTAGGGGGTCAAGAACCATTGGTCGATGCCAAGCTTTGCAAAGACCGAATGTCAACACCAACCATTCGAAAATTTTATCAATGCAATGCTCTGGTTGGTGGAAGAAGAAGTGAAGAAAGGTTAAGTGGTGGAACAGAATGTGTGTGCATCTCATTTTGGAGAGACGATGCAGTGAATGTGATGGATTACTCGTATTCTTTTTACAATTCAGAAGAAGGGGTGGAGGTTCAATTTCAATGTTTGGGACATGATTCATCTCAACACCCGTGTTATTCAGAAATGCGAGTTCATCAGCGAAGATCTCCTCAAAAGTTTCATCAATACCCCGAAGAATAATGTCATCACAAAGTGCGGGGTGATCTTCAGACTCTAAAAGCAGTTCATAATCGGTGTTAGTTGTTGACCCGGATATCTCGGTGGAAGAGTCCGTATGTGTATGATACATAGTTGGGTCAAACAACAACGTATGAAAAGAGTCAAGATCGATATCAGGAGGATCATCAAATTCGCTGTTGTCGACATCCATTAAGTCGACAGAACAGACATGAGCAATAGGTTCGGAGGGTACACTTCCCAACTTGTAAATGTTCAGTTCTATTGACCTATTCCCGAAGGATAGGGTCATAGAGCCATTACGACAGTTGATGATAGCGTTGGAAGTGGCTGTTCCCGCCAAAAATTTCTGCGCAAAAGAGCCCAAGGTATCAAATGGCGGCGATACGCTTAAGAAAATGGGAACCAGTATCTTCCGGGCTGTTTTTTGACAAACTCCCGAATGAGAAACAGATAAATTCTGATGGTATCGAAAGCGGCTTGAAAAACCCTTCGATTTGATATATTATGGGCCTCGTAATTCATTCGGGATCAAAAGTTATGAGGAATTACGTGTCCACACGTGATGGGCTTTTAAGAACCCGTTGGAGGAGTTAAAAGATACAATAAAAACTCAGAAAAGACCCCAATGGGGCATCACGTGCTCACACGTGACCATGGGTCACGTGCAGACACGTGATGGGCTTTTAAAGCCTCTAAAATAATGAATAGAATTTAATTCTAAAAGTCAGAAAATACCTCAACGAGGTATCACGTGCTTACACGTGACCAATGGTCACGTGTTGACACGTGATGGTTAAAACTGAAACATAAATAAGCGGCTGAGAAAGGAACCCAATTGGGGGTCACGTGCTCACACGTGACCAAAGGTCACATGCCAGCACGTGACTGGCTTTAAAAGCATTATAATTTAATAGAATTAAATTCTAAAAGTTTCTGAATCTTTCCAAATGGAAAAGGGTCATGGGGAACCGTTGGATTAAAAATCCAAGGGTGATTAAAAATCACCAATTTATAGAAAAACCTTGGACAATGAAAGATTTCCCTGAAAATCTCACCAGGATAACAAATAGAATATCTTTTGGATTTAAAATCCACGGTGAACAAAATTCACTGAATGATCTAAAGGCCCAGATTAATGATAACTATAAATCAAATCTCTCAACATACAAATCAAATCTCTCAATGAGAGATTTGCTAAACAAATTGATTCTCTTCCTTCTCTTATAAATAGGAGCCAAGAAGAGAAGAGAGGGGGGATCTACGTTTTTGGAGAGAGAAACAGAGGGAGGAGAATTTAGTTCTCAAGAGAAGAAGAAACAGAGAAAGAAGAATTTAATTCTCTGCAAAAGAAAAAACCCTAGGTAAGAAAAGAGAGGATTCAAAAGAGAATTTAATTCTCAAAAGAGTTTAACTCTTATTTAAAGAAAAGAACTTAGTTCTTTTTCTGGTTGAAGATCTGCACAGAGCACATCTCCCCATAAGTTGAGAATTTAATTCTCATCGGGTCGAGATCCTGCCATGCAGATCCTAAACTTAGAAGGGGAATTGAGTTCTGAGAATTTAATTCTCCTAAAACAAAACTAGGGTTTTACCCTAAATAAGAATTTAATTCTTTCAAAATAGGAATTTAATTCCTCCAGAATCAAAATTAGGGTTTTACCCTAAATAAGAATTTAATTCTTAAAGATAAAGAGACTTAAAAGATCTCTGTGCATGAAAAAGACTAAGGTCACGTGCCCCACGTGACCCCTGAACAGATCCCCCAAAAATGAGAAGAGGAAAGCTTTGAGGCAATGCCTCACGTGTTCCCACGTGACCCTCATTATATATGGAACAAAAGCAAAGGCAGAAACAATTCTGGGCGCTCTCACGTGTTAGCACGTGACCCCTAATAAGTGTTCTAATAAATCAGGGCATGATTATACATACGTGCCCACATGTGATGGCTATGAAAATTAAAAGTGTTTAACACTTGTTTGCAGAACAAATTAAAGAGGATCTGGCCCCACTTTTTGATGCCATCACGTGCTCCCACGTGACTCCCAAAACGCAGAAAGAAAGATCAATGGAAATGAAGGCTTTGGGCGCTCTCACGTGTTTACCACGTGACCCCTTAGCAAACGTTCTAACGGTCAGCGCATAAATCCCCATCACGTGTCAACACGTGATGCTCGAAATAAAAAGGAAAAGTGTTTAACACTTATTCACAGATTTGAGGATAAAACAAAGGAGATCTGGCTCCGCATTTAGGGCGCTCTCACGTGTCCATACGTGACCCCTCTCTCCTTGGTGTTTAACACTAATCTGGAGACTTTGTTCCCAGTGTTTAACACTGATTTGCTTTAGTGTTTAGCACTAATTTGAAATCTCTGATTACCAGTGTTTAACACTGATTTGCTTTAGTGTTTAACACTAATTTGAAAGCCCGTTCCTAGTGTTTAACACTGATTATCTTTTAGTGTTAAACACTAACTTGCTAATCTTAATTCCAGTGTTCAACACTGTTGGTCTTTAGTTTTCAACACTATCTTTAGCCCAATTGGCTAAGTTTCTAGAGGCAAAGCCTCTCCTTCAATGGACCGACAGAGGGCCAATATTTCAAACATAATTGGACTTAGCCCAAACTGGCCGTAAGTCCTCAAATCATATTGAACTGAGCACATCTGCTCTTTCAACCAACTCATTGGTTCAAGGGTACATCTCTGAACTCCTCTGATATTTGTCGTTGTAATCCTTCAACGTCTTCAGAGAGGTGACGGGTCCCGACAACCATACATCAACACGGACTGTGGGGTCCTTAAACTCATGGACTTATGCGTCCTTAAACCAAGATACGGACTGTGGGGTACTTAAACCCGCGGACTTATGCGTCCTTAAACTAACGGACTAATGCATCCTTAAACACACCCATATGGACTGTGGGGTCCTTAAACCCATGGACTTATGCGTCCTTAAACTACCAATGGACTTATGCGTCCTTAAACTACCGATGGACCACTATGTCCCTAAACTGGAAATGGACCACTATGTCCCTAAACTGGAAATGGACCACCATGTCCCTAAACTGGAACAATAGAGCCCCCAAATGCTCTTTTGTCGGATCTAAACGATCCCGTTTAAGTTGATCTTAGCCTCAAATATGGATAACGTATCCTTAAACCTTCAAACGGACTTTAGTCCCAAATTGGACTATGAATCCCCCCAATCAATTTTGGTTCAAGGGTACATCTCTGAACTCCTCTGACACCTGTCATTGTAATCCTTCAACGTCGTCAGAGAGGTGACGGGTCCCGACGGCCATACATTAAATGGACCACCATGTCCCTAAACTGGAACAATAGAGCCCAAACGCTCTTTTGTCGGATCTAAACGACCCTGTTAAGTTGATCTTAGTCTCAAATCGGACTAACGTATCCTTAACAAACGTTTGAGTCGATCTTAGTCTCAAATATGGCTAACGTATCCTCAAACCAAAACCACAAACCCAAATCTAAGTAAACACGGATTTGGATTAATCCACGTCCTACGGGCGACTACATAAATTAGTCTCCGTATACAATCCACGGGCAACCACAAACAAAATAAACACCCACGACACGAAGTGACCAGCTGGAGAAGGAGAAAGTTGTTACCGCGATGCGGTAGCGTAATTAACTGCAGGGGCTTGCGCTTGCAGGGAAGAGCGTCCCCACAATCAAAAACCCCTCAAACGAGGGGGAATCTGACGAAGTCTGCTACATCGGCCGCATCCGTCTAAACCTCCGATACACGGTGCCATAAATCAACTTGGCATCTTCGGAGAGGTGGACGGATAAAACCAAATAGCATCTGCCCCGAACCTCAGGCAAGACAGCCCATGTCTCGGCCGCTGTTCGGAGGGGAACAGTGGCCAAAAAGGGGCGACCTAAAATCACCGGAATTTGATTCTGGGGGTTTGCTACAGGCTGTGTATCAAGTACAATAAAATCCACAGGGAAAACAAATTCCCCGATTTTTATTAACACATCCTCCAGTTCAACCCTAGGTTTGGTGATTGATCGGTCAGACATCTGGAGAGTGCAAGGAGATGGTTTCAACTCTCCGATCCCTAACTGCTCATAGACTGAGAAAGCAAGCAGGTTAACACTTGCGCCAAGGTCAAGTAGAGCACGGTTGATGTGTTTCTCCCCGACAGAGATGGAAATCGTAGGATATCCAGGATCCTTACGTTTCCTCGGTAATTGTTGGGGGAAAGCCGTATCTACTGTCTTTCCCATGAATATCTTCTTGGGCACTTGAGTCTTCCTCTTTCTAGTGCACAAGTCCTTAAGAGTTTTCGCATAAGCGGGGACTTGTTGGATAGCATCTAGAAGAGGGATATTGATGTTAACTTGCTTAAACATGTCCATAATCTTCTCCATATGTGGACTCGATGTGTTAGCCCTTAACCGATTAGGATAAGGTGCTTTAGCAATAAGCACTGGGTCCATCATAGGAGAAGGAAGTGTGTGTGGACCCGATCCCAGAATAGAAGTGGGGATCGTCTGTGGAGGAGTAGAAGAGGTGGGTTGAGGTTTCGAGTCTAGAGGGAAATGGAGAATAGGCTCGTGAGAAGGCAGTGAGGTAGAAGAACAAGAATCAGAAGCAGAAGTGTGTGTGTGAGGAAAGGTCTCAGCCGGGGTATTGATAGGATTTTCAATATCATCAACTTCTTCCCCAACATGGTTATCCAGCACTCTCCCATATCTCAACGTAGTAATTGTATTCACATGATGTGAATAGCCAGGATTGGGCAAAGGTTGAGCTGGGAGTTTCCCTTTCTCTTTTGCACTCATTTCGGTCTTAAGTTGTGCAATCTCAGCTTCCGTCGTTTTGATACTCTCAGCTTGGGACGCTGAGTTTTTCTTTATCTTACCAACGGAAGACCTAATCTCGGCCGACACTTCCATGAAATTTGACATGAGTGATTTCATGGTTTGAGCGACTTGAGAGAACTCGTCAGAACAGGTCGACTGCATAGGATTAGACGGTGCAGGAGTGTTGACCTGGTTTTGGAAATTTTGTGACTGGTAGGGGTGCTGGGTGAGTTGAAGTGGTTGCTGTTGTGGAGGAAGGACCCTTTGGAATTGATTCGGGTTTGGAACCGTGTTTTGAGATTGGGATTGGTTCTAAGCAAAGTTCGGGTGATTCCTCCAACCCTGATTGTATGTGGAAGAAAAAGGGTCATTTCCAGGTCTTTGAAATGCGGCATTGGTATGCTCGAGACCTCGAAACCGAGAGTTTAATGGACATTCTTCCGTCAAGTGAGAAGGATCAGAACAACACCCACAAACAGTTTTGGGGAGCGACATTGGGTTTAGGGAGGCTGCTAAGAATTTGTGTTTTATAGCGTCAAGCTTCTTTTGCATTGCTGCCATCTCAGCTCGAACACCTATGGACACGTCTATTTGGTGTACGCCACCCCTACTCGATGGCCGGGTTCCAGTCTCCCATTGTAAGGACTTTTCAGCGAACTCTTCTAAAAATTTCCATGCTTCCCCATCATCCTTGGACATAAAGGTGTCTTGACACATGTTTTCAAGGTTTTGTTTAGTGGTAGGGTTACTGCCTTCATATACGATTCGGCAAAGATCCCCTCTCAGGATGCCGTGATGTGGGCATTGAACCAAAAGATCCTTGAATCGTTCAAAGCATTTTGAAAATGGTTCAGCCGGAAGCTGGGAGAATTGATACAGTTCGCTACGGATTCGAGCTGTCTTTTGCATATGGTAGAATTTCTTAAGGAATGCCGCAACGAATTCTTCCCAATTCGTGATGGAATGTGCGGTGGTGTTATACAGCCACTTCTCGGCTATATCGCACAAGGTAAATGGAAGAAGTCGTAGACGCATGGCATCCACAGAAAGTTATGATGTACCCATCATTACGCATACGTTTTCAAATTTGGTAATGAAAACGTAAGCGTCTTCAGTCTCGAGACCGTGGAATTTGGGTAGAAGGTTGATGTACTGGGGCTTAATCTCAAAGTTATCCCCGTTGGCTGGTGGAATGGATAAGCAGGTTGAAAGAGGACCACGCAAAGGGTAGCACCTCTCTTGGAGAGAGATGCGGGGAGGATTTTGCACACCAACGGACGGCGGCAGAGCTGCGGTAAAGAGGTTCAATGGAGACTGATCCATCGGTGTGGGTGTGGTGGTGGGTAAAAGAAAGGTGAATGGAGAAATACCGACTTCGGAGTCGATCGAGGGGACGCGGACAAGTCGGGCACTAGAATCCCGTGTCCAGCCTATCTTGCACTAAAAGAGGTTAGTACAAGTGGCAACGTGATTTATAATTAGGGGAAATGAAGTGAATGTGGTGTTTGTTTTGAAAAAATGATACGGATTTTGAAAAGATGATGCGATCACAACAAATGCAACAAGCAACCCTAAAATCTATGGTCACCTAGGTCAAAGCTCTAGACCGCTCCTAACTTCCAAAAGACAAGTCGCAGGATAAAATCCTCCGCTGCCTCTTTGTTTCTCCTGTGGCCAGGTAAGTGCCAGGTAAGTGGGAAGGTACTCCACTACGTAAGTAGTGGGACTAATTAATAACCACTAGCCTTCGACACACTTGCCTTAGACACCACAAGAAAACGCGGATAAGCAATGAATTACCCACGGCCTTCTTCTGTCCTAAGTGAGCGCGACGGTCCTTAGAGTCATCTCTAGATATTTTTTAATTAATGAGGGTAATGTGGATGCAGGTTTGTAATTTTTTGGGCTTAGGAAGGGTAATGAACTCCCCACCTAATCTGGATTTGGCCGTGCCCCTTAATGTTCGTATTAATTATGCAAACAACCACAAAATCAAAAACAAGCATAATTTATTTTGTTTTTTGTGGCGCTGCGATTTTTGCAAAGAAGCCTGCAATAAATTGTTAATTGGAGCAGATTTTAGGAAGGAGATAAGAAAGGAAGAGGTTACCTGAGAAAAATTTTACAGAGAAGCCCTTAATGGACCGCGGAACCGCCGCAATAGGGAGCTAGGGCCGCGGAAACACGGTGGCTTGGTGGGATCTCTGTACAAAAAAATTTGGTACTGCTCCTGTTCAACTCCTGAGCTCTCTGGAATTCTCCAAATAATTTTCCAATTTCACAGCAAGCTCCAGATTTCCTTGCAATCAACCACAACAAATCGTTTAGTGTTTTGCGCGAGTTTTGATCTTTAAAAATATAGATGGAATAAACTTATCAACTCAAATTTCAAAAAATGAACAAATAGCACACGATCCCCGGCAACGGCGCCATTTTGATTGATAAGGATTTTCCGTTGTGTGTTGGTTTTTAGAAAATTGTATTTAGAAATCACAACCAAAAAAATATTTTGACCGCAATCAATAACGGTGTCAGATGTAGATCGTTAGCGAGGGCGGATCGTCCACAGGGAAAGTGTAATCCGTTCAATTTCCGAATTAGATGAGTTGAAAGTTTAAGGAAAAGAAAAGAAAACAATTCATGATTTGCATTTGAAGATCAAGAAATAAGAAAGATCTAGATCTAGAAAAGACATTAAAAACAAGAATTGAGATGTGTGATAATTTCCAACCAACAATCAAGATTAAAAGTATGGCTCGTAGGAGTATATCGGATCTATAGATGTGATGAGATCTAATGATTACTCATTCTTATCCATTAACGAATTGATACTAGATCGATGCAAATTCATCGAGGTTTAAGGATCTTGCGAGGAAATTAAGGATTTCGCAACTCATTCTTTGTCCTTTCGATGGATCGCATTCAAATTCTAGCTTCTAGTTAATCAAATGGTCAATAGTTGTTCCCTAGTTTCGAGTGAACACGATCAAGAAAGCATCATTTCGAAACTAGGTCATTAATCATTTGATTCACTAGAATTTCCAAACATTATAGGATTTAAGAATTTCACTAGAATTTCCAAACATTATAGGATTTAAGAATTGTAAAAACATCTAAATCATCATCATCTAAAGATCGTCACAACTCCTACACGAGCGGAGATTACTCAAACATCATGATATCAAACGCAATCACAAATTGAGATCTAATCATTATGCTTGAATTAAAAGATAAGCAAGAATATAGAAAATTCACCTTTATTTATCGACAATTTTCGTTACAACCCTCTTGAATTTATAAAAGGAAGGAACTAGATCGTCGATTTCAGCTTCGCTCGGCTCCTTGAGTCGCGGATCGGCGTGGATCTCTTGCTCCGTTGAAATCCGGCGTCGCTTCTAAAGGTTGAAGGCACTCTTGCTTGAATTGCTCTCGGGATCTTGATCTTGATTTTGAATTGGGGTTTGAATTTGAGGCACAAGTTGTGTCACTCAACTTGTGGGTTGAAGATGGTGATGATTCTTGAACACTTTTCACCCTAGCTCTAGGCTCTCTTTTATAGACTCCCAAAACCCTAGAGCTAGGATTTGAATTTGAATTTTCCCTCCACAAGTTAGTTAGCCAATATTTAAATTTCCCTCCAAAAGTTAGTTAGCCAATATTTGAATTTCCCTCCAAAAGAGCCTTCTAGAAATAGTTTGTTACGCCGAGCCTTCTAGATGCGCCACGTGGACATTCTACAATGTTCTGGAAGCTTAGGCCGTTAGCTGCGACACGTGGAGAAATCTGGGCCGATGACGTCATCAAAGCGCCGCGGTTCCGCGGCGCAAGCCAGCTCCCGCCGCGGAACCGCGGCGGTTTGGAAGCTTCAGGGCTTGTAATTTCTGCTATGGGCTTGGGCTGATTTATGGGCCTTGTTTTGATATGTTGAATTTTGTAATTAGCCTTTAATCACTTCCAGATCTTTAGCCTTTGAGTTGGCATATTTTATCTGCACTGTTTTCTCAATTTTGGTCTTTGCTTCCGGAATTTCCTGCATAGACTCCAAGACAAGAGTTGCGCTATACAAGAATGATGCGATGCTATGATAAACACACAATTTCCCTAAAAGTGCTGGTTTAAACGTTTAACACATGCAATCTGGTATTTCAGAGATGATTTGGTAATATGTGCAATATGAATACCGAACACTTCTATATGAGTGCAAATGATAGGGAAATTGCCGTGTTAAAAATGCAGTATTTTCGACTGATCACTGCTCAATGCTGACCCTTGTACACAATCCACGGGCGCGAATAAATATTTCCCCAACGAAGTCCCATCCGTGACTAGGGATATGTCTATACAGTGAACAGCTCTTGTAAGTCCTCTCGACTTAGAAGGAGAAAATACTCCTATAAGATCCTTACGACTTATAAGAGACTATACACTTAGGAGTCCTCACGATTCTTAAGGAGAAATTACACCTACGAGATCCTCACGACTCGCAGGGAGAAATACCTTTATGAGACCTTTACGGCTCATGAAGTCAAAATCCTTAGTCGACAGGATCTTAACCCTGTCCACTAAGCCACCTTTGTTCGTCATCTACAGAGGCAAATGATGATTCGCTCCTGGCAATATCTCAGTTGTAGCGTTGCTGATGCCGGAATCTGTGTCTAATTCCAAGCTTGCAGCGAAAAGCCAACAAGCCACACATGCATACGAAATAGCTGAAATGATGGGGCAACTTGCAACAAAATCAGCAAGTAAAAATGTATGCATGCGAAATAGCCGAAATGATTGGGCAACTCGCAATAAAAATCAGCGAGTAAAAATAAAATAAATAGCCAAAATGATTGGGCACCGCGGAAAATAGCCGAAATGATTGGGCAATCGCGACCTTCGCGATATAAAAGCTAAAATGATAGAGCATCGCGGAAATAAAAAAATAATAATAATGAAATTTATGCCCTACATGTGATATCACATCGATCCCTGTATACAATCCAGGGGCGCAAACGAAGAGGGAACCATATCATCCCACCAGGCTCCATCAGAAGCAGAGCCAAGTCTCGATGCCAGCAAGGCACGGAAGCGACACAACAAAATAGAGCCACGGCATAGTCCCTAGTTCCAAATCTTAACGGCAATATCTACAGCCTAAAAATCAGCAACAGTGATCCTCCTCATTCCAACAGGACTCGGACGCAACATCACCAAGCGGAGTGACGAAAAAATCCCATCTCCACCTCAGCATTCAT
Source organism: Agapanthus africanus (assembly GCA_030015575.1). Taxonomy (NCBI): domain Eukaryota; kingdom Viridiplantae; phylum Streptophyta; class Magnoliopsida; order Asparagales; family Amaryllidaceae; genus Agapanthus; species Agapanthus africanus. The sequence continues at coordinate 423,380,045 of CM057351.1, forward strand.
CTTGTTACACCAGACGCAATGTCAACGACGACATTCCTTCGCAGTCCAACAGGTTGCAGATGCAGCGTCAACGAAAGATCTCACGGTCGAAACAAAGCGGAGTGATAGCAAAATCCCTGCTCCACCTCAGCATCCGTCTTGTTACAGCGGACGCCACAATCAAACAACGGAACCATGGAAAATTCCTTAGTTCCAGATCTCGACGGTTCACCAACAACCTAGAGACCACCTTGACGCCCGTCTCGATACAGTAGACGTGATGTCACCCCAGCGGTCTTCCTCCAACAAGATGTAGATACGACACCAGCAACGGAGCCACGGCAAAGTCCCTAGTTTCAGGCCTCGACGGTTCACACGCAACCTAGAGACAACCACGACATTCGTCTCGATACAGCAGACGCAATTCCAGCAAATGAAGCAAAGGCAACATTCCTAGCTTCAAGGGCTTGACGGCAACTCATATAAAGCCTGAAAGACTACCGGAGATCATCCCACGTGGAGTGGTCACCACCTCGACCTTCATCTCGATACAGCTGACGCAATACCAGCAAACGAAGTGAAGGCCAAATTCCTAGCTTCAGGGTCTTGACGGTAACTCATATAAAACCTGAAAGACTACCGGAGATCATCCCATATGGAGTGGTCACCACCTCGACGTTCATCTCGATACAGCAGACAAAATGTCACTACAGCGTCCTTCCTCCAACAGGATTCAGACACGCTAAAGAAAACGAAGCGAAGGCTAAATTCCTAGCTTCAGGGTCTTGACGGTAACTCATATAAAACCTGAAAGACTACCGGGGATCATCCCACATAGAATGGTCACCTCCTCGACGTTCGTCTCGATACAGCAGAGGAGATGTCACCACAGTGTTCTTCCTCCGGCAGGATTCGGACGCGACAATCAAACAACGGAGCCATGGAAAAATCCCTAGATCCAAACCTCGACGGTTCATCAACAACCTAACCAACCGCGGCATTCGTCTCGATATAGCAGACGCAATGCCAGCAAACGAAGCAAAGGCCAAATTCCTAGCTTCAGGGTCTTGACGGCAACTCATATAAAACCTGAAAGACTATCGGAGATCATCCTACACCAGCGCGGAGTGGTTATGACTCATCGGGGCTCCCCAAACTGAGCCTAACCTCAAGTAAAAAGCGGCATGGCAAAATTCCTAACGCTTGCTCTTCCGACGGTCAAACTGCCTAGGAAGATTGCTTGAAGACGTCTTGTCCAGCCCCCGAAGGGATCAGAGACACGATAGTCGTAAGGCTATTCGAACAGCAAGATTGCCTGTCGAGGGATACATCAGCCAACGCGACGGTACGATAGGCAAAACCCTAGTACCACAGACCCTAACGGAACTCTGTCGTAAAGAGCAAAGGTTAACTGTAACGTAAGGACATTCTTGCGAGAACTCCGCGATTCGTCTCAACCTCAGGGAGATCAGCGTCCTTGATAAGAGCATCTCGATTCGTGTCGACCCACAGAGAAATCAGTGTACGATGTCAGCAAAACGGAGCCACGGCAAAATCCATGTTCCAAATCTCGACGGTTCTCAGACAACTTGAAGATCATCTCAACACTCGTCTCATTACAACATACGCAACATCAATAAATCGGAGTTGCGGCAAAATTCCCAGTTCCATGACTCGACGATGCACAAACAACCGAGAGTCAACCATTCCTGGTTTCGTGGAACGCGTATTATGTCAATCCTGACCCCGTGGGAAACGTCCAGAGCGGATCCTGGTCCTCGAAGAGCACGGCAATGACCCCGTATGAAGCATCCAGAGCGGAGCCTGGTCCTCGCAGAACGTGGCAATGACCCCGTGGAAAGCATCCAAAGCAAATTCCTGGTCACGTGGAACGCGGCTTTTGTCAATCCTGACCCTGTGAGAAACGTCCAGAGCGAATCCTGGTCCTCGCAGAGCACGGCAATGACCCCGTGTGAAGCATCCAGAGCGGAGCCTGGTCCTCGCAAAACACGGCAGTGAACCCGTGGGAAGCATCCAGAGCAAATTCCTGGTTACGTGGAATGTGGCTTATGTCAATCCTGACCCCGTGGGAAACGTCCAGAGCGGATCCTGGTCCTCGCAGAGCACGGCAATGACCCCGTGTGAAGCATCCAGAGCAGAGCCTAGTCCTCACAGAATACGGCAGTGAACCCGTGGGAAGCATCCAAAGCAAAATTCCTGGTTATATGGAACGCGGCTTATGTAAATCCTGACCCCGTGGGAAACGTCCAGAGCGGAGCCTGGTCCTCGCAGAACACGACAATGACCCCATGGGAAGCATCTAGAGCAAAATTCCTGGTTACGTGGAACGCGGCTTATGTCAATCCTGACCCCATGGGAAATGTCCAGAGCGGATCCTGGTCCTCGCAGAACACGGCAATGACCCCGTGTGAAGCATCTAGAGCGGAGCCTGGTCCTCGCATAACACTGCAGTGACACCGTGGGAAGCATCCAAAGCAAATTCCTGGTTACGTGGAACGCGGCTTATGTCAATCCTGACCCCGTGGGAAATGTCCAGAACGGATCATGGTCCTTGCAGAGCACGGCAATAACCCCGTGTGAAGCATCTGGAGCAGAGCCTGGTCCTCGCAGAACACGGCAGTGAACCCGTGGGAAGCATCCAGCGCAAAATTCCTGGTTACGTGAAATGCGGCTTATGTCAATCCTGACCCCGTGGGAAATGTCCAGAGCGGATCTTGGTCCTCGCAGAGCATGACAATGACCCCGTGTGAAGCATCCAGAGCGGAGCCTGGTCCTCGCAGAACACGGCAATGACCCGTGGGAAGCATCCAGAGCAAATTCCTAGTTACGTGGAGGGCGGCTTATGTCAATCCTGACCCCATGGGAAACGTCCAGAGCGGATCCTGGTCCTCGCAGAGCACGGCAATGACCACGTGTGAAGCATCCAGAGTGGAGCCTGGTCCTCGCAGAACACGGCAGTGAACCCGTGGGAAGCATCCAGAGCAAATTCCTGGTTACGTGGAGCGCGGCTTATGTCAATCCTGACCCTGTGGGAAACGTCCAGAGCGGAGCCTGGTCCTCGCAGAACACGGCTATAACCCCGTAGGAAGCATCCAGAGAAACTCCTGATTCCGTGAAATGCGGATAAGGGCAACCTCACCCATCACTTGCGGGTCCTCATGACTCGTAAGGGAGCAAATTCTCTTGTGAGATCCTTACGACTTTCAAGAGAAAACACACTTAGGAATCCTCACGATTCTTAAAGAGAAATTACACCTACGGGATCCTCTCGACCGGTAGGGAGAAAATTCTTTATAAGACCCTCACGGTTCATAAAGTTGAAAAGTCTTAGGAGGCAGATCTTAATCTTGAATCTTAAGCCATCGTTGTCCTGCAAAGAAATCGAGATAGACTACCCACAAAATACATTTAATAAAAGGGACACACCATCGTGAAGAAAAATATGTCTTTTATTCATGAATCAAAATGAATACAAAGTACAATTCGTGAAAGAACAAAAAATATATATTCTTATTCGGGAGTATGTACAAAGGAAGAATATGTATATAATTCTTTAAGTCGGCGGGCGATTTAGTAGATTTGCCAGTTCATCCCTCTTTTGCTGGGCCTCGCCTTCATGATTTAGTATCGCCAAAAGACGAGCCTCCGCCTGAGCTTGTTGGGCTTGGTATGAGGCAAGCCGGCCTTCAAGCTCTTTTTCAGTAGCCTTATGGGCCTTAACCATTTCACGAGTGAACACGGCGGCTTTATCGATGGCTACCACCTCCTTGATGGCCTCTTGAAGCACTCGCCATAGTTCATACGCTTTATTGGCCTTGGCCGTAAGGTTGGCTTGAAGCTCCCTCAGCGCTTTAGAAGCCAGCTCCCTCTCTGAAAACTTGCGGCCGAGCCACTTCTCACACGATATCATATTCACCGCACACCGCTCAATTAGGCCCCGTAAACTCGCTTTCGTGGCCACAACCACCGAAGAAAGGCGTGTACATTCTAGCACATGCAAGCAAGCCTCCACCTGCCGACAAAACTCAACCCAGACTTGCACCACTGTTTCACTATGATAGGTGGCAAGAAAGGGAAGAGAGCCGTTAGCTTCAGCAGCAAACGCTTCGGTCATAATTAGACTGCTAGCACGAAGTTCCTCGATTAGGGATGACAGAGAGGCGAGGCTTAGTTTTTCCATACGTTCCGAGGCACGCAGAGCATAGGGGCCGGGTGGTATGGCGATGCGTGACTCCAACGCGGTAAGAATTGGCAGAGCTGTTCAGATTTATAAACAATCAGCTGAATGTGTAAGCAAAAGAACAAGTGGAACAATGTTGGGACTTCACTTACCCACAGTCATGCAAGAGGGATCTGAAGGCTCCCTAAGCCCTTTAAGAATCTCAACCTCGTCGTCGGCCTCCAGAACTGTAAAAGACATCAATGTCATTTTATGGAATAGTAACAATGCTGTGAAAAGAGGGTAAACAACACTAACCCTGCCCGGAAGAGAGGACGATGCGCTGAGGAGATATTGCTTGCAGGGCAGCCATCTCCAACAGGCGCTGAAAAGACTGCCTGGGAGACAGATCAGCAATAGATGCCGCCAATCCGCACAATTCTGAAAAGACGGAAGGGTTCAGATAATGGAAAGATTACTAATTTAAAATATAGAAGGCTACCTTCGACGCTCTTCCCATTCTGAACTGGAGGGATAGCAGATTCAGCGGCCTCCTCCGTGACCTCAGGCACATTATCGCGGACGCGGACCGGTGCAGCGGCTTCTGAGTGAGGAGTGGCGGCTGCCACTGCAGGCTCCAACGAAAGGACGGTAGCCTCGACTACCTGTACCCTAGCTTCCGGGTCGCCCTCAGGAAGATCCATTGGAACCGCGACTGACAAAGATGCCTCCCACGAGGGAGCAAGTGCTTTGGGAGCGGGAACCACCGAGGGAGACTCTATCGCAAGAGCAACAGTCGCATCAACCCCCTCCACACTGATCGGTGCTTCACTGGGGATATCAGCAGACTCTACGGTCAAACCACGACTTAGAGCCTCCGCTGTCTCCGAAGTCCCTGCAAAGTTGTACAAGGATAAGGATACATATATATGCATGCAGGCAATATAAAATATTACAAAGAAATACACGAACATACCGATGTGCAAGGGAGCTTCGAGTATGGCTTGTTCAAGACGACGCTCCTTCCTAAGGAGGTGTGCTCGCCGAGGTCTGAGGGTGGACTCGTGGCCACCGGTCCACAGTGAAAGCGTGACCTCGGCATCGGCCGAAACAGCCTGTTTAAGGACCCTTTCGCTCCATTCTTCCAAAGGGCCTATGAATTGTCGTCGTATCCACGGAGGGTCTTCGTAAAAGATGACGGCGGGATAGGGCTTCTTCGAAATCCTTACGTTCTCCGATTCATCTTGCGAACGTTGTATAGCCTCAGCCAATTGTGCAGCTTCCTCGGCAGATGAACTCGGGAAGAGTAGGCCACCATCCGATTCTTGCATAACCAACTGTTCATCCTGAAGAATAGGCTCAGACTCTATTAAAGAGTCGAGCAGATTGGTGGCCGTCTTCCTCCGCCTCTTGGACCTAGAACCAGCCGCTGAAGACGATCGTTTCCTCCCCCGTGGAACTTTGGCACGGCGCTGACTCACTTCACCTTCAACGCCCTCGCTTCCAATGCCCTCGCTTGGCGGTGCTACTGAGGACGACATGGCCATTGTCGACGCCGCGGACGATGATACTGCTACCGGTGCCCTATTAGCCCTCGACTGAGCCCGAGTACCCAGTGGCATACCAGCTGTGGGAGTGAAGTCCATGTCCGCCGCCTCTGGAATAAGCGCAACACTGGTGTCCCTCAGGGGAAGCGAACCGGTGCACGCGGTCGCGGCGGAACTCCCGTGGTTTGAGCCGGAATGGGAGCGCTGTATCCAAGAAGCACCCTCTTCTCCTTAGCAATAATTGGACTGGCCCGATGAAGGTACCAGCCCGTGAAGGACCCCACACATCAGGGAATATGGTCAGCTTCAGGAATCATGAAGCGAGAACCGGTGTTCAGCCTCACAAAGTGATGAGCAGCGTCACGAACAGCTTCAGGTGATGGGCTGGGCGTACTGTAAATGCCTCGAAGGGGACGCCCTAATCATATCCAAGTTGTTGGGCGAAGCGGTGTAGGTTAAACCGTATAAAAAGGGCCGCACTGTTCTGACGAAATACCAGATAACCTGGTCTGATCGCGTACAGGTGCATGGCCTCCCTAGGCTTCAGAGAAGGTACCTCCTCTTTCGACAAGTCATAGAGCTGTTGAATCGGACCTGAAGGAGCAGACAGGGCCCGATCAATGAATACCATCCCGCCCATGTTAGCATAGGGAGCGATCAACACGCGAATAGCCCTGAACTGAGTCGGGTCGGGAGCAGAAGCGTCCACCAGCCACATAAGCCGCGGAAAAGTGTAGGCGTCATAAAATTTGGGTCTCTGGTGCGCAGCGAAGGCCCCCAACACGTGCATCTCAATCCAAGATGTAAAGTAATGAAGAGAAAAATTACCACATCCACACCTAGAGTTGAGGTATTAGCCGCGGCGCTTAACCCATGATAAAGATGCGCTAGCGCTGGGAGGCCCACTGCTAGCCGTGTTCCCTCAGCAATACGATGAGCATGGTAGATAACCGAGGCTCTCATGAAACGGCGATGCATGGGAATGACGAACCAGCTAAGCCAAACGCTGATGAAGCCCACAAAGAAAGTCTCCTCATTCATGCCAGGAGCTGCAATCGATTCGAAAGATACCGCCGACATGATAGGAATGTAATACTGCGGCAAGTCCGCTTCCTTAGTCGGCCGCCTGTTTAAACCAAACCCAAAGAGGTCATTAATGTTCGCGAACTTCGGAGTCGTCTTCGATAGGACTCCCTCGCGAAGGAAGCAAGCGATAAAACTTTTAAAAGTGACGCCCTGCTCCTCTGACTCTGTGAACAGTTTGTCAAAAATGCCCAGGGTCTTGATCAAACTCGGGCGCTTGTGGCGGACGGCGTTCTCGGTAGACAGGCCGTCAAGCATTGCAGGCTCAGTTACAAAGACGTACTCATCAGGAGGCAGCAATTCTTCATAAAGTGTCCCCCTGATCGGCAACCCTGAAATCTCACGAAATTCTTCCAGAGAAATTGAAACCCCGCGGTCCCCTAGAAGGAAAGTGTTGGTGGGGAGATTCCATTGGTTCAAGAAGGCCTTGACCCACCAGACATGAGGAGATTGGTAGTGGAAGAGGGATGCATATATCGCCTGATAAAGCCCAACCCTCTGCAGTCGCGTGCGATGGGCAGACAAGATGTAACGAGTCCAGAGAAGGTAGCCCGTGGGGTGTCGAGGGGTAAGCCCTATCTTGTAAATCTGCCCCCATGGCTGGGCTTCGCCCTGACAAATACGACGCCCTAAAATATCTATAGCCGGCACCGGATGGTTCGGAATACCAGTCGTTGAAGGCTCAAGCCGCCCCATAGGGGTCCAATTTGGCATCTCCACAGCAAAGACAGTCCTTGGAGAATCCATCGGCAGGAATGGATAGGTAAGCTCCGTCGGTATCTCGCAAAGAAAACTTCGATGACCGCGGATGATGTGACCATACCAAGTCCCCCATAAATGCAAATTGGTGCAATTCGGGTCATGAGCCCTGATCATCGCCATCATTTCCTCGTCAAATGGCGATTGAGGAAAAGCGGCCTCCGAGCGAGTGAAAGGGAAATATGGAACAGAAGTCATTATGCCTGAAATAAAAGAAGGGGAAACTGTTAAAACGAAGCCAACAGTGTATATATATGTTTATAAATGTATATATATATATATATATATATATATATATATATAAAGACAGTGGAAGAAAGCGACAGGGGACTCATTTCATGGGACCATTGGTTACAAAACATATGGGTCCCACAAAATCAAGATGGCGGCTTGCTAATGATGAGGCAAAGCAATTACAATGAGACAAAAAGAAGATTCTCAATAAATGAACGGTGGATTTCAAATGACCCTATACGTTCCCCAAAAAGAAATCCATCTTGGACTCTGTAATAAATCAAACAGAAGCTAGGGAATTAAATTCCCAGAAAACACCATTGCAAACCCCTTCTTCTTTTTGATTGCAAAGAAACAACTCAGGGCAAGAAAACCCCAAGAAGTTCTCTGGGAAGAACTAAGTTCTTCATAGGAATTAAATTCCTTTTGAAAAAGGGAAATTAAAATTCCCAGAAACTTTTGTTTTCAGAGACAAAGCTCTTTGGGGTGAAATTAAATTCCACAGAAAAGACAAGTGCAACCATTGATTCTTTAAGATCAAAAAAACCTTAGCGAAAGGAGTTTATTCTTTAGAATTGGACACCTCTGAAGAACTTAGAAAAATGGGTTCTTTAAAAGGAAAAACTCTTGGTGTGGATTTAAAATCCAAAGAGTTTTTTTATATATGTATGGAAGCTCTTCGATCGTTCAAAGCCATTACTTGAAGAAAATGGTCTTTCTTGAACAGAGTTAAACTCTGAAGATTTTCGAAACAGAGAACTAAGCTCTGGGAAAGAGAATTAAATTCTCAAAAGGAAAAAAGTTTGCAAGGAAGAAGATGAGCAAAGTGGAGGCGCTTCTGAAGGGACACTGGCATTTATAGGATGTGATGGAAAACGTTTCATCTCCCCTATTCCCTAGACAGATCCAACGGTCACAAAGGTGACAGCGTTGCACTCACGTGCAGACACATGAGAGCAACGCTGTGGGGGAATTTGTTCCCTGATTGAAAATTAGGAATTACCTCAATGAGGCATCACGTGTTCACACGTGACCAAGGGTCACGTGTTGACATGTGATCTATTTACAGAATTAAAATTCTAAGCAAGCAGAAATAAAAACAAGCGGCTGAGGAAAGACCCCAAAGGGGCGTCATGTGCTCACACGTGACCAAGGGTCACGTGTTGACACGTGATGGTTTTTCAGCCCAGTTAAAAAACAGAATTAAATTCTGAAGGAGGAGGGGTCACGTGCCAACACGTGATAGGCTTTGAAAGCCCTTATAACTTGATAGAATTAAATTCTAATTAAGGGAAAACAAAGACCCTAACTGGGAAAGTATTTCTCTAAATCTTTCCAAACCAAAAAGGATTATGGGGGACCGTTGGATTAAAAATCCAAGGGTGATTAAAAATCACCAATTTATGGAAAGATTTTAGACAAGAAAAGATTTCCCTAAATTTCACCAAAAATAACAAATAGAATATCTTTTGGATTAAAAATCCAATGGTGAATAAAATTCACTGAGTGATCTAAAAGATCACGTTAGTTACAAAAAACAAAAAAAATCTTTCAATAAAAGATCTACTAAACAAATTGATTTTTTTCCTTCTCCTATAAATAGGAGCCAAGAGGAAAAGAAAGATATAGAATTTTAGGATCTTGAAATTTCCTAAAAGGCAAATAGCAGAGAGAAAAAGAAAGGAGAATTTAATTCTCAAGAAACAAACCCTAGGTGAGAAAGGGAAAAGGGATCAAAACTTCATAAAGTAAAACAGAGAATTTAATTCTCAATTTAAGAGTTTAACTCTTCTGCAAAAGAACTTAGTTCTTCCTCTTGTTGAAGATCTGCATAAGCAAATATCCCCACAGGTTGAGAATTTAATTCTCATCGGGGAGATTCTGCCATGCAAATCCAAAACTTAGAGGGAGAATTGAGTTTAGAGAATTTAATTCTCCCAAATTCACAGGAATTTAATTCCTCCAAAATAAAACTAAGGTTTAACCCTATATAAGAATTCAATTCTCCCAAATTCATTGGAATTTAATTCGTCCAAAATAAAATTAGGGTTTAACCCTATATGAGAATTTAATTCTCCTAAATTCATAGGAATTTAATTCCTCCAAGACAGAATTAGGGTTTAACCCTATATAAGAATTCAATTCTTTCATATACATAGGAATTTAATCCCTCTAAAACCATAATTAGGGTTTAACCCTACAGAGAATTTGATTCTTAAAAATAAAGAGACTTGAAAGATCTCCATGCATGCAAAGAACTAAGGTCACGTGTCCCCTTGTGACCCCTGAACAGATCCTCCAAAATAAGAAGGAATCGGCCCAGAGGCAATACCTCACGTGCTCCCACGTGACCTCTAAAACAAAGAAAATAAAAAGCAAAGGAAATGTGGGCTTTGGGCGCTCTCACGTGTTATCACGTGACCCCTTAATAAGTGCTTTAATAATCAATGCACAAATCTCCATCACGTGCCAACACGTGATGGTCAGAAAATTAAAAGTGTTTAACAATTATTTACAGAACAAAGTAAAGGAGATCTGGCCCTACCTTAGGGTACCCTCACGTGTCCCCACGTGACCCCTTCCTCTCTATTGTTTAACACTAATTTGAGAATTTTATTTCCAGTGTTTAACACTATTGTCCTCTAGTGTTTAACACTAATTTGAGAATTTTATTTCCAGTGTTTAACACTGTTGTCTTCTAGTGTTTAACACTAATTTGAGAGTTTTATTTCCAGTGTTTAACACTGTTGTTCTCTAGTGTTTAACACTATTGTTAGCCAAATTGGCTAATTTTCCAGAGGCAAAAGTCTCCCTTTCAACTGAATCTCAAAATTGAGTAAAATTCGGAGCTACAATGTTTAATGCTCAGTCAAAGATAAAAATGTTATCAAAGCCCTCAAACTCTTGTTTAGCATTGCTAAGTGACGAGGGGTTGAACCCAGACAAATGTTTAATGGTCCAACAAAGGGCCATCATTTCAAACTTAATTGGACTTAGCCCAAGTTGGCCATAAGTCCTCAATTCAGACTTAACTGAACCAATGTGCTCATAATATAATTAATTGATCTTAGTTCCAAATTGGGCTACAGATCACTTAATCCACTTTGGTTCAAGGGTACATCTCTTCACTCCTCTGATATTTGTCGTTGTAATCCTTCAACGTCTTCAGAGAGGTGACGGGTCCCGACAACCACACATTTCACAGACTATGACGTCTCTAAACTATGGACTGTGGGGTCCTTAAACTCATGGACTATGATGTCCTTAACCTCGACCGTGATGTCTTTAAACTAACATTGGACTGTGGGGTCCTTAAACTCACGGACTATGACGTCCTTAACCTCGACCGTGATGTCTTTAAACTAACATTGGACTGTGGGGTCCTTAAACTCACGGACTATGATGTCCTTAACCTCGACCGCGATGTCTTTAAATTAACAATGGACCGAGATGTCCTTAAACTAACAATGGACCGAGATGTCCTTAAACTAACAATGGACTGTAATATCCTTAAACTAATCGACCGCAATGTCACTAAACTAAACAATAGAGCCCAATTGCTCACTTTTTGGATCTAAACGATCCCATTAAGTTGATCTTAGTCTAAAAAGAGACTAACGTATCCTTAACAAACGTTTAAGTTGATCTTAGTCTCAAATGAGACTAACGTATCCTTAAACCCAACCCCCAAAACCAAAATCTAAGAAGATACGGATTTGGACTAGTCCACGCCCTACGGGCGACAACATAAATTAGTCTCCGTATACAATCCACGGGCAACCAAACACAAAACAAACACCCACGACACGAAGTGACCATATGGAGAAAGAGAAAGTTGTTACCGCGATGCGGTAGCGTAATTAACTGCAGGGGATTGCGCCTGCAGGGAAGAGCGTCCCCATAATCAAAAACCTCTCAAACGAGGGGGAATCTGACGAAGTCTGCTACATCGGCCGCATCTGTTTAAACCTTCGATACATGGTTCCATAAATCAACTTGGCATTTTCGGAGAGGTGGACGGATAGCACCAATTAGCATCTGCCCCGAATTTCAGGCAAGACGGACATACACGGTCGCGTCTCAGTATTCGGCTTGGAACAAGCTTGTTTCATGAGCTGATGCCTTGAGGATGCATCTTCAGGTGTTCGACGGGATTTGACATAATCTATAAAGACTTCTCTCCAATCCTTAGCCTTTTCCTGGTCTTTTATTTGCAGAGCCATTTTCTCGGTCACTCTCTTTTCTTCAGATGACTCCGGAGATATTTCTGTCGGTGCAAGAACCCGACAGCTTTGCACAATGATCTTCACGCCATCGAGGCTCTCGTCAGCTAGTTCTTTAGCGAGCATGGCTAATGCATCCGCCTTGCTATTTTCCGCACGCGGTATACTTTCCAAGGTGTAGGAAGGAATTTGAATTAGTAGTTGATGTATTCTCTCGCCGTACTTCACCAACTCTGGCTTGCACGTTTGATAGTCGTCGTTTACTTGACTAACGACCAGTTGGGAGTCTCCGTACATGAGAAGGTTTTCAATTCCCGTGTCGATAGCGATCTCGAGACCTGCTGTCAAAACTTCATATTCGGCTTCATTGTTTATCCTCGGCTCTGTTAAGGAGAAGGCAAAGCGCATTATCCCTCCTTGTGGAGTCACGAAGATGAGGCCTACCCCTGATTTGATTATGGGGGTGCTTTGTTTGCGCTTTTTCATGGAAGATGCTCTATCAAAGTAAAGTTCCCACAGGGTATCATTATCTCTTCTCTCTTCGTCGATTGTGTCAAACGCGTGTTCGTCTAACAATTCGCAGTTCAAGGGAGATTCGACAGTATCGGATGCTCAGCGAGGAAGTCGGCGATGGCCTGGCCTTTCACTGCCTTGAGGGGCCGATAAGTTATCGAGAACTCCATCAAGAGCATGGAGCATTTAGTGATTCGTCCCGTTAATATGGCCTTTGACATTAAATATTTGAGAGGATCCACCTTTGATATGAGATGAACCTCATGTGCCAACGCACAGTGTCTGAGCTTCGTTATCGCGAAGATCAACTCCAGGCAGTGTTTTTCAATAGGAGAGTAATTGTTTTCTGCCCCCAGGAGAACTCGACTCAGATAATAAAGGGCTATCTCTTTCCCTTGGTCGTTTTCTTGTGCCCACAGCGCGCCTAAAGAACCTTCGAGGGCTGTTGTGTACAGGACGAGAGGTTTTCCTTTAACGGGAGCGGCCAGCACTGGCGGATTCTGTAGGTATTGCTTGATTTCCTCCAGTGCGCTTTGGCATTTGTGATCCCAAATGAATGGAGTTCCCTTCTTCATTAAGTGACTGTAGGGGCGGCACTTGAAATACGGAGAGATTGGCTATAAATCGCCGGATATACGCGAGCTTCCCTTGGAGAGACCGCAGTTGCTTGAGAGTCCTTGGTGGAGACATTTCCATAATCGCCTTGATCTTTGACGGATCTATCTCGATGCCTGGGTGTCGGACGATAAATCCTAGGAATTTGCCCGAGGAAACTCCGAACGCGCATTTGGGAGGGTTCATCTTCAAGTTGTATTGCCGAAGGCATTGAAATACGATCTTCAGATGCTCTAGATGTTCCTCGTATGATTTGCTTTTAACCACGAGGTCGTCGATATAGCATTCGACAATTTCATGTATGAGGTCGTCGAAAATCTTCGTCATGGCCCTCTGATCGGTAGCACCGGCGTTCTTTAGACCGAAAGGCATCACCTTGTAGCAAAATATGCCCAAAGGGGTCCGAAAAGCAGTATGCTTCTGGTCCTCAGGATGCATCTTTATCTGATTATATCCTGATGAGCCGTCCATGAAGGAGAAGACTTCGTGAGTGGATGTGTTATCTATCATCAGCTCGGTGACTGGTACTGGAAAGTCGTCTTTTGGACAAGCTTTGTTGAGATCCCGGAAGTCCACACATATGCGCACCGTCCCATTTTTCTTCATCACTGGGATGATGTTGGCGATCCAGTTAGGATACTGAACTTCTTGGATGAAGCCGGAGTCGATTAGCTTCTTGACCTCGGCATTGATGCTCATCTTAAGCTTAAGCCGCATTCTCCTCGGTGCTTGTTTGATTGGCTTGACGTCAGGGGATATTGCCAATTTGTGGACAGTAATCTCTGGATCTAGTCCTGGCATCTCGGAATAGTTCCATGTGAAACAGTCTCAATGTTGCATAAGCACGTCCTTTAGTTTAGCCACCCTTTCTTCAGACAGCAGCTCACTGACGAATGTCGATCGCGGGTCACTTGCCGTCCCCAAATCAATTTTCTTGAGGTTACCTGTAGTAGTATGTATTCCATCTTCTAGTTCTTTCGGCGCCGGTGGAAACTCTGAGATCACCTCGTCATCATTGTTTTCGAAGCATCAGGGGAGGTCATCCATATTCTTGGGCTCTTCTTTTGACAGCGTTATCACATGACAAGTACGAGATCGTTTCCAAGATCGATGTTGATCTGGTTCTACTCTTGCTATACGCGTCGCTTTCGGTTCATGCTTTTGTGGCGGGCTTACCCTCCAACTGCTGGATAGAGCGAACCTGCCTTGTTGATATTGGTCTTTGATCCAGTTCTTGAAGGTGAAGCAGTCTTCGAGAGGATGTCCTATTGCTCAGTGATAGGAGCAATAGTCTGGGTGAGAGACCTCGTTCACTTGCTCAGGGTGCTTGGACTCCGGTAGTGTCATCATCTGATGCTTTACGACGAGATTGAATATCTTCTTTGTCTTATCTTGGGGAAAAGAATATTCTCGACCCATCTTCTTTATAAGAGACGGATCCCGGCTATTCGACCCTTGTTCGCGTGGCTTCTTAGACTCGCTGGGCTGCTGCCGAATGTTTTTTCCGTTCTTTAGTTTATTTTTGCCTCTGCGCCGGGTCTTCTGTATGACGGGCTGGCGACGAGGAGCATTGTCATTCTCCACGGCCTGCTGAAGGAGGCGTTGCGTCCTGACTTTCTCGTAAATGGCCATCTCACGGTTATGGTCATCCCGGACCTTTTGACCCGCTTCGATTAGTTTGTCCATCCGTTCTTCAAACGACGGACTCGGCATTTTGATGGCAGGATCTTGTTTTGGTTCAAGATCAGCGTCTTTTAATAGAACGTCTCCTTCTTCATCGAAGTCATGTATGACGTAGCTGCCATGGACTCACTCCCGCTTCTTGGATTGGACATATCCAAGCCCAGCCATTTCTACTCTCCCGTTGGACAACTTTCGCTGAGTTTCGGGGATGTCCCAGATCCTGTTGTAGAACCGAGCTTGTCGAGCAGTCTGTCTGAAGGATACCCCTTGGCGCTTCAATAGCCTTTTCAAGCTTTCTGTGTAATATCTAGGCAAACGGATGGGCTGGAGCCTGTCGAGCGTAGAATCGGCACCATGCCAAATTTTTTCCTCCACTTTAGTTTCCCCGGATTGGTAGAATAGGATCGCTTTTTCACCCTTTCGCCTGGTAGGGATGTAGAATGTTTGCAGTTCTTGCACACTATAAGTTTCAAGTGCATCGAGCTTTTTATAATGCTCTTGTGGAACCATAGCAACTTGAAAACTCCGATCATTATTAGCGAGGGCTTGCATTGATGGCCGAACAGAAAATACGGCATTGACTTCATCTTCGGAGTCGCTGCCGAAGATAAACATAGGAGTGGACGGTCCTGGCTTGTTGCATTGAGGTGGCCCTGAATAAACTGTCTCTTCTTCCTCCTCAGTATCACTCCCGAAGACCAGAATAGTGGTGATAGCTTTGTTCTTCGGTTTATGATATCTTTCCGTGTCCTCAAAATCTGGTAAGAAGTATTTTGCATTTTCGTACTTTCGGACTTCATTCACGGAGAATGGGTTCAACTCTCCCGTTATGGTATACTCGAGACCATCCTTAAAATACTTCATACACTGATGTTGTGTAGAAGGGATGATGTTGTGCTCGTGTAACCAAGGCCTGCCGAGCAAAGCATTGTAGCATGTCTTGGCGTCAATGACATGAAACTTAATGTCCGTGACAAGCAGCCTAAAGCGTAATGTCAATATTACAGCCCCAAGCATTCGTGATGACTGAGAGTCAAACCCGGAGATGGTGATTTTATCACGAGCGAGATGCTGAACGCTCATGCAGATTTCCTTCAACACTTTCACATTGAGGAGATTAACGGAGGACCCATTGTCGACCAGGATTTTGCCTATCTTGATATCATGACAGTATCCGGAGACATAAAGGGGACGGTTATGTTCACATGTCCCAAGGAGGAGATCTTCATCGCTGAAGGTGATATCCACGGTGTGCAATTCTTCCAGCTCGTCCTTCATCTTTTCTTCGGCGAGGAAAGCTTGGAATTTCTCTGGCTCTTGTAGTGCCTTGATCAATGAATCTCTCGCCTCTTTGGATAGCAGAAGGGCGTCGAGAATGCTTAGTTGCGAAGGTAGCTTTCTCAAGTGGGCCAGAACGTTGTAGTCCACCTTACTTATCTTTGGCGGGTCTTTGGCTGTCAGCTCTTCGAGGGCTTGGTCATCAAGGATGATATCCTCAGGGACCTTTTCTTTCCCCTTATCTTTTCTATTTGACCCACTGTTAGAGGGCCCAAGATTCTTTTCGGGCAGCGTACGATTGCGCAGCTAAATATTTCTACAGGTCTTCGGTTCTTCCCCTTTTCCTGAAGTGGACTCTTTAAAGAGAGGGCCAAGAGTAATTTCTTCGTCAGAGTCGCTCCCGAAGGTGAGAACTTGCGGTCCCCCAGTGTCGACCATGTGACAGCTGCTGGTAGTTCTTTTACGCTCTTCGGTCGTATTTCTTTGCTCCCGACGAGTTTTGCGTTTCATCCGCTTGAAATGTTGCCGGAGAGCAACATATCCCTGCCACTATCTTTTAAAAGCGTTGCACTCTTCGGTGGGGTGCGTAATCTTTCGATGATATAAGCAGTAGCTGGGATGTGTTTCCGCTTCACCAAGAGCGTCCCTTTCGGAGGATGGAAGCTTCATTCCCATCGATATGATTTTGGCGAACCTCTTCCTTGTCTTGAACCTGCTTTTATTTGCGGCGGATGTACTTTGATCTGGCGGGAGTGTTTCAACCCTTTCGTCCAGTCGCCGGCGTTTGGCCTTTTCAAATATGGCCATCTCACGCTCTCGAACGGCTTTGCTTTTAAGAAAAGCTTCGTTCAGGAATGCATCAATCATTTCGTCTGATGGTCCTGGAAGTTCCGGCTCAGGATCTACCCCCAATTTCCTTGTGTAAGGAGCTTCTTCATCGTCTATCAACGAGTGAGAGATCACATGGCAACTTGCCACATAATCTTCAGATTCATCCGACGAGTCTTCTCCACTGTCATCGTCTCCGTCTTCAAAGACCTGGCCGAGAAATTCTTGGAGCGTAACTGGAGTCCGCGCTTTTTGATTGTATTCTTCCAACGCGTCAATCTGTTTTTGCAGGTTCATGCGCTTGTCACCAGGCTTCACGGGCTTTTTGGTCTTCTTCTTCTTTTTCGAAGACTTTGACGGCTGGGTATGAGTGCTTTGGCTATCACCACCAAGCTTTAGAGTTGGGCGCGGTTTCAACATTCCCTCGATGATCTCGGGTTCCAGTGGATTTTTCCACCTGATCACCGGGCAAGTTTGGAGATCCTTCAGCATTCTTTTCGTCTTGGCTGAAAGAGCGACCTCCCATGGAGCTTCTTCTATGTAGGAGCATGATGCCCCCGGTGTATCCGTCTTCTTGGGAGCGTTTGGCTGTGGCGGGTTCACCTTCCAATTTTCGGACAGGGCAAATTTGCCCTGTTGGTATTGATCTTCAATCCAGCCTTTAAAGACGAAGCAATCCTCAATTGGATGGCTTACCGTTTGATGGTAGGGGCAATAATTGGGACTATTAACCTCGCCGGGTTGCAACGGTCATTTTGGATTCGGCGGATTGATGAGCCTGTTGCGCACCGCCAGCACAAATAATCTCTTCATTTTGTCCTGGGAAAACGAATAAGGGCGCTTCATCTTCTCATTATAGAATTTCCGCCTCTCGTCTAGGCGATCAGTTAGTTTTGGGCCACCGGGCTGCTGTTGAGTATTCGCAATGAATGTTGCCTTCTCTTTACCCTTTTCGTTCCGCGGCTCCGGCTTTGGAGGAGATGGTCTATGATCCATCTGGTCCATTTGGGCCAGTTTGTCGAGCAAGGCCTGGAACGTGGTCGGCTTGAAGAACATCATGAATTGAGAAATAGTTGCCTGAGGGTCCAGAGTGCCCATGAACATGCCCACTGCCGGCGCTTTCTCGATGCGATGCTCACATTTTGACCATAAATTTCGCCACCGTATTGCGTATTGTACCCAAGTTTCGTCCGGCTTCACCCTGGCTTTAATTAATGCGGTAATCGGGGTACGCTCACTAGCGCTCGTGAATCTCTGTGTAAACAGCAGTTCCATCTCCGCAAATGTCTTGACGGAGTCGTTTGGAAGTTCAGAATACCACTCGAATGCCGTCTCCGACAAGCTACCAACAAACTGGCGGAATAGAAGTTTATCATCACCTCTGGTGTTGCCGCACAAGGCTCTGAATTGAGCGACGTGCTGATGCGGATTTCCCGTCCCTTTATATACGTGAAATTTAGGGATCGTATATCCCGGCGGGTATTTTATTTGGTCATACCAGCCTGGATATGGTCTTCCAGTTTTACCAATTTGGCCGGCCGCTTCATTCTCCTGGTGAGCTCGTATTTGCTGATCAATGTAGTCATCCAGAGCGGCCTTGGAGATGGTTTCCTCTTTGGCTGCTCAAAGAGCCGGAGGAGGGTTCGATGTCTCCCCTCTGTCGTCTTCAATGATGATCGGGGGGTCTTCAGCTGGAGGTTCCGGCTGTAACATCATCCCAGCCATATCTTGGAATAAGAGAGCCATTCGTTTTATGTTGGCTGCCTGTTCCGCGGCCTCTTTTTCTTTTCTCTCGAGCATTCTTCGGAGGAACTCGGTATCAGTTTCTTGTTCCCGACGCTACTCCGAGGTTTCTGAATTTTCTTTTGGCCCAGTAAGTGCGGCCATTGCAGTCAGCATCTCCTGAAGTTTCTGATGATGTTGTTCCTGAGCCTTCGTTATCGATCGAGTAAGCGGTCGATGACCCATAGAAGTACGGCTTTCCTTTTTTCCGGAAGCCATATAAACAGTATGCACCGTCATGCCCCCAGACTTGGGGCGTTTAGATTCAACATCCTTGCGGCTTGTCGTATTCACGGGGGCTTTCTCTGGCCTCCTTCTCTTGTGAGCAGTTGAAGTCGAGGGGGCCACTGCAGCGGGCACCCAGACGGATGACGTATTCTGTGGTACCACGAGATGGATCTTTTCTTGCTGAGCTTTGAGCTTCTTTGGCCGGCGAGAGTAGTTCTGGTTAATCACCGATTCCTGGACCTGATGCCAAACTTCATAAATTTTGAAGGACAGCCGCTGAGGGGGTTGCTCCGTCTTCTTGCGAACCCTCATAAGCGGTTCAAAACGGTTCAAATATATGTTAGTGTTTATAAATTAGTCTCCATAGGTGGAGGAGACCTTTTCAGCACGGCAGTCGGAGAGTTCTTGCGAACCCTCCTAAGCGGTTCAAAGTTGTTCCCAATTGGAACAGCAGCATTGATTTCCACTATCGGAGCTGGCGGAGTTAGTCCGGAGGGGGAGCTTCCCCCAGCCTTCCTTACTCGGCGCCAGTGGCGACGTCGAGCGTGTCGAACCGTTGGGATTGTCTCAGTCGTGGGGGTGACTCCCTCATGCCCCCTATATTGGTCAGAAGTTGTCGTTTCCAGTCTATTGAAGACTGATGTCCGCTGAGTGGGGATAGCCAACCTATCGAAGGCAGACTTCTGAGCAGGGGAAGGAACCTTGATGATTTCTTCTGAAACGGGAGCTGAAATAGTCAGTCTTGTGAAGACCGGCCCTTTGGCAGGAGAAGCCGCCTTGACGACTTCGGGAGCAGGGATGGCTATCCTTTTGGGATAACCCTTTCTAGTATCGCGGGCTTCTTCATGGGCCCAACTGAGCTTTGGCCTAGTCTGTCAAAGACTAAGGCGTTGGAGCTGGACGACCTATTGAGAGGGGCCACAGTAGTTGTAAGCCGATCAAAGACCGACTTCTTTTGATCTTCTTGTGTTGGTACAGGAGCGCTGAAGCTCGTTAGCGAGAGCATGGTCCCGAAGAACAATCCAATGGTGGCCTGAGTGATCTGTTCCACCAGCATAGCGAAGATGGAGGCCGCTTGGGGCCCGTAATTCACTCCTCCGGACGGTACGGAGCGAGAGTTGCAGTTGCAGTTAGTGCAGGTTGAAGCCATTGATCTTCTATTTTCTGCACGGAGCAAGACACCAAATCTTAGTATCTCGAATCCAGGGGCAACCATGTCAAACTGCGATTCATTCGCAAAACACGACACACGAAGTGTGGAGTGGAAAGAGGAAAAGGTCCCACCGGGCGTGCCAGAATCTGTTCCCCGCAGAAAATTGGGAGACGCGACCACGTAGGTCCGTCTTGCCTGAATTCGGGGCAGATACTAATTGGTGCTATCTGTCCACATCTCCGAAGATGCCAAGTTGATTTATGGCACCATGCATCGAAGGTTTAGACGGATGCGGCCGATGTAGCAGACTTCGTCAGATTCCCCCTCGTTTGAGGGGTTTTTGATTGTGGGGACGCTCCTCCCTGCAGGCACAAGCCCCTGCAGTTAATTACGCTACCGCGTCGCGGTAACAACTTTCTCCTTCTCCAGATGGTCACTTCGTGTCGTGTGTGTTTGTTTTGTTTTTGGTTGCCCGTGGATTGTATACAGAGACTAATTTATGTCGTCTCCCGTAGGGCGTGGATTAGTCCAAATGCTTATTTTCTTAGATTTGGGTTTGGGGGTTGGGTTTAAGGATACGTTAGTCTCATTTGAGACTAAGATCAACTTAAACATTTGTTAAGGATACGTTAGTCTAATTTTAGACTAAGATCAACTTAACGGAATCGTTTAGATCCAACAAAAGAGCATTTGGACTCTGTTGTTTAGTTTAGGGACATTGCGGTCTATTGTTAGTTTAAGGACATTACGGTTCATTGTTAGTTTAAGGACATCTCGGTCCAAGGTTAAGGACATCATAGTCCGTGGATTTAAAGGGACCCCACAATCCAAGGTTAAGGACATCATAGTCCATGAGTTTAAGGATCCCACAGTCCAGTTTAAAGACGTTATAATCTGTGAAATGTGTGGTTGTCGGGACCTGTCACCTCTCTGAAGACGTTGAAGGATTACAACGATAAATATCAAAGGAGTGAAGAGATGTACCCTTGAACCAAAGTTGATTGGGAGATCTATAGTCCAATTTTGGAACTAAGATCAATTAATTAGATTATGAGCCCATTGGCTCAGTTAAATCTGAATTGAGGACTTATGGCCAATTTGGGCTAAGTCCAATTAAGTTTGAAATGTCGGCCCCTTGTTGAACCATTAAACATTTGTCTGGGTTCAACCCCCCATTATTTGGCACTACTAAACAGGGGTTCTGACAATATTTTATCTTTGTTGAGTGCTGAGCACTCATATGCCATATAGAATGATCAATTTTGGAAGGCAAGGATGTACTTGAGACTCAGTAAAAAGAGAAGTCTTGCCTCAGAAGTACTTAGCCACTTTAGGTTAGGATTAATTTTAATATAGTGTTAACACTAACATATATTTGATGGTTACGTGTTCCCACATGATGCGTTGAAAATAGTGTTAAACACTAAGGACAAAACACTCAAAATAGTGTTAAACACTAAAATTGGATTGGTCGCGTGGGGCCATGTGAAGCCTCTGAAGGTGGGACCAGTCTTCCTTTGTTTTGTTCTCAGAGTATTCAAAGATGTCAAACATTTAAGTCTTCACAGCCATCACGTGTGGGAACGTGATAGGCACCCATGCATTGATTTATTAGAGTGTTTATTAGGGGTCACGTGAGGACACGTGAGGGCGCCCAAAGTTGATTCTGCCTTTGCCTTTGTTTTCTTTGTTTCGAAGGTCACGTGAGAGCACGTGAGGCATTGCCTCTGGGCTAATTCCTTCTTATTTTGAGGAGTCCATTAAAGGGTCACGTGAGAGCACGCGACCAAGTTCTTTACGTGCATGAGGAGCTTTAAGTCTCTTGCTTTAAGAATTAAATTCTCTGGTAGGGTTAAACTCTAATTCTGTTTTAGAGGAATTAAATTTCTATGTATATGGAAGAATTAATTTTTTATGTAGGGTTAAACCCTAATTTCATTCAGAGAAATTAAATTCTTATGAATTTGGGGAGAATTGAATTCTCATGCAAGGTTGAACCCTAGTTTTATTTGGAGGAATTAAATTCCTATGAATTTGGGAGAATTAAATTCTCATATAGGGTTGAACCCTAGTTTTATTTGGGAGGAATTAAATTCCTGTGAATTTGGGAGAATTAAATTCTCAAAACTTAATTCTCCCTCTAAGTTTTGAATCTGCATGGCAGAATCTCCCCGACGAGAATTAAATTCTCAACTTATAGGGAGATTTGCTTCTGCAGATCTTCAACCATAGAAAGAACTAAGTTCTTTTGCAGAAGAATTAAACTCTTAGATTGAGAATTAAATTCTCTTTTTGTTTTATGGAGCTTAGATCTCTTTCCCCTTTCTCACCTAGGGTTTCTTTTCTTGAGAATTAAATTCTCCTCTCTTTTCTCTCTGCTGTTGTTTTTTCTCCAGAAACTCAAAATTCCCAGATCCAGAAAATCCTCCTTCTCTTCTCTTCTTGGCTCCTATTTATAGGAGAAGGAAAAGACTCAATTTGTTTAGTGAATCTTTCATTGAAAGATTTTGGTTGTTTTTGTAACCAACATGACCTTTTAGATCACTCGGTGAATTTTATTCACCATTGGATTTTTAATCCAAAAGATATTATGTTTGTTATTCTCGGTGAATTTCAGGGAAATCTTTCCTTGTATAAAATCTTTCCATAAATTGGTGATTTAATCACCATTGGATTTTTAATCCAACGGTGTTCTATTTTACAGAGCACCGTCTTTTTTTGTTTGGAAAGATTTAAAGAAATATTTTCCCAGTTAGGGTCTTTGATTTCCCTTAATTAGAATTTAATTCTAATAGCTCAGAAGGCTTTTAAAGCCCATCACGTGTTGGCACGTGATCCCAATGTTTGATCATTGAAATAGAATTTAATTTTATCAATTAAAGAGTTAAGGGAGTTGTCACGTGTTGGCACGTGACCCTCTTGCTTAAACATTTTATTCAGAATTTAATTCTTCCTTTTAACAGAGCTAAGGAATCATCACGTGTCAGCACATGACCCTTGGTCACGTGTGAGCACGTGATGCCCCATTGAGGTTTTTCCTTAGCTGTTTTGTTACATTTTTGTTTGACTAGAATTTAATTCTATAAAGTAGAGATTACAGCAACCTATCACGTGTCAACACGTGACCCTTGGTCACGTGTGAGCATGCGATACCTCATTGAGGTATTTCCTGATATTTTATCAGGGAACAAATGCCCCCATAGCGTTGTTCTCACATGTCTGCACATGAGTGCAACGCTGTCACCTTTGTGACCGTTGGATATGTCTAGGAAATAGGGGAGATGAACCATTCCCCATCACATCCTATAAATGCAAGAGTCCTTTCAGAAGCGCCTCCACTTTGTTCATCTTCTTCCTTGCTTTCTTTTTCCTCTGATAATTTAATTCTCTTTCCCAGTCTTAGTTCTCTGATTCAAAAATTTTCCAGAGTTTAACTCTGTCAACAATGATTTCCCTTTTTTCAGGTGAGAATCTTGAACGGCTGGAGGAACTCCTCGTAGAAATTTGGATTTTAAATCCACACCAAGGGTTTTTCCCTTTAACAAGAACCCATTTTTTAAAGTTCTTTAAAAAGAAAACTACTCAATCTTTAAATAATAAACCTCTTAGGGCTTCTCTGATCTTCAGAGACCGATAGCTATGCTTGTCTTCTCTCTGGAATTTAATTCCATTCTAAAGAGCTTTGGCTCTGAAAAATATTTCTGGGAATTTAATTCCCCTGTTCAAAAGGAATTTAATTTCTCTAAAGAACTTAGTTCTTTAAAAGAAGATCTCTTGGGATTTTTCTTCCTGAGTTGTTCTTTGCATCAAAAGAAAAGATTTGCAGTAGAGTTTTTTGGGAATTTAATTCCCTTGTTCTGCTTGATTTTCGCAGAGTTCAAGATGGATTTCTCTTTGGGGGAATGCGTAGAGTCATTTAAAATCCACTGTTCATTTATTGAGAATCTTCCTTTTGTTCTCATAATGATTACTTTGCCTCATCATTATTAAGCCGCCATCTTGATTTTGTGGGACCCATGCGTTTTGTAACCAATGGTCCCATAAAATAAGTCCTCTGTCGCTTTCTTCCACTGTATTTTTATATATATACATTTATAAACATATATATATATACACACGTGCTAGTTTTGCTTAACAGTTTCCCCTTCTTTTATTTCAGGCACAATGACTTCTTTTCCATACTTCCCTTTCACCCGCTCGAAGGCCGCCTTTCCTCAGTCACCGTCTGACGAAGAGGTGATGGCGATGATCAGGGCTCATGATCCGAATTCCACTAATCTACTTTTATAGGGGACCTGGTATGGTCACATCATCCGTGGTCGCCGCAGTTTTCTTTGCGAGATACCGACAGAGCTTACCTGTCCATTTCTGCCGATGGATCCTCCACGGACCGCCTTTGCTGTGGAGATATTGAATTGGACCCCTATGGGACGGATTGAGCCATCAACAACTGGTATTCTGAACCATCCGGTGCCGGCTATAGACATTTTAGGGCACCGTATTTGCTAAGGCGAAGCCCAGCCATGGGGACAAATTTACAAGATAGGGCTTACCCCTCGACATCCAACGGGCTACCTTCTCTGGGCCCGTTATATACTGTCCGCCCATCGCGCGTGACTACAGAGGGTCGGACTCTATCAGGTGATATATGCGTCTCTTTTCCACTATTAGTCTCCCCATGTCTGGTGGGTTAAGGCCTTCTTAAACCAATGGAATCTTCCCACCAACACCTTCCTTCTGGGAGACCGCGAAGTTTCAATTTCTCTGGAAGAATTTCGCGAGATCTCATGGTTGCCGGTCAGGGGGACACTTTATGAGGAATTACTGCCTCCCGATGAGTATGTCTTCGAAACCGAGCCTGCCATGCTTGACGGCCTGTCGATCGAGAATGCCGTCCGCCACAAGCGCTCAAGTTTGATCAAGACCCCGAGTATTTTTGATAAACTATTCACAGAGTCAGAGGAGCAGGGCGTCACTTTTAAAAGCTTTATCGCTTTCTTCCTTCGCGAAGATGTCCTATCAAAGACGGCTCCGAAGTTCACGAACATTAACGACCCCTTTGGGTTCGGTTTAAATAAGCAGCCGACTAAAGAAGAGGACATGCCGCAGTAATACATTCCCATCATGTCAGCGGTATCTTTCGAGTCGATTGCAGCTCCTGGTATGGATGAGGAGACTTTCTTTGTGGGCTTCATCAGTGTTTTGCTCAGTTGGTTCGCCATTCCCATGCATCGCCGTTTCATGAGAGCCTCAGTTATTTACCCTGCTCATCGCATTGCTGAAGGAATGCGACTAGCTGTGGGCATTGCAGGGCTAGCGCATCTATATCATGGGTTAAGCGCTGCGGCCAATACCTCAACTCCAGGCGTAGATGTAGTAAATTTCTCTCTTCATTACTTTATGTCTTGGATTGAAATGCACATGCTGGGGGCATTTGCTGCGCACCAAAGACCCAGCTTTTATGACGCTTATACTTTTCCGCGACTCATGCGGCTGGTGGACGCTTCTGCTCCTGACCCGACTCAGTCTGGAGCTATTCGCGTGTTGGTTAATCCCTATGCCAATACAGGCGGGATGGTGTTCAGCGATTGAGTTCTCTCTGCTCCTTCAGGACCGGTTTAACAGCTCTGCAACTTGTCGAAAGAGAGGGTACCTTCTCTGAAGCCCAGGGAAGCCATGCACCTGTATTCGATCAGACCAGGTTATCTAGTATTTCGTCAGAACGGTGCGGCCCTTTTTATGCGGTACAACCCACACCGCTTTGCTCGGCAACTTGGATTTATCAGGGAACAATCCTCGCCTCCCCCGAGTCCTCTGGCCGCCTGGAGAAATGGAGGTGGGAGTTGTCCCAGTTCGACATAAAATACCGCCCGAGGCAGGCTATCAAAGCACAAGCCCTGGTCGATTTTATCGTCGAGTGCACCATCCCGAGCAAAGAGCCGGAGTCCACACCGGCCCCCGCAGCTCAACCCCCGGTCGATGGGAAGCCCGACTCCGTCCCTGATTGGATCCTCTACATCGACAAGTCCTAGACCGAGGATGGCTGTGGAGCCGGCCTCGTCATTCGGGGACCGAATGAGGCAGAAATGGAGTATTTTCTAAAGCTTAGGTTCAGGGCCTCAAATAACGCGACGGAATACGAAGCCTTGCTGGCCGGACTGCGCATAGCCTTCGGACTGGGGCTGAAAATGATCCGGATCCGCAGCGACTCCGCCTTAGTCGTTGGTCAAGTGACCGGCCGATTCGAGGTACGGAGCCTCTGATGGTGAAGTATCTGGCCGAGGTAAGAAGGCTGTGAAAGGACTTCCATGAAGTCCAGGTGGAGCAGATCCCCAGACAGCTAAACGCCCAGGCCGACACCTTGAGCAAGCTGGCTTCATCTTATACGGCCAACAACAAGAGGAATATCCTCTTCGAGGTCTTACCGCGGCCCAGCGTGGAAGACGGGGCAACGCCACTTCAAGTGTACACGGCCCGGGAAGAAGACTGGGACAGGAGAAAGTCCCTCGTGGAATTCCTGAGGGAAGGTATGCTCCCAGAAGATCGGGGAGAGGCCCGCCGTTTCTGAGCCAAAGCTTGCCATTTCGTCTGGAGCAATGGGAACCTCTATAAGAATTCCTTCACTCAGCCCCTGCTCTAGTGCATCGACCCCCACGAAGCCGACTACATCCTCCGTAAGATCCACGAAGGGGTCGGTGGCGCGCACCAAGGGGCCCGCGCCTTAATCCAGAAGGCATTGGTCCAGGGGTACTACTGGCCGACAATTCATCAGGACGCCCAGAAGCTCGTCAGGAAATGCAAGAGCTGCCAACTCCATGGAAGCATACCTCGCCTTCTTGCTACCGAGCTAACCGCCCTAACCTACCCGTGGCCGTTTTCCCAGTGGGGAATGGACATGATAGGCCAGTTCCCTACCGGCACGGGGGGCACAAGTACGTCCTTGTCGCAGTGGACTACTTCACGAAGTGGATCGAGGCCATTCCCATCAGGAAACCGAATGCCGCCACAACTATTAAGTTTCTGCAGAACAATGTGATACTCCGGTTCGGCATCCCAAGATGTATCATCACTGACCACGGTACAAATTTTGAAAACGAAAAAGTTAAGGAATTCTGCAGTGAATATCGTATCCGTATGAAGTTTGTCGCGGTCGCGCATCCCCAATGCAACGGGCAGGCCGAGGTCGCTAATCGGGACGTCCTCCGAGGTCTTCAAACACCCCTAGAAGGACGCTAAGGCAATTGGGTCGAGGAATTACCCCGGGTCTTATGGGCCCTGTGCACATAGAAGAAAACCCCACCGAGGAGACCCATTTCAGCCTCTACTACAATACCGAGGCGATGGTCCCAGCGGAGATTGGGCTCCCCAATCACCGGGTCGAGCATTTCGACGATGAAGCGAACACCTCAGCCCTTCGAACTAACCTGGACATCTTGTTAGAGAAACGAGACCGGGCTAAGATCAGAGCTGCCGCCTATCAACAGCAAACCGCCCGCTACTACAATGTGCGAGTCAAGCGTCGCTTCTTCAAGACTAGAGATTTAGTCCTAAGGCGGAATGAGTTCGTCGATCAAGGAAAGATGCATAAGTTTTCCCCGAAATGGGACGGTCCTTTTCTCGTCTCCGAGGTCCTGTCTGGCGGAGCCTACCGCTTACAAGACGCGGATGGTCGCAAATTTCCACGACCTTACAACGCTGAGAAGCTCAAGCTGTACCTCTGAAAAGAATAGCTACACATGTATATTTCTTCTTTCACAAAGACGATGTAAAAACCTTTCTAAAGTTTTTTCTATTTAAATAATAAAAAGGGAACAATGGGGCATCACAAAAAAGAGAATTCTATTTTTTCAAAAGGTATTACGGGCTCCTCGACCTTACAGAAAAAGAAAAAGGAAAATTTTACAGCAGAGGGGGAACGGGATCGAGGAAATACTCCTGGTGATACCCAGAATAGATTTCCGCTAACCGGGCCCTAGCCTGAGCAGCCCGCTCCCGCCGATGCTGCACCCGAACCCGGGACGCCACGGAAGCACCCGACGCTCCGCCCTCTGTGCCTTGGCTTACGATGTACCTCTTTTTGAAGCACTCCAGAATGAGGGCCAATGATCGGTCGTGCCTGGATTTCGAGATGAGACCGAGCAGGAAGATCGAGTGCACCTTGTCGAGCGCCTCGTCCAGCAGCTCCTCGGAGAAGGGGTTGTCTAACCCCGGGGACCTCCTCCAAATTGCGTACATCAGCAACTGAAGCAGGGATGACCGCTGAGGGAGAAGCCGACCGACGTGACCCTCGAGGCGCTGAACAACTCCCCGGTACCCATCCTCAGCCAGGGATTGGTCATACACGGAGACGTCGTCGAAGGTGATGATCTCTTCGATCTAATACATGTGCCCAGTCATCTCAAAAGAAAGCGATGCCGAAGGAGTTGTCATCTCCTTATCTATTTATGACCTCAAACAGAATCCTAAAGAACCCAGATTCACGCACTCATGGGCGCGAATCCTTGGATCCACCAAGATTACTCCAATACCGCGCTGCCACGTGGCAGAACTGACGCGTCTTCCCGAAACGTTACGCCTCCCCCCAAGCGTCCCTGGCATGTGCCGTAGGTTTCGACGGTCGCTCCCCCCAATGTTCACACACCGGGGAAGGTCGGACAGAACCTCGTGAATCCACCGAGCAGCTACCTTGCTCAGTCCATCCTTGGCTATTAATTTCTTACCCACCGACGCCAAGGATCAAAGCCCTCACCAAGAGGCAACAGGGCAGCAACCCTGCTCGGTCCATCCTTAGCAGGCCTCTCCATGCCCTCCCGCGCTAAGGATCAAAGCCCTCACCAAGAGGCAACCGGGAAACAACCATGCTCGGTCTATCCTTGGCTGGTAATTTCTTACCCACCGACGCCAAGGATCAAAGCCCTCACCAAGAGGCAACCGGGCAGCAACCTTACTCGGTCCATCCTTAGCATGCCTCTCCATGCCCTTTCGCGCTAAAGATCAAAGCCCTCACCAAGACGCAACCGGGCAGCAACCCTGCTCAGTCCATCCTTAGCAGGCCTCTCCATGACCTCCCGCGCTAAGGATCAAAGCTCTCACCAAGAGGCAACCGGACAGCAATCCTGCTCGGTCCATCCTTGGCTGGTAATTTCTTACCCACCGACACCAAGGATCAAAGCCCTCACCAAGAGACAACCGAGCAGCAACCCTGCTCGGTCCATCCTTAGCAAGCCTCTCTATGCCCACCCACGCTAAGGATCAAAGCCCTCACCAAGAGGCAACCGGGCAGCAACCCTGCTCGGTCCATCCTTGGCTGGTAATTTCTTACCCACCGACGCCAAGGATCAAAGCCCTCACCAAGAGGCAACCGGGCGGCAACCCTGCTTGGTCCATCCTTAGCAAGCCTCTCCATGCCCTCCCGCGCTAAAGATCAAAGCCCTCACCAAGAGGCAACTGGGCAGCAACCCTGCTCGGTCCATCCTTAGCAGGCCTCTCCATGCCCTCCCGTGTTAAGGATCAAAGCCATCATCAAGAGGCAACCGAGCAGCAACCCTGCTCGGTCCATCCTTGGCTGGTAATTTCTTATCCACCGATGCGAAGGATCAAATCCCTCACCAAGAGGCAGCCGGGCAGCAACCCTGCTCGGTCCATCCTTGGCAGGCCTCTCCATGCCCTCCCGCGCTAAGGATCAAAGCCCTCAACAAGAGGAAACCGAGAAACTACCCTGCTCGGTCCATCCTTGGCTGGTAAATTCTTACCCCACGACGCCAAGGGTCAAAGCCCTCACCAAGAGGCTACCGAGCAGCTACCGTGCTCAGTCCATCCTTGGCCGGTAATTTTTTACCCCACGACGCCAAGGATAAAATCCCTCATCAAGAGGCCACCGAGCAGCCACCCTGCTTGGTCCATCCTTGGCTGGTAATTTCTTACCCACTGACGTCAGGGATCAAAAGCCCTCATCAAGAGGCCACCGAGTAGCTACTCTGCTCGGTCCATCCACGTCTAAGCGATCTCCACCTCGACTTCGGGGCCATGGAGATACCGACCTTTCGCCGGTCTTTGCACACTTGGCAAATGGTCGACTTCAACTCTTAACTCGGCGTGCAATCGCTAGACGAAAAACCAACCTAAATATGATGAGAATTACACCGCAAATAAAAATGTTTACCACAAACAAAGAGAAAACGCGCACGCAAAGACTATTGCAAAAAGATTTTTTATCCATAAAAAACCGGAAGTCTTTACAGAGGTATTATGGGCTCCCCAGCCTTACAAAACGCTCGGAGGATTACAAAATTTTCACGCAAAGAAAATAAAGGGTTGGGGAAGTTCAGGCCTGGGGGCCGGGAAGAACCTCGATGAGCTGCGCGTCCACTGCGACAACCGGAGCGGCGTCTTGAAGGTCAGCGTCCATCGCAGGAGCCTCGGTGCCGGGAGCCGGGGGGACCGACTTCTCCCCAATGCTCCTACCGAGGGTACTCACCCCGGAGCTCGCCGTCAGGGAACTTTGGCATCAGGGCCTTGAAGGCGTCGAGGGCGTCGTGCCAAACGACGGCAGCGGCTCCAGCGAGGTCAGTGTAGAAATAGTCTGACTTCTTGTAGCTCTCCACCGCCTTCGACGCTCGAAGCTCGGCATGCCTCGTCCCTTCCTTCGCCGCCTCGTTCTCCCTCTGGAGGGTGTTCGCTGTCTTCTTCAGGGTGGTGACGAGCACCTTAGAATCTTCCAACTGGACCTCGGCGGCTAGGGCGGCCTCTCGGCATCTGGCGATCTCCCGATCCCCGGCCGCCACCCGGTCTTCAAAGGCAGCGACCCTCTCCATCGCCGCCTCTAGCTCCAGCCTTGAGCTTTCCTCCCGCGAGGAGAACTCACCCACGGCCCGCATCGCCGGGGCAATTTCCTCTGTTTACCGCCGGAAACCGGGAATACGAATTTCTCCTTAAGAATCATGAGGATTCCTAAGTGTGTTTTCTCTTGAAAGTCGTAAGGATCTCATAAGAGAATTTGCTCCCTTACGAGTCGTGAGGACCCGCAACTGATGGGTGAAGTTGCCCTTATCCACATTTGACAAAGTCAGGGGTTGCTCTGGATGCTTCCCACGGGTTCACTGCCGTGTTCTGTGAGGACCAGGCTCCGCTCTGGACGTTTCCCACGGGGTCAGAGTTGACATTATCCGCGTTCCACGTGACCAGAAATTTTGCTCTGGATGCTTCCTACGGGTTCACTGCCGTGTTCGGCGAGGACCAGGCTCCGCTCTGGACGTTTCCCACGGGGTCAGAGTTGACATTATCCGCGTTCCACGTGACTAGGAATTTTTCTCTGGATGCTTCCCATGGGTTCACTGCTGTGTTCGGTGAGGACCAGGCTCCGCTCTGGATGCTTCACACGGGGTCATTTTCGTGCTCTGTGAGGACCAGGATCCGCTCTGGATGTTTCCCACGGGGTCAGGATTGACATAAGTCGTGTTCCACGTACCCAGGAATTTTGCTCTGGATGCTTCCCACGGGTTCACTGCCGTATTCCGCGGGGACCAGGCTCCGCTCTGGATGCTTCACACGGGGTCATTGCCATGCTCTACGAGGACCAGGATCCGCTTTGGACGTTTTCCACGGGGTCAGGATTGACATAAGCCGCGTTCCACGTAGCCAGGAATTTTGCTCTGGATGCTTCCCACGGGTTCACTGCCGTGTTCGGCGAGGACCAGGCTCCGCTCTGGATGCTTCACACGGGGTCATTACCGTGCTCTGTGAGGACCAGGATCCGCTCTGGACGTTTCCCACGGGGTCAGGATTAACATAAGCCGCATTCCACGTAGCCAGGAATTTTGCTCTGGATGGTTCCCACTGGATCATAGCCGTGTTCTGCGGGGACCAGGCTCCACTCTGGATACTTCCCATGGGGTCATTGCCATGTTCTGCGAGGACCAGGATCCGCTCTGGACACTTCCCAGGGGGTCATTGCCATGTTTCACGTGACCAGGAATTTTGCTCTGGATGCTTCCCACGGGGTCATAGCCGTGTTCTGCGAGGACCACGCTCCACTCTAGATGCTTCCCATGGGGTCATTGCCGTGTTCTGCGAGGACCAGGATCCGCTCTGGACGTTTCCCATGGGGTCAGGATTGACATAAGCCGCGTTCCACGTGACCAGGAATTGTTGACTCTCGGTTGTTTGTGCCTCGTCGAGTCATGGAACTGGGAATTTTGCCGCAGCTCCGATTTGTTGATGTCATGTCTGTTGAAATAAGACGGATATTGAGATGATCTCCAGGCTGTCTGTGAACCATTGAGATTTGGCTTTTTCTTCTGATGGAGCCTAGGGAGGGAAGGTGTGATTCCTTCTTCGTTTGCACCCCTGGATTGTATACAGGGATTGATATGATATTACCTGTAGGGAAAAATTTTCATTCATTTTTTTTTATATTTCCGCGATGCTCTATCATTTCAGCTTTTATATCGCGAAGGTCGCGATTGCCCAGTCATTTCGGCTATTTTTTCGCGGTGCCCAATCATTTCGGCTATTTGTTTTATTTTTACTCGCTGCTTTTTATTGCGAGTTGCCCAATCATTTCGGCTATTTTGCCTGCATACATTTTTACTTGCTGATTTTGTTTGCAAGTTGCCCCATCATTTCGGCTATTCCGTATGCATGTGTGGCTTGCTGGCTTTTTGCTGCAAGCTTGGATTTAGACACCGATTTCAGCATCAGCACCGCTACAACTGGGATATTGCCAGGAGCGAATCATCATTTGCCTCTGTCGATATCGAACAAATGTGGCATAGCAAACAGGGTTAAGATCCTGTTGACTAAGGCTTTTGACTTCATGAGCCGTAAGGGTCTCATAAAGGTATTTCTCCCTGCGAGTCATGAGGATCTCGTAGGTGCGTTCTCTCCTTAAGAATCGTGAGGATTCCTAAGTGTATGGTCTCTTATAAGTCGTAAGAATCTTACAAGAGTATTTTCTCGTTCTAAGTCGAGAGGACTTACAAGGGCTGTTCACCGTATAGACATATCCCTAGTCACGAATGGGACTTCGTTAGGGAAATATTTATTCGCTCCCGTGGATTGTATACAAGGGTCAGTATTGAGCCGCTTGTAAGGCAGTATCGGAGGTTGTGGGGGCTGCTTAAGAACAGATTTAGATCCCTGTAGTTTAAGACTTTTGAATCTTATGAGCCGTGAGGGTCCCATAAGAGGGTTCTCCTTACGAGTCGTGAGGATCTGGCAAGTGTAATTTCTCCTTAGGAATTGTGGGGATCCTAAGTGTGTTGCTCCCTTGTGAGTCGTAT
This sequence comes from Agapanthus africanus, assembly GCA_030015575.1. Lineage (NCBI taxonomy): Eukaryota > Viridiplantae > Streptophyta > Magnoliopsida > Asparagales > Amaryllidaceae > Agapanthus > Agapanthus africanus. The sequence goes on from CM057351.1 coordinate 423,413,410, forward strand.
GGATCTCACGCAGGTGGTTTCTCCTTACAAAGTCGAGAAGACCTTGAAAGTGTCTTTTAACGAGGTTGCGCCCTTTCGGGTTTTCACAAAACTCGCTGATAGCCCTGCTGTTTTTACTCACGGAGCCCCTTCGGGTTTTCATCCATGCCCATTTTGCTTATGGACATACCATTTTCTTTTTTTTCTTTTTTTTATTCTAACGAGGTTGTGCCCTTTCGGGTTTTCACAAAACTCGCCGGTAGCCCTGCTATTTTTACTCACGGAGCCCTTTCGGGTTTTCATCCGTGCCCATTTTGCTTATGGACATACCGTTTTCTTTTTTCTTCTTCTTTTTTATTCTTTTCTTCTTTTTTTTATATCAGCTTTGGGATGTTGCAATCCACCGTAGTTTATCGATATCTCGGTCAACGGCTAGTTTTAGGACATGGTGGTCCGTTGTTAGTTTAAGGACGTTTCGGTCCATCGTTAGTTTAAGGACGTTTCGGTCCGTTGTTAGTTTAAGGACATTTCGGTCCGTAAGCCGGCTAGTACTTATAGAGTTTAGGCTCAGGAAGATAGCGAGCGGACATAGTCGTCGTCATCTATCATTGACCTAGGCCATGACTCGTCAGGCGTAGTACTTTTTTATGAAGCGACCATTTATTGGTCTGAAGGGCCTTTCGCCATGCATGTCCATGAGTAGATAGGCTCCACCCTGGTAGACCTTGTCTATGATATATGGGCCTTCATAGTTTGGCTCAAATTTCCCGCGCTTGGTACGATTGGGGATCATAGGTCTTTTGACTACTAGCACGAGTTCGTCTTGGCGGAATATCCTCGGCCTAGTCAATTTTTCATATGAGCGCGTCATCTTTGCTTTGTAAGCCGCCAGATTTTGTTGCGCTATGAGCCGGGTTTCATCAAGGGCAACGAGCTCCTCAAGCCGAAGGTGAGCATTCTCTTCATCCGTTAGCTCATAATGAACTTCCACTCGTAGAGAGGGTAGCTCTATCTCGAGGGGGAGTACCGCCTCTGTACCGAATACCAATGCATACGGCGTTGTGTTCGTGGCCATTTTGAACGTAGTTCGATACGCTCAGAGAGCTTCATGCAGTCTCTCGTGCCAGTCCTTCTTATTTCGGGACACCCTCTTCTTCACGATCTCCGTCAAGGTCTTGTTAAAAGCCTCAGCTAGACCGTTAGCTCAGGGATTATAAACTGAGGAGTATCTCCAGTCTATGTTGTGCTGTTGTGTGAAGCGGCTGATCTTGTGGCTTCTGTAGGCTGGCCCGTTATCGGAGATGATCTGTCGCAGAGTACCGAACCGATAAATGACGTGTGTCTTGAAGAAATGGAGGATATTCTCCGTCTTCACTTCCCTCAACGGTACTGCTTCTGCCCATTTGGAGAAGTAATCAATTGTCGCCAAAATGAATCGATGTCCTCTGGACGATGCTGGTTCGATGGGGCCGATTATGTCAGTTCCCCACATTTCGAACGGCCAACTAGCCACCGTCGGATGTAGTGGATTCGGATGTTGATGGATAAAGTCCCCATGGATATGGCACGAGTGGCATTGCTTTGCATACTCGAGGCAGTCCTGGATCATCGTGGGCCAATAGTAGCCCATCCTTTTGATTTTCAGCTTCATCTTCGGCCCGGCTTGGTGAGAACCGCGGAGTCCGTCGTGAGTTTCTTGGACGACTCTCTTTGCCTCTTCAGGTCCCAGACATCTTAGCCACAGAGAATCAAATGACCCCTTGTACAGAGTATCATTGACGAAGGCGAATGATAGGGCTCGCTTCATGAGCTGATGTTTTGAGGACGCATCTTCAGGTGTTCGAAGGGATTTGAAGTAGTCTATAAAGACTTCTCTCCAATTCTTAGCCTTTTCTTGGCCTTTTTTTTGCAGGGCCGTTTTCTCGGTCGCTCCCTTTTCCTCGGACGACTCCGGAGGTATTTCTGCCGGTGTAAGAACCCGACGGCTTTGCATAATGACCCTCACGTCATCAAGGTTCTCGTCAGCCAGTTCTTTAGCGAGCTTGGCTAATGCATCCACTTTGCTATTTTCCGCACGCGGTATGCTTTCCAAGGTGTAGGAAGGAATTTGAGTCAGCAGTTGTTGTACTCTCTCGCTGTACTTCACCAGTTCTGGTTTGCACGTTTGGTAGTCGCCGTTTACTTGACTAACGACCAGTTGGGAGTCTCCGTATATGAGAAGGTCTTCAATCCCCATATCGATGGCGATCTCGAGACCTGCTATCAAAGCTTCGTATTCGGCTTCATTGTTCGTCCTTGGTTCTGTTAAGGAGAAGGCAAAGTGCATTATCCCTCCTTATGGAGTCACGAAGATGAGGCCTACCTCCGATTTGATTATGGGGGTGTTTTGTTTGCGCTTCTTCATGGAGGATGCTCCATCGAAGTAAAGTTCCCACCGGGTATCATCTCCGTCGATCGTGTCAAACGCATGTTCGTCTAGTAGTTCGCAATTCAAGGGAGAATCGGCAGGTATCGGATGCTCAGCGAGGAAGTCAGCGATGGCCTGGCCTTTCACCGCCTTAAGAGGCTGATAAGTTATTGAGAACTCCATTAAGAGCAAGGCCCATTTAGCGAGCCGCCCCGTTAATATGGCCTTTGACATCAAATATTTGAGGGGATCCACCTTTGATATGAGACGGACTTCATGCGCCAACGCATAGTGCCTGAGCTTCGTTATCGCGAAGATTAGTGCCAGGCAGTGTTTTTCGACAGGAGAATAATTGCTTTCTGCCCCCAATAGAACTCGACTCAAATAGTAGAGGGCTCTCTCCTTCCCTTGGTCGTTCTCTTGTGCCCATAATGCGCCTAAAGAACCTTCGAGGGCTGTTGTATACAGAATGAGAGGCTTTCCCTTGACCGGAGCAGCCAGCACTGGCAGGTTCTGCAGGTATTGCTTGATTTCGTCTAGCGCGCTTTGGTATTTGCAGTCCCAGATGAAAGGGGTTTCTCTTCTTCATCAGGTGGCTGTAAGGACGGCACTTGTCTGAGAGATTGGCTATAAATCGTCGGATATACGCGAGCTTCCCTTGGAGACCGCAATTGTTTGAGAGTCCTTGGCGGAGGCATTTCCATGATTGCCTTAATTTTTAACGGATCTATCTCGATGCCTCGGTGTCGGACGATGAATCCTAGGAATTTGCCCGAGAAAATTCCGAACGCGCATTTGAGAGGGTTCATCTTCAAGTTGTATTGCCGGAGGCGTTGAAACACGATCCTCCGATGCTCTATATGTTCCTCATATGATTTTCTTTTCACCACGAGGTCGTCGATATAACATTCGACGATTTCATGTATGAGGTCATCGAAGATCTTTGTCATGGCCCTCTGATAGGTGGCACCGGCATTCTTTCAACCAAAGGGCATCACCTTGTAGCAGAATATACCCAAAGGGGTCCGGAAAGCGGTGTGCTTCTGGTCCTCGGGATGCATCTTTATCTGAATATATCCTGACGATCCGTCCATGAAGGAGAAGACTTCGTGGGTGGATGTATTGTCTATCATCAGCTCGGTGACCGGTACTGGGAAGCCATCCTTCGGGCAGGCTTTATTGAGATCCCGAAAGTCCACACATATGCGCACTGTCCCATTTTTCTTCATCACCGGGACGATGTTGGCGATCCAGTCAGGGTACTGGACCTCTTTGATGAAGCCAGAGTCGATCAGCTTCTTGACCTCGGCGTTAATGCTTATCTCAAGCTCGAGCCGCATTCTTCTAGGCGCTTGTTTGATTGGCTTGGCGTCTGGAGATATCGCTAATTTGTGTACAGCTATTTCTGGATCTAGCCCGGGCATCTCGGAATAGTTCCATGCGAAGCAATCTTTATGCTGCATAAACACGTCTTTTAACATAGCCACCCTTTCTTCAGACAACAGCTCGCTGACGAATGTTAGTCGCGGGTCATTTGTCGTCCCCAAATCAATTTTCTTGAGTTCATCTGCAGTAATGTGTATTCCATCTTCCAGCTCTTTCGGCGCCGGTGGGAACTCCGAGATCACCTCATCATCATTGTTTTCGAAGCACCAGGGGAGGTCATCCATACCCCCGGGCTCTTCTTTTGATAGCGTTATCATATGACAAGTACGAGCGCGCTTCCAAGACCTATGTTGATCTGGTTCTACTCTTGCTAGATGCGCGGCTTTTGGTTTGTGCTTCTATGGCGGATTTATCCTCCAACTGTTGGATAGAGCGAAATTGCCGAACCGATATTGGTCTTCGACCCAATTCTTGAAGGTGAAACAGTTTTCGAGAGGATATCCTATCGCTCGGTGATAAGAGCAATTGTCTGGGTGAGAGATCTCGTTGATTTGCTCGGGGTGTTTGGACTCTGGAAGTGTAATCATTTGATGTCTTACGACGAGATCAAGTATCTTCCGTGTTTTGTTCCGAGGAAAAGAGTATGCTCGACTCATCTTCTTTATAAGAGATGAATCTGGATTACTCGATTCCCGATCGCGTGGCTTCTTGGTCCCGCTTTGGCGCTCTTGAACGCTTTTCCCGCTCTTTGACTTATTTTCGCCTATGCGTCGGGCCTTTTGTATGACCGGTTGATAAGGAAGAGCATTGCCATTCTCCGCGGCCTGTTGAAAGAGGTGCTGTGTCATGGCTTTTTCGTAAATGGCCATCTCGCGGGTATAGTCATCCCGGATCTTTTTACCCGCTTCCCTTACTAGCCTGTCCATTCGTTCTTCAAATGACGGACTCAGCGCTTTGATGACCGGACCATGTTTTGGTTCAGAATCAGCATCTTTTAACAAAGCGTCCTCTTCTTCGTCGAAGTCATATATGACGTAGCTACCATGAACTCGTTCTCGTTTCTTGGATTGGACATATCCGAGCCCGGCCGTTTCCATTCTCCCGTTGGGCAGCTTTCGTTGAGTCCCGGGGACGTCCCAAATCCTTTTGTAGAATCGAGCTTGTCGAGTAGTTTGTCTGAAGGGTACCCCTTAGCGCTTCAATAGCCTTTTCAAGCCTTCTGTGTAATATCTAGGTAGACGGATTGGTTGGAGCCTGTCGAGCGTAGAATCGGCGCCATGCCAAACTTCTTTCTCCACCTTGGTTTCCCCGGATCGATAGAATAGGATCGCTTTTTCACCTTTTCGCCTGGGAGGGACGTAGAATGTCTGCAGTTCCTGCACACTATAAGTTTTAAGTGCATCGAGATCTTTGTAATGCTCTTGTGGAACCATGGTGATCTGCAAACTCTGATTATCGCCAACGAAGGCTTGTATTGCTAGCCGAGCGGAAAATATAGCGTTAACCTCGTCTTCCGAGTCGCTGCCGAAGATCAACATGGGGGCAGACGGTCCAGGGTTGTTGCTTTGAGGCGGCCCTGAATAAACTATCTCTTATTCCTGCTCGGTATCACTCTCGAAGACTGGAATAGTGGTGATAGCTTTGTCCTTCGGTTTGTGACACCTCTCCGTATCCTCGAAATCTGGTAAGAAGTATTTCGCATCCTCATACTTCCGAACTTCGTTCGCGGAGAATGGGTTCAGCTCTCCCGTCACAGTGTACTCAAGACCATCCTTGAAGTATTTCATACACTGATGTTGTGTAGAAGGGATGATGTTGTACTCGTGTAACCAAGGTCGGTCGAGCAAAGCATTATAGCAGGTTTTGGCATCAATGACGTGAAATTTAATATCTGTGACAAGTAGTCCAAAGCGCAGCGTCAGTATCACAGACCCGAGAGTCCGTGATGACTGGGAGTCGAAACCGGAGATGGTAATTTTATCACGAGCGAGGTGCTGAACGCTCATGCAGATTTCCTTCAACACTCGCACGTTGAGAAGATTAACGGAAAACCCATTGTCGACCAGGATTTTACCGATCTTGATGTCATGACAGTACCCGGAGACATTTAGGGGACGGTTGTGTCCGCATGTCCCAAGGAGGAGATCTTCATCGCCGAAGGTAATATCGGCTGTGTGTACTTCTTCCAGCTCGTTCTTCATCTTTTCTTCGGCGAGAAAAGCTTGGAATTGCTCTCGATCTTATAGCGCCTTGATCAATGAATCCCTTGCATCTTTTGATAGTAAAAGGGCGTCGAGAATGCTGAGCTGCGAGGGTAACTTCCTCAAGTGCACCAGAATGTTGTAGTCCACCTTACTTTTCTTTGGCGGGTCCTTGGCGGTCAGCTCTTTCATGACTTGGTCATCTAGGGCGATATCCTCAGAGACCTTTTCTTTTCCCTTATCTTTTCTATTTGTGGATCCGAGATTCTTTTTTGGAAGTATACGATTGCGCAGCTGAATATTTTCATAAGTCTTCGATTCTCCCTCCTTTCCCGAGGTGGATTCTTTGAATAGAGGGCCAAGAGTCATCTCTTCATCGGAGTCGCTCCCGAATATGAGAACTTGCGATCCCCCGGCGTTAACCATGCGACAGTCGTCGGTAATTCTTCCAAGCTCCTCGGTCGTATTTCTTCGCTCCCGACAAGTTTTGCGTTTCATCCGCTTGAAATGCTGCCGGTGAGCGACATACCCTTTCCACCATCTTTTAAAAGCATCGCACTCTTTGGTAGGGTGTGCAATCTTTCGATGATATAAGCAGTAGCTAGGATACATTTCTGCTTCATCAAGAGTGTTTCCTTCGGAGGGTGGTAGCTTCATTCCCATTGACATGGCTTTAGCAAACCTTTTCCTCGTCTTGAACTTGTTTTTATTTGCGACGGATGTCCTTTGATTCAGCGGGAGTGTTTCGACTCTTTCGTTCAGTCGCCGACGTTTGGACTTTTCAAATATGGCCACCTCATGCATCCGATCAGCTTTACTTTTTAGAAGAGCTTCGTTTAGGAATGCGTCGATCATTTCGTCTAATGGCCCCAAGGGTTTTGGCTTCGATCCTGCCCCCAGTTTCTCGGTGGAAGGAGCTTCCTCATTGTCTATTGACGAGTGAGAGATCACATGGCAGCTTGCTACGTAATCTTCAGATTCACTCGACGAGTCTTCTCCATCATCTTCGTTCTCAAGGACGTGGCTGAGAAACTCTTGGAGTGTGACTGGAGTCCGCGCCTTCTGGTTATACTCTTCCAGCGCGTCAATCTGCTTTTGCAGGTCCGTGCGCTTGTCACCAGGCTTCACGGGCTTCTTCTTCTTTTTCGAAGACTTTGACGGCTGGGTACGAGCGCTTTGACTATCACCACCAATCTTTGGAGTTGGGCGCGGCTTCAGCATCCCTTCGATGATCTGGGGTTCCAGCGGATTCTTCCACTTGATCGCCGAGCATGTCTGGAGATTATTCAGTATCCTTCTGGTTTTGGCCGAAAGGGCCACCTCCCATGGAGCTTCTTCAACAAAAGAGCAAGTTGCCCCCGGTGTATCCGTCTTCTTAGGAGTGTGCGGTTATGGTGGGTTTACTTTCCACTTCTCAGACAGCGCAAACTTGCCTTGTAGGTACAGATTCTCGATCCATCCCTTAAAGACGAAGCAATCTTCGATTGAATGGCTTACCGTTTGGTGGTAAGGGCAATAATTGCGATTATTCGCTTCGCCGGGTTTCAACGGTCGCTTTGGATTCGGCAAATTGATAAGCATGTTGTGCATCGCTAGTTCGAACAGCCTCTTCATTTTATCCCGCGGGAATGAGTAAGGGCGCTTCATTTTCTCATTATAATAGCGCCCTCTCTCTTCCAATTGATCCGTTAGTCTTGGAGCACTGGGCTGCTGTTGGGTGTTCGCAACGAAGGTCGCCTTCCCTTTACCCTTTTCGTTCCGCGGTTCCGGCTTCGGAGGAGACGGTCTATGACCCATCTGATCCATCTGGGCTAGTTTGTCGATTAAAGCCTGGAATGCGGTCGGTTTGAAGATCATGAACTGTGAAATAGTTGCATGAGGGTCTAGAGTGCCCACGAACATGCCCACCGCTGGTGCTTCTTCGATGCGATGTTCGCACTTCGACCACAGATTTCGCCATCGGATTGCGTACTGAACCCATGTCTCGCCCGGCTTCACCCTGGCATTGATCAATGCCGTTATTATGGTGCGTTCACTAGCACTTGTGAATCGCTGGGTGAACAACAACTCCATTTCCGCGAAAGTTTTGACAGAGTCGTTTGGAAGTTCAGAGTACCACTCAAATGTCGTCTCCGATAACCTGCCGACGAATTGGCGGAGCAGAAACTTATCATCGCCACCAGTATTTCCACAGAGAGCCCTGAACTAAGTGACATATTGATGGGGATTTCCTGTCCCCTTGTACACATGGAATTTGGGGATCGTGTAGCCCGGCGGGTACTTTTTTTGATCGTACCATCCTGTATACGGTCGCCCAGTTATAACAATTTGCCCAGCCGCTTTATTCACCTGGTGAACTCGTATTTGCTGAGCGATATAATCATCCAGGGCGGACTTGGAAATAGTTTCCTCCTTGGCTGCTGAAAGAGCCGGAGGTGGATTTGATGTTTCTCCTCTATCATCTTCAATTATTACTGGAGGATCTTCGGCTGGGGGATCTGGCTGGATCATCATGCCCACCATATCTTGGAATAGAAGGGTCATTTGCTTTATATTGGTCGCTTGTTCTGCGGCCTCTTTGTCCTTCTTCTCAAGCATTCTCCGAAGGAATTCAGCATCAGTTTCCTGCTCACGACGCTGCTCCGCGGATGTTTCCGGGCTTTCTTTTGGCCCAGTGAGTGCGGCCATCGCAGTCATCATCTCCTGAAGCTTCTGCTGCTGCTCTTGGGCTTTTGTCACAGATCGCGTAAGCGGTCGATGACCTGTGGAGATACGGCTATCCTCTTTTCCGGATGCCATGTAGACGGTATACACCACCATGCCCCCAGACTTAGGGCGTTTGGGCTTAATGCCTTTGACATTTGTCACAGGCATGGGGATTTTCTCCGGCCTTCTCCTCTCATGGGTGGTCGAAGTTGAGGGGGCCGTTGCAGTGGGCACCCAAGTAGTCATCGCCTTCTGTGGCTTAACAGGACGGTTTTCTTCCTGTCGGACCTTCAGCTTCTTCTGCCGGCGGGGATAGTCTTGATCGATCACTGACTCTCGGACTTGTCACCAGATTTTGTAAACTTTGGAAGACAGCCGTTGAGGGGACTGCACCGGCTTTATTTCTGTGATAGTCTCCACTGGTGGCGGAGATCTTTTCAGTACGGCGGTAGGCGAGTTCCTACGCACCTTGTTTAGTAGCTCAAAGTTGTTCCCGGTTAGAACAGCAGCATTAACTTCCACCGTTGGAGCTGGTGGAGTTAGCCCAGAGGGGGAGTTGCCCCCAGCCTTCCTTACTCGGCGCCAGTGGCGACGTCGAGCGTGTCGAGCTGTTGGGGTTGGTTCGGTGACGGGATGGCTTTGTCTTGCCCCCTATTTAGGTGAGGCGCCGCCGGTGCCAACCTCTTGAATACTGACGTCTTTTGAGTAGTGGTATCCAATCTGTCGAAGACAGACTTTTAAGGAGGAATGGGAGTTAAAGTGGGAGCCGGAACAGTCAGTCTTGTAAAGATCGACCCTTTGGCAGGAGAAGCCGTCTTGACGACTTCATAAGCAGAGTTGGTTACTCTTTTCGGAATAACCTTTTCTTGAGGTGCAGGTTTCATCATGGGCCCACCTGAACTTTGGCCCAATCTGGCGAAGACCGAGACGCGGGCGCTGGAAGACCCGTTGAGAGGGGCCGCGTTAGTAGCAAGCCGATCAAAGACCGACTTCTTGGGAGCATCCGGTGCTGGCACAGGGGTGCTGAAACTCATTGGTGGGAGCATGGTCCCAAAGAATAGTCCGGTAGTGGCCTGAGTCACCTGGTCTACCGGCATCGTGAACAGCGAAGCCACTTGAGGCCCGTAAGCTACACCTCCAGATGAGGCGGAGCGTGGGTTGCAGTTGCAGTTGGAACACTTTGCACAAGTGGACGCCATCGATCCTTCGCTTTCTGCACCAAGCAAAACGCCAAATCTTAGTATCTCGAAACCCAAGGGCAACCATCAGCGAACCACGATTCGTTCGCGAACACGACACACAAAGTGTGGAGTGGAAAGAGGAAAAGGTCCCACCGGGCGTGCCAGAATCTGTTCCCCTCCGAATCACGGAGACGCGACCGCGTAGGTCCGTCTAGCCTGAAATTCGGGGCAGATGCTAATTGGTGCTATCCGTCCACCTCTCCGAAGATGCCAAGTTGATTTATGGCACCATGTATTGAAGGTTTAAACGGATACGTCCGATATAGCAGACTTCGTCAGATTCCCCTTCGTTTGAGGGGTTTTTGATTGTGGGGACGCTCTTCCCTGCAGGCGCAAGCCCCTGCAGTTAATTACGCTACCGCATCGCGGTAACAACTTTCTCCTTCTCCATATGGTCACTTCGTGTCGTGGATGTTTGTTTCGTATTTGGTTGCCCGTGGATTGTATACGGAGACTAAGTTATGTTGTCGTCCGTAGGGCGTGGACTAGTCCAAATCCGTATCTTTCTTAGATTTGGGTTTGGGGGTTTGGATTTAAGGATACGTTAGCCTCATTTGAGACTAAGATCAACTTAAACGTTTTTTAAGGATACGTTAGTCTAATTTTAGACTAAGATCAACTTAACGGGATCGTTTAGATCCGACAAGAGAGCAATTGGGCTCTGTTGTTTAGTTTAGTGATATTGCGGTCGATAATTAGTTTAAGGACATTACGGTCCATTGGTAGTTTAAGGACATCTCGGTCCATTGTTAGTTTAAAGACATCGCGGTCGAGATTAAGGACATCATAGTCCGTGGGTTTAAGGACCCCACAGTCCAATGTTAGTTTTAAGACATCACGGTCGAGGTTAAGGACATCATAGTCCATGGGTTTAAGGACCCCACAGTCCGTTGTTAGTTTTAAGACATCACGGTCGAGGTTAAGGACATTATAGTCTATGGGTTTAAGGACCCCACAGTCCGTTGTTAGTTTTAAGACATCACGGTCGAGGTTAAGGACATCATAGTCCATGGGTTTAAGGACCACACAGTCCGTGAAATTTGTGGTTGTCGGAACCCGTCACCTCTTTGAAGATGTTGAGGAATTACAACGACAAATATCAAAGGAGTGAAGAGATGTACCCTTGAACCAAGGTGGATTAAATGATCTGTAGTCCAATTTGGAACTAAGATCAATTAATTACATTATGAGCACATTGGCTCAGTTAAGTCTGAATTGAGGACTTATGGCCAACTTGGGCTAAGTCCAATTAAGTTTGAAGTGTTGGCCCTCTATTGGACCATTAGACATTTGTCTGGTTTCAGCCCACATTATTTAGTAATGCTAAACAAGAGTTTGAGGGCTTTGGTAACATTTTTTATCTTTGATTGAGCAGTAGACATTATAGCTCTGATTTTTACTCAATTTTGACTGAGAGGCTTTACCTCTGGGAAATTAACCAATTTGGTTAAAAAATAGTGTTAAACACTAGAAAACAACAGTGTTAAACACTGGAAATAAAGCTCTCAAATTAGTGTTAAACACTAGAAGATAACAGTGTTAAACACTGGAAATAAGGTTCTCAAATTAGTGTTAAACACTAAAAATAAAGTTCTCAAATTAGTGCTAAACACTAGAAGACAGTCAGTATTAAACACTGGGAATATATCTTTCGAATTAGTGTTAAACACTAAAGAAAAAAGGGGTCACGTGGGGACACGTGAGGGCGCCCAGAGGTGGGACCAGATCCCGTTACTTCATTCTGCAATTAAGTGTTAAACACTTTTTTTTTTATTTTGAGCATCACGTGTTGACACGTGATGGGGATTTATGCACTGACTATTAAAGCGTTTGCTAAGGGGTCACGTGGTAACACGTGAGAGCGCCCAAAGCTTTCATTTCCTTTGCTTTTATCTTCTGCGTTTTGGAGGTCACGTGGGAGCACGTGAGGCATTGCCTCAGAGCTGATTCCTTCTCATTTCTGGGGATCTTTTCAGGGGTCACGTGGGGACACGTGACCTTAGTCTTTTGCATGCATGGAGATCTTTCAAGTCCCTTTATTTCTTTAAGAATTAAATTCTCTGTAGGGTTAAACCCTAATTATGATTTTGGAGGAATTAAATTCCTATTGTGAAAAAATTAAATTCTTATGTAGGGTTAAACCCTGATTTTCTTTAGAGGAATTAAATTCCCATATATGTAAAAGAATTAAATTCTTGCGTAGGGTGAAACCCTAATTTTATTTTAGGAGGAATTAAATTCCTGTGAATTTGAGAGAATTAAATTCTCAATTAGGGTTAAACCCTAGTTTGTCCATCCTGAAGGAATTAAATTCCTATAATTTTAGGATAATTAAATTCTCATATAGGGTTAAACCCTAGTTTCATCTTGAAGGAATTGAATTCCTGTGAGTTTGAGAGAATTAAATTCTCATATAGGGTTAAACTCTAATTTGATCTTGAAGGAATTAAATTCCTATAAATTTAGGAGAATTAAATTCTCTGAACTCAATCCTCCTTCTAAGTCTTGGATCTGCATGGCAGAATCTCAACCCGATGAGAATTAAATTCTCAACCTATGGGGAGATTTGCTTCTGCAGATCTTCAACTAGAGGAAGAACTAAGTTCTTTCTCTTTTTTTTTATAGAGAAGAGTTAAATTCTTAGATTTTGAGAATTAAATTCTCTTTTTGAAGCTTTGATCTCCTTTCTTTTCTCACCTAGGGTTTTCTTTGTTGAGAATTAAATTCTCCTTTCTTTTCTCTCTGAAATTTCAAGATTCCAAAATTTTATTATCTCCAAAAATTCTCCTTTTTCTTCTCCTCTTGGCTCCTATTTATAGGAGAAGGAAAAAAAAAATTTGTTTAGTAAATCTCTCATTGAAAGATTTGATTTCTTTTCATAATTAATATGATCCTTTAGATCATTCAGTGAATTTTATTCACCGTTGGATTTTCAATCCAAAGATATTCTGTTTGTTATTTTCGGTGAGGTTTATAGAAATCTTTCCTTGTCTAAGAATTTTCCATAAATTGGTGATTTTTAATCACCCCTGGATTTTTAATCCAACGGTCCCCATAATCCTTTTCCATTTGGAAGGATTTAGAAACATTTAGAATTTAATTCTATTAAGTTATAAGGCTTTCAAAGCCTGTCATGTGCTGGCATGTGACCCTTGGTCACGTGTGAGCGCATGACCCCCCAATTGGGGTTTTTTATCAGCCGCTTGTTTATACCTTTTCTTGACAGAATTTAATTCTGTAAAGGCATCACGTGTCAACACGTGACCTTTGGTCACGTGTCAACACGTGATACCTCATTAAAGTAACTCCTGATTTTTAATCAGGGAACATCCTCGTCCTCCATGTTCACGACGAGGGAGACGTGCTGGAGGACCTGAAGAAAAGAAAGAGGGTTAAAAAGGAAAAGGGAGGCACCCAATCACGCGAACAAAAATACTGAATGAAGAACCAAGTGGGGTGCGAACACTAACCTGCACGGCCTTGTTCTCAGCCAAAAGACCGGGAAGACAAACGTCTTGCCTGAATTTGGGGGCAGATGCTAATAGGTGCTATCCTTCCACCTCTCCGAAGATGCCAAGTTGATTTATGACACCACGTATCGAAGGTTTAAACGGATGCGGCCGATGTAGCAGACTTCATCAGATTCCCCCCTCATTTGAAGGGTTTTTGATTGTGGGGACGCTCTTCCCTGCAGGCGCAAGCCCCTGCAGTTAATTACGCTACCGCATCGCGGTAATAACTTTCTCCTTCTCCAGATGGTCACTTCGTGTCGTGGGTGTTTGTTTTGTTTTTGGTTGCCCGTGGATTGTATACGGAGACTAATTTATGTCGTCGCCCGTAGGGCGTGGACTAGTCCAAATCCGTATTTTCTTAGATTTGGGTTTGGGGGTTGGGTTTAAGGATACGTTAGTCTCATTTGAGACTAAGATCAACTTAAACGTTTGTTAAGGATACGTTAGTCTGATTTTAGACTAAGATCTACTTAACGGGATCGTTTAGATCCAACAAAAGAGCATTTGGGCTCTATTGTTTAGTTTAGGAACATTGCGGTCGATTAGTTTAAGGACATTACGGTCCAATGTTAGTTTAAGGACATCTCGGTCTAATGTTAGTTTAAGGACATCTCGGTCCAAGGTTAAGGACATCATAGTCCGTGAGTTTAAAGACATCACAGTCAATGTTAAGGACATCATAGTCCGTGAGTTTAAAGGGACCCCATAGTACAGTTTAAAGACGTCATAGTCTATGAAATGTATGGTTGTCGGGACCCGTCACCTCTCTGAAGACGTTGAAGGATTACAACGACAAATATCAGAGGAGTTCAGAGATGTACCCTTGAACCAAAGTTGATTAGGAGATCTATAGTCCAATTTAGAACTAAGATCAATAAATTAGATTATGAGCACATTGGCTCGGTTAAATCTGAATTGAGGACTTATGGCCAATTTGGGCTAAGTCAATTAAGTTTGAAATGTTGGCCCTTTGTTGGCCTGTTGAACATTGGTCTGGGGTCAGCCCCTCATTATTTAGCAATGCTAAACAAGAGTTTGAGGGCTCTGAGAACATTTTGTCTTTGGCTGAGCACTTAAACATTATAGTTCTGGATTTTTAAGGCTCATTTGAAAGGGAGATTTGCCTCTGGAAAACTTAGCCAATTTGGGCTAAGCTGGTTTGAAAATAGTGTTAAACACTAGAGAACATCTGGCGGTCACGTGTCCTCACGTGATGTATTTAAAACAGTGTTAAACATTGGAGACAAAATGCTCAAAATAGTGTTAAACACTAGAAAGGAAGGGGTCACATGAGGTCACGTGAGCGCCTGAAGATGGGGCCAGACCTCCTTTATTTTATTATCAGAATATTCAAATAAGTGTTAAACACTTTTAATTTTCAGGCCATCACGTGTGGGCACGTGATGGGTATCCATGTATTGATTATTAAAGTGTTTATTAGGGGTCTCGTGGGGACACGTGAGAGCGCCCAAAGTCTATTCTGCCTTTGGCTTTGTTCCCTTTATTTTGAGGGTCACGTGTGAGCACATGAGGCATTGCCTCCAAGCTTTTCTTTCTCATTTTAAGGGATCTGTTTTAGGGGTCACGTGGGGGCACATGACCTAATTTTGTTCTTTCTTTTCTCTGATCATTGAGGATGGGGGTCACGTGTTACCACGTGACCCAGTTCTTTACGTGCATGGAGAGTTTTAAGTCTCTTGTTTTAAGAATTAAATTCTCTGTAGGGTTAAACCCTAATTCTGTTTTAGAGGAATTAAATTCCTATGAATGTGGAAGAATTAAATTCTTATGTAGGGTTAAACCCTAGTTCTGTTTTAGAGAAATTAAATTCCTATGAATTTGGGAGAATTAAATTCTCATATAGGGCTAAACCCTAGTTCATATTTGGGGGAATTAAATTCCTTAAACTCAAATTCTCCCTCTAGGTCTTGGATCTGCATGGCAGAATCTTCGTGATAAGAATTAAATTCTCAACTTGTGGAGAGATCTGCTTCTGCAGATCTTCAACCAAAAGAAGAACTAAGTTCTTATTCAGAAGAGTTAAACTTTTAAACTTGAGAATTAAATTCTCTTTTATTTTATGGAGCTTAGATCTCTTTCCCCTTTCTCATCTAGGGTTTCTTTTCTCTGAAAAGAACTTCTTTTCTCTCTTGATAATTAAATTCTCCTCTTTTTTCGCTATGTTGTTGTTTTTCTCCAGAAAATTAAAATTCCAAAGATCCCTTCTCTTCTCTTCTCTTCTTGGCTCCTATTTATAGGAGAAAGAAAAGAATCAATTTGTTTAGTGAATCTTTCATTGAAAGATTTTGGTTGTTTTTGTAACTAACATGATCTTTTAGATCACTCAGTGAATTTTATTAACCATTGGATTTTTAATTCAGAGTATATTCTGTTTGTTATTCTTGGTGAATTTCTGGGAAATCTTTCCTTGTATAAAATCTTTCCATAAATTGGTGATTATTAATCACCATTGGATTTTTAATCCAACGGTGCTCTATTTTACAGAGCACCATCTTTTTTGTTTGGAAAGATTTAAAGAAATATTTTCCTAGTTAGGGTTTTTGATTTTCCTTAATTAGAATTTAATTCTATTAGTTCAGAAGGCTTTTAAAAGTCTATCACGTGTTGGCACGTGATCCCATTATTTGATTATTAAATAGAATTTAATTCTATTGATTAAAGAGCTTAGGAGGCCATCACGTGTTGACACGTGACCAGAATTTAATTCTATTTTTAGGGAGCTGAGGAATCATCATGTGTCAGCAAGTGACCCTTGGTCACGTGCGAGCACGTGACATCTCATTGAGGTTTTTCCTTGCTGTTTTGTTACATTTTGTTTGACTAGAATTTAATTCTATAAAGGATCACAGGAACCTATCACGTGTCAGCACGCGACCCTTGATCACGTGTGAGCACGTGATACCCCATTGGGGTTTTTCCTTGCTGTTTTGTTATATTTTTGTTTGACTAGAATTTAATTCTATAAAGTAGAGATCACAGGAACATATCACGTGTCAGCACGTGACCCTTGGTCACGTGTGAGCACGTAATACCTCATTGGGGAATTTCCTGATATTTTATCAGGGAACAAGCCTCTTGAGCTATGGCCGCCATTTGGGCCTGGAAGGTCCCCCGAGGGATTCTGCCCCCAGCCGACCTTTCCATCTCCGAAAGCAGGCTGTCGGCGACGAAAAGCCCCGAGGGCACCTTGAAGCGAAGCTCCTAATCGTCCACGAGGATCGGGGAAGCCGGGGAGCGGGGCGCCGTCCTATGAAACCTCTTGAGGAGCGATGCAGGAGAACCAGTCTCGCCTCCCACCTCCCGAGCCCGGGGATCTTGCTCCCGAGCACGCTTTTGGCTCAGTGCACGACTGGACTCTGGGGCCCAGGGTGCGGTTGGGCGCCTGGATGAAACGGCCGCCGGTGGAGCCGGAGCTGACGGGGGGCGAGAAGGGCCGGCGCCTCCGGCCTTCGTCCCCTTCTTCGTTTTGACCAGGGCTACCCAAAACTTGCTTAGGTCCATGGGTTCTGCATAAGACAAAATACAGAGGAGTCAGCAATGACAGAAAAGTAAAAGAATGCACAAGTCTAAACAGGTCGTCTGAAAACTCCTAACTTACCCGCGAACTGGACGGGGCTGAGCCCGGACCAACTGAGGGCCCGCTCAAACAGCAACACATCAGCCCGAGGGAGGGGCTCCCACTCCGACACCGCCACCGCGTAGGGATGATTCAACCGACTCACCCGCGGGCAGCTGGCCCCATGCCACTGGATGGGCACAGGCCAATCCTTACCCTCGGGCGGCCCAACAAACAAAAACTTCTTCTTCCATTCGTGGATGGAAGAAGGTACTACGACGACCCCCGACCCGGCAGCGTCCCCCCGTTGTTTTCTAAGAGAGATGTATACCCAACTCGGCTCGCTCCTGCGAGCGCCAGGATGGTTTTTGTAGCAAAGAGAAGAAACGAGAAGGCTCCGGCTGAAAAGGATCAGACGCAATTTCAACCGGATCAGGAACCCAAGGAGAATCCTCCAAGAGTTCGGCAATAACTGGCCCGGGGCTAACCCAAAACAATTCAACGCCGCAATCACCTCGGGGGAGAAGAGCAGGCGCATCCCGGCCCAAAAGGCTTCCAGGTACAAGGCAATCTCCTTGTCCCGTATCTGGTCTATCCTCTCCCCCTCCTCGGCCAGACGAAGCGAATAGCCGGGAGGAATGTGGAAACGAGTCCAGATGGTGGCGAGCTCATCTGCATGCCTCAGCGTGGATGACGCACCAAGAACACCCGTGACCTGCACTCTGGGGACCGCCCCCGTCGCACGACCCCGGGGAGAATGACTAACCATGTCACGCCCCGCTTCCCAAAATACGGAAAACGAGGGATGACTAGGCCAGCCATGCTCCTACGGTCAGGGAATAATCCCGCCGTAGTCACACTTCGGCTTCTAGCTTTACATGGTAATCAGTAAACAAAGTACAGCAGTAAAGAAATTACATCACTAAATTATTACATTAGAGTTCATTGTTCACAATTTACAAATAAACAAGAAGAGCTACTAACCAAGTTCAAATACACAATCTCTTTAGGGAAAGCAGAAAGAAGAAAATGTACTCCAGACTAGATCTTTGTCAGCTCGAAAGGTAGATCCGACTCCTGCGCTGGTTCTTCTTCGAGGTCTGAGCATGCACACTCAGGTCGTCAGAGCGACGTAATAGCAATGTTATAATAATGATGTGAAGCAGGTAAATAAGGTAATAACAGTGAAAGTAAAATGCAGGTAATCACTATGTCACTAAATGATGCAAGTATGATCTGTATCCCTATCGGTCTCTAAGTCATGTTTGAAATCGTATAGTGGAAAGGGGGATCATGTTTAACAGGAGTCTCGTACATACCCGAGACAACGGCCCACATGCCCGGGACATAACCCTGTCAGCGGGATCGCTAGATCCTACCTAATATATATATCACTGCTCGAATAATCATCCTCTAACACACGGTCCCGCTAAATACGATACTCTTTCCACTTCGATTTCCCCTTTTCCCCCAGATTTACACTATTGATGATTATGATTTAGTCATGTATAAGTATACTAATAGCACGGTTTTGTCACTGTTCACTGTTTTAATCACTGTCACGAATCATTCACTTTCCATTGGTGTACTTGACACTCCTAAACCAATATCATTCACGCACGATAATGCAATGTCCACTGAACACTAACACGCACTAACACTATGTATATGGCAATTGGGTAAGATATGTGTGTGTATGCCGTTAACAAGTCTTGTATATTAAGAACCAATATGCACGTCATAAACTTACAAAAATTGCAGTAATTCATATGTTCATAATTCAACGAAATGATACAAATACGATAATAAGTACACTCTGTCAGAAGTTCATCAAAATTGGTTTCAGTTCAATCGGGTTTCCGGTATTCAAGTTACAGCCGTTTCATTTTAAGTGCTCGCTGCAGGAAATTCGGTTTCTGAACTGAACGTCCGTTTCGCGACACGAATTTCACCCAGTTGGGATCAGAATTTAGCGACGCTACAGTTGAAGGTTTCCAATAAGGTATTCAACGCAACAGACGGATTCTAAATCGCGTCTGTACGTCAAAAGTTATGCACTGTTCAACACTAGTATGTCAATTCTGATTCTGTTTTGGACTGTTATACGTCCTGTTATTTTAAATTACAGATTAAATAGTAAACGACGATAAAATGGGATGAAACCACTTGTGTTATTTAGCTAACAGATTCACCTTTAATAAACTGCAGAGTTCCACAACATACGAGTTCAGGAAACGAGGTAGTAAACGTTACGGGACAGAAAACAATAACCAGAGTCGCTCTGGACTGCAGTCCAGAGCCGCTCTCCGAACCAATTCTCGTCATAATATCAATACAGAAACCATTAAAAACTTGCACAGGGTTACAGGTCGTCAAGTCGGCTTCGCTTTGAGCCCTTGAACACACCATTTCAATAAGTACACGATTTATGGTGATTTTAACAATTTTCAGATGCGGGAAATTCCCAGTTTTACGGGTGTATTTGAGGGTGTTCGTTTCAGTCATTAACAGTCATAGTTTCTAGTGGAATTTATACACATGGTTCACTTCCATACGGGCCAGACTATGCAAATGAGTTTCGTCAAATTAAATGAAGATTTTCATTGGGATCTTGCATCGAACAGGTATGTCATATAATTTATCGAGTATTGTAAATATGGAATTTATACGATTTTAGTTTGTAACACGAATAAATTAGCATGTAGTAAGTAGGGTACTTGCCTGGAAACGTTTTGGGCGATGTATGACAGCGGCAATGTCACGAACGCGCGACGAACGGCGTGGTTTGGTTTCACAGCCTCGGCTCGCGATTCGGGTTCGACGTCGGAGTTGCCCGGAGATGGCTGGTGCTCGCTGGAAGCGGAAGGGAGGCTCTGTGAATCTCCTGAGGTGTGCCGGGGTCGACGATGTCGACGGTGGTCGCTCCGGCGATGTGCACAGTGAAGCTCGAGGTTTGCAGTAAGGGTTTGGTGGTTTTGGAGAGAGGGAGAGAGAGAAGCAGTGGGGCTTGGAGGTAAGGCGATGCTGAGGATGTAGGGATGTCGATGAGGTGTTTCAGATGCACTGGGGCTCGCCGGCGTCGCGGGGGCCGGTGGTGGTCAAGCTCGTGGCGAGTGGGTTGGGTGTACAGAGGAGCTTGGCAGGGGGTGCTCGGTTGAAGGAGGAAGAGGCTGCAGTGGTAGTGGTGTTGGTAGAGGAGAAACGAGGGAGGAGGACGAGGTGGTTTAGTCGTCGTTGGCGGTGCAGGGATGGAGGCAGTGGGTTCTTGGGGAGAGAGAGAGAATTTGAGAAAGAGTGTGAGGAGTTGAGATGAGATTGAGGGAGTGAGGAGTAAGGGGTAAGCGACGAGGGGTTAGAGGGGATCACGAGGGGGTGCGCGGGTCGTGGGGCAACGGCACGCGACTTGGCCGCGAGGATAGGCGAAAAAGAGTGAGCGGGAAAAGAGACGTTGGGGGAGAAGAGGAGGGATCGAAGCGGGTCGGGTAGGTTAGCTGCGGGAGCTGGGCTTAAGGAGTTGGGCTGATTTAATATTAGAGTTTTGTTTTAAATTTTGCTGAGAAGGGGAGTGGGCCGGGGGATAAAGCTTGGGCTGGGGATTAATGTTAGTAAAGTTTATTTGTGTTGGGCTGAGAAATATTATGGGCTGGGGGTTTAAAATGAAGGAAATTATTATATTTGGTTTTAATTTTGGGTTTTGATTTTTAATTGGTTTCAGAAAAACGAATACTACAACTTATGCACTAATCTTCACACAAAATAATGATACGGGAAAAATGGGATAATATTCGGGAACTTGGGATAATAGGGAAAAACGTTATTGAAGGAAATGGGGATTTACATCATACCCCCCTTACAAAAATTTCGTCCTCGAAATTTAACAAGGATACAAAGAAACAAAGTTACTAAACAAAGAGATGTGGAAAACATGCACGGATATCTTCCTCCCGCTCCCAGGTAGATTCCCCTGGGGAGCGACCGCCCCAAAACACTCGGACTAACGGAATGACCTTGTTCTTCAGCACCTTCTCTCTGCGGTCGAGGATGGTAGTGGGCTGCTCCTCGTATGACAGATCGGTACCCAAAACTAGCTCCGAATAGTCCAGGACATGGCTCTCATCCCGAACATAACGCCGCATCTGTGACACGTGGAAGGCATTGTACACACTAGCTAGCGATGGAGGTAAGGCAAGTCGGTAGGCCACCTCTCCTACTCGCTCTAGCACCTCAAAAGGTCCGATAAAACGGGGACTGAGCTTTCCCCGACCTCCGAACCTGATAACTCCACGGGTAAGGGAAATCTTCAGGAACACGTGATCTCCGACTTCAAATTCTAGTGCCCTCATGCTGGTATCTGCTCAACTCTTCTGTCGATCCTGAGCCGTCTTAATTCGCTGCCTGATCATTTGGACCTTGTCGACTGTCTGAACAATAAGCTCGGGACCCATTAATCTTCGCTCTCCCACATCATCCCAACACACTGGGGATCGACACTTCCGCCCGTAAAGTGCTTCGAAAGGAGCCATCTAAATGCTAGCCTGATAACTATTGTTATAAGAAAACTCGACTAGATGCAGATGGTCCTCCCAGGAACCCTGAAAGTCCAACATGCAGGCTCTTAACATATCCTCGACCGTCTGAACCGTACGCTCGTATTTTCCATCCGTCTGCGGGTGATAAGCTGTGCTGAACTTGAGGCGGGTACCCAAGCTCTCCTGTAAGCTCCTCCAAAAGTGCGACACGAATCTGGTGTCTCGATCTGACACAATGCTGACTGGAACACCGTGAAGTCGCACTATCTCCTGCATATATCTCTCTGCCAGTGACTCTGTCGACTGTCCCACTCGGAATGGTATGAAGTGTGCAGCTTTCATGAGGCGATCGACGATAACCCAAATGGTGTTATTGCCCCTAGGGCTCCGTGGTAAGGCCGTCAGGAAATCCATGGTAATGTGCTCCCACTTCCATTCTGGTATCGGAAGCGGTTGCAACAATCCTACTGTCCTCTGATGTTCCGCCTTCACCTGCTGGCATACTAAGCATCTGGATACGAACCTCGCAATTTCCCGCTTCATTCCGCTCCACCAAAAGTGCTGCTTTAGGTCTCGATACATCTTCGTACCTCCCGGATGCACAGAATAAGCCGAACTATGTGCCTCAGCCAGTACTTCTTCTCGAACATCTCCCTTGGGTACGCAGAGTCTGCTACCGAATCTCAGAGAACTGTCTTCATGTATGATTAAGTCCGTTCTCAGCCCGGCTTCTACTTGCGCTCTGAACTTTTGCAATCGGGGATCATCCGCTTGTACAGCCTTGATGCGATCCACCAGGGAAGACCGCACCTGTAGTTGCCAAAGTTGACTGAGTGCGCTCGGTGTAATGACTTCAAGCTTGAGTCTCTGAAAGTCCTCAATAATGCTCCCCTGACTGGTCAACATCATGACCGCTGGCTTGCGACTGAGCGCATCTGGTACAACATTCACCTTCCCCGGGTGATACTGAAGGTCCAAGTCATAATCTGCCATCAGCTCTAGCCATCGGCGCTGCCTTATGTTTAGTTCCTTCTGAGTGAAGACATACTTCAGACTTTTATGATCTGTGTACACCTTCACTTTCTCGCCCAATAGATAGTGCCTCCAAATCTTCAACGCAAAGACTACTGCAGCTAACTCCAAGTCATGCGTAGGATAGTTCTTCTCGTGATTTCTCAGTTGTCAAGAGGCGTAAGCAATCACTCGGCCGTGCTGCATCAGAACACAGCCTAAACCCTTCCCTGAGGCATCACTGTGTATCACCAAACCGCCGGAATCATCTGGTACTGTAAGGATAGGCGCCGTGGTTAACTTCTGCTTCAGTGTGTCAAATGCCTGTGTACACTCCTCTGTCTACGCAAACGGTACATCCTTCCGTGTCAGCCTCGTCAATGGTTCAGCGATTCTTGAGAAGTCTTGGACGATCCTCCGATAGTAACCTGCCAATCCCAGAAAGCTTCTGATCTCGGCCACAGATTTCGGCGTTGGCCAATCTCTGACAGACTCTATCTTTGCCGGGTCCACTGAGATGCCTTCGCCCAAAACGATGCGTCCCAAGAACTGAACCTTGTCGAGCCAGAATTCACACTTGCTTAATTTCGCATACAGCTTCTCTTCCCAAAGAATTTGTAGAACCGTGCGCAAATGCTCAACTTTCTCCTCCCGGGTCTTCGAGTAGACAAGTATGTCGTCGATAAACACAACGACAAACGTGTCCAAGTACTTTGCAAACACCTTGTTCATCAAGTCCATGAATATCGCTGGAGCATTGGTAACACCGAATGGCATCACAAAGAACTCATAATGTCCGTATCGGGTCCTGAAAGCCGTCTTGCATACATCCTCGGCTGCTACTCTGATTTGATGATATCCAGAACGGAGATCCAACTTCGAGAATACCTTAGCCCCACTTAACTGATCGAATAAGTCGTCGATGCGCGAGATTGGGTACTTGTTCTTTATAGTGACTTTGTTCAACTCCCGATAATCTATACACATCCGCAGCGATCCATCCTTCTTCTTCACTAACAGAATTGGTGCACCCCACGGTGAAGCGCTCGGCCGGATAAATCCCTTCTCCAATAGCTCTTCAATTTGCTTCTTCAACTCCGCCAACTCAACCGGTGCCATTCTGTACGGGGCCTTGGATACCGATGCCGTACCTGGGGTCAAACCGATCGAGAACTCCAAGACGCGTGGAGGTGGTAGACCTGGTAAATCCTCAGGACACACGTCCAGAAAGTCCCGAACAATCTCTGGGGCTGCGCTCTCATCAATCTCCATAGCTGTCAGCTCCTTTGGCTTGGCTCTATACTTGGCTGGCTCCAAAGATTCGCTTCCGCCCTCGAAAATAAACTCCGGGTGATTGGGAATGCGGAAGATCACATTCCTTGCACGGCAATCAATAACTGCATGGAAGGTACTCATCCAATCCATCCCGAGAATCGCGTCATAACTGCCTGTCCTGATCAGAAGGAAATTCGCATAGAGTTCCCTGCCACACACTACAACCGGACATGATCTACATTCTCAACTAGATATTATACTGCCATTACCCGTATGTATCTCCCAGCCCTTGGTTAGTGGTTCATGTGGTAAGGAGTATGTATCAATGAAATGCTCAGATATGAAACAGTACGATACTCCAGAATCAAATAGTACTCTAGCTGGCAAGGAAAGTACGAGTAGAGTACCTGTGACAACTTCCCCTAAGGCCTCTGCCTGCTCGGTGGTCAAGGTGAAAGCCCGTCCCTGACCGCGACCTGTAAAGGTTTGCTTCTGCTCCTGTGTCCTCTGCTGCTGCGGTCCAGAACCTCCCTGTATCTCTGCTCGCTCAGGACAACCGCTGATCCTGTGCTGACTGGATCCGCAAACCAAGCACTGTCTCTTGGCACGGCGACAGTTCTTCTGGGTATGCCCATCTCTATTGCAGTAGCCGCAAACTACGTTCTGTCTTTGGGGCGATGCTGGGGCACGAACGGACGCTTCATTTGTGCCGTTCCAGGCCTGTGAACTGGTATGGCTCCTCGAGAAGTTGCAAGGGTACGTGCTAGAACGACTGGGGGTTTCCTGAACTTGTTGATCAATTGCTCCTGAATTCTCGCCGCGTTGAGTACCTGTGCAAAAGTCTGCAACTCCAGTGATGCAATCAACTGCTGCAGCTCAAAATCAAGTCCCTGCAAGAAGCGTCTGGCCCTGGTGGCCTCTAAGGCAACCATGTATGGAGCAAAACGGCTCAGACGGTTGAACTCTGCCGCATATACGTCCACTGGACGTCCATTCTGCTTCAATAGAATGAATCTTTCCTCCATCTCCGCCTTGGCGGTGGAAGGGAAATAATGGTCTAGGAAGCACTCCTTGAATTTGCCCCACTCAATCGGCCTGTCTAGCCTGCTTTCTTCCACTGACCACCATGTACGGGCTTCATCTTCCAATTGGATCTTTATCACGTTCACCCTATCTTCATCTGGTACCCTGGCGGCTGTCAGTAAGTTCTCCATGTTCACTAGCCATTGCTCGGCCTCGAGGGGTTCAGCTAGCCCTGTGAATGCAGCTGGATGCAACCTCCGGAAGTCTGATACGGTACCAGCCCTAGCAGGGTAAGCTGGTGGAGTAGTGCCCTCGGGGGCGGTAATGAGTGCGGAGGGTCCTCCTGCAGCGGTAATCGCCCTGAGTCCCTCAGCGAGTAAGTCTGTCTTCCTCTCCTGAGCTTCCGCGAGAGAGGTCAATGCACTAAGTATTCTTTCCGTGCGGTCCTGAGAATTGGAGTCCGAGGAGGGGTCGTTCGGGGACGTCATATCGCTGGAAGATTCAAAAGAATAAGATTAGATTCAAGGATGAAAATCAGGAATAGTGAAAACGAAAATAACGTAAAACAATATAGTTAATGTTATCCCTTGTTACTAAACCTGGCTCTGATACCAACAAAACCATGTCACGCCCCGCTTCCTAAAATACGGAAAACGAGGGATGACTAGGCCAGCCATGCTCCTACGGTCAGGGAATAATCCTGCCGTAGTCACACTTCGGTTTCTAGCTTTACATGGTAATCAGTAAACAAAGTACAGCAGTAAAGGAATTACATCACTAAATTATTACATTAGAGTCCATTGTTCACAATTTACAAATAAACAAGAAGAGCTACTAACCAAGTTCAAATACACAATCTCTTTAGGGAAAGCAGAAAGAAGAAAAGGTACTCCAGACTAGATCTTCGTCAGCTCGAAAGGTAGATCCAACTCATGCGCTGGTTCTTCTTCGAGGTCTAAGCATGCACACTCAAGTCGCCAGAGCGACGTAATAGCAATGTTATAATAATGATGTGAAGCAGGTAAATAAGGTAATAACAGTGAAAGTAAAATGCGGGTAATCACTATGTCACTAAATGATGCAAGTATGATCTGTATCCCTATCGGTCTCTAAGTCATGTTTGAAATCGTATAGTGGAAAGGAGGATCATGTTTAACAGGAGTCTCGTACATACCCAAGACAACGGCCCACATACCCGGAACATAACCCTGTCAGCCGGATCGCTAGATCCTACCTAATATATATATCACTGCTCGAATGATCATCCTCTAACACACGGTCCCGCTAAATACGATACTCTTTCCACTTCGATTTCCCCTTTTTCCCCAGGTTTACACTATTGATGATTATGATTTAGTCGTGTACAAGTATACCAATAGCACGGTTTTGTCACTGTTCACTGTTTTAATCACTGTCACGAATCATTCACTTTCCATTGGTGTACTTGACACTCCTAAACCAATATCATTCATGCACGATAATGCAATGTCCACTGAACACTAACACGCACTAACACTATGTATATGGCAATTGGGTAAGATATGTGTGTGTATGCCGTTAACAAGTCTTGTATATTATGAACCAATATGCACGTCATAAACTTACAAAAATTGCTGTAATTCATATGTTTAGAATTCAACGAAATGATACAAATACGATAATAAGTACACTCTGTCAGAAGTTCATCAAAATTGGTTTCAGTTCAATCGGGTTTTCGGTATTCAAGTTACAGCCGTTTCATTTTAAGTGCTCGCTGCAGGAAATTCAGTTTCTGAACTGAACGTCCGTTTCGCGACACGAATTTCACCCAGTTAGGATCAGAATTTAGCGATGCTACAGTTGAAGGTTTCCAATAGGGTGTTCAACGCAACAGACGGATTCTCAATCGCGTCTGTACGTCAAAAGTTATGCACTGTTCAACACTAGTATGTCAATTCTGATTCTGTTTTGGACTGTTATACGTCCTGTTCTTTTAAATTACAGATTAAATAGCAAACGACGATAAAACGGGATGAAACCACTTGTGTTATTTAGATAACAGATTCACCTTTAATAAACTGCAGAGTTCCACAACATACGAGTTCAGGAAACAAGGTAGTAAACGTTACGGGACAGAAAACAATAACCAGAGTCGCTCTGGACTGCAGTCCAGAGCCGCTCTCCGAACCAATTCTCATCATAATATCAGTACAGAAACCATTAAAAACTTGCACAGGGTTACAGGTCGTCGAGTCGGCTTCGCTTTGAGCCCTCGAACACACCATTTCAATAAGTACACGATTTATGGTGATTTTAACAATTTTCAGATGCGGGAAATTCCCAGTTTTACGGGTGTATTTGGGGGTGTTCGTTTCAGTCATTAACAGTCATAGTTTCCAATGGAATTTATGCACAAGGTTCACTGCCATACGGGCCAGACTATGCAGATGAGTTCCGTCAAATTAAATGAAGATTTTCATTGGGATCTCGCATCGAACAGGTATGTCATATAATTTATCGGGTATTGTAAATATGGAATTTATACGATTTTAGTTTGTAACACGAATAAATTAGCATGTAGCAAGTAGGGTACTTGCCTGGAAACGTTTTGGGCGATATATGACAGCGGCAATATCATGAACGCGCGACGAACGGCGTGGTTTGGTTTCACGGCCTCGGCTCGCGATTCGGGTTCGACGTCGGAGTTGCCCGGAGATGGCTGGTGCTCGCTGGAAGCGGAAGGGAGGCTCTGTGAATCTCCTGGGGTGTGCCGGGGTCGACGATGTCGGCGGTGGTCGCTCCGGCGATGTGGACAGTGAAGCTCGAGGTTTGCAGTAAGGGTTTGGTGGTTTTGGAGAGAGGGAGAGAGAGAAGCAGTGGGGCTTGGAGGTAAGGCGATGCTGAGGATGTAGGGATGTCGATGAGGTGTTTCAGATGCAATGGGGCTCGCCGGCGTCGCGGGGGCCGGTGGTGGTCAAGCTCGTGGCGAGTGGGTTGGGTGTGCAGGGGAGCTTGGCAAGGGGTGCTCGGTTGAAGGAGGAGAAGGCTGCAGTGGTAGTGGTGTTGGTAGGGGAGAAACGAGGGAGGAGGACGAGGTGGTTTAGTCGTCGTTGGCGGTGCAGGGATAGAGGCAGTGGGTTCTTGGGGAGAGAGAGAGAATTTGAGAGAGAGTGTGAGGAGTTGAGATGAGATTGAGAGAGTGAGGAGTAAGGAGTAAGCGACGAGGGGTTAAAGGGGATCGTGAGGGGGTGCGCGGGTCGTGGGGCAACGGCACGCGACGTGGCCGCGAGGATAGGCGAAAAAGAGTGAGCGGGAAAAGAGATGTTGGGGGAGAAGAGGAGGGATCGAAGCGGGTCGGGTAGGTTAGCTGCGGGAGCTGGGCTTAAGGAGTTGGGCTAATTTAATATTAGAGTTTTGTTTTAAATTTTGCTGAGAAGGGGAGTGGGCCGGGGGATAAAGCTTGGGCTAGGGATTAATGTTAGTAAAGTTTATTTGTGTTGGGCTGAGAAATATTATGGGCTGGGGGTTTAAAATGAGGGAAATTATTATATTTGGTTTTAATTTTGGGTTTTGATTTTTAATTGGTTTCAGAAAAACGAATACTACAACTTACGCACTAATCTTCACACAAAATAATGATACGGGAAAAATGGGATAATATTCGGGAACTTAGGAAAATAGGGAAAAACGTTATTGAAGGAAACGGGGATTTACAAACCCTAACTTCCCGGGGGGGGCTCCAACTCAGAAGAAGAAGAGGAAGAAGTAGAAGAGGAAGCTTCAGAAGACTCCCTAGACTCTGTCCGGACTATTTTTACAGACTCCTTGGAAGAAGACATCTAACCTGATCAAAAGGATGTGTCCTCGGAACAGAAAACGTAAGGAATCCGACCTGAGAAGAAGAGCGCCAGGCGAACATGACTAGGGATGAGGAAATTATGGAGAGGTATGGGCCCTGATGGGGATCCCACCTCTATTTATAGCTGTCGGCGTACACATCCTACGGCTCCGATAGCCTCCCGCCAAAACAACGCTTCGCAACCAACGGCTGACAACGTTCCACCTGTCGAACTCACATCGGGCGCGTCCCATCGGGCGCGGGAATGCCTGCAGCCCATCTCGTCAGCCAACCAGCGCCAGACACGTGGGCTGTCGCTTCAACGAACGTACGCACAAACCGACGCTTCCCCTTTAATGCGAGATGTCTTCCCTGATCCGCTGACGTCATCAAGAAAATACTGCTCTTTGCCCGGGAATGCGCGCCGACGATATCTTCGAGTGAGAGCTCACCCGAGTGACCGGCTAGACCATTCTCGACCCGACCCAAGAACGGGTCGAGACGAGAGTGGGCGGCTAATGATGATGCTCGATATCGGTGACTCCCTAGATCATGACACGTGCCAGATGACGTGTCCTAGAGCTTACAAGAAAGGATCGAGAACGTTATGTTTGAAGCACACCCCGGGTCTCCGACCCGAGAATGTTCCCGACCTTCGGTGGCCTTCCAGACCACCCCCCAGCTCGCCTCCGAGCTATCACAGAACCAAGATGCCCCGGCCTTCCGCTCGTTCCCGAACCTCCCGCCGAGCTCATCTTCCTCGGTGTCACCGACCGACCCACAGCACTGATCACAGGCGTCTCCGTCACGGCTCCGCGAATCTCGCCCGGCGGCGAGATATCCGCCTCCCATGATCCCGCGTTCCACGCCATCACGATCCCCCATTAACGAGCCAGTCTCGTCATTAATGGGGTATCCCGCATATCACGCGGGCGTGACGCAAGGGGCGTAACGGCCAGCGTGAATCTCGCGCCCGCCTGCCCACGGCTGCCGCTATATAAACCCCTCTTTCAGACGACTCGGTTAAGCCATTTTTACTCTAATAGGCCGTTACTCTGCCAAAATACCCCGTCTAACTTGATCGTCGGAAGGTCCTCGGTGGCACAACCACTCCGGGACTTCTTTGCAGGTAGCTCGGCCTCAACCACACAAAACCCATTGAGATCCACACGCTCCAGGAGACAACCCTCCAACTCAATCTCAGTCGTCCATTAGCGCTCGCAGCAAATTAACAGAAGATAACATCTGAAGGAGATCCAGAGATCCATCAAAGCGTGACATTGCCCCTAAACCTTTTTACCAAGCCGGGTAACCCTTTTCTTAGGGTAGCTAACAACCGACTGACGGGCGAGATGCTGTCTTATTTTGGCAGCTTGGATTTTACTGACATTAATTTGTCCGGAAACAACTTTACCGGAGATGCTTCCATCTTGTTCGGAACGTGAAAGTGGGCTATGAGAATTTTCCTGCCCCGAAATGGATTTGAATTCGACTTGAGTAAAGTGGTGTTTCCGCATGCTATGGCTTTGGATCTTAGCCATAACAAGATAATAGGGTGAGATTCGGAACGAGGTTACGAGTTTGAGTCACCTTGTGCCGTTCGATGTCGGCTACAATATGCTCTGTGGTGCGATTCCTACTGGAGGGAGGATGCGGATGTTCAGCGAGTCGTCGTGTCTTTGTGGAACTCAGTTGCCACCATGCTAGTGATCTATTGAGTAGTGTGGTTTGTGTTGTCTTTGATTATGTCAGCTGATTTTGATTTTATATTGCAGACTACTTTATCGATGAGTTAATTTATGTGCCCATATGTGTTGAAAATTCGAATAATAAATTTAAATTCAATAATTTTATCAGTATTTTTGAAAAGATAAATTATATCAGTGAAAGGTCATTTATCTCGTTTCTTATGTAACTTGAAGTTGAACTGTGTCTACTTCGTTAATTTGGTCACGGAGAGGCTTGTACTCTCAACGACTATAAGATTGGCACGGTTAGACTCTCCTGTGATGCAGAAGAGAATCGAAGTTTCTTTGAAGTTTGATACTGTGAAGGAAACATTCATAACAAATACAGTTTTGGTGTCCTCACATGATGGCATTGTTAATGATCTGCCTAAACTCTACCATTAATGATAATCCGACAGCTGCATTACTTTCAGGATCTGTTTGGTTGTAGGATTACGAAAGAATTGGATTGTGAAATCCAAAAATTTGAGAGGATTCCATAATTTTGTGTTTGGTGGTGAGATTTGGATTCGTAGGATTCCTTTGTTTTTCATGGAGGGCCCACCAAATAACAAGGATCCTTGAATCCTACAAAATTTGGAAAATTTGCATGGATTTGACATTATTCATTGTACTTTTTGATAAGACCCGGATACTTTATTTATTTAGGGGGCTGTTCGGTTGCCGGATTTTAAGGTTTGAATTGTGGAATCCTTAAAAAAATCCTGGATTCATAAATTTTATGTTTGGTTACAAGATTTGGATCATTAGGATTCCTTTGTTTTTTGTACGGGTCCTACCTCAAACCCATGATTCAAGAATCTTATAAAAAAAAAAAAGGATTTGCTTGAATTTGCACTGTTCATTGTACTTATTTGGTAGGTCTCATGTACTTTTATGCATAAAAAAAGCATCTCTCTCTTTAATTCTCAAATGCAAATCTCATTTTCTTTTTTCCAACCAAACAAGATTACAAGGATCTATAAATCCAACCTTACGAATCCAATATCAACCAAACACAAAATTAGCTAATCCAGAAATTTACAACCGTACTATTTTGGATTCCAAATTTCATAATCCTACAACCAAACAGGCCCTAATAACCCTCTTTCTATCTATCTCTCTAAAATCCTCAAATCCAAATCCTACTTTTCTTTCACTAACCAAATAAAAATTACAAGGATCTACAAATCCAATACCAGAAATCCAATACCAACCAAACAACAAATTACCAAATCCAAAAATTTTCAACCGTACGATTTTGGAATCCAAATTTCATAATTTTTGCAAGCAAACAACCCCTCATGTTTAGTGGTGCTTTTGCAAATTCCTTCATTACAAGCTATCTCTTTGTTGTACCAATAATTCTGTTTTGACATGGACAGCTGGTCCTACATACAACAACAACTGAGCCTTTTATCCCAAGCATATGGGGTAGGCTACATGAACCAACATGAGAATCACGCCGGGTCCAGCACTTGAATCCTCTGCCTCCACTCACTCCTATCGAACAATATACTTCATCGAGTCCTTTGACAACCATATCGTTTCGTATCACCTCCATCCATGTTTTCTTCGGTCTTCCTTTTGCCTTTTTGCCATTGCCCGTATCTAGAGTATCTATTCGTCGAACCGGTGCTTCCATAGGTCTGCGTCGCACATGACCAAACCATCTTAACCGGTTTTCCCGCATCTTCTCCTCCACAGGTGCTACACCAACTTTTGCACGAATATTCTCATTTCGCACCTTATCTTTTCTAGTGTTACCGCACATCCAACGAAGCATGCGTATCTCCGCTACGTGCATCTTTTGTGTATGGTGCTTCTTAGGAGCCCAGCATTCTGTACCATATAATAAGGCAGGCCGAATAACGCTCCGATAAAACTTTTCTTTTAATTTTAACGGAAAGTTACGATCACACAAAATCCATGTTGCTCTCCTCCATTTCAACCAACCAGCTTGGATCTTTTGATTAACATCACTATCGATCTCCTCATTCTTTTGGATGATGGAACCTAGATATCTAAACTGGTCGCTCGATGATACCTCTTGTCCTTCCAATGTTATACCAATATGGTTTTGACTTCTCTGGTTACTAAATTTGCAATGCATATATACAGTCCTACATGATAATAAAAAATTGAGAAGATTATCATGATTAATGATGAAGAGAGAAAGCAACCTTCAAACCTTTAAAACGGAGCAAAGAAATGTGGATACCAAGTAAACAACTGAGTCCCATGCAATGTGTAGGTACGAAGTCCAAATTCAATCAAAGTCATATTAATTTAAAATTTTATTGTTATATGATTAATAGTTTTAATATCTCATATTTATGAACTTGAAATATAAAACATATGATGGATTAACTGGTAAATACTTCAGCATTGTTTTCTTCAGTTTTTCAATATTTTCCTTGCTGACATACAAAAATTCCGAAATTTTCAAAATTTGTTTTTCCTTTGGTTCATCAATATTTTGATTGTTACAACATACGGGAATCACGAAATGTACAAAAATCTCAAAGTCTTTTGTTCTCTTCAAATTTTCAATATTTTGAATGATATATGGCATGAATATAGCGAAATTTTAGAAATCTTAAAATGTCTGTTTTGTTTGGTTTTTCAATATTTTGCTTGCTATACACAAAAAAATTATGAAACTTTTAAAAATAAATAATTTTGTTTTCTTTGGTTTTTTAATATTTTCTATAATATAGCACATGAAATTTGTAAAATTTTCAAAAAACTCAATTTTTTTTTTCTGTTTTCTTTCTTTAATATTATGAATGTTATAGCACAGTAAAATTTCCATTTGATAAGAAAGAAGCAAGAAAGAATCTTAAGCTAGAATTTACAAAGCAATTAATCTAGCAGTCGCCGATGATTGAAATAAATAAGTGCAGCTTTTCTTTCGCGTCTATAACTTTTATACAATGTATCGATAATATTTTATTGTGTGATGTAGAATTTATATCTTATGATTGCAATGTGTGAAGATAACCACAATTCTTTTGCTCTTTTACAAATAAAATTATAAGATATTAGTTCAAATACTTTATTTACCAAGAGACACAATCTTATAAATATTTCATTTTATTTTATTGAGCAGGACGTCTTGTTTTACCTTTTTCCTTAAAAACATAGCACAAGAAAATCATGAGATTTTCAAAAACCTCAATTTTTTCATTTTTGTGTTTTAAAATATTTTGCGTGCTATATAGCATATGACAATCATGTTATTTATACAAATCTCAAAATTATTTATTTTATTCAAATTCAAAATATTTTGCACGCTGCAACATGAAAATTATGTAATTTTTAAAATTTTCAAACTTTCTTATTTTCTTTGGTTTCAACATTTCGCATGGTAGCACTTGAAAATATTAAGATTTTTAGAAAATATTAAGATTTTTAAAAAAATCTCAATTTTTTGTGTTTCCTTATGTCTTTTAATATTTTTGTAAGCTAAAGCACATTATAACCATGAAATTCACAAAAATCTCAAAATTATATATTTTTGAGGGAAAAAGCAGAGCAAGATACCCTACTCAATAAAATAAATTAAAAAACAAAATATTTACAACATATAGAACTTGTGCATCAAGATAAACAATTATCGATACATCATTAAAAGATACAGATGAAACAAAAAATAATTCTACGGTTTATTTCAAACAAGTTCGCTGCCGCAGAATTAAATGCATTGCAAATTCCGATTTTCGAACGCAAAATATGTATCCTCTCTAAGAGCTCCAAAATTATTTATTTCCTTAAAATTTAAAATATTTTGAACGCTGCCACATGGAAAAATTTCAATATTTTATTTCCTCTAAGAACTCTCTATTTTTTTGTTTTTCAAAATTTCGAATGCTATATAGGATAAAAATATCACGAAATTATCAAACAAAGTTAAATTTCCTGTGCTCTTCGGTTTTTCAATATTTTGCATTCGAAGATAGCGATATTTTTTAAAATCCCAAAATTTTCTTCTCTTCAAATTTTTAATATTTTGCATGTGAAAACCCATAAATTTTTCTGTTATCTGGTGTTTTTTAATATTTTACATATTATATAGCACATGACAATCAAGAAATTTATAAAAATCTCAGAATTATTTATTTTCTTCAAATTCACAATATTTTGCACGTTACCAATTGAAAATTACGTAATTTTTCAAAATCTCAAAATTTCTTGTTTTCATCGGTTTTTCAATATTTCGCATATTGTAATACTTGAAATAATAAAATCTTAAAAAATTCTCAAAATTTTTTGTTTTCTTGGTTTTTTAAATATTTTGTAAGCTGTAGCACATGACTGTCATGAAATTTACAAAAAAAAAACTCAAAATTATTTATTTTCTTCAAATTTATAATATTTTGCATGTTACCATATGAAAATTGCGTAATTATCGAAACTCACAATTTTTTTTTGTTTTTCAATATTTCGCATAATATAGCATATGGAAATAACAAAATTATCAAAAAGTTTAAAATTTTCCGCGCTCTTCGATTTTTCAATATTGTATACGAAAATCGCAATATCTTCAAAAAAATTCTCTTCTCTTCAAATTTTCAATATTTTGAATGCTATATAACACAAAAAATCATGAATTTAGAAAAATAGTGAATTTTTCTGTTTTTTGTTGTTTTTAAATATGCTACATGTTATATAGAACATCACATTCAAGAAATTTAGAAAAATCTCAAAAATTATTTATTTTCATCAAATTCACAATATTTTGCATCCTACCAGATGAAAATTACGCAATTTTTAAAAATCCCAAACATTCTTGTTTTCTTTGGTTTTCAATATTTCGTATGCTATAACACTTAAAAATTTTAAAATTTTAAAAAAATCTCAAATTTTTTCTTGTGTTTTAAAATATTTTATAAGGTATCAATGACAGTCATGAAATTTACAAAAATCTTAAAATTATTTATTTTCTTTAAATTTAAGATATTTTGTAGACTACCACACGAAAATTACGTAATTATCAAAACTCTCAATTTTTTTGTTTTAAAAAATTTAACATGCTATAGCAAACGAAATTATGAAAAAATATAAAATTTCCTGCGCTCTTCGGTATTTCAATATTTTGAATACGAAAATCGCGATATCTTCAAAAATCACAAAGTATTCACTTATCTTCAGATTTTCAAAATTTTGAATACTCTTCAAATCCACAATATTTTGCGCATGAAAAATCACCAATTTACAAGAATCATGAATTTTTCTGTATATTGGTGTTTCTAAACATTTCACATGTTATTTAGCACATGACAATCAAGAAACTTAAAAATCTCAAAATTATTTATTTTGTTTAAACTCACAATCGTTTGCACTCTACTGGAACAAAATTACATAATTTTTAAAAATCTTAAATAGCATACGAAAATCATGAAATTATCAAAAAATTTAAAATTTCCTTTTCTCTTTGGTTTTTCAATGTTTTGCATTCGAAAATCCTGTAATCTTCAAAAAATCCCAAAAATTTTCTTCAAATTTTCAATATTTTGCATGCAGTACACGAAAAATTATGAATTTACAAAACTCACGAATTTTTCGGTTGTATGGTGTTTTTTAATATGGTATATGTTATATAGCACATGACAATCAAGAAATTTACAAAAATCTCAAAATTATTTAATTTCTTCAAATTCAAAATATTTTACACGCTACCATATGATAATTACCCGATTTATTAAAATCTCAAACTTTCTTATTTTTTCGGTTTTTTAATATTTCGCATACTATAGTTCTTGAAACTAATATTTTTTTTTTAAATATCAAAATTTTTATGTTTTCTTGTGTTTTTAAATATTTTGTAAGCTATAACATATGATAGTGGTGAAATTTACAAAAATCTCAAAAAAAAAATTCAAATTTACAATATTTTACATGCAACCAAACGAAAATTGCGTAATTATCAAAACTCTCGATTATTTTATTTTTTTTTAAATTTCGCATGTAGCATACGAAAATCACGAAATTATCAAAAAATTTAAAATATTCTGCACTCTTTAGTTTTTCAATATTTTGCATACGAAAATCGTGCTATGTCAAAGAATCCTAAAATTTTCTCTAGCAAGAAAAATCACGAATTTTCAAAAATCATGAATTTTTCTTGTTTCTGGTGTGTTTTTTTAATATGTTACATGTTATATAGCACATGACAGTAGGGATGATAGTTGAGTTGGGTTTGACCTGAACCCGACTCAATTTTTTCGGGTTATTTGGACATTCTATACCCATCCAAATCTAATCGGGTGGGTGGAAAATTAGATAAAATATTTCAGGTTGGTATGGATTTAGTGTTAAACTCATCCGCCCGTTCCCTAAACCTGGCCCGAATCAAACCCGCTTCCTATATCCGATCCATTTTTATATATTACATAAAAAAACTAATCCTAAATATTATAAATATCTATTGTGGTTACTTTCAAATATGTTGTTAGTGCAATTTTCAAATGTAGTTTATAAATCTATCACACAAATTTTATATAGGTATATCAAAGTATAAATTTTGTGTATATATATTTGATAGAACATATGTCACGCCCCGATTCCTAATATATACAAATAGGGGAACATAACAAATCCAACCATACTACTTACGGCAAGGAATCATTTTTTTATAGTCACATTAAGGCTGCCATGCAGTAATTAAGCGCTATAAAAAATGTATAACTAACTATCACATATGTCCAATAAGCCATGAGAATAATAAACAATAATCAGAATAATAGCGGAAGTAATAATAAACGATCAAATATCATGATCCAAGAAAAACAAGAATAATAAATAATTGTCCCTTATGGAATCACAATAGGAATCCAAAATATAATTTAAAACGATAAAGAGAATTAAACCATAGAATAAATAGAATACTAGTAATTCTCACTGCTCAGCAAGTTTCTCGAAGTAGTCTTTTTCCTTCTGTTCTAAAGCTAAAGCGTCAGGATCATGCAAAAATCAGACGTCAGAGCGTCATATATAATATCATAAGAATATAGCCGGAATCAATGTCGGGTAAGCATAGCAATAAACAAATAACAATAACAAATAATATCATTAACCATGTAGAACAAGACAATTGTGTCAATGTGTATTCTATGAGTCCATGTCGTTATGTTATCCATCCTACAGTTATTTAAAAACAATTAATGTAATTCTTATCGTAACTCAATAATATAACGTACGTGTCCAGGACCACGGTCATAATTCTCGGGGGCTGAATCCGAGATGTGCCGCTAGACAGTAAAACAAGGTAAATGGATCGATGAATGATGTCGACTCATCATCCCAGAGCCCGAATCTCGTATTGACTGATCAGTTTCTGGCAAGTAATGAACTTTTGAGTTACAATTAGGGTTTCATTATTGATTTTCCTTTCCCCCCAGTTTTCATGTTCATGTCTAGTGTCAGTATAGTATGTTTCCTAATGCCAACATAGGAACAAGCATGTACAATGTACGTTTATCTAGATAACAGGTCAAGTCAAGAGATTTCATCAGATTGTTGGTATCTAGGTAAACATCACATTTCAAGTAAGGTGGACATGACAATAATAGCAAGACAAGATGGTAATGAAGCATGTCATCCATCATAAATATATACATGTATATAATAAGTAACCGACATGTCAAGAGTATCGTATACGTATTATGTACAAGATTAAAATAATAGTATTAACAAGAATAACATATTCAATCAAATCAATAATAAAAGTGGTGTCTATTAATCATGTACAAGAAAGTTCAGTTCCTAAAATTCATCGTCACTCCGGTTTGTAAAATACCTTAAAAATAACAACCGTTCTCCAAAAGTAACGTATCATATACCAAAACAAAGCTAGTTCAATAAGGTCTTCATTAGTATAAGTTATGAAATTTTAGGTTATTTTTACAGAATGTTTTGAACGTTCGAAATTGAAAGTTCAGTGCTGGAAATTCTCTGGACAACAGTCCAAAGGTACTTTCCTTTGCAGTTTATGTTATATAAACAATTTATTTTGCAGGTAATCTTTCCACATGGTTAAATTATTCTGAGTTGGCTTCGTAACGAACTAAAAAGCATGTGTTGATGATTTTTTTGTTATTTATAATGAATTTTACAAGGTAAGATGTTCCAATCAGTTTTTGGTAAGTTGAGACAGCTCAAAATGGTTTTGAGACGGCTCAAAGTATGTCTTGAGCGATATTTTAGTTCTTTGGTTGTATGAGCAGCTCAGGAAATGTTTGAGCCGGCTCATAGCCTAATTTTTGATACGATGTGATATTTTAATTAGGGTTTCAATTTTAAATTTGATACATGCCATCTTAACTACGATTACTTTTGTTTCTCTAAATTCCAATAGGTCAATTTATCAATAAAAAGAGTAATTTTAGGGTTTCACAACAAGTATCATGACTAGATCAAGTTCGGTGACATATCGAGATTCGGATCTTGATATATATCATTAACTATAAATTCATAGAACTTAAATATACCATTTAACATTAATAAATATGTTATATCAGATCGGATCGGATCGTAACTAGTATGTAGTAAGATCTATAGATACTTGCCTCAACGATGGGTACCACGATGTCGACGATGTACACGATCTCGGAACCTTACGCCAAAACCCTCACTTGTACATTTGGTCTTGATGCTGCTGCTGTGAGAGGACGCATGCACGAGGAAAGAAACAAAGACGGTGACGATGATCTCTTTTGATATTCACTTGTTATTGCAACTGAATGCATTTGAATCTAAAACAACGTCCTCAGAGCTAAAAACATGTTTGAAGGTGTAGTTTTACTGGTAATTTGAGCATGGAAATATTTTGTCAGCCATTAATTTCTAGGTTCTTGCTTCCAGGATATTTCCTTTAGTAACTGGTGGAACCTGGGATATTTCCCCAGGTTCCACCAGTTGCATGAATTTGACCAAGGTAAACGGAGCTGCCGGAGACGCCTCGCAGGCCACAATGAGCGTCGCAGGAAACCGCCTTCTCACCCTTTCTCGCCAAGATATGGAAGATTATCACCATCCTTAATATGGTTAATATTCCGTTTTTTTATCAGAAACTTAATTTTTTCCATCTCATCCGGCTAATTTCCGCCCTCTAACAGCCGTATCTATTTTGGCAGACGATAGCAGCCGATTCAGAAGGTTCCTTATGGACTTCAATGATCCAAGGACTAGTGTTAGGGCTCACGATCGAGTGGCTGGTGCTCTAATCAATGGCAGGGAAGCTTCGTTAATGGTTCATACAATTATCCTCCAACTTACTATACTTCTGAGCTTCCAACGGGCGGAGGTTTTGACGGAGTCTCTGACTCCAACTCCGACTGTGCTCTCTCTCTTCTGTCAACTCAACCATGGGGTGCTTGCACAGTCCCCCAACCCACGCTACATATATTCCAATGAATACATCAAGCACGTGCATGGCGCACCCCTGGGGTTTTTTGAAGGGCAATGGATTGAGTGGTACTAATCGAGGCATCAAGCATGACATGAGATTACAACATATTGATGACACTGAGGATAATGGTCGATTCTCGGGGTAGCTCGAGTTAGCTCTGTGAGGGCCTGTGCATGCATACGATGATTCTGGCAATGGCATGCAGGGGTCTCTGTAGGTGGCTTACCTTTTAAGTACTGTAGTATTTTGTGGATTTGTTAGCTGTTATGTTTTCCCAAATTAGTTTTTTTTGTTGCGGGGTGTTGTGTGTGGGCGCCGGGGGGGGGGGGGGGGGGGGGGGTGTTACAGAGCTGGTTGCCTTCAACCTGAATTTTGCCTGTGGGGTGGTTTGTTTTGCCCGATTGCTTCCATGAAAAACATCTTTATGTTTTACATTTTATGGTGTGGTATATTTCATCTGTGTTTTTGTTCACAAATCTCTATGCCACATGATTTTGAGTTTCATCTTTGGGCAGTTGCTTGTAACTCCTTAATTTTGTTATCATTACATAATTCCCTATTGCATCTCATACTTCTTATTGTCTTTGTTCAAAATCCGTGTTTCCCTGCAGCTCTCTAACCGGGTTGTATAGCCAATTCTATCCATAATATGCGCATCTAGGCAGGGAAGTAAGACGCCACCAAATGCATAACCCAATTAATCATTATTGGTTTATTTTCCAAAAAGAAAAATGAAAAAACGAAGTACATACAGACACAATGAATCTGACGAAAAAGAATATCATATATAAGATATGTCAAAAAGAATTATAAGATACAACAATATATGTACATTAAACAGCGGTGATCTTTGGCAACATACCACAGATCCATCAGCCGACGCGTATGATCGTGATCTTGCTAGCTTGCCGTGGAAATGTGTCCCTTTATATTCACAGTAAGGAACACTCGGGCCTCAAAATTTGGGCTCTAGGCCAATTGAGGATAATCATCTCAAAACCTTTATATTGCTGATCTCATGTAACGAGTAGAATTGCACATGCATTCTGGAACTGGATAGGCAGTGACATCTCTCCCGACTTTCCTAATTTCCGGCTGCCCTAAAGAAGCCTGATGCAGCTCCTTCACGATTCTATTGAACTCCGATTCTGGAAGTGTGTTATCAAGAAAATACGGCAGCATCTGCCTCTTGTTAGGGGTTATGAACTTTTTGTGTCCCAAAAAGGCCCTGTGACCTTGTATCATATGACCCATGTTCCCCCCATGAGAAGGCATGAACACATTGCTCTTCTCGCAGACTATGTAATCGATCGCGGCAAGAGAAGAAGCCTTCTTTGCGAACGGCTCGAGTTCACCTGACAATGAGAGATTCTCTTTGTTGTAGAAATTGGGGAATTCTTTGGTTAGTGGCTGCAGAGCAGCAAAACCACCAAATGGTTCGCCACCAGCCCAGTATATCATTGCATTTTGCGGGGCTTCTAAAGCTTTTAGCAGCCTGCACATAAAACATTTGAAGCAGCAATCAACAAATGAAAACGACACGTTTTAGGTTCAACCACAGAAAATTTTTAACTATTGAGCACATAGAAGAAGAACACCGTCTTCTCAATTTTAAAAACCGCACCTTTTCTATTTGTGTTGAGCTAAATTACAGTAAACTACCCTTACTATTGTTGCCTTTCAATGAACAACCTTACAGTTATTGTATTACACTGAGCTCCCTCAAAGTTACATTTAGCAGGGTAGTTTAATGAAAGAAAACTCCTTTAAAACCAAATTTTTAGAAAGTTTACTGTAATTGAAAAGAATAATTTAAGATGGTTTAGTGAAAACAACGGAGAATTAGTGTATATTAGGCCATTAGCATGTCTTCATTTTTTCCACATTTTCCCAAAATTTATATTTCGGAAATCCTGACTTTTGAGCTTGGAAAATAAAAATCAAGAACAAAAAATTCAGAAACAGAAATAAGAACATGTGATTCAGGCAAAGAGCAGATTTGGAAAAATCTATGGTTAAAGAGGTTTCCTGCAATAGAGAGGATTAAGCAAATACCTAGTGACTTCTACTGCATTCAGAGGGCAAAGGCCGGCGAGCTTGCGATCATGGTAGGTCATGTTGGATCTTGCTGTGAGGAGCTCTGGCCTCAGCTTCCTCTCTTCTTGTATTATCTCATCGTACTCATGGCTAAGTCCAGGCAGACAACCTGTTCTCACCCAAACATCCTTCTCCATTCGTAGATGGAGTGCGAGGTATGGACCCTTGCTTCGCATCCTTGTTGCGAGTTTGTTGCCTAATTCTTGTATGGGGGCTGAGAATTTCAAAGCTTCGAAAGCAACCTACAGGAAGCATCACAAATTATTTAGTCAAAAGGCAACTTGAAATACTAAGGTTGACGTTGTGAACTGGGATTACCTTGCATCTGAGCTTTTGGAGATCCAGAGGGAGATCTTTTGAGAGTCTGGAGTCTAAACCTCGAAGAAGAAGTACTCCTTCCTTGTTCAGCTGCAGATGAGAACAGGAAAAAACAAATGAGTCTAATGAAAACCATTTCCTCTTTAGTGTTTATATCCAGACGACGTGAGCCCTAATTATCAATTCAGTGGTTCATTACAAGCTATACATGATCGTATAGCAAGTATGCATGGTATTTAAGCAAGAGACAGTAAATTTTATGCTAAGGAACTATAGGGAATTAGATTCCAGGAGGTCATTATCATTTTTTTCATGGAATTAAAGTGAGTATTAAATTTTTCATGCTGTAGCACAACTCTAATTTTTTTTTTTATATAAAAAAAATTGTTTGCAAGTTAAGTTGTTGACCTAATCTCTACAACCACCTAAATTGCACTGTCAGCAAACAGCGTGGGTGCAATTATAGACAGAGACAACCACGGCAAGATAAGGACCTAATATAAAACCTAACACATGTTTAATGAATTATTGCAATCAAGGAGACCATTATCATGGGAACATCTTGAGTATTAAATTTGTCATGCTAAACTCCAACTATTTTTGTACAAAAATGTTTATAGGATAAAAGTTGACCTAATCTCTAAAACCGGCTAAACTATAGCAAACAAACAGCTTGGGTGCAAAATTTCGACTGAGACAACTATGGCAAGACAGTGACCTAATTTAAAATCTAAGACCTTAGTTGGCCGGTGAAGAGACCAAATCAACCACGCTAAAATATCCAAGAAAATAAAAATTAGTAGCAACATCAAGGGCTGTTCTGCATTTCAGAGCCGGCGGAGATTCTGGTTAAGCATCTATGTGACTTCACGTAGATCTTCATAAATATCTAAAAACATTTCGGAGACAAGATGTTTATAACTTACCCGCCTCAAGTACCTAGAACGAATCCAACGAGGAGATACATGGAGAGGTGTCCTTTTCTCCTCTACTGGCCTCGTCATCAGATGAGTCGAAGGCAGAGAAGATACCACTCTAACATCATCCGCAAGTACTCTTTTGAAATGTTCCAAGTCAAATATATCGGAGAACTCACTGGCAGAGCATACAAGGGAAATATTAGACTTCATGCCTTACAAACCAAAGGGAGCATAAATAATTCAGGGAAAATCAAATCCAGCAATTATTTTGAACATTAAGAAAAGAAGAAATTTAGAATTGTCATGAAATCAATGTAAATCCAACTTGAAACTGATACTGATACAAATCAAACATTCTGCAAATGGTAAAGATTTATGATTTGCTAAGAAGACAACACTAAATCCTTCTTGCAAGTTGCAAGCCTAACTACAAATCATAAACCTTTTAAATTAATGTTTAAGAAATTACACAAATTTAACCCATCACCAAATTAGTCTAAAATGAGAAGTAAAAAAGGCATATGTATCTAGCCAAAAAACTGAAATCAGCTTGTGCTTAATACTTAATACCAACACCAAAACAATTTCAATGCTTCAGTTTACTTCAGGCTTCAGAGGAGTCGATATATTTCTCTTATTTTCCCTAGATCCCAGTAAATGGCTTGATATGGCAAGTTTATCTACAATCCAACAAGTCCAACCAAAATTTAAAGGAATACCAATATGGCAGTAGATAACTTGCCCGCTACAAATATTCTGAAATATACATTCGAAGGAATACCTTTCGAACTTTAAAAGGTTTATTTTGAAAATTTATGGAAGCAAATCTTGAAGCAAGATGCAATCAAGAACTAGCAATAATAGACCAAAAGTGCAACCATACAAGCTAATCCAAAACCCAAACCGAACTAATCTTAACTTTACAGCAAGCATTAATAACTATCAGAGGTAAAAGTTTCACTTTTTATCAGGAAAATTTCTTTCCTTTCCTTCCAAGATCAGTTCTTTATCTACCAACAACTTCTATTTTGGGGGGGAAAAAGAAAAGGAAGGAATCAATGATCAATTACCTCTCATCTCCCCAAATGACGTTCACTTGCAGAATGGGGACGACGAGCGCGGCCCCAAGGATCCTGGCGATGACGACGGCGTCGACGATCTGATTCCGCTGCTGATTCATCCCTCCCGATACAACCACCATCAGATACTTCCTCCGATCCTTCACCACCGCCACGCTCGTCTTCGCGTACTCCCTGCTGAATCCCAGGCACGGGCGGTACCCGTACCCCTCTGGCTGCCGCCAAAACCCCTCCTTTATCCCTTCTCCTTCCTCCTCCTCGCCGATCGCCGCCAAGGAGTCCGCTTTGGGCTCGGACGTGGAGCAGGGGCCCGGAGCGTAGCGGATCGGGTCGATCTTGAACCCGATAACCAAGAACCCGATAAGGATGAAGAGGAAGAGGAGCGAGAGGTAGAGCTTCGGCGATCTCAGGAGGCGGCGGCTGGACCTCGACGACGACTTCTTGGGGGAGATGAGGAAGTTGTGGAGGGGGATCTTCGGCGATGGGATCGAGATGTATGAGAGATGCTTCGGCTTCGATTTCGCCATCAAAAA
Organism: Agapanthus africanus; assembly: GCA_030015575.1. Classification (NCBI taxonomy): domain Eukaryota; kingdom Viridiplantae; phylum Streptophyta; class Magnoliopsida; order Asparagales; family Amaryllidaceae; genus Agapanthus; species Agapanthus africanus. The sequence goes on from CM057351.1 coordinate 423,458,160, forward strand.
TGGCGATTTTTCTCCCTTCGAGCTTTTGCTTTGAGTTTCTCTCTCTAGAGCACAACAGTTCTTGCTCGAGTTTCTTTAGTTCTTGAAGTTAATACCACAGAGGAGAGAGAAAGAGAAATTGGGAGGGTTTTATTAGTAAAAAGAGGCGTGCTGACCTGGCCGAAGACGGCGGGAAACGCGGAATGGTTGTGGATTTGGCGAGGGGATTAATTTATTGTTCCAGTTTAATTTTTCTTTTAATTAATTCAGGGTGATGGGTGTGGGTATAGAATGACGATTTTGCCCTTGGCTTGTTTCAGAATCCGAGGAAAATTGTGCTGGGGTCCTTGTTTATGACTTGGTCTTGTATTTTAATCTCCTCGTTTGGCAAAAGAAAAATTATATTAGGAGAGTTCATTTTCATTGAATGGCGTGCGCTAAGAGCTCATTTTTGATAATGACTTCCATGAAAGATGTGTATGTGGAGAAATTGTTTCCTTTGTCATGAGAGAATCTTTCGATCATTTCTTGGATTCCTTGGTTCCCATTAATGCGAGGAGCTGGCCACAAAATCGATTTAAATTATAAGAAAAAGAAATAATATATGCTTTAAAGGTTAAAGACGGGTTATCTAAAAGAACGGTGATTTAAATAATTGATGGTTACTTCCGTTTATATCATTAAAATAATGAATTTTTAAAGAGCAGGATATTATTTTTGTAGATTGTTAAACTATACACAATAGGTTGTCATTTTGACATTTTCGTTACTACAATATGAGGGAAATTTCATCAAGGGCACAACTTTTTTATTAGTAAACAACATATATATATATATTGTCCAATCATTTTGCTTAAATTGGAAAGTGTATAAAAGTCCAAGTTTTATCTTAAAAGGGTAGGGGGTAAAAGATAAAATGGTCACAAGCAGTAGCCAATAATTGACTCGGATAAAAAATTTTGAAATTAACGTGACGTGTCGGAACACTACACTCTCAGCTGGCAATGAAGGGGCGAAAACAAGCTTGGATCACAAGTTTCCCGCATGCCAATCATATGCGGCAGCCTTTCTAGCCGTCCATATCAAATTTAGACGGTATATCCATCACCCTCATAACATATTTATATGCGGCTAATCGTATGATCCAATCACTGGGGCCCACTCAGACAGCTGGTGAGACTCGTCCCCCAGTAACACCTTCTCTCTCCAGCGAGCATCCGACGTGGCGGAATCCTATAGGCCAGCTTCTTCTATGGGACGAGACTTGTGCCCGCACGATACGCTGTTATAAAGTGGTCGTACACGAAGCAGCGCTGCTTTTGATGCAGCCGGTTCTCGTTCGGGTCGAGCCAAACGTCACATGTGGCAATTAGACGTGGGGCCGACGTGGGGCCCACCGAAGTGAGATTAATTAGAGAGCTAAGTGAGATTAGGCCCGCGTTAATTACTGTTTATTGGTTTAATTAATTTATGGACGCATGAGAAAAATGAGGCATCCATGGAGAAGGGGAGAGGGCTTCGTGGGGCCTGTGCCTTGGAGTTTTGCGCTGGGATGTGGGTTTTTTTATGGTACCAACTTGTTGATTAAATTATTGTGTTTGATTAAGTTGGTGATTGTGGTGATAATACGACTAAATCAGTGGCCAGCTTTTTTTTATTTGTTTTTAATTTCTTCTTTTAAGTATGATGCAATCGTGATTCCCCATGCACCTAGAAGAGATCTTAGCTGCCAGATGAAGAGAAATTACTATCAATTGTAAGGGAAGGGTTTGATATATAGCAAACTGCTCGAATGGTTTTTGCAAGTTCAGTGGGATTTCATTAGGGTTTTCTTGGCTGATGTGATGAAGCAGGGTTTTTTACATCCGAGATTTTAGTAAAAAGATGAAGTTTTAGGCTGTGTCCTTTGAAGTTAACATGGCTGAAGTTTTCTAAGTTTATTAAGACTGATCAGTAATGGCCACGTTCATTTCGAAATAGATCAGAAAGTTACGGTTATGTTCTGAAATAATGCTACGTCTTTAGATCATTATTATATAATTTAAAAAACTGCAGTGATTGAGTTGGGTGATCAATTTTCTAAAAGATCGAAACAATAATCATTGTAAGAGTCTTGTTTTAAATGACTAAATTACAAACAAGTGGGGAGATCAAGTTGATTGATCTAAGGGTCAATTGATATCTAATATATAATCTTTTAATTATTTGGTATATATACAGAGAATGTAGTGGGCCCACTGATTTTTGAAATAAAGGCATCTAAGGGGCTCCCCCTTTTATTTATGTTATAAACCCTTTTGGCTTTTATCCTCTGACCTCTCTGACCTCTCAAAATTATGATATATATCAACTTGGTACTTGAAATTATTATGTAAATATATATACACAGTGAATTGGTTAATGAAAAATGTAAGAAAATGCGCACCATGCCAACCTTTCGTGATATATATCTCTTGATCACAGCTCACATACCTTACACACGTACTTAATTATTATTATATTTCTTAGAATTTATTATTTTATATTCTTACAATATTTGTGAGGATACACAAACTATAATGTATCTGCGAGCACTATCGGATTTATTTATCGTATGTTAAATTATGGGTCTACTTTAAAAATCTATAACATCTTATTCAGGTATCGGAATGGTTGTTGTCACGGTGTTTCAAAAGCGTCAAATAGGTCATGTTTGCACCTAGTTTGATCTGGCAATCCGAGGCCATGAGGCTGTACAAAGCTCCGAAAATAACATGTTCCTAATTATTTCTTCTCTGAAAATGTAGCAGGATGCATGTACATTAACGAAGTGGTGAATTGTTCCAAAATGCAACTTTCATTTGTAACTCGAACCTAAAATGTTGGCAAGAGCTTCGACTCACTCTCTGAAGTAATTTGTGAGGACACATTAATTATTAATGGAATTAAAGCAATACACCCAAGCTTTATATGTCAATCAATGGCTTGTAAACTATGGACAAAGTGGGGAATATATAAATCGAAAGATTGCAACAAATTCGAACCTAATTCGACGAAAATAATTATTTTTGGCGGCTAAGCGGCCAGCCATGCATGAAAATATTCTTCAACTTCTTAAGAGGATGAAATTGATTAGAAAAGGAGTAATCTATTATATATATATATATATATATAGAGAGAGAGAGAGAGAGAGGCTGCTTGCTTCCATGACCTTTTCAAGAACCCTATTTTTCTCCTATTCCAAGGAATAGAGAAAATCATTGGTTGAGATGAGAGATCATATCTACCGTAATTAAAATAGATAAATTAAAGGTTAACCTAAAAATAGAGAGAGAACCGTTCGAACGGATATAAACATTTTTGGAGAAAAAGAGGCTTGTGAGTATGTAGGCCCCTGCAAAGCCCTCTGCGAATGGGAGATTGAAGGTTGGATCCTACTTGCGTCGGCATGATCCAACCCTCATGTTTTACATCCGATTCGCAGGGGCATCCGCATGCCCCCTTATCTCAACATTAATTTGGTCTGTCTTAACATCGATATATACCAAAATGCAGAGATATATATCTATGGGGAACGAAGAAGTTAGTACCTTCAACATTAATTATGAGTTAGCCTATACTCAACTATTTGAGCATCAATCAACCATTACCCGTCCGAAGTTGTCCAGACAAGATGCATGGAAGCCGTGAGGTGGATTACGGTTTCTTCCTTATGCCATGGATGCATTTTCTTTCTTTATTTGGCTGTTCAGAGAAATTTCAATGGTGGTTCAAAATCCCTTTTTGTCAATGTAGTTGAGATGAATGCATCACAAGCCCCCTTTTGCTCAAAGCGCTATAGTGCCAATAACACTAAACATGTACAAAAGAAAAGAGATCAAGGGAGGAAAAAACACAAACGTTTGAAAAAAGAGAGTGTTTGGAGCCAAGTCATTTGGTTTGGTCTCCCACTCTTCTGCTCGTCTTTGTTTTAGTGGGTGTTTAGTGGAGACCTAATTAACAAAATATTCTTATCATAATTATGTTTCATAATCAATAAGTAGTAGTTAGGCCTTCCTTTTCCATTGAACAGTTGTTTAAATTTCCTCCTTCCTCCCTTATGCATGAACTAGAATATTATATAGCATATACCATCTAAATGATTCATTAGCTTCTCATTACTACTTGTGAGTTATGTGGTACCCCCCGCATTCAAAAAAAGATGAGTACAAATTACGCAACATTGTTTTAGCCTAATTGTAATGATTAATCTATATTTAAGGAGTAACATGAGTTGGTTGTTAGTTTCCTCCATATTTTCCAAATCAATCAATCCTTATGCATCTTTTGCGCGCATTCATGTGATGGCTAGCTTTGAGTCAATAATACAACAAATCCTCAAGTTCTCCTTTTTTTGCTTTGAGTGCATTATTGACTTAAAAGTGCAAGTGATGGAAACAATTCCGAAGGTTTAGAAAACACAAAACCTATATGTTTCTAATTTATATATCCAAAATTGATCGGACTAAAATGGGTAACAGGTTGAAAACCGTCCTCAGCGATTGATACATGCACGGTATATAAGGAAGTAAACAAACAAGCATTAATTATACTGATTAGGCATGCATGTTTCTGTTGCATGGGAGAGGGGGGACACAATAGAAACCTAGCACACACCACATATATATATTAAAGCATACATACATATATACATACACTGATTTGAAGAGAGAAGCTTTGAATGAAGATGGATCGATGCATAACATGCATGTGAAGTTGTTGCTTCATTTGGCCATGACTCCATGTGCTCTCATATCCATGGACCATTGGCCACATGAGGCTACAGTCATTTTGTACCTTGACTTGGTTTTGTTGTAGATGAGATTTGTAGCTGCTTTCAACCCCTTAATGAGCCCCAAGTAAACATGAAAGAGGAGACTTAACATGGAATTGGGTCCATGTTAATTAAATGTGTGTAACAGGATGGGGGGAAGAGAACATGTATTGATGAAAAAAATGGCTTTTGCAGCGACAAAGGCTGCCATTTTGGTTGGACACTGGGGCTATGTACATGCCTCTTCATTATTGTTGTTTGAGAGATTGATCAGATTCATAATTGGTTCGGTTTACATCTTGGGTTGGCTCCATGGTCCTTACTTCAACTACCAACTGATGCCCTAGGTATATATTTGATGGTTTACACTCCATTATCTCTTGTATGGTATGCTGACGTATACACAAAAAAATCCCTCTTGATTTTATAATCAGCAAACAGAAAACCGGTTTCGGTTTAAAACAACCTTTATCTTGCCCCTTCTTTTCTAACGGCCCTTAGACAAAATACCTAGAACAACACATTAGCCACTAACGGTTAATGAATCAACCGATGATGGAAGTTTGAAGAACTCTCGAATAATAATCAAAACCAATAGCAAAACTTACAAGATTGAATGTTGAAACAAGTGGCTATAATGTATGTAGAGCTTAAATCACATTCTAACAAAATATATAAGCGGTCTTGTGTTTACGAGAAAGAAAATTAAGAAAATAAAAAATCCGAAGGATAAATCTTGATGATTCTGAGCTTATTTCACAACCTTCAATGGAGGCGGTTTTTCTTTGTTGGAAGAATGAGTTGGACTCAAAAAATGTACTGAGTCCGTTTATATATATCTCTTATATCATCTACATCAATAAGTTGATACCATGTGAAACGTCACTGCCACTGCACCAAGACTTCAAAATTATGGTGAGGATGGAAAGAATATATTTTATATTTTAAGTTAATCTATGGAGAAATGAAGTGAAACAAATAAAATAATATATAAAATTGCATATATCCTTGACTTAAAAGTCAACGTCATCTTTCCCTTAGATTTTAAAAGCCCAAGTATTTTTCGATTTTTTTTTTGTTCAGTTTGTCACCCCTAAACAAAAACTTGCTGCGCCACCTTCATTATCAATGTGCATGGGCTTAGTTTTAAGGCCCATTCTGAGGTGCTATAAGTAACAATATCTGCCGAAGTGCACCATTTCGAGCAAAAGGAACGAAATGAAGATTAAAAAGCATCGCCGTCGACATCGCCTTCGCCCGTTTTAGCGGTAAAATTCACAAAATTTATCATAACATCCATTTGTAAATTCTGTTTATGTGCGAAATTTGATGCAATTTGGTTGTTATATTGCTCTTCCCTTTTTCCAAACCCTAGATTCATGAGGTATATGCATCATTATCTCTACTTCAATCGAATTGAATCAAACCTTAATTTCTTTTGGTCTTCAGAGATGATTATTTATTCATATAATCGTATGCAGACCTCAAAATCGGTAGCTAGCAATGCAATGTGTTATGAATGATGTGGTTAGTGGATCGTGTTATTGGACTTCTTTTGAGCTTTTGTTGGCATTGATATAAATACAGGGTTATGAAATGTGTTAACTTTGGCCTTTTCATGTCGTGATGTCCCTTTTAGAACTCGAGAAGCGTCGTACTGATAGAGATAGTGTTTTCCATTCTGATTATCTTAAAGAGACTGAAATTTGAGGAGGATATAGATTTTTTTGACGCCGCCTAACAAAAAAAGCCTTCTGGGGCCTCTTTTTTTATACTTGTTTGTGATTTTTTTTCTTTCTAATAGAGCATTGGTTTTTGTTATGATTATGTTGAAGAGATTGAGATTTCGAAATGGACTCGATGATTGTTCTGAACGCTTGTCAATTGCACGCTTGTCAATTGCTCGAAGAGCGAAATGAGGATTATTTACAAGTTGAATGTGCTGGATATTAATGATGTTGGAGAAGTTCATTTATGTTCCCCTTGTGGCGTAGAAAAAACAAACAACTAGGAGCAACGACCCTATATATTGCAACTGTTTTGGAATGTCAATACTTTTGCTACTTACTGTCAGTCTGTCACTGAGATAGATTTTGGGCCAATTTGGCCTATGAGCAACTTTTGCACACATGCATGCACGGGCGCGCACGCGCACAAAACACCTTACCAACCTTCTTTCCAACACTCTCATGACCTGTTTATTTTCTCAGCAATGGATACATCGAGGCTAGGTGAATATACAGCATTCTCTTTTCAACGGACATAGCAAGACAGTGCTCAAAGGGATTCACTGGGAAATGATACTCTCACTGATATATCATCGATAAATTTTACGATCAAACCATCAAACCAGTTTCCAGATTTCAAAAATGTCAAATGAAATGGTTGGATCCTTAACTTCGGCTAAAGGCAGAACCCCGATCCCCCCCCACCCCCCCCACACACACTTTCATAGACGAATACACATGGTCATGTTCTGAGGAACCTTTGGTACCAAAGAGCTGAACTCTTGGGGTATCTATCTAGGCTCTTGTAATCCACATAGTATAATCCAAACCGAGCCGTGTATCCATCACCCCACTCAAAGTTATCGAACAACGACCATGCGAAGTGTCCTTTCACGTTCACCCCTTCCCTGCCAACACAATGCAATTCATAAGATTTAAAATCAGAAGCTTTAACCTTCGATTTGTAAACTACTTGACACATTTTGTAGCAACACACCTGATAGCCATATTTAGATATTCTAGATGCCGCTTATAGTAGTCTACTCTTATGTCATCCTTCAAGGCATTTTCTAATGCTTGTGTTGCGTTGTCCATCTCATCAACACCTATAGGAAACTAACTTGTCGAGATTTATGCAAGTCGTGCAATTTGTTCTACGTTTAGAAAATCATACCATTCTCTGTAATGTAGATAATTGGATTGTTGTACTTTTCCTTGACATATAGCAAGAGTTCTTTGAGCCCAGGAGGATAGACAAAGAGCCATTTTGAGGCAGCCTGTAAATTTTGACATCCCCAATGTATCAGTATAATATGATTCATAGATCACCAAATCACTATGTGCTTTTATGTCACTTAGGGCATCAACGGTTTGCAAACTAGTGGTAAAATTTAGTTTACGTTTATTGGAACAACCAGAAATACGAGGTGAAATGCTTTAGACGATGATGATGGCGACAGAGGAAATACGAATAGTGTTTTATATGCGAGCAAAGCATATACAATTTATTGAGCTTAACTGGAGCCGTCGATGATAGTGCTGCCAGAGTGCACTGTTTGAGAAGTTGAACTTGTCGAAGTGAAGAGTTCAGGAATAGAAAATGATATGGGAGGAAAAAACAGAAACTAATGGAAATTTGGATGCAATTCATAAAAGAAGAGACGTGAGTTGGAACAATCATAACACCTCAATATCTCAATATTCATTCGCATATGACTATTACATATAGTGTTTAAGATTTGGGTGGCTTGGAAATCTACAAACAATTTTCGAGATTAGGCACTCCTTTTGTGTCCATCTTAACCTTGTTACTCACAATTAAGTTATAAAATCCAAAAGGATAGTACGAATAATCTTACCTGCTGGCCAATTGGAATCCCTTCACGGATACCTGTTCAACAGAATGTTCATGCTTCCATTATGATCATCGTTGTTGATGCATGATACATATTTATTATTTACCTTATTTCTTACTATGCTGAAGAATTAATAACTTTACATGCATAATATCTTGTTTAGCCAATTTCAGGAAGTCTTGTATTATTTACGGCTAACGAGTGGGAGGCATTCATGTACAGATGAAAACTATGCTCCTTTGAAGGAGCTTTAAACTTTAAACAATAATTTCCGGGTCAGGGATTTATGAATTTATGAATAGATAGTTAGGCTCAGAAATGGTAAAAAAGAATTAATGCTAGATACTTGTAGGTTATGAGATGCTTACTAGTTAATTATCAATGGTATGTTGTTTATGCACTGTGCAGATTAAACAGAACTACACTCATTTTCTTTTGTGATGTAATGTTTGGGCTCCAAAGTTTTTTAGCTATTAGTGCATATACAACAAAATGTAATGTGATGTTTAAACAGAACTACACTTTTAGGGGCATAGTCATTTTATATGCCATTCATATTTTAGTGAATGTTTAGATACCAACTGGAAGAATCATTTAATTTTACAGCTAACATGATGACCCTATAAATGCCTTAAAAGATGATGCAAGAGGAAGACGAGGAAGTAAGTTGGCCAGATCTTCCATGTGTTGGCCATTTATGGCAATCAGTTGGCTAGTTCTTTCATGTGGGAACCATCCACAAAATAAAATTTAACCCTCTTTCAATTATACCCTTTTAAAATAGCATGATTTTTAAGATGAAGATTTTAAAGCAAAAAACAATACATTTTGTTTTCACAAACTTTTGGAAATTGTCTTTTATAAGTACAAGAACTAAAACTGTACCATCAGTAAACAACATGCATGAATATGCCTGGTAAATTCATTCATTATAATCATGACCAATCAAAAAAATATAAAATTCATGAGTAATTTTGAAAACAATTTATTTTTGATGTTTCAGGTGAGTATTTAGATATTTCCATAGAACATGGAAACCTATAAATATACGATATTATTTCTGTTCAGACTACAAATTTCAAATGTCATGAAATAAATGTTTGGTTAACTAAAATTGTTATCGTCAAACGAAAAGCTAGAATAACTGTTTGATTTATGTGGTTTAGCTGGTAAAGGGATTGCAAATATTTTTATTTCTCTACACAATGGGAGCTGAAAAAAGAGAATGAAGTTACCTGTCATAATTACATGCAAATCAATATCATAGCTGATGTTCTGTGTTTTTGATAAGGGGACACTTTGAACATAATTCGTCGTATAGTAGTTAAGTCCGATGAAGTCAAAGGACCCTTTAACCATTTCTGACTGCTCTGTTGTAAACTCTGGCAATCTATCTCGGAGCAGCGTTTTCATGTTAAACGGATAATCTCCTTGAGTCAAAGGATCCATGAACCTATTCAAAATTTATAGATATGCAACATTACAGGTCAAAATCTGCATCGGAGCAATTATCGGATAGGGCTAATTTTAGAATTTAAGAAGACTAACCAGCCAAATATGAAATCCATTGTTCGAGTAGCTGCATCCCTATCTGACTTGGTGTTGGAGTAGGGCATGTACCAGTGGCTCACTAAGGTAATACCTATCTTCCCCTTCTGCGATGCCTGCATGATTCATTAATTCAGTTTTCGATGAATTAGACTGAAGCCGAAAAATTTCAAAGATAACATCGAATTTCTTCTTTCTTTTCCAACCTGATACTTGTCTTTGTACAATTTGTAGGTAATGGCATGGGCTAGCAATTGGTGATGCGCTACGATATAAGGCTCATGACCTGAGTCGCCAATTTTGCACTGATCGCCAATCCAAGCCGAGCATCGGCCAGGGGCAAATGTTCCGAGCGAGTAAGCCATCCGGGAAAACGTCCATGGCTCGTTCAGAGTGATCCAGTGCATCACTCTATCTCCGAACAACTTAAAGCAGAGATCGGCATAGTTCTTGAAATCATCCCTATTGGTTTATGCAATAAGTTTACATACTCTTATTCGTCAGCAATCAAGATTTTGAGTCTTTGACTTACAGAATTTGTGGGCTAAGGAAGCTTTCGTATTCATCTTCTAAGGCTTGAGGCACATCCCAGTGAAAGATGGTTACATATGGCTCGAGACCTGCACTTGTCTGTTGATATCGTTGCACCAACCTAAACAATTCAATTAAAAATAGTGTGATTGAATCATTACCATTTGTTTTGAGCTCGTTGATGAGGTTATTATAATACCGAACGCCTTTTTCGTTGATTCCGCCACCGATCTTTCCGTCTATCACATCGATATGCTTATGAGTTAAAGGGTCGCGACAACTTTGTAAATGATTCTTGAAAAAACGTTATTATATGCTGTCTTTCTCAGCGTTGATGGCGTCGCAGAAAAGACTTTATTGACAATTACAAAAGAGGTTGATGTGTGTCGTCTTACTAGGTAAAATTCTGCTCCAAGAGATGGAGAATCTGTAAGCATCGACACCCATTTCCTTCATGATCCTAACATCTTCCTGCAAAAATAGCATATCACCATCGCGCCATAATAGTAAAGATCGTTAACAAATTCTATACCTTATACCGATGATAAGAATCTATAGCAACGTCCCCGTTGCTTCTATCCGACACCATATCTATCCATCATCCAAGACAATCAACTTCATATTTATAATGGAAAGCTTATGGAATTTTTTTTACATAAAACAAAAAATACAGAAAAATACCAGGACGTTTTTGTGTAAACGTATCCCATATGCTAGGTCCTCGTCCGCCTTCACTTGCAGCACCCTCAACCTACAAAAGGGGAAAAAAGACGAAGAAAAAACTATTACGAAACATTCTAGACCTTTCTAGAACATTCAAGAAGGTTCTCGAACAGAAACAGAACCTGATAAGCTGAAGTGGAAGTTCCGAAGACGAAACTGTCGGGAAAGCTACGGCGGCTAAACGGGTCGAGGGACAAGTGGTGCCAGTACGCGGACCCAAGAAGGGTAAGGGAGAGGAGAGGAAGAAGGTGACAAGCTTGGAAAGCCATTTTTCTAGCTGAGATTGAGCATGAAGAGAAAAATGGTGAGAGCTAAGATCTTTATCAAACATGTATGGTTGTTGTTAAGTATCAAGGCCAATGAGACTTCAGATATTTTATGCTTTTCGGAATAATTCTATCAAGTGGGTTTTTTGTTGCATTATTGTTCAGACATGGGTGGCAGAAAATCTTTATTTCACTTCCATTTCCCAAAAACACGTGAAGCACGGTGATTTTTTCCATAAACCTAAACTAACAGAAAGTGGGAGGCAAAAGTATAATGACAGGAGAATATAAGAAAACATTTCAATACTATGATAATAACCGATTCGAAACTTTAGATGGCACAACTGTTTTTATTATAATGATATATAGTGGTATTCTACACACCGTTCATTAAAAAAAATATGAAGCTGTAACATTTTAAAATAATAAAATATTACTTTTAGGAATTTTTATAATTTAATATTATTTTATTGAATATTTTAATATTTTGGTATAAGTAAATACCGATAAATGGGGAAAAATTATGGGAAAATTATGGAAAATTCTAAAATAGGGTATTTTATGGAATTATGTCATTTTTAAGTTTTTATGATTAATTATATGCTGATTTTGTGTTAATCGCGATTAAAAAACACTAATCGGTTTTTTAGCATTTTTGTGCAAAACACGCACATATCATTTTTTACACTTGTGTTACATTTCTAGCATGTTGTTTTGGGGTTATTATTGGTGTGAGAAGGAATTTGGGTTAAAGAAAAAGGAAAAAGGATATAATATTGAGGTATGGTGAGAGAGAAAGGTAGGATTTTCTTTTGACCAAAGACTTAGCCATTTCCCCCTCACTTCCCTCATTTCTCTCCCTCTCCTTCACCTGCTGCTGTTGCTGCTTCCTTCACCTTCCTCCCCTCTTCACCTCCTCAAATCATCTCAAAAACAACTCCAAAACCCTATCTTCATTTCACAAAAAAGATGCACAAGCTCAAGACAAACATATTGGACCAAGAAAGAAAGGATTTTGGCCACTAGGGGCAACTCAAGAAAATTCTTAAGTTGCCAAATGAGGTAGTTTTTGGACCATTAGCTTAGTTTTTGCATTACTTATACCTCCATGTTAGATTAGAATTGGTATCGTGTGATTTTGTGGATTTAGAAAAACCTAGTTAGGGTTTAGTGGAATTTGTGAGTTGTGATGTAAAATTGAGCTCAGTAGAGCCTATACAAACACCCTAGTGCATGAATTAAGACCCAAACCTGAGACTTGAAACCCGGAATACGGATTTAGAAACCGATATCGGAAGATTTGTAGAATCTGTGAGGGTAAATTGGAATCTGGTATTACCCCGAGACTCTGAAATTTTTTTTGGATTGACAGTGAGATGTGCAGGCGTCCAGGAAGCTACCACCAAGACCCCAGCCCCTAACTCCTAACCTCGGCCGCAAATTTAATCTCTTTGGCCGCAATTTGCGGCCAGACCTGGACCAATCTTCCTCATTTTGGTTCTGTAGCTCCTACATCTATAGATTAGACCCCTGACATGTGCAAAATTGTCCAATTTGACCTAGGGTAGAATCTGGAGCCTTTTTCTCTAGTTGTTGTTTTGGATTCGTGTTTCCGTATTCCGTATTTTAAATTCTGGATTTGTGTATTAGTGTTTTACCTCGAATACTTGGCGTTTATACGACGATATCGAGGATTGTTGATGGTTTTGAAAGCGTAGTCCATAGATTCTAACCTATAGGCTCCTTAACGTATCGTTTGGTTTTCGTATGTCGTTTTAGTTTTGATTTGGTTTTAATACGCATTTACGATACATTGATGTGTAGGTACCGCATGAAGACTTCGGGACGACAAGCAAATGCGTGGCGACGTCGACAAATGAAGATCAGGTGAGTAGATTATATCTACGGGGGAAGTCGGGTGGATGGCGTATAGCACCCCCACAGTCCGAAGTTGGTATACTATATATGTATATATTATATATATGATAGCTTATAGTGTGTCGTGGATATTGAGATTAGACGTACTATGGTTAGATTAGGGCGTAGAAGAAAACTAGTATAGTTCCTAGTTGCGAACCCCAGAATAGGTTTACACCATACACACACACACAGGCTTATTGCTATACTTTTGCTTGAATGATGACGATAGTGGATGACATTGGAGATGAGACGATGATTTTGGGCATAGTGCCGTGAGATCGGTGATATGATGTGATTCGTATTTGGGATACGACATGTGATTTTTAGCGGGCCTTTGGACGTGTGTTTCACATACGCATTCATACTTATATAGATGGCATCGACTGTACTAGACTTAGATCAGTACCCCAGATTATGTGATATGACGATAAGGATACCAAATAATTGATGTGATGATTTTGATATTGACCCGTACCCAGCTATTGGGATGCCGTACGACGATTTACCGTGCGAGCTTTATATTGATGATAGATCCGCACTCATGACTCGAGGATATTATATGATGTATATTGTATCGTATGTGATACTATTGAGGCGGGATCACCGACTATAAATATATATATATATATATATATATATATATATATATATATATATATATCGACTCAGATGTAGGTGGTTTCCATACCCCTCCTGTATAGCCTGTTAGTTAGGTCTGTAGATTATTTAGTAGACATTAGACTAGGCCCGAGTCATACCTATTTCAAAGCTAACGAATCAGGAGTATTTTAAAGGATAGACAAAGGGAATCTATGGATAATCTCAAAAGACGCATCTTTTCTTAAAAACACCGTAGCCCTTCTTTTACCAAAAACCCCGATTCGTCTTATTTCAAATGGCAAAACTGCATGATATTTATATTGTTATAGATTCTTCACTGTTGCGTTGATTATTTGATTCCGCATATTCATGCTACTCGCACCGCATTGCATGTGTTTATTGCTATATTACAATCATGATGTTAGGACACCAGCACCATTATCGATGATGCATATGTTCCACACACACTTCACGCCGGCTCACACACTTCATCATCAATAATTGCCATGTCACTACACTGTAGTACTGTTGCATTCAGGATATGACCCTTGCATGGCATACTTATGTACCTATATACTGTATATTCATGCGTATTCGCACATACATAAATGATTCTGGCATTGATTAGAGATTTGGGAACCGCAAGATACTCTTTAAAACTGATTCATTTTAAAAGAGCGGTTTCCCTTAATATCTGCATATTTCTTTTACATGTCGCATACATCATGCTTTTTGATTATACGCATTGAGATATGTTGTTTCCATGATATTTCTGGATTTGGGAACCGTGGGTATTTCAAAGAGATTATATAATTGTTTTATAACCCAGTTACCCTTGATATGATATTTCAGTGCGTCCACCATGTGTTTTCTCGGTGCTGAGAGCGACATGTGAAACCCGATTCGAGGAGGCGGTGAGGCCGATTGCGGGTACATGGTGGGCCCGGTATGGTACCCGGGGTAATAAAGGGATGCTGTGTACACAAACGGTGAGCCTGGTAGAGGGACTACTATCTACCGGTGATTGGTTAGATCTGGCGGTTATCCGGAGGATACTGACCAGAGTCGATGGATGGATATGGGCCGACCCGTACTGCCGGGGCCGAGGGCCGATACCGCAGACGGAGCCCGATATATGAGGATTTACGTGTCGATGCTAGGCACAGGTTTTCATGATGTTTTCGAGTGTCGATACTAGGCACTCAGGTTCCATGATTTTTATTATATCATCATATTTCCATGCATATGCTTTAGGATTTTTACCTGCATGATGCTTATTGTCATTGGGTGACACGTGGGCGGGATCCACATACATACAGACTTTGGTTACACTGATCATACCTCATATGTATATATAACAGTGGAGTAGGACGCTGTTATATATGCCCTTACACCAATATTAGGAATGAGACGCCAATATATGTATTGATATCAATTTAGATACTTTATCATACTTATTCATGCAAACATACTTCATATTTATGATATGCTATTACCTGAGACACTGGCACGAGCACTTGGCACTACATACATGTTTAGATGTTACATTGCCACCTTATCATGCTTCAGACTTATCCTTTTGAGGTTTATATATATATCTGATCGTATTGACCTAGAATTATGTCATGCATTCGAGTTCTACTTGTAGATATTTTCTATTCACGAGTTGGCAACTCACCCCCGTTGTGCCACAGTTTCTTGCAGGTTTTGCCGTACAGGTTTCTTGGCGGCATTTCTAGCACACTGATTCCTTTGCGGGTGATTTGCTTTGGTAGGTGGGTTCTTTTGCATCTGAACCGCCATTTTTCATGTATTATTCATTGTATCTAGAAATTCTATCAACCAAAACTTGTATATTGTTTCAGACTTAGAAACCAGTTATGTATTATTTCGACTTTAAAGTCGCGCGTTATAGTATTACGATTTTCATATTATTTTGAGTTTCTTTTTGAGTTTTGATCCTCGCCTTTCGGTGTTGTATATTATATTACTTGTGTGGTTGTGACTGTCGATTGACGAAGAGCTAGCTCCCGCTTGGGGATGCCTTTTATCATTGCATATATATTATTCGTGTTGTACCCCGTTCGGAGCCAGTATTTACAAAGGAAACTCTACAGAAATTTTCATAAAAGACTATACATTTTAAAGAAACACAAATTCGACTTATTTATTTAAAAACCTTGTTTTCAAAACATGTTTTCTTTACTTCTTAAAAACCAGTTTTCTTTAGTTGCTCCTTGAAATGGTTTTAGATTTCTGGGCTTTTGGCTTACTTGGATTAGATGGGGTCCTATAGACTTCATATGATTCAAGTGCCAGTCACGGGCTATTTCGGGACGTGACAAAGTTGGTATCAGAGCGCTAGGTTAAGCTTGGTTCTGTTAGTTATATGTATGCCCTAGAGGCCATTACTATACATAGGATGTATATTGTAGTGGATGCTGGGACATATATAGGGAGGACTTTCTTGCTCGACATGATAGTATGCTATCTGGTTGCTCTTTACCTTAACGTGTATACTGGTTGTCTCTCTGTTACATGTTGGTAAAGCCCTTAGGATGTGTACTTGACTACCTGGACTATGATGCGGATCATACTAGTGGGGACATGGTAGTCCGTGAGTACATCCTTCAAAGTCCCTAGTCGTGGGTGTATCGAGACGGGGCATCGATATACCAGAGTAGACTAGCGTATACCTTCTCGACCCATACAGATGGGCGATGGATGATCCCATATCCATTGGTGTTTGACATCGGAGATGATATACGGGTGCTCAGTGGAGACTGGGTACACTGGACGGACTCGCCGAGAACTCCCAGATGGTATTATACCTCACGTCAGATGGCAGTTCTCTGGTGACACTGGTACAGAGTAGTCTGTTGACCCGAGATCGTCATAGAGTCTTGTGTGGTTCCCACTGTGCTTTGATTTCCATCTTACCACGTCCAAGAGGGCGTGCAAAATGGTGGTTTTTGGGTACAGTCCCGAGTCACATGGAGGCAATGAGCGATAGGAGGGGATTCGTCTCTCCCGGTATAGGGAGTTGATGTTGTGCTGTGTTCGATTGGCTATAACAGGAAATCCTTGGCCACGGTTGCTGAGATTTACTGGTAAGTGTTACCAGTAGTTTCTCGAATTGTTATAGACCTCATATCGACACGACTTATCGAGCTATTGGGGTCTGACGTTTACCACCCCTAGGCGAGATATGCGACATATCAGACGATCAGACCGGACTGTACGGTAGTGTTACTGGATGGATTCACTGGATTGTGAGCGGGCTTGCTCGTCGATCTTCAGATCGCTCAATACCCGGGTGGCCGTTACGTTTAGCAGACCGCTTGCGGCTTATGGATGTTTGATATGATCATCATCCGCTGCCGGCGTATTGACGAGTCTTTAGAGTCCTACACAGAGGTTTCCTGGCTCAAGCGAAACGAAATAGGAGCGCATATGAGATATGTGCGGGACCGAGAATGATGCATGTATGTGATACCGTATTTCATTCTCGCGATGTGACATTGATCGGTTATATGCGATATAGCCGGGTTATCGGATCAAGTGTTGATTCGATAAGTTGTTACTGATGATACCAGTCGGTTATGTGCGACATGACCGGATCATTGAATCAAGTGTTGATTTAGTGATTTAATGCATAATTATATATTTGATATATTACTTTGCATTAACTAGTATCGGTTCACTTTGAATGGATTTTCTCACTCGGGTGTGCGCATTCCATATGCGATATGATTTTGTGCACTTGATTGTATCATGTTTGATGATACATGCTTTTTGGTTAAGTGTAAAGTATCAAACTATAGTTAAGTGGATGATTAGGGTTTTTGATTTCCTTATTTATATATTAATCTTTTTCTTTTTGGAAAAAGAATAAGCAAATGAGAAAATGGTGGCAATTTTTGTTTTGTTCATGAAGTTTCATGAACACTTTGACTTTGTCACCATTTTGTCTCATGCTTAACCCTAACCACTCCACTAACCCTAGTTCACTCTCTACAACTAACCATGATTCACTTATGATAAGAATGGATTATTCTTTTCATTTTAAATAATTCTTATGATAATAATCATTCTTTATCATCTTCTTCTTCTTCTTCTTCACAAGAAGAAAAGCATGCTTCATCAATGGTGATTGATGAATTAGAGTGAGAAATCAAATTCTAAAGTTTACCCACTTCCTATTTCTTCATCCTCTACCTCTTGCCAAGTAGTAGAGTGTGTTTCCTTCACAAGTTTTCATGGCTTGGTGAAGGTGGAGCTTGATCTAGTGATGCTTCGACGTAGATCATCTTCGGCACGTCGTCGATGACCTAGCCCGCTTCTTCTCCGATGAAGCCGACGCAAGAGCCCAGGAACTCATTTGGACAGTGAGGGGACTTCGTTGCGGAGCTATGGAGGTGGAGTAACGGATCTACAAAGGTTGTATTTCCGTACTCTTAGTTAAGTGTTAACTAGTTTGTTTTTCGCCTAGACATATAGCCAACGATCCGTACTTTAGGGTTTCTCGGCACCGTATTTTTAGAAATTGGCATGGTTGATGCCTTGTGAGACCTCATTAGGGTGCCTAGGAACCCTACAGTGGTATCAGAGCCTAGCTAGAGCCTTAGACGAAGTCTAGACGCAATTTGAAGTCCGATCGAACCCGAAAACCCATTTCCTATATGCTCTCTGTCCATTTTTTTAAAATCTGGTTTTTTCCATATTAAAAATATGCAGAAAATTAAGCAGGGTTTTTTATGAATTACTGTGCAAAACGGAGCCCTAACTCCGTCAAACCACCGCGGAACCGCGGCGTTAGCCCACGTGGAGCGGCGGTTCCGCGGCCGTTATGTTGAATCTTTGACTTCTGTTTGCACAGTAATTGTTATATTTGACTCCTGTGTTTTCTGGATAATTTTAATATATTATTCAAGAGTTGAATTTTCTGGGGTTGTTTTGGGGATTCGTATATTCGATCGGATTATCAAATTTTGTCTGTGTGGATTTCCGGATAAATATTAGAATATGTTAAAAAGTTCGACCGGATATAAATACCCACTTTTTCCCCTGCCGGGAAATTTCCAAGTGTTGGATTTTTCCGTAGTTTGACGACGTTCTAAGTAGTGCAAGTAACGCGATGGACCCTCTAGAAGACAACAAACCTTAACTCGATTATGTGACCGTCTTGAACTGCCCTTTGAACCTTAGGGTTTGGGGCAGTACGGCGTGCCACATGTGAGGCGTTGGCTTGACCCTTCTACGGCTGGACCGTTGGTACTGAGGCACGAACGGAATGTTGTTAGACTTATTTCATGTGTTGAGCTGTATCGGAAAAACTTGGGTGTTCGATTGTTCGATCGAAAAGTTTAACATTTCTATTTATCCGGAATGGGATACAATAATTGGAATTCACAATAAGTTATGAGATAACTGAATGAATGTTATAAACATAGCAGTTTAGTCTCACTTGATCGGTTGCCACGGAATTTTGATGTGATCAAAAGTCCGTCGCAATCACGTAGTGTACGCGGATACTCGCCGGGTAAACTTAATAGACAGCCTCACTCCATAACCCCGACCAAGTGACTGTAGGAGAACCCCGTCGCCGAAAGCATCCGTTCGGGTGCTCGCGGTAGCGGTGTTCCGCCTTGGTGCACTTCGTCGACGGTATCAGTGGTGCGGCCGCCTACTAAAGTTTGCGACGAGCATTCGATCAGTTTTTCGGGAATCTTGTTGAATTGCCCAACTTGATATTGAAAAGTGTTTTCGATAATGAGACTAAAATGCGGGGTTTATAATTGTTAGGCATGCGATGTCTAAGGAATTCATTTGGTCAGGCATGCAATGTCTGAGGTGGTTGCGGATTCCAACTGTTGTAGTTTTACACTTTCTTTTCTGTGACTGTAAGTGTAATATGTGATATCGCCGGTTTCGTTGCTATATGTCAACGACAATTGGGATGGACATATTTACTTACGTTGATGACATGTGATGTTATGTGTTGCTGGATATGTTATATTGGATCGTCATGTTTGAATAGCCGGGGGTTTTTATGTGAGATGAGTGTTTTTCATTTTCATTCATGTAAAGACTTGTATGTAATATTCTTTTATTGGGGCACTTCCAGGTTGCGGAAGATGTCACTCTTTGTATATTATTTACTTTTCCGCACTAGGATAGACCCAAGGAGGGGAGCACAAGTAACCGGGTTCTAGGGTCCAGTGGGAGACCATCTCGAGGAGTCGAGTCCGGGTCTCCTAACTCTAGAATTGGTAGGGTTGCTTGCCACTCTCGTAGGGGTCTAGGGGTGTGGGTTTGGCTATTCATCACGACCGTGGAATCCGTGTTTTATACTGGCTCGTATTGAAAACACGGACGTCCTAGTATATCCAATATTTCATATGTTTCTTCTGCTGCGATATCTGTGATGTGATCATGTGATGTTCTGTGATAGATACAGTATATAGTATATATGATATATTATATAGACGTTACTTATGTTTTACACCCGTGCTAGCCATGCCCCGCTCTGCCGTTAGTTACCTAACCTAACGGTGCACGAGGGGACATCGAGGCGAATGCGGATGGCATAAGTTACGTCGTATTTATCTGTGATGTTTAGGTAACTTAAATGATGGGACTTCATTAATGTGATTAATGAAATAAAAGAAACCTAAGATGTTGTAGAATCGAATTTCAAAATTAAAACAGGTAGCTACAGTTCTTGCTTTGCACAGCGGTATATATGATATATCCTGCACCTTATTCGATAGGGAAAGGACCGAGATCCCTTCACCGGGAGTGACTCCTTTAGCAATAACTGGCAGATGCTACACCCTCGGTTTGTCTTTTGATTGCTTTTAAGAGTTTTTGCTTTGCACAGTGATATATATGATATATCCCGCACCTCATTCGACGAGGAAAGGACCGACGATCCCTTCACCGGGAGTGACTCCTTTAGCAAAACTAGAAAAGCCTCAAAAGCACTCCATTTTAAAATCATTCGATCCTACAACGATATCAAGTTCATTACGCAATAGGTTTTCAGAAAAACCTGTCGTAGCCCTCCGTCATTTCAGATAAGTTGTATATAGTATTCGTGCTGCATTTGTTGGCTTTCGTCAAGGTGCAGTGTGCGGTAGCTATATGCTGCTTATCTGCTAGCATACGATGCGATTGGATTAGGGTAGTCGTGCGGCTTTGTTGGCTTTCGTCAAGGGTCGTGCGGGTGGGTTTAATTCGATCAAGAAATGTACGGGTTGAACTTGACTAGCGGGCTATGGTTTGTTGGCTTTCGTCAAGGTCATAGCACGTTAGGGGCAAAATATTATCGGGAATTTCAAGTGTTGAAATTTGCAATGAGATTGCATACCTTCTATGAGATAGTTGGATCCCGATACCCGCTGCGAGTAAGTGTTACTCCTGGGAGAGTTTTATACATTACAATTAGCCGATCAAGTAGGTGTCTAGAAAGGTGTTAACGAGGTTACGCCTCTGGGAAAACGAGGTTTACATTAATTAGGTTCGTGCGAAAGCACGGGGGACCTCCCTCAAAGTACCGACACTGGCCTGGCTGAAAGATTGGCGAACTTGTAGTGTGTAATTAATCCCGGCTAGTCTTTCCTTTTAGGGTTTGAAGGAAGATTTGATAAAAAGCAGTGGGAGCCATCCTGATTAGATAAAATAAAAACCAATCTATTCTTGCAAGAGCGCACGCTGAGTGTTTTCTTCTCTCTCTCTCCTGGTAGCGACCATATCACGCCTTAATCAAGATAATAATACGGATTATTGACCGAACCCGCTTGTTATACTGAGCTGGGGAACGTTGGTCCCGCTCCAACTTATAATTGTTATAAGACAGAGCAGGAAATTGGGGATTACCAGAATTCCCGTGCCGCCCAAACGAAGAGAGTGCATGTTGATGCATCATCTTCGGGTGTGTTCATTATACAGAACTGTTTCTTAGTATCCTTTACGTCCTGGGTATGTGATACCAGATCAGGATCCCAGATATGTAATATGTTACATAGGGCTACAGAAAGGTAGAGGACTGAGAACGGGTGATAAGTTTCATGAGACAGAAAACGGGGCAAGTGTTGCAGCCAAGTCTGTTGGTCACTGTCACCCTGTATTACAATACATTGATTCTGAACGAATGCTATTAGATACCGAACCTGATATACAAAATCATATCAGTCTCTTTATTAGTAAAGAAATGATAAAATTCTGTATTGTTGGATACTGTTTTGAACATTTCCTATATCAAAAGTTGATCGGTTCAGGCACGTTATCTAAAAGCATTAATGTTCTAAATCAAACTACAGTTCTTAGTATACGGAACACACACAAGAGGAAGAGTTCAGAAATGAACGAATCCTTCTTGAGGCATTGTAAACTAGGTCATATCAATGCGACCCGACTAGCTGAAGTTACATGTAGATGCATATTTAAATTAGTTTGAATTTACATCTTATGAAACTTGCGAGTCATGTCACAGAGATAAAATGACCATAGCTCCGTTTACTGGAAACAGAGAAAGAGTTAGTAAACTCTTGGGATGATACATGTTGATGTATGTAAGGTCCCCTGTCTACACATGCCAAGACCGGTTCTTTTTACTTCATTACATTCTCTGATAATCTTTCGAGATTCAGACCTATGTTCCTGTTGAAACACATGTCCGAACCTTTTAAGATATTCACAGAATATAAGTTAGAAGTAGAGAACCAAAATACGGGTATAAGTATTATGTCCTTTGATCTGATCGAGGAGGAGAATACTTGAGCACGGAAATCCTGGACTATTCTAAAGGAGAATGAGATTCTCTCTCAGCATTACTCCTCTGTATACACCATAGCACGATGGTATATCGGGGCGGAGCAGATACACCCTATTTGATATGGTGTGCTCTATGATGAGTACTACTGAGTTACCTATTTTCTTTTGGGGGTTATGCACTCATGAAGCTGCATACATATTGAATAGGGTTCGAATCAAATCAGTTGCCTACCACTTCATATATGATATGGAAAGGGAAGAGCCCACATCTTAAGTTAGTTAAGATTTGGGGTTGACCGGCCTATGTCTAAAAGCAAAATCCGGACAAGCTCGAGGCAAGATCTGTTATGTACAAATGGAAAGGTTCCAGCTATACAAACAACAGCAGATGATTTGGTAGAACCAAAGGATTCAGGGTTCCTCACCCACCTGAGAGATACTTCTGTTTCTCTATGACAGTGGGAGCGAGGAATGCATCATGAGATGATGACCCAACTAGTTTCGAGCTGGCCATCAGGAGTGAGACTCTGTAAGAATGGCTGGATGCTTAGCGATCTGAGATGGAATCCTTATACACCAACAAAGTATGGACTTTAGTTGCTATATCTGAAGGGTTAAATCCCCATCAGGAGCAAGTATATCTTGAAAAGATTACTTGGTGTACATGGAAAAGTTGAGACTTTCAAAGCTAGAATTGTTAAAGGTTTTCGTCATCGACCAGGCGTGGATAATGATGAAACCTTTTTCAGTAGCTATGCTTAAGTCCATCCAGATCCTACTTGCCACGACTACATACCATGACTACGATATCTGGCGGTTGGGTGTCTTGACTGCTTTTCTAAATGATGATTTGGAAGAGAGCATCTATAAGAACACAGCCAGAGGGCTTCGTAGACAGTGGGAGCAGCGGAAACGTGTGCAAGATGATTTATAAGATAAAACAGGCATCGCGGAGTTGGAACATCTGTTTTGATGTGGTAGTCAAAGAGTTTGACTTCATCAAAATGGTAGATGAACCTTGTATATACAAAAAGGTAGTAGAGAGTATGGTGGTGATCCTCGTAGAGTACGTGGATGCCATACTCTTGATAGGGAAGGAGTTTCCTATGCTACGCTCGGTCAATCTCCGTTTATCACAAGTTTTCTCCATAAAGGATCAATATGATACCGCCTAAATTCTGAGTTTTCATCTATGAGATAGATGTGGTTGGATATTAGGATACTCACTAGATGTAGTGAGACGGTATCAATTGATCCTGGGGAAAATCACTGGAAGTGTTCCAGGGTGATAAAGACGACTGAATGTCAGTCGCAGGCATTGTCTTTACCCTCAGTAAAGGGACGGTATGTTGGAAGAGTTCCAAGCTATATACCGTGGCATACTAGACGATGAAGGCTGGGTACATCGCTACTTAAGATGCTACCAAAGAGGCTGTTTGGGTGTATATAGGTTCATGAGATGAACTATGTTCCTCCCATTGTGTGACAATGGAGTTGTGGCTTATGCCAAGGAACGCAGGTCCCATCAGTGATCCAGACATATTCTAAGACAGTATCACCTGATCATGGAGATAGTTGATCTCCAGGGAGATCGAGGTTAGGAGAGTAGACTCAGAGGACAACACAGCAGATCCACTCACAAAGGCCTGTTTCCAGAGAGAGATTTTTATGGGATGGTTGAGTATGAGATACTACAACCACTGCTATCAGATGGCCCTAGTGCAAGTGGGAGATTGTTAGTTATATGTATGCCCTAGAGGCCATTACTATACATAGGATGTATATTGTAGTGGATGCTGGGACATATATAGGGAGGACTTTCTTGCTCGACATGATAGTATGCTATCTGGTTGCTCTTTACCTTAACGTGTATACTGGTTGTCTCTCTGTTACATGTTGGTAAAGCCCTTAGGATGTGTACTTGACTACCTGGACTATGATACGGATCATACTAGTGGGGACATGGTAGTCCGTGAGTACATCCTTCAAAGTCCCTAGTCGTGGGTGTATCGAGACGGGGCATCGATATACCAGAGTAGACTAGCGTATACCTTCTCGACCCATACAGATGGGCGATGGATGATCCCATATCCATTGGTGTTTGACATCGGAGATGATATACGGGTGCTCAGTGGAGACTGGGTACACTGGACGGACTCGCCGAGAACTCCCAGATGGTATTATACCTCACGTCAGATGGCAGTTCTCTGGTGACACTGGTACAGAGTAGTCTGTTGACCCGAGATCGTCATAGAGTCTTGTGTGGTTCCCACTGTGCTTTGATTTCCATATTACCACGTCCAAGAGGGCGTGCAAAATGGTGGTTTTTGGGTACAGTCCCGAGTCACATGGAGGCAATGAGCGATAGGAGGGGATTCGTCTCTCCCGGTATAGGGAGTTGATGTTGTGCTGTGTTCGATTGGCTATAACAGGAAATCCCTGGCCACGGTTGCTGAGATTTACTGGTAAGTGTTACCAGTAGTTTCTCGAATTGTTATAGACCTCATATCGACACGACTTATCGAGCTATTGGGGTCTGACGTTTACCACCCCTAGGCGAGATATGCGACATATCAGACGATCAGACCGGACTGTACGGTAGTGTTACTGGATGGATTCACTGGATTGTGAGCGGGCTTGCTCGTCGATCTTCAGATCGCTCAATACCCGGGTGGCCGTTACGTTTAGCAGACCGCTTGCGGCTTGTGGATGTTTGATATGATCATCATCCGCTGCCGGCGTATTGACGAGTCTTTAGAGTCCTACACAGAGGTTTCCTGGCTCAAGCGAAACGAAATAGGAGCGCATATGAGATATGTGCGGGACCGAGAATGATGCATGTATGTGATACCGTATTTCATTCTCGCGATGTGACATTGATCGGTTATATGCGATATAGCCGGGTTATCGGATCAAGTGTTGATTCGATAAGTTGTTACTGATGATACCAGTCGGTTATGTGCGACATGACCGGATCATTGAATCAAGTGTTGATTTAGTGATTTAATGCATAATTATATATTTGATATATTACTTTGCATTAACTAGTATCGGTTCACTTTGAATGGATTTTCTCACTCGGGTGTGCGCATTCCATATGCGATATGATTTTGTGCACTTGATTGTATCATGTTTGATGATACATGCTTTTTGGTTAAGTGTAAAGTATCAAACTATAGTTAAGTGGATGATTAGGGTTTTTGATTTCCTTATTTATATATTAATCTTTTTCTTTTTGGAAAAAGAATAAGCAAATGAGAAAATGGTGGCAATTTTTGTTTTGTTCATGAAGTTTCATGAACACTTTGACTTTGTCACTATTTTGTCTCATGCTTAACCCTAACCACTCCACTAACCCTAGTTCACTCTCTACAACTAACCATGGTTCACTTATGATAAGAATGGATTATTCTTTTCATTTTAAATAATTCTTATGATAATAATCATTCTTTATCATCTTCTTCTTCTTCTTCTTCACAAGAAGAAAAGCATGCTTCATCAATGGTGATTGATGAATTAGAGTGAGAAATCAAATTCTAAAGTTTACCCACTTCCTATTTCTTCATCCTCTACCTCTTGCCAAGTAGTAGAGTGTGTTTCCTTCACAAGTTTTCATGGCTTGGTGAAGGTGGAGCTTGATCTAGTGATGCTTCGACGTAGATCATCTTCGGCACGTCGTCGATGACCTAGCCCGCTTCTTCTCCGATGAAGCCGACGCAAGAGCCCGGGAACTCATTTGGACAGTGAGGGGACTTCGTTGCGGAGCTATGGAGGTGGAGTAACGGATCTACAAAGGTTGTATTTCCGTACTCTTAGTTAAGTGTTAACTAGTTTGTTTTTCGCCTAGACATCTAGCCAACGATCCGTACTTTAGGGTTTCTCGGCACCGTATTTTTAGAAATTGGCATGGTTGATGCCTTGTGAGACCTCATTAGGGTGCCTAGGAACCCTACAGGTTCGAGTCTAAGTTTGGCTATGCGGTGCCTAGAGCGTTTATATATATACGGAACTTAGGCTTGACCTTACGGAACTTAGACTTAGTCGAGGGGGTATTATACCCGAACTTTCGTCGCGTAGGATTACCCTTGGTTGATGGAGTAGGTAGCTTGAGTAGAGTGACGTACCGTACGTATGTTCCGCGGCATATTTACGATACGCTACTCCGCTTAAGAAACCTTAGGATGTAAATTTCCTTGCACAGTATTATATTCATTCCTATGATCTCCCCTGATCGATACTGGTTGTGATTTTGTTGCCACGATTGCACCGGCAGAGAGAGCTACGGCTAGAGTCGCGTCAGCATGAGCTCGTCGCAGACGAGGACTGACCAGGGCGTGATTCCAGAGACATACGATTGTATGGAGGCTTCGTCTTAATGTGTTTTCGCGCCATGAACATTTGACATATCGCTTCCACGAGATTTCTTGGATGCGTTGATCGGTACAAGAGGATCAGGCTACTGCTAGAGGCCATCCAGGATGCGATGACCCTTGATATACCGCTTATTCATGATGATTGAGGCGCTGTTCAGCGTACAGACGAATGAGCTAGTTGTTGCTGCAAATCACGAGATATCGCCTAAATGATTGGAGCTACTGCAGCATAAGTATATACTTAGAGATATGATGGAAGGTCGTTAGTCACCAGAGGATGAATGATTAGGACATGTGGTTCGTTCACTTACCCCGATGCGAGGTCATCAGATGGATTGATTCCAGCTAGAGACGACTTCACGCAGGCTCGTTGAGAATCGATAGAGACGATCGAATGTCAGGAGCCCATTTCCAAGTTTAAAGTATTCGGAAAGACATGCAGGCGATTCTATAGACCCTCTAGAAGAATGAAATCCTAACTCGACATAATGACCGTGTGAAAGCCTTTGAACCTTAGGGTTTGCGGCAGCTCCGCGGCGCTATTAGTGAGGCTTGGGTTTGCCCTTCTACGGCTGGACCACTGATGCTGTGGTATATACTCGATACTATAAAAGTATACCCAAGATAATCTCTTGGGTAATTATGAGGTTTTGATGAATCGATCGAATGGTTCGACATCATTCGGATATTATGTGATGGGATACACTGCTTGGGAGACTCCCGATACGAGCATAGCCGTTGGAGCGCAGTCCATGCAGCCACGAGGTGACGAGTTCGAATCAGTCGACATTGGAACGAAGTGGAGTAAAGAGTTCGCACGAGATTTCGACGAGATGACGTTCCACTCCGCTGACATCAGAGATGCGATATGTCTACAGAGACGTTGGAATGCGACCAGTTCCCGGGAAAATGTTGTGCTAAGGGCGCATATGTTCAGAGAGCGGGAAGAGATTATGCAAGAGTACTAGCCTCCGTCCAGTTCAGCATAGGCGAGATCGGAAGAGACCTTGAGCAGGATTCCTTTCAGGACACTGCTGCAATAAGATTTGCACCAGGAGCAGATGTGTGATGTGCATTCAGAGGACCAGAGGTCAGCGCCAGTGATGCGTTTCTTTATGAGTGGTCGTGAGAATTGACCGAGAGATGACCAGAGAAGTGTTTCCCCCAATCAGAGCAAAGATCTATTTGATTTTCAAAAATTCAAAAATTGAAGCAACGCTTCAGATCTCTTGCGCTGCGCGTAACGCACCACGTGTCAAAAGCAGACACGCCAGCACAGCGCCCAAGGCAGCACACCCAATCAGAGCAAGGCTCTGTTTAAAATTCAAATTTTAATAAAGGAAGCAACGCTTCAGATTACTTGCGCTCTGCGCCGCGCGACACGTGTCAGCGCAGTTGCGTTGCGCGACACGTGTCAAGCGCAGGTGCGATTGCACCAACTGTGCCAGCATTTAAACAATAAAATTTTTGAAAGATCTTTCTCAATCTTGTTAAAAACAAGAAGACTGTCTTCTGTAAAACAGAGACCCTAGGATCAAAGATCCAACGGCGGGGAAATATCCCCAAATCAACCAGAGAAAGATCTCTGTAACAAATTTCACAAATCAATTGGCACTATATAAAGGTCCCTAGACTCCAAGTCTAAAAGACATTAAAAACAGAGAAAAAGATATAGAGAACTCCTCTAAAATTTTGAGAAGAACTCGAAGAAAAGAAAAGGTAAACCTTCGGAAAAAAGAAGAAGTTCTTCTAAAAAGATCAATGATCTAAGAACAAGATCAAGATCTTCAATATAAAAAAAAAGAAAAAGATCATAAAGATCCAGTCATAAAAGATTAAAGAAGTAATTTACTTCATTATTAGAACTTTTGATCTTCTTAAAGGCATTGCCTTTTGACGAACCACTGGTTCTTGAAAACTTGAGGTAGAACCTTTCTGAAAAAGAAAAACTAATTTTCTTTGATCTAAATTTGATCAAAATATTGAACAGTGCCTTGTACTATTAATTTGAGCACCGCTCTCTTAAATTGGTGCAAGTCACCACAATACGCCACGTATCAGCAACGCACTGGCGCAGCGCACTGCGCTAATAAACTTGCGCTCAGCAGAGCGTGCCACGTGTCAGCAGCGCACTGGCGCAGCGCACTGCGCTAACAGACTTGCGCTCACCAGCGCGCAACATGTGTCACCTCCATATGGATTTGCGCCTTGCACTCCTCAATTGGCGCAAAGCGCCATACAAGCCACGTGGGGCACTGTCAGAGCATTTAATGCTCTGCATTATTAAAGAAAATGGACAGAGCCCAATTAAAAAGGCCTAACAGGCCAAAATAAATGCCATGCATTTAAATAAAAAGCCCAATGCTATAAAGGGCAGAGCCCAAACAAAGGCCTAACAGGCCAAATGCAAATAAAATGTTGAATACTCTCAACTGGACTTAGCCCAATTCTGGCCATAAGTCCTCAAATTAAATTAACCGAGCACGGCTGCTCTCAAATCAATTTACACCCGGTTCAAGGGTACATCTTTGAACTCCTCTGATATTTGTCGTTGTAATCCTTCAACGTCGTCAGAGAGGTGATGGGTCCCGACAACCACACATTACTACAGACTGTGGGGTCCTTAAACTCTTGGACTAATGCGTCCTTAAACCAATATTCGTTCCCAAATGGGAATGTCGGACTAATGCGTCCTTAAACCAATATTCGTCCCCAAATGGGAATGATGGACTAATGCGTCCTTAAACCAATATTCGTCCCCAAAACGGGAATGTCGGACTAATGCGTCCTTAAGCCAATATTCGTCCCCAAATGGGAATGTTGGACCACCATGTCCCTAAACTGGCAATGGACCACCATGTCCCTAAACTGGAAATGGATCTAAATGATCCTGTTAAGTTGATCTTAGTCTAGAAATTAGGCTAACGCATCCTTAACAAACGTTTAAGTTGATCTTAGCCTTAAATATGGCTAACATATTCTTAAACCAAAACCCCAAACCCAAATCTAAGAATATACGGATTTGGACTAATCCACGTCCTACGGGCGACGACAAAAATTAGTCTCCGTATACAATCCATGGGCAACCACAAACAAAACAAACACACACGAAACGAAGTGACCATCTGGAGAAGGAGAAAGTTGCTACCGCGGTGCGGTAGCGTAATTAACTGCAGGGGCTTGCGGCTGCAGGGAAAAGCGTCCCCACAATCAAAAACCCTTCAAGCGAGGGGGAATCTGACGAAGTCTGCTACATTGACCGCATCCGTCTAAACCTCCGATACACGGTACCATAAATCAACTTGGCATCTTCGGAGAGGTGGACGGATAAAACTAAATAGCATCTGTCCCGAATCACAGGCCTAGACGTCCAGTCTACGAGCCGTCATTCGGAGGGAAACAAATTCTGGCATGCCCGGTGGGACCTCTTCCTCTTTCCACTCCACACTTCGTGTGTCGTGTTCGCGAACGAATCACGGTTTGCTGTGGTTGCCTGTGGATTCGAGTTACTAAGATTTGGTGTCTTGCTCCGTGCAGAAAACAAAAGATCAATGGCTTCAAATTGCACTAACTGCGACTGCAACTCTCGCTCCGTTTCATCCGGAGGAGTGACTTACGGGCCCCAAGCGGCCTCTCTTTTCAAGATGCCAGTGGAGCAGGTAACTCAAGCCACCACTGGACTATTCTTCGGGACCATGCTCCCACCGATGAGCTTCAATGCCCCAATGACATCGCAAGAAGCTCCAAAGAAGTCGGTCTTTGATCGGCTTACAACTACCGCGACCCCTCTCAACGGGTCGCCCAACTCCACTGCCTCAGTTTTTAACAGACTAGGCCAGAGCTCTAACGGGCCCATGAAGAAGCCTGCAATACCAGAAGACGTTATCCCGAAGCGGATAGCCATCCCTGCTCCCGTTCCAGGCGAAATCACCAAGGTTGCTTCCTCTACTCGGAAGTCCGCTTTTGATAGGTTGGCTGTCCCCGTTCAACGGACGTCGGTCTTTAAAAGGCTGACACCAGCAAATTCTGACCAACACAGGGGGCCTGAGGAGGTCGCCCCTACGGCTGAATTAATTCCAATCACGCGACATACTCGCCGTCGTCACTGGTGCCGGGTAAGGAAAGCTGGGGGCAACTCCCCCTCTGGGATAACTCCGCCAACTCCGATGGTGGAAGTCAGTGCCGCTGTTCCAACTGGAAATAGTTTTGAACTGCTCAACAGGGTGCGCAAAAACTCGCCAATGGCAGTGCTGAAAAGATCTCCTCCACCCGTGGAGAATGATACAGAAAACAAACCGGAGCAACCTCCTCAGCGGCTGTTCTCCAAAATTTATAAAGTCCGGTGACAGGTCCAGGAATTGGTGATTAACCAGGACTACTCTCGCCGGCCAAAGAAGCTCAAAGCTCATCAAGAAAAGAGCCATCTCGTGGTAATGCAGAAGACGTCAGCTAGCTGGGTGCCCACTGCAACGGCTCCCACAACATCAACTGCTCAAAGAAGAAGGAGGCCAAGGAAAGCCCTTATGGCAGAACGTAAAGACACCGAAACCAAACGCCTCGAGCCTGGGGGCATAACGGTCCATACTATTTATATGACTTCCGGAAAGGAGGATAGCCGCGCTTCGATGGGTCACCGTCCGCTCACTCGATCGGTGACTAAAGCTCAGGAGCAGCAGTAGAAACTTCAAGAGATGCTGACTACAATGGCCGCACTTACCGAGCCAAAAGAAAGCCCAGAAGTATCATCAGAACAGCGTCACGAACAAGAAACCGACGCTGACTTCCTACGCAGAGTCCTCGAAAAGAAGGAAAAGAAGCTGCGGAACAAGCAGCCAATATAAAATAAATAGCGCTTCTC
The DNA here is from genome assembly GCA_030015575.1 of Agapanthus africanus. Taxonomy (NCBI): domain Eukaryota; kingdom Viridiplantae; phylum Streptophyta; class Magnoliopsida; order Asparagales; family Amaryllidaceae; genus Agapanthus; species Agapanthus africanus. Next base: position 423,490,111 of record CM057351.1, read on the forward strand.
TTCCAAGACATGGTAGGAATGATGTTACAGCAGGATCCTCCAGCTGAAGACCCTCCGATCAGTACTGAAGACGATAGAGGGGAGACATCTAATCCTCCTCCGGCTCTTTCAGCAGCCAAGGAGGAAACCATTTCCAAGGCTGCACTGGACGACTATATAGCTCAGCAAATACGAGCTCATCAGGTGAATGAAGCGGCTGGGCAAATTGTTAAAACTGGACGACCCTATCCGAGCTGGTATGACCAAATCAGTTACCCGCCGGGATATACAATCCCTAAGTTCCATGTATATAAAGGAACGAGGAATCCACATCAGCATGTCGCTCAATTCAGGGCTCTTTGCGGCAACACTGGAGGCGATGATAAACTGTTGCTTTGCCAATTCATCAGCAGCTTTGTAGGGTGTTTTTTGTTACCCCATTGAGATGGGAATACGTGCACGCTTGTCAGGCGTACTACAGATTCCCCCTGCCTAGCGGAAATGGCTTTCGAATGGTATTCGGAGCTACCTAATGACTCTGTTAAAACATTTGCAGAAATGGAATTTTTGTTCACCCAGCGATTTGCAAGCGCTAGTGAGCGCACCCCGATCACCGCATTGATCAACGCCAGGGTAAGGCCAGGCGAAACGTGGGTCCAATACGCAACACGATGGCGAAACTTATGGTAAAAATGCGAACAACGCATCGAAGAAGCACCTGCGGTAGGCATGTTTATGGGCACTCTTGATCCGCAAGCGACCATTTCCCAGTTCATGATGTTTTTCAAGCCGACGACTTTCCAGGCCTTGATTGACAAGCTAGCTCAAATGGACCAGATGGGCTATGGACCGTCTCCTCCAAAGCCGGTCTCCCGAAGCGAAAAGGGGAAAGTAAAGCGATCGTCGTCGCCAATGCTCAACAACAGCCGAGCAACTTGAAGCCGGTTGTCCGTCAAAACAATATGTGTCCACGCCTATCTCTCACGGAGAGACTGGGGCGTCCTTACTCGTTTCTTCAAGATAAAACGAGAAGACTATTCGAGCTGGCAGTGCGCAACAGACTCATCAATCTGCCGAGTCCAAAACATCTGTTGCGGCCAGGCGATCTCAACAATCTTAATTACTGCCTTTACCATCAAGCAGTAATCCATCCAATTGAAGATTGCTTCGTCTTCAAAAACTGGGTTGAAGAACAATACCAACAGGGCAATTTCGCGCTATCCGAGAACTGAAAGGTGAGCCCGCCACAACCTCATGCTTCTAAAAAGGTGGACATGCGGGGAGCATCGTGCTCTTTTATAGAAAAAGCTCTGTGGTTTGATGACAAGCGCACGGATCTGCAAAAACGTATTGACGCACTAGGAGAATATAATCAGAAGGCGCGGGCCCTAGTCACACTCCGAGAATTCCTCAACCATGTCCTTGAGGATGAAGATGATGACAAAGACTTGTTGGATGAACCTGAGGATTATGTGGCAAGCTGACATGTGATCTCTCACTCGTCGATAGACAATAAAGAAGCTCCTTGCACCGAGAGACGGGGGGCAGGTCCTGAACCAGAACCTCTGAGACCATCATACGAAATGATTGATGCATTCCTAAACGAAGCCCGTCAGGAAAGCAAAGCCAATCGAGAGCGTGAACTGGCTATATTTGAAAAGGCCAAACGCCAACGACCGGAGGAAAGAGTCGAGACATCCCGACTGGAGCAAAGCGTACCTATTGCCAGCAAAAGCAAACTTAAAATAAGGAATCAATTCGCTAGGGCCCTGGCAATAGGAATGAAATTGCCCTCTCTCAAAGGAAATTCCTCTGGCAATATACGTCTTGATGAAGCAGACATACATCCTAACTTCTGCCTATACCATCAGAGGATTGCACACCCCACCGAGGAGTGCATAGCCTTTAAAAACTGGTGGCAGGGATATGTTGCTCATCGACGACACGTCCAACGAGTGAAGCGCAAGGCTCGTCGGGAACGAAAAAGCATGGCAGATGAGCGCGAAGAGCTGTTGGCAACTGTCACATAGCCGGCACCAAGGGATCGCGAGTTCTCACCTTCGGGAGCGACTCCGACGAAGAAGTCGCCCTCAACCCTCTCTTCAAGAAATCCATTTCTAAAACGAAAGAATTTAGGAGTTGCGAGAACATTCGACCGTGCAATCGCACGCTACCCGAAAAGAATCTTGGACCCGCAAACAAGGGATCGAACAAAAAAGATAAAAGGAAGGGAAAATAGCCCCCGTTGCCAACACTCAACAACAATCGAGTAGCCATAGACCGGTTGTTCGCCAAAACAACAAGCGGCAACCCCTCTATGAGAAGTTGAAACGTCCTTACTCATTTTCCCGAGATGAAACAAGGAGGCTGTTCGAACTAGCAGTGCGCAACAGGCTTATCACTCTACCGGAGCCGAAATACCAGTTACAACTGAATGATGTCGACAATCCTAATTACTGCCCTTACCACCAAGTATTGGGCCATCCGATCGAAAACTGCTACGTTTTCAAAAAACTGGGTTGAAGACCAATACCAACAGGGCAAGTTCGCGTTGTCCGAAAACTGGAAGATAAGCCCGCCACAACCACATACTCCGAGAAAGATAGATATGCTGGGGGCATCATGCTCATTCATAAGGAAAGCTCCATAGACCGAAAAGTCAGTAAACTAGAAATTAGCCTTAAATACGGCGACGGTGGACCGCAATGTCCTAAAACTTGCAAATGACCGAAATGTCTTTAAACTACTACCGCAGCATGCTCAGGCTGACGTGATAAAAAAAAGAGAATAAAAAAGAATTAAAAAAACGGTATGTCCATAAGCAAAATGGGCACGGATGAAAACCTGAAAGGGCTCCGTGTATAAAAACAGCAGGGCTACCGGCGAGTGTTTGTGAAAAACTGAAAGGGCACAGCCTCGTTAGAAAAAAAAGAATAAAAAAGAATTAAAAAAACGGTATGTCCATAAGCAAAATGGGCACGGATGAAAACCCGAAAAGGCTCTGTGAGTAAAAACAGCAGGGCTACCGGCGAGTGTTTGTGAAAACCCGGAAGGGCGCAACCTCGTTAAAAACACTTACAGGGTCTTCACGACCTTGTGAGGAGAAATCACCTGCGTGAGATCCTTACGAATTACAAGGGAGCAATACACTTAGGGATCCCCACGATTCCTATGGAGAAATTACACTTGCGAGATTCTCACGACTTGTAAAGAGAACTCTCTTATGGGACCCTCACGGCTCATAAGATTTGAAAGTCTTAAGTTACAGAGACCTGAACCTGTTCTTAAGAAAACCCCCCACAACCTTCGATTTGGCCCTACAAGTGGCTCAATACTGACCCTTGTATACAATCCATGGGCACGAATAAACATTTCCCTAACAAAGTCCCATCCGTGACTAGGGATATGTTTGCACGGTGAACAACTCTTGTGAGTCATCTCGACTCATAAGGAGAAAACACTCTTGTAAGATCCTTACGACTTATAAGAGAACACACACTTAGGAATGCTCACGATTCTTAAGGAGAAAACGCACCTACGAGATCCTCATGACTCGTAGGGAGAAACAACTTTGTGAGACCCTTACGGTTCATAAAGTAAAAAGCCTTAGTCGACAGAATCCTAACCATGTCTACTAAGTCACCTTTGTTCGACATCGACAGAGGCAAATGATGATTTGCTCCTGGCAATATCCCAGTTATAGCGATGTTGATGCCTAAACCAGTATCAAATTCCAAGTCCTTTCATGGCAAATGATGATTCGCTCCTGGCAATATCCCAGTTGTAGCGATGCTGATGCCTAAACCGGTATCAAATTCTAAGTCCTTTCATGGAAAATGATGATTCGCTCCTGGCAATATACCAGTTGTAATGATGCTGATACTGAGATCGGCACCAGATTCCAAGTTCCACACTCGCGATAAAAAAAATCAGCAAGCTAAAAATGCATATGAAATAGCCGTAATGATGAGGCAACTTGCAACAAAATCAGCAAGTAAAGAAAACGTATGCATGCAAAAATAACCGAAATGATTGGGCAACTTGTAATAAAAAGCAGCGAGTAAAAATAAGATAAATAGCCGAAATAATTGGACATCGCGAAAAATAGCCGAAATAATTAGGCAATCGCGACCTTCGCGATATAAAAGCTGAAATGATAGAGCATCGCGGAAAGAAATAAAATAAAAATAAAAAATGAAATTTATACCCTACAGGTAAGATCACATTGATCCCTGTATACAATCCAGGGGCATAAACAAAGAGGAAACTATATAATCCCACCAGGCTCCATCAGAAAGAGAGCCAAGTCTCAACAGTCATATCTGCATCTCAGAAGACCAACAACAACGTTCCTCCTTATGTCAGCAATGCACGGAAGCGACACAACCAAACAAGCGGAGTAACGGCAAAATCCCAGCACCACCTTGGCATTCGTCTCGATACAGCAGACGAGATGTCACTACAGTATCCTTCCCCCAACAGGATTCGGACACGCCAAAGCAAACGAAGCGAAGGCCAAATTCCTAGCTTCAGGGTCTTGACGGCAACTCATATAAAGCCTAAAAGACAATTGGAGATCATCTTGCCTCAGCATAGATTGATCACCACTTCGACGTTCGTCTCTACACAACAGACAAAATGTCACTACAACGTCCTTCCTCCAACAGGATTTGGACACACCACAGCAAATAAAGCAAAATGCCATATTCCTAGCTTCAGGGTCTTGACGATAACTTATATAAAACCTGAAAGACCACCAGAGATCATCTCACCCCAGCGTGGAGTGATCACCACTTCGACGTTCGTCTCGACACAACAGACGAGATGTCACCACAGCGTTCTTCCCCAGCAGGATTCAGATGCGGCAATCAAACAAACGGAGCCACGGCAAAATCCCTTGTTCCAAACCTCGACGGTTCACCAGCAACCTAGAGACAACCGCGACATTCGTCTCGATACAGCAGACGCAATGCCAGCAAATGAAGCGAAGGCTAAATTCCTAGCTTCAGGGTCTTAACGGCAAGTCATATAAAGCCTGAAAGACAATCGGAGATCATCTCGCACAAGCGCGGAGTGATCACCACCTCGACGTTCGTCTCGATACAGCAGACGCAATGCCAGCAAACGAAACGAAGGCCAAATTCTTAGCTTCAAAGTCTTAACGGCAAGTCATATAAAGCCTGAAAGACTATCGGAGATCATCCAACACCAGCGCGGAGTGGTTATGACTCATCGGGGCTCTCCAAAATGAGCCTAATCTCAAGTAAAAGGCGGCATGGCAAAATTTCTAACGCTTGCTCTTCCGACGGTCAAACTGCCTAGGAGGATTGCTTGAAGACATCTTGTCCAGCCCCCTAAAGGAATAGGGACACGGCAGTCGCAGGGCTCCTCGAACAGCACGATTGCCTATCGAGGGATACATCAGTCAATGCGACGGTACGACGGGCAAAGCCCTAGTACCACGGACCCTAACGGATCTCTGTCGTAAAGAGCAGAGGTTAACTGTGACGTTAGGATATGCTTGCGAGAACTACTCGATTCGTCTCGACTCGTGAGGAAATTGATGTCTTTACGAGAACTTCTCGATTCGTCTCGACTCGTGAGATGAAGCCTTAGGCAGTAGGGATTAAAAAAACCTGTTTCCTAAGCACTGGGACCCTGCAAGTCGGCCCAAAACGGTCTCTTGCATACTATTCACGGGTCACACTCTCCAAAGTCGAATCTCGACAAGGAGGGAAACAACCGCTTACGGGTCCTCTTGACTTGTAAGAGGGAAAATTCTCTTATAAGATCATTACGACTTATAAGAGAAAACGCACTTAGGAATCCTCACGATTCCTAAGGAGAAAATACACCTACGAGATCCTCTCGATCCGTAGGGAGAAAATTCTTTGTGAGACCCTCACGGCTCATAAAGTTGAAAAGTCTTAGGCAGCAGATCTGAACCTGCCTCCTAAGCTATCATTACCTCTTGAAGAAGCCAAGACAGGATGCTTGCTCTATCATCTGTCAACCATGTTTACTAAGGTAGCATACTGATAATAAAAGAAGAGAGAAAGCGCAGAAATGACACAAGACATTGCAAAAAAAATGTGTATCTTTATTCATGAATTCAATCAAGTACAAGGTGAATCGTATGAAAGAATAAAGAATGGATACATCTTATTCAAAAATTACAAGTGTATAATTGATACAAAGGTAACAACTGGGAATGAAGCGTCTTAAATAGCCCTATTAATTGCTCGCGCACTTCCTTCCATGCCTTCTCCTGATCGGCTGCCACCGCCAATTCTGCTTCCATCCGAGTCCGCTGCTGCAAGAAGGATGAAAGCTGCTCCTCAACTGCTGCTTCACGACCTTGGGCATCACGCTCGGCGGCATTGAGCTTCTGCTTCAGTGTTAGCCCATCAGAAATACTTTGCAGAAGGCCCTCAAAGATAGCCTTCACCTGGGCAGCGTTCGCCTCAACCTCAGCACGCAGGCGAGCGGTCTCGCTTGAGGTCTCTTGGCATTCCCTCAGCCTTAAAGCCACTTCTTGTTCCAAATGGAGGAAGTAAGAAGCACTCTGCTCGATCCATGCCACCCGTTGAGTGCTTGCGGCCAAGATCTCGGGGGCAGGATGCATAAGCTCCAGCTGATGCAGGCGGGCCTCGATCTCCCTACAGTGATTAACCCAAGACTCGATGACGCCTTCATTATGAAAATTTACAAGCGTCGCCAGTATCGGATTAACCTCCACAGCGAAATCTACGGCAGATGGGGAAGCGTCTGCGTCAAGCTCTTCAACGTATCCGCTCAGCATGCCCAAACTCATCGCAGCACCCTTTGAAGATGGACGTCTCAAGAAGGGGCCTGCCGACATTATGATGCGAGACTCGAAGGGGGCCGGAATCGGAACGTCAGCTGAAAAACAAAACGCAATCAGATGACGGTTTAAGAAATATAAGAAAGTCATCAATGATGGAGTCTACTATACCAGCCGCGGCAGGTGGCAAAGCTGGGAGGACCGGTGGCGTGACCGATCTTACATCTCCTCCTTCGATCTGTAGCACTGCAATCAGGGTAAGGAAGAATCAGAAATAATTCCATTATTGAAAAAAGGAAGGGTATTAATTGAAAACTATACTCACCAGCGCCACTGGAGGAAGCAAGCTTCGATGGGAAAGAGAAGTGTGGGTGCAGCACCTGGTAAAGGTGATCAAAAAGCACTCCTGTAAAGACGCAATAGTACGACATCAGTATATAAATTATGCATTAAAGATGAAACTGATGGATTACAGATCCATACCTTCCAGCATTTGTGATGGTGCGAGAGAAGGTAGAGACGTGGCCACCATCAAGGCAGTAGCTGACGGCGCTCTCTCGAGCAATGGGGTATCAACACTGGCCGCGCCTGCGTTAGAAACAAGATAAGCGCTGTCAGAAAAGTTACAGAATAGAGAAAAGGATGGTAACCCAAAATTTACCTAATGAGTCACCAGCCGAAACGGCGACGTCTCCCTCTTCCATTGACAAGGGACCACCTCCCGTTGCCTCATCGCCAGACTTTACGGGAGCCGTCATCGTGCTTGCAAGGCCGGGAGATGGCGGAGGACCGTAGGCAGGGAGAGCAATGATCGGAGCATTGCCAGACTCTTGAGAAAGAGCGGCCGGCTCGTCCTCGGGAATCATGCCCGTTTCACCCGCTACCCCCTTGGGCTCAGCGGTCACGGCCGTCTCGTCCACCGTTGCCATAGGGTCATCGGTCGCAGTCGCTCCATCTGCTGCTGCCCCAGACTCAGTCGTAGCAGCCGTCTCATCTGCCGCGACCTCGGGCTCGGCGTCGGCAACCTTCTCGGGCATAGTAGGCGTGGCTGTCTCGTCAGCCACTAGCTCAGGCCCGGCGACCACGACTACGTCGCCTACCGTCGCCTCGGGTTTAGCCGGTACCTCCTCCACTGTCCCCTTAGGTTCGACGGTCACCGCCGCTCCTTCAGTAGGACTCGGCCCTGCAGAACGACATATATAAGAATCGACAGTTTTACAACTCTCACAACAAGGTCTCGAAGAACACATTACCTGAGAGGGATTGACCGTTGGCTCTTCGAGCTGCACGCAATGCCCGCCTATAAGCCGTAGACAAAGCGGCCGGAGACTCTTCTGGAGGAGTAGCAGCAGGAGGAACGGCGCTTGAGCTCGCCCCCACGGCCAAAGTGGCTCTGCGTTCCTTCGCTTCACGCCTCAAATGCTTCCTCTCCTCCCAGGCCGTTATGAGGGACCTCTTGGAAGCCTCTTTCAACGAAGCATCATCGTCCGCATTCAGAGCTGCCTCCAGATCCTTCAAAGCATCCATCATCGGTTTTTGAGTCGGGTCTCTTGCGGCAATTCCAAAGAGGCCGGGACTTCGGTAGCTGGCCCGGAGAGAATCCCCATATCGGCTTGCAAAATAGGTCCCACGGTCCCTGCAATGAGACAAAGAAAAGGTTAAGTTGGCCATAAAAAGGAGAACAAAGACTCAGTCAGCTGAAACATACCAACGTCCGATAGGGCGCGTTTCTTTTCCTCCTCCTGGAAAGTTTTGAGAGAAGCAGCGACGGCTTCTTCGGTAGAGACGCCTGTTTAAAAAAGGAAAAGCATTAGTCAAAGGCAATGATATAAGTACGATGAAAAGACGAAGAATACGACTAATGATTACCTGATTACGCGAGTTTGGCCAACCACGCTTCAAGCCTTGCCGTTCGTTCAGAAGCCGCGATGGCGGCCGCCATGTCGGTGCCTGCCGGATCTACGAAGAAACCCTCGTTGCTCCCATATTTGCTTAAGCCTTTAGTGAGAGGGGTCTGAGGCTCTAACCCGAGCACGACATCAAGAGAAAGAACAGACTTCTTCTTGGTCTTCTGTGCGCGAACCCCGGTCGCACCCATAATTGACTTGCGTTTTGCGGGCACCTTAGGACGGCGGGCCCCAATGTTTGAGCCCACGCCAGACTTAGGCGAAACTACATTCACCGTCTCCACTGGAGCACGGGGCACTGGGGGCACGTTCGCGGTAGCACGGGGCAATCCGCGTAGCGGGCTCAACACGCGCGGTGGCTCAGCTCCAGCATCTCTCAACGGAGCGGCGACGGGGTTCCTTGGCCTCAAGGGAGCTTTGCGGTCGCTGCCAGGGGGCGCACCCTTGCGGTCAACCAACATGCGCTTCTCTTCACGGATGACTGCACCCATCACGTGTCTGTACCAAGCCACGTACACGTTGAGGACCCGCGGGACGCAGCTCGGCTCGCTGATAAAGAAATGGGAGCCCGTGTTTAGCCGCATAAAGTGGTGTAGCGCGCTCCGTTTCCCCTCCCTGGTGGCCGTGGGCTCTTCAAAAAATGCCTCCAACGGGACCCCCTGGTTATAGCCTAGTTGCTGGGAGAACCGATTGGGGCTATACCTCATAAAGAGCGCCTTATCATCCTGCCTGAATACCAGGAAGCCTGGCCGGATGGAGTATAAGTGCAGGATCTCCCGGGCTTTCAATACGGAGGCCCCGTCTTTAAAAATATCGTGCAGCGCCAACACCGTCTGGGAGGTATCCGGGCCGACGGTCATCACCTTGTCCTTGAAAGAAATTCTTACCCCGACCATATGCGGACGGAGTAGCAACCCCCTATCCTCCCGCGGAGATGGAGTCACAATGGAAGCACGAACTAACCGCATGACTCTTGGGAGTCTGCACTTCTCATAAAAGGAGGGGTTCTTATGAATCCCGAATACTCCGAGCACATGTAGTTCTATCCATGAAGTAAAATAGTGCATCGGGAAATTGGCAGGTTGCACCCTGGGTTCATTAGCGTCCGCCGCCACGCTGAGTCCTTGATACAGATAAGCCAGTCCGGCGATTCCAATCGATAACTGTATACCTGCCACAATCCGATGCGCTGGTAGAAGACGGACGACCTCATATAGCGTGGGTGCATGGGGAGCAAGAAACAGCACAGCCACAGCCCCAGAAACCCGAGGAAGAAGGTCTCTTCGTCGATGCCCGGGGCGGCAATCTCCGATAGGGGCATGATCGCAGCATCGGGAAGATAGAAACCCTGTTGGTCATTCTCCAATGCTGGTCGACGATCTAAGCCGAAGCCAAAAGGGTCGTCGAGCTTGGCGAACTTTTCGCCCCGCTGTGATAGAATCTCCGGTCGAAGAAAGCGGGCGAGAAAATCTACAAAGCTAATTCCCCGGATTCCTGATTTCAAGTAGAGACCCTCATATATATTCAGCACCTTTACCAAACTCGAAAACTGGTGCTGAATAGCATTCTCCGGCGTTAGGCCCATCACCAGAGGCTTGGTGGCAAAGACATATTCATCCGGGGGAAGCAATTCCTCGTAGTGCTCTCCCCTTACCGGCAGACCGGATATCTCAGCAAATTCTTCCAAGGGGATGGAGACTTCCCTGTCCGTCAGAAGAAAAGTATGAGTGGGGGTGCTCCATTGTTCTACGAATGCCTTAACCCACCACGTCGGAGGAGCAGGGTACTTAAAAAGCGAGGCGTAGACGGCAGGGTACAGACCAATCTTCATCAGATGCATCTTCTTCGCTGACAATATATACCTAGCCCACTGTAAATACCCGATTGGTTGTCGAGGCGTCAATCCGAGGTTATAAGCTTGTCCCCAAAGGCGCGCCTTATCCTGGCATATGCGTCGCCCCAGAATGTCCATGGCTGGCGGCAGCTGCACGGAGATAGCAGCAATCAAAGGCTGGAGAAGATCCTCTGAGTTCCAATTCGCAACCTCCACGGCATAGTTCACCGGGGGTGTATCCGTATACAGGATCGATGAGATTGGCTCTGAAGGCGTCGCGCATGAGAAGCTGCGACGACCCCTGATGATCTCACTGTACCATCTGCCCCACAGATGAAGGTTCTTATTCTCCGAGTCATGATCCTTAATCAGAGCAAGAACCTCCCGGTCCACTGGCGCCTCAGGGAATCCTCCCTTTGAGCGGAAGAATGGGAATGATAGGTCAGCAGACATATTGCCTGCAAAAAGAAGAGGGACGGAGATCAACTGTCAGTATTATAATTTTTAATTTCTGACACTTGGAACTTTAAAAGTTGTACCACATTGCAGTACAGTGGAAATGGGACTAAAGGGGGACCCGCAAAATCTAGATGACAATGCATCAGCTAATAAGACAGCCCCATCATTGGATGAGACTGTCAATTAATGAGGAGATCCCCAAAAGAATGTTCTCATTAAATAAGAAATCCCTTGAGACAAGGAGAAAATCTCCATTTTCAGAGCAAAGTTTTGTCACAGAGTGACACTTGTCAAACTCTGGTCATAAGGGAATAGGATTCCTTAAAGAGCCTAGCACTATAATAAAGATGGAAAAATCCATCAAAGGAAAATTAATTCCTAAAAAATTAAAAAAATCTTAAGAATTAAAAAATTTTGGGATCTTAAAGATCCATGAAAACTCTTAAGAATTCTTCATTTTTAGATAAAAAAGATCTATATTTAGTCCATGAGCAAAGCTATGTTCATGGGTTAAAAACCCTGAAATAAGATCTCTTTAGATCTATGGATTCTTGAGAGCAAGGCTCTGTTGGTGAAACCCCAAAGGGGTTTTCTTTATATCAAAGATTTATGAGAGCAAGACTCTGTCAATTAAAATTAATTTAAGTTAATTTTACCTAAAAAGTTTTCTAGAGTTTAACTCTGAAGTTCTTGAAAAACGAGAGCAAGGCTCTGAAGTTCTTAAAAGCGAGAGTAAGGCTCTGAAAATTAAAAATCCTGAAGATGATAATCATCTGTTGAGGACCAAGGGTCCTATTTATAGGTGCTTGTGCCCCTTCAACTCCTGAGTTGATCCAACGGCTGGGATCTTGCCACCGCTGCACTCACGTGTGCGCCACGTGAGCGCAACGGTAGGGGGGGCATTTGTTTCCTCCAATCAGAGCAAAATTCTGTTTGAATTTCAAAAATTCAAAAATTGAAGCAATACTTCAAATCCCTTGCGCTGCGCGCAACGTGCCACGTGTCAAAAGCAGACACGCCAGCGCAGCGCACCTAATCAGAGCAAGGCTCTGTTTAAAATTCAAATTTTAATAAAAGAAGCAACGCTTCAAATTACTTGCGCTCTGCGCTGCGCGACACGTGTCAGCGCAGTCGCGCTAGCGCAGTCGCGCTGCGCGACACGTGTCAGCGCAGTTACGCTAGCGAAGTTGCGCTAGCGCAGTCGCGCTGCGCGATACGTGTCAAGCGCAGGTGCACTTGCGCCAACTGTACCAGCATTTAAACAATAAAATTTTTGAAAGATCTTTCTCAATCTTGTTAAAAACAAGAAGATTATCTTCTGTAAAACAGAGACCCTAGGATCAAAGATCCAACGGTGGGGAAATGTCCCCAAATCAACAGAGAAAGATCTCTGTAACCAATTTAACAAATCAATTGGCACTATATAAAGGCCCCTAGACTCCAAGTCTAAAAGACATTAAAAACAGAGAAAAAGATATTGAGAACTCCTCTAAAACTTTGAGAAGAACTCAAAGAAAAGAAAAGGTAAACTTTTGGAAAAAAGAAGAAGTTCTTCTAAAAAGATCAATAATCTAAGAACAAGATCAAGATCTTCAATATAAAAAAAAAAAGAAAAAGATCATAAAGATCCGGTCATAAAAGATTAAAGAAGTAATTTACTTTATTATTAGATCTTTTGATCTATATAAAGGCATTGCCTTTTGACGAACCACTGATTCTTGAAAACTTGAGGTAGAACCTTTCTGAAAAAGAAATCTTATTTTCTTTGATCTAAATTTGATCAAAATATTGAACAGTGCCCTGCACTATTAATTTGAGCACCGCTCTCTTAAATTGGCGTAAGTCACCACAACACACCACGTGTCAGCAGTGCACTGGCGCAGCGCACTGCGCTAACAGACTTGCGCTCACCAGCGCGCGACACGTGTCACCTCCACATGGATTTACGCCTTGTGCTTCTCAATTGGTGCAAAGCGCCTGACAAGCCACGTGGGGCACTGTCAGAGCATTTAATGCTCTGCATTATTAAAGAAAAGGAATAGAGCCCAATTAAAAAGGCCTAACAGGCCAAAATAAACGCCATGCATTTAAATAAAAAGCCCAATGCTATAAAGGGCAGAGCCCAAACAAAGGCCTAACAGGCCAAATGCAAATAAAATGTTGAATACTCTCAACTGGACTTAGCCCAATTCTGGACATAAGTCCTAAAATTAAATTAACCGAGCACAACTGCTCTCAAATCAATTTACACCCGGTTTAAGGGTACATCCCTGAACTCCTCTGATATTTTTCGTTGTAATCCTTCAACGTCGTCAGAGAGGTGATGGGTCCCAACAACTACACATTGTTACGGACTGTGGGGTCCTTAAACTCATGGACTAATGCGTCCTTAAACCAATATTCGTCCCCAAATGGGAATGTCGGACTAATGCGTCCTTAAACCAATATTCGCCCCCAAATGGGAATGTCGGACTAATGCGTCCTTAAACCAATATTCGTCCCCAAATGGGAATGACGGAATAATGCGTCCTTAAACCAATATTCTATGGACTAATGCGTCCTTAAACCAATATTCGTCCCCAAAACGGGAATGTCGGACTAATGCGTCCTTAAGCCAATATTCGTTCCCAAATGGGAATGTTGGACCACCATGTCCCTAAACTGGCAATGGACCACCATGTCCCTAAACTGGAAATGGATCTAAATGATTCTGTTAAGTTGATCTTAATCTAGAAATTAGGCTAACGCATCCTTAACAAACGTTTAAGTTGATCTTAGTCTCAAATATAGCTAACGTATCCTTAAACCAAAACCCCAAACCCAAATCTAAGAAAATACGGATTTGGACTAATCCACGTCCTACGGGCGACGACATAAATTAGTCTCCGTACACAATCCACGGGCAACCACAAACAAAACAAACACACATGACATGAAGTGACCATTTGGAGAAGGAGAAAGTTGCTACCACGATGCGGTAGCGTAATTAACTGCAGAGGCTTGCGCCTGCAGGGAAGAGCGTCTTGATTGATATGAAAAAGTGTGTTTGTAGTAGTTAACCGCAATCAATAACGGTGTCGCGTGTAGCTAGACCGAGATGAGTACGGGTCGTCCTCAGGGAAACGTGGAACCTTTTATTCTACTTTAGATGTGTTGAAAAGAGAGAAGGGATAAAGAATATTGTAGAATGGTTTCTAGATCTACGTTAAGCACTAATGCAAAATATAGATCTAGATTATTTATGAATGTAAGTTTATATAAGAAGAGGGCTTGTAGGGTTCGTTAGGATTTAGTAGTTTTGGATGATTAATTAAAAATTACCCTTTCTATCCTTTAATAGATTTAAAACTAGAACGACAGTGATGCGTATAGATTAGGGTTTCTGGAGGGAAAAAGAATCGCACTCTTAACCCCTATCTCGACATGGAACTCCGTTCATATCTACCCTTTACCGAAACAATCATTAATCTAATCTCTAATCGCGGTCGCGGCTAACAATGAATTGGTAGCGCGCCCAATTAGGATGTTAATGATTCTTTTGGTAAAGTTTATAAACTTTATACGACTTAAAAAGAGTTTAAGGATTTTCATCATCCATTAATCTACCATAATCCTACGAACTCTAACAAGCGGAGAATTACTCACGCATGTTGAGAGAAGAAAAGATGGAGAGAAATTGCATAATTAAACTACGAAGAAATAGAATAAGAAAAAGAAAGCTATCTTTATTAATCAACAATATTCATTACACTTTGATTCCTTAGAAAATGATTACAAGTACTAGTTGCTTCTCGATCTCTTCTAAGGAGGTAGATGAACCGTTGATGACCAGCCTGGATGCGTGAGCCGTCTTGGACTTCGTGATCTTGTCGGCTTGATAATTTTTCCAAGAGGCTCTCGGTCTTTATTTATAGTCCCAAAGCCAGAACCCTTGCTTCCAAATTTGGAAGAAAACTGTAAAGATTCACCCCAAAAAATTGCAGCTTCTAAATCTTCAACAATGCGGCGGATCCGGGGCCACAAGGGGGGTATGGCCGCGGATCCGCGGCCATATGATCTGGTCCCTTAATCAATTTTCTGTGGCTTCTTTTGTGTGACATGTGGCGATCTCTGGAGCCTTTGGAACTTGGAAATCTTCTCGTAGTTGCTGCCAGACTTGATTTCTAAGTTTTGATTTCTTAATTAGGCAGGTTTGCTTTAATAACTTGGTTTCCTTGATTTTAGTCCTGAAAATTCTGCACAACAACTCAAATGATAATTAGTAGAGTTTGTTTTTTTAAGATTTGGTCAATGATATTTTTTGCATACATTTTCCTACCAAATGCTAATTATAATATATCAACACATGGAAAATAGTATTTTTACAGATAAACCCTCATATGTATGATATATTATAATAAAGACCTTTTTTAATATAGAAATAATAGGAAAAATGTAATAACAAATGTGCAGTTTTATCAACTGAACAAATACCCCCAAACTTATCTTTGATCGTCCCGAGCAAACTAGTTTATTGAAGAGAAGGAGAAAAAAGAAAGGAGAAAACTAAGCACACTTTCGTAGGCAAACACGATTGCACTGAGCACATGCAACAAGCCGTTAAACCTCTAGGTGTCCCTAGTAGGAGGAATGTTGTCTCCTGAGGGTTTTCAGCGGATTACACCCACAAAATCCTATAATAAAATAGAGATGGTGAAATTTACATATAAAGATAAGAACCATAAAAGAAAGACTTTGAAAATTTGTAGTTTCCAACAACACTAGCTTTTCAGTTGTCATGAGTCCTATCTTAATAGTCATGAAAAGATATTAGAGATCATATTATCTCTCAATAAAACATCGTCTTTATTCTTCATTCCTACCTTTCATCCAAACATCGATCATATAACCCTACGTGTGTGTAATGGACATCCCTACACCCGGGGAATTCAATTCAAGCTATCACACTCTTGTCCATCTGCCTCAGTACTTTTTTAATTTGATGAATATTTATGGATTTGCTTACACATTTTCATGCGACCGTTAATACTTCTTGAGGTACTAACCGACCGATTACTTATGTGCTTGCTGATTAGGTGATAGTATTTTCCTCGTCTTGCACAACCTAAGGCTTAGCAGTGACTCCCAAACCAGTTGGTCTAAGGCACTAGGTGATGAAGCACCCTCGCTATATTTTTTATTGCTGCCTTGGCGATAACAAAACCAGTGTTCATTTTTTTTCTTTTCACCCTTTTTATATTTTATTCATTTTTTCCTTCATATTTTGGCTTTTAGACAAGAGCATTTCAAGGCATCCTCTACTATCCTGAGTTTCAAGAAGTGTGTAAGTGCATATAGTAGGGTATCAACATTCAAATGTTTGGCTTCCAGAATAGAACTATTTTTCAGACTTATGTTTATCCCCAGATTAGTGACTTCCTTCATCTTACTAACCCTTGAGACAACGGCTCATAACTACTTATTACCAGTTCGTTTAAGAAAACTTCTAATTTTCTTGGTTTTCTTAAACTATTCCTATCTTTTGGATGTAATTTTTCACTTTGTAATCTTTTGTTATAAAAGATTTTTTTTTTAAATTTTTGAAAATGTTGTGCTTATGCAAAGTATGATGCAAATTGATGTGTAAATAAACACAAACCTCCCCAAAACCTGTTTACAGCAGTGTCCTTACTGATATCATCCGTTAAGCTCAAAAACCTGTAGACTTGGGAGGAAATTATTAATGGGGGCAAGAATATATAAAAGTGGAAATCCTCCCCCAAACTTATTTTTGGCTCACAATTTTGTAAAAATCATTTTCTTTCAAGAGCCAAAATATCCCTCCCCCAAACTTGAGTTAAACTATGTTAATCTTTTAAAATCACACGAGGAGGTCAAGATTATTGGTCAATGCCAAGTTTTGCAAAGACCGAAGGTCAACGCCAACCATTCAAAAATTTTATCTATGAAGCACCAAGGTTGGTGGAAGAATATGTCACCTTTCGACGTAAAGAAGTGGGGAGGTGATAAAAGGCGTAATGGAAAAGGATTGTGTCTCAATTTGGAGAGACGACACAGTGATAGTGATGATGGATTACTCACATTATCATGATTGTCCAGAAGAAAGGGTGGAGGTTCAATTTCTTTGTCTTGGAGTTGATTCATCTCAATACCCTTGTCTTGTAAAAATGCGAGTTCATCAGCGAAAATTTTCTCAAAGCTTTCGTCAATACCCCGAAGAATAATGTCATTAGAAAAAATGGGGTGATCGTCAGATTCTATAAAAAGTTCCTCATCAGCATTAGATGTTGACCCGGACAACTCAGTGGGAGAGTCCGTGTTAAGCAACAACATATGAAAGGAGTCAGAATTATGAGGTTGATCAAATTCGTTGCTGTCGACATCCATTAATTCGACAGAACACACATGAGCATAGGGTTCGGAGGGTTCACTTCCCAACTTGTAAATGTTAAGCTCAATTGACTTCTTTCCAAAGGATAGGGTCATAGAGCCGTTTCTACAATTGATTACTGCGTTGGAAGTGGTCAAAAAGGGTCGACCGAGTATCACCGGCATTTGATTGCGTGCGTTTGCCACAGGTTGTGTATCAATAACGATAAAGTCCACAAGAAATATAAATTCCCCGACTTTGATTAACACATCATCTAGCTCACCCCTAGGTTGGGTGATAGATCGATCGGCCATCTGAAGAGTGCAATGCGCAGGTTTTAACTCTCCGATCCCTAATTGCTCATAAACAGAATATGGAAGCAAGTTAACACTAGCACCTAAATTGAGTAGAGCATGATTGATATTTTTACCCCCAATGGAAATAAAAAATTGTAGGACTTTCGGAGTCCTTTCGTTTCTTGGGTAGTTGTTGTGTAAAAGCAGTGCTCACATTACTCGCAAGAAATTTTTTTTTAGGTACTTGAACTTTTCTTTTCCTAGTGCACAAGTCCTTTAGGATTTTCGCATATGACGGAACTTGTTGACTAACATCTAGAAGAGGAATATTCACGCTAACTTGCTTAAATATTTCCACAATCTTCTCCATTTGCGGGTTAGGTTGGTTGGCCCTTAATCTATTTGGAAATGGAGCTTGATTAATAAGTTTTGGGTCCAATAGTTGTGGAGAAGATTGTGGGGACGGATTCGATCCCAAAATTGGAGTGGGAATCGACTTAGATAGATTTGGCGAAATGTTCAAGCCTTGGGGAAAACGGAGAATAGGCTCGGATGAAGGTGGGAGACTAGACGAATTAGGGGAAGAAGAAAAAAAAGCTGGGGTATCATTGGTGTCACTATCATCAAATTGCTCATCCACTCGGTTATTCAGCACTTTTCCCGATCTCAACGTAGTAACGGCATTCACATTATGATTTTGTGAATGGCCAGGATTCGGTAGGGGTTGAGATGGGAGTTTCCCTTTCTCTCTCGCACTCATTGCGGCGTTTAACTGTGCAAGTTGGTTTTCTATTGATTTAATACTCTCACCATGGGAGGCAGAGTCTTTCTTTATGGTATCAATAGAAGACTTCATCTCAGCCGACAATTGCATGGAATGTTTCATGAATAAATCCAAAGTTTGTGCGAGTGAAGAGTTATCAGTACCGGCCACTTGTGGTGTAGAAGTGTTGGCCAGATTTTGAAAATTTTGTGACTGAAAGGTAAGCTGATTTTGTGGTTGGGGTTGCTGTGGAGGAGATCTTTGATAATTGCTTTGTTGGTTTTGGTTCCAAGCAAAGTTAGGATGATTCCTCCATCCTTGATTGTACGTGGAAGAATAAGGATCGTTTCTAGGTCGCTGCTGAAAAGCAGCATTAGTTTGCTCGTGACCTTGAAACGGTGCATTCATAGGACATTCTTCCATTAAGTGTGAAGGATCTGAACAGCAACCACAGACGGTTTTGGGAAGCGTAACTTGATTTAGGGAGACTGATGAGAATCTGTTCTCAATAGCGTCGAGTTTCTTCTGCATCGCTGCCATTTCGGCTTTCACTGCGATGGAAACATCGAGCTGGTGAACACTTCCCCTAGATGAAGGTGGTCTTACGCTTTCCCACTGCAAAGTGTTTTCGGCGAGGTCTTCCAGATACTTCCAAGCTTCACCGTCATCTTTAGACATGAAATTGCATTGACACATTATTTCAAGCATCTGCTTTGTCGCTGGATTAATGCCCTCATATATAATTCGGCATAAATCTAATCTATTGATTCCATGATGAGGACATTGGACAAGCAGATCCTTGAAACGTTCAAAGCACTTCCAAAATGGTTCATCGGGAAGCTGGGTGAACTGGTTGATCTCGCTTCTAACACGGGCAGTCTTATGGTTTGGGTAAAACTTCTTAAGAAATGCAATTACGAATTCATCCCAGTTAGTGATAGAGTGTGCGGCAGTATTATAAAGCCATTTTTCTACCAAGTCGCACAGTGTGAATGGGAGAAGACGCAAGCGCATAGCATCCATAGTCAATTGTGAAGTACCCATCATTGTGCATACGTTTTTGAATTTGGTGATGAAAACGTACTCGTCTTCCGACTCAAGCCCGTGAAATTTGGGTAGCAGATTGATATAGTGGGGTTTAATTTCGAAATTATCCCCGTTAGCTGGTGGAATGGATAGACAAGTAGGAAGGGGACCACGGATAAGATAGCATCTCTCTTGGAGAGAGATGCGCGGTGGATTCTGCGCACCTACGGGCGGTGGCAGCGTGGTGTTATAATCTGATGGAGTACCGTCCATCTCGGTCGTGGTGTGTGGTGGGGGAAAAGAAGATGAAGAAGCACCGACTTCGGAGTCGATTGCAGGAACGCGGACAAGACGGGCACTAGGATCCCGTGTCCAGCTGAGCATGCACTAAGCGGGTTTAGTGCAAGTGGCAACGTGAGTGTGATTTAAAATTGGTTTGTTTTGAAAAAGTGGACTCAAGACAAATCACTCTAAAATGCACAAACAACCCTAGAACTAAGGTTACCTAGGTCCAGTTCTCTAGACCGCTCCTAGACTTCCAAAGGACAAGCTGCAGGATCAATCCTCTACCGCCTCTTTACTACTCTTGTAGCCAGGTAAGTGCCAGGTAAGTGGGAGGCTCCCCACTACGAAAGTAGTGGTCCTAATTAAGTAACCATTTGCCTTTGACACACTTTCCTAGACACCACAAAAGTAATACGGATAAGCGATACATTACCCACGACCTTCCTCTGTCCTTATTGAGCGCGACAGTCTTTAAAGTCTGGTCTAGATATTTTTTAAATTAATGTAGGGTTGATGCAGATACTCGGTTTGTGATTTGTGGGGCTTAGGAAGGGTGATAAAATCCCCACCTAATCTGGATTTGGTCTTTTCCCCTTAAAGTCCGTATTAAAATATGCAAAACAAAACCAATCACAAAACTTTTGCAAAAAGATTTTTGAGCGGCGCTATTTTGCAAAGAATCCTGCAGAAAATAGATTTTATTGGATTTTAGAGGAGAGAGGAAGTGGTTAGAATCTTACCAGAGAAGACGGAAGCCCTAGATCCTCAGAATTGTCGCATTTCCGCCACCACAAAGGTCTTATTGCAGCGGATCCGCCGTGTGGCTGAGGGCTCAAGTGATTATTTTTGCCACGTGGTCTTCTGTACTCCTCTGGATCTCAATTATGAGCAAATGCCTATCCACATGTGATCTAAGGAAGAAGATGTGAACCAGTATTTTCCGAGCTGTATTTTGACAAACTCCGGAACGAGAAATGGCTAAATTTTGATGATATTGAAAGTATCTCGAAAATACCTTCGATTTGATATATTATAGGCCCTATAATTCATCCGAGATCAAAAGTTATGAGCAAACGTAATCTAAAGTAATGCTCTACTACATGGGGAATGCATTTTTTAGTCCTACATCGGAAAAAAGAGAGCTGGCTTCTCTACCACTCCCATATAAATAAGAGGGGATACCTCTTAAAAAGGGTAGAGTTAAATTCTCAAAGGATTCAATACTCAAAGGAGCTTAGTTCTCCAAAGGAGCTTAGTTCTCCAAGATTGGAGCATGCTCCTCCATAATGCGCATATGCGCAAGCGCCATATGCGCTACGTGCAACGCACGTGTGCCCGCCATGCGGCACCACGTGCAACGCACGTGCGCACCACATAAGAACATTTAATAATATCAAAAGGAGCTTGTTCTCCATATATAGAAGCTCTGATTCTTCTCATAATGCGCATGTGCGCCACGTGTAACGCATGTGTGCTCGTCACGCGCGCACCACGTGCAACGCACGTGCGCACCAAATGAGAACATTTAATAATATTAAAAGGAGCTTGTTCTCCATATATAGAAGCTCTGCTTCTCCTCATAATGCGCATGTGCGCCACGTGCAACGCACGTGTGCTCGCCACGCGCGCACCACGTGCAACGCACGTGCGCACCAAATGAGAACATTTAATAATATTAAAAGGAGCTTGTTCTCCATATATAAAAGCTCCGCTTCTCCTCATAATGCGCATGTGTGCCACGTACAACGCACGTGAGCTCGCCACGCGCGCATCACGTGCAACGCACGTGTGCCCGCGCACCACGTGCAACGCACGTGCGCACCACATGAGAATATTTAATTAAAAGAAGACTCGTTCTCCATAGGAGCTTGCTCCCCTCCATAATGCGCATATGCGTAAGATCCATGTGCGCTACGTGCAAATATAAGCGCCCAACACGGGCGACGCACGTGCGCCCAACACGTGCGACGCACGTGCGCGAACGAAAAGAAGCCTTTTTCAGCAGCGAGAAGTTTAAACCCCAGCCCGTTCTTCCCCCTAATGAGTGAGACATGGTTCAAAGGATACATCCCTTCACACCTTCGATATATGGTACTGTAATCTCTCAGTGTCGTCGGAGAGGTGGTGGATCCCAACAACCAATGATCCTTTTTTCTAAAATAAAAAAAAGAAGAAGAATCAACATTTGGGAGAAATCAAGAACTTCAAACAGAGAGAACTCAGAAGAAATTTCAAAAGGAGAAAAGGTAAAAACCTTTATAAAATAGAAGAATTTCTTCTAATAGATCATTGATCTAAGAACAATATCAATGATTTTCACATAATAAACAGTGCTTTGCACTTTTTATGAACCACTGGTTCTTTGAAACAAGAGAAAAAAGAAAAACTTGTTTTCTTTGATCTAAATTAGATCAAGAAATCAAACAGTGCTTTGCACTTTTTCATGAACAATTGGTTCTAAAAGATTATCAAATTAATAATACTTGGCACTTGCAAAACTGCACTGTTGCGCTCCTGGGTTGGCGCAAACCACTAGAGAGCGCCACGTGTCAGCATCTGACTCACAAGCGCTGTGCACTTCTAAGATAGAGCTTTGCTCTCTGAGACCGGCGCAACTCACCAGAGCGCGCCACGTGTCAGCAGCGCATCACACTGCGCTTGCGTGACACGTGTCAACACTACAAGCGCTTACGCTCTCTGATTGGCGCAAAGCGCCTGACAAATGCAATGCATTTCTTTTGCTCAGGGGCCAGGCCCAAATCAAAAATATCTATTAGGCCTAAATAAATTACAAAGAAATAAAAAAGGGTAGAGCCCAAACAAAATGGATGCTCTGCATTATTTATAAAAGGGCAGAGTCCAGTCCAAACAAAAATAGAAAATAATGCAATGCATTATTTTAAAAACGGGCCAAGTCCTAGCACAGGTCTAACAGACCAACAACAAATAAAAGTGTTGAATATTTTTTTAACTGGACTTAGCCCAGTCATGGCCATAAGTCCTCAAATTAAATTGACTGAACCAGGCTGCTCCCTAAATCAATTTACCTCTGATTCGAGGGTACATCTCCGAACTCCTCTGACACCTACCGTTGTAATTCCTCAACGACGTCAGAGAGGTGACGGGTCCCAACGACCACACACAGGAATGTTGGACTACGGGGTCCTTAAACTCGTGGACTGAGACGTCCCTAAACTAATATCGGACCGAGACGTCCTTAAACTAATAGCGGACCGAGACGTCCCTAAACTAACAATGGACCACCACGTCTCTAAACTGGAACATGGACCACCACGTCTTTAAATTGGAACAATAGAGCCCCCAAATTCTCTTTTACCGGATCTAAACGATCCTATTTAAGTTGATCTTAGCCCCAAACACGGCTAACGTATCCTTAAACATTCAAATGGACTATAAAACTCCAAATTAACTTTGGTCCTAGGGTACATCTCTGAACTCCTCTGACACCTATCGTTGTAATCCTTCAACGACGTCAGAGAGGTGACGAGTCCCGACGGCCATAATAAACAGGCTATTTCAGGACGTGACAGAAGCATAATTAACATGGTACTCCAAATGGCAAATAGAGGAAACAACTACTGAAGAAGATGACGCTGAGTTGCTCCTTAAGAAATAAAAGCGTCATGAAACAATTAAGGATACTCCTCCACTAAAAATAAGGCTACTACTCTATGATAATTAGTGTGCAATGATCTATGACAACTGATAAATTAAGACAGAAGCATAAAAAGAAACAAAAGGATCTGCATGGGTCCATACACTTTATAGGAAAATATTGGTCTTACTTTCCGGCAAAAATTCCAATAGGAAAGCTTTCCGGACCTGAAAAATGCTTGTGAAAAACTCTACCCCAAGGATTGTAGAGATAAGTCCTTGAAGTACACCAAAGGTTTTTTACTTTTTAGTATCCTTGTGTAAACCTTGTAACTTTTTAGCAGACAACTATTATATTTACTAGACAACCACTACATTTGGTGGATAACTGTTACCCCCACGTGTATTAACGTGTTTTCAATCCGCCGCTTTTCATATGTATATACCACGTAGTATTCGTCTTTTAGATAAGAACATAAGTAAGGAAAGATCTTGATTCTCTTGAAAAGAATACATATTTTGCCTTCAAGAATCGAGATTTGCAATACATTTAATTTAGCGACAGCGAACGCGCTTGAAATAAAATACAGAAGCAGTTTCATCTATATTTTTCAATGATGTTTTGAGAATTATTTATCTCGATACACAAGTTTTGTATCTTGTAAATATTTTGTTTTTTAATTTATTTTATTGAGTAGGACATTTTGCTCTGCTTTTCCCTCCCAAAAAATGTATATATCACGTATTTTCATTCTACCGCTCTTTATATATAGTTTTATCTTGTAAATGTAGTGGTTATCTGATAAATACAATGTTGAACCTGTAAATGTAATACTTATCTACAAAATTGTCAACGTAATATAGTACTTATCTGCTAAAAGGTTTCAAGAGTGGCATAAAGATATTGAAAAATAAAAAATAGACCGGTGTATCTGCAAGACTTAAGTCTAATATTTTTTAAGATACAGGGTTTTTCACAGGTTCTTCCGGAACAGGGATCTAAACATGCATGTTGCTTTTTAGGCCCATGAAGAAAGACCTATATTTTCCATACATATAAGGTCGGTGCAGTCTTTATGCTTTATGTCAGCTATATTTCTTGAAGATCTTCTCGTAATTCTCATAAAATATGTACTTTAGATGCATTTTTTTAGGCTGGAACTTTTAGGTAGGTGGACCCCAGCCTCTCTATGTTTCTTTATTGAAATTTCATAAAAATACACCAATAGAGTTGGAGTACTGCTCCATACTCGGCAGGGATACACCGGAGGTCACTATACCTCTATAAAAAAACCCGTTAAGTTTGTCCCTTATTCTTGATCCCTAGATGTTTTCCATCATATTCTTTGTTTTATGGAATGTCCCAATTTCAGATACGTCTACAGTAAAGGGACGGGCGTATGAAGCCCAAGCTTCAGACGTTTGATCCATATTTGACGACATGAACACAGAGAGTCGAGAGACGTCTCCTCTCTTGTTCTTCAGACGTATGTCGATGCTCCGTATGTTGGGCATATTTTGAGAAGACGTATGGAGTTTCTTATCCAGACATTTGGCTCTGCTCTGTGCTTTTGATCAGACGTCTGCGAAGGTGTTCTTCAGACGTCTCCGCGTGCTTTGGGCCGGATATTTAGAAATCCTAGTTCTATTCTGATTTTCTTATGTTATATATTATAGTTTGTAACCCTAATTGGGTTAACCCCTTTATAATCAGAATTAAGAGAGAGGAGGCTGGGATTCCTTTTTAGGGATTTTGTGAGAGTTGATTCACCGTTGTAATTCTTCATATTTGTTCAATTAGTAAAACTTCCCCTTCCCCCGTGGTTTTTCCCGCAAAGGTTTTCCATGTAAGTCTTATGTCTTTTGATTAGTGTTTTATTTCTATCGCTTTTTGATTATTTGATTACTTCTCTTTATCGTTTGTTTATTGCTTCATGATCGTGTTTGCTGCAACAAAATGGTATTAGAGCTTCGTTGTGTTTGGAAGATTTGGTGTTTTGTTTGAACTATTAGGTTTTCGATCTCACGATCTAAGTTTACGGTAGGTAACGACGCTCGTATCATCTTCCCCATCTTCTTAGATTGTGATTTTGAAATTTTTTGGCTTCTTTTGATCTTGCATCATGTCTCCAATGATTATGAGATTCGATATTGCGAAATTTGATAGGAATATGAGCTTTTGTCTATGACAAGTTTGTATTATTGCAGTCTTGACACAAAATAGTTTGAGAAAGGGGATTCTTGGGAAGGATTCAAGGCTTTCCACAATGACGAAGGAAGCATGGGAGGAATTGGATGAAAAAGCTCTCACATCTATTCAATTGTGTTTGACAAACGAAATTTTGCAAAAAGTTTTGGTGGAGAAAACGACGGCTAGTTTGTGGTTGAAATTAGAGGGGTTATATTTGAAGAAATCTCTCACAAATCGTCTCCTGTTGAAACAGCGTTTCTACACATTTCGTATGTGGCTTTCTTATCAAATCTCACATTGGTGAGTTTAATTCGATCATTACTGATGAGGGTAAGATCGATATTAAGATTGATGATGAAAATTGTCGGGGTCAAAAATTACACCCCGGTTGACCAAGTCAAAGTCAAAGTCAACCCCAAGCCAGGTGGGCCCAAGCCTAGGCCAGATGGGCCTATGCCCAAGCCGAGACCTGCATGGAGAAGTTCTACCTTATTCATTCACATTTACATCAACATTATTAAATAATGAAGCCGAATACAAAGCTTTCATCAATGGGCTCAAGTTGGCCCTCGAATTGTGCATCAATCCTCCATATGAGGACTTACAATTAGGCATCAATCAATTGAACGCGTTCTATGCTGTCAAAAAAGAAGAATTGATCCCGTACTTTCTCAAAGCACAAGAATTGAAGCAGCGTGTCCAAGAGATAAAGATTGAACACGCTCCTCGCTCTTACAATCACCAGGCCAACGCTCTAATAAGTCTCGCAGCCTCTCTCGCTGCACCTACGGATGTGATTCTCAATATAAAAGTTGAGAATCACTGAATATTGCCGTCTACGGTAACAAAGGATGCCCCATCAGAATTATTAATATCGACAATGGTCTCCGCTTATATCGAAAAAGATGAAAATTGGAGAAGAACTTTTCTCGATTATATCAATCATAGTATTCTCCCTTCAAGCCATCAAGAAAAACAACAGTTAAGAAGATACGCCATACACTACACTTGCATCGAAGGAATTCTTTTTAGAAGTTCATTCGACAGCCTCCTGTTCATATCAGAATTTTGCACTTTTATACCACCCATTCTTGATCGCATTGCATATAGGTAGGTACCTTTGATCCGTGTTTGCTATATAATTGCAGGTTACAGGTTCCCAGTTCAAAACAATGAAAATCATGAGTAGTCATGATAAATTCAGGACAACTGCCAACAACAGATAAAAATACAGGTTTCCGCTCACCATCCGTCAGGTACCGTCTACCAGTTCGAGAGACAAAAGCCAATCAAGGGTCATTCATGCACAAAGCACAAGAGAGGCAGCACAAAAATCGAGGTTATAATGCGGAGCTCAAGAAAATCAAGACAAAAAGTCCACATTTTTTCATCTTTTTGGACTGTTGAGAATCTGGGAGAAAAATGGAATGGTTATGAAAAACCAAGTGTACTAAACAAAGCAAGAAAGCAATATGGAATACCCCAGAAAAAACGAGACAGAAACTCATCCAAAGCGCCACGGAACCGCGGCCGATGTGGCATTTATGCGGCGGTTCCACGACCGAGTCAATTCGGAGTTAGAACATATTTTTAGGGTAGTTTTGTAATTGTGTAAGGGCTCAGATTTTGGCCCTAAGGTTTTATCTATCTGCCTATAAATTAGCTCTGTTTCAAGCTAAGAGAGGATGCTTATTTCTTTTGTTAGGATTTAGTCTAGTTTAGTTTGTAACTTCTCTTCCTTCTCCATCTTTCCTCCATTAACATTGTAGTGAGCTTTTGAGTGAATGATGAATAAAGGAAAGTTCGTTTCATATGCATGTCTTATAATTTAGTTCTTATATTTGTCGCTGTTCACCGCCGGAAACCGGGAAGACTGATCGTCTTGCCTGAATCTGGGGGCAGATGCTAATTGGTGCTATCCGTCCACCTCTTCGAAGATGCCAAGTTGATTTATGGCACTATGTATCGAAAGTTTAAACGGATGCGGCCGATGTAGCAGACTTCGTCAGATTCCCTCTCGTTTGAGGGGTTTTTTTATTGTGGAGACGCTCTTCCCTGCAGGCGCAAGCCCCTGTAGTTAATTACGCTACCGCATCGCCGTAACAACTTTCTCCTTCTCCGGACGGTCACTTCGTATCGTGGGTGTTTTTTTTTTTTTTACTTGCCCGTGGATTGTATACGGAGACTAATTTATGTCGTCGCCCGTAGAGCGTGGATTAGTCCAAATCCGTATTTTCTTAGATTTGGGTTTGGAGGTTAGGTTTAAGGATACGTTAGTCTCATTTGAGACTAAGATTAACTTAAACGTTTGTTAAGAATACGTTAATCTAATTTCTAGACTAAAATCAACTTAACAGGATCATTTAGATCCAACAAAAGAGCATTTGGACTCCATTGTTTAGTTTAGGGACATTGCGGTCGATTACCAGTTTAAGGATATGGTGGTCCAAGGTTAAAGACGTCATAGTCCATGAGTTTAAAGACCCCACAGTCAAGGTTAAGGACATCATAGTCCGTGGGTTTAAAGACCTCACAGTCAACGTTAAGGACATCATAGTCCGTGAGTTTAAAGACCTCACAGTCAAGGTTAAGGACATCATAGTCCGTGAGTTTAAAGACCTCACAGTCAAGGTTAAGGACATCATAGTCCGTGAGTTTAAAGACCTCGCAGTCAAGGTTAAGGACATCATAGTCCATGAGTTTAAGGACCCCACAGTCCGTAGAGTATTTGGTTGTCGGGACTTGTCACCTCTCTGAAGACATTGAAGGATTACAACGACAAATATCAGAGGAGTTCAGAGATGTACCCTTGAACCAATTTTGGTTGGGAGATCTATAGTCTAATTTGAGACTAAAGTCTGTTGAAAGGTTTATGAGCGTATGGGCTCAGTTGATATGAGTTGAGGACTTATGGCCAATCTTGGGCTAAGTCCAGTAAATGTTTAACATCTTATTATTCTGGCTATTGAGTCTTTACTTGGGCTCGGCACTTTTAATAATGCTAACCATTGGGTCCTGACATTTTTGTCATTATCAGAACAAAACATATTCTGACAGTGCGCCGCGTGGCACGTCAGGCGCTTTGCGCCTGTCAAAGAGCGCATTGCGCTTCTGTCAGGTAGCGCATACGAAGATGACACGTGTCACGCTTAGCGCTGAGCGCTAGTGCTTAGCGCATTGCGTTTTTAATTTATGAGCGCGTTGCGCTAGTCTGTTGGCACGCCAGTGAGTGACACGTGGCGCACTTGGCGCTGAGCGCCAGCCATGAGCGCAGTGCGCTGTTTCAGAAGCGCAAAGCGCAGATTGTGTCTCTGGTTGACACGTGGAAAGTTTTAGCGCTGTGCGCCGGTTCAATGAGCGCAAGGGCGCAGTTCATGAGTGCAAGGCACATTTTAATAGCGCAAAACGCATCTGATCAATTCTAAGATCAAAGAACAGATTTATGTTTTTCAAAGGAGACTTTGCCTCAAGATTTAAGAACAAAAAGTTCTTGTTTTTATAAAAGGGCTCTGGCTTTATAGATCAAAGATCTGTAAATGAAGTAAAATACTTCTTTTATGTTTTTTATGATTAGATATTTTGATCTTTTTCTTTTTATCAAAGACCTTGGTCTTTTTTTTCCAGATCTATGATCTTTTTAGAAGAGGGTTCTTCTTATTTAATGAGATGATTTTATCTCTGTTATTCAAGAACATAGTTCTTTACCTTGAAGATGAAGAAAAATCTACTTTTCTCAAGAGCTTGCTCTTTTTTTTTTGCAGAGGGATTTTTTTTTCTTTTTGTTTGTGTATTCTCTCTATCTTTTAGACTTGAAGTCTAGGGTCCTTTATATAGGGCCAAATGATTTGTTAAATCAGTTTTAAGAGATCTTTCTCTGATTGATTTGGGAATATTTCTCACCGTTGGATCTTTGATCCTAAGGCTTCTGTTTTACAGAAGATAATCTTCTTATTTTAATAAGATTGAAAAATCTTTCCATAACAGAACTTTAGTTCTAATTAATTAATAATTTATTATTAGTAGATCTTTTGATCTGACGGTGGGGGAATTTTTAATTCCAGCGCTGGCGCATCTTGCGTTCGACACGTGGCGCGCAGCGCAGAGCGCAGCACAACCGCTCTAGCGCACCCGTGCTCGACACGTGGCGCACAGCGCAGAGCACAGCGCAACTGCTCTAGCGCACCCGTGCTCGACACGTGGCGCGCAGCTCAAAGCGCTGGATCTAAAGCGTTGCTTCAACTTTTAAATTTTTAATTTTGAAACAGAGCTTTGCTCTGATTGGGGGTGAGCTGCCTAGGGTGCAGCGCTCCTGACGCTGGTGTGTCTGCTTTTGACACGTGGCACGCAGCGCACAGCGAACAGGATCTGAAGCGTTGCTTCAACTTTTGAATTTTGAAATTCAAAACAGAGCTTTGCTTTGATTAGGGAAAACAAATGCCCCCCACCGTTGCGCTCACGTGGCGCACACGTAAGTGCAGCGGTGGCAACATCCGAGCCCTTGGATCAACTCAGAAGTTGAGGAGGCGGTTCAGCGCTTATAAATAGGACCTTTGGTCCTCAGATGATTACCATCTTCTTCTTAAGGATTTTTATTCAGAGCCTTGCTCTTCTGTTCAAGAACTTTCAAGAGTTAGAACTCTACCAATCTTAGGTAAAATTAAATTAATTTTAATAAATTGGGGTTTTTACCCATTAACAAAGCCTTGCTCTTCATAGATCTTTTGATCTAAAGAAAACCCTTCTAGGGTTTCATTAATAGAGCCTTGCTCTCATGACCCATAGATCTAAACAGATCTTTTCTTGGGGTTTCTTATCCCATGCATCAGAGCTCTGCTCTTTGATAATTTGTAAATCTTTTGATCTTTTGATGAAGAACTCTTAAGAGTTTTTCATAGATCTTTAAGATCCCAGAATTTTTTAATTCTCAAGAATTAATTTTAATTTTAATTAATCTTTGATGGATTTTCCATCATCATTACAGAGTTAGGCTGTTTAAGGAATTTTATTCTTTCATGACCAGAGTTTGACAAGTGTCACTCTGTTATAGAGCTTTGCCCTCAAAGAGAGATTTTCTCCTTTTCTCGAGAGATTTCTCATTCAATGAGAATATTTCTTGAGGATTTCCTCATTAATTATCAGTCTCATCCAATGATGAGGCTGTTTTATTAATCGATGCATTGTCATCTGGATTTTGTGGGTCCCTCTTGGGTCCCCTTTCCACTGCATTGCAGTGTGGTACAAATTTTAACGTACCGAGTGTCAGAATTTTGAAATTAAATTATAGTACTGGCAATCGAATTCTATTCTTTCTTGCAGACGACATGTCTTCCGATCTCTCTTTCCCGTTTTTCCGTTTAGAGGGAGGATTCCCTAAGGCACCTGTGGACCGGGAGATTCTTGCGCTCATCAGAGACTATGACCCAGAATACAAGAACCTTCACTTGTGAGGTAGGTGGTACGACCAGATAATCAAAGGTCGTCGAAGCTTCTCCTGTGCGACGCCATCAGACCCGATCTCGTCGATTTCGTATGCAGATGCGCCCCTGATGAACTATGTCGTGGAGGTTGTCAATTGGACTTCGGAGGGTCTTCTTCAACCTTCGATTGCCGCCATACCCATGCAGCTACCGGCAGCTTTAGATACTTTGGGGCGACGCATATGCCAGGGCAAGTCGCGCCCTTGGGGACAACCTTACAACATCGGGTTAACTCCCCGACATTCGGCTGGGTATTTACAGTGGCCAAGGTACATTTTGTCAGCGAAGAAGACGCAACTGCTGAAGATTGGTCTATACCCTGCGGTTACGCTTCATTGTTCCACTATTCTGCTCCTCCAACATGGTGGATTAAGGCGTTCTTGGAGCAATGGAACATCCTAACCCATACCTTTCTTCTACTGGACAGAGAAGTTTCCATCTCCTTAGAAGAATTTGCTGAGATTTCCGGTCTGCCGGTGAGGGGGGAGCTGAGATTTTGCCGTTACTTTGTTTTGTTTTGTTGTGTCGCTTCCGTGCCTTGCTGGCATAAGGAAGAACGTTGTTGTCTGGGATGCAGATGTGACCGTCGAGACTTGGCTCTCTTTCTGATGGAGCCTGCTGGGATTACATGGTTCTCTCTTTGTTTGTGCCCCTGAATTGTATAGAGGGATCGATGTGATCTCACCTGTAGGGAATTTTTTTTATTTTATATGTATTATATATTTTTTTTCGCGATGCTCTATCATTTCAGCTTTATGTATCACGAAAGTCGCGATTGCCCAATCATTTCAGCTATTTTTTCGCGGTGCCCAATCATTTCAGTTGTTTGTTTTATTTTACTCGCTGTTTTTTTATTGCGAGTTACCCAATCATTTCGGTTATTTGTTTTATTTTTACTCGCTGTTTTTTATTGCGAGTTGCCCAATCATTTCGGCTATTTTGCATGCATACATTTTTACTTGCTGACTTTTTATTTGCATGTTACCCCATCATTTCGACTATTTCGCATGCATGTGTGGCTCGCTAGTTTCTTTGCTGCAGGCTTGGAACTGGACACCGATTTCGGCATCAGCACCGCTATAACTGGAATATTGCCAGGAGCGAATCATCATTTTCCTCTGTCGATGTCGAACAAAGGTGGCTTAGCAAACAGGGTTCAGATCCTGTCGACTAAGGCTTTTGACTTCATGAGCCGTAAGGGTCTCATAAAGGTATTTCTCCCTACAAGTCGTGAGGATCACATAGGTGCGTTTTCTCTTTAGGAATCGTAAGGATTCCTAAGTGTGTGTTCTCTTATAAGTCGTAAGGATTTTACAAGAGTGTTTTCTCCTTATAAGTCGAGAGGATTTACAAGGGTTGTTCACCGTGCGAACATATCCCTAGGTACGGATGAGGCTTTGTTAGGGAAATGTTTATTCGCGCCCGTGAATTGTATACAAGGGTCAGCATTGATCCGCTTGTAGGGCAGTATTGGAGGTTGTGGGGGCTGCTTAAGAACATGTTCAGATCCCTGTAGCTTAAGACTTTCAAATCTTATGAGCCATGAGGGTCTCATAAGAAGGTTCTCCTTACGAGTCGTGAGGATCTCGCAAGTATAATTTCTCCATAGGAATCGTGGGGATCCCTAAATGTGTTGCTCCCTTGTGAGTCGTAAGGATCTCACGCAGGTGGATTCTACTTACAAAGTCAAGAGGACCTAGCAAGTGTCTTCTAACGAGATTGCGCCCTTTCGGGTTTTCACAAGACTCGCTGGTAGCCCTGCTGTTTTTACTCACGAAGCCCTTTCGAATTTTCGTCCGTGCCTATTTTGCTTATGGACATACCGTTTTTTTTTCACGTCAGCCTGAGGATGCCGCGGGTTGGTAGTAGTTTAACGACGTTTCGGTCATTAGCTTTCATGCGATTATGCAGCTAGATTTTGCCGCAGATTTTCGCATGTTTTGTGTCGGAGGTGGATTCGTTGAAGAGAGGGTTAAGGGCGACTTCTTCGTCAGAGTCGTTTCCAAAGGTGATAACTTGCGATCCCTTGGTGTCGGCTATGTGACAGTTGCCAGCAGCTCTTTCGCGCTCATCTGTCGTGCTTTTCTGTTCCCGACGAGCCTTGCGCTTCACTCGTTGAACGTGTCGTCGATGGGCCACATATCCCTGCCACCAGTTTTTAAAGGCTATGCACTCCTGGGATATGTTCGCACTGATCCGCTTGTAGGGCAGTATTGGAGGTTGTGGGGGCTGCTTAAGAACAGGTTCAGATCCCTGTAGCTTAAGACTTTCAAATCTTATGAGCCATGAGGGTCTCATAAGAAGGTTCTCCTTACGAGTCGTGAGGATCTCGCAAGTATAATTTCTCCATAGGAATCGTGGGGATCCCTAAATGTGTTGCTCCCTTGTGAGTCGTAAGGATCTCACGCAGGTGGATTCTCCTTACAAAGTCAAGAGGACCTAGCAAGTGTCTTCTAACGAGATTGCGCCCTTTCGGGTTTTCACAAGACTCGCTGGTAGCCCTGTTGTTTTTACTTACGAAGCCCTTTCGAATTTTCGTCCGTGCCTATTTTGCTTATGGACATACCGTTTTTTTGTCACGTCAGCCTGAGGATGCCGCGGGTTGGTAGTAGTTTAACGACGTTTCGGTCATTAGCCTTCATGCGATTATGCAGCTAGATTTTGCCGCAGATTTTCGCATGTTTTGTATCGGAGGTGGATTCGTTGAAGAGAGGGTTAAGGGCGACTTCTTCGTCAGAGTCGTTTCCAAAGGTGATAACTTGCGATCCCTTGGTGTCGGCTATGTGACAGTTGCCAGCAGCTCTTTCGCGCTCATCTGTCGTGCTTTTCTGTTCCCGACGAGCCTTGCACTTCACTCGTTGAACGTGTCGTCGATGGGCCACATATCCCTGCCACCAGTTTTTAAAGGCTATGCACTCCTCGGTGGGGTATGCAATCTTCTGATGGTATAGGCAGAAATTAGGATGTATGTCTGCTTCATCAAGACGCATATTGCCAGGGGAATTTCCTTTGAGAGAGGGAAACTTCATTCTTATTGCCAGGGCCCTAGCGAATTGATTCCTTACTTTAAGCTTTCTTTTGCTGGCGATAGGGATGCTTTGCTCTAGTCGAGGTGTTTCGACCTTTTCCTCTAGTCGTCGGCGTTTGGCTTTTTCGAATATAGTCAGTTCACGCTCTCGATTGGTTTTGCTTTTCTGACGGGCTTCGTTCAACAGCAAGTCGATCATCTCGTTAGACGGCTCCAAGGGTTTTAGCTTCGATTCTGCCCCCAGTTTCTCGGTGCAAGAGGCTTCCTCATTGTCTATTGACGAGTGAGAGATCACATAGCAGCTTGCTACGTAATTTTCAGATTCACTCGATGAGTCTTCTCCATCATCTTCGTTCTCAAGAACGTGGCTGAGAAACTCTTGGAGTGTGACTGGAGTCCGCGCCTTCTGTTTATACTCTTCCAGCGCATCAATCTGCTTTTGTAGGTCCGTGCGCTTGTCACCAGGCTTCACGGGCTTCTTCTTCTTTTTCGAAGATTTCGATGGCTGGATGTGTGTGCTTTGGCTATCACCACCGAACTTTGGAGTTAGGTGTGGTTTTAGTATTCCCTCAACGATTTTGGGTTTCAGTGGATTTTTCCACCTGATTGCCGGGCATGTTTGGAGATCCTTCAGCAATCTTTTAGTTTTGGCTGAAAGAGCGACTTCCCACGGAATTTCTCCTATAAAAGAGCATGATGCCCCCGGTGTGTCCATCTTCTTAGGAGTGTGCGGTTGTGGCAGGTTCATCTTCCAGTTTTCGGATAATGCGAACTTGCCTTGTTGGTATTGGTTCTCAATCCAGCCTTTGAAAACGAAGCAATCTTCGATTGGATGGCTTACTGCTTGGTGATAAGGGCAGTAATTAGGATTGTTGACATCGCCTGGCTGCAATGGACATCTTGGATCCGGCAAATTGATGAGTCTGTTGCGCACTGCTAGCTCGAACAGCTTCCTCGTTTTTTCCTGGGGAAACGAGTAAGGTCGTCCCAATCTCTCCTCAAGGGATGGGCGTGGACGCACGTTGTTTTGGCGAACAACCAGCTTTAAGTTGCTCGGCTGTTGTTGAGTATTGGCAACGAAATTTGCTTTTCCTTTCCCCTTTTCATTCCGAGGATCCATCTTTAAAGGAGACGGTCTATGACCCATCTGGTCCATTTGGGCCAGCTTGTCGATTAAAGCTTAGAACGTGGTCGGTTTGAAGAACATCATGAACTGTGAAATAGTTGCATGAGGGTCCAGAGTTCCCACAAACATGCCCATCGTGGGTGCTTCTTCGATGCGCTGTTCACGTTTTGAACACAGATTCCGCCATCGGATTGCGTACTGAACCCAAGTCTCACCCGGCTTCACCCTGGCATTGATCAATGCCGTTATTGGGGTGCGCTCGCTGATGCTTGCAAATCTTTGTATAAACAACAGCTCCATCTCCGCAAATGTTTTGACAGAGTCGTTAGGCAGCTCCGAATAACATTCGAAGGCCGTTTCCGCTAAGCTACCGACGAGTTGGCGAAGCAACAGTTTGTCGTCGCCTCCAGTGTTGCCGCATAAGGCCCTGAATTGAGCGA
Organism: Agapanthus africanus; assembly: GCA_030015575.1. Classification (NCBI taxonomy): domain Eukaryota; kingdom Viridiplantae; phylum Streptophyta; class Magnoliopsida; order Asparagales; family Amaryllidaceae; genus Agapanthus; species Agapanthus africanus. Next base: position 423,525,712 of record CM057351.1, read on the forward strand.
CATGCTGATGTGGATTCCCCGTCCCTTTATATACATGGAATTTAGGGATCGTATATCTCGGCGGGTAACTTATTTGGTCATACCAGCCCGGATAGGGTCGTCCGGTCTTGACAATTTGGCCAGTCGCTTCATTTTCCTGGTGAGCTCGTATTTGCTGAGCAATATAATCATCGAGCGCAGCTTTTGAGATGGTCTCCTTTTTGGCTACTGAACAAGCCGGAAGGGGATTTGATGTCTCCGCTCGGTCATCTTCAATAATGATCGGAGGGTCTTCAGCTGGAGGATCCGGCTGTAACATCATCCCGACCATGTCTTGGAAGAGAAGCACCATTCGTTTTATATTGGCAGCTTGTTCTGCTGCTTCTCTGTCCTTCTTTTCGAGAACTCTACAGAGGAAGTCGGCATCGGTTTCTTGTTCATGACGCTGCTCTGATGACGCCTCCGGGCTTTCTTTTGGCCCGGTGAATGTGGCCATTTGCGTCAGCATTTCTTGAAGCTTCTGTTGCTGCTTCTGGGCTTTTGTTACGGATCGGGTGAGCGGTCGGTGACTCGTTGAAGCGCGGCTTTCCTCTTTTCCGGAAGCCATGTAAACAGTATGCACCATTATGCCCCTAGACTTGGGGCGTTTGGGCTCAGTGTCTTCGTGGCCTGCCGCAGTCACAGGGGCTTTCTCTGGCCTCCTTCTCTTTTAGGTGATTGACGTTGAGGGAGCCGTTGCAATGGGCACCCAGGTAACTGTCGTCTTTTGTGGCTTGACAGGATGGTTCTTTTCTCGCTGGACCTTCACCTTTTCCTGTCGGCGAGAATAATCTTGATCAATTACCGAGTCTTGAACCTGCCGCCAGACCTTGTAAATTTTGGAGGACATCCGCTGAGGGGGTTGTTCTGGCCTCGCCTTCGGTGCATTCTCCGCGGGTGGAGGAGATCTCTTCAGCACTGCAGTGGGTGAATTCCTGTGCACCCTATTAAGCAGCTTGAAGCTGTTCCCAGTTGGAACAGCAACATTGACTTCCACCATTGGGGCTGGTGGAGTTAGCCCAGAGGGGGATTTGTCCCCAGCCTTCCTTACCCGGCGCCAATGGCGACGTCGAGCGTGTCGAGCTGTTGGGGTTGGTTCGACGATGGGGATGGCTTTGTCTTGTCCCCTGTTCAGGTGAGGGATTGTAGCTGGCGTCAGCCTCTTAAAGATTGTTGTTTGTTGAGAAGCCGTATCCAACCGGTCAAAAACAGACTTCTGAGCGGGGACGGGAGCCGTAGTGAGAGTCGGAACAGTCAGTCTTGTAAAATCCGACCCTTTGGCAGGAGAAGCCGCCTTGATGACTTCAGGAGCAAGGATGGGTATCCTCTTCGGAACAACCTTTTCTGGGATTGCAGGCTTCATCATGGGCCCAAATGGATTTTGGCCCAATCTGGCAAAGACTAAGGCATTTGGATCGGGCGACCCATTGAGAGGGGCCGCAAAATTTGCAAGCCGATCAAAGACCAACTTCTTTAGAGCTTCTTGTAATGGCGCAGGAGTATTGAAGCTCATTGGTGGGAGCATGGTCCCAAAGAATAGCCCAGTGGTGGTCTGAGTTACCTGTTCCACTGGCATCTTAAAAAGGGAGGCCGCTTAAGGCCCGTAGGTCACTCCTCCGGACGGGACGGAGCGAGAGTTGCAGTTGCAGTTAGTGCAGTTTGAAGCCATTGATCTTCTGTCTTCTGCACGGAGCAAGACACCAAATCTTAATACCTTGAATCCACAGGCAACCATAGCAAACCGCGATTCGTTCACGAACACGACACACGAAGTGTGGAGTGGAAAGAGGAAAAGGTCCCACTTGGCGTGCCAGAATCTGTTCACTGCCGAAAACCAGGAAGACTGATCGTCTTGCCTGAATCTGGGGACAGATGCTAATTGGTGCTATCCGTCCACCTCTCCGAAGATGCCAAGTTAATTTATGGCACCATGTATCGAAGGTTTAAACGGATGCGGCCGATATAGCAAACTTCGTCAGATTCCCCCTCGTTTGAGGGGTTTTTGATTGTGGGGACGCTCTTCCCTGCAGGCGCAAGCTCCTGCAGTTAATTACGCTACCGCATCGCGGTAACAACTTTCTCCTTCTCCGGATGGTCACTTCGTGTCGTGGGTGTTTATTTTGTTTTTGGTTGCCCGTGGATTGTATACAGAGACTAATTTATGTCGTCACCCGTAGGGCGTGGATTAGTCCAAATCTGTATTTTCGTAGATTTGGGTTTGGGGGTTAGGTTTAAGGATACGTTAGTCTCATTTGAGACTAAGATCAACTTAAACGTTTGTTAAAGATACGTTAGTCTAATTTCTAGACTAAGATCAACTTAACAGGATCATTTAGATCCAACAAAAGAGCATTTGGACTCTATTGTTTAGTTTAGGGACATTGCGGTCGATTACCAGTTTAAGGACATGGTGGTCCAAGGTTAAGGACGTCATAGTCCGTGAGTTTAAAGACCTCACATTCAAGGTTAAGGACATCATAGTTCGTGAGTTTATAGACCTCACAATCAAGGTTAAGGACATCATAGTCCATGAGTTTAAAGACCTCACAGTCAAGGTTAAGAACATCATAGTCCGTGAGTTTAAAGACCTCACAGTCAAGGTTAAGGACATCATAGTCCTTGAGTTTAAGGACCCCACAGTCCATAGAGTGTTTGGTTGTCGGGACCCGTCATCTCTTTGAAGACGTTGAAGGATTACAACGATAAGTATTAGAGGAGTTCAGAGATGTACCCTTGAACCAATTTTGGTTGGGAGATCTATAGTCCAATTTGGGACTAAAGTCTGTTGAAAGGTTTATGAGCGTATGGGCTCAGTTGATATGAGTTGAGGACTTACGGCCAATCTTGGGCTAAGTCCAATAAATGTTTAACATTTTATTGTTCTGGCTATTGAGCCTTTACTTGGGCTTGGCCCTTTTAATAATGCTAAGTATTGGGTCCTGGCATTTTTGTCATTATCAGAAAAGAACATGTTCTGACAGTACGCCGCGTGGCGTGTCAGGAGCTTTGCGCCAGTCAAAGAGCGCATTGCGCTTCTGTTAGGTAGCGCACACGAAGGTGACACGTGTCACGCTTAGCGCTGAGCGCTAGTTTGTTAGCGCATTGCGCTTTTAATTTATGAGCGTGTTGTGCTAGTTGGTTGGCGCGCATGTGAGTGACACGTGGCGCACTTGGCACTGAGCGCCAGCCCATGAGCGCAGTGCGCTGTTTCAGAAACGCAAAGAACAAATTATGTCTCTGGTTGACACGTGGAAAGTTTTGGCGCTGTGCGCCGGTCCAATGAGCGCAAGGGCACAGATCATGAGTGTAAGGCACTTTTTAATAGCGCAAAGCGTATCTAATCAATTCTAAGACCAAAAAATAGATTTATATTCTTCAAAGGAAGCTTTGCCTCAAGATCTAAGAACAAAAAGTTCTTGTTTCTAAAATGGGGCTCTGCCTTTATAGATCAAAGATCTGTGAATGAAGTAAAATACTTTTTCTATTTTTTTTAAGATTAAATTTTTTTATCTTTTTCTTTTTATCAAAGACCTTGGTCTTTTTTTCCAGATCTATGATTTTTCTAGAAGAGGGTTCTTCTTATTTAATGAGATGATTTTATCTCTGTTATTCAAGAACATAGTTCTTTACCTTGAAGATAAAGAAAAATCTTCTTTTCTCAAGAGCTTGCTCTTTTTTTTGCAGAGGGATTTTTTTTTCTTTTTTCTTTTGTATTCTCTCTATCTTTTAGACTTGAAGTCTAGGGTCCTTTATATAGGACCAAATGATCTGTTAAATCAGTTTTAAGAGATCGTTCTCTGATTGATTTGGGAATATTTCCCACCGTTGGATGTTTGATCCTAAGCCTTTTGTTTTACAGAAGATAATTTTCTTTTTTTTAATAAGATTGAAAAATCTTTCCATAACAGAACTTTAGTTCTAATTAATTAATAATTTATTATTAGTAGATCTTTTGATCTTACGGTGGGGGAATTTTTAATTTCAGCGCTGGCGCACCTTGCGTTCGACACGTGGCGCGCAGCGCAGAGTGCAGCGCAACTGCGCTAGCGCACCTGTGTTCGACACATGGCGCGCAGCGCAGAGCGCTGGATCTAAAGCGTTGCTTCAACTTTTAAATTTTGAATTTTGAAACAGAGGTTTGCTCTGATTGAGGGTGCGCTGCCTAGGGCGCAGCGCTCCTGGCACTGGCGTGTTTGCTTTTGACATGTGGCGCGCAGCGCACAGGATATGAAGTGTTGCTTCAACTTTTGAATTTTGAAATTCAAAACAGAGCTTTGCTCTGATTGGGGGAAACAATCGCTTGTAATTCTCTTTGTTAAGTAGTTGTTGTTTGTTTGTTTGTTTGTTTGTTCTTCTTCTTTTTTCTTTTTCAAACCATGATGCTTAAGTGTGATCCTTGATTAAGTGAGGTCACAAATAGCTAGTTGTAATTTTCTACCTTATTTCTTTCATTTTCTTTGTTAGTTTTTTTTCCCTGATTTAAAATCAGGAAAAGCTTCAGAAGTGGCATTACGTGCTCACACGTGACCAGTGGTCACGTGTTGGCACGTGATGGTTAAGCAACAGCAAAGAACAGAGCTAGGAAGAGGAAGAAATTCAAAGGGTCACATGCTTACACGTGACCAACGGTCACGTGGCCACACGTGACCGGCTTTAAAAGCCTTATTGTTTAACAGAATTAAATTCTGAACAAGATCATTTAAATCTTTCTAAAATAGAGAAAAATTATGTGAAACCGTTGGATTAAAAATCCGAGGGTGATTAAATATCACCAATTTATGGAAAAATCTTGGACATGGAAAGATTTCCCCCTAAATCCAACCGAAATAACAAAAGAATATCTTTGGATTTAAAATCCAACGGTGAATAAAATTCACCTGATGATGTAAAGGCCCGGATCAATGATGAAAGTAAATCAAATCTCTCAATAAACAAATCAAATATTTTAATGAAAAATTCACTAAACAGATTGATTCTTTTCCTTTTCCTATAAATAGGTGCTAAGGGAGAGAGTTAAAAAAAAGGAGAGGAAGAGATAGAGAGATACAGAGAAGAGAGAGATAGAGCCTTGGAATCTTGAAAATTCAGAAAGAAGAATTTGATTCTCTGCAAAGAAAAACCCTAGATAAGAAAAGAGAGGCTTCAAAAAGAGAATTTAATTCTCAAAAGAGTTTAACTCTTCTATAAAGAAAAGAACTTAGTTCTTTCTCTGGTTCAAAATCTGCAAAGTGCACATCTCCCCATAAATTGAGAATTTAATTCTCATTGGGTTGAGATCCTGCCATGCAGATCTAAAACATAGAGGAGGAACTGAGTTTTGAGAATTTAATTCTCACAGAGTTATAGGAATTTAATTCCTTTGAGATAAAATTAGGGTTTAACCCTATATTATAGGAATTTAATTCCTTCAAAATGGACAGAACTAGGGTTTAACCCTAATTGAGAACTCAATCATCTCAAACTCATAGGAATTTAATTCCCTTAAAGAAGAAACTAGGGTTTCACCCTATGCCAAAATTTAATTCTTTACATATATGGGGAATTTAATTCCTACAGAAAAGAAATTAAGAATATAATTCTTCAAAAGAAAGTAAGAATTTAATTCCATTAAAGTTATTGTTAGGGTTTAACCCTATTTAATTCTTAAAAAGATAAAGGGATCTTCAAACATGCAAAGAACCAGAGTCACGTGCTACCACGTGACCCCTGTAAAGATCCACAGAAAACAGCTTTGAGGCAACGCCTAACGTGCCCCATGTGACCCCTGAAGCACACAAAGAAAAAGGCAAAAGAAACAGAAGCTCTGGACGCTCTCACGTGTTACCACGTGACCCCTTGGCAAAAGCTTTAACAGATAAATACCCAAATGCCATCACGTGACAGCACGTGATGCTCCAAAGTATTCAATACTTTTGGCAGAACAAAATAAGGGGAATCAGGGCGCTCTCACGTGCTACCACGTGACCTCTCTCTCCTTAGTGTTTAACACTAATCTGAGATCTTTGTTCCCAGTGTTTAACACTGATCTTCTTAGTGTTTAACACTAATTTGAAAACTCTATTCCCAGTGTCTAACACTGATTTTCTTAGTGTTTAACACTAATTTGAAAACTCTATTTGCAGTGTTTAACACTGATTTGCTTTAGTGTTTAACACTAATTTGAAAACCTTATTTCCAGTGTTTAACACTGTTATATGTTAGTATTTAACACTAATTTGAGAATCATGACTTTTTTTAGTGTTTGATACTAATTTGACAACTTCACTTCCAGTGTTTAACACTGTTGTTTGCTAGTGTTTAACACTAATTTGGGGGATTATATTTTCAGGGTTTAACACTGATTATCTTTTAGTGTTTAACACTAATTTGCTAATCTTATTTCCAGTGTTCGACATTGTTGGTCTTTAGTGTTTAACACTAATTTTAGCCCAATTGGCTAATTTTCTAGAGGCAAAGCCTCTCCTGCAATTGGATATGGACCAACAGAGGGCTAATATTTTAAACATGATTGGACATAAGTCCTCAATCCAGACTCAACTGAGCCAATGTGCTCATAACCTAATGAATTGGTCTTGGTTCCAAATTGGACTACAGATCACTTAATCTACTTTGGTTCAAGGGTACATCTCTTCACTCCTTTGATACTTGCCGTTGTAATTCCTCAACGTCTTCAAAGAGGTGACGGGTCCCGATAACCACACAAATTTCATGGACTGTGGGGTCCTTAAACTCATTGACTATGAGGTCCTTAACCTTGACCGTAATGTCTTAAAACTAACGCCGGACTGTGGAGTCCTTAAATCCTCGGACTATGATGTCCTTAACCTTAACCGGGATGTCTAAAAACTAACAACAGACTATGAGGTCCTTAACCTTGACCGTGATGTCTTAAAACTAACGATTGACTGTGGAGTCCTTAAATCCACGGACTATGATGTCCTTAATCTTGACCGCAACGTCTTAAAACTAACATTGGACCTCAATGTCCTTAAACTACCTATGGACCGCAATGTCCCTAAACTACCTATCGACCGCAATGTCACTAAACTAAACAACAGGGCTCCCTTAATTGCTCTCTTGTTGGATCTAAACAATCCCGTTAAGTCGATCTTAGTCTAAAAACTAGACTAACGTATCCTTAACTAACGTTTAAGTCGATCTTACTCCCAAACAAGGCTAACCTATCCTTAAACACAAACCCCCAAACCCAAATCTAAGGTAATACGGATTTGGACTAGTCCACGCCCTACGGGCGACGACATAACTCAGTCTTCGTATACAATCCACGGGCAACCAAACACAAAATAAACACACACGACACGAAGTGACCATCTGGAGAAGGAGAAAGTTGTTACCGCAATGCGGTAGCGTAATTAACTGCAGGGGTCTGCGCCTACAGGGAAGAGCATCCCCACAATCAAAAACCTCTCAAACGAGGGGGAATCTGACGAAGTCTGCTACATCGGCCGCATCCATTTAAACCTTCGATACACAGTGCCATAAATCAACTTGGTATCTTCGAAGAGGTGGATGGATAGCTCCAATTAGCATCTGCCCCAAATCTCAGGCGAGACGTCCCTGCGTCGCGCCATCTTTTGGAGGGGAACAGATTCTGGCATGCCCGGTGGGATATTTTCCTCTTTCCACTCCACACTTCGTGTGTCGTCTTCGCGAACGAATCGCGGTTTGTTAATGGTTGCCTTTGGGTTTCAAGTTACTAAGATTTGGACTTTTGCCTGGCGCAGAAATCAAGCATCAATGGCATCTAACTGCTCGAGCTGCTCGAAATGGAAGTGCAACTGACGCTCCGCCTCACCTGGAGGTGTAGCCTATGGGCCTCAAGCAGCCTCCATCCTTGCTATGCCGGTGGAACAGGTGACTCAGGCCACCACCGGTCTGTTCTTCGGGACCATGCTCCCGCCTGCAAGCTTCACCATTCCGGTGCTCGTGCCGGAAGCGCAAAAGAAGTCGGTCTTCGATCGGCTCACTACTACCACGGCCCTTCTCAACGGGTCGTCCAATGCTAAGCCGGCAGCCTCGGTCTTCACCAGGCTGAACCTGAACTCCGAGGGGCCTGCCAGGAAGCCCATGACCCCTGACGAGGCCATCACAAAGAAGACAGCCATCTCCATTCCTGAAGACGTCAAGACGGCTTCCCCTGCTAAAGAGTTGGTCTTTTCAAGGCTGACTATTCCGGCTCCCTCTCCTGCTCGAGGGTCTGTCTTTGACAGATTGGACACCTCCACTCAAAAGACGTCAGTCTTCAAGAGGCTTGCACCAACGGTGTCTCATACAGACAGGGGGAAAGACGAAACCATCCCTATCACCGGACCAGCTCGACACGCTCGACATCGCCACTGGCGCCGAGTAAGGAAGGCCAGGGGCAACTTCCCCTCTGGGCTAACTCCACCAGCTCCAACGGTGGAAGTTAATGCTGCTGTTCTAACTAGGAACAACTTTGAACCGCTGAAAAGGGTACGCAAGAACTCTCCGACTGCCACGTTGAAAAGATCTCCTCCACCTGCGGAGAGTGTTACAGAAGCGAAGCCGGAGCAGCCTCCTCAACGGCTGTCCTCCAAAATTTATAAGGGCTGGCGACGGGTTCAGGACTCGGTAATCATTCAAGATCACTCTCACCGGCAAAAGAAGGTGAAAATTCAGGAAGAAAAGAACCGTCCTGTCAAATCACAAAGGACGACAACCACTTGGGTGCTTGCTGCAACGGCTCCCTCCTCGTCGACTACTCAAAATAGAGGAAGGCCGGAGAAGGTCCCCACGCCTACAGCTAATGTCAAAGACAGTAAGCCTAAACGCCCTAAGTCTGGGGGCATGGTGGTACATACCGTTTACATGGCGTCCGGAAAGGAGGATAACCGTACATCTACAGGTCATCGACCGCTCATGCGATCGGTGACTAAAGGTCAGGAGCAGCAACAGAAGCTCCAAGAAATGATGAATGCGATGGCTGCACTCACTGGGCCAAAAGAAAGCCCCGAAGCGTCCTCGGATCAACGCCAGGAGCAAGAAACAGACGCTGAATTCTTTCGCAGGATACTGGAAAAGAAGGATAAAGAGGCTGCGGAACGAGCTGCCAATATACAACGGATGGCCCTTCTGGTCCAGGATATGGTAGGCATGATGATCCAGCAAGATCCTCCTGCCGAAGATCCTCCGATCGTCCTTGAAGATGACAGGGGAGAAACGTCAAATCCTCCACCGGATCCGTCAACAGCCAAGGAAGAAACAATCTCCAAAGCTGACTTGGACGAATATATAGCTCAGCAGATACGGGTTCACCAGGCGATTGAGACAGCCGGTCAAGTTGTCAGAACAGGGCGACCATATCCGAGCTGGTATGATCAGATCAAGTACCCGCCGGGCTATACAATACCGAAATTCCATGTCTACACGGGGACAGGCAATCCCCATCAACATGTGGCCTAGTTCAGGGCGCTTTGTGGCAACACTGGCGGCGACGATAAGCTCTTGCTTCGCCAATTCGTCAGCAGCTTGTCAGAAACAACGTTCGAATGGTATTCTGAACTCCCGAACGATTCCGTCAAGACGTTCGCTGAAATGGAGTTGCTATTCACTCAGCGATTCGCGAGCGCCAGTGAACGCACCCCGATAACGACGTTGATTAATGCCAGGGTAAAGTCGGGTGAGACGTGGGTCCAATACGCTATACGCTGGCAAAACTTATGGTCGAAATGCGAACAACGCATTGAGGAAGCACCCGCGGTGAGCATGTTCGTGGGCACCCTAGATCCTCATGCAACTATCTCACAGTTCATGATGTTCTTTAAGCCAACCACGTTCCAGGCTTTGATCGACAAGCTGCCCCAAATGGACCAAATGGGTTACAGACCGTCTCCCCCATAGCCGGAACTTCGGAATGACAAGGGTAAAGGGAAGGCAACCTTCGTTGCGAACGCTCAGCAGCAACCCAGTGCCCCAAAGCCAGCGGATCAACTGGATGAAAGACGGAGGTACTATAATGAGAAAATGAAGCGTCCCTACTCATTACCACGGGATAAAAAGAAGAGGCTGTTCGAGCTGGCGGTACGCAACAGGCTTATCAACTTCTCAAATCCAAGGCGACCGCCACAACCCAGTGAGGTGAATAACCCCAATTACTGCTCTTACCATCAAACGGTAAGCCATCCAATTGAGGATTGCTTCGTCTTCAAAGGATGGATTGAAGATCAATACCTACAGGGCAAGTTTGCGCTGTCCGAGAAGTGGAAGGTGAACCCGCCACAACCGCACACGCCTAAGAAGACGGACACATCGGGGGCAACTTGTTCTTTCATTGAAGAAGCTCCGTGGGAAATCGTGCTTTTGTCCAAAACCAATAAGATGCTGAATGATCTTCATTCATGCCCAGCAATCAGGTGGAAGAACCCGCTTGAACCCCAAATCATCGAAGGGATGCTGAAGCCGCGCCCAACTCCAAAGATCGGTAGTGATGGCCCAAGTACACATACCCAGCTGTCGAAATCTTCAAAGAAGAAGAAGAAGAGGTCCAAAAAGCCCGTGAAGCCTGGCGACAAGCACACGGACTTATAGAAACAAATTGACGAGCTGGAAGAGTACAATCAAAGGGCGTGGAATCCTATTACACTCCAAGAGTTACTCAACCACGTCTTTCAGGAGGAAGATGATGGAGAACGCTCGTTGGATGAATCCGAAGGATACGTGGCGAGTTGTCATGCGATCTCCCACTCATCTGCGGACGATGAAAAAACCCCTCGCACTGAGAAACTGGGGGCAGAGCCTGAGCCGGAATTCGTGTGGCCGTCAGACGAAATGATCGACGTTTTTTGGGATGAGATTCGTCTGAAAAGGAAAGCCGATCGGGAGCGTGAGATGGCCGCACCAGAAGGAGCCAAACACAGGCGACTAAACGAAAGAGTTGATGCACCCCCACCAGATCAAAAGACATCCGATGCGGATAAAAACATATTCAAGACGAGGAAAAGGTTTGCCAAAGCCATATCAATGGGAATTGAGCTACTACCCTCGGAAGAAAACACGCTCGATAGAGCAGAAATGCATCCTAATTACTGCTCATATCATTGGAAGATTTCACACCCCATTGAGGAGTGCGACGCTTTTAAGATATGGTGGCAAGGATATGTTTCTCACCGGCAACATTTTAAGCGAATGAAACACAGAACTCGTCGGGAGCAGAGAAGTACGACCGAAGGGCATAAAAAAACTACCGGTAAGTGTTACACGGTCAACTCCGGAGGATCACAAGTTCTCACCTTTGGGAGCGACTCTGATGAGGAAATGGCTCTGGGCCCTCTCTTTAAAGAATCCGTCTTAGGGAAAGAGGAAGAACCAAAGGCCTGCGAAAACATTCAGCTGCGCAATCGCACCCTTCCCGAAAAGAATCTCGGACCCGCGACTGGAAAGGATAAGGGAAAGGAAAAGGTGGCTGAGGGTATCACTTTAGATGACCAAGTTATGAAAGAGCTGATTACCAAGGACCCGCCCAAGAAAAGTAAAGTGGACTACAACATCCTAGCGCACCTGAGGAAGCTACCCTCTCAGCTCAGTATTCTCGACGCCCTTCTATTATTAAAAGAGGCGAGAGATTCATTAATCAAGGCGCTGCAAGAGCCCAAGCAATTCCAAGCCTTCCTCGCCGAAGAAAGGATGAACTGGAAGAAGTGCACACAGCTGATGTCACGTTTGGTGATGAAGACCTTCTCCTTGGTACGTGCGACCACAACCATCCCTTGTACGTCTCTGGATACTGCCATGATATTAAAATAGGAAAAATCCTGGTCGATAATGGATCCTACGTCAACCTCCTTAATGTTCGGGTGTTGAAGGAAATCTGCATGAGCGTTCAACACCTCGCTCGTGATAAGATTACCATCTCTGGTTTCGATTCTCAGTCATCACGGACTCTCGGATCTGTAATACTAACATTACGCTTCGGACTACTCGTCACAGATATTAAGTTTCACGTCATTGACGCCAAGACCTGCTACAACGCCTTGCTCGGCCGGCCTTGGTTACATGAGTACAACATCATCCCTTCTACACATCATCAGTGTATGAAGTATTTCCAGGATGGCCTCGAGTATACCGTAACAGGTGAGCTGAACCCGTTCTCCGTAAACGAAGTCCGCAAGTACGAAGATGCAAAATACTTTTTGCCAGATTTCGAGGACACGGAGAGGTGTCGCAAACCGGAAAACAAAGCCGCCGCCACCATTAATGTTTTCGGGAGTGATACCGAATAAGAAGAAGAGATAGTTTACGCCAGGCCGTCTCGACGCAACAACCCGGGACCGTCCGCCCCCATATTGATCTTCGGAAGTGACTCGGAAGATGAATGCGGTGTTCTCCAGTCGGCCGTCAATACGAGAATTCCCTGGTAGTGATCAGAGTTTGCAAATTACCATGGTTCCGCGAGAGCACTACAAAGATCTTGACGCACTTGACGCTTACAATGTGCAAGACCTGCAGACATTTTACGTCCTTCCCAGACGAAAAGGTGAAAAGGCGATCCTATTCTACCGATCCACGGAAACAAGAGTGGAGAAAGAAATCTGGCATGGCGCGGATTCTACACTCGACAGGCTCCAACCCATCCGTTTGCCCAGATATTACACGAACGGACTAAAAAGACTATTGAAGCGCCAAGGGGTACCCTTAAAACAGACTACTCGACAAGCTCGGTTCTACAACAGGATTTGGGATGTCCCTGGGACTCAGCGCAAGTTGCCCAACGGGAAAATGGAAACGCTTGGGCTTGGATATGTGAGATCCGGGAAACGGGAACGAGTCCATGGTAGCTACGCCATATATAACTTCGATGAAGAAGAGGATGCCCTGTCAGAAAACACCGACCCTTTATCAAAACTAGATCCCGCAATCAAAGTGCCGAGTCCGTCATTTGAAGAGCGAATGGACAAGCTTATCAGGGAAGCGGGTCAGAAAGCTCGGGACGACCATAATCGCGAAATGGCCATCTACGAGAAAACCAGGACGCAACGTCTTCTTCAACATACTGCAAAAGACGAAAATGCTCCTCCTTGTCAACCTACCGTGCAAAAGGCCCGGCGCAGAGGCAGAAATAAGTCAAAAAGCGGAAAAGGGATTCGACAACGACAACGCAGGATCAAAAAGTCATGTAATCGTGGGAGTGTGTGACTTGAACTATTGATTGGGCCATGCCGATATATGATTTTATCCGCCACGTTGGAAAGTCATGTGATCGGGAATTGCATGGATCGGATTCGTCCCTCATGAAGAAGATGAGTCGAGCATATTCTTTCCCTCAAGACAAGACAAAGAAGATACTTGACCGAGCTATAAAATACCAGATGCTTACACTGCCCAAGTCCAAGCACCTCGAACAAGCTGGCAAAGTCTCTCACCCGAATTACTGCTTTTACCACCGAGTAATAGGCCACCCTCTCGAAGACTGCTTCACCTTCAAGAACTGGGTTGAAGATCAATATCAGCTCGGCAAGTTCGCTCTATCTGATAGTTGGAGGGTAACGCTGCCACAGAAGCACGAACCCAAAGCCACGAAAGCAGAACCAGACCTACATCGGTCCTGGAAGCGTACTCGTACTTGTCATATGATAACGATATCAAAAGAAGAGCCCGAGGATATGGATGACCTTCCCTGGTGCTTCGAAAACAATGACAACGAGGTAATCTCAGAATTTCCACCAGCACCGAAAGAGCTGGAAGATGGCATACATACTACTGCAGATAACCTCAAGAAGATTGAGTTGGGGACGTCGAACGACCCGCGACCAACATTCGTCAGCGAGTTGCTATCTAAAGAACAGGTGGTTGCGTTAAAAGACGTGCTAATGCGGCACAGAGATTGCTTCGCATGGAACTATTCCGAAATGCCAGGACTGGATCCAGAAATAGCTGTCTATAAATTGGCAATATCCCCGGATATCAAGCCAGTCAAACAAGCGCCAAGAAGAATGCAGCTTGAGCTTGAGATGAGCATCAACGCCGAAGTCAAGAAGCTGATCGACTCTGGGTTTATCCAGGAGGTTCAGTATCCCGATTGGATCGCCAACATCGTCCCAGTGATGAAGAAGAATGGGACAGTGCGCATATGTGTAGGCTTTCGGGATCTCAATAAAGCCTGCCCGAAGGACGATTTCCCAGTGCCAGTCACTGAGCTGATGATAGATAACACGTCCACTCACGAGTTATTCTCTTTCATGGATGGCTCGTCAGGATATAATCAGATAAAGATGCATCCCGAAGACCAGAAGCACACCGCTTTCCGGACTCCTCTGGGTATATTCTGCTACAAAGTTATGCCCTTTGGTTTGAAGAACGCTGGTGCCACATATCAAAGGGCCATGACGAAGATCTTCGATGACCTTATACATGAAATCGTCGAATGTTATATCGACGACCTCGTGATTAAAAGTAAATCATACGAGGAACATCTCGAGCATCTGAAGATCGTGTTTCAACGTCTTCGACAATACAACTTGAAGATGAACCCTCTTAAATACGCGTTCGGGTTGTCCTCAGGCAAATTCCTAGGATTCATTATCCGGCACCGAGGCATTGAGATAGAGCCGTCGAAGATCAAGGCAATCATGGAAATGTCACCGCTAAGGACTCTCAAACAATTGCGGTCTCTCCAAGGAAAGCTCGCATACATCCGGTGATTTATAGCCAATCTCTCAGGCAAGTGCCGTCCTTACAGTCACCTGATGAAGAAGGGAACCCCGTTCGTCTTGGATCACAAATGCCAAGGCGCACTGGACGAGATCAAGCAATACCTGCAGAACCCGCCGGTGTTAGCTGCTCCGGTCAAGGGAAAGCCTCTTATTCTTTATACAACCGCCCTTGAAGGTTCCTTAGGTGCATTATGGGCATAAGAGAACGATCAAGGGAAGGAGAGAGCTCTCTACTATTTGAGTCAAGTTCTTCTGGGGCAGAAAGCAATTATTCGCCCATCGAAAAACACTGCCTGGCGTTGATCTTTGCGATAACAAAGCTCAGGCACTATGCGTTGGCGCATGAAGTCCGTCTCATTTCGAAGGTGGACCCCCTTAAATATTTAATGTCGAAGGCCATATTGACAGGTCGGCTCGCTAAATGGGTCCTGCTCTTGATGGAGTTCTCGATAACCTATCAGCCTCTTAAGGCAGTGAAAGGCCAGGCCATCGCTGATTTCCTCGCTGAGCATCGGATACCTGCCGATTCACCTCTGAATTGTGAACTGCCAGACGAACATGCGTTTGACGCGATCGACGGTGGTGATACCCGATGGGAGCTTTATTTCGATGGAGCATCTTCCATGAAGAAGCGCAAACAAAGTACGCCTATAATCAAATCAGGGGTAGGCCCCATCTTCGTAACTCCATGAGGAGGGATAATGCGCTTTGCTTTCTCCTTAACAGAGCCGATGATGAACAATGAAGCTAAATACGAAGCTTTGATAACAGGCCTTGGGATCGCCATCGACATGGGAATTGAAAACCTCCTCATATATGGGGACTCTCAACTGGTCGTTAGCCAAGTGAACGGCGACTACCAGACATGCAAGCCAGAGCTGGTGAAGTATGGCGACAGAGTACAGCGATTGCTGACTCAAATTCCCTACTACATGCTGGAAAGCATACCGCGTGCGGAAAATAGCAAAGCTGACGCGTTAGCCAAGCTCGCTAAAGAACTGGCTGATGAAAATCTCGATGACATCAGAATCGTGGTACAAAGTCGTCGGGTCCTCACACCGGTAGAAATATCTCCGGAATCATCTGAGGAAAAGGAAGCAACCGAGCAAAGGGCTATGCAGATAAAGGACCAAGAAAAGGCTGAAGATTGGAGAGAAGTCTTCATAGACTACTTCCAATCCCGTTGAATGCCTGAAGATGCGTCCTCAAGACATCAGCTTATGAAACGAGCTTTGTCCTTCGCCTTTGTCAATAATATTCTGTACAAGAGGTCGTTTGATTCTCTGTGGTTGAGATGCCTAGGACCTGACGAAGCGAAAAGAGTCGTTCAGGAAGTTCACGACGGACTCTGCGGTTCTCACCAGGCAGGCTCGAAGATGAAGTTGAAGATTAAACGAATGGGCTACTATTGGCCCACGATAATTCATGACTGCCTCAAATATGCGAAGCAATACCACTCATGCCAGATTCATGGGGACTTTATCCATCAGCACCCAAATCCTCTACATCCAACGGTGGCTAGTTGACCGTTTGAAATGTGGGGAACCGACGTAATCGGCCCCATCGAACCAGCATCGTCCAGAGGACATCAATTCATTTTGGCGACGACTGACTACTTCTCCAAATGGGCAGAAGCAGTACCACTGAAGGAAGTGAAGATGGAGAATATCCTCCACTCTTCAAGACACACGTCATTTATCGGTTTGGAACTCCGAGACGGATCATCTCCGATAACAGGCCAGCCTACAGAAGCCACAAGATCAGCCGCTTCACGCAGCAACACAACATAGATTGGAGATATTCCTCAGTTTATAATCCCCGAGCTAACGGTCTTGCTGAGGCTTTAAACAAGACCTTGACGAAGATCGTAAAGAAGACAGTGTCTCGAAACAAGAAAGACTGGCACGAGAGACAGCAAGAAGCTCTTTGGGCGTATCGAACTACGTTCAAAACGGCCACAAACACGACGTCGTACGCATTGGTATTCGGTACAGAAGCAGTACTCCCCCTCAAGATAGAGTTACCCTCTCTACGAGTGGCAGTCCACTACGAGCTGACGGACGAAGAAAATGCTCACCTTCGGCTTGAGGAGCTTGATGCCCTTGATGAAACCCGGCTCATAGCGCAACAAAATCTGGAGGCTTACAAAGCAAAGATGACGCGCTCATACGAAAGATTGACCAGGCCGAGGACATTCCGCCAAGGCGAACTCGTACTAGTGGTTAAAAGACCTATGATCCCCAATCGCACCAAACGGGGAAAATTCGAGCCGAACTATGAAGGCCCGTACATCATAGACAAGGTCTACCAGGGTGGAGCCTATCTACTCATGGATATGCACGGTGAAAGACCTTTCAGACCAATAAACGGCCGCTTCCTGAAGAAATACTACGCTTAACGGGTCAAGGCCTAGGTCAATGGTAGATGACGACGACTATGTCCGCTCTCTATCTTCCTAAACCTGAACTCTATAAGTAGTAACCGGCCTTCTTCAACAACGGACCGAAACATCCTCAAACTAACAATGGACCACTATGTCCTAAAACTAGCTGTTGACTTAGATGTCGATAAACTACAGTGGGTTGCGGCATCCCAAAACCGATAAAAAGAAAAGAAAGAGGGGAAAAAAACGGTATGTTCATAAGCAAAATGGGCACGGATGAAAACCCGTAAGGGCTCCGTGAGTAAAAACAGCAGGGCTACCGGCGAGTGTCTGTGAAAACCTGAAAGGGCGCAAACTTGGTAGGGAAAAAAAAAGAAAAAAGAAAAATAAAAACGGTATGTCCATAAGCGAAGTGGGCACGGATGAAAACCCGAAAGGGCTCCGTGAATAAAAACAGCAGGGCTACTAGCGAGTGTTTGTGAAAACCCGAAAGGGCGCAACCTCGTTAAAGGCACTTGCAGGGTCCTCATGACCTTGTAAGGAGAAACCACCCGCGTGAGATCCTTATGACTCACAAGGGAGCAACACACTTAGGGATCCTCACGATTCCTAAGGAGAAATTACACTTGCGAGATCCTCACGACTCGTAAGGAGAACTCTCTTATGGGACCCTCACGGCTCATAAGATTTGAAAGTCTTAAGTTACAGAAACATGAACCTGTTCTTAAGCAAACCCCCCACAACCTTCGATGTTGCCCTACAAGCGGCTCATACTGACCTTTGTATACAATCCACGGGTGCGAATAAACATTTCCCGAACTGAGTCCCATCCGTGACTGGAGATATGTTCGTACGGTGAACAACCCTTGTGAGTCCTCTCGACTTATAAGGAGAAAATACTCTTGTAAGATCCTTACGACTTATAAGAGACCATGCACTTAGGAGTCTTCACGACTCCGAACGAGAAAACACACCTACGAGATCCTCACGACTCGCAGGGAGGAATACCTTTGTGAGACCCTTACGGCTCATGAAGTCAAAAGCCTTAGTCGACAGGATCCTAACCCTGTTTACTAAGCCACCTTTGTTTAACATCGGCAGAGGCAAATGATGACTTGCTCCTGACAATATCCCAGTTGTAGCGGTGCTGATGCCAAAATCAGTGTCTAATCCAAAACTTGAGGCGGAAAGCCAGCAAGCCACACATGCATATGAAATAGCCGAAATGATGGGGCAACTTGCAATAAAAAGCAGCAAGTAAAAATGTATGCATGAAAAATAGCCGAAATGATTGGGCACTTCGCAATAAAAAGCGGCGAGTAAAGATAAAAAAATATAGCCGAAATGATTGGGCACCGTGAAAAATAGCCGAAATGATGGGGCAATCGCGACCTTCGCGATGTAAAAAGCTGAAATGATAGAGCATCGCGGAAAAAGAAATAAAATAAAAATGAAATTTTCGCCCTACAGGAGATGTTATATCAATCCCTGTATACAATCCAGGGGCACAAATAAAGAAGGGATCATACTCCTCCCCCAGGTTTCATCATAAGAAGAAGCCAAAGCTCGACGGGCCACAAGTGACCTAGAGGTCGTCTCAACACTTGTCTCATCACAATGGACACGACCTCGAACAAAGCGGAACAACGGCAACTCCCAGTTCCATGACTCGGCGGCGTATAGCCGACCGAGAGTCAAATTCCGACTTCGTGAAAAACAGACAAAGTCAAAAATTCCTGGTCACGTGGAACGCAGATAACGTCACTCTTTGACCCCATGGAAAACGTCCAGAGCGGAGCCTGGTCCTCGCAAAACACAGCAGTGAACCCGTGGGAAGCATCCAGAGCAAAATTCCTGGTCACGTGGAACGCGGATAACGTCACTCTTTGACCCCGTGGAAAACGTCCAGAGCGGAGCCTGGTCCTCGCAAAACACGGCAGTGAACCCGTGGGAAGCATCCAGAGCAAAATTCTTGGTCACGTGGAACGCGGATAACGTCACTCTTTGACCCCGTGGAAAACGTCCAGAGCGGAGCCTGGTCCTCGCAGAACATGGCAGTGAACCCATAGGAAGCATCCAGAGCAAAATTCCTGGTCACATGGAACGCCGATAACGTCACTCTTTGACCCCGTGGAAAATGTCCAGAGCGGATCCTGGTCCTCGCAGAGCACGGCAGTGAACCCGTGTGAAGCATCCAGAGCGGAGCCTAGTCCTCGCCGAACACGGCAGTAAACCCGTGTGAAGCATCTAGTGTAAAATTCTTGGTCACGTGGAACGCGGATAATATCACTCTTTGACCCCGCGGAAAACGCCCAGAGCAGAGCTTGGTCCTCGCAGAGCACGGCAGTGAACCCGTATGAAGCATCCAGAGCAAACGTCGGACTGTGGAGTCCTTAATCCACGGACTATGATGTCCTTAACCTTGACCGTAATGTCTTAAAACTAACGATCAACCATGATGATTCTAGACTGATTTTACTTTAGTTCAAGGGTACATCTCTTCACTCCTTTGATATTTGTCATTGTAATTCCTCAACGTCTTCAAAGAGGTGACGGGTCCCGGTAACCAAATATCGGACTGTGGAGTCCTTAAATCCATGGACTATGAGGTCTTTAACCTTGACCGGGATGTCTTAAAACTAACATTGAACTGCGGAGTCCTTAAATCTACGGACTATGATGTCCTTAACCTTGATCGTGATGTCTTAAAACTAATATCGGACTGTGGAGTCCTTAAATCCACGGACTATGATGTCCTTAACCTTGACCGGGATGTCTTAAAACTAACATCGGACTGCGGAGTCCTTAAATCCACGGACTATGATGTCCTTAACCTTGACTGTGATGTCTTAAAACTAACATCGGACTACGGAGCCCTTAAAACCACGGACTATGATGTCCTTAACCTTGACCGTGATGTCTTAAAACTAACCTTGGACCGTGGAGTTCTTAAACCCACGGACTATGAGGTCCTTAACCTTGACTGCGATGTCTTTAAACTACGGCACCCTGGAAAACATCCCAAAGCAACCCCTGACCCTATGAGATACGGATAAGGGCGACCGCATCCAGCACTTGCGGGTCCTCACGACCTGTAGGGAAGAAAACTCTCTTGTGAGATCCTTACGACTCCCAAGGGAAAAACCCGCTTTAGAATCTTCACGATTTTTAAGGAGAACTTACACCTACATGATCCTCTCGACTTGTAGGGAGATAAATTCTTTATGAGATCCTCACGGCTCATAAAGCTCAAAAGTCTTAGGAGGCAGACCTTAACCCTGAATCCTAAGCCATCGCTACCCTGCAAGGAGACCAAGATAAATTATCCGCAGAACACATTCAATGAAAAGAGACACACCATTGAGAAGAAAAATATGTCTTTTATTCATAAACCAAAGTGGATACAAAGTACAATTCATGAAAAGGAAAAAAGAATATACTCTTATCCAGGAGTATGTACAAAAGAAAGGAAAGGAAAAGATACAAGTCTTCAAGCCAACGGGCGATTTAGCAGTGTTACTAGCTCATCCTTCTTTTGCTGGGCCACAGCTTCATGATTCAGGATCGCCAGAAGACAAGCCTCCGCCTGAGCCTGTTGAGCCTGATACGAGGCGAGCCAGCCTTCGAGCTCTTTCTCAGTAGCCTTGTGAGCCTCGACCCTTTCGTGAGTGAACACGACAGCCTTATCAAGAGCCACCACCTCTTTGATAGACTCTTGAAGTACCCGCCAGAGTTCATACGCTTTATTGGCTTTGGCTATAAGGTTGGCTTGAAGCTCGCTCAATGCCTTAAAGGCCAGCTCCCTTTCCGAGAATTTGCGGCCGAACCTCTTCTTGCATGATACCATATTTGCCGCGCATCGCGCTATCAGCCCCCGCAAGTCCGCCTTTGCAGCCACGGCCTCCGAGGAAATGCGGGAACACTCAAGTGCGTGCAAGCAAGCTTCCACCTGCCGATAGAACTCCACCCAGACTCATACCACCTCTTCGCTATGGTGGGTGGCAAGAAAAGGAAGAGAACCGTTAGCCTCGGCAGCAAATGCTTCAGCTGTATTTGCGCTGCCAGCTGTAGGGTGTTTTTCGTCACCCCATTGAGATGGGAATACGCGCACGCTTGTCAGGCGTAGTATAGATTCCCCCCGCCTAGGATAGGCTGGGGTTTAATGATTGTGGGGATCCGAATCTCCGGCAGCCGCGGACTAAGCTGCCGTTAATTACCCTTCGCCTTTAGGGCGAGGGAACCTCCGATTAACGGGTTAAACTGGTCATGCGAACTCAATGTGCGGTGTACGTGTGTTCTGTTTTGAAAGGGGGTTTTTGGATATATCGGGAGCCACGCAGAGTTTTTACGGGGGTCCCGCTACCCGGATAGCGGGCTGGGGGTCAAGGGGGCTAGCAGCCCCCTTGCGGGGTTCGGGACAGCGCCCCGACCCGAAATTTTTTTGAGGGGGAGAATGTTGCGGAGTATGTGTATGTGTACATTTGTATACAAATGTATATATATACATATATATATGAATAAAGGGGAAAAGGCATCCAAAGGATGCGTGGGGGCCAGCGCCTTGAGCGCTGTGCGCTTAGGTGCTGTGCGCTCAGGCGCAAGCGCGCCACGTGGGCGCTTTGCGCAATGAGCGCTGCGCGCAGGTACGCAAGCGCGCGCGCCACGTGTCGGCACGTGGGCGCTTTGCGCAATGCGCGCTGCGCGCAGGTGCGCAAGCGCGCGCGCGCCACGTGGGCACTTTGCGCAATGCGCGTTGGAGCGCAAGCGCGCGCGCGCCACGTGTCGGCACGCGGGCGCTTTGCGCACTTGCGCAAGCGGGCAGGTGCGCAAGCGCGCGCGCCATGTGTCGGCACGCGGGCGCTTTGCGCACTTGCGCTGCGCGCTGGAGAGGACAAGAGGCTTTTAGCCTAAGAAACAGAAGCTGTGCTTCAGAAATGAAATATTTATTATGTATATATGTATGGAGTTAAACTCCTATGATGTTTTGAAGCTGATAAAGGGGGTTCTTCTTCTTCCTCCTGTTGTTTAGCCGGATCTTGAAGATCAAGAAGTAGGAGATTTTAAAAATCACTCCTTTTTGAGATCTGATGGGAGATCTGAGTTCCCCTTTATGGGTTTTGTGGTGGAAAACCACTTAGTTTTGGAAAAGAAAGAGTAAAACTCTTGGTTTAATTCAAAAGAAAAGAGAAGGTTTAGAACCTTGGAGAAGAAGCAGGAGGCACAAAGAACCCTAGGTTTTTTTGAGGGGATGGAAAAGGTTGTCCTTATTATTCATCATCATGTTGCCTTTTATAGGCTTACACATTTACATATAGCCCCTTGGGCTTTTCAAAATGGCTTTTTGCCTATCCCATGGCTTATGTGTCATTTGTTTTTGCACATAAGCCATGAGCTTACAAAAATTTGGCTTTATGCCCATTTTGCATACATTCATGCACAAAAATTACATAAAAATTATTTGTTACATGATTTTTGTTGTTGGCATGGAGGAGGCTGGCCGCGGGCTAGACTTGGGCATGGGCCCACCTGGCTTGGGGTTGACCTTGACTTTGACTCGGTCAACGGGGGTGTAAATTTTTACCCCAACAAAGTGCCCCCCATCAATAAATGCACACAGCATATATGGGTCGTGTGCATGAAATTGATGGATCTTCTTTCACGTGGAGGCGACTTGCTTTGGTTCCCACTTTTTGGGATGCACTGCCCTTTTTACGACGTGGACGGTCGACGCTTAACGCGTCTCCGAGACGGAGTGTCCGTGGTAGACGTTTCCCTGGCCCGGAGAGATCCGGTTCCTGCTTTGTAGGAAGCTTGCACTGCCCTTTTTGCGACATGGACGGTCGACGCTCTGATCCGGAGCGATTTGGGGTTCCCAATTTGCGGGAGCCTGCACTGCCCTTTTTGCGACATAGACGGTCGATGCTCTGATCTGGAGCGATTTGGGTTCCCAGTTTGCAGGATCCTGCACTGCCCTTTTTGCGACATAGACGGTCGACGCTCTGATCCGGAGCGATTTGGGTTCCCAGTTTGCGGGATCCTGCACTGCCCTTTTTGCGACATAGACGGTCGACGCTCTGTTACGAAGCGATTTGGGTTCCCAATTTGCGGGAGCCTGCACTGCCCTTTTTGCGACATAGACGGTCGACGCCCTGTTACGAAGCGATTTGGGTTCCCAGTTTGCGGGAGCCTGCACTGCCCTTTTTGCGACATAGACGGTCGACGCTCTGATCCGGAGCGATTTGGGTTCCCAATTTGCGGGAGCCTGCACTGCCCTTTTTGCGACATAGACGGTCGATGCTCTGTTACGAAGCGATTTGGGTTCCCAGTTTGCGGGAGCCTGCACTGCCCTTTTTGCGACATAGACGGTCGACGCTCTGTTACGAAGCGATTTGGGTTCCCAGTTTGCGGGAGCCTGCACTGCCCTTTTTGCGACATAGACGGTCGACGCTCTGTTACGAAGCGATTTGGGTTCCCAGTTTGCGGGAGCCTGCACTGCCCTTTTTGCGACATAGACGGTCGACGCTCTGTTACGAAGCGATTTGGGTTCCCAGTTTGCGGGAGCCTGCACTGCCCTTTTTGCGACATAGACGGTCGACCGCCCTGTTACGAAGCGATTTGGGTTCCCAGTTTGCGGGAACCTGCACTGCCCTTTTTGCGACATAGACGGTCGGCGCTCTGATCCGGAGCGATTTGGGTTCCCAATTTGCGGGAGCCTGCACTGCCCTTTTTGCGACATAGACGGTCGGCGCTCTGTTACGGAGCGATTTGGATTCCCAATTTGCGGGAGCCTGCACTGCCCTTTTTGCGACATAGACGGTCGACGCCCTGTTACGAAGCGATTTGGGTTCCCAGTTTGCGGGAGCCTGCACTGCCCTTTTTGCGACATAGACGGTCGACGCTCTGATCCGGAGCGATTTGGGTTCCCAATTTGCGGGAGCCTGCACTGCCCTTTTTGCGACATAGACGGTCGACGCTCTGTTACGAAGCGATTTGGGTTCCCAGTTTGCGGGAGCCTGCACTGCCCTTTTTGCGACATAGACGGTCGACGCTCTGTTACGAAGCGATTTGGGTTCCCAGTTTGCGGGAGCCTGCACTGCCCTTTTTGCGACATAGACGGTCGACGCTCTGTTACGAAGCGATTTGGGTTCCCAGTTTGCGGGAGCCTGCACTGCCCTTTTTGCGACATAGACGGTCGACGCTCTGTTACGAAGCGATTTGGGTTCCCAGTTTGCGGGAGCCTGCACTGCCCTTTTTGCGACATAGACGGTCGACGCCCTGTTACGAAGCGATTTGGGTTCCCAGTTTGCGGGAACCTGCACTGCCCTTTTTGCGACATAGACGGTCGGCGCTCTGATCCGGAGCGATTTGGGTTCCCAATTTGCGGGAGCCTGCACTGCCCTTTTTGCGACATAGACGGTCGACGCTCTGTTACGAAGCGATTTGGGTTCCCAATTTGCGGGAGCCTGCACTGCCCTTTTTACGACATAGACGGTCGACGCCCTGTTACGAAGCGATTTGGGTTCCCAGTTTGCGGGAGCCTGCACTGCCCTTTTTGCGACATAGACGGTCGACGCTCTGATCCGGAGCGATTTGGGTTCCCAATTTGCGGGAGCCTGCACTGCCCTTTTTGCGACATAGACGGTCGACGCTCTGTTACGAAGCGATTTGGGTTCCCAGTTTGCGGGAGCCTGCACTGCCCTTTTTGCGACATAGACGGTCGACGCTCTGTTACGAAGCGATTTGGGTTCCCAGTTTGCGGGAGCCTGCACTGCCCTTTTTGCGACATAGACGGTCGACGCTCTGTTACGAAGCGATTTGGGTTCCCAGTTTGCGGGAGCCTGCACTGCCCTTTTTGCGACATAGACGGTCGACGCTCTGTTACGAAGCGATTTGGGTTCCCAGTTTGCGGGAGCCTGCACTGCCCTTTTTGCGACATAGACGGTCGACGCCCTGTTACGAAGCGATTTGGGTTCCCAGTTTGCGGGAATCTGCACTGCCCTTTTTGCGACATAGACGGTCGACGCTTGATTTGACTTGCTCTGCTTCTTGCAGTGTCAGGGGTAGACTTGACTTTCTCCGCTTCTTGCGGTGTCGAGATTGGATTCTGACTTGCTCCGCTTTCTGCGGTGTCAGAGTGGAAGTTGACTTGTTGATTTTGATTTCGAGGCGGAGCATAATTCCGACGAGGAGGTCGTTATCCCGAGGCAAAGCATGATTTCGACACGGGGTAAATTCTGGGACGAAGCGTGATTCCGCCGCAGAGGTTGTTGGTTTGATTTGATTTGGTGTTGACATCAGCATCGCTACACTGGAATATGGTACCAGGAGCGAATCATCATCTGTCTTGAGAGGATTTGGGAATTGGTTTTGTTTTGGCATCTGCATTGCTGCACTGGAATAATGCCAGGAGCAACTCATCATTTGCCCCGAGAAGATTTAGGAATTGGTTTTTGTTTATTTGGCATCTGCATTGCTGCACTGGAATAATGCCATGAGCAACTCATCATGTGCCCCGAGAGGATTTGGGAATTGGTGGCTTACGAGACAGGTTTAGATCCCTGTCACCTAAGGCCTTTCAATTTTATGGACCGTGAGGGTCCTATAAAAGTATTTTCTCCCTACGAGTCGAAAGGATCTCATAGGTGTATTTTCTCCTTAGGAGTCGTGGGGACTCCTAAGTGTATTGCTCCTTTGTGAGTCGTAAAGATCTCACGCGGGAATTTTCTCACAAAGTCGAGAGGACTTTGCGAGTGCATTTCATTTCTTTTTTTTTTTTACGGGTTTGCGCCCTTTCGGGTTTTCACAAACTCGCCGGCAGTCCTGCTGTTTTTACTCACGGAGCCCTTTCGGGTTTTCATCCGTGCCCATTTTGCTTGTGGACATACCGTTCTTCTTTTTTTGTTTTCCTTTTTTTTTCTCTTTTCTTTTTTTCTTTTTTTTTCATTTTTTTTTCTCTTTTTTTTTTGGAATCTTCCCTGCCGGTGGGACTTTGAATATGGTCTCACCGGTAGGACTTGGGAGAGATTGGTATCGTTTTACGCCCGTGGATTGTATACGGTTTTGCAGGATGTATGATCCAGACCGTAGGGCCAAAAACATTTCGGGACTTTGTTGGCGTCTGCATCGCTGCACTGGAATATGGTACCAGGAGCGACTCATCATTCGCCGTTGGGGTATGGGAGTTGGAATTTGGTTGGCGTCTGCATCGCTGCACTGGAATATGGTACCAGGAGCGACTCATCATTCGCCACTTGGGAATTTGGATTTGGGATTTGGTTGGCGTCTGCATCGCTGCACTGGAATATGGTACCAGGAGCAACTCATCATTCGCCACTTGGGGGTTGGGGAGAGATGGCTTAGGAGACAGGTTTAGATCCCTATCGCCTAAGACTTTTCAATTTTATGGGCCGTGAGGGTCCCATAAAGGTATTTTCTCCCTGCGAGTCGT
This sequence comes from Agapanthus africanus, assembly GCA_030015575.1. Classification (NCBI taxonomy): domain Eukaryota; kingdom Viridiplantae; phylum Streptophyta; class Magnoliopsida; order Asparagales; family Amaryllidaceae; genus Agapanthus; species Agapanthus africanus. The sequence goes on from CM057351.1 coordinate 423,552,251, forward strand.
AAAGATCCCGCAGGTGTATGTTCTCCTTAGGAGTCGTGGGGACTCCTAAGTGTGCTTTTCCTTTGTGAGTCGTAAGGATCCCACAAAGGTTTGTTCTCCTCATGTATCGTGAGGACACATGAGTGGATTTCTCTCGTTCCCAGTTTAACGACTTAGAGGTCGTCTGTTTCCAGTTTAACGACTTAGAGGTCATCTGTTTCCAGTTTAAAGACGTAGAGGTCATCTGTTTCCAGTTTAACGACGTTGAGGTCATCTGTTTCCAGTTTAACGACGTAGAGGTCTTTTGATGGCTAGCTTGGAATTTTAGGGTAGGGGCCGGCATCAGCGTTGCTAACACTGAAGCAGAGGCGCCAGGACACATGAGTGGGTCTTTCCAATGGAGCGTAATTCCACAGGTGGAGATCAGCCGCGTAACTGGTGGTTGCGGTGGGGCATGGGTATGCCGAGGATTATTTGAGCCCGTGGATTGTATACGGTAGTCAATTTGGGGACTGGCCGTAGGGCTGAAAGAATTTTGGGAAATTGGATTTTTGTTTGGCGTCTGCATTGCTGCACTGGAATAATGCCAGGAGCAACTCATCATCCGCCCTTGTTTTCTTTTTGTTTTTTTTTTGTTTTTGTTTTTTTTTTGTTTTACCGCGATTGCTCTATCATTTCAGCTTTTTTTTTTATCGTGAAGGTCGCGATTGCCCTACCATTTCGGCTTTTATTCGCGGTTGCCCCATCATTTCGGCTTTATTTTCATTTTTCTTTTATTTACACATTTTTTTTATTTACATTTTTTTTTACATTCCCAGTTTAACGACTTAGAGGTCGACTGTTTCCAGTTTAACGACGTGGTGGTCATCTTTGCTTATCCCAGCTCCTTGAACATTGATCTTGGCGGAGCTGTACTGATGGCCTAGCTCCGTGGCTTGCCGATACGTCCGAGGATTGAGAGGTTTTTCCAAGCTTATATTGGTCCTCTGCCCAATCTTTGAAAACACAGCAGTCTTCAATGGTATGACTCAGCACTCTATGGTATAGGCAGTATATGGGATTGCCAGTCATATTCATTTCATGTGGCCTCTTCGGAATAGGCAGTTGCAGGCCATTGTTCAGGGCTTCCTTGAATATATCGCGGACCTCATCCCTCCTAAAGGAGTACACCTTCTTCCTTCTCTCCATCAGAGTAGGTGCCCTCACTGACGCCGGTCCCTGAGGCCGATAATTCTTTGGTTCGCCCTGCACATGTCTGGGAGGGTTAGGTTCCCGAAAGGTTTCGGTCTCCATTTGCATGAAATCGGCGGTCGTAACTTGACTGTTTGCTAACACTCCTTTAGACAGTTCTATCTCTCCCATCTTGTATTGCTTTTCGACCCAATCTTTGAAGACGAAGCAGTCCTCAATGGAATGACCTATCACCCTATGATAGGGGCAATATTTTGGGTCGTCGATCATATTCTCTTCTTGCGGTCTCTTTGATTCTGGCAGTTGTAGACCGTTTCTTAGGGCGTCCCTGAATATCTTGTGGACCTTTTCCCTCTTGAAGGAATAGACCTTTTCCAGCTTCTCTTTCAGAGGCGATTCCCCCCCGGCGTATGTATCAGAGGGACTGGAGGCTAATTGCGGCCGTTTTTCGCGAAGGCGCTCCGCTTTTAGATTTAAAGGGATATCAGTTGGCTGCTCCCGGGTACCAATCCCTGGCTCATGAGCCAAAATTTGATTCTGCTGTGATTGCAATCGGGCGACTTGGGTCGCGAGATCTGCCACGACGTTTGCCAGCTCGTCGACTTTGGAATAGACCTCGGCCATCTTCTCATCCCTGTCCTGAAATTGCCTTTGAAGCCAATGGAATAATGCTTGTTCTGTAGTTCCGGCTATGACAACCGGGTAATCTTTATTGCCTGAGCTCCATTCCATAGGAACCACGGGATCCTCTGGCTTATCGGCCTGAGCGGGCTCTTCATCATTTAGATCGAGCCGATGCTGGGTAGCGTCAACCGTATCATCACCATGGCTGTGAAGAAGAAGAGGGTTCGTTTCCTCATGTCCGGCCATGTAGACAGTGTGGATAACACATTCAGCCATTCTTTCATCACTGGCAGCTGGTTTCGCGGAGCGGTCCGGGCTTTGGAAATTCATAAATTTTAACATGGCTAGAGCCCTAGCCCTTTTGTTGGCTCTATATCTGAGCCGCTTCTGCCTCAGCTTCTTTGCCTTAAGCGCTTGGCAGGCTTCTGCTCTTTGGGAAGCCATTGTGAGTTCATTAGCGGGGAGCTTAGAGAAGACACCCGATCGAGCAGTTGTCGGGGGTACCGCTGGAGCTTGCCCGAGATGCCCAGTTGCTTCGTTGACGTTGATGGCCATGCCCCCAGCTGGAGCGATGGAGGGTCGTTTGGAAACGGATTTGTGCTTTGGCTGAGGTGCCCTCGCGACCACCACATTTGGTCTCCTGCCTCTCGAGACCGGTTTGTCCGCCACCGGGGCTTGAGGAGCTGGGATGGCGCCAACTGGCATGAACACAATAGAGCCGAATGGTAGCAGCGGCTCCTCCCATTGTCGCCCGAGACTGGCCGGAAGGACCGTCCTGGAGTCTATCTTCATCGTGTAGGAAACAGGAGCTGAGTTCATCATCGAAGACATCGTCGAAAGGTGATTGCTTGAAAATCTTCATGAAAGAGCATTATTTTAGTATAAATATAGACATGTATATTGATTGAGTTCGCATGAACGTTTAACCCGAAATATGGGAGGAGAGATTGGTCCCACCGGGCGTGCCAGAACCTGTAGGGTGTTTTTCGTCACCCCATTGAGATGGGAATACGCGCACGCTTGTCAGGCGTACTATTGATTGAGTTCGCATGAACGTTTAACCCGAAATATGGGAGGAGAGATTGGTCCCACCGGGCGTGCCAGAACCTGTAGGGTGTTTTTCGTCACCCCATTGAGATGGGAATACGCGCACGCTTGTCAGGCGTAGTACAGATTCCCCCCGCCTAGGGTAGGCTGGGGTTTAATGATTGTGGGGATCCGAATCTCCGGCAGCCGCGGACTAAGCTGCCGTTAATTACCCTTCGCCTTTGGGGCGAAGGAACCTCCGATTAACGGGTTAAACTGGTCATGCGAACTCAATGTGCGGTGTACGTGTGTTCTGTTTTGAAAGGGGGTTTTTGGATATATCGGGAGCCACGCAGAGTTTTTACGGGGGTCTCGCTACCTGGATAGCGGGCTGGGGGTCATGGGGGCTAGCAGCCCCCTTGCGGGGTTCGGGGCAGCGCCCCGGCCCGAAAATTTTTTTGAGGGGGAGAATGTTGCGGAGTATGTGTATGTGTACATTTGTATACAAATGTATATATATACATATATATATGAATAAAGGGGAAAAGGCATCCAAAGGATGCGTGGGGGCCAGCGCCTTGAGCGCTGTGCGCTTAGGTGCTGTGCGCTCAGGCGCAAGCGCGCGACGTGTCGGCACGTGGGCGCTTTGCGCAATGAGCGCTGCGCGCAGGTGCGCAAGCGCGCGCGCCACGTGTCGGCACGTGGGCGCTTTGCGCAATGCGCGTTGGAGCGCAAGCGCGCGCGCGCCACGTGTCGGCACGCGGGCGCTTTGCGCACTTGCGCTGCGCGCTGGAGAGGACAAGAGGCTTTTAGCCTAAGAAACAGAAGCTGTGCTTCAGAAATGAAATATTTATTATGTATATATGTATGGAGTTAAACTCCTATGATGTTTTGAAGCTGATAAAGGGGGTTCTTCTTCTTCCTCCTGTTGTTTGGCCGGATCTTGAAGATCAAGAAGTAGGAGATTTTAAAAATCACTCCTTTTTGAGATCTGATGGGAGATCTGAGTTCCCCTTTATGGGTTTTGTGGTGGAAAACCACTTAGTTTTGGAAAAGAAAGAGTAAAACTCTTGATTTAATTCAAAAGAAATGAGAAGGTTTAGAACCTTGGAGAAGAAGCAGGAGGCACAAAGAACCCTAGGTTTTTTTGAGGGGATGGAAAAGGTTGTCCTTATTATTCATCATCATGTTACCTTTTATAGGCTTACACATTTACATATAGCCCCTTGGGCTTTTCAAAATGGCTTTTTGCCTATCCCATGGCTTATGTGTCATTTGTTTTTGCACATAAGCCATGAGCTTACAAAAATTTGGCTTTATGCCCATTTTGCATACATTCATGCACAAAAATTACATAAAAATTATTTGTTACATGATTTTTGTTGTTGGCATGGAGGAGGCTGGCCGCGGGCTCGACTTGGGCATAGGCCCACCTGGCTTGGGGTTGACCTTGACTTTGACTCGGTCAACGGGGGTGTAAATTTTTACCCCAACACCAGCACGAAGCTCCTCGATCAAAGATGACAGGGAGACAAGGCTTAATTGGGCCAAGCGTTCTGAAGCTCGCAGAGCATAAGGGCCGGGCGGCATGGCGATATGCGATTCCAACGCTATGGGAGCTGGCAAGGCTGTTCAGATTTGAAAAATGTCAGTAAAACTCTTAAAGGAACAAGCGGAACTATATTGAAGTGTCACTTACCTACGGTCATGCAAGTAGGAGCTGAAGGTTCTCTTGGCCCTTCGAGGACCTCAACCTCGTCATCGGCCTCCAAAACTGTAGAGAACATCAATGTCAACACGCAAAATAACAACAATGCTATGAGAAATGGAGAACGATACTAACCTTGTCCAGATGAGAGGACAACACGTTGAGGAGATATCGCCTGCGGAACGGCCATCTCCAGCAGACGCTGAAACGATTGCCGGGAAGACAGATCAGCAATAGAGGCCGCCAGCCCGCGCAATTCTGAGAAGACAAAAGAGTTCAGACCACGGAAAGATTGCTAGTTTAAAATGCAGAAGGTTACCTTCAACACTCCTCCCATTCTGAGCCGGGGGGATAGCGGCTTCAACGGCCTCCGCCGTGGTCTCGGGCTCCAACAAAGGCAGGGTAGTCCCGACTACCTCTCTTCCAGCCTCTGGGCCGCCCTCAGGAAGAGTCATTGGGGCGGCGACCACCAAAGGAGCCTCCCCCAAAGGAGCAAGCGTTCCACAATCAAGAACCGCCACTGGAGGCTCTATTGTAAGAGGAGCAGCCTCGTCAGCCCCCTCCACATCGAGCAATGCTTCATCGGGAATGTCGGCAGGCTTTAGCTTCAACAAGCCCGTAGGGATCTCCCCCAGCGCCGAAGACTCTGCACAATCCATACAAGAATAAGAATACATATATACAGGCGTAAACAATCAAAAAGAAAAAGAAAACTACAAAGAAGTATAAAAACATACCGATGCGCAGGGAAGCCTTCAATATGGCTTCTTCAAGCCGATGCTCCTTCTCAAGGAGGCGTGCTCGCCGGGGTTCGAGGGTGAACTCGTGGCCGCTGGTCCACAAGGAAAGCGCGTCCGCTGCATCCTCAGAAGTAGCCTGCTTCAGGGTCCTTTCCCCCATTCCTCCAAAGGGCCAATAAACCGCAGCCGGATCCATGAGGGGTCTTCATAGAAGATTACAGCAGGATAGGGCTTCTTCGGAACCTTGGCGTTCTGAGACGCGTCTTTGGAACGTCTTATAGCCTCAGCCAAATGTGTGGCTTCCTCGGCGGCCGAACTCGGGAAAAGTAGCCCAGCATCTAATTCCTGCAGGGCCAACGGTTCATCCTCAAGAATGGGCTTAGACTCTGTTAAAGAGTCGAGCAAGTTGGTAGCCATCTTCCTTCGACGCTTGGACCCAGAGCCGGTTGCCGAGGACGACCGCTTCCTTCCCCGTGGAGCCTTAGTGCGACGCCGGCCCACGTCACCCTCATCCCTGTCACCCTCTCCCGGTGCCGCAACCGAGGATGACACCGCCATTGTCGATGCCACAGGGGGCGGTGCTGCCGCGGGTGGTGCTGCTGCTACCGGATCCCGTTTACCCCGCGACCGAGTACCTAGGGGCATACCAGCTGTTGGGGTAAGATCCACCCCCAACTCTCCCGGAATAAGCATGATACCAGTATCCCTCAGAGGAATGAAGACCGGGGCGCGCAGTCGCAGCGTAGCTCCTGTGGCTGGAACCTGAGTAGGGCCACCGTGGCCAATAAGTACCCTTCTTTCTTCAATAATAATCGGGTTGACCTGATGGAGATACCAGCCCATGAACGACCCTATGCATCGGGGTATGTAATCAGCATCGGGGATCATGAACTGGGAACCGGTGTTCAGCCTCACAAAATGATGGGCGGCATCTCGAACGGCCTCGAGCGAAGGAACCGGCACGACTATGAAAGCCTCAAATGGGACGCCCTGATCATAGCCAAGCTGCCGGGCAAAGCGATGCGGATTGTACCGCATGAAGAGGGCTGCGCTATCCTGACGGAATACCAGGTAGCCCGGTCTGATTGCGTATAAGTGCACGGCCTCCCGGGGCTTCAAAGAGGGCATGTTATCTTTTGACCGGTCCCAAAGCGGCTGAGTTGAACCCGAGGAAGAAGATAAGACCCGATCAGTAAATACCAATCCGCCAGCAGTAGCATAAGGAGAAAGCAATGCCCGAATAGCCCCGAATTGAGTCGGGTCAGCGGCAGAAGCATCCACCAATTGCATAAGTCGCAGAAAGGGGTAAGCATAAAATGCAGGCCTCTGATGCATAGCGAAAGCACCCAAGATGTGCATTTCGATCCAAGACGTGAAGTAGTGAAGCGAAAAATTTACCACATCTATGCCAGGGGTGGAAGTATTAGCTGCAACGCCTAACCAATGATAAAGATGCACCAATGCCGGGATGCCAATGGCCAGCCGCGTCCCCTCAACTATACGATAAGCCGGATAAATAACGGAGGCTCTCATAAAGCGGCGATGCATGGGGATGACAAACCAGCTGAGCCAGACACTGATAAACCCTACGAAGAACGTCTCCTCATCCATGCCCGGAGCTGCAATGGATTCGAAAGACATCGGCGACATTATAGGGATGTAGTATTGCGGTAGCTCCGATTCATTGGTCGGCAGCTTCTTCGGACCAAACCCAATGGGATCTTTGATATTTGCGAACTTCGGAGCTGTCTTCGATATGACGTCCTCGCGAAGGAAGCAGGTAATGAAGCTCTTAAAAGTAATGCCCTGCTCCTCAGATTCAGTGAACAATCGGTCAAAGATACCCAGCGCCTTGATCAAGCTGGGACGCTTGTGGCGGACGGCGTTCTCAACAGACAAGTCGTCAAGCGGTGCGGGCTCGGGTTCAAAGACGTATTCATCAGAAGGTAGCAAATCCTCATAAAGTGTCCCTCGAATTGGCAGCCCCGAGATCTCATAAAATTCCCCCAAAGAGATCGAAACCTCTCTGTCCCCCAGAAGAAAGGTGTTGGTGGGGAGATTCCATTGATTCAAGAACGCTTTAACCCACCAGACATGCAGGGATTGATAATGGAAGAGAGACACATATATTGCCTGGTAAAGGCTGACCTTTTGCAGCTGTGCATGATGGGCAGAAAGAATATAGCGAGCCCAGAGGAGGTAGCCCGTGGGGTGTTGAGGAGTGAGCCCTATCTTATAAATCTGTCCCCATGGGTAGGCCTCACCCTGGAAAATACGTCGTCCCAGGATATCTATAGTTAGGATCGGATGATTTGGGATACCGGTTGTCGAAGGCTCGAGTCGTCCCGTTGGAGTCCAATTTGGCATCTCCACAGCGAAAACCGTCCTCGGAGGGTCCATCGGCAAGAACGGGAAAGTGGGCTCTGTTGGCACTTCACAGAGGAAACCCCGGCGACCCCGGATAATATGGATGTACCAAGTTCCCCATAGAAGTAAGTTAGTGCTGTTCGGGTCATGAGCCCGGATCATCGCCATCGCTTCCTCATCAGATGGTGACTGAGGAAAAGCGGCCTCCGAGCGAGTGAAGGGAAAGCACGGAACAGAAGCCATCGCACCTGAAACAAAGTAAAGGAAAACTGTCAAAAGTGAAGCCAGGAATATATATATATATATATATTTATGAGCATAAATATATGAAGACAGTTGGAGAAAGCGACAGAGGACTTGTTTGGTAGGACCATTAGTTACAAAACATGTGGGTCCCATGAAATCAAGATGAAGGCTGGCTAATGATGAGGCACAACAATTATAATGAGACAAAGGGAATATTCTAATCAAATAGGCAGTGGGTTTCAAGTGACCCTACACATTCCCCTAAAAGACAAATCCATCTTGGGCTCTGTGATAAATCAAACAGAATCAAGGGAATTAAATTCCCAACGACCAACAGTGCAAACTTCTTCTGAGTTGTGAAGAATATGACTCAGGGCAGGAAAACCCATGAAGTTCTTTAGGAAGAACTTAGTTCTTCGTAGGAATTAAATTCCTTTTTGAAAAGGGGAATTAAATTCCCAGAAAAATTCTGTTCCAAAGCCGAAGCTCCTTGGGGATGGAATTAAATTCCATAAAAAGCAACCAACATCATCATCTCCATAAAGATCAAATGAACCCTAAAAGGTCTACTGTTTGAAGATTAAATAGTTCTCTTATTGAAGAAAAAATGGGTTCATGTTAAAAGGGCGAAACCCTTGATATGGATTTAAAATGCAGAGAGTTTTTTTTTAAAATGGAGGTTCTGCGATCGTTCAACATCATTACCTGAAAGGAAAAGTCTTTCTTGAACAGAGTTAAACTCTGAAAATTTTTCAAGGCAGAGAACTAAGCTCTGAGGAATAAGAATTAAATTCTCAAGAGAAAAGTTATCAAAGAAAGAAGATGAAGAGTGGAGGCGCTTCTGAAGAGACCTTTCCATTTATAGGATGGGATGGAAAACGTTTCATTTACCCTACTCCCATGGCATATCCAACGGTCACAAATGTGACAGCGTTGCACTCACGTGCAGACACGTAAGAGCAATGCTGTGGGGGCATTTGTTCCCTGATTTAAAATCAGAAAAAGCTTCAGAAGAGGTATCACGTGCGGACACGTGACCAGTGGTCACGTGTTGGCACGTGATGGTTAAGCAACGACAAAGAACAGAGCTAGGAAGAGGAAGAAGTTCAAAGGGTCACATGCTTACACGTGACCAGGGGTCACGTGCTCACACGTGACCAACGGTCACGTGGCCACACGTGACCGGCTTTAAAAGCTTTATTGTTTAACAGAATTAAATTCTGAACAAGATCATTTAAATATTTCTAAAATAGAGAAGAATTATGTGAAACCGTTGGATTAAAAATCCGAGGGTGATTAAATATCACCAATTTATGGAAAAATCTTGGACATGGAAAGATTTCCCCCTAAATCCAACCGAAATTACAAAAGAATATCTTTGGATTTAAAATCCAACGGTGAATAAAATTCACCTGATGATGTAAAGGCCCGGATCAATGATAAAAGTAAATCAAATCTCTCAATAAACAAATCAAATCTTTCAATGAAAAATTCACTAAACAGATTGATTCTTTTCTTTCTCCTATAAATAGGTGCCAAGAGAGAGAGTTAAAAAAAGGAGAGGAAGAGATAGAGAGATACAGAGAAGAGAGAGATAGAGCCTTGGAATCTTGAAAATTCAGAAAGAAGAATTTGATTCTCTGCAAAGAAAAACCCTAGGTAAGAAAAGAGAGGCTTCAAAAAGAGAATTTAATTCTCAAAAGAGTTTAACTCTTCTATATAGAGAAGAACTTAGTTCTTTCTCTGGTTGAAGATCTGCAAAGTGCACATCTCCCCATAAATTGATAATTTAATTCTCATTGGGTTGAGATCCTGCCATGCAGATCTAAAACATAGAGAAGGAACTGAGTTTTGAGAATTTAATTCTTACAGAGTTATAAGAATTTAATTCCTTTGAGATAAAATTAGGGTTTAACCATATATTATAGGAATTTAATTCCTTCAAAATGGACAGAACTAGGGTTTAACCCTAATTGAGAACTCAATCATCTTAAACTCACAGGAATTTAATTCCCTTAAAGAAGAAACTAGGGTTTCACCCTATGCCAAAATTTAATTCTTTACATATATGGGGAATTTAATTCCTACAGAAAAGAAATTAAGAATATAATTCTTCAAAAGAAAGTAGGAATTTAATTCCTTTAAATTTATTGTTAGGGTTTAACCCTATTTCATTCTTAAAAAGATAAAGGGATCTTCAAACATGTAAAGAACCAGAGTCACGTGCTACCACGTGACCCCTGTAAAGATCCATAGAAAACAGCTTTGAGGCAACGCCTCACGTTCCCCACATGATTCCTGAAGCACACAAAGAAAAAGGCAAAGGAAGCAGAAGCTCTGGGCGCTCTCACGTGTTACCACGTGACCCCTTGGCAAAAGCTTTAACAGACAAATACCCAAATGTCCATCACGTGACAGCACGTGATGCTCCGAAGTATTCAATACTTTTGGCAGAACAAAATAAGGGGAATCAGGGCGCTCTCACATGCTACCACGTGATCTCTCTCTCCTTAGTGTTTAACACTAATCTGAGATCTTTGTTCCCAGTGTTTCACACTGATCTTCTTAGTGTTTAACACTAATTTGAAAACTCTATTCGCAGTGTTTAACACTGATTTTCTTAGTGTTTAACACTAATTTGAAAACTCTATTTGCAGTGTTTAACACTGATTTGCTTTAGTGTTTAACACTAATTTGAAAACCTTATTTCCAGTGTTTAACACTGTTATATGTTAGTGTTTAACACTAATTTGAGAATCACGACTTTTTTTAGTGTTTGACACTAATTTGACAACTTCACTTCCAGTGTTTAACACTGTTGTTTGCTAGTGTTTAATACTAATTTGCGGGATTATATTTTCAGGGTTTAACACTGATTATCTTTTAGTGTTTAACACTGATTATCTTTTAGTGTTTAACACTAATTTGCTAATCTTATTTCCAGTGTTCGACACTGTTGGTCTTTAGTGTTTAACACTAGTTTTAGCCCAATTGGCTAATTTTCTAGAGGCAAAGCCTCTCCTGCAATTGGATATGGACCAACAGAGGGCCAATATTTTAAACATGATTGGACATAAGTTCTCAATTCAGACTCAACTGAGGCAATGTGCTCATAACCTAATGAATTGGTCTTGGTTCCAAATTGGACTACAGATCACTTAATCTACTTTGGTTCAAGAGTACATCTCTTCACTCCTTTGATACTTGTCGTTGTAATTCCTCAACGTCTTCAAAAAGGTGACGGGTCCCGATAACCACACACATTTCACGGACTGTAGGGTCCTTAAACTCATAGACTATGAGGTCCTTAACCTTGACCGTAATATCTTAAAACTAACGCCGGACTGTGGAGTCCTTAAATCCTCGGACTATGATGTCCTTAACCTTGACCGGGATGTCTTAAAACTAACAATGGACTATGAAGTCCTTAACCTTGAACGTGATGTCTTAAAACTAACGATGGACTGTGGAGTCCTTAAATCCATGGACTATGATGTCTTTAACCTTGACCGCAACGTCTTAAAACTAACATTGGACCGCAATGTCCTTAAACTACCTATGGACCGCAATGTCCTTAAACTACCTATCGACCACAATGTCACTAAACTAAACAACAGGGCTCCCTTAATTGCTCTCTTGTTGGATCTAAACGATCCTGTTAAGTCGATCTTAGTCTAAAAACTAGACTAACGTATCCTTAACTAACGTTTAAGTCGATCTTAGTCCCAAACGAGGCTAACCTATCCTTAAACCCAAACCCCCAAACCCAAATCTAAAATAATACGGATTTGGACTAGTCCACGCCCTACGGGCGACGACATAACTCAGTCTCCGTATACAATCCACGGGCAACCAAACACAAAACAAACACACACGACACGAAGTGACCATCTGGAGAAAGAGAAAGTTGTTACTGCAATGTGGTAGCGTAACTAACTGCAGGGGCTTGCGCTTGCAGGGAAAAGCGTCCCCACAATCAAAACCCCCTCAAACGAGGGGGAATCTGACGAAGTCTGCTACATCGGCCGCATCCGTTTAAACCTTCGATACACGGTGCCATAAATCAACTTGGCATCTTCGAAGAGGTGGACGGATAGCTCCAATTAGTATCTGCCCCGAATCTCAGGCGAGACGTCCCTGCGTCATGCCGTCTTTCAGAGGGGAACAGTTTTATTTTCTTTTTCTTTTATAATGGGTAAGTAGTTTCTCACTTGTTAGGGTAGGATAAGAAAAGTTTAAAAGAAGGAAATCTCTCACTCTCTTCTTTACCCAACATCTTGATTCGAACTCCCGTCAAGGCAATCACAATCCGTTCCTACGGCACCCTATCCTACATGATAGCGGTGACACCCTAGTGAGACCGGTTGTGGTTGAATTGACCGGAAGTTATGGCTAAGAGCCAAGAACATATGGACAAGGACCAAAAGAAAGGAACTGAGTGTTGGAAAGTCTAGCTTATACTCGCAAGTTTCCTTCCTAGTCGTGCTAATCCCCGTTGTTGCCGATTACCATAACATCGATATTAAGAGTGGCAAACGAAAGAAGTGAGTGAACTCCTAACTCAAACTAATCTAATCCTAACCCTAACAAGCTATTTTATCATACATATTTAGAACAAACTCGGACAATTTGGACTTAAATCGTTAAAACACTAAGAAAAAGATTCTCATCTCTCCGTGGACTGACCCGTACTCATCCGGCTAGCCACCAAGCGAAACCGTCTTGATTGCGGTAATTAAAAATAGCATACTAAAAATCTATCAATCAAATGGCGCCGTTGCCGGAGAGACGGTAGTTTATTTCTTTGTGTCGTTTCGGGTTAATTTGTGAATATATATATATATATATATATATATATATATATATATATATATATATTATCTTGTTATTTTTTATTCTTTATGTGCAAGTGTGCAGAATAGAGAGAAGATCAAATTCAATGCCAAAGTCGTGGAGAGTTAGACCCATATCTCGCGGCTACACCGCGGCGGATCAAAACGAAACAGCGGTTAACCGTACAAATTCTGGAGCAAATAAAGTGACCAATTCAAGACTCGGGGGCTCTAACAAGAAGAGGAGATTAAATTTAGCAATGGAAAGAATTTGGAAGCTCCAACTCGTCTATTCACCGCGGAACCGCGGTGAAAGTATAGGTTTGACCGCGGAACCGCGTTCAACCTGTCACATCAGCACCCAAAAACTTTTGTGAGTATTCCACTCTTCTGTCTACCCCCTCTGAACTCCACTGAAGTGTTTTTTCTGCGGTATTCTTTGCGCAAACTCTCTTCCCCTCTCCAATAATGATCCACCCGAGAGTGTCAAATTTGAGCCCCTACCTCTAAATTAAGGTAACTAGGATACCTAGTGTGCTAGTCTAAGTAACCTAGATAAAGTAGAGATGGATTATGGATTGTTTTGTCTCTTAAACCCCTTAGTTGCTCAACTCACGAGACACTTAAGGGTTTAAGAAAGAAGAAGAGTGCTTGGAGGAGAAATAGTATTAAACTTAGAAATTCTCAATTTTTCATTGAAGATGGCTCACTTAGATAACCTATATATATATATATATATATATATATATATATATATATATATATATATTGTTGGTGAGTGCTGCATGCTCCCACAACTCTTGTGGCGCGGCGGAAGCGACGAACGAAAATTTTCTTTGCATACAACACGCACTTAACCAAAGATCTTGTCTAAACCACAACTAGTAAACCCTAACTAGAGATCTTATCTACTATGTTAGGGATTATACCTTGATGATACGGTCCTTCGGGTCTTCTCTTGGATGCAACTCCTTTGCTCCTTTCTCCTCTTTTTGTGAACTCCTTGGCTCGTTAAGATGTTGCCGACGTTTCCGATCTCCGGCCACCGAAGACCTAGATGATCCACCCGAGAGTTTTCGTGCAAGCTAGAAACTCTTCTTAAGAGTTTAACCGAGAGACCAAATTTGCTAGAAGAGGTCACTAGGATGATGTAGAGATAATTGTGTTGGATTAACTTGAAATCCTAAGCTTTGGATTCACATCTCATGTGAGGGTTTAAGCTAGGAAGAATGATCACCATCATTTTCTTTCTTTCTTCTTATACACTTGTTATGATACACTTATCATAATTTTGTGTAGGATTTGAATGCCTCCATTTCACATCTCATGTGAAGGTATTTATAAGAAGAAGAATAAGTGCATTTCATGATTAAAAAGTTTAAGCATGATGAAAAAGAAAATAGCACTAACTAAAGCATGTATTATGAAAGAAGTATTATGCTTTAATAGTACATCCACTTCAACAACCACATTATCATGCTTATACCTTTTAATTTACACCTCACTAATTTATTTTCACAAAATAAATGATGTCATAATTATGTCATTATGAGGTGGCACCTTCTAGAAGGTATTTTTGTAACAATTACAAAAATACCCCTCCTCCGTATACCGTATACCGTATACTGTATACCCGCATCCGAATTCCGAAAAATACGAATACCATTAATCCAATAATATAATACCGGTATCCTGCCAGTATTATTCTTCCGATTATTATTCCTGTAACAATTACACGAACATAATCGAAAACCTGCCGCAACACCTTACGGCTGCCGTAACAACTTACGGTCTCTACATCTTTCGCCTGAACGAGAGAACCCTCTATGTGGGACTCTAAAGACTCGTCAGTACGCTGGCAATGGGTTTAACCACAAGCACGTCAGTGGCACTAGCTGTACGTAATGGCTACCCAGGTACATAACGAAAAGATGGCCGACGAGCGAACTCATCACAACCTTTACGAGCCTGTAAGCAACACTTACCGTACAGTCCGGTCTCTTCGTCTGATACGTCGCATATGAAGTCTAGGGGTGGTAAATGTCAGACCCCAGTAACTTTATAAGTCATGTTGATTTATGGCTCATAACAGGTCGAGGAACTACTGATAACACTTATCAGTAAACCTCGAGAACCCTGGCCAGGGATTTAGGTGTTATAGCCGATCAAACATAGCGCGACATCAACTCCCTATACCGGGAGAGACGAAACCCCTCCTATCGTTCACTGTCTCCATATGATTCGGGACTGTACCCAAAATCCACCTGTTTGCACAACTCAGTAGAGCCGTGGTAGGGAGGAAATCAAAGTACAGTGGGAATCACACAAGACTCTATGACGATCTCGGGTCTACAGACTAACCTGTACAAGTGTCACCAGAGAACTGCTATCTGACAATAGGTATATATACCATCTAGGAGTTCTCGGCGAGTCCGTCCAGTGTACCCAGTCTCCACTGAGCACCCGTACACCATCCTTGATGTCACACACCGATGGATATGGGATCATCCATCGCCCATCATATGGGTCAAGATGCGTATACGCTAGTCTACGCTGGTGTATCGATGCCCTGTCTCGACACACCCTCGACTAGGAACAGTTATAGGATGTACTCGTAGACTACAGTAGCCCCACTAGTATGATCTCATCATAGTCCCAGTAGTCGAGTACAAATCCTAAGGGCTTTATCAACATGTAACAAAAGAGACAATCAGAGTACATGTTAAGATAAAGTACAACCAGATAGCGTACTATCATGTCGAGCAAGAAAGTCCTCCCTATATATGTCCAAGCATCCACTACAATATACATCGTATGTACAATAATGGCCTCTAGGGCATACATATAACTAACAATCTTCCACTTGCACTAGGGCCATCTGTTGTGGTATCATATACCAAACAATCAACTGTGGTTGAAGTATCTCATACTCAACCATCCCATAAAAGTCTCTACTGGGAAAAATCCTTAGTGAGTGGATCCGCTCTGTTGTCCTCTGTATCTACTCTCCTAACCTCGATCTCCCTGGAGATCAACCATCTCCATGATCAGGTGGTGCTGCCTAAGAATTATATCTGGATTTCTGATGGGACGGTTGTTCCTTGGCTAAAGCCACAACTCCATTGTCACACAATGGTAGGAACGAAGTTCATCTTATGAACTTATATATATCCAGACTTTATCTTTGGTAGCATCTTTAGTAATGACGTATCTTGCCTTTCTAGTATGTCACGGTATCTGGCTTGGAACTTTTCCAACATACTGTCCCTTTACTAAGGGTAAAGACAATTCCTGCGACTGACATTCAGTCGTCTTTATCATCCTGGAACCTTTCTAGTGATTCTCCCCAGGATCGATTGATACTATCTCACTACAACTAGTGAGTATCCTAACATCCATTTAGATCTATCTCATAGATCCAAAACCCAGGATTTAGGAGGTATCACCTTGATCTTATATGGAGAATCCTTGTGATAAGCGAAGATTGACCGAGCGTATCATAGGAAACTCCTTTCCTATCAAGAGTATGTCATCACGTACTCTACGAGGATCACCACCATACTCCATACCACGAGGTTCTACCATTTTGATGAAGTCAAACTCTTTGACTACCACATCAAAACAAATGTTCCAACTCCGCTGTGATTCTCCCCAGGATCGATTGATACTATCTCACTACAACTAGTGAGTATCCTAATATCCATTTAGATCTATCTCATAGATTCAAAGCCCAGGATTTAGGAGGTATCACCTTTGATCCTATATGGAGAATCTTTATAATAAAAGGAGATTGACTGAGCGTAGCATAGGAAACTCCTTCCCTATCAAGAGTATGTCATCCACGTACTCTACGAGGATCACCACCATACTCCCTACCTTCATTTTATGTATATACAAGGTTCATCTAATATTTTGATGAAGTCAAACTCTTTGACTACCACATCAAAATAGATGTTCCAACTCCGCGATGCCTGTTTTATCGCATAAAACATCTTGCACACTTTTCCGCTGCTCCCACTGTCTACGAAGCCCTCTGGCTGTGTACTTATAGACGCTCTTTTCTAAAACTTCATTTAGAAAAGCAGTCATGACACCCAACCACCAGATATCGTAGTCAAGGTATGTAGCAGTGGCAAGTAGGATCTGGATGGACTTAAGCATAGCTTTGAAAGTCTCAACTTTTCCATGTACACCAAGTAATCTTCTCAAGATATACTTGCTCCTGATGGGGATTTAACCCTTCAGGTAAAGCAACCAAAGTCCATACTTTGTTGGTGTATAAGGATTCCATCTCAGATCGCTAAGCATCCAGCCATTCTCACAGAGTCGCACTCCTGATGGCCTGCTCGAAACTAGTTAGGTCATACCACTTTGGTCAGGCAACAACCCCATCCCATAGGGTCGCCGTGGCACCAAAAGGTCCCTCAGCAGCTACTTTCTACGCATGCCCCCTTGCGAGGACTACAACCCGCCGGAACACCTTCCGGTCTCGGGATACGCTGGGGTAAAGATAAAATACTCGCTCCCACTGTCATAGAGAAACCGAAGTATCTCTTAGGTGGGTGAGAAACCCTACTAGATCGGCGGAGAGGCTGAGGTTCGTTAGAGTCTATTGAATCCTTTGGTTCTACCAAATCATTTGCTGTAGCTGGAACTCCTTCCAGTTCTACCTCATGACCACTAATTTCTTCACAAGAAATTCCCTTTCACAAAGGTGACATGCTGAGAAACAAAACAACTTTTGTTCCTCGGTTAGGTCATCTGTTGTAATTTGTATAGCTGGAACGCCTTCCAGTTCTACCTTATGACCACTAATTTCTTCACAAAAAATTCCCTTTCATAAAGGTGGCATGCTGAGAAACAAAACAACTTTTGTTCCTCGGTTAGGTCATCTGTTGTAGTTTGTATAGCTGGAACGCCTTCCAGTTCTACCTTATGACCACTAATTTCTTCACAAGAAATTCCCTTTCACAAAGGTGGCATGCTGAGAAACAAAACAACTTTTGTTCCTCGGTTAGGTCATCTGTTGTAGTTTGTATAGCTGGAACGCCTTCCAGTTCTACCTTATGACCACTAATTTCTTCACAAGAAATTCCCTTTCACAAAGGTGGCATGCTGAGAAACAAAATGTTCCCCTCCGAAAGACGGCGCGACACCGCGTCTTGCCTGAGATTCGGGGCAGATGCTAATAGGTGCTATCCGTCCACCTCTTCGAAGATGCCAAGTTGATTTATGGCACCACGTATCGAAGGTTTAGACGGATGCGTCCGATGTAGCAGACTTCGTCAGATTCCCCCTCGTTTGAGGGGTTTTTTGATTGTGGGGACGCTCT
The DNA here is from genome assembly GCA_030015575.1 of Agapanthus africanus. Taxonomy (NCBI): domain Eukaryota; kingdom Viridiplantae; phylum Streptophyta; class Magnoliopsida; order Asparagales; family Amaryllidaceae; genus Agapanthus; species Agapanthus africanus. The sequence continues at coordinate 423,570,296 of CM057351.1, forward strand.
TCCCTGCAGGCGCAAGCCCCTGCAGTTAATTACGCTACCGCATTGCGGTAACAACTTTCTCCTTCTCCAGATGGTCACTTCGTGTCGTGGGTGTCTGTTTTGTATTTTGTTGCCCGTGGATTGTTTACGGAGACTGAGTTATGTCGTCGCCCGTAGGGCGTGGACTAGTCCAAATCCGTATTATCTTAGATTTGGGTTTGGGGGGGTTTGGTTTGAGGATACGTCAGCCCTACTTGAGGCTAAGATCAACTCAAACGTTTGTTAAGGATACGTTAGTCTAACTTTATGACTAAGATCAACTTAACGGGATCGTTTAGATCCGACAAAAGAGCGTTTGGACTCTAATGTTCCAGTTTAGGGATATAGTGGTCCATGAATGTATGGCCGTCGGGACCCGTCACCTCTCTGACGACGTTGAAGGATTACAACGACGGATGTCAGAGGAGTTCAAGGATGTACCCTCGAGCCAGAGTTAATTGGGGGGATTTATAGTCCACTCTGTTTGAAGGTTTAAGGATACGTTAGCCATCTTTGAGGCTAAGATCAACTTAAACGGGACCGTTTAGATCCGACAAAAGAGCATGCGGGGCTCTATTGTCCTAGTTTAAGGACATTACGGTCCATGGGTAGTTTAAGGACATTGCGGTCCATGGGTAGTTTAAGGACATTGCGGTCCGTTGTTAGTTTTAAGACATCTCGGTCAAGGTTAAGGACGTCGTAGTCCATGGGTTTAAGGACCCCACAGTCCATTGTTAGTTTTAAGACATCTCGGTCAAGGTTAAGGACGTCGTAGTCCATGGGTTTAAGGACCCCACAGTCCGGTATGTGCTCTGGATGCTTCACACGGGTTCACTGCCGTGCTTGGCGAGGACCAGGCTCCGCTCTGGACGTTTTCCACGGGGTCAAAGAGTGACATTATCCGCGTTCCACGTAACCAGGAATTTGCATTAGACATGAGTTTAAGGACCCCACAGTCCATATCAATGTGTGGTCGTTGGGACCCGTCACCTCTTTGAAGACATTGAGGGATTACAATGCCAAGTATCAAAGGAGTGAAGAGATGTACCCTAGAACCGGAGTGGATTAAGTAGTCCTTGGCCCAATTTGGGATCAAGACCGATTAATTATGTTATGAGTCCATTGGACCAGTTAATCACCAATTGAGGACTTATGGCCATCTTGGGCTAAGTCCAATCAGGAGAGGCTTTGCCTCTATCCATTTGGGCCAATTGGGCCAAAGCCTAGTGTTAAACACTACAGAGCAGTCAGTGTTGAACACTGGGAATGGGGTTGACAAGTTAGTGTTTAACACTAAGAGAATATTTGGTGTTAAACACCAGCAACAATGCTTTTTCAGATTAGTGTTAAACACTAAGGTAATCAGTGTTGAACACTGCAAATGAAGATCTCAGATTAGTGTTTAAACACTAAGGTAATCAGTGTTGAACACTGCAAATAAAGCTTTTTAATTAGTGTTGAACACTAAGGCCCAACAGTGTTTTAACACTGGGTTCGAGAGTTTTAATTTAGCGTTAAACACTAAGGCAAGAGGGGTCACGTGGCAGCACGTGAGAGCGCCCTCCCTTCATTTGTTTTGCTGAGATTATCGCGTCTTTCAGAGCATCACGTGCCATCACGTGATGGGCATTCAAATGCCTATGTATTAGAGCTTCTGCCGAGGGTCACGTGGGTCACGTGGGGTGCTGCCTCAAAGGGGCTTTCTGTAGATCTCTTGGGGGGTCACGTGATGACACGTGACCCTGCCTCTAGGTATTTTGTTTAAAGGCTTTGTTAATCTTCTTTCAGGAATTAAATTCCTCGAACTGTAAATTTCAGAGGAATTAAATTCCTACTTCCTTTCGAAGACTTTGTTTTCTGGAATAGAGTTTAACTCTGAATTTTCTGTAGGAGTTAAATTCCTCATATACGTGAAGGGCTGAATAGGGTTAAACCCTAATAAAAGTTTTTAAGGAGTTTAAACTTCCATCCTCTGTATGATTAAGGGAATTAAATTCCTGCTGTTTCAACAGAACTAGGTTCTTAATTAGGGTTAAACCCTGTTTCTTTTTTGTTCTGGAGGAATTAAATTCCCATGATATAGGGTCAAGCCCTAACTTTTATTTTAAAGGAATTAAATTCCTATAGTTCTGTGAGAATTAAATTCTCGTGCTTGTATTCCTTCTCCATGTTTTGGATCTGCATGGCAGGATCTCAACCCATTGAGAATTAAATTCTCAACCTTAAGGGGAGATGTGCACTTTGCAGATCCTCCATCAAAGAGAGAAGAAATATGTTCTTCTGTTTTTACATTATCAGAGTTAAACTCTGTTGAGAATTAAATTCTCTTTCTTTCAAAAGGCCTTCCCTTTCTTACCTAGGGTTTTTTGCAGAAGATCCGAGTCTTTTTCAAAGTATCAAAGCTCTTCTCCTTTTTTCTTTTTTCTTCTCTGCGCATCTATATGTATGTATGTCTCTTGGCTCCTATTTATAGGAGAAGCAGCCGAATCAATCAGTTTTTTGACGAATCTTCATTGAGATTTGATTTGCATTCATCATTCATTTTGGACCTTTGGATTATTAGGTGAATTTTATTCACCATCGGATTTTAAATCCAGAGATTCTCCCTTGTTATTTTGATTAGATTTAAAGGGGAAATCTTTCCAAACCCGAGATTTTCCCATAGATAGATGATATTTCATCACCTCTGAATCTTTAATTTGATTGGTTCAAGATAGTTGCTTTCTTTCGGAAAGATTTGAATTTCCTTCAGAATTTAATTCTGTTAACACAATGGGCTTTGAAAGCCGGTCACGTGTGACCACGTGACCCATGGTCACGTGTGGGCACGTGACCCCCTTTGGAATGAGCCTTTTCCTTTCTTTTGCGCTCTGTCTTCTGATCGCTGCCTAAGCGTCACGTGCTACCACGTGACCCCTGGTCACGTGTGAGCACGTGACCCTTGTTTGGACTCTTTTTCCTTGGTTCGTTTGGAGAACGAGTCTGCTGTCTTGAACGTCACGTGCCAACACGTGACCCTGGTCACGTGGGAACACGTGACCCTGGTCACGTGGGAACACGTGACCCTGGTCACGTGGGAACACGTGACCCTGGTCACGTGGGAACACGTGACCCTGGTCACGTGGGAACACGTGACCTCTTCTGAAGCCTTTTTCTTGACTTGATCAGGGAACTGGTATGTCTTTGACGTTTGCATTTAAATGTCACGTGTCGCCACGTGACCCTGGTCACGTGGGAGCACGTGACTCTTTCTGAAGCCCATTTTCTTCAGCGTAGTCAGGAAACTGAACTTGACTTGATGATGCCTTTTAGGTGTCACGTGCCAACACGTGACCCCTTTTGAAGCTTTTCCCAGAAGCTTTCCTGATTTTAAATCAGGAAACAAATGCCCCCACAGCGTTGTTCTCACGTGTCTGCACGTGAGTGCAACGCTGTCACCTCTTGTGGCCGTTGGATTCCTCTAGGGATCTGGGGAGACGAAGCGTTTTTATTGTCTTCTATAAATACCTCTGTCTCTTCATAAGAGCCTTCACTTTGTTCATCTTCTTCTTCTGAGAACTTTTTCTGAGAATTTAATTCTCTTCTTCCAGAGCTTAGTTCTCTGTCTTGAAACAATCTTCAGAGTTTAACTCTGTTCAAAAGGAATCCTTTTTCCTCAGGTAATGTTCTTGGACAACGATGGACCTTCACATTTTCCCGGATTTTAAATCCAAAACAAGGGTTTTTACCCTTCTTTCTTCATATTTTCCATAAGAACGTGAAACTGTTTAATCTTTCAACTGTAGATCTCTTAGGGTTTAGATGATCTTTGGAGAGATGATGATGGCGGTTCAAATCCATGGACTTTAATTCCATCCAAAAAAAATGTTTTTGGGAATTTAATTCCCTTTTCTTAATAAGGAATTTAATTCCAACGAAGAACTCGATTTCTTCACACAGAGGCTTCCTGGGGTCTCTTGGCCCGAGGTTGTTCTTCCTGCGGTTAATGCAATGGGGGCCTTGTAATGATGTCTTTTTGTGTGAAATCAATTCCTTTGATTTTATTGGATCCACTGTAGAGCCCGAGACAGATCCTGTTGGGGGGATGTGCATGGCCATCATTTTTTATTAAATGAGGATATTCCCTTTTGTTTTATTGTAACTGTTTGGTCTCATTATTAATGAGCCGTCATCCGGATTCTGTGGGGCCCATGTGTTTTATAGCCAATGGTCCCAGGAAACTTTGCTGTTGCTTTCTCCCACTAGTCTTCATGTTCATGCATGAATAAACATCGCTGACTTTCCTTTTAACGGTTTTCTTTTATTGGATTTCAGGTGCGATGGCTTCTGCTCCACGCTTTCCCTTTTCTCGCTCGGAGGCGGCTTTTCCTCAGTCACCGTCTGATGAGGAAGCGATGGCGATGATTCGGGCTCATGACCCGAACTGCACCAACCTTCTTCAGTGGGGGTCTTGGTATAGTCAGATTATTCAGGGTCGTCGGAGTTTTCTCTGCGCGGTGCCAACGGAGCCTACTTTCCCTTTTTTACCGATGGATCCTCCAAGGACAGCTTTTGCTGTGGAAATGCCCAACTGGACTCCAACGGGGAGGCTTGAGCCTTCGACGACCGGTATTCCGAACCATCCGATTCCGGCCATAGACATCCTGGGGCGGCGTATCTGCCAGGGTGAGGCCCACCCGTGGGGGCAAATTTATAAGATAGGGCTCACTCCCAGGCATCCTACGGGCTACCTTCTCTGGGCTCGCTACATCCTTTCCGCCCATCGGGCGCGGTTGCAGAAAGTTGGGCTTTATCAGGCCATATATGCGTCACTGTTCCGTTACAAGTCACCGCATGCCTGGTGGGTCAAGGCGTTTTTGAACCAGTGGAATCTTCCCACTAATACTTTTCTTCTGGGGGATCGCGAGGTCTCGATCTCTCTTGCAGAATTTTATGAAATCTCAGGATTGCCAATCAGGGGCGCACTGTATGAGGAGTTGTTGCCTTCTGACGAGTATGTCTTCGAGCCCGAGTCTGCACCGATTGACGGCCTGTCCGCTGAGAATGCTGTTCGCCATAAGCGCCCCAGCTTGATCAAGGCGCTGGGTATTTTTGATCAATTGTTCACTGAGTCTGAGGAGCAGGGTGTTACTTTTAAAAGCTTCATTTCCTGTTTCCTTCGTGAGGATATCATATCGAAGACTGCTCCGAAGTTTGCTAACATCAGAGACCCCTTTGGGTTTGGTCCGAAGAAGCTACCGACTGCTGAATCGGACCTGCCACAATATTATATTCCCATCGTGTCGCCGATGTCTTTTGAGTCCGTTGCAGCACCCGGCATGGATGAGGAAACATTCTTTGTGGGGTTTGTCAGTGTTTGGCTTAGCTGGTTTATTATCCCGATGCATCGCTGCTTCACGAGAGCCTCGGTCATCTACCCAGCTCATCGTATTGCTGAGGGGACGCGGTTGGCCATCGGCATCCCGGCCTTGGCACACCTCTATAATGGATTGGGCACCGCAGCTAATACCTCTACGCCTGGCGTGGATGTGGTGAACTTTTCGCTTCATTATTTCACGTCCTGGATCGAAATGCATGTATTGGGGGCGTTCGCCATGCATCAGAGGCCCTCATTTTACGATGCCTACCCCTTTCCACGACTTATGCGGCTAGTGGATGCTTCTGCCGCCGACCCGACTCAATTCGGGGCCATTCGGGTGCTAATTTCTCCTCATGCCACCGCTGGCGGGTTGGTTTTTACTGATCGGGTCTTGTCTACTCCTTCGGGTCCCGTCCAACAACTCTGGGACCAGTCGAAAGACAACGCACCTTCTCTGAAGCCTCGGGAGGCCACGCATTTGTATGCAATCAGACCGGGTTACTTGGTGTTTCGCCAGGACAATGCGGCTCTTTTCATGCGGTACAATCCGCATCGATTTGCCCGGCAGTTCGGATATGACCAGGGTGTTCCTTTCGAGGCTTTTATGGTCGCCCCGATCCCTTCGCTTGATGCTGTTCGCGATGCTGCTCATCATTTTATGAGGCTGAACACCGGCTCTTATTTCATGGTCCCTGAAGCTGAGTACATGCCTCGATGCGTGGGCGCGTTTACGGGTTGGTATCTTCATCGGGTCAACCCAATCATTCTCGAGGAAAGGAGGGTGCTTCTTGGCCACGATGCCCCTCCTCTGGCTCCTGGGGCTGAGTTACGACCGAGGGTTCCAGTCCGCTTTCCTTTGAGGGAGATTGGCACCGCGCTCATTCCAGGGGAGTCCGGGGTAGACCTTACTCCGATAGCTGGTATGCCTTTGGGTTCTCGCTCACGGGGTAAGCGGGCTCCGGTGGTAGCACCCCTGCCGGTGGCGGCGCCGCCTTCTGTGGCGTCGACAAGGGCGATGTCATCCTCGGTTGTGGCACCGAGCGAGAGTAACAGGAATGAGGGCTCCGAGGGCGATGTGGGCCAGCGCCGCCCTAAGGCTTCACGAGGGAGGAAGCGGTCATCCTCAGCGACCGGCTCCGGGTCTAAACGGCGGAAGAAAGCGGCTACTGCCCCGCTTGATTCTGTGATGGAGTCTGAGCCTATCCTTGAAGACGAACCATTGGCCGTGCAAGGGTCAGACGCTGGACTTCTCTTCCCGAGTTCAGTGGATGAAGAGGCTGCGCAGTTGGCCGAGGCCATACGGCGCTCAAAAGACGCGTCTCATAACGCTAAGGTTCCGAAGAAGTCTTATCCCGCTGTAATTTTCTACGAAGACCCTTCGTGGATTCGGCGGCGATTTATCGGCCCTTTGGAGGAATGGGGGGAAAGGGCTCTGAAGCAGGCCGCTTCAGAAGACGCAGCTGATGCACTTTCTTTATGGACCGGCGGCCATGAGTCCACCCTCGAACCTCGGCGAGCCCACCTCCTTGAGAAGGAGCAGCGGCTTGAAGAAGCCATATTGAGGGCTTCTTTGCGTATAGGTATGTTGTGTTTCTTTTATAGTTTTTCCGATCTTTTATGCCCGTGCATATATATATCATTATTCTTATTTGCATCGTGCAGAGTCTTCGACGCTGGGGGAGCTCCCCACGGGCCCACTAAAGCTAAAGCCCGCCGAAATTCTCAATGAGGCATTGCTGGATGTGGAGGGGGCTGACGAGGCTGCTCCTCTCATGGTGGAACTTCCAGCGGCGGTTCTTGGCCAGGGCGTGCTTGCCCCTTTGGAGGAGGCTCCTTTGGAGGCCGACGCCCCAATGACTCCTACTGCGAGCGGCCCAAAGGCTGGGAGCGAGGTAGTCGGGATTACTCTCCCTTTGTTGGAGCCTGAGGTCATGGCGGAGAACGTTGAGGCTGCTATCCCCCCGGCTCAGAATGGGAGGACTGTTGAAGGTATTCCTCTGTGTTTTAATTTAGCAACCCCTTCATAGTCTGAACTCTTTTATCTTTCCCAGAATTGCGCGGTTTGGCGGCCACGATCGCGGATCTGTCGCCTCGACAGTCATTTCAGCGTTTATTGGAGATGGCAGCTCCGCAAGCGATCTCCCCTCAGCGCATTGTCCTTTCGTCTGGGCAAGGTTGGTGTCGTCCGGGCAAGGTTGGTGTCGTCCATCCCTTCTCATAGCATCGTCGTTATTTTTGCGTACTGACATTGACGTTTCCTGCAGTTCTGGAAGCCGATGACGAGGTCGAGATTCTCGAAGGGCCAGGGGAGCCTTCAGCTCCTGCTTGTACGACTGTCGGTGAGTGACATTTCATTGCACTCTTACTCGTTCCTTGCTTAAGAATTTTGTTGACGTCTTTTAAATTTAAACAGCTCTGCCAGTCTCCACGACGTTGGAGTCGCGCATCGTGATGCCACCCGGCCCTTATGCCTTGCGGGCTTCAGAACGCTTGGCCCAATTAAGCCTCGTCTCCTTGTCATCTCTGATCGAGGAGCTTCGTGCTGGCAGCACGACCACGGCTGAAGCGTTCGCTGCCGAGGCTAACGGTTCTCTTCCTTTTCTTGCCACCTACCACAGCGAAGAGGTGGTGCAAGTCTGGATGGAGTTCTGCCGGCGAGTGGAGGCTTGCCTGCACACTCTCGAGTGTTCTCGCCTTTCCTCGGAGGCCATGGCTGCAAAGGCGGAGTTACGAGGGCTGATAGTACGGTGCGCGGCCAACATGACGTCATGTGAGAAGAGGCTCGGTCGCAAGTTCTCGGAAAGGGAGCTAGCCTCCAAGGCGCTGAGCGAGCTTCAAGCCAATCTCACAGCCAGGGCCAACAAAGCGTATGAACTCTGGCGGGTGCTTCAGGAGTCCATCAAAGAGGTGGTGGCTTACGATAAAGCTGCCATGTTCACTCGTGAGAGGGTTGAGGCTCATAGGGCCACTGAGAAAGAGCTTGAAGCCCGGCTTGCTTCATATCAGGCCCAGCAAGCTCAAGCGGAGGCTCGTCTTCTGGAGCTCTTGCGTCATGAAGCCGTGGCTCAGCAAAAGCAGGATAAGCTGACCAAGCTGCTGAATCGCCCGCCGGCCTGAAACATTTGTATCTTTTTCTTCCCTTTTGTACATACTCATGGATGAGAGTATTTTCTTTTTGTTTCTTTCATGAATTGTACTTTGTACCCATTTTGGTTTATGAATAAAAGATACATTTTTTCTTGTCAATGATGTGTCTCCTTTTCATTGAATGTATTCTGCGGGTATTCTATCTTGATCTCCTTGCAGGACAGCAATGGCTCAGGACCCAGGGTTAAGATCTGCTTCCTAAGGCTTTTGCATCTTATGAGCCACGAGGGTCTCATAAAGAGTTTTTCTCCCTACAGGTCGAGAGGATCCCATAGGTGTGAGTTCTTCTTAAAGATCGTGAGGATCCTTAAGCGGGTTTTCCCTTGAGAGTCGTAAGGATCTCACAAGAGAGTTTTTCTTCCTTACAGGTCGTGAGGGCCTGCAAGTGCCGGATGTGATCACCCTTATCCGTGTTTCACGGAGTCAGGGATCTCTCAAGGTATCGTAGTTTAAAGACGTCGCGGTCAAGGTTAAGGACCTCATAGTCCGTGGATTTAAGGACTCCACAGTCCGCTGTTAGTTTTAAGACATCACGGTCAAGGTTAAGGACCTCATAGTCCGTGGATTTAAGGACTCCACAGTCCGGTGTTTGGTTGCAGGGACCCGTCACCTCTTTGAAGACGTTGAGGAATTACAACGCCGGGCATCAAAGGAGTGAAGAGATGTACCCTGAAACCAAGGCAAGGTCTGTAGGGAATCGGGGTGGTTGATCGTTAGTTTTAAGACATCACGGTCGAGGTTAAGGACGTCATAGTCCGTGGATTTTAAGGACTCCACAGTCCGGTATTTGCTCTGGATGCTTCACACGGGTTCACTGCCGTGCTTGGCGAGGACCAGGCTCCGCTCTGGACGTTTTCCACAGGGTCAAAGAGTGACATTATCCGCGTTCCACGTAACCAGGAATTTTGCACTAGATGCTTCACACGGGTTCACTGCCGCGTTAGGCGAGGACTAGGCTCCGCTCTGGATGCTTCGCACGGGTTCACTGCCATGCTCTGCGAGGACCAGGATCCGCTCTGGACGTTTCCCACGGGGTCAAAAAGTGACATTATCCGCGTTCCACGTGACCAGGAATTTTGCACTAGATGCTTCACACGGGTTCACTGCCGCGTTCGGCGAGGACTAGGCTCCGCTCTGGATGCTTCGCACGGGTTCACTGCCATGCTCTGCGAGGACCAGGATCCGCTCTGGACATTTCCCACGGGGTCAAAAAGTGACATTATCCGCGTTCCACGTAACCAGGAATTTTGCACTAGATGCTTCACACGGGTTCACTGCCGCGTTCGGCGAGGACTAGGCTCCGCTCTGGATGCTTCGCAAGGGGTTCACTGCCATGCTCTGCGAGGACCAGGATCCGCTCTGGACGTTTTCCACGGGGTCAAAGAGTGACATTATCCGCGTTCCACGTAACCAGGGATTTTGCACTAGATGCTTCACACGGGTTCACTGCCGTGTTAGGCGAGGACTAGGCTCCGCTCTGGATGCTTCGCACGGGTTCACTGCCATGCTCTGCGAGGACCAGGATCCGCTCTGGACGCTTTCCACGGGGTCAAAGAGTGACATTATCCGCGTTCCACGTGACCAGGAATTTTGCACTAGATGCTTCACACGGGTTCACTGCCGCGTTAGGCGAGGACTAGGCTCCGCTCTGGATGCTTCGCACGGGTTCACTGCCATGCTCTGTGAGGACCAGGATCCGCTCTGGACGTTTTCCACGGGGTCAAAGAGTGACATTATCCGCGTTCCACGTGACCAGGGATTTTGCACTAGATGCTTCACACGGGTTCACTGCCGCGTTAGGCGAGGACTAGGCTCCGCTCTGGATGCTTCGCACGGGTTCGCTGCCATGCTCTGCGAGGACCAGGATCCGCTCTGGACGTTTTTCCACGGGGTCAAAGAGTGACATTATCCGCGTTCCACGTGACCAGGAATTTTTGCTGAATATATCCGCATTTCACGGGGTGAAGGTTTGACTGTTGGCGATATGTATACCACCGAGCCATGGAACTGGGAGTGGCCGCTGTTCCGCTTAGCTTGAAGTTGTGTCAGTTGTTACGAGACGATCTCCAGGTTATTTGTGAACCGTCGAGATTTGGCTTCCTCTCATGATGAAACCTGGGGGGAGGAGTATGATCCCTTCTTTGTTTGCGCCCCTGGATTGTATACAGGGATTGTTGTAGTATCACCTGTAGGGCAAAAAGGTTTCATTTTTCCATCATTTCTTTTATTCTTTCCGCGATGCTCTATCATTTCAGCTTTTTATATCGCGAAGGTCGCGATTGCCCAATCATTTCGGCTATTTTTCGCGGTGCCCAATCATTTCGGCTATTTGTTTTATTTTTACTCGCTGCTTTTTATTGCGAGTTGCCCCATCATTTCGGCTATTTTTCATGCATACATTTTTACTTGCTGCTTTTTATTGCAAGTTGCCCCATCATTTCGGCTATTTCGTAGGCATGTGTGGCCTGCTAGCTTTTTCGCCGCAAGCTCGGATTTTGGACACCGATTTCGGCATCAGCATCGCTGCAACTGGGATGTTGCCAGGAGCGAATCATCATTTGCCTTTGTCGATGTTGAACAAAGGTGGCTTAGCAAACAGGGTTAAGGTCCTGTCGACTAAGGCTTTTGACTTCATGAGCCGTAAGGGTCTCACAAAGGTATTTCTCCCTACAAGTCGTGAGGATGTTGCAGGTGTATCTTCTCCTTAGGGATCGTGAGGATTCCTAAGTGTATGTTCCTCTGTAAGTCGTAAGGATCCTACAAGAGGGTTTTCTCCTTATGGGTCGAGGGGACCTACAAGGGTTGGACTTCGCTGGGGATATGTTTATTCGCGCCCGTGGATTGTATACAAGGGTCAGTATTGAGCCTCTTGTAGGGCAATATCGGAGGTTGTGGAGGATTTGCTTAAGAACAGGTTCAGGTTTCTGTAACTTAAGACTTTCAAATCTCATGAGCCGTGAGGGTCCCATAAGAGAATTCTCCTTACGAGTCGTGAGGATCTCGTAAGTGTATTTTCTCCTTAGGAGTCGTGAGGATCCCTAAGTGTGTTGCTCCCTTGTGAGTCGTAAGGATCTCACGTAGGTGGTTTCTCCTTACAAGGTCGAGAGGACTCTGTAAGTGTCCTTTAACGAGGTTGCGCCCTTTCGGGTTTTCACAAACACTCGCCGGTAGTCTTGCTGTTTTTACTCACGGAGCCCTTTCGGGTTTTCATCCGTGCCCGTTTTGCTTATAGACATACCGTTTTTTTTTATTCTTTTTCACTTTTTTTTTACAAGGTCGCGCCCTCTCAGGTTTTCACGAACACTTGCCGGCAGCCCTGCTGTTTTTACTCACGGAGCCCTTTCGGGTTTTCATCCGTGCCCACTTTGCTTATGGACATACCGTTTTTTTTTTTGTTTTTATTTTTTTTTTATTTTTTATCTTCTTTTTTCTTTATTTATCCATCTCGTCGACCTAAGGACGTTGCGGTAGTAGTTTAGGGACGTTTCGGTCCGTCGATAGTTTAAGGACGTTTCGGTCCGTTGTTAGTTTAAGGACGTTCCGGTCCGCTGTTAGTTTAAGGACGTTTCGGTCCGCTGTTAGTTTAAGGACGTTTCGGTCCGCTGTTAGTTTAAGGACGTTTCGGTCCGCCGATATGGGAAGGCTGGCTGCTGCTTGTAAAGTCTGAGCCTAGGAAGATAGTGAGCGGACATAGTCGTCGTCATCTATCATTGACCCAGGCTGTGGCTTATTAAGCATAGTATTTCTTTAAGAAGCGGCCGTTTATTGGCCTGAAAGGCCTTTCACCGTGCATGTCCATGAGTAGGTAGGCTCCACCCTGGTAGACCTTGTCTATGATGTACGGGCCTTCATAGTTTGGCTCAAATTTTCCCCGCTTGGCACGATTGGGGATCATAGGTCTTTTGACCACTAGTACGAGTTCGCCTTGGCGGAATGTCCTCGGCCTGGTCAATCGTTCGTACGAGCGCGTCATCTTTGCTTTGTAGGCTTCTAGATGTTGTTGCGCTATGAGCCGGGTTTCGTCGAGGGCATCAAGCTCCTCAAGCCGAAGGTGAGCATTTTCTTCGTTCGTCAGCTCGTGGTGGACTGCTACTCGTAGAGAGGGTAACTCTATCTCGAGGGGGAGCACTGCTTCCGTCCCAAACACCAACGCGTACGGCGTTGTGTTTGTGGCCGTCTTGAACGTAGTTCGATAAGCCCAAAGGGCTTCTTGCAGCCTTTCATGCCAGTCTCTCTTATTCCTGGAAACGGTCTTTTTTATGATCTTCGTCAAGGTCTTATTGAAAGCCTCGGCCAGACCGTTAGCTCGTGGATTGTAAACTGAAGAATATCTCCAGTCTATATTGTGCTGCTGTGCGAAGCGGCTAATCTTATGGCTTCGGTAGGCCGGCCCATTATCGGAGATAATCCGCCGTGGCGTTCCAAACCGATAGATGACGTGCGTCTTGAAGAAGTGGAGAATATTCTCCGTCTTCACTTCCCTCAGCGGTACTGCTTCTGCCCATTTGGAGAAGTAATCAGTGGTCGCCAGGATAAAACGGTGTCCCCGGGATGATGCTGGCTCAATGGGGCCGACTATGTCAGTCCCCCACATTTCGAATGGCCAACTAGCCAACGTCGGGTGCAGTGGATTCGGATGTTGGTGGATGAAGTCTCCATGGATCTGGCATGAGTGGCATTGCTTCGCATACTCGAGGCAGTCCTGGATCATCGTGGGCCAGTAATAACCCATCCGTTTAATTTTTAACTTCATCTTTGGGCCTGCTTGGTGAGAACCGCAAAGTCCGTCATGAACTTCCTGAACGACTCTTTCTGCTTCGTCAGGTCCCAAGCATCTCAGCCATAGAGAATCGAACGATCTCTTGTATAGAATATCGTTGACGAAAGCGAAAGATAAGGCTCGTTTCATGAGCCGATGTCTTGAGGACGCTTCTTCGGGCATTCGGTGGGACTTAAAGTAGTCTATGAAGACTTCCCTCCAGTCTTCGGCCTTCTCATGGTCTTTTATTTGCAGGGTCATCTGCTCAGTCGTTCCCTTTTTTCCGCATGATTCCGGAGATATTTCTGCCGGGGCGAGCACTCGACGGCTTTGTACCACGATTCTGACGTCATCGAGGTTCTCGTCAGCCAGTTCTTTAGCAAGTTTAGCCAACGCGTCTGCTTTGCTGTTTTCCGCGCGCGGTATGTTCTCCAAAGTATAGGAGGGAATTTGGGTCAATAGTTGTTGCACCCTTTCGCCGTACTTCACCAATTCCGGCTTGCACGTTTGATAGTCACCATTTACTTGACTGACGACCAGCTGAGAATCCCCGTATATGAGGAGGTCTTCAATTCCCATGTCGATGGCGATCTCGAGGCCTGCTATCAGAGCTTCGTATTCGGCTTCATTGTTTGTCCTCGGCTCTGTTAAGGAGAAGGCGAAGCGCATTATCCCTCCTTGTGGAGTTGCAAAGATGAGGCCTATCCCTGATTTGATCATTGGGATACCTTGTTTCTGTTTCTTTATGGAGGACGCTCCATCGAAATAGAGTTCCCATCGGGTGCTTCCACCGCTAATCGCATCAAATGCATGCTCGTCCGGCAAATCGCAATTCAGAGGAGAATTGGCCGGTATCGGGTGCTCGGCGAGGAAGTCGGCAATGGCCTGGCCTTTCACTGCCTTGAGAGGTTGATACGTTATCGAGAACTCCATCAAGAGCAGGGCCCACTTAGCAAGTCGTCCCGTCAGTATGGCTTTCGACATCAAATATTTGAGAGGGTCCACCTTTGAAATAAGACGGACTTCATGTGCTAATGCGTAATGTCTAAGCTTTGTTACTGCGAAGATCAACGCCAGGCAGTGCTTTTCAATGGGGGAATAGTTGCTTTCTGCCCCCAGCAGCACTCGACTTAAGTAGTAAAGTGCTCTTTCTTTCCCCTGATCGTTCTCTTGTGCCCATAATGCGCCTAAGGAACCTTCGAGGGCGGCCGTGTAAAGAATGAGAGGCTTTCCCTTCACTGGAGCAGCCAACACTGGAGGGTTCTGCAGATACTGCTTGATCTCGTCTAGTGCACCTTGACATTTGTGATCCCAAACGAATGGGGTTCCCTTTTTCATCAGGTGGCTGTAAGGACGGCATTTGCCTGAAAGATTGGCGATAAACCGCCGGATGTACGCGAGCTTCCCTTGGAGAGACCGCAACTGCTTGAGGGTTCTTGGCGGAGGCATTTCCATGATCCCCTTAATCTTTGACGGATCTATTTCAATACCTCGGTGTCGAACGATGAATCCCAGAAATTTGCCCGAGGAGACTCCAAACGCGCATTTGAGGGGATTCATTTTCAAATTGTATTGCCGAAGGCGTTGAAATACAGTCTCCAGATGCTTTAAATGCTCTTCGTATGACATGCTCTTTACTACGAGGTCATCGATATAGCACTCGACGATGTCATGTATGAGATCGTCGAAGATCTTTGTCATGGCCCTTTGATAGGTGGCGCCAGCGTTCTTTAGACCAAAGGGCATAACCTTGTAGCAAAATATACCCAAAGGGGTGCGGAAAGCGGTATGCTTCTGGTCTTCAGGATGCATCTTTATCTGATTGTATCCTGATGAACCATCCATAAAGGAGAAAACCTCGTGAGTTGACGTGTTATCTATCATTAGTTCGGTTACCGGTACTGGGAAATCATCCTTTGGACAGGCTTTATTGAGATCCCTGAAATCCACACATATGCGTACCGTCCCATTCTTCTTCATTACAGGGACGATATTGGCGATCCAGTCGGGGTACTGGACTTCTTGGATAAATCCAGAATCGATCAGCTTCTTGACTTCGGCGTTGATGCTCATTTCAAGCTCGAGTCGCATCCTTCTTGGCGCCTGCTTGACCGGCTTGATATCTGGGGATATTGCTAATCTATGCACAGCAATCTCCGGGTCTAATCCTGGCATCTCGGAGTAGTTCCACGCGAAGCAGTCTTTATGCTGTAGAAGCACGTTCTTTAACGCAGCCACCTTTTCTTCGGATAATAGCTCGCTGACAAATGTCGGTCGCGGGTCGTCTGCCGATCCCAACTCAATCTTCTTGAGGTTATCTGCAGTGGTATGTATACCATCTTCCAGTTCTTTCGGAGCGGGCGGAAATTCTGAGATCACCTCATCATCGCTGTTCTCAAAGCATCGGTAAAGGTTACCTACGTTCTCGGGCTCTTCCCTTAATATCGTAATCGTATAACAAGTGCGAACCCGCTCTGTGGACTGAAGTGGACCCGGTTCTGCTCTTGCGGCCTTGGGCTCATGCTTTCGCGGCGGCGTTACCTTCCAGCCGTCGGATAAAGCGAATCTACCCCGTCGGTACTGGTCCTCGACCCAGTTCTTGAAGGTGAAGCAGTCTTCGGTAGGATGTCCTATGGTTCGGTGATAAGAGCAATAACTCGGATGAGAGACCTTGCTAGCTTGCCCAGGATGTCTAGACTCTGGAAGCGTGATCATTCGATGTTTTATAGCGAGGTTGAGTAACCTCTCCGTCTTGTCTTGGGGGAAGGAATACGCTCGACTCATCTTCTTCACGAGGGACAAACCCGAGCCGCTTCTTGATTTATCTCCGTCTCTGCGTCGGGTCTTTCGCACAATGGATTGACGGGGATAAGCGTCTTTGTCTTTTGCAGCATGTTGAGATAGACGTTGCGTCCTGGCCTTCTTGTAGATGGCCATCTCGCGGTTGTGGTCTTCCTGAGCTCTCCGACCCATTTTCCTGATAGGCTTGTTCGTTCGTTCTTCAAACGACGGACTCGGTGCTTCGATCGCGGGGTCTAGTTTTAATGAAGGGTTGGCATCTCCTGACAGGGCGTCCTCTTCTTCATCAAAGGTATATATAGGGTAGCTGCTGTGAGTTCGTTCCCGTTTTCCAGCTCTTGCGTATCCAAGCCCGAGTGTTTCCATCTTCCCGTTGGGCAACTTGCGTTGAGTCCCGGGGACATCCCAAATCTTGTTGTAGAACCGAGCCTGCCGAACAGCCTGTTTTAAGGGTACTCCTTGGCGCTTCAATAGCTTCTTTAATCCGTCCGTATAGTATCTGGGCAGACGGATGGGTTGGAGCCTGTCGAGCGTAGTATCTGCGCCATGCCAGATCTCTTTCTCTATTTTCGACTCTGAGGATCGGTAAAATAGGATCACCTTCTCGCCCCTTCGCCTGGGAGGGATGTAAAATGTTTGCAGGTCCTGCATATCGTGAGCCTGAAGCGCGTCGAGATCCTTGTAGTGTTCTCGCGGTACCATGGTGATTTGCAAACTATGGTCATCGCCAAGGGGTGCTTGTGTCGGCAGCCGATTGGAGAACACAGCATTAACTTCATCTTCTGAATCACTTCCGAAGACTAATACGGGGGCGGGTGTCCTCAGGTTGTTGCGTTGAGATGGCCCTGCATAAACTATCTCTTCCTCTTCTTCGGTATCGCTCCCGAAAATAGGGATGGTGGCGGCGGTTTTGTTTTCCGGATTGCGACATCTTTCTGTATCCTCGAAATCTGGCAAAAAGTATTTCGCATCTTCGTATTTGCGGACTTCGTTCACGGAAAATGGGTTTAACTCACCTGTTACGGTATACTCAAGACCATCCTTGAAGTACTTCATACACTGATGTTGTGTAGAAGGGATGATGTTGTACTCGTGCAGCCAAGGACGGCCGAGCAAGGCGTTGTAACAGGTCTTGGCGTCAATGACATAGAATTTGATGTCTGTGACGAGAAGTCCGAAGCGTAATGTTAGTATCACGGATCCGAGAGTCCGTGACGATTGTGAATCGAAACCGGAGATAGTAATTTTGTCACGAGCGAGGTGTTGCACATTCATGCAAATTTCCTTCAACACCCGAACATTAAGGAGGTTGACAGAGGATCCATTATCCACCAGGATCTTGCCTATCTTGATATCATGGCAGTATCCGGAGACATATAGGGGACGGTTATGGTCGCATGTCCCGAGAAGGAGGTCTTCATCACCGAAAGTGACGTCGGCCGTATGCACTTCCTCCAGTTCATCCTTCATCTTTTCAGTGGCGAGGAAGGCTTGGAATTGCTCGGGTTCTTGTAACGCCTTAATTAGTGAGTCTCGCGCTTCTTTCGATAATTGGAGGGCATCAAGAATGCTAAGCTGAGAAGGTAGCTTCCTTAGGTGCGCGAGGATGTTATAGTCCACTTTACTCTTCCTAGGAGGGTCTTTGGTAGCCAGCTCTTTCGTGACTTGGTCATCTAACGTGATATCTTCAGTGACCTTTTCTTTTCCCTTATCTTTTCTATTCCCGGGCCCGAGATTCTTTTCTGGGAGTGTGCGATTGCGCAGCTGAATGTTCTCGCAGATCTCCGATTCCTCCTCTTTCCCCGAGACAGATTCTTTAAAGAGAGGGCCCAGAGCCATTTCTTCATCAGAGTCGCTCCCAAAGGTGAGAACTTGTGACCCCCTGGCGTTAACCATGCAACAGTTGCCAGTCGTTCTGTTGTGCCTATCGACGGTACTTCTTCGCTCCCGACGAATCTTGCGTTTCATGTGCTTAAAATGTTGCCGATGAGCAACATATCCTTGCCACCATATCTTAAAGGCGTCGCACTCCTCCGTGGGATGTGAGATTTTCCGATGATATGTGCAATAGTCAGGGTGCGTCTCTACCCCATCGTGTGTGTTTCCTTCCGAGGGCGGTAGCTTCATTCCCAGTGACATGGCTTTGGCAAACCTTTTTCTCGTCTTGAATATCTTCTTGTCTGCTTCGGATGCATTATGCTCTGACAGGGGTAGTTCAACTCTTTCGTTCAGTTGCCCGCATTTGGCTCCTTCCGACGTGGTCATCTCACGCTCCTGGTCCGCTTTACATTTTAGACGAATCTCGTCTAGTAAAGCGTCGATTATTTCATCTGTTGGCCATGCGCGTTCTGGTACAGGCTCTGCCTCCAGTTTCCTAATGCCAGGAGTTTTCCCATCATCGGTAAACGAGTGGGAGATTACATTACAACTCGCCACATATCCTTCGGATTCATCCGACGAGCTTTCTCCATCATCTTCCTCTTGAAAGATGTGGTTGAGGAACTCTTGCAGTGTGACAGGAGTTCGCGCCTTTTGGTTGTACTCTTCCAATGCGTCGATTTGCTTCTGCAAGTTCGTGTGCTATTTTCCAGGCTTCACGGACTTCTTGGATTTCTTCTTCTTTTTCTTCGAAGATTTTGACGGCTGGGCGTGAGTATTTGGGCCATTATCGTGAGTCTTCGTAGTTGGGCGGGGCTTCAACATCCTTTTGATAATTTGAGGTTCAAGAGGGTCCTTCCATTCGATCGCAGGGCACGCATGAAGGTCTCTCATCATTCTTTTGGTTTTAGTTGATAGCACGACCTCCCATGGAGCTTCTTCAATAAAAGAACATGTTGCCCCCGGTGTATCCGCTTTCCTCGGAGCATGCGGCTGTGGTGGGTTCACCTTCCACTTTTCGGACAGTACAAACTTCCCCTGGAGGTATTGGTCTTCAATCCATCCTTTGAAGACGAAGCAATCTTCAATCGGATAGCCTACCGTCTGATGGTAAGGGCAATAGTTAGGGTTATTCACCTCGGTGGGTTGCGGCGGTCGCCTTGGATTTGGCAGGTTTATAAGTCTGTTGCGTATTGCCAGCTCGAATAGCCGTTTCGTCTTGTCCCGTGGGAACGAGTAGGGACGCTTCATCTTCTCATTATAATACCGACGTCTTTCCTCCAGTTGATCTGTCGGTTTCGGGGCGTTAGGTTGCTCTTGGGCATTCGCAACAAATGTTGCTCTTCCTTTACCCTTGTCATTCCGAGGTTCCGACTTCGGTGTAGGTGGTCTATGACCCATCTGGTCCATCTGAGCCAACTTGTCGATCAGGGCCTGGAATGTGGTTGGCTTAAAGAACATCATAAACTGGGAGATAGTTGCGTGAGGGTCTAGAGTTCCCACGAACATGCCCACCGCAGGTGCTTCCTCAATGCGTTGCTCACATCTCGACCACAAGTTCCGCCAGCGTATAGCGTACTGGACCCAGGTTTCGCCCGGTTTTACCCTGGCGTTAATAAGTGCAGTTATTGGAGTGCGTTCGCTGGCACTTGCAAATCGCTGAGTGAACAACAACTCCATTTCAGCGAACGTTTTGATAGAATCGTTCGGGAGTTCCGAATACCATTCGAACGCTGTTTCTGATAAGCTGCCCACAAACTGGCGGAGCAACAATTTATCATCACCGCCGGTGTTACCGCAGAGGGCCCGAAACTGGGCGACATGTTGATGGGGATTGCCGGTCCCCTTATACACGTGGAATTTTGGTATCGTATAGCCTTGCGGGTATTTGATTTGGTCGTACCAGCTCGGATACGGCCGCCCCGTTTTCACAACTTGACCGGCTGCCTCAGTAGCGTGATGAACCCGGATTTGCTGGGCTATGTAGTCAGCCAAGTCAGCCTTAGAGATTGCCTCCTCCTTGGCCGTTGAGAGGGCTGGTGGTGGATTTGACGTTTCTCCTCGGTCGTCTTCAAGAACGATCGGGGCATCCTCGGCGGGTAAGTCCTGCTGGATCATCATTCCTATTACATCTTGGAAGAGAAGGCACATCCGTTGTATGTTGGCCGCTTGTTCAGCAGCCTCTTTGTCCCTTTTCTCCAGTGTCCGGCGAAGGAATTCAGCATCGGTTTCTTCCTCCCGGCGTGCGTCTGAGGACGTTTCTGGGTTTTCTTTTGGCCCGGTGAGCGCGGCCATAGCATTCATCATTTCTTGCAGCTTTTGTTGCTGTTCCTGGGCTTTCGTCACGGATCGGGTTAACGGTCGGTGGCCCGTAGAAGTGCGGCTTTCCTCTTTTCCAGAGGCCATATAAACAGTGTGCACCACCATGCCCCCAGACTTGGGGCGTCTGGGCTTAGTGCTTTTAGCCGTCGTTGCATGCTGGGGGGTCTTCTCTGGCCTCCTCCTTTTATGAGCCAGTTGATCAACAGCCTTTTGGGGTTTAGCCTGGTGACCGGCTTCCGGTTGGATTTTCAGCTTCTTGTGTTGGCGGGAGAAGTTCGGATCGATGATCGAGTCCCGTGCCTGCCGCCAAACCTTATAGATTTTGGAAGACAGCCGTTGAGGAGATTGGGGCCGTTCTGACTCCATTTCCACAACCTTCTTTAACGGGGGAGGAGACCTCTTCAGTACTGCAGTAGGAGAATTTCTTCGCACTTTATTTAGCATTTCGAAGCTGTTCCCAGTTGGAACAGCAGCATTAACTTCTGCCATCGGGACTGATGGAGTCAACCCAGATGGGGAGTTGCCCCCAGCCTTCCTCACTCGGCGCCAATGGCGACGTCGGGCGTGTCGAGCGGACGGTGTAGGGTCGGCGGTAAGAATGGTTTCGTTTTGCCCTCTGTCTGGGTGTGGGGTCGCAGCTGGTATTAGCCTGTCAAAGACCGATGTCCTTTGGGCAGTAGGAGCGGGAGCTGAAGCCGTTAATCTTGTAAAGACCGACCTTTTGGCCGGAGAGGCTGCCTTGACGACTTCTGGGATGGGAGCGGCCACTTTCTTAGAAGCAACCTTCTCTGAGATTGTAGGTCCTGTGATGGGTTTGCAGGATTTCTGGCCCAATCTAGAGAAGACCGAGGCGTTAACGTTGGGCGACTCGTTGAGAGGAGCCGCGGCAGGGGTAAGTCGATCAAAGACCGACTTCTTGGGAGCCTCCGTTGTCAGCACTGGAGCGGCAAAGTTTGTCGGCGGGACCATGGTCCCAAAGAACAATCCTGTGGTGGCGCGAGTGACCTGTTCCACGGGCATTGTGAATAGCGAGGCAGCTTGGGGTCCGTAGGCTATACCTCCTGGCGAGGCAGAGCGTTGGTTGCAATTGCAGTCTGAGCAGTTGGAGACTTTCACGGAAGTAGAAGCCATCGATCCTTTGCTTTCTGCAATAAGCCAGACGCCAACTCTTAGTATCTTGAAACCCAAGGGCAACCATTAGCGAACCGCGATTGGTTCGCGAGTCACGACACACGAAGTGTGGAGTGGAAAGAGGAAAAGGTCCCACCGGGCGTGCCAGAATCTGTTCCCCTCCGAAAGACGGCGCGACACCGCGTCTTGCCTGAGATTCGGGGCAGATGCTAATAGGTGCTATCCGTCCACCTCTTCGAAGATGCCAAGTTGATTTATGGCACCACGTATCGAAGGTTTAGACGGATGCGTCCGATGTAGCAGACTTCGTCAGATTCCCCCTCGTTTGAGGGGTTTTTTGATTGTGGGGACGCTCTTCCCTGCAGGCGCAAGCCCCTGCAGTTAATTACGCTACCGCATTGCGGTAACAACTTTCTCCTTCTCCAGATGGTCACTTCGTGTCGTGGGTGTCTGTTTTGTATTTTGTTGCCCGTGGATTGTTTACGGAGACTGAGTTATGTCGTCGCCCGTAGGGCGTGGACTAGTCCAAATCCGTATTATCTTAGATTTGGGTTTGGGGGGGTTTGGTTTGAGGATACGTCAGCCCTACTTGAGGCTAAGATCAACTCAAACGTTTGTTAAGGATACGTTAGTCTAACTTTGTGACTAAGATCAACTTAACGGGATCGTTTAGATCCGACAAAAGAGCGTTTGGACTCTAATGTTCCAGTTTAGGGATATAGTGGTCCATGAATGTATGGCCGTCGGGACCCGTCACCTCTCTGACGACGTTGAAGGATTACAACGACGGATGTCAGAGGAGTTCAAGGATGTACCCTCGAGCCAGAGTTAATTGGGGGGATTTATAGTCCACTCTGTTTGAAGGTTTAAGGATACGTTAGCCATCTTTGAGGCTAAGATCAACTTAAACGGGACCGTTTAGATCCGACAAAAGAGCATGCGGGGCTCTATTGTCCTAGTTTAAGGACATTACGGTCCATGGGTAGTTTAAGGACATTGCGGTCCATGGGTAGTTTAAGGACATTGCGGTCCGTTGTTAGTTTTAAGACATCTCGGTCAAGGTTAAGGACGTCGTAGTCCATGGGTTTAAGGACCCCACAGTCCATTGTTAGTTTTAAGACATCTCGGTCAAGGTTAAGGACGTCGTAGTCCATGGGTTTAAGGACCCCACAGTCCGGTATGTGCTCTGGATGCTTCACACGGGTTCACTGCCGTGCTTGGCGAGGACCAGGCTCCGCTCTGGACGTTTTCCACGGGGTCAAAGAGTGACATTATCCGCGTTCCACGTAACCAGGAATTTGCATTAGACATGAGTTTAAGGACCCCACAGTCCATATCAATGTGTGGTCGTTGGGACCCGTCACCTCTTTGAAGACATTGAGGGATTACAATGCCAAGTATCAAAGGAGTGAAGAGATGTACCCTAGAACCGGAGTGGATTAAGTAGTCCTTGGCCCAATTTGGGATCAAGACCGATTAATTATGTTATGAGTCCATTGGACCAGTTAATCACCAATTGAGGACTTATGGCCATCTTGGGCTAAGTCCAATCAGGAGAGGCTTTGCCTCTATCCATTTGGGCCAATTGGGCCAAAGCCTAGTGTTAAACACTACAGAGCAGTCAGTGTTGAACACTGGGAATGGGGTTGACAAGTTAGTGTTTAACACTAAGAGAATATTTGGTGTTAAACACCAGCAACAATGCTTTTTCAGATTAGTGTTAAACACTAAGGTAATCAGTGTTGAACACTGCAAATGAAGATCTCAGATTAGTGTTTAAACACTAAGGTAATCAGTGTTGAACACTGCAAATAAAGCTTTTTAATTAGTGTTGAACACTAAGGCCCAACAGTGTTTTAACACTGGGTTCGAGAGTTTTAATTTAGCGTTAAACACTAAGGCAAGAGGGGTCACGTGGCAGCACGTGAGAGCGCCCTCCCTTCATTTGTTCTGCTGAGATTATCGCGTCTTTCAGAGCATCACGTGCCATCACGTGATGGGCATTCAAATGCCTATGTATTAGAGCTTCTGCCGAGGGTCACGTGGGTCACGTGGGGTGCTGCCTCAAAGGGGCTTTCTGTAGATCTCTTGGGGGGTCACGTGATGACACGTGACCCTGCCTCTAGGTATTTTGTTTAAAGGCTTTGTTAATCTTCTTTCTTGAATTAAATTCCTCGAACTGTAAATTTCAGAGGAATTAAATTCCTACTTCCTTTCGAAGACTTTGTTTTCTGGAATAGAGTTTAACTCTGAATTTTCTGTAGGAGTTAAATTCCTCATATACGTGAAGGGCTAAATAGGGTTAAACCCTAATAAAAGTTTTTAAGGAGTTTAAACTTCCATCCTCTGTATGATTAAGGGAATTAAATTCCTGCTGTTTCAACAGAACTAGGTTCTTAATTAGGGTTAAACCCTGTTTCTTTTTTGTTCTGGAGGAATTAAATTCCCATGATATAGGGTCAAGCCCTAACTTTTATTTTAAAGGAATTAAATTCCTATAGTTCTGTGAGAATTAAATTCTCGTGCTTGTATTCCTTCTCCATGTTTTGGATCTGCATGGCAGGATCTCAACCCATTGAGAATTAAATTCTCAACCTTAAGGGGAGATGTGCACTTTGCAGATCCTCCATCAAAGAGAGAAGAAATATGTTCTTCTGTTTTTACATTATCAGAGTTAAACTCTGTTGAGAATTAAATTCTCTTTCTTTCAAAAGGCCTTCCCTTTCTTACCTAGGGTTTTTTGCAGAAGATCCGAGTCTTTTTCAAAGTATCAAAGCTCTTCTCCTTTTTTCTTTTTTCTTCTCTGCGCATCTATATGTATGTATGTCTCTTGGCTCCTATTTATAGGAGAAGCAGCCGAATCAATCAGTTTTTTGACGAATCTTCATTGAGATTTGATTTGCATTCATCATTCATTTTGGACCTTTGGATTATTAGGTGAATTTTATTCACCATCGGATTTTAAATCCAGAGATTCTCCCTTGTTATTTTGATTAGATTTAAAGGGGAAATCTTTCCAAACCCGAGATTTTCCCATAGATAGATGATATTTCATCACCTCTGAATCTTTAATTTGATTGGTTCAAGATAGTTGCTTTCTTTCGGAAAGATTTGAATTTCCTTCAGAATTTAATTCTGTTAACACAATGGGCTTTGAAAGCCGGTCACGTGTGACCACGTGACCCATGGTCACGTGTGGGCACGTGACCCCCTTTGGAATGAGCCTTTTCCTTTCTTTTGCGCTCTGTCTTCTGATCGCTGCCTAAGCGTCACGTGCTACCACGTGACCCCTGGTCACGTGTGAGCACGTGACCCTTGTTTGGACTCTTTTTCCTTGGTTCGTTTGGAGAACGAGTCTGCTGTCTTGAACGTCACGTGCCAACACGTGACCCTGGTCACGTGGGAACACGTGACCTCTTCTGAAGCCTTTTTCTTGACTTGATCAGGGAACTGGTGTGTCTTTGACGTTTGCATTTAAATGTCACGTGTCGCCACGTGACCCTGGTCACGTGGGAGCACGTGACTCTTTCTGAAGCCCATTTTCTTCAGCGTAGTCAGGAAACTGAACTTGACTTGATGATGCCTTTTAGGTGTCACGTGCCAACACGTGACCCCTTTTGAAGCTTTTCCCAGAAGCTTTCCTGATTTTAAATCAGGAAACACAAAACAACTTTTGTTCCTCGGTTAGGTCATCTGTTGTAGTTTGTATAGCTGGAACGCCTTCCAGTTCTACCTTATGACCAGTAATTTCTTCACAAGAAATTCCCTTTCATAAAGGTGGCATGCTGAGAAACAAAACAACTTTTGTTCCTCGGTTAGGTCATCTGTTGTAGTTTGTATAGCTGGAACGCCTTCCAGTTCTACCTTATGACCACTAATTTCTTCACAAGAAATTCCCTTTCACAAAGGTGGCATGCTGAGAAACAAAACAACTTTTGTTCCTCGGTTAGGTCATCTGTTGTAGTTTGTATAGCTGGAACGCCTTCCAGTTCTACCTTATGACCACTAATTTCTTCACAAAAAATTCTCTTTCACAAAGGTGGCATGCTGAGAAACAAAACAACTTTTGTTCCTCGGTAGGTAGAAGATATTCCCTTGCTAATGCTTGGGATATCCAACAAACTTCCACAGTTTTGACTTTGCCTCGAGCTTGTCCGGATTTTGGTTTTTAGACATAGGCCTGACAACCCCAAATCTTAACATCTTTAAGAGATGGGCTCTTCCCATACCATATCACATATGGAGTAGTAAGCACCTGATTTGATTGGAACCCTATTCAATAGGTATGCAACTTCACAAGAGCATAACTCCCAAAAGGAAAATAGGAAACTTAGTAGTACTCATCATGGAGCACACCATATCATATACGGTGCAATTGCTCCGCCCCGATATACCATCGTGCTATGGTGTATACGAAGGAGTAATGCTGAGAGAGAATCTCATTCTCCTTTAGAATAGTCCAGGATTTCCATGCTTTAAGTATTCTCCTCCGTGATCTCATCAAAGGAAATAATACTTATACCCGTTTTGGTTCTCTACTTCTAACTTATATTCTGTGAATATCTCAAAAGTTTCGGACTTGTGTTTCAACAGGAACATTTGTCTGAATCTTGAGAGATCATCAGAGAAAGTAATGAAGTACAAAGAACCGGTCATGGCATATGTAGACAGGGGACCTTTCATACATCATCATGTATCAATCCCAAGAGTTTACTAACTTTTTCTCTGTTTCCAATAAACAGAGCTATAGTCATTCAATCTTTGTGACATGACTGGCAAGTTTCACAAGATGTAAATTCAAACTGGTTTAAATATGCATCTAAAATGTAACTTCAGCCAGCCGGGTCGCATTGATGTGACCTAGTCTACAATGCCTCAAGAAGGATCCGTTCATTTCTGAACTCTTCCTCTTGTATGTGTTCTGTATATTAAGAACTGTAGTTTGATTTAGAACGTCAATGCTTTTAGGTAACGCGCCTGAACCGATCAACTTTTGATATAGGAAATGTTCAAAATATTATCCATTAATAAAAAATTTTATCATTTCTTTACTAATAAAGAGATTGATATGATTTTGTATATCAGGTTCGGTATCTAATAGCATTTGTTCAGAATCAATGTATTGGTAATACAGGGTGACAGTGACCAACAGACTTGGCTGCAACACTTGCCCCATTTTCTGTCTCATGAAACTTATCACCCGTTCTCAGTTTTTCTACCTTTTTGTAGCCCTATGTACAGATTACATATCTGGAATCCTGATCCAGTATCAAATACCCAGGATGCAGAGGATACTGAGAAACAGTTCTTTGTAATGAACACACCTAAAAGAGATGCATCATATGCACTTTCTTCGTTTGGGCGGCATGGAATTCTGGTAATCTCCAATTTCCTGCTCTGTCTTATAACAATTATAAGTTGGAGCGGGACCAACGTTCCCCAGCTCAATATAACAAGCGGGTTTAGTCAATATATCTGTATTTATTATCTTGATTAAGGCATGATATGGTCGCTATCTTGAGAGAGAGAGAGAAGAAAACACTTTAGCGTATGCTCTTGCAAGATTAGATTGGTTATTATCTAATCCGGATGTCTCCCACTGTTTTTATCAAATCTTCCTTCAAACCCTAAAAGGTAAGATTAGCCGGGAATAATTACACTCTATAATTTCGTCAAATTGTCTTGTGTAAAACTTTCCCAGGAGTAACTCTTACTCGCAGTGGGATCGGGATCCAACTGTCATATAGAAGGTATGCAATCTCATTGCAAATTTCAACTCTTGAAATTCCCGATATGATTTTTACCCCTAGTGAATTATGACCTTAACTATGGTCAACAAATCATAACCACTAGTCAAGTTCAACCCGTCATTTCGTGATTGATTTAGGCCCACCCACATGACCCTTAACTATGGTCAACAAAGTCATGAGAATGCCCTAATCGATCGCATCAAATGCTTTGTAGGAATTCACCACTTAGCTACCGTACACCACGCCTTAACTATGGTCAACAAACGTGGCACGAATACTAAGTACTCTGCTTCCTAAAATGGCGGAGGGCAACGTATGGTTTTTATGAAAACCTTTAACGTTTTGAACTTGATATCGTTGTAGAATCGAGTGGGAAGGAGTGGTTTAAGCTGCAGTTTTAAAAATCGAATGATTTTGTAGTATCTTTCTAATTTTGCTAAAGAGGTCACTCCCGGTGAAGGGATCTCGGCTCTTTCCTTATCGAATAAGGTGCTGGATATGTAAATACCACGATGCAAAGCAAAGTTAGATCAACTATAAAATCAAATCGAGTTCTTTGTAAGATTTTCCAGTTTCGTTAAAGGGATCACTCCCGGTGAAGGGATCTCGGCCATTTCCTCATCGAATGAGGTGCAGGATATTTAAGAATACCACTATGCAAAACAAAAGCTAGAGTTACCCTTTTTCAAAAAGTTTGATTCTACAATATCTTTAGGTTTCTTTCTTTTAACATTAATCACATTAATGTGGTCCCATCATTTACGTTTCCTAAACATCACAGAAAAGAAACGTAAATAGAACGTACGCTTATGCCATCCGCATTTGCCACTGGGCCCCGTCATGCACCGTTAGGTTACTTAACTAACGTCAGAGCGGGGGCTGGATTAGTGCGGGTGCAAAACATAAGCAACGTTTATTATATATATCCCATATATAAATATAACCATTTCAGATCACAGATGAATGCATTGGATATGCTAGGAATTCCGTATTTCATTTAAGCCCTTAATGAAAAACGGGTTCCATGGTCGTGATGAATAGCCAAAAACCCCCCTAGACCCCTACGGGTGCGGCAAACTACCCGCCAAATTCCCAAAATGTAGCAACCTCCCTCAACAATTGAGTAGGCCACTCGGCACTTGGAGAACCCGGTAGTTTATGCACCCCACCTTGGGTCTATCCTAGGAGCAAAAACAGTAAAAAGAAATTATACAATATAACATTGCTTTTTACAAATTACATGGAATGATAGAAAAGGGAAAACACTCTTCTCACACCCCCCGGCCATTCATCACAACGATCCAACACATTCATATACACATACCATCTCATGATATCCATATGTGCAACCCCCACTAATTGTCATATAGCAATTAGCGGACGTTTCAAACACATATTTCAAAAAATGAAAACCCGATTAGCCAAACACTATTAGAATTTCGATCGATAATTTTAAACCATGTCAACACTTGACATGTCCCTATACAAACACCTTTGTAAAATTCTACATATCCCAAAAACCATAATTCTTCAATATAAGATCACTGTAGAAAACTGAGTCGACGCGGCCTCAACTTGGCGGCGGATCCGCGGCAAAACCATGGGTTTGGCCGCGGATCCGCGGCGCTTTAGTCGAGTTAGGGCTCCGGATTTCTACAGTGTTCTTTTAAAACCCTGCTTGTATTTTTAAGGCATGTCAAATTAATTTTGGAACACTTTCAAAAACTGACAGCAGCAAGGGCAGAATACGAGTTTTCGGGAGAAAAAACTGTCGATCGAGCTTCTAACTTTTGGCTAACATCTAATTGTGGTTTAGTCTGGCTCTGATACCATGTTGGTGAGTGCTGCATGCTCCCACAACTCTTGTGGCGCGGCGGAAGCGATGAACGAAAATTTTCTTTGCATACAACACGCACTTAACCAAAGATCTTGTCTAAACCACAACTAGTAAACCCTAACTAGAGATCTTATCTACTATGTTAGGGATTATACCTTGATGATACGGTCCTTCGGGTCTTCTCTTGGATGCAACTCCTTTGCTCCTTTCTCCTCTTTTTGTGAACTCCTTGGCTCGTTAAGATGTTGCCGACGTTTCCGATCTCCGGCCACCGAAGACCTAGATGATCCACCCGAGAGTTTTCGTGCAAGCTAGAAACTCTTCTCAAGAGTTTAACCGAGAGACCAAATTTGCTAGAAGAGGTCACTAGGATGATGTAGAGATAATTGTGTTGGATTAACTTGAAATCCTAAGCTTTGGATTCACATCTCATGTGAGGGTTTAAGCTAGGAAGAATGATCACCATCATTTTCTTTCTTTCTTCTTATACACTTGTTATGATACACTTATCATAATTTTGTGTAGGATTTGAATGCCTCCATTTCACATCTCATGTGAAGGTATTTATAAGAAGAAGAATAAGTGCATTTCATGATTAAAAAGTTTAAGCATGATGAAAAAGAAAATAGCACTAACTAAAGCATGTATTATGAAAGAAGTATTATGCTTTAATAGTACATCCACTTCAACAACCACATTATCATGCTTATACCTTTTAATTTACACCTCACTAATTTATTTTCACAAAATAAATGATGTCATAATTATGTCATTATGAGGTGGCACCTTCTAGAAGGTATTTTTGTAACAATTACAAAAATACCCCTCCTCCGTATACCGTATATCGTATACTGTATACCAGCATCCGAATTCCGAAAAATATGAATACCATTAATCCAATAATATAATACCGGTATCCTGCCAGTATTATTCTTCCGATTATTATTCCTGTAACAATTACACGAACATAATCGAAAACCTGCCGCAACACCTTACGGCTGCCGTAACAACTTACGGTCTCTACATCTTTCGCCTGAACGAGGGAACCCTCTATGTGGGACTCTAAAGACTCGTCAGTACGCTGGCAATGGGTTTAACCATAAGCACGTCAGTGGCACTAGCTGTACGTAATGGCTACCCAGGTACATAACGAAAAGGTGGCCGACGAGCGAACTCATCACAACCCTTACGAGCCTGTAAGCAACACTTACCGTACAGTCCGGTCTCTTCATCTGATACGTCGCATATGAAGTCTAGGGGTGGTAAATGTCAGACCCCAGTAACTTTATAAGTCATGTTGATTTATGGCTCATAACAGGTCGAGGAACTACTGATAACACTTATCAGTAAACCTCGAGAACCCTGGCCAGGGATTTAGGTGTTATAGCCGATCAAACATAGCACGACATCAACTCCCTATACCGGGAGAGACGAAACCCCTCCTATCGCTCACTGTCTCTATATGATTCGGGACTGTACCCAAAATCCACCTGTTTGCACAACTCAGTAGAGCCGTGGTAGGGAGGAAATCAAAGTACAGTGGGAATCACACAAGACTCTATGACGATCTCGGGTCTACAGACTAACCTGTACAAGTGTCACCAGAAAACTGCTATCTGACAATAGGTATATATACCATCTAGGAGTTCTCGGCGAGTCCGTCCAGTGTACCCAGTCTCCACTGAGCACCCGTACACCATCCTTGATGTCACACACCGATGGATATGGGATCATCCATCGCCCATCATATGGGTCAAGATGCGTATACGCTAGTCTACGCTGGTGTATCGATGCCCTGTCTCGACACACTCTCGACTAGGAACAGTTATAGGATGTACTCATAGACTACAGTGGCCCCACTAGTATGATCTCATCATAGTCCCAGTAGTCGAGTACAAATCCTAAGGGTTTTATCAACATGTAACAAAAGAGACAATCAGAGTACATGTTAAGATAAAGTACAACCAGATAGAGTACTATCATGTCGAGCAAGAAAGTCCTCCCTATATATGTCCAAGCATCCACTACAATATACATCATATGTACAGTAATGGCCTCTAGGGCATACATATAACTAACATATATATATATATATATATATATATATATATATATATATATATCAAAGATATTTTCAACAACAAAAATATCTCCATGCCACCTTATCTCAATAGTAAACCATGAGTCATAAGATGATTCATCTTACTTCAATAGTAAACCATGAGTCATTTAAATGAGTCATCTTATCCTCCATTCCATTAAACATAAATGGTTATAAAAATAAATGAGGTGTTTTCTTATAGAAATATTCTTGCCAAAATTACAAGAATACCCCTCACCGTATATACGTACCCGAATCCGTATTTCGGAAATATTAATACAAATAGACGGTAAAACAATCCAATAATCTAATACTAGAATCCATGTTAAACCAATTCCCACTAGCATTATCTGCCCGATCATCATCCGTATGTGATCGAACCCTGCCGTAAAACCATACGGCCTCTACATCGTTTCGCTCTAAGCAGATAAACCCTCTGTGTGGGACTCTAAACACTCAACAGTATGCTGGCAGTACGTTTAACCATAAGCACGTCAATGGTATTAGATGCACGTAACAGCTACCCTGGTATCTGTCGAAAAAGAAGGCCGACAAGCGAACTCATCCGAATCCCTACTGAGCCTGTCCGTGACAATATCCATACAGTCCGGTCTGTTCATCTGGGAGTATCGCATGTAAGGTCTAGGGGGTGGAAAACGTTAGACCCCTAATAACCAAACAAGTCGTGTCAGTATGGCTCAAGACCATCCGAGAATCTATTGGTCCTGCCCACTAGTAATTCTTAATCCACCATGGCCAGGGACTTACGGTGTTGACCAACCGATCACAGCGTGACATCGACTCCCTATACCGGAAGTGACGAATCCCCGACAGCCGCTCACTGCCTCCATGTGGCTCGGGACTGTACCCAACTAAAACATGTTTGCATGACTCGGTAGAGCCATGGTAGGGTAGTAATCAAAGTACAGTGGGATCTCACACGAGACAAATGACAACCTCAGGTCGACAGACTATCTGCACACATGTCACCAGAGAACTGCTATCTGACGCTAGGTATAATACCATCTAGTCAGTCCTCGGCGAGCGTTGTCCGATGTACCCACCCCTAGTGAGCATCTGTATACAATTTTAGGTGCACCTCACCAATGGTTGCGGGACCAATCCATCAGCCCTCATCAGGGTCTAGATATGTATACAATAGTCTACTCTGAAGTATCGATACCCAGTCTCGATACTCCCTCGGCTAGGGAAATTTTAAGGATGTGCCTATCGACTACCCAACTCCCACAAGTATGATTGCCATCACAACGCTGGTAGTCAGGCAAATATCCTACGGGCTTTATCAACATGTATATAAGACATGAAATACAAAGTAAAACACATCACATGTTAAGATAAAGACAAACCAAATAGCGTACTATCATATCAAGCAAGATTGTCATGTACATACATATTCTTAGCATCCTATACAATAAAGGCCTCTAGGGCATATATATCCAACAATCCCTAGCGGGTAGATTCTTACCCATCTACGCTAAGGATCAAAACCCTCATCTCAAGGCCACCGAGCAGGTTCCCTGCCCGGTCCATCCCTGGCGGGTAGATCCTTATCCATCTATGCCAAGGATCAAAAGCTCTCATCCTGAAGCCACCGAGCAGCTTCCCTGCCCGGCCCATCCTAGCGGGTAGATTCCTACCCATCTACGCTAAGGATCAAAAGCCCTCATCCCGAGGCCACCGAGCAGCTTCCCTGTCCGGTCCATCCCTAGCGGGTAGATTCCTACCCATCTAAGCTAAGGATCAAAAGCCCTCTTAACGAGGCCACCAAGCAGCTTCCCTGGCCAGTCCATCCCTGGCAGGTAGATTCCTACCTATCTACGCTAAGGATCAAAAACCCTCATCTCAAGGCCACCGAGCTGCTTCCCTGCCCGGTCTATCCCTAGCGGATAGATTCCTACCCATCTACGCTAAGGATCGAAGCCCTCATCCCGAGGCCATCGCGCAGCTTCCCTGCCCGGTCCATCCCTAGAGGTATATTCCTACCCATCTACGCTAAGGATCGAAGCCCTCATCTCAAGGCCACCGAGCAGCTTCCCTGTCCGGTCCATCCCTGGCGAGTAGATCCCTACCCATCTACGCCAAGGATCAAAAGCCCTCATCCCGAGGCCACCGAGCAACTTCCCTGCCCGGTCCATCCCTAGCGCGTAGATTCCTACCCATCTACGCTAAGGATCAAAAACTCTCATCCCGAAGCCACCGAGCAGCTTCCCTGCCCGGTCCATCTCTAGCGGGTAGATTCCTACCCATCTACGCTAAGGATCTATGCCAAGGATCAAAAGCCCTCATCCCGAGCCCACCGAGCAGCTTCCCTGCTCGATCCATCCCTAGCGGGTAGATTCCTACCCAGCTACGCTAAAGATTGAAGCCCTCATCTTAAGGCTACCGAGTAGCTTCCCTACCTGGTCCATCCCTGGCGGGTAGATCCCTACCCACCTACGCCAAGGATCAAAATCCCTCATCCTGAGGCCACCGAGTAGCTTCCCTGCCCGGTCTATCCCTAGCGGGTAGATTCTTACCCATCTACGCTAAAGATCAAAAGCCCTCCTAAAGAGGCCACCATGCAGATTCCTGTCCGGCTAATCTCCGAGGGGTAGCTTCCTACCCTACGAAGACACAAGTCTAGGAACCACGAAAAAGAGGAATCAGTCAATGCCGACCTATTCTAACTTAGCTGTTTTTCAACTCATGCTAAGAGACATGGTCGTCAACCCGACTCTGAGGAATACACTGGTACCGACCTTCCAACACTTGGATATCTGTTGATTCATCCTAAATGAACGATCGCCGCCTCGACTACGGAGAGCGGGAGGGCACCGACCTTCCTACACTTGGCAATTAATCTAGTTACATTCGACACTCAATCGTCACCTAAAAAGCCGGTCATCGGCTTACAGCCTAACACTCGATTCGAGAAAAAGACCGACGAGCTGAAATACTCACGCAGAAAGTACAAAAGTCATGCATAGGAAAATAAGCTCAGCTTTATTCATATTCCAGAAATTTTTACAAGGTATTCTGGGCTCCTCAGCCTTACAAAAAGTGCCCGGAGGCTTACAAAATAAAAAAGAAAAAGAAAAAAGGCTCAGGCTGCAGGCTCTGTCGGGGTATTGCCTTGCTCGGCATCGCCGTCAGGGGCTAGAGCTTCTACCTTCGTAACCACCTCTCCCTCGATGGCCGCCCCGGCGCCAACCACTGGCGGCGTATCCATGAAGAGCGGGACTCTGGCGCGAAGCTCACCGTCGGCAAACTCCAGCATTAACGCCTTGACAGCATCGAGAGCCTCGTACCAAATGATAGCCGAGGATTCGGCGATGTCGGCGTAGAACTGGTCTGACGCCTTATACCTCTCTACCGACTTCGAAGCTCGGAGCTCGGCGAACTTCGCCGCCTCAAGCGCCGCCTCGGTCCCCTCTTGCTGACATCCCTCGACTTCTTCATTATAGCATAGCGCTTACCCAACTCCTCCAACTTAGCCTAGATGGCTTGGTTGGACTCACTCAGAAGTCGTTGGGAATCCTTGCACTTAGAGACCGTTAACGCCTCGGCAACCAACCAGGTTTCGAGGGCGGTTGTCTTCTCCTTCTCCTGCTGCAGTTCAAGACGCAGGCCCTCTTCCCGCGAAGATGATTCCCCCGCCTTCCTCATGGCCAGGGCAATCTCCTCGGATTCCATATTGACGATGAGGCCACGGTGTTGGAGGACCTGAGAAAAGCAGCAGAAGGAGTTAGAAACATTCAAACTGAGAAAGAGTACTTAAGAAAATCCTTAAAAGAAACAGATACCGACCTGAACCGCCACCTGAGCAATGGCGGACACTTAGGCCATTAGGATCCCCCAGGGAATTTTGCCACCGGCCGGTTACTCCATGTCAAAGAGCAAGCTGTCGGCGACGAAAAGCCCCGATGGGACCACAAAGCATGCATCCCCTCCTGCACAGGAATCCCCTCAGGAATCTCAGTGGGCGGCAGGCAGGAGATCGTCTATTTCCTCTTAAGGGAACCTCGGCTTCCTCCTCATCCTCCCTCGCCTGGGGCGTTGGGTCTCACGCATGCTTTTGCCTCTTCCCGCGGCGGTCATCGGGGGCTCGGGGCGCTGCAGAAGGCCTTGCCGGGTGTAACAATCCTAATTTTCCTATACAACTTTCTTTACAATTTTTTTTTTCAAAATCCATAAAGGGGTATTTTAGCCTGAGCACAAGATATAAGTAATTATTTTGCTTTTTAATTACAAGTTAAAAGAATGTAACAACTCCATTTTTAGTGTACAAAATTTGCTTAAAAATTGATGTATATTTGGGATATTTACATTTGTTGTTATTATTTTAAGTAATTAAATAGCTCCATAATTACAAGAAGGAGCTTGTAGCTCATTGGTAATATCTTGTACTGCTGAACCAAGCCACCAGAGTTCAAATCTCATACCCCACATTATTTTTAATATTGATTTTTTTTAAAACCTTTAGAATACCAAGGGTTTACACGTGCATATCTCACAAAAATCCCAGTACACCCAAAAATATAACATTGCCAGAGGTTAGAGGAACCGTCGGGGGAGATCCCGGCCGCCTGACTCTGCCGGGAATCGGTAAAATCGGCCTCGACTCGGCCGACTCAGTCCTCCGACCGAGTCACGGCCGATTCAACCTCGAGTCGGCCGATTCCGGCGACGACCTCAACATGAAAATTGAGTCTTTTCACATTCCCTATATACCTG
Source organism: Agapanthus africanus (assembly GCA_030015575.1). Taxonomy (NCBI): domain Eukaryota; kingdom Viridiplantae; phylum Streptophyta; class Magnoliopsida; order Asparagales; family Amaryllidaceae; genus Agapanthus; species Agapanthus africanus. The sequence goes on from CM057351.1 coordinate 423,606,131, forward strand.
CAAAATTTTAGCCTCAGACCATTTCCATAGCTCTTTTAAAACCCCAATTACTCCATTTTTAATACATTTTATCACATTTTTCATTTTAACCTTTCACCTACCCTAACCCTAGCCTAACCCTATAAACACCACCCCTACCCTCTACTCTCTCACCCCAAACTCTGAACCAACTCTCTAAAATTCTCAAGAACTCTTGTGTGCAATCGAATTGAGTGAAAGGCGAAGCTCCGGCGAATTCTCCGGCGGAATTTCCGGCAACGACCGTAGGAACTCCCGGCGACGAAATGACGCACTGGCGACTCCTCCTGATCCAACTTCCTCTTATCTTTGATCGAAACCCGTAAGTCCCCTTTCTAACTTTCTTTTCCATTCTAAAAATATAGATTTACAAAACCCGACGGAATCGGAATAAATCCGATTTTTCGATTCGGTTTTCTTATGAAACTTCGCTTCTCATTAATACAATTATACTTAAACTCCTTCATGTTGACTATTAAACACCAATCAACCAAATTGATCAAGTTTCATATCACAAAACAATTGCTATTTCATTTTACCGCATTTTTCACATAAATACCACACAGTTTCAATTCCACCTTTAACATCACAATACTTGCTAAACCTTTAAGTAGATCACGAGGTAATGACCTACCTCCTCACACACTCATATGCAACATAACACGATACCCTCGAGAACTTAGAATGCGGGAAAATAAACATTTTCATTTAAATACCCTTTACTTAATAAAACCATTTCTAAAAGATTTAGTATTGATACATCTTTACAAATAAATAACTTTTGAGCTAATAAAAAATATCTAGACTCGGCCAATTAAGGACTGTCGCACTCATTAGGACAGAGAAAGGTTGTGGTCATTCAGTCGTTTATCTAAACCTGATTTTATGGTGCCTAGGCTAGAAAAGTGAGAAAGGTAAATTTAAAAGGCCCGTCTCACGGTGATTCGTGAGCGTATCTCTCATTTCTTCACTTGTACTTACCTGGCCACAATTAGCGGTAAAGAGGCGATTTGAGGTATTTCACAACTTGTCGCTTTGGACCAGTTAGGAGCAGTCTAGTTAACTTAGGAGACCCTAGAACATAGAATACGGGAAATCGACATTTTTACAAATAAATACCATAATTAATAAAACCGTTTTTCCTTAATGATTAGTATTTATACAAATCTTTGCAAAGCGCCGCTACAACCCAATTGGGAAACCCGTTCAGGATGGTGCGGATTATCACACATCCTCAGGCTCAGTAGTGCGAGATTCAGACCTCCGTAAGGAGCATTCGGTCTCGAAAGATTTAAAATACGACATCTTAAGAACATGAGATTTCTAGAATATTATAGATATATACAAAAATTATTTTTATATAAATATATATATATGTAACAAAAACATATCTATTTTTGAAGTATTATAAATATTCCACATTTTCTACAATATCACAACAATCAATTTTACACTAAAATACCATGAATTCCATGCAAAACCAATATTATAAATAAATACCTTTATGTATGAAATTAGGATATTTTCACTAGAAATATCACAATATAAAATCTACATTCATTATAACTCTAAAGACGAATAATAAATATTTGGGGTGTATTTTGAAAAGTATATAAAAGTATTTTTACATAAAAACTCCTCAAGTTCTATAAATTAACTTAAGGATCCTAGTAAACATAGATTTAAGCGGGACCAATCTCTTGAGCCTCAGGGAGCCGGAGAAGTGGGTGCGCCTACTTAAGATAGACAACTTAATAATAGTGTTATCAATACGGTAATCGTCTTGGAAAAAGACACAAATCCTGCCGTCCATGTGCAGTGGTTACTGATAACATCAAAACAATCAGGACTTCAATTTACTCTTCTAATTGCCCGACTCAGTTTGAGTCTCAGTATAATCTGACTTGGATATGATTCAAGTACAATCTACAATCTATAGTCTACAATCTACAATCTATAATATTACAATCCAACATGAATCTATGAATCCAATTACCAATCTATACAACTTGACTGAACCGAACCATGGATATAGATTCCATTTACATGATCTCCAGTTTACATGATTCTACAGTTACATCCGTTACAGATAACATGGTTTCGGTCAGTCATCCAATTATATAATTTATACACTTTACAATACAATACAATCAAAACACTACGGGGTTTAAGGGGTAGACTGGTACAGAAGGTGATAAAAATGGCACGAGACTGCAAGATTTAAGACACCTAACATGAATCCAATTGCCGTTGTTCCGGGCCTTCTAACGGAGCCTTATACTCTATATTCAGTTCACCGTAGTCTCTGGTCTAACGAGACTCCTCTCGTATACACTGGCATCATTCTGTACTAAGCTACAAACAACAGCGTTAACACAACATTACAACAACATAATACAACTTTAAAAGTTACCTTCTTATTCAGTCTATTCTACTTCTCCCTTATCTTCGGGACTTACCGAGTGATCTGTTCGCTGACGACATTCTATTTCATTCTTTTTTTAATGTCGTCAGGTGATTTGGACCCGTCAGAGATCGAGCCCACTACTGAAGACTTGGACCAGTTCAGTGAAGATCCCGAGCTCTAGTCATTGTACACTTTCCATTCAGTACTTTCATTTCTGTTATGACATTATTTAAGCATTGCTTTTTATTCAGTTGTATTTACTTTTCATGCATTGTACAAAAGAATGTTAATAAATAAATTTGTTGTTCAGTTTATATCTCTTGTCTCTTGAGCTTACTTTTATATTGCTTAGATACGCTTAACGTATTTACTTCACAGTAAATACGTAGCAGACCAGTCGCGTCCTTTTCGTCGTACACCGGAAAGCGGGGCGTGACACCGGGGGAGACGGTCTTAGGGCCGAGCTCGGGACAAGCTCACGCCCCCGGCCATCTTCTACGACGTCGTGGCTATGGCGGCCAGGATCTTGGATCGGTCCATTTGCCATACAAAATGGAGAATACACAAAAAGAGTTAGTGACGCTAAAAAGACAATAGAAATTTATTCAAGTCTAATCAGATCGTCCAAAGACCTAACTTACCCATGAAGTGCGCGGGGCTGAGCCCGGCCCAGCTAAGAGCATGCTCGGAAAGCAGGACGTCGGCACACTGGATCGGCTTCCACATGGATACCGCCCTCACTTCGGGTGAGGACGACGGTTTCACCCTCGGACAGTCGACCATGTGCCACTGTGTAGGCACAGGCCAATCCTCGCCCTCGGGTGGCCCGATGAACACAAACTTCTTCTTCCATTCGTGAATAGAAGAGGGGATGACTACTACCCTCGACCCGGCCACCCCGCCCTTGCGTTTTTTGAAAGAAAAGTATACCCAGCTCGGCTCATCCTTGCTGGTGCCTGGGTGATTCTTATAACAAAGAAATGAGACTAGGAGGGTCAAGCTAAATGAGATATTTTCAAGTTTCAACCAGACCAAAAATCCGAGAAGAATTCTCCACGAGTTCAACGCTAGCTGGCCCGGAGCAAGATAAAAGCAGCGAAGCACCCTACATATCTCGGTTGGGAAAGGCAGACGCATTCCCGCCCGGAATGCTTCCAAATACATGGCAATCTCTTTGCCCTGCACCTGGTCCGCCAGTTCACCCTCTCTGGCTAAACGAAGAGAATAGTTATAGGAAATATGGAATCGAGCCCGGATCTCGGCAAGCTCATCCACATCCCTCAAGACAGAGAGCACATCGGGGGCGTTCCCGATGCGCACCTTGGGAGCCATTGTCGCCACCCGACGGCGGGTAGCGGGGGTAGCCCTGATTCTCGGATGCGAACCCGACACAGAAGACGAACCCTCTTGGCTATCTGAAGCCGAAGAGGAGGAAGACCCCCTGGACTCAGTTCCAACAACTGAAGTCTCATCGTCCGAATCTACCCTAACTATCTCTACAGACTTCTCGGATGAAGACATCTAACCTGATTAAAAGGAATAGGATGGCTGAGGAAAAAGCACGGGTGATCCGATCTAAAAGGAAGGACCTCCGGGCAATCCTTGACAATGAGGATGAATTATGGTGGAAGTGTTAGCCCTGGAGGTCCCCTCCTATTTATACGCTCCACAGAAAGCATCCAACGGCCCAAATCGGTTTCCGCCAAAACGAAGCATCACGCCTGCTAGCCGTCGATGCTCTACGTAGTAATCGTCCATTGGGGACGCCCCTTAGGTTGCAGGTGACAGCGATAGCCTGTCACGTCTGCCAACCCACGTCGGGCACGTGGCCTGCAGTCCAACAGACGAACGCGCGAAACAGCACACCCTCTTTAAAATGCGATCACTTCATTGATCCATTGACGCCGTCAGGGATACGCACGAAGATTTAGGCGAACGACAAGGCGACACGTGGGCTCAAGGATCGAAATGGCGTAACCACCAAACTCCATGCCATTCCCAGGCAATCCGCATTACGATTCCTTGGCGCCAAATTGAGCAGAAGGAAGACCGCGCAGACCACTCTCGACCCGACCCTCGGATGGGTCGGAACGAGAGTGGGGGCTAATAATGATGCTCATAAGTGGTGTCTCCTCAGATTACGACACGTGGCAGGTGACGTGTCCCGGACTCTACAGGGGTGAAATAAATGAGCCACGTCAGGGACAATCTCCGGGGCCCCTCCTCGTTGAGCATACCCGACCTCTCGGAAGACCTCCTGAAGAAATTCCACTTTCACCTAGAAAACTACCAACAGCTCGTCTCCGAGCTCCGAGCACGCCAAGTTTCCTTGGCCTCTCGCTCGTCTCCGAGCTCCGAGCATGCCGAGCTTCCTCGGCCTTCCCCGATCAACCGAGATTGCAGAGCCCTAGCGCCTCCACGACGGCTCCACGTATCTCGCCAAAGCGAGATAACCGCCGCCTCACGTCACGTGTCCCACACTGGCGCATCCCCCATTAACGAGGGTAGTCCGTCATTAATGGGAGGATCCCGTCATTCACGCACGCATGACGTCAAAGGCATAATCGAAGGCGAAAATATCGCGCCTGCTCGCTCCATGCGACCACTATAAAACCTCTCTCTCAGACGATTCAAGTAACACAACTCGAATCCATTAAGCCCCTACTCTGCTCAAATTCCTCGGCTAACTCGATCGTCGGGGTTCCTACGGTGGTCATCCATCCTGGGACTTTTTTGCAGATAGCTCGGCTTCCACCTCAAAATCAACCCATTGAGATCCACACGCTCAAGAAGACAACCTTCAAGCCAAATCTCAGCCGTTCATCCACGCTCGCTACAGATCGACGGAGGACAGCATATGAAAGAGATCAAACCCTCCATCAGCTAGTCACTCAAGTTCGTACATTAATTTTTTTTAGGCGCTGGTCCATAAGCCCTAACGCACACAACACATACATGCATCCACAAATTTGCCCCGTAAGTACTAATTTGTGGCCATTATCCCGGTTTCTGGGGTTTGAAGTTCATACATTATTATTCAACTCATTAATCAAGTAATTAACAGTATAGTCTAGAATCGATAGCAATATCCAACCTTAACCAAAAAAAAAAGATATTGAAACACTATCTTCTCAGGAATTTGCGAAACCAAAGAGCAGAACTTTTGGGGTATCTCTTCAGACCATTTTTTAAATCCACATAGCTAATCCCGAATCGGACTGTATAACCAAGCGTCCATTCGAAATTATCCAAGAGGGTCCATGCAAAGTATCCTCTAACATCAACTCCTTTCCTGTAATAATACTCACATTAATTAATTATCTACATAAAACAGCACTCATAATGAAACAAAAATGCCAAATTATGATTTAAACAGTTAATTACAACACACCTGATAGCTCTGTGAACATGATAGAGATGCTGCCGATAGTAGTCTATCCTTGCGTCATCCTTTAGGGCTTGCTCGAGCGATAAAGTTTCGTTGTTCACCTCATCGACCCCTAAAATTAATCAAAGAGATTATGTTATTCACCATTTCATCGTGTGTAAGGAAGATGTTTGATTTTTGTTGGTAGTTATACCATTTTCAGTGATGAAGATGACAGGATTGTTGTACTTGGTTTTGGCATAAAGCAGTAGATCTTCGATACCTTGGGGGTACACAGAGAGAAAAGGTGACCCGGCCTGCAATGCAACGCTTATAACATCAGTTATTGGTGTAATCTATGAAGCACAGACAGAGATATGGATGGGGAGCATGACTCAGATATAGAGGCCTTCCTTCTTGCGTCAGGGTCAATTTTTTCCCTTCTTATTTCCAGTTTTGGGACACAGTTCACAAAGAAATCACCTTTTATGTCTGAACACGGCCCTTCACCATGGCAGTCTTGTATTATAAGACCATATCATTGTTTCATCTTAATTTAAAGGGAAAATTGTTTCCAATCCCAGAACTAAAAATTGATTTATTTTTAAACCTACGTATTTTCATAAACGCTAAAAAATACCAATACATTGTTGTTCAATCATCTTTAATCCCCGGGCCGACTTTCAGTATATGTATTTCATTGTATGATACACTTTTTAAGTAAATTTACATCATTATCCTTCATCTTATTTAGCTCCCAAATTAATATTCATCTATTCGATTTTGCTTAATCAAATTAAGAACATAGATATCACAATCTATACAATTATAATCTAATTAATATTTCATAAAGTCTTTCAATCATAACTGAACAAATTTTGTTCGTAAAGATAAAAACTGATCAAAAGAAGGGGGAAAAATTAGAAAATCTATACCTCGTGTTAGATTGATGGAAGCGAGCAAAAAATTAATGTTTCACAATAAAAATGTACAAGTCAAGGTGATGGTGGTCATCTACTTATGAAAAATTATTATGCTTTATTTAAGAGAATGAAGAGTAGTTGATTAGGGTTTTGATAGGGTTTGGAAAGGGTTCAAGATAGAAGATGAGGGTAATTTTGGCATTTAAAAAAATAAATAAATGTACACTACACCGTATTTGTACTCCTTATGAGTATTTTGGGTTTAAAAGAAATTTGTATAAGAGAATAGGGCTTTTTGATATTTATGGAAGTTTGTGGGTTTAAAAATAAGTCACTTTTAATAAATGGGTCTAGAAGTAAATTTTCCTAATTAAAAATTTTTGAGGAAAATCTCATCTTTTCATGGTATACTTGTGTGACTTCGTTTTATATCCGAGGGAGAGATTTTTCTAATAAAACACATGAAATGCTAATTACATAATTCTTACCGGCGGGCCAATAGGGATTCCATTTCGTTCAACTGCGAAACAAAGAAAATTAGATAAATTTTATGTTTAGATAGTTATTGAATGATTATGTATAGAAATTATAAAAAAATCGTACAGGATTCATACAGACTTACAGGTCAAATTAGTGCAGGGGTCAGTGCGGTAGCTTTTGTTAAAGCTATTACTTCTTGGAACACTTTGAACGTAATTTGAAGTATAATAATTAAGTCCAATAAAATCAAATGACCCTTTAACCAATTTGGATTGTTTTCCGGTGAATTTCGGAAGTCGATTCGCAACAAGCGTCCTCATGTTAGAAGGGTATTCTCCATGAGTTAGAGGGTCCATGAACCTACCAAGTCATAAAAAATATAAATGATATTAGGAGCTAAGACTCGAGCATTTGGGTTGATGAAACCTCAAATTATTTATTAGAGAACATAAAATACTCGCCATCCAAGCATGAAATCTAAAGCTCTCCCAGTTGCATCCTCATTTTTCTTAGAGCTAGAGTAAGGGATCATCCAATTGCAGTTCAATGTTATACCTATTATCCCTTTTTGAGATTCCTGAATGAAAAAAAAAGTTGGTTATATAGTAGAACAAGAACAAGGGAGTTGAATTTCCAATTTCTTTCTATAAATAGCTTTTAATTTATCATTGTACGTGGCAATTATGCTGCAGACATGGCTCTTGCATTTAACCATTATATAATGAGCTGAAGTTCACAACTATACAGGTGCCAAACGGATCGGCTTGTGTCACTTGCGAACAATTTTTACCCTAGCCAAGTTTGCAGCCATAACCTGATCCATTTATTTAAGAGGTTTGGGTATCCTGCACGAACCCGACCTGTTCTGGTAATCCGTTTAACCCATTAAGACTCCGGTTCTGAACCAGTGTATTGTCAACCAACAATAACGACTATGTCTACTAGACAAGTGAAGAAATTTTCCCATTGGATTTAGAATGCTATTCAGATATAAAACTAGTGTTAGTTACACAAAACACTCTCTAGTATACCCTCGCAAGTGATTTATTAGCGGAAACACAATGAAACACCATGTCTGCTCTTCGATCGAAACCTTTAAAAATGCTAGAATTCAACTCCAAAAAGCCTTAAATGAATATGTAATTTAACTCTAAAACTTGTTTGCGTTGTTTAGAGTAGAATTTGAATGTTTTTGAGAGTTTGGGTTCATGAGATTTGGAGGTGTTTATACTAATAAATCACTTGAGGGGGTATAACTAATAAGTGCTTGTAACTTTTGTAGTTTTCCAGGTCATATGACTCATATCTATCATCTAATTCAGCTCTAGACTTTGATCCTGATGGAGCCAAATTTGACCCATAACCGATAATGTTTTTTGACCCATACCTAATAATGTTCTATTCCTAAGTCTCTAATAACTGGTCAAGTCGGATCAGGAGTGCCACCCTCTACTCACCTGGAACTCATCTTTGTATAACTTTACTGCAGCAGCGTGCGCTAGTAGTTGGTTATGAGCCACAACGTATGGCTCTCGGGCCGAGTCTCCAGTGCTGCACTGCATATACTGCCAAGGTGGTGAGCACCGGCCTGGTGCAAGTCCACCAATACCATAGCCTGCAGTGCTAAAAGCATGGGGTTCATTGAAGGTGATCCAGTGCTTCACCCTATCCCCAAACTCTCTATAACAAACCCCAGTGTAGTCACGGAAATCTTTCCTGTAAAAATTTTTCAAAGCAACAACTATTGAAAGCAACTGCCAAGAACCACTTTATCCAATAGCTTAAGCTAATGGGTTGTGGATAATAACGTATATCAAACTTAATATAAACCTAACACTTGAAAGGCCTCAAGCAGAAAAACTCGCTCGTATAGGGAGAAAGCATAGATGGGGATTAATAAATATTTCAAATCAACACTGACGAGGTTTGAAACCAGGATCTTTGAAACCCGGTCCTCTGATACCATGTCAATAATCGCTTAATTCAGAAACTTAGAGTTGATGGATTATGGATCGTAATGCATATCAAGTTCTTAATATAGACTTAACAGGTTAAATCTGTTTAATTTTGTCTACGGTGTTTTCTGCAATTGAATCCAAGGCATGTCCTACTCACACTATCTTGGCAGATAAGAAGCCCCCATATTTGTCTTCTAAACCTTGAGGAGAATCCCAGTGAAACAGAGTCACAAAAGGTTGCAAGCCTACAATTGGTTCAAACCAAACAAATGAACAATGGAGAAGGGGAGTTCTTTGAATAATGATGGTAGTAAAGCGTAGGTGTGTGCATGTGTGCATGCGCGCAAGAGAATTATAATGCGGAAAGTCAATAATTAGTATATACCGTTGGATATGAGCTCATCAATAAACTTGTTGTAGTAGTCGACGCCTTCCCAGTTGATTCCCCCATGCAAGCTTCCAGCTGCCATTAGATTTAGCAAATCATGATATTATGGTATAATCCCTAATGCATTTGACTTGTAAAAATGTGCACCGATGGTGATTATTTTCCTTATGAATTATCCGATAACAGTACAATCATTGTCGAGGCACAGATTCTTACTAGGGAGGATCCTGGACCAAGAGATGGAGAACCTGTGAGCATCCAAGTTCATCGCCTTCATGATATTTACATCTTCCTACAAGTCCAAATAGACAAATTTTAGTCCTTGGACACTGAAATCGATAAGGGATCGGCAATAGGGATGCCACTGAATAATTGCACCTTGTAGCGGTGGTAGAAGTCAATAGTTATGTCCCCATTGCTCCGGTCGAATATTCTTTCTGTTCAACATTTAAATCAAATTTAGACAAGCATTCTATACAGTTTCAAAAATCAGTTAAAAACATCAAGAAAATTATGCATGCATCATATTCTTGGAGATACAATAGACACTTCGACGCATCGGACACTTGTATGATGCTTGTTTGGGGCAAACTAGCACATTAAATCTCATTTTTTTAACTGTATCGCTGTAAACTTTTCCAAAGATTGTCGAACGCGGCATAAACATAACGGCTTTATTAGCCCGAGTTATGGGATTGGATTTCTCATGCTTTAATTGAACTACAACAAGCAAAAGATTTTAGAAGCAGAAAACGAAAAACGCTTCCATCAGACAATTCATCAAAACAGATAACAGAGATAGTGGTTAAACATGCCGAATAAGATGTTGAAAAGAGACAATAATAAAGAATAAAAAAATCAAAGCCATATGTGGAAATAATCTATAGAAAATTCGGTTCGAGTTTCTTTGGTCTCTACCAAGCTTAAAAACTTGTTCAAACTCGTCTCGTTTATTTTTCGAACGAGCGAGCTGGGCCATGAGCTTTTCCGAGCCTTTTTGAAATCTAAAAACTAGCAATAAAAAATTACAATAGCATAGATGTTCAATATTATATTTGGCAAATTGAGAATCGAGAAATATAGTTGTTATAACTAAATAAAAGAGTTCAAATCTTGTTTAGAATCTAGTTGAGTCTAAGTTTAAAGTTATTAATTATCTAAATTCTTTAATATTGCACCATAACAATAGTTGACTCAGTATTTATTATGATCTGAACTTGAGTTAACATAACATGAACGACTAAATAAATATAATCTAAATTTAAGCCGCTACCAAATATTAGACAAGGTTCAAACTATACGACCCACGTGAGCCTTAAAAGAGCCGAGCTTCAGCTAACCATGTTCGTGTTTGTTCATTTATGCCACCGAGCTTAGATTTTTGTTCTCGTTTTGTTGTCAAGCTAGCTTGCACAAACCAAGCTTCCAACTCTTTTAACAGCCCTACCTGGTAGGCTAGGATAGGAAAAGTATTGTTCTAACGATAGTGGAAAAGCATTTTTTCTTCTGAAATTCAACAGTTCAAATTTCATTTGCGATTTCCACAACACAAAAAGGAAAAAGGAAAAATCATTTGCCGGCTTATTACTTCAAAAAAAATTATAATAATTTTTATTATTCAGAAGATAATTAACTTTTTCTTAGAAGTTATTATAATTAAGGGAAAAGAGGCCGAAGCAGGCCCTCTGAATTTTTCCTGCCTGCATGACATAGACTGAACAAGCGGGTCCTGTCCACGCGAGCGAGACCCAGCCCCCCTGTTATGCCCCTGCTGTGCAGCATTATTCGCAGGACGCCCAACCTCAATATAATTATAATATACTTAACATTAATAGCTAAAATAGACCTGGGTGAAGTTGGGTGTAAGTGTCCCAAATGCTGAGCCCTTTTCCATCTTCTCTTGCAGCTCCTTCATACTGAAATTTTGTAAGAATTTAAACTGTGAGTCCGCTTCAATTCTACGCGCGCGCGCCCGCGTGCGCAAAGGACCAATTTTTTGCATGAGTTATATGGATCTGCAAATCTGAGTTTGCATAACATACCTCTAAAAGTGTTATAAACTCAAAGCTAAAAACGACCAAAGAAGTTTATCAGTACAAACCTGATATGCCGAGGAGGCAGTCCCGAAAGTGAAACCGACCGGAAAGTCGCTTCGGCTAAGGCTGTCTCCTCTACGATTATGAGCTGCAACCGTCGGAAAAAGTAGTATGAGCACACAATGCATAAGCACTAGCAGAGCCCTTTGAATGAACTCCATTCCTGTTGGTAGAAGATTAAGGTCGGGCCTTTGCCTTTATCTTCTTCTTAATATAATAAACTTATTCGCATTATATATAGCCGGCCTTGCAATATAATACTCCTAATTTACGTTAAAATACACATAAGTAAACAACAAATAGCAAAACACAAATAATATCAAAATGGACTTGTCGAGAACCCATGGAAACCAAGAAAGCGCCAAATGCAAAATGATATATGGAAGCGAATTATATTAATCTATTCATCTCTCTCTATATATATTTCTTTGAAAATCATGCAAGGTGGGTCAAAATTTTCTAAATTGGAGATATTTCTCTTTAGTCATTGAAAATAGACATTAGCTGCACCACATATCATATTTTCTTACATCTCAACGTTCTGAAGAAGCTTCCCCCTTGCCTCGTTCCATACTTAGTAGCATACCACATCGTGCGGTGGAACCGACTTTGGGATTCTCAGTCTTATCCACCTCTTCCGGCTTCTTTCCCATTTTCAATTCATGTACCGTCACGTTCACGTTCTGCATTTTAGGTAACTTTGAATTAGAGCAATTTTCAGGAGCTATAGCAGTTACGTGAAAATTCTCCTTTACTGGGAGGCATAGTTGGATCGTTTGGTTTCTATCCGGGTCTAGACCCAACCCATTGGCAACCCTACACCTGATAACAACTATTCCTGCATGATTGGTTTCATTAACTAAAATCAGAGTACACATCATTATCTCCAAATAATTTCATGATGAGTTTGTAGAAAGAACAACAAGCACCAGTTTTCATTAACAATCATGGTGTCCTCTCAATTAGCACCACAACAGTACAACTCTGCTACTCATTCAAGTTCATACATTATTATTCAACTCATTAATCAAGTAATTAACAGTATAATCTGGAATCGATTGCGATATTGAACCTTGAACGGAAAAAAGATATTGAAACACTATCTTCTCAGGAATTTGCGAAACCAAAGAGCAGAACTTTTGGGGTATCTCTTCAGACCATTTTTGTAATCAACATAGTTGATCCCGAATCGGACTGTGTAACCGGACACCCATTCGAAATTATCCAAGAGTGACCATGCAAAGTATCCTCTCACATCAACGCCTTTCCTGTCATGATACTCAAACTAATTATATCTACCTAAAACAGACCTCGAATTTGAACAATTAATTACAACACACCTAATAGCTCTGTGAACATGATAGAGATGTCGCCGATGGTAGTCTATCCTTGCGTCATCCTTTAGGGCTTCCTCGAGCGACAAAGTTTCATTGTTCACCTCATCAACACCTAAAATGAATTAGAGAAAATTATATGTTATTCACCATTTCATCGTGTTTAAGGAAAAGATTAGAATTTGTTGAAGGGACTCGGGATATGTTATTTATACCATTTTCAGTGATGAAGATGACAGGATTTTTGTACTTTGTTTTGGCATAAAACAATAGATCTTCGATACCTTGGGGGTACACACACAGCCAAGATGATCCAGCCTGCAATGCATCACTTATAACATTAATTAATGGCGTGATCTATGAGACACAGATGCACAGATACAGAGCATGACTCAGACATGGGCACGAGATGCGAACAAGTTAAGGAAAGAGACCATCCTTCTTGCAGAAGGAATTGGAGTTAACTCATTTCCATTGCCCAGGTACGGAACTAATGAAACTAAAACCGATTACTTGTTATGTATTTCAATCCCTAATCATGGAAAAGCACACAAAAGAAAATTAGATAAATTAGAAGCAACAAATCATTCATTTGTCTTTAAAATAACATCCCAAATTTATATGAAAAGATTGAAAGAAATTCCTGATCAAATGTCACAACTACAGAGCACAAAAAATTCCTCAAAAGACTTGGTCGATTCACAAACCATCAATTACAAACAAAAACAGCATACATAACAAAATATATATACAAATAGAGATATCAAGAAAATTAACAAATAAAGTTTTAAGCACAAGATGTTAAGGAAATGTCCCGACATGCCTATTGTCTAACAACGCCAAAACGTACCCGGCATGATGTCCAACTCGTGCCAGTGTTTGATGTCCAACTTGTGCCAGCGTTTGACCCATGCCAGACACAGTTATGGCACGCTATTGTAAGCATTGTTGCTTTATAGGTCGAACATAAAAGACGCTTATTCATTGTTGCAATTCGGTCATGTATTCTCTCTTATCCTTTTTTTTTTCTTTTTTTCCAGTTGGGACACAATACATAAAGAAATCGCTTTTTAAGTCTAAACAAGGCTTTTCACATTGGCAGTCTAGTATTGTAAGCTCGTATCCTTATTTTATTTTATTATTTTTTTAGGAAAATCTCATCTCTTTGTTATCCCTGAGGAAACATTTTTCTAATGAAACACATGATATGCTAAAGACATGATTCTTACCACAGGACCAATAGGGATTCCATTTCGCTCCGCTGCGAAATAAAGAAAATTAGTAGTAAAATTTTATGCTTAAATAGAAGATATTGAATGATTATATACAGAACTTACTAGTCAAATTAGTACAGCCGTCCGTCCTGTAGCTTTTGTTAAAGCTATTACTTTTTGGAACACTTTGAACGTAATTTGAAGTATAATAATTAAGTCCAATAAAATCAAATGACCCTTTTACCAATTTGGATTGCTTTTGAGTGAATTTTGGAAGTCGATTCCCAACAAGCGCCCTCATGTTAAAAGGGTATTCTCCATGAGTTAGAGGGTCCATGAACCTACCAAGTTGTCACAAGTGCAATGCTATTACAAGCTAAAACCCGATGAACTGGGTTCATGAAACATCAAAGTTTTATGAGGACATAAAATACTTGCCATCCAAACATGAAATCTAAAGCTCTCCCTGCAGCAGCAGCATTTTTCTTGGAGTTAGAGTAAGGGATCATCCAATTGGAATTCATTATCATACCTATTATCCCTTTTTGGGATTCCTGAATGGAAAAAAGGTGGTTATTTAGTAAAAATGAGAAAGAGGAGGAGGGTGTTGGATCTCCAGATTATTTTCATAAATATCTTATAGTTTATCAATGTACATCACAAATATGTTGCAGATGGCGCCTGCATGATGTCCTCAACTGTATGGGTGTCAAACAGGTCGGCTTGTGTCACTTTCGAACAATTTCAACCCAAGCCAAGTTTGCTGCCCTAACCTGTCTCATTTATTATAGAGGTTATCATAGTGCACGAACCCGACCTATTCTGGTTACTTAGTTTAACCCATTAAGAGTCCAATGTCGAACATGCGTGTATTGTCAACCAGCAATAATGTCTAATAGACGTGCGGACGGGACAAATATTCCTATTGGATTCCTATTCAAATTTTATTGTGGTGTTATTGTTGAAAATTGATGCAAATTAAAGTCTATGGTTAGGTGCCACCTTTTGACATCCATGATATTGTTAGGTGATGACAATGATAGGTGGTGACTTTGTTAGGTGCTATTTTTGACATCCAGGACATTGTTAGGTGATGACAATGATAGGTGGTGACTTTGTTAGGTACTACTTTTGACATCCATGACATTGTTAGGTGATGACAATGAAAGGTGATGACTTTGTTAGATAGTGACATTGTCCTGGGTGCTATAAAAGCACATCTTATGAAAGGCATTTGAATCCATCACTTGTATCCATAACTTGTATCCATCACAACTATCATCACAAGAGGCAAAGGCCAAGAGAGATTTGTATAGAGAGATTTGAGAGAAATCTCCTAGGGTTGTTCTTGCTTGTAAACTTGATTCAAGTATAGTAGACGTTTGCAGATTCCGCTCTGCCGGGGACTAGCCATACGGTGGGTGAACCTCGTTAACAAATCTACTTGTTTGTGATTGATTGTTTTCTTATTCCTGCATTTTAATTTATATTGTCTTTCGTCGTTTAATTGCGTAATTGTATTTTTGCGTGATTTGGGTTTTGTCGCGAGCACTGTTCCGTGGATCGACTCTCCCTCCCAACAACTGGTATCAGAGAAAGGTTAAGAGAACCTAGGGTTCTTCGATTCTATAATCTAGGTAACGGTGGGTAACGACGCTTGTGTCCTCTTCCCCACTTTCTTAGATTATAGTTTTGAAGGCGTTGGTTCAGATCTAGGAGGAAGTCGAGTTTGCTGCGATACAGACGAAAGATGGCAGAGGATAAGATAAGAATCGAGAAATTCAATGGTCATAATTTCGGTTGGTGGCGCATGCAGTTAGAAGACTGTCTATACTAAAAGGATCTATATCTTCCGTTGCTAGGAGAAAAGCCCGAGAAGATGACCGATGAGGAGTGGAACCTTTTGGATAGGAAAGCCTTAGCGACGATCAGATTGTCGTTGACTCCGCAGGTGGCCTTTAATATCTCAAAGGAAAAAACAACTAAGACGCTAATGACGACATTAGCGAAGTTGTATGAGAAGCCATCGACATCAAATAAAATATTTTTGATGAAGAAGCTTTTCAACATGAAGATGGTAGAGAATGGTTCGGTGATAGAGCACTTGAACGAATTCAACAGCGTGACAAGCCAACTTGAATCCGTTTCAATCATCTTTGAAGACGAGATTCGAGCCCTACTGTTCCTATGTTCGTTGCCAGAGAGTTGGGAGAATCTAGTCATGGCGGTTAGCAACTCTATCTCGGGGATTCTCACGTTTAATGATGTGGTAAGCTGCATATTAAACGATGAGATGCGAAGAAAGTCCGTGAGTGGGAGTTCGTGAGTGGGAGTTCTGGAACTTCTGCACTTTCGGTGGAGAATCGTGGCAGAACAATGGAAAGGGGAAAGTGGAAAAGGGGCAAGTCTAAAAGCCGAGGTAAATCTCAAGGAAAAATCCAAGGCGTTTGTTGGAATTGCGGAAAGAAGGGCCACAGAAGAAGTGAATGCAAGCTTCCGAAGAAAGGCTCAGATGAGAAGACGGATGAAAAGGAAGCGAATGTGGTGTCTTTACAAGAACAAAGGGAACAAGGTCTTTGTCTATCGGCGAACGAGAATACAAAGGCGGATACTTGGTTCCTAGATTCAGGGGCTTCTTTTCATTGCACTTCGGACAGACACCACTTTAGCGAATATGTTCAGGGCGATCTTGGACATGTGACGGTGGGAAACGGTCAATCGTGTAAGATCGTTAGAAAAGGGACGATCATCTTGCAACCGTCGGGAGGTGATCAAATCAAATTGAAGAATGCTCGTCATATTCCTGATTTGAAAAAAAGCTTGATTTCCACAAGTCAGCTAGACAACGAAGGCTTTATTACAACGTTTGGGAATTCTCAATGGAAGATTTCCAAAGGATCGTTGGTGGTCGCAAGGGACAAGCTGAGCAGTTCGTTGTACTCTTTCAATGGGAGCAGCGGAGGCTCGGCTGCATTGACGGCCAGTTCGGAGAAAGATTCGGAGACTTCGTTGTGGCATAAAAGATTGGGGCACCTCGGCGAGAAGAACATGAAAATTCTTCAAGCTAAGGGGGTTCTTTCGGGGCTGAAAAAGGTGGAGTTGGGGTTTTGCGAGAGCTGCGTTTGTGGGAAGCAAAACGCGCTTAGTTTACAAATTGGAGGCGTAGCGAAAAAGACCAAGAAACTAGAGATGGTGCATACGGACGTGTGGGGTCCGGCCTCGGTGGAGTCTTATGGCGGAAATCGGTACTTTGTGACGTTCATCGATGATACAAGTCGGAAGACATGGGTGTACGCGATGAAGAAAAAGTCCGATGTGTTTGGCATCTTCAAACACTGGATTGCACAGGTGGAGAACCAAACGCTGATGAAGGTTAAACGCTTAAAGCCCGATAATGCGGAGAATACTGCACCCAAGAGTTCGAGGAGTTTTGTTCGCAAAAGGGTATTCGTTGGTTGAAGACGGTACCTGGGACGCCACAGCAAAATGGTATCGCTGAAAGGATGAACAGAACGATCCTAGAGCGAGTGCGAAGCATGACCTTGGATGCGAATCTGCCAAAATTCTTATGGGCAGCAGCGGTCGATGCTGCTGTGTATCTGATCAACAGAAGCCCGGCGAGTGCGCTTGATGGAGGCATTCCAGAAGAAATTTGGTCGGGTAAATCGGTCAACTATTCGCATCTTAAAGTATTTGGCTGTATCGCGTATTCTTTGATTGATAAGGCGGAAAGGAGTAAGTTTGACTCCAAATCTAAGAAGTGTGCTTTCATCGGGTATGGTGGAGACGAGTTCGGATATCGGCTGTGGGATTACACAAGTAAGAAAGTAATACGAAGCCGGAACGTTGTCTTTGATGAGCAGCACTTATATAGAGAAGAAAAGCAAGCCAAAGATGATGTTGTATCTGAGTTCGTGGAGTTAGATGGAACTCAAGAGAACAATCAGGTGTCCACAAGTGGGGATCAAAATATGGAGGAAGCTGCAGTGCAGGATCATGTTCAAGAACATGATGACCATCATGTTCAGCAACTAGATGTACCGGTTTTGAGGAGATCTACGAGAGAAAGGAGACTACCTGAAAGACTTATGACCGACTTCATTTTGTACACGAATTCGGGAGAGCCTGAATCCCTTGAAGAGGCGACGCAAGACGGTGCTAGTAAGCAGTGGGAGCGAGCTATGGACGAGGAGATGGATTCTTTGAAGAAGAACCGCACGTGGGACCTAGTGAAGCTACCCAAGGATCGAAAAGTGTTGCTGAATAGATGGGTGTACCGGATAAAAGATGAGGCCGATGGTGTGAAGCGGTACAAGGCTCGCTTGGTAGTCAAGGGATATGCACAGAAGCAAGGAATTGACTATCAAGAAATATTTTCCCCTGTGGTGAAAATGACATCAATTCGGGTGATCCTTAGTATTGTGGCGGTGGAGGATCTGCACTTAGAGCAGCTTGATGTGAAGACTACGTTCCTTCATGGAGATTTGGTGGAGGAGATCTATATGATGCAGCCACCGGGATACGAGGTGAAGGGAAAAGAAACTATGGTGTGTAGACTGCGAAAGAGTTTGTACGGCCTTAAGCAAGCTCCAAGACAGTGGTATCTCAAATTCGATCAGTTCATGCTAGAGACGGGATTTGTGCGTGGTGAGTCAGATCACTGTGTCTATATTCAGACTTTTGAGGATGGAGACTATATCATTCTATCACTCTATGTAGATGATATGTTGGTAGCGGGTCCGAATTTCGAGAAAATTCAAAGTCTGAAGAAGATGATGGCTGAAAAGTTTTCCATGAAAGATTTGGGAGCGGCCAAACAAATTTTGGGCATGAAGATCGTTCGAGATAGGAAGCAGCGGAAGCTGTGGTTATCGCAAAGCGACTATATCGAGAAGGTTTTGAAGCGG
Organism: Agapanthus africanus; assembly: GCA_030015575.1. NCBI lineage: Eukaryota > Viridiplantae > Streptophyta > Magnoliopsida > Asparagales > Amaryllidaceae > Agapanthus > Agapanthus africanus. Next base: position 423,625,223 of record CM057351.1, read on the forward strand.
TTCAACATGGACAAGTCAAAACCGGTGAGTACGCCTTTAGCAAAACATTTCAAACTCATGAAGGAGTTTTGCCCTACAACTCAAGAGCAGAAAGACGAGATGGCAAGAGTGCCTTATGCTTCTGCGGTGGGGAGTTTAATGTATGCAATGGTGAGTACGAGACCAGATATTGCACATGCAGTGGGAGTTGTGAGCCGGTATATGCAAAACCCGGGGAAGGAGCATTAGAATGCGGTGAAGTGGATTTTAAGGTATCTTAAGGGTACGTCTAGTCACTGCTTATGTTTCGGGAGCGACTCTCTAAAGGTGCAAGGTTACGTTGATGCGGACTACTCGGGTGATCGAGATAGTGGGAAGAGCACAACGGGATACGTATTTACAGTTGGGGGAACAGCGGTAAGTTGGATATCTCAGCTGCAAAAAGTAGTAGCATTGTCAACTACGGAGGCTGAGTATGTGGCAATCACGGAAGCCAGCAAAGAGATGATATGGCTACAAGGGTTACTCGAAGAGTTGAGTAAGAAGCAAGACTTTAATACCTTGTGGAGCGACAGCCAAAGTGCAATACATTTAGCAAAGAATGCAGTATATCATTCTCGGACGAAGCATATCAAGGTACAGTACCACTTCATACGCATGGCGTTAGAAGATGGTGAGTTGACACTGCAGAAATCGCGGGAGAAAAGAATCCGGCGGATATGTTCACCAAAATAGTAGATAGAGATAAGCTGAATCTCTGTTGCAGATTGGTGAATCTCTCCATGAAAATTTAATGAGGAGAGAGCAACAGCGGAATCGTGTGAAGTTTACTAATGCTGAGAATCAAGCCAAAAAATTACTCCAAGTGGGACAATGTCGAGATTGCGATGAATTTGCATCAAGGTGGAGTTTGTTGAAAATTGATGCAAATTAAAATCTATGGTTAGGTGCCACCTTTTGACATCCATGATATTGTTAGGTGATGACAATGATAGGTGGTGACTTTGTTAGGTGCTACTTTTGACATCCATAACATTGTTAGGTGATGACAATGATAGGTGGTGACTTTGTTAGGTGCTATTTTTGACATCCATGACATTGTTAGGTGATGACAATGATAGGTGGTGACTTTGTTAGGTACTACTTTTGACATCCATGACATTGTTAGGTGATGACAATGAAAGGTGGTGACTTTGTTAGATAGTGACATTGTCCTGGGTGCTATAAAAGCACATCTTATGATAGGCATTTGAATCCATCACTTGTATCCATAACTTGTATCCATCACAACTATCATCACAAGAGGCAAAGGCCAAGAGAGATTTGTATAGAGAGATTTGAGAGAAATCTCCTAGGGTTGTTCTTGTTTGTAAACTTGATTCAAGTATAGTAGACGTTTGCAGATTCCGCTCTGCCGGGGACTAGCCATACGGTGGGTGAACCTCGTTAACAAATCTACTTGTTTGTGATTGATTGTTTTCTTATTCCTGCATTTTAATTTATATTGTCTTTCGTCGTTTAATTGCGTAATTGTATTTTTGCGTGATTTGGGTTTTGTCGCGAGCACTGTTCCGTGGATCGACTCTCCCTCCCAACAGTTATCTGCACAAAATACCACTGTAGTATATCCCAAATAGCATTTGCACCCTCCCAAGTACATAATTAGCTTAGATAAACAATCTGTTCATTGATCAAAACCTTAAGAACCACTCAACTTCAATGCCTAACAACTTTAAATGATTCCCTAGTTTAACTCTAAAACTTTTTGTGTTGTTTAGGCTAGAATTTGAGTGTTTTTGGTCCATGAACTTGAGGTGTTTATGCTTAATAAATCACTTGTGGGTGCACAAATTAACAAGTGCTGATATATTTTAGTAGTTTTCCAGGTCATATGACTCATAACATGTAATATAGGTCTAGGCTATGATCCTAACCCGCCTCATTTCATAAACAGGTCAAGTCAGATTAAAATAGCTTCCCTCTACTTACCTGGAACTCGTCTCTGTATAACTTTACTGCAGCAGCGTGTGCTAGTATCTGGTTATGAGCAACAATGTATGGCTCTCGAGACGAGTCTCCAGCGCTGCACTGCATATACTGCCAGGGTGGGGAGCACCGACCTGGTGCATATGCACCAATACCATAGCCTGATGTGCTAAAAGAATATGGTTCATTGAAGGTTATCCAGTGCTTCACCCTATCCCCAAACTCTCTATAACAAACCCCAGAGTAGTCACGAAAAGCTTTCCTGTAAAATGTTTTACATATCGAAAGGAATTGTCAAGAACCACTTCACCCAAAAGGTTAAGCTATCTTGTTGTGGATAACAATGAATATCAAGCTTAATACAAACTTAACACTTGAAAGGCCTCCAGCAGAAAAACTCGCTTGTAAAGGGAGACAAAATAGATGGGGAATGATAAATATTTTAAATCAAATATGACGAGGGTTGAAACAAAGATCTCTTGAAAATGTCACCCTTTATCCAGAAACTTGCGTTGTTGGATTATGGATAATAATGCATATCAAGTTTGAGATAGATTTAATGGGTTGCATCCATTTAACTTGTCTAAAACGTTATCTACAATTTAATCCAAGGCATTTCCTACTCACGCTATCTTGGCAGATAAGAAGCCGCCATACATGTCTTCCAAACCTTGAGGAGAATCCCAGTGAAACAGAGCCACAAAAGGTTGCAAGCCTGCATTTGGTTGAAGAAAAATGACATGGAAAAGAGAAATTCATTGAATAATGATGGCAGTAAATTGTATACATATATACATTATAATGATGGAAAGTTAATATATACCATTGGATATGAGCTCATCAATAAGCTTGTTGTAGTAGTCAACACCTTCCCAGTTAATTCCCCCATGCAGGCTTCCATCTGCCATTAGTTTCAAGTTGTGTGGGATGAAAAATTCTAGATCATGGAAAAAATAGGCCACACGACACTAATTTGTAAAAAGGTGCATCAATGGTGACATCAGATATATATATATGTGCAGCCAAAAAATGAATATGAACTATCTGATAGCAATAGTGTCCACATCTAAGCACAGGTTCTTACTAGGGAGGATCCTGGACCAAGAGATGGAGAACCTGTAGGCATCCACGTTCATCGCCTTCAAGATATCTACATCTTCCTACAAGTCCAAACAGACAAATGTTAGTCCTTAGACACTGATATCGATACGGGATCGGCAATAAGGATGCTAATGAATAGCACCTTGTAGCGGTGGTAGGAGTCGACAGCTATGTCTCCATTGCTCCTGTCGAATATTCTTTCTGCAACATTTAAATCAAATTTAGACAAGCTTCCTATACAGTTTCAAGAAATTCAGTTTACAATTGGTACATATCCAGAAAACTTTCACCCCTTTATCCATATTTCAAAATGCATGCAACATATTCTTGGAAATATAGACTATTCAAGGAATGAAACACTAGTGTGATGCTTGTCTGGTGCAAACAAACACATAGAGTTGTGTTCATTTTAATATGAAGTATCATAGCTCATTTTCGGAACTGATGGGGGTCGGAACCTCCCTCAGATGTTGTCCTCCTTCGATTTGGTGGCGAGCAAGTTGATGGGCTGTGATTTGGAGAGTGAGTATGGATCTTAAAGGGTTGTTGGTTGGTGTTGTCGCTGAGCTACCTGCAAAAGAAGTCCCGGAATGGGAAACCGCCGTAGGACCCTCCGACGATCATGTTAGGACAGGGGAATAAGTGGGCAAAATAGTGGTTGGATTAAGTTCGAGTTACCTGAATCGTCTGGAGGTGGGGTTTATATAGGGGTCGCATTGGAGCGAGCCGTTGCAAGATCCCCGCCGTCAGTTCCGCCCACGCGTCACATTCGCATTAATGGCGAGATACGCTCGTGTGAGATGCGAAATGTGGGGTGGTTGACTCCGTCGTGGCGGGAGATGCGGAGCCGTTACGTGGAAGCTCGGTAAAGGGAAGTTGAGAAGGCTCGATCCGAGGAAGCTCGGGCTTTGAGCTACCGATCCCGAGTTGGTCGGGACGGCAAGGAGGCTGAGGAAGCTCAGCTCTAAGATTGCTCGAAGGCGAGCTATTGATCGGCGGTTAGTCGATAGAAGAATGCACCAGATGGAGGCCCCGAGAGGTCGAAGCCTATTCCTCAGACCGAGCCTCGGAGACGAGCCTCCGAGAAATGTTCCCTTTGTATCATACTTATTCCAGTTCCGTAGTCCCCAGAAATCTAGTGGGCTTACATGAATGACACATCATCTGCTATGCGCTGTAATCTAGGGAATCCCTACTTACGAGTATCATCATTAGCCTCCCACTCTCGTTCCAGCCTATTTATGGGTCGGATCGAGAGTGGTCTGCTCGGTCTTCTCTGTTCATCTTGATCCGAGGAATCTTCGTGGTAGGTTGTCCGGGAATAATATGGCGTTTGGCAGTTGTGTTTCTTCGATCCCCGAATCCACATGGAGTCCATCATGCACCGTAATTTTCATGTGTATCCTCGATGACGTCGGTGGACCGGTAAAAGGACGGCGCCATCATGGCGAAGTTATTTCATTTGCTCGGGTCGTCGTGGCGACGGGTCGACCGTCGATCTCGTGCCACGCGGCAGCATCTGAAGCGCGGATGTGAGACGTCGCTTCAGCTGTTCGGATCCGCGTAAGAGGGAGGCCGCCAATGATCGGTCACGACGTGGCGTCGTCTGGACCGTTGGATCATTTCTGTAAGGGTATAAATAGAGGTGCCCTGCTTTAGCAAATGCTTCTGCTCCCTTGCATTTCTAATCTCCCGATTGCCCGACACTCCTGATCTTAGATCGGATTCCAATACCTTTGCCAGGCTTTCTTTTTCTTGAATCAGGAGGACAGATGTTTTCCTCTGATCTTGTAGAAAATGTAGTTAGGATAGAGCCTGGTGATGAGGCCATGTTCTATAACTTTGTGAGAAGCATCCAGAGCAAATCCTGCTCTAGTGAAACACTGCCTATGTCAATACTGACCCCGTGGGAAGCGTCCAGAGCGGAACCCGGTCCTTACGGAACACGGCTATGTCAATCCTGATCCCGTGGGAAGCGTTCAGAGTGGAACCTGGTCCTTGCGAAACACGACCTATGTCAATCCTGACCCCGTAGGAAGCGTCCAGAGTGGAACCTGGTCCTGCGGAACACGACTATGTCAATCCTGACCCCGTGGGAAGTATCCAGAGCAAATCCTGGTCTAGTGGAACACGACCTATGTCAATCCTGACCCCGTGGGAAGCGTCCAGAGCGGAACATAGTCCTTGCGAAACACGGCTATGTCAATCCTGACCCCGTGGGAAGCATCCAGAGCAAATCCCGGTCTAGTGGAACACGGCCTATGTCAATTCTGACCCCGTGGGAAGCATCCAGAGCGGAATCTAGTCCTTACGGAACACGGTCTATGTCGATCCTGACCCCGTGGGAAGCATCCAGAGCAAATCCCGGTCTAGTAGAACACGGCCTATGTCAATCCTGACCCGTAGGAAGCGTCCAGAGCGGAACCTGGTCCTTACGGAACACGGCTACGTCAATCCTGACCCCGTGGGAAGCATCCAAAGCAAATCCTGGTCTAGTGGAACACGGCTTATGTCAATCCTGACCCCGTGGGAAGCGTTCAGAGCGGAACCTGGTCCTTACAGAACACGGCCTATGTCAATCCTGACCCCGTGGGAAGCATCCAGAGCAAATCCTGGTATAGTGGAACACAGCCCATGTCAATCTCGACCTCGTGGGAAACGCCCAGAGCAACTTCCGACTCCGTGAAATGCGGATAATGTCAACCTCATCGATCACTTGCGGGTCTTTTCGACTCATAAGGAAGAAAACTCTCTTGTGAGATTCTTACGACTCTCAAGAGAAAACATATTTATGAATCCTCACGATTCCTAAGGAGAAAATAAACCTACGAGATCCTTTCGACTCGTAGGGAGAAAAGTCTTTATGAGACCCTCATGGCCCATAAAGTTGAACAGCCTTAGGCAGTAGATCATAAGCTGCTTCCTAAGTCATCACTACCTCTCGAAGAGTTCAAGACGGAATGTTCTCTATCATCTACAAGCTACGCTTGCTAAGGTGACATGCTGGCAACACAGAAAAGACAAGAAAGCAAGAGATAACACAAGATAGTGCGACAGAAATGTATCTTTTATTTTTAAGGTCAAATTGAGTACAATTTATATCATATGAAAGGATAAATAAATGGATACATTTTATTCAAAAATTACAAATGGTGCAAAAACAACTATTGGGAGGGAAGCGTTTTCAATAGACCAATCAGTTGCTAGCGCACTCCCCTCAGCCCCTTTCACGGTCAGCTGCCGCGGCCAACTCTGCTTCAACCTGAGCTCGTTGCTGCAAGTAAGATGAAAGTTGCTCATCAACGACCCGCTGAGCTGCCACACGACTCTGCGCATCCCGCTCAATGAGGTCGAGCTTCTGCCTCAGCGTTAGCCCGTCAGAAATACATCGTAGAAGGCCCTCGAAGATAGCGTTCAGCTGTACAGCGTTTGCATCAACTTGAGCGTGCAGCCGGGCAGATTTGCTTGAAGTCTCTTCGCACTCCTTATGCTTTAAGGCCGTCTCTTGTTCAAGATGACAGAAGTAGGGAGTGCTCTGCTCGACCCATGTAGCCCGCTGGGAGTTCACAGCCAGGACCTCAGGAGCAGGACATCCGACCTCGAGCTCATGCAGAAAAGACTCAATTTTCCTGCAGTGATTAACCCAAGACTCAACGACGCTCTCGCTATGAAAGTGCACGAGCGTCGCCAGTATGGGATTCACCTCAGCAGCAATATCTGCAGCAAGGGCCAAGGGTCCTATTTATAGGTACTGAGATGCCTTTTCAACTTCTGAGTTGATCCGATGGCGCAGATCATGTCACCGCTGCACTCACATGTGGGCCACGTGAGCGCAATGGTGAGGGGCATTTGTTTCCCCAATCAGAGCAAAGCTCTATTCAAAATTCAAATTTTGAAATGAAACAACGTTTCAGAGACAGCGCTAAGTGCGCTGCGCCCTAAGAAGCGCACCACGTGCAAAGCACGTGTGCGCTAGCGCTAGGCGCGCTGCGCTTTAAGCAGCGCACCACGTGCAAAGCACGTGTGCGCTAGCGCTAAGCGCGATGTGCCCTAAATAGCGCACCACGTGCAAAGCACGTGTGCGCTAGCACTAGGTGCGCTGCGCTCTAGGCAGGGCACCACGTGCAAAACACGGATGCGCTAGTGCTGGAACTAAAAACTCCCCACCGTCAAATCAAAGATCTAATAATAATGATAAATCATTAATCAATCAGAATTAAATTCTATTAAGAAAAGATTTCTCAAAATATTTCCAAACAACAAAATTGTGCTCTGCAAATCAGAGCACCGTTGGATCAATGATCCAATGGTGATTAAAAATCACCAAAAATACATAATAAATTCTGTTTAGAAGATTTCCCAATTTTGTTAAAAACAAGAAAATTCCCTTCTATAAATCAGAAGCCCTTAGATCAAAGATCCAACGATGGGAAATTCCCCAAATCAATTGGAGAAAATATCTCCTTAACTGATTGAACAAATCAGCCTGCCCTATAAAAAGGCCCCGAGACTTCAAACCTCAGAGAGAGATTCTCAGAGAGGAACCCCCACAAGTTTTGAGAGATCTCAAAAAGAAGAGCCAAGCTCTCAGAGAAAGAAGATTTTTCTTCAAGGTAAAAAAAATGATGATGATGAGCAGAAAGATGAATAATTAACTAAAAAGAAGAATTCACTTTTTTAAAGATCATAGATCTACAAAAACCAAGATCTTTTACAAGGAGATCAAAAGATCTCATCACAAAATAACAAAAAAAGAGAAGAACATAATTCTTCTCACAGATCATAGATCTATAAGATAAATTGTCTTTTACAAAGAGATCACGAACATCTCATTATAAACAGAGGGGGAAAGAATAATTCAATTCTCTTAAGGATCATAGATCCATAAAGGCAAAGTCTTTCATCAATACAAGAGATTGAAGTATCTCCTATAAAAATAAGAACTTTTATTCTTAGAATCTTGAGACAAAGTCTCTTTTTGGATCAAGAAGTTGATCAATTAGCGCTTGCGCTTATAAGATAACGCTGTACGCTCAAGACTGGCGCACAGCGACAAGCACGCCACGTACTCTCCATGTGTGCGCTACTTAACAGAAGCGCCTCAGTGCTCAAAGACTAGCGCAAAGCGCTGCAGAGCTTTAGCCCTCCAAATATAGTGCACTGCGCTCATAAGGCTGACGCTTAGCGCTAAGCGCACCACGTGCTCCCCACGTGTGCGCTACTTAACAAAAGCGCCTCAGCGCTCAAAGACTAGCGCAAAGCACTGCAAAGCTTAACGCTCTAAATATAGCGCACTGCGCTCATAAGGCTGGTGTTCAGCGCTAAGCGCACCACGTGCTCCCCACGTGTGCGCCACTGAACAAATAGCACTTGCGCTCATAAGACAGCGCTCTGCGCTTATAAACTGGCGCAATGCACCCATTATCTGGTGCTAGCGCCAAGCGCGACACATGTTCCTCACGTGTGCGCTACTCGGCTGAAGCGCACTGAGCTCTTTGACTGGCGCAAAGCGCCAAGCACACCACGTGTACGCTGATAGAACATAAATTGTTCTTTAAAAAGCCCAGAGCTATGAGGAATGCTCAGCATTCAGTAAAAGACAAAAACACTGTCAGAACCTAAATCAATGCTCAGCATTGTAAAAAGGGCCAAGCCCAAATAAAAACTCAACAGCCCAAAATAAATGTTAAAACATTTTTAACTTGATTGGACTTAGCCCAAGATTGGCCATAAGTCCTCAACTCAGATTAATTGAGCCCATATGCTAATAAATCTTTTAACAAATCTTAGTCCCAAATTGGACTACAGATCCCAACCAAAATTGGTTCAAGGGTACATCTCTTCACTTCTCTGATATTTATCGTTGTAATCCTTTAACGTCCAACAACCATACATTTTATAGACTATGACGTCTTTAAACTGGACTGTGGGGTCCTTAAACTCAAGGACTATGATGTTCTTAACCTTGGACTGTGGGATCTTTAAACTCACGGACTATGATGTCCTTAACCTCGGACTGTGGGGTCCTTAAACTCACGGACTATGATGTCCTTAATCTTGGATTGTGGGGTCCTTTAAACCCACATTGGATCGATATGTCCTAAAACTAATATTGGACCGAGATGTTCTTAAACTAACATTGGACCGTAATGTCCTTAAACTAACCGACCGCAATGTTCTTAAACTAAACAATAGAGCCCAAATGCTCTTTTGTCGGATCTAAACGATCCTGTTATATTGATCTTATTCTAAAAATTAGACTAACGTATTCTTAACAAACATTTAAGTTGATCTTAGTCTCAAATGAGACTAACGTATTCTTAAACCCAACCCCCAAATCCAAATCTAAGAAAATATGGATTTGGACTAATCCACGTACCACGGGCAACAAAATAAATTAGTCTCCGTATACAATCCACGAGCAACCAAAAACAAAACAAATATCCACGAAACGAAATGACCGTCTGAAGAAGGAGAAAGTGGTTACCGCGATGCGGTAGCGTAATTAACTGCAGGGGCTTGCGCCTGCAGGGAAGAGCGTCCCCACAATCAAAAACCCCTCAATGAAGAGGAATCTGATGAAATCTGCTATATCGGCCGCATCCGTTCTAAACCTTCGATATATGGTGCCATAAGTCAACTTGGCATCTTCGGAGAGATGGACGGATAGCACCAATTAGTATCTGCCTCGAAATTCAGGCTCAGACGTCCTAACGTCCCGGTCGCATCTTCCGGCGGGGAACAATAAGGTGTACAATAAATTTCAGATTTGTCGTATCCGCTTGGCAACGACGTTTCATGTGCAAACTATAATATTTTCAAACTATATTTTGCATAATGTTATAAAATGCATATTATAAACTAATTAATGATATACGGATTATATAGATATAAACGGTATAATGATAATAATAAGAAATATTATGACGATATATATATTTATAGATATAATTATAGTATATCGCAAGTTGTAAACTTGCATACATTGTACATTATAAAACTAATTAACGTTAAATAACTACGGTATATAAATTATATAGATATAGTTGTATGATGATGATGATGATAGTACAACAACATATAAGTAAATTACGTAAAGTATAGTATATAGCAAGTTGTAAACTTGTCTCGAAACAAACGCGATGAAAGAAAGCAACATGACGCTATACAAATCAACACCAAGTTTTGATGGCTCGGTTAAAGTTCTAGGATGCGGCTGGAGTTGCGTTGACGAGGATGGGTGTGGACTTGAAGAATGAAAAAGGAGAATATATAAATTGATGAAGAAGAGATTTAATTAGAGGAGAGAAAGATATGCTATGTGGAGAGAGAGAGGGGGGTTTTGTGTTTAATATAAAAATATATAGTATAGTTTAAATTAGGATATAAATATATATTAGTTTTAATATATGTAGATAATATCAAATTACAGCTAATCTCCACCAAAATCTCATTAAAAATATATTTTGGAAAATAATTCACATACGTAAGCTTTACAATAATAATGCATAAATATATTTTAAATAAGTCATACCCCTAATTTAAGATTTAAAAGAATTCTAAAAATATATTCTAGATTTAGTAAATATTTGATATTAAATATCTTGAGATTTAAACGTAAAAAATAAAAGCAAAATAAGATATGTGAAGATTAATCATATGATGGCAGTTAGCAAAATATAACTTATTCTTAACTTGTGGGTACTAAAAAATATATGATGATCTCGAGATATATATATATATATATATATATATATATATATATATATATATATATATATATATATTACACTAAATTCACATAGATTTAGTTTACTGATAAAGTTCAGATATAATCTAGCACCATACTGAATTTCACAGCTCAGCTCTAGGATTGCTCGGAGGCGAGCTATTGACGGACGGTTGGTCGAAGGAAAAATGCACCAGGTGCCCGAGAGGTCGGAACCTATTCCTCATATTAAGCCACGGAGACGAGACTCCGAGAAATGTTCCATTTACATCATACTTATTCCAGTTCCGTAACCTCAGGAATCTAGTGGGCTTACGTGGATTACACGTTATCTGCCACATGCCGTAATCTGGGGAATCCCTACTTACGAGTATCATCAGTAGCTAACTGTGTTGCTAAAATATTTTTCTTCTTCTGAAATTGCTAAGAACAAAAAAAATTAAAACAAATCATTGCTTCATTTACCCGAGTATGGGATTAGATTTCTTAAGATCATCGTACCCATTTGAATTCTACATTTATTGAACTACAACAAGCAAAAGATTTAAGAGCAGAAAGCGAAAATGCTTCTCATAGACAATTCATCAAACAGTTAACAGGCAGTTAAACATGCCAAATAACATGTAGATTATAAAGATTTCAATTTTGTAAATTGGGGTTAAATAATTGGAAAACAATTGAAAATAAAAACGTCACGGCTCGGAAATAACCTATAGAAAATTTTTATACGAGTTTCTTTCGTTTTTACATAAAAAACTTGAAATAAAATTTTGAAAAGAAAAATCAGAAAGAGGAAGAATGTGATCATTGAGCGCAGCTTTTATTTTGGGTAACTTACAAAAAGCCCCTGGCCCGCCTGGGAATTATTTATAAATCCCTGACATTTTTCAAAATTGTTCGGAAGGGCCTACTGTTCAAAATCTGTGTGAAAACCCCCTGAGCCGCATTTCATTTAGGCCTTTATTTCATCCAACTGCTTAGATATTATACGAAACTGTTTAGATATTACATGAAACTAGTATAAAGGGGTTTTAATTGGGGCCATGGGGTTTTCAACAAGAGCAGAAGGCTTAGGGGTTTTACACAAGTTTGAAGCGGGACGAGGGCCTTTTGACAATTTACCCTTTTATTTTTTGCTTAAATGCCACAGTCTCCGATGTAGTTTTAGCCGCCTGTGGCAACTAACCATCCCGTAGTGTTTTTTTTTTCCAGAAAACTGCGCTATGTAATGGATCCAGGGTCACAGCGTTGACTTGGGATAAAAAAACAACTCAATCGTTATGCCTAACATGAGAAAAAGAATTAAAATTCTAAAAGGAAAAGACAGATGGGTTCGAGAGGAGGTCGGAGACGGAGGGGGGGCTCGAGGGAAAGTTGATGGAGGGAAAGCATGAGGGGAGGTTGGTGAAGAAGAGGGAGCTTGAGGAGGGGACGGAGACGGATGAGGACGGATCACAAAGAAAAAGACGAAGAAGATGATGATGGTAGAGTTAGTGATTTTAGTAAATGGTGGAGACAGAGGACATAGATGATGATGATGATGATGGAGCTCGTGGCGATTTTGGGAAAGGATGGAGATGGAGGAGGACAGGGATGATGATGATGATAGTGATGGAGGTGGTGGTGATTTTAGGAAAGGGTGGGGGCGGATGAGGACAAAGATGATGATGATGATGATGATGATGATGAAAAAGGGGGTGGTGGAGGGATGAAGATGATGATGAAAAAGAAGATGATGGAGGAGGAGGTGGCGATTTTGGGGAGGTCGAAGCAGGAGAGGAGGTCAGAGGGGGGGAGGGGTTGAGGCTGACGAGACAGCGGCGGCAGCGGTGAAGATTCGGGTTAGGAGATGAATATAAGGGTATCTTAGGAATAATTGAATTTTTATGATAAGGCGGCAGCCAATACTGTGCACCGTTAAAGCTAACGGGTCACTGTTATATAGAGTAATTTTATGAAAGAAAAAAAAACTATATGGTAGCTAGTTGCCACGGGCCGAAACTACAGAAGAGTTTGCTGCATTTAGGCCTTTATTTTCATAATGAAAACCGCCACCAATTGGCCTGCTTAGGTAAGCCTGTTTTGTTCAACTTAAAACCAATACTGTTACCAATGAGCAATAGCTCAGCTGGTATGTCATTTTCCCTCCTGTGACGATGCGGGGTTTGATCCTTAGGAAGGGGAGTGTCCACAATATAACGTTTTCGAGGTAAATTCGTGGATCCGGAAGATGCATGTGTATGTTGTGTGCTTATGTGTGTGTGGGATGGGCTTATGGATCATTTCAAAATAAAAGCCGAAATTGTTGTTCTGTAAAAGTGGAGTTTTATAAAGTTTAGCCTGGTTTGGCAACATAGGCTTGAATACAATATTTTGTTTTAGAATATTGTTTCGAAAAAAGAGTGGCTTGAAACATTATAGTCTTTTTGGAGCTATTAAAAGAAAAAGAAAAAGAAAATAAGGGTTCAAGCCTTCTAAACAATTTTGAAGCTGTGATTTGAATCGCTCTATAATGGTTGCAAAACGAACATCGGTTGCAATTTTTTCTTCTTAAATTTAGCCTCGAAAACCCCACGAAACCATGGTTTCGAAAACCAAAACTCCATTACCAAATGAGGTTAATCATCTTGTGGACATATTATTATATAAAGCTCAAAATTTACATATGCACTTGTTAAAGTGTAAAATATATTTCCTCTGCCCTCGTCGCAAAAGCCCATGTTTCGGCCCAAATAAGTTTCAACCTACGAGATGTATTAGAATATAAAATATATTCATTCGACCCTCATCAAAACCTCGGAGTTTTAGTGTATTGCAAGGGACATTTCAATGATTTATTATTCAACTTATTTTTTATTTTATTTTATTTTATTTTATTGTAGCTATAAACGATATAATCAACATTAGTGGATTGATTGGACTAGACCTGGATGAACGTGGGTGTAAGTATCCCAAATGCTGGGCCCTTTTCCATCCTCTCTTGCAGCTCCTTCATACTGTAGGATTTGTGAGAATTGGTGATGTAAAACTTTGATTTAAGTAGAGTTAACGAGTGAGCATCATAAAGTTTTCTAATCTTGATTCCGAAGTCCTGGCTATCCTGAACAAAACCCGAAAAGTGTAACTATATATACATGCCTGGTATGCTGAGGAGGCGGTCCCGAAGATGAAACCGACCGGAAAATCGCTCCGGTTAAGGCTGGCTCCGGCTCCTTTATGATCATTATGAGATAGAACAAGAACTAGTACAAGTAGAGCCCTTGGAAAGTGCTCCATTGATGTCATTGAAAGAAGATTGATAAGGTTGGACTTCTTATTTGCTCTTCTTGGTCCTTATTTTATTATATAGAGTAATACTTTAACTAACGGTTTAATATATATTAGCTTGCTGCATTTTATTCGCCGCCTATAAGGCAGCATTCCACTAAACAATATATGCTAATACACGACAAGTGGCTTTTGATTGACGGAACGAATTGGCAGGACCAGTTGTTAACCTTAGAGCTGAAAAAAAAATTTCTTCTTCAAAAGCCCGTTTAAGTAACTTCGTGAAGCTAGGATCATACCAATTAGGCACGGCTCTTGTCGATTTTGATGTCACCTTTTTCTTGACATTGATCCATTTACTTCGATCTAGCTGAAAGTTGGAGGTTTTATAACACTGTAATAATTTGTGTAATCATGATCCGAATTATCAATGTGCTAGTAGCTTAGAGCTTTTTCCGAGCGAAAGAAGAAAGATGGAAAGTTAGAGCTGAGTTACCAAAAAACTGTCTAACCCCTTGCGAATTCCAGTTTTGGAATTTTCGATCTAAAATGTGGAGTTGTTTCATTTTAAATCGGTGAATTTGGCATTCCGAAGAACAATGACAACATGGATATAAATCCAGTGCATATTAATTAAATGACAGCTCTTTAACTTTTAGCCCCTACAGCTATCTCAATTTTGGAGTTGAGACAACTGTAGTTACCAAGATTCGAGTCTGATCTAAGTTATCTAAACCCCATTTTCTTAAACAAATATATCATAGCAAAACTAAAGTTTATTTTAAAAATGGAGTTTGGGGCTTCCAAACCATAATTTACAGAAGTTGAGAATGTGGTTAATATAGTCCCACGTCGGGAAAATTATGGTATGCATATGAGTATAAGATATAAGATGGTATAAAACCTTCATAAGGCTTAAAATTTTTGGATAGATTATTACTATGTTAAAAGTTGTGTATCTATGTGTGGGCCTATGGGTTGTGAGTCTAAACAAATGTTCACATTCACATATCGTTTTCAGGCTTTGCATTTTTAGGCAACTATGAACTAGAGCAATTTTCAGCATCTATGGTAGTTGCGTCAAAATTCTCCTTTACTTGGAGGCATAGCTGGATCGTTTGGTTTCTATCCGGGTCTACACGCAAACCATTGACAAGCCTACACCTGATAACAACTCTTCCAGCATGATTGGTTTCTTTAGCTAAAATCGGAGTACAAATCATTATCCCTAAATAATTTCATGATGGCTTTATAAAACAGAAAAACAACCACCTGTTTCATTAACAATCATGTGTCTAAAAGGTCTTGGAGGAGCCCAGTGGTGGGGGTGTTTGAGTGTCGGGGAGAAGACCTGGGTTCGAACCGGAATGAGTGGTTAGTTTATTCCACCTATTATCTCAAAAAAAAAAAAAAATTATACCAAATAGCTCTGTGTGAACCGGAATGTGTGTGACCAAGCGTCCATTCGAAATTATCCAAGAGTGACCATGCAAAGTAACGTTGCACATCATCGCCTTTCCTGTCATACTACTCAAACTAATTAATTATCTACCTAAAACAGGCCTCGAAGTTGAACAATAATGCCAAATTATAATTTATACATTTAATTACAACACACCTAATAGCTCTGTGAACATGGTAGAGATGTCGCCGATGATAGTCTATCCAAGCGTCATCCTGTAGGGCTTCCTCAAGGGACAAAGTTCCATTGTTCACCTAATCGATACCTAAAATGAATTAAAGGAAATTATATGTTACTTACCATTTCATTGTGATTAATTTGTTGAAGGGACTCGGGATTTGTTACTTATACCATTTTCAGTGATGAAGATGACAGGATTGCTGTACTTGGTTTTGGCGTAAAACAATAGATCTTCGATACCTTGGGGGTACACATAGAGAAAAGGTGACCCGGCCTGCAATGCATCCCT
Source organism: Agapanthus africanus (assembly GCA_030015575.1). Lineage (NCBI taxonomy): Eukaryota > Viridiplantae > Streptophyta > Magnoliopsida > Asparagales > Amaryllidaceae > Agapanthus > Agapanthus africanus. Next base: position 423,641,216 of record CM057351.1, read on the forward strand.
TATATCATTACTTAATGGCGTGATCGATGAAGCACAGACACTCAGATACACAAAGCATGACTCAAACATGGGCACCAGATGCAAACAAGTTAAGGAAAGAGACCTTCCTTCTTGCAGAGGGAATTGGACGCAACTCATTTACATTGCACGAGATGCAAACAAGTTAAGCAAACATGTTTGTGTTTGGCCACTCAACAAGTGGCTTTGGGTTGATGGAATGATTGGCGGGACCGGTTGCTGATGGCCAAGTTGTTTGAAACAGAGCCAACCACATTTAAGTCCGTTTTGAGCTACCTAAAATAATCCATCCATTGATAGGTTGGAGATTTTTCTTCTTCTTCTTTTGGTTGTCATCTCTCATTTTTAGATTCAAGTAAATTCATGAAGCTAGGATCATGCCATATTGGCCGTGACTCTTATAACACATCCATCTCCAAAGTGAGAGCCACATCCAAAAAATGAAAAAATAAAATAAAATAAAGGCGATAACTGCGATTGGACATGGCTCTTGTAAAACATTCGTCCCAAAAGTGAGAGACCGCATCCGAAAAAAGAGAAATAAAAAGAAAATAAAGCCGATAACTGCGACACCGGATAAAATAGAGGGGTGTTTTGTGCAAAGAACACTTGCAAATATTATGGGCTATAGATATGGATCCAAACCCATCTTTTATGATCAGGCCCGGTATGTCTTGATCTCGGATCCATCGATGCTAATCACTCGATCTCGATTTTGATTGCGGTCATTGATTTTTGGTCGTGCATTCAAATCTTTCTTACTTTGATGAAGCATTCAAATCAAAACTCTTCAGGTATCGATCTTGATCCTAGGGTTTGTAGTGAGATATCAGTGGATTCTAGCGTTTTTAGGGTTTAATTCGTTAAAAATATGTTTTGGCTGAAGATCAAATTGATTTTGATGTTAAATTTTTCCTGCCATTGATCATTAACTTGCTCATTTATCATCAATCTTCAATATAGTCTCTTACCTTGTTGGATATGCACGATTATTTAGTTTGAATTTGAAAGAGTCGATTAAAATATTTAAATTTGATGATGACGTGGATAGCTCAAAACGAGGAATAAATTGGAAGAATTTTCTTATTTATTTTTGGTTATTTTACTGAAATAGAGAGAGACCATCGATTGATGACTTGTTTGCATTTATAGGAGTAGAGATATCCGGGTTATGAATTTTCAGCATGTGTATATTTTGATGCGGCCCCTTTTGAAATCAAACCGGCGACCTCTCATTTTGGAGATGAAAGATTTATTATGAGAGCTATGCTCTTTTGGTTTCAGAATGCTTCCATAAGGAAAAAGATGGAAAGTCAACGCTGAGTTACTGGAAAACTATCTAACTATTGCGATTTCCGGTTTAGAACTTTCGATCCGAATGATGGTGTTGTTCCGTTCCAAATCGGTAAATTTGGCGTTCCAAAGAACAATTGCAGCATGCATATAAATCCAGTGCATATTAACTTGAAAGATAGCTCTTTGACTTCTTTTCATGGCTATTTTGCAATTGGATATTATATTCTCGTTGCACAATATGATATTAAATTGTTCAAGTATATGAAAATAGTTGTAATAATACATGAGTCATTGAAAATAGATTTTTGCTCCATGACATTTTGTAACATTCAGAAGAAGCTTATCCCTATCTTCTCCCATTCTGCAGTTTAGGTAACCTTGAATTAATGCAGTTTTTGCAGCATATGTAGCAGTTACCTGAAAATCTCCCCTTTCTTGCAATAGTGGGTCGGTGAGGGATTAGACCAGTATAATTGTAGTGGCCAAAGTTAACTGCGGCATGGTGCGCTGAGGTGGTCCATATGATGGTGGTGAGGATGTTGATGAGATCTGATGGAGTTTGGAGTTTAGGCCACCAGGACTCGTACTTTTTGTCCGCGTGTCCTTGGGTTCGGTCATCGGTCGAGAAATCTTGGAGCTCATCATCTGTCGAGATTTCCGTAGAATTTGGGTAGTAATGGTGGACGTAGGAAGCAACCCAATCTTGGATTGTGAACCAGATGAGGAGACCATCGGCGGCGGAGGGGAAGTCTTTGATGGTTAACCTTAGGCCATGCTCCGCTTTTGGATCTTCCACATCCATTCCAAGAGGTCACTTGGTAATTAGTATACATGGTTACTTCTCAACATGCTAGCTTAAACTTCTGCGCAATGGTTATTGACATGGTATAATAAGGATTATATTTCAATAGGAATTGGTTCAAATTTTCGTTGGTAATTTGGATATATTTATTTAACCCTTATTTATTCTAATGTTCAAAATGAATCATACTCACTGAAGGGCTTCCATATAGTCACATAGTCCACATGAGGGTAAGAGTTAAATTAGCTTCCTCATACAACATTTTAATCGACAACCATTAGTTTAACCTTTTGAATAAAACGGTTGCTAATGGAGTGCATCACCATCAAATTAGCTAAGTCGGCATATTGGAAATGTATATACCTTCGAATCAGATTGGCTGGCAAGGCATCCATGTCGAATCGCCAATGCTTGTCGTAGTAGGCCGAGCTGAGCTCCATGGAATACATTCTAGGAGAGAAGCACGACTCAATGAGTCCACCAGCATTGATCAAGTTCTTGCGAGCAATTGCGTTGACCTCTAGTATGAATTTGAAGTGAGGGTGACGTAGCCTGAAGATCGGATACACGACGCTTAGCTGTCGGTTAGCTGCTATTATGTAAGGCTCGGTGCAGCAGTGAGCTCTTAGCCTGCAACATCAAAATTTTCTTTTCTCAGGGTTTCGATACTGTGTACAGTCTTGCACCTTTTGGGTACCGGCAAAATTCTATCAAAATTTCCGGCGTCCACAACTCTCAGTTTATTAATATGCACTGAGAGCGGTGATGGCGAGGGTCGCCGCCATGGAGGGCGAGGTGGAGGCCGGAAAGTGGGAGATTGTCCGGTACCGTGAGGCCGCCGTGGTTGCCGAGGCCAATCTTGAGGACGCTCAGGTGCTTGCTGGCAACCTGAAGAAGACGGTAAAAACCCTCCGGAAGGATCTGGGGGCGGCGGCTGAGTCGGCGAAGTCGGCCGACCTGAGAGCGGCGAAGTTGACCAACCTGAGAGCGGCGAAAGCGGTGGAAGGCTACAAGAAGTCGAAGGACTTCTATAACGACCTGGCTGTTGCCACGGCCCTCATCTGGCACGAGACCCTCAACGCCGTTAAGGCCCGGATGCCGGGGTTCGCCGACGAAGAGCTCCGGGCCGAATACCCCCTCGCGGATGCCGATGAGCAGGGGAAGGAGATTCCTGACGAGGAAGTCGCCGAGGACCCAGCTCGTCTCGTGGTGGATGTCGAGGGCCCCGAGGTCACGCCTGGCCCCGAGGCCTAAAGCCCATGTCTTCCTCCTCCTTTTATTTTGTTGCTTCTGGAATTTTGTAAGCCTCCGGGCATTTTGTAAGGCTGGGAAGCCCAAAATATCCTTTGTAAAGACTTTGCCTTTAGCAATAAAACTTTTTCTTTGGTTCCATCGGTTTGCACTTTGTCTTCTGTTTGCGAAGAGTGCTTGTAAAATATCTCTGCTTGCACTATTGGGCTTCCATGTCAGGTCGGCCATCTGTCTAGCGATCGTTCGTCGAGTTGATTTCGATCACTTGCCAAGCATGCCAAGTGCTGCCGAGAAGGAGGCATCTCCATGACCCCGAAGTCGAGGGGGGATCGCTCAGACTTGGATAGACCTGATGCCCCTTGTTGGGACCACGGATCCTCTGCATGTGATGGGAAGAGGGACGTCCACCACATTTGTGCCGAGCATGAATGGGCTCAGAGGCCCCGTTATAAGGGCTACAAGCCCGCAGCGTCCGTTGGGCATAAACGAGCCGGAAAGCTGATCGGTTGCCCCTTGGTGAGGGCTTTGATCCATGGCTTTGCGAGTAGGGAAGCTACCGGCCAGGGATAGCCGAGCAGGGGAGCCGCTCTGCTACCTCTACGGAGGACTTTGATCCTTAGCGTTGGAGGGGCTATAAGAAGCCCACTAAGGATGACCGGGCAGTGAAGCTGCGCGGCTGCCTCTTTGCGAGGTCTTTGATCTCTGGCGTCGTGGGTAGGCAACTACCAGCTTGGGACGATCGAGCGGGGTAGCCGCTCGGATGCCTCTTGCGAGGGCTTCGATCCCTGACGCCATGGGTAGGGAGCTACCAGCCGGAGATAGCCGAGCAGGGTAGCTGCGGGCTGCCTCTAAGGAGGACTTTGATCCTTAGCGTTGGAGTGGCTGTAAGAAGCCCACTAAGGATGACCGGGCAGTGAAGCCGCGCGGTTGCCTCTTGGCGAGGGCTTTGATCTCTGGCGTCGTGGGTAGGCAACTACCAGCCTGGGACGACCGAGCGGGGTAGCCGCTCGGGTGCCTCTTGCGAGGGCTTCGATCCCTGGCGTCATGGTTAGGGAGCTACCAGCCGGAGATGACCGAGCAAGGCAGCTGCTCGGTTGCCTCTTACCAGGGCTTTGATCCTTTAGGACGGGGACCGAGCAGGGTTACTGCCCAGTGCCTCTTGGCGAGGACTTTGATCCCTGCCGGTTGTGGTAGGAAGCTACCAGCCGGGGATAGCCAAGCAAGGACTCGACTGCCTCTGGGAGGACTTTGGTCCTTAGCGTGGGAGGGGCTGTAAGAAGCCTACCAAGGACCGTTGGCCGGGCAGGGTTACTGCCCGGTGCCTCTTGGCGAGGGCTTTTGTCCTGAAGAATAGCCGAGCGAGGGATCATCGGGCTCGACTCGACTGCCTCTGGGAGGGCTTTTGATCCCTGTCGGTCGTGGTAGGAAGCTACCAGCCGGGTATAGCCGAGCAGGGTAGCTGCTGAGATGCCTCTAAGGAGGACTTGGACCCTTAGCGTTGGAGGGGCCTTAGGAGGCCTGCTAAGGATAACCGGGCAGTGAAGCTGCGTGGTTGCCTCTTGGTGAGGGCTTTGATCCCTGGCGTTGTGAGTAGGGGAGCTACCGGCCCGGGATAGCCGAGCAGGGAAGCCGCTCAGCTGCCTCTACGGAGGACTTTGATCCTTAGCATTGGAGGGGCTGTAAGAAGCCCACTAAGGATGACCGGGCAATGAAGCTGCGCAGTCGCCTCTTGGCGAGGGCTTCGATCCCTATTGTTGCGAGTAGGGAGGCTACCGGCCAGGGATGACCGAGCAGGGTAGCTGCTCGGCTGATTCTTCATGAGGTTTCGCCCGACCATCGAGATGCAGGTATGGGGAACAGGAACGGTCGCGGCGAACGCGCGCGCAGCATGCGCATTGAATGTGGGGGGAGGCGAAGCGCCAAGGTCGCGTCGTTTCAATTCCGCCAGGGAAGGCTTGATGATCGCCGCATAGCAGCGAATTTTTGGGCGAAGGCGGGCGATTGTTGAGTTCTGTTGGGGCGCAGTGGGCTTTATAAGGCTGAAGAAGTATTGGTCCTTCCTTTCTTCGTAAACAGATCGTTGAGAATGCAAGACTTCCCCTTTACCATCCCCGAGATCATCCACTTCGAAGACGTATACCTCTATGACCAGAACTGCACCGAGGACACGGTGCAGTTGGTCTACGGGAGCATCGAGTACCACTTCGGCCGGCTGCTCCCCCGACGCTTCTCCCTGCTGCAGCTGCTGATGTACTCCATCTGGAGGGCGTCATCGGGGCTTTACAACCCCCTGTCCGAGTAGCTCTATGACGAGGCCGTGGGAAAGCTGTGGTCTCTAAGGCGCTTCGGTCTGATCTCCGCGAACCGGCTGGCTCGCTCAGAGGCGCTCGTCCGCGAGTGCTACGAGCTGAGGCTCGGGGTCAACGCGCGCGGGGGGGACCGAGGGCAGAGGTTGGATCTCGCGAGGCCTCGGCTAGCGGAGATCTTTACCGAGTATCATGAGCAGTGCTCTCTGCACCCCCTTTCCCAGCTGTTGTAATTTTCTTTTTCTTTTTGTATGTATGGCTAAGGAGCCAATAATGCCTTTTTTAAATAAATGAGATATTTCCTTCTTTTTCGCAATGTTCCATTGATCTTTATTAAATTAACAACAGACCCTAGGAAGAGTTTAAATTGCCCCAAAAGAAAAGTAGATGCTAATAGTTGACCTTATTAGCGTGGCCCGAGCTCCCCGGAGGCTTGTTGGTCTCCATGCTCGGCACCGGGTACGGGGCTCCCTGAGCGCCGGACTGGTCATCTGCCGAAACGAGCATGATCTGGCCGATGGTCAGCACGGCGGGAGGGGGACGCTGCTCCTGCTCGCGGTCGGCCTGCCGTTTGTCTCTCAAGTAGGCAGTGAGGTGCCCCGATCGGATGAGCTCCTTGATGTAGTCCCTGAGTTGCTTACAATCCTCTGTGGCATGACCCAGCGTCCAGCGGAAGGCGCGGTAAGGGCATCGGGTTCGCTTCGAGGCCTGACGCGGGATTGGAGGGAATTTGAAGAACCCCTCGCCTTGGGCCTCCTCTAGTAACACTGCGAGGGAGACGTTGAGCGGGGTGTACTCCTGGAACTTCGGGTGATAGGGCTGCTGACGCTCCGGCCTCTCTTCCCGAGCCCTCTTCTTCTGGTCGGACCGTTCTGCTCAGGGGAGGTTCACGTTCACCTCGGACTCCAGCTAAACCTCGCGCTCGGTCCACGCCTTGACCTCGGCCATGGTCTTAGGCTGTGCCTACACAAAGGAGCGCAACCACTCCTTCAGACCAGATCTGAGCGCCGTGATGACGATCTCGCCCCGATGCTTGGGGACCTCGAGGAGGGTATTGTAGAAGCGGGTGATGTAAGCCTTGAACATCTCCTTGTCCCCGCTTTTAATTGTGAAGAGGTAGTCGACCGTGCGCTTCTGCCGACGGTTCCCAACGAAGCGGCCGAGGAACTGAGTAGCCAGCTCGTCGAAGGTCGAGATTGAGCGGGGCTCGAGTCCTCGGAACCAGTCCCGACCAGAGCGGATGAGGGTGGCTGGGAAGGCCCTGCACTGGGCAGCGTCGGAATGGTCCTGGAAGCTCATCCCCGCGGTGAAAGCATCCAGATGGTCTTTGGGTCGGTTTTCCCGTCGAACAGAGAGACCTTCGGGGGCTTGTTGCGCGAGGAGACGTGGACAGCGAGCAGTCCCTCGGTAAACGGCTTGGTGAGCGAGTCGGCGACGTACTTAGCCCCGTCGCCTGAGAGGTTACCTTCCCGGCGCATGCCCTCGATCTTCTTTTCGAGGGCGTCGAGTCGGCCGTGGTACCCCAAGGATTCGGCACCTTGTGATCCCTGGCCTCTGCTGTGGGAGACCTGGGTCTGGGCGCGGCCCCGGTTCCTCTTGATGAGGTCCCTCAGATCTCCGGGCGAGGTGGCTCTCGAGCCGTCGTGGCGAGCCCCTTCTGTGCGACCCCGTCGAGAGAGGGGCGTCGATCATGCCTGTAGACAGGCGAGGTGACCGACATCTCCTCAGGGGGGTAAGGGTCGCGAAGAGGCTCGAGGCGAGGCGCTCTGGCGGCGGATCTTGGTGTGGAGCCGTGGGCGCCCAGAGGGCCTCAGAGAGTATCGGCCCGTGAGATCTGTGGCCAGGGGTCGTAGCCTGCCGGTGGTCAACCGTGCTGACGAGGGCAGAGCCTTCTGGAGGCGGAGGAGCGGTGATCTGGGGCCCTGTCCCGGTCGTCTGAACGCGGACGAGCGCCTCCACGAGGGACTGTAGCCGATCTATTCGGCTGGCGAGGGCGTTGATGAGGGTCGCCGGGGGAGGTTCATCCGCGCCTCCGGTGAGGGGAAGGCGACGGCTGGTACCGGGATCTTCAGGGTGGTCGCTCGCCATGTGGATGGAGATCAGAAGGCCAACTTTGTTTTTTGTGGAGTTTTTCCCACAGACGGCGCCAACTGATGGAGGTCCTTTTCGGGACTTCTTCAGATGTCTTCCGTCGATCTCCTGGTGGATTTTGGAGGTAATCTCCGAATACTATTCACACCATAATATTGTATTATTATATTCCCCATTCTTATTCGTTTTATAAATAAACAGGTGCTTTTGACGCATGTCTGCTACATATTACAGGATACAGGTTCGTGGAGCAAAAACAGTGAAAGAGACAAAAGACGATACAAAAAGGGACTTTTGACTAACAAATAGAAGGATTTTAGTCAAGCCTAGATGAAAAACAATGTACAAGGCAACGCAAGGTCCAAGTTGTCAAAGTGAACGGTTAAAAGACCACTACAAGTTTTCACTGAAAGATCTGGAGAAGACCCAGAAGCCAAATGGAGAAAAGAACTAAAGAAATAAAAAGCCCTAAATTTTCAGAAGCAGCCCACAAAAACACATCAGACGATCGCACCAATGGGCCGTGGAACCGCGGCCCTACCCCCACCCATGCCGCGGTTCCGCGGCCGTCTATTGCACGTGTCGGTGCAGAAAAATTATGGCGGTGCGTCGGTGCTTTTGTTGGGATTTTTAGGGGGTATTTTTGTAATAGCACGTGTGCGAGTCATTCGTAACCCTAATTTTCCTATCCCCTATAAATATGTATTCTAAATATTGTAGGAGGGATGCCTCTTTTTTATAAATAAAAATTCAGATTCAATTGAAGTTGGGAGAGCATCATTCTTGTAAGTTCATTTTTATTTTCTGCCTTAGTTTTATAATTAAATTCTTGCCCTAGATAAATCATTCCTTTGCCCTAGTTTAATCTAGTGTAGAATCTCTTAAACTGCAGTAGGTAACTAATCTATTGGATCTAAAAATACATATGATAAAAATGATGTTTTTAATAGATCTCTTAATGAGCGAATAATTTTCTCGCTTGGTAGGGTTAGGAATAGAGAAGAGTTTGAGAGATGATGATCTCTCATCTCTTTCGTGCCCAATTATTTACAAAAATTAGAACTTCATGCATGCATGCATGATCCGCTCCCTACGGCACCCTACCCACAAGGTAACGGTGAAACCGTAGTATAAAAGACCGGACATGCATGTCTTCCATGAAGGTTAGAGCAATTATTAGAAAAGGACGGACAAGGATCTAGAGGAAGAAACTCCGTTTCTTCCCAATCATCCTAATCCCCTTTACTAATAATTGTTATAACTCCTAAAAAGATTTAATTTAAGGCATTGAAAGAGGTGTGAAATTTAATCTTACCAAACTCCACCTAGACCTAATCCTAGCAAGTTTCTTAACTCTCGTACAACTTAGTTTTTAGATTTAATTAAAAGATCAAACACCCATTGGAATTAGCTCGTAAGAACACTTAGGAAAATTACAACATCCCTGTGGACCGACCCGTACTCACCGGCTAGCTGCAAAGCGACGCCGTTCTTGATTGCGGTAAATTATTTTTGATCGTAAAACCTCCTCTAAATCAAATACCTGCAAAGAAGTTCCGGGATGGTTTGGTACCACCGAGGACCCTCCGACGATCAAGTTAGCACTAGATCCGAACAGAGTAACGGCTAAGTGGAGTAAAAAATGGCTTACTTGACCACTCTGTGATGGGGGTTTATATAGTGGCGGCAGCACGCAGCAACAGACGCGGGAATCTCGCCGACGGTTACGCTCCCGACGTCACGCTCGCGTAAAGAGCGGATCGTCCATTAATGGGGATCGTGATGGCGTGAGACGTGGGATGTTGCTGACGGAGAATCTGCGCATGGCGAGATTTGCGGAGCGGCGGTTACGCCTGTGAGTGACGGAGTTGGTCGGTCGGAGGGACCGAGGAAGATAGCTTCGGCTGGGGAGCTCGAAGGCCGAGGAGTCTAGGTCCTGTTGGCAGCTCGGGGCGAGCTAAGGGGCCGAGGAGGCTAATTTTCAGGGGCTCTGAGGAGAGCCAGCTTGTGCTTGCAGGTCAGGTACAGGGGTGGCCTGGTTGGCCCCTGTGGACCCTTTCTTCTGAGTTTTGAAACACGTCATCTGCCACGTATTCTGATCTTGAAGATCGCCAATATTGATCATCATCAGATACCAGTGCCATAACCTCCGTCCGCTCATTGCCACCGATCGTTGACGTTTCTTGTCGTCATCTATCACCATCTCTCATTGTTGGCTGCAACCACCGGCTGGAATAATAAGATGCCTGACATCACATTACTATGGTGTGGATTTCTAACAATCTTTCGTTTTTCTGTACCAAACACCCCCTCATTAAAATAAACTATAAATAATTGACAGCACGCAGGAGATATGGAAAGAATCTGCCCAAGCTATATTTCTGTTTTATCCTTGATAAATTAGGAATCATTGAAGAAATGTATTTATAATTGTCTATCAATGAATTTTGAAAGATCAGATGGAATAATTTACTTAGCAATCTAATATCATATTGATATTTTTTGTGGGAAAATTGTTTTTGGTGCCAGTTCGGAGAGATAACTTAGTTTTAAAACTGCGTATTTTCAAAATTATGGAAAAACTCAATACTTGCATTTGATTATTTTTGCAAAAAAATTCAGATTTACCCTCATTTTTTAAAATCAAATACATATATGATTATTTTGTCAAAAAACATCATTTGTCTGGTTTCTCTGACTGCCATGATTTGCTCTTTCTTCCTCGATACTTCTCTCCCAATTTCTCGTTTCTTAAAATATGCATCTCCGAGACAATTCCACCATCCCTGTTTTCAATTTCTGTATCTCCCCTTTGAAATCTCTAATCTTCAATCCAGCTCCCCCAATTCCTCTATTTCCGCTCCAATCACCCAATCTTCTCTCTCGTTTCTAGCATCTTCACTCCTATGATGGCTATAACTAGAGCAATCAATAATAAAGAGGGCATAATAAAGAAGAAAAAATTAAGACACGCAATAATAAAGCGGGCAAATAATGTTAAATAAAGAATGATAAAAAAAAATCCATGGAAAACTATTGAATTATAGATATTTTAGAGGGGAAGAGATAAAGAGGGAAGGGCTAAGCTAAAATTTTCTAAACCTAAGCTTGATAGGGGAAAAAAGGAGTGCGACCATTTTCCATCATATTATGCTTAAACAGTGCAAAAAAAAAACAGATTCAAGGAGGGGGCGGATCAGAAGTTTCCACAGCCTAAATGGAGAAGATATTTAAAAGGGATAGATTGCAATTTTACACCACAATATATCCAACAAAGATGCGGGAATATTCCCTCGCATGGGTTTAGAGTGTGTGAGTTATAGGAAAAAGTACACAGTTTTCCCCTTCAAGGTATTTGATGATTGGTATATTGAACCATTCATAATTTGCCAAGTGGCATTAGACAGCTGTAATTTTCTTTCTTCTGGATAAAATTAAAAGGAAATCGAATCCCAGATCCTCTTCCTCCTCACCGCTCCACCCCTATCTCCGGTAACAAGCGCTCCCCATGGCCGCCGCCTCATATCCTACTCCGTTTCCGAAGAACTTCACCGGTCGTGTACCCCTCTCCACCCAATTCGTCGCCAACGAACTTTCTCCCTTCCCCTAACCATCCTTTTCATGGCACCTCCGTCCTCTTGCCGCTCAGCAACAACTACCTGAATTCCTAATTACTAATTTTCATGAAGTTGAGAATCATCTTGGTAGAGTTGAGAGGGATTATGGGTGATTTAACATGAGTAGCAAATTTTCCGTCGCCGGCGAATTTTCCGACGATGTTCAGCAAGGATACTCCAACTCCCTTTTTTCCCTCCCTGTCTCATCTTCAAAAAACTTGATTTTATCCACACAAAAATAAAAACAGGGGGGAAAAATAAAAGAGCTCTAGATCATCCAAAATAATAACCATACACTTCAAATCCCTATCCATAAAATTAGATGCACATATATCAAATTCTTGATGGGAGGTTCAATCCTTCATCAATACTTTACTCCTTGCTGGCATGGAAGAAGAAGAAGGAGAAGAGAGAGAGAGAGAGAGAGAGAGAGAGAGAGGCGTTGATGAAGAATTGGGCCTTTGCTAATTAAGCATTCAAGAAGAAGAAGAAAAGAGGTGTTGATCAAGACTTGCATGGCTGAGGAGGCTCTTTGCTTGTCCGGAGGAGGTAGTAGCCGTCGTCGCTCGACACCCATGGTCGCCGTGGCCGAACTTTGCAAGCGATTAATATTAAAGGCTTTTTTTTGTTGTTGAAATCCATTCGTGGAATTGGAATAAATGAATTAACAGGCCACGTATCAAATTTTAATAGCATGAAGGTACACTGTTTCTTGATGGCACTGGATACTTTAGTTGGTTGCAAGATTATGAATTTGAATTCCAAAATAGTAGAATTGAAAATTTCTGGATTTGGTAATTTGTTGTTTTGTTGATATTGGATTTCTAGTATTGAATTTATAGATACTTATAATCCTTATTTGGTTGGTGAAAATAATGTGAGATTTTGATTTAAGAATTTTTGAAAGAGACAAAGAAATTTAATTTTTTAATATATAAAGTACGGCGGGCCCCACCCCACTTAATACAGTTGAATCCATTTAAAATTGAAGTATTCATGTGTTCTCATCTTCGTATGGGCCCCACAAAACCTGCAACCAAGACGCTTAAGGTAGGATACACAAACTACACACCTGTTTGATCCATGTGTAGGTTTTATTTGCAAATATAAAGAGTATATAATATTAGAACATAATAATAAAAAAGACATGGATAATGAATACTGTATTGTCATGCGCCCCCATTGCCAACTCCTAAAATAACACCGTGTACTCCGTCATCCCCAAATCATATTTATGTCATTTAATTTCTTTTGAAATGTTGGTTAAAGCATAACTGATGGCATTTCACATACAAACCTGGCAAGTTTCTACATGAATCTTATCAGATTCAAAAACTCACATGTTAAGGTGTTACTCTAAACTAAAACTTTTTTTATTATTAAATCACCCAGTAATATTTTGTCAATTTAAAACCGGATGGGTAATATATAAAAACAAGCTAAAGAATAAAAACATGCAAGCAGCCAACTCCAAGGTGCTCTAACATGCATAGTCACATAATTCGCAAATTATTCGGCGAATTCACGAATAATTCGCGAATTATGTGACTGCCGATTAAATCTGCGAATTATTTGCCATCACCGAACGCGCCGAATTATTGCCGAATTATTCGCGAATAATTCCCGAATTATTCACAAAAAAAAAGCGAATTATTTAAAAAACAGCAAATAATTCACGAAATCAAAATCTAGCATCTTATATATTAATTTTATATTAATTTTTTTCTCGAAATCCTTCCCGAACACTTACCGAATCTTTTCCAAATACCTGCCGATTTTTTCCGAATAGTTCTCCGAATCCGAATTTTCGACCTCGCCGAATTATTGCCGAATCACGAATTTGTGACTATGCTAACATGAGTTGAACCTTATATTGAATCCAACAATAACCATTTATTTGAAAACCATAGGCTTATTTTTAAATAAAAGAGATACATGATACACATTTGGCTAACTATATAACAACGGCAAAATCCATACCTCATACGAAGCTCGCTGCTCACTACCTTTTTTAAAACTTTCAATCCAAAATGAGAGGCACCGGTTCAATCCCCAAAGGAGCCCCCAAAAGGAGCCGTATACCAAAAAGACTTGAAAGCGGAATTCTATCAAGCTCCCTGAAAATTTTGGGCATGCCGTAATTAGGAGTATTTGTGATTTTGCACAATTTTTACTGAGCCGTAACTGATCAATATAAAACTTTTCTAACTAGATCATTTTCGTGTGGTCTGGGTTTTGGTTGTTTGAACAGCTTCATCGTTAAGTTGGAGTCTTAGGTCCTGAGCCTTCTTTTTTTCTTGGATGTCTTGTGACAATCCCATTTGCCCCCTGCAAATTCCAATTCACCAAAAAACATAGTGTTAAATGGATATTAGATATATAGCGGACTGATATGATAACTGAATCGATCAGATGATTTCATTTGCTGTGTTATTTTGCATCAATAGTTCTTAAATATGATAAGATACGCCTAGCACCTGGCATAGGCAGAAGGGCTATGAAAGAACTTGAAAGGCGAAAAAAAATCAAAATAGAAATGAAAAGCTAATTCGAGTTTAAACTCCAACCTTATCATGAGAAAACAAAAAACAAAAAAATTAAAATGATACCTCCAAAGGCGATTTACAATATTGCCATTACCGATATGCTCATCAAGCAATATAGGTACATCATCTGGAGCAACATATCCATACCTATCCAAGAAGAGGAGAGAAATTCAATGCGAACAAAAAATACAGGGGAGACACCCCTGTACCTAATATCACCCTTGATTTATAATTAGACGGTATGGTGAGTTTTGTATACAACCGTCCATTTATAAACGGATGGCCCGATCAGATGGATGTCTCCACTACAATTATTAATGGAGGCACCCCGAACCCAAAGATACATAGCAAACTGAAATGATATCTGAAAACTAAACGGAAGTAAGGCATAAATCACTACTTACCAATGCCCGTGCACTTCCCCACTTTTATTTTGACTAAAAATGATCACATTTCCTGCATATTTGTGACCCCCAACATGCGAACAGGGTTTGACACACGCTTTACCCTGAAGCCGACGTAAACCGATCTCTTCTTCAAATCTCTTAACGAGAATGGGCCCACAAACACCACATCTATGATCTCTGCTTCCATGGGAACATACGAAAACATATGATCCCGTTATTGTCTCGGCAGATCCAGCTGGCCACTCTTTATCTTTCACAAGCACTTCTTCGAAGAAATCATTAAAATCGGAGTGTCTCACTTGCCTGTGAGCTTTTAAAAAAATTCGATAGAGCAAAATTTTAAGAAGTGATTACCTTTTTGTTTGCATTGCTGAGAATGGTTTATCTAACCTGTATCTTATCATGTCCGGGAATATCAGCACATCTCCATGCGAGGAAGAGGAAGATTCATCGTCCTCTTTACATATCGTTAACTTCGTCTGCAAATTAGAGAATTAGGGATAGAAGGTCTCACAATTATGTCGAATAGCATCTCTACTTCCACAATTCTTCACTTTGTACGTAACGATATCGGAATGGTACTCATAGCTTAATTCTTTGCAAGCTTATATGGTTCAAATGCACAAAACCCCTTATAGTTTACCCCGTGTAGCACTTATAACCTTTCAAGAGACTTGCTTATTAGTGCAAAAACCACTGAAAACCTATCAAAGTTGTGACGTCGTTTGATAGTCTCTGAGCAAAGCATGTTATAACGAAATGATTATGTAATCTAACTTTAGACCTTGTGTTTGCGTTCTTATAATACAACTCGAGTTCTTTAGGGTTTTGGTCCATTAGCAGAGTGGCATTCGCTCAAATACATCACTTCAGTGGGTATAAATAAGGGGGGTCTTGTGCAATAAATCCAACTTATATTTATCTTTTCTGTACAGAAGCAATTTTTACAAGATGCCATTTTTCCATTTTAATAGGCAATTTATTACCTTTCGATTATTTATTTATTTATTTGGGGTGTGTGTGTGGTTGGGGGGGGGGGGGGGCGGGGGGTGCTGTTGCCTTTAGATTCTTGAATGGTCTGTAACCATATTTTCGATTTCAAGCTACAGCTTTAAAGGGGCAACAAATGAAGAACTCAAAATTTTGAGCTCTCAGATCAAGTGTAGATCCAATTTTAGAATTAGAAACCCTAAATCCACAAAAAAAGGAAAAGGGGAAAAAGGTTGCCACCTTTTTCTTCATCTGCCCCTTCCTCGCGTTGATCGCCGACAAGAGAAGCCTCGGCAACCCTTCCGATGACTCCACGTTAGCATGCCACGTGTCCGGCGACCGGTGGCAGAGGAACACGTGGCGGTCGTAGGGCTGCACCGTCCCCGCGAGCTTTTCCCGCCCAAATTCGAGACGCCGGAAACCGAACTCCGCCGCCTCGCCAGCGACGCCGGAAATCGAAGGAGGTGTTGTTCTCGAGATCGAAGGGGAGGTGAAGAAGCGGTGAGAACGAGGAAACGCCGATGAGAATCGATTCATTTTTCGTGGAATTTGGAGAAGGCCAACTCAGTTTCCAGTTTATTTCACAGAAATACCATGAACTATTCGGGGTTTCTTTCCATATAAGCACCATGAACTTCATAAATTGCATTTACCACATACTTTACCACTATAAAACCTTTATATTTTTTTAAGATTATAATAATATGCCGATTTTTAATTTGAAATTTTCTTATGAGATTAAACTGTGTAAGTTTATGACATTGTTACATATGATAAAACTCATGACATTTATCTATAATACTAATAGATCATGGTACTTTACTGAAATTAATCGATCAGATAGAAGTTCCTATAAATAAAGTCAAACCGGAATTTGGATAGAATACCAAATATTTTCGAGGAATCACACTTGAAATATATTAGAAATTCACACGGTGGCAAGCCTATACAAGTATACAGCAAAAGGGATCTCATTCCAGAACAAAATTTCCACATTACAACACAAAACACCTCTCTCTAAACTATACAACACCCAACATCCATTCTTCCCTCTCGGATAAAAAACCACCAATATTATTAAAATCACGTATCAAAAACAAAGAAAAAAAGACATTACAGATACACAATTACAAAAGAAGAAGATCCTCACTCATCATGCATGACTCTTTCTCATACACCATGCTCTACTTCCTATGAAACATCCCGCCCAAGTTGTGCAACATCGACCCCTTTTTGTTTGCCCACAACGCCTTGCCGTCATTCGGAGTAGGCCTAGGCAGCTGTGCCAATGCCTCTGTGTTCACATGTCTTACCTCTGTCTCCGCTTGTAGCCTAGACGCCATCTCAATCGCTCTCTTCTGCTCCATCTCTCGCCACCTCCTCAGCTCCCCTTCCACTGCCTTCTTCGCCGCCTCTGCCATCTCCGGCCTCTTCAAAGCTTCTGCCTGTGAAGTGAAATGTTAGCTTGATATCCATTGTTAAATCGCAAACCCAATAGCTTAAGCTTTTGGGTAACATGGTTGTCGATATGGTATGCACCATGTTCCAGAATGTCATAGGTTCAAACCCCATTACTATCAATCCATAAATCGATAATATATTTATTTATCCTCTTTACAATCCAAATTTCCACCGAAGGCGTTGCTACATGGCCCTAATGCCCATGTAAGGGAGGGGAGGCATCATGGGTTCCGTTAGCTTGACATACATTGTCATCTCACAACCGATCAGGTTGAGCTTTTTGGGTAAATTGATACTTGTGCTCACCAGGATTCTGTTGTGAAGGTTGTCTCGTATTTGTTCAAGACCGCGAAGCCAAAAAAGGGACAGGCGTCTGCCTCAAAAGGACAGACGTCTGGTATTTAAGGTCCAGAGCCCAGAACAGGCACCATACGTCTCCCACAGAGAGACGGACGTCACCTAGCCCTCGGCGCTTGAGAATACTGGCTGAGCCCTGGAAAATCGTGGCCAATTGGGCCAGACGTCTGCTACAGAGGGACAGACGTCTGGCAGCACAATTGACTCTCTATCAAAGATGCGGGCAGAGATCTGCCCCGAGGGACAAACGTCTGTTCGGCGATAAACGTGAATCTCAGGTCAAGATTTATCTCGAAAATTCAGTTACTTGGTGGCAGTTTTGTAATTTCTGGGATCTTATTATAACTTAAATTGTATAGGCTATATATAAGATCTTACGGTTATTAATTATGGTTGATGTTTTTATTCATAAAGTTTTAAAGGGAGTCATCACTCCATAAGAGATCAAGATCGTATAAAGAACTTTGAAGAGTTTTATATCATAAAGTAAAAGGAGTAAACGGCGTCTCAATAAGGGATCTAAGCTATCGAAGGTGAAGAAGAATTTGGAAAAGGAGAGAGATCTCATTGAAGATCATAAGAAAATGGTGTAATAACTCTTGTAAGGTTTTCTTCTTCTCAAGTTCTAATAAAAGTTCTCTATGTTCCCCCCACCCCCACCCCCACCCCCACCCCCAAATCTCTTGTTTTATTTTTATTGCAGCTTGTATTTGGTTTCTTTGTTATTTCGTCTGAAAAAGATCTAGCTTTATAGATCCGTAAAGTATTTTCCGCTGCATTGCTGATTGATCTTGTAGTAACAATTGGTGTCTGAGCCATTGTCTGTATTTTTGCGATTTAAGTTTACGGCAGGTGACGACGCTTGTATCCACTCACTATCTTCTTAGATCTTGATAGTGGTTCGTAAGAATCCGAGAAAAATGTATTTTCTTTGGAATTAAGGATGACGAATAACAAAGTAAACAACACAAAGTTTGGAGTGGATTAGTTTAATGGGAAACAAAACTTCTTGATGTGGCAGAGAAGGGCGAAAGTATTTCTGGTGAAGGAAGTGATGTTCAAGGTACTTGGCGATAGAACCTGCTGACATGACAGAAACCCCGTAGGCAGAATTAGATCAGAAAGCACAATGCACAATAGAACTTTATTTGGCGGATAACGTGATGTATAACGTTATGAAGGAGACTTCTGTGACAAGTTTGTGGTTGAAGTCATAGAGCTTGTATTTGACAAAGTCGTCGTCAAACAAGTTGTATCTAAATAAGCAATTTTACGGATTAAGCATGAAAGAAGTGTCTTATTCACGACCACCTAAACAGCTTCAACAAGATAGTGAGCGATCTTCTATGCCTTGAAATTAAGTTAGAGGAGGACCAAGGGCTATTGCTTCTATCTTCACTTCCTAATTCGTATGAACACTTAGTGGCAACGATTCTTTATGGGAAGGAGAATTTTCGATGAAGTTACATCGACTCTTTTAAACAATGAGATCATGAAGAAATCAAATCCATCGGAGTCATCCGGATTGTTTGCCGGTGAAAGGGAAAGATTGAAGAATAGAGACGAAGGCAAAAGTATAAAAGGGAAATCCAAATCATCCGGGCAAGAGAGCGGAGCATGCTTCTTTTGCGAACAGTCAGGGCATCTAAAGAAGCAATGCCAAAAGTATAAGCAATGGTTGAAGAAGGTAAATGTGCTAACTTAAAGGGTTCGGATCAAGCCAGTGTTGTGACCGAAGCAGAAGAGGATCCATATGACGTGCTAGCTGTACATACAAGGGTTGCAAATTCTGATGCTTAGATTCTTGATTCCATATGTTCATACCATATATGCCAGAAGAAGGAGCTATTCGACACCTATAAAGAGTACAATGGCAGCAGTGTTTTCATGGGGAACAATGTGGCGTGCAAGGCCATTGGTATAAGGAACACCAAATTCCACATGTTTGATGGGGTGGTGCGAACGCTTGTGAACGTGCGACACGTTTCAAAACTAAAAAAACCTGATTTCTCTTGGAGCATTAGATACGGAAGGACGTAAGTTCGTTGGTCAAGATGGAGGATTAAAAGTTGTCTAAGATGCCCTAGTGGTTATGAAAGAACAACTGTTGGATATAGTGCCCTCAAGGCAATTATTGTAATTGCAGGAACGCGATTATAATAATTGATGGAGGACCTATACAGATAGAACAATCTTACTCGAAATGATAGTATGCTATCTGGTTTGTCTTTATCATTAATATGTATATGTTTTACTTATCATTACGTATCGCTAATACATAATGATGAAGCTCGTAGGATTCTTTCTTGACTACCAGCATTATAATGGCGATCATATACGTGGGAGCTGAGTAGTCCATAAGCATATGCTTAAATGCCCCTAGTCGAGAGAGTATCGAGATTGGGCATCGATGCTCCAAAGTAGACTAGTGTATACGTTTTTAGACCCTGACGAGGGGCGGTAGCCGATCTCACAAGTTATTAGTGTTGTGTCACCTAAGATAGTATACAGGTGCTCACTACATGTGAGTACACTAAACGGACTCGCCGAGAACTTCTAGCTAGTGTTATATCTATCGACAGATAGAAATTTCTTGTGGCATGAGTACATGTTAATCTTTTGACCTGAGATCGTCATTTGTCTCGTGTGAATTCCCACTATACTTAGATTATTACCCTACCACGGCTCAAAGAAGTACAAACAGGTTTTAGTTGGGTACAGTCCTGAGCCACATGGAGACAGTGAATGATTGTCGGGGATTCGTCACTCCTCGTATTATGAGTCGATGTCACGCTGTGTTCGGTTGGCCATCACCCTAAGTCGTGACCATGGTGAATGAGATTTACTGATCGGAGTTCAGTATTTTCTCGGTTGGTAATGAGCTTGACTCCATCACGACTTATCGGGTTATTAGGGATCTGACGTTATCCTCCACCTAGACCCGGTATATGATACTCTTAGACAAAGAGACCGGACTGAACGGAGATTATCACATTCAGGCTCATTAGGGTACGGACGGACTTGATTGTCGTCCTTCCTTTCGGCATATACTTGGGTAGTCGTTACGTGCAGCTAGTGTCGCTGACGTGCTTGTCGTTATGGATTTATCCAGTAACTCACTGCCGGCGTATTGTCGAGTCTTTAGAGTCTCACACAGGGTTTTCCCGGTTCAGGCGATACAATATAAATGACGTATGTTGATACATACATGGGTCCGATTAAATACGTGTGCTGGCTACACGGACTTTAATCGGACGGTTGATAATACTAGCCGGCTTAGGATTAAGCCAGATTATTAAATCAAGTTTTGATTTAATAATATATATATATATATATTAGTATTATTGTTCACTATTCATTTTCTCTCTCTTGATTATTCGTATTTTTATACGGATATGCGTGTATGTATTTCGATGCGTATATCGGATTGTATTCCGTATTTATACGAAATACTTATAGAATGACACCTCATTTATGAATATTCATTTATGAATGTTCAAGGATATGATGTGGAGGGTGGGGTGGCTTTGGGTATGGTTGTGGACACGTAGAGAGGGATGGGTTTCATTTGTTTATTTGCACAATTGTGGTGATATTTTATTTCATGGTTGAAAAATTATGAAACCGTTCTCTCATTCATTCCACAACCCCTTAGCACATTTTGTATTATAGCTACCTTTTCATCCAACTTCATTTTGCTCTCTTGAGCTTGAAAGTTAAAATGATAGTGGAAAATTCCTATATCCCCGCTTTCCATTTCTAACAAGCTTGGACGTCGGTTGCTTCACCAGGTGAAGCAAGAGCTTGGATCGGTTCGCTCAGGTGGATCATTTTCGGCAAGGGTGGTCGCTTCTCAAGTTTCTTTTAGTCCAAACAGAACTGGAACCCGGAGATTCCCGATGGCCTACGAGGAGCTTGGAGTGGTCTTCCACGATTGGATGAACACGCGACAAAGGTTGTAATTTCTAAACCTTGCATACTTTGTTTTCTAGTTTAGTGTTTGGAATGATCGCCTGTGTTTAAAAAAGCGGCCGCTCAAGTGGACGAGCGGGTTTTGCCGCTCCGCTTTATCCCGCTTAAGCGGGTGATATAACATAACCTATTTTGTTGATGTATACATCTCATAAGTGTTATAAATGGTATATAAATATTGTTATTTGAGTAAGAATACACAAATACCAATTAATACAACATTCCATCTTTTCTTTTTCTCTTTTTTAACGTTTCTATCATTCGTGCTTGACTCGATAAATCTTACGGTTGTCGAGCCGGTTTTAAGACACTTCAGGATTTGGGTTTAAAAACTCCAAAATTTTAGGCTTATCAACATCAAGAAGTCGAGATCTAAATCAATTTCAAGCAATCTGAGTTTTCTTTTTCGATTTCGAGTAGTTTTTGAATTTCGATCTTAAAATTCTAATTCGATTTTGACTCCGTCTGGTTTCGAGCTACAATTATACATTTTTAATAATTTTTTTAAAGTATTTTTACTGATTTGAGCTATAATTCTTGATACTGGGCATCGAAAAGCTTATAAACACTATATAAGCTAATAAATTCTAAGAAAATTTCAATTTTGCATTGAATTATTTGAGCATATTTTAACAAATAATATATTGTCTAAGCAAATTTGTTAAATTTTGGGTTAAATTTAGGCATTTGTTAGTACAAAAGCAATATAAAAATAGTTAGAACACAATGAGGATCATTACTTATTGACAAAAAAATGAATAGTGATGAAACACCACTGTTCTGATTTCTGAGCGACCGCTTAAGCGTTTTGGTTTCTCGACCGCACCGCTTTTCTTTTCCGTTTTTAAAATACTGACGATCACTAAGGTTTGGTTTCTAGTGCTCTCCATAAAATTTTTGTTTTTCAATTCCGTATTAGTCGCTCTTGTAGTGGTAAGGGCACTAGGAACTTTCAACGACTAAAGAATTTGTATCGTCTAGACGGCAGTACGGTGACGGGTGGTGCAACTGTAGCAACGGAGAAACAGATGGAGGATACCGCAAAGCTGTGACATATGCGTCTTGGCCACATGAGTGAGAGGAGGCTTCGTGAGTTGCACAGTAGGGAGTTGTTGAAAGGTGTTACCTCGTGCAAACTAGATTTCTGCAAATTTTATACGATGGGAAAGTAACATAAGGTCGGCTTCAAACAAACCATGCACAAGACCGAAGGACTTCTCGATTACATTCACTCAGACGTATGGGGGTCATCGCCGGTTGCATCAAAGGGAGGTGTCATGTATTATGTCACCTTTATTGACGATTTCACACAGAAGGTATGGGTCTACTTTCTCAAAAACACAAATCAGATGTGTTGGCCAGTTTTAAGGAGTGGAAAGCAGCCGTGGAGAAGTAAAAAGAGCGACCATTGAAGTATTTACAGATAGATAATGGAGGTGAATACACCTCAAAGGAATTTCAGGATTTCTATAAAAAACGGAGCATACAGCGGCAATGGTTGTTCCAGTACAGCCAGAACAGAATGGGGTAGCGGAGCGTATGAACACTATTAGATAGAGTCAGAAATATGCGGTTGCAATCCGGACTTTCAGAGGACTTCTGGGCAGAGGTAATGAGTCATGCATGCTATTTGGTCAACAGATCTCCATCAACGGCCATACATCTTCAGATCTCAGAAAAAGTATAGAGAGGAGAGCCAATCAGTTGTGATTCTTTACGGGTGTTTAGGTGCCCTGCCTACTCGCTCGTGAATCAAAAGGATAGGTCCAAGCTGAAATCCAAGTCTAAAAGGTGTGTTTTCTTGAGATTCAAACTTGGTGTTAAAAACTACATGGGATAGGACCTTGAAAACAAAAGGACATTCACTAGCCGAGATGTGATCTTCAATGAGGATTCCATATTGAAAGACGTGGCTGGAGATAAAAAGGAGATAGGTGAAGCGTTAAGGGACAATGACTCGGTAGAGGTCGAGTTATCTGGCACTCATAAGGATACGAACACCGAAGCACAAATTGATGCAGAGGTGAACGAACAGATTAAGAAGACTAAAGGTGAGAACCAACCCCAACAGGACCCACATGCAATGGCATTAAGGAGATCGATACGTACTCATAAGACACCAGTCTGATATGGTTTTGAAGATATGGATGCATTTGCTCTAGTCACCGAAAGCGGATATCCCGGCTCTTATCAGGAGGCCATTGGGCAAGAGGTCAGTGATCGATGGATTATGACGATGACGGAGGAGATGGAGTCACTTCGACAGAACGGTGCGTGAAAATTGACAGAGCTACTGAAAAACAAAAGGGCCATTGGTATTCAGAAAGAAAAAAAGACGAGCAATACAAGACATGTTTAGTTGCGAAGGGTTTTGCTCAAAAGGAGGGAGTTGACTACAAGATTTTCTCGCATGTAGTTAAGCATACGTATGTTCGAGTGTTGTCGGCGAAGGTTGCTACTCAAGATTTAGAATTGGAGCAAATGGCCGTGAAAACGACATTTCTGCTTGGTGAGTTGAAAGAGAAGATCTTCATGAAGCAAGCTGAAGGATTTATAGCGCCCGGCCAGGAGGATCATGTATGTGAACTCAAACGGTCTCTATATGGGTTGAAGCAGTCTCTCAAGCAGTGGTACAAGCACTTCGATTCGTTCATGAGGAAGACCAGTTACTCTCGATGTGAGATTGACAGCTGCATGTACTCGAAGCGGCTTAAGGATGGGTCGTCGATATATCTATTTTTATATGTCGACATGTTGATCGCGGCTAAGAGTGTGAAAGAAATAAAGACGGTAAAAGCTTCATTGAGCGCGGAATTTGACATGAAAGACTTAGAGGAAGAGAAAAAGATTATTGAGATGGAAATTATTCAAGACAGGAAGGCTGGAAAGCTGTGGCTATCCCAAGTCAGATATATTAAGGTGTCGGAGAGATTCAACATGAAGGACTCAAGATAGGTGAGTACCACTATCGCCGGTCATTTAAAGTTATCCTCCAAGAAGTGTCCAAAATCAGTGGAGTCGAAGGAAATGATGTCTCGAGTACCATATGCAAATGCGGTGGGATTGCTGATGTACGCTGTGGCATGCACACGTCCAGACATCATATACGATAAGTGTGGTTAGCTGGTACATATCAAATCCAGGGAAGCTCCATTGGGAAGCGGTAAAATGGATAATTAGGTATCTAAAGGGAACTAAAGACCTCTGTTTATTCTTTCACTAGTCAGATGATAAATCAAGCCAGTTGCAAGGATACGTAGATGCAGATTACGCTGGAGACTTGGTCAAGAGAAAATCTCTTACAGGCTATACATATACAATTGCAAAATCTTCTATTAGTTGAAAGTCGGCACTTCAGGATACCATGGCGCTCTCAACATCGGAGATGGAATACATGACGGCAGTGGAAGCATCTAAGAAGGCCTTGTGGTTAAAGAGCCTAGTTGGCGAGTTTGGGTTTGATAAGGGGTTGGTTCCTTTGTTTTGCGATAGTCAAAGCACCATTCACTTGGCGAAGAATTAAGTATATCTCAATCAAACTAAGCATATCAAAGTGCGGTATCACAACATAAGGGAATGGGCCGAAAAGAATATCGACTTGATAAAGATCGATACTAAAGTGAATCAGACGGACATGCTAACGAAAATCATTCCTGCGGAGAAGTTCAAGACCGCCTTGACTTCTATTCAAGTACTCAGATGCGAGGAAGGACGATCTCGGTAGAAAGGTCGAAAAGCAGTTTCTCAATTCTGGTTAAAAACCATAACAGCATCGGTTTCACAATTCTGAAGAAAGATTTGCGCCAGGAAAAGGAAAGGAGGAGAACTAAAGCAACCCTAAAGGATACAAGACGAAGGGAAACATATTTTCAAGGTGGGTATAAAGAAATACGAGCCAAGATGGAGATAGTTGTGAAGGATGTCTCGTATTTGTTCAAGACTGCGAAGCCAAAGAAGGGACAGACGTCTACCTCAAAAGAACAGACGTATGGTATTTAAGGTCCAGACACCAGACATCTCCCACAGAGGGACAGACGTCTGGCTGAGTCCTGGAAAGTCGCGGCCAATTGGGCTAAACGTCCGCCACAGAGGACAGACGTCTAGCAGCACAATTGACTTTCTATCAAAGGTGCAGGCAGACATCTGCCCCAGAATGGCAGGCGTCTGTTCGACAATAACCGCAAATCTCAGGTCGAGATTTATCTCGAAAATTCAGTTATTTGGTAGCAGTTTTGTAATTTCTAGGATCTTATTATAACTTAAATTGTATAAGCTATATATAGGATCTTAGGGTTATTAATTAGGGTTGATATTTTTTATCATAAATTTTTAAAGGGAGTCATCGCTCTCTAAGGGATCAAGATCGTATAAAAATTTTTGGAGAGTTTTAGATCATAAAGTAAAAGGAGCAAACGGCGTCTCCATAAGAGATCTAAACTATTGAAGGAGAAGGAAAATTTAAACTATTGAAGGAGAAGGAAAATTTATAGATTGAGAGAGAGCCCATTGGAGAACATAAGGAGATGGTGTAATAACTCTTAGTAAGGTTTTCTTTTTCTCAAGTTCTAATAAAGGTTCTCTCCGTTCCACCTCCAATCTCTTGTGTTATTTTTATTGCGCTTTGCATCTGGTTTCTTTGTTATTTCGTCTTAAAGGGATCTAGGTTTATAAATCCGTACGGTATTTTCCGTTGCGTTGTCAATCGATCATGTGGTAACAACGGTTTCAAGAAAAACTGATTCAAAGCGATCCCCCCCCCCCGCATGTGTCCATTAATCCTGAATTTACAAGCGAGATTTGCGTTGGAGGCCTTTTCACGTGGCCCAAAGGCCCACGTCAGAGGGAGTGTTAAGTACTATCATAGCTTCTTCTTTTTTCCTTTTTTTTTAAGTATTATCTTAGCTTGATATATATAAATACAACCCAAAAGCTTAATATTTTAGGTAAAGTATTTTGACACTACCTTTGCTGCCTCAATCTCCTCCATTTCTTTCAGTACAGCCTCCAGTCTATGTTTTGCTTCGTCCTCGCTAGCTTTCACTGCCTCGACCTGGGCCCGGGCAGCCCCCACCTTCATCTCCGTCAGCTTCTCCGACTCCGCAGCCTTCTGGCTCAGTGATTCGTACTCCTCCTTCGATATCGTGATTTCTCCTGAAGTCGAGGACCGCGCAGCACTAGTTTTTTCTGAAAGGTTTTTAATTTCGTGTAGCGCTCGAGCCTCTGCCTCTTTTGCTGCCCCGGCCTCTTTCAGTGCCGCCTCGAGCTTTCTCTCTGTTTCGGGTAAGAAGGATTTAGATGATTCCGCTTCGGTCCTCATTGTCTCTGCCACTTTCTTCAGTACTTCAGCTTCTTGGTGTGAACTCTCGAATTCAGCTTGCAGCTGCTGAAGAGTCGATACCAGTTCGAGAGAAGCTGAACTGGATTTGGATTCTGCGGCCACTGCAGCCTCAAGCTCGGCCTTGCATTTCTGGAGTTCGATATGGAGATCTGATACAAAGGCTTCAGTCTCAACGTCCTTCTCTTTGACTTCATTGTGCTGCTTCGTCGCTGTTTCTAGTTCGACTTTTAATGACTCGACCAAACTCTGTAGAGAACTCCCCTCGTCCACTACTTTCTGCAATGCTTCTTTAGCTCCATCGAGCTCAGTGGTCACAGAATTAGCCGATTCAATATCAGAAGCCTGCAAATCTTCCAGTTTGTTACGAATTGCGTTGATCTCAGTACAAGTCTCCGCTAACTGCAATTCAAGTTCTTTATGGAGTTCAGTGTTGAATTCATTGTTTAGAGTGGCTAATTTCTTCTGGGTTTCTTCTAGGGTTAGACGGTATGATTCCCGGGTGGTATCTTTCTCAGCCAGGATCCTGGATTCTTCCTCTCGTGCTTGATCAGTTGCAAGCTTCACATGCATGAGAGATTCTTGCACCACTGCGATCTCCTGTAACAGCTGATCGGCCTTCAAGGCATTTGCATGGAATTGCTGCTTGGCTTCAGATTCATGGCTGCACGCCAAGATTTTTGCTTCAACAGACGCCTCGAACTCTTTCCGAATTCTTCTGAGCTCTTGCTTAGCAGCATTGAGCTCCATGGTCACTGGGGAATATTGCTCCCTTGATTTTTCAATCTCGATAATTTCGGTTTGGTCACCACCACCGGAACTTAGTTTTTCTTTGAGTTGGTTGGTTTGAGCCTTAGCGGCTTCAACAACCTTTAGAGAAAGCTCCCTGGATTCGTTTGCAACTGTGAGCCTGGTTGCCAGATCGTGAAGCCTTTTCTTGGCATTGTCGAGCTCAGCAAGGGCTTGTGCTCTGGTTGTTTCAGCATTTTGGAGTTGTTCCTTGAACTTATTTAGCTCTTTTTGGACCAAGTGGAGTCGTGTCTCTGTTGCAAATGCTTTCTGCTGCAACATAACACGGATATATCGAAGTTCGGTATTACGTAACACCCAGTACTTGTAATAAAGAGACAGTTATTATTTAGTGAAAATAGAAATTCACAAAAGTAAAAATCTTATGTCAAAAAGGGGGAGATTTGAAATCACCAAAATCCCAAACTATCGATGTTACACAACTCCCTCTGACTTCCTGTGATTGCTGTAGAAGCAGATTCCATACTCAGTTTTCTAACCGATTTGAAGACCATATATTACTGACTACATTCAAAAGTTTTGAAAGCCAGCGATCAATTCGATGAGAAAATATTTATATGTATATGATACCGCGATGACGTATACCCCTATCTGTATCGCATTGTTTAGATATCAAAAATCAGTTTCTAATTAATATCACTCTATAACATCCATGTATCAGCTAAATTTTCGAATAGGCTAGATTTCAATCTATATCGGTCGGTTTTGTGCTTTTTTATATCTTTAGGGGTGATCTCAGAGATATTTCGGCCAGTTTCAGATTGCATCCAACATTTCAGCAGAACAAGCAAAAGCTTACCAGAAGTCAAAACACATCACAGAAAAAAGTTTGAAAAACTGATTTCAGATATCAATATTTTCTTTTCTATCTAAAGCAAAAGGGATAAGAGTATACGAAACTATGAATATGTATACTATACAAAACACAAATAATGTGTGTATAACATTAGACATAGATTGACATTATGCACACAAAAAAATATGTGCATATGCATGTTCTTATTATTTACTGAAACCAAAACTCAAAATGTCATAAATTACATATATGATGTGTATATGTACATTATGCACAAGGTGGCGAAAGGAATTATAGACTTCGACAATGAATTTTAGATTTAGCATGCGGGAATCAATAAATACATTGAACTATGCAAGTGCATTCCATGTCTCCAGATATTACCACGTGTAAAATGCATACATGTGCTCGTTAATGATGTCTTCTAGATATTCTTTTGATTTGGTGACAATGCACTTGCTACTTGTTGTAGTATTTGGATCGATGTATTTAGACGCATAATTCTTAAATCACAATATTGTGATGCTTATACTTCCTTTAGTTTACGTTCCATAACTAACAATGAAACCAACTACCTGAAACTAGAAATATAGCTTTATTATAGTATATTACTTGCAAGATTGATTGCCATATGGCCATCTTAAGATACTATACGATCTACTGTTTTATACCATGACTCATATAACGCACATGACAAGTATTAACCTTTACTTTTCGATATGTACAGTATAGCAACCTTTAATTTGGCCGTTTGTGCATGCAGGATGCAAATCTTGTCATGTCTATCCAAAAGAAGAAGTCTAAGTACTCTAATTTTACAATTTACAACCATTTAAGCTCTTAAAGTTTACAGCTAGCTTTTTTCTTTTGAATTTTACAAGGAATGGATATTCTAGCATAAGAAACAGAGTCAGATAATAAGGTTGCATCTATAGTCATACAGACTCGAAGCCAAGAATGATGAGAAAGCTTCTCACAGCCCTATAGTTTGATACCCAAGTGGACCTTTAATTAGCAATTCTTATGATCCCTACATGTAATAAAGGCTGTAACATCAACATTGAGTACCTTTGTGTCATGAATATCAGTTTATTTGTTTGTTTACTTATCTTTTTCTCAAATCTACAAAGCTTTTGTTCTCTTCTCCTTTGGCATATACAAAAGAAACTGTAACTTATGCAATGGTATAATGATGCTAGAGAGTGCATGAGGTGATAATGGGTGCATCTTGCCGAATAACAACAAGGCATTTATTTCAAGTTTTGTGGAGGAGGTTACATGGATCTTTTCCTTCTACTTACTCAATAAAGAGTGATATCCTCATTCTACTAACAACTATTAAATACTTTGGATGCAGGGTGTTTTATTTACTAGTCAACTACTAAACTCTAACTACTATTCTTGCAAAACAATCTTTTTTCTCAAAGGCAACTACAGTTTAATATTTGAATCGTATGCTAAAGTGTTTTTGACCATCTTTAATTATAATACATAGGAGAGTTGGAATAAAGCATCTTTGGGGAATCTTTGCACAAAAAGACAAAAGCATGATTTTAGTCTTTCCCATTTTGCTCTTTGCTGCATCTTTGATGATCCGCCCTCAAGCTTGGATGTTCATAGAGGTGTTGAGGGTATAATGGTAATTATTTGGTTCATTTAGTAGTAATGAGATGCATGTGTATTTATGAGGCTACATTCAGTTGATTTAGCCCATTCAAGTGGGACCTATCTACATTTCAAGGTATGTTTGTGGGTATCCATTTTGATGGTTTGAGTTTTATTATACTTTACATATGGTGTCTCTTCCTTTTTTAAGAATCACAAATCTCCAAAACAAAATTAAAAGTAAAAGTAAAATAAAATGAAAAGGATTTCTTTTTCTCATTGGATTTCTTGCTTTGCATATAGTTTTTGTACTGATTTTTTAGTTCAAACTATCAATAGAATTCAAGCCTAGATTTGCTTTGTTATGGTTTATCAATTGATTTTAAATCTAAATAAACACATTATATATATAATATTTTTTGGTGATCACGGGTTATGGATGTTAGTATATTAAACAATGGCAAGTCCAAATAAGTAGTTATCGGTGATGATTTTTATTTCATTCGTACCTGTATATAATAAGGCTATAGATAGCAGATTTTTTCCCCCCAATATATAAATCAGTAGAAAACCCAAGAAGAAGATATTTGGTAAGATCAAATTCGGTTATAAAAAATTATCATGTTAAAATGAAATTATAAAGGTTACATGATTTTCACACAGAGGTTATGCTTCTATTCCTTTTCATTTAACATGTCCAATTTTTTCATGTCTAAAGTAATTTGATAAAATCATGTATAAAATTTCTTTTATATGAATTTATTCATATAAATTTTCTATATACAATTCTAATTTGAGAAAACATAATCTCAGGTGCCACATGAGAAAATTTCCTCCTATGCCATCGAAAAAAATCAACACTCCACCAATTTCTTCAACGATCGGCATCCACCACTTTCATTTTCATTATGCAAGATGTGGATACACCAAATTTGATGTGAATCCAATACCCTTTCACCTTGATTTTATGATATAAAAATACTAAGAATGTTGTACTATAGGAAAACTGTTAATTTTGCAGTCACTATATTAACGTTGAAAAGATATAGAATTTGGTGTATCCATATCTTGCATAATAAAGATGAATGTGGTGGATGCCGATCGCCGTAAAAATTGGTGGAATGTTGTCTTTTTGGACGTCGCGGGAGGAAACTTACTTCTGTGGCACCGAGATTATGTTCTCTCTTCTAACTTACATAGTATTTTCTTAATTTCATATTTAATATATCCAAAAATATCTTTATCACTTTAGCTTGACCCCAAGCGTTACGCGCGCGTCTTTGCCGGTACTTATTTCAACCCCACAGTTCAAACCCATCCTTGTAAGATAAATCAGTACCGAGAAACAATGAAACTATAAATGATAATGTTTCATCATTCGGAGATTATTTATCTTTTGAAGGATGTGCGAGCCATGAACATATCTGAGCAAGTTTAAGTATAAACCGAAGACTTACTTCTGGCGTTGAAGACTGTGATGGAGTGGAAGGCTTTGACTTTCCCCCTGAGGATCTGTCGCCTGAAAACGCAACCTCGCCAAACAAGTTGACCGCGGCCTTGACCGAAGAAAAAGGTGCCCTGGTGTCTATTTCCCCAACCTCCGCTTTCGGGGAATCAAAGGGATTCGGGTGTCCGTCCACACCCATGCTGCTCTTCATAACCTAATAACAACCTGCAATCCACGACAAGTGGTTTAAGCAACAAGAACAGATGTGGTTAAAGAAAAAAGCCTGTTATCGAAAATGTTCAGATTCAAGATAATTTATCGGCTGGATTGGACATTAAACAAGCCAACAAAAAGTAGGTAATTTTGCTATTGTGCCAAGATTCCATGATTCCATCATTTTGAAGGTCCAAGTTTAAATCTTTCAGTAAATGGTTGTTCATGTAATGTGCAAAAGTTTGTTGTTTGTTCATGAAACTAGAACAAAGGATTACATAACCTTTGTTATTTGTTCATAAAAAATGATATTTTTTTCATAGAATTATACACCAATGAATGAAAAGTGTTCTAATAACCCAAAAGGACTCAAATTTTGTGTCAATTAAAACAACTTCCAACTGCCAATTAAAACCAATTCAGAAATTAGATGAAAATTTTCCTTTGCTTGTTCCTTCCTCTGTTAAATTTAAATATAAAAAGAAAAGAAAAAGATATCAACAGCAGAAGAATTACCTCGAATTCGCTCAAGTGATCAAAGAGACATCATTCGGAACCCTAGAATCGACCTCGAACCTCAACTATATTATCAATTTCAGCTGTAAAGCTCGCACAATTTGAGAGAGAGAGAGAGAGAGGAGAGAGAGAGAGAGATGAAAACAAAATAAGAAGGAAACCGTAGGGGGATAAAAGTTTCCCTCAAACAGGGATTCGAATAGAAAGATTTGAAACGGTGTGGGGTCCGCCTTGTTTCTCTATCCATATTTCTATATTATAATTTTGAGTGATTTATTTTTTTAAATTTTTTTCATATCTGTTATGCGGAATGCGGGTGTGCAAATAACTCTGAATAAACAGATCATCTATTAGCTCGAGTAACGGATAAATTATATAAGTAATAAGAGTCCAAATAAAAAATTTATATAAATGCATAAGTTTGAAAATAACAGCACAAATAAAGTTCTATAACCCAAAAATACTCATAATGAAAACCTCACATAAAATCAATGTTAAATTGCTTTTCGATGTTATTTTCTCAATATATTTCCATTCTCAACATCATCTTTGATACGGATCGGGTTAACCCCACGAAATAGCCGGTCGAGTTGATCTAGTGATACTTTTAAACCAACCAATCATGTTCATCTAGTTTCCTAAAAGGTGGTGATGACACTCGATATTGGCAACCTCCAAGATCAGGACACGTGGCAGATGACGTGTCCCAAGACTCAGAAGAAAGGGCCCACAGGGGCCGACCAGGTCCCTTGTGCCCGACCTGCAAGCGCAAACTGGCCCTCCTCGGGGCCCCCTGCAAATTAGCCTCCTCGGCCCCTCAGCTCGCCCGAGCTGCCACAGGACAAAGACTCCTCGGCCTCCTCACTCGTCCCCGAGCCCTCAGCCGAGGCCGTCTTCCTCGTCCCTCCGACCAACTCCACCACTCACAGGCGTAACCGCCGCTCCGCGAATCTCGCCATGCGCAGATTCTACGCCAACAACATCCCACGTTCCACGCCCTCACGATCTCCATTAATGGGCGATCCGCTCTATGCGCGGGCATGACGTCGGGAGCGTAACTACCGGCGAGATTCTCACGCCTGCCGCTGCGTGCCACCATCGCTATATAAAACCCCATCACAGAGGAGTCAGGTAAGCCATTCCTGACACTTGACGCCGTTACTCTGCTCGGATCTCATCACTAACTTGAGCGTCGGAGGGTCCTCGGTGGTACCAAACCACCCCGGGACTTCTTTGCAGGTACTCGGCGACGGCCTTCTCACCCCGCCTTCTCCTCTTAAAACACATTGAGACCCACACACAACGAAGGATAAGCGGCCGAGTTCGTCTCGAGATCAACGGAAGACAACATCTGACGGAGGCCCGAAAAGGAGCTCCATTAGTTGGCGCAGTCTGTGGGAAACGTTAAATTCCACAAAATACAAAGTTGGCCTTCCTATCTCCTCTCTCATGGCAGACGACCATCCTGGGGATCCCAGTACTAGCCGCCGCCTTCCGCGCACCGAAGGCAGGAATGAGCCTCCCCCCATGACCGTCATCAACGCCCTCGCAGGCCGGATAGATCGCCTGCAATCCCTCGTGGAGGCCCTCGTCCGCGTCCAAACGACCGCGCCCGGGCCTCAGATCGCTGCTCCTCCGCCTCCAGAAGACTCTATCCCTGTCTGGACGGCCAACCACCAGCAGGCTGCATCCCCTCGCCACCGGTCCCTCAAACCGGTGCCCCCTGAGGCCCGCTGGGCGCCCCGGGGCTCCACGCCAAGATCCGCCGCTAGGGAACCTCGCCCCGAGCCTCCTCGCGACCCTTACCCCCTGAGGAAATATCGGTCACCTCTTCTATCCACGAGCGCAGCCGACCCCACCATGATCAGCGGGAACGCACAGAAGGGGTCCGTCCCGACGACTCAAGAGCTACCCCATCCCGGGACCTGAGGCACCTTATCGAGAGAAACCGGGGCCGCTCCCAGACGCAGTCCACCCGCAGCAGGGCCCGGGAATCCCGAGGCGCCGATTCCTCAAGGTACCACGGTCAGCTCGACGCCCTTGAGAAGAAGATCGAGGGCATGTGCCGAGAAGCTAACTTCTCGAGCGACGGGGCTAAGTATGCCTCCGACTCGCTCACAAAGCCATTCACCGAGGGACTGCTCGCCGTGCGCGTCTCCTCGCGTAATAAGCCCCCGAAGGTCTCTCTGTTCGACGGGAAAACCGACCCGAAGGACCACTTGGACGCTTTCACCGCGGGGATGAGCTTCCAAGATCACTCCGACACCGCCCAGTGCAGGGCCTTCCCGGCCACCCTCTTCCGCGCTGGTCGGGACTGGTTCCGGGGGCTTGAGCCCCGCTCAATTTCGACATTCGACGAGCTGGCCACCCAGTTCCTCGGCCATTTCGTGGGGAACCGTCGACAGAAACGCACGGTCGACTACCTCTTCACGGTTAAGAGCGGGGACAAGGAAACGTTCAAGGCCTCTATTACCCGCTTCTACAACGCCCTCCTCGAGGTGCCCGAGCACCGGGACGAGACCGTCATAACGGCACTCAGATCTGGTCTGAGACACAAAGAATGGTTGCGCTCCTTCACGCTGGCTCAACCTAAGACTGTGGCCGACGTCAAGGCGTGGACCGAGCGTGAGGTCCAGCTAGAATCCGAAGTGAATGCTAACCTTCCCCGGGCGGACCGGCCCGACCAGAAGAAAAGGACTCGGGAGGACAGGCCGGAGCGTCAGCAGCCCTACAACCCGAAGTTCCAGGAGTATACCTTCCTCAACGTCTCCCTCGCGGTGTTGCTGGAGGAGGCCCAGAATGAGGGGTTCTTCAAGTTCCCCCCGGTCCCACGTCAGGCCGCTAAGCGAACCCGGGGCCCCTACCGCGCTTTCCACCGGGTGCTAGGCCACGCCACGGAGGACTGCAAACAACTTAGGGACTACATCGAGGAGCTCATCCGGTCCGGGCACCTCGCCACCTACTTAAGGGACAAACGACAGACCGACCGCGAGCAGGAGCAGCCTCGCCCAACCACCGACCTGACCATCGGCCAGATCATGCTCGTTTCGGCGGACAGCCAGCCCGGGGCTCAGGGAGCCCCATGCCCTATGCCAAGCGCCGGGGCCGGCAGCCCTTCAGGGGGCTCGGCCCGAGCCAACAAAGTCATCCTTTAACCTGTACCTGTTCTTTTTTTTAAGCAATGTAAATTCTTCCTAGAATCTACTGTTGACTAAATAAGGATCAATGGAGCATCGCGAAAAAGAAAGGAAATCTTTGTTTATTCAAAAGGTATTATGGGCTCCTCAGCTGTACATGCAAAAAAAATGCTAAGTTACAATAGCGGGGGTAAGGGGTGCAGTGAGCACTGCTCGTGGTACTCGGCGAAGATCTCCGCCAACCGGGGCCGCGCAAGTTCCAGCCTCTGCTCCCGATTCCCCCCGCGGGCGCTAACCCTGAGCCTCAGCTCGTAGCATTCGCGGACGAGCGCCTCCGAGCGCGCCAACCGGTTCGCGGAGATCAAGCCGAAACGCCTCAAGGACCGCAGCTTGCCCACGGCCTCGTTGAAGAGCTGCTCCGACAGGGGGTTGTAAAGCCCCGGCGATACCCTCCAGATGGAGTACATCAGTAGCTGTAGCAGGGAGGAGCGCCTGGGGAGCAGCCGACCGAAGTGCTCCTCAATGCGAGCAACAACCAACTGCACCATGTCCTCGGTGCGGTCGTGGTCATAAAGGTACACGTCCGCAGAACTGATGATTTCGGGGATAGTGAACGGGAAATCCTCCATTTTCGATGGTCTATCTGCGAAGGGGGAAGAACCGGTACTCCTTATACAGCCCGCTGTGCAGCCCAACGGCCGCCACACGGCGTCCATCGATCGTTACCCGGTAGAAACGAAGCGACGCGCCACGCGGCGTCCTTCAACGTTACTCGGTGGAAACGAAGCGACGCGCCCCTGTCGCTTCGCCTCCCCCCGCATTCAATGCACTAGATGCACGCGCCGTTGCCCCAACTGTTCCCATTCCCCGCATCTACAGCCGAACGACCAGGCTGCGTCTCGTCAAAGGTTCAAACCCAGCAGCCGCCCTGCTCAAACATCCCCGGCCGGCAGTTTCCCTGCCACAACGCCGGGGATCAGAAAGCCCTCCCAAAGGCAGCCGAGCCCAAGGTTTCCTCGCTCGGCTATCCCCCGCGGGCAGCTTCCCTGCCACGACGCCGGGGATCAAAAAGCCCTCCCAGAGGCAGTCAAGGCCAAAGATTCCCTCTCTCGGCTGTCCCCCGCGGGCAGCTTCCCTGCCAAAACGCCGGGGATCCAAAAGCCCTCCCAGAGGCAGTCGAGGCCAGAGGTTCCCTCACTCGGCTATCTCTCGGGACAAAAGCCATCGCCAAGAGGCACCGGACAGTAACCCTGCCCGGCCAAAGGTCCTTGGTGGGCTTCCTACAGCCTTATAGCTTCCTCGCGCCAAAGGCCAAAGTCTTCCCAGAGGCAGTCGGGTCCTTGCCCGGCTATCCCCGGCTGGTAGCTTCCTACCATAACCGACAGGGATCAAAGTCCTCGCCAAGAGGCACTGGGCAGCAACCCTGCTCGGTCCCCGTCCTGTAGGATCTGAAAGCCCTCCCAGAGGCGGCCGAGCCCGAGGTTCCCTCGCTCGGCTATCCCCGGCGGGCAGCTTCCCTGCCACACGTCGGGGATCAAAAATCGCCCCCGAGGCCCTTGCCCGGCCATCGACGGCCGGTAGCTTCCTACCACTGTCCTTATGGATCAAAAGCCCTCATACAGGGGGACCCGAGCAGCTACCGTGCTCGGTCAAAATCCGGCTCTTGCCATCTACGCCAGATCTCAAAAGCCCTCACAAAGACATCGGAGCGGCTACCCCGCTCAACCCCCCGATGATGGAAGTCTCCTACCAACAACTCTAAAGAACCAAGCCCTAAAAAGAAGGCGATCAAGCAGCTACCCTGCTCGGCCAACACTGGTGGGTAACCTCCATAACGCCGCAACAGATGCGCAAAACCTTAGCGGGAAATGGCGGCCCGGCACCCCGCCAGGTAATAGACGATACTCTAAATCAAAAACAAATGTCAGGTCTGCCTAAGCCTAAACGATCTCCCGCTCGACCTCGGGGCCCAAGGAGATACCTCCTCGGAGACGGTCGTCGGCAAACAACGGCAGTCAGCTCGACGGACGATCGTTGGACAGAGAACCAACCTGACATGAAAGCACAACGGAGCAAGTAAAAATATCCCAAAACGAGTATTCTTCACAAACAGATGGCAGAAAGGAAAACTTTATCACAGCCTAAGAAGAAAAACTTTATTACTACTGCCAAACACAAGTTTTTTTACAAAAGGTATTTTCTGGCTCCTCAGCCTTACAAAAGTCAAAAGGAAAACAAAGTGAAGATAGGAGAG
This sequence comes from Agapanthus africanus, assembly GCA_030015575.1. NCBI lineage: Eukaryota > Viridiplantae > Streptophyta > Magnoliopsida > Asparagales > Amaryllidaceae > Agapanthus > Agapanthus africanus. Next base: position 423,678,443 of record CM057351.1, read on the forward strand.
TGGGGGCACTACACCTCGGGCCCGGGCACGACCTCGAGGTCTTCAACCTCCACCGCTGGGGGCACTGGGTCCTCGGCCCCTTCCCCACCGGGAGCCTCTCCCCCTTGCTCGTCGACACCCACGAAGGGGAACTCGGCCCGCAGATCCGCGTCGTCGAACCCTGGCATCCGAGACTTGACGGCATCAAGGGCGTCGTGCCAAATGCGAGTCGTGGCCACGGCCAGATCGTCATAAAAGCCCCTCGACCCCTTGTAGCTCGCCACGGCCCTCGATTCCACCGACTTATAGGTCTCGGCCGCCGCCCCCAGCTCCTTCCGGAGGGTCTTCACCGTCTTTTTGAGGTTGTGGCGAGCACCTGGGAGTCCTCGAACTTGCCCTCGGCGATTGCGGCGGCCTCACGATACCGGGCGACCTCCCTTTTCCCGGCATTCACCTCGCCCTCCAGGGCGGCGGTCCTCGCCGACATTGCCTCCTGCTCCCGTCTGGAGCTCTCTTGCAACGCGGCGAGCTGGCCCGCGGCCTCCACCGCCGGTGCTACCACCTCGGTCTCCATGTGAAGGGCGAGGGCCACGTGCTGGAGAGTCTGGGAGGGCATAAGAAGGAGAAGGATCAGAAAATATGAAGGAAAACACTAAATCTCACCGCGCACTGGAGGCTTACCTGCACGGCTTCCTGGGCGATCGACGCCAGCTGAGCCTTGAGGGTTCCCCCGGGAACCCGACCCCCGGCCGAGGTCTCTATCTCGTGGAGGAGGCTGTCCGCGACCGACAGCCCGGACGGCACCGTGAACCAGAGCCCCCTTCCTCCACCACGATCGGCGAAGACCGGCCCCGGGAGGGTCTCCGGGAACTCCTCTTGAGCGTCTCCGTGGGGGAGCCGATCTCCTCTTCCGAGGCCGTGTCCTCCACAATCAGGGCCCACTTCCGGCCCGACACCCTGCTGGGGCCCGGGGCGGGATCCACCGCCGAGCGTCCTCGGGGCACCGCCACCGGGGCGGTGGGAGTGGGGGCGGCCTGCGCTCGGGAAGAGCTGGCGCCCCCAGCCCTAGCAGGCTGCCTCGGTTGGCGCATAGCATCTCGGAGAACGCCGAAGTCCATGGATCCTGCACAAAACAAACACCCCACTTATCAGCAACGCGAGTAAAACATAAACCCAGAAAGCAAGCCTAACTTACCAACGAACTCGACAGGGCTAAGCCCGGCCCAGCTCAAAACCCTCTCGGATAGCAGCACGTCGTATCGAGGGATAGGCTCCCACGACGCCACTCTCATCGCGGCGGGGTCGTCGGACAGGTTCCCCGGCAGACTCTTCTCCCTCGACCACTTGGTGGGCACTGGCCAGTCCTCGCCTTCGGGAGGGGAGACGAAGAAAAACTTCTTCTTCCAGTCGTGGATGGAGGAAGGCAAGGCCACGACCCCCGTCCCGGTGGTGACCCCGGGATGCTTCCTAAAAGTAAAATAAACCCATCTCGGGTCGCCAGCTCGACCGCCAGGGTGACTCTTAAAAGCAAGGGGGGAATCGAGAAGGGAAAGGCTGAAAGGAATCGTCTGCAGCTTCAGGCGGATCAGGAACCCAAGGAGGATCCTCCACGCATTCGGCACCAACTGGACAGGAGCTAAGCCGAAGAAATTCAGAGCGGCGACGACCTCAGGAGAGAAGGGCAAGCGCATTCCGCCCCAAAAAGCTTCCAAATACAGGGCAATCTCCCTGCCCCGTACCTGGTCTGCCCTCTCTCCTTCCTCGGCCAGACGAAGCGTGTAGCGCGGGGGGATATGGAAGCGAGCTCGAGCATTGGCGAGCTCGTCCCTATGCCTCACCCAGCACGGGGGGCTGGGGGCTACATCTACCGCCTCCTCCCTGGAGGCGGCCCCCGCCTCACGGCCTCATGGAGAGGGCCCAGCCCCTGCTCCCCGAGGAGACTCGAACACATCTAAAGAAACCCTATCATCTACTTCTACGACGTGTACTGATTCTACAGAGGAAGACATCTAACCTGGGAAGGAAACTCTTCAAAGGTTGGAAACAAGAGAAAGGAGACGAGCGCCGAGCAGCTGGGGCTTGAGAATGAGGAACATGAGAGAGTAGGGCCCTAGGGCGGGCCCCACCCGTATTTATTACCGCATACGGCCTCATCCAATGGCGTCCATCGTCTCCCGCCGAAACGGCTCCTCGCGCCCAGCGGCTCCGATCGCTCCACGTGGCAGCCCAGCGATTGGCCGCGTCCCGTCAGACGCCGCAAACCTGCGCACGTCACATCAGCCAGTTGGCGCTCGACACGTGGACCATCGCTTCGACTGCAGAGTGTACGAAGCGGCGCACCCTCCTTAAATGCAAAGATCTCGCTTTGATTCGCTAGCGGAAAAGACAACCGACGGCTCGAGGACTCATCCCGGCATAACCCTGAGAAGAAGCTCACCTCGGAGGGCCCGGCAGTCCACTCCTGACCCGATCCGCTAGCTGGACGGGACAAGAGTGGGGGGCTAATGATGACACTCGATATTGGCAACCTCCAAGATCAGGACACGTGGCAGATGACGTGTCCCAAGACTCAGAAGAAAGGGCCCACAGGGGCCGACCAGGTCCCCTATGCCCGACCTGCAAGCTCAAACTAGCCCTCCTCGGGGCCCCCTGCAAATTAGCCTCCTCGGCCCCTCAGCTCGCCCGACCTGCCACAGGACAAAGACTCCTCGGCCTCCTCGCTCGCCCCCGAGCCCTCAGCCGAGGCCATCTTCCTTGTCCCTCCGACCAACTCCACCACTCACAGGCGTAACCGCCGCTCCGCGAATTTCGCCATGCGCAGATTCTACGCCAACAACATCCCACGTTCCACGCCCTCACGATCCCCATTAATGGGCGATCCACTCTATGCGCGGGCGTAACGTCGGAAGCGTAACTGCCGGCGAGATTCTCGCGCCTGCCGCTGCGTGCCACCACCGCTATATAAACCCTCATCACAGAGGGGTCAGGTAAGCCATTCCTGACAACTGATGCCGTTACTCTGCTCGGATCTCATCACTAACTTGAGCGTCGGAAGGTTCTCGGTGGTACCAAACCATCCCGGGACTTCTTTGCAGGTACTCGGCGACGGCCTTCTCATCCCGCCTTCTCCTCTTAAAACCCATTGAGACCCACACGCAACGAAGGATAACCGGTCGAGTTCGCGTCGAGATCAACGGAAGACAACATCTGACGGGGCCCCGAAAAGGAGCTCCATCAGGTGGTAAACTTTTATCCATGACCTACGGTCGACCGTGGGTCAAAAGGATCATGGATCGATCTTATAACTTTTGTGGTTGGGCATTTCATGTTTTCCGAATAAATTAATACTGTTATTCTCTTGATTTTTTATTTTAGTTTTAAACCAGGAACATGAAAACCTTTTTTAAATATCCATTATGTTTTCATTATTTTCTAGGAAAAAAATCTCATATACAGGGAGCATGGATGATAGGAAAAGAAATAGAAGTATGAGATTTAGGATCCTCGAAAAACCATACAAAGCTTGTCCGAAAATTCAATCTCTCTCTCTCTCTCTCTCCTCTCTCTCTCTCTCTTTCTTCATCCGCCTTTCTGAATAATATCCCCTGTTCCAGAATCAACTCTCTCTCTTGTCATCCGCTGTTCTGAATAATATCTCCTGTTCGAGAGTCAACTCTCTCTCTCACGCCATCCGGCGTTCTGAATAATATTTCCTGCTCCAGAATCATTAAGACTAGACTTACAGTAACCAATTAGTTTAGCATGCACAGAAACTAGCTGTGGTTTTTTGATGGTTGAAATAAGAGACATGCCTCAATTTCTAACCTTTCTTTTTCTTTCTTCTTATGTGCATTTACATTTCGAGCAATATGTTTTTCTTTTCCCTAACATTCTTTTTTATGAGAAACACATAGCTGTTAGCATGAGAGCTATTTTATTTGTTTTTATAAAACTAAATTATCCTCTTACAAGAATTAGTTTATGAAGATTCAAATTCTTGACAGGAAGAACCTTATGAAGAAAAAGACTAAACAAGCATCTTGCAGCCCTTTTATTTCTTTATGAATAGCAACATCAATTACAAACATGAAAGAAGAAGAAAAACAAATTGAACTAGCAAAGTAAAAGGATATGGACATCAACCTATCACTACATTTACGGCTATAGAACAAATTAACAAGCGGGATAAACAAACCAGTTAGAATCTAAGATTTTCTTCACCTTACTCTTTTCGATTTTGGAAGTGTAAGGGAAACAGTAGGCGTCGGAATGCCCATATATGCAAGCCTTGGCGAGAGCCGAATTCCAGGGCTTGGTCTCGGGGATGGAATCGGAACTTTGTTCGAGGTAGGCGAGAGGTTAACATGTTCCAGTGCCTTGACTCTGAGATCGGTTGGATAATCACGCACACAACCGATACGAGGCCCTGCACCTGTAGTCCATTTGCACGATAAGCGTCTCCCTAATTCGAATGCGGCCTCTTTGGATGACGACTCATCTTGTAATCCTTTAGGTGAAGATTTCGGTGCCGATGCTTTTACTGCTAATTCGATGACCTTGGAAATTTCGGGCTCGTTTTCATCGATCTTTTTGAATGAGGGGAAATCGTCGTCATCAACTGAGCATTTCTGGATATGAAATAGAATGTTTATTAGATTAGAAGGATTTCTTAACAGGCTATATTACACCAAACTACTGTAACTATTGTTGTTTCTCACTAAACTACCTTAAGGTTGTTTAATCACAGCTCCCTTAAAGTGCTACATCAAAGGGGGCTTAAAGTAGTTAAGTGAAAACCGGGCCTTCTGAAAAAGTTAAATTTAATTACCTTGACATTGTTGAGATCTACGTCGTTGTCTTGAAGGAAACTTATGAATTCCTTGAAATTTTCTTCTGTCGGCAGGTAATGCCCACTATATGGCCATATCGCCTACACACACCTTAACGTTTAAAATTTCGGAATAATGATATTATTTCAAAATTATCTACAAGCACGATATATCACATATGGATTTATACCTTTAAGCTCCCTTCATCGACAACCATTCTTCCTGCAGCAGTCGTAGCTCCTCCAGCTAAAAAACTTGAATGTTGAAATGATCCTTTTTTCTTCTGCCGTCATGAAATTATAAAGATTTTCGGGAAGGCTTTTGATAGATCGTGCAATTAACATACACTGAGATAATGTACCTGCCCAACATATAATGATCTTGATGTGCTAAGAACAAATATCCATTTCGAGCCTTCGACAGTATTGACAGGGATTTCGCTTTGTTTGTATACAAGCTTTCCATCGTCAACGATTACTTCGTATTCTTCCCTATCTTTCTGCGATTAAACGGGTAAAATAATTCATTAAACTACGCGCTATTAGTATTTATATAAGAAAAAAAATTAGGAAAATGATGATTCAATATTGGTTAAGGAACATACAGGTCCAAGGTATTGGATGCATTGTCGCTGGAGTTTGATTCTTGGGCATTTCTTGTGATTCACTTCTCTTCCATCTCCTACATCAAGCCTTCATTTTTTACCAAAATATTTCATTAGTTTATTATTATTTTAAGAAAAAGAAAGATAAAAGGAAGTTTAGGCCTTCATTGATATATATTTACCAATAGAAAAATGGCGTTGTGTTCTCGCTAGCGAACCATACTTCATAGTACAGATGCAGGTTGTGCCCATAACGATGTCGTGGGTCAATCTGCGAAAATAACACCACGACGAAAATTAATTCACCGGAAAATTAATCCTCATTTACGCAGCTAGGGTAATTATCCTCACTTACCGCTTCAAGCCAATGTTGTAGTGCTAACTTTTGAGCCTTTTCGTCTTTCGACAAACCTTTACCCACCTAACAAATTTAATTAATTGCAAATTGCAGGCATAAGTTTAATACGAATCCTAAAAAATTTAATTAATTGCAAACTGCAACAAGCATAATTACCCTAGCTGCCCTTTTTTGAGCTCTCGCCCAGCGAGAAATGGCGGTCTCTGGCTTCTCAGCATCGAAGAAAGATATCGAGCTATGCTTCAGAGACGCGAAATCCAATGCTTTCCACCTACAGATACAAAATTAGAAATTCATGAGTAAAAATACCACAAAGTAACAGTAATCACAAAACAGGGCTATGAATGAACTAACCAGAGCTCTTCGACAACCACTGCACAATCTGCAAGATTTCTCCGAGTCCGATAACTCTTATAGACCTTCTGAAGCGTTACCGCTGCCGTGTGAAGCTCGCTCAAAGGCTTAGGTGAGGTAAACTCTAAAAGGGGATTCAAAGTACTGATCGCAGGTTTTTCTACAATCAATGCAATGTGTTTTTCTTCATGTTTAGTATCAATTTGCTCTTCGTTCTTGAACTTAATTTTGTCGGTAGGTTCCCAATTCTTGTAGCTCAATGATCTTTTGACGGTAACTGGGTCAGACTCTTCAGGTTTCATCTTGAAACTTAAGCTCATGGAATTTCTTTCATCCCCAAGATCTTGATTTTTCTATCCAAATCATATTAAGAAAGATGTGGGCTTAATAAATTTGCTTGCACAAAACCCATGAAGTTTTTCATTTTTCTCTCTCAAGGCTTCCAAGTTTATTACCTCCAAAAATGTAGATAAAGGGCAGGCTTTAACATTTCAAATATTTGATCAAACTCCAAGAAATTTATCTAGCTAGCAAAGTTCTAGTGAGAACCCATGATATACAAAACCTAAAGGGGCTTAAATATCAAGCTATAAATTATAAACATTTCTAAATATAAAGTTAATTTGTCAAGCTCAAAATAATCTTTATGCCATTTAAAATGCAAGTAGGATCAAATGGAAGCAAAAAGAAAAACTAACAATCATAGAGAAAAATTAAGACAAAAAAAATTTAAAAGAGGGACAAACCTTGTGGATTTGTTGAAAGTAGTCAAATACCCTTGAAAGGTTGAGGAGAGGGTTGTTAGAAAAAATATAAATTGTTTGCACAAGTTGATGAGGCTGCTACAATAATTAAAGAAGGACAAACATTTATAGCAAATCAGAAGGATGTATATAGGGGTTGGGTTAGTCGGTTAATAAACGAGTAAGGACAAGTTGGTCCTCTTTAGTCTTTACCCTTCAATTTACGATATATTTATTCGTATATATTAGGTACACAAATTAGGGTTTGTATTTGTTGAAAGAAGTCAGAAAAGGAGACATGTGTGCATGCATGCTTCTTTCTTTTTTCAAGTCTACCAAAAAAGAAGGTATACTTTTGTATTTAAGGTTAATTTTGTTCGTTAACGGTAACCGGTAAAGAAATGCATTTTATTGTTTACGCGGGATGCCAATATCTCTTCCGTTTATATCTAGCTAGAGCAGGGAGGGACATGTGGCAATTTCAATTTCAATCAATAAAATTTGGATGTAAATTTTTCTTTTATTCTTAGACAGCAACACATAACTTTTCATGTGAGATTTCGAAAATACGTCTTATGAAGTTAGTCGTTAAAATGGGATAGCTCAAATAACCACCGTCTGGCTGTGGCCGCGTGCATCTTACCTGGCAATTAAAATTTATTTTACAAAATTAAATGGTATATCTACGTACATCAAATCCATATGTATATATATATATATATATATATATATATATATATATATATATATATATATATATATATAATAATAATGACTTATGTCATCACGTCCTTTTCGTCTGATGAGTGTAGGAAATGGACAGCTTTTAAATTGCAAGTTTGTGTTGATTAATTAGAGTAGTGTTTATTATTAACCAATAATTTAATCATCTAGGATTTGGTCTAGTTCACCTCTAACCTTGTTAAACAATTGGTTAGTGAATATACATTGCGCTGCGAGTATAAATTAACAACTGAATGACACCGATATCATATTGTTTGGTGCCTAATTCTTATATTAATTTGTAGCTACTATCATTGATCTATAGTGGAGAAATGCCGTCTCCCCGTTTCTGAAAGGAAGGAAAGCAAGCTAGACTTTAAACACGTGTGATGCACAAGAAGAAAGAAAAAAAAGAGTGGTTATGAAAGAGAGCGTGGGGCGTTTTTTTCCAGTACCTCTTTTTGGGTGGAGGATATCGGAACCAAACAAGTGAGCTAACGATATTCGTCTCCTTCGTAGATCGTGGTAGTATCTCAAGCCCAGTAGATTAAGCATTTTTCTTTAGAGAAGGAGGCTTGAGTAAGGGGAGCTAGAGACGGGGCACAAAAGATTTGGAGAAGAAAACCTAAAATCCTTTATTTTTAAAACAAATATGTATAGAAAAACACACGAAATGCACGCGCAAATATTCCATAGAACATTGTCAAGACATCAGTTATTAACGTGCCAAAATTGATTTTTAGGTATTTATATATCTAAAATAACTTTGGGTATTTTCATGCGATATAGCCAAAAGTTATTGGAGATGTATAAAGAAAGAGTTTGAGGTGAGTGACAGTGAAGGGAAAAAAACCAAAATTAAATGTAGGGGACTTGGGTATGGCACGATGGAACGGATCCGAATTCATAAGGAATGTACCCATAAAACCCGGCCCAGGTCTTAGCACTCCATCATGGGTAAATTGTCAAAAAAGCCTCCGCCCCGCCTCAAAATTCATGTAAATAGCCATGTGCTTTTAGCTCATTAAAAAAACCCGGGGCCCAATCAAATTCCATGTATACGAGTAGCTTGTAATATCAAAAGTTGCCTATAATATCTAAACGGTTGCTTGTAATATCCAAGCAGCTGAGAGAATACAACGAGAAATTATTCCCTGTGCTGAGTGTAATACACCCTGGCAAGGAGGGAGAGAAGGGAGAGAATTTCGGACAGCCTTGGGCAGTATGTGGGGCCCACACTTTTATCTCTTCTCTCTCATGTCTGGGTGTATACCGCCGGCATATGGAATAATTTTACGGAATACAAGGCCTAAATGAAATTCAGCCATGAGTTTTTTCACAATGATTTTTAACAATAGGCAATTCCAACAATTTCAAAAATTACATGTTTCTGGACAACTGTTGAGTGGGCCGGGGGCTTTTTGATAATTTACCCTTCTATCACTAACCAATTAAATAACCCAAAAAAAAGGCAAAAAGATAAAAAGAAAGGAAAAAAAAAGGGGAATAAGGAAAAAGCCTAAGACCCTAGGTCGAGCTGCAGCATCACTGATCAATCAATTGGGGACGCTGAAACCCTAAAGATGATAGTGATGAGGTTTTCATCTCCAGAGTGAACTCCTTTCTCCTCGATTCTTCATAGAGGAAGGTATAAAAATCTCTTTTGTTCCACTTTAATGTTGATTAATTGCTGAGATTGCGATTTATCTTTCTATTTTCATTGAAATCACTAATCTTTATCATGTTACATGAATTTCAAAGACATGGGTACCCTCAAAATTCAATCTTGTCAATGTTTTAAATGTTTTTGTAGGTTATGGATATCTAGCAAAGCATTTCATATAAATGTATCGTTTGTTATCTTACAAGTGCCAAAAGCTAGCATATGAAGTCCCGTTTGTTATCGATCATGATATTGCATAATGCAACAAAACCTCTGCTAATACGATGCAAACTCCTCAAATGCAGGGTTTGCCACACAATTTTAGTTGATGTAGGGGGTTTGGATTTCACAACTTTTTTTTTATACGTCCTCGTCTAGTGTTTTCTCACTCTTCTTATAGGCCGGCAACGTTGTTCTTGGAAAGCATTGATTAAGAATTATGCGTCTAAATACATTTGATCCAAATGCTAAAGCACATGCCTAGAGCATTTCACCAAATCAAAACAATATCTAGTAAGATATTTTCATTGATGACCACATATATGTTCTATACACTTCTTGCATAGTTCTATGCATCTATTGATGGCCATATGGTGAATCCAAATTTCACGATTTTTCCAAATTAAACCACTTGCCAGATGCTAATCATCAATACAATCATGCTCAATGTATATACAATGTACATATCACACATCACATATGTATATTGTATTTTTTTCCCGATTTTGATTATGATGAATAACAAATATATGTATACATAAAAATTCTTGAGGGCTAGATATTTTTCCCCTTTGTGAAAAATTTACTATTTCAAGAGCTGGACTTTTAATTTATTAAACATGAGTTGGATTTGGCCAAAATATTCTTTGGTACATATTTGAACTCATAATTTACGAACAACTCCCAATAGGTTTGGGCATGTGGTAGAAAACTACTATTTCCTTTCAAAACTATATAAAACGCCTTTAACTTAATGGTCAAGATTGGTCAATTTTAACGGTTGTAAATTTCATGGCAAAAGACCTTTTTACTCTGAGCATGATACAATTAATTAATATTTAATTACATTATTAATAACTATTAAATATTAATTAAATAATGGTAGGATGGAAGAGAAGGTCGGCGGCCGCGGTGACGGATGGAGGAAGTTGTCGGCGGCATAGGAGCGAGGTGGAGAGGGGGCATGGAGAGGAGGGTAGGTCGAGGGAGTGAATGGGTGGGGGTGCGAGGGAGGGGCAGGTAGAGGGGGAGGTAAGGGTGGGAGTGCGAGGGAGAGGCGGAGTGGGGGAGGTAGGGAGTGGGGTGCGGGGAGGGGAGGGGGAGGCAGAGGGGTAGGTTGTGGGAGGCGAGTTCGAGGCAAGGTAGGGGAGGTCTGGCGGCAAGGGTGATGGGGAGAGGAAGAAGAAAAAGAAGATAATGATGATGGTGTAAGGGATTTGAAAGAGGAGGAACATGATCATCGACAGCGGGTCGAGAATTAAGGAGGATTGTTTGGATTAGGGTTTGAATTTCACTTAGTGTAAGGATCAGGGTTATGACTAATTAATAAAGGGTAATTTTGGATATTTTAAGTTTTATGTTGACATGACAATTTTAATGACGGGCACCATCAATGGTGACATGGCACAGTTAAGTATGGCAGTTTTCTGTAGTTTGAAAGAAAATGGTATTTTTCTACTATGGGCTCAAATAATATGGGGAGTTTTTGGTAATAAGCCTAAAATTTTATAAGCTCGGACCTAGAAAGCCCGAACCATATAAGTCTTTCCGTAAAACAAAATGCGGGAAGTACATTGATAAACAGATCTTTTTTTTTACCACAACGAAGCCTACTGACCCTGCGTGTCTCTTTTCGAACCACGAAATGGGAGATCCCGTGTTCAATCCCAGATCATATTGCCCACCACTGGGCTGTGTGCCCCCCATCAAACAGATACATCTTAGCCATGTGAATTTTGAAAAATCTTGTTAGTACACATCCCAGATGATATATCTTTGCTGCATTTTAAACTGTCATATTAGCCCAGTACTTGCACTAATTATGTGCTTTGTTGGTGTTCTGCGAGGCGACTATAGGAACGAGGAAGACGGCAAAAAGTGGAGTAACAATATATTGTGACTTTTGTTTGTCATAGTTTGCGTGAAGGAATTTTCTAGAGAAAGAACATCGAAATTTCATATCAAAAGACATCTTTTGTGTGTAGGTGCACGAATAGTTTCAGTTTCATATCAGAATTTGCTGCTATGGTTGGTTTGAACTAGTCAAAATGTATCCAAAAGATTACTTTATCTACTTATCATGGCCTAGCCGTCTTTCTATTCAACCAACAACAAAATTGGCACATAGATGGAAAGAAGAGTTAATCTTCTGTATATGGATACGAGACAGGTCATAGGTCTCATACTCCAATGCTGGGGTTTATATCATCTCTTACTCGTCATATAAAAGAGGGAAGCGAGAGCCGAAAAGACCTATTTCAAATGAATTCAAATCCAAATTTCATAAATCCATAAAGCTTATCCTTTTTCTCAAAATCCCGTTTATCCAATTCCTTATAATTTATCAGAATCATCTTGATTTTACTTAGTGGAGAAAGCAGCAACAAAGCAAAGAAGAGGGAAAAGAGAGATCGCATTAAGGTTTTCTCTTTATCTATCTATTCATATAGTTGGCAAGATTAGAAGCGTATAATGTTTTGAGGTATCATTTCTCTTTTATTAGTACACAAATTAATATGATTATTATTATTTCATAAAATATTTAAACTCTCATAAAACATGTCTGCAGAAAAGAAGAAAGCAAATAAGAAAATCACATAAATAGTTAAATGAAACCACATTCTAAGACATCTCTCCAAAAAAAAATTAATTTAACAATTTGCTAAAACTGGTCACAATAACCAAACAATTATAACAAAATCACTGACTACAGAAAAGAACAATGTCCAAGAAACAAAATTTTTCAATTTTGAAAATATAATGAGGAAAGCTTCTATCGCATAATAAAAAATATACAAGATTTTTGTTATTTTGATATATACTAAGTTAAAAACAATATCTAAATACATTTATTGTAATTTTGTAAATTTAATGAGAAACGCATCTATCATGTAATAAATATATATATGATTCTTTTTTAAATTTTGATATATGCAAGTGTATTATCTTTTTGTAAATGTAAAGAAACCGATAATGCTCAGATCTTGCATCACGTGTCCATAGCACTATACATAACCTGTGTGAAACACAAAAGGTTACACTAATAGTCCTAAAAGGGGTGAATAAGACTATACAACTAATATGCCCAAATTAAAAAAAAATCTATATTAACACTTGCAAAACAAACCACGGTTAAATAGATAAGTAAAGGATATACCAATAGGATAAGTGGCTAAGTTAATCTCAATTGTGACACATACAACATCAAGCAAGCAACAATATCAAGTAGTGAGCAATTAGAGCATATAGGGAAAAAGCATGCAATTTCTAATCTATGGATCCTTGTAAGCAATTAGATTCAAATATCAATGACAAGTAATAAAAGAGAGATATCGAGAAATTGCAAACTCAAGACACGAGATTTTTAGAGTGGTTCGGGAGATCCACTAGTCTACTTTCTTTAGGCGTACGAGCTCATTCTACTAAATACGTTTTTCTCGGAGACAAACACGTTGCCCGCAAACAACCCACAACCCCGCTTCCGGTGGAGGCCAAACCAACACGTCTCCTCAAAAGACTACACATTGTTCGCCACTACGAACAACACTCCTCTCTACAATGCTCGTCACCCTTCTCTCTACAAAAGATGCTATCATCTCTTACAATGGTAATCTTGCACTCAAGATCCCAAACACAAAAATAGAAGAGATTACAATTGAAGTACAATACTCTGATAGAGTCTCTCAAGCTCACTTCTAATACTCTACAAAGTATAGATAATCAATTTGAAGGTCTTGATTTTGTATGTGAGAGTGAATGGATAAACAAAATGAAAAACTCTTTTGAACTCTCATAAGAAATAAGATTTTTGGCTCTTGATCACTTAGGAACAATAGCAACTGAAGTATTGAGTGATTAGAGCTCAAAAAACCAACCCAAAACTCTTTTTATAGCCCCAATGAAAAACTAGTCGTTATAGCTCAAAACTGTCATTTTATACCATTGCCAGACGTCTGTCGGGTCCTTGTTCAGACGTTTGTCGCGATCCAAACTTCATAAAAATACCTTTACTTAAAAATCGAGTGGTCACATGATATACTTTTTTGGACGTCTGAAATACAAACCAAAAGACGTTTGAAGAACAAAAAAAATCCAACCCGAGACTGGCAGTTGACGTTTGGTAAGAAAATCGACGTCTATTTCATCGACAGACGTCTGAAGTACATTTAGACAAAACATCTGAGTGCTAAAAGTTGCAGAAATATCTTTACTTAAAGAAAATGGGGTTGATCACTACGACAAACGTCTGAAGCACAACTTGACTGACGTCTGAAGTTCAAAAACCCTGTTTTTCCGATATTTCTAATATTTTGAAAAACAAAACAAAACAGACGTCTGAAGGCAAATGGGACTAACGTCTCGACAAGCACAAAAACTGAAAATTAGGTTTTTGTTAGATAGAAAACTTTGAAATCGAAAAACCCGATGTTTGTAAAACGTTTGTGTATGCGTGTGTGAGTGTTCAAGAGCTCTAATTGATAGTAACCATATTCATTAGAGTACTTATAAAGAATCCTATGTCGATGTTGCATTTCTTCAAAATCTTGAATTTTCGACATTTCGACACGAGCTCTTGAAACTTTGGCGCTTCATTTGAACTTTGCGTCGGTCGATCGATTTTCAATTAGTTTTGATACTTGATGTTTCAAACTCGAACATGTCATTCCACTCACTTGTGTCTTGAAGTTGTTGGGGTAAAAAATTACACCCCTGTTGACCAAGTCAAAGTCAAAGTCAACCCCAAGCCAGGTAGGTCCAAGCTCAAGTCAAGTGGGCCCATGCTCAAGTCGAGCCCTGCGGCCGGCCGCCCCATGCTAAAATGAAAATTATATAATAAATAATTTTGATGTAATTTTTATGAATAAATGTAAGAAAAATGGGCATAAAGCCAAATTTTTGTAAAGCTCATGGCTCATGTGCAAAAGAAATAAGCACATGAGGCATGAGATGGGCAAAATGCCATAAGTGTAAAACTTGTAAGCCTATATAAGGCAATATGATGATGAAATAAAAAAAAGAATTCATTCCCCCATCAAATCTCTAGGGTTTGTGCCTTCATCCTCACTCTTTCAAGTTCTTCCTCTTCATTTTCCAATTAAATCAAGAGCTTAGCTCTTTTTTTTCCAAAACCAAATAAAGTTTCACCATAAAACCACTAAAGGAGAGTTCAACTCTCATATCCGATCCAAAAAAGAGAAGATTTTTCCTACCTTCTCCCTCATCAAGATTCAATTTGAGAGGGAGAAGAAGGAAAACCCACCTCCCAAGGCTCCATCAAGAGAAGAAAATGGGCATTTTTTCATCATCTAAGATCTAAACCTTGGAGTTTGAAGAGAATCCATTTTGAGTTTTTTCTTAAAAGAGAAAGGAGGAAATCTTTTGGAATTTAACTTCACAATAAAATTTCTTTTGGGAGTTTTAATTCCAAAAAAAATCCTTTTGGGAGTCTAACTCCAAATAAAATCTTTTGGATTTTAACTCCATTATATATATATATATAAAATAAAAAAAAAGTCTTTTGGAGCCCATTGAGAGAGTTCCCTTCCCCACGTCACGTGAAAGGGAGGCTCTTACTTAGTAGGGAGCCCCTGCTCTCTCACGTGGGGGAGTGGGAGCTTTTCCCTCTCACGTGAGAGGGAGGCTCCCACTAAGTAGGAACTCCTTATTTCCCTTCACTTGAGAGGTAGGCTCACATTTAGTGGGAGCCCCTCCTCCCTCTCACGTGAAGGGGTGAGAGCTTTCTTTTAGAAAAAAATATATATAAAAGAATTTTTGTTTTGGGAGTTTAACTCAATTTAAAATCTTTTGGAGTTCAACTCCATAATAAAAAAAAATCTTTTGGAGTTTAACTCCAAATAATTTTTTTTGGGAGTTTGACTCCATTTAAAATCTTTTGGAGTTTAACTCCACAATAAAAAAAATATCTTTTGGAGTTTAACTCCACAATAAAAATTCTTTTGGAGTTTAACTCCACAATAAAATTCCTTTTAGGAGTTTAACTCCATTTAAAATTTTTTGGAGTGTAACTCCACAATAAAAAATATCTTTTGGAATTTAACTTCACAATAAAAATTCTTTTGGAGTTTAACTCCACAATAAAAATCTTTTTAGGAGTAACCCCATTTAAAATCTTTTGGAGTTGAACTTTACAATAAAAGTCCTTTTGGGGAGTTTAACTCCACCTTAAATCTTTTGGAGTTTAACCCCATATAAAAACTTTTGGGAGGTTAACTCCAAATAAAATTGTTTTTGGAGTTTAACTCCAAATAAAATGTTTTGTGGTTTAACTCCAAATAAAAAATTTGGAGCACCCCTCACGTGAGGGGAGGCTCCCACCAAGGGGGAGCCCCTGCTCCCTCTCACGTGAGAGGAAGGGTGCTCCCACTAAGTGGGAGCTTTTCCCCTTTCATATGAGGTTGCTCCCTCTCAAATGAGGGGGAGTAGGTCCCACTTAGTGGAAGCCTTTCCCCCCTCACATGAGTGGAGGGGCTTCCCTTCCCTATTTTTTAATTTTTATTTATTTATTTAAAAAAACAAATCGAAAATTAAAATATAAAATAAATAAAAGATAAATAATAAATAAAATAAACTTTAAACTAATGTTTCTTTAAATATTTTTAAAAAAAAAAAATCTTTTTTCACAAATGGAACAAAAAAATGAACACGTCCCTATTGTTATAAAAACACACCAATACATCGCAATTGAGTTCGCATGACCAGTTTTATCTGTCAATCGGAGGTTTTTTCGCTCCAAAAGCGAGAGGTAATTAACGGCAGTTTAGTCCGCGGCTGCCGGAGATTCAGATCCTTACAATCAATAAACACCGGCCTACCCTAGGCAGGGGAATCTGTATGCGTCTAACAAGCGACGCGAATTCCCATCTCAATAGGGTGACTAAAAACACCCTACAGGTTTTGGCACTCTCGGTGGGACCTATCTTTCCTCCCATATTTCGGGTTAAACGTTTATGCAAACTCAATCAACATATATATCGATTGCCTGTACTGAAATTACGCTTCTTTGTGCAGGTTAACATTTTCCAATTGCAATCATCGGACTCAACAATGTCTCCAAGGACAAGCTCAGCTCTCGACACGGCTCCTATCTCCCACACGATGAAGATGGACGCCAGGACGGTCCTCCGGGCCAGTCTCGGGCCACAATGGGAGGAGCCGCTGCTACCATTTGGCTCTATTCTGTTCGTGCCAGCTAACGCCATCCCTGCTCTTCAAGCCCCAGTGATGGATAAACCGGCCTCAAAAAGGAAAGGGCCAAATGTCATGGTCGCGAAGGCACCTCATCCCAAGCACAAATCCGTTTCGGAACGACTCTCCGTTGCTCCAGCTGGGGTCAAGGCCATCAACACCAACAAAGCAAAAAGACATCTCGGGCAAGCTCTAGTGGTGCCCCTGACAACTGCTCAATCGGGTATCTTCTCTAAGCTCCCCGTCAATCGACTCACGATGGCTTCCTTGATGACGGATGCCCGTCAAGCCCTCAAAATCGAGAAGCTAAGACAAAGAAGGCTCAGACCCAGAGCCAACAAAAGAGCCAGGGCTCATGCTAGGCCGAAATTCATGAGGTTCCAAGAACATGGTTACCCCGCAACAACAGTTGAACTGGCTGTGAAGCTCGTTAACTCTTTTGAACCGCTGAAATTGGTTCAGAAGAATGTCATGAACGCGAGAGTTAAGAAAGCTGCGATCCGGACAGCGCTATCCAAGGAACCAGTCAGACCAACCGTCTTCAGTCGCATGTCCTTTCCAGAAGAGGAAGGGCAACGACGATGGTCCGAAAAATCAGCTACCAAAGATAAAGAGATGGCTGGATATGCGGTCCACACTGTCTACATGGTGGGCACGCACAACAAGAGCAAGGACGGGGTTACCACATCTCAAATCCAATCTGGTGTGAATGTGGCTGCCACTTTCTAAGACCAGCCTCCTCTGAAAGGTAATGAAAACCCTTCCAGTGAGGCTGGTAAGCAGAGAGATCCCTCGGTTCATGAGGTTTCAGGCTCGGAAATCGAAGAGGAACCAATCTTCCGTCCCAAGACCGCAGAGCAGTAACTTCTCCAAGAGCTCCAGAAGCAGCTCAGAAACAAAGGCAAGGAGATGGCCAAGCTCTGCTAAAAAATTGACGACTTGACAAACGCCGTCTTACAACTCACGGCCCAAGTTGCCTCTCAGCCTTCCAATAAAGTGCAGGGCTCTGCTCATGAACCGGGAAACGGTGTCCCGAGACAGCCGGCGCCTATTCCCTCAAATCCAAAGGTGGGTGAGCTGCATAAAAGTCGCCCGCATCCTATCTCGGGAAATGACTTGACTACCGATGACAGTAGCCCGCTAACGCAAAATCAAATCATAGATTTGGTCACCAACAAAGTCAAAACTTTGGTAGCCGAAGCGCAAAAAGATATCAGCAATAGTGGAAGACCATATCCCGCTCGGTATGATCTGGTAGAGTTTCCTGGTGGTTATGTCATCCCCAAGTTCGGAAGATTCGATGGGACGGAAAATGTGAATCAGCACATCGTCCACTTTAAAGCCTCATGCGGGAATACCGGGGGCAATGATGCGCTTCTCCTCCGCCAGTTCGTCAATAGCTTAACCGATGTCGCTTTCGATTGGTACGTCACTACTTTCGTCTAAATGGAATCTTTGTTTCGACAAAGGTTCATGAGTGTCAGCGATAAGATCGCCATTGCCGACCTCGTAAGACCCAAGCCAAAGAACAACGAAAGCAACATGGATTTTATAACCCGATGGCACAATCTCTCCGTCAAATGTGAACTGCCGATAGAGCAGGACCAATCCGTCAATCTTCTCATCGGAAATCTCGGTACCTGGATGAAACCTTTTCTATGCACCGCAGGTTTCAAGACGTTCCAAGTACTGACCAAGAAAGTTCAAATGTTGGAGCTCAAAACAGGAATCTTTCTCGGATTCCCAAAATAACAATGGATCCTGAAGAGACCGAAAGAACGATAATCGCAAAGGCGGAAATTCCGACGATACTGAATCTTTTAACACTTTGGCTAACCGAAATAAGCGAGGGATGAGCGGGCCTGATGCCAACTAGCTTCGGAAGCCAGTGTTGGGTGAGAGAGGAGAATCTCCACTGAAACAGAAGCTGGATAAAGTCTATTCCTTCAGAAGGGACAAAGTCCATAAAATATTCAAAGCCGTCCTAAGAAACGCTCTACAATTGCCAAATTCAAAAAGACCGTAAGAAGCGAATATGACCGGCGACCCCAAATATTGCCCCTACCACAGAGTGATAGGTCATGATATTGAAAACTGCTTTGTCTTTAAAGATTGCGTCGAAAAGCAATACAAGGCGGGAGAGATAGAACTGTCTAAAGGCGTGTTAGCAAATAATCAAGCTGCAACCGCCAATTTCATACAAATGGAGACCAAAGCCCTTCGGGAATCTGCTGCTCTCAATCGTCTGGCCTTCTTGGAAAGGAGCGGGTCAAGGCAACAAGCTAAAAGCCCAACGAGCAACATTACCAGTGAAGAAGTTGTAGATGGGTACATAACTCACACGGTCTATATGGTGGAGCCCAGAAGAACAAGTCCTTCGATGTCTCGTACCCATGACAATGACGTGGTTGTTGCTGCCCAACACCGGCTCGGTCTAGAGTATGAAGAGCCCGCTCAGGCCATTAAGCCAAAAGAGCTCGTGGTTCCTGCGGAATCGAGCTCAGGCAGTAAGAATGACCCAGTTATCATACCCGGAACTATAGAGCAAGCGTTATTCCAATTGCTTCAAAAGCAGCTTCAGGAAAGGGACGAGAAGTTGGCGAAGGTCTATTCCAAAGTCGACGAACTAGCAAACGTCGTGGTAGATCTCACGACCCAAGTCGTCCGATTGCAATTACAGCAAAATCAAAATTTGGTTCATGAGCCAGAGATTGATATCCTAAAACAGCCAACTGACACTCCCTCCAGCCTAAGAGCGGAACACCATTGTGAAAACGGCCGCGATCCGCTTCCAATCCTTCCGATATGTATAGTGAACGGGGTAAGCGGGCAGCAGGCGAACCAAAGACCGATCGGCCTCAAGGACGAGCATCAGGAAAGGCGCCGGCTCTAATAAAGAGAAGGAAGAAAGTATACTCCTTCAGGAATGACAAAGTCCGCAAAATATTCAAGGACGTCTTGGACAACGGTCGGCAACTGTCTATTCCCAAGAGGCCACATGAAATGAATATGACCGACGATCCCATGTACTGTCCATATCATAGGATGGTGAGTCATACTATCGACGACTGCTATGTTTTCAAAGATTGGGTAGAGAACCAATACAAGGCTGGGAAAAACCTACCGTCCTCGAATGTACCGGCAAGCCACCAAGTTACGGTCATCAACTCAACCCCGCCGAGATCAAAGCTCAAGAGCCTTGGATAAGCAGACAACAAATGACCACCATGTCGTTAAACTGGGACCAATCGACCACCACAATAGATCCATAAGCCGTTAAACTAGGGATGTAAAAAATGTGTAAATAAATAATAAAAAATTAAAAAATTAAAAAAGAGCCGAAATTATGGGCAACTTGCAATAAAAATCAGCGAGTAAAATAAAAATGAAAATAAACTGCCGAAATGATGGGGCAATCGTGACCTTCGCAATAAGGAAAGCTGAAATGGTGGAGCAATCGCGGTAAAAAAAATAATTCAAATTCCCAAACGGCGAATGATGAGTCGCTCCTGGTACCATATTCCAACCAAAATCCAAATTCCCAAACGGCGAATGATGAGTAACTCCTGGTACCATATTCTAGTGTAGCGATACAGACGCCAACCAAAATCCAAACCCTCTAAACCTCCCAACGGCGGATGATGAGTCGTTCCTGGTACCATATTCCAGTGCATCGATGCAGACGCCAACCAAGACCCAATTTTCCAAAATTCTCTTAGCCCTTCGGTTGGCCCCTAAATTGACTACCGTATACAATCCACGGGCTCAAATAATTCTCATCACACCCATACTCTACCGTAATCACCAGTCCAGCGGCCTGTCTCTGCCCTTTGAATTATATTCCATTTGGGAAGACCCACTCATGTGTCCTCACGATGCATGAGGAGAACAAAGCTTGTGAGATCCTCTCGACTCGCAAGAAAACACCTTTGTGAGATCCTTACGACTCAAAAGGGAAAAACACCCTTGGGGGTACTCACAACTCTTAAGGAGAAAATACACCTACGAGATCCTTTCGACTCGTAAGAAGAAAATGTTTTTATGAGACCCTTATGGCTCATAAAATTGAAAAGCCTTGGGTGATATGGACCTGAATATGTCTTCTAAGCAATTGCTCCCCAACGGGTAAGGTAAATGATGAATTGCTCCTGGCATTTGTGCTCCAGTGTTAGCAACGCTGATACCGACCCCAACCCTAAAATTCCAAACTTTCGATTCAATAGACCCTTAAGACTTTAAACTGGGAACATGTGACCTCTAAGTTGTTAAATTGGGAACATATGATCCCTAAGTTATTAAACTGGGAACAAGGGAAATTCCCTCATGGCAAATGATGATTCGCTCATGGTACCATATTCCTGTGTAGCGGTGCTGATGCCAAACCAAAATCAAAATCCCCAAATCCTCTCATGGCAAATGTTGATTTGCTCCTGGTACTATATTCCAGTGTAGCGATGCTGATGTCAACCCAAATCACATCAAATCAGCAAGACAATCAACGACCTCCCCGGCGGAATCAAGCTCCACCTCGGAAACAAGTCGAATCCCGATACCACAGAAAGCGGAGCAAGTCAACTTCAACCCCCGACACCGCAGAAAGCGGAGCAACTCAAATCCAACTCCTGACACCGCAGAAAGCGGAGTAAGTCAAATCCAATTCCCGACACCGCAAAAAGCAGAGCAAGTCAACTTCAACCCTGACACTGCAGAAAGCGGAGCAAGTCAAATCCAAACCCTGACACCGCAGAAAGCGGAGCAAATCGACTTCAACCCTGACATCGCAGAAAGAGGAGCAAGTCAGATCCAATCCCTGACACCGCAAGAAGCAGAGCAAGTCAAATCAAGCACCGACCGTTCAAGTCGCAAAAAGGGCAGCACCAACTATCCATGTCGCTAAAAGGGTAGCACCGACCTTCGCGTCGTCAAAACGGGAAACAAATCAAACTAACCAATTTCAACCAACAAGCTCTGCGGCGGAATTATGCTTCTTCTCAGAGTGTTCCGTGTCGAAATCATGCTTCGCCTCGGAGTATCTTCATTTCATGTCGGAATTATGCTTCGTCTAGGAATTGACCTCTGCGTCGGAATCAAGTTTCGTCTCAGAATGTACCCGGTGTTGAAACCATGCTTTGTCTCGGAGTGTTTGTCTTCCCTGTCAGAATTATGTTCTGTCTTGGAATCAAGCCAACCAACGACCTTCTCGTCGGAATTATGCATCGACTCGACCTCCCCGTCGGAATTATGCTTCAACTCGGAATCAAGTCAACCAACAAGCTCTGCGGTAAAATCATGTTTCGTCTCAGAGTGTATCCCGTGTCGAAATTATGCTTTCGGGATATCTGTCTTCCCTGTCGGAATTATGCTTCGCCTGGGAATTGATCTCTGCGGCGGAATCATGCTTCGTCTCAGAGTGTACCCCGTGTCAAAATCATGCTTCGCCTTGGAGTATCTGGCTTTCCTGTCGGAATTATGCTTCGTCTGGGAATTGACCTCTGCGTCGGAATCACGCTTCGTCTCAGAGTGTACCCCGTGTCGAAATCATACTCCGCCTCGGAGTATCTGCCTTCCCTGTTGGAATTATGCGCCGTTTCGGAATCAAGCCAATCAATAACCTCTCCATCGGAATCATGCTCCGTCTTGGAGTATCTGTCTTCCCTGTCGGAATTATGCTTTAACTCGGAATCAACCTCTGCATCGGAGCTATGTTTCGTTCAAAATATCTGCCCTATGCCGGAACTAACCTTCGTCTCAGGATACATCTGTCCCATCTCAGGATACATTCGTCCCGGAACCCTGCGTCGAAACTAGGCTTCGTCCCGGAACTCTGTGTCGAAACTATACTTCGTTTTAGATTATATCCTCCTCTTGGAATCATGCTCCACTCTTTGGAATGATGCTCCGATCCCGGAATTATGCTCTGCTAGTCTGGAATCATGCTCCGCTTTCCAGAATGATGCTCCGATCCCGGAATTATGCTCCGATCGCTAGAATTATGCTCCGCCCCCGGAATTATGTTCCGCCCCCGGAATTATGCTCCGCCCCCGGAATTATGTCCACCTTGAAGTCCAACTCCCCACGAACAAGATCTATCGATTTCATGCACACAACCCATACACGCGGTGTGCATTTATTGATGGGGGCACTTTGTTAGGGTAAAAAATTACACCCATGTTGACCAAGTCAAAGTCAACCCCAAACCAAGTGGACCCAAGCCTAGGTCAAGTGGGTCCATGCTCAAGTCGAGGCCCGCGGCTGGCCTCACCCATGTCAAAATGAAAATTATATAATAAATAATTTTGATGTAATTTTGATGAATAAATGTAAGAAAAATGGGCATAAAGCCCATTTTTTGTAAAGCACATGGTTTATGTGCAAAAGAAATAAGCACATGAGATATGAGATGAGCAAAATGCCATTTTGTAAAGCCCAAAATGCTAAATGTAAAACTTGTAAGCCTATAGAAGGCAACATGATGATGAAATAAAAAAAGAAGAATTCATTCCCTTATCAAATCTCTAGGGTTTGTGTCTCCATCTTCACTCTTTCAAGTTCTTACTTTTCATTTTCCAATTAATCAAGAGCTTAGCTCTTTTTTTTCAAAACTAAATAAAGTTTCACTATAAACCCACCGAAGGAGAGTTTAACTCTCATATCCGATATAAAAAAAAGATTTTTGCTATCTTCTTCTCCATTCTCAAGATCCAATTTGAGAGAGGGAGAAGAAGGGAAACCCATCTCCCAAAGCTCCATCAAGAGAAGAAAAGGGGCATCTTTTCATCGTCTAATATATAAATTTTGGAGTTTCAAGAGAACCTATTTTGGGTTTCTTCTCAAAAGAGAAAGGAGGAAATCTTTTGGAGTTTAACTCCACAATAAAAATCCTTTTGGCAACTCCAAATAAAAATCCTTTTAGGAGATTAACTCCAAATAAAATCTTTTGGAGTTTAACTCCATATATATATATATATATAATAAAAATAAAAAAGTCTTTTGGAGCCCATTGATGGGGTTTCCTTTCCCACGTGAGGGGGAGGCTCTTACTTAGTGGGGAGCCCTTTTCCCCCTCACGTAGGAGAGTGGGAGCTTTTCCCCCTCACGTAAGAGGGAGGTTCTCACTAAGTGGGAACTCCCTATTTTCCTTCATGTGAGGGGGAGGCTCCCACCTCTCTTTCCTCTCACGTGACGGGAAGGGAGCTTCCTCTTAGAAAAAAAAATATATATATAAAATTATTTGGGAGTTTAACTCCAAATAAAATTCTTTTGGGAGTTTAAGTTCATTTAAAATCTTTTGGAGTTTAACTCAATAATAAAAAATTCTTTTGGAGTTTAACTCCAAATAAAATTCTTTTGGGAGTTTAACTCCACAATAAAAAATTATCTTGTGGAGTTTAAATCCACAATAAAAATTCTTTTGGAGTTTAACTCCATAATAAAATTCCTTCTAGGAGTTTAACTTCATTTAAAATCTTTTGAAGTTTAACTCTACAATAAAAAATATCTTTTGGAGTTAAAAATTCTTTTGGAGTTTAACTCCACAATAAAAATCTTTTTAGGAGTTTAATCTCATTTAAAATCTTTTGGAGTTTAACTCCACAATAAAAAAAATGAACTCCACAATAAAAATCCTTTTAGGGAGTTTAACTCCACCTTAAATTTTTTGGAGTTTAACTCCATATAAAATCTTTTGGGAGGTTAACTCCAAATAAAATTGTTTTGGGAGTTTAACTCTAAATAAAATGTTTTGGAGTTAACTCCAAAAAAATTTTAAAAAAATTTGGAGCCCCCTCACGTGAGGTGGAGGCTCCCACTAAGTAGGAGCCTTTCTCTCTCTCACGTGAGGGGGAGAGAGCTCAGTGGGAGCTTTTTCCCCCTCACGTGAGGGGGAGACTCCCTGCTCCCTCACACGTGAGGGGGAGGAAGCTCCTACTTAGTGGGAGCCTTTTTCTCCTTTCACGTGAGAGGAGGGGCTTCTCCTCTCCATTTTTTTTTTTTTTAAAAAAGAGAAATAAAATAAATTTTAAAAAATGTTTCTTTAAATATTTTTTTTTTAAAAAAATCATTTTTTCACAAATGGAACAAAATAATGAACACGTCCCTATTGTTATAAAAAAACACACCAATACATCGCATTGAATTCGCATGACCAGTTTTACTCATCAATCGGAGGTTCTCTCGCTCCAAAAGTGAGCGGTAATTAACGAGTGCCGGAGATTCGGATCCCCACAATTAATAGACCCCGACCTACCCTAGACAGGGGGAATCTGTATACGCTTGACAAGCGACGCGAATTTTCCATCTCAATGGGGTGACGAAAAACACCCTACAGAAATCGATATTTGATTTTCAAATGAAGTTCGCTTCGATTTTGATCTTTGACGTTTCAACCTTGGACTTGGCTTCTAATTTCTTGGCTATTCGTAGCTTGAACTCTTAAATCCCTTGAACCTTGGCTGTTTAGCATCACAAATCTTGAATATGCAAATTGTGAAGCACTTGTCTGTATCCTCCAATCTCCAGTAGATATTCCAATTTAAGCTCGATTTCCTCCATCCTCCTTTGTATGCTTGTGTCGAGAAAATATCCTGAAAATCAATCTCAAATACGACCAAACATATCATATACAGTGTTATGAAATATAAGTAAGATAGTAAACACAAGTATATGAATATTCATTGTTTTTTATATCACAATCATGAATAGTATATCAATATCAAGATATAACTCAAACTCAAAGTATGAGATATTGATATACTAATTATGTATATATGGTATAAGAGAAGCAAGATATAGATCACAATGATACAAGTATAGCATGAGATATTGATATATTACTCGGTATACATAAGATAAAGGATAAGCAAGCTAAACAACAAGTGTATGTGAGTTTAGTGTCGATAGGATAAAGCAAGATAAGAAAGTAACACTAAACGAACTATTCATGTTTATACTATCATCAAAACTAAATAAATGGATCATCGAAATCCATAAGCTATCACTATGAGCATTAACAATGATATGGATTCAATTACTGATCAGGCAGTTAACTCTGCTCATTACCCTTATCTGTATTTTTAAATGATGGATATAGGCATCCGTATTTGATATTTACCAATTTAGGAACGCATATTTGGATCAAGAGTGGTCGCTTTGTATATGTTTACATCCTTGGATAATACATATGAAATTTACTCTCTTAGTAAAAAGAAATGATTACAAATATCAATGAAACAATAAGAATTAAGAAGTTGCAATAATCTTCGTTTCATCGTGGAGGTAGAGCTTTAAACTTATATGAGACACGATTGCACTTTAAACTCTCAACCATGCACGCTCCGAGTTAGGTCTCATCCCAAGTTAAACCTGTTGACCCACCTTCTAATTTCCTCAATCTGGACCGCGGCAATTGCAACCACAAGAAACTCTTAATTGATGTAGTTTGCTTGTGCATTTCCACTGGCAAGCATGATTTTCTTATTTTGCGAATGCTTGCAACTTTTGCCTCACTCAATGCTATTCCACCCGCCCAACGAAGAACACTTATCGTATTGCCTCAACACGAATGTCCTCAACTATCAAAAGGCAGCAAAAATGAATTACTGAATTTGCATGCTTGTACTAATGTATGGCAATGATAGAGATAACGACACAAAACTTATGCAATAATTGTGATTTTAAGAAAGTAATGTTAAAGAAAAAAAACTTTAATCAATGCTTGGTCAATTCAATTTCAAAGGAATTTAAGTTTATGTGCTAAATCTACTTGTGGCCTAATGCTAATGATTTGAATTCAAAATAGTGATGAAGACAACAAGTGATGATAAACCACTTGAAGAATATTATCACCATGAGTTATTACTCCTAGAACGATGGCTGTTTGTTTTGCGTATATAAAAGACTATCATATGTAAGGCATGTAATAAATAAACTTATCATCTATAACTCAGTATATTCATCAGAAAAAGAACTTGGAAACATAGATTGATCATTCGGGGGAGCTTCCAAATTCAACTCATACAACCAACACAAGTAGGGAGGAGACCGACCCTATCTACATATTTTTAATGGATATTTTTTTTTCAAATTACCATGGTACGTGCCAGCGAGAGAGACTATACTAATGTCAGCCAAGTTGACATACCTTGCATCGTTTATTTTGGGATCGGACATTGGTCCTTGGAATAACGCATGCGGCATGCACTAACAAGAGGAACCCGAACTCTCAGTGAGTGCTTTTGCATAACTCTTATAGGCCAACAACGCTGTTTTTGGAAAGTTTCGATTTAAGAATTATGCATCCAAATACATTGATCCAATGCTAAGGCACCTGGCAAGTGCATCTCACCAAATCAAAACAATATCCAGTATGATATTTTCATCGAAGGTCACATCTCTGCTCTACACGAATGGTATGCATCTGGTGAATCCAAATTTTAGGATTTTTCCAAATTAAACCACATGCCAGGTGCTAAGCATCATTACAATCATGATCTATTTATATACAATTTACATATCACACATCATATATGTATATATTATATTTTTTCGATTTTGATTGTGCTGAATGATAAATACATGCATACATTGAAATTTTTTAGGGCTAGACATTCCCCCCTCCCCCCACCCCCCAAAAAAAAGATCAACAATGTTTCAGTAGAGCCGAACTTTAAATTTAGTAAACGACGCTTGGATATGGTCTAAATATTCTATGGTACAAATCCAAACCCATAAAATTTATAAGTCCGGCCCCATAAAGCCCGTCCCATATTGGTCCTTCCATGAATTGAAAGGCAGGAAATACATTGATAATCGAACTGAATACATCTTAGCCAGGCGTTATTTGAATATCTTGTTTGATCACATCCGAGACGATACATCTTTACTGTATTTTGTACTTCTGTCATAGCAGCGTAATGTTTGTACTAATTATGTGCTTTTGGTGCTCGGCAAGGCGACTATAGGAATGCAGAAGGTCGATACGAGGACAGCAATAGGTAGAGCAGCAATTTATCGTATGACTTATGTTGTCATAGTTTGCATTGAAAAGAACATCAAAATCTCACACACACTCTTCTTCTGTGTGTGGGGGTGTTAAACCTATTGCGAAAGGTGAGAACTTGCTACTGCATAATAAACACATCCCTCACAACATTTAATTGATAGCTAACATTTAATGGCTAGGGATGGCCAACACATGCATCTCAAACAAGGATCATAATTCCATTGAGGAATGGAGAGGAACAAGTAGGCTGATGTTGATGGTGTTGCTAATGATGAATGTGGTTTGTTTGCCGTTGGCTTCTGCATGTTCCGGTTCAGATAAAAATGGATGTAAAAACTGCATTTTTGATCGTCTGGATTGCGATTGTCCAGAGTGCAAGCCCGTCCTTCAATGTCTCGCCAGCTGTTTGTGGAGTGGAGCCACTCAAGGGAAGTGTGTAGAAAGATGTGAGTCGAAGGGGGAGACTTACCTTGCTGATTGCAAAAGATGCATGCAAAATTGCAAGGGTGGTTGCATTCATTAAGGCAAAATTAATGACAATGTGGCTAAGCTATTGTGTTGCATGAATCTTTCATCCTTGGAATGTTGCCTTCTATGCATCATACAATAGAAAATAATGCAATTTTCTAGTCTAAATTAATTGCCAAATTGGCTAAAATCCCAAGTTTTTGAGCAGTGGTTTTATATCAATTCGATTTAAATGCATATCCAAGGAGATTTTTTTTTATAATCTAGAATGTTTGTGGCACAATATAATGTCTCTACCATTGCATCTTAACATCAAAACTATGATGTACTTTAAGTATTTTAAGAACTAAAACAGAAGTCTAGGCATAAGCAATTTGTATAAATTTGAATGTTGCTCAAAATTATTTTTCCAAGATTGCATCCTATTTCTTTTCTTTCTGGTTAAGATAAATGAGTATAGTCAGAGATTTTCACTTCTCAGTGAGTGAAAGATTTGTCCCCGGCTTTACGTTGAATGCTTCTATTTTGCACGCTGTGTTTATCAAAGTAAAGGTTCAATATTGGTATCTTCATTGTATTAACTAAGAAATTCTCAAAAAATCTCATAACTAAGAAATTCTCAGAAAATCTCTCAACTTAATATCCTTAAAGAGCTTTTCAAATCTTTTGTGATGCTAATATAATGACGTGGACCATGTTAGGGATATTTCTTGTTTCTTTGAATATTTAAATTTCTAGTAATTATGAGACTCTCTCTCTCCCCGACAGTGGAGATCAAAGAAAGGAAAAAAAAAAGGTGTAGATTTTAGCTGTGGAAAGGTATAACGTAAGCTATGGGCTGCAACGTATACATTCCACTCAATTCATTTGTTTGGTCAATTCTAGCTGTTTTTTCTTTTTTTAATTGGAACCATCGACGACTCTTTGATGAGCTAAGAAATTCAATCGATTTTGACTTCCTCTACCTCAGATTCTGACTTTTAGCTCCCATGGGTTTTGACCTTGATTCTCTTCACCGACATTTCTCATAGTATAACAGAAACCATATCCCTTCCCTCTCTCTATATAACTACCAACAATCCAACCTCTCCTTCATCATCAAAACAAACTTGCTTCTAAACATTCGTCAACAATTCCAATCCACAGATAAAAAATGAGTGTAGAGATCCTTGATGGAGCAACCATCCTCAACTTCATTGACGACGAAGCAGCCTTCGACAAGTCAATCAAAGACCGGTTCGCCTATCTCGACACGAACCATGACGGGCTCCTCTCGTACTCCGAAATGGCGAAGGAGCTCGCGAGTTTAAGGGTCCTCGAGACTCATTTCGGCATCGACGGGGTCGGGTTGAGCCAGGACGAGCTCATCGGGCTCTACCGAGGTTTGTTTGCCCGGTTCGATCATGATGGGAACGGGAGTGTCGACATCGAGGAGTTTAAGGGAGAGATGAAGGAGATGATGCTTGCGGTGGGTAACGGGCTCGGGTTTTTGCCGGTGCAAATGGTGGTTGAAGAGGGGAGCTTTATAAAGATGGCTGTGGACAAAGAGTTAGCAGGAAAGGGTGTTGTTGCCTAAATTTGCATGCAATGTTGAGATTATGTTGTCTTTTGTTTAATATTCTTACATTTTACTGTATCGGTTTTGTATTTTGGTGAAAGTTTTGAGATTGAGAGGGAAAATACCCTGTTTTACTGAAGCAGGGAAATAAGAAAAATTTAGATGATTTTTCTTTAAAATGTTTTTGTAGCTTGATATATATGATTGAATCAGTGAAATAAAAGATTTTTGGGTAGGAGAAAGTCCCAATTCTTTCTGAAATTTTCAATGAAGCTATGCCTTCAAAGTTTTGTTTATATGTTTTGAGGTTAGGTAGCAAAGTAGAATCGTACTTGCGACCTCTCATATTGAAAAGTACATTGTATTGTACGAACTGAGCTAAGCCCAGCTGGTGTTAGATAGCAAAGTAGAGCAGATGATGCAAGACTTGAATGGTTAATCCAAATTGTGCATCTCTCCCAATTATTGATACGTAGCCCTGTGCCTTGTTGTTGATGTTAGTTAGGTATTTCTTGAAGAATTATGGGATGTTATATCCAAGTACATTGATCTCAGATGATATTTTCTCAACCCTTTGAAAACATACCGATATCAATAGTTATAGACATACAACAAAATTGAACAAGCTTTTATTATGCTAAACTATTTTATGAACAAAAATGCTGCCACAACCTGCGCGGGGGAGAAGCATTCAAAATTTCTGTTGTGTTGCTTGAAATTTCAGACCCGTGAATTTTTATGCAAATATTTTCTCAGCAATTTTGTAGATGAATAACACTAAAATGGAGCTTATGCATATGTAGTTAGACAAAGCATGGAATTGAATTTAATATATTAAAAGTTCAAGTTATGTCAATGAAAAGTTTCATGCGAATGATAGAATATTTATAAAATAATTAAGAAAAGAATGAACAAAAAGGGAGACAATAAATAAGAAAAGAATGAACAAAAAGGGAGGAAATTCCATGTTCTCACCGTTCCAAGAGTATCCATACAAGATTTTCTCTAACATTGCTGACAAAAAATAAATATCAGGGGATTTTTAAAATAATTTTATGAAACTAATTAATAACACCCATCTTGACCTTTTTGTCAACATTAGTAAATACTTAAAACACCTCTTGAACTATGCAATTTTTCTATCAACGTATTTGTCTTAATTAGTTAATGTGAATTTTATGTACTTTTTATAAGTTATGCTTTGCTTTTACAATGCATATAAACTTTTAAGTTCAAGTCATCGGTAAATAAGAATATTCATAATGGCTTAATATTCCATAAATGAAGACGGGGGAAATCAATGATCCACTTAAGTATTTACAAATATTAGAATATGACTCATTTTTTTCTTTCACAAAACATTTAATACTAATCTTTTTGATTGATTTTTGTTCTTTTATCTGTAACCGTTATTCCAATGCTATCAATCAAACATTTCTATGGCTAAAAAACATATCAAACATACAGAATCTCAAGGGACCAACCTTAATTATCCAACCCAGCAGTACCATTATCATACTGATATGGGGATAGAATGGGCTTACATGAAACTGTGAAAGAAAATCAGGGGCCTTGTCTAGTTTTACAAGCACGCATTAGCCTTAGGATACTTACTGTCAAAATAGAAGAGGGAATATTATTCTCTCATACAATGTTATTTGGGGTTTTCATTAACTACGACCTTGAATGGAATTAGCCCATTGATTTTGAGGTTTATTCCCATAGATAGATTACGACTCTTTTGAATCCTTTTCATTCTGAGCCCCATTGCATACAGCAAATATTTTGTCATCCTATAATCAATTCAATGGGGGTTTGTGGTTTCAAACTCGGAGAAATTTTCCTGGTTTTGGCATTTGACAAGTGTGACCCCATGGGCACCCCCCAACTGCTTTCTGTCCCTGCTAGCTTCAAAAACAACTGGCCTACGATTATGAGTCATCTCTATATATATAGTTACCTAAGAACCCAAACTCTCTCCAAAAACAAGCTTTTCTTATCACAACAAGGGTCACACTTCAGTATCAAAAACAAAGCCAAGATGAGCGTAGAGATGTTGGATGGTACCATGATCCGTGAATTTGTAAGAGACGATGCGGCTTTCAGCATCTCAGTGAAGGATCGATCCGCCCATCTCGACACAAATCATGATGGGCTCCTCTCATACTCTGAGATGGTGAAGGAACTAGCAAGTTTAAGGGTCCTCGAGACTCATTTCGGCATCAATGGGGTCGGGTCGAGCCAGGACGAGCTCACCGGGCTCTACGAAGGTCTATTTGCCCGATTCAACCAATGGAAGCGTTGATCTTGAGTGAGTATAAACAGGAAATGAAGGAGATGATGCTTTCGGTTGTGAATGGACTAGGGTTTTTACCAGTGCAAATGGTGGTTGACGAGGGGAGCTTCATTAAGAAAGCAATGGAGAAAGAGTTGGCTGGAAAATTTTCTGCCTAAATTTGCTACCTTGATAATGTTTCTTTACTTGTATCTCTCTACCATTCATATTTGATTTTACTATAGGCCAAGGAAGTTGATTCCCACTTGGTCAACAGAGAATATATATTGCATACTGTATGAGATTATAAAGAAATAATAGGTGGTAATTTGCAGACATGCTAAAGTTTTATCAAGATTCAGAAACAATTGATCATTATGCTTTGTTATGGTGTCATTGCAGGTTCTTGGTTTCTTAGAAGATGAAATGAAAGATATAAATTGAAGAAACTTTAGCTATCTACAATCCTATTTTGATCAACCTCACCAACCAGTTACATTTATTTTCTTAGTATCTCACACACACACACAACATTCATATTTAATTTATGGCAAACGCAAACATTTTACATAGATGCTGATAGTAACTACAGCACACAAGCAATTAATAACTAGGAATAAATATCAAGTATCAATAAACATATACAGAAATCAAGTCTAAAAAGAGTATGGAGAATATATGGTCCTGCTTACAGAGAACTGAAGCAACGATATAGGAAGTTTAAATCCTAGACGGGATCAAGGGAATGTTATTTTGAAGAAAAGCAGCAGCTGCGGCGACTCCACTTCCAAGTATTACAGGGTAACCAATATCTTTAAGTATCATCTCTACCCCACTGAGACAACCAAGCAATTGCAACTGCAAAATTTGAAAAGGGATTGGTCAAATTCACACATAACTGGTATAAGATTTGGGTTTCTTTTCCACTAATCCCAATATAAGCATGCTTCTATTTGCAGTAATCTACAAGTAACATCTCAGGTTGTTACCTCGCAAACATGATGTGGTGAGAGTTGGTACAAGAATGGAACAAATTAGGCATAAGAAAGATGTTTAAATAACAAGAGTACTTATAGTCGATGATTTTTGGGCATGAAAATAAGAATTAATGGTGCAAATAGGCGATGAGGATGGCCCGCCATGTGAATTTACGCCGTCTCCTTAAGCAGTCAACTAAGGAGCCATCCTTCTTATTCAGAAGCAGTTATCCTAATTCCTGGCTTATGACCCTCTTAGACAAAATCAGTAATTTGGCCTTTCTGCAGGTTATAGCCATCATATGTGTCAAGGGTATGAAATGTTTGTCATCATATAGAACTGTTAAGGTAATAAAACATGGTTATGCATAATCTCAGCTTATATTATTTCTTTAAAATATATAATTCATATGAAATCAAGAGTATCTGGAAACAATGTACCAGAACATTTTAATGTCTTTTTACATAGTATCACCAATCAGTCACAATCATCCATGGAAACTATATGTCTTAATTTTATTTTATTTTCAAAATTCTTATAGCAACTAAACAGGAAGGAAAGTGAGGGTGTGTGTGTGTGTGTTATATAAAAATAACCTCATTTAAGTTCCCAAGATGACCAATTCTAAACACTTTCCCCGCCACTTTGTTCAGCCCAAGCCCCAAGCTCAAATTGTATCTCTTCCATGCCCTCCTAACAACCTCAGCACTATCAATATAAGGTGGAACAACCACTGCAGTGACTGTGTCACTAAACCACTCCTCCTTCTGTGTGCAATTCTTCAAACCCCAAGCCTCAACAGCAAGCCTGTCCGTTTAAGATCATGTAATAAATAGTATAAGAGATTACAATGTAGATTTAACAAGAAAACATGTCTCTGTGAAATCTCTACTATTTTAACTCAAAAAGAAAGGGAGTCCGAAATGAAATTCCAATTTGATTCTCAGCATAACACGTGGCATGAAAGATTCTCATGAATAGCATTTAAAAATAATTATTTCTGACTCAGCAATTTTTTACTAATAACCTTTAAAATCTCTACTAAAGACATTTAAAACTTCTTTGCTATTTTAACTATATAAAAAAAACTTCTCAGATCTATTTTTCATGCAGACTAGCGCATGTATGGATTCAATTGTGCATGCAGATTACTAGTTATCATTAGCACCAAATCTACCAACAATCATCTCACCTTGTTGCTTTCCCCAGGCGGCTGTGCCTTGCGATTACATTATCAAGCCCTTCCTCAAATAAGAGGTCCAATGCAGCTCTGAGGCCATAGAGCAGCTGAATAGAAGGGGTGTAGGGCCAATAGGTTCCCAATTTGTAGAATTTCAGGTAGTCGTTCCAATCGAAGAACACTCTCACAGATTTTGCTGTTTTAGACGCTTCAAGAGCTTTTGGGCTAGCACAGACAATGCCCATACCAGTAGGCATGGAAAGAGCCTTTTGTGAGCCGGTCAAAGCGACATCAACCCCCCATTCATCCATACGGAAGTCAAGAGCACATATTGATGATACTCCATCCACAAGTAGTAACGCGGGGTGATAATAATCGTCTGCAAGAGTTACCATATGACACTGGCTTAGATATGGTAATGATTCTGATGCAATTTAACTATAGATGCAACATAGTAGAACTTAATGAATTGAAGGAATGGTCCAATGAGAGCAAATTTCCCATTATATTTTAGTTTGAAAAACTAATTCAAATTGAAAATTCATCACATCAATTTTAACTGAAGGTAATCTGATCGTAAGTAAGCTATTAAGTTGATCTTAAATGTAAAAGCCAATTTTTCTGAAGTTAGAAGTTATATGGCTTCAGGCAATGCCAAGTGTCTAATTAAGAGCATCAAAGATTGTTATTTTTTTCGAGAAGTACGAATAGGGTCAAAATGACCCCAGCCAAATAAAACATTTCACTGAAAATATTGTAATTATGGATAGCACTTGTTTCAGTTGTATTAAAATCATGAAGTTCTGTATGACAAGTTGCGAAACAATGCAGATTTGACATGCAGTTTTTTTGCCAAAGATTTTACATGTATATTAATAAATTTGATCAAAAAGCTATGCTTACCAAGCAACTTCCTTACAGCTGCCAGATTATTGGTGACTCCAGTTGCTGTTTCATTGTGTACTATGCAAATAGCCTTGATGGTATGATTCCTATCTGCTGATAACTTTGAGGCCAGCACATCGAGATTGGCACCCTGCCCCCAGTCACTTTCTATGACATCAACATTGAAGTTCAGACGTTTCTGTTGATCAATCCATAGGAGACTGAATTGCCCGATAAGGAAAGTGACAATCTTGTCACCGGGTGATAGTGTATTTGTAAGGGCACTTTCCCATGCCCCAGTACCTAGATCATGATCATGCATCATCATATTAAAAACTACAGGATATTTATAGGCTGAGCCGCACAAGCATATAGGCAGAGAGAGTATATAATTATGCTGTTCAATATGAGTGAACAGAGAAATGATTATGGTTTTAGGGCTTGAACAGTGAATGGCAATAAATCATAAGTAACTTGCTTATACTGATCGGTAAAATTCCTTGTGGTAAAGCCTGTGAAACTTGTGAAATTATTCGTCCACAAGAAATGAAGGAAATGTTTGTAAAGCTTATAACAACTATGATAACAGATATTTATAGGCAAGATCTTACTACATGCCTAAATTTATGGTTGAAGATAAAGGAAACAGAATCAATCACAGAGAGACTTTTAACAATATGATTTCCAGCTCAGAAGCAACAACCAAAAAATAATTTTCATAGCTGAAATTTCAAAATAAAACTCATTTGAACCGCAAATAAGAAATAACCCTTGAAAATTCATGCTCCCATCGACGGTTCATATTATACATAGAGATACTCTCCGTGCTTAGATGGTTTTCTACCAAGGGAAACTTTGATGTGTACCTATTGACACATGATATGCTGAAGTTTCATTATAATGATTGATAAACTAATTACGCTGACATTATTACGACGTAGAACAGAACGTGCCCTATCGATTTGCTAGCACGTATCTTTCTACAAGTTCCATAAGCCAAATATAATCTAAAAGAATACCTGTTGTGGGGATGATGAAAGGGGTTCCACTGGTAGTCTTAAAGATTTTCTTCACATCCTCAAGGAGAGTCTTTGTCATTGCAGGAATGGCTGGAGATCGGTAGTCCTCGTTGTTCCGATTCATTGCCCGAAGCACAGGCTCTGGGATGTTCACCGGCCCCGGAACAAAGAGATGGTTCCTCCCTGGTCCATACATGTAGTCCATCTTTGACCCTAAATTTCAGCAGATAAGTGAATTCCACTGAATAAAGCTTGCCATCAAGAATCAAGGAGATGAAGTTGACTCTTTCTTTAAAATAAACGATGGAGTACTTGATAACGTTTTGTTTATAAAAGAACAATGAAAATATAGACAAAGTTAATGTATTGATGCCAAATCCAAACTTTAACAGACTAATAGAAAAAACTCCAAATCCCTAATATAAAATCGGTACTTGTTGAACTGATTCGATTCAATCTACATGATGATTATTCCTATATATAGTAGACATAACAACAGCATGGAAAGCGCATCATATGCATCGAAATATGCATCAAAGTTTTCCTATGAAGTTAGCGCGGCCATGAAGCCAATAGTGATCAGCTGTGCATGTTTGTCATACAATAGTACAAAACCAGAGAAAGTAAGCATACTAAGCAGTGAAAGCGAAAAGGGAAGCAAAGTAATACTTCGAATTATGCTAAGCTTCTCCCTCTTGCCTTGTAACTTACTCAAAGCTTTCAACGTTTTGGCGGATACTGAGAAAAATGGAGAGTAGTTATGAGCTTGTGTTTGTGGCGAAGGGAGATAAAGAGATAGGAAAGAAGGGGTCATGGGTGGCCAAGAAAGCTTCTGTCAAGGGGCCCACAAGGATCAAAGGTGGCAGATAAGGAAGCTCCCTGAGCCAAAGAACAAAATGAGGGTATTGCTCCCTAATCCTCTCTTCGTTTAGCATCCATACATATCACTCTCCATCCTATGAACAAATCGATGGATGCTCAACATGCGAATGTACTCTAAAATTCTATCAGACACCCTAAAGTTCTCTCCTTTATATCGTGTCAATCACAAAAACTCCCCCAAACCTTGAGAATCGTATCACAAAATCCAATCTTGCATATCAAAATTGAAAGAACATGAACAAAATCCTTGAACTGAAGTAACCGATGCGGTTATAAAGCCATATTGAATCAAATTCATTAAAAAAATCTAACTAAAAGAAGGGGAAAACGACGAGAGAAATT
Source organism: Agapanthus africanus (assembly GCA_030015575.1). Classification (NCBI taxonomy): domain Eukaryota; kingdom Viridiplantae; phylum Streptophyta; class Magnoliopsida; order Asparagales; family Amaryllidaceae; genus Agapanthus; species Agapanthus africanus. The sequence continues at coordinate 423,715,707 of CM057351.1, forward strand.
TAATGCAAGATTTCTAGTGATCTGTAGAGGACCTCGGCAGCGCATCGGCCCGAGCAAGCTCGGACGCGAAACGAATAGCGGTGATTGATGGATCCTCCTCCAATATCGCTAAGATCATCGCCATTCATTTTTATCGAGAATTAGGGTTTGGAACTTGGAAAAAAAACAAATTTGAGGCCGATTGGGGACGGTGACCCTCTCGAAAATGGAGAAGATTAAAGGTGGTAACGGGTCGGGCATACTATGGGTTCTGTTTATCCACATGCAGTTCCAGCAACACTTTACTGGGCGTGATGGTATCCTACCGCATCCGATCCAATAGACAAATTGGTGGAACTGTATCTATGCTGGTGCCGAATAAATGGACTCATGTTGTTTGTCTTTTCGGTAGAATGCGGTAATATTTCATGCCCGGCAGATAAGTTAAGCATTTTTCTTTTTCCTTTAAATGATGGGATAATTATTTAAGCTATCCTACTGTTTTTTAGGCCATGAAATATTTTAGTTTGAAAAGTCAATGATATGAATTATCCAAGAATAACGATTTTTCATCTTTGCAATTTCATTTTTCTATTGAAATTGAAAATGCATCATGCCACCCTCCTTTTCGCATTAAAATAATATAGACTTTGTTTATGTTTTTCACTTCGTTTTAGGTTTGACAAAATCGAGGGACTCAGTTACGGCTCGCCGTGAGCAAAACATTTTCACATAAGGTTTGTTTGGTTACTCGTAGCTATAAAACCAATGCATTTGCGGCTACTTGTTTATCCAGCTACTAACAATTGTAACCTCATTCCTTTTTTCTACTTAAAATGTAGGTCTGACCACATGTTTTACAAAACATGTATTTGTTTCGATGTAATTGCAACAAAATAACTATCTTTTATTTTGTATTTGTTGTTCCAGCACATGTAGCTGCAAAATGCTATAATTTGAGCATGGTTATAATTACATGATTTTAACCATGTTTGTTGTTTTCAGCAGTTTGTTAAATTAACAACTGTTTCAAATCAAACACTTGATTTTATATTTTGGTGAGCACCCGAGTTTCAACCACAGCCAAACAGACATCCCCTGTGTTTAGCCTTTTGGCACATGCCATGCACCACTTAATTATATCAATAAGACAACATACGGGGGAAAAAATAAAAAGATTTGATAGTTTTGTTGTTTAAATACTGACGGGCTTTGTTATCTTTATTTGTTAGCGTATAATATTCGGCTATATCATATTATACATCTGTTGTACTTATACCGCATATTAACTGGGTATCTATATATTTGCAGATAACTTGTCTTTTATATATATATATATATATATACATATATATATATATACACACACACACACACAGAGAGAGAGAGGGAGGGGGGGAGGAGGAGGAGGGGTTAATGGAGAAAAGAGGTCATAGGAGTGAATTTCCTTCTGTGGCGTCGAAAATATACAAACTCCTTCATTTTTTCTGACGATCGGCACCACCATCTTCATCGTTTTCATCCAAGACGTGGGTACACCAAATTTCATATGATTCTACGACTTTTTCACCGTTGATTTAGTGGGATCAAAATTAATGATTTACCGACAATAGAACTTTTTACATTGTTAAATCAACGGTGAAATTGTTGTAGAATCACATGAAATTTGGTGTATCCACATCTTAGATGATAACGATAAAGACGGTGGGTGCTGATCGGCGGAAAAAACGAGGGAGAGTGTATTTTTTCTACGCTAGGAGGAAATTCCCTGTTATGACATTTTTTCTTCATTATTCTCATATATATATATATATATATATATATATATATATATATTAGCAAATAACCCAACCACCAATGAGCTATAGCTCAATTGGTATGAACAATTCTACACTGGGAGCATTGGTTCGAAAATTAGAATGCTGGAAGAATGTCCCAAATTAAACCTTGCCGGCGAAATTCGCGGCCCGGCTTGGTCGTGTGAGTGACAAAATAAATAAATAAACCCGACCACGTTGCCACGTGTCAGGTCTCCCAAGATACAGCACAAAAATTTCCTTCGCACGGGGCAGGCCGGCGCTATATAGCAAGAGCTGGAGCGCATCCTACCCGCCAAAATTCAGTATCTTTCCCCTTCCCAAAATATCTATAACAATAAAAATATGAAAACAAAACCCCTCATTTTTCTAAAACCCTAATTTCTTCCATCCAATTAGATGAGCGACAATGGCGAGCAAATGGATCTTCGAAGCTATATCGAACGACGCAGATCGCACCAGCGTGGTCTCCATCTCTATGTTTGTCGCCGTGCTTTGCTTCTGCATCGTCGTCGGGCATCTGCTGAGGGAGAGTCGATGGGTCAATGAGTCCATCACCGCTATCGTTATTGTATGAACCCCTAATTTCTTATTGTAGTTTTTTTTTTCTGGTCTTCATTTGATGGAAAGAATGATTGTAAGTAGGGAAATTGCTGGTAAAAATTGGATTTTTATATGAATTTTTTTCGCACTTAGAATAGTTTTAAATTACCCTTTTTATCCGTATAACTTCGTTTTATGAAATTTGGGGGAAATTGTTTGATTGGCTTAAATTCAACGTGGAAGAGGAGTTTCAAAATGAAAAAGCATTCCTTTTTCAATTAGTTAATACGATTTTTGTTTAAATGCCAATCATTGTGATTTTTGATTGACCATTTCTAAGGTTAACTGTGATCCATTTTTCATTTTATAATGATTTACAAAGATTTTCTTCCAGTAGCAGGCTTGCTTTTAGGAGTACCATAGATATAGATATAGATAGACTAAAACAACAGTACTTATAAAGTGCAGCAATCGTCCCTTTCACTTTGTTTTGCATTATTATTCTTGCATGTAAATTCGAAAGAAGCAGCTTACAATTATTTTTGCAGGGTTGCACTGCAGGTACTATAATCCTGTTATTAAGCAGCGGCAGAAGCTCTCACATTCTGCGGTTCGATGAGCAATTGTTCTTTATATATCTTCTTCCACCAATAATCTTCAATGCCGGGTAATTCTAGATCAACTTAGATGTGTTTGTACACTTTAGGTGACGTAGATACATAACAAACAAACATACGCAGCGGAACTACTCTAAAGGTTTACGATATACTTGATCTAATTGATTAAATCGATCATCTTGCCCACGTCACGTAGAAGATCTGAAGTTTAGCGCCTCCAAGCAACGGCCGGAAGGAAACTATATTTTGGTAGAAAGCGAGAATTCTTCTTTTGATCACCCCGCAAGCCAATCCAAAATAGAAGAGGATGAGAAAAAGGAGACGTCGGATCTCTTTTGTTTTTCTCACTAGAAAACTCTATGTTGCATCCATATGATCTCTCAATCTCATGTGAAACCCTAGCCCCCATATATATGAATATATGGGGTACCCACTCATATGGGCTGGTATTGGGCTGGTTTGGGCCCAATGGCTAACAGTGTTTGAACCTGATGGTCTCTTATGTGGTTATGCTAACTTCCATTTGTTGTTCGCTGCAGATTTCAAGTGAAGAAGAAACAGTTCTTTCAAAACTTCCTTACCATAATGCTCTTTGGAGTGACTGGCGTTTTTATATCAATTGTTATCATTTCAGCTGGTAATTACAATAAACATGATATGATATATTTCCTTAATTTGATGTTCCGAGATTACGAGCGGATTGAACACATATTATGCTATTTATGACCATGAATCTTAACTATCTCATCATGTCTAAAATCTATCTTATCCACACAAAAAACTACTCCATCATGTCATATCACCTATATTAAATATTATGCGGCTCAATTATGCGCAATGGTGGATTCTGAAAACAGCTGTCAAACCATGGGCCTGGAGGAATCCTAAAAAGGGAATTTGGCATTCTCAAGTCGTGTGCACAAATGGGTCATAATCTTTATTTCTGTTTCTCGATAGATTTGAATCAGTAGTGGGCTGTGGAGTCACCTGTCAAGTGCCAATCTAAGATGCCTGATTTTTCCCTTTAACTTGTATCTATACCGAGTGCATTGCAATGTCCAATTTATGATTCTGATATCCAAAAAAAATCCAACTGCCATGCAAACCATAAGTTATATTATTCGTGATGTCTGATATCTTTACTGGTTTATGTTTTTGCTGTTCAATTAGGCAGTTGGTGGCTCTTGCCAAAAATCGGATTTGATGGACTTGATATACGAGAATGTTTAGGTTGGTCTATCATCAAACTTTATGACGTTATTCTGTTAAATGCCATTGCAATCAACCCTGTACTTTTGAATGTATCTCTTAAAAAATTTCATCTGATGATTTCTCATTTTCCATCACACTCTTGGAATGATATTTGCCCAAATTATCATTACCTTTTTGTTATGCAGCTCTTGGAGTAATATTTTCTTCGACAGATACAGTCTGCACCCTGCAGGTGGGTTAGAAACTCGTCTTTTTTCATATTTCTTAATTAATCACTTGCTGTCACCGCGTCTCTCTCTAGGGGATTATATATGTCAGATTAATTTGTGTGGACTAAGTAGCCCATCTTTTCTTAAAATAAAGAAACTAAAAGTTGTCTGAATTTTTTTTTAAAAGAAAATTTTGGTGAGTAATACGGATAAGGTCAGTAGAGGCCTTAGCTGATAATACATTCCATTGGAAATATGAAATGAGTGTTGATTTTTTGTATACAGGTTCTTAAACAAGATGAAACGCCTCGGCTGTACAGCTTGGTTTTTGGGGAAGGAGTGGTAAATGATGCTACAGCTGTGGTTATTTTCAATGCAATACAGAAGACTGACGTTTCTCATATACATGGAGGGACTGCATTCTTTTTTTTGGGAGATTTTCTCTACTTGTTTTCAGCTAGCACTGTCTTAGGCATTGCTGTAAGCATTAGTTTCCACAAAATGTTTATTTATTTTTACGTCTTCGATTTCTTTCTTGACTTTGCGACTTCTTTCAGGCTGGGCTTTTGACTGCCATTGTTCTTAAAAGGTTGTATTTTGGTAGGTAAGTAGTCCAAGCGCTTTCCGTCCAGTAAACTTTATGATTATCCTTTTTCTCTTACAGGCACTCAACTGACCGTGAAATAGCTATAATGATCCTAATGCCGTACTTGTCTTACATGCTGGCGGAGGTTAGTATCACAAATCACTTCTGGTCTTAACCCAATGTAAAAATGGAACTACAATAAGAGCTAATGTTTGCCTACTAAGAGAAATGGTCCCAGGTTTCTTCCTTTATACTATTAGAATGCCAAACATTTGCAAACTTCATCAGGTCACCATTTGGATGAATATTTTTACCCAATGATTAATTAATCTAGACGACTTCTATTTTATTCCCCCTTCCATCTCCGTGCACTATGCATGACAATTTTAATTTCATGTTGCTACAGCGATCACTTCCTATAAATCATGTCTCAGTTTGTTTCTGAAATCCACTGTTTCTAGATATGGCCAGACCTGCCACCCAGTAGATAACTTGTTCAGTACATCTGTATGATATGTTATATTCTTATATGCACAAGGGATAAAATTTGTACGGTTTTATCATATACCCTTATGGTATGCTTGTTTTCATATGAAATTTAGGTATTTCTATTTTGTTATGCAGCTATTGGAACTCAGTGGGATCCTTACAGTCTTTTTTAGCGGGATTGTCATGTCACATTACGCATGGTACAATGTGAGTGAAAGCTCAAGAATCTCAACAAGGTACTTCATCTGCTTCTTAATCTGGCAAGATGTTTAAGAATTTATTGGAATTCAACCATCATTTAAGAGAGGCGTCTCTTTTAGTTTTGTCTCTCCTCATGTCTAGGCAATATAAATAGTTAAATGCCTACTTCGTTTGTTTTTCTAGGCACATCTTTGCTACACTGTCATTCATTGCGGAAGCATTCATATTTCTATATGTTGGGATGGATGCGCTTGACTCCGAGAAATGGAAGATGACAAGGTTTGTGAGTTGGTACTGCATGCATATAATCATACGTCATATCCTAAGACTTGTGGCCAGCAAGGGTTATGAGTTGCTAATTTAATGCTATTGTGAAATGAATTGCTTGCCTCAAGTAGTCGTCAAAGAGGAGCCTATCTTTCTTTTCTTTTCTTTTTCCTTGCTTAGATTGGTTATAATTGACAATCTCTTTAATATAAATCTCCTTACTAGATATGAACCAGGAAATTTATGTACATTATGTATTTTAAATTTATCTGGTTTTAATTTTCCTTGGCAGCTTGAAGACATCCCTGGGCATCAACACTATAATGATTTTTCTGATTTTATTGGGACGTGCTGCATTCGTGTTTCCCCTTTCCAATTTATCCAACTTTCTCAGCTCAAATAGCGGAGGGGCTAAAGTTACATTCAAACACCAGGTTGCACTTTCTTTGCCCTCCTAGACAAAATCATATTATATTTAATGTTCAATACTTGCCTGCTTTGTTATTGATAAAAATTCATTTCCTAAGAACTGGATTGAAATAACCTTGACAGGTTATAATTTGGTGGGCTGGTCTCATGAGAGGGGCTGTTTCCATTGCTCTGGCCTTCAATCAGGTATTAGGCTTAATCAAGTGCATAAAAGAAAAATTCGGTGTTGCATTGTGATTTCTTAAGCATCATGTCCTTTATACAAAACTAACTTACAACCGTTTAATTTTACCTTTCTACAGTTCACATGTTCTGGTATTACATGGGATCCAGTTCATGCGACAATGATCACCAGCACTATTGTTATTGTTCTCTTCAGCACACTGGTAATGTCAGGAAACTCGTCCTTTTCCATGTTGGTTCCTGTGCACTTTTTTTTCTTTTTGAATCTAGTAGTTATCAAATTATGTGATCTAATTGAATTTTAGCAAACATGCAGTTCCACAGATTCTGGTATAACTCGAACTCCATCTCATATCTGTTTGTGTTGTGCCATGTGATATAAGTAGAATGAAAGTTCTATCATATTTCGTAGATATTTCTTTTTTGAAGCACTATCATATTGCTTCCCGAGGATATTCCTGCCGGTGTATTTTAAACATGCATATATTACTTCAAAGCTAAGTAATGGAAGCCTAAATGGGGAGACATAACAACCTATTCTAGACTAGATGGTCCTGGCTTGCTAAATTTTTATGGTTGTTAATTGCATATAGCTTTCATATATAGCATCAAGCGTTTATAACTTGTTAATTGCTTTGTTAGCACCCGACAACGTGAAATTAAACAGTTGAGAGGTTATAATTGTTATTTCAATCCAGACCCAACTAACCTAATTTCCATCAAAATATATAGGATCGGTTATGAAACAAAGCTCTATAAATGAATTTGATAAAGTTTTACTGTCGATTTTCAACATGTATCAACCCTTTCTTTATTATTACCGTTTCCCACTTGAGAAAAGTAGGACAGAAAAGGGCTTGTTACAGTCCTAACCAGCCAGTTTACAACTTTCAAATTCTCTAGAAACTAGGGAAGAAGGGAAAAGACAATGCACATTCTCTAGAGAATTATGCCATGCAATTAAATTCGCCCTTTTATTGTAAAATTCGTTACCATCATGGATATCTCATATTTCTCAACAATTGAATTTTTCACGTGCGCTTCTTCAGGTGTTTGGTATTCTCACGAAACCACTAGTCAGAACTCTACTTCCAAGCCACGACATGCTCCCCTTGAAAGAGGAGATCACACTTCCGTTTCTCCCTATGGATGATTCGACTGCATCGGGCCTTCAGGTAACGACGAGGAGCCTATCGATGCTTTTTGAGAGGCCGGCCCACACCATTCACGCCCACTGGAGGAAGTTCGACGATGCTTACATGAGACCGTTTTTTGGTGGACCCACTCACCCATCTAATGCAACACAATAGTCTCTAGACTTTCTATTGTAATTAACACTTTAGTAGCTTATTTATAGTTGTTTTTAGGGTCGCATAATGGATTCAAAGTTTTGTTTTGATCAGTGTTTATGCTAGGTACAAAGTGATAGCCAGAATTTAGGACCTCAACATTCATTTTATTTCAAACTCCATGCATGTTTTTTGACTGATGGGGTTAAGTAGAGTTGAATGGTGGTAACTTGTCATTAGGTTTTGATCCCATGATATTAGTGGCATATTTTGTTGAATTTCATGGAGCCATATAGCCGACAATTGTTGTTTCGTTCAACATTTGAATCTTGCCATTTTTATGATTTTTCCGTTGCGACATATGAGCTGATATAAAAAAAACCGTTTCAACGGTCAAAGAGCCAAATTAAAAAGCCATGCCACACCTGCTGACTAGCCAATTTAAAACATCCAAATTATAATCTTTGAATCCAAATTTAAGAAAAGAGGACACCTTTTCATCCTAATTTTTCCTTTTAAATGGATAGGTTAAGCTTAACCATAGAGGAGGCCTTTTCATGAATTTTGTATCCAGAGCACACCAACAAAAATCCTTTAATAGCCTTCCATTCTATTCCGGTTAAGGGTATTCCTCTTCATTAAATTAATAATGAAAGCATTGTTTTAAATAGCGTTCATCCATGTTTCGTTTAGGTGCATCTTCATTTTCGATAGTTTCTACAATGTTGAACCTTGAACACTTTAGAAAATCGAATGGTAAGTTTTGCTGGCTTTATGAAACTGCGGTTCAGAAAACTTAACTCGATGCCTAAATAGTGGCTAAAAGAATAGCTTAAGGTAGAAAGTCTAATTTAAGTATTTCAGAAAAAATCTTCTAACAGCCGAGCGGGAGGTCTTGCATCATATTTCAGAAAAAATCTTCTAACAGCCGAGCGGGAGGTCTTGCATGCCTATTTTTCAAATACAAAAAAGGTAGTTTAGTGAAAAATTGGAATATGGAAGATTTTCTAGTGTTTGTTTGCCCTCCACCAACTTTACCCATTACCCCCTCAGAAGAAAAAAAATCCCATGATCTGCGAGAAGAGAGATTGAGGGATTTTCGAAATTAAATTAATCGAATCCCTGCCGTCAAATGTGGGGATAATGGTATCCGACCATGAGATATTCCGCCACGTGGAGAGCCTCCTCCGTCACTCCGCCCCCGGCGCCGTCACCTCCGTCAACGGCGTCGTCAGCCATCTGGAGTCCAAGCTCGGCCTCGACCTCTCTCACAAGGCCTCCTTCATCCGTGACCAAATCGACCTCATCCTCCTCCTCCGCCGCCCCCCTCCTCCAAATGACCATTTTGCCCTCCACCCCAACCCCCAACCCCACCTGCCTTCTGCGGCCACTTACCACCCCCAGTTTCTTCCCCTCGCCGCCGGCCACGGTTACTTGAACCATGAAATGGGGCTCCGCTATCCTGCTCCGCCTCCGGTCCAGCTGCGGCCGCAGATACTGGCGGTGGCGGCTCCCGATGAAGCTGCTTCAGTGGCGGTCCCTTCGCCTAAGGAAAAGTGGGCGCTTTGGACTTCCTTTGTGTCGAATTTCGAAAATTAGGGTTTTGGAAATTGGGGAATTTTAAAAAAAAAAAATTGACTGATATGTTTTGGTTTGGGGATGGAAATGAGCATGGTCTGCCTTGGCCTTTAATTATTGCGTTGAGTGTCTGAAAATTAGGGTTTTGAAATCGGGGTTTTTTATTTTTGATTTAAAAATATTATTATTTGTTATAATTTGATTGAGGGAGTCGCATTGATCTAACACGCAAATGTGAAATATTTTGTTTTGGGGATCGAAATGGGAATGCCGTGCGAGAAAGGAAAGTTGCCTCTTCTTTTATCTGGAGAAACAGGATATTGTTTTTCTCCTTAATGTGGTTTGAAAATGAAATGCAAGCTAACAAAATTTCCCTTTGAATTAAAAAATGCATTTTGAAATTAGAATGATCACATTTGTTATAATTAAGATAGGTTTACCTCCTCTTGACTCTTTAAATTAGAAGTTGGGTTATTAAAAAGTTCCCCTTTTCTGATTGCTTCAAATGAGCTTGTTATGTTAGCATAACTGAAGTAATTCCCTATGATAATCTGTGGTTCTCGCTAACTATACTCTGTAGAAGAAGATATTGTGGTGAAAATATACAAGTAGTTACACATCACTCATCACCCCTTATGATAAGGAAGTTTCAGGTCTATCTTTAATTATTAAATGTGCAGCAAACAAAAGATAATTAACTGGAGATACATGGTGTCGAGTTATTAAGTGAATGCTGAATAGGAATTACATGGTAACGTCCTTTAAATTCTTGTTAAATGTGATTCTCTCCACCCAATCGTTTTCATGCCATCCAAAATATATATAGGTTCCGAATTTCTCGTTAGGAAAAATTCCAGGAGAAAGGAGAGATGATTGTATTTCCTATCATCATAGTCCTGTTTATGTTTGTGAAAACATTTACCCATTCAGTACGTAATATGTTTTTCATTTTCAATGAGATGACGTTCTAAACATGTTTAATTGTGCTCATTGTGGCTTGTTCGTGTTACCTTGTTCCCATCTCTTCTGCTTGTTTTCCTATTTTCTTAATGATTGTTGCATTATATTTAGAAAAATCATCATCTGTTGTGAACTTCCATTTCTCATTTCATAAAGCTGCTCATTTAAAGGGTGCCATTTCTCAAATGGATCAACATCTCTTTATCTTGATTCCTGGTGTAGGCACATAACTAATGAAGTAATGAGGCTTTCTGGCCATAAATTTTGAGCTCTTGCATTTCTTGATGTTTAAGCTGATTTGCTCGAGTTTTTGGTAAATGCTCAGTGCACCTACTGGAGTCAAACGAAGAGGTGGCCCAGGGGGCCTAAATAAAGTTTGTGGTGTTTCGCCTCAACTGCAGGTTATTGTTGGCGAGCCAACCATGGCAAGGACAGAGGTTTCTTTTTCAACCAGTTATAATTTTGTTTTTCTTATATTCGAGATGCTTGAATTATTGCTTCTTTGAATATCAGTGACCAAAACTTTTATGCCTATGCTTTAATGTGGGCTTTTTGCTTTTCAGATTGTGAAGCAGTTATGGGCATACATAAGAAAAAATAATCTCCAAGATCCTAGTAATAAGAGGAAGATCATTTGCAACGATGAACTCCGACTGCTTTTTGAAACTGATTGTACTGACATGTTTAAGATGAATAAGCTTCTAGCGAAACATATCATCCCACTTCAACCGACAAGTCAGTCCATTTTCCTTTTCCTTATTTTTTGTTTCTTTTTAAATATTAAAAAAAGCATAATCCTGCTTCAATCCCTGCAGAAGATTCAGGCCCCAACTCTAAAAGACTGAAGTCTACTGCTGCTCCTGATGTGGTTTCTGCAATTAAAGTTGAATCTAAAGAAAATCCTGTGGTTATATCAGATGCATTGGCTGAATTTTTTGGAACAGGTGAAAAGGAGATGCTTGAGTCTGAGGTTCTGAGACGTGTTTGGGATTATATAAAGGCCAACAATCTGGAGGTTCGTATATCCCCTCGGATGCTTTTCTTTGCCGTTCTTATAAATGATAATAAGTGCATCCTGCATATACACTGCATTCTGGTTTTATCTCTCAAACATGTGCATGTTCCTCATTATTTTATGCCACACCTGAACAGTTTATGTTATACACTTTAGATTGACTGATAATTATCATTAATAAGTGTAGATCTTTAAGACATTTCTGTTACAATTTTTAATATCAAATATGTTCTTTGAAACACTGTTTCCGACTTCAAGCATTCGTGTATATAATAGTGGAGGCGATGCTTTATTAATATTTCCTGGAACTTAGTAACTTTCATTACTTCCCTTAGCTCTTTAGGGTTATTTGCACAAAAACCCCTGTAGGTTACCCTGAATAGCACCTATACCGTTTAATTGACTTATTATTAGCGCAAACACCCCTGCATGCTCTTCAAAAGTACAATGCCGTTTAATCATTTTCTCTCTGAGCAATCCATGTTACAAAAGATTGCCTAATTTAACTATAGAGCCTTTTTCCTTAAGTAGAATTTGAGTGCATCTCCTTTGGTCAATGGGCAGGGGAATTTTTTGCACTAATAAGTCACTTGAGAGGGGTATAAGTGCTATTTGGGGTAAACTGCTTAGGGGTTTGCAATTAACCCTTTCTTGTAATTTTATTACAGCTTGAACCGGATCCAACTTTAACATCAATGGTTAATTTTAACTTGTCTTTTTACTCTCATCATGTTTTAGGATCCAGCGAATGCAGTGGTGATATCATGCGACTCTAAGCTTCAACAACTATTTCGAAGTGAGAAAATATCGGCCTTGGGGATACAAGGGATGCTGGCTCACCATTTGTGCAAATAATCGTAACATAGATGACATTAGCTTGTTAGGTATTTAATCTGTCTATCTTAATCTCCCAGATTTAATTTGGTAATAAAGGTATTCCGATACAATCAATTTTGCACTCAGTAATTACCCAGTGTCCAACATATCTGAAGAGCTTTTGCTTAATAAATAGGAAAGCTTAACACTCATAGAGATGTAAATAGATGATTTATTATAAACTCTTGCCAATATCATTCATTATATATTATACTTTTGAAATTTGCTTTTATAACAGATTCATCATCATATTTGGCTAAATATGTACTAATAATATACTTTTTGCTTTCTCATGCAGATGGCATCTAGTTGATCTAACAGTATAGTGGACACTGATACAACGAAGAAACAAAATGGGTTAGTTTGTTTGATACTTTAATTGGTTTTGGTGTATCATATTTTGCTCAACAACTTGTTAATGCATGGGCATGGTTTAGTGTACTCTCTTTGTTCAGTAATTAAGAGGATATCTAACCTTGGTTTTCTTTACTTGCTGTATTAATTCCAAATTTCTTACTGAATTCTTTAGATAGTTACTGGCTAAATAGGTCATATTACACAAATATGCTCTTCAACAAGGCAAGAGATATAGCCATCAAGAATAAAGCCAGAAAGCCATTCAATAGAGCAGCCTTCCTTTTCTCTGGGAGAATTGTGTTTGGTACAATTTTATCCGACACGCATGTTACAAATTCTTTCACCTTCTGCCAAAAATCAAAGAAAAAGATAGCGAATTTTCATGCTAACTGCAAGAACAAATAACTAAATAAATAAATGATAATTAGCAATTATGCTCACTGTTTTGAGGAGTTCCAAGTTGATCAGTGGCTCAAGCAAGCTCATGCCATTCCTGTAATATATATTGCCAGTCATTTGAGGATTTTCAACCGCAATTTACTCTAACTGGTCTTTATAATTATAGATCAGCAACAGTTTTCATTTTTCTCACCTCAGAAATATTTTCCCTTGATAGTCATGAGATGTGTAGATACTGCTAACTGGCCCTAATGGTATATCTTTAGTTGTCCAATCTACAACATGAAAAGGAAAATGATTCATCTGATGACTTAGTAAATTATTAAAATTTCAGAACAAACCAAAGGTCCATCCGATGCCAATATCAGGACCCCCTTTAGCCATCGGCTTGACCGCAAATACTAAATGATCCACTATGAACGCCGTTAGAGATGATATCATTACCGCACCATGCTATAAGGAAACAACACACTCAAAACTTGGTTTTTGTATCATAATATAGCATAAAGCATTATCAAAATATCGAATGTGTTGCCTGCTTTACTAAAGATTGCAGAATAAGTGTAAGGGGGACGTAGCGCAGTATTTGGCATTCATTCTCTATCTTTTTGAAGAATTCTCGAAGATTTTGGTTCATTAACGAAGCATATATCCCTTTAGATGCCTTATTAGGCTCGTTATTATGATCAGAAGGTTTATGTACGCAATGAGGCACTAAACGAGGGTCGTGTGTTGTGATATAGATGTTTTTTTGGAGTAGGGGATGTCGAGTTAGAAATCTTGGTTGTAAGGGATTGTGTTTAATGTCGGCGAAATGCGGATTTGAGTATGGTCGGTGAAGAATTATTGTGTTGAGGGTTGTCATGGCTTGAATTAGTTAGGTTTAAGATTGAAATTTGGGGGTTAAATGGGAATGGAATTGAGATTGTGAAGCAAGGGATAGTATATGGTGAAAGCAATGCCCCAAAATGCAACAATAAAGGCAAGATAAGGATCCACTTCTATGCTTGTGGAGTCACCTCTACACCTACTAAGATCGGACCATTTGGGTCATGAGCCCAAGCAAAGTTTTGTCTAGGGTTTTCCTTCATCTCCTTAAGTTTGATACAAATCTTGCTAGATTCTTAAGTGTATGCTTTTGTTTTTGATAAATGGAAATATGGATGTTATCCTAGTAGGGTTGTAATCGGATCGGTTAATCGGTTATGGATTGAAAATGAAATTGCTATGCGTATTTTGTTAATATCAAAAATATCAAAAATCAGATACATATATGGATGCGGAAATGGATAAAAAAATACAACCAATAAAGTTAAACATTATTATTTCTTATATCGGATACAAGTACGGAATGGATGTGTGCGTGGATACTCATATGATACTCATTGAAAATGTAAGTTACTATCTTCGATAAAAATTAGATACAGAATCAGCATGCAGCTTGGGTTATTTATATCCAAACAAGCATTGTGTACTTAATACTCCCAAAAATAGCTATGGGGTTGCTGGAATTAAAGATGATCATATATAGTGGCTTGCACCTTATCAAATGAAACTCATCTCTTTTATTCATGTCTCCATCTATCAATCATATTTATCTCTCTTTGTTGATGCGCTCAATTTGGACCAGCGTTGGTCACAATTTTGTGGTCGTTTATGCGAAAAAGTTTGATTTTATTATTTTTAATCTATAAAAGAAAATGTGAGAATTTCTGGAAGTGTTTCCAGCAGCATGGTAATAATAAAAGTAGTTATGTGCGAATTTTCCTTGGAAAATAAAAATAAAGGATAGAAACAATGAAAATTGACCCTTTTGTCGTGATCCTTTTGTATCATTTTCTTAAAAATTGACCCATGCAGACTAAATGATAACACAATATACCTACATAAAAAAATTTTAATAAATATTTCAACATGGAATCCAGCCTGGTAGCAGCACGCGGCTTCGTGTGCGTTCCAACTCATGAACGCACGCGGGAAAAGCTGACGTGGACACTGCGATGGGAAACCTTCTAAATTTCTTTATTTTATTTTATTTTTGAATTTTTTTTATTTCATTTTCTTTTGAATTTTTTTTCTGTTGGTATGGATGAGTTGAGTAGCTGAAAGTTTTATGTTTAATGAGATATTGAATCACTGATACAAACTGTCGAAGATTGTAATTTATTTACAAGAATAAGATAAAAGGAATATATAGTGGTTTTGAAAAAGAAAGGTCTTGCCGTGGCAAACTTGCATTGTTTGGCGGCTTTCGCTTCATATCTCATACTCATGTCGTAAAATATGAATACACTAACCTTTAGTTCTATGTCCTTATATTGGGCGAATACGAACTCAAAACTTTTTCCGTAGTGGAACAGCTCATACTTTCCGAACCGATATTTTAGATTTTAAATTAAAAATTAAGCTGGATGTACCAAATCATCCAATAAGTTCAACAAAACTTTCACTCTCGGTCTAAAATTTTTCTTGACTACGCTCTAGAATCCGTTGCCTTTTCATGTATGATAAAATCATGCAAATCTATATTTTGATGTGTGGAAACAAAGCTTATATCATAATCACGGGAAAATTAAATTATACATGCAAAATGTTATTTACGTGCTTAACATTTACATGCTTTTGTGTTCCGTATCGAAAAGAAAAGAAAACAGCAGGTGCTGCTCGAGCTTCACCATTGATGGTATCATGGTAGAGTAAGAAATAGCAAAAATGTTAAAAGCCCCTCATGCAGAAGCAACATGGACTCAAGAAAACAAAACAGAGGACATCGATTTTTGAATGAATGAATCGTTCACATGCCGCAAATTTATTTTTTTTGGTCCATTATCCTAATTTTAATATGACAGAATTAAATCGCAGAGGTGTTCTAGAAAAATCAATCGATGATAGGCATTCTTGTAAATATGAACATAAAGCAGGGGCAAACTTGCTGAGTCGATATCATGGAATACTTCCTCGGACAACGGCGGAAGACGGTCTTCGCACGTGACGACAAATCACGTGGGCCACATGAATATAACGATATATTGACACGTGGAAGTTTGCAGCGCGCCATATTGACTGACTTTTGAACCTCGGCTCGGCTCGGCTTCAATTCTTGATCAGCTCGAGACGGTCACGTCACCGCTTGTAATTTAGTTTGACTCGAATGAGTCAACTGTTAAGGTTAATTTGCGTTGTGGGGGTTGTAATGCTTGTAATGATTACCTTTCAGCTATTTTGTAATTTTTTTTTAATCGTTGCGAAAATAAAGAATGTTGCTCTCTGTAAAAACTACTATTTTGGCAAACCAGAAAGATGTCAAATGAGAGCGAGGAGTACTGTTGTACCTCTCTACAGAAACAAGGATGAAATTCAAAGTTACTCAAATTGCTGTGAAATAAAAATCATGTGTCAACCATGAAGTTTTGGGAGAGGATGATTGAACACAGGCTAAAGCAGGATGTTAAGATAACAGAGAATCGGTTTGGGTTCATGTCTGGACGGTCAAGAACAGAGACAATTCATTTGTTTCGTCAACTTGTCGAACGTTTTCAAAAGAAGAGAAGAGATCTGCATATGGTTTTTATTGACTTAGAGAAATCTTACGATGAGGTACGTAGAGAGATATTATGGCGGGAAATGATGAGAAAGGAAATCCCAATCAGGTACATTGACATAATCAAGAATATATATGATGGAGTAGTGACAAATGTAAGGACTTTTGTCGGCCCAACAAGTGATTTTCCGATCACAATTGGCTTGCGTCAAGGATTTGCGTTAAGTTCATTCTTATTTGCCATAGTGATGGATAAACTTACTAGAACTATCCAGGATGAGGTGCCTTAGTGTATGTTATTCGCTGATGATATTATTCTGGTAAATGAGACGAAATCAGAGGTTAATGCCAAATTGGAGTTACGGAGGCAAACATTGGAATATCGTGGTTTAGATCGAGTAGGTCCAAGACTGCATATATGCAATGCAAATTCAGTAATTAGAGAAGTCGAGATCACAATGGTATAATATTGGATGAGCAAGAGATATTAACGAGCGATCAATTTAGATATCTAGGTTCCATCATCCAAAAGAATGGGGAGATCTATAGCGATGTCAATAAGAGGTTTCAGGTTGGTTGGTTGAAATGGAGTGTAACGGGAATTTTGTATGATCATAACTTTCCGTTAAGCTTGAAAAGGAAGTTTTATCGAAACGATATTCGACCTGCCATATTATATGATACAGAATGCTGGGCTCTGAAAAAACATCATGCACAGAAGATGCATGCAGCGGAGATGTGCTTGCTTTGTTGGATGTGTGGTAACACTAAAAAAGATAATGTGCGAAACCTGAATATTCGTGCAAATGTTGGTGTAGCACTAGTGGAGGAAAAGATGCGGAAAAACCGTCTAAGATGGTTTGGTCATGTGCGACGTAGACTTACGGAAGTATCGGTTCGACGAATGGATATCATCGATTTAGGCCAAGTAAAAAAAGCGAAAGGGAGATCGAAGAAAACATGGATGGAGACAATACGAAAAGATATGGATGCCAAAGGCGTTAATGAAAATATATTGTTTGATAGGAGTGAGTGGAGGCGGAGGATTCAAGTGCTCGATCCGGCGTGATTCTCATGTTGGTTCATGTAGGCCCCATATGCTTGGGATAAAAGGCTCAGAGGATGTTGTTGTTGGGAAAATAAAGAAACCGGTTTGTGTGCGTTCGTCCGTATAGATACAGGGTATTCTTCTAGTTTGGGGGATGAAGACAGGAGCCGTTGGTTTGTGATCACGTGCTGCTTTCATACTTATGCAGCACAAGAAATTGATGTGTGGTTGCCATTTAATTTGAGGGACAGGCAGATTCTATTTAAACATATATAAAATAAATATTTTTAGGCATCAGATCGTTGATTCAGTTGATACAATTGCGTGACATGGCATTTGTTTTCTATTTATTATAGATAACATTTAAATGTCAACCTACATATAATGTTTTATTATATGATAGAGATTATATTTTTCTTCGCATTAGGGCATAGTTGGTTGCAAGTATTTAGATTGTATTTGAGAATTTGGGGGGATAAAGCACCATAACAAGTACAAATTACTTCCAAGTTTTTAAATCATTATTTGGTTGCAAGTATTTGGAGCGGTTTGGATTTGTAGTAAACTTGGATTTTAAAGTTGAGGGTGTTGGGATGAAACATCATGGATTTTGATGCCATATCATCATTTAAATTAATAAAAAAATATATCTATCTCTTTCTCTCTCTCTATAATTGACGCGACCTAGATCACGCCAAGATGTTACCTTCCGTCGATCTGCTGATGGCGGCGATGGGTGGCTGAGATTGGATCTGGAGGCTGTTGCTCCTGAAGCGTGTGGATCTCAATGGGTTTTAGGTTGTGGTTGCCGAGCTACCTGCAAGGAAGTCCCGGGGTGGTTGTACCACCGAGGACCCTCCGACGGTCAAGTTAGACTAGAGATCCGAGCAGAGTAACGGCTTAGTGGAGTAAAAATGGCTTACTTGAACCGTCTGAAGAAGGGGTTTATATAGCGGTGGTAGCAGGCAGGGCAGGCGCGAGAATCACACCGGCAGTTAGACGTCACGTCCGCGTGATGAGCGGGACCTCCCATTAATGGCGAGACAGGCTCGTTAATGGGGGATCGTGATGGCGTGGAACGTGGGATGTGGCCGGCGGATATCTCGCGCATGGCGAGATTCGTGGGATGGCGGTTGCGCCCGTGAGCGGTGCCGTCGGTCACTCGATGAGACCGAGGAAGATGACCTCGGCGGGAGAGCTCGCGGACGAGCGGGAGAGCCGAGGTGTTGGATATAGTGCCCTCAAAGTCAATTATTGGATCGCAGGCACGTGATTGCAATGATTGAGGGAGGACCTATGCCGGTAGGACAGTCTTACTCAAGATGATAGTATGCTATCTGATTTATCTTTATCATCGTGTACTGCTTTAGGTGATATTACAGATCACTATTACTCGTTGGTAGAGCCATTAGGATTCTTACTTGACTACCAGCAGTATGATGGTGATCATATACGTGAGAGTTGGGTAGTCTATAAGCACATCCTTAAAGTGGTCCCTAGTCGTGGGAGTTTCGAGACTGGGCATCGATACTCCATTAGTAGACTAGTATATACAGTCGAGACCCCGACGAGGGGCGGTGGCTGGTCTCACAAGCCATTGGTGTCAGTTGGTTCACCTAAGATGTATACAGGTGATCATTGGGTTATGAGTACACCGGACAGGACTCGCTGGGAACATGCTAGTTGGTATTATACCTGACGTCAGATAGCAGTTCTCTGGTGACATGTGTACAGGTTAGTCTATCGACCTGAGATCGTCATTTGTCTCGTGTGAGTTCCCACTGTGCTTTGATTACTACCCTACCACGGCTTAAAGGAGTCGTGCAAACAAGTTTTAGTTGGGTACAGTCCTGAGCCACATGGAGGCAGTGAGCGGATCGGCAGGGGTTTCGTCTCTCCCGGTATTGGGGGTGAGATCGCGCTGTGTCTAGGAGAGCCATTATACGAAGTCCTTGGACAAGGCAGGAGATTTACTGGTAGGTATTCCAGTAGTATCTCAGGGTGTTCTAGGCTACACTCCGACACGACTTGTACCGCTTTTGGGGGTCTGACTTTTACCAACCCCTAGGCCCGACATGCGATACTCATAGACGAATAGACCGGACTGTACGGATATTGTCACTGACAGGCTCAGTAGGGTGTCAGGATGAGTTCGCTCATCGACCTCCCTTTTGGTCAATACCTGGTAGCCCGTTACGTACAGCTAGTACCACTGGCGTGCTAGTGGTTAAATCCACAGCCAAAGTATTGACGAGTCTTTAGAGTTCCCCACGGACAATTTCTCAAGTTTCGGACGAAACGTTGTAGAGGCCGTATGATATATGGCAGGATTCGATCATATACGTGTAGTCGTGCACGGATCATGATCGGACGGATCATACTAGTGGGCTTTGGTTTAAGCCGGATCCTAGTATTAGATTTGTTGGATTGCTTTCGTCTCATCGCATTCGCATTTAGTCGGAATACGGATGCAGGTATGTATATATAGGTGAGGGGTATTCTTGTGATCCGTCACGAGTTTACTTTAGATGATGCTGTTCTTTTTATTGTCATAAACATTTGGGTTAATGTTTACTTTGGTGGAAATTGTGAGTGGATTTCATCATGAGGAGCATTAATTGTGACACATGCATAAGTGATGACTCATGGTCTCTTTATTTGTGCATATGTCTCATTTTGGATTGATTTATGTGTTGAAATGATAAGAGGAGAGAGAGGGGGTAGCTATGAGGCATGGGTTAGCTCTTGTGATTATCATTCTAGCCTCTCTCATTTTTCATTTCACACAAGAATAGAAAAGCTCTTCATCTTCTTCTTCCTCTAGCTCATAATTTCCACTATGGCTTCATCTTCAACCTCCATCCATATACTCTCATGTGTTGAGAATCAATGGATGCTTGAGACAAACTTATCACACACATTCTCTACATCATCTTGGACACGTCGACTAGCAAACTTCGTGTCCGAGTTGCTTCGGTTCAAAGCGGGAGCCCGTAAAAGGACTCATTGATGTGGTGCTCTTCCGACGAGGAGATCGGAGATCGGAGATGCCGCGAGGAGCTTGGGATGGTGGCCAAAGACCGAAGGACATGGATCGATCGGTATAGCCACTCTCACTTCTTAATAGTTAGCTAGTTTAGCGTTAATGGTTCGATCCGAGTGAAAGACTACGATAGCGCCTGTTCCCTGATTAAAAAATCAGGAAAGGCTTCAGAAGAGGCATCACGTGCTCATACGTGACCAGTGGTCACGTGTTGGTACGTGATGGTTAAGCAGCGGCAAAGAACAGAGCAAAGAAGAGGAAAAAATTCAGAAGGGTCACGTGCTTACACGTGACCAGGGGTCACGTGGCCACACGTGACCAGGGGTCACGTGGCCATACGTGACCGGCTTTAAAAGCCTTATTGTTTAACAGAATTAAATTCTGAATAAGATCACTTAAATCTTTCTAAAATAGAGAAAAATTATGTGAAACCGTTGGCTTAAAAATTCGAGGGTGATTAAATATCACCAATTTATGGAAAAATCTTGGACATGGAAAGATTTTCCCTAAATCTAACCGGAATAACAAAGAAATATTTTTGGATTTAAAATCCAATGGTGAATAAAATTCACCTAATAATCTAAAGGCCCAGATCAATGGTGAGAATAAATCAAATCTCTCAATAAACAAATCAAATCTTTTAATGAAAGATTCACTAAACAGATTGATTCTTTTCCTTCTCCTATAAATAGGTGCCAAGGGAGGGAGTTAAAAAAAGAAGAAGAAGAAGAAAACATACAGAGAGAGGGAAATAGAACCTTGAAGCCTAAAAATTCAGGGGGAAGAATTTGATTCTCTGCAAAGAAAAACCTTAGGTAAGAAAAGAGAGGCTTCAAAAAGAGAATTTAATTCTCAAAAGAGTTTAACTCTTATAAAAGAAAAGAACTTAGTTCTTTCTCTGGTTGAAGATCTGCAAAGTGCACATCTCCCCATTGGGTTGAGATCCTGCCATGCAGATCTAAAACATAGAGGAGGAATTGAGCTTTGAGAATTTAATTCTCACAGAGTTATACGAATTTAATTCCTTTGAGATAAAATTAGGGTTTAACCCTATATTATAGGAATTTAATTCCTTCAAAATTGATAGAACTAGGGTTTAACCCTAATTGAGAACTTAATTCTCTCAAACTCACAAGAATTTAATTCCCTTAAAAAAGAAATTAGGGTTTTATCCTATGCCAGAATTTAATTCTTTACACATATGGGGAATTTAATTCCTACAGAAAAGAAATTAAGAATATAATTCTTCAAAAGAAAGTGGGAATTTAATTCCTTTAAAGTTATTGCTAGGGTTTAACCCTATGAAGAATTTAATTCTTAAAAAGAGATCTTCAAACATGAAAGGAACCAGAGTCACGTGCTTCCACGTGACCCCTGTAAAGATCCACAGAAAAGAACTTTGAGGCAACGCCTTACATGCCCCACGTGACCCCTGAAGCACACAAAGAAAAAGCAAAAGAAACAGAAGCTCTGGGCGCTCTCACGTGTTACCACGTGACCCCTTGGCAAAAGCTTTAACAGACAAATACCCAAATGCCCATCACGTGACAACACGTGATGCTCCAAAGTATTCAATACTTTTGGCAGAACAAAATAAGGGGAATCAGGGCGCTCTCACGTGCTACCACGTGACCTCTCTCTCCTTAGTGTTTAACACTAATCTGAGATCTTTGTTCCCAGTGTTTAACACTGATATTCTTAGTGTTTAACACTAATTTGAAAACTCTATTCCTAGTGTCTAACACAGATTTTCTTAGTGTTTAACACTAATTTGAAAACTCTATTTGCAGTGTTTAACACTGATTTGCTTTAGTGTTTAACACTAATTTGAAAACCTTATTTCCAGTGTTTAACACTGTTATATGTTAGTGTTTAACACTAATTTGAGAAATCACAACTTTTTTTTAGTGTTTAACACTAATTTGACAACTTCACTTCCAGTGTTTAACACCGTTTAACACTAATTTGGGGGATTATATTTTCAGGGTTTAACACTGATTACCTTTTAGTGTTTAACACTAATTTGCTAATCTTATTTTCAGTGTTCAACACTGTTGGTCTTTAGTGTTTAACACTAGCTTTAGCTCAATTGGCTAATTTTCTAGAGGCAAAGCCTCTCCTGCAATTGGATATGGACCAACAGAGGGCCAATATTTTAAACATGATTGGACTTAGCCCAAATTGGCCATAAGTCCTCAATCCAGACTCAACTGAGCCAATGTGCTCATAACCTAATGAATTGGTCTTGGTTCTAAATTGGACAACAGATCACTTAATCTACTTTGGTTCAAGGGTACATCTCTTCACTCCTTTGATACTTGTCGTTGTAATTCCTCAACGTCTTCAAAGAGGTGACGGGTCCTGATAACCACACACATTTCACGATCTGTGGGGTCCTTAAACTCATGGACTATGATGTCCTTAACCTTGACCGTGATGTCTTAAAACTAACGCCGGACTGTGGAGTCCTTAAATCCTCGGACTATGATGTCCTTAACCTTGACCGGGATGTCTTAAAACTAACAACGGACTATGAGGTCCTTAACCTTGACCGTGTTGTCTTAGAACTAACGCCGGACTATGGAGTTCTTAAATCCTCGGACTATGATGTCCTTAACCTTGACCGCAACGTCTTAAAATTAACATTGGACCGCAATATCCTTAAACTACCTATCGACCGCAATGTCACTAAACTAAACAACATGGCTCTCTTAATTGCTCTCTTGTTGGATCTAAACGATCCCGTTAAGTCGATTTTAGTCTAAAAATTAGACTAACGTATCCTTAACTAATGTTTAAGTCGATCTTAGTCTCAAACGAGGCTAACGTATCCTTAAACCCAAACCCCCAAACCCAAATCTAAGATAATACGGATTTGGACTAGTCCACGCCCTACGGGCGATATTATAACTTAGTCTCTGTATACAATCCACGGACAACCAAACACAAAACAAACACACACGACACGAAGTGACCACATGGAGAAGGAGAAAGTTGTTACCGCAATGCGGTAGCGTAATTAACTGCAGGGGCTTGCGCATGCAGGGAAGAGCGTCCCCACAATCAAAAACCCCTCAAACGAGGGGGAATCTGACGAAGTCTGCTACATCGGTCGCATCCGTTTAAACCTTCGATACACGGTGCCATAAATCAACTTGGTATCTTCGAAGAGGTGGACAGATAGCTCCAATCAGCATCTGCCCCGAATCTCAGGCAAGACGTCCCTGCGTCGCGCCGTCTTTCGGAGGGGAACAGATTCTGGCACGCCCAGTGGGATCTTTTCCTCTTTCCACTCCACACTTCGTGTGTCGTCTTCGCGAACGAATCGCGGTTTGTTAATGGTTGCCTTTGGGTTTCAAGTTACTAAGATTTGGTCTTTTACCTGGCGTAGAAATCAAGCATCAATGGCATCCAACTGTTCGAGCTGCTCGAAATGCAAGTGCAACCGACGCTCCGCCTCACCTGGAGGTGTAGCCTATGGGCCTCAAGCGGCCTCCATCCTTACCATGCCGGTAGAACAAGTGACTCAGGCCACCACCGGTCTGTTCTTCGGGACCATGCTCCCGCCTGCAAGCTTCACCATTCCGGCGGCCGCACCGGAAGCGCAAAAGAAGTCGGTCTTCGATCGGCTTACTACTACCACGGCCCCTCTCAACGGGTCGTCCAAAACCAATCCGGCAGCCTCGGTCTTTACCAGGCTGAACCTGAACTCTGATGGGCCTGCCAAGAAGCTCATGACCCCTGACGTGGCCATCGCGAAGAAGACAGCCATCTCCATTCCTGAAGTCGTCAAGACGGCTTCTCCTGCTAAAGAGTCGGTCTTTTCAAGACTGACTATTCCGGCTCCTGTTCTTGCTCGAGGGTCTGTCTTTGACAGATTGGACACCGCCACTCAAAAGACGTCAGACTTCAAGAGGCTGGCACCAGCGGCGTCTCATACAGACAGGGGGCAAGGCGAAACCATCCCCATCACCGGACCAGCCCCAACAGCGCGACACGCTCAACGTCGCCACTGGCACCGAGTAAGGAAGGCCGGGGGCAACTCCCCCTCAGGGCTAACTCCACTGGCTCCAATGGTGGAAGTTAATGCTGCTGTCCCAACTGGGAATAGCTTTGAACCGCTAAGGAGGGTACGCAAGAACTCTCCGACTGCCACGTTGAAAAGATCTCCACCTGCGGAGAGTGTTACAGAAACGAAGCCGGAGCAGCCTCCTCAACGGCTGTCCTCCAAGATTTACAAGGTCTGGCGACGGGTCCAGGACTCAGTAATCGACCAAGATCACTCTCGCCGGCAGAAGAGGGTGAAGGTTCAGGAAAAGAAGAACCGTCCTGTCAAATCACAAAGGATGACAACCACTTGGGTGCCTGCTGCCACGACTCCCTCCATGTCGACTACTCAAAAGAGAGGAAGGCCGGATAAGGTCCCCACGCCTACAGCTAATGTCAAAGACAGTAATCCTAAACGCCCTAAGTCTGGGGACATGATGGTGCACACCGTTTACATGGCGTCTGGGAAAGAGGACAGCCGTACATCCACGGGTCATAGACCGCTCACGCGATCGGTGACTAAAGCTCAGGAGCAGCAGCAAAAGCTCCAAGAAATGATGGCCGCGATGGCCGCACTCACTGGGCCAAAAGAAAGCCCCGAAGCATCCTCGAATCAACGCCAGGAGCAAGAAACCGACGCCGAATTCCTTCGGAGAATACTGGAAAAGAAGGATAAAGAGGCTGCGGAACAAGCAGCCAATATACAACGAATGACCCTTCTGTTTCAGGATATGGTAGGTATGATGATCCAACAAGATCCTCCTGCTGAAGATCCTCCGATCGTCCTCAAAGATGACAGAGGAGAAACGTCGAATCCTCCACCGGCTCTGTCAACAGCCAAGGAGGAGACAATTTTCAAGGCTGACCTGGATGAATATATAGCTCAGCAGATACGGGTTCATCAGGCAACTGAGGCGGCCGGTCAAGGGCACAAGACATGATGACCATATCCGAGCTGGTACGATCAGATCAAATACCCGCCGGGCTACACGATCCCGAAATTTCATGTCTACAAGGGGACTGGCAATCCCCATCAACATGTTGCCCAGTTCAGGGCTCTTTGTGGTAACACCGGCGGCGATGATAAGCTCCTGCTCCGCCAGTTCGTCGGCAGCTTGTCGGAAACGGCGTTCGAATGGTACTCCGAGCTTCCGAACGATTCCGTCAAGACGTTCGCTGAAATGAAGTTGCTATTCACTCAGCGATTCGCGAGCGCCAGCGAATGCACCCCGATAACGGCGTTGATTAATGCCAGGGTGAAACCTGGCGAGACGTGGGTCCAGTACGCTATACGCTGGAGAAACTTGTGGTCGAAATGCGAACAATGCAATGAGGAAGCGCCCGCGGTGGGCATGTTCGTGGGCACCCTAGATCCTCATGCAACTATCTCACAGTTCATGATGTTCTTTAAGCCAACCACGTTCCAGGTTTTGATCGACAAGCTGGCCCAAATGGACCAGATAGGTCACAGACCGCCTCCCCCGAAGCCGGAACCTCGGAATGATAAGGGTAAAGGGAAGGCAACCTTCGTTGCGAACGCTCAGCAGCAATCCAGTGCCCCAAAGCCAGCGGATCAACTGGAAGAAAGACGGCGGTACTATAATGAGAAAATGAAGCGCCCCTACTCATTCCCACAAGATAAAACGAAGAGGCTATTCGAGCTGGCGATACGCAACAGGCTTATCAACTTGCCAAATCCAAGGCGATCGCCACAACCCAGTGAGGTGAATAACCCCAATTACTGCCCTTACCATCAAACGGTAAGCCATCCGATTGAGGATTGCTTCGTCTTTAAAGGATGGATTGAAGATCAATACCTACAGGGCAAGTTTGCGCTGTCCGAGAAGTGGAAGGTGAACCTGCCACAACCGCACACGCCTAAGAAGACGGACACACCGGGGGCAACTTGTTCTTTCATTGAAGAAGCTCCATGGGAAATCGTGCTTTCGTCCAAAACCAAAAAGATGCTGAATGATCTTCATTCATGCCCAACGATCAGGTGGAAGAACCCGCTTGAACCCCAAATCATTGAAGGGATGCTGAAGCCGCGCCCAACTCCAAAGATCGGTGGTGATGGCCCAAGTACTCATACCCAACCGTCGAAATCTTCAAAGAAGAAGAAGAAGAGGTCCAAAAAGCCCGTGAAGCCTGGCGACAAGCGCACGGACTTACAGAAATAAATTGACGCGCTGGAAGAGTACAATCAAAAGGCGCGGACTCCCATCACACTCCAAGAGTTTCTCAACCACGTCTTTCAAGAGGAAGATGATGGAGAAAGCTCGTCGGATGAATCCGAGGGATACGTGGCGAGTTGTCATGTGATCTCCCACTCGTTTACGGACGATGAAAAAACTCCTGGCACCGAGAAACTGGGGGCAGAGCCTGAACCGGAACTTGCGTGGCCGACAGACGAAATGATTGACGCCTTTCTAGACAAGATTCGTCTGAAAAGTAAAGCCGATCAGGAGCGTGAGATGGCCGCACCAGAAGGAGCCAAACGCAGGCGACTAGACGAAAGAGTCGAAGCACTTTCGCCAGATCAAAAGACATCCGATGCGGATAAAAACAGATTCAAGACGAGGAAAAGGTTTACTAAAGCCATGTCAATGGGAATGAAGCTACCGCCCTCGGAAGAGAACACTCGCAATGGAATGGAGATGCATCCTAATTACTGCTCATATCATCGGAAAATTTCACACCCCACCGAGGAGTGCGACGCTTTTAAGATATGGTGGCAGGGATATGTTGCTCACCGGCAACATTTTAAGCGAATGAAACGCAGAACTCGTCGGGAGCAGAAAAGTACGACCGAAGGGCACAAAAGAACTACTGGTAACTGTTACACGGTCAGCGCCGGAGGATTACAAGTTCTCACCTTTGGGAGCGACTCTGATGAGGAAATGGCTCTGGGCCCTCTCTTTAAAGAATCCATCTTGGGGAAAGAGGAAGAACCAGAGGCCTGCGAAAACATTCAGCTGCGCAATCGCACGCTCCCGGAAAAGAATCTTGGACCCGCAACTAGAAAAGATAAGGGAAAGGAAAAGGTCGCTGAGGATATCGCCTTAGATGACCAAGTCATGAAAGAGCTAACTGCCAAGGACCCGCCCAAGAGGAGCAAGGTGGACTATAACATCCTAGCGCACCTGAGGAAGCTACCCTCGCAGCTCAGCATTCTTGACGCCCTCTTATTGTCAAAAGAAGCGAAAGATTCATTAATCAAGGCGTTGCAAGAGCCCGAGCAATTCCAAGCCTTCCTCGCCGAAGAAAGGATGAAGGATGAACTAGAAGAAGTGCACACAGCTGATGTCACGTTTGGTGATGAAAACCTTCTCCTTGGGACGTGCGACCACAACCGGCCTCTCTATGTCTCAGGATACTGCCATGACATAAAGATAGGCAAAATCTTGGTTGACAATGGGTCTTCCGTTAATCTCCTCAACGTACGGGTGTTTAAGGAAATCTGCATGAGTGTCCAGCACCTCGCTCGGGATAAGATCACCATCTCTGGTTTCGACTCCCAATCATCCCGAACTCTTGGATCTGTGATACTGACGCTACGCTTTGGGCTGCTCGTCACGGACATTAAATTCCACGTCATAGACGCTAAGACATGCTATAATGCTCTGCTCGGCCGGCCATGGTTACATGAGTACAACATCATCCCTTCTACACAGCATCAGTGTATGAAATATTTTAAGGATGGTCTCGAGTATACCGTGACGGGAGAACTGAACCCGTTCTCCGTGAACGAAGTCCGCAAATATGAAGATGCAAAATACTTCTTACCGGATTTCGAAGACACGGAGAGGTGTCACAAGCCGGAGAACAAAACTAACGCCACCATCCCTGTCTTCGGGAGTGATACTGAGGAAGAAGAGGAGATAGTTTATTCGGGTCCGCCCCAATATAACAAGCCGGGATCGTCCGCTCCTACGTTGATCTTTGGTAGCGACTCGAAAGATGAGGTCCATGCTGTATTCTCTGCTCGGCCTTCAATACAAACATCCGCTGATGAAGAGCAAAGCCTGCAAATCGCCATGGTTCCACTTAAACATCATAAAGAACTGGATGCGCTCGATACCTACACTGTAGAGGAGCTGCGGACGTTCTATGTCCCTCCCAGGCGAAAAGGCGAAAAGGCAATTCTATTCTACCGCTCTGAAGAAACCAAAGTGGAGAAAGAAATCTGGCACGGCACAGATCCTACGCTTGACAGGCTTCAGCCCATCCATTTGCCTAGATATTATACAGAAGGCTTGAAGAGGCTGCTGAAGCACCAGGGGATACCCTTTAAACAGACCGCTCGTAAAGCCAAATTCTATGACAGGGTCTGGAACGTTCCCGGGACTCAGCACAAGTTACCTAATGAGAGAATGGAAACAATCGGGCTCGGATACATTCGGTCCAAGAAACGAGAGCTACTCCACGATTGCTACGTCGTGCATGACTTCAATGAAGAAGGGGATGCTCAATGGGAGGACGCTAATCCTGAACCAGTAAAAGTTCCTGATGCAAAGGTGCCCAGTCCGTCATTCGAAGAACAAATGAACAGGCTTGTAAAGGAAGCTGGTCAAAAAGTCCGAGACGACCATAACCGCGAAATGGCCATCTACGAGAAAGCCAAAATGCAACGCCTCCTACAACATGCCGCGAAAGATGAAAGTGACGCTCCTTGTCAACCTGTGGTAAAAAAGGCTCGGCGCAGAAGCAGAAACAAGTCGAAAAGCGAAAAGGGCGCTCGACGGCAATAAAGCGGGACTAAGAAGCCACGCAGTCGGGAATCGAACGGTCTGGATCTGTCCCTTGTAAAGAAGATGAGTCAAGCATACTCTTTTCCTCGGGACAAGATGAAGAAGATACTTGACCGAGCTATAAAATACCAGATGCTTACACTGCCGGAGTCTAAACACCCCAAATAAGCAGGTGAAGTCTCTCACCCGAACTATTGCTCCTATCACCGAGCAATAGGGCACCCTCTCGAAAACTACTCCACCTTTAAGAACTGGGTTGAAGATCAGTATCAGCTCGGCAAGTTCGCTCTATCTGACAGTTGGAGGGTAACGCCGCCACAGAAGCACGAAACCAAAGCCACGAAAGCAGAACCAGATCCACATCGGTCTTGGAAGCGAGCTCGTACTTGTCATATGATAACAATATCAAAAGAAGGGCCCGAGAATATGGATGACCTTCCCTGGTGTTTCGAAAGCAGCGATGACGAGGTGATCTCGGAATTTCCACCAGCGCCGAAAGAGCTGGAAGATGGAATACACACCACTGCGGATAACCTCAGGAAAATTGAGTTGGGGACGGCGAACGACCCGCGACCGACGTTCGTTAGTGAGCTACTATCTGAAGAAAGGGTCGCTTCATTAAAAGACGTACTTATGCAGTATAGAGATTGCTTCGCATGGAACTATTCTGAAATGCCAGGACTGGATCCAGAAATAGTTGTCCATAAATTGGCAATATCCCCGGATATCAAGCCAGTCAAACAAGCACCAAGGAGAATGCGGCTTGAGCTTGAGATGAGCATCAACGCCGAGGTTAAGAAGCTAATCGACTCAGGCTTCATCCAAGAGGTTCAGTATCCTGACTGGATCGCCAACATCATCCCGGTAATGAAGAAAAATGGGACGGTGCGCATCTGCGTAGACTTTCGGGATCTCAATAAAGCCTGCCCGAAGGACGATTTCCCAGTACCGGTCACTGAGCTGATGATAAATAATACGTCCACTCACGAAGTTTTCTCTTTCATGGACGGCTCATCAGGATATAATCAGATAAAGATGCATCCCGAAGACCAGAAGCACACCGCTTTCCGGACCCCTTTGGGTATATTCTGCTACAAGGTGATGCCCTTCGGTCTAAAGAACGCCGGTGCCACCTATCAGAGGGCCATGACAAAGATCTTCGATGACCTCATACATGAAATCGTCGAATGTTATATCGACGACCTCTTGGTTAAAAGCAAATCATACGAAGAACATCTCGAGCATCTGAAGATCATATTTCAACGCCTTCGGCAATACAACTTGAAGATGAACCCACTCAAATGTGCGTTCGGAGTCTCCTCGGGCAAATTCCTAGGATTCATCGTCCGACACCGAGGTATCGAGATAGATCCGTCAAAGATCAAGGCGATCATAGAAATGCCTCCGCCAAGGACTCTCAAACAATTGCGGTCTCTCCAAGGGAAGCTCGCGTATATCCGGCGATTTATAGCCAATCTCTCTGGCAAGTGCCGTCCCTACAGTCACCTGATGAAGAAGAGAACCCCGTTCGTCTGGGATCACAAATGCCAAGGCGCGCTGGACGAAATCAAGCAGTATCTGCAGAACCCGCCAGTGCTGGCCGCTCCAGTCAAGGGAAGCCTCTCATTCTATATACAACAGCCCTCAAAGGTTCCTTAGGCGCATTATGGGCACAAGAGAACGACCAAGGGAAAGAAAGAGCTCTCTACTACCTGAGTCGAGTTCTCCTGGGGGCAGAAAGCAATTATTCACCCATCGAAAAACACTGCCTGGCGTTGATCTTCGCGATAACAAAGCTCAGGCACTATGCGTTGGCGCATGAAGTCCGTCTCATATCGAAAGTGGATCCCCTCAAATATCTGATGTCAAAGGCCATATTGGCAGGGCGACTCGCTAAATGGGCTTTACTCTTAATGGAGTTCGCAATAACTTATCAGCCTCTTAAAGCAGTGAAAGGCCAGGACATCGCTTACTTCCTCACTGAACATCCGATACCGGCCGATTCTCCCTTGAATTACGAGTTGCCAGACGAACATGTGTTTGACACGATCGACGAAAGTGGTACCCGATGGGAACTTTATTTTGATGGAGCATCCTCCGTGAAGAAGCGCAAACAAAACACGCCAATAATCAAATCAGGGGTAGGCCTCATCTTCGTGACTCCATAAGGAGGGATAATACGTTTTGCCTTCTCCTTAACAGAGCCGAGGACAAACAATGAAGCCAAATATGAAGCTTTGATAGCGGGCCTCGAGATCGCCATCGACATGGGAATTGAAAACCTCCTCATATACGGAGACTCCCAACTGGTCGTTAGCCAAGTAAACGACGACTATCAAACGTGCAAACCAGAGCTGGTAAAGTACGGCGAGAGAGTGCAACAGTTTTTGACCCAAATACCTTCCTACACCTTGGAAAGCATACCGCGTGCGGAAAATAGCAAAGCGGATGCATTAGCCAAGCTTGCTAAAGAACTAGCCGACGAGAACCTCGATGACGTGAGAATCGTGGTACAAAGCCGTCGGGTTCTTGCACCAGCAGGAATATCTCCGGAGTCGTCTGAGGAAAAGGGAGGAACCGAGCAAATGGCTCTACAAGTAAAAGACCAAGAGAAGGTTGAGAATTGGAGAGAAGTCTTTATAGACTACTTCAAATCCCGTCGAACACCCGAAGATGCATCCTCAAAACATCAGCTCATGAAGCGAGCCCTATCTTTTGCCTTCGTCAATGATACTCTGTACAAGAGGTCATTTGATTCCCTGTGGTTGAGATGCCTGGGACCTGAAGAGGTGAAGAAAGTCGTTCAGGAAGTTCACGACGGACTCTGCGGTTCTCACCAAGCCGGGCCGAAGATGAAGCTGAAGATCAAGCGGATGGGTTATTATTGGCCCACGATGATCCAGGACTGCCTCGAGTATGCGAAGCAATGCCACTCATGCCAGATCCATGGGGACTTTATCCATCAGCACCCAAATCCATTACACCCGACAGTGGCTAGCTGGCCGTTCGAAATGTGGGGGACTGACATAATAGGCCCCATCGAACCGGCATCGTCCAGAAGACATCATTTCATTTTGGCGACAACTGATTACTTCTCCAAATGGGCAGAAGCAATACCGCTGAGGGAAGTAAAGATGAAGAATATCCTCTATTTCTTTAAGACACACGTCATTTATCGGTTTGGAACTCCGAGACGGATCATCTTCGATAACGGGCCAGCCTACAGAAACCACAAGATCAGCCGCTTCGCACAACAACATAACATAGACTGGAGATACTCCTCAATTTATAATCCCCGAGCTAACGGTCTAGCTGAGGCTTTCAATAAGACCCTGACAAAGATCGTGAAGAAGACGGTGTCCCGAAATAAGAAGGACTGGCACGAGAGACCGCAAGAAGCTCTTTGGGCGTATCGAACTACGTTCAAAACAGCCACAAACACGACGCCATACGCATTGGTATTCGGTACAGAAGCATTACTCCCCCTCGAAATAGAGTTACCCTCTCTACGAGTGGCAGTCCACTACGAGCTGACGGACGAAGAAAATGCTCACCTTCGGCTTGAGAAGCTTGATGCCCTTGATGAAACCCGGCTCATAGCGCAACAAAATCTGGAGGCTTATAAAGCAAAGATGACGCACTCATATGAAAGATTGACCAGGCCGAGGACATTCCGCCAAGGCGAACTCGTGCTAGTGGTCAAAAGACCTATGATCCCCAATCGCGCTAAGCGGGGAAAATTCGAGCCGAACTATGAAGGCCTGTATATTATAGACAAGGTCTACCAGGGTGGAGCCTATCTACTCATCGACATGCATGGCGAAAGACTTTTCCGGCCAATAAACGGTCGCTTCCTGAAGAAATACTACGCTTAACGGGTCAAAGCCTAGGTCAATGATAGATGACGACGACTATGTCGGCTCGCTATCTTCCTAAGCCCGAACTCTATAAGTAGTAACCGGCCTTCTGCAACAACGGACCGAAATGTCCTTAAACTAACAGCGGACCGAAATGTTCTTAAACTAACAACGGACCGAAATGTCCTTAAACTAACAACGGACCGAAACGTCTTTAAACTAACAACGGACCACTATGTCCTAAAACTAGCTGTTGATCAAGATGTCGATAAACTACGGTAGATCGCGGCATCCCAAAACCGATACAAAAAAAAAGAAAAAAAATAATAATAAAAAAAAAACAAAACGATATGTCCATAAGCAAAGTGGGCACGGATAAAAATCCGAAAGGGCTCCGTGAGTAAAAACAGTAGGGCTACCGGCGAGTGTCTGTGAAAACCTGAAAGGACGCAGCCTCGTTAAAAAAATAATAATAAATAAAAAAATAAATAAAAATAAAAACGGTATGTCCATAAGCAAAGTGGGCACGGATGAAAACCCGAAAGGGCTCCGTGAGTAAAAACAGCAGGGCTACCGGCGAGTGTTTGTGAAAACCCGAAAGGGCGCAACCTTGTTAAAGAACACTTGCAGGGTCCTCACGACCTTGTAAGGAGAAACCACCCGCGTGAGATCCTTACGACTCACAAGGGAGCAACACACTTAGGAGTCCTCACGATTCCTAAGGAGAAATTACAATTGCGAGATCCTCACGACTCGTAAGGAGAACTCTCTTATGGGACCCTCACGGCTCATAAGATTTGAAAGTCTTAAGTTAAAGAAACCTGAACCTGTTCTTAAGCAAACCCCCCAAAACCTTCGATGTTGCCCTACAAGCGGCTCAATATTGACCCTTGTATACAATCCACGGGCGCGAATAAACATTTCCCTAACCGAGTCCCATCCGTGACTAGGGATATGTTCATCTGATGAACAACCCTTGTAAGTCCTCTCGACTTATAAGGAGAAAACCTTTTTATAAGATCCTTACGACTTACAAGAGAACATGCACTTAGGAATCTTCACGATTCCCAAGAAGAAAACACACCTACAAGATCCTCACGATTTGTAGGGAGAAATACCTTTGTGAGACCCTCATGGCTCATGGAGTCAAAAGCCTTAGTCGACAGGACCCTAACCCTGTTTACTAAGCCACCTTTGTTCGACATCGACAGAGGCAAATGATGATTCGCTCCTGGCAATATCCCAGTCGTAGCGGTGCTGATGCCAAAATCAGTGTCTAATCCAGAGCTTGTGGTGAAAAGCCAGCAAGCTACACATGCATACGAAATAGCCGAAATGATGGGGCAACTTGCAGAAAAAATCAGCAAGTAAAAATGTATGCATGCAAATAGCCGAAATGATTGGGCAGCTCGCAATAAAAAACAGCGAGTAAAAATAAAATAAATAGCCGAAATGATTGGGCACCGCGAAAAATAGCCGAAATGATGGGGCAATCGCGACCTTCGCGATATAAAATGCTGAAATGATAGAGCATCGCGGAAAAAGAAATAAAATAAAAATGAAATTTTTTCCCTACAGGTGATGTTACATCAATCTCTGTATACAATCCAGGGGC
This sequence comes from Agapanthus africanus, assembly GCA_030015575.1. NCBI lineage: Eukaryota > Viridiplantae > Streptophyta > Magnoliopsida > Asparagales > Amaryllidaceae > Agapanthus > Agapanthus africanus. The sequence goes on from CM057351.1 coordinate 423,750,615, forward strand.
GCAAACGAAGAAGGAATCACACTCCTCCTCCCCAGGTTTCATCAAAAGAAGAAGCCAAATCTCAACGGGCCACTGTTAGTGTATATGCCCTAGGGGCTATTATTGTATCATACTAGTTTGTATATTACTTAATGGAAGCTTGGGATATTCACATGTATATAACAGTCTTGCTAAACATGGTAGTATGCTACTTGGTTTTTCTATCTTAATATGTGAGTATACGTATTGATAGAGCTCTTAGGATCTTGCTTGACTACCAGCGTTGTGATGGCAGTCACACTAGTAGGGGCTGGGTAGTCTACAAGCACATCCTTTTTCAGGTCCCTAGTCGTAGGATTATCGAGAAAGGGCATCGATACTCCGGAGTAGACTAGTGTGTACGCTTCTCATCCCAGTTGGGGAGATGGTCTGTCCCACAGCCGTCAGTACGTCATACTGGAGATAGTATACAGGTGCTCGTTGGGTTACGGGTACACCGGACAGGACTCGCAGGGAACTGTTGGTTGGGTTTTATACCAGTCGTCAGTTAATAGTTCCCAGGTGACATGAGTACAGCATAGTCCGCAGACTTGACACTGCTACTTCGCCTCGAGTGTGTCTCACTGTTCTTAGATTGCTACCCTACCACGGCTCAAAGGAGTCGTGCAAACAGGTAGCAGTTGGGTGCAGTCCCGAGCACTTAGAGGCAGTGGCGGTTAGACAGGATTCGTCTCTCCCGGTATTGGGAGTTGATATCGCGCTGTGTCAGAGAGCCATTACGCAAAGTCCCTGGCCAGGGCAAGCGAGATTTAATGGTAGGTTCCAGTAGTTTCTCAGGGTGTAATGGGCTTCGCTCCGACACGACTTATACCGCTATTAGGGGTCTGACGCTTGCCGCCCCTAGGCCCGATATGCGATAGTCTTAGACGAACAGACCGGACTGTACGGAGATTGTCACATCAGGCTCAGTAGGAGTTCGGATGGGTTTTTCCTCATCGGCCTTCTTATCGACATCTACCTGGGGACCGTTACGTACAGCTAGTGCCGCTTGCGGTCTGTGGTTAAACCCACTGCCAGCGTAGTAGTCGAGTCATTAGAGTCCCACACAGAGAGTTTCCCTGCTCTAGGCGAAACGATATAGAGGTCGTATGGTTTTACGACAAGGGTTCGGACGCATATATGTGTTTACGCACGTACGACTTTCGGACAGTTTTTACTAGTCGGCTTTCATTTAAGTCAGATTCTAGTATCGGGATATTGGATTTATATAGTCTAAAGTTTTTCCGTGTTTTCACGGATAGGAAGGGCGTTCTCGTAATTTTACGAGAAGCTTCTAGAAGATGGTGACTTGGGGGTTTAGGTGGCATATGAATTTAATGAGATTAGTGACTCATTTGTATGATTCATCCATGTCATTAATGCATCATAAATGCTTAATGACTCATGGATATGAATCACCCATTTGTATTTATGAAGCATGGTTGTTAAATCCTATTTTCTATTTATTTGATAAAGATTAATGCTTCATATATATCATGATAGATCACAATCTTATTCTCATTCTCATGCTCACCTTCTCTCTCTTCAAGCTCTCTCTCTTCAAACCCTAATCCTCCCCTCTCATGTGTTGAGATCAAGGATTAGAATAGACTAATCATTCCATAATCCAACTCTATATCACCTAGGTTACTTAGATTAGCACTTTAAGAAACCTAGTTACCTCTAGTTTGAGGTGAAGCTTGAAGTAAAGCTCTCGGATGGATCGTCTACTACTTGGAGAAGGCCGAGGAGGAGGTGGAGAACGAAAAGACGAAGGACACGGTTCTTTAGGTATAATCACTTCACATAGTAGTTTAGCACTCCTATGTTTATTGTTAGTTATCGTTTAGCACCGATTTTTGCGGTTAGTCGATGTTATTGCATAGAACAAGATCGTTTTTTAAATTTCCGCCTCCCTGCAAGTCGTGGGGTGTAGTACATCGACTTACAGTGGTATCAGAGCCTCGCTAAACAATAATTAACTTATTAGCAAAGTCATATGAATTTCGAACGCAAAACGAACCGGAAAACACATCGATATCACCATGTTTCTGTCGATTTTAAAACAGGCTCTAAAAATTTTTCAGGTTGCTGCAGAATAACAAGCATAGAAAGATAAGAACACTGGAGAAAAATGGGTTAGTGAATCGGCCATACAGCCGCGGAACCGCAGCCGATCCCACCGATCCGCCGTGGATCCGTGGCCGAGTTGGGGCCGATTCGACCCAGTTTGCTTCAGTTATTCTTTTGTGATATTTTTGTATTTTCTGGAATGTTTATTTTCTGCTCAAGTCTCAGGTGCACAGAGAATTTTTGGGAGTAGAATCTGATATGTTTGCTCGATCGAAATTATACGATATTTGCTAATTTGATTATATCTGTGATTGTATAATGTGTTCGTAAACCTTCCCTAACTGCTAGTATGTTAGTTGGCAGGGGGTTGCACATTTCTGTAATAGATTTAACTGTTTGTGATTATGAACTTTATTGGACTGTTGTGATGATTAGCCGGGGTTTTGTAATGGGTTATTATTTTAATTCATTCAATGTAATTGTAATATGTTGTAATATTATTTTGCGGGGCGCATCCAGGTTGCGGTTGTAGCTACCGTTGTATTATTTCATTTTACTGTTTTTGCTCCTAGGATAGACCCAAGGTGGGGTACACAAACTACCGGGTACTTTGAAGTGTTTAGTGGCCTACTCACTTTGTTGAGGGAGACCGCTTCACTTCGGGTACTTGGCGGGTAGTTTGCCGTACCCGTAGGGTCTAGGGTGGGATAACGGCTATTCATCACAACTGTGTAATCCGTCTTTTGTTGCAGGCTCAAAGCAAACGTGGATTGCTTGTATTTCCAATAATGTTCATCTGAGATTTGGAATGCCTATTATTGCTCTGACGAATGTACAATATCTATATATGATAGCTATTTAGACGTCACTTATGTTTTACACCCGCGCTAACCCAGCCCCCGCTCTGTCGTTAGTTAAGTAACCTAACGGGTGATGACGGGACCCAGAGGCGAATGCGGATGGCATAAGAGGACATTGTATTTTCGTTGTTTTCTGCAATGATAGGTTAATGATGGGACACATTATTATTAATGCAAAGAAAATAAACCAAAGTTTAATCGTTGGAACAATTTAAAAGAAACCACTCGGTTATTTTTAAAACAGGAGATATTTTTTAATTGCGGAGCTTTAACCACTCCTTTTAAAAGCTATCAAGCTCCTTCGGTTATATCAAGTTCACTACGTTCACGGTTTCGCCAAAACCATTCGTAGCCCTCCGTCATTTCATTTGGGTATTCAGTAGTATTCAAGCTATGTATTTTGACCAACGCCAAGGCATAGTGTTTGGTAGCTGCTAGGTATTCATTTGTTGCATAGATAGATGAGTTAGTTTGAGACAGTCGTATTATCATTTTGGCCAACGTCAAGGATATGTACGGATGGGTTCAAATTAACAAGATAATGATGGGTAGAACTTGACAAGTGACTTATGATATTTTGACCAACGTTAAGGTCATAAGAGCATGGGGCAAAAATTTATCTCGGGAATTTCTAAAGAAACTGAAATTTGCAAAGAGATGCATACTATTTGGAGTTTGATGAATGTTGGTAGGATTCCTTCAGCATTATCAGACGATGATATTTGGATCCCGATCCTACTGTGAGTATATGCTACTTATCAGGATATTCGTCACTTAACGATCAATGCTATAAACCAAGTAGGTGCCAAGAAAGGTGTCAGCGGGGCTACGCCCCCAGAGAAAAGAGGTTATTTAATTAAGGAACTTCGCGAAAGCGTTGGAAAACCTCCCTCGAAGTATCGACACTAGCCTGACTGAACGGTTAAGCAAGTATTGTACGGTGAGAATAGTCCTGGCTAATTCTTCTTTTATAGTTTGGGGAAGGATTCGAGAAACTGTGGGAGCCATCCAGTTTAGATAAACTAAAAACCACTCTAAAGTTGCAAGAGCATCATGCTAAAGTGTTTTCTTCTCTCTCTCCTAATTGCAGCGACCCTGAAAATGACTGGACTTAAGTTACTTTTAGAGAAAAATATACTGACAGGGCCAAACTATAAAGATTGGCTGCGGAATGTCAAAATGGCTTTGACCTATGACAAATTGGGGCACGTCCTCACCGCTAAGGCACCTGATGTCCCTGGTCCCAAATCCAGTAATGCGGATAAGGAAATCCGCAAAACCTGGGATTTCGATTGCGCGAAGGCCAAGTGCATCGTCCTTGCCTCGATGAACAACGAACATCAGAGGAGGCACGAGGATATGGAACTAGATGCCATATTTCTCCATACAAAGGAACTTTATGGAGAGCAATCTCGTATAGCAAGATACGGGACCTCAAAGAACTTGTTTCGAGCGAGGTTGGCCGTCGGATTATCGGTAGGAGAACATGTCCTAAAGATGATAGGCTATATAGAAGAGCTCGCAGACCTTGGGATGATTTTGGATAATGAGCTCTATACAGACCTTATTCTCCAGTCCCTTCCTTCCACCTACGCCCAGTTTATTCTGAATTTCAACATTCAAAGAAAAGAAGTTGAACTTCCAGAACTCCTTAACATGTTGAGGAGTGCAGAGGGCACCTTGCAGAAGGCAAGGAAAACACCCGCTATGTTTGTTAGCGGTGCTTCTTCTTCCGGGTCCAAGGCTAGGGCCAAAGGAAGGAAGAAGAAGGCCGCCACAAAACCTAGAGGAGGTGTTAGTAAGGTGGGAGGGAAGGGAAAGAAAAAGATTGCGGTGCCAGTAGTGGCCCAGGATGAGTGCTTCTATTGTTACAGGAAAGGGCACCGGAAGAAAGATTGCAAGGCGTGGAACGCCAAGAACCAGGGACCGAAGCAAGCTGTGGCTTCGACTTCAGGTGTGTTTGTAATTGAGAATTGTCTGTCAATCAACTCTACTTCTTGGGTATTGGATACCGAATCAGGATCTCATATATGCAATTCATTGCAGGCACTGAGAAACCGTAGAGTGCTGAAAGAAGGTGATATGACCCTAAAGGTTGCTAACGGAGCTAGCGTGGGAGCTGTGTCCGTCGGGGATTATCACCTGGGATTGACAAGTGGACATATTTTGGTTTTACATAACTGTTTTTGTGTACCTAGTTTAACGTGTAATATCATATCAGTTTCCTTGTTATCAAATAAAGGTTATGATTTCACATTTGTAAGCGATGTTGTTAACATCCACCTTAATCATAGTTTGATTGGGTCCGGTACACTGAATAACGGTATATATGTCTTAAACCAACTCCAGATTTTCAATGTCCAGAACACACTAAAAAGAAAGTCTCCAAATTTAAATAAGGCTTTCTTATGGCATTGTAGACTAGGTCATATCAATGAGACAAGGTTAACTAAGTTACATAGAGAAGGATATTTGGACTCGTTCGAATATCAAACTTATGCCACTTGTGAATCATGTCTCAAAGGAAAGATGACAAAGACTCCATTCACTGGACATGGAGTAAGAGCGAGCGAGCTCTTAGAACTCGTACACAGCGATGTATGCGGTCCAATGTCTACATATGCAAGAGGTGGTTTTTCCTATTTCATTACTTTTACGGATGATTATTCAAGGTACGGATTCATTTATCTGATGAAACATAAATCCGAGGCTTTTGAAAAATTCCAGGAGTATAAGAATGAAGTAGAAAACCAAACCGGCAAAAGTATCAAGACACTAAGATCTGATCGAGGTGGTGAATACTTAAGTGCCGAGTTCCTAGGTTACCTAAAAGAGAAAGGAATTCTCTCTCAGCTTACTCCTCCATACACTCCACAGCATAACGGTGTATCGGAGAGACGGAATCGAACCTGTTGGGGTAAAAATTTACACCCCGGTTGACCAAGTCAAAATCAAAGTCAACCCTAAGCCAAGTGGGCCCAAGCCCAGATCCAATGGGCCTATGCCCGGGTCGAGCCAGAACATGAAGCAGCCGGCCTCCCCCCATGCTAAGATAAAAATTTTGTAATAAATAATTTTATTGCATTTCTTTTAGTTTATTTTATGGATAAATGTAAGAAAAATAGGTATAAAGCCAAATTTTTGTAAAGCCCATAGCTTATGTGCAAAAAGAAATGGCACATGAGCCATGGGATAGGCAAAATGCCATTTTGTGAAGCCCAAGGGGCTATGTGTAAAGTGTATAGCCTATAAAGGCAAAAGATAATGAAAATATCTCATAACTTCTTCTCTCTCCAAAAACAAGTTTCGAATCTGAGATCTTTCTTCCTTCTTCAAGGTTCCAAGACCTTCTCATTTCTTTTTAATTAAATCAAGAGTTTTACTCTTCCTTTTCAAAAATAGAATAGTTTTTCACCACAAAACCCACAAAGGGGAACTTGGATCTGTCTTTAGATCCCCAAAAGGAGAGATTTTGAGATCTCATATCTATTGATCTTCAAGATCCAGCTAACAGAGGAGGAAGAAGAAGAACATCGTTCACTAAACCAAAAAACACACACACACACACACACACACACTCAGGAGTCCAACTCCTCTCTGATTTCTCTTCTGAGAATTTTTTTTTAGGCTAAAAGCCTCTTTTTCTCGCCGGCGCTCAAGCGCAGAGCGCCCGCGTGCCAACACGTGGCGTGCTTGCGCTCAAGCGCAAGCACAAGTCGCCCCCGTGCCGACACGTGGAGCGCTTGCGCTCCAGCGCAAGCGCTCGAGCGCAAGTCGCCCCCGTGCCGACACGTGGAGCGCTTGCGCTCCAGCGCAAGCGCTCGAGCGCAAGTCGCCCCCGTGCCGACACGTGGAGCGCTTGCGCTCAAGCGCAAGTGCTCGAGCGCAAGTCGCCCCCGTGCCGACACGTGGCGCACTTGCGCTCAAGCGCAGAGCGCCCACGTGCCGACACGTGGCACTCTAGCGCCTGAGCGCACAGCACCTAGACGCACAGCGCCCAAGGTGCTGTCCCCACGCATCCTTTGGATATCTTTTCCCCTTTTTATATATATACATGTATATCTGTACATATGTATACATATTTACATACACACATACTCCACGACACTGTCCCTGTTAGAAAAAAATTTCTAACGGGGCGTTGCCCCGCACCCCGCAAGGGGGCTGCTAGCCTCCTTGACCCCCAGCCCGCTATCCGGGTAGCGGGATCCCCGTAAAAACTCTGCGTGGCTCCCGATATATCCAAACCCCCCTCCAAAACAAAACACACGTACAATGCACATCGAGTTCGCATGACCAGTTTAACCCGTCAATCGGAGGTTCCCTCGCCCCAAAGGCGGGGGTTAATTAACGGCAGCTTAGTCCGCGGCTGCCGGAGATTCGGATCCCCACAATCAATAAACCCAGGCCTACCCTAGGCAGGGGGAATCTATAGTACGCCTGACAAGCGCGCGCGTATTCCCATCTCAATGGGGTGACGAAAAACACCCTACAGGTTCTGGCACGCCCGGTGGGACCAATCTCTCCTCCCATATTTCGGGTTAAACGTTCATGCGAACTCAATCAATATACATATCAATTGCCTATATTGAAATGATGTTTTTTTTCCATGCAGCAATCAACCTTCGACGACAGTGTCTCCCCAGGCGAATTCAGTTTCCAACGTGACCCCGATTCCGTACGTGGTCAAGATCAACGCTCGTGTGGTTCTCCCTGCAAGCCTCAGTCGACAGTGGGAGGAACCGCCCCGCCAGTTTGGCTCCATCATCATCTACCCTGCCAGAAGCGCTCATCTGGCGGAAATCCTGGCGGAACAGGTGGCCAAGCCGGTCCCAAGGGGCAAGAGGCCGAATGTTGTGATTGCTAAGGCACCACAACCGAAACTTAAGATGGTGTCTGAACGACTCCCTAGGGCTTCAGCTGGGGGCAAGACTTCCGGTGCGAAGGGCAACATCAAACGTCGCCGACGAGCTCAGGCGGTGACTCTAACAAATGCACAATCGAGCGTATCTCCAAGGCCCTCCATCGCCCGGTCTGCGGCATCTTCCCAAAGAGCCGAAGTCTGCCAGGCGCTTAGAACAGAAAAGTTAAGGCAGAAGCGGCTCAGGTATCGAGCCAACAAGAGGGCCAAAGCTTCGGCCAAATGGAATCGTGTGAAGTTCCAAGTGCAGGGTTGCCCCGCGACGACGGCTGAGTCGGACGTAGGAATCAGCAATTCCTTCGAGCCTCTGAAGTGGGTTCAGAAAAACGCCATGACCGCCAGAATCAAGAAGACAACGGTCCGAACAGTGCCACAAAGAGACGTGTCCTGGCCCCAACAGAAAAAGTATGACACTGTCTCTTCAAGAGTCTATCAAGCACTCTGTGCCGCACGAAAGCAGCGGGGCAAACCCAGAAAAGAAGCGCCAGCACCATTCAAGAACCGGGTTAGGCCAGCCGCCTTCAATCGACTACCAGCTACCGAAACAAGGGGGTCAAGACAGCGATCCGTGAAATCAGCTTCCAATGATAGAAAGACGACCGGATATATCATCCATACGGTCTATATGGCGGGCGGGCGCCCCAGCGACAACCTTCGCAGCAAAAGCAAGGATGGGGCCACCACATCCCAAGCCCAATCTGGCCTGAATGTGGTTGCCGCTGCCCAAGAACAGCCGCCCCCGCTGGATGAAGAAAACCCTCTCGATGAGGATGATAGGCAGAAAGACCCCTCGGTCCATGCAGAGTCAAGCTCGGACAGCGAGGAAGAGCCGACTTTCCGCCCCAGGACTGCGGAGCAAGAGCTGCTTCAAGAGCTTCGAAAACAGCTCAGGAGCAAAGATAAAGAGATGGCCAAGCTCTATTCGAAGATAGACGACTTAACGAACGTGGTGATGCAGCTTACGGCTCAAATTGCTCGAGCGCCTCCCAATCAAGCACAAGCCGCTACTAATCAGCCGGGTGATGACAATCTGAGGCAGCCAATGCCTGTTCCTTTGGGTCCAAGACTGGTCGAGCCGCATGAAAGCCGGCCACACTCCGCTTCTGGGGATGCCTTGGCCCCAGATAGCACTATCCCGCTAACACAGGATCGGATAATGGATTTGGTCACCAGCAAGGTTAAAACATTGGTGGCCGAAGCTGAAGCTCAGAAAGAAATCGGCAGTAGTGGGCGGCCATATCCCGCGCAGTACGATCTGATTGAGTTCCCAAGCGTCTACGTCATTCCTAAGTTCGGAAGATTTGATGGAACGGGGAATGCAAATCAGCACATCGCCCACTTCAAAGCATCGTGCGGAAATACAGGGGGCAATGACGCGCTCCTTCGTCGTCAGTTTGTCAATAGCCTGACCGGCGTCGCCTTCGATTGGTATGCGAGTATACCGGACGGGTCCGTCATTACCTTTGCCCAAATGGAGTCTCTGTTTCGGCAAAGGTTCATGAGCGTCAGTGATAAAATCTCCATTGCCGACCTTGTGAGGACCAAGCCGGGGAAGAATGAAAGCAACACCGACTTTATCGCCCGATGGCGTAATCTCACGGTCAAGTGCGAACCGCCGCTGGAGCAGGACCAGTCCGTCAGCCTTCTCATTGGGAACCTCAGCAATTGGATGGTCCCATTCTTGTGTACAGCGGGCCTCAAGACATTTCAGGAGCTAACCAAGAAAGTCCAAATGCTGGAACGCTCGAAGCAAGAGTCCCCGCCGGACTCTCAGAGAGACAAAACTTGGAAAAGCAAGCGGGACGACAGCCGTAGAAGCGGGAGTTCCAGCAGTACCAATGTCTTCAATGCGTCCGACAATGAAGAAAAGCGAAGGGCGGGCGAATCCAAAACCAACCGGTCTCGAAAGCCATTGCTGAGAGGAGATGGGCCTTCCCTAGAGGAGAAGAAGAACAAGGTTTACTCTTTCAGAAGGGACAAGGTCCGTAAGATATTTAAAGATGCCTTGAACAACGGCCTACAATTGCCGGAGTCGAAAAGACCCCAAGAAGCAAAAATGACCGACAATCCTCTGTATTGCCCGTACCACCGAGTAGTGAACCATGCGATCGAGGATTGCTACATCTTCAAAGACTGGGTCGAGAAGCAGTACAAGGCTGGAGAGATCGAGCTGTCCAAAAGTGTGTTGGTGAACAATCAAGTTGCAACCACCAACTTTATACAGACAGAAACTGAAGCCTTCTGGGAGCAGACAGCCGAACCCGCTGCCCTGAGAAATGAAACGAACTCATCACGGCCTCCGTGGAGTACGCACATATCTAATAAGACGAAGAAGATGATAAAGCTACTTCGGAAAGAACCCAGGACGGAATGGGAAGGGCAGAAGAAGCCTACCAGTCCAGCTGCTAATGCGGCTCCATCAGGCTCAAAATCCAAGAAGCTCAAGAAGAAGAAAAGTTGAAAAAGAGTCTGCAGGAAGATCGACCATTCAAAAATATATCGATTCTCTCGAAGAATATGAACAAAAGAAAAGAACATTGATTCAATTAAAGGAGTTCTTCCCTGTACAAGCGGCTGAAATTCTGGAGGAGTTAGAAGAAGACTCCAATGAAGAGATCCCAGTAGTGACCTGCTACGCCATCCATCTTGGCAGCGACTCCGAGGATGAGCTCTGTTTTCCCGAAGAGGATGAGGAGCTCACCACAAAGGCCAATCAAATCCAGCTCAGAAGCGGCAGGGCTCTACCGCAAAATCGGGGCAACGCCCCAAAAGGGAAGGAAAAACAAGTCGCTAATGAAGAAGATGGCAAAGAACTGGCTGATGAAAACATAGGTCCTTCCTCGGTGGACTATAATGTCTTGGCACATCTCCGGAAGCTTCCGTCTCTCCTGAGCATCTACGACGCCTTGGTCCTATCTAAGGAGCTTAGAGATGTTCTCATTCACGCTCTACAAAACCCCGAGCAGTATCAGGCTCACTTTGCGGAAATTAATATGAAAGAAGCCCAGCACGCTTTGCATGCCGCCGCAGTCACATTTAAGGATGAAGACTTGCTACTGGGAACGGCTGAGCATAATCGGCCGCTTTACGTGACCGGGTACAGCGACGGAGATCGAATTAATCGCATATTGATTGATCCGGGGTCTTCAGTGAACATCATGAACTTGCGGACGCTGAAGAGTTTGTCAATGGACGTCCGACACCTGTCAAGGGAGAGGATTGTCATTCAAGGCTTCAACCAAAATTGCCAGCAAGTTCTGGGGTCCATAGCTCTGCCAATCAAATTCGGAGATCTGCAGACTGAAGCTAAGATATACGTGATCGACGCCGACACGTCTTATAAGATTCTCTTTGGGCGGCCGTGGCTCCACGATTACGGCATCATTCCGTCAACTCTCCATCAATGCATGAAGTATACTAAAAATGGCGAAGAAAGACGCATTGACGGAGACATCCAGCCGTTCGGTGTGCATGAAGTCCGCTATGAAGATTCTCGGTACTTTATGAACCACCAAAATGCTAAGCCACAACTGACTGAGGATAGACCAGCCCCAAGACCCAAAAGCAAATCTACGCCGGCTGTCACTTTCAAAAGCAAAAACGTCCAAGTACGCCCGCATTTCGGTAGTGACACTGATGAGTCCGACGCTGGAAGTCCGTCTTTCCGTAAAACTCGCCCTCGTTTCGGTAGCGATACGGACGAATCTGATGCTGAAGGCCCATCTAGCAGCAAAGTCCGCCTTCATCTTGGCAGTGACACTGAAGAGTCAGAAGAAGAGGACCTGCCGTGCAACAGCTGTGCAGATTGGCCCCCCCATGCAGCAAGCGAAACTACGAGAGACCTTCGAAATCGCAGAAGGGTCCCTGGCCATCACAAGGGTGTCGGAGCAGATGTGCAAAGAACTCGATGCGTTGTCAGTCTCCACCGTGGACCAGCTGAAAACTTTCTACGTCCCCGGGAGGAAAAATGGACAGAAAGGCATCCTGTTTTACGGGTCAAACCCCGTTGTGCACCCGGACGATCTTTCTGTCGCGTGCCTTCCCTATGAGAGAGGCATAAGAGCCGTCCTCAATCCCAGATACTATGCGCCCGAGATGCGGGAATACTTTAAAAAGTGCGGATGCCGGTTATATCAAACGGAGTCCGAAGCAAAGTTTTACGAAGGGCTATGGCATCCACCCCAGGTCCGAGCACTCATCGATGGACGAATTCCAGATAGACGGGGCATAGGCTACATTCAACCTGATTCCAAAGCGTGCTACATGATCCATGTTGGTGAGGCCAGCGAAAGATCAAATGACGACGACGAGATAGCCGAGCCAGAAGAAGCTCCTCAAGAGCTTGAAGATGGCGGACAAGCAACCTTTGACGAGCTAACCGAGATTGACTTAGGAACGCCCGATAATCCAAGGCCGACCTACATCAGCTCGCTCTTGTCAGAGGAAATGAAAGCGCAGATAATTGCCCTGCTGCATGAGTTCGTCGACTGCTTCGCGTGGACATACAAAGAAATGCCTGGCCTTTCCCCTGAAGTGGCCGTACATAAGTTGGCTATATCTCCTGATGCTAAGCCAATCAAACAAGCTCCTCGAAGAATGAGAAGGGAACTAGAAGAAAAGGTTATCGAGGAAACTAAGAAGCTCATCGATGCCGGCTTCATCAGGGAAGAGAAATATGCGGACTGGATCGCATGCATAGTCCCAGTGAAGAAGAAAAATGGGCAGATCCGAGTTTGTGTCGATTTCAGGGACCTCAACAAGGCATGTCCTAAAGACGACTTCCCGCTACCGGTCATGGAAATGATGGTCGATGACACCTCAAATTATGAGTTGTTCACCTTTATGATTGGCTCGTCTGGATATAATCAGATCAAGATGTCGCCTGAGGATGAGAAGCACACAGCATTTCGAACTCCGATCGGAATATATTGCTACAAGGTGATGCCGTTCGGACTGAAGAACGCAGGTGCTACGTATCAAAGGGCGATGACCAATATCTTCGATGACCTAATTCATAAAGTCGTCGAATGTTACGTTGATGATCTGGTCGTTAAGACTGAAACCAAGGCCGATCATATCCAGGATCTTAGGACCGTTCTCACCAGACTGAGGGAATTTGACCTGAAGATGAATCCTCTGAAATGCGCTTTTGGCGTGTCATCGGGAAAATTCCTGGGCTTCATAGTTCGACATCGAGGGATCGAAGTTGACCCATCAAAGATAAAGGCCATCATGGAGATGCCCCCTCCGAAGAGTCTGACGCAGCTAAGATCTTTTCAAGGCAAGCTTGCTTATATACGGAGGTTTATCTCAAATTTATCGGGGAGATGTAGGCCCTTCTCAAAGCTCATGAAGAAAGGAGCTCCTTTTATCTGGGATGCCGAATGTCAAGCAGCGTTCGAAAGTATCAAACAATACTTGTTGCACCCTCTAGTGCTGGCCGCTCCCATTCCAAATAAACCGCTGATTCTCTACACTGCCGCGCTGGATGAGTCACTCGGTGCGCTCCTTGCCCAGAATAACGAGGAGGGAAAAGAAAATGCCCTCTACTACCTCAGTCGAACTCTAGTCGGGGCGGAACACAACTATTCCCCAATCGAAAAGCAATGCCTGGCTCTGATATTTGCAGTGAAGAAGCTGAGGCACTATCTGCTTGCTCATCGGGTTATGCTGATCTCCAAGGTCGACCCGCTCAAACACTTGATGACCAGAGCGAGCCTAGCCGGCAGAATGGCAAGATGGGCTGTCATGTTACTTGAGTTTGACATAGTTTATACTCCTCAGAAAGCAGTGAAAAGGCAAGCTCTCGCAGACTTCCTCGCCGCTCATCCCATACCAGAAGGGTCACCGCTAAATTGTGAGTTACCCGACGAACAAGTGCTGCACCTCGAGGGAGATGGGCCATGTTGGGAGCTCTACTTCGATGGGGCCTTATCGATAAGGACCTCCAGTAAATCAAGAGTCCCGAAGATAAAAGCAGGGATAGGATTGGTGTTCATTACACCATCAATGGGAACCCTACGGCGTTCTTTTGCTCACCGAGCCTCGCACAAACAATGAGGCTGAGTATGAAGCTCTGATAGCTGGTTTGGAGCTCGCCATAGAAATGGAAATCCTTCGGCTACGGGTTTACGGTGACTCCCAGCTTGTCATCAACCAAGTAAGCGGCGATTATAAGATATACAAACCCGAATTAGCTCGGTACAAAGGCCGAGTGGTGGAACTCATGAAACAGTTCACTCACATTGAACTAACAAGAGTCCCTAGAGCGTTGAACGGAAAGGCTGACATACTCGCTCGCCTAGCCAAGGAGCTGGCTGATCCTGACATGGATGAAATTCTGATCACGGTCAGGAGCCGACAAATTCTACCCCCAGTCTCTCTATGAGAAGAGAAAAGCGCAGAACAGAAGAGTAGTCCTACCGAAGAAGCTTCGATCATCCAAGACGAGCCCGATTGGAGAGAACCCTTCATAGAGTACCTCCGATACGGTAAGCTGCCCGAAGAAAAATCTGCGAGGATTCAGCTGAAGAAAAGAGCTCTCCGATACGTGTTTGTAAATGACACGTTATACCGCAGGTCATATGACCAACTCTGGCTCAGGTGTCTGTCATTGGCCGAAGCCCAAAAGGTCATGAAAGATGTTCACTCGGGCGTTTGCGGTGCTCACTAATCTGGCCCCAAGATGCGACTTCAAATCAAACGGCTTGGGTATTACTGGCCCACCATGATACGGGATTGCGGAGAACATGTAAAGAAATGTCAGATCTGCCAAATCCATGGTGATTTCATTCACAAGCATCCCAATCCGTTACATCCTACGGTGGCGTCGTGGCCCTTCGAAGTCTGGGGCACCGACATTGTTGGCCCAATTGATCCTCCGTCATCCAAAGGCCACCGGTTCATACTGGCCGCGACAAACTACTTCTCCAGATGGGCTGAAGCTGTCCTGCTAAAAGAAGTCAAGACAAAAGATATTCTGACATTCTTCCAGCATAATATTCTATACCGTTTCGGTACACCAAGAAGAATCATTTCCGACAATGGGCCTTCTTTCAAGAGCTTCAATGTCTCAAGGTTCGCTACTCAGCACAAGATAGACTGGAGATATTCCTCCATCTATAATCCAAGAGCCAATGGGCTAGCCGAAGCCTTCAATAAGACTCTATGCAAGCTCCTGAGGAAAAATGCTTCAGCCAACAAGAGAGACTGGAATCTCAAACTTCACGAGACGTTGTGGGCATATCGTACCACGCACCGTACTCCAACACAGTCCACTCCATACTCATTGCTCTTCGGAGTGGAGGCGGTCCTCCCCCTCGAAGTCGAAGTTCCAAGTTTAAGAATGGCCGTTCAGCACGAGTTGACGGAGGAGGAAAACGTTCTCCTTCGACTTGAAGAGCTCGATGCCCTCGAAGAAAAGAGGCTCGCGGTGCAGCAAAATCTGGAGCTATACCGAGCCCAAATGTCACGGGCTTATGACAAGATAACCCGTCTCCGTGCTTTCAAGAAAGGTGAATTGGTGTTGGTCCTCAAAAGACCGATCATCCCCAATCGACATGCCAAGGGAAAATTTGAGCCAAACTGGGAAGGACCATACGTCATCGAGAAAGTGTTCGACGGAGGATCCTACCAACTAATAAGTGCCGAGGGAGAAAGGCCCATGCCACCCATCAATGGCCGATATCTCAAGAAATACTACACGTGAATGCTCCAAGTCGCAGGCGAATTGAGCACATCAGCCCTACGGTCTGGATCATACATCCTGCAAAACCGTATACAATCCACGGGCGTAAATGGCCCCTATCTCTCCCAAATCCTGCCGGTGAGACTACTTTTTAAAGCCCCACCAGCGGCAAAAAAAAAAGGAAAAAAAAAAGAAAGAGAAAAAAAAAATAATAAAAGAAATAAAAATAATAATAAATAAACGGTATGTCCACAAGCAAAACGGGCACGGATGAAAACCCGAAAGGGCTCCGTGAGTAAAAACAGCAGGACTACCGGCGAGTCTGTGAAAACCCGAAAGGGCGCAAACTCGTGAAAGGAGATGAAATACACTCGCAAAGTCCTCTCGACCTTGTGAGGAGAAAACCCTGCGTGAGATCCTTACGACTCACAAAGGAGCAACACACTTAGGAATCCTCACGATTCCTAAGGAGAAAATACACCTGCGGGATCCTTACGACTCGCAGGGAGAAAATGCTTTTATGGGACCCTCACGGCCCGTAAAAATTGAAAAGCCTCAGGTGATAGGTACCCAAACCTGTCTCCTAAGCTATCGTTCCCCAACGGGCAACGGCAAATGATGAGTCGCTCCTGGCATTTCGCTTCAGTGTTAGTGGTGCTGATGCCGACCAAAAACCCAAATCCCAAGTCCTCCCAAGGCAAATGATGAGTTGCTCCTGGCATTATTCCAGTGCAGCAATGCTGATGCCAAACAAGATCCAAATTCCAAGTCCCCAAATGGCGAATGATGAGTCGCTCCTGGTACCATATTCCAGTGCAGCGATGCAGACGCTAACCAAATTCCAAATCCCATACCCAAACGGCGAATGATGAGTCGCTCCTGGTACCATATTCCAGTGCAGCGATGCAGACGCCGATAAGGTCCCGAAATTTTTCCGGCCCTACGGTCTGGATCATACATCCTGCAAAACCGTATACAATCCACGGGCGTAAAACAATCCCAACCTCTCCCAAGTCCTACCGGTGAGACCACATTCAAAGTCCCATCAAAAAAAAATAATAATAAAAAAAAAAACCAATTCCAAAATCCTCCCGGGGCAAATGATGAGTTGCTCCTGGCATTGTTCCAGTGCAGCAATGCAGATGCCAAACAAAAACCAATTCCCAAACCCTGTCATGACAAATGATGATTCGCTCCTGGTACCATATTCCAGCATAGCGATACTGATGTCAACCCAAATCACATTAGGTCGGCAAAACAACCAATGACCTCCGTGGCAGCACCGACCGTCCACGTCGCTAAAATGGCAGCACCGACCGTCCACGTCGCTAAAATGGCAGAATCGACCGTCCACGTCGCTAAAAGGGCAGCATCGACCGTCCACGTCGGTAAAATGGCAGCACCGACCGTCCACGTCGCTAAAATGGCAGCACCGACCGTCCACGTCGCTAAAATGGCAGCACCGACCGTCCACGTCGCTAAAATGGCAGAATCGACCGTCCACGTCGCTAAAAGGGCAGCATCGACCGTCCACGTCGCTAAAAGGGCAGCACCGACCGTCCACGTCGCTAAAATGGCAGCATCGACCGTCCACGTCGCTAAAATGGCAGAACCGACCGTCCAAATCGCAAAAAGGGCAGCATCGACCGTCCACGTCGCTAAAATGGCAGCACCGACCGTCCACGTCGCAAAAAGGGCAGAACCGACCGTCCAAGTCGCTAAAATGGCAGCACCGACCGTCCACGTCGCAAAAAGGGCAGAACCGACCGTCCAAGTCGCTAAAATGGCAGCACCAACCGTCCACGTCGCTAAAATGGCAGAATCGACCGTCCACGTCGCTAAAATGGCAGCATCGACCGTCCAAGTCGCAAAAAGGGCAGCATCGACCGTCCACGTCGCTAAAATGGCAGCATCGACCGTCCAAGTCACAAAAAGGGCAGCATCGACCGTCCACGTCGCTAAAATGGCAGCACCGACCGTCCACGTCGCAAAAAGGGCAGAACCGACAGTCCAAGTCGCTAAAATGGCAGCACCGACCGTCCACATCGCAAAAAGGGCAGAACCGACCGTCCAAGTCGCTAAAATGGCAGCACCGACCGTCCAAGTCGCTAAAATGACAGCACCGACCGTCCACGTCGCAAAAAGGGCAGAACCGACCATCCAAGTCGCTAAAATGGCAGCACCGACCGTCCAAGTCGCTAAAATGGCAGCACCGACCGTCCAAGTCGCTAAAATGGCAGCACCGACCGTCCAAGTCGCAAAAAGGGCAGCACTGACCGTCCAAGTCGCAAAAAGGGCAGCGCAGGATTCCTACAAAGCGGGAACCAGATCACTCCGGGCCAGGGAAAACGTCTATCACGGACACTCCATCTCGGAGACATGTTAAGCAACGACCGTCCATGTCGTAAAAAGGGCAGTGCCAGCTTCCCAAAAAGTGGAAACCAAATCAAGTCGCCTCCACGTGAAAGAAGATCCATCAATTTCATGCACACGACCCATATATGTGGTGTGCATTTATTGATGGGGGGCAATTTGTTGGGGTAAAAATTTACACCCCAGTTGACCAAGTCAAAATCAAAGTCAACCCCAAGCCAAGTGGGCCCAAGCCCAGATCCAGTGGGCCCATGCCCGGGTCGAGCCAGAACATGAAACAGCCGGCCTCCCCCCATGCTAAGATAAAAATTTTGTAATAAATAATTTTGTTGCATTTCTTTTAGTTTATTTTATGGATAAATGTAAGAAAAATAGGCATAAAGCCAAATTTTTGTAAAGCCCATAGCTTATGTGCAAAAAGAAATGGCACATGAGCCATGGGATAGGCAAAATGCCATTTTGTGAAGCCCAAGGGGCTATGTGTAAAGTGTATAGCCTATAAAGACAAAAGATAATGAAAATATCTCATAACTTCTTCTCTCTCCAAAAAAAAAGTTTCAGATCTGAGATCTTTCTTCCTTCTTCAAGGTTCTAAGACCTTCTCATTTCTTTTGAATTAAATCAAGAGTTTTACTCTTCTTTTTCAAAAACAGAATAGTTTTTCACCACAAAACCCACAAAGGGGAACTTGGATCTGTCTTTAGATCCCCAAAAGGAGAGATTTTGAGATCTCACATCTATTGATCTTCAAGATCCAGCTAACAGAGGAGGAAGAAGAAGAACATCGTTCACTAAACCAAAAAAAAAAAACACACACACACACACACTCAGGAGTCCAACTCCTCTCTGATTTCTCTTCTGAGAAATTTTTTTTAGGCTAAAAGCCTCTTTTTCTCGCCGGCGCTCAAGCGCAGAGCGCCCGCGTGCCGACACATGGCGCGCTTGCGCTCAAGCGCAAGCACAAGTCGCCCCCGTGCCGACACGTGGAGCGCTTGCGCTCCAGCGCAAGCGCTCGAGCGCAAGTCGCCCCCGTGCCGACACGTGGAGCGCTTGCGCTCCAGCGCAAGCGCTCGAGCGCAAGTCGCCGCAAGTGCTCGAGCGCAAGTCGCCCCCGTGCCGACACGTGGCGCACTTGCGCTCAAGCGCCCAGCGCTCAAGCACAGAGCGCCCACGTGCCGAACGTGGCACTCTAGCGCCTGAGCGCACAGCACCTAGGCGCACAGCGCCCAAGGTGCTGTCCCCACGCATCCTTTGGATGTCTTTTCCCCTTTTTATATATATACATGTATATCTGTACATATGTATACATATTTACATACACACATACTCCACGACACTGTCCCTGTTAGAAAAAAATTTCTAACGGGGCGCTGCTCCGCACCCCGCAAGAAGGCTGCTAGCCCTCTTGACCCCCAGCCCGCTATCTGGGTAGCGGGACCCCCGTAAAAACTCTGCGTGGCTCCCGATATATCCAAACCCCCCTCCAAAACAAAACACACGTACACTGCACATCGAGTTCGCATGACCAGTTTAACCCGTCAATCGGAGGTTCCCTCGCCCCAAAGGCGGGGGGTAATTAACGGCAGCTTAGTCCGCGGCTGCCGGAGATTCGGATCCTCACAATCAATAAACCTAGGCCTACCCTAGGCAGGGGGAATCTGTAGTACGCCAGACAAGCGCGCGCGTATTACCATTTCAATGGGGTGACGAAAAACACCCTACAGAACCCTATTGGATATGGTACGTTCCATGATGAGTAATGCTGAGTTACCGCGATCTTTCTGGGGTTATGCGCTAGAATCAGCGGCATATCTTTTGAACATGGTTCCTACCAAGACTGTGCCTACCACCCCATATCAGATGTGGAGTGGGAAGAAACCCTATCTTCAGTATGTAAAGATATGGGGATGTCCAGCTTTTGTTAAAAAGCAGTATGTGGACAAGCTCGAGGCACGATCAGTGAAATGTCAGTTTGTGGGATATCCAAAGAACTCCAAGGGGTATCTATTCTATTACGCAGAAGAACAAAAGGTTTTTGTTTCTCGTAATGCCCATTTTCTAGAATATCAGTTTTTAGAAAAGGAAACAAGTGGGAGCGAAATAGAACTGGATGAAATTCCAGAACCACAAACTACTACTGAAAGTTTGGTAGAACAAGTAGTTCAAGAAGAACAGGGCATTCCCGCACCCCTCCGCAGGAGTAGTAGGCCGTCTCATCCGCCTGAGAGATACTACGGTTTTCTCATAGATGGGGATAAAGAGGATTGCATCAATGATGATAATGAACCTACTAGCTTCCAGCAGGCCATCCAGAGCGGCGACTCGGTACGATGGCTAGATGCAATGCGGACCGAAATGGAGTCCATGTACACCAACAAAGTATGGACTTTGGACTTTGCTCCAAATGGGGTAAAACCCATAGGATGCAAATGGATCTTCAAGAAAAAGATTGGTGTAGATGGACAGGTGGAAACCTATAAGGCTAGACTTGTTGCAAAGGGTTTTCGTTAAAGACCTGGTTTGGACTATGACGAAACTTTTTCTCCAGTGGCTATGCTCAAATCCATTCGGGTCTTTCTTGCTATTGCTGCCTTCCATGATTATGAAATCTGGTAGATGGACGTAAAGACGGCTTTTCTGAATGGTAATTTAGAAGAGTGCGTCTATATGGATCAGCCAGAAGGTTTCAATCAGAGTGGGAGCAGCGGTAGAGTATGCAAGTTGCTTAAGTCTATTTATGGACTAAAGCAAGCATCGCGGAGTTGGAGCATCTGTTTTGATGAAACAGTCAAAGAATATGACTTTATCAAAAATCCAGATGAACCATGTATATATAGTAAAGTTGTAGCCAGAAGTGTCGTATTCCTCGTCTTGTACGTGGATGACATTCTATTGATAGGAAATGATATTCCTATGCTACAATCTGTCAAAGGATTCTTGTCACACAGGTTCTCCATGAAAGACCTGGGTGATGCCTCTTACATTCTGGGGATCCGGATCTATCATGATAGATCCAAGAGGATGTTGGGACTTTCACAGTCCAGGTATATCAACACTATACTGAAAAGATTCAGTATGGAAGATTCTAAGCGCGGTAATCTACCGGCTTGTCACGGAATCACCCTCTCCAAAGAGATGTCTCCCAAGACTGATTGGGAAAGGGAACGCATGTCTATTATACCCTACGCTTCTGCGGCAGGCTCTATAATATATGCGATGTTGTGCACCAGACCAGATGTAGCTTACGCACTGAGCGTGGTAAGCCGGTATCAGTCAGACCCAGGGGAGAATCACTGGATAGCAGTAAAGAACATTCTCAAGTACCTGAGAAGGACTAAGGAGATGTTCTTGGTTTACGGCGGAAAAGACCTCAAGTTAGAGGCCTTTGCTGATTCAGGCTTCTAGAGTGATAAGGACGATTCCAAGTCCATGTCGGGTTATGTCTTTACCCTCAATGGAGGGGCGGTGTGCTGGAAGAGCTCCAAGCAGGACACCGTTGCTGACTCAACGATGGAAGCGGAGTATATTGCTGCTTGCGATGCCGTAAAAGAAGCAGTCTGGATGAAGAAGTTCCTAACAGAACTTCAGGTGGTTCCTACCATAGTTGATCCAATACCTCTGTATTGCGACAACAACGGAGCTATAGCTTTAGCAAAGGAACCAAGGTCCCATCAGAAGTCTAGACACATCTTAAGGCGGTATCACCTGATCAGGGAGATCATTGATCGTCGGGAGATCGAGATTCGGAGAGTTGCTACTGAAGAGAACATTGCTGATCCATTCACGAAGGCCCTACCTCAGATTCAGTTCGAGAGGCTACTCGAGATCATCGGTCTTCGATACGCCAGTACATGGCCCTAGTGCAAGTGGGAGATTGTTAGTGTATATGCCCTAGGGGCCATTATTGTATCATACTAGTTTGTATATTACTTAATGGAAGCTTGGGATATTCACATGTATATAACAGTCTTGCTAAACATGGTAGTATGCTACTTGGTTTTTCTATCTTAATATGTGAGTATACGTATTGATAGAGCTCTTAGGATCTTGCTTGACTACCAGCGTTGTGATGGCAGTCACACTAGTGGGGGCTGGGTAGTCTACAAGCACATCCTTTTTCAGGTCCATAGTCGTAGGATTATCGAGACAGGGCATCGATACTCCGGAGTAGACTAGTGTGTACGCTTCTCATCCCAGTTGGGGAGATGGTCTGTCCCACAGCCGTCAGTACGTCGTACTGGAGATAGTATACAGGTACTCGTTGGGTTACGGGTACACCGGACAGGACTCGCAGGGAACTGTTGGTTGGGTTTTATACCAGTCGTCAGTTAACAGTTCCCAGGTAACATGAGTACAACATAGTCCGCAGACTTGACACTACTACTTCGCCTCGAGTGTGTCTCACTGTTCTTAGATTGCTACCCTACCACGGCTCAAAGGAGTCGTGCAAACAGGTAGCAGTTGGGTGCAGTCCCGAGCACTTGGAGGCAGTGGCGGTTAGACAGGATTCGTCTCTCCCGGTATTGGGAGTTGATATCGCGCTGTGTCAGAGAGCCATTATGCAAAGTCCCTGGCCAGGGCAAGCGAGATTTACTGGTAGGTTCCAGTAGTTTCTCAGGGTGTAATGGGCTTCGCTCCGACACGACTTATACCGCTATTAGGGGACTGACGCTTGCCGCCCCCTAGGCCCGATATGCGATAGTCTTAGACGAACAGACCGGACTGTACGGAGATTGTCACATCAGGCTCAGTAGGAGTTCGGATGGGTTTTTCCTCATCGGCCCTCTTATCGACATCTACCTGGGGACCGTTACGTACAGCTAGTGCCGCTTGCGGTCTGTGGTTAAACCCACTGCCAGCGTAGTAGTCGAGTCATTAGAGTCCCACACAGAGAGTTTCCCTGCTCCAGGCGAAACGATATAGAGGTCGTATGGTTTTACGACAAGGGTTCGGACGCATACGTGTGTTTACGCACGTACGACTTTCGGACAGTTTTTACTGGTCGGCTTTCGTTTAAGCCAGATTCTAGTATCGGATATTGGATTTATACAGTCTAAAGTTTTTCCGTGTTTTCACGGATAGGAGGGGCGTTCTCGTAATTTCACGAGAAGCTTCTAGAAGATGGTGACTTGGGGGTTTAGGTGGCATATGCATTTAATGAGATTAGTGACTCATTTGTGTGATTCATCCATGTCATTAATGCATCATAAATGCTTAATGAATCATGGAGATGAATCACCCATTTGTATTTATGAAGCATGGTTATTAAATCCTATTTTCTATTTATTTGATAAAGATTAATGCTTTATATATATCATGATAGATCACAATCTCATTCTCATTCTCATGCTCACCTTCTCTCTCCTCAAGCTCTCTCTCTTCAAACCATAATCCTCCCCTCTCATGTGTTGAGATCAAGGATTAAAATAGACTAATCACTCCATAATCCAACTCTATATCACCTAGGTTACTTAGATTAGCACTTTAAGAAACCTAGTTACTTCTAGTTTGAGGTGAAGCTTGAAGTAAAGCTCTCGGGTGGATCGTCTAATACTTGGAGAAGGCCGAGGAGGAGGTGGAGAACGAAAAGACGAAGGACACGGTTCTTTAGGTATAATCACTTCACATAGTAGTTTGGAACTCCTATGTTTATTGTTAGTTATCGTTTAGCACCGATTCTTGCGGTTAGTTGATGTTATTGCATAGAACAAGATCGTTTTTTAAATTTCCGCCTCCCCGCAAGTCGTAGGGTGTAGTACATCGACTTACAGCCACAAGTGACCTAGAGGTCGTCTCAACACTCGTCTCGTCACAAGGGACACGACCTCGAACAAAGCGGAACAGCGGCATCTCCCAGTTCTATGACTCGGTGGCGTACAGCCGACCGAGAGTCAAATTCCGACTTCGTGAAATACAGACAAAGTCAAAAATTCCTGGTCACGTGGAACGCGGATAACGTCACTCTTTGACCCCGTGGAAAACGTCCAGAGCGGAGCCTGGTCCTCGCAGAACACGGCAGTGAACCCGTGGGAAGCATCCAGAGCAAAATTCCTGGTCACGTGGAACACGGATAACGTCACTCTTTGACCCCGTGGAAAACGTCCAGAGCGGATCCTGGTCCTCGCAGAGCACGGCAGTGAACCCGTGTGAAGCATCCAGAGCGGAGCCAGGTCCTCGCAGAACACGGCAGTGAACCCATGGGAAGCATCCAGAGCAAAATTCCTGGTCACGTGGAACGCGGATAACGTCACTCTTTGACCCCGCGGAAAATGTCCAGAGCGGACCCTGGTCCTCGCAGAACACGGCAGTGAACCCGTGGGAAGCATCCAGAGCAAAATTCCTGGTCACGTGGAACGCGGATAACGTCACTCTTTGACCCCGTGGAAAACGTCCAGAGCGGAGTCTGGTCCTCGCAGAACACGGCAGTGAACCCGTGGGAAGCACCCAGAGCAAAATTCCTGGTCACGTGGAACGCGGATAACGTCACTCTTTGACCCCGTGGAAAACATCCAGAGCAGAGCCTGGTCCTCGCCGAACACGGCAGTGAACCCATGGGAAGCATCCAGAGCAAAATTCCTGATCACGTGGAACGCGGATAACGTCACTCTTTGACCCCGTGGAAAACGTCCAGAGCGGAGCCTGGTCCTCGCAGAACACGGCAGTGAACCCGTGGGAAGCATCTAGAGCAAAATTCCTGGTCACGTGGAACGCGGATAACATCACTCTTTGACCCCATGGAAAACGTCCAGAGCGGAGCCTGGTCCTCGCAGAACACGGCAGTGAACCTGTGGGAAGCACCCAGAGCAAAATTCCTGGTCACGTGGAACGCGGATAACGTCACTCTTTGACCCCGTGGAAAATGTCCAGAGCGGAGCCTGGTCCTCACCGAACACGGCAGTGAACCCGTGGGAAGCATCCAGAGCAAAATTCTTGGTCACGTGGAACGCGGATAACGTCACTCTTTGACCCCATGGAAAACGTCCAGAGCGGAGCCTGGTCCTTGTAGAACACGACAGTGAACCCGTGGGAAGCATCCAGAGCAAAATTCCTGATCACGTGGAACGCGGATAACGTCACTCTTTGACCCCGTGGAAAACGTCCAGAGCGGATCCTGGTCCTCGCAGAGCACGGCAGTGAATCCGTGTGAAGCATCTAGAGCGGAGCCTGGTCCTCGCAGAACACGGCAGTGAACCCGTGGGAAGCATCCAGAGAAAAATTCCTGGTCACGTGGAACGCGGATAACGTCACTCTTTGACCCCGTGGAAAACGTCCAGAGCGGAGCCTGGTCCTCGCAGAATACGGCAGTGAACCCGTGGGAAGCATCCAGAGCAAAATTCCTGGTCACGTGGAACGCGGATAACGTCACTCTTTGACCCCGTGGAAAACGTCCAGAGCGGAGCCTGGTCCTCGCAGAACACGGCAATGAACCTGTGGGAAGCACCCAGAGCAAAATTCCTGGTCACGTGGAACGCGGATAACGTCACTCTTTGACCCCGTGGAAAACGTCCAGAGCGGAGCCTGGTCCTCGCCGAACACGGCAGTGAACCCGTGGGAAGCATCCAGAGCAAACGTCGGACTGTGGAGTCCTTAAATCCATGGACTATGATGTCCTTAACCTTGACCGTAATGTCTTAAAACTAACGATCAACCATGATGATTCTAGACTGATTTCACCTTGGTTCAAGGGTACATCTCTTCACTCCTTTGATATTTGTCGTTGTAATTCCTCAACGTCTTCAAAGAGGTGACGGGTCCCGGTAACCACACATCGGACTGTGGAGTCCTTAAATCCACGGACTATGATGTCCTTAACCTTGACCGTGATGTCTTAAAACTAACATCGGATTGTGGAGTCCTTAAATCCACGGACTATGAGGTCCTTAACCTTGACCGTGATGTCTTAAAACTAACATCGGACTGTGGAGTCTTTAAATCCACGGACTATGAGGTCCTTAACCTTGACCGTGATGTCTTAAAACTAACATCGGGCTGTGGAGTCCTTAAATCCACGGACTATGAGGTCCTTAACCTTGACCGTGATGTCTTAAAACTAAAATCGGACTGTGGAGTCCTTAAATCCACGGACTATGATGTCCTTAACCTTGACCGGAATGTCTTAAAACTAACATTGGACTGTGGAGTCCTTAAATTCACGGACTATGATGTCCTTAACCTTAACCGGAATGTCTTAAAACTAACATTGGACTGTGGAGTCCTTAAATCCACGGACTATGATGTCCTTAATCTTGATCGTGATGTCTTAAAACTAACCTTGGACTGTGGAGTCCTCAAACCCATGGACTATGATGTCCTTAACCTTGACCGCTATGTCTTTAAACTACGGCACCTTAGAAAACATCCCAAAGCAACCCCTGACCCCGTGAGATACGGATAAGGGCGACCGCACCCAGCACTTGCGGGTCCTCACGACCTGTAGGGAAGAAAACTCTCTTGTGAGATCCTTACGACTCCCAAGGGAAAACCCGCTTAAGAATCCTCACGATTCTTAAGGAGAACTTACACCTACGAGATCCTCTCGACCTGTAGAGAGAAAAACTCTTTATGAGACCCTCACGGCTCATAAAGCTCAAAAGTCTTAGGAGGCAGATCTTAACCCTGAATTCTAAGCCATCACTACCCTGCAAGGAGACCAAGATAAATTGTCCGCAGAACAAATTCAATTAGAAGAGACACACCATCGAGAGGAGAAAAAAAATATGTCTTTATTCATAAACCAAAATGGATGCAAAGTACAATTCATGAAAAAACAAAAAGAATATACTCCCATTCGGGAGTATGTACAAAAAAGAAAGAAAAGATGCAAGTCTTCAAGCCGGCGGGCGATTTAGCAATTTTACTAGCTCATCCTTCTTTTGCTGGATCACGACTTCATGATTCAGTATCGCCAGAAGACGGGCCTCCGCCTGAGCCTGCTGGGCCTGATACGAGGCAAGCCGGCCTTCGAGCTCCTTTTCGGTAGCCTTGTGAACCTCAACCCTTTCGCGAGTGAACACGGCAGCTTTATCAAGAGCCACCACCTCTTTGATAGACTCTTGAAGTACCTGCCAGAGTTCATACGCTTTATTGGCTTTGGCTGTAAGGCTGGTTTGAAGCTTGCTCAGTGCCTTAGAGGCCATCTCCCTTTCCGAGAATTTGCGTCCGAGCCTCTTCTCGCATGACACCATATTTGCCGTGCACCGCGCTATCAGCCCTCGCAAGTCCGCCTTTGCAGCTATGGCCTCCGAGGAAAGGCGGGAACACTCAAGTGCGTGCAAACAAGCCTCCACCTGCCGACAGAACTCCACCCAGACTCGCACCACCTCTTCGCTATGGTAGGTGGCAAGAAAAGAAAGAGAACCGTTAGCCTCGGCAGCAAATGCTTCAGCTGTGGTTGCGCTACCGGCACGAAGCTCCTCGATCAAATACGACAGGGAGACAAGGCTTAACTGGGTCAGGCGCTCTGAGGCTCGCAAAGCATAGGGGCCGGCCGGCATGGCGATACGCGATTCCAACGCTATGGGGGCTGGCAAGGCTGTTCAGATTTGAAAAAATGTCAGTAAAACTCTTAAGCAAAGGAACAAACGGGACTACATTGAAATGTCACTTACCTACGGTCATGCAAGTAGGAGCTAAAGGTTCCCCTAGCCTTTCGAAGACCTCAACCTCGTCATCGGCCTTCAAAACTGTAGAGAATATCAATGTCGATACGTAAAATAACAACGAGGCTATGAGAAATGGCGAACGACACTAACCTTGTCCAGATGAGAGGACGATGCGTTGAGGGGATATCGCCTGCGGAGCTGCCATCTCCAGCAGACGCTGAAACGATTGCCGGGGAGACAGATTAGAAATAGAGGCCGCCACCCCGCGCAATTCTGAGAAAACAAAAGAGTTCAGACAACGGAAAGATTGCCAGTTTAAAATGCAGAAGATTACCTTCAACACTCCTCCCATTCTGAGCCGGGGGGATAGCGGCTTCAACGTCCTCCGCCGTGGCCTCGGGCTCCAACAAAGGGAGGGTAGTCCCGACTACCTCTCTTCCAGCCTCTGGGCCGCCCTCAAGAAGAGTCATTGGGGCGGCGACCACCAAAGGAGCTTCCCCCAAAGGAGCAAGCGCTCCGCGATCAAGAACCGGCACTGGAGGCTCTATTGTAAGAGGAGCAGCCTCGTCAGCCCCCTCGAGCAATGCTTCATCGGGAGTGTCGATAGGCTTTAGCTTCAACAAGCCCATAGGGACCTCCCCTATCGCCGAAAACTCTGTACAATCCACACAAGAATAAGAATACATATATACAGGCGTAAACAATCCGAAAAACTACAAAAAAGTATGAAAACATACCAATGCGCAACGAAGCCTTCAATATGGCTTCTTCAAGCTGATGCTCCTTCTTAAGGAGGCGTGCTCGCCGGGGTTCGACGGTGGACTCGTGGCCGCCGGTCCATAAGGAAAGTGCGTCCGCTGCATCTTCTGAAGCAGCCTGCTTCAGGGCCTTTTCCCCCCATTCCTCCAAAGGGCCGATAAACCGCCCCCGGATCCACGAGGGGTCTTCGTAAAAGATTACAGCAGGATAGGGCTTCTTCGGAACCCTGGCATTCTGAGACGCGTTTTTGGAACGTCTTATAGCCTCAGCCAACTGTGCGGCTTCTGATTAGTGTAGGTTTTTAACGATCAAAAATATTTACCGCAATCAAGAACGGCGTCGCATGAAGCTAGCCGGTGAGTACGGGTCGGTCCACAGGGATGTGTGTTTTTCCTAAGTATTCTTACGAGCTGATTCCAATGGGTGTTTGGTCTTTTAATTTAATCTAAAAAAACTAAGTTGTACGATGGTTAAGAAACTTGCTAGGATTAGGTCTAAGGTGGAGTTTGATAAGATTGAATGTCACATCTCTTTCAGTGCCCTAAATGAAATCTTTTAGAAGTTATAACAACTATTAGAAAAAGGGATTAGGATGATTGAGAAGAAACGAAGTTTCTTCCTCTAGATCCTTGTCCGTCCTTTCCTAATATTTGCTCTAACCTTCATGGAAGATATGCATGTCCGGTCCTTTATACTACGGTTTCACCGTTACCTCATGGGTAGGATGCCGTAGGGAGCGGATCATGCATGCATGCATGAATTTCTAGTTATTAAAAATAATTGGGCACGAAAGAGATGAGAGATCTTCATCTCTCATTCCCTCCATATTCCTAACCCCAACAAGCGAGAAAATTACTCGCTCATTAGAGGATTTATTAAAAACATCATTTTGAGATTTTGCATTTTTAGATCTATTGGATTAATTTCCTACTGCAGTTTTAAGAGATTCTATACTAGAATTAACTAAGGCAAAAGATTAATTAATCTAAGGCAAGAATTTAATTATAAACTAAGGCAGGAATTAAAAGAAGAACTTACAGAAATGATGCTCTTTAATCCTCAAAAGAATCTGAATTTTTATTTATTGAAAAGAGGCATCCCTGATACAATCTATAGAATACATTTTTATAGGGAGTGGGAAAATTAGGGTTACAATTGCTCGCATATGTGCTATTACAGATATACCCCCGAAAAATCCCAACAAAAGCACCGACGCACCGCCAGGAGAAATCTGCACCGACACGTGCATCAGATGGCCGCGGAACCGCGACATTGGTGGGGGTAGGGCCGCGGTTCCGCGGCCCTTTGGTGAGGTCGTCTGCTCAATTTTTCTGGGTTCTTTCTTACTGCTTTGGGCTTTTTATTTCTTCAGTTCTTTTCTCCATTTGGCTTCTAGGTCTTCTCCAGATCTTTCAGTGAAAACTTGTAGAGGTCTTTTAACTGTTCACTTTGAATTTTTGGACCTTGCGTTGCCTTGAACTGTTCTTCGTCTAGGCTTGAGTAGGATCCTTCTACTTGTTGGTCAAAAGTCCCTCTTTTGTATCATCTTTTGTCTTTTTCACTGTTTTCGCTCCAAGAACCTGTATCCTGTAATATGTGGCAGACATGCGTCAAAAGCACCTGTTTATTTATAAAACGAATAAGAATGGGGAATATAAAATGCAATATTATGATATGAACAAATACCCCCAAACTTATCTTTTGCTTGTCCTCGAGCAAACTTATTTTTTTATTCTCTACAAAGAACCTAACCGCACTTTTGCAGGGAAATGCGATTGCACTGAGCTCGTGCAACAAGCCGTTAAACCTCTAGGTGTCCCTAGTAGGAGGAGTGTTGTCTCCTGAGAGTTTTCAGCGGATACTACGCACAAAATCCTATCAATTAGGCCCATTGGCTTTTGTTCTCCAATTAGGTTTTCTAACAAGGAATTCTATTATCGTCGACTCATAAATCATCCACCCATATTCTTCACACTTCCTCATCATTTAACTTAAGATTATATATATTCTGCAGACTTACTTAACTATCGGCATCTTTTAAGTTTTCCTTCTAGGGTTCCATCTCCACTTAGGAATTTTTATCAACTCTATTAAAGATACAAGTTCTATTCTTCACCCCTATCTCTCATCTAAATCCCAATCACATACCCCTACGTGTGTGTATATATCACCCCTACACTTGGAAATTCAAATCAAGCAATTATACTCTTGTCCGTTGTCCAAAGCACTTATTAATTGGTGAATTTTTAATTGAATTTTGCTTACACATCCTTCATACGACCGTTAATACTTCTTGAGGTACCAACGACCGATTACAAGATGTGTTTGCACATTAAAGCGTAATTCCTAGTCTTGCAATACCCAAGGCTTTAGCAGTGACTCCCAAACCAGTTGGTCTAAGGCACTAGGTGATGAAGCACCCTCGCTAAATATTTTTCTATTTATTTTTCAGCCTTAAGTAATCACAAAAACTAGTGTCCATTTTTTATTCTTTATTCACACTTGTATTATTTTTTTCGTTGTACTAAGGACTTTAGACAAGAGCATTTCAAGGTCTCCTCTACTATTCCAAGTTTCAAGGTGCGTGATTGTGCAATTTGTAGGGTATACATTTTCAGAATCTAGACTTAAGCTAGGAATTATTTTTCAAACTTATACTTTAATAAAGATATCAATACTTTTCCCTTGTTTTAACTTAGCCCAAGAAGTGGACTCAAAATTTGCCTATTTCTAAATAAACTACAAAGACATATACTTTCTACCGTTAAACTTTAAGGAAGTTTATTTTTAGGGTTTTTAATTCACTACGTCTAAGATCTAGTTGTTCCTAGCTAGTTAACCTATCTGTCAAACTCGAGTCAAATAAGGCCAAAATTGAATACATTAATTTTTATAATTTTTTGAAATTTTTCATTTTTTTTGGATTTTAAAATAATTATGCAAATGCAAAAAAAATATACATATGAATGCGAAGGAAGAAGATGTACCGAGCATACCCCCAAACTTAAATTTGACAATGTCCTCATTGTCATGCTACACCAAGAGGGTCAAAATGTCGGCACTCTCCTGTTTATTTATTTACAAAATATTTTTTTTTTATTTTTTTTTATTTTTTTTGAATTGTTATATACAGAAAAGCCCCCCCAAACTTTGCAAAGACCAAACGTCAACACCAACCAGTCGAAAAATTTATCTGTAAAGAGTATCGGTTGGTGGAAGAGTATGTTGTAGCGATTCAAAAAGAATTGGGGAAGATAGAAGTGGTGGTATGGAAAGTGTGGAAATGAATAGATAGGAGGTGGTGATGAATCAAAATGAGAATGTGAATGATCAGCAATCAGTGGAATACTGGCATTCTCGTAGCTTATTAAAAGAAATGGGGGTGGTTCAACTTCTAAAGGAGGAGGTTGACTAACCACAATATCCCCAAGATATTTCTGTGGATCCTCTATCGACTTGGTATCATCCATCATATGCATATGATATTCAATTATGAGGGAACTAATCTCCTCGATGTCCGCCATAGTCCAGCCGAAAACTTGCCGCCTATCTTGTAAGACCATTAAAAGAGCGTTCTCTTGCTCGAGGGCTAGAGAAGACGATATGATAATGGGAAAGGTCTCATTCTCACCTATGTAAGCATGTTTAAGGTAAGACGGCAAGGGCATGAGTTCGAGTTTCGGAGGCGAAAGAATCATTGGGGAATCCACCTCGAACTCAAAAAACTCCAACACAGGTTCGAAATCACTGCAAACAACCAATTCGGATGGTTCAACTAACTCATCCAAGAATTCAAAAGACTCATATTCGGGCAGTGAGTCATCATCATCCGAAAAAGTGAAATTTTCATAATCAATATCGGTTGTGTCAACTGTGGTAGGCACAAGGAGGGACGCACTAGTGGCGTCAAGACTGTTCTCATCAAACAAAAATCTTTCAAGCTCGCAGTCCTCCTGCGTGATTTCATGAATAGAGCAAACTTCTCGTGTACTAGTTTTAGGCACAGGGGGTAGACTTCCTAACTTGTAAATATTGAACTCACTAGACGTCTTTCCGAAGGATAGAGTTATGGAGCCATTTCGACAGTTTATTATGGCATTGGAAGTGGCCAAAAATGGTCGACCGAGGATCACCGGAATTTGGTTCCGTGAGTTAGCAACAGGTTGTGTGTCCATAACAATAAAATCAACGGGGAATATGAAATCCCCGACTTTGATCAACACATCCTCTAGCTCACCCCTAGGATGGGTGATTGATCGATCAGCCATTTGGAGAGTACAACGAGTGGGTTTCAACTCTCCAACTCCTAATTGCTCGTACACGGAGTAGGGAAGCAGGTTAACACTAGACCCAAGATCTAAAAGTGCTCGATTGATTTTCTTATCCCTAATTGTTATTGAAATCGTAGGACAGCCGGGGTCCTTTCGTTTTTGGGGTAAGGGTTGAGGTTGGTTAATAGCACTAGCCACGAAAACTTTCTTTGGTACTTGTGACTTCCTCTTTTTGGTGCATAAGTTCTTTAAGATTTTTGCATATGAAGGAACTTGTTGGATTGCATCCAAAAGAGGGATGTTTATGCTAACCTGTTTGAACAACTCTACAATCTTCTCCATCTGTGGAGTTGGTTTATTGGATCTCAACCGGTTTGGAAAAGGAACGTTTTGAAAAGTTGTTGAGTCCAATTTTTGCGGATCAGATTGTTGAGTTGGAACGGAACCCCGTGTAGATGTGTTCGTGTTGTGAGAAGTGGGTCCGTTCGAGTTAGAAGAAGTAGAGCCGTGTGAAGGATGGAGAATAGGCTCTAACGAAGAAGAAGAAGGTGAAGAAGATGAAGAAGGGCCACCGGCAGGGGTGTCATTGTTAATTCCTACATTGTTTTGCAACTCTTTTTCCGATCTCAACGTGGTCACAGCATTTACGTTATGATTCTGCTGTTGATATGCAGCATGTGCGTGACCGGGATTGGGCAGTGGTTGAGATGTGAGCTTTCCTTTTTCGCGCTCGCTCAATGCTGCATTGAGTTGTGCAATTTGTGCCACAATAGATTTGATGCTTTGATCGTGTGAGGCACTGTTTTGCACCAAAGATTGAATAGAAGTCTCTAATCTTGCTGTAGATTGTGTAGATTGCTTTAGGAACGCATCTAGACTTCTTTCGAGCGAGCTAACCTTGTCATTATTAGGTTGAACAAAATTGTTTGGCTCGTAAGAATTGTTAGGCACAAAATTGTTCACTTGATTAGGGTAAGGTTGCTGTTGGAAAGGTTGTTGAAATTGAGTTTGTGGGGGTGCTTGTTGTTGTTGTGGAGGAGGAGGCCTTTGAAAATTGTTATTTCCTTGGAATTGTTGATTTGGGTTCCAAGCGAAATTTGGGTGACTCCTCCAACCCGGATTGTATGTCGAAGAGTATGGGTCGTTTCTTTGTCGTTGCTGAAAGGCAGCATTGACTTGATCCTGTCCTTGAGTAGATGCATTGTAAGGACACTCTTCGGTGAGATGTGATAGATCCGCACAACAAGCATAAACAGTTCGTGGAGGCATAACAGGGGCAGGAGAAGACGATGAGATTTTGGTCTCAATCGCTTCTAGCTTTTTCGTAAGAGCGGCCATCTCGGCCTTCATGGCAATCGACATCTCTACTTGATGTATGCCTGCCCTAGATTGACCACTAGAAGAAGATGATGTGGTCTTGGTACTCTCCCACTGAATTGTTTGTTCACTAAGGTCCTCAAGAAACTGCCACGCTTCCTCACTAGATTTGGAGAGAAAGTGACCTTGACAGATGGTTTCTAGCAACTGCTTCGTTGCCGAGTTCAATCCCTCGTATAATGTTTGACAAAATTGCCAACTTTCAATCCCATGATGAGAGCATTGAACGAGTAAGTTTTTAAATCTCTCAAAACACTTCCAAAATGGTTCGGAAGGAAGCTGTGAAAATTGTATAATTTCATTACGGATTCTAGCAGTTTTGTGATGAGAATAGAACTTTTTAAGAAAAGCTTTCACAAACTCGTCCCAATTTCTAATTGAATGTGATGATATGCTATATAGCCACTTCTCGGCTAAGTCACATAAGGTGAAAGGAATGACCCTTAGCCTTATAGCGTCATCACTTAATTGGGTTGTTTTCATCATAGCGTAAACGTTTTGGAATTTATTGATAAAAATATACGCATCTTCAGATTCCAAACCATGAAATTTTGGCAGCATATTGATGAAATATGGTTTTATTTCAAAATTGTCCCCATTTTCCGATGGGGGTGAAAAACAGCTAGGTAAAGAGGTGCGGACAGGGTAAAAGAGATTCTGGAGCGCAACTCGTGTGGGCGCTTCAACAGGCGGTTGATTCGGGTTATTCGCACTTAACGGAGGCGGAATCATTCCCGTCGGTAAGGTATTGTTAGGATTATATCCCGACATGCCTTCGGAAGAAGAATTTGAAGGTGGAGGTAAGAAAGTGGACGGAATTTCGACTTCGGTGTCGAAAGGTTCGTCGGTCGGTACCAACGAAACACGGACTAATCGGGTGTTAGTGTCCCTAATCCAAAGTGACATACACTAAAAGGGTAGTGTAGTCAGAAAAAAAAAATGAAAGACAGAATGTGGAGGTAAGATAACGTCAATGAGAGAAAGTGGTGTAAGTGAGTTGTAAGATTTCTTTAGCGACAAATTGCAAGTTTTGAAAAGATTTTTTTTCTTTCTTTTTTTATGTGAAATTTTTGCAAAAAGATTTTTGAAAAGAGACTTGTGACACAAATGCGATTAACCACACATGCACAATCAGGCCTAGATCTAGGGTCACCTAGGTCAGCTAGACAGCTCCTAATTAGGGTTAGAAATAGGACCTCAAACCGCCTCTTCACCGCCAATTGCGGCCAGGTAAGTGCCAGGTAAGTGGGAGGCTCCCCGCTACAAGTAGCGGTCCTAATTAAGTAACCACTTGCTTTGACACACTTGCCTAGACACCGCAAAGTCATGTTAGGATAAACGGTCAATGCCTATGACTAGTCCTTTGTCCTATTGAGCTCGA
Source organism: Agapanthus africanus (assembly GCA_030015575.1). Taxonomy (NCBI): domain Eukaryota; kingdom Viridiplantae; phylum Streptophyta; class Magnoliopsida; order Asparagales; family Amaryllidaceae; genus Agapanthus; species Agapanthus africanus. The sequence goes on from CM057351.1 coordinate 423,785,937, forward strand.
AATCCTTAGGGCTGAGTCTAGTATTTTTTAATTAATAGTGGTCAATGCAAATGCCTTAAGTGCTTTCTGGGGTCCTGGGAAGGGTGGTGAAATCCCCACCCAATCTGAGTTTGGTCAATAGCCCCTTAAAGTCCGATTAAATTATGCAAAACAGTAAATTCACTTGCAATTAATTATTTTTAAGCGCGGCGCAAAGAAACCTGCAGAAAATCTGTTATTTAGAAGGGGGGAAAAGAATTTTTTTTGCGCAAAGAAACCCTGCAGAAAAATTGACAAAAGATATATGTATGTTGGCAGAGGAGGAGAAAAGAAAACAAACAGAGGCAAATTGAGGAGGTGACGTGGCAGTCAGACCGCGGAACCGCGGTTTGGGGCGCACTTAGGCCGCGGAAGGGCGGCGGTGTGGTGGGATCAGGGCTCTGTAAAATTTTTGCTATTCTGTTGTGGACTTCTCCCTCTGTTTTGATGTACCAATTTCTGTTACGCCCTCTGTAAATTTCCAGATCCGAGATTCTTCGCTGTTCCTGCAAGATTCAAACGATAAACCCTTCAAATAGATAAAAATTGATAAAAAAATTTTGTGCTTTTTCTATTTTCAGATTTTTATGATTTTTAAAATTTATATCAACCCGAAATTACACAAAAGAAATTTTACGCCATCCCCGGCAACGGCGCCATTTGATTAGTGTAGGTTTTTAATGATCAAAAATATTTACCGCAATCAAGAACGGCGTCGCATGAAGCTAGCCGGTGAGTACGGGTCGTTCCACAGGGATGTGTACATTTCCTAAGTGTTCTTACGAGCTGATTCCAATGGGTGTTTGGTCTTTTAATTTAATCTAAAAAAAAACTAAGTTGTACAATGGTTAAGAAACTTGCTAGGATTAAGTCTAAGGTGGAGTTTGATAAGATTGAATGTCATACCTCTTTCAGTGCCCTAAATGAAATCTTTTAGAAGTTATAGCAACTATTAGAAAAAGGGATTAGGATGATTGAGAAGAAACGAAGTTTCTTTCTCTAGATGCTTGTCCGTCATTTCCTAATATTTGCTCTAACCTTCATGGAAGACATGCATGTCCGGTCCTTTATACTACGGTTTCACCGTTACCTCGTGGGTAGGGTGCCGTAGGAAGCGGATCATGCATGCATGCATGAAGTTCTAGTTATTAAAAATAATTGGGCACGAAAGAGATTAGAGATCTTCATCTCTCATTCCCTCCCTATTCCTAACCCTAACAAGCGAGAAAATTACTCCCTCATTAGAGAATTTATTAAAAACATCATTTTGAGATTTTGCATTTTTAGATCTATTGGATTAATTTCCTACTGCAGTTTTAAAAGATTCTACACAAGAATTAGCTAAGGCAAAAGATTAATTAATCTAAGGCAAGAATTTAATTATAAACTAAGGCAGGAATTAAAAGAAGAACTTACAGAAATGATGCTCTTTAATCCTCAAAAGAATCTGAATTTTTATTTATTAAAAAGAGGCATCCCTAATACAATCTATAGAATACATTTTTATAGGGAGTGGGAAAATTAGGGTTACAATTGCTCGCATATGTGCTATTACAGATATACCCCCGAAAAATCCCAACAAAAGCACCGACGCACCGTTATTGAATGTCACACCTCTTTCAATAACAGAAACTTGCTAGGGTTAGGTCTTTAATCCTCAAAAGAATCTGAATTTTTATTTATTGAAAAGAGGCATCCCTAATACAATCTATAGAATACATTTTTATAGGGAGTGGGAAAATTAGGGTTACAATTGCTCGCATATGTGCTATTACAGATATACCCCCGAAAAATCCCAACAAAAGCACCGACGCACCGCCAGGAGAAATCTGCACCGACACGTGCATGAGATAGCCGCGGAACCGCGGCATTGGTGGGGGTAGGGCCGCGGTTCCGCGGCCCTTTGGTGAGGTCGTCTGCTCAATTTTTCTGGGTTCTTTCTTACTGCTTTGGGCTTTTTATTTCTTCAGTTCTTTTCTCCATTTGGCTTCTAGGTCTTCTCCAGATCTTTCAGTGAAAACTTGTAGAGGTCTTTTAACTGTTCACTTTGAATTTTTGGACTTTGCGTTGCCTTGAACTGTTCTTCGTCTAGGCTTGAGTAGGATCCTTCTACTTGTTGGTCAAAAGTCCCTCTTTTGTATCATCTTTTGTCTTTTTCACTGTTTTCGATCCAAGAACCTGTATCCTGTAATATGTGGCAGACATGCATCAAAAGCACTTGTTTATTTATAAAACGAATAAGAATGGGGAATATAAAATGCAATATTATGATATGAACAGCTTCCTCGGCGGCCGAACTCGGGAAAAATAGTCCAGCATCTGATTCCTGCAGGACCAACGGTTCATCCTCAAGAATGGGCTCAGACTCTATTAAAGAGTCGAGCAAGTTGGTAGCCACCTTCCTTCGACGCTTAGACCCAGAACCAGTCGCCGAAAACGACCGCTTCCTCCTTCGTGGAGCCTTAGTGCGGCGCCGGCCCACGTCACCCTCAACACCTTCATCCTTATCACCCTCGCTTGGCCCCACAACCGAGGATGACACCGCCATTGTCGATGCCATGGAGGGCGGTGCTGCCGCGGGCGGTGGTGCTGCTACCGGAGCCCGTTTACCCCATGGCCGGGTACCCAGGGGCATACCAGCTGTTGGGGTAAGATCCACCCCCGACTCTCCCGGAATAAGCGCGATGCCGGTATCCCTCAGAGGAAAGCGGACCGGGGCACGCGGTCACAGCGTAGCTCCTATGGCCGGAACCTGAGTAGGAGCACCATAGTCAAGGAGTACCCTTCTTTCCTCAAGAATAATCGGGTTGACCCGATGGAGATACCAGCCCGTGAACGACCCTACGCATCGGGGCATGTAATCAGCATCAGGGATCATGAACTGGGAACCGGTGTTCAGCCTCACAAATTGATGGGCGGCATCTCGAACGGCCTCAAGCGAGGGAACCGGCGCGACTATGAAAGCCTCAAACGGGACGCCCTGATCGTAGCCGAGCTGGCGGGCAAAGCGATGCGGATTGTATCGCATGAAAAGGGCTGCGCTATCCTAACGGAATACCAGGTAGCCCGGTCTGATTGCGTATAAATGCACGGCCTCCTGGGGCTTCAAAGAGGGCATGCTATCTTTTGACCGGTCCCAAAGTGGCCGAGTTGAACCCGAGGAAGAAGATAAGACCCGATCAGTAAATACCAATCTGCCAGCAGTAACATAAGGAGAAATCAACTCCCGAATAGCCCCGAATTGAGTCGGGTCAGCGGCAGAAGCATCCACCAATCGCATAAGTCGCGGAAAGGGGTAAGCATCATAAAATGCAAGCCTCTGATGCATAGCGAAAGCACCCAAGATGTGCATTTCGATCCAAGACGTGAAATAGTGAAGCGAAAAGTTTACCACATCTACGCCAGGGGTGGAAGTATTAGCTGCAGCGCCCAACCCGTGATAAAGATGCGCCAATGCCGGGATGCTAATGGCTAGTCGCATCCCCTCAGCTATACGATAAGCTGGATAAATAACGGAGGCTCTCATAAAGCGGCGATGCATGGGGATGACAAACCAGCTGAGCCAGACATTGATAAACCCCACGAAGAACGTCTCCTCATCCATGCCAGGAGCTGCAATGGATTCGAAAGATATCGGCGACATTATAAGGATGTAGTACTGCGGCAGATCCGATTCATTGGTCGGCAGCTTCTTCGGACCAATCCCAAAGGGGTTTTTGATATTTGCGAACTTCGGAGCTGTCTTCGACAGGACGTCCTCGCGAAGGAAGCAGGCAATGAAGCTCTTAAAAGTAACGCCCTTCTCCTCAGATTCGGTGAACAATCGGTCAAAGATACCCAGCGCCTTGATCAAGCTAGGACGTTTGTGGCAGACGGCGTTCTCAGCAGACAAGCCGTCAAGCGGTGCGAGCTCGGGTTCAAAGACATATTCATCAGAAGGCAGCAACTCCTCATAAAGTGTCCCTCGAATTGGCAGCCCCGAGATCTCATAAAATTCCCCCAAAGAGATCGAAACCTCTCTGTCCCCCAGAAGAAAAGTGTTGGTGGGGAGATTCCATTGATTCAAGAACGCCTTAACCCACCAGACATGCGGGGATTGATAATGGAAGAGCGACGCATATATTTCCTGGTAAAGCCCGACCTTTTGCAGCCGCGCACGATGGGCAGAAAGAATATAGCAAGCCCAGAGGAGGTATCCCGTGGGGTGTCGGGGAGTGAGCCCTATCTTATAAATCTGTCCCCATGGGTGGGCCTCACCCTGGCAAATACGTCGTCCCAGGATATCTATAGCTGGGATCGGATGGTTCGGGATACCGGTTGTCGAAGGCTCGAGCCGTCCCGTTGGAGTCCAATTTGGCATCTCCACAGCGAAAACCTTCCTCGGAGGGTCCATCGGCAAGAACGGGAAAGTGGGCTCTGTCGGCACTTCGCAGAGGAAACTCCGGTGACCCCGGATAATATGGCTGTACCAAGTTCCCTATAGAAGTAAGTTAGTGCAGTTCGGGTCATGAGCCCGGATCATCGCCATCGCTTCCTCATCAGACGGTGACTGAGAAAAAGCGGCTTCCGAGCGAGTGAAGGGAAAGCACGGAACAAAAGCCATCGCACATGAAACAAAGTAAAGGAAAACTGTCAAAAGTGAAGCCAGCAATATATATATATATATATGAAGACAGTTGAAAAAAGCGACGGAGGACTTGTTTGGTAGGACCATTAGTTACAAAACATGTGGGTCCCATGAAATCAAGATGACGGCTGGCTAATGATGAGGCACAACAATTATAATGAGACAAAGGGAATATTCTAATCAAATAGGCAGTGGGTTTCAAGTGACCCTACACATTCCCCTAAAAGACAAATCCATCTTGGGCTCTGTGATGAATCAAACCGAATCAAGGGAATTAAATTCCCAAAGACCAACAGTGCAAACTTCTTCTGAGTTGTGAAGAAGATGACTCAGGGCAGGAAAGCCCATGAAGTTCTTTAGGAAGAACTTAGTTCTTCGTAGGAATTAAATTCCTTTTTGAAAAAGAGAATTAAATTCCCATAAAAGTTCTGTTCCAGAGCCGAAGCTTCTTGGGGATGGAATTAAATTCCATAAAAAGCAACCAACATCATCATCTCCCTAAAGGATCAGATGAACCCTAAAGAGATTTACTGTTGAAGAACTTAAAGAAAAAATGGGTTCTTGTTAAAAAGGGTAAAAACCCTTGCCATGGATTTAAAATCCAGAGGGATATGAAAGTTCATCGTTCGTTCAAGAGTATCACCTGAAGAAAAGAGTTTTTTGAACAGAGTTAAACTCTGAAAATTTTTCAAGGCAGAGAGCTAAGCTCTGAGGAACGGGAATTAAATTCTCAAGAGAAAAGTTATCAAAGGAAGAAGATGAAGAGTGGAGGCGCTTCTGAAGAGACCCTTCCATTTATAGGATGGGATGGAAAACGTTTCATCTACCCTACTCCCAAGGCAGATCCAACGGTCACAAAAGTGACAGCGTCGCACTCACGTGCAGACACGTGAGAACAACGCTGTGGGGGCATTTGTTCCCTGATTAAAAAATCAGGAAAGGCTTCAGAAGAGGCATCACGTGCTCACATGTGACCAGTGGTCACGTGTTGGCACGTGATGGTTAAGCAGCGGCAAGGAACATAGCAGAGAAGAGGAAAAAGTTCAGAAGGGTCACGTACTTACACGTGACCAGGGGTCACGTGGCCACACGTGACCGGCTTTAAAAGCCTTTTTGTTTAACAGAATTAAATTCTGAATAAGATCACTTAAATCTTTCTAAAATAGAGAAAAATTATGTGAAACCGTTGGATTAAAAATCCGAGAGTGATTAAATATCACCAATTTATGGAAAAATATTGGACATGGAAAGATTTCCCCTAAATCTCACCGGAATAACAAAGAAATATCTTTGGATTTAAAATCCAATGGTGAATAAAATTCACCTAATAATCTAAAGGGCCAAATCAATTATGAGAATAAATCAAATCTCTCAATAAACAAATCAAATCTTTTAATGAAAGATTCACTAAACAGATTGATTCTTTTCCTTCTCCTATAAATAGGTGCCAAGAGAGAGAGAGTTAAAAAAAAGAAGAAGAAAACATACAGAGAGATGGAAATAGAACCTTGAAGCCTAAAAAATTCAGGGGGAAGAATTTGATTCTCTGCAAAGAAAAACCTTAAGTAAGAAAAGAGAGGCTTCAAAAAAAGAATTTAATTCTCAAAAGAGTTTAACTCTTATAAAAGAAAAGAACTTAGTTCTTTCTCTGGTTGAAGATCTGCAAAGTGCACATCTCCCCATTGGGTTGAGATCCTGCCATGCAGATCTAAAACATAGAGGAGGAATTAAGCTTTGAGAATTTAATTCTCACAGAGTTATAGGAATTTAATTCCTTTGAGATAAAATTAGGGTTTAACCCTGTATTATAGGAATTTAATTCCTTCAAAATGGACAGAACTGGGGTTTAACTCTAATTGAGAACTTAATTCTCTCAAACTCACAGGAATTTAATTCCCTTAAAAAAGAAATTAGGATTTTACCCTATGCCAGAATTTAATTCTTTACACATATGGGGAATTTAACTCCTACAGAAAAGAAATTAAGAATATAATTCTTCAAAAGAAAGTGGGAATTTAATTCCTTTAAAGTTATTGCTAGGGTTTAACCCTATGAAGAATTTAATTCTTAAAAAGAGATCTTCAAACATGAAAGGAACCAGAGTCACGTGCTTCCACGTGACCCCTGCAAAGATCCACAGAAAAGAACTTTGAGGCAACGCCTCACGTGCCCCACGTGACTCCTGAAGCACACAAAGAAAAAGCAAAAGAAACAGAAGCTCTGGGCGCTCTCACGTGTTACCACGTGACCCCTTGGCAAAAGCTTTAACAGATAAATACCCAAATGCCCATCACGTGACAGCACGTGATACTCCAAAGTATTCAATACTTTTGGCAGAACAAAATAAAGGGAATTAGGGCGCTCTCACGTGCTACCACGTGACCTCTCTCTCCTTAGTGTTTAACACTAATCTGAGATCTTTGTTCCCAGTCTTTAACACTGATCTTCTTAGTGTTTAACACTAACACTAATTTGAAAACTCTATTCCCAGTGTCTAACACTGATTTTCTTAGTGTTTAACACTAATTTGAAAACTCTATTTGCAGTGTTTAACACTGATTTGCTTTAGTGTTTAACACTAATTTGAAAACCTTATTTCCAGTATTTAACACTGTTATATGTTAGTGTTTAACACTAATTTGAGAAATCACAACTTTTTTTTAGTGTTTAACACTAATTTGACAACTTCACTTCCAGTGTTTAACACTGTTTAACACTAATTTGGGGGATTATATTTTCAGGGTTTAACACTGATTACCTTTTAGTGTTTAACACTAATTTGCTAATCTTATTTCCAGTGTTCAACACTGTTGGTCTTTAGTGTTTAACACTAGCTTTAGCCCAATTGGCTAATTTTCTAGAGGCAAAGCCTCTCCTGCAATTGGATATGGACCAACAGAGGGCTAATATTTTAAAAATGATTGGACTTAGCCCAAATTGGCCATAAGTCCTCAATCCAGACTCAACTGAGCCAATGTGCTCATAACCTAATGAATTGGTCTTGGTTCCAAATTGGACTACAGATCACTTAATCTACTTTGGTTCAAGGGTTCATCTCTTCACTCCTTTGATACTTGTCGTTGTAATTTCTCAACGTCTTCAAAGAGGTGACGGGTCCTGATAACCACACACATTTCACGGACTGTGGGGTCCTTAAACTCATGGACTATGATGTCCTTAACCTTGACCGTGATGTCTTAAAACTAACGCCGGACTGTGGAGTCCTTAAATCCTCGGACTATGATGTCCTTAACCATGACCGGGATGTCTTAAAACTAACAATGGTGTAACACCCGAGCCCAATAATACTATTTATATTACTAGTTGAGGGTTATATATTGCTCATTCCAATTTTCCTGATTTTCTGGTGTTTGTTGCTAAATTTTTACCCGGTTAAGTCATTTTGGCACATAACAAATTTTAACTCCGAAAATGAAATTTAAGATGTCCATGTTGGCCTACTCGTCGCCACTAGTCGCGTGGTAGCGTCCGCATGTCGAGATTCCGTTCCGTTTGGCTAAACGGGCAAGTTTGGGCGACTACGCGCGCGTGCAAGTGTCCGACTTGGGGGCATGCATTTTAATCATTAAACACCTATTTTCAAAATTTGGAACCCGCTTAAAATCCTATAATTTGAATTTGGAACATTTGGGCGCAACCCGGGCGCGATTTGGAAATGTTTCAGTTCGCGCCAAAAAGGGCCCGTTTCAATTTATTATATAAAACTAAAATATATATATATACGAATATATTCCTAACAGTTTATCCCCTCAAATCTTTAGCCAAATAATTTCCTCACCTCCCTCCTGGCCAATCGCGAGCGAGACTGTTCACGCGTGGGCCCCTCCTTTCCCTATCTCTCTCTGTCTCTCTCCTCATTCTCTCTCTCTCTCTCTATCTCACCAAATCTATCTCTCTCTCTCCAATCCCTCTCTCTCTCTTCCTCTATATATGATAATGCATGCAGCCGCCTTCCTTTAACCCACCTTCACTACGAGAACCCAACAAACCCTAACCCTAGCTTCCCGCGACCACACCGCCGATCCCCCGCGACCTCGCCGTCGTCGCCCTCGCCACCACGAGACTCACCGCCTTCCTCCTCCCGTTCTCCCGACGACTCCCGCACTGCACCCAACCCCCGGCGTCGCCTCCAACCCTGCACAGCCGACGTCGACGCCGCCCCTCGCCGCCGACGCCTCCCACGACTCCCTCTCACCATCCTCGTCGAGACCTCGTCAGCACCTCCCTTCCTCTCCTCGCCGGACCACCAACCCGAGCCTTCATCCATTGCCTACCCCGCTGTTCACCGGAGAACGCACCGGCGACCTCGCCGTCGTCACCAGGGCCGCCTCCTTCTCCCCCTCGACCACCAGAGCCGACCCCCTCTCCTCCAGCTCGCCGCAGCACCCTCTCCCGCGCACCCCGAAGCCTTCAACCCTCGCTGCAGCCGCTGCCGTTGCTTCGCCGGCGTTCCAGCGCCGTCGAGCTCGCCGGGGTCACCTGGTACACCTCTCTGTAAGTGTCCCCTTTCCTTCCTTTGTGCAAATCATCCCCCTTGCTGGTCGTAGTCGCTTGTATCCTATCGTATTGCTAACTTCGCTCCCTTTTGTCGTTGCCGGAATCCGACCGTGCTGTCTTGGCGAACCCGACGCTCCAGCGAAGCCCCCCTGGTCCGTGCGATTCCGTTGATCTCTGTTGGGACTCGATCCGTAGCCCGTGCTATCATATCGTGCTTTCTGCCGACATCGCATCCGTGTTCCAGTTTGCAGACCGTCGAGGCAAGTATCTGAATACTTGCTTGAACATGCTAGCGTGCGAGATCTAGTCTTGCCACGCAATTTAATTCAAACTATTTAATACCGTAACTTAATGATGGCATTTGATATCGTATTATTGCAGTATCTTTATATTGGAATCGTTACAATAGTTCCTCGTAATTAATTAACCCACATCAATCCATGCTTTAACTAAATAAAACGACTGAATCATATCTGCTTAAACTGTTAAATCATTCATGAGACAATTACTATATTTAGTATAATTTCACGTAGTTCCTTAATTTATAATTGTGGATATTACTTTACCTTGTGGCTATTGCACCCTAAAGATGATTGAACATGTTAATAAGAGAATATAAAGATCACTGTGGTTGTATGGAATATTGTGGTTAATTACTGTTTCCTGCTGTTGTTCATTATTGATTGTGTACCTGTTGTGAGCACTTACCCGATTGCACGACATATTGGCCTGACCCTGATACACCTGACATATACATACATACCGACTCACCCTATCGTACCATGACATTACCTGTTTCATGATTTCATGCCTAATGCCGACAAACCTAACCATTCCTGCTGTCGATCCAGACAGACCTACTTTTACTTGACTTTGTGTTGGCATTAGTCCTTGACTACTGAACACCTGACCTGACATACATAGTTTGGGGGTATGGGGAAATCAAAGGTGAAACCGACTTGTAACTCAACAGTTCGATACATTGTTCTGATCAGTCTTACGGGCTTGGCCAGTCCGGGAGTGATGATGTTGACATCACTCGTCCATCCTACTACCTACTTTTACTGCTTAGCGGCACGTCTCGGGTTCAGCCCCGAGGGTCATGACCGTGGTCCCGGGCACGCACGGGATACTATTGAGTTACATCGACGATTCATCAATTGGTTTCAAAGACTATAGAGTAGAAAACCTGATAGGACAGTTTGGACCCCATTGCACATTACCCTGCTTGTTATTTCTTGTTACTGCTTTATTCATGTTCATACTTGCATTGCTTATTACCATGTTTATGCTATATACCTGATGTCATGACGCGCTGACGTCTGGGTTTTGCATGGCCCAGATTCCGTCCCTTTGTCGACGACCGAGCAGGAGTACTTCAGCCAGCAGGCTGACCAGTGAGTCTTTAGGGTTAGTTTATTTATTGCTTTTCATTTCCAGATGTGAGCCCGCATTATGGGACGTACTGTTTATTCATTGTATTGGATCATTAGCTTCCGCACTTATTGTTTATTGATTCTTGTTATTATGGATTTGGACATGTATTAGATTAGTTTTATCTGTTCTTGATATCCTTACAACCGTAATGTGACTGTGGATGGATGCTTCCTACCCACAGGTAGCATGGTTGGCTATGTCGCGTGCCCAATCTTGCGTACTCTGGGAAGCGGGGCGTGACAAATGGACTATGAGGTCCTTAACCTTGACCGTGATGTCTTAAAACTAACGCCGGACTGTGGAGTCCTTAAATCCTCGGACTATGATGTCCTTAACCTTGACCGCAACGTCTTAAAACTAACATTGGACCGCAATGTCCTTAAACTACCTATCGACCGCAATGTCACTAAACTAAACAACATGGCTCCCTTAATTGCTCTCTTGTTGGATCTAAACGATCCCGTTAAGTCGATCTTAGTCTAAAAACTAGACTAACGTGTCCTTAACTAACGTTTAAGTCGATCTTAGTCTCAAACGAGGCTAACGTATTCTTAAACCCAAACCCCCAAACCCAAACCTAAGATAATACGGATTTGGACTAGTCCACGCCCTACGGGCGACAATATAACTTAGTCTCCGTATACAATCCACGGGCAACCAAACACAAAACAAACACACACGACATGAAGTGACCATATGGAGAAGGAGAAAGTTGTTACCGCAATGCGGTAGCGTAATTAACTGCAGGGGCTTGCGCCTGCAGGGAAGAGCGTCCCCACAATCAAAAACCCCTCAAACGAGGGGGAATCTGACAAAGTCTGCTACATCGGTCGTATCCATTTAAACCTTTGATACACGGTGCCATAAATCAACTTGGCATTTTCGAAGAGGTGGACGGATAGCTCCAATTAGCATTTGCCCCGAATCTCAGGCAAGACGTCCCTGCGTCGCGCCGTCTTTCGGAGGGGAACAGCGCCGGTTTCCTAAAAAGTTTTTGTTTCCGCATTTAGTCTCGGATTGACGGCCGGGACGCTACCGTAGACTTACACGAAGTATCTTGGTTCTGCGGTAGCCCGGAGATGAGCAGAGAGGCCGAGGAGGCCAATTGTGCAGGGGGCTCGGAGGGGGCTCGGAGGTGAGCCAGCGTTTGCTTGTAGGACGGGCACAGGAGTGGTCTGGTCGTCCATTGTAGGTCCTTTCTTGTGAGCCCTGGGACACGTCATCTGCCTTGTGTCACGATCTGGGAGATCACCGATATAAAGCATCATCATTAGCCCCCCACTCTTGTCCCAACGAGCTTACGGGTCGGGTCGAGAGTGGTCTGCCGGGTCACCCGAGGTGAGCTTCCTTTCGAAAATATCGTCAGGCGTGTCCCGGGGTAATCTGTTGTATTTTCTGGATGATTCCAGCGAATCAAGGAGAGATCTCTGCATTAAAGAGGGTGTGCCGGATCGCGCATACTTTTGCTGAAGCGACAGACCACGTGCCGGGCGCTGGTTGGCTGACGCAACAGGACGCAGACCTCTGGCGTCTGATGGGATCCGGCCAATGCACGTGCGACGGGTGGAGCGATCGTGGTCGTCGAATGCGAAGAGTTGTTTTGGCGGGAGTCGACTGTCGCCGTGGGATGAGGACGCCGGTGGCTATAAATAGAGGTGGGGTCCGCTTCAGGGCCCATCTCTCTTCATATTTCCCTCACTCTTGATCTTGTAAGCTCGGCACTCTCCTCTGAGGTCGGATTTCTGCGTTGCCGAGGACTTCTCCATCAGGTTAGATGTCTTCCTTTGAGGAGTCTGTAGATGTCGTCATGGTAGATTCTAAGGATCCCTCCGCCGAGTCGGAGCCTTCCTGGGGAGTTAGGGTCAGATTTTCTTCCCAGGGCTGCGCGTCAGGGACGGATCCCCGAGCGGAGGTGGCGGATGATCCTGGCGTGCCATCCTTGGTGAAGTACGAGAACGAGCTTGCCACCGCTCGGGCTCGTTTCCATATCCCGTCCGGCTACACTCTACGTTTGGCCGAGAAAGGAGAGAGGGCAGATCAGGTTCGGGGTAAAGAGATTGCCTTGTACCTGGAATCCTTTTGGGCCGGAATGCGCCTGCCCTTCTCTCCCGAGGTTGTTAGGGCGCTAAATTACTTTGGGCTAGCCATGGGCCAGCTAGTGCTGAACTCATGGAGGATTTTCCTTGGATTCCTGGTCCGCTTGAAGTTGCAGATGATTTCTTTTGGTCTGTCCATCCTTGTCTCCTCTCTTGTTTACAAAGGCCATCCCGGCACCCGTGCGGGCGATCCAAAGTGGGTTTATCTCTCCTTTAGGAAACGTCGGGGGAGTGCACCCGGGTCGGGTGTCGTCGCGCTGCCTTCCTCCATCCACGATTGGAAGAAGAAGTTTTTCTTCGTTGGGCCGCCGGAAGGTGAGGACTGGGCCGTGCCCACCCAGTGGTCTAAGGATAGGTGCCGGCGGAGAAGCCCGTCCAACGACCCTGACGCGGTGAGAGTGGCAGAGTGGGAGCCCATTCCCCGGGCTGACGTGCTGCTTTCCGAGCGGGCCCTTAGTTGGGCCAGGCTCAGCTCCGCCCAGTTCATCGGTAAGTTAGGAGCTCTTAGGCGTTCTGTTAAGCTCGCGTTTATTTTCATTTTTTTTTGTGTTGCTAACTTCATTGTACCTTGCCTTGTGCAGAACCCATGGACATGAGCTACCTTCGAGCGGCCATACGCAAGCCGAAGAAGGGGTCAAAGGCTGGAGGGGCCAGCTCTTCTCGTCGGATGATGATCCCGTCTCCCCCAGCAGCCGCCCCACCTCCGCGCTCTAGTGCAGATCACGCCCCAGAGTCCAGTGAGGCGCCGAGCCGAAAGCGGGTTCGGGGGCAGGAAGCCCCGGCTTCGGAGGTAGAGATCAGCCCTCCGCCGTCGGCCCTCAAGAGGTTCCCTCGTGCAGTCCCGCGGACCCCGGCCTCCCCGATCTTGGTAGACGAGGGGGAGCTCCGCTTTGAGGTGCCCTCGGGTCTTTCCGTCGCTGGCAGCTTGCTGTCCGACATGGAAAGGTCGGCCAGGGGCAAGGTCCCTGGGGGGACTTTGAAGGCGCAAATGGCGTCCATCGCCCAAGAGGTCGTGCAGGTTAGTGCTCGTACTTCACTCGATTTTTCACTTTAGCGTCTCGTCATTCGCGAGATTTGGTGCTCCTTTTTCTTTCTGACCCCCTTCTGATTTCTTCAGGTCCTCCAGCACGTTGCTCTCGTCGTTCGGATGGAGGAGGATGAAATAGCCCCGGCGATGCGGGCCGCGGGCGAGCTCTCTTCGCTGGAGGAGAGCTCGAAGCGGGATCTGGAGGCGGCGATGGTGAGGGTCGCTGCCCTTGAGGGTGAGGCGGTGGCAGGGAAGCAGGAGGCGGCGGCGGCGAAGGAGGAGGCGGAGGCCGTGAGGCAGGAGGTGGCGGTCTCGAAGCAGGAGGTTGCTAGGTTCCGCGAGTCCGCCCAGGCTGCCGAGGCCAAGCTTCAGGACTCCAGGGTGCTCGTCGGCACCATGAAGAAGTCCGCGAGCACCCTCCGGAAGGAGTTGGAGGCTGCGGTAGAGGCGGCAAAGCGAGCTGACCTCAGAACGGCGAAGGCGGTGGAGAACTTCCAGAAGTCGGAACAGTTCTACATTGTCCTAGCCTCGACCACCACCGCCATCTGGCACGGAGACCTCGATGCCGTCAAGGCTCGGATGCCGGAGTTCGCTGACGAGGAGCTCCGGGCTGAATATCCTCGCGGGGATGACAAGCAGGGGGACGGCCCTGGGGATGAGGTCGGGGAAGAGATCCCCGGCGAGGGCGACACCGAGGCTCTTATGGCGGGCGCTGAGCTTTCCGGTGTTGCACCTGGATCTGTGGCCTGAAGCACCTTGTCTTTTTGTTGTTTTTTCCTTCTTTTTGTTGCCTCGGGAATTTTGTAGGCCTCCGGGCATTTTGTAAGGCTGGGGAGCCCACAATACCCTTGTAAAGACTTTTTGCTTTGTGAATAAAGATTTTTGTTTTTGCAGTAGTGTTGCCTTCGTTTTATGTCGGTTCTTTGTCTAGCGATCACACATCGAGTTGAATCTGTTCGTTTTCCGAGTGTACAAAGACCGGCGGGGGGACGGTATCTCCATGGCCCCAAAGTCGAGGTGGAGATCGCTTAGACGTAGAACCGGATGTCTCTTGGTGATGTCATGTTCCTTAGCGTGGAAGGCTCGGAGAGGTATGTTGATGATAGATTGAGCAGGGTAGCTGCCCGGGGCCTCTAGGCGAGGGCTTCGATCCCTGGAGTTGTAAGGTAGTGAATTGGCAGCCGAGGATAGCCGAGCAGGGTAGCCGCTCAGATCCCTTATGCGAGGGCTTTTGTTCCTTAACGCGGGAGGGGCCGTGGGAGGCATACTAAGGACGTAGCCAAGCAGGGTAGCTGCTCGGTGCCTTTTGGCGAGGGCTTTGATCCTTGAGGTGTTGGGGTAGGGAGCTACCAGCCAGTGATAACCGAGCAAGGGCGAACCCGGTTGCCTCTTGCGAGGGCTTTGATCCTTAGTGCGAGAGGGGCCGTAAGTAGCCTACTAAGGATGGCCGAGCAGGGTTACTGCCTGGTGCCTCTTGGCGAGAGCTTTGATCCCTGATTTGTTGGGGTAGGGAGCTACCAGCTAGGGATAACCGAGCAAGGGCGGGCCCGGTTGCCTCTTGCGAGGGCTTTTGATCCTTAGCGCGGGAGGGGCCGTGAGTGGCCTACTAAGAATGGCCGAGCAGGGTAGCTGCCCGGTGCCTCTTGGCGAGGGCTTTGATCCTTGGTGTGTTGGGGTAGGGAGCTATCAGCCAGGGATAACCGATCAAGGGCGGGCCCGGTTGCCTCTTGCGAGGGCTTTGATCCTTAAGGATGGGCCGAGCAGGGTTACTGCCCGGTGCCTCTTGGCGAGGGCTTTGATCCCTGGTTTGTTGGGGTAAGGAGCTACCGGTCAGGGATAACCGAGCAAGGGCAGGCCCGGTTGCCTCTTGGCGAGGGCTTTGATCCTTGGTTTGTTGGGGTAGGGAGTTACCAGCCAGGGATAACCGAGCAAGGGCGGGCCCGGTTGCCTCTTGCGAAGACTTTGATCCTTAAGGACGGGACGAGCAGTGTTACTGCCCGGTGCCTCTTGGCGAGGGATTTAATCCTTGGTTTGTTGGGGGTAGGGAGCTACCAGCCAGGGATAACCGAGCAAGGGCGGGCCCGGTTGCCTCTTAGCGAGGGCTTTGATCCCTGGTTTGTTGGGGTAGGGAGCTACCAGCCAGGGATAACCAAGCAAGGGTGGGCCCGGTTGCCTCTTTCGAGGGCTTTTCATCCTAAGCGCGGGAGGGGCCGTAAGTGGCCTACTAAGGATGGCCGAGCAGGGTTACTACCCGGTGCCTCTTGGCGAGGGCTTTTTGTCCTTAAGGATGGCCGAGTAGGGTTGCTTCCTGGTGCCTCTTGGCGAGGGCTTTAATCCCTGGCGTTGCGGGGTAGGGAAGCTACCACCCAGGGATAGCCTAGCAGGGTAGCTGCAAGGCTGCCTCTTGGTAAGGGCTTCGATCTCTGGCGTCGTAGGGTAGGAAAGCTACCGGCCAGGGATAGCCGAGCAGGGTAACTGCATGGCTGCCTCTTGGTGAGGGCTTCGATTCCTGGCGTTGTGGGGTAGGGAAGCTACCAGCTAGGGATAGTCGAGTAGGGTAGCTGCAGGGCCGCCTCTTGGTGAGGGCTTCGATCCTTGACGTTGGATGGGCCGTGGGAGGCCTGCCAAGGATGAACCAAGCAATGAAGCTGCTCGGTTGTCTCTTAGTGAGGGCTTAGATCCCTAGCGTTATGGGGTAGGCGAGCTACTGGCCAGGGATAGCCGAGCAGGGTAGCTGCAGGGCTGCCTCTTGGTGAGGGCTTAGATCCTTGGCGCTGGAGGGGCCGTGGGAGGCCTGCCAAGGATGAACCAAGCAGTGAAGCTGCTCGGTTGCCTCTTGGGAAGATTGACAGTCACGGGTGACACGTGCCACGAACGCGTGGAGAACGCGAAGCGTTTCGGAATGTCATGCCAGTTTCGCCACGTGGCGGCGTGGCATTGGGGTAGTTGTTGCGATTCCCAAGATTCGCGCTGGCATGCCCGAGAATCCGGGTCCTTGAATATTCTGCTTGAAGCTATAAGTAGGGAAGGAGATGGCAATTCCTTTGGCACCGCTTACTTTCGAGATGACTGGTCGCGCGTATTTGATCGAAGAGATTATCAACCTTGGTGATGTCTCCTTGTATAACCAATCGCTGTCCGAGGAGGGGTACCGGGGAGTGGTTCGACGTCTCGAGGATCACTTCGGCCTTCTCCTCCCTCGGCGGTCGTCCTTGCTCCAGCTCCTAATGTACGCGATCGGGAGAAGGTCCCCGGGGTTGGACAACTCCTTCACTGAGGAGCTTCTAGACGAGGCGCTTGACAAGGTGCATTCGATCTTCCTGTTCGGCCTCATCTCGAAGGCCAGGCACAACCGATCCTTGCTTCTGATTCTTGAATGTTTCAAGATGAGGTACATCGTAGACCAAGATGTCGTGGGTTCGATTCCCACAGACGGCGCCAGCTGACGCGACCTGGATCGCGTCAAGATGTTACCTTCCGTTGATCTGCTGATGGCGGCGATGGGTGGCTGAGATTGGGTCTGGTGGCTGTCGCTCCTGAAGCATGTGGATCTCAATGGGTTTGAGGTTGTGGTTGCCGAGCTACCTGCAAGGAAGTCCCGGGGTGGTTGTACCACCGAGGACCCTCCGACGGTCAAGTTAGACTAGAGATCTGAGCAGAGTAACGGCTTAGTAGAGTAAAAATGGCTTACTTGAACCGTCTGAAGAAGGGGTTTATATAGTGGTGGCAGCAGGCAGGGCAGGCGCGAGAATCACGCCGGCAGTTATGCTCCCGACGTCACACCCGCGTGATGAGCGGGACCTCCCATTAATGGCGAGACAGGCTCGTTAATGGGGGATCGTGATGGCGTGGGATGTGGGATGTGGCAGGCGGATATCTCGCGCATGGCGAGTTCGCGGGATGGCAGTTGCGCCTGTAAGCGGTGCCGTTGGTCGGTCGATGAGACCGAGGAAGATGACCTCGGTGGGAGAGCTCGCGGACGAGCGGAAGATCCGAGATATCTTGGTTCTGCGGTAGCCTGGAGACGAGCAGAGAGGCCGAGGAGGCCAATTGTGCAGGGGGCTCGGATGTGAGCCAGCGTTTGCTTGTAGGACGGGCACAAGAGTGGTCTGGTCGGCTACTATAGGTCCTTTCTTGTGAGCCCTGTGACACGTCATCTGCCACGTGTCACGATCTGGGAAATCACCGATATCGAGCATCATCAATAATTCCTATCTTAAATCCATATTTTAACTAATCACAAATCAAACAAAGAATTAAGTGTGCATGGACAAATTCATAACACCTATTTGCATCCAAACAAACTTTTTTACCACTTTAGATTATAAAAAAGTCTTAAAAAGTTAGACTTGAAACATTCCAAATTCTTTTTTTTTGGGTTTGCAACCAAACAGCCCTTTATAAAAGATTATATAGTTATTGTTGGATCCAATGAAAGGGTCATAAACAGTTAGCCTTAAAGAAATGATATTCAATGATTTTTATATAAACGTAAAGCTGACAATTTATTCTTGTGTTTCTTTATAAGAAAATTGAAGTCTCTTTATCCATCAATAAAAGGAAATGTTAGCAATAATGAAGACGAATCATCAGCAGTTGAGATGTTTAATACATGTTCAACAAATATATAGAAATCATAGAAAGGTTGCTTAGATACATATGCAAGCAAATTTTTTAGTAATTTAACTTCTATCATCAACATGCAAACAAATTGCATTGTTAAAATCGGAAGGTAGCTTCTTGATGTATTTATTAAACAGCTAAGCTATTTTATCAAGCTTTTATTAAGAAAAAGTTTTTAAATTCTTGCAACCTTGCTTGGAAACTTGAATTCAATGAGTACGAAACAAATAGTTGTTATGCTTAAACCCAAAAAACCACCAAAATTTTACCCCTGTGGAAAAACAATTAGCACAAACTCTCAAAATTACAGGAAAAAAATACAACATTAATTTTTGAAAGTATTGTGATAGTTTTTTGTAATTTTTGCGGATGTGCATCTTAATCACGGGAGTTTTTCGTTGTTTTTGAATGTTTTTGGTGGTTTCTCATATATTTTTAAAGTTTTGTGGCAATTACTCGTATATTCGAAAAGCATTTGGAATTTTGTAGTTTGTCGTTCTAGGATAAATGTCACGTCCCGCTTCCTAAAATACGGAATACGGGGGCTGACTAGACCGGCCATGCTCCTAAGGTCAATGAAGTCTCCTGCCGTAGTCACACTTTGGTAATCTGACGCAGAAAACGAGATATATCGTCACTAAGTCTATCATATCTAAATGAATCAGAGTGCAACGAATACAAGCAAAGGAGATAACTAACCAGATAGCGATAAAGTAAAAGATAGCGCTGACGTCGCTGATCTAGATATCCGCAATATCCTTGAGATAAGGTAGGTCCTGATCCGAGCAAAGTCCACTCCTCACTCTGAGCAGGCATACTCAGGTCGTCAGAGCGACACAATAGCTATATGTGTGTGCGCGCGCGCGCGCATGCGTAATGATGATAAATATGAAGCAGTAAGCATAGAGTAATGACGTGAGCATGAAATAACCAGTACAGATAAACAGCAAAGCATGCGTGTCGAATCACTAATCAATCAATGTCCATATCACTAAGTCTATCGTTAGTCTAAGTGTGAGCGTTAACCACAGCAGGAGTATTCCCAATCCAAAGATAAGCCACAGGGGTAAGGAAATACGGGCCCGAATCACGATTAGTAAGAATCAGTAACACGATCAGTAACAATGTCATGAAATCACGAAATATACCGGCAATGAGACTCCTGAGATTTCGTTGATCGAACTCGCACTCAAACTACCCCACACCCCGCGGTATACATCAAGCACCGATCACGAATCAAAATACAAGTCCCTCCATGACAAATTTACACGAGAATCGGAGACAGGGTCTCCGTCAAGCACGTCTCGACTGGTATCCAAGATAAGTAGACATCCCTCGATATCTTACCTATGGCATTAATAAAAGTGCTTCCATATCCGTCCCATACTAGTTATAGTTACACTTATATATGTCCTATAGATGTCGATAATGTAATAATTAAATGGTTCCGCTAATTGTGCACAAGTACGTATCACTTCCACTATTCAATCACGCTTTTACACTAATGTACTTGCCACAATCCAATCACTAACACTTATCACTCAGTAATTGTCACGCCCCGCTTCCCAGTGTACGGCGAAGTGGACGCGACAAGGTCCGCTACGTATGTACTCAGAAGTACATACGCTAAGCGTAGCTAAGCAATATAAAATAAATCACAAGAGACGAAAGATATAGAAATAACAGCAACTTTTATTAATAACATTCTTTGTACAATGCATGAAAGGAAAATACAACTGAAATGAAAAGTAATGCCTAAATAGTGGCATAACAATAACTGGAAATACTGGAAAAAACAAGGTACAATATCTAGAGCTCTGGGTCTTCGTGGAACTGCTCCAAATCTTCACCGGTGGGCTCGATCTCAGCTTGGTCCAACGTACCTGACGACATTCAAAGAAGAAAGAAATAGAATGTCGTCAACGAACAGGTCGCTCGGTAAGTCCCAATATAAAGAAGAATTAGGAAGACAGTGTAAAAGTATTTTATAAAATATTATATTGTTGAATATAATGGAATATTGAATTAACGCTGTTGTTTGTAGCTTGGTACAGAAGGATACCAGTGTATACGGGGGGATCTCTATATGCTAGAGATCAGGGCAAAAGGAAAGTATAAGGAACCGTTATGCCACGGTACAACAGCAATAAGATTCAGGTTAGGTGTCTTAATCTGACCACCTCGTGCCACCTTTAACACCTTCCGTACCAATTTATCCCTTAAACCCCGTTGTATTTTAACAGTATTGTTGTATTGGAATATGTAAGTTGGGTGACTGACCAAAACCATGATATCAGTAAACATGTTGTAACTGTATAATCAGGTAAATGGAATATCAGGATAATGGATGAATATCCATGGTTTGATTCAGTCAAAATGAATATATTGTTAACTGGATTCAGGGATTCATGTATTCAAATTGTGTTGGAATATAAAAGAATATAGATTGACTTGAATCATATTCGAGTCAGAAATAGTCAGACTCTAACCCGAGTCAGACTAAAAGAAAGGTAATTTGAAATTCAATATTAGTTAAGGGCCTTATTGTAATTTGTAAAACTTGAGGGGGTTTTATGTAAAAAGTACCTTTGTATAGTTTTCAAAATACACCTCAAGTATTTGATATTCGTCTTTATAATTATAATGAATGTGAATTTTCTTTGTGTTATTCTAGTGAGTATATCCTAATAAAAGTATTAATTGTTTTATTTGAAATTCATGGTATTTTAATGTAACTTTCAATCTTTTAATTTTAGAAAAAATTGGAAACTTTATCTTATGATAAAATAGGAGTTTAAATGATAATTATATATATGTAAACACATGAATAATTTTTAAATGAATATTTTATTTTCAAAAATCTCATTTTTCTTAAATGTCGTATTTTAAACCTTTCGAGACCGAATGCTCCTTGCGGAGGTCTGAATCTCGCACTACTAGCCTGCGGGTGCACGATGAACCGTACTATCCCTAACAGGTTCCCCAAAAGTGGGTTGTAGTGGCACTTTGCTTAGCTTTATGTCACGCCCCGCTTCCCAATGTACGGCGAAGTGGTCGTGACGAGGCCCGCTACGTATGTACTCAGAAGTACATACGCTAAGCGTAACTAAGCAATATAAAATAATCACAAGAGACAAATAAGATTGAGATAACAGCAACTTTTATTAATAACATTCTTTATACAATGCATGAAATGAAAATACAACTGGAATGAAAAAAGAAAGCAATGCCTAAACAGTGGCATAATAATAAAAGGAAATACTGGAAAGAACAAGTACAAAGTCTAGAGCTCTGGATCTTCTTGGAACTGCTCCAAATCTTCAGTTGTTGGCTCGGTCTCAACTTGGTCCAACGCACCTGACGACATTCAAAGAAGAAAGAAATAGAATGTCGTCAGCGAACAGGTCGCTCGGTAAGTCCCAAAGAAAAGTGGAGTGAGAATGGCAGAGTAACAGTATTTTCTAGAGTATTATGTTGTAGAATATTATGGAATATTGTTTAACGCAGTTGTTTGTAGCTTGGTACAGAAGAATGCCAGTGTATACGAGGGGGATCTCTATATGCTAGAGATCAGTGCAAACGGAGAGTACAAGGAACCGTTATGCCACGGTACAACAGCAACAGTATTCATGTTAGGTGTCTTAATCTGACCACCTCATTCCACTTTTAACATCTTCCGTACCAATCTACCCCTTTAAACCCCGCGATGTCATGTTTGTATTGTTATCTTGTAAACTTGTAATGATTGCTTGATTGACTTTGATTGACTTGATTGACTGATTGACTGATTTACTGATTGACTGACCGAAACCATGATATCAGGAAACGGTTATAACCGTAGAGTCATGTAAATGGAATACTGGAAATCATGTAAAAGGAATATCCATGGTTCGGTTCATTCAAACAGATTGTTAACTGGATTCTGGAATTCATGTATTCATCTTGAGTTGGAATATAAAAGAATATAGATTGACTTGAATCATTTTCAAGTCAGAAATAGTCAGACTCTAACCCGAGTCAGACTAAAAGAAAGTGAGTTGAAGTTCAATAATTGTTAAGGGCCTTATTGTAATTTATAAAACTTGAGGGGGTTTATTGTAAAAATACTATTGTATATTTTTCAAAATACAACTTAGGTATTTAATTATCGTCTTTATGTACATACAATAATTTAATGATCAAGCTAAATATGTATACATGTTCGAATAACATGAAATGAGTCAAGTATATTATTCGAGTAACTACCATAAACAATGCTGTAAAGAAATATTATGTACGACTAATTAATCAAGTTGAACGAATACGGAATATAAACAGAGATATGTTTCTAAATGTTTTGCATGCGTAAGTTCCAGTTTTACCTAAATATGACTACCGGTTTGAGAGATATATATGTTTTCGTATCGTCGCGCAAAACAGATTAGAATCTATTCGGCACCGTCACATATTTTTAAAACGCAGTTTGAGTTAATTTGTATCAGGTTTAAGGTTACGAAAATTATTAGAAAATTGTAGGTATTTTTAAGTACTTATCGAAAACACCAAGATTCACATGATTTGGATTTCTGAAGCTCTAGTTATGATCATTTTAATATCAGCATTTAAAACAGAAATTCAGATTTCTGGACAGCAACTATATATTCTATTGCAAAGCCTATATCAGGTTGTTTCATGCATTCCTAAGTAATATAATATACAGAAAATTATAGTTCTATCAATGGTGCATCTACACATCTAAATTTTGTCACAAACGGACATCGGGTGTTCGAGTTATGTCCAATTTAAAAACAGTGTGCGAATCGGAACAGATTCTGTCCAGATCCGTCACTTAATATTGTAATGCAGTTTTCTTTATCTTAGGTAGGTTTTCAGTAAAACTATAAAACTAATAAAATCTATATCATTCGATGTAGATATCAAAAACATCTGAGTTTGCTCAATTTGGATACCGGTATACCAAGTTATGTGTCCTAGAAATTGACCGATAGCTGCAGTTTTCTGTTTTACGATCAGTGAATAAATACGATGTAATTCACAAACCGTTATGCGGATCGATCTAAAATTTTTACAGCGTATACAAAATAATATATTCTATCATATGTAAATTTCCTGAAATTTTCAGAGTTAAAAAATTAATTTATAAAAATTATTTTAAAACTAATGGTATTGATGTGTATACTAAAATCGGCAAAAAGATTAACTAGTATTTTTATGCAAGCTTTATCCTTTCTTTTAATAACCAAACCGATTCCATGAGATATCGTAGATATATTATGGATTGAAATCTATGTTCTCACAACTTGTAATAAACATTCATAATCATGAAGAAAGAATTAAAAATACTTTAATTTGAACAAGAGATAATAAGATATTATTAAACCATATAGAATCATATATATCTAAACTTATGTATATGTATATGTATATGTTTATGTGTATCTTCTCTTATGGATTATGATATGAAAAGAATAAGGGGTTCACGATGCATGACAAGAGGAAAAAAAAGAGATGGGGGGAAAGAAGAGAGAAGGGACTTACATGCACAAGCCGGTATTGTCACCGGGCTTGTCTATCCGCCGATAGCCTCGCGTTAGTAGCGAGACCTTCTTGAAGAGTTCTTCATGTTCTTCTTCTTGGACTTTAGGTGAAGAGGGAGAAATGAGAGATAGAAAAATATGAGGAAGGAAAAGATGGAGGACAATTAAGATGGTGTAATGGTGAATTATGTATAATAATATATGCATTTAACATAAGAATTAAAAGAGAAATGAAAGGTCACCATTCATTTTGGAAATGAAAGGTCTCATTTGTAGGTTATGAGAAGAATAAAAAAATGATAAAAAATAATTGCAAGAATGGGGATTTGAACATGCGACTTATGGAATAACAATGCAAGGACTTAACCAATGAGCTATAAGGTTGTTCATGCATATATTTAATTAGAATTAAATATATAATGTTGCTTAAAAAGAAAATGGGCTTTTTAGATGGGCTATGGAGAATAAGAATAATGGATTTGGGTTAAATATTTATGAAAGGAAAAAATAAGAATGAGAAGTTAAAAACTTAAATATAAGAAAAAGAAATTGTACCTAGAAAAAAAAAATACATAATAGATTGAGGAATAAAATAATAATAAATTTAATAGAAAGAGGAAAATACCAAGTACAAATAAATACGGTATATTTTTGAAGAGGGATAATACAAATGTATAAAGATTTTGGGGTCATTACACTTTAATAAATACTATTCATTTAGAAAAACAGTTTTATAAATATAAGATATTTATTTGCAAAAGAGTATAGTTTTCCGTATTTTAGTTATTAGGGTTTCCTAAGCCAACTAGCCTATTTCTAAGGTCTAAACGATGAGTCATTAGAAGCCTCAAATCGCCTCTTCACCGTCAATTGCGGCCAGATAAGTGCAAGGTAAGTGGGAAGGAACCACAGTCGTGGGCCTAATTAAAAACCACTAGCCTAGACACACTTGCCTAGACACCACAAGACAGTTTAGATAAACGATCGATGTCCATGACCTATCGTGCTTTCATTTTATTTAAAACTTTATACAACTTAAAGCTTTCAAGTAAAGGTTATAAAAAATATGGTATTTTAGTGAAAAGTCCTGTAATTTCGTATTCTATGTTTTGACATATATCAATTAGGGTTATATTTGAGTGCGTGTAGAGGTAGGTCATTACCTCGTGACTTATTTTAAGTTTTGATGAAGACTAGAGGTTAAACATGATATGTTAAACTTGAAGGTATTAAAGCGCAGGAATACGGTATTTGAAAACGTTATCATTTCATGTGTGAAAATTCATTCAAATTGGTTTCTACAAGTTTAGTGATCAAGATAAACATATTTAGGAGTGAGGGAATTGATTTAACGAAGAAAAATAAACTTCATGGTATTTTATGAAAAGAATACGGTTTTACAAAGAAACTATCATTTCATGTGAGAAAGTTTGTTTAAATTGGTTTATGGGTAGTTAATAGTCAACATGAATATAGGTAGGTATTATGTATTAGGTGACAAGTGGAAATTTGCAGAAAAACGAATCGGAAATCGGTTTGTTCCGATTTCCGTCGGGTTCCAAAAAGTCGTATTTTTATATTAAAGAACAGAGAGATAGAAGAGATGGGACTTACGGGTTTGGACAAGCTAAGGAGGCTAAGGGATGTGGTGGTTGTCGATGCATCGAAAACGTCGCGAAGGTTCTAGTCCGGTCGCCGGAATCCGTCGTCGGTTTCGGCAGCGCTTCGCTTCTCGCTCTTTGTACCGAGTTCTCGAGAATTTGGGAGAGTGGACTTAGAGTGGTGAGGTGAAATGGTAGAGGGTAGGGGTCTTTATATAGGGCTAGGCTAAGGTTGGGGTTTGGATAAAAAAATATTTAAAAATGTAAAAATTCATTATAATATCATTAATTTTGGGATTAAATGAGGTTTAATGGGAATTTTGTAATTGTACAGAGAAAATGGAGTATGCAAGGATGAAGACCAAGTCAACACGAATTTTTTTCGTGTTGACGACTCGGCCGACCGGCCGAGTCCGGCCGGCGGCGCCGGCCGATTCGGCCGAGTCGGGGTCGAGTCAGGTCTCGTTGGGTGGGAAATTGTCTGGGGGGAATTTTGGTATACTTTATTTTTTATAAATTGTATTAATTTGTGAGTTATGGCTATTTGACCGTTTGACTTCCCAAAAAAAATTAAAACAAAAGGATAATAAAAAAATATGTGGGGCATGGGATTCGAACTCTGGTGGCTATGTTCAGCAGTGCAAGGTATTACCAATGAGCTACAAGCTCCTTCTTGTAATTATTGTAAAGAAATAGATACTTAAATTGTTTCCAGCAACATCAATACTTCAAGTATACATCAAATTTAAAGCAAATTTTGGTATACAAAAATTGGAGTTGTTACAATCTACCCTCCTTACAAAAATTTCGTCCTCGAAATTTACAACTTTTATTTGAGGACTAGTTTACAAAAAGGTGCGGATATCTTGCACGCATTTCATCCTCCCTTTCCCACGTGGATTCTCCTGGAGTGTCTTTCCTCCACATTACCCGGACCAAATTAACTTCTTTGTTCCGAAGTGTCTTCACTTTCCTGTCCAGGATCTTCACAGGTTGTTGCTCACAAGACAAATCGGGCTGTATCGTGAGCTCGGAATGATCAAGTACATGGCTGGGGTCACTCACATACCTTCTGAGTTGAGATATGTGGAACACGTTATGCACTCCTTCCAATGAGGGTGGAAGCGCTAAATAGTATGCCACTTCACCGACTCGTTCGAGTATATCGAACGGTCCAATGTATCTTGGACTCAACTTTCCCCGTCTTCCAAATCTGATCACTCCGCGGTTCGGAGAGATTTTCAGGAATTATGATCTCCTGGCTGGAACTCCAAGTGTCGTCTCTTCGCATCAGCCCAGTGTTTCTGTCTATCTTGGGCTATGCACATTCTTTCCCTGATAGTACGAACCACATCAACGGTTGCTACTATCATCTCTGGTCCAACGAGTTCTCTATCTCCGATGTCGTCCCAACTTAATGGCGATCGACATTTCCTTCCATACAATGCTGCGAAAGGTGCTATTCCTATGCTTGCTTGGTAGCTGTTGTTGTACGCAAACTCCACAAGATGCAGGTGATCTTCCCACGATCCTTTGAAGTCGAGCATACATGCTCTGAGCATATCCTCCAAGATCTGAATAGTTCGTTCTGACTGACCATCTGTTTGTGGATGATAAGCCGTGCTGAAGTTCAGACTTGTTCCCAAGCTAGCTTGCAGACTCTGCCAAAATTGCGATCGGAACCTGGTGTCACGATCGGAGACAATGCAGACCGGTACTCCATGAAGTCTCACAATTTCCTGTATGAGTTCATGGGTATCAGAGATAGTACATTATGACGAGTTTTTAAATCTAATTTAGATTATTATCTCCATGTACTTCTTCGCTAGTGTCTCAGTTGATTGGCCAACTCGAAATGGGATGAAGTGAGCCGACTTTGTGAGTCGATCCACAATGACCCAAATCGCATCGTTACCCTTTGTGCTGTGAGGAAGAGCAGTTACAAAGTCCATCGTGATGTGCTGCCACTTCCATTCTGGAATTGGTAACGGTTGAAGTAGTCCAGCTGTCCTGTGATGTTCAGCCTTTACTTGCTGACACACCAAGCATTTTGCGACGCTTCTGGCTACTTCACGCTTCATTCCATGCCACCAATAATTCTGACGTAGATCTTTGTACATTTTAGTACCTCCAGGATGTACTGAATAGGGAAAGCTGTGAGCTTCTTTTATTAACTCTTCCCGAACAGGATCCTTTGGTACACATAGTATCTCAAACATCCGTCTTCATGGATGATGAAATCTGTTCTGAGTCCATTCTCCACTTGTTCTCTGATCTTTTGCAACTTAGCATCGCTGGCTTGTGCTGCTTTGATCTGATTGACAATGGTTGATTGAACTTGTAGATTCATCAAACTTGAAATATCACCTAGCATGACTAGTTCGATCTCCATCTGATGTAAGTCTTGCTGCAACTTCCACTGGGCGGTGAGATTCATTACTAATGGTTGGCGACTAAGAGCATCAGGTACTACGTTCACCTTTCCTGGATGATATTGCAAATTGATGTCAAAGTTCGCCATAAGTTCTAACCATCTTCTCTACCGTATATTCAACTCTTTCTGAGTAAACACATACTTCAGACTTTTATGATCTGTGTAGATGTTCACTCGTTCACCAAGTAAGTAGTGGCGCCAAATCTTGAGAGCAAAAATGACGGCTGCCAACTCCAGATCATGCGTCGGATAATTGCGCTCATGAATCTTCAGTTGTCTTGAAGCATAAACCACAACCTTACCGTGCTGATGTAGAACACATCCTAATTCCTTACCGGATGCATCGCAATGCACTTCGAATCCTCCAGATTGATCCGGTATGACGAGAATAGGTGCAGATGTCAGTCTTAACTTGAGTTCTACGAAAACTTGCTCGCATGCTTCTGACCACACAAATTCTTCATCTTTTCGTGTGAGCTTGGTCAGGGGTGTTGCTATCTTCGAAAAACCTTCAATAAACCTTCTGTAATATCCAGCTAATCCCAAGAAACTCCGAATGTCCTTTACTGATTTTGGTGTAGGCCATTCGCTGACTGCTGAAACTTTTGCTGGATCCACAGAAATTCCTTCTCCTGATACGATATGTCCAAGAAAACCAACTTGATTTAGCCAAAACTCGCACTTGCTGTACTTGGCATAAAGCTGATGTTGACAAAGAGTTTCCAGGACAATTCGTAGATGCTCCGCATGCTCTTTCCGGTTCTTAGAATATACTAGGATGTCGTCGATGAAGATGACAACGAACATGTCTAAATACTCCCGGAAAACTTGGTTCATTAGGTTCATGAAGATTGCTGGTGCATTGGTCACTCCAAATGGCGTTACTAGAAATTCGTAATGTCCATAGCGACTTCTGAAAGCTGTTTTGTGAATATCAGCTTCCTTGACCTTCACTTGATGATAACCTGAACGAAGATCTAGTTTAGAGAAGACACAAGATCCACTTAGCTGATCGAATAAATCGTCGATGCGCGGGAGTGGATATTTGTTCTTTATAGTAACTTCGTTCAAGGCCATATAATCGATGCACATTCTGTATGAACCTTCCTTCTTCTTTACCAGTAGTACAGGTGCTCCCCAACTTGAAGTGCTGGGACGAATCCATCCTTTCGCCAGTAATTCGTCCAACTGTGTTCGAACTTCCTTCAATCCTTCCGGACTTAGTCTATACGGTGCTTTGATCACTGGTTGTGCTCCTGGTACTAAGTCAATACTGAATTCAAGAGCTCGATCGGGAGGCAAACCTGATATATCGTCAGGGAATACATCATCGAACTCTCGAACTACCTCCGGTCTTGATTCTTCCTCTGCTTGAGCTGCTTCAACTATTGCTTCTCTTGGCTTCGCTTTGTAGGTACTTGGTTCCAGTGTAGGATCTCCACTCTTGAAATAGAAGACCGGATGATCTGGAATCTCGAATACTACCCTCCTTTGACGGCAGTCGATGGTAGCATAAAAGGTTCCAAGCCAGTCCATTCCTAGAACCACATCGAAGTTTGGTATATCCAGTACTTTGAAGTCAATATAAAACTCTCGACTGCAGACGACGACTGGACACATGCTGTATCCCATAGTTGACTTTAGAACACCATTTCCGGAACTGACGTTCCAGCTGGATACAAGCGGTGAGACTGGAATCGCATGGGTTCGGACAAACCGTTGCGACATAAAGTAGTGGGATGCTCCAGTATCAAACAGTGCAAGTGCAGGTAGTGAAGTTACTAGGATTGTACCTAAGGTATATGGGATAGGTTTTAGGTATAAGAAAAGTGTGTAGGTAAACAAAACTAAAAGATAAGTTTGAGAAGGAATTTACCAGTAATGACTTGGCCAGTGGCCTCAGCTTCTTCAACAGACATCATGAAAGCCTGGCGCTTCGGCACATTCCTCCTGGCCTGAGGAGCATTCCTCGGAACGTTCCTTTGAGCTTGATGGAACTGTCGAGGAGGTGGTGCAGCTTGTGGTCCCCTGCGTGGTGCAGGCAGTGCAAGTCTGGGAGCAGGTGCCTGAAGAGCTGGTCGCTGATGATAGGTATTTGCTGGCCTGGGTGCAGCAACTGGGTTCTGTCTTTGGGGACAAGATCCAATACCGTGCGTGGCTGAACCGCAGATTAAGCAAAGGCGGTTGGCTCGACGGCAGTCCTTCATCATATGTCCAGTTCTCTTGCAGTAGATGCAAAAGGCTGGGCTAGGACGATGAATTGGTACTCCGGGTCGCCTTGGCACGAAAGGTGGTCTGGACGTGGCTCCACCTGCCATCTGGTTGGCAGGGCGCTTGACTCCTGCAGACTGAGATCTGCCCCTCTCTTTTATTACTGCCTCATAACTGCGGGCAGCTTCTAGGGCTTCCTCATGAGTCAAAAACTTTCCTGTGGCTAGAGAAGCCTTAATCTCTGTGTCCAAACCTTGCTGAAAACGACGGGCTCTGATCTCGTCCGTCGGTATCAGGTGTGCCGCGAATCTGTTTAAAGATTGTGTTAGCTGTGTAGTATGTGATAACTAAAAATTGAACTATTGTGACAAATCTTACCGGCTCAACATAGTGAACTCAGCATCGTATTCATCTACTGATTTGTCCCACATCGATCCTTGCTGTAGATGAATAAACTGCTGCTCCATTGCAAACGTGGAAGTCACAGGGAAATATTTCGCGTCGAACTTCTCGTGAAATGTCTTCCATTCAATCGGCTGTACCAGACGGGTTTCTTCCGCCTTCCACCAATTGCGAGCATTATCCGTGAGCAGTAGCTTCGCTACACGGACCTAAGCGTGGTCTGGCACTTGAGCTGCTGCCAGATCGTCCTCGATACTTTGTGCCCATTCTTCCGCTTCAAGAGGGCTTCCTTTACCAGAGAACTGCTTTGGGTGCAAAGCACTGAATTGCTTTACTCCCGGTGCATCGGCTTCAGGATGGTTCAAAAGTTGTTGCTGTCCCTCGAGAAAACTACGGATCGCATCAAATAACATCGTTTGCTCAGTGGGTGGTGCGGGAACAGCTGGTGTGAGAGGTAGTGCTGGAGGGGTGTTGTTAACGTTGGTGCGGGTGTTGTTCAGGGAATCCATGACCTTGAAGAAAAATTTGGATTAAGACAGATTCAAATACATGAAATGATAAGATTCAAGGAATAGAGATTTGCAAGATTCAAGAACATGAATTATAAAGAATGTCTTAGTTGCTGCGTCTTGTGTTATATTGCTTAGGTTGTTCACGCAGAGCAGAACTGCATGACAGGGATTCATACAGCTCTGACCTGCATGGGCCACCAACAAAACCTGTCACGCCCCGCTTCCCAGTGTACGGCGAAGTGGACGCGACAAGGTCCGCTACGTATGTACTCAGAAGTACATACGCTAAGCGTAGCTAAGCAATATAAAATAAATCACAAGAGACGAAAGATATAGAAATAACAGCAACTTTTATTAATAACATTCTTTGTACAATGCATGAAAGGAAAATACAACTGAAATAAAAAGTAATGCCTAAACAGTGGCATAACAATAACTGGAAATACTGGAAAGAACAAGGTACAATATCTAGAGCTCTGGGTCTTCGTGGAACTGCTCCAAATCTTCACCGGTGGGCTCGATCTCAGCTTGGTCCAACGCACCTGACGACATTCAAAGAAGAAAGAAATAGAATGTCGTCAGCGAACAGGTCGCTCGGTAAGTCCCAATATAAAGAAGAATTAGGAAGACGGTGTAAAAGTATTTTCTAAAGTATTATATTGTTGAATATAATGGAATATTGAATTAACGCTGTTGTTTGTAGCTTGGTACAGAAGGATACCAGTGTATACGAGGGGGATCTCTATATGCTAGAGATCAGGGCAAAAGGAAAGTATAAGGAACCGTTATGCCACGGTACAACAGCAATAGGATTCAGGTTAGGTGTCTTAATCTGACCATCTCGTGCCACCTTTAACACCTTCCGTACCAATCTACCCCTTAAACCCCGTTGTGTTTTAACAGTATTGTTGTATTGGAATATGTAAGTTGGGTGACTGACCAAAACCATGATATCAGTAAACATGTTGTAACTGTATAATCAGGTAAATGGAATATCAAGATAATGGATGAATATCCATGGTTTGATTCAGTCAAAATGAATATATTGTTAACTGGATTCAGGGATTCATGTATTCAAATTGTGTTGGAATATAAAAGAATATAGATTGACTTGAATCATATTCGAGTCAGAAATAGTCAGACTCTAACCCGAGTCAGACTAAAAGAAAGGTAATTTGAAGTTCAATATTAGTTAAGGGCCTTATTGTAATTTGTAAAACTTGAGGGGGTTTTATGTAAAAAGTACATTTGTATAGTTTTCAAAATACACCTCAAGTATTTGATATTCGTCTTTATAATTATAATGAATGTGAATTTTCTTTGTGTTATTCTAGTGAGTATATCCTAATAAAAGTATTAATTGTTTTATTTGAAATTCATGGTATTTTAATGTAACTTTCAATCTTTTAATTTTAGAAAAAAGTGGAAACTTTATCTTATGATAAAACAGGAGTTTAAATGATAATTATATATATGTAAACACATGAATAATTTTTAAATGAATATTTTATTTTCAAAAATCTCATTTTTCTTAAATGTCGTATTTTAAACCTTTCGAGACCGAATGCTCCTTGCGGAGGTCTGAATCTCGCACTACTAGCCTGCGGGTGCACGATGAACCGTACTATCCCTAACAGGTTCCCCAAAAGTGGGTTGTAGTGGCACTTTGCTTAGCTTTAATAAATACTATTCATTTAGAAAAACAGTTTTATAAATATAAGATATTTATTTGCAAAAGAGTATAGTTTTCCGTATTTTAGTTATTAGGGTTTTCTAAGCCAACTAGCCTATTTCTAAGGTCTAAACGATGAGTCATTAGAAGCCTCAAATCGCCTCTTCACCGTCAATTGCGGCCAGGTAAGTGTCAGGTAAGTAGGAAGGAACCACAGTCGTGGGCCTAATTAAGAACCACTAGCCTAGACACACTTGCCTAGATACCACAAGACAGTTTAGATAAACGATCGATATCCATGACCTATCGTGCTTTCATTTTATTTAAAACTTTATACAACTTAAAGCTTTCAAGTAAAGGTTATAAAGAATATAGTATTTTAGTGAAAAGTCCTGTAATTTCGTATTCTATGTTTTGACATATATCAATTAGGGTTATATTTGAGTGCGTGTAGAGGTAGGTCATTATCTCGTGACTTATTTTAAGTTTTGATGAAGACTAGAGGTTAAACATGATATGTTAAACTTGAAGGTATTAAAGCGCAAGAATACGGTATTTGAAAACGTTATCATTTCATGTGTGAAAATTCATTCAAATTAGTTTCTACAAGTTTAGTGATCAAGATAAACATATTTAGGAGTGAGGGAATTGATTTAACGAAGAAAAATAAACTTCATGGTATTTTTATGAAAAGAATACGGTTTTACAAAGAAGCTATCATTTCATGTGAGAAAGTTTGTTTAAATTGGTTTATGGGTGATTAATAGTCAACATGAATATAGGTAGGTATTATGTATTAGGTGACAAGTGGAAATTT
Organism: Agapanthus africanus; assembly: GCA_030015575.1. NCBI lineage: Eukaryota > Viridiplantae > Streptophyta > Magnoliopsida > Asparagales > Amaryllidaceae > Agapanthus > Agapanthus africanus. The sequence goes on from CM057351.1 coordinate 423,819,469, forward strand.
GCAGAAAAACGAATCGGAAATCGGTTTGTTCCGATTTCCGTCGGGTTCCAAAAAGTCGTATTTTTATATTAAAGAACAGAGAGAGAGAGGAGATGGGACTTACGGGTTTGGACAAGCTAAGGAGGCTAAGGGATGTGGTGGTTGTCGATGCGTCGAAAACGTCGCGAAGGTTCTAGTCCGGTCGCCGGAATCCGTCGTCGGTTTTGGCAGCGCTTCGCTTCTCGCTCTTTGTACCGAGTTCTCGATAATTTGGGAGAGTGGACTTAGAGTGGTGAGGTGAAATGGTAGAGGGTAGGGGTCTTTATATAGGGCTAGGCTAGGGTTAGGGTTTGGATAAAAAAAATATTTAAAAAATGTAAAAATTCATTAAAATATCATTAATTTTGGGATTAAAAGAGGTTTAATGGGAATTTTGTAACTGTACATAGAAAATGGAGTATGCAGGGATGAAGACCAAGTCAACACGAATTTTTTTCGTGTTGACGACTCGGCCGACCGGCCGAGTCCGGCCGGCGGCGCCGGCCGATTCGGCTGAGTCGCCGGCCGACTTGGCCGAGTCAGGGTCGAGTTAGGTCTCGTTGGGTGGGGAATTGTCTGGGGGGAATTTTGGTATACTTTATTTTTTATAAATTGTATTAATTTGTGAGTTATGGTTGTTTGACCGTTTGACTTCCCAAAAAAAATTAAAACAAAAAGATAATAAAAAAATATGTGGGGCATGGGATTCGAACTCTGGTGGCTATGTTCAGCAGTGCAAGGTATTACCAATGAGCTACAAGCTCCTTCTTATAATTATTGTAAAGAAATAGATACTTAAATTGTTTCCAGCAACATCAATACTCCAAGTATACATTAAATTTAAAGCAAATTTTGGTATACAAAAATTGGAGTTGTTACAGTAATATAAAACAGTCACTAGGATGTCAATGTATATGACCACTATTCAATGAGGGTATGACAGTTATATGATATGGTAAGAATGCAATTAAATATGATACGAATATAATAGGGACAGCCAGCGTCATATAACTTGTAAAATTCACTATAAATTACACGTGCAAAATTGAGCAAAACCATATAAAAGGAATAAGCATTATATTTAATTATCTGTAAAGAAAAATTGGTTTCGAGTCAATCGGGTTTCAGGTTTGCAAGTTACGGTCATTCCATTTTAAGTGTTCTCTGCTGGAAATCTAGTTTTAGAACTGAAAGTCCGTTTCATAACACGGTTTACTCTCTGTTGGAATCATAATTAGGCGATACTAAAATTAGATAATATTTAGATTTATTTGTTATATTTCCAAAATATCCGACGGATCAATAATATCCGCTGTATGTAAGAAGATATGCACCGTTTAAGGTTAAGGTGTACAATCTGCCTTTGCGGAAAACTGCAGTACATACAGACGGTTAAAAAGGTATTATAAATTACAAAAGATACTGGAATGTAACGAGACTAGTACCATTAGAAATATAATTCAATTCTCTACGCTTCTATGTATGGTTCCACACATTTGCGCACCTGATCAGTGAGAAACCTGCGTTCTAAAACGGGTAAAGGCAGAGATTCTTACTCTGGACTGCAGTCTAGAGCCATGAATCGCCTCGGTTTTCGTTGTCTGGATTATTAAAATTTAGAGGTGAACTATGAGGTATTGTAGGTTTATCTGTTTTCTTCGATACGAGCCATGAAACGGTAAGATCCGAGGTATAAATAATTTATTATGGATTTAACGGTCTAGCATGTCCAGAAAAAATCCAGGTTTCGTAAAGGTTATCGGAGTAACATCTACTGGATGAAACGATGTAAGTTTTCTACAAAATTTCTACATGATAATTTTCAATAGTAAAAAGGGTTTGATGATCACAAGTTCCGTCATTTTAAGATTTTTTTTTGACCTAGGGTTTCACATCGATCAATCTCGATTATGCATATTGGTGTCATTCGGGATTTCTATTCCGATTAATCGACATGAGTTTTTATCAGTTCAATTCGTAAATATTATTAAAATGGGAATAACAATCGCTATACGGGTTCCAATCACAACCACTAACTCATAACAGTTTATATTAAAACTACCGCGATACTTTACTATATATAGCTAGATACACACACACACTCACATATCTATACACATTGATCTATCATTACCATGGCATGTAAAGCAAGTGGAGTTCACTTGCCTAAAGATAACAATGGCACGACAACGACGATGGGCGTGGCACAGGCACGACACGATCACGGTACGGAGACAACAAGCTTGGGCTCGACCGTCTCCTCCTCACAACGGGAGCTCGAGTGGAGGATGGCGCTGGGGACTCCGGTGAGGTGGCCGGCAGTGAGAGGGGCTTGGAGTTACTCCGGGTCGCCGGCGATGGAGTGCTCGGGGTTGGGGTCGATGGAAGACGGGTGATGGTGGCAATGGCTGTTGGTTCCAGGCAATGGGTTCGGAGGTGACAGTAGTGGCGATGGAGAGCTGGTGATGGAGAGGAGGCGGGGAGGAAGCTCATCGGCGAAGATTGCAGGATCAAGACGGTGGTGCTCAGGTCGTTGGTGAGGTGGTCGAAGGAAGAAAGTGGGTCTCGGTGTGATGGTGATGGAGGGGTCGACGGTGCTCGCGGCAGTGAGGAGGTCGGTTAGGTGTCGTGATGGAGGTAGTGGGGGTGCGATGGTGAAAGCGAGATCGTCGGTGGTGTTGGGTCGGCGACGAGAGGAGGTGGAGCTCGGGGTCTTCGAGAGGAGGTGGTCGGTGGTGTGGGCGATTGCAGAGCTTTGAATGGTGGCTGGTGGTGGTAATGAGGAAGGCTCGTCGGCGACGATGGCGATGAGAGGAGGTGACTGGGTGTTGGCAGAGGGGTCACCGGCGGTTAGAAGAGGGGAGAGAGTGAGATAGAGAGAGGAAGGGAGATAGAGGTTTGGAGAGAGGGGGAGAGATCATTGATGAGGGGAAACGTTGAGGGGATTGCGGGGCGTTGCGAGGAGGAAAGGGCAGTTGCGAGGGAGACGGGATCGTGGAGGAGCGCGGGTCCAAGGGTGAGGGGCTCGTGGAAAAGAGGAAGAAGGAGGGAAGAGAGAGAGGAAAGAGAGAGAAATGCTTGGGGGGTCTCGGGCCAGGGTTGGGGGTTGGGCTTTGAGACTTGGGGTAGGGTTAGGGAATTAAAGAGAGGGAAAAAGGGAATGAAGGCTTGGGGCAGGGATTTGGGTTATGGTTTAGTGTTAGGGTTTGAGAGTTTAGAAAGTTTTAGAATCAGCAATTTGATAATTTAGGAAAAAATAGAAAAATATAGAAAAAGATTTTATTAAAATATGGAAAATTTACAAAATACTGGGTATTACAATAAAGATTTAGGAAGTTTTTTTTTTATTTACTCCTATTTTTAATAGTACAATATTTTTCCAAAATATGCAACTTTGTTGGCATTAAATGAAGTGCTCATAAAGCACGAGCTTTTCATTCTTTATTGTTTTTGGCAAATTTATATGATTGATTTCATGTGTCCTTTTTATTGTTAATTAATCGAGTATTTAATCCATGTTCACAAAAATTTGGTCTCTTGTGCTTAAATGACGGTAATGGTGCTATGTGCCGGCGGTATATATCTGGACAAAAGAGAGAAGAAATAAAAATGTGGGTTTCACACGCTATTCAAGGCTGTCCGAAACTCTTCTCTTTCTCTCACCTCCTGTTCGAATGTATTACATCCGGCACACCGAATAATTTCTGAAAGAGCTGGCTGGCTGGAGGAGTGAATGCACAGATCCAAGAAAGAAAAATGATGACCCGGCCTTGTCTTATTTTCATTAAATCACAATTACGTGCTATGGCAGTGAATATTTATGTAAAGTCCAATATAGCAAAAATTGCTTTAAAAAAATTACTTGCAGCTCTTTATAATTAAGCCTTACCCATATGCATGCAAAATGATACTCCATTATAAACGATGGGGTTTACATCATCTAAAATATTAATGCAATTCATGAAAGCATGGTGTTTATATTTTGGATGAACGCGAGTATCAGTTAATAGTGAGACAATTTTTGGGAATTATCATTTTTTCCCCGAATTATTTAGCAAATGATGTTCGCAGAAAAATATTTGGCAGAATGGTATTGAGCTGAAAATTAGCCCATATTAGGTATTCTTAACTAAAACCACAATTTAAAAGTGTGGTTTTAAGAATTTATTTTTATAAAACTCGCAGTCTAAACCCGCAGTTTCAAAGTGCGGTTCTTAACTTACAAGATTTTTGCTTAAAACCGCACTTTAAAAGTACGATTTTAGTTAATAACAACTAAACCGGCCGGCTAATCACCAGCCCGACACCATTCTTCTAAATATTTTCGGAGGAATACCATTTTGCTAAATATTTTGAAAAAATCGTTAATTTCCAAAAATTTCCCCGCAGGGTATGAAAATAATTTCTCATCCGTTTCTTTTTTAAAAAGTCAAAATTATTGTGTTTCTGCACGTTAGGGTAATAAATACGTGTCAAAATTTCAAAAAGGTGCTGCGGTTTCGAACTTCCGTTTCGAATGTTTGATTCCATCGTTTTTGTTGGCGAAACATGTTATTCTAGCAACCTTATCAATCCGCTTGGCTTAAAAGTGATTAAAAAAAATAAAATAGGTGGCCATCTCATCGCCAAACCAAAAATGAATTGATTTTAAATTACACGATCTTAAATTCTAAATCAATAATGACCATCGAAATACTATGCTCTAGACATTACTATCCATAAATAATAACAAACCATCATTTTATTTTATAATCACGCATGCATCTCATGCGGAAAAACACTAAGGTTGCGTCTGGTACATGAAATGTAAGATTATCGAGAATTCTCGAATTATCGGGAACAGGATAATCGGAAATCTAATTCTAAGGAATCTTGCATCAACATTCTTGGTATATTTTAATCATTTCTGGTAATATATTTATGTTTATCCGTCGCCCGGCGGCGAGGCGGAGGAGGGCTGGTAAATGACGGCCGGGACGGCGACGAACGGCTGATTAGCGGTCGGCTGGCGGCAAACGTCCGATTGACGGCGGATCGGTCGGTGAATGATCGATGATGATCGGTGGCCGGCCGACGGTGAATGACCGATTGTCGACGAGCCGGCCGACGGAAGACTGATGATGGGCGGCGAGACCGGACGGTCGGTGGGTGGCGAGAGAGTCCGGTGGGCAGATGGTCATAGCTCATTCATGTAAGACGGGAATATTTCGTGTTAATATAGGATAGACACATGTTTTGGGGAAAAGGATTACGATGAAAAGGGGTTGGTAATCCTATATTCCTCGGAATATCTTTTAAACCTAAATATGCGCGGTAATATTTTATGGTAATTTACATCTAGATTACTTTCTCTTCAGCGCGGGCTAAGATTTACATAGATGCAAGAATCATGAGGCAGCCATACGTTTTGATGAAAAAAGTTGCTATTATTATATAACATAATGGAAATCTTTATTATAATGTCATATGTCCCCTTCACAGCTCTGTTCCATTTGTTGGTTCATACAATCATTTTCTCTTTGCTCTGTTTTCTTAGATTGGAACAGATGTCTTAACTATAGTCTTTATATATTATTAATTAAATCACGTAGCCTTTTTGCATTAATTTATTAAAATTAAATTAGCTCCATACAAATATCTCCATATAATAAAAACGAGCCATATCAGCTCAATATCGGCTCGGCTCCGGCTTCACTATGTTCTGAAGCTGACATCTAAAAACATTATAAATGCAAACAATTGCAACTATAAAAGCACCCACGGACTTGGGAAAGCCCACCACCACCCCTCTCTCTCTCTCTCTCTCTCTCTCTCTCTCACTCACACACACACAAAATGTGGGAGCTTATCTCTCTCTTGCTGCTGCTGCTGCTGCAGAGCCAAGGTGGTGTGGTCACCGCAAAGCGACCCAAGGCCTCACCTTGGCAAACCTTGAGTGGTACTCTTCTTCTTCTTCAAATTTTTTGAGGAAAGCTTGGATTTATTTGGTTCTAATGTGATAAGATTGCTGTTCATTGATAGCTCAGACAAATAGAGAGAAAGACAGAAGTGGAGAAGAGGTACCAGAGAACTTTATCTGCTTATCTTTATTACTGAAGACCAATACAGTGAAAAAACATCAAAATAGGAGCCAATTAAGTAACAGCTCTTCTAAAACTTAGGAAACCAAAAAATCACGTTCTTAGCAACAAACTCCTAAAGGCTGGACCTCTTAGGCTAAATCAACCCAATAAACAAATAATAAAACATTATTATTCCAACAATCCCTCCCTTAAACAGAAAGCTTGCAAGCTTCGATTTACAGGTAGAACTCCTTCAAACAGGGTCTTCCAAGATGCAAACTCCCATCAATCCTCTCAAATTGTGGAAGGAAAGCAATTTGAGTGGTTTAGTAAATATGTCAGGTTCTTCACTTCTGCAATACTGTAGATCAATTGTTCCATCACTATTGAGATCTCTTAGAAAATAGTACTTCATATCAGTATGTTTGCTTCTTCCATGCAACACCGGATTTTTGGGGGGCTTGATGGCTCTGAGCTATTGTCACAAAAAATTGTAGTAGCTTCCACTTGATTGAACTGTAACTCTTTAAGAACCTTCCTCAGCCATATTGCTTGACAAGCACAGGCTGTTGCAGCAACAAATTCAGCTTCTGTGCTTGACAATGTGACAATTGGTTGCTTCTTGGATGACCAAGAAACAACCCCTGTGCCCAACATAAAAACATAACCCGAAGTGCTTTTTCAATCATCTTGATCTCCTGCATAATCAATGTCAGTAAATCCAAACAATTGTCTGATTTTTCGCCCTTCTTGTAGAACAACCCAAAATCCCGTCCTCTGCCTTTTCCTTCAAAATGATCATCTTTATCTTTGAAGTGTTTGCTGCCATTGCCTTGATCTCTCCTTCCTCTCAACCTCTTCCTCTACCTCTACCCCTTCCTCAAGAAGTTTGAGGAATGAGTAAAGGTAGAAGCTTTTAAAGCTTGCTCCTCTGTAGTTGAACTTCGATTCGTATTCTGTTCATGGACCAACAAAGAGCTTTGGAGTTCATTCAAGGGAGAGAGTGTCCAGGTCTTTGGATTCTTTAATTGAGCAGACAACATAATCGAACTTCGGTGCCATGGACCGCAATATCTTCTCTACAATGCTAACACCATCCATCTTTCCACCATGGAATCGCATTTTGTTTGCCACCGCCATGGTCCTTGCAAAATAGCCTGTAACAGATTCACCATCCTTCATTTGTAGAGTCTCAAAATCCCTTCTCAAGGCCTGAAGTTGTGCATGCTTCGTTCTGGTAGAGCCTTGATATTTCTTCTTCATTGAATCCTAAATATCCTTGGAAGTTTCTTTGCTGAGAATGGTTTCCAGGATAGATCGATCAAGGGCCTGGAACAAGTAGTTCTTTGCCTTCAAATCTTTCAATTTTAGCCCCTCCAACTCTTTTTGTTGTGCATCTTCTATTCCGGCAGTCGGTGTTGCTACACCGGTTTCAATAACATTCCAATACTCCTTAGACCGTAAGAATTTCTCCATCAACATGCTCCAGTGGTCATAGTGACCATCAAAGCATGGAATGGCGGGTTGCACAAAATTTTCAGAAGCCATTTGACACTTTTCTTTCCTTTTTGTTTTGGTTGGCTTTGCTCTGATACCCTGTTAGCTCAAACAAATAGAGAGAAAGACAAAAGTGTAGAAGAGGAGCTAGAAAACTTTATCTGCTTATCTTTATTACTGATGACTAATGCAGTCTTTTATAGCCAAAGCACAACAAAAAAACATCAAACTAGGAGCCTATTAAGTAACAGCACTTCTAAAACTTAGGAAACCAAAAAATCACGTCTTCGGCAACAAACCACTAAAGACCAGGACTCCTTAGACTAAATCAACCCAATAAACAAATAATAAAACATTATTATTCTAACATTCATGACATGGGTTTTGATGGAAAACATGCTACATGCAAAATCTTTACTTTTCTGTTTATGGGTTTGTAGAGGGTTTAGAGGCAGGAGTCTTAATGGGTTTGTTTGAATTTATAGAATTGTAATGTGTTGATGACTTGGGTCCTTTGTTAGTTCTATTGAGAGGTCCTTTGAATTTAGAGGGGGGTTTGTTCTGAACTTCTGATAATTTGGGATTTTCCATTTGTTAACGGGGATTGGCTTTTTGGCGGTGGAATCAAAGTTACTATTTATTTATATGGTCATTCTAGGATATGCTGTGAAGAATATTACTATTGTGGGGTTTTCTGTAAAATGGATGTGTAATGTAGCTGTTGATTTTGGGTGGGTTTTGCATGAAATTTAGAATTTATACGTAAATTTCATGACCTGTTTTCCTTGTAAATTTAATTTGGATAGGATCGAAACTAAGATACAGGTTCCCTTCTTTCTCTGTTTATATGCTTTAAGTCTATATATGTTTCTTTTAGAAACCAGGATATTTATATTTGTTGTGGGTTTCTAGCGCGATGAATGAATTTAACTGATTCAATTTGGGTGGGGGTGGGGTGGGGGGGGTTAAGGGAACTTCTTTGTCTGTGAATGCGGAATCAACAAATTTTAACCATACAAATTTTGAAGGTTTAGTTTGGTGAAAATTGATGAATGGTTATATTTATTTGAGGTTCATCGAGATTACTTGATATTAATTCTTTCCAAATGAATGATTTAATCTCATACTCTCTGCACTTAGGATTTTAACGGTCATTCTTGTTTTGCATAATTACATAATAGATGTAACATCCTCTCTCCATGTTTAGCATGTTAGGTATTCTAATAAATGGGTTCCAACTGTGCAGGAAATGCCCCTGCTATAATAGCCAAGGGTGGCTTCTCAGGGTTATTTCCCTCTTCAAGTTCTGATGCGTATACATTTGCGTTGGCAACAAGTTCCCCTGACACAATTTTATGGTGTGATGTGCAATTAACAAAGGATGGTGTTGGAGTTTGTCTTCCAAGTGTTATGCTCGGCAATTGTACCGACGTCTCAGCCATTTATCCCGAGAGAAACGAGGTTTATCTTGTCAATGGTGTGTCCACGCCTGGGTGGTTCTCTGTGGACTTCAACGCGAGTGAATTAGGAAACATTACTTGTAAGTAGCATTTGTTTTAGGTTTTATGGCTAACAGGTAAAATGGAAAGAAGTAAGGTGCATCCTACAATTACGCATTGTAGTTAGAATATAAAAATATTTTCCTTAACCTTCATCATAACTACGAGGTTTTGGTGCAGTGACTGGACATTTAAGAATAGTTATTAATTCATAGTAATATGACATCACACTCATATTTCATATTAGATTTATTTTATGCAACACTACTTCATTTAATATATGGGGTCCAATAAGGTATGGTAATGTTAGCTCCTCTGTAAGGTGCACCCAGCGGCGACACTTCAGGCCCCAATTTCTCAGAAGGAAATGTTTTCTTTGCTTTTCCTTATTGTGGCTGCCTTGAAGTCACATGACCGTATAAATATATGAAATTATGAATAGTTTCACCTTGTGTCCAACCTATTTGTACTTCTTAGCCTCACACTAGTAATGGTTAACAAAAAACACAGCTCTTTAGCATCTTTATTTTTTGCTATCTGTATAATGTAGTTGTGTCATATACTGACCATTTATTACAATTTAAACAGTGATTCGAGGTATTTATTCTCGCACTGATAAATTTGATGCGAGCTTGTTTCCGATTTTTGCCCCTGAAGACGTCACACAACAGTTTATGCCACAGACACCAGCTCTTTGGTTGAATGTAGAGGTAACGGCAACCTTAGCTAGCATTTTACACCTTGAATTTTTCTTTCTTTATAATTACGTTAATTTTCCTGTCGTGCAGCATGATATATTCTACAGTCAACACAATTTAAGCATGAGAAGCTACATGCTTACCGTATCAAAGCGTATTGTTGTGAGCTATCTTTCATCGACAGAATTGAATTTTCTTCGTGGGATATCGCCAAGATTCCAAAAGACAAAAACAAAGCTCGTATTTCGATTTCTTGGCCAAGATGTTATAGAGCCATCCACAAATCAAACTTATGGCACGTTGCTTAAAAATCTTACCTTTATCAAGACGTTTGCTTCGGGAATTCTTGTCCCTAAGAATTACATTTGGCCTGTGACGCCTGATAATTATTTAGAGCCTTACACATCAATTGTTATGGATGCACACAAGGCAGGGCTTGAGATTTATGCAGGAGATTTCGCAAATGATGCAGTTATTAGCTACAACTATAGTTATAATCCGCTGGCTGAAAATCTTAATTTCATCGATAATGGCGTTTTCTCTGTTGATGGTTTGGTTACGGATTTCCCGATAACTCCATCAGAAGCAGTAGGTGAGGTTTTGTTTTTTCAATCTTAGTACATAAATACGGCATATCATATGTCATATACACTATTTTATTAATACCATTACCAAAACATAATATACTGCTTGTATATTTGCTATTGATCTGTTTTGGGACAAATCAGTTGTCAAATGCGTTTCAATGAATTTTGAGGGGCTAATTATCCCACTAGCGCCTCTTGATGCGTAATTATGATTATCATTTTCTGATTTGACGAAATTGTTCTGTTGCTACTTCTCATGTCTAAACCGTGACTATTAACATCAAGCAAATTAGAGCATTATTCGCCTATTTTAGCTGGTTTCTTGTAACACTTCCAGATTTAGAACCTGATTTGATCCAAAATATGATATTTTATATGCCGTGACTTCCATATTTAAGACACTGACATACACTTGCATTGCTGCAGGTTGCTTTTCTCATATAAACAAAAGTAGCACTGATCATGGTACGCTGATTTTTCCTTTTCCTTTTTCCTCATGGGTAAATTTCTCTAAAGTACCCTTAACTATCGCTGTTCACTAAACTACCATAATTATTTTTATTAATTAAGCTACATTAAAGTTAAAGTTGAAGTTTAAGGTAGTTTAGTGAAAAACAGTAAAGCTTAAGGGTGTATTAGTGAAACTTGCACTTTTTTAGTTCCTTGATCTACCAAATTTTGATCTCAAGCTTTTATAATCGCTATTTTTCTATTTCAGGAGAGCCTGTAATTATTTCCCACAATGGAGCTAGTGGGGACTATCCAGATTGTACCGATTTGGCTTATAAGAAAGCAGTCGAAGATGGTGCGGACATAATCGATTGTCCTGTTCAAGTAACGAGTGATGGAATTCCTATATGCATGAGCTCTATAAATCTTATGGATGATACCACGGTTACAACTTCGCCCTTCAGTTCGCTTACTTCTTATATCCCAGATATCCAAGATGCTCCAGGGATTTTCACCTTCAATCTCACTTGGGCTGAGATTCAAAAGAACTTAAAGCGTAAGTTTTGATTAAATATTCATTCTGCATTAAAATTACAATAAAATGTTTATTTCCTCTTTGGAACATATACCATGTCTCTAAAATTATTTGCGCAGAGACTTTTTTTAATAGTCTTCTCAGCAAAGAAGCTGAACTTTATGCCTTTCTTTCTTTTTCAATCAACTCTTATATACTTTTGCAGCGGTAATATCAGGCCCAGATTTTAGGTACGGATTGGATCGAAACCCACGTTACAAGAATGCTGGCAGTTTTCTCACACTATCAGACTTTTTGAAATTCGCGAAAGGCCAAGCCCTTTCTGGAGTATTGATCAATATAGAGGTGAGATTGAAAAGAAAAAAAATAATTTGTTTCGGTTCTATTGGCCATTGAAGCTCAATTTTCGTCACAGTACCTCATCTAGTGTTACGATCCATTTTTATTCTTTGCTTTCGTATTTGAATAAATCCCATAAAAGCAATGATTAAGGGCGTATTTTTAATAAAAAGAGCTTTCGAGGTAGTTTAGAGAAAAAAATACCTTGTATGCATTCAGAATAGTTGAGTTTCACTAAGAATTCTGAAAACCCTATATTTATTTAAAACCGACAACAATCAATTTATTTTTTTGTCAGCGTGCGGCATTTATGGCAGAGAAACTAGGCTTCGATGTGACAAATTTAGTCATCACCGCCCTCAACGACACAGGCTATGACAACCAAACTGCTTTAAATGTCACAATCCAATCCACCAATAGCTCAGTTCTCGTCAAATTCAAGCAACAAACAAATTACAATCTCATGTACAAGATCGATGAGTCAATTCGCAGCGCTGTTGCTTCATCAATCTCGGATATTAAAAAGTTTGCTACTTCGGTGGCAGTTGACAAGGAATCGATTTACCCTGCAAGTGCGGCATTTATTACGGGTAAAACCGAGCTTGTTAGTACGTTGCAAACAGGGGGGCTTGCCGTGTATGTGTATGTTCTGAGAAATGAATTTGTGTCGCAAGCGTGGGATTTCTTTTCAGACCCAATTGTGGAGATCAATTCATATGTCCAGGGAGCTGGGGTTAATGGTATAATAACGGATTTTCCTGCGACTGCAAGAGCCTACAAAAGTAAGTACTTTCATTATCGATAATAATAAGGCTAAATTACACTAAAATACCCTGAATTATTGCTATTCCCCCATGAAGTACCTTGAGAGTTTCAAGAGTCGCCCCCCCCCCCCCCCCCCCCCCTCCAACTTCAGGTGTACCTATCGGTATGATTGGCGTTAATGGATAATAAAATATTTCAAAATGTAGTTTACCACAATAAGATATATATTAGAGATAAGACATCCTTAACTGTACTAATATATTTGGTCGTTGATATATTGCTATCACTATTGGGGTAGACCAGAAACAAAGATCTAAAGAACCTCTTTTGAATCTATGTAGGTAGTTCATGTACAAAATTGGGCGAAAATGCCCCTCCCTACATGCAACCGGTTCAAGTCGGAGCCCTAGTACAACAAATCGTTCCGCAAGTGCAGCCACCAGCCGAAGCCCCGTTCCCCGTCCTCGATGTAGCCGACGTGGTGGAGCCACCGTTGCCACCGGCTATCAAGCCAGTGGTCCCCACACCACCTGCAGGCGGTGGTGGAAATTCATCGGCTCCAGCTTCACAGCCTTCCCAAGGGAAACGACGATGCACCATTCCTTCAGTATTTGTTACCCTAATGGCGTTCAGATTTCTCTTCATTTGATCGACGATTGGTTTCAATCCTTTTTATGTATAATTCTCGGCTACACGTTTATTAGTTGTTTATACTTTTTCCTTTTTTGTTCATTTTACTGCCCTTATTTTGTTAGCACAATTGTATCAGACATTGGCATCGATGAGTGGCATTAATGAGCATGCATAAAAATTCCAGTGTTTTTGCTCAGATGGTGATGGAGCTCCTTTTCGGGCCTCCATCAGATGTTGTCTTCCGTTGATCTCGAGGTGAACTGGGTTGACTGTCCTTCGTTGCGTGTGGGTCTCAATGGGTTTTGAGGGGACAAGGTGGGGTGAGGTGAGGAGGCTGCCGCCGTGTACCTGCAAAGAAGTCCCGGGATGGTTTGGTACCACCGAGGACCCTCCGACGCTCAAGTCAGTGACAAGTTTCGAGCAGAGTAACGGCGTAAGTGTAAAGAATGGCTTACTTGACCCCTCTGTGACGGGGGTTTATATAGCGGTGGTGGCACGCAGCGGCAGGCGCGAGAATCTCGCCGGCAGTTACGCTCCCGACGTCACGCTTGCGCAGAGAGCGGATCGCCCATTAATGGGGATCGTGATAACGTGGAATGTGGGATGCTGTTGGCGTAGAATCTGCGCATGGCGAGATTCGCGAAGCGGCGGTTACGCCTGTGAGTGGTGGAGTTGGTCGGAGGGCCGAGGAAGACGGCCTCGGCAGGGAGCTCGGGGACGAGCAGGGAGGCCGAGGAGTCTTGGTCTTATGGCGGCTCGGGGCGAGCTGAATGGCCGAGGAGGCTGAGCGTCAGACGGCCCCGGGATGGGCCAGTTTGTGCTTGCAGGTCGGGCTCCGGGTGGCCTCGTCGGCCCCTGCGGGTCCTTTCCTCTGAGCCCTGGGACACGTCATCTGCCACGTGTCCTGATCTTGGAGGTCGCCAATATCGTGCATTATCATTAGCCCCCAACTCTTGTCCCGACCAGATAGTGGTCGGGACAGGAGTGGACTGCCGGGCCTCCTGAGGTGAGATCCTTTCTACGGTTTCGTCGGGGCGAGCCTTCGGTCCATTGGTTGTCTTTTCTGCTAGCGAAACGAGGCGAGGTCTCCGCACCTTAAAGGGGGTGTGTCAGTTCGAGCACTGTGTGACTGAAGCAATAGTCCACGTGTCAAAGGACGACTGGCCGGTGTGACGTACGCGGGCCTACAGCGCCCGATTGGGTGCAATCCAGTTTAGGGCCGACACGTGGGTCGATTGGAGCCGCCGATAGTGAGGAGTCGTTTCGGCGGGAGTTGATGGGCGCCGTTGGATGCGGCGATAAAACGGTGGCGGGGCCCGCCTCAAGGCCCCCAACCTTTCATCTCCTTCCTTCCTTGAGTCGCTATCGCTCGGCGTTCTTCCTCCTTCGCGAGACATGGTTCGTTCCTATTTTTCGGGCGCCTTGCGCCGGGGAAGCCAGTGGCGTGGCCGAGCCCCGGGCTAACTTGCGCCCTCCACCTGATTCTCCGCCGACGGCCGGGCCGTCCATCTCGTCAGCAGCACATGGGAGCTTTTCTGGCGACGGCCGGAGTCGTCATCTGTCACCCGAGTCTCAGACTGGTGACGGGAGGAAGGGCGAGGGCCGGCCCCTTTCTAAGAGGAAAAGGACGGTTTCTCGTGCGCCGCCGTCGAAGGCCCCCAAAGGGATTCCCGTGCGGGAGGGGGCTCCGTCTTCACTGTTCCGTCTGGGCTTTCCGTTGCCACTGGTCTGCTCACCGGGATAGAGGAATCGGCCGGGGGAAGGCTCCCGTGTGGCTCCTTGAGGGATCAATTGGAGGCCATGGCCCAAGGGGCGGTCCAGGTATGAATCCTTCTACGCGCATTCGCCTTGGTGTGCCTTTCCTTGGTTTCTCATTGGCTTTCTGTCAGGTTCTTCAGCACTGCGCCCTTACCTTTCGCATGGAGGCCGAGGGAGCGTTCCACGCCCCGAGGCCAGTGGAGGCGTTTCCTTCGGAGGTCGAGGTTCTGCAACGTGACCTGCGCCGGGAGAGGGATAAGGCCGACGTTGTGGCTGGCCGGGCGGAGGCCGCGGAGCTCGCCAACTCGGCGACTCGGGTGCCCTTCGCCGTCTGAACGCGTCACTCCGGGTCGCCGATAGGAAGCTGGCGGACCTGGCCGGACGCTTTGCGGCACTGGAGAAGGAGAGGGATGATAATGCACGATATTGGCGGGGGATAGCCGAGCGAGGGAACCTCGAGCTCGGCTGCCTCTGAGAGGGCTTTCGGTTCCTGGCACCGTGGCAGGGGAGCTGCCCGCTGTAGATAGCCGAGCGAGGGAACCTCGGGCCCGACCATCTCTGGGGGGTCCTTATCGTTGTGCAGGAGGAACCCTACCGGGAAAGAAGGTTTGAAAGTTTCTTTATTCGCACGGACAAGAATTTTAGACAACACTATACATCATCACTTCAAAGGAAGATTTTGAGCGGTAGCCGGGGCACGGCGTTTCGCTAGTTTTGTCTTTATAGGTATAGCTTGAGCTTCTCCGCGTTATAAGGCTGAGGTAGCTTTCGTCCGTCCACATCTTGCAGGCGGTAGGCCCCGCCGGGGAGCGCTTTGTAGACGAGGAAGGGACCCTCCCACTTTGGGGAGAACTTGTGAAGCCTGTCTTGGTCGATGAACTTGTTCCGCCACAGGACTAGGTCCCCGGCCTTGAAGGATCGGTGCTTTACCCGAGCATTATAGTACCGGGCCGTTTGCTGTTGGTATGCGGCGGCTCTGATCTGGGCCCGATCCCTTTTCTCCAATAATACGTCGAGGTTGGTTCGTAGGGCCATGGTGTTTGCTTCATCGTCAAAGTGCTCGACTCGGTGGCTGGATAGCCCGATCTCTGTTGGGACCATTACTTCGGTCCCGTAGCAGAGGCTGAAAGGGGTCTCCCCGTAGGAGTTTTTTTTGACGTGCGCAGGGCCCATAAGACCCGGGTTAGTTCTCGACCCAACTGCCTTGCCTCCCTTCCAGGCGGGTTCGGAGGCCCCTGAGGACGTCCCGGTTAGCGACCTCGGCCTGCCCGTTACATTAGGGGTGCGCAACCGCGGCAAACTTTATAAGGATGTGGTATTCTTTACAGAAGTCCCTCACTTTCTCGTTCTCGAAGTTCGTCCCGTGGTCGGTGACGATGCACCTTGGGATTCCGAACCGGTGAATCAGGTTGTTTTAGAGGAACTTGATGGTTGTGTCGGCGTCCGGTTTCCTGATGGGAACGGCCTCGATCCATTTGGTGAAATAGTCCACCGTGACGAGGATGTACTTATGTCCGCCAGTCCCCGTGGGAACTGGCCGATCATATCCAATCCCCATTGGGCGAATGGCCACGGGGACGCCAGGACCATTAGCTCGGTAGCCGGGAGGCGGGGGATATTGCCGTGGAGTTGACAGCTCTTACACCTCCTGACCAGCTTCAGGGCGTCTCCTTGCATGGTGGGCCAATAGTACCCCTGAAGCAGTGCCTTTTGGGTCAAGGTTCGAGCCCCCTGGTGTGCGCCACCCACCCCTTCATGGATTTCCCGTAGAACATAGTCGGCCTCGTGGGAGTCAACACACCGGAGCAGGGGCTGAATGAAGGCCTTCTTGTAGAGGTTCCCGTTGCTCCAGACGAAGTGGGTGGCTCTGGCCCAAAAGCGGCGGGCGGCTGCCCTGTCTTCCGGGAGCGTGCCGTCTCTCAGGAATTCCATGAGGGGCTTCCTCCAATCTGGATCACTCTCCTGTGTTGCGTACACTTGGAGCGTCGCCGCCTTGTCTTCAATGCTGGGTCGGGCCAAGGTTTCGAAGAGTATCAAGCGCCTGTTGCTGGCCGAGTATGATGAAGCCAACTTGCTCAGGGCATCAGCTTGAGTGTTCATTTGTCTGGATATTTGTTCCACCTGGACTTCGTCGAAGTTTCTTCGGAGCTTTCTCACCTCGTCTAGGTATTTCATCATTAGGGGATCCCGAGCCTCGAAGCGGCCGGTTACTTGGCTGACGACCAGGGCCGAGTCGCTACGGACCCGGACGACCTTCAGCCCCAGCCCGACGGCCATGCGCAGTCCGGCTAGTAGGGCTTCGTACTCCGCCGCGTTGTTTGATGCTTTGGAACTGAGCCTCAAGGAATACTCCATCTCGGCTTCGTTCTGGCCTCGGATAATTTACTCGAAACGGTTGAAAGCACAAGTGATGGGTGTTCGCTCTATACATTTTTAATGGGATAGAAGCCTTACCCCCGACAGCTGGAACACACACATACAACAAGAATACACAACAACCGCATAATTAGAGAGTAATTCGAGATGTTCAAGTTAAAACCAATATATGATACTCGATAATAATATGAAACCTTCATATTCTCATCGATACTCATATATGAAACTAAAAACGCCACTTAGTCCCCGTCTATCGGTTAACATACGTTCGATAATTTATTCTTTTCAACGACAAACGCACACATAAAGCATATACACGGATTTTCTCCTTTATCAGTCACTATCCCGTTCTTATATTTCTCAATATAGTCACCATAACCTACAATTTATATGTTATACGGTCTAACATGGCCCATGAGTACGTCAGAGTTAAGGACTGGATGTATATGGATTGGCAACAACGTATGCAAGCTAAGTTTGTCGCAGGAGTTGCTGCTTTCATTGAATTTGCACGCGCACATAATAAGATCATAATAGAGAAGATTCTCTGTCCGTGCGATAGATGTGGCAATAAGTACTGGCAGAAGGTAGAATTGGCAGAGCTTCATATTGTAAAATATGGGTTTACTAGACTTTATACAACCTGGAAATATCACGGGGAAGGAGAAGAATGCAGTAATGCGGCAGAAGAAGGAGAACACGATAATGCGGCAGGAGAAGAAGGAGAATTCGGTAATGCGGTAGAAGGAGAAGACGGTAATTTATTTCCATCAGAAAAAATGGAGGATATGGTAGAGGCTGCCCTAGGTGAATCTATTCGTACCGAAGATGACATTCTTTCCGGTCAAGGACCGCGTGCGGATAAATATGAAAATTTCATCAATGATGCTAGAAAACCAATTTATAAGAATGCGAAGTATTCCACCCTCTCATGGTTCGTCCAACTTTTCCAGATTAAGTGTCTAAATGGATGGAGCAACAAATCATTCACAATGCTTCTTTCGTTCTTGAAAGATTCTATGCCCCCGGGAAATAACGTGCCCGATAGCTGGTACGGAGCCCAGAAGATGATGTCTGATTTGAGTCTAAAGTGCGAGAAGATTCAAGCATGTCCTAAAAATTGCGTGTTGTACCGGAAAGAGAATTCAGATTTGAAAGAGTGTTCAACATGCGGAGATGCCAGGTATAAGCCGAAAGATTCTGATAAGAAACCTGATATACCTGTCAAGATAGCACGATACTTTCCCATAACACAGAGGCTACAGAGGCTATTCAGGTGCAAGAAAACAGCCGAGGCAATGATTTGGCATCACCGTGCTCCTCCAAGTGAAGATAGAAAAATGAGCCATCCAAGAGATTCACCGGCATGGAAGGATTTCAATAGGAGGCACGCAATATTCAGTAGCGATCCTCGCAATGTCCGGCTCGGACTGGCTACTGATGGCTTCTGCCCATTCAACTATATGGCTGGAAGTCACAGCACATGGCCCGTTGTAATGATAATTTATAATCTGTCGTCTTGGTTGGTTATGGACCAATCATACTTTATGATGCATCTTCTTATCGACGAACCAAACTCACCGGGAAACAATATCGACGTCTATCTCCGACCTCTGATCGAGGAGTTGAAATCTTTGTTCATTGATGGTGTAGAGACATACGATGTAAACATAAATACAACCTTCATACTGCGTGTGGTTTTAATGTGGACAATTAATGACTTTCCTGCGTATGGAATGCTATCAGGTTGGTCCGTACATGGTCACAAAGCATGTCCTCATTGCCATGAACACACAACATCGAAATTCTTGAATTTTAGCAGGAAGGTTTGTTATTGCGGCCATCGACGTTTCCTGCCTCCAGACCACCCCTATAGGTTAGACACGGTTCACTTTGATGGTCATCAGGAGCTTCTTGGACCTTCATCCCTATTGTCCGGAGAGGACGTGACTGCTCAATGGGATGGTTACAATAATGTGACCTTCGGGATGGATCCGACGAAACAGGTCAAACCACCATTTTGGAACAAATTAAGCATTTTCTTCGAGCTTCCGTACTGGTCAATAAATTTAGTGCGTCATTGTCTGGACGTCATACATATAGAGAAGGGAGTATCAGAGCACATACTCAACTTGCTTCTTTGTAAAGACGGGAAATCGAAAGACAACCTGAATGTTCGGATGGATCTACAGGAGTGGGGAATAAGAAGTGAATTGCACCCTAGACCGGTAGCGGGTAAACCGGGCAAGTTTGTACATTCCAATGCCGTTTATCATATGTCACAACCGGAGAAGCAAAGATTCTTGCAGGTGTTGCATGATTTAAAAGTTCCCACAGATATCTCAGGATCATTCAGCAAAAAAATAAAAATTGTGAAAAGCAAGATCGATGGGCTGAAAATTCATGATCACCATGTTATCGTGGAGCACTTTCTTCCATTAGCCCTCAGGACTTCTCTCTCCGAATCGGTTGGTCTAGTAATCAACGACCTATATTGTTTTTTTAGAGAGTTGTGTGCTAAAACACTGGAGGTTGTGACGCTGGATAAACTAGAAAATTCTATTGCGTTGATATTTTGCAAGTTTGAGCGTATTTTCCCACCGTCATTCTTCGATATCATAATACACTTGACGGTTCATCTTCCAACTGAGGCTAAGTTAGCCGAACCGGTACAATATCGATGGATGTATCCCGTCGAGAGGTACGTGTAATTTTTCGTTTCGTGCAATTTATAAATTTATTGTTGTCCTGTATGCCCGTATTTATTTATTCAACATATTTTCATTAGCTACCTCTACACTCTTAAAAAGTATATACGCAATAAAAATCGACCAGAGGGTTCTATCATGCAAGATTATCTTCTTGATGAAGCAACCACATTTTGTTCCCGCTATCTGGACGAGAACATTGAGACAAGACTTAACCAGCCTCGAAGAATTCAAGACGGGCCATATGGTAAAGCCGAGTATAAGAGGGTAGACACTATGTTTATCAACAAGATATACCGGTTTATCTTGCTTAATTGCGCATGTCTTGAACAAATTAGAGAGTAAGTTTTTTTGGATTAATTTTTATATTTGTGTTTGTGTGTGTATGAAATGATATAATATTAATGTCACTATTATTTGTCGAAAACAGAATTCATTTTAACGAGGTACATGAGGGGCATCCTGATTTGAACGAAGAACGATTGGAAAAATATCATCAGGATGATTTTTGTGATTGGGTCACAGATCATGTAAGTTATTCGAATAATGTTTTATTGCTATCAGTTTTAATCTAAACTTGTATCGTTATGTATTTTTCGTAAAATTTGTTTTGTTAGATCCACGATCCGAACTTATCTGCATAATTTGAGAGTGATTCAAGATATTTAGCTCAATTTCTTAGTATGGAGGTTGCATATTACAAAGGATTTGGTGTCCTTGGATACAAATTCGAAATTAAGGACATAGAAACATCTAGAACCACTCAGAATAGTGGGATTGCGACGGTAGGATCGGACGGTGTGATTTATTATGGGTACTTAAATTGTATACTCGGCATCCACTATCCCGGACGATCAGAACCCTTTTATATATTCCAGTGTACTTGGTACGATACGCGAACCGATACGGATAAGTGGAGAAGCAATCTTGGGACTCTGAAAGATGAATATGGATTGACCAGTGTGAACACACTTCGATTTTACGGTCAGGAAGATCCATTTATCTTTCCGAACCAAGCGTTCCAAGTATACTACTCACAGTGTTTGAAGCTTCAGGAATGGAGTGTTGTATGCCGATGGAAATCCAGAGATGTCTACGATATCCCAGAATTTGAGGACAGCGATGAGGATGAGGAAGAGAGAAGGCTTAGAGTGCTCCGACCGTCTGTTTCGAAGGACGGGTTGTCTTCGGCCGATCATGAAGTTACGTGGGTTAGAAATGACATCGACGATGAAATCCACGTAGATATGTATAATGCGCCCACAAAACGAAAAAGGTTATCAGTAATGTTATATTATTACTTCACATTTTACGATCTATACATATATAGTCAATACTTTTACTGATTGTCTAATGCGTCCACGAATCGTTTATCTAGATTTGATGACGATGTCGGGAGCAGGGCGGCAGAAGCTCCAGCTGCGGCAGAGGCAGAGCGGTTCTGCCGCCCGGAGAGCTGCGTAGGGAGCTTCAGAGGGCCGGTCTTGCACCCAGATCGGAAACCCCTTCGGATGCTTCCTTCCGTGTGGATTTTGCCACACCTCCAGGTATATTGCACGCATATCCATTTTGAATGTAATATTATAGATATTCAAGCCTGTTTATGTCAAAATTACTTATATTGTCAATGTTTGATTGTCTAGTTGTTGGTGATGCGTCCACATCAGGGACAGAGACCACTCCCGCTCCTCCAGGTATGTTTATATATCATATAGTGCATGTATATTGATTTAGAATGCTATATCATAAATATACACACATTTCTTTTGCTCTTACTTAGATAGTAATTTTTATTATTGTCTAGCTGTAGGTGGTGACACCACCGCACCTGCGGGTATGTTTATATATCTTATAGTACATGCATATTGATATAGAACGTTATATTATTGATCTACACATTCTTTTTGCAATTACTTATATAATCTATTTTTAATTGTCTAATTATAGATGGTCCGTCCACATCTGACGCAGGGACCACTTCCGTACCCTCCGCATCGTCTGTAGGTTAGTATGAATAAATATAAAATATTTATTCATTTTACATATGCTCTATAGAATAAATATGAACTTCATGGAAATTTAGCGTCAATGTTTATTTTCTAGTTGGAGGGGATGCGTCCGCATCCGAGACACCGGCTGTTCCTCACCGGAGGAACTATCGTCCCGCTCGTGCTGCTGTCCAGGCCCAGGCTCGTGCTTTAGTCACCGGAGGTATATATCACACTTCAATTTTCATTTAACCTTGATTTCTTAATACAACTTTGTCTTAATATTGATTGTCTTGATATTTCTTGCAGACGCAGGGCCACCCCATCCCCAGAGGGGGACTCGAATCCCGAATCAGTCCCATAGGCTGAGGCCTGACAGAGCTAGGAGGGAGGCAGCATTCCTCCTCTTTTTTACCCTTGACTATCGCTATACCAGTCCTCATGCCGAGAGGTTCGTCCGGTATATGGGGGATGAGAGCCGGCTCGTGAAGAACTATCCACTTCACGTTGAGTGGGGCGAGCAGCACCGGCGCTCATTCGCCCTTTTCTTTGATCAGGCTCGGGTATTAATATATATTTTCATTTGATTTATCCAATATATTTATTATTAATACTTGCAATCTAATAACAATGTTTTTTTTGTATTTTCAGTTGGATTACGATTTTCAGCCTATACCCGACCCTGATCACCCTGGAAGGGTGCTCGATCTTCATGCTCTGTACAATGGCCTGATGAAGAACATGCAAACCAAGGTCCGATACAACAGGAATGAGCTGAAGGCCGACTGCTACTCCCTGTGGATGGAGACCCCCGAGGCAGAGAGAGTGGCCCTCCTATCTACTCCGGCGTTTGCGAGAGTCGACGTAGAGACATGGCCTCTATTGTGCGAATATTTCGACTCTCAACGCAAACAGGTATGTATTTTAAATGTAATTCATTGTCTTGGATATAATTTATTTTTTTGTGTTCATTAATTAGAAAACTAAATGTGAATGCATTGTGCAGAAATAGGCCACTCAAAATATAGAGAATAGGAAATCGGCGAAGAGGGGTCGCCCCACTTACACAGGTGGCTCGAAGAATATTACTCGAGCCATGGAGTTATCGGTAAATTACAATAGACCGGCCTTTGTGATATAATGCAATATTAATAGTTATTTTCTAATATATCTAATATTAAGAGTTATTTTCTAATATTGCAGACAGCTCAGACCCTAGCGCAAGGTGGTACATCGAGCGTGCTGTCCGCATATCTTGCCGTCCACGGCACCTCGACAGATCCCGCCACGGGCGAGCTTCGATATCCCGACGTCGCTACCCAGGAGTATTGCGTAAGTGTTAATATTTATTCAACCCATATTTGAAATTTTTTAGTTTTGGAAAGTTCAAATTTAAATTTTATATTTATACTTTACTGCTTAATGTGGCTGTAGGAGCGGGTGGTTGAGCAGGCCGAGGCATCGGGGATCGATTTTACCGGACAGAGCGATCCGAGGCTGCTGACCCCAGTCCTGGACGCCGCACACGGAGGGCACCACGGAGGTTGGGAGAGAGGCCGGGGACTGGGCCCTAGCAGGGCCCATATAAGGTTGGACTCCACCCCGGCGGTTACTTCCTCCGTCTCCATTGAGCGACGTGTCCAGCAGGAACTGGACAGCTTGAAGGCCACCGTCCAGGAGTTGAAGGAGATGCCGGTATGCATACTACTTAATAGTTAAATATCATATCATATTATAGATATCAACATATCCAATATTAGTACGTAGCCTGAGCTTATTTGGTTGTAGATTTAGCTTTGGTTAATCATACATACATATCTAATTAAAATAAACTACGGTTTTCCAAACTAGATATCGAAATGGGGTTTCAAAATAACTTGATAATGATACGAATTCGAATAATACACAGTTCTTACACGCTTATTACACACGTTAGGTCCAGACGCGACAGGGTACATCGGCCGAGCCTCCATATGCATCTCCTTCGGCTGCGACTCCGCAAGCCACTACATCGGCTGCGGTTCCGCAGATAGCTCCTATAGCTCCACCGCCCGCTCAGACTCCCTCAGCCACGGCTCCGCAAGCCACTACCTCGACGGCGGCTGCGCAGACCACATCGCCAGCTCCACAGACCGCTCAGACTCCCGCATGCTCCGAATTGCATGATTTATTGACCGAGGAGCAGGCGCGCCAGATTCTAGCGTTTATCAGAGGTGGAGCTGGACTGAGCTAAGGTAGCTTTTTGATTCTTATTTTTTGAAACATGTATTTATTTATATGATACATATTGTACTACATTTTGGACGATATTGATATTGGTGGTCCTACGGTGTTTATATTTATATTATATTCTGTTTTTTGGTTTCTTTTGTATATTATGTGTGAGATATGATTATGAATATTGCGATATATGTTGTGTGATGATTAATTTTATATTTGATTGATGTATATATTATTGTGCACAGGGCGAGAAAAAAATAGGCAGCCTTTTTTTATAAAAAAAACTGATAATATGTACCTACGGATTAATCCATAGGTACACACGTTGCCCCTACGGATTAAACCGTAGGGGCAAAATATCAGAATAACTGATATTTTCCCCTGTGATCTCAGTATCGGGGGGTTGAGTTTGCCCCTACGGATATATCCGTAGGGGCAAACAAATGCACCTACGGAGTTATCCGTAGGGACAAAATATCAGGAATCCTGATATTTTGCCCTTACGGATATGTACCTACGTATGTATCCGTAGGGGCTATTATTTGGACCTACGGATTAATCCGTCCGTAGGTACAAGTAATCTATTTTAAAAAACCGTAAATAAAATAAATTTTTTACCCCTACGGCCTACTCCGTAGGGCAAACGGGACCTTCACAGAACTCCGTAGGGGCAAGTTTTTGTTCGTAGGGGCAAGTTCAGGGCTTCAACTTGCACCTACGGCGTTTGTAGCTACAGGGTATTTTCTTGTCCCTACGGCTATATCCGTAGGGGCAGTGGTTTGCCCCTTCGGATAAATCCATAGGGGCAATCCTTATTTGTAGTAGTGTCTGTACAATATTAAACCATTCTCTTTGTTTTTTTAACCTTTTCCTGTTTTCAAATTTTCTTTCATCTAGTTTTTGAAGATTGGTGATGGGCAGTGTGAAGTTGTTTTCTTTTCAAGTGGCATCACTTCTACATAAATTATTGAGACAAAATAAACTTTTGCTATCTTCAACTGATGTCAATTGGATGATGCATCGGAATAAACTTTCGTTACCTTGTTTATTGATGCAAACCCTTTTGTTTATTGTATGCTTTTGTGCAAAGGTGAAGTTAATTTTTTGTTTACCAATCAGTATTTATACTTAAAGATAATATTTTGACAGGTATTCTGCCTGCCATGTAGGTAAGACGATGATATCTGGGAATCAAATTGGACTTTGATAAACCTAAAATTCCTGATCATTCTGAAGCGAGGTATGTACTAAACACTGGATATTGCCCTGATGATGACATGAGAGTTGACATTCATAACTCTGTGCGGTATCACATAGAACAGCTATCTTTATCAGGCTTTTTAAGCAGAGCTCGCTGTCTACGCTGGGATCTCTGACCCTTCATGGTCATATATCCGACACTTAATCAATCCAAAGTCTTATCTACTTTCTTTCCTTATAAAATTTCAACTTTTGTTTGGCTCAATGGATTTGCCTGAAAAATTCACATTTTAAGAGTTCACTTGCTTGTTCTTATTCTTTGGGATGGTTATTGAAAGGATCACCTCTAGTTGCTACATTTTAAATTAATCAAAGAAACAATTGAAACATTTCCTTCAGCGCCAGAATATCAAATGTTTGCCATGTTTCAGGCTTTCGATATTTATGTTCAACCTCAAGACCCTCGGACTGCTATATAAGCTCTTTCCGGGAGACGAGCATCCTGGTGAATTTTATGGTGGGTGGCAATACCCTCGATCAATCAGTCACACAAAATCAACAATAACACACAAGATGAACACCGAATTATAGCTCACAGCTCTCGGTCTCCCTCAACTGTTATTGAATTGACCACACTAAAAAAGGTATGATCTGGTAACTGATTTGCCATTCCTTTAGGGGCATGCATATACAAGATATATGAAGGCATTCTAGAAGAAAATCCTATGATAGCTTGCCGGCATTATAGCTCATGAATTATAATTTTATATTGAAATCTTATAGTGCAGCGGACCCTAAAGATTTCTATTAATCGTTTTGTTGTTGTTGTTAATAACCCTAAGTAGTTCTTGAGGTACTTCAATTTTCTTTATTTTCATTACCAGTTCTAGCTTCCTCACATGCTCCGAGGCTATACCATTGAAACCAATGCTTAAATAAGTCAAACCTCAGTTTCTATCATTCGTGGTGACAGAAGCACATGTGATTTCTCTTGCACTCAATTTTGTAAAGTCTGTTTTAGAAACGCTAAAGCTTGCTTTAAGAGTATTGTTTCACTACTTTAGATCCACCAATAATCTTTGGACCTCCCTGACCCTCCACTAGTTTAGCATCCATCTATCACTCTCATAATCTTAGCATTCATCATGAATTCCCACTAAAAACCTTATCACAACTTTCCGAAGAAGTTTTCAATCAGACTGTCTTCCACCACAATCTATTTGTACAATGACAGGTCTGGTCTCTAATTTGAAGGTAGAACTAAGATCCATCCTATCATTTCCTTTGTTTCTTCGAGCAAGTAGGAAAAGAAGAGCACAAACGAAACAGAGACCCCTAGCGTTTCCTAGAAGTGCTAATGATGGTATGAAGACACAAAAATATCTTAATACTTACAGCATCACATGGTAGTGCCTGAAAGAATAATGTAAGGGAACCCTAGAGTATAGGTTTGGCAACTTCCAAGCTTCCTTAAAAAAGGCAGAAGATGGTCAAGCTATCAGCTTATCCTAGTTTTCTTATAGTAAGCTGGATGCTGTTATAATATGGCCAGTGTTTGAGCCTGTCTTCTTTTTTCTGCTTCTTTTCTGGGAACATGAATATATAAAAAAGATTTCAAACCTGTATTGAAATAAGATCTCTTATTTATTTTTACGCTTTCATACTTAGTTGTCTTGTGATGCATCGACAAAGGAAAAGTCCTGTGTTGTCTTGTAATGTATAGACAAAGGAAATATCCTGTGCATACCGGGGGTTCGGATGAGTTCGCTCGTCGGCCTTCTTTGCGGTCTTTTGTGTTAGAACAACGAGTCCGGTAAAACCATACGACCTCTACATCGTTTCGCCCGAAGCAGGGAAACCCTCTGTATGGGACTCTAAAGACTCGACGGTACACTGACAGCCTTAGGAGGAGCATGGGTGAAGCATGAGAGAGAAAGAGAAAGAGATGGAGAGAGAGCGTTTTACTTTTAAAAATAATAAAATATAAAGTCTTTATAGTCATATAAACTTGTAAAACACAGACGCTATTGCTTTGATCGAAGGTAAATCGTAAATAGAGGAAGGATAAACTTTATTATATAATCCCACATTTTCCTAACTTTATACATAAAACCATTAAGAACCAGACCAAAACCGTAGTAGATAGAACAAATAATTGCTTTATTGATAGCATCATGACATTAAGCTTAATTATCTTAAAACTAGAACGACGACAATTTAAATACATGATGCTATTATACAGTTGTGATACTGAACCTAACCTTTGGACTATTATATTTCATGCTTGAATTTCCCGAAAAAGAAGATTTATTCTTGTTGTCTTGCTCATGATTTTTACATTATGAAATGAGAGAAACCTCCATTTGTTGCTCTACATGATCTGAATTATTTTTCCAAGTAGCACAAATCAATACCATGCATATTTTAACTGTTGGTTTTCATAATTCACACTATAGAAAATTTGGTCTTGATATTTGTTGTTGATGAACTATGTGATGTAGGTTTATTAACTCTTCAATGAATAATCAAATTGGTGGGACTGACTTCACTTTTTAAAAAGTAAGAAGAAAAGAAAGGAGGATTCTATACACCTCTAATAATCATATAAAAGATAAAACATACAATATATCGAAAAAGACATCTTTATGATTAAGAAAAGGACTAATAATCATGCAACCATATTCTATTTTACTTCAAATATAAATTATAAACGCTCCATAATGCTAGTCTTCATGATCATTAATCAAATATGTTGTCAATAAAATATGTTGCCAAAAACAGAGTAATGGTAGTAATATAAGGATCTGAGAAGAAGAATTAGAAGAAAAATTCTGTGTAGCAGCCTGAAGGCATTAAGTAATCTATTGTACACTGATACTTAGACAAAAACTGCTAAAAAACTAAATCCTCTCCCCCCTCCCAATACATAAATCCTCAAACATAAATCACATATCGCATGCTATCACGCACCATCAAATGATCTATCTCTGCATTCCTTGGAAATTCCCCCGACAGCCACACCTCGTCGATACCATTTTGTCCACCCACAAAGCATGATGCTAGCACCGCTATCTTCAGAAGAACCGATAGATTCCTAGTGCTCCTTTGGTGGCCTTGCTCGAGCACCAGTTGCCCAAGGGAGCTCTCGTCAACGACACGAGAGGTCTTCTTCTTGTATCGACTGATGCGAAGGCCATGCTTTACGGCTGCTAGTAGCTGCCACATGGTCACAGACACTAGTTCAAGGAAACATCAGAGGAAACGTAGGGTTAAGGTTTTGAAGAGAGAAGGTGGAATGGTGGAAGAGGTAGTGGTAGGGGACTGCTTTATAAGCAAATGGTTTGGGTTGTGGGTTTTGACACTGCATGCTCTATTCCTAAACCTTTTCTGTACCTGTGGGGTCTTCGTACTTAAAAGCTATTCTTTGGTATAATTTAGCTTTATCTCCTGATTATAGTAATTCTGATCAATTCTATTGTTGATGGTAACATTTGGATCAGGTGCTTGGTTGAACAACAGGGAGCTTTTCAAATGCATTGGTACGCGAAAGGTGCCCTACTGTTTATTATCGCGTAGCGCACAGCCAAATTTTACTTTGGACTTTTTTGGATACTTCGATGTTAATCCTTCGGATCTGATTAGGGATTAGAATCTTGATATTCTTGAGATTTCTGTCTCAAAAGCTTGTTGTTGAGGGAGTCCCCGTCTTTTGTTTTGGTACAGATAAAATGAGCTCAGGCTTCATAATTTTTGTTACCCGTCGCCGAAACATACAATCCTGAAGATTTGATGTGAACTTGGGTATATCCAAACGGACCTTCAGAAGATTGACCCAATCCTAGAGAAATAAAAAGAAATCTAGGACCAAATTTTCCCGGATCAAATCTAATCAAGGCCAAAGAGGGGGGTATTGATTATATAAAATTTGTTGGCTAATCCTTTTTAAAGAGATATTATAGAATAAGGAAGTGAGAAATCACATGCATGGGGGTAGACGATTAGTTTTAAATGAGAAGGTGTTGATAGTTTGTTGGCATTTGAAAAGGAAATCTCTATTGATGAGATTGTTGTTGTTATCTAGACTTGATAGTTGATGCATTGAATCTGATGTCTTTTTTGAATTTATACCTTTTGTTTGTTTCTGATATGCACAAGAAGTGCAATTTTAATCTGATGCTTAGATGTAAAATGAAGTTTAATTTTAATATGGGTCAAGACATTTCCTAGAATGTAATGGTTTTTTATTCTGTTTTACTTAACAAAAAGACATGTTGTAAATGTGTGGGTTCCATCCATTCATTTGTTGCAAACTATATCTTATATTTAACACACTGGTGCCTAATTATTTTTGCTTTCTCAGTAGGCACTCCACATGAATGAATTTAGGTTTTGGGAGGTCACACATCATCCTATTGCTTATCAATATTATCTTATTTAGTTGTATACTGATTTCCTAACGTGATACATGCATTTGAACCAACGAAGTGTTAATTATTTTAAGACTTGATGACTTGAGAAATTGAGGTCAACTAGCATTTTAATATGTAGATGAACATTATAATGCTTCCCGTGATCATGATTAATGACATAACGATATGATAAATGCTTACAAACAGTAGTCTATATAATTTCTCAGTATAATATCAATCCCCTCTTAGTTACAGCATCAACCATTTAGCTAAAGGTGACCGCAGCTTTTGCCTAGTCTAGAGGTAAAATCTCCATGCAGTTGAGTAATAAGCTTAAGGTCAATTTATTTAAAACAATTTTATTTTTTGGTAAGAACTGTATTAAAACAATTAAATAGCTTGCTGATGATGTATATATACTGATGGCTTCCTAGCTTATTCAAAGCTTCAAGACTTTCCTTTTCTCTGAGCATAAAACTGACATACTAGTACCTAGAGCAACTTTCCATTGTACAGGTTATATAAATTACAGTAGTTAACCAAGTTTCAACAAACATCACGTTTCTAAAAAGTTTCATACCTAAAAACCCCACTCCTAATTAAAAATTGTTCAAGTAAAATCTGATGCAGACAAGGGAAGAGGCTTGTATGATTTGAAGACAACCAACTAGAGAATTCCATTGTTCTTACCCTCAATTTGCACATTTGAAAACAAATTCATGTGGGAACCACAAGCCTTAATAATGGTCTCACATATATATAAATTACTCACCATCCTTATCTTGCATGCATAGTTTCTAAAACATTGCTTGTTTTCGATTCAGCTGCTCCTTGAACTCACAATAAAGAAAACTTCAGCAGTTTTTTCAATATATGAGCTTCTCAGCTCCCTTCTCTTCTATAAATTGACAATGCCAATTGTTGAAAATCATCATAAAGCATCTTCCTACTTCAAAAATGGATTCCCAAACTCAAAAAACACCACTTCTACCAATCATTAGACCATCCCATGACCTACATTTATCACCCATTTCAAATTACCTCACCATACTCTTGGGACCATTTGCATGCATGTCCATTTGGCTCTTTGTTGACTTAGATGGCATTCCTACAAGCCGAAACATGCTCGTTGTGCTCACATGGGTCTTTATATGGTGGCTTATGAAGGCAGTGCAGAGAAGTAGAGTAGACAGAAAAGAGAATATATCTAGTATAATGTTTGATTGTTATGTTAACGTAGTGTTTGTAGCTTGGTACAGAATCTACCAGTGTATACGAAAGGAGTCCAACTTACACCATGGACTTTGGTAACCCGTTGTACAAGGCTCCGTCGAAAATACCACGGAACAATGACATGGATGTAATTACGTCTTTTAGTGACCACCTCGTGCCACCTTTAACATGTTCCGTACCGGTCTACCCTTTTATAAACCCCGTAATGTATTTTGTATTGATTGTATTGTTTGTACTGATTGTATTGTATTGTCTTGTAGTAAATGGAAGACTTGCCGAAATCATGATATGAGTAAACGGAATGGATATAAATGGATAGTCATGTAATCAGAGTATATCCATGATTCGGTTCGGTCATGTTCATGTTGTTATAGATTGTATTCTGGCTTTCATGAATTCATGTTCTATTACAGTTATACTTGAATTGGATTCAAGCCAGATTGATTTCAGATTTGACCATGGCTCGAACTGAGTCAGAATTTTAAACAGAATTGGAGTCCTGATTGTTTTGAAGTTATCGGCAACTGCTGCACATGGACGGCAGGATTTGTGTCATTTTCTAAGACAATTACCGTATTGATAACACCATTTTTAGGCTGTCTACCTTAGATAGGCAAGCACCCATATTCTCCGGCTCGCTGAGGCTCAAAAGAACTGATCCCGCTTAAACCTGTGTTTATTATGGTCCTTATTGTAATTTATTATAACTTGAGGGGGGGTTTTATGAAAAATGGTTTTGATATATTTTTAAAATACACCTTAAATATTTAATTATCATCTTTAAGGTTTTTATAGATGTATAATTTATAAAAGTGAAATTTTCTAGTGAGTAGAACCTAGTTTTCATTGTATATGATATTTTAATGAAATATTGGAATTTGTATTGAATTGTAATGGTAGTTTCATGAAATGGTGATTCGTTTGATTTAGAAAACATGAAATATTTGTATAATATATTTAAAATAGATGTTTTGATAATATTTATAAATATATATTTAATAAAAATACATTTTATTTATTTTATAGAAATCTCATTTTCTTAAAAATTGCATCAAAAATTCCATCGAGATCGAATGCTCCTTGAGAAGGTCTGCATCTCGCTCTACTAGGCCCGAGAATGTGCGATAATCCGCACCATCCCAATCGAGGTTCCCCAAAATGGGTTGTAGAGACGCAATTGTAAGGAATTAAGTAACACGCTTTTTAAAGAAAATGGTTTTTAATTGTTTAAGGTATTTATTCGTAAAAGCGTATTTTTTCCATAAACTAGAGTCCCAAAATTCATCGTGCTATGTCAAAGATGTGTGTTGTGATGAGATAGGTTATTACCTCGTGAGTTTTGTAAAGGTAATATGGTTAAAAGTGGATAACATTATCGTTTGTAAATATGATGGTATTTTACTGTAAAAGTGAAATAGAAATTGCAACATGAATTGTTTTGAAATGAAACTTGTTCTAATGTGTTTATTTATTTTTGTTAAACATTATAAGAAGATATGGTAATTTATTGTTTAAGAGAAATTGTGTTTTGAAAGAAAAGAGAGTCGGAAGTCGGAATAACCCCGCTTCCGACGAGTTTTAAAAAGAAGAAGTTTAGAATAGCAAAAGAGAAGGGGAGAGGGGAATTACAAGCTATAAAGAAAGAGGGGAGAAGGAGGAAGCTATCGGAACCGTCGGGGAGTCGTTTCGTCGCTGGAATCTCCTCGAAACGTCGTCGAAACTTCGCCCTTAGCTAACTCCACTTGCACAACTTAGAACTTGTAAATTTTAGAGAGTTTTTGTAATGAATTCTGAATGAGGAGGGGTGAAATGTGGTGTGGCATTTATAGGGAAAATTAGGGTTTAGGGTATGAATTGGAGAATTAAAAATGCATTTAAAATTTGGTTTAATGTCATTTTTTAATTCTCTATTTATTTTTAATAAAAACAAACAGTACATGGGTTAAGGGGGGAGGCCAAGGGGTTAAGGCAACCAAAAAAAATTGCAGTGGCACCGACCGAATATTGCATCTCACCGGTCCAATCTATGGGGTAGGGTTTTGGATCTTCGCCACGTGTCCCTGTCGCTTGGTATAACTCAGTGCACGTGTTTGTTTAATCTGTGACTTTTCATTTTACGTGTAGCGCACGAATAAACCTTTGGGCTTCTAAAAGTTTAAAAGAAAAATCAATTAAAAATATATTTAGCTGGGGGGATTCGATCACAGGGGCTACGTCACAGCAATGCAAGGCTTTATCAATAAGCTACAAGTGCTTTCTTACTGTTCAAAAGCAAATCAAATTTATAATTTGTGCTTAGGCTTAGGTATTCCTTTCTGTATTATGGAAAAATTTTGAACAGAAAGTTTAGGGTCGTTACAAAATCTCATCCTACACCAGACAATTGTTGTTAGCATTACTATACTGGGAACAGACAAATACCAATGGTATTACCACCGGACAAGAACATAGGACCTAGAAGACCTAAGGTGCGTCGAGATCTTATGACAATGGACGCTGGTTCTCAGTAAAAGCACAACAGATATAGCTTATGCAAACAAGCAGGTCATTATAGGACCAGATATCCGAGACAGTCATCAGAGACGGGACTTTCGTGGTCCTGAAGAAGAAGCAACGGAAGGAAAATCAATGATCATGTATAAGGAGATTTGTACAATTTTAATTTTAGTATGATGTTTTTGAATTATTCGTTGGAGGCTAATTTACCGTAAACTGGCGTTAAAATTGCATTATGTAAATTGGATAGCGAAGAATAACACTTGAATTTGCTCGTTTTCAACTGAAATAGCTTCTGCGGCATACTGATTTTCTACTACAATGCTGCAAATTTGTGCTACGCCATATACATCAATTAAATGTTATACAATAATATTAAAAAAATAGATGCTACGCAGTTCATGATGTTGAATTGAATGCAGCTCTGAGAGAGGTAAAAGAGCGTATTCCTACAGGGCCCGTTTCCTCCCTCTAGTTTCCGCGGCATACTATAATGCCTTTTTCAGCGAGTGTAGTGGGTTTAGATTGGCAATGAAATGAACTTCAAGCATTAAAAAATTACGTCAGTAACCGCTCAGAAAGTCTGGGTCATTTCACCTCATATCTTTCTCTTTAATAACTACTTAGAAATTCACTGCAGGTGTAAATGTATTCTTCGTATCCTCTCTAATTCTTCCATGTGTAGACAAAACAAAAACTTAGACTCTTTTGCTTTACTTTCTTCACCTGTAGCATGTTGTTACTAAAGTGTTTTTCATTGATATTTATAGTATGATCGAAACACTGGATTTCTTCTCTAGAAACTATAACAATCTTATTTGTAATATTATTTTTCACTTTTAAACTAAATGTGAAATTTTAAGTATAATCTGTCAATCTTATCCAATATTTGCATGTCAGATACTTAAAGTGTTGACAAGACTTGACATAATATGAGGGTACTTAAAGTGTTAATGAGACTTGATATAAAGTTTCACGTGTACAATAGTTTGGCAGCCATTTTTTTTGGAGTAAAATAATCTTTATCTGATATTTTTGTGCATATCGAATTTCAGAGTTAATATGACAATTCCAAAAAAAAATCCCTGCCTTGGAAAAAAATATTGGGCAAACTTGTTTTTTAATTTATATTTTGCCCCGTACCAAAGGGCGGGTTCTTGAAACCTGGCAAACTTGTTTTTTAATTTAGATTTTGCCCCGTACCAAAGGGCGGGTTCTTAGAAGCTGGCCTCCTTACCTATACAGGGAAGCGCGGGTGCGGGTTCCAAACCATTCTATTCTGTTATGCTAATTGAAATTCAAGATATCATATTTTTCTAGGTTTAATCCTTTTAGGGCCTGTTTGGTTGCAGGATTATGAGTTTGGATTTGGATTTTGGATTGTGGAATCCTAGGATTCCATAATTTTGTGTTTGGTTGTAGGATTTGGATTTCTAGGATTCCTTTGTTTTTTATGGGGGGCCCACCAGAAAACAAGGATTCTTGAATCCTAAAATTTTTCAAGGATCTTCAAGGATTTGGCACTATTCATTGTACTTTTAGATGGGGCCCGTGTACTTTATTTATTTAATAATGCTCTATCTATCTATCTCTCTCTAAAATCCTCAAATCCAAATCCCACTTTTTTCACCAACCAAACAAAGATTACAAGGATCTACAAATCCAAT
Organism: Agapanthus africanus; assembly: GCA_030015575.1. Classification (NCBI taxonomy): domain Eukaryota; kingdom Viridiplantae; phylum Streptophyta; class Magnoliopsida; order Asparagales; family Amaryllidaceae; genus Agapanthus; species Agapanthus africanus. Next base: position 423,854,607 of record CM057351.1, read on the forward strand.
ACTAGCAATCCAAAACCAAACAAACAACAAATTACCAAATCTAGAAATTTCAACCTTACTATTTTGGAATCCAAATTCCATAATCCTGCAACCAAACAGGCCGTTAACTACCACCGTATTTCGAAAAAAAAACCAATTTATTTTTCTACTTATATATCTGCGCGGCCTCATGACCGTCTTAAAAGACCGCACACTCTTCGCTAGTCAACGCCGTTCTCGCCGCGGCAGCGATCTGCTCCGGCTCCAAAACCCCTAATTTTTTCCAACGATGAGCAGAAGGCAGCGAGCTCTCCTGTTCAGGACGCTCCTCTTCCTCTTCTTCCTCAACGCCATCTCCCTCTCCCTCTACTACCTCCTCAGCTCCCACCCCTCCCTTCCCCAAACCCTAACCCTCCCCCATCCCCTCCCCCATCCCCAAACCCAAACCCTAACCCTAAAGCCCTGGCCTACTCTCCCTTCCTCCCTCCCATGGGCGCCAAACCCTAACCCCTCCATCAGATCCTGCGAGGCCTACTTCGGCAACGGCTTCTCCAATCGGATCCAGCTCATCGGATCTGACTTCAGCGAGGGCTTCCTCAGGTGCTTCTACAGCGAGACGCTGATGAGCTCGATTTGGGAGATGGGTCGGGTTCGGATGGATCCGGGTCGGATCCGGATGTCCAAGGGAGGGGAGGAGCTGGAGATGGTGATTGGGAGATCGGAGGAGGAGGAGCTGCCAAGATTCGAGGCGGCGGCGTTTGAGATCGAAGGAGAGGGGGAGTTCGTTGAGGGGAAGGCGGTGGATGAGGAGTTTCTTGATAAATACATGCGGAGAGGGCAGATCCATGATCATACAATGCGAGCGTTGGTGGATTCGATAAGGGTGGTTGAGCCCGGCAAGCTCGATTGCTCGCAGGTGATGACTTTTCTCCAGCATGCTTTTGATTTTTGGCGCTGCATAAAGAACTGAACTTTATTAGAAATACATTGATTTTGGAAGCATTTGAAAAGATGCAACTATAAATAGATGCAGTTGAGCCTAAATTCATGTACAAGTTGACAAATGTTACTCCTGCATTGCCATTTTGGAAAGAACTTTATCTTTTTGCATGCTATTTTTTGCTATTAGTTTTATAATGTTGATGGGTATTGGTTGCAGTGGATTGAAGAACCAACACTCCTGGTGACACGGTTTGAGTATGCAAACCTTTTCCACACGGTTACAGACTGGTATAGTGCTTATGTATCTTCTAGAGTTACGAACTTGCCTAATCGGCCACATTTGGTTTTTGTGGATGGACATTGCAAGGTATAACGAAAATTCCCTCTTGTTCATCTGATGACTTTTATATTGTTGTTCTGTCTTCTGAACAAACATAGACACTTAATAGATTGAATATGGCATTTTCGAAACAAAATTAGATAGCTGTAAGTTGATATGGGACATGAACATTTTACAACCAATTTATGTCATCCTAAAGTACCATCATTATTGTATCTGTATATTTTAGAATCTGTATACACTGAGAGTTAGTACCCTCTTTTGTATTTCAAGTAATTGTGTTGGAATCTCATTGGAGAATTTCTCAACCTGGAATTTGTATGGCTTCAACTGCTTTCTTCTTCTCTATTTCTTGTGGAAGTATTTTATTTTCAAGGATATCTCAATTTTCTGCTGAATAAAATATCTTCTAACAGTTAAATGTGAACCTTGGCAATATGGTCATGGGATTCGCTGATGCAGACCATCACATTTTAGCACAGGAGATTGGTAAATTGCATATCATCATAAAAAACCTGTGGTGACCATTGATAGGTGAGAGGGTTTAATTATACTTGGTATCTTCACGATTCAGACCTAAATGAAGTGCTATTAGTCATAGTTCAAACCTTTTTTTTAGCTGGAACTTCTATTGGACCCCAGCCAGCCCATTGTTATATATCATTGATGAAAATATGAGATTACATCAAAAACTAGGAGCACTGCTCCCTAGCCCCAAAAATGAAAATACATTCTCAACATAGCCCACTAAGTCTTAGCCCATAATAAAAGGGAGATTAAAATCACTTCCAGCCAAAGCCAACCATAGTTCAAACTTAATTATGAGAAAGCTGCAGGTGGCTGACTAGATGCAAGTCCTCTATGAGTTAGCTGCCCATTTTAGGCGCCCCTCTTTTACCTACTCCACAACAGAAATGTATACATGAGTCATGACTAAAGATTAGAATATACTGCCTCGGTACATATGCATGGAACATATTCACGCATTGTTTCAAGTCAAATGTTTGTCATGTGCCCTGGCGCTTATGCATTGACATGATCAAGCAAAATGCCCATTTATTGTCAATAATGTTTTCTTCATTCACTTTTATTTGAATTTAAATGTAACTAATGGGACTGACTCACTTGTTCATTGTCAGTGTCAGCTGGAAGAAACATGGGAAGCTCTATTTTCCAGTATTCGATACGCTAAAAACTTCTCAGGTCCGGTTTGTTTTCGCCATGCTATTCTTTCACCCTTGGGGTATGAGACAGCTTTATTCAAAGGGCTGTCCGAAACAATTAACTGCCATGGCACCCCTGCAAATATCCTTCAAGAAAATCCTGGCGATAAAAAAACTGCAAGATTATCAGAATTTGGAGAAATGCTGAGAGCAGCTCTTAATCTCTTGGACTCACCAACAAAACCTTCTACTGGCCATAATGTACTTTTTGTGCGGCGTGAGGATTATTTAGCTCATCCTCGTCACAATGGAAGAGTGGAGTCTCGATTAAGCAATGAGCGTGAGGTTTTCGATGCAATAAAGGATTGGGCAGCGAATCACACAAAATGCAAAGTGAATGTAGTTAACGGCCTTTTTGCACACATGCACATGAAAGAGCAACTCCGTGCAATTCAAGAAGCTTCGGTGGTTATAGGCGCTCATGGGGCTGGTCTGACTCACTTAGTTGCGGCGACACTTGATACTATTGTTCTTGAAATAATTAGCAGCTCATACCGACGCCCACATTTTCAATTGATCTCTCAGTGGAAGGGGCTAGAGTATCATGCTATTAATCTTGCTGGATCACACGCTAGGCCTCCCATGGTCATCGATGAGCTTAGCAGCATAATCAGTAGTCTCAAATGCTGACATCGGTGTACTAATCTATTGGAAAGTTCAGGTCACCAGGGAAACATACATGTTTGGTGATTAGTTCTGTCACATACGCAATTCAAAACAAGGGTAGGGAGCATGCAACATTTTTAGATGGCAGTTATGTTAATCTTATTCTCCAATTAAGAGGTGGCAGCATCTAATTTAAGGAGCCGTAATTCTGCGGGTCCATTTATAGGTATCTTCCCAATTAAGATACTCATGTTTTGAATTTTCAAAGAATAACTTGCATATGGTATTGACATGAACCTGCAATGTTTCTAAGGAAAGAGCCATTTGTCTCTATTCTACTTAAATATGAATTTTAACATGTTAGTGAAAGAGGATGACATAACCTTGTTTCTCTTCTTCCGTTGTTGATGGAATGTGTTATGCCTAGGGATTGCAAGAAAAATGACTAATAAATAGCATCTGGGTTAGCAATGGGACTTTGAAAACGGCCTAGTTAATGACTCTGTGACATCTTCATTGGTCAACATCTACATATCTTTCAAACCTATAAAAGATATGCCTTATCATAATTCCTTCCCAACTAATGATTTTGCATTAAAACTGCCATTGTTTATTTCAATTTTCATTTAAAAGTTTTCTTGCCAAATATTATTTCTGCATATAATCATCAATCTATTGAATGACTTAGCCTAGCACATAGTTCGAGAAGTTTTTGATAGAGGATGAATACCAAAATAGCGCAGAGTAAACATGCAGTAACTTTTTCAGGAGAAACCAGATGGAACTTATGGTAGAACGACTCGACGGCTTTGGAAATTATAATTTGACCAGCGTTGAGGACGGACTGAAATATCAGTTCTTAGTCAAATTTCCCAAACTAAACTGATTTGTGGAGCTGCTTAGATAGCAATCTTGAGCTAATAGGATGAAGATGTACTAAAGGCTCTTTCAAAAATCTTTAGTGTCGGCATGATACGGTCTTATTTCAAAGACGGAATAAGCGTATAATTATTCCTTAATGTTTTAACTGAATTTCTACATACTCATTTGAATGGAGAGCGCTATAATAGGTATCTAGCAGAGACAGGTTATTATGTTAGAACTTTATATAATCATATCTGAATAGATCTTATTGAAGCATTGGAGAAACTTTACGGAGAATTTATGGGATTTAAGGATTATGCAAGTCTGATTTACTTTTGATTCTAGCAACTGTTTGTTTGTATTTTAATGTTGCCACTTCCGGTGCAGAGATGCAGAGTTCAAAGAGAGATGTTGGAGACACGAACAACTTATTCCCCTGTACTTTTCCTCAGGGTGTAAAATCTTGAAGCTGTAAAATTTTACTAGTTATTGGTGATGTGTGTATCCATTAGAAAAATTCTTGCTGTCTTTTGAATCATCAGGATTGACTATTATCATTATTTGGAGTGGCACCTTATATATGTTGCAGGTAGAGGAGAGGCATAATTGTGTAAGCATTACATATTATGCTGCTGTAAAATTGTACGTTATATTCTATTCTTGGGATCGCATGCAAGGAATTAAAGTTTAGTGATCGGCCATAGCTCGTTCTTCTCGTTCTTCGTCATTTGATTATATTTGTCGCTAATTTCTTGTGATGTTAATATAAAAATGAGCATATATGCTACGGCGGATGTTGCTTTTTTGTTTCCCTCTGGTTAGTCATAATGCACTTTACATCTGAACAGAGCTGGCACATGAAAGGATCCATACACGGATTTAGGGTTGCTGCTATTATTTGCTCCCAGCTATTGCCTGTTACTGAATCCAACAGTTGATAGGCGGTAAAGCAAGTGGCTCCCAAGATTAGTATTTTTTTTAATCTAAAGATGTTTTGCAGGGATAATTAGTGTCAACTCTAATCCCTCATACTGGCTCTTTCTTATCATCACTTGCATGTTACCTGTTGGTTTGCTGATCTTTAGTTCTCATATTTGTTTTGATGAAAAATTGGGTTATATTGTGGTTCAATTTTAATTAAAAAAACAAAAACAAATAGCAATTCACTCTATAATGTCAGAACATCTAAATGATGATTCGAGAATATGATGATAACATCAATTAAAACAAATTCGTTACACAATAATCGGTTGCCATTCATTTTGAATATTACGACAAAATTTCCTTGAGCACATTCATTCATGCTAATGGCTCATCAAAACACAACTAGATATCAAAATAACAATTAAACAAAATTTGCAGGAGATTCCTCCATCCAGTCAAAATTATTAAAACTCAAAATTTTCTCATTCCTATCTATAAATTGTTAAGCACCGCCGGAGCCATACTTTTTCCTGAAGGCAATCATCTGCAACTTGTCATAGCCAGCAAGCACGCCTGCTCCTGCAACAGCTCGGAGAATATTAGCACCAGCGCTTTTAAACAGAGATTTTGCTCCCTCATTCTTCATAATTTGAGTGAACGCGTCCATTGAGCTCTTGTACTTCACGGCTTCACCAGATGTCATCATCATTCTTATACGGACTGTACCGATGGGGTAGGATGCAAGTCCAGCACCATTGGTGATCACCCAAACAAAGGGAAAAGCTCGTGAAAAACTATCCCGAAAATTTTCCAGAATGTGAGTTTGATTGGTGCCCCTTAAATAAATAGCACAAGCGTTGCGCGCAAATTGCAAGTCCGAAGTGATACCGAGACAATTTTCTTTTTAATATTAGCCTAGATGCGTGCGACCGAGCTAACTTGAAATTCATCAAATGCAACAAGTTGGCTGCTGCAACTATGAGTTCTAACTTGAAATTCATCAAATGCAACAAGTCGGCTACTGCAACTATGAGTTCCTGCTCATTGTTCTTTCTCGTATTTTCAATTTAGCATTTTATCTCCTTCCTGGCGAATTAAAATCTAAAATATTTGCATATTCTACCTTCTGTCTTGTTATCATCACATATCCTAGCTTTATTGATTTATTTCTTAAGAAAAGCTTCTATTTATTAATAAAGAATTGTATGATGCAAATCGATTGATATACTCATTAACTACTTAATACATTGTGAATGCAAATGGATGCAATGATCCTTAGTTCTACGAACATGGATAAAATGATCCTTAGAGCATTTACCTCCAAAATTTTTGACTAAGTTTGAGAGTGACGACCTGCCATTTTGTTAATAAGTTGGAATCTTGCATCTACACCTCTGATTATTAAGACAAAAAATATCAATTGCTTCAATGCATCTTTGTATGTGCATTTCTATAAACTAAGATGCACATTATCATACACACTAAATAAATAAATAAATAACAGCGCATGTACAGTGCCCATGATGAATCATAGCACAATCGAACAACCAAGACATACCTCCAATTTTCCAGTAAGGAGCACCGGCTTGAGAGAATCATACATTCCAAAGAAATAATGGACGATCATTCATCCCAGAACGGTAATATGGGACGTTTTATCGTTTAAATTAATAAATGAATAATTAAAAAATATTTAAAATTATAAATAAATAGTATAAATACCTATAAACAATTTGACATATTTCTTAGTAATTGATAATGTCTATAATGGTTTTCTAAACAAACGGTAAACATAACTATAAACTTTTTGATATTTTATTGGTAATTAATGATATCAAATAAACCAATTAGCAATTTTAAACTCACCGACCATTAATAAACTTAACACTAAAACGGCAATAACCAATTGTTGGACACCATACCAACCTTTAAAATCTTGGTATCGATCTCAATGTCGGAACTCGACGGTCGCTTTTGGGATCAGATCTGGACTGTCTAAGATTTCGAACTCAGGGAGCAGTTGGGCAATTCAGAATAGATTGGTCAAGCAAGGTTGGGCTGAAAGAAATGACTCATGGGTCTTTAAAAATTCCAATGGATAAATAATACCCCAATGTTTATCGTGGATTGTACTTTGGTTTTAAATATAATCCCTATAACACATCTATCATCATTCTCCTTCTTCCAGACTCCCCAAGCAAGCCCCGAATCAATAAAATTGCATCAACCAACCATCAAAGTCTACACAAAGAATGGATCTTTGATCATGGCAAATATGTCTCATTAATTAAAGGGTTGATTGATAAATAATATCCAATGTTTCACCCAACGTATATACCTTGTTGTTTTTTGCTGTATTTATATACCGTAAAATACAAACTGTTGATATTTTTCTCCTTCTGTTAACTGGCCGTTAGAATATTCGAGTCAATTCTGTTCATGCAACTTTGTATTTTAGGATACAAAAGTGCAGCAAAAAAAACAATAAGGTATATAAGTGCAAAGTAGATGAAACACTAGGGTATTATTTAGCAATTAACCCTTAATCAAATTATAATGCCAGCTAGCAAATCAAACACATGTAATGAACCATTAACTGGAATTAAAATCTAAAGATCCAAATGCTAATGTTACAGCATGGAAGAAAATTCATAATAAAAATGGTGGTGGTGGGGGCGGGGGGGGGGGCGCGGCGGGGATGGAATTCCAATATCAAACCTAGAAGATTCTCAAAGTCGAAGTAAATATAAAGGAAAAATTAGGGTTAGAAATAAAAGAATGGTACCAACCTCGCTGAGATCTGAGGGAGAGAGATTTCAGGAATTAGAGTCTACACAAGTAAAAATTAACAATTATGAATTTATGGAAAGAGAAGTGAGAGTATTTAAGCGGCCACTGATGGAGCTCTTCTTGAGGCGCCACAAAATGAGGAACCAACCAAAAATAAAAATGGGAAAATGTAAATTTAAGAACTTCTGATGACTTTTGGAGGGAAATTATTTTATTTTAGAAATAAAATTAGTTCCGATACGTGGGAAATTAAAATTAAATTGTTATTTATGTCTTGCCTTATGGATCCTCTTATTGGGCTTTAACAAGTACATGACCTGTTTATACATAAAAATACGAATAATCCAGACCGACTTTAACACGTACATGACCTGTTTGCATCCATTTTTAATCAGATATGGATAATACTTTTCATTTCCAATAATTTTCCATATCCGAGCCTGCATCCGACAACAATTATTAGATACAGCTGTAGCAACACATATATTCTCGTTTTTCCAATGCTTATTTCATATTCGTTCTGAATCCGGCTTTAAGCAAATAAGTATAATAAGTTTCGTTTCCACCTCCAATATCCATACTTGGATTCGACCTTAGCATATACGAATATGATGGTAACTCAAGATATAAATATGGAAACTCTTATATCCGCTCTGTTGATGGTTCGGAAAAATTATTCGGTGTGTCAGCCATAAAAGAAAAAGAAATAAGAATACGAGCTCCATCGAGCAATATCAAGAGTACCCTGCTTCTTTATATTTTGTGTCCGTATATATTATAGTCGACCCGGCAACCAATAATATATCCAGTTGTTGAGCCGTGTGAACAACCACAAAAATGATATTTTTCTTTTGTTCTCCCCCCACAAACAACACACGTGTCCTCTCCTCACTCAACGGTGGAACTCCTCACATGCTACCAAAATGGCGCGAACCACAAACTGAATCCGCTGATTCCACTGGGTCCCACCTCTAGAATCTCCTTCATATAACACAATGCATCTAGTCTAGAGAGAGAAAAGAGGGAGAGGGAGCTGCCATGGATTCTATCAGAACTCTCTCCACTTCGCCTCTCCCAAACATCCCAAAAAACCCTCGTCCCAAGAGACAACACTTCAAATCCCCCTTATCGGAGCTCCGATTACGATCCGATAGCAAATCGGATCCTGCAAGATCCAAACCCGCTACCGTACTAGAATCTGCGGCGAGAGCTGCTAAACGGACCGCCGTCGGATTGGCCGCCGCCGCCGCCGTGGTGTCGATGTGCGGTTGTGATTCGCCGGCGCTTGCGGAGTCTCTCACCGTGGCGTTCCCGGTGTCTAGAGCTCGTGAGGTATTGAGACTCGCGATTTCGAATCAATTTAGGTTTTTTCTTAAAGATTGTAAAGATTGGTGATCTTTCCCTCCCTCTTTTGCTTGAATCTAGGTGAATACAGTTCAGAAGACGTTGGTTGAGGCTTGGGGATTGATTCGCGAAACCTTCGTCGATCCCACTTTCAATCATCAAGGTATCTTGGAGTTACCTTTTTTAAAATTTGATTCGATGTGATTTAGTTTTCTCTGAAAAACATATTGAATGTTGTTCTAATGGTTAATTGGTTGTCCAAGATCCAAACTTTACCTTGGTTCAAGTACTTCTTTGTTGTGTAAGATCAAGTAAATGTTAAATTTTCAAGAAATTACTCATTTTTATGACGATGCCTATTAAGAATACCTTGTTGATGCTCAAATCTTTATTGTTTAAAGCTACCTTTTGATTACAAAAAATTGCTCGTGCAGACTGGGATTTAAAGTTGCAGCAGACAATGGTTGAAATGTTTCCACTAAAATCTGCAGATGCAGCATATAACAAGATCAGAGGGATGCTCGCAACTCTTGGAGACCCATTTACTAGGATCATTAGTCCAAAGGTTCAAACTCCAATTTTGAAATATCTTATATATGCTTTTTTTTCCCATTTACTTTACAATTTTGTTGCCTTTTAACACTATCCACATGTAAGTATGCACAAAGAAGATTATTGTTTGGAAATAATTGTTCGAGAATATATAGTCATTAGGACAAAACATTTTTCATGCACAGTATATAAACTATGCGATGTTATTATCAACATGATGAACAGATTTGCACATCTGGAATTCCTTGTCAACCATCTGACAATTGCTCTAAAATCCTGCAGGAGTATCAAAGTTTCAGGATTGGCAGTGATGGAAATTTGCAAGGAGTGGGGCTTTTCATAAATGTTGAGCCAAGAACTGGTCACTTGGTCAGTGAATTATTTCCACTACGCTCGAAGTTTCTGTTGACAGATGATGATAGCGCTATAATAGTCATACTGTCTGCAGAGCTCTCTTATAGATCGGTCTTAGATAGTTATTGGCTTACTGCGGTATGCTAATGTTAGAAAATAGCTACATCTTATATTTGGTTTAAATTTCAGTTATCTGCACTATGATGCCTGGCCATGATATAAATCATTGCTCTAAGAATTAATAGTATAAGCGAAACGCTTTACATGTTACATGGTATCCTACCTATTAAATTCAGCACCATAATAGCGGTCAACATCACACATTTATAGTATGTTAGATAAAATAATTGTGTTTTTGGTGGAATAGTAGCTTTGTAATAGATGGAGGAGACGAGTTGATGGAGAACCACATCAAAAGTTTTTAACGTGATAAGCTTTGATTATGCATGAGGAGAAGTAGAGAAATTGGACTTCTCTTGAAACCTCTATAAATAAGGTGAGGATATTGAATCATAATATATTCAGTAACAATTCAAAGAGTATTCTAGTAAGGCGTAACAAAAGACTTGTGAGTGCTTGTGAGAGGAAAAACATTGGAGTGTTATTTGTAAGAGTGAGAGTCAAGTGCTATTATAATAAAAGAGTTGTTTGTAGTTAAAGCAATTTTAAATAGTATAAAAGTCTACCCTTCATTATTTTGTACAAATGGTATCAAAACGAGACGGTTAGGGACTGGCTCGGAACCGCGCGGTTTTATCGGCGAGCTTGGTGTTGCTCGTGAAGCCTAAGAACTTGCACAGTTCGGAACCGTGAAGTTGGCTTTGGGGACCAAATTTGCAAGAAAAGATTTAAGAAAGTACACCACGTCAAAATAACGGATTTGGCAAGTGTGGCCGGTATGATCAAGAAATTGAACGGGCACAACTACAACTATTGAAAAACTTGCATTGAGTCCTACTTGCAAGGACAAGACCCCTGATAGGTTGTCGGAGGTGGTGAGACTACGGCACCCCAAGAAGGTGGTGATGTACTGAGAAAATGGAAGATAAAAGCCGGTAAGACGATGTATGTATTAAAGACAACAATTGAAGAAGGTCTTGAAAATATTCGGGATGCCAATACCAAAAGCGACATGGGATACTTTCACGACATTATTTTCAACAAAAAAAAACAATACATGACTCCAATTTCTCGAAAATCAGTTGATGGAAGTTGCTCAAGGAGAAATAATGATCATTCCATATTTTATGAAGGTAAAAATTGTTTGTTCAGAAATTGCTCAATTGGATTCTGACTCTAAGATCGCTGAGTCTAGGATCAGAATAATTATTACTCATGGTCTCCATCCAGAATATAGCGGGTTTGTCGCAGCCATTTGAGATTGGCTAACTCAGCCAACTCTTCTAAAGTTGGATATATAGCTTGCTAGCCACACATGAAATTCCAGCCAAACAGATAGCCGGTGTTTCAATTAAAAATGAAGATAAACTTCTTTTTAATAGAAACCAATCAAGGAGTTATATGCAACATGAAAGAGATGACCTACAAAGATAGTCAGAAAGGAGTTCAAATACGAGCAGACTATGACAAAACAAAAATCAAGGAGATCGACAGGCTAATTGGCGAAGTAGTGGATGATGTTTCAACTGCAGCAAAAAAGGGCATTTTGTCCGAGATTGTCGTTCCAAACAGAAGATGAAGCAAGTCGAAAGTAATGCAGCAACACCCAACCCGCATTAAATAAGATAGCGAAGATGAATGGGATTTCCATGCATCTTTTATTATCGAGGAGGAAACTTGTACAATACAAGAGAACGTCGACGAAGTGGCTTTTGGTTCAACTGCCATCGAAGAAGATCAACACTTGCAGCTGTGGCTGATCGAGAATTCAACTATAGTGAAGACTGGATCGTTGACTTCGGATGTTTCAACCATATGACCGGCGATATGCGAAAGTTTGTGAACATGTCGCAGTAGAAAGGAAGATGGGTGGTTGTGATGTCAGATAATTCAAAATTACCGATCACACATATCAGTAAGACGACGATTGATCTTCACTTCAACTCTCAGCACGTACACTTACAAAATGTTTATCATGTTCCGGGAATGAAGAAAAATCTTCTGTCCGTATCACAACTTATTACCATTGGTAAATATGTGTTATTTTGACCAGAAAATATAAAGATGTATAATAACTTGAAGCTTGTAAACGAACCAATCATGAAAGGGCAGAAGCTAGAATCCATTTATGTAATGTCGGCTGAGTCGACATATATAGAGAAGACTCAAAAGAACGAGACGGCGGATATGTGGTATGCAAGACTTGGGCATGTGAGCTATCACAAGCTTAATGATATGATGGCACCAATCTTAAAAGGACTTCAATCGTTAGATGTTCGAGAGCAAATAGTATGTGTAGGATGTCAGTACGGAAAGGCGTATCAACTGCCGTACCAAGAATCAAATTTTAAATCTAAAGAACCATTGGAGCTTGTTCACTCTGACATCTTTAGGTCCGTAAAACAAGAATCCATTGACCGGATGCGTTATATGGTGACGTTTATCGATGATCTCTTGAGATATGTGTGGGTATATTTTCTTAAAGGAAGTCATGAGTACTTTCCAAATTCAAAGAGTTTTAGAAAAAGGTGGAAAGAAAAGTTAGCAAAGACATTTGTTGTTTTCATAGTGATAATGGAGGAGAATATACTTTCAAGGAGTTCACCGACTATCTGCATCAACACAAGATTCGTTGATAATTAACTTGCCCCAACACTCCATAACAAAACGGTGTTGGCGAAAGAAAGAATCGACATCTGGGAGAGATATGCAGAAGCATGTTGCATGCTAAGAATGTTCCGGGACGTTTTTGGGCGGAATGCATGAAAAATGCAGCACACGTCATCAACTGACTATCACAACCAAAGCCGGAGTTCGTCTCGCCATTCAAGCAAACAGTAAGCCATTTTCAAGTTTTTGGCTGTGTGTGCTATGTCTTCGTACCAGATCACATACGTAACAAGTTTGATAAGAAAGCAATTCGGTGTATTTTTGTTGGGTACGATAACGAAAGAAAATGATGGCGGTATTGTGATCCTATTACTGGGAAATGTCACATCTCAAGAAATGTAGTGTTTGATGAAATGTTTTCCTGGTGGTCATGACAAGAAGTTCTGCCAGATTCTAATGAAATAAAGCCGCAAGAGAAAATAGGGGAGCCAAAGCAAGATGAAGAGTCGTGACAACCAGATGATGCAGAATCCAACTCTCCGACTTCATCATAGAAGAAAAGCTCTTTGCACACCGGTGTTCACAACAGGACGTCAGAAGAAGATCGTTCGAGTCAGCTAGAAGATACCGTTGAAGATACAACGCATCTTCGGAGATCATCAAGACAGAAAAAACCAAATCCAAAATACGCTAATGCAGCCATTGTGGAAATGGTTAAAGAGTATGAGCCATCCACATTTGAAAAAGCTCATCAAAGTGGTAATTGGAAAAAGGCGATGGAATAAGAGATTTAGGCCCTGCAGCAGAACCGGACTCGGGAGTTGATGCTGAAGCCCGAAAATGTTAAACCTATCTCATGCAAATGGGTCTATAAACTCAAGTCTCGACCAAATGGGTCAATCGAGAGGTACAAGACGCGATTGGTGGCTCGAGGGTTTTCTTAGCAATACGGACTAGATTACGATGAAACGTTTAGTTCAGTTGTAAAGATTACATTTGTGTGGATTCTTATAGCTCTTGCGGCAAGTAAAGGATGGAAACTCTGGCAGATGGACATGAAAAATGCATTCTTACACGGTGAGATCGATTGAGAGGTATTCATAGAGCAGCCAAAGGGATTCGAAGCTAAAGAAAAGTATGGGTATGTTTGCAAGTTAAGAAAAGCTCTGTATGGATTAAAGCAAGTGCCAAGGATATGGTATGGAAAGATAGCAGAGTTCCTTATACATAGTGGATACTCTGTTACTCCTGCAGATTCCAGCTTGTTTGTCAAGCAATAAGAAGGAAAGTTAATTGTGGTACTAGTTTATGTTGACGATTTGATCGTGACTGGAGATGACGAAGTTGAAAACAAAGAGCGAGATAAAATATGTTAGTTCGCTTTTAGATGAAAGAGCTCAGATAACTAAAGCATTTTCTCGGACTCGAAGTTGATCAAAGAAAAGAAGGAATGTTTCTCTGCCAGCAAAAGTACGTGAAGGACCTACTGCTCAAGTATGGCATGATAAATTACAAAACCGACATCTACATCAATAGAAACGAATGCCAAGATATGTGTAGAAGATGGGAAAGATCTTGAAGATGTGACCATGTATTGAAAACTAGTTGGAAGCTGATTTATCTAAAGATAACTAGACTGGACATTTCGTTCGCGGTTGGAATAGTGAGTCGTTATATTCAAAAACCAAAGAAACCTCATCTGGAAACAGTTCGATGACTTCTAAGGTATGTAAACGGAACTATTTTATACAAGAAAGATAAGAAGTGCAAACTCCGGTTACTGTGATGCTGATTACGTCGAAGATCATAACACTCGAAGGTCAACAACCGGATGTGTTCATCCTTGGTTCTGCAGTTATCTCATGGTGTAGCAAAAGACACCCGACTGTGTCATTATTAATAATAGAAGCTGTAACGACCGTGTACTCTAGATAGGTAATAAAAACGTTTTATAATTTTTCTCGAGGTCAAACAATTATTTTATTGCTTCTATTGGTAGAAAACACTTTAAAAATATTTTTCCATGATTAAAATGAATTAATATGATTTTTAGGAATTTTTGGGAATTTTTAAGAATTTAAATGGATTTTTTATTGAAGGGAAAAGTTTTTAAAACCGACAAGGGAAGCTATTTTGGACCAAATTTGGTTGCAAAGTATAGAAAACATCAAAATGCATTTTCTATAATTTTTCCTGATTTTTATAATATTTTAAACTATTTTAAAATAATTTTTAGAAGCCAAAACAATTTTTAAAACATTTTTAAATATTAGAAACAAATTTTATTAATTTTTAAGAGCGGGGATGAATCTGGACCGTTGCATGTAAAAACCAACAGCCCGGATTCTGCCGATAGTTTAATTAAAGAAAAAAAGAAAAAAAATATAGGCGTCTTGATCTGATCCAACGGTCAAGGATCGTCAGCGCCAACTTGAGCGGGGCCCACACGAGCTCACTCGCGATAGGATATGGGTTGTTGGATCTGGTCGAGTGACGGTCCAGATCGTGTTGGCTCGTGGGGCTGGCTCCTGTAGCGGCTGGGGAAAATAATAGGGAGTTTTAATCCCAGGAAATCCCTATAAATAGCCCTGAGCTTCTAAACCCCCAAAAATATTTGTTCGACAAAAAAATCTCAAAATATTTCCAGAGCTTTCTCTTCGAGTCTTATACACTCTGGACCAAGTCCCAACTTCAAAAAAAATTCTCGCCTTGATATACCTTTTCTCGTACAACCCGATGCTCACCGATTTTCATTTTCCTAGCTCATTTCAGGTAGGATCTCTCAACACTTGACCCCATGTTATCTTCATTATGAAAATATCTATCTTTGAAAAAAATTCCAGGATCTAATTATGATGTTTTAATTACATTATCTATTTTACGGGATTTGACGATTAAAAACGATATTAAACCTTAATAATATAACGAACTTTTAGTAGTTATCCTTCACGATAAAATCACGGGGTAACAGACAACCCCAGATTCATGCTTGGACATATGGAACTAAATCGTAAAGCGGCTGTCATGACCGGGACAACTTTTACAGGAATAAATGTAATTATTCTACGGTATTAAATAAAGATTATCGATAATTAGTTCCTTAATTATTAAAACATGGAAAAATTATAGTAAATTTATATATATTGGTTATTTTAAAATAAAATTGATGGTAAACATGTAAAACCATATTTTCACTAAAATGGGTATTTCACAAAAATACCATCAACTCCTAAGAATTTATATTTTCATTAAAATACAACGAATTTTAGAAAAATAGTGTTTTTCTTAAAATACTCTAAACCTTTCCAAGTGATATTTTTATTGAAATACCATGATCTTTTCTGAATCATAAATTTTACGAAAATACTATGAACTTGGTAGAGTAATTAGTTTTATTAAAATACCCTGAACTTTTAAAAGCTAGGGTTTTCTTGAAAAAAAATCAATAATAATCTTAAAACTAGGCTTTTACTAAATAACTTTAAGAAGTGAAACCTTACCAAAAATACTCTTAATCTCGAAAGTTGAGTTTTTAGAATTTCACTAAAACACCCTTACCTTTTATAAAAGAGGTTCTTTTATTAAAATACCATAACCTCTATAATTAAAGATAATATACATTAATATACCATATAAATACCATTTTTTTATATAAACAATAATTACGATAAATTACTATGGTCCAGTATAAACTAAGGTTTTTATAAAATACTATATTTACCTTACAACTATAATGGAACAAGATATAACACACGACTGTGGAAGTCCATATCGTCTGAGATATAATCTACTTAAATCCAATTTTTTGATATATCACACGACATGACCTATGATATGGTTAGGATTAGAATACGCGAACCTGGTGTTGGGGTCAAAAATTATACCACGGTTGACCAAGTCAAAATCAAAGTCAACCCCAAGCCAAGTGGGCCAAAGCCCAGGTCAAGAGGGCTTATGCCCGAATCGAGCCCGAAGATAAAGCAGCCGGCCTCCCCCATGCCAAAATAAAAATTTTGTAATAAATAATTTCGATGTAATTGTTTATGCATAAATGTGAGAAAAATGGGCATAAAGCCAAATTTTTGTAAAACTAATGACTCATGTGCAAAATAAATGAGTACATGAGGCATCGGATGGGCAAAATGCCATTTTGTAAAGCCCAAGAGTCTATATGTAAATTTGTAAGCCTATAAAAGGCAACATAATAATGAAATAAAGAAATAAGAATTGATTCTCCTCAAATTCTAGGGTTTTTGTGCCTCCTCCTTTCTTAAGGTTCTAAACCTTCTTCCCCTTTTTGAATTAAATCAAGAGTTTAACTCTTCCTTTTTCAAAAAGAAATAGTTTTTCATCATAAAACCCACAAAAGAGAGCTCGGATCTCCCTTCAGATCTTTAAAAGGAAGATTTTGAATCTCATCCCCTTTTCCCTCAAGATCCAGCCAACGAAGAGGAGGAAGAAAGATGCCCATCTCCAAAAACCCCATTCCGGGAGGATCCAAGGCTCAAAAGAAGATCCAAAGATCTCTAGGAGTTTAACTCCATTTAAGATCTGTTGGAGTTTAACTCCATAAATCAAACCCCTTTTAGGAGTTTAACTCCAATTCTATACATAATCCCTATTAGGAGTTCAACTTCAAAGCCCCATTGGGAGTTTAACTCCTAACCTAGGGACTAAGCTCTTTTTCCGCTGGTGTTTCCAGCGGTCGCGTGCCGTGCACGTGACCCACGGACGCCCAGCGGTCGCTGCAGGGCACGTGACCCGTAGGTACTAAGCGCCTTATGCGACTCGCGGGCGCTAAGTGCCCAGTGGTCGCGTGCAGGGCACGTGACCCGCGGGCGCTAAGTGCCCACGTACGCCTCACGCGACCAGCGGTTGCGTGCAGCACACGTGACCCGCTGGTGCCCAGCGCCCACGCGCTAGGCACATGACCCGCGGACGCCCAGCGCCCACGTGCCATGCACGCATCTTTAAGACGCTCATCACCCATTTTCCATGCATTCCACACCAGAAACACGTCCCCTGTTAGGAAAATTTTTCTAACGAGACGCTGTCTCGCATCCCGCAAGGGGACCCCCTGCCCGCTATCCGGATAGCAGGATCCCCGTAAAACTCTGCAGGCCCCGTCTACTCTAGACATGGGGAATCTGTAGTACGTCTGACAAGCGCGTGCGTATTCCCATCTCAATGGGGTGACGAAAACACCCTACATCTGGGTATGGAATACTATTATAAATGAAGATCTCTGCAGACAGGGTGAACAGTCCCAACATTGACGACTACTATGAATGAATTGAACAGTCCCGACACGGACGACTAATATGAATGAATTGAACAGTCTCAGTATGGACAAATGACATTCCATGCCTAGATGATATGCACACCAGCTCTAATTCGCAAAACCTTCACACTGAATAAAATGGGGCTGGATAGTTTGAATTGACAAAGTAGTAAACGGACTCGGATTCTTCTATTACCCGATCAGATAGAAAAGTGGAACGGTACATTTCACCTTCCCCAACCGTGTTTCGTGGTTAGAACGGAATAATCTCGAGCACCCTCTACCCTTGTCTAACAAACTAAATGAACATATTACCTGTCGTTGCCGTACGCAATATACCTTAATTTACCAAGTACCTACAATACATACAACATACCTCTACACACATATGACATCATATAACCAATGCTTTCTGTTGAGAAAATCATATCCGAGTGTAATTCGCTGACGGACTTCCTTTCCCTTCCTCTATCCTTAGAACGTCCGTCAGATGAGGACGAGATTGTTGAAAAAGGAGATGATGGAATGGAGCCCACTAATGAAGACTACGCGGAGTTGACACAGGAGTATTATGATAGCTCTTCTATTGCCCATCTGTTTAGGGCTTGCTTTCTTTTAATCAATGTAATCAAACCATTTAGTTTGCTTTCAGTACTTTGGGATGTAATAATTTTAGTTAACGGAAATAAATGCTTCTGCTTTTATTATCAGTTTTGGTACATTGCCTGCATGATTTATTTATACGCTTAATGTAACTGTATCGAGAAAAGACCACCCTCGACACAGTTAGGTTGCGGACCTTAGCACGTCATTATTTTCGTACTTTTGGGAAGCAGGACGTGACCGCCATGACAACACAAGAAAGTACATGGCTTATGCAGCTGATGGAAGATTTATAACAGCCAGTAGACTATGCTGTAGACCTATACCGTGACAGCCAATCAGCCATCGAACTCACATAGAATCCCATGTTCCATGCACGAACAAAACATGTTGAGGTACGTCATCATTTTCTTAGGGAGAAAGTACTGCAGGAAGAGATTGCAATGCAACCGATACTAACCGAAGATCAGATGGCGGTCATTTTTACTAAAGGATTGAGCTCATCGAAATTTGTAGAATTCAGAAGAAACCTCAGACTTATGTCTAGAGAGGTTGATGTTGAAGGGGAGTATTAAAATCAGCACCATAATAATGGTCAACATCACACGTTTATGGCATGGTAGATAAAATAATTGTGTTGTAGGTGGAATATTAGCTTTCCAATAGATTGAGGAGACAAAGTTGATGGAGTGCCACATCAAAAGTTTTTAACGTGATAAGCATTGAGTATGCGGGAGAAGTAGAGAAATTGGACTTCCCTTGAAACCTTTATAAATAAGGTGAGGTGATCGAATCATAACATATTCAGTGCAAAGCAAAACAATTCAAAGAGTATTCTAGTGAGGTGTAAGAAAAGAGTCGTGAGTGGTTGTGAGAGGAAAAACATTGGAGTGTTATTTGTAAGAGCGAGAGTGATTGTGAGAGGAAAAATATTGGAGTGTTATTTGTAAGATACCCATCAACAAGAAGGAAAAGGATTGAATAAAGGAACTCCCGAGCATTTCTTGATCTCAGATGTGCCCATATCAATGGAACGGGCGACTAATTATTTCGATGAATCATTTCTTCGGACATAAGAAGATTCTGTAAACACTTATTTGAAATCTCACTTATCAAGAGTCCATTATGGAAGAATCCTTTAAGGAATTGGCCATGATATATCTGATCTATATATAAACATAATATCATGAAAAATGGATACAAAATTTTGACTGCTACTTAGTATCGGCAATGAGTCTGAAAAAGTATCTAAAAGGGTGAAATTTAGATATTTGCACCATGTCGAAGTAAGGAACCATGGCACTATTATAATAAAAGAGATGTTTGTAGTTAAAGCAATTTTAAATAGTATAAAAGTTTATCCTCTGTTATTTTCTACACTACCCATGATATTTTGTGCTTTTTCATAGACATCCTTGTGGATATTAATCTGTCAATAATATTACAGGTGGTGGTGTCTTGTGTCGAGGGGAGCCCAGCTGCTCGAGCTGGCATACATGATGGAGATGAATTAGTAGAGATAGATGGTAAGCTATATATATATATATATATATATATATATATATATATATATATATAATAGGAGGGAATTTCCTCCCATGGCGTCGAAAAAATACAACCTCCACGATTTTTTTCAACGATCGGCATCGATCATCATCATCTTTATCATGTAGGATATTGATATACCAAATTTCATGTGATTCTATCACTTTTTCACCGTTGATTTAGTGGGTGCAAAATTAACGGTTTACCCATAATAGAACTTCTCACATTGTTAATTCAACAGTGAAAAAGTGGTGGAATCACGTGAAATTTGGTGTATCCACATCTTACATGATAAAGATGATGATGGGTGCCGATCGTCGAAAAAAACCGTGGAGAATATAGATTTTTGACACTACCTAACGAAAAAGCCTCCTAGGGCCTCTTTTCTTCATTATTCCCCCCCCCCCCCCTCTCTCTCTATATATATATCTATCTTGCTCGTGTCTTCGGAGTTCGGATTTTTTATTTTTATTTTTTGAATATTTACACATGTGGCATCCAGCGCTAGAAGTTAGGACCGGCTGGTTATTTGTTCATTAACGAAAGGCATGATACATCGACACTAGATTTCTTCTTGCTAGGAAATAAAAAATAAAGTGTTGTTTTGCATTTCATTCTGTTTCCCGCATGAGGTAAAAAATTTCTCAAGCAATATCTGTTGTATCTTCAGGAGAGAATGTTTCTGGAATAAATGGTGAGGCGGCAGCTCAGAAGCTTCGAGGGCGTGTAGGCACTACTGTGACTGTAAAGATTTACAGTGTAAGCATCCATGCTAATCATAAGTGGCTTCTTGCAAAGTTGTGAAAAAATGTATGAGAATGGATAGCAGAGATATTTGGTGGCAGTCATGTCATCAAGTATTGACTTCAAAAGATGTGTCCATAAATCCTGTTTGAAATTTTCGGTTCATTGCAAACCAGACATAGAGAAACAATGAATGCTTAGCGAGGCTTATTGTTTACTTTGTTTGCTTTCATAGTAGAACGCTTGGTATACCAATGCTTACTAATTCAAGATTGTGACTTTCCAGGGGACAGAACATGGAAACGTCTCTGCTGTTAGAGAGGTATCGTTAGTTACTTTTTCTCCATGAAAGAAGTGAATGTTTTTATCCGTAGTATCAGTTTTCCTATATCATTATGCATGTAGCATACAAAATTATGATTCCATGTTGACGTGTGGATTGTGATTAATCCTACCTGCTTTTGTGCAACTTCTTTTTGAAGGTAAAACTACCTCGCGAAGTAATCAAACTATCGCCTATCTCCAGCGCAGTCATCTCTCATAGATCAGCCAATGGCCAGGAGTTGAAGACTGGATATGTGAGGCTCTCTGCTTTCTCCCAGGTGCTAATTTAAACTAATCTGATGGCATACAATGCATCGTGTACTATTAGCTGTGAACAGAATTTATCTACTGGCAATTTGTTCTGAGACTAACT
This sequence comes from Agapanthus africanus, assembly GCA_030015575.1. Classification (NCBI taxonomy): domain Eukaryota; kingdom Viridiplantae; phylum Streptophyta; class Magnoliopsida; order Asparagales; family Amaryllidaceae; genus Agapanthus; species Agapanthus africanus. Next base: position 423,876,125 of record CM057351.1, read on the forward strand.
GTGCCAAGCATTTAGAAGAATTGGCTTCGAGATTTTGATGGGTTCGAAAACGAAGCTTCTGTTCCATACATAAGATTGAAGCTTCTGTTCCATACATAAGATTGTTTTTTCGTCATAACACTGATTGGTTGCATTTTGACCAGACTGCTGCTCCTGAGATGGAGAGAGCTATTCAAGAAATGGAGAATCAAGGGGTCCAATCATACATCTTAGATCTGCGTAATAATCCGGTTAGTAAATTCTCATCGATCATCAAGAATGCAAATTGTTTATAGTTCGACGCCAAAACACAAAAACCGAAATTGAACCTGCCATAAACTGCAGGGAGGTTTGGTGAAAGCTGGACTGGATGTTGCTCAAATTTGGTTAGATGGAGAGGAAACTTTGGTTAATACAATTGACAGGGAAGGAAATATGTTGCCGATTACTTTGGTGAATGGTCATGCCTTAACACATGACCCTCTTGTTGTGCTTGTAAGCTCTCTATCATTATCCTTGACATCCTAAGAATAATACGGACCTTTTTCGGATCAAGAGCTTTTGTTTCTCCTTGCTGCACATTACTTCTGCCATCAAGTTGATCTCGATTGGATATTTAATGCTGACTTGGCGTTATAATTTAAATTATATTTTAAAGTAAATTATCTTTTCTCGTTTATTTATTTTATTTTATTTTTCTGAAACAGGTGAATGAAGGAAGTGCGAGTGCAAGTGAAATTCTGGCTGGAGCACTTCATGATAACGGCCGGGCAACTCTTGTAGGGCATAGAACCTTCGGTAAAGGGAAAATTCAGGTAACCGTGTCACAAATTCATTATACTGGCATTTATTTATCATCTTTTCATTTAATACTCTATTTCTTAAACCATCCAAAATGTGTTAAAACAGAGAGTATCTATTTCCCAGATCAATGAAATCTTCATTAAATTTCCATTGTTTCTTCGTTCTTCATGCAGAGTGTGACAGAGCTTCACGACGGTTCTGCGTTATTCATCACTGTCGCAAAGTACTTGTCACCGGCACTACATGACATTGATCAGGTTGGCATTGCGCCGGATGTGCAATGCACTCCTGATATGTTAAATTTATCAAAGCCATCTGTTATATCGAAGGATAAAGGCTCGGCCTCCTCACCCCTGGAGGCTGATTCTTGCATCATGGTGGCTGAGCATGAACTGGAGATCCAGAAATCAAAGGGAACTGCATCTTGACAAGATCTGTGTATAATATTACAAAGCATTGTAGTTTACAAATAATTGTAGCTTACAAATAATTACATATGCATATGATAGGAAAAAGAATGTATGCACGCATTTATTTAAAGGAAATGGAGTCTGGTAGATTATATGCGAAATGGCAATGAATATGCGTCATGAAAATAACAATGTATGAAGTTAAAGGTTATATCTCTACTTGTATACATTATCAGATTAACTTTCCATGTACGAAGTTTATAGTTACATGTATGTACATAAATACATTTTAACATATCTGTTAAATTAAAATGTAACCCAGTGTATATTTAACAGGAAAAGAGAAAAACAAAAGACATGATGGTATGAAAATATTTGGCATCTTTTCTAGTCATGCCGATTACTCACAAAACAATATGAAAACGTTATCAGGGCATTAATTGAATTCAAAAAAATTGCAACATGCTGCCTGAAATCAAAACAAGTTGTATGTCATTTTGTCAGTACAGAGCTAAAATTGTTTTACATAGCTAATATACTTCATCATTGCGAGTAGCAGCAAGACAACAATTTCAACACCGTAACCTTTAATGGTCTAATACCATATTTAACTCCATATAGACTTTTGGCAGAGCAGTACATCGATAACAAAAGAGGGAGGGGGATATAGAGAGGATAAAGTTTATCTTCTTCTATCATCCCGATAAGGTCCTTCTTTTTCTTCATCTTTAAGTAGACCTACAAAAGCAAGAAAGCCAAAGAAGAAGAAACCGTCTGACCAGTTGGGCCCACCTCCTCCACCGCCGCCGCCGCCGCCGCCGTCATCATCCCGAGGGGGTAATCCTGTGCCTCCATCATCAAGCTCTGGCGACTTCTCTTTACCTGAAAACCAGCAAATTTAATTATGGTTAATTTAATTAAATGCAACACGTTATTAACGAGAAAAATAGTTTCGCCCCATCCAACTAGTCAAGAAAGGACCTTCCAATAATGTTACCTTGGGTTGGGGCAATAGTAATAGTCGATGATTCACGTGTCACTGTTTGGGTTTGCCCTTCTGCGCACCTCGCATTCTACATCAGAAAAATCATCAACAAATTATATTTCATTCCCCCTATCAAGCTCACACTGATCAAACTCACTCTGAATTCTTTCTGACACCAAACAATTAGGGAAATAGACAAGGATAATTAAGATAACAAGTAAAAGAAATTGAAGCCCCAAAGGACCAAAGGCGAAGGTCCTCAATAATATGTTTCTAAACTTATTGGATCAACAAGGTGCGGTGTAAAGCCTAGAGTGCCATGCACCTCAAAGCATCAGTTCCATCAGTTTATAATGAATGCAAGATATAATAGTTTCTACCTGTATACAATCACCATCAAGGTCGACAAAGCTAGAGCTGTTAGAAACTGCAACACCTTTAAGATTTTCATTCTTTTTTTTCAAAAAAGAAGTACATGCAGGAGTAATTCTTGTTGTTTTAAGTCCTCGAGAGCATATTTTGTAAGCCACTAACCAATCTATATTGTTTTCAAAAAACGGTCAAATTTTTTCAAGGAAAAAAGTGACTTTTCTAATCACAAAGAGATTTCACCGATAGCTTGGTTTCAATTTTAACTGGGAAGGCAACCGACAACAGTTAGATAAAAGGTTGAGTCGAAATGTCCCAGATTGTCAAGGAAAAAATGAGACAAAAAACGGCAGAAGGGCAAGGAAAGGAAAACGATGAAAGCAATCTAGAAGGCAAGGTTATAAATTCAATGAAGTCATGGACATTAAAGATCTAAAAAAAATCGGGACACCATTCTATAGTGTGCTTAAACAACGGTTCATAACGTAACAAGGCGTAGCTGTGTGGTTAAAAGAAACTCTGTGACACCATGCTGGTCAGACAACAATATGTGATGTAAAAAAGCTCAAAGGGAAGGCCTATACGATCTCACAAAAACCAGCAACCTACAAATAGATGTATATTCGGGCATTCGCACGTAGTAAATTTGAGTTTTCTCCGAACCGCAGTTACAAAAGAAAGCAGATAGGACGAACTATAGAAAAAATCCATCATTTCTTTGTATCTGAACCATACCCTTCTGGTTATATGACTGTTTCATACTAGTATACTGTTCACAGCAACGCGACCTAGCGGATATCTAGCTGAAAATTTATTTATAAATTGGCAATCTCAGCTTCTTCATGTATGATGGTGCACCTTGGTCATAGAATTAGAAGAGTTAAATTGTGAACTATATGCTGCCTTAACTTAAAAACTATATGTAAGAGCTACTTACAAGTGCGGTGGCACATATAACCGTTCTCGATGGCTGACGCCTTGCAAACAAAATAGCATTCCTAGTGAGTTGGAGATCCCTACTCTCCCATATCTCTCTATTTCCTGAATAAAAGAATGAAGTGCTCAAGGATTATCTCTAATTAGTAAGTAAAAAGGACAGAACCAAGGATAGAACCAGGAATGATCCTTTGAAGGAGAAATGCGAAGACGGCTGATATGAAATTTATATAACAAAATTATCAACAGTTTTTATGAGCATTGTAGAAGATGTATACAGGTTAAGTGAAAAGGCGTCGCCATGGAAGCATTTGCACTCAGTGAAGGCATCATGTTTCACAGAAAATGGCGAAACTGCGCCAAAAGTAAAGTCAATATTCAATAACCAACTTTCGATTTCTAATGCATTCAGAAAAAATCATAAGAAGTAATCAACACTAGAGCCTTCAGAAATTAAACTTCACAGGACTTTGCTAAATACTAAAGTCAACACCTCAAGTTACATCGACATAAAAACGTATTAGCTTCTCCATGCCCTACAGCAAGTATCAAAATTGAATTTTGATGTCTAGTTTGCGGTGTGTGCAATCAATCAACATAAAATTATCAATGTGCATTAATCGCAGCTCCTTCTTTCCTCTCAAAAAGGTAATCGTACGGATTAAATGATAGCAATGAGATATTCTCGTCGCTGGCTCTCTGGGTCTAGGTTAATATAATTAGAGGCTGTTTGGTTGCAAGATTATGAAATTTGGATTCTAAAATAAAATTTTTGGATTTGGTAATTTGTTGTTTGTTTGGTATTGAATTCCTTGTATTGGATTTGTAGATTATTTGGTTATTGAAAATAAAGCGAGATTTGGATTTGAGAATTTTAGAGAGACAGATAAAGAGAGGATTATTAAATAAATAAAGTACCACGGGTCCCATCTAAAAGTATAATGAACGGTGCCAAATCCTTGCAAATTCTCCAAATTCTTCGGGATTCAAGGATCATTGTTTTGTGGTGGGACTTCCATAAAAAACAAAGAAATCTTACAAATCCAAATCCCAGAACCAACCACAAAATTATGGAATTCTCACAAATTGTTGGATTCCACGCTCCAATTCTTCCATCCTGCAACCGCTCATGCCCTTGAAGTCTAAAAAAACACGGAAATCCTGTGTAAAACGTGCGGTAGTATTAAATTTAAAATTTTATGCGTCAATTGTGCGCCACATACCCACGTAATTACCCTTCATGTCACGGACAAGCGCACAGCCCTCTTAGATTCCAAACCGAAGGAAACACTGCTTAAATCGCTACCCCTTTTTTTCACGCTTTATTACAGCTCCGCCATTTTACTGATTTTCCTCAAAGGGGCATTTCTGTAGTTCCAAACAACAACAAGGGGTTTCACCTATGCTTCGAATGGTAAGTGAGCGGCCCGCATAAAACCCTAGAACCAAGTAAAAGATTATTTTTCCCTTCCCCAATTTCTTCGTCCTCGATCTTCGAATTTCGATCGCGATCCTCTCAATTTTTTCTTCGTCTCCATGTCGAAAAGGTAATTTTTTGCTTCATCATCCTCGATTGCATCTTAATTTAGTTATTCTCTTTAAGAATTTATGTGGTTTATGTGGTTTTGATCTCGCCTTATCTCTGTGGTGAATTGAGTTAGATCATAGGAACCAGATCGCCGATGGTTATTCGTAACAAATGTCTAGATAAAAGAAGGATTTTTATTTTCCTTCATCATTCTTTGATAAGTTTTGGGTGATGAAATCAATAAATTAAGATATTTGGGTATGAGAAATTGGGGAGGATGTCAATTTTTTGTCAAAATGGATATAGTAATCATATATAATCAAATTGTTAGCTTCGTCGATGTGTCATCTTTCCAAGCTCTAGCTTTGTCAATAGGATCATCTAGAAGCAATTGCTATTGCTTGTAGGGTGCGCTTGGTAGGAGGTAATCTAGGTGGTAATCCTAGATTACCATGAAATATTTCCATACTTGTTTAAGTGTAAACGGTATTCTCAGGATTATAGGATTACCATGGTAATCAAATGACCCCATTTAATGGTAATCCTATTCCCCCTAAAACATGTGTGTATCCTAAATTACCACAAAATATTCTCGCCTAATATGAAAATAGCCATGACCATCCGCCACCGGCCTCCATTGCCACATGTCGGCCAGCCCCGCCGCCCATTGTCGGTCGTCCACCACTCGGCCTACCGCCGACCGGCCGGCCGTATTCCATCGCCGGTCGTCCGCCGGATAGCCCGCCGCCGTCAGACGTTTGCTGCCGGCCGGACGTATTCCGTCGCCGGTCGTCCGCTAGCCGGCCCCGCCGGCTATTGCCTGCCTGCCGCTGATTGGCCGTTCGTTGCCGGCCTCGCCGCCGGTCGACGGTTGCACACATATATCACCAGGAATGATTAAAGTTACCAAGCACGTTAATGCAAGATTCTTTGGAATTAGATGACCAGTCATCCTATTCCCGGGAATGCATGAATTCCCATTAATCTTCCATTTCATGTACGAAGCACAACTGTAGAGACTTTGTGAGACAAAGGGAAGAGAACAACACAAGAAATTTTGTAAACCTTGTCTTTGTCGATGGGTTCTTCGGGTAGCAATTGTAGGGTATAAAGAGAAGAAAGAGAAACAAGATCCTTTCCAAACAACCTCTAATTGTTTGTGAAGTTTCGGTCCCAGTCTACCTCTAGAGCCAGTTTTGGCCAATTCTGAATTCGATATTGATGTTGTGGGTGGTTGCATCTTAATCGTTATGTCCATATGATAAGTGGGCCTTGTCTCAAGGTTAGATCTCAGAAATTTTGGCAAAAACTTTGAATAGTGCGTGAGTAACAACACATTCTTTTCATTTGTTCATTACTTGAAAAATGAAACCTTTTTCGTCTTGACACCATCCCCATCCGGTATAGCTTCTTGTTGACAATTTCCAATTGCATCACTTGCTCAATGCTTAATTTCATTTTGAGTTGAGAAATATAACGACGTTGGTGCGTCATCCTTCTTTTTGAAGGGACTGACCAGAAAAGAACTTCCCTTTTCTCTTTAGCACCATACATGTCCATACGACCAGGAAGAAATTTATGCTCATGGTCCAGCCTCAAATAGACATATTCACCAATTTGGAAACTTTTCTTGGTCCTGTGCACAATATCAGATCAAGCATCTTTCTACAGCCTCACAACAACAACAACTGAGCCTTTTATCCCGAGCATATGGGGTGGGTTATATGAACCAACATGAGAATCATGCAGGGTCGAGCACATGAAGCCCCCGCCTCCACTCACTCCTATTGATCAATATACTTTCATTAAGGCCTTTTGCATCCAAATCTTTGCATATCGTCTCCATGTTGGGGTCAAAATTTACAGCCCATTGACCAAGTCGAAGTCAAAGCCAACGTCCAAGTGGACCCGGGTCCGATCCCAAACGATTAGGCCGACGCCCAAACTGTCTCAAGCCCAAGCAAATCCAGCCGGCGAAGAAGCCAAAAGAAGAAATCTGTAATAAATAGTTTTTATATGCAATTGTAGATTAAATAGGCAAAAAGCCAAAATATGTAAAAACCCATGGCTCATGTGCAAAAAGTAATGAGCATATGGGCATGAGATGGGCAAAACACAATTTTGTAAAGCCCAAGTGGCTGTGTGTAAAATGTGTAGCCTATATACGGCAAACATATGTAGAAATGAGAAACAATCAGTTCCCCCAATAAAATTAGGGTTTGGTGCCTCCATCTTCTCTCCCCAGCAAGTTCTTTCTCTTCATTTTTCAATTAAATCAAGAGCTTAGCTCTCTTTTTCTCAAAACTAAATAAAGTTTCACTATAAACCAATCGAAGGAGAGTTTAACTCATACATTAAATCCAAAAAAGAGAAGATTTTTGCTATCTTTTTCCTGCTCAAGATCCAATTTGAGAGGGAGAAAAAGGGAAACCTACCGCCCAAGACTCCATCAAGAAAAGAAAATGGATCTCTTTTTATCACCCAAGATCCAAATTTTGGAGTTTCAATAAAACCCATTTGGGTTTCTTCTCAAAAGAGAAAGGAGAAAATCTTTTGGAGTTTAATTCCATAATAATAAAAATTCTTTGGGGAGTTTAACTCCATTTAAAATCTTTTGGAGTTTAACTCCATAATAAAAATTCTTTTGAGAGTTTAACTCCAAAATAAAACCTTTGGGGTTTAACTCCAAAATAAAACTTTTTTCGGTAGTCTAATTCCAAAACAAAATCTGTGGGAGTTTAACTCCTTAATAAAAAAAATAAAAAATCAAAGGAGTTCAACTCCAAATCCGAGGACTTAGCCCCCTTCTCGGTCCGTGCTCGTGCTTCGCGGGCACGTGTCGTGCCCCGCGAGAGCCCCGATGGGCACATGCACGGCACGTGCCCTGATGGGCACGTGCACGGCACGTGTCCCCTTTTCGCCGCTTCCCGCTCCCCTACATGAGGGGGGTTCCCTTTCCCCCACGTGGGAGCTCCCACCCACATGAGGGGGTTCCCTTCCCCTCACGTGAGGGAGGAGCTCCCTCTAAATGGGAGCTACCACTCCCCCCTCACGTGAGGGAAGGCTCCTACGTGGGGGATGGAAGCTCCAACTAAATAGGAGCTTCCCTCCTTTGCTAAAAAAATAAAATAAAAAAATGTTTCTTTGAAATAAAAAAATCTTTTGTCACAAATAGAATAAATAAAAAAATGAAATGAACATGCTTCTCTGCATTACTTTCAAACGCCAGCACTTCATATTGAGTTCGCATAACCAGTTTGACCCGTCAATCGGAGGTTCTTTCGTGCCAAAAGCGGGGGTAATTAATGGCAGTTTAGTCCGCAGCTGTCGGAGATTTGGATCCCCACAATCAATAAATCCCTATTTATCCCATGCAGGGGGAATCTGTACATGGCTGATAAGTGCGCGCATTCCTATTTCAATGGGCTGACGAAAAACACTCTACAGATTCTGGCACGTCCGGTATGACTTTTTTTCTTCTTCCATATTTTGGGTTAAACGTTTATGCGAACTCAATCAACATATATATCGATTGCCTATACCGAAATCATGTTTTTTGTACATGAATAACAGTTTTCCGATTGCAATCCTTGACCCAACGACGATGTCTCAGCAACAGAACCGCTTCACATGCATACTCCATCAAGTAGTGTCCGAAATGATATTAGACTAAAATTTCTCAAATTTTCAAGTGGCGTCCGAAATGATGTTGAACTAAGCTCGACTCTTAAGTCGTTAAACTGAGAGTGTAAAAAATGTGTAAAAAAAGCCGAAATGATATGGCAACTCGCAATAAAAAAATCAACGAGTAAAAATAAAAATAAAAAGCTGAAATAAAAGGGCAACCGCGAATAAATAACCAGAATGATAGGGTAATCGCGACCTTCATGATAAGAAAAGCTGAAATGGTAGAGCAACACGTAAGCGAAAAAAAATAAACGGCTCTATAAGTTCTTGTCCGAGATGACATTAAACTAAAATCTCTCAAGTTTTCAAGTTATGTCCGAAATGATTCTAAACTAATGTTTACATCCGAAATGATTTTAAACTAATGTAATATAAATTTCCGGGAAAACAAGCTCAACTTCCAACGCGACCACTGTCACATACACAATCAAGGCTACCGCAAAAATGAGTCTCCCGTCAAGCCTCGTGCAACAGGGGCCAGGACATCGAATCCAATTCGACTCCATCATATTCTCTTCAGTTTCCGTCAGCGCTCCTACCGCGAAAGCTCCAATGAGCCAAATCAACAAGCCGGCCTCAAGGGGAAAAAAGGCCGAACATCATAACCACAAGGGTGTCCGAACCAAAACACAAATCAGTGTTCGAGTGGCTTTCTTTCTTCCTATCTGGAGGCAAAGCCGTCAACTCATAGGGGGAACAAGGCGTCCTAAGCCAATCCAGGCAAGGCTTATGATGACCGCAATTGTAAATGTCTTTTCTAGACTATCGGTCAACCCAAAACGGTCGTCAAGTAAGCAGATGCCTGTGAAGACTTTATCATTGAAGAGTTGAACCAGACATGGCTAGAGATAGAGCCAATAAGAAGGCTAAGGTTTCTGCTAAATGGGGGTTCGTCGGGTTCCAAGAACGTGGCTACCCCGCTACAAAAGCTAAATCCACCATGCAAAATCAAAAAAAGAACTCAAACTGAGTGTACCGGCTATATCCAAGACCCCGGCCTAACCGGATATCCTCGGTCGTTTGTCATTCCCTGAAAGGAGTGGACCACGACAGCAATCCAAAAACCCAGCAAATGGCATCACCAACGAGGAGGCAACGGACGGATACACAATCCATACTGTCTACATGGTGGGACACCAAATGTTAAGAAGTGTTCGAAAGTATCAAATAGTATCTGCTACACCCTTCAATACTTATTGCTCCCATTCCAAATAAACCGTTGATTCTTTACACTGCTGCACTAGACGAATCACTAGACACCTTTCTCACCCAAGACAACGAGGAGGGAAAGAAAAATGCTCTCTACTAGCTCAGTCGAATATTAGTTGGGGCAGAGCATAAATACTCCCCGATTGAAAGGCAATGTTTGACCTTGATATTTGCCGTAAGGAAGTTGAGGCAGTATCTGCTTGCTCACCGGGTTATGCTGATCTCCAATATCGACCCGCTGAAATATTTGATGACCAAGACGGGTCTAACTGGTAGAATGGCCAGATAGGCTGTCACGCTGCTTGAGTTTGACATAGTTTATGCTCCTTTGAAAGCAGTAAAAAGGCAAGCCCCCGCCAACTTCCTCACTGCTCATCCCATACTTGAAGGGTCATCGCTAAATTGTGAGCTATCCGATGAACAAGTGCTGCACCTCGAAGATGACGAGCCATACCGGGAGCTCTACTTCGATGTAGCCTCATCAATATGGACCTCCAGCAAATTAAGCATCCCGCAGATAAAAACAGGGATAGGGTTGCTGTTCATCACGCTATCGGAAGGAACCCTTTCTTTCGATCTTATCGAGCCTTACACAAACAATGAGGCTGAGTATGAAGCTCTGATAGCTGGTCTGGAGCTCACCATAGAAATGCAGATCCCTCATCTGCGTGTCTACGGTGATTCCCAGCTAGTCGTCAACCAAGTAATCGGCGAATACAAGATATATAAGTCCGAATTAGCTCGATACAAAGGCCGAGTGGTGGAGCTCATGAAGCATTTCATCCACGTTGATTTGATAAGAGTTCCCAGGACGATGAACGGAAAAGCCGGCGTATTCGCTCGTCTAGCCAAGGAGCTGGCTAATCTTGATAAGGATGAAATTCTGATCACAGTCAGGAGCCGGCAAATCCTGCCTCATGTCTCTTTACGAGAAGAATAAATCGTAGAATAAGAGAATGGTCCTATTGAATAAGCTCAGGTCATCGGGGACGAGCCCGATTGGAGAGAACCCTTCGTAGAATATCTCAGATATGACAAGCTGCCTGAAGAAAAATCCGCGAGGGTTCAATTGAAGAAGAGAGCCCTCCGATATGTGTTCGTGAATGACATGCTATACCGCAGGTCGTACGATCAGTTTTGGATTAAGTCTTCGTCCCTGGCCGAAGCTCGAGAAATCATGAAAGAAATTCATTCGGGCGTTGGCAGTATCGACCATCCACGTCAAAAAAAGGGAACCAAGTTAAAGTATCGACCGTCCACGTCGCAAAAAGAGGAGTATCGATTTCCACGTCGTCAAAACGGAAACCGAATTAAGTCAACCTCCACGCGAAAGAAGATCCATCAACTTCATGTACACGACCCATATATGTGGTGCGCATTCATTGATGGGGGGCATTTTTTTAGGGTCAAAATTTACACCTTATTAACCAAGTCAAAGTCAACGCCCAAGTGGATCTGGGTCCGAGTAAACCAGGTCCGATCCTAAACAACTGGGCCCACGCCCAAACCGTCGCAAGCCCAAGCAAATTCGTCCGACGAAGAAGATAAAAGAAAAATCTGTAATGAATAGTTTTTATATGGAAATAAATGTTAAATTGTAAATTAAATAGGCAAAAAGCCAAAATGTGTAAAACTCATGGCTCATATGCAAAAAAGTAATGAGTACATGGACATGGGATATGCAAAATGCAATTTTGTAAAGCCCAAGGGGCTATGTGAATGTGTAGCCTATATAAGACAAACATACGAAGAAATGATAAACAATCAATTCCCCTAAATAAAATTAGGGTTTGGTGTCTCCATCTTCTCTCTCAAGTTCTTCCTCTTGCTCTTTATTTTCCAATTAAATCAAGGGCTTAACTCTTTTTGTGTCAAAACTAAATAAAATTTCACTATAAACCCATTGAAGGAGAGTTCAACTCTCACATCAAATCCAGAAAGAGAAGATTTTTGCTATCTTCTTCTTTCTCCTCAAGATCCAATTTGAGAGTGGGAGAAGAAGGGAAACCCACATTCCAAGGCTCTATCAAGAAAAGAAAATGGATCTCTTTTCATCATCCAAAATTCAAATCTTAGAGTTTCAAAAGAACCCATTTGGGTTTCTTCTCAAAAGAGAAATGAGAAAATCTTTTGGTGTTTAACTTCATAATAATAAATTTTTTTTGGAAGTTTAACTCCAAAATAAAACCTATGGGTTTAACTTCAAAATAAAACCTTTTTTGGGAGTTTAACTCCAAAACAAAATATGTGGGAGTTTAACTCCTTAATAAAAAAAATCAAAAATCAAAGGGGGTCAACTCAAAATTTGAGGGCGTGGCCCTCACTTCCCGGTCCGCGCTCGTGCTCCGTGGACGTCCCGCTAGACACGTGCCGTGCACGTGCCCCCTTTCGCCGCATCCAGCCCCCCACGTGGAGGTTCCCTTTTCCCTCACGTGAGGGGTTCCCCCTCACGTGAAGGATGGAAGCTCCCACTATCATTTTCTAAAAATAAAATAATAAAATAAATGTTTCTTTGAAATAAAAAAATCTTCAGTCACAATTAGAATAAATAAAAAAAATGAAATGAACACGTCCTTCTGTTTTATTTTCAAACACCTCATATTGAGTTCGCATGACCAGTTTGACATGTCAATCGGAGGTTCCTTCACTTCAAAAACGAGAGGTAATTAACGACAGTTTAGTCCGTGCCGGATATTTGGATCCTCACAATCAATAAACCCCTGCCTACCCCAGGCAGGGGAAATCTGTACATGCTTCACAAGCGCGCGCATTCCCATTTTAATAGGGTGATGAAAAACACTACACTCCATCCACGTTTTCTTCGGTCTCCCTTTCGTCCTTTTGACTAGGCTTAAATCGAGAATATCCATTCGTTGAATCGTTGCTTCTGTAGATTTGTGTCACACATGACCAAACTATTTTAGACGGTTTTCTCGTATCTTCTCCCCTACAAATGCTACATTAACATTTGCACAAATATTCTCATTTCACAATTTATCTTTTCTAGTGTTACACATCCAATGAAGCATGCACATCTCTCTTAGGGTGAAAACGGGCTGGGTCGGGCAAGGTTTTGACAATTTTTGTATCTGGTCCGAAATTAAAAACCTAAACTCGAAACCCGTCCGAACCCAACGGGTTTGCAATGCATTATATCCAAACTTGAAAGTTCGGGTTGGTTTTGGACAGTTTTTCGGGTTTAAGCGGGCCGGTCGGATTTTGCGGTTTTTCAGGCTTGGTTTGTTGCAAAAGTATTAAAATAATCAAGGAGGTAAAACTTATGCCAAATTCTACTAAATATATATGTAAAATCTACATACTGAAGAAATGATTTTAAATTATATGTTTAAATTATTACTTAAATGTAATATAATAAATTACAATGGTCAATATTTGTTTATGGTGTACACTTTGGATTGAGTCGAGTGAATTTAGGAAGCGAGTTTGATTTGGGTCAGGTTTAGGGTTCGGGCGGGCAGGTTTTATGCTAAACCCATACCCGGCCCGAAAATATTATAGCTACTTTAAAACCCCGCACGTTCAGGTTCGAACGGGTATAGCACGCCAAAAAAACTCAGAAATATCGGGTTGGGTTCGGTCATACTCGGCTCGACTTTCATCCCTAATCTCCGCTACATGTATTTTATGTGCATGATGTTTTTTAGGAGCCCAGCTTTTCATACCATATAATAAGACATGCCGAATAACGCTTTGATAAAACTTCCTTTTCAAGCTTAACGGAAAGTTACGATTGCACAAGAATCCCCGTTGCGCTCCTTCATTTCAACCAACTATCCAGAACCATGTGGTCTATGAAGCACGGATACTTGTATATGCCTCATGTATCTTCTTCGACCACGTATCGGAGTCTGAAACTCTCGGATTCACTTGGACTTGGAAATGTCTCATCAAGCTCTCTCGAATCGACGTATCTTATTTCTCTCTCGAAAATTAAGACACACAAGTTTGAAAGTGTATTGAATATCTAACATGATGTCATTATTTATCTATATTATTTTATATTGGTATGTATATATTAATATATATTTATATTTAGTTAATTTAATATCGATATAAAAATGTATCCCGAATTCTAGGTTTTTGGAAAATTGCGAATCCGCGAATCCGTATCGTATCGTATCCCATCCCGATCCGTATCTGAACCCGTGCTACACAGCCTGTGGTTGACATAGGTATCGATCTCCCTTTATTTTGGATGAAGGAACCTAGAAATCTAAACTGATTGCTCGATTATATCTCTTGCCCATCCAGTGTTATACCTCAAGGCCACTGCTTGTGAAAATAGCTCCTCTTATACGGTTTGATGTTTGATCATTAGTTGTAGTTGGAAAATAGGATAAGCTAGCAAGAGGAGTTCTTCCATACACAGCTTCAAACAGAATGGCTTTAGTATGCTTTTCCATATATTATTATACCAATTTGTGCAAGAATCAGTTACTTCACCTATTTATCCCTTGCGACAACAAAAGAATCTGAAGCCAGTCTTCAAGCGCATAATTTAGTATCCTTGCAATTGGTCCTTTTCTCTAGTGCCGCCTAATGGCTCTATTTTTTTTATGTAGCCATATCATTTTAAACTCATATATTATTGTCAACTCTTTCAGGGTAATGTGCAAGTTCTTTGCAAATGGAGGATGTATTAAAGGGGAGAATTGTAATTTTTCACATGATAGGAATGACCACGCCAATAACGTAACATAATTGAATTTTATTTACCTTGTCTTCCACTTCAACTCCTATAAGTATGTTGTAATACTTATCTTGTTATGGCTACAGATTTGCACCTTTTATCAGAGAGGGGCGTGCTCTTATGGTAGCCGATGCAGGTATGAACACGTCAAAGTTTCTCATCATCGCACATCAGCTTCGTCGTCGTGGAGACAAATCTGTTCATTTGCTGCTGCTGGTAGTTGCCCTCATGGAGACAGCTGTCCTCGCATTCATGGAGATTTATGCTCCATCTGTGGAAAACATTGCTTACACCCCTATCGTCCTGATGAAAGAGAGGAACATATAAAAATGTGCCAGCGAAACAACAAACAGCTTGAAGCATTGAAACTGAGTCAGGAGATTGAATGTAGCGTGTGCTTTGAACTTGTGCTTTCTAAACCCTCAGCTGCTGAACGGAGGTTTGGTTTGCTATCAGAATGTGACCACCCTTTCTGTAACTCATGTATCCGGAACTGGCGTAGCATTTCTCCGGCTTCTGGCATGGATGTGAACTCTGCGCTAAGGGCGTGTCCCGTATGCCGAAAGCTCTCATATTTTGTCGTTCCCAGCGATACTTGGTTTTCAACTCCAGAGGAAAAGCAAGAGATAATCACCAACTACAAAGACAGGCTCAAGTATTTTTACACCTCTTATATATGTTTCCTTTTCCTGAAAAAAAACATTGTTTTCTTTCCTTTGCATTTATCATACACTTGACTTGCCGAGCTCACATATATAATGCAGTCTCTCATGATATAACTAGTTAATTTACTTATGATGGATAATTCTAGAACTGACTTGTTATGTACTTGTAATTTATTTGAGAGGGAAACAGGCTGATTGCCTCCTTTCTTTCCATTAAGGACTTGCAAAATTTTATTATATGTTAACTTCATAGTGAGCCTAGCTTCCCGGTAAAAGTTTCCTCTTCCACCAAAGTGACAGGTCATCGCTTCAATTCCTTAGAGGGTCGCATCGAAGAAAACTTCATAGGGTATTGAGAACGTAGCCGCTAGGCGGGTTAAATTAATCATCTTTGTTTTCTTCAACCTTCCTTGAACTTGTGGCCTCATTGTCACAGTTTCCATGCACTACCAACTCTTCCACCTTTTGGGTGTGAGAAAGGCTTTGCGGCTGTTTTGTCAGGGGATGAGAACTGTAAAGTTTAGGAGCCAATTTAATCTATGCACCGTCAGTCTTTTTTCTTGAAACGAGTGCAAGGACCCATACCCGTTCAACTAGCAAACAGAATGTTCGACTTGGTTCAAGCCCATAAAGGATTTGGCTTATTATGATTAAGTATTGGAGTAATACCATGATATGTGAACATAAGAAGTCGTGTAGGCCTTAGTGAGAGCTAGCAATCATTATTGCATCGCATGCTTCATTATACACTTTTGATTGCCGGTTCTTATTAGGAACTAACATTGAGTAATTTTGCCAGGTCTATTGATTGCAAGTATTTTGACTTTGGTAATGGGACATGTCCTTTCAGCACTATTTGTTTCTACAGGGTATGTTCTCCCTTCCTCCCTCTGCGTGTGTGTATTTGAATTGCTATATTTGTTTCTACTTGCAGCTTGCTCAAAAATATTTACAGTTGTCCTGAAAATATCCTTTTATTCTGCTCATATTACCGTCCCATTAGCACTTAAACCGGCATATGTCTGCTTCTCCTGTTTTTGAATACATCTCTGCCATTAGATTGCACCCTGTGTCCTATGCTCCTTGTATTTGAATATGAAATGTATGCTCCATGTTTCCCATTATCAGATGCATTTCATTGTCAAGGATGATGATCCTCAACAGTACATATGATGTCTTTTTTATCAGTTTTTCCTATTTTATTTTAGGAACATAAGTTACATGACCCCAAAGCTATTATTTCCGTTGCATGTTATCTACATTGTTAAAGAAGTCTATACTTGCATGATTGCATCTCTATGAGGGCCTTGCCTCATGGCTTGCATCAATTGTTTCGTCAGTAACTATCGAAGGCGAATTTTATCTCTGAGATGCAACTCATTAGTTTTTGAGAGAACTTGTGTTTACAACAAGATTTTTTTCTTTCTAATTTAAAGTATACTGGCTGTGGAAGATGCTTGATTACTAGGTATGCTGTTTAGGTCATTCAACAGCTCATGTCAAACCCTGAGTTGGTGACACCTTATAGCCGAAGAAGTTATGGACGATAGGGAAACATACTGTTTAAATTTAGAAGCCATTTGGACAGGTTAACTTATTTCTCACACAGTTTTGTGATGTGCTGCAAAATTTTCCTACTCAAGTTGAAGTATGAATGATAGTGATAGGCCATGCCGAATTGCATTTCTCCAGGAATGTTCCGCAAAAAGTTTAACCATGCTGAATTTGGTGCAGTTTAGTAATCAGATCGATTAGCTTCTTCCCCTTTTTGTAAAATGTTGACCAACTATGCTCTTTTATTCAATTCTTGCTCAAACCATCCCTACCTGGCCATTCCACTAATTATTATGTTTTTCTTCGGTAGGAGCAGTGGACAATTGGTCACAGTAGTGATTTATGTTTTAGGTTTTTTCGACCGGTATAGGTATATAAGTATAAAGTAAAAATGATCCAGATCACATATATGCTCACTAAATTTGTGCCACGGGATACTTTTGCTGTTAGGTCTTATATATGCATTGCTTCTTAACTTAATTTCCTTCCAACTTTCATTATATTCTTTGTTGGCTTTTCCTATTGTGATGTTGAGAAATGAGTGTCTGGTTGATGCAGACAAGTTGATATCATCATGTTGCACATCTATGTTTCCTTTATAAAATTTAATTAATTGCTCCAAAAGGTTTACCATTTGATGATTGCAATATTTGTTGTGTTCCAGCACACATACATGCCGGAGAGAATCAGGCCGAGGCCGCGGTCATATAGGCCTCACAGACACAGGCCAAGCCATGAATTCAGCGACGAGGATGAACTACTTGAACTTGTGGCCCAACTAGCTCTTGAAGATGAACTCGAGGATCTATATGATGCAGATTCAGACGGTTTCGACGATGAAGATGCCGAATGCTCACTGGAGACCGCTTTATTTCTAATGCATCTTGGACTCGTTGCACCATCAAGCGACGATGAGGACTAATACTGTGATGTTGTTTATGGTAATGTCATGGATATTTATACCATGGAATCAATCAGTTGACATTTTAATTTTGGGTTTATTGGTATTCAGATTTGGCCTTTTTTTTTTATAAGGGGACATCTTATGTGATGATATTCAAAAACTATATAATAAGTTAAGAAATTATGTGGATTTCTGGTTTTTGGAAGCATTTATTGGAATCGGCGCAAAATGATACCAACAAAGTGATTTGCTTGGGCTTGGGTTGTTGGGAATGAAAGATGAGTTACAATTGCTGTTTCATGTTATTTGTTGGATAATATGTCCAGCACCACGTCTCTTGGTCCCGTTTCATCTCCAGGAGTTCTATGCTATGATTTGAAATCAATTTTTGGCTGTTGCATCCTTCTTGAAGGTAATTTTTTTTAACTAACCCGTAGGCTTCATCCAACCTTACTTCATCCAACCTTACAACACACGCATGTGAGGGATCTAAGAATTTGTTTTAAAAACGTTAATTTGTGCACTCTTTTCAGGAGGGAAAGCGCCATACCGACTGAGCTATTGCTCATTTCGGGATGCCGTTTCGTTATTAGAATGAAATTTTGATGGGGCTGTGGCACCCAATGTGTTGCGGTCAACAGACTCATCTCCGGCATGGGTCCGCACCCAATTAAAATCCCTCTCCTGTTTTTCCAATCTCTCTCTTTTCTTTTTCGGCGTCCCCTTGCTGAAATAATATGTGACAGATCTCATGTTAAATTTCAGAGTTGACCGTTTGTTGAATACTTGTGAATACGAAACCAAACACGGTTCGTGGTTCTTCAATAGTCAGTTGTCGTGCTCCACCAGCAAACCATTCGTGTTCGTGAACGATCTGCTCTCCTCTTTCTACAAAAAGCTCTAAGAATCGACGAAACATTTCTCCAGTTATTATCTCTTTTAAAAATAAAAAAAGAAACCTAATCAAATCCACAATTCTCTCGTCCCAAATGTCGATGGCATCACGGATCCTCACGTCTCGCCTCAGATCTCAGCTCTCCCCACTTCTTCGCTCCTCCAAATTCCACCTCCAAACCCTAAACTCTAACCCTAATCTCGCCGCCAATCCCTTCATCTTGCGCCACCTCGCCACCCTCCCCCGCCGCAGCCCCGCCCGCCCCCGCCCCGCCGACATCGGCGCACGTGCGCGGCAGCTGCAGAACCGGCGGCTGTGGACCTACGCGCTGACCTTCAGCTGCGTCGCTGGGTTCATCGTCATCGTGCTCGCCAACTTCCAAGATCAGCTGGTGTTCTACATAACACCCACGGATGCGATGAACAAGTACAGGGAGAATCCAGCGAGGACCAAGTATCGATTGGGGGGGTTGGTTCTTGAAGGGAGCGTCGTTCACCCTAACTCCAACTCGCCCGAGATGGAGTTCGTTATCACCGATCTGATCACAGACATTCTTGTCAGGTATAATCAAATGAATTATATTTGTTGAACACAATGTAATGTAAAATGTCGTCGATCTAATAACCGGAATTCACCAATTTAGATTGGTACGCCATAGTTGAAGTTGAAGTTAAAGTTTCATGATTTGTAGTGAAGGAATGGAGTTTCTTGATCAAACATCTAATATTAGGAGATGTGTAGTTTCTCACAATAATGTGAGGAATTGGGACGGAATAGTTCATGATTTACAGAAGGCTGTTTAACTTGATATCCAAATGTGATGGCATTGGCCATTTCTTTGACAAGTGCACATTTTTTCTTATTAAGCCCTATGAATAAATGCCTTTGGTTGAATGTAGTTCCTAAATAATTGTGTTCCAAAGAGTCCAATGATGGTGAAAGAAAGCTATATAATGATCTGAAGTCTGAAGTGTGAAGTGTTGTAAGTAGCACGGTTCAATGATTTTTTGAAAGTCTAGCATACGGTTTGCTTGGATACTATAGATTTTTGTTGTTTGGATATTTATACATACTAAGGAAAATTACTATTTAAGCAAATCAAAACTTAAAATACGAGGTATTTTATATTTGTTTTTTGCAATTGATATATGCTCGATACATTTAGAATATAATATAAGTTTTAGAATTTGCCAAAGAGTTCCACAAATATTCTCAACATATGAATCTGAGCTGGGCACAACTCAGTAGACAAAGAATCAGTGCAACATAGCAAGTAAAAACCTACCATGGACGATTCTTATTGGTGATTTATGGATAAACTTTTAGGTACGAGGGCTCGCTACCGGATTTGTTTCGGGAAGGGCATTCAGTGGTTGCAGAGGGGTTTGTGCAAAAGATTGAGGGAGACGAAGGAGTTGGGAAAGGTGGGCCCAAAGTGTCGGAAAAGGCTAGAGCCAATGATTGTTACTTTAAGGCAACAGAGGTGTTGGCAAAGCACGATGAGAAGTACATGCCAGCAGAGGTGGCAGCAGCAATTGAGAAGAACAAGAAGCAACTTGAAGCAGAGGCAGAAGCAGCCACCGCTGGAGCAGTTCAAAGTCAATCCTGATTCAGGTTTCACGTTTCAACCGTATTTGCCTTTTTAACTTCCAATTTAGAAATTTTGAGCAGAGCTCTACTAATGGTTAGTTCTAGATTTATCAACATTTTGCGGCTTCATATTGTTGTATTTGTAATCATTTTGGGCCTGAAAATTGGCAGGAATAAGGGAATTAATATAATGTACTGACTCGAAAAATTATATATATAATTCATTCATTTTGAAACATCCCACTATTCTTCGTTAGTAGATCTATATGAACTGAAAATTGTGATGATAAACTTGATGCAACATGATTTATAAGACAACTGGATTCCTAAATGTGGTATCTCACCAATTTTCACAACACACTTTATGTTGAGTTATTATTGATTGGAGTAGATAACCACAAGTTATTCTTAAGTTTCAAATCATATAACTACGGTGGGGGATGTTGTTGTCTGTTTTGGGTTATTGCTCCATTTTACTTTAAAGGAGTCACCATAGACGGATAATAAGAAAATGAGTGCCTACAAACCAATGAGATTGACCGGTGTTCGCTGAAATTTAATCATTAAGTGTTGATTGTAAGAGGTCGTATTGGGGTTGGGCTTCATGATTCTTCAAGTCTACATATGCATAAAAAAATGTATGCTCTACATATCTTCGAGAGTTTTGAAAAATGAAGACAATTAGTATTTCTTGCAGTTGAGAATGTGGTTAACATAGTCCCACGTTGGTAAAATTGTAGGATGCATATGGGTATAAGATATAAAATAAGATAAATCTCCGTAAGGCTTGAGTCTTTTGGATGGAGTCCCGCTATGCTAAAAGCCCATGTGCATCCATGTGTTCTGGGCCCAAACCGAGTTTTACATGGTATCAAAGTTTGGATGTTTGTTTATCCATGTTGCACATGAGGTTTGAGTCCTCGCACGTGAAGTCCTTGTTGCACGTAAAGTGGAGTTTGTCCATGTTGTACGTGAGGGAGAGTGTTGAGAATGTGATTAACATAGTCCCACATCGGTAAAATTGTGGGATGTATATGGGTCTAAGATATAAGATGGGATAAACCTCCGTAAGTCTTGAGTTTTTTGAATGGAGTCCCACTATGCTAAAACCCCATGTGCATCCATGTGTGGGCCCATGTGTTGTGGGCCCAAACCGAGTTTTACGCTTGCAATGTCTTTCTGCTCAACGTGCTCAAGTATAAAGAGCACTAGTTTTTGCAGAGTCTTGAACATTAAACAATTTAATTAGGAACAGGATGTCTGGGTTTTGAGTCTTTAAACATCAATGCTGAAGGTAAATAATAAGAATATCCGTTTATGCTTTTTTTTAGTAAGCATGATGCGCTAATTGGTATAATGGTGAAGAATTATATCTTTTGCCGGCTTAATTTTACTTTCATTAAAAAAAATCAGTTACTTGATTTAGATGATTTAGTCTTGTGTGTGATCTATAGGGACTGTAGGGCATGTGTACTCAGAAGTTTCAATAGGGATATCGATGAACTTTTCATATTGGACTTATCCATGAGTGATGGGAGGCATTAAGGCAAATTTATCAGTTCTCTAGTTGGGATATCCACATAGAAATGAGCCAATTATGTGCTAACTCCATGATTTAAGTGCGATTTGCAGAGCCATTTATAGTTTATTGGAGATTTGCAAGTTAGAAATAGAAATTGTAGTTTTGGAAATTCTAGGAGAGAAAAATATGCTGGAAACAGTATACTGAGTGCTTAAAGTGGTGGAGATTGGCATCTTAGATAAAATCAAGATCACTTTTAATTATGAAAGAATGCAAAGGTAGAAAAATTAAGATTACAAGAGATGCAAAGATGATGAATTTGTAGCTGAGTGAACAAAATTTGAACAAAAGTAACTAGAAAACACAAGTCTGCCCTATTTATTCTCAAGTAAACTCTAAACTAAGAAGTCCAACATTCTGTCCTTGGACTCATATATAATTAAGAGAGGTAAAGCTACAAGGATGCAGAGAAGCGAACGGCAAAAAGCCACCACGAATGCAGGTAGCTCAGCTGCCTTACCAGTCATCATGGCTGCCGATCCCAGTTCTGGAGCCAACAGCTGATCCTCGTCCTGCGTAAGCTGTAGCGGCAAAGAAGAGAATGGCTATAACCATCATCGTCGGAATGAAAGCAATGCTGCCCATTGTTGTGGTTTGAGGTTGAATCCTTGAAAGTTTTGAGGGAGATGAGATCTGGACTCTGGAGAGCTTAAGGCTGGTAGTGTATGTAGTGGTCGGCCTAGGTGGGCACAACGAGTTGAAGACAGAATGCTGTTAATGCATTAATTCGGTAGTTCCTGACCTTGTTGGACTTTATCTAGTATGTTTACTGACATGCTGGTACTTATGAGGCCAGGTAAACTGTTTCTTAGTTTTACTAGTTTAGCTGTAATTCTCTGGGGAAGATCCGAGTTGGGATCTATACCTCTTCACTCTTGTAGCCTTTTGTCCTTTTACCCTATTAGAAATTACTGTTTGAAATTGCTTGCGTTTGTATCAGTTTACTGGCTAATAATTTGATTACGAGACCAGTTTATCTTTTTCCGTAGTTTAGCTGTATTTCTGGGGGAGATCTGAGATGAGCTTTTTCTAGAAATTACTGATGTTGCATTATATACCATTATTATCATGTAAATATAGGCCGGAAGCGCCCTAGCTATACTTTTGGTTTAGTTTTTGATTGCAGGCCTGATAAATTTTCGCTTGCTTGTATGGGAGCAATTCTTGCTTAAACATCAAAGATTTGGACGGTATGCTGCATGCCATTCTGCGCAGATTTATATTTTTCGACTGAGTAAGCAACGACACTGTATAATCTGATTCTAAGCATAAACAGCTTACCTTATCATTCTTTTCCTCTTATAATTTCTCATGTTGTTTGGTGATAATTAGACGATGTAGGAAATATGCATTTGCAGCCAATGCAAAACTAATTACAGATAATAAACAAAAGAAGAGTCCCAGTACCATTTATTGCTGTTTAACCAAAACCCAGAGAAACAAATATATAATCATACAATGTAGGCATGATCATGGTACCCACACAAAGACATTATAATCTAATACATATAATCGCTTAATTAGTACTAGTACGAGACAAAGAGAGCTGCAAATCCAGCAGAAAAGAGCGAGCAGTAGAGCACAGCAGCAGATGCCGGAAACTGTGCTGCTGCTCCGGCGAGTGGCGATGGTGCTGGAGCCATAACTGTCTCGTCCTCTATCCCCTCCTGTGCAGAAACCGCCAGTGATAACAAGAGCAGTACCGTTGTGAAAATGTGGATGTTATTAGCAGTGGCCATTTAGTTTAGTTATTGCGAAGAGGGGGTGAAGTTGATGGAGGAGTAGAGCTAAGTTTGGAATTTATAGAGAGAGAAGAATGAAAGGATGATGATAAGAGAATTGAAGCCCAAAGATAAAGCCTGGTGCATGTGATGCGTGGGCTTTGCACATGCCAGATGGCCTGGCACCGCCCATTTAATTATATGGCACGTGGGCAGCAAGCAACACAAAGCACGCTGCTTTGTTTGCTTCTTTGTTTCGGCGCCCCAACGGCACATGATGAAGCCTGCGTCTCATCCTTGGACTCTGCTTCCCTCCTTTTGTCCCATCATCTTTGCATTGCTGTCCATGGATTTTTCTCTTGCTTTCCCGGCGCCCCCTCCTTAATTTGAGTACGGAAGTGATGAATCCATATCGTAGACTATATGGATTCTCGGATATGAGATGGACCATAGGCTGCATTTTCTTACACACAACAAGAAGTTTACGTGGAATTCAATTTTGAGGGGCGATGAGGGAGAATTGGGCGATTAGGGTTCCATAGCCCTTATTTCATCAAATTTCTTCTAAAATTCTTTGAATTCTCCCCATTTCTCTATTTTCTATATAAAATTTACTGTTCGTTTCTCAAAAAACCTTTTTTAATCCAATCTTCACATCTCTGATTCTCATCTCTGGATTCGAGGCAGTAATTGAAGTTGGTACAGCTCAGGTGTCTGCAGTTTTGCTTAGATCTCGGTGTTTGTGCTGCTCAGATTCCATCATTTTCCAATTGAAGTTTGGTGCAGCTCAGGTGTTTGCAGTTTTGCTCTGTATTTTCCTCAGATATGAGTGTTTGTGCTGCTCAAATTCTGGCAACTCCTCATCTTTGCTTCATGATAGCTGCAGTTAATTCTGAAGATCAATTAATGGCAATAGAGAATGTTAATGATAAATCTTATGCTCCTATCTTAATGAACAATCGTGGTAAAATTCTGGAAGCTGATAATATATTTGAGGAAAAAATCATCACTCTTGATGATGAAGGAAATCCTACCATTTATTTTACTGAGGAGGAATTAGAAAGGTCTATTGAAAATTGGAGGTTTGGTTTGGTTGCTAAATGTGCATACAGGAGGCTTTCTGTGCATATGGGAGGCCTTTTGGACCGAACTTGCCCCACATTGGAGAGAAAATTGGTATCAATTGAGCTAAGCCCGGTTGGTGTGAATCCAGGTCGTTGATGTTTGTCTTTTGTGGTAGGGTTAAATTGCATATATGTTCCTACATGTTATATCTTACTCAGTTTGTGTCGTCTATTAGCTGATATATAAGCACATAACATCTTTTGGATTAGTCTGTAATACCCAGTTTTCTTTAAACATATTTCCCGTATTTATAAATAATAACTTTCCAAAAATTTCTCTATTAGAAAATTCCTATAAATAATTTCCTACACTTTCTAATATTAATTTACTAACTTTTATTTAATTAAGTCTTTCTAATTCTTTCCTAACCCACTATCCAGCCCAGCCCACAAACCTCCCTCACCCTTCACTCAACCCGACCCGACCCAAACTCCCCTCTCTCTTCTTCTCCTTCGCGTTTCCTTTTTTTCCGCTCTTTTCCTCATCTCCGCGCGACGAGCCGACGTTCCCCACGACCCGCGCCCCGCGACCTCGTCTTCGTCCAACGAGCCCCCACGACCCGCTCAACCATGACCCTCCTTCTCCCTCGCCCACGTATCGCTCCTCCCCGCTCGACTCGCTCCCACGACGAAGCCCACACCAGCTGACCCCGTGACCTCCATCTCCCTCGCGCTACCCTCCCGACCCGCACCCGCTCAACGTCTCTCTCTCTCTCTCTCTCTCTCTCTCTTACTAACCTAAACCCCTCACCCGCGTGCCCGCCACTACCTCGACCACACCACCAACATCCCCATCAAGTTTCCCGCTTCATTCCCTTCCCTTCACCCTCTGCTCCTCACCCACTGCCTCACCCCGCCTTCATCACCATCTCATCACCCGGTCTCCCCTCTTCTCCTCTCATCACCTATCTTCTTGAACTCTCCTACAACACAGTCGGAACTCTGACCCCACCTTCTCCTCCCCTCTCTTCTCTTCTTCTCCAACACCCGAGCGACCCATCTCCGAGCCCGAGCACTACCCTACATCTCGAGCTTGCCCTAAGCACCCTCGCCTGCACCTCTGCTCCGCCACTGCACCCTCCGCAGACGAGGCCCAGTTACCTCCACACCGCCTTTACCGCTGCCAACACCCACTGCCGTAGCTGCTAACACCCGCTGCCGTAGCCGCCGCCACTGCACCCCCATCACCATCGCGACCTCCACCAACAACACCACCGAGCGATCACTGCAGCCCCGCCCGCACACTCACGTTGCTGAGCCGCTGCCGCCGAACCCCTGGACCGCCCGCTGCCGCTGCCCGTGTCCGTCTCCGTGTCACCGTGTATCCGGACGTGGCGTGCCCCGTACCCACTCCCCGTGCCACATCGTACCCAGTCCCCGTGCCACGTTGTGTTAGCCCCCGTGCCACACCGTGCCCGATCCAGTGCATGCGTCGTGCCGCTCCCGCACCACGCCTCGAATCCAGACCATGCTCGGTACCGTGTCGCGCCATGTCACGCACCGAGCCAGGACCATACCCACTACCGTTGTTCCCCTCCGAACGGCGGCCGCGATGCGAGGACGTCTAGCCTGAGGTTCGGAGCAGATGCTATATGGTTTTATCCGTCCACCTCTCCAAAGATGCCAAGTTGATTTATGGCACCGTGTATCGGAGGTTTAGACGGATGCGGCCGATGTAGCAGACTTCGTCAGATTCCTCCCCGCTTGAGGGGTTTTTGATTATGAGGGCGCTTTTCCCTGCAGGCGCAAGCCCCTGCAGTTAATTACGCTACCGCATCGCGGTAACAACTTTCTCCTTCTCCAGAATTTCACTTCGTGTCGTGGGTGTTTGTTTTGTTTGTGGTTGCCCGTGGATTGTATACGGAGACTGAGTAATGCCGTCGCCCGTAGGACGTGGATTAGTCCAAATCCGTATTTACTTAGATTTGGGTTTGGTGTTTTTAGTTTAAGGATACGTTAGCCGCATTTGAGACTAAGATCAACTTAAACGGGACCGTTTAGATCCGGCAAAAGAGCATTCGGAGGCTCTATTGTTCCAGTTTAGGGACGTAGTGGTCCATGTTCCAGTTTAGGGACGTGGTGGTCCACCATTAGTTTAAGGACGTTTCGGTCCAATATTAGTTTAAGGACATTTCGGTCCATGAGTTTAAAGACCCCGCAGTCCATATACATATGTGGTCGTCGAGACCTGTCACCTCTCTGACGTCATTGAAGGATTACAACGACAAGTGTCAGAGGAGTTCGGAGATGTACCCTCGAACCGGAGGTAAATTAATTTAAGAGAGCAATCTTGCTCAGTCAATTTAATTTGAGGACTTACGGCCAAAATTGGGCTAAGTCCAGTTGAAAATGTTCAACATTTTATTTGCTTTTGCATTGCATTTCTTTTTATTTTTATTTGGGCTCTACCCATAAAGGATGCAGAGCATCAATTTGTTGTGGGCTCTGCCCATTTATAAATGATGCAGAGCATCAATTTTACTTGGGCTCTGCCCTTTTTATTGCTTTGCAATTTATTCTGGCCTGCTAGGTCTTTTTGACTTGGGCCTGGCCCTTTAACAAAAGAAATGCATTGCATTTTTCAGGCGCTTTGTGCCAATCAAAGAGCGCAAGCGCTTGTGATGATGACACGTGTCATGCAGCGCAGTGCGCTGCGCTAGTGCGCTACGCTTGCGCTGCTGACACGTGGCGCGCTCTGATGAGTTGCGCTAATTTGAGAGAGCAAAGCTCTATTTCAAAAGCGCATAGCGCAAATGGTTCAGATGCTGACACGTGGCGCTCTCTGGTGGCTTACGCCAATCCAAGAGCGCAACAGCGCAGTTTGCAAGTGCAAGGCACTATAATTTGAGAATCTTTTAGATTCAAGAACCAATGGTTTATAAAAGAAGTGCAAAGCACTATTTGTTTTCTTCGATCTAATGAGAATCAAAGAAAACAAGTATTTTTTGTTTTTTCTTATTTAAAGAACCAGTGGTTCATAAGAAGTGCAAAGCACTGTTTATTATGTGAAGATCATTGATCTTGTTCTTAGATCCATAATCTATTAGAAGAAATTTCTTCTATTTTTATGAAGGTTTTACCTTTTTCTTGAAACTTTTTCAGAGTTCTCTCTGTTTGAAGCTCTTGATTTCTCAAAAATCTTGATCCCTTTGAATTGAGGTGTAGGGTCCTTTTTATAGTGCCCATAAATTAGTTAAATTTGTTAAAGAAATATTTCTCTGAGTGATTTGGCGAATTTTCCCCACCGTTGGATTTTGATCCAAGGGCTTCTGTTTTACAGAAGAAAATCTTCTTGTTTTAACAAGAACAGAAAGATTTCTTTAAAATCTTAATTCTGTTTGGCGCAAATGCCCCAGCACGTGATACGTGTCAAGCAGCGCAACTGCGTTAGCGCATCTGCGCTGACACGTGTCGCGCAGCGCAAAGCGCAGCGCAACTGCTCTAGCGCATCTGCGCTGACACGTGTCGTGCAGCGCAACGCTTGCGCAACTGAAGCGTTGCTTCCTTTGATTTTGCATTAAACAGAGCTTTGCTCTGATTGGGTGTGCTGCCTTGGACGCTGCGCTGATGCATCTGCGCCTGACACGTGGCGCGTTGCGCCCGGGATTTGAAGCGTTGCTTCAAAATTTGAATTTTGAATTTCCAATAGAGCTTTGCTCTGATTGGGGGAAACAACCGTGTCACACTCGTATCGTCACCGTGCCCAGTACCGATCTTCACGCATCGCGCTCGCGCTACGCGCCTTGTCCCGCATCGCATCGTCTCGTGTGTCGAGACAAAGTCCGCAAACGGCGTCGCTTCTATATCAGCGACCGAGGCAAGTGAACTCTCTCGCTTGCTAAATCATGCTATTCCTATATATATATAATTATGTTAATCGATTTGATAAATGTTAACCTTGGACTCAAGCTGGATCTCACGTTCGGTCCAGGCCTTTATCTCGGCCATGGTCTTAGGTTGCGCTAATGCAAAGGAGCGTAGCCACTCCTTGTGCCTAAGACCCGACATAAGTGCTGGAATGACCGTTTCGTCCCAGTGTTCCGGGACCTCAAGGAGGGCGTTGTAGAAGCGGGTGACATATCCTTTGAAGGATTCTTTGTCCCCGCTCTTTATGGTGAAGAGATGGTCGACGGTCCGCTTCTGTCATCTGTTCCCGACGAAATGGCCGAGGAATTGGGTGGCCAGCTCATCGAAGGTAGAGATTGAGCATGGCACAAGCCCTCGGAACCAGTCTCGTCCGGAGCGGATGAGAGTGGCAGGGAAAGCGCGGCACTGAGTGGCGTCGGAACAGTCCTGGAAACTCATCCCGGCTGTGAACGCATCCAAATGGTCCTTTGGGTCGGACTTCCAGTCGAAGAGTGAGACTTTCGGGGGCTTATTCCGGGAGGAGACGTGGACGGCGAGTAGCTCTTCGGTGAAGGGCTTCGTGAGCGAGTCGGCGGCATATTTAGCCCCGTCGCTTGAATGATGACTTTCCCGATGCATGCCTTCGATCTTCTTTTCGAAAGCATCGAGTCGGCCGTGGTATCCCGACGATTCGACACATTCTGATTTTTAGCCTTTGCTACCGGAGACCTCTGCCTGGCCACGGCCCCGGTGTCACGCCCCGCTTCCCAAAATACGGAATACGAAGGGTTGACAAGGACAGCCATGCTCCTACGGTCGAGGTAATATCTCTCCGTAGTCACACTTCGGCTTCTAGCTTTACGTAGTAATCAGTAAACAATGCACAGGTAATGAGAAATGCAATAAATGAAACAAAACAAATACAAAGAACTAACCTGATGGAGATCAAAAGAGTATAGCTCTGGATAGCTGATCAAGATGTACGCGATGTACGTCTGGTCCTGGTCCAAGCTAGACCCACTTCTCACTCTGAGCATGCATACTCTGGTCGTCAGAGCGACGCGATAGCAATATATATATATATATATATATATATATATATATATATATATAGATGCAAGTGGTAACTCTTACAGTAATAATGAATACATAACAGTAAATCAAGATAGTAAAGATGTGGACATGAAGTAGTCAATGCGGCTGTCTAATAGAGCAGGTGAACAGTAAAGCAGTAAAATAGTATGTCAGGTGTGTCGATTCAGTAAGCAATGCATATCAATATTACTAACCCTATCAGTCTCTAAGTCTCACTGTATAGGTCACTAAGCCTATCGTCAGTCCAAGTGTGAGAGTCAACCACTTGTGAGTATCCCCCATCCAAGGGTAGGACCCAAGGGCAAGGGAACACGGGCCCGAGTCGCTCATAATAATCAGTGATATCCCTATATATCTCCATATATCTTCATATGTGCCGGCATGGGACTCCCGAGAATCTGTTGAACTCACACTCAAACTACCCCACACCCCGTGGTCTACATCAAACGCCAACCATAAACTCAAATACCAGCCGGTCCATGACGAGTCTACGCGAGGACTGAAGACAGGGTCTCCATCAAGCATGTCTCGACTGATACCCAAGATCAATGGACAGTGTTTGGTGCCTTACTTGTGACACCCATACAAGTGCTTCCATAATTGTCTCATACCAATTATAGTCACACGTATACGCGTCCCACAGACGTCGACAATGCAATAAATCAATAGGGTCCACTGATTGTGTACAAGTACGTGTCACTTTCACTTATTCATTCATGCTCAACACTAACGTACTTGCCACAATCACCACTAATACCTGACACTGGGTAATGCACATGATCACTAGGTTACCAATACAATGACATATATATGATGTGATGAGAAAACAGTATTTAAGGCATGATTAAGATGTCATCAGACGATGTCCTACCACCTGCATAATTCTTCATAATTCATACATGCACAATTTAGCGGAACAATGAACAGGGGATAAGTAGTATGTTTGATTATCTATCCATCAAATTTGGTTTCACGTCAATCGGGTTTCAGGATCACTAGATATGGCCATTTCATTTTAAGCGTTCACTGCTGGAAACCCGGTTTCAGAATCGGAAGTCCGTTTCGTGACGCATTTTAATCCTAGTTGGGATCGTATTTAGGCGACGCTATAGTTGAACGATATTTAGGTCTATCAGTTATGTTTCCACTGCAATTTGCGGATCAGCAATATATTATTGCGACAAGGAGTTATGGACAGATTGTGTTCGATGTGTAAAATCTGATTCTGCAGAATTCAGCAAGACGTGTCGACATTGTAAAATGAACTAAAAATATCAACCTGTTGGGGAATCCAGTAAGACCAGTGGAGTAATAAAGCTAATTCAATTCCCTACGTAACGATATAGGGTTCCGTGCATTCTCTTATATGAACAGTGATGTACAGGGATTTAGCAACAAGGGTTATCCTGGAATTCCATTCTGGACTGCAGTCCAGAATCATAATCCACCTCAGTTATTTCTATCATAGTGTACTAAAATTCCGTGATCAATAATATTTTACTGTAGGTTAACCAGTTAGATTCGTTAAGAGTCATGGAACGCTACAATCCGGTTTATACACAATTTATTATAAATTTTACGGTTCAGCATGTTCAGAAAATTTTAGAATTCGGAGTGATTATTGAGATCAACATTTCCAAGGTGAAACGACTGTGGTTTTCCCCCAAATTACCACAGCACAACAGTATACAGTAGAAGGGTCCAAGGGCCACAAGTTCCACCATTTAAGGATAGGTTTCCATTTAGAATCTAATATCAAATACTCGTTTATATGTAAAGTGATCAAGTTTCGATAATGCCAGGATATAAATGATTATGTATAACAATAGTAGCATGTAAAGCAAGTGGAAATCACTTGCCTCGGTCGCTTGATATGGAAGCGACGCCGCTGCAGGGTTTGTCCCGACACACGGGACGACGCGCGGCGCGAGCGCGGTACGCGGTGACCCGGTACTGGACGCGGTGGTGACGCGGGCGCGATACGGCAGCGGGCGTGGTCCTGGCTCGGTGCGTGGCACGGCGCGACACGGAACTGGGCCTGGTGATGATGCGGGCGCAACGCGGTGCTGGGCCTGGTGATGGCACGGAGGCAGGCACGGTGCGGCACGGGACCTGGTCCGGAGGTGGGCACGACACGACACAGGAGCGGCACAACAACTGAGCACGGGACGCGACACGTGAGTGGGTCTGCGGTGACACGGAGACTGGGTACGGGCGCGACACGGAAGTGGGTCTGCGGTGACACGGAGACTGGGCACGGGCACGGGCACGACACGGGAGTGGGTCGATCACATGCACGGTACGGCCCGGCACCGACGGATGTGTACGGCGTTGCGACGGATGGCGTGTTGCTGACGATAACGGCTTCAGGGGATCGGGGCCACAGTTTGATGACGACGTTGGTGACCCGGATGGCGGCAACAGTGATCAGTGTGGGTGTTCGACGAAATGCCGGGCTCGACTGCGGCGGCTGGAGGTGGGTCTTGGTTGGAGCTCGGAGCAGCGGAGAGGTGCAGGGTTGCGGTGCTCTAAGGAGGCCGGAGTTGGAGGTCGGCGGTGTCCATCCGGCGATAGGCAGCAGGGGGTGAGGCAGTGGGTTTGGAGAGAGGGAGAGAGGCAGTGGGGCTCGGTTTGGAGGTGTTGGTGATGCTGCTGAGGGTGTAGAGGTGTCAACTGAGGCGGTTCAGGGCAGCAGGGGCTCGCCGGTGTCGAGGTGCAGGGGGTGGCCGAGATGGGTGTGCAGGCGAGGGGAATGAGCTCGGTGGTGGGTTGAGTTCGCAGGCGAGGGAAGATGAACTCGGTAGGGGTTCGAGTTCAGAGGAGAAGGAAGGGAGGGAGGAAGATGAGTGATATTCGTCGTCGTCGGTGAGGGTTGAGCGGGGTTGAAGCTTGGGTGCAGGGAGTTTTCTTGGAGAGAGAGGAGAGGAGTGAGTTGGAGAGTGTGAGGGAGAGAAGAGAAAAGGGAGACGAGGGGTTTGAGGGGGTGCGCGGACGTGGTCGGGGTCGTGAGGACGTGGGGCAACGGCTCGATGGAGGGCGACGTGGGCGCGTGGAGAGAAAGGGAAATGAGCGGGAAAGTGTTTAATGAGGGGGGAGAAGGAGGTATAAGCGGGTCGGGTCAGGTAAGCTGCGGGCGCGGGTGTTGGGGTGTTGGGTTAGGGTGTTAGGGGGTTTTGGGCCGGGGGAAAATTAATTAAAAAGGGAAATGGAGTGGGCCGGAGGAAAATTATGGGCTAGGGATTTATTGTTTATTTTCTTTGGTTTTAGTTAATTGTTTGAGCCGGGTTGTGGGAAGGGCTTTGGGGATTTGTTTAATTGTATTTTGTTTTATTTTGTTTGGTTTTCCTGGGCTGGGCCGGCTTTGAAATAGGAAATAGGGAAAAGGGAAGAGAAGTGAGTAAAAAAAAGGATTTTAGTTTAAATTAGGGATGGGGGTTTTAAACTAACTAAAATAATTTTAAATATAAATAAACAAGCTTTGTAAGCAACAATTTATATAAATACGGATATTGGCGCGCAAAAGAACCGGGTATTACATCATACCACCCTTACTAAAATTTCGTCCTCGAAATTAAAGTAAACGATAAGCTATATAGAATAATGTGCGAAAAGCTACGACATCGAGCACTAACATATAGTGATTTACAAAAGAAAATCTAGGTAAAAAAATCGAAGGTCTATATATATATAAGAATGACGCAACTAAAACGATAAGTCTAAGTAAGTACAAGGGGATAAAATAGCAATAACAATCAATAATATTCGAGACATGCCAAATGAAAAATCAAAACCCTGAATGTATGCATACACACGTATATCGAAATAGTGCCGCTAGGATAATAGCATCAGGCACAACCATTTATAATAGCAACTATAATCACAATACCCGGGGAAATAAAATAACAAAAATAAGATAGTGAAGGATTTGTCGATAGGTTAAAACATTCTAGTATAATGTATCGATCAAAAGAATTTTTTTTAAAAAATAACTTAGAAAGTCCACACGGTGAAAATAAGAAACATAGCACAAAATAATATGTGCAATATATGGTTGCGCCATCTAAAAAAATGGGAAGGTTAGTAGTAAAGTACTTGAAGTGCATAAAATGTAAATAGTTAATAACACGCACTTTTCGATAAACTCAAGATAATGAAAACTAAATTTTCGAATAACGATATCCCTAAATATAGTTAGGGTAATAGGAGATAGCACAAAGATGTATAGGGGCTAGCCGGGGTAGGGATTACGTTGGTGTATGGCTCACTCAAAAGGTCGGAGTGTGACACTTTAAACTGAAGGTCGAAGAGACTGGGGTCGGGTCAGCACAGGGTGTAAGGGCGAACAGCAATGAATCTCGGGAGGGAAGAAACTTATTGGGAAGGAAAACGGTCGATACATCATGCGAATCAAAAATCCGAAGGGTTAGCGAACTCGGAGATTTCGCTATCATTTATCCTCCAGAAGGATCTCAAACAAGGCACATACGAAGGATGAAGGGTGGCCCATTCAAAAGATCGGGGTGCGGCACTTTTTAATCTAAGCGAGGGTCAAAACAACACAGGGTGCAGGAGTGAGGGACAGCAATGAATCTTATGGGAAAAAGAAATGTATAAGGGAAACAGTCAAGGCATCAGGTGAACTAACAATCAAAAGATTAGCGAACTCAGAAATTTTATTTCATTCCAGAAAATTCTAAACAATGCATTCTCGAAAGTAAAAGATGGCCCTAAACTATACATAGATTTTATTTGGCCAGAGGAGACGAAAGCTAAATCACGTCAGTCGCGGTTGTGGAGGTTCAGCAGGTTACGGTAGGTTCGCGCGCTCAGATAGAGGCGTCCATTCCCATATCGCCTCGCAGGGATCACCACCGGAAGTTCTTCTGCCATGGAGTCTTCTTCTTCTGGCCCTTCTTTCTCGGCTGGAGCTTCTTCATCGAGGTCTGATTCTACGTGATCCTCTTCTGCTGGATCTTCCTCCATGGGATCTCCCTCCACTGGATTTCCTTCTATTGGGTCCCCCTCGGGATCTTCCTCGGGATCTTCCGTTATCGGGTTCTCTTCGGGGTCCTCCTCATCGTCGTCAGAGTCGCTGATTACGTTGACTTCTGGGGCTGCGAATTCCTCACCCTCGGAATCGCTGTTCCCAAAAATAATCTGTGGGCCGTTGGTCTCATCATCTGATCTTACCAGCATGTAGTCCGAGGAAACGCACGACCGTGTGTCCTCATCTAGAGGTGGCGCTTCTCCGACCATGACCTGAAAAGGGAGAATCATGATTAGACAGTGGGACACATTAAGAAGATAACCAAAGATACGGTAGCACAGGGAGGATATGTTGTAGGCAAGAACCGAAAAATTAAAATTTAAAAATGCTGATACAATGGATAGTATAAATAAAGTGAGAAGCAAGATAACGATACATACATCACAACTCAAAGTTTTATTGCATTCAGCTAAAAATTCGACGGATACAAGATTTCAAACAGAAAGAAATATTTACAAAGGAGTGACAACATATTTTTTTTTAAAGCAGAAAACGCGATAACTCTTCTTGGATTTCTAGACCGCTGCAATCTCGTCACGTAAGTTGAATCCTGCGCTGGGTCCGTACTGTTCCTCGACGCTCGAACTACGAAATAACCATCACTTAGCAGAAGTGGAGAGTGTGGACGAACTGCCTCCTTGTAGCTCCTTCCTTTTAGGGCAACTATTGATGAAGTGTTCACTGGATCCGCAAATCAGGCATTTCCCTTTGGCACGACGACAATCCCTCTGAAGGTGTCCTGGCTTCTTGCAGTACCCACAACATTGGGTCTTCTGCTGCTTCTGTCGCGGGGGAACAAGTGGGCGCTTCATCTTCACATCTTTCCCTCGCCTAACAGGGACCCCTTTACGATTAGAGACTTCCGCTGGTTCCTGAGTCATCTGCCTTCTCAATCCTTCAGCTAATAGGTCGTTTGTTCGCTTCTGGGCTTCCTTCAGACTTTGCAGTGCATTCAGAATCTCTACGGTCTGATTCTGGGGAGTGGAGATAGAAGAAGAGTCGTTGGAAGATATGGTCCTGAAACAACAATTTGAGGACGATATAAGACACAAGCTATAAGAATTAAAATACAATATGGATTAGGCAAGGAATCAAGAATATCGGGTGCGGTGAAATTCAAACAAGCAGGAATCAACTGTAGAACTCCAAGTCACTTAAACAGAGTACAGTATTGTAACTATGCTGCAGTTCACAATTACAACCACGTAACTCTACCAAGTCGCCCAAAACTCTAGCGGATGGATCAAATTGTATAGCAGAATACACTATGTGAATCAAGATCAAGAATAACAAGTTTACAATCTAGACCGAAGGATATCTTAGATTGTCAAGTACTACACGGAAACTGCAATCCCATTTGAAGTAAAACCTGGCTTTGATACCAACAAAACCATGTCACGCCCCACTTCCCAAAATACGGAATACGAAGGGTTGACAAGGCCAGCCATGCTCCTACGGTCGAGCTAATATCTCTCCGTAGTCACACTTCGGCTTCTAGCTTTACGTGGTAATCAGTAAATAATGCACAGGTAATGAGAAATGCAGTAACTGAAAGAAAACAAATACAAAGAACTAACCTGATGGAGATCAAAAGAGTATAGCTCTGGATAGCTGATCAAGATGTCCGCGATGTACGTCTGGTCCTGGTCCAAGCTAGACCCACTTCTCACTCTGAGCATGCATACTCAGGTCGTCAGAGCGACGCGATAGCAATATATATATATAGATGCAAGTGGTAACTCTTACAGTAATAATGAATACATAACAGTAAATCAAGATAGTAAAGATGTGAACATGAAGTAGCCAATACGGCTGTCTAATAGAGCAGGTGAACAGTAAAACAGTAAAATAGTATGTCAGGTGTGTCGATTCAGTAAGCAATGCATATCAATGTTACTAACCCTATCAGTCTCTAAGTCTCACTGTATAGGTCACTAAGCCTATCGTCAGTCCAAGTGTGAGAGTCAACCACTCGTGAGTATCCCCTACCCAAGGGCAAGGGAACACGGGCCCGAGTCGCTCATAATAATCAGTGATATCTCTATATATCTCCATATATCTCCATATGTGCCGGCATGGAACTCCCGAGAATCTGTTGAACTCACACTCAAACTACCGCACACCCCGTGGTCTATATCAAACGCCAACCATAAACTCAAATACCAGCCGGTCCATGACGAGTCTACGCGAGGACTGAAGACAGGGTCTCCATCAAGCATGTCTCGACTGATACCCAAGATCAATGGACAGTGTTTGGTGCCTTACCTGTGACACCCATATAAGTGCTTCCATAATTGTCCCATACCAATTATGGTCACACTTATACACGTCCCACAGACGTCGACAATGCAATAAATCAATAGGGTCCACTGATTGTGTACAAGTACGTGTCACTTTCACTTATCCATTCATGCTCAACACTAACGTACTTGCCACAATCACCACTAATATCTAACACTGGGTAATGCACATGATCACTAGGTTACCAATACAATGACATATATATGATGTGATGAGAAAACAATATTTAAGGCATGATTAAGATGTCATCAGACGATGTCCTACCACTTGCATAATTCTTCATAATTCATACATGCACAATTTAGCGGAACAATGAACAGGGGATAAGTAATATGTTTAATTATCTATCCATCAAATTTGGTTTCACGTCAATCGGGTTTCAGGATCACTAGATATGGCAATTTCATTTTAAGCGTTCACTGCTGGAAACCCGGTTTCAGAATCGGAAGTCCGTTTCGTGACGCATTTTAATCCCAGTTGGGATCGTATTTAGGCGACGCTATAGTTGAACGATATTTAGGGCTATCAGTTATATTTCCACCGCAATTGGAGGATCAGCAATATATTATGACGACAAGGAGTTATGGACAGATTATGTTCGATGTGTAAAATCTGCTTCTGCAGAATTCAGCAAGACGTGTCGACATTGTAAAATGAACTAAAAATATCAACCGGTTGGGGAATCTAGTAATACCAGTGGATTAATAAATCTAATTCAATTCCTTACGTAACGATATAGGGTTCCGCGCATTCTCTTATATGAACAGTGATGTACAGGGGTTTAGCAAAAGGGTTATCCTGGAATTCCATTCTGGACTGCAGTCCAGAATCATAATCCACCGCAGTTATTTCTATCATAGTGTACTAAAATTCTGTGATCAATAATATTTTACAGTAGGTTAACCAGTTAGCTTCGTTAAGAGCCATCGAACGCTAAAATCCGGTGTATACACAATTTATTATAAATTTTACGGTTCAGCATGTTCAGAAAATTTTAGAATTCGGAGTGATTATTGAGATCAACATTTCTAAGGTGAAACGACCGTGGTTTTCCCCCAAATTACCACAGCACAACAGTATACAGCAGAAGGGTTCAAGGGTCACAAGTTCCGCCATTTAAGGATAGGTTTCCATTTAGAATCTAATATCAAATACTCGTTTATATGTAAAGTGATCGAGTTTCGATAATGTCAGGATATAAATAATTGTGTATAACAATAGTAGCATGTAAAGCAAGTGGAAATCACTTGCCTCGGTTGCTTGATATGGAAGCGACGCCGCTGCAGGGTTTGTCCCGACACACGGGACGGCGCGATGCTGGATACGGCGCGCGGTGCGAGCGCAGTACTCGGTGACCCGGTACTGGACGCGGTGGTGACGCGGGCGCGATATGGCAGCGGGCGTGGTCCTGGCTCGGTGCGTGGCACGGCGTGACACGGAACTAGGCCTGGTGATGATGCGGGCGCGACGCGGTGCTGGGCCTGGTGATGACACGGAGGCAGGCACGGTGCGGCACGGGACCTGGTCCGGAGGTGGGCACGACACGACACAGGCGCGGCACAGCAACTGAACACGGGGCGCGACACGTGAGTGGGTCTGCGGTGACACGGAGACTGGGTACGGGCGCGACACGGGAGTGGGTCGGTCACACGCACGGTACGGCACGGCAGCGACGGATGTGTACGGCGTTGCGACAGATAGCGTGTTGCTGACGATAACGGCTTCAGGGGATCGGGGCCACAGTTTGATGACGACGTCGGTGACCCGGATGGCGGCAACAGTGATCAATGTAGGTGTTCGACGAAATGCCGGGCTCGACTGCGGCGGCTGGAGGTGGGTCTTGGTTGGAGCTCGGAGCAGCGGAGAGGTGCAGGGTTGCGGTGCTCTGAGGGGGCCGGAGTTGGAGGTCGGCGGTGTCCTTCCGGCGATGGGCAGCAAGGGGTGAGGCAGTGGGTTTGGAGAGAGGGAGAGAGGCAGTGGGGCTCGGTTTGGAGGTGTTGGTGATGCTGCTGTTGGGTTTACCTAGCACCCTATGAAGAGTTTGGAAGCATCACATGTCACAAAGGTTGGATTTTTATGGTGCTAAGTAAGCATACAAAGGATCTATCCTAGAAAATTAGGGTTTCTAAACATTAAAGGCAACAAAGACTAGGGTTTCAAGAGTACAACCTTTGTGGCTCCCCACGCTAGATTCCTTGGCCTCTTGAGAGTTGGAGGAAGGTTCTCTTGAAGTCTTCTAGTGTCCACGATGATCCACCCGAAGCTCCTTGTCCAAGCTAACAACTTCACTTTTCAAAGAGAATGAAATGAAGCTAACACTCTAAACAAGTGGGCTAGACCTGTGTAGAATGATGTTGTGGTTCTAATTCTCACTTCAAAATCCTATCTTGTTAAGTATTTTGCTCACTAAAAAAGTCTACAGAGCAAAAGAGGAAGGAAGAAGAAGATGATGGCTTTTCTTTGAAAAAGAGTGAAAAAGAATAACTCTTGAAAAGAAAATGAATATATATATATATATATATATATATATATATATATATATTTCTTCTCATCTCAAACCATAGTTAAAATGACAAAGATATTATTTAATTTGAGTTTAAAACATAGAAGGAACGTTTAATCCATGGTTAAGAGTAGGTGAACATGGTTAGGTCAAAGAAGGATGTTGAAACTAGCCATGAATTATCCTTTCCTTTTCTATTTTGTTTTTAACACAAATATAAACAATAATCCATATAAATAACCAAGGTGTGAGTCTTATATTGCCACCATTTTCTATGTATAAGCAACCATGAAGGATGATGCATGTATGTATGTGTGTATGCACATCCATGTGTGCATGAATCTAAAAAGAAAGAAAACATACATGCATGCATACATCCATCATATACAAGAAAAGATTTCAAGTGATAAAACTAATGGTTAAATGATAAATCAACATTTGATTTATCAATCCGGCCATATCACATACGACCCCACCAAAAGCAAGCCGCCCGATCAATATACGGTATCCTATACACGCATTTTAACCGGGTCCATGCGCATATCGCATACGCGCACCACAACGTTTCGCCTGGACTAGGTAACTCCTTTGTGGGACTCTAAGACTCGTCAACACGCCGGCAGTGGGTGATGATCACATCAAGCACCCCCAAGCCGCAAGCGGTCAGCTAAACGTAACGGCCATCCGGGTATTGAGCGATCAGAAGAAAACAAGCGAACCTGCTACAACTCCCGTCGAGCCAACCGGCAACACTACCCGCGCAGTCCGGTCTCCTCGTCTAATATGTCGCATATCAAGTCTAGGGGTGGTAAACGTCAGACCCCAATAACCGATAAGTCGTGCCGATGTGAGGCTCATAATGGGTCGAGAAACTACTGGTAACACTTACCAGTAAATCTCTAATCAGCCTTGGCCAGGGACTTCCCTGTTACAGCCAATCGAGCACAGTGCAACATCAACCCCCAATACCGGGAGAGACGAAACCCCTCCTATCGCTCATTGCCTCCATGTGACTCGGGACTGTACCCAAAAACTACCGTTTTGCACGCCCTCATGGACGTGGTAAGGTGAAAATCAAAGCACAGTGGGAATCACACAAGACTCTATGACGATCTCGGGTCTACAGACTAACCTGCACAAGTGTCACCTGAGAACTGCCATCTGACGTGAAGTATAATACCATCTGGGAGTTCTCGGCGAGTCCGTCCAGTGTACCCAGTCTCCACTGAGCACCCGTATACCATCTCTGATGTCAAACACCAATGGATATGGGATCATCCATCGCCCATCTCATGGGTCGAGAAGCGTATACGCTAGTCTACACTGGTATATCGATGCCCCGTCTCGATACACCCACGACTAGAGACCTTGAAGGATGTACTTATGGACTACCATGTCCCCACTAGTATGATCCGCATCTTAGTCCAGGTAGTCAAGTACACATCCTAAGGGCTTTACCAACATGTAACGACAGTATAAAGAGACAAGTATACATGTTAAGATAAAGAGCAACCAGATAGCATACTATCATATCGAGCAAGAAAGGCATCTCTATATATGTCCAAGCATCCAATATAATATGCATCATCTGTACAATACTGGCCTCTAGGGCATACATACAACTAACAGCTGCTGAGGGTGTAGAGGTGTCGACTGAGGCGGTTCAGGGCAGCGGGGGCTCACCGGTGTCGAGGTGCAGGGGGTGGCCGAGATGGGTGTGCAGGCGAGGGGAATGAGCTCGGTGGTGGGTTGAGTTCGCAGGCGAGGGAAGATGAACTCGGTGGGAGTTCGAGTTCAGAGGAGAAGGAAGCAAAGGAGGAAGATGAGTGATATTCGTCGTCGTCGGTGAGGGTTGAGCGGGGTTGAAGCTTGGGTGTAGGGAGTTTTCTTGGAGAGAGAGGAGAGGAGTGAGTTGGAGAGTGTGAGGGAGAGAGGAGAAAAGGGAGACGAGGGGTTTGAGGGGTGCGCGGACGTGGTCGGGGTCACGGGGACGTGGGGCAACGGCTCGATCGAGGGCGACGTGGGCGCGTGGAGAGAAAGGGAAATGAGCGGGAAAGTGTTTAATGAGGGGGGAGAAGGAGGTATAAGCGGGTCGGGTCGGGTAAGCTGCGGGCGCGGATGTTGGGGTGTTGGGTTAGGGTGTTAGGGGGTTTTGGGCCGGGGGAAAATTAATTAAAAAAGGGAAATGGAGTGGGCCGGAGGAAAATTATGGGCTAGGGATTTATTGTTTATTTTCTTTGGTTTTAGTTAATTGTTTGGGCCGGGTTGTGGGAAGGGCTTTGGGGATTTGTTTAATTGTATTTTGTTTTATTTTGTTTGGTTTTCCTGGGCTGGGCCGGCTTTGAAATAGGAAATAGGGAAAAGGGAAGAGAAGTGAGTAAAAAAAAAGGATTTTAGTTTAAATTAGGGATGGGGGTTTTAAACTAACTAAAATAATTTTAAATATAAATAAAAAAGCTTTGTAAGCAACAATTTATATAAATACGGATATTGGCGCGCAAAAAAACCGGGTATTACACCTAGTTCCGTTCGATGAGGTTCCTCAGGTCCTCTGGCGAGGTCGTTTTCGAGCTGCCGTGGGGAGTCTCGTGCGCGCGCCCCTGTCGAGGGAAGGGGTGCTGGTCGTGCCTGGGCACAGGCGAGCTGACCGACACCTCCTTGGAAGGGACAGCGGTACGACGGGGCGAGGGGCGAGGCGCTCTGGCGAAAGACCTTGGTGTTGAGCTATGCGGCGCCCGCCGGGTCATTGAATACGTCGGCCCGAGGGATCTGCGGCTGCCGGAGACAGCGAGGCGGTGTTCGGTCGTGCCAACGCGGGCAGAGCCTTCTCTCCCTCTATAGGGGTCCTGATCTCGAGGTGGGGGAGCGGCGACTTGGGGAGCTTGCCCGGCCGTCTGGACACGGACGAGTGCATCCACGACGGACGCGAGTCGATCTATCCGAGAGGATAAGGCGTGAATGGCGTTCGGGGGAGGAGGGGATTCTGCCTCGTCTCCACTGTGGGGAGGCCGACGGCTGGTGCTTGGATCGTCGCGGTGACCGCTCGCCATGAAGTTGGGATCGGAAGATGAGCTTTCGTTGAGTGGAACTGGCGTCTTTCCCACAGACGGCGCCAACTGATGGATCTCTGGTTTCCTTCAGATGTTATCTTCCTTTGATCTGTTGCGAGCGCTGGTTAATGGCTGAGATTGGATTTGGAGGGTTGACTCCTGAAGCATGTGGGT
The DNA here is from genome assembly GCA_030015575.1 of Agapanthus africanus. Classification (NCBI taxonomy): domain Eukaryota; kingdom Viridiplantae; phylum Streptophyta; class Magnoliopsida; order Asparagales; family Amaryllidaceae; genus Agapanthus; species Agapanthus africanus. The sequence continues at coordinate 423,918,794 of CM057351.1, forward strand.
CTCAATGGTTTTTATGTGGTTGATGTCGAGCTACCTGCAAAGAAGTCCCGGGATGGTTATGCCACCGAAGACCCTCCGACGATCAAGTTAGACGATATATTTTGGCACAGTAACGACCTATTGGGGTCAAATTGGCTTACCTGAGTTATCTGAAAGAGAGGTTTATATAGCCGCAGCCATGGGTAGGCGGGCGCGAGATTCACGCCGGCCGTTACGCCCCTGGCGTCACGCCCGCGTGATAGGCGAGATCCCCCATTAATGACGAGACAGGCTCGTTAATGGGGGATCGTGATGGCGTGGAACGCGGGATCATGGGCGGCGGATATCTCGCGTCTGGCGAGATTCGCGGAGCCGTGGCGGAGGCGCCTGTGATCGGTGCTGTGGGTCGCTCGGTGAGACCGAGGAAGATGAGCTCGGCTGGAGGCTCGGGAACGAGCGGGAGGTCGAGGCATCTTTGTTCCGTGATAGCTCGGAGGCGAGCTGGGAGGTGGTCTGGAACGCCACCGAAGGTCGGGAACATCCTCGGGCCGGAGGCCCGGGGTGTGCTTCCAACGTAACGTTTTCGATCCTTTCTTGTAAACTCTGGGATACGTCATCCGCCACGTGTCATGATCCGGGAAGTCGCTGATATCGAGCATCATCAGATAGCAATACTGTTTCACTCGTTACCCGGCCTGCCCGTTCGTCACCGGACATTTTCTGCCGACTTCAGGGCCAACCGCAAGCATCGTCTCGTCATGCCATTGCTCATTGACTTAGCTGACCCCCTTCGCTGGCGTCGGTCGTTGACCTCCACCGTGAACGCTCATCGCTTGCCATCACGCATGCACTCTCACCAACCACCACCGACCGTCGCCCTCCATCAACGACTATTGCGCTAGGCCCGCCCATCGCCCTCCATCTTTGATTGCCGTCCACTGTCCGCCGCGCTCCGTTGCCAGTTGACACACTTTTAATCGTCCCTTTCACTATCACAACCACCATTATCGGTTGTCGTTGTGCATATATATCTAAAATGATCAAAATGTATCAATCACTTCATATAACATTTCATAAAATCATATAATTAGAATCACATTTTCGAAAATGCGTGTGATTCCCATTAATTTTTCATTTCCGTTGTGTCAACCGTCAAACAAAAAGCCTTTACTATAAGTTGATAGAAGGTAAAGTAACTTCTTTTTGTAAATTATTGATTTGGATCCCAAACATTTTGCTTCACATAAAAGGAATTTCATCACAGTGTTATTAATGCACTCTTGCCCACAAACAAAAAACCCAAGCGCAGCCCACACAAACGCGTGCCCAAGCAAAATGGCACGCACTACAATAGGGTGAGGTCCATGTAATAATCACAGACTCACCCATAGTTGGGTTGGATTGAAGTCCAACCATGGCGGTTCCGTCGTCTCTCTCCCGCAGACTAATCCTAACCTCCTCCTCTAAGCTCCGCCTCCTCCTCCACCACCTCCAAAACCCTAACCCTAATCACCTTCTCCGATCCCATCTCCTTCTCCGATCCTTCCCCATTCGAAACCCTGACCCTAATCCCATCCCTTTCCTCAAGCACTTCTCCTCCACCACCCCAAACCCTAACCCTAACAAGTTCCAGCACCAGGAAATCGAGGGCGCCACAGTGGAACGCGACGATTCCGCCCTCGCCAACGAGACGCGCCACCTCCTCACCTCCCTTCGCAGATCCATCTACGACCTCAGCTCCTCGCTGGCCCTCCTGAGCCTCGCCCACCTCGGCCTCGGCTCCTACATCGCCTACACTGCCTACACTCCTCATTTCCCCGGCGCCGTCTCGATCCAGGGGCTCCTCGCCTTCGCGTTCCCGTTCTCGGCGGCGTTCCTGATGAGGAGGAGCTTGAAGCCTATCAGCTTCTTCCAGAAGATGGAGGAGCAAGGGAGGCTTCAGATCTTGACTCTCAGTCTTCAATCCTTGAAGAGCTTGAAAGTTTTGTTCGTGAGGATGAGGGTGGTTTCGTTTTGTTGCGCCTTCGGGGTTTCCGCTGGGGCTTTGGTTATTGTGTGGTTGAGATGAGGTAAGTTTCTTGTTGATTTTGATGATGTTATTTACAATAAATCTGGGTGACATTATTTGCAGCATACTTGTGATAGTTTGTTTTGGATAAACATGATAGTAAAATTATAATGGGGCAATGATAAAGCTAATGTTTTGAACATCTTTGCATGTCCTTTCTAGTGTGCATGACATTTGCTGGGATCGTATGTTTGAAGTTAAAAGGCACTTACGCCACATTTTTTTTATAATCCTTGTTAATGGAAGCTTATTTTGTTCTACTGTGTAGTTGGAATTGCTCGTTGGCAACATGAAGATAAATTCAATCATGTATCTAATGTTGGTTGACATTATAATTGAAACTGATAGTAAGCAATTGCATTAGAGGGCAATGCTGATGTACGTACGTTGATTAATTTGCAGAACTGATTTCTGGCTTCTTTTATAGTCGTTTCTTGGCGGTTAACCTTTTCGCTTTTGGTTGAGAGCTTGCAACTCCTGTTCTCAAGAAGTATTTAATTTCCTTACTACTGTGCAGTGAGGATTACGTTCCTAATGCGGAGATTTGTAACTATTATAAACCATTGCCGCTTTACTTTCACATGGAACACTTGAAAAATTGAACGTCTGTAAATAATATAGCAACCACAGAGTTAAGGCAAACAACCACCACCAAAATTTTATTAACACTCTCAAAACTCGGAAGCCTATTTGATGTTAACCTCCTTCACAAACTTAGGTAGAGACACCAGACTCTTTGTCAGCCATGTTTCCCTCGATGACACACTGCTTCTTCTCCAAATGGCCTTAGAACCCCTGCGAGTTCTTCAAGCCTCTCTTGCTGTAGTAGATTCGCACAAAGCTCAAGAAGCGACTCCAATGCATCAGCACTTTGTTGGATAATGCTCTAGCCATCCCATTCATTAGCATGTGTGTTTTCTCCTTGTAGAACCGTTAGTGTGCTCACAGTCGATGTTTCTTCGGCTAGTGCTCCTGTCTCATCTGTGTTCGTTCTTATGATTCTATCTTTAGTTTGCTCTTCTTCGAGTTTCTCTTGTGTATTCTTGGATCGGTCATTAGCAGACACTTTTGATATATTTGCAATGTTTTCAGTAGATCGGATTTTATCTGTGTTATTCTTCGGTTGTCCCTCTTTTACCAATGGCTTGGCATGAGTTTGCCTTTTGGCTTGCTTTTCTTGTGGAATATTGATAGCAGTAGGCTTTACTGGGAGATGGAAAGGAGAAGGGTTACATGATTCTACAACATATGGTTGCAAATGAGGTACCCTTGGTAGCTCTGCAGCCTAAGATCAATGAAACAAAGGCCATTTAGTTTTTTGCATATTGATGTTGGGTTCTGCGATGAAAATGGATTAATTGTAACTTACAATTGGTCTATGATCTGGATTTTTCCTCAGCATACTCTTGATTAGCCTCTTCCTGTGGTAGAATCGAATAATATCAATAAAAATATAAACAATTGTTGATTCGATGTACGCACTTCGTTTTGAAACTTACGGTGAATATGAGGATATGGTGGGAAGTGGGGATATAGAGGATCTATTTTCTTTGTTGATCAACCCTGCCATGTCCTGTTTAAGCATTGTGAGATTATTAGTAGATTAATTAGTTTCGGTTTACTATTTTGAGTAAGAAATCGAATGGTATTAAAATTTATTGTCATCTTTGAGCGGCACTTACTGGAGCTCTGAATGCAGGGCGGTGTGCTCATATCTCAAACATGCAACAACCTGAGATTTGCCAAGAGTCAGATAAGGATAATGGATTTGGGTATTTTTCTAAGTACTTTGGCGTATATTCTCCCCTAGAAACATGAAAGCATGATATCGAGTGTTACCTAGTGACCAAATATCAGATTGCTCCGGGCACATGTAGTTAGGAGCGCCTACGATCTGCATCATTACAATGTAGGATAGGTAAGATATTTGTGAGCTGCCAGTGAAATGCCTGTTTTCGATATATGATATTGTTTCTATTGCGAGTCATGTATCAATGTTCCTGATTCACGTGATTTCCTTTTCAAATTGAATATATTGAGGATCAGAAGTCCAGAGTCTTCTTCTTGACATAATATATATTTATATTCCAGTGTTTCGCCAAATAGTTTTTAGTTTGTGCTTAAAACAAATTTAGAGCTTGATTATACCGAAGAGGCTAGATCCTCAGCATTCAGCAATGTTGCAAGCCCAAAGTCACCTATATTTAAGAGGAACTATATGTTGAAATGATCTTGGCAATGTGTTTAGTATGAACTCGATTTGAGCATCAGATTCTTAGATTTCAAGTTCACAGAAACAGAGATCATCCCGCCTAGCCGAACATCCTCGTCCTTTGTTAGGAATATGTTGGAGCACTGAAATGAATCAAACTTGAACAGATTACTTTATGCATAGAAAAAACTGATTAAATGGTAAAAAAGAAAAATGGAGGCTCTTGGAGTTGCCTTAAGATCTCTATGCAGCACGCGGTTAGAGTGAAGGTAATCAATGGCAAGAAGCAATTGAGTTAGTCATTTGCATACCCCCTTCAAGTTTGGTATGTAGACAAAAAAGGATGGATAAGTTTTCATTCTAAAATTCAGTCTCTGTGGAGAATTTGCAGCAAATAATGTATTGTTACCTCCTCAGCGAATGATACTCCTTTTTCCTTTTTGATTTTCTCAGCCCTGCACCGATAAGATCAGAATGATAAGCGGAGAAGCTCAAGAACAATACATAAAATTGTATAAGCCCTATACATACATGTCTCAGCCTTCACAATAAGCAGTCACAATGCACACACAGCTTCCCTACAACAACAACCGAAACCAGGAATTAAGAAATAGATAGCACATAGATTTGCTTTCTGGTAAGAACTTAGGTTTCAATCAATCATTCAGACTAAATTCAACAGTCCTTGCCCAAGAAAATTTGAACCAAGCGATCCATGGAATTATTTCAAGATCAAATTCGCCGTATGTACATGGATTTATGCTCTACCTAATCTGAATCCATGGCTCATGCATTAGGTGCTGAGCTTCATGCCTAATGCATGGCGGCTCATGTAAGTAGTATGAACAACTAAATAGCAACCTCCTAAGAGCTGAAGGCTTAATGAGAAAAGTGTTTGATTCAAATAGCAACGCGTACTGGGCAAAATTTAATTCATATTTAACTTATTATTATAACATGTGTAAAGCAACCTTCTCACTCGTTAACTTATTTAAGATATATAAGCAATGGAACTATTTGCATAGTGTTCTTAAATCTAGATATTGCTTTGTGTATTATTTTAATAAATGTAAACTACAAGAAGGGTTCTTCTAATTTATCTTCCGTATCTTGATGCTTTTTTGTGAGTAAGATAAAATAAACCGTAACTTATTGTTCTCTTTTGACAAAGAGAAAATGTACTTTACCTTTCGTAATGAGCTTTAAAACGTATGTATGTATATATATATATATATATATATATATATATATATATATATATATATATATTAGTTGGAATGCAGATTATTTTGTAATCAAATCGAAACTAAATATATTTTGGAGCTTTGTTGTTATGATAATAAATCCTTTTGAATTTGGTAAGGAAAAAAACATAATCAATAACAATGACATGAAGTTTGTTCTTATAAGCATTATTAATTATCAACATATATTGATATCATATAGGGTATGGAAGGCAAGGATAATAATCTTAATTAAGCATAATTAATGTTGAACAAATAAATTTTTACCTTATCCACCCAACCCTCCTTGTATTGTACAACACTTGGATTATCTAAGCTCGCAATCAAAGCCATCTGCACCATAGAATGTAGAATAAATGATTTTAAAAACTTTATGTTAATAGCATCACATCACATATAATCAATCCAATGTAGGATACTGATCATGAAAGCTATACACTAACCTCTTGATGAGCTGTTCGTTGGAGTTTATCTGTCTGCTTAGCTAGTCGTATCCTCTTTATCACATACCTGCATCCAAAGGGAAAAAAATAAAATAAAATAAAAGTTGGATTTCAGGACATTATAACTTAATCTTACATAGACACGAAACTATATCATTTTTATGATTATATGCTAAACAATAAAATCATATAATATTATTTCCTATAAGTTGGCCTAATTTTATCAAACTCTTTAGGAGGAAAAACATTAAATTTCATACAGTAATAATTGGTCGAGAAGATGTAGATATTTGAGACTTGGACCGTGCAGAATTCTTAAATGTAAAAAAAATAAACTCGAAAGGGGAAAAATAAGATCAATAGCTTACTTCTTCTCGATCCTATGTATCACAAGAAGTGCGCATCCGAAAGCGCCCTGTCCAGTTTGCTCCAGAACCTCATACTCTCCTTCATCTCCTCCCATCATCTCGTCTTCTTCGTCAAATCCCTCAACTCTTCTCACCATTTAATTTCAACAAAAAATTGATTAAAACAGAGAACTAAGCAATTAAACAATTAAACAGAGAATTCAATACAAGTCACGCCTAAGATCTGATTCGCTATAGAGCCCTGAAGAAAATTAAGATGCAAAGTGATGGCAACAATTATAGCTTCAGATGAAAAGGATGCTGCTAGATAGCTTGGCGCTTAAGCAAAATTATTTTTTTCAAGTATGTTTAAACTTCAGTAAAAAGTTTATTTTACATTAAAGATGATGATGCTCACAAGTGGTGTCTCCTCGGATTACGACACGTGCAGATGATGTGTCCCGAACTCTGCGGGGGTGGAATAAATGAACCGCATCAGGGACATTCCCTGGTGCTCCTTCTCGGGGGACGTATCCGATCTTTCGGGAGACCCCTCCTGAAGGCATTCCACCTTCATCTAGGAGACTACCAACAGCTCGTCTCCGAGCTTCCTCGGTCTCCTCGTTCGCCTCCGAGCCATCTCTCATGCCGAGCTTCCTCGGCCTCCTGCTCGTCTCCGATCTCCAAACATGCCGAGCTTCCTCGGCCTCTCGCTCGTCTCCGATCTCCAAACATGCCGAGCTTTCTCGGCCTCCTCCGATCAACCGAGATTGCAGAGCCCTAGCGCCTCCGCAACGGCTCTACGTATCTCATCAAAGCGAGATAACCGCCGTCCCACGTCCCGCGTCCCGCGCTGGCACGTCTCCCCTTTTAATGAGCGTATCACGTCATTAATGAAGGGATCCCGTCGTTCACGCACGCGTAAATCATGGGCGTAAACGAAGGCGAAGATCCCGTGCCTTCTCGCTCCATGCGACCACTATAAAACCCCTCTCAGACGACTCAAAGAAGGCAACTTGAACCCAATAAGCTGCTGCTCTGTTCAAATTTCTCGGCTAACTTGATCGTTGGAGGGTCCTACGGTGGTCATCCATCCTGGGATTTCTTTACAGGTAACTCGGCTTTCACCTCAAACTCAACTCATTGAGATCCACACACTCAAGGAGGCAACCTCCGAATTCAATCTCAACCGTCCAACAACGCTCATGACAGATCGACGGAGGACAGCGTCTGAAGGAGAAAAAGCCCTCCATCAGTTGGCGTCGTCTGTGGGAACGAAAGACTTATCTTGTTCCACCAACAAAAGTTGATCTTCCGTCCTCGATCCAATGGCGAGCGATGACCGCAACGATCCAAATACGAGCCGCCACAACGGAGGCGGAAACGGCTCGCCTCCCCCTCCTAACGCCATCAGCGCCTTATCCGCTCGAATAGATAGGCTTACATCGCTGGTGGATGCCCTCGTTCGTGTCCAAGCAGTGAGCCACACCCACCAGGCCGCAGTTCCCCCTCCCCGAAATAATGACGTCCGCCGAAGGACGGACATGCACGCTTAAGCCCTGGATCTACCTCATCCTCGTCATAGCGCCACTGAGCGCAGGCTGGCAGACGCCGGCCACCTAAACCCACACGCGGCGACTGATTCCACGACTCCCTGGGTGCCGGACAGTTCCACGCCACGGTCCCGGGGAAGAATGGGCCATCGTTCTAATGCCCACCGCTCGTTCTCGCCCCCTGAGGAGGTATCGGTCAGCTCGCTTGCTTTCAGGCATGACCGACACCTCCTCTCCCGCCGGGGTCGCGCAAACGACGAACGCCGGGGCAACTCGAGAAGGATCTCGCCCGAGAATTTGCAAAATCTGATAGAGTGGAATCGAAGCCGCACACCGGCGCAGACCCGGAGCGAGGACAGTCACCACTCCGACTGTGCAGAATCCTCGGGTTACCACCACCGACTCAAAACCCTCGAAAAGAAAATCGAGGGCATACGCCGGGATGGTCCAGCATCCGGCGAAGGGGCCCGATACTCCACTGATTCGCTGACAAAACCCTTTACGGAAGAACTGCTGGCCGAGCACGTCTCGACCATGAACAAACCGTCCAAGGTGGCCCTCTTCGACGGGAAATCCGACCCGAAGGACCATCTAGACGTCTTTACGGCGGGCATAAGCTTCCAGGATAACTCCGACGCGGCCCAATGCCGAGCTTTTCCCGCCACCCTCATCCGGGCTGGCCGGGACTGGTTCCGAGGACTCACGCCACGCTCCATCTCGACCTTCAGTGAGCTGGCCACCCAATTCCTCGGCCACTTCGTCGGGAATCGACGACAAAAGAGAACAGTCGACTATATGTTCACCATAAAAAGCAGGGACAAGGAATCCTTTAAGGGATACGTCACTCGTTTCTATAACGCTCTCCTCGAGGTTCCCGAGCACCAGAATGAAACTGTCATCACCGCACTAAGGCCGGGTCTTAGGCACAAAGAGTGGCTCCGCTCTTTTGCATTAGCGCAACCTAAGACCGTGGCCGAGGCAAAAGCTTGGACCGAGCGGGAGATCCAACTCGAGTCAGAGGTAAACGCCAATCTACCCCGGGACGACCAAGCCGACCAAAAAAAGAGGGGCAGAGAATAGAAGAAGAGGGTCGACCGGCTAAAACCATACTCGCCGAAATTCCAGGAGTATATTCTTCTTAGCATCTCCCAGACCGAGCTGTTGGAGGAAGAAAAAAGCGAGAGATTCTTCAAGCTCCCGTTAGTCACCCAAAGAGCGGCTAAGCGTATCCGGGGATCGTACTGCGCCTACCATAGGTCGCAGGGTCACCCGACCGAAAACTGCAAACAACTCCGTGACTACATCGAGGAGTTGATCCGCTCCGGCCACCTGGCGAAGTACCTGCGGGACAAGCGGCAGGCAGACCGGAAGCAAGAGAACCGGCCCCCTCCCCGGGAGTTAACGATCGGGCAAATCATGGTCGTTGCCTCAGAATCTGCTCACGCAGCCCGTGAAAACAACCAACTCCTACCAGTCGAGGGTACAAGCAATCCAACCCATAAGAAGTGCAGGACGACCGAGCCCATCATCTTCACCGATGAAGACCTCTACGGTATATCCTTGCCTCACAACGACCCCCTTGTTATAACAGCCCGGGTCTACCGTTACGAGATACAAAGGATATTGATCGATTCCGGAAGCTCGGTAAATATCCTCTTCTACGACTGTTTCAAGCATATGGGGCTGGGACCGTCCGACCTACGGCCCACCTCCTACGTCCTCGCAGGATTTACCAACCACTCTATTCCGGCCAAGAGAGTGGTCGCCTTCCTCCTCAACATTAGTGAAGCAGGCCATACGAGGACCGTACCAGTGGATTTCATCGTCACTAAGATCCCCTCATCCTACAACATCCTTCTGGGGCGTCCGACATTAAATGCACTCTGGGCTCAAATCTCGACCTACCACCTTGCGGTCAAATTTCCACTAGACAAAGGGGGGATAGGCCGGGCCTATGGGATCCAATAGATCTCCAAGATTTGCTTCGCCTCAATGTCTCCCGTCGGAGAGCCGAGCGACGACTTTGAGGACACAAACGATTTCCACGGATCTTTGGATATGCGCGACGACCAGAAAGAAATCCGAGAAGCCTCAGTGGAAGCGCTGACAGAAGTTCCCCTCGTCGAGAGGGTCAGTGGACGAACCGTTCAGATCGGGTCTCTTTTGACGGGAGACCGTCACGAAGACTTGATCCGCTTCCTTCAAGGAAATTCAGACGTATTCGCCTGGACACCGGCGGACATGCCCGGGATCGATCCTAAAGTTATCTCACACAAGCTCAGGGTCGACCCTAAAGCAAAGCCCGTCCGGCAAAAGAAAAGAAGCTTTTCATTGGCAAAGCAAAAGGCAATTGAGGACAAAGTGGATCGACTGCTCGCTCCCAATTTTATCAGAAACCTGAACTATTCAGAGTGGCTGGCGAACGTGATCATGGTAATTAAGGCGAACAGGAAATGGCACATGTGCGTTGACTTCACAGATCTGAACAAGGCCTGCCCCAAAGACAACTATCCCCCTCCCTCGGATAGACCAGTTGGTGGACAGCTCAGCCGGCCATGAATTACTTAGCTTCATGGATGCGTTTTCCGGTTACAATCAGATTCGAATGAACCCGGCAGATGAAGAACTTACCGCGTTCACCACGGCTCGGGGGGTATACTGCTATAAAGTGACGCCCTTCGGTCTTAAGAATGCTAGGGCTACATATCAATGCCTCGTCAACAGACTGTTCAAGCCGCAGATAGGGAGAAACATGGAAGTTTACGTCGACGACATGCTAGTGAAATCCGTTTCTTCGGCGGGACACACCAAAGACCTCAGCGAGACATTCGACGTCCTGCGCAAATATAAAATGAAACTCAATCCGACTAAGTGCGCGTTCAGAGTCACCGGCAGGATATTCCTCGGGTTCATGGTAACCCGCCGAGGAATCAAAGCAAACCCGGAAAAGATCAGCGCCATCCTCGACATGGTATCTCCCAAGAGTAATGTGGAGATCATGCGCCTCACCGAGAGGGTCGCTGCCCTGAGTCGCTTCATGTCCAGGTGTGAGGAAAAGTGCTTACCATTCTTCAAAGCCCTAAGGAAGATTCCTAAGTTTGAATGGTCCGAAGAATGCTAGATCGCCTTCGAGTAGCTCAAGGCACACCTAGCGACTCCTCTGCTGCTCACATGACCAGTCGAAGGCGACGAGCTATTGTTATACCTCGCGGTCTCTGATCAAGCTGCAGGCTCGGTGCTCGTTAAGGAAGTCGATAGTGTGCAGAAGCCGGTTTAGTACGTGAGCCATGTCTTCAAGGATGTAGAGACAAGATACCTCGCCATGGAGAAGATAGTTCTGACACTTGTCGTCACTTCCAGGAAACTCCGACATTACTTCCAAGCACACACAATCCTCGTCCTCACCGAGCAACCGTTAGGGTCTATCCTTGCCTCCCCCGAGTCATCGAGTCATCTGGAAAAATGGAGGTAGGAATTGTCCTAACGATATCAAGTACCGCCCCCGGCAAGCCATCAAAGCGCAGGTCTTAGCCGATTTCGTTGTCGAGTGCACCATTTCCATTAAAGGCGGAACGACAGAACAAGGCCCCGAACCACGTCCGTCGGTAGAAGAGGTATTCGACCCCATCCCGGACTGGGTGCTATACATGGACGGATCCTCTACCGTGGAAGGGAGTGGGGCTGGCTTGATCATCCGCGGCCCAAATGAAGCAAAGTTGGAATACTCCTTAAAGCTCGGGTTCAGAGTATCAAACAACGCCGCGGAATACAAAGCTTTATTAGCGGGACTGCGAATCGCATCCGGGGTGGGGCTGAAGACCATCAGAGTCCGCAGTGACTCCGCACTAGTCGTTGGCCAGGTAACCGGGCGCTTCAAAGCCCGGGAACCGCTCATGATAAAGTACATAGTCGAGGTAAAAAGACTTCGCAAAAATTTCGATGAAGTCCAGATAGAGCAGATTCCCCGGAATCTGAACACCCAAGCTGACATATTGAGCAAGCTCGCATCTTCCTATACGACCAACCATAAGAGGAATATTCTCTTTGAAGTGTTACCACGGCCTAGCATGGGGGGTGGAGAGGTAACACTCCAGGTATACACAACTCAGAAGGAAGGCCAAGATTGGAGGAAACCCCTCATGGAATTCCTAAAAGATGGCACACTTCCAGAAGACCGAGGAGATGCACGTTGCCTTCGAGCAAAAGCTCGTCATTTCGTATGGAGCAATGGAAACCTTTACAAGAAATTGTACACTCAGCCCCTGCTCCGATGCGTTGAACCCCCTGAAGCCGACTATGTTCTACAAGAGATACACGAAGGGGTCGGGGGGCGCACCAAGAGGCCCCCACCCTAGTCCAGAAGACGCTTCTCCAAGGATATTATTGGCCGAGCATACACCAGAATGCCGAGAAGCTCGTCAGGAGATGCAAAAGCTGCCAACTCTACGGCATTATTCCTCGTCTCCCCGCTACCGAGCTAACAACACTCAGTTCCCCTTGGCCATTTGCACAATGGGGAATGGACATGGTGGGCCAACTCCCCACCGGCACGGGCAGACACAAGTACATCCTCGTCGTGGTAGACTGCTTCACAAAGTGGATAGAGGCCGTCCCCATCAGTAAACCAGACGCCGCCTCTACTATAAAGTTCCTGCGGAACAACATAATCACCCGATTTAGGATCTCGAGATTCATCATCACTGACCACGAAACCAACTTCGAGAATGACAAAGTCAGAGAGTTTTGCAGCAATTACCACATATTGATGAAGTTCGCCGCGGTTTCCCATCCTCAATGCAATGGGCAGGCAGAGGTTGCGAACCGAGGCGTCATCCGCGGTCTCCGAGCCCGTCTAGAAGGAAGACAAGACGGATAGGTCAAGGAACTACCTCGGGTCATGTAGGCACTGCAAACGTCAAGAAAAACACCGACGGGAGAAACCCCCTTCAGCCTCTGCTACGGCACCGAGGCCATGGTCTCCACAAAGATCGGATTGCCCGGCTACAGAGTTCAACACTTCGATGATGAAGCTAACACCTTGGCACTTCGGACCAACTTGGATATCTTACTAGAGAAACGGGACCGAGCACAAATCAGAGCGGCCGCCTATCAACAACAAACTGCTCGCTACTACAACGCCCAAGTCAAGCATCGTGCCTTCAAGGCAGGAGATCTAGTCCTATGAAGGAACGAGTTCGTAGACTACACAAATTCTCCCCAAAATGGGACGACCCATTCCTCGTAGCAGAAATATTGCCCGGTGGAGCATATCGCTTGCAAGACGCCAGGGGACGAAAGTTTCTTCGGCCTTACAACGCCGAGAAACTCAAATTGTATAAATGAATGTATTTTCTCCTTTTTGAAGCGATATAATTTTTATTAAGACTCCCGAGTTATAAAAGACTTCTTCCACAAATTTTGTTTTTTCTTTCTCAGTTCCGTGACCCCTAAGCTCGTCTTGAAAAAGCACGTAAACAATGCAAAAGGGACAGAAGGAAACAATATGCCTCAATAAGAAAAACTTTTATTCATCAAAGAAGTATTATGGGCTCCTAAGTCTTACACACACACACACACACGACAAGGGGGGCTAGGGATTAAGAAAGCATTGTTGATGGTACTCCGAGAAAATCTCCGATGGCCGAGCCGTAGCTTCCTCGGCTGCCACAAGAGCGCCATCCGCTGGACCAAAATCAGCGATCAGCTTCTTCTGGAAACACTCCATAAGAAGGTCCATCGATCGATCCTGCCTGATCTTCGAGGTTAGGCCGAGGTGGTAGAGCGAGTGCAACTTTTCGATCGCCTCGTTCCTCGGCTGCGGATACAGGGCATTGTGCAGCCCCGGGGACATCCTCCAGATCGCGTAAATGAGCAGTTGGGGGAGGGGAGATCGCCGGAGAAGAAGGCGTCCAATGCGCCCCTCAACGCGGTCTATCACCGCCTCATACGTCTGCTCGGAGCGGTCGAGGCTGTAAAGATACACATCATCACGAGAAATGATCTTCCTAATGGGCACATACGGATGCCCGGCTATGTTCAGAAACACAAGGCTAGAAAGAAACCAACATGCCTTCGCTATTTATAGCCTCAACAAAAACCTCCAAATGCTGTAATTTACATGCACAGCGACGCGAATCACGGGATATTTTCAATTTCCCGATACAGAACAGACACGTGGCGACCATTCCGGTCTTCACGAGATCCCTAGCGGTCAACGGAAGGTTGAACGACGCAAATTTTCAGAATATCGAGCCTTTCCGGTATAATTCCGCCACATGTCATCCACGACGGTCACTCTTCCTGATTTTACGGGTCAGGGAAGATCGAACAACTCCCCTACGAAGGCGCAGAGGAGTCATTAAAGCCTTCCTGACAAGGCTACCAAGCAGCTTCCCTGCCCGGTCCATCCCTAGCGGGTAGATTCCTACCCATTTACGCTAAAGATCTAAAGCCCTCCTCACGAGACCACCGAGCAGCTTCCCTGCCCGGTCTATACCTAGCGTGTAGATTCTTACCCATCTACACTAAGAATCAAAGCCCTCCTCACGAATGCACCGAGCAGCTTCCCTACCCGGTCCATCCCTAGCGGGTAGATTCCTACCCATCTACGCTATAGATCAAAGCCCTCCTCATGAGGCCACCGAGCGGCTTTCCTGTCCGGTCCATCCCTAGCGGGTAGATTCCTACCCATCTACGCTAAGAATCGAAGCCCTCCTCATGAGGCCACTTGTCACGACCCGAAATGGCACGTGACTGGCACTTGAATCATATGAAATCTATATGACCCCATTTAATTCAAGTAAACCAAAATCCCAGAAATCTAAACCATTTAAAACAAGAAAGTGAAGGAAAACTTGTTTAAAAGTTTGCGTATACATCACTTTGAAAGCCGTAGTAAATATTTTTAAAATATCAAGTCTTTTCCGAAAATTTCGGCAGAATCTCCTTTGTAAATACTGACCCCAAACGGGTACAACATGAATAATATACAAAAATGATAAAAGGCATCTCCAAGTGGGAGCTAGCTCTTCACCAACTGGCGGTCACAACCACGTAAGCAATATAATATACAACGCCGAAGGGCGATGATCAAAACTCAAAAGAAAACCAATAACCACCAGAAAACCATAATAATACAAGCGCGACTCTAAGGTCGAAAGAATACACTGGTCTTCTAAGTCTATAAATATACAAGTCTGGTTGATGGAATTAATAGATACAACCGAATATAAATAAAATACAATGGTGGTTACGATGCGAGTGAACCCACCTACTAAAACAATCACCCGGAAGGAAGCAGTATGCCAGCAAGCCGTAATGAAACATGTACAGCAAAATCTGCAAGAAACTGTGGCACAATGGGGGTGAGTTGCCAACTCATGAGTAGAAAATATCACCGAGAAGAAATTGCATGTATGACTCTATCCTAGGTCATACGATAGTAATATCCTCAAAATAATATAGCCTGAAGCATATAATAATGGCAAAGATAAACATCTATACAAAAGTGTAATACCAAGTGCTCGTGTCAGTGTCTCAGGTAACAACATATCATATATATGATGTATGAATGCATGAAAATAGAATACATCTAAATGAGAAAACTGTTTTCCTATCTCAGTGAGATTTGTATATAAAAATCGAAGTATCATCAAAGAAATCAACAGAGAATCAGTGTCAAGTATCGACACAAAATATATATCCCAATATCTCAGGCTCCGGTTATCCGGACTGGCCTGTATCATCAAATCTCAATATCTCAGGCTCCGGCTATCCGGACCGGCCTGTATCATCAAATCTCAAGACCACGTCAGTATCCTCCGGATATCCGCCGCATCATAATAACCGGTCGGTAGTGCTCCCCTGCCGGGCTCAATGCCATCATCTGCGACCATCTTGCCTCGGTTTACCGCACCGGGTCCACCATGCACCCGCAGACGGTTCCTCCTTCTCCTCGAATCGGGTGTATGATACTGCTCAAGAGCCGAGAAAACTCATGGTGGACACCTCTCAAATCATATCAGGAGAAAACCGCAATTTTCTATCTTTAAAATGATAATAAGTTTATAAAATCTTTGCGGTTTCTCCAAATCCAGAAATCTCATGGAAATCCGAAATTCCAATCTCAAGAGTAAATAACAGTAAATTATGAGCATAAAACTCCATAATATTGCATGACAAATGAATATATGAATGCATCTGATATCAAGTAAGGAATGCAATAATTAAACTAGCATAATAAAACAATAACATAATGGGGCTATCAACTAGCAAGTTATGTCAATGAAGTAATACTTCTAAAATGTACGTGTCATGGCAATTACTGATGATGATATGTGTGAGCCGGTAAGCGAGTGTACGTGGAGCATACGCATCATCGGTAATGGTGCTGGTGTCCTAACAACAGGTTTCATAGTAACTAACGAAAATACATATAAGCATGCAATGCGATGCGAACAGCAAGAATAAATGGCAATGAATAGTAAATGCAACAATAAAGAAATATACATTCCTATATACGAGTCATACAGTTTCTGGTATCTGAAATCGCACGAATCGTGGTGTTTAGAAAATAGGGCTACGGTGTTTTTAAGAAAATGTACGTCCTTTGAAATATCCGTAGTATCCCTTGGTCTGTCTTAAAATACTCACGATTCGTTAGTTTTGGAAATAAGTATGACTCGCCTAGATCTAACCTCTACCAAGTAAACTACAGGACTAAACTAAGAGACTAATCGAAAGGGGTAAGGAAAACCACCTAAGTCTGAGTCGATATTTATATCTAGTAGTCGGTGATCCCGCCTCAATAGTATCACGTACGATACAATATATATAATATGACATTCTCGAATCAAGAGTGCGGATCTATCATCATAATTATATCCCGTACGGTAAATCTATCGTACGGCATCCCAAATCTGGTTACGGGTCGAATATCACATTTATCTCATTATTCATCTGGTATCCTTATCATCATATCCTGAATTAGGGGTACTGATATAAAGTCTAGTACATTCCGATACCATCAACATATATATATATATATATATATGCGTGTGTATGAAAACGTATATATATATATATATATATATGCGTGTGTATGAAAACGCATCGCCTAAAGATCCGCTATAATATCATGTTGTATCTCATAATACGAACCAAGTCACATCACCGATCTCGTGGCATCATGTCCAATCACATCGACTCATCTCCGAGTACCATATACTATTCTCATCATCCATGTATACATACACACACACACATACTCTCTCTCACACACACGTGTATGTGTGTGTGTGTATATATCCCCATATACGCACAAGAAAGTAAAATGTATGCTTGTGTGTGTGCGTGTACCTTATTCTAGGGTTTCGCGACTAAAACTAGCTAACGACACTATCATCCAATTACACTAAAATTTAACCCATGATCTCCTAAAACCTTCTTGATAATCAAAAACGTTTCACATAACACATAGTATCGTATATATACATGATATAACATATGCTACACTACGAACTGCGGGGGTGCTATATGCTATCCATCCGACTTCCCCCATAGATATATATCTACTCATCTTGATCCTCGCTTGCCGGAGTCGATGACGCCACGCTCTTCTCGTCGTCTCGAAGTCCATGTGGGGGTACCTACAATTTCCAACGCGTCATATAGTAACAAGAATCGAATATGAAAATCAAAACGGCACGCGGGACACACATAGGTTAGAATCTATGGCCAACGCATGCAAGATCTACCGAACAACTCTCGATATCGACGTACAAATGTCAAGTGATCGAGACAACACATAAATACCCAAGTTTAAGTTACAGAATTCGCAAAACCGAAATCAGAAACGATGTAAAACACATCCAGATTTTATCCTAGGTTGAATTAGCCAATTTTGCATATAGGGTAGGTCTAATTATCCGATTATTTAGCTTTCCACAAAAGACCACAACCTAACTCCAAAATATGGCCGCAAATTGCGGCCATACCAATTAAATCTGCGGCCCAGGTATGGTTATAGGGGCTCGGGTTTCAGGGGTAGTCTTCTGGTCACCTGCACACATCACTATAATTGCTAAATAATTTTTCAAGTCTCCGAGTCACAGCAGATCTCTAAAAGTCATCAAATTTCTCACAAAAACCCGATATCGACAAATTTCAGTTCATGACCTTGGGGTTTTACCTCGAGTATGATCCATAAAACCAGCACTACAGGGTTTAAAATCCTCAACTAAACCTCAATAACACTTTCACAACTCAAATAAATCCCTAACCTCATCTTGGAATTTTCAAATCTCACTAAACTACACTTAAACACTTCTAAACATGTATATGTGCTAAAGGAAATAGATTACTACACTAATGGTGAAGAAATTACCTCATTTGGCAACTTAAGAAATTTCTTGAGTTGCCCAAAGTGCCCAAAATCCAAACTTTCTTGATCCAAAATTCTTGTAGTGAGCTTGTGCACATTTTTAATGAAGAAATTTTGGTGTTTTGATATGTTTTTGATGGTGAAATGAGGAGGTAGAGAAGGTGGAAGATGGAAGGCAGCCATGGAGATGAGGAGGGAAAAAGATGAAGAATACAATAAAGGAAAACAAAAAGGAGACAAGTCAAATGACCCATCACTCACCCTCTCTTCTCTCTCATGTCCATACCTATTTCTTTATTCATTTTCTTTTTCTTTTCTTTTCTTTTCCTCTCATTTAAAACCAAATCATACTTGAAAATAAAGAAAGAAGTCAAGGTAGAAAAATGTAACAATGTGTAATATGACATGGTGCATATCATGATGCAAAAATTCAAGCTTAATGCAAGATTAGAGAAAATTAATCAAATTTAAAAATAACTTGCATATAATTAATTATAAAAACTTATAATTTGCCTCAATTACATAAATCCCTCCAAAAATCACCATTCAATTTAATTTTCCAATATTTCCTAATTTATCGTTATATAATTATACCGCATCATTAAAATATTCATAATATTTATTATTTAAATTATATAAATTCCAAAAAATAATATTTTATTTTTCTGAAATGTTACAGTCTTCCCCCCTTAAATAAATTCGGTCCCCGAATTTAAGTTTAAACCCCTCAAATACTAAAATATTTCAGTAAAATGATCAAGTCGTCGGGGCTCCGAAATCATACATTCATAAAACATATTGTAGCGCAAAGCACGCGCATGAAAAACGAGTATATAAACCAAAATCAAAACTCCGTCAAGCATCCCGCAATCATCGGAGTTATGGTGAAGACACCAATGTCAAAGCCCAATACGAAAACCAACATGATATACATCAAACTATACATGTACGCATCGTTAAAACATCTGAAAGAAATGCATGCCAAATTCTTTTCCAATCACCGTGCAATGCGCGTATCACAGAACATATGGCGGACGTCTATTGTAAGAAAATAACTACATACACACACACTCACACACTTTGTTTAACATACACGTCCCGTCGTTCGAAAAATAATTTAGAAGGGTTTCCTTTGTTAAATGCCTCGTGTCATCTCGGACACGTAGGTAAATATTGAGACTATAGCTCTTTTTTGGAAATCCCTTTAATAACTATCAATGCATACAAAAATATATTCAGGTACTGTCCTCGGACTAGTCCTGCTCTGTCACTATACCAAATAGTAATTATCATAAAACATACTGCTCCAAAAAACAATCAATCCCAAAATGTATATAAGGATGCCACGTGCGTCTGGTGCGTACGGAAATCGAAATCCATAAATGTGCCATACATGTGCACAGAAACAAAATCTAAGTGCAACGGGTGTGCACGAAAACACCTGTCAAAGGCAACGGGTGTGCCTGATAGCAATATCAGGTGCATCTGATATGCATGAAAAAAATCCCGATTTAGTGCATCTGGTGTGTACCAAAATCGCATAAAGCGCTCAAGTATGCGTAAGAATCCAAATCAAGTGCACAAGGTGCACGAAAACAATATCGAATATCATAATCGAAATCGACGGTACACAACAAAGCTCAATCCAAATCAGGTATACCGTGGTATATAATCTCACAACCATGTGCATCAGCATGCACAAAATCGAATCAAAATACTAAAAGTGTATGAAAACTATGCCGAAAGCACAAGTCAAATCACATGCATACCATAGGCATGAAATCCAAATCAACATCTCTAATGACATCAAATCGAAGTCAAATGCAACTGTGGTGTACAAAATCTTAATCATGCAAACAAATTGCCTAAATTACCGAAATCCGAAATAACAGACACATGATATTCGAATCACCAAATTGCCAATCGTAACCACTGTCGTCGATATGTCTTTCCTTCGCAGTCGAGAAGGTGTCGGTGCATCCAAATCTAGCAGAGCAAGATATCTTCTTGCCTCCTATTCATGATCTGGCGCCTAGTGCTCTTAGGCTCTCGTCTCTCACTGTGAATTGCCAGTTACATAATTCTTCGGTTCAACGGCTCAATATTAAAACGATGATGGAAACAGTTCCGCTCTGGCACATCCTCTAAAAAATCTCTGGCCAACTATCATGGTCGCTCATAATATATCTCATCAATGATGCCGAACTCTGGCCTACTGGGTGTGCGTAATACGTCCGATCCTGGGTCCAAGTCTTCTCGTGAAGTATCCCATCATATGATATCCGGATGACGTCGAATTTTTCGATCGATTCATCAAAGTCCCATAATTCCCCGAGAGCTCAACACTCGTGCACAGTTTAATAATATCCAGTACATGCCATAGTACCTATGGACCAGCCGTAGAAGGGCAAACCCAAGGCTCACTAATAGCACAGCGGAACTTCCTCCAACCATAAGGTTCAAAAGCGTTCCCATGGTCATTATGTCGAGTTAGGGTTTCATTCTTCTAGATGGTCCACAAAATTACTTGCATATTTTTCCGAATACTTTAAACTTGGAAAAAATGGGTTTCTGACATTCGTTCGTTTCTGTCAACTCTCAACGTACCTGCATGAAGTCTTCTCTAGCTGGAATCAATCAATATGATGACCTCGCACCGGGGTATGCAACTAACCGCATGTCCTAGTCGTTCTTCCATGAGTGACTAGCGATCTTCTATCATATCTCTAATTGCAACTCGTGCTGCAATAGCTTTAAACATCTGGAGCGATATCTTGTCAGTCGCCGCAACAACTGGCTCATTCGTCCGCAAGCTAAACAGTGCCACAATTATCAAGAATAATAGTGCATTGACGGTCATCACATTCTGGCTGGCCTCTAGCGGTAGCCTGATCCTCTGGTGTTGATCTGCATGTTCGAGAAATTTTTGTAAAAGCAATCCATCAAACGCTCATGGTGCAAAAAACACAATAAAACGACACATCTATGCAATCGTGTGTCGCCGGAATTACGCCATGGTCAGTCCTCATTTCTGACGAGCTCGTGCTGACCGCAACTCTAGCCGCAGCTCTCCATGTCCGTGCAACCGTGGTAACAAAACCATAAACTGATATTGATGAGGATGGATCGTATGAACGAATAGAATACTGTGCAAGGAAATGTACATCCTAAGGGTTCTTAAAGGGAGTAGCGTATCGTAAGTATGCCGCGGAACATACACATGGTACGTTACTCTACTTAAGTCACCTACTCCATCAACCAAGGTCAACCTACGCGACGAAATTTTGGGTCTAATACCCTCCTCGACCAAGTCTAAGTTCCGTAAGGTCAAGCCTAGGTTCCGAATATATATATAAATGCCCTAGACTCCGCATAGTCAAACATAGATTCGAACCAAAGTTAAACCTAGCGCTCTGATACCAACTTTGTCACGACCCGAAATGGCACATGACTGACACTTGAATCATATGAAGTTTATAGGACCCCATCTAATTCAAGTAAGCAAAAATCCCAGAAATCTAAACCATTTAAAAGAAGAAAGTGAAGGAAAACTTGTTTAAATGTTTGTGTATAAATCACTTTGAAAGTCGTAGTAAACATTTTTAAAATATCAAGTTTTTTCCGAAAATTTCGGCAGTCTCTTCGGTAAATACTGACCCCAAACGGGTACAAAATGAATAATATACAAAAATGATAAAAGGCATCCCCAAGCGGGAGGTAGCTCTTCGCCAATTGGCGGTCATAACCACGCAAGCAATATAATATACAACGCCAAAGTGCGAGGATCAAAACTCAAAAGAAAACCAATAACCACCAGAAAAACATAATAATACAAGCGCGATTCTAAGGTCGAAAGAATACACCGGTCTTCTAAGTCTATAAATATACAAGTCTGGTTGATGGAATTACTAAATACAACTAAATATAAATAAAATACAATGGTGGTCACGATGCGAGTGAACCCACCTACCAAAGCAATCACCCGGAAGGAAGCAGTGTGCCAGCAAGCCGTAACGAAACCTGTACGGCAAAACCTGCAAGAAACCGTGGCACAACGGGGGTGAGTTGCCAACTCGTGAGTAAAAAACATCACCGAGAAGAAATCGCATGTATGACTCTATCGTAGGTCATACGATAGTAATATTCTCAAAATAATATAGCCTGAAGCATATAATAATGGCAAAGGTAAACATCTATACAAAAGTGTAATACCAAGTGCTCGTGTCAGTGCCTCAGGTAACAACATATCATATATATGATGTATGAATGCATGAAAACAGAATACATCTAAATGAGAAAATTGTTTTCTTATCTTAGTGAGATTTCTGTATAAAAATCGAAGTATCATCAAAAAAATCAACAGAGAATCAGTGTCAAGCATCGACAAAAAATATATATCCCAATATCTCAGGCTCCGGCTATCCGGACTGGCCTGTATCATCAAATCTCAATATTTCAGGCTCCGGATATCCGGACCGGCCTGTATCATCAAATCTCAAGACCACGTCAGTATCCTCCGGATATCCGCCGCGTCATAATAACCGGTCGGTAGTGCTCCCCTGCCGGGCTCAACGCCATCATCTGCGATCATCTTGTCCCGGGGTACCGCACCGGGTCCACCATGCACCCGCAGACGGTTCCTCCTCCTCCTCGAATCGGGTGTATGATACTGCTCAAGAGCCGAGAAAACTCATGGTGGACATCTCTCAAATCATATCAGGAGAAAACCGCAATTTTCTATCTTTAAAATGATAATAAGTTTATAAAATCTTTGCGGTTTCTCCAAATCCAGAAATCTCATGGAAATCCGAAATTCCAATCTCAAGAGTAAATAACAGTAAATTACGAGCATAAAACTCCATAATATTGCATGACAAATGAATATATGAATGCATCTGATATCAAGTAAGGAATGCAATAATTAAACTAGCATAATAAAGCAATAACATAATGGGACTATCAACTAGCAAGTTATGTCAATGAAGTAATACTTCTAAAATATACGTGTCATGGCAATTACTGATGATGATGTGTGTGAGCCGGTAAGCGAGTGTACGTGGAGCATAAGCATCATCGGTAATGGTGCTGGTGTCCTAACAACAGGTTTCATAGTAACTAACGAAAATACATATAAGCATGCAATGCGATGCGAACAGCAAGAATAAATGGCAATGAATAGTAAATGCAACAATAAAGAAATATACATTCCTATATACGAGTCATACAGTTTCTGGTATCTGAAATCGCACGAATCGTGGTGTTTAGAAAATAGGGCTACGGTGTTTTTAAGAAAATGTACGTCCTTTGAAATATCCGTAGTATCCCTTGGTCTGTCTTAAAATACTCACGATTCGTTAGTTTTGGAAATAAGTATGACTCGCCTAGATCTAACCTCTACTAAGTAAACTATAGGACTAAACTAAGAGACTAATCGAAAGGGGTAAGGAAAACCACCTAAGTCCAAGTCGATATTTATATCTAGTAGTCGGTGATCCCGCCTCAATAGTATCACGTACGATACAATATATATAATATGATATCCTCGTGTCAAGAGTGCGGATCTATCATCATAATTATATCCCGTACGGTAAATCCATCGTACGGCATCCCAAATCAGGGTACGGGTTGAATATCACATTTATCTCATTATTCATCCGGTATCCTTATCATCATATCCTGAATTAGGGGTACTGATCTAAAGTCTAGTACATTCCGATACCATCAACATATATATATGCGTGTGTATGAAAACACATCGCTTAAAGATCCGCTATAATATCATGTCGTATCTCATAATACGAACCAAGTCACATCACCGATCTCGTGGCATCATGCCCAATCATATCGACTCATCTCCAAGTACCATATACTATTCTCTTCATCCATGTATATGTATACATATATATATACATACTCACATACATATATGTTTGTGTGTGTGTATATATATATATCCCTATATACGCACGAGAAAGTAAAATGTATGCGTGTGTGCGCGCGCGCGCGCGCCTTATTCTATGGTTTCGCAACTAAAACTAGCTAATGACACTTTCATCCAATTATACTAAAATTTAACCCATGATCTCCTAAAACCTTCTTGATAATCAAAAACGTTTCACATAACACATAATATCGTATATATACACTATATAACATATGCTACACTACGAACTGCGGGGGTGTTATACGCCATCCACCCGACTTCCCCCGTAGATATATATCTACTCACCTTGATCCTCGCTTGCCGGAGTCGATGACGCCACGCTCTTCTCGTTGTTTCGATGTCCACGTGGGGGTACCTACAATTTCCAATGCGTCATATAGTAACAAGAATCGAACATGAAAACCAAAACGGCACGCGGGACACACATAGGTTAGAACCTACGGCCAACGCATGCAAGATCTACCGAACAACTCTCGATATCGACGTACAAACGTCAAGTGATCGAGACAACACATAAATACCCAAGCTCAAGTTACAGAATTCACAAAACTGAAATCAGAAACGATGTAAAACACTTCCAGATTTTACCGTAGGTTGAATTAGCCAATTTTGCATATAGGGTAGGTCTAATTATCCGATTTTTTAGCTTTCCACAAAAGATCACAGCTGTAACGACCCTGGTATTACTATTCCTTCGTGTTTTCTTTTTTTAGTAAATATTGTATTTATTTATTCTTAGTATTTTTCCGTATATTTTGTTTTCTATTAAATATATTATTTTATTATTCCATCTAATTTTCTCAAACTCATTTCTTTAAACTAAATCTTAATCTATTTCAAATTAAACGCAACACCTGACCCAGCCCATAACCCAAATCCAATCTCATTTTCATTTTCTTTTATAAAACTATGAGCCCAAAAGCCCACTTTCTTTTTAAGCAATATCATATATTTAATTCTTATTAAATATGTTTATGAACAACCTTGTAGCACATTGGTTAAGTCTTTGCATTGTTATTTCATAGATCACATGTTCAAATCCTCATTCTTGTAATTTTTTATCAACTTTTTATTCTTCTCATAACTTACAAATGAGACCTTTCATTTCCAAAATGGATGGTGACCTTTCATTTCTCTTTTAATTTCCATGTTGAATGCATATATTATTATAGATAATTCACCATTACACCATATTTATTTGACCTCTTCTTTCTTTTTCTTCATATTTTTTTATCTCTCCCTTCTCGCTCTTCACCTAGAGTCCTAGAAGAAGAACACCAAGAAGTTTCAAGAAAGTCTCGCTAGAAACGCGAGGCCATCGGCGGATAGACAGGTCCGGTGATAATATCGGCTTGTGTATGTAAGTCCCTTCTCTCTTTCCCTTCCTCCATCTCTTTCTCTTTTTTATATTGCCATGAAAAACTTCTCTTATCATATCATAGTGCCTAAATAATTAATTAAATAGATACATGTATAAATTATGAACACACACAAACATACATAAATATATAGTTTGTGAAGTCTTATTCATTACTTTCAATCCATATGTTAAAATATCATAGTAATCAATTAGGATTGCATCGTTTGTTGTTGTATTTTAAATTACTCTATTTAAATTTGTAAAAAAATAAAGTTATGAATAAATACCATGATTTCCTCATTCTCACATATGACATATCAATACTTTTATATTTAAAATAATTTTTAGAAATTAATTTTTACATCTGAAAATTTCAGGAAATTTACATATGATAGAATATATTATTTTGTACATGCTGTAAAAATTTTAGATCAAATCACTTAACGGTTTAGGAATTATATCGTTTTTATTCACTGTTCGTAAAAATAGAAAACTGTATTTATTGGTCAATTTCGTAGACACATAATTTGGTCTACCGATATCCAAATTGAGCAAACTCAGGTGTTTTTGATATCTACATCGAATAATATAGATTTTCTTAGTTTTATATTTTTACTGAAAACCTATGTAAAATATACAAACTGTGTTACAATATTAAGCGACGAATCTGGACAGAATCTATCCTGATTCGCACACTGTTTTTAAATTGGACATAACCCGATATCCGTTTGTGACAAAATTTAGATGTGTAGATGCACAATTGATAGAAATATAATTTTCTGTATACTAGATTACTTAGAAATGCATGAAACAACCCGATATAGGTTTTGCAATAGAATATATAGTTGCTGTCCAGAAATCTGAATTTCTGTTTTAAACGCTGATATTAAAACGATTATAACTAGAGCATAAGAAATCCAAATCGCGCGAATCTTAGTGTTTTGGATAAGTATATCGAAAGACCTATAATTTTCTAATAATTTTTATAACCTAAAACCCGATAGAAATTAACTCAAACTGCGTTTTAAAAATATATGACGGTGCTGAATAGATTCTGATCTGTTTTGTGTGACGATACGAAAACATATATATCTCCCAAACTGATAGTCGTATTTATGCGAGACTGGAACTCACGTGTGCATAACACTTAAGGCTATGTTTTCGTTTATATTCTGATTTCAAATGACTTGATTAATTAGTCGAACATATCACTTATTTACAATATTGTTTTGGACGTTACTTGTATACTTATCTCATATCATGTTCTATGATTGCTTATTTATTTTTATTTATATGACTTATGATTAAATCATTACATGTTAGAATTGACTTGATCTTGACACGACTCAATCATGAATACTTGAACCCATTATGTACACTTGAACCAACTTGACATCGAACCATGCATACAATTGGCATGACTTGCACTTGACATGACTACATGGACTCAATCTTGAAAACTTGATATCATACATCACCTTTTGTATTCATGGATTCGATCAAGACTCATAACATTAATCATAAACTAATAAACACGGGAGTGTTGGGATAGTTCATGCGTGAATCCAACAGAATCTCAAGAGTCCCATTAGATCATGAATCCATGTCTAATAACACAAGCAAGCTATCATGAGGGCCCGTGTTTCCTTGCTCCTGGATTACAGCATGTTGAATTTGGAATACTTCAACACTAGGTTGAAGTCCCGTTACTAACGTTTGATTCGGGCCCGTGGTTCCCTACCCCTGAATTACAGCCTGTTGGGTTCGAAAACACTCTTGAGATTGGTTGACATTCACCCTTGAACTTACATTAGATTAGTATACCCAAGTAGAGATAAGACACTTACATTCACTTCATGTTCACTATACCTATACTCCACGGCCATATTATACTTGTTTTCCATGCTGATATAGTTGACATACACATTACCATGCATGCTACCATACTTGTTTATATGTTCATGATTTATATTCATACTATACTTGTTTACTATACTCATGTTATATTGCCATACTTACATAGTTGTCATTAATATCGCCATGTTATATTTGTTCATGTTTTATTTCCATTTATGCTATATCACATGTCACCTTGCATATTCATTTATATACTTTCACATCCCACCATTCTTGGGGACTTACCGAGCGCAAGTTCGCTGACGGGTATTCCACCCACTTCTTTCTATTCTTGGAATGTTCGTCAGGTGAAATTAAGACAGAGAAAATAGAAGTGGCCGAAAAAGAGTATAACCAGTTCGCATCACAAACAGACGTATAGTTTCATTCAGTTTTTTCATTTCATTTCAGCTTATTTATGTATGCTTTCTTGTTAAGGCTTATCATGTTAAATATCTTGTATTCAGATATTTTATCAATTGTGAATCTTGAATGTAATAAATCAAAATTGGATTTCACTTTTTTGTTTATTCTTGTTAGTTTATTTTGCTTATAGACGCTTAGCGTATTTATTTCGAGAAATGGTCTTCTCGGAATAAATACGTCGCGGGTTTGCCACGTCACCGTTTCCATCTACTGGGAAGCGGGGCGTGACAACAGCCTAACTCCAAAATATGGCCGCAAATTGCGGCCATACAAATTAAATCTGCGGCCCAGGTATGGTTATAGGGGCTCGGGTTTCAGGGGTAGTCTTTTGGTCACCTGCACACATCACTATAATTGCTAAATAATTTTTCAAGTCTCCGAGTCACAGCAGATCTCTAAAAGTCATCAAATTTCTCACAGAAACCCGATATCGACAAATTTCAGTTCATGACCTTGGGGTTTTACCTCGAGTATGATCCATAAAACCAGCACTACAGGGTTTAAAATCCTCAACTAAACCTCTGTAGGGTGTTTTTCGTCACCCCATTGAGATGGGAATGCACGCGCGCTTGTCAGGCGCATTACAGATTCCCCCTGCCTAGGATAGGCTGGGGTTCATTGATTGTGGGGATCCAAATCTCCGGTAGCCGCGGACTAAGCTGCCGTTAATTACCCCTCGCCTTTGGAGCGAGAGAACCTCCGATTGACGGATCAAACAGGTCATGCGAACTCAATGTGCAGTGTTGGACTTTGAAAGGGTTTTAGATATATCAGGGGCCCCGCAGAGTTTTTACGGAGGCCGTGATGAGTCAGTTTCATTTCTCAGGGCAGCGGGTTCGGCTGGCTGCTCCCAGAAGGCTTCAGCTTCTGTCTGTATAAAGTTGGTGGTTGCAACTTGATTGTTCACCAACACACTTTTGGACAGCTCGATCTCTCCAGCCTTGTACTGCTTCTCGACCTAGTCTTTGAAGATATAGCAATTCTCGATCGCATGGCTCACTACTCTGTTGTACGGGCAATACAGGGGATTGTCGGTCATTTTTGCTTCGTGGTGTCTCTTCGACTCCGGCAATTGTAGACCATTGTTCAAGACATCTTTGAATATCTTGCGAGCCTTGTCCCTTCTGAAAGAGTAAACCATGTTCTTTTTCTCCCCTAGGGAAAGCCCTTCTCCTCCCAGCAATGGCTTTCGAGACCGGTTGGTTTTGGAATCGCCTGCCTTTCGCCTGCCTTCGTTGTCGGACGCATTGAAGGCATTGGTACTGCTGGAACTCCCGCTTCTACGGTTGTCGTCCCGCTTGCTTTTCCAAGTCTTGTCTCTCTGAGAGTCCAGGGTAGACTCTTGCTTCGAGCGTTCCAGCATTTGGACTTTCTTGGTTAGCTCTTGAAATGTCTTGAGGCCTGCTGTACACACGAACGGGACCATCCAATTGCTGAGCTTCCCAATGAGAAAGCTGATGGATTGGTCCTGCTCCAGTGGCGGTTCGCACTTGACTGTGAGATTACGCCTTCGGGCGATAAAGTCGGTGTTGCTTTCATTATTCCCCGGCTTGGTCCTCACAAGGTCAGCAATGGAGATTTTATCACTGACACTCATGAACCTTTGCCGAAACAGAGACTCCATTTGGGCAAAGGTAATGACGGACCCGTCTGGTATACTCGCATACCAGTCAAAAGCGACACCGGTCAGGCTGTTGACAAACTGACGAAGAAGGAGCGCATCATTGCCCCCTGTATTTCCGCACGATACTTTAAAGTGGGCGACGTGCTGATTTGCATTTCCCGTCCCGTCAAATCTTCCGAACTTAGGAATGACGTAGCCGCTCGGGAACTCGATCAGATCGTACTGTGCGGGATATGGCGGCCCAATATTGCCAATTTCTTTTTGAGCTTCAGCTTCGGCCACCAATGTTTTAACCTTGCTAGTGACCAAGTCCATTATCCGATCTTGTGTTAGCGGGATAGTGCTATCTGGGGCCAAGGCGTCCCCAGAAGCGGAATGTGGCCGGCTTTCGTGCGGCTCGACCAATCTTGGACCCAAAGGGACAGGTATCGGCCGCTTCGGATTTTCATCATCCGACTCATGAGTAGCAACTTGCACTTGATTGGGAGGCGCTCGAGCAATTTGAGCCGTATGTTGCATCACAACGTTCGTTAGGTCGTCAATTTTTTAATAGAGCTTGGCCATCTCTTTATCTTTGCTCCTGAGCTGTTTTCGAAGCTCTTGAAGCAGCTCTTGCTCCGCAATCCTGGTGCGGAAAGTCGGCTCTTCCTCGCTGTCCGAGCTTGACTCTATATGGACTGAGGGGTCTTTCTGCCTATCATCCTCATCGAGAGGGTTTTCATCATCCAGCGGAGGCGGCTGTTCTTGGGAAGCGGCAACCACATTCAAGCTAGATTGGGCTTGAGATGTGGTGGCCCCATCCTTGCTTTTGCTGCGAAGGTTGTCGCTGGGGCGCCCACCCGCCATATACTTCTTTGAAGTCTTTTTCTGGGACCTGGGACTAGTATAGACCGTATGGATAACATATCCAGCCGTCTTTTTATTATCGGCGGCTGATTTCACAGATCGCTGTCTTGACCCTCCTGTTCCGGTAACGGGTAGTCGACTGAAAGCGGCTGGCCTGGCCGGATTCTTGAATGGTGCTGACGCTTCCTTTTTGGTTTTGCCCCGCTGTTTTCGCACGGCACAGAGCGCCTGGTAAACTTTTGAAGAGACAGTGTCATACTTTTTCTGTTGGGGCCGGGACACATCTCTTTGTAGCAACGTTCAGACCGCTGTCTTCTTGATTTTGGCGGTCATGGAATTTCTCTGAACCCACTTCAGAGGTTCGAAGGAATTGCTGATTTTTACGACCGACTCAGCCGTCATCGCAGGATGACTCTGCTCTTGGAATCTCACAAGATTCCACTTGGCCGGAGTCCCGGCCCTCTTGTTGGCTCGATACCTGAGCCGCTTCTGTCTCGGCCTTTCTGTTTTGAGCATTTGGCTGGTTACGGCTCTTCGGGAAGCCGCCGTAGACCGGGCGATGGAGGGCTTTGGAGATACGCCTGATTGTGCATTTGTTGGAGTCATGGCCTGAGCTCGTCCGCAACGTTTGATGTTGCCCTTTGTACCGGAAGTCTTGCCCCCAGCTAGAGCACCAGAGAGTCGTTCAGACACCGTCTTAAGTTTCGGTTGTGGTGCCTTAGCGATCACAACATTCGGCCTCTTGCCCCTTGAGACCGGCTTGGCCACCTGTTTTGCCGGAATTTCTTCCAGATGAGCGCTTCCAGCAGGGTAGATAATGACGGAACCAAACTGGCGGGGCAGTTCCTCCCACTGTCGACTGAGGCTTGCGGTGAAAACCACACGAGCATTGATCTTGACCACGTACGAGATCGGGGTCGCGTTGGAAGCTGAATTCGTCTTGGGAGACATTGTCTTTGAAAGTTGATTGCTGCATAAAAGGAACATTACTTCAGTACAAACATCGGCATATATGTCAAATGAGTTCGCATGAA
The DNA here is from genome assembly GCA_030015575.1 of Agapanthus africanus. Lineage (NCBI taxonomy): Eukaryota > Viridiplantae > Streptophyta > Magnoliopsida > Asparagales > Amaryllidaceae > Agapanthus > Agapanthus africanus. The sequence continues at coordinate 423,950,151 of CM057351.1, forward strand.
CACTTGACCCGAGATATGGGAGGAGAGAAAGGTCCCATCGGGCGTGCCAGAACCTGTAGGGTGTTTTTCGTCACCCCATTGAGATGGGAATGCACGCGTGCTTGTCAGGTGCATTACAGATTCCTCCTGCCTAGGGTAGGCTGGGGTTTATTGATTGTGGGGTCCAAATCTCCGGCAGTCGCGGACTAAGCTGCCATTAATTACCACTCGCCTTTGGAGCGAGAGAACCTCTGATTGACGAGTCAAACAGGTCATGCGAACTCAATATGCAGTGTTGTGTTTTGAAAGGGTTTTGGATATATCGGGGGCCCCGCAGAGTTTTTACGGGGGTCCCGCTACCCGGATAGCGGGCTGGGGGTCAAGGGGCTAGAAATTTTCTCTGACGGGGGAGATGTTTTCAGTATGGAGTACATGTAAAATGAAGGGGAAAAGGCGTCCAAAGGACGCGTGAGCGCCAACGCTTGGACGCTTGGGTTAGCGCTAGGCGCTAGCGCTAGCGCTTTAGACGCTAGCGCTTCACGTGCTCGGCACGTGGGCGCTCGAGCGCTAGCGCTATGGGCGCTCAGACGCTAGCGCCTCACGTGCGCGGCACGTGGGCGCTCGGGCGCTAGCGCCTCACGTGCCCGGCATGTGGGCGCTAGCGCCTCACGTGGGCGCTAGCACTTTGGGCGCTCGGGTGCTAGTGAAAGGAGGGGGGTTTTACCCCAGAAATAGGAGTTAAACTCTAAAAAAATGATTTTGAGTGGAGTTAAACTCCTGAAGGTCTGGATTAGGTTTTAAACTCCTTTGAGGATTTGGGTCTTGGAGTTGAACTCCCTAAAAATCTTTAGAGGTTCTTCTTTCTTAAGCTTGGGATCTTCTCTTGAGCCTTGGATCTTTTCCAGAGTGGGATTTTCGGAGATGGGTCTTTTTCTTCCTCCTCTTTGTTGGCCGGTTCTTGAAGAACAAGAGGGGTGAGATTTTAAAAATCTCCTCCTTTTGAGATCTAATGGAAGATCTGAACTCCCCTTTATGGGTTTTGTGGTGAAAAACTATTTAGTTTTGAAAAACGAAGAGTAAAACTCTTAATTTAATTCAAAAGAAAGAAGAATGTTTAGAACTTTGAGAAAGGAGAAGGGGGCACAAACCTTAATTTTTTTTAGAGAGAGAAAAAGATCTCGAGATATTTTCATTATCTTTGCCTTTATAGGCTATACACTTTACATATAGCCCCTTGGGCTTTACAAAATGGCATTTTGCCCATCCATGCCTCATGTGCTATTTCTTTTTGCACATAAGCTATGGACTTTACAAAAAATTGGCTTTATGCCCATTTTCCTTGCATTTATTCATAGAAATAAAAAAGTGAAATACACCAAAAATTATTTATTACAAAATTTTTATTTTGGCATGAGAGAACCGGCTGCTTCATGTTCGGGCTCGACCCGGGCATTGGCCCACCTGACCTGGGCTTGGGCCCACTTAGCTTGGGGTTGACTTTAATTTTGACTTGGTCAATCGGGGTGTAAATTTTGACCCCAACAACCTTAATAACACTTTCACAACTCAAATAAATCCCTAAGCTCATCTTGGAATTTTCAAATATCACTAAACTACACTTAAACATTTCTAAACATGTATATGTGCTAAAAGAAATGGATTACTACACTAATGGTGAAGAAATTACCTCATTTGGCAACTCAAGAAATTTCTTAAGTTGCCCCAAGTGCCCAAAATCCAAACTTTTTTGGTCCAAAATGCTTGTAGTGAGCTTGTGCACATTTTTAATGAAGGAATTTTGGTGTTTTGATGTGTTTTTTATGGTGAAGTGAGGAAGTAGAGGAGGTGGAAGATGGAGGGCAGCCATAGAGATGAAGAGGGAAAAAGATGAAGAAAACAATAAAGGAAAACAAAAGAGAGACAAGTCAAATGACCTCTCACTTCACTCTTTCTTCTCTCTCATGCCCATATCTATTTCTTTATTCATTTTCTTTTTCTTTTCTTTTCTTTTCTTTTCCTCTTATTTAAAACCAAACCATGCTTGAAAATAAATAAAGAAGCTAAGGTAGAAAAATGTAACAATGTGTAATATGACATGGTGCATGTCATGATGCAAAAATTCAAGCTTAATGCAAGATTGGAGAAAATTAATCAAATTTAGAAATAACTTGCATATAATTAATTATAAAAACTTATAATTTGCCTCAATCACATAAATCGCTCCAAAAATCACCATTCAATTTAATTTTCCAATATTTCCCAATTTATCGGTATATAATTATACCGTATCTTTAAATTATTCATAATATTTATTATTTAAATTATATAAATTCCTAAAAATAATATTTTATTTTTCTGAAATGTTACACCACCGAGTGGTTTCCTTGCCCGGCCCATCCCTAGCGGATAGATTTCTACCCATCTACGCTAAGGATCGAAGCCCTCCTCATGAGACCACTGAGCAGTTGCCATGTCTAGTCCATCCCTAGTGAGTAGATTCCTACCCATATACGCTAAGGATCGAAGCTCTCCTCATGAGGCCACCAAGCAGCTTCCCTGCTCAGTCTATTCCTAGCGGGTAGATTCCTACCCATCTACGCTAAGGATCTAAAGCCCTCCTCACGAGGCCACCGAGCAGTTTCTATGTCCGGTCCATCCCTAGAGGGTAAATTCATACCCATTGTTTCGCCCAATCAGAGCAAAGCTCTGTTTGAATTCAAAATTTAAATTTTTGAAGCAATGCTTCAAGTCTCAGGCGCAACGCGCCGCGTGTCTGGCGCTAATACATCAGCGCAGCGCCCAAGAAGGCGCACCCAATCAGAGCAAAGCTCTGTTTAAAGGAAGCAACGCTTCAGATCCTTTGCGCTGAGCGCAACGCGCCACGTGTCAGGCGCAGATACATTAGCGCAGCGCACCCAATCAGAGCAGAGCTCTGTTTAAAGGAAGCAACGCTTCAGATCCTTTGCGCTGCGCGCGACGCGCCACGTGTCCAGCGCAGATACGTTAGCGCAGCGCGCCCAATTAGAGCAAGGCTCTGTTAAAGGAAGCGCCGCGCTGCGCTCTGCGCTGTGCGACACGTGGCAGCACAGTTGCGCTGCGCGACACGTGGCAGCGCAGATGCGCTAGCGCAGAAAAAGGGGCTAAGTGCCAAAGGCAATTTAGCCATGCAAAATTACATGCACTTGATAACAGCAAATTAAAATACGATGCACAAGCACAACAAAGAAGCTCAAATAAAAAGAAAACTTAACATATAATAAAATACTTAATCAAAACATTTATTTATTATTAAATTTAAAAAAGATCACCGAATACGGGATCAGAGAGACAAGGGTTCACAAAAAGGAAAAGAAAATTATTCAGCTCCCTCTCCGCCTTCTCCATCACGTCGAAACGGCGATCTTCCCGAGGGGTAGCCATCCAACGGTCGACGCCGCACTCCTGGGAAAAAGTGGCGATGACAACCCGACGAGCCCGTATCTGGCTCAGCAAGTGGAAAGAGCAGTCCCTCAAGGGTTTGGTGATCAAGTGCGCTTCGAGAAAGCACTCAATCTTATCTTCGGCGGCATCCAGCATTGCCGAGGACATCTCTGCTGGAGGAGGGGGAATGTCGGCGAGCGCCGAGGCAAGGATCATCCGAAGCCAAATGGAATTCGGAGGGAGAGGAGACCCCACACGAGTCAAAAGCTCGTGCATTGCAGCGTCGCATTGCTCGTCCGAGAGAGAAGGGTCCACCAAACGTGCAGCAAAACGGGGAACAATGTCCCGAATCGGCACCTCCCATGGTTGTCGGCGGGCATGAGGGCGGTTGCAAGCCATGATCGAAGAAGTTCTCTGAAAATGAGAGAAGAAAAGGCTCAGCCTTGAGTTATATATATAGACCCAAGCACAGAAAATTCTGTGCACAATGAAATCATTGCCAAGGCCCGGGAAATCAGAATTTTGGAAATACAAGTTTGACTTGAAAAGAGGAGATGAAGCGGCGCTTCTGATTCTCCAAAATTTAAACTCTAATAAATGAAGCAACGCTTCAGATCCTCTGCGCTGAGCGCAACGCGCCACGTGTCAGGCGCAGATGTATCAGCTCTGCGCCCAAGAAGACGCGCCCAATCAGAGCAGAGCTCTATTTGCCTGAAGCAACGCTTCAGTTGCGCGGCGCTCTGCGCGGCGCGACACGTGTCAGCGCAGATGCGCGGCGCTCTGCGCTGCGCGACACGTGTCAGCGCAGTTGCGCTAGCGCAGTTGCGCTGCGCTCTGCGCTGCGTGACATGTGTCACGCGCTGGGGCATCTGCGCCAAACTAAATTAAGATTTTTAAGAAATCTTTTCTGTTCTTGTTAAAACAAGAAGATTTTCTTCTGCAAAGCAGAAGCCCTTGGATCAAAGATCCAACGGTGGGGAAAATTCCCCAAATCACTCAGAGGATGATCTCTTTAACAAATTTAACGAATTTGTGAGCACTATAAAAAGGACCCTAAGCCTCAATTCAAAGGCATCGAGTTTTTTTTTTGAGAATTCAAGAACTTTAAACAGAAAGAACTCCGAGAAGATTTCAAGAAAAAGGTAAAGAACCTTCATGGATTAGAAGAAATTCCTTCTAAAAGACCATTAGTCTAAAAAAAAATATAAGATCAATGATCTTTATATAAAAAAAAAAAAAACAGTGCTTTGCACTTCTTGTGAACCTTCGGTTCTTTAAAAACGATAAAAAAAAAGAAAAGAATAGTGCTTTGCACTTTTATGAACCTCTGTTTCTTCGAATAAAGAAGAAATTTATTTTTCTTTGATCTAATTTAGATCAAGAACTTAAACAGTGCTTTGCACTTCTCTTCTTGAATCTAAAAAGATTCTTAGTGCTTTGCACTTCCAAGTTGCGCCGCTGCGCTCTTAAGAGAGCGCCACGTGTCGGCCATAAAACCACTTGCGCTAAGCGCCCTTAAGATAGAGCTTTGCTCTCTGGAATTGGCGCAACTCGCTGAGAGCGCGCCACGTGTCAGCAACGCAATAGCGCAGCGCAACAGCGCATTGCACTGCGCTAGTGCGCTTGCGCTCATCAGAGCACGACACGTGTCATCACCATATGGACTTGCGCTCATTACTTAGCGCAAAGCGCAGATGCATTAAAAAGGGCCAAGCCCAATTAAGAGAAGGCCTAACAGGCTCAACAAAGCGCAAATGCATTATTTTAAGGGACAGAGCCCAAACAAGAACAGATGCTTTGCATCATTTATAAATGGGCAGAGCCCAAATAAAAATATTCAGAATGATATGCATTTTAAAAAGGGGCAAAGCCCAAACGAAGTAGATACTTTGCAAATGGGCAGAGCCCAAAATAAACTGATATTCTATATCTTTTGTGGGTAGAGCCCAAATAAAAAATGCAATGCAAATAAAGTGTTGAAATGGACTTAGCCCAATCGTGGTCATAAGTCCTTAAATTAAATTGACTGAGCAAAATGGCTCTCCTAAATCAATTCACGTCCGGTTTGAGGGTACATCTCTGAACTCCTTTGACATCCATCGTTGTAATTCCTCAACGACGTCAAAGAGGTGACGGGTCCCAACAACCATAAACTAATATTGGACCGAGACGTCCTTAAACTAATATCGGACCGAGACGTCCTTGAACTAATATTGGACCGAGACGTCCTTAAACTAATGATGGACCACTACGTCCCTAAACTGGCATCGGACCGAAATGTCCCTAAACTAATGATGGACCACCACGTCCCTAAACTGGCGATGGACCGAAATGTCCTTAAACTAATAATGGACCACTACGTCCCTAAACTGGCATCGGACCGAAACGTCCCTAAACTAATAATGGACCACTACGTCCTTAAACTGGTATTGGACCGAGACGTCCTTAAACTAATAATGGACCACTACGTCCCTAAACTGGAACAATAGAGCCAATTGCTCTTTTGTCGGATCTAAACGATCCCGTTTAAGTTGATCTTAGCCCCAAACATGGCTAACGTATCCTTAAACACTTAAATGGACTATAAAACCCTCAATCAGCTTTGGTTCAAGGGTACATCTCTGAGCTCCTCTGACACCTATCGTTGTAATCCTTCAACGATGTTAGAGAGGTGATGAGTCCCGATGGCCATAAATTAAATGAATCACCACGTCAGGTTGATCTTAGTCCAAAACAGGACTAACGTATCCTTGACGAATATTTAAGTTGATCTTAGCCGCAACGCGACTAATGCATCCTTAAACTGAAAACACCAAACCCAAATCTAAGCAAACACGGATTTGGACTAATCCACGTCCTACGGGCGACGGCATTACTCAGTCTCCGTATACAATCCACGGGCAACCACAAATGAAACAAACACACACGACACGAAGTGAAATTCTGGAGAAGGAGAAAGTTATTACCGCGATGCGGTAGCGTAATTAACTGCAGGGGCTTGCGCCTGCAGGGAAGAGCGTCCCCACAATCAAAAACCCCTCACCCTGAGGGGGAATCTGACGAAGTCTGCTATATCGGCCGCATCCGTCTAAACCTCCGATACACGGTGCCATAAATCAACTTGGCATTTTCGGAGAGGTAGACGGATAAAACCAAATAGCATCTGCCCCGAATCTCAGCGTCAGGCCATCGCAGTCCTGTGCGCCGTCTTTCGGAGGGGAACACCCATCTATGCTAAGGATCAAAGCCCTTTTCATGAGGCCACCAAGCTTCTTCCCTACCCGGTCCATCCCTAGCGGGTAGATTCATATCCATCTACGCTAAGGATCAAAATCCTTCTCATGAGGCTACCGAGCGACTTACCTGCCCGGTCCATCCCTGTCGGGTAAATTCCTACCCATCTACGCTAAGGATTAAAGCCCTCCTCATGAGACCACCGGGCAGCTTCCCTGCCCGGTCCACCCCTAGAGGGTAGATTCCTACCCATCTACGCTAAAAATCAAAGCCCTCCTCATGAGGCCACCGAGCAGCTTCCCTACCCGGTCCATCCCTAGCGGGTAAATTCCTACCAATCTACGCTAAGGATCGAAGCCCTCCTCATGAGGCCACCGATCAGCTTCCCTGCCCGGTCCATCCCAAGCGGGTAGATTCCTACCCATCAACGCTAAGGAGCTAAAGCCCTCCTAACGAGGCCACCATGCAGATTCCTGCTCGGCTAGTCACCGAGGGGTGGGTTCCTACCCTACGAAGACACGAGTCTAGGAACCACGTCATGGAGGAATCAGTCAATGCCGATCTATTCTACGTTTTTCAACTCATGCTCAGAGACGTGGTTGTCAACCCGACTCTGAGGATTGGACCGACCTTCCTACACTTGGATATCTTTCGGTTCATCCTAAATGAACGATCGCCACCTCGACTCCAGGGAGCAGGAGGGTACTGACCTTCCTACGCTTGGTGATTAATCGACTTACACTTGACGCGCGATTGTCACCTAAAAAGCCAGGCATCGACCTACGGCCTACCACTCGAGTCGAGGAAAAGACTGACGAACAGAGGTACTCACGCAGAAAGCACACAGTCATGCAGAGGAAAATAGGTTCAGCTTTATTTATATTCCAGAAATTTTTACAAGGTATTCTAGGCTCTTCAGCCTTACAAAACGCCCGGAGGCTTAAAAAACTAAAAAGGGGGGAAGGCAGGAAAGCTCAGGCGCAGGCCCAGGAAGGATCTCGCCCTGCTCGACGCCAATGTTGGATATAGTGCCCTCAGAGTCAATTATTGGATCACAGGCATGTGATTGCAATGATTGAGGGAGGACCTGTACCGGTAGGACAGTCTTACTCAAGATGATAGTATGCTATCTGGTTTATCTTTATCATCGTGTACTGCTTTAGGTGACATTACTGATCACTATTGCACGTTGATAGAGCCCCTAGGATTCTTGCTTGACTGCCAGCAGTATGATGGAGATCATATACCTGGGAGCTGGGGTCTATAAGCACATCCTTAAAAGGTCCCTAGTCGTGGGAGTTTTCGAGACAGGGCATCGATACTCCGGAGTAGACTAGTGTATACAGTCGAGACCCCAACGAGGGGCGGTGGCCGGTCTCACAAGCCACTGGTGTCAGTTGGTTCACCTAAGATGTATACAGGTGCTCATTGGGTTATGAGTACACCGGACAGGACTCGCCGGGAACCTGCTAGTTGGGATTATACCAGACGTCAGATAGCAGTTCCATGGTGACATGTGTACAGGTTAGTTCATCGACCTGAGATCGTCATTTGTCTCGTGTGAGTTCCCACTGTGCTTTGATTACTACCCTACCACGGCTCAAAGGAGTCGTGCAAACATGTTTTAGTTGGGTACAGTCCCGAGCCACATGGAGGCAGTGAGCGGATCTGCAGGGGTTCGTCTCTCCCGGTAGTGGGGGTGAGGTCGCGCTGTGTCTAGGAGAGCCATTACACGAAATCCTTGGCCAAGGCAGGAGATTTACTAGTAGGTATTCCAGTAGTATCTCAGGGTGTTCTGGGCTACAGTCCGACACGACTTGTACCGCTTTTGGGGGTCTGACTTTTACCAACCCCCAAGGCCCGCCATGCGATGCTCATAGACGAACGGACCGGACTGTACGGATATTGTCACTGACAGGCTCAGTAGGGTGTCAGGATGAGTTCGCTCACCGACGTCCCTTTTGGTCAATAGCCGGTAGCCCGTCACATATGGCTAATACCTCTGACGTGCTAGTGGTTAAATCCACAGCCAAAGTATTGACGAGTCTTTAGAGTCCCCTACAGACTATTTCTCAAGTTTCGGGTGAAACGCTGTAGAGACCGTATGGAGATATGGCAGGGTTCAATCATATGCGTGCGGTATTGCACGGATCATGATCGGACGGATAATACTAGCGGGCTTTGGTTTAAGCCGGATCCTAGTATTGTACAGTGTAGATTTTGTCTCATTGCATTTGTATTCGGTCGGAATACAAATTCTGGTATGTATATACAGTCGCGGGGTTTTCCTGTAATTTATTACGGGATCAGTTTTTTGAAGTTGCCAGTTTACATTCCGTTTCGGCCAGTTTTCCTTTGTTCCTTCATGGCCGGTTTTTTTGATGGAGGGGCTAATTTGCATATTTGCAAATTAGCTATTGTGGAGGGGGTTTCTTGTAAATGGAGAGATTATGATAATACTAGCATCTTTGCTTTTTCTAGTGATCATAGCTTGCATTAAATGTGATGGTTTTTGAAAGGAGTTGATTTGGATTTGAGTGTGACATATATTTCCTAGTTATCATCACATTTCTCTTATGGTTACCACACTCCTCTTGTGCTCACCCCCCTTGGTATTTTTTCCTTCCTCCACATTTTGATAGGGTCGGCCACTTCTTGAGACGAGAGAGAATTCATTTTCTTGTGGTGGGAAATTTTTATTCATCTCACATTTTGACTTGCAACAAAATACACCATCATTCTCCAAAGTTCATTCTTCACCTCCATCCATTATGGCAACTTCACAACCCCTTTGAGACAAATGATTCTACACTTCGCCTACAGTATTCTTGGACACGTCGACTCGCCAACTTCGTGCCCGAGTTGCCTCGGTCCAGAGGTGGGAGCCCGTAAAAGAACCTGGCGATGTGGTGCCCTTTCCGACGAGGAGATGAAGACCGGAGTTACCGCGAGAAGATCGGGTTGGAGGTCGAAGACCGAAGGACACAGATCGCTCGGTATAGCATTCTACCCATTCTCTAGTTAGCTAGCATTAGGTTAATGACCCGATCCGGGTTTTTAGTACGCGGTAGCACCGGTTTTCTAGTTTTGAAAAAGTTTTGTTTCCGCATTTTGGCCTCGGAATGACGGCCGGGGCGCTGTCGTGCACTTACAATGGTAATTTCTCTTTTTCTTGATATCACTCCTATTCCTTTTTCTTGCATGATAATTTCTCTTTTCCCTCCTCATTCTTAGATGAGGCCGGCCACAATTTTTGAGAGAGGGAGAGAAATTCACTTGGGGTGGGAAAATTATGATCTCATTCTTTGCTTGCTTCAAAATTACAAAGCTCATCTCCATAGATTTTTCCTCTACATCTTTATAGCAACTTCACAACCCCTTGAGACATAGCCTACTACACTTAGCCTACAGCATTTCTTGGACACGTTGGCTCGCCAACTTCGTGCCCGAGTTGCCTCGGTCCAGAGGTGGGAGCCCGTAAAAGAACCCGGCGGTGTGGTGCCCTTTCCGACGAGGAGATGAAGACTGGAGATTCCGCGAGGAGATCGGGACGGAGGCCGAAGACCGAAGGACACGGATCGCTCGGTATAGCTTTCTACCCATTCTCTAGTTTGCTAGCGTTTGGTTAATGGCCTGATCCGGGTTTTATAGTGCGCGGTAGTGCCGGTTTACAAGTTTTGTAAAAGTTTCGTTTCCGCATTTTGGCCTCGGATTGACGGCCGGGGCGCTGCCGTGCACTTACATACCCTCCTTGGGTCAACCTATACCCCCTACGAGTGCGACGAATAGCCTGTCAATTCTAGAGTGAAGCCCCCTCCGTCTCAAAGCCATGAGATGCGGGCTCGTTGCCCTCTAAAACCCGGCTATCCGTGCACCCCTCTGCGGGGTAATCCTAGTACAGAAAGTAAAATATACAACGGGTACATCGACCTCAGCCCGGTCGTGCCCCAAAAGAATAATATACAAACAGGCAGTGACGGCAGTCCACATGTCGGACGCTCGCCCCGCAATATCAAATCTACATATACAACCAAACTGTACCACCATTGCATCCAGGCTATCCACACGACCAGGGGAACGTCGGGTTTCAGTAGCGGCTCTATGAAACCCGGGGATCCCAGATATCTGTATTGTTCTGTGATGCTTATTACATTTCTGTGATGTTGCAATTTATCACGCCTTGAGCGAATATTATATATTGATATATATACTAGTAGAAGTTGTATATGTTTTGCATCCGCGCTAGTCCAGTCCCCGCTCTGTCGTTAGTTAAGTAACCTAACGGGTGATGACGGGACCGAGTGGCGAATGCGGATGGCATATACATACATCATTATTTTCGTTCTTTTGTGGTGTGATCAATTGATGGGACTGCATTGATTCGGATCAATGGAAGCTAAACAAACCTGTTTGATGTTGTTGGAACATTTTTCAAAAAAATCTGTTATTGCAAGGACGTTCTCTTTTGTTTTGCACAGTGGTATTCAGTTATGAATATCCAGCACCTCAGTCGACGAGGCAAGGGCCGAGATCCCTTCACCGGGAGTGACCCCTTGGACAGAAGTTTGCGTCAGGGCAATAACTTCACTATAGTCGATTACTTTTGCTTTCCATCGTGGTATTCAGTTGGAATATCCTGCACCTCATTCTACGGGGAAAGAGCCGAGATCCCTTCACCGGGAGTGACCTCTTTAGTAAAGGTTTTCGTCACTATATTTTTATAAAAAGCTATCCATTTCCTTCAACGATATCAAGTTCATTACGTTAAAGGTTTTTCGCCAAAAACCATTCGTAGCCCTCCGTTTTTTCAGACGGGTAGCACGTAGTATTCATGCTATATTCGTTGGCCTTCGTCAAGGCATAGTGTATGGTAGCTGCTTGTTACCTTTCTGCTGCATAGATAAATACGTTGGTTTGGGACAGTCGTATAGCCTTGTTGGCCAAAAGTCAAGGGCTTGTACGGGTGGGTTCAAATTAACCTGGACAATGACGGGTAGAACTTGACATGTGACTTATGATTTGTTGGCCTTCGTCAAGGTCATAAGAGCATGGGGCAAAAATCACATCGGGGGTTTCTAAAGAAACTGAAACTTGCCAGATATGCGCATACCTTCTGGAGTGTGATAACGTGAGTGGATTCCATCACATTATCATGCGATGATAGTTGGATCCCGATTCCCACTGATGAGTTGGTTTACTCCTCGGGCGATCCCGACTAATTCTTCTTTCAGGTTTGGAGGAGAATTTGAGGTTACAGTGGGAGGTTTCCTGATTAGACAAAGTGATAACCATTCTGATCTAGGTTAGAGTGCACGCTGAGTGTTTCTTTTCTCTTTCTCTTTGGCAGCGACCATGGCCCGACCCTTGACTATGACTCAGTGACCAAAATTAACCGAACCTTCTTAAACACTGGCTTTTGGATTGTCAGAGTTGCATACCTCATTGCCACTCCTACTTTTACCCTTTTCTCCAGAACACCCCGTATTACTACGAACGTCCACTTCCATTGGATAAAACCATCGTATGGTTATATACGAACTCGAAGGAATTTATTTGAGGACGGTTTCCGGTTCTGGAGAAAACGAATAGGACTATTCAGTTGTCTTTTCCTTTTTACCTTCTCTCAGGTTGCGAGTGCTCCTTGGATTAGGACAGTACACCCATTATGCTTATTGGATAGTCTTCTTCCAAACCTTAGGCTGGTGCCGAACGGTAGGGAATGAAGAAAACCAATTAGCCTAACGATGGTGTACAGAAGGTATTAAGTTAAGACAAATAAAGGGATTAGTAAGAAGGCAAAGTAAATTGCGACTGCTATTCACTACCAAACCAAGTATTTCATTACCACTCCCACTTCACCTTTGTATTTCTTCAGGACACTCCGTATCACTACGAAGATCCACAGTTATTTGGATATTTCATCGTATGGTTATATACGAACTCGAAAGGAACTTGTTCCAGTTCGGGGATGGATTCTGGTTCAGGTGAAATAGGAATAAGGTTTATTCAGGTGTCTTTTATCTTTACCTTCTCTCGCGTTGCGAGTGCTCCTAATATTAGGACAGTACACCCATTATGCTTATTGGATAGTCTTCTTCCAAACCATAGGCTGGTGTCGAACGGTAGGGAAGGAAGAAAACCATTTGGCCTAAAAGGGTGTGCAGAAGGTAATGACTAAAAGACATATAAAGGGATCTGGAGAGATGGCAAAGAAGTATACGGTTACAGTTGTGAATCTGATAATGGAAGAGGCATTACTAGGAATACCCGGATACCCCTACGAAACATTTCAATATTTCAGTTTCACTGTGTACTGTTAAAAGAAAACTGATTTCCCAATTAGACACTTGCTCCACGGTATGTATTTACCAGGTATGATTCTCACATCTGTATGGTTTTATAGATGATGAGTAGGAGTGAGTTATTGAGAATTAGGTGATCTTCCTCATTATATCGGAATTCGTTGTAATTGGTGATATTTGAGGAAATCGCCTTGGTTGTTTGCCGGACGGCAAACATATGGTTTTGAATATCCGTCGTTGTGCACCAATTTCAAATTGATATATCTGTACGTCTATTTTTATAGAGTGAGATATACCTTTTTGAAATTATGTCTATGACATTTACCTATATCAGTGGATGGTTAGGTAAGGAGCATTGAACATCGGTGTAATTCTTCATAACCATAATACAGTTTTCAACCTACGGCACACAGGGAATGAGTTATTAAACTTAAGAGACTTATACAGAGTATTGTATGTTGTCCAGTGTCCATTAGGACAGAGGGGTTGGTCCTCGTACTATACTCGGTTTACCTATGACTTCTCTAGTTCTTAGACAAGTGTTTCGTAGAAACACAAGGTCTGAGATTTGAGAAGTTATAGGTATAAGAGTAAAGTAGAGAACCAGGTGTTGCAAGTATCGGGATTTTTCAAGGTGATCGAAGATGTAGATACTTGTACATGGTATTAAGTTGATAGTAATGGTTTTAAGAGAACTTGCTTCTCTTTCAGGTTACTCATAATTGGAAGCATTCCTAAATTGAGTAATGCTGATCGGCCTCCTTCCATTTAGTTGACATGCACTGAAGACAGCTGCATGATTTGAATCTGGTTCCAATTAAATCAGTGCCTCTGTTTCTATATTGGATATAGAACAGTTCATATCTTGACATTGTTAAGCTACGGGGAGTTGTCCGGCTTATGCTTAAAACCAGACTCCGGATAACTCAAGGCACGTTTCTGTAATGACTGTTTGTGGGTTGACCCGGGCTATGACGTGGTTGACTTTCTACCATCTGGAAGATCAATAGTGATATTATTCTTAACTCGCCACAGTTTTAATAAAAATGGATTTTTTCAGAAAACGGTAGTGAGAGTATGGTAGAACTGGAAGTGATTCCAGAACCGCAAACGATTACAGAAAATTTGATAAGAACCTAAAGATTCAATCTGGTTTGACATTCCATTAGCCACTCCGCAGATATGGTGGGTAACCTCAGGCACTCGAGAGGAACTTCGGTAGCCTCACGGACGGTGACAGGGAGGTTCTTGTTTACCCAGACTTGCCATTGCTGTTATTCCAGGCTGTGAGACTCGGCAGGAGGATGAGTATAGCGTCGTTCTGAACTAGCTTTAGAAATGTACGTCTATATGACTCTGCCAGAAGGTTGTCGTAGTCAGTGGGAGCAGCGGAAGCATAGTGGACAAGTGGCTTATGTCTATTTATAGACTAAAGCAGATACAACGAAGATAGATCGTCTATTTCTGATGTGACAGTCATAGGTTTGACTTCATCAGAATAGGGGATGGATCTGTTGAGGAGGTAGTAGGGTGTGATGTCCTGGTATTTGGATGACATACACAGAGTAGGAAGTGAAATTCCTATACTACGATCGGTTATACTTTGGTTGTCACACAGTGGTTTCTCCATATAGGACTTGGATATTATATCAGATATTTTGGTTACTAGATCTATGGTTTTAGATCTAGATTTGGGTAGTTTCCCAATTTGGGTACTTAGACAGCATTCTAAAGGTGTTTTAGAATGGACGGCTCCTGGCACGGTAGTGTACCTGCAGGTGATGGAGTCACCCTCTCTAAAGGTGTCTTACAGACTAAAGGGGAGAGGGATGCGCATGATTGGCAGATCACTTGCTTAGGCAATTGAGTTGATCATGAGATGTCAAGTACCACACCAGATGTTGTTTTTGCATTAGATGCAATATGTTGATATTGATCCAATCCTGGAGAAACATTCGGAAGCAGTTTTAGAACATAAGTGGATATTCTAGGGATATGATAACGACAGCCTCATTTAGGAGACAGTTATCATTCCAGGCTTCCAAGGTGACCTGGATGACAGAGTGGCTGTCAGAGTTATAGTTTTCCCTCTCACGAGGGGCAGTATTTTGGACAGGTGGTCCAAGCGGATACTGAGGGAGGCATGGCGCAGGATACTGATTGGTTTCAGTTGACGATACAGTCTAAGAAGTTTGGATTTGGAGTTCATTTATGAACTAGGTCGCATCAGATATCCAGACATATTCTAAGACAGGTATTGCTCATTTCGGGAGATGGCTTTCTCCGCGAACTTGAGATAAAGAGAGACATAGAAAGAAACATCAGGGCGAATCCACTCACTGAGGCTATTCCTCGAACACAATAGTTTCGCAAACGGGCTTTGTTAGACTGATTAGTAGAGAAGTTGGGTGTTCGGTATCACACGGGCTGTGAGTATGCGACATCGCAATAATTAGCCTTGAATGCAAGTGGGAGATTGTTGGATATAGTGCCCTCAGAGTCAATTATTGGATCACAGGCACGTGATTGCAATGATTGAGGGAGGACCTATACCGGTAGGACAGTCTTACTCAAGATGATAGTATGCTATCTGGTTTATCTTTATCATCGTGTACTGCTTTAGGTAACATTACTGATCACTATTGCATGTTGATAGAGCCCCTAGGATTCTTGCTTGACTGCCAGCAGTATGATGGCGATCATATACGTGGGAGCTGGGGTCTATAAGCACATCCTTAAAAGGTCTCTAGTCGTGGGAGTTTTCGAGACAGGGCATCGATACTCCGGAGTAGACAAGTGTATACAGTCGAGACCCCGACGAGGGGCGGTGGCCGGTCTCACAAGCCACTGGTGTCAGTTGGTTCACCTAAGATATATACAGGTGCTCATTGGGTTATGAGTACACCGGACAGGACTCGCCGGGAACCTGCTAGTTGGGATTATACCAGATGTCAGATAGCAGTTCCCTGGTGACATGTGTACAGGTTAGTTCATCGACCTGAGATCGTCATTTGTCTCGTGTGAGTTCCCGCTATGCTTTGTTTACTACCCTACCACGGCTCAAAGGAGTCGTGCAAACAGGTTTTAGTTGGGTACAGTCCCGAGCCACATGGAGGCAGTGAGCGGATCTGCAGGGGTTCGTCTCTCCCGGTATTGGGGGTGAGGTCGCGCTGTGTCTAGGAGAGCCATTACATGAAGTCCTTGGCCAAGGCAGGAGATTTACTAGTAGGTATTCCAGTAGTATCTCAGGGTGTTCTGGGCTACACTCCGACACGACTTGTACCGCTTTTGGGGGTCTGACTTTTACCAACCCCCAAGACCCGCCATGCGATGCTCATAGACGAACGGACCGGACTGTACGGATATTGTCACTGACAGGCTCAGTAGAGTTTCAGGATGAGTTCGCTCACCGACGTCCCTTTTGGTCAATAGCCGGTAGCCCGTCACGTATGGCTAATACCTCTGACGTGCTAGTGGTTAAATCCACAGCCAAAGTATTGACGAGTCTTTAGAGTCCCCCACAGACTATTTCTCAAGTTTCGGGCGAAACGCTGTAGAGGCCGTATGGAGATATGGCAGGGTTCGATCATATGCGTGCGGTATTGCACGGATCATGATCGGACGGATAATACTAGCGGGCTTTGGTTTAAGCCGGATCCTAGTATTGTACAGTGTAGATTTTGTCTCATTGCATTTGTATTCGGTCGGAATACAAATACGGGTATGTATATACAGTCGCGGGGTTTTCCTGTAATTTATTACGGGATCAGTTTTTTGAAGTTGCCAGTTTGCATTCCATTTCGGCCAGTTTTCCTTTGTTCCTTCATGGCCGGTTTTTTTGATGGAGGGGCTAATTTGCATATTTGCTAATTAGCTATTGTGGAGGGGGTTTCTTGTAAATGGAGAGATTATGATAATACTAGCATCTTTGCTTTTTCTAGTGATCATAGCTTGCATTAAATGTGATGGGTTTTGAAAGGAGTTGATTTGGATTTGAGTGTGACATATATTTCCTAGTTATCATCACATTTCTCTTATGGTTACCACCCCCCTCTTGTGCTCACCCCCCTTGGTATTTTTTCCTTCCTCCACATTTTGATAGGGCCGTCCACTTCTTGAGATGAGAGAGAATTCATTTTCTTGTGGTGGGAAATTTTTATTCATCTCACATTTTGGCTTGCAACAAAATACACCATCATTCTCCAAAGTTCATTCTTCACCTCCATCCATTATGGCAACTTCACAACCCCTTTGAGACAAATGATTCTACACTTCGCCTACAGTATTCTTGGACACGTCGACTCGCCAACTTCGTGCCCGAGTTGCCTCGGTCTAGAGGTGGGAGCCCGTAAAAGAACCCGGCGATGTGGTGCCCTTTCCGACGAGGAGATGAAGATCGGAGTTTCCGCGAGAAGATCGGGTTGGAGGCCGAAGACCGAAGGACGCGGATCGCTCGGTATAGCATTCTACCCATTCTCTAGTTAGCTAGCATTAGGTTAATGGCCCGATCCGGGTTTTTAGTACGCGGTAGCGCCGGTTTTCTAGTTTTGAAAAAGTTTCGTTTCCGCATTTTGGCCTCGGAATGACGGCCGGGGCGCTGCCGTGCACTTACAGCCAACGGCGGGGACCAAAACGGTGACCTCACCCCCGGCGCTTCCACCCGCAGCCTCACCCCCGACGGCATCCCCGACAGCTTCCACCTGCGGCGCATCCTCGGAGAGAGGGTACTGGACCCATAGCTCGCTGTCGGCGAACCCCGGCATCAACGCCTAGATGGCGTTGAGAGCCTGGTGCCAAACAATAGCCGGGGCGTCGGCGAGGTCGGCGTAGAACTAGTCCGACGCCTTGTACCTCTCCACGGACTTCAAAGCTCGGAGCTCGGCAAGCTTCACCGCATCGAGCGCCGCCTGGGTGTCCCTCCTACTGGCATCCCTCGACTTCTTCATCGCGGCGTAGAGCTTGCTGACCTCCTCCAACTTAGCCTGGATGGCCTTGTTGGACTCACTCAGAAGCCGGTGAGACTCCTTACACTTGAAATTCGTCAACTCCTCGGCGGCCATCCGGGTTTTGAGAATGGATATCCTTTCCTTTGCCTGCAGTAGCTCCAGGCGCAGATCCTCCTCCCGCAAGAACGATTTGCCCACCTTCCTCATGGCCGGGGCAATCTCCTTGGATTCCATATTTACAATGAGGGCGCAGTGGTGGAGGACTTGAGGAAAAGCTGCAAAAGGAGTTAGAAACATCCAAACTGAGTTAAAAATTTGCTTAAGAAGATTCTTAAAGGGGAACGGATACCGACCTGAACTGCCTCCTGAGCGATAGCGGCCACCTGGGCCTTCAGGGTCCCCCGGGGAATCTTTCCCCCAGCTGCTTGATTCATGTCAAAGAGCAAGCTGTCGGTGATGGAGAGCCCCGAGGGCACCTCGAAGCAGAAGTCCTCCTCCTGCATTGGGATCCCGGTAGAAGGAGTCGCCCGAGAAATTGTCCTTTTGTGCCTCTTTAGGGGGCGTCGGTGGGCTCGGCCTCCTCCTCCTCCCTCGCCCGGGGCGTCGAATCCCTCTCGTGCTTCTACCCCCCCCCCCAGCACTCTTCGGGGACTCAGAGTGACACAGCTGAAGGCTTGCTCGGCGGGGCAGGCCTCGGGATCGAGCTCGGACCCGATCAGGACGAGCTTCCGCCCCCGGTCTTCTTTTGGGCCTTCGTGGTCATGGCAGCTAAGAACTTGGATCGGTCCATTTGCTTTGCAAAAATGGGGAATACACAAAGAGAATTAGTGACGCTGAAAAGACCAAAGAAACTTCATCAAAGTTTAAATAGATTGTCTACGGCCCTTACTTACCCAGAAAGCGCGCAGGGCTGAGACCAGCCCAGCTCAGGGCCTGCTCAGAAAGCAGGACGTCGGCCCGCTGGATCGGCTCCCACAAAGACACCACCCTTGCCTCGGATAAAGATAACTGTTTCGCCCTCGAGCAGTCGGCCCTATGCCACTGTGTAGGCAAGGGCCAATCCTCGCCCTCGGGTGGCCCGACGAAAATGAACTTCTCCTTCCATTCATGCATGGAAGAAGGGATGGCTACCACACCCGCCTCGGCCACCCCGCCCCTACGTTGTTTGAAGGAAAAATACACCCAGCTCAGCTCATCCTTGCTGGTGCAAGGGTGATTCTTATAACAGAGAAAGGAAATGAGGAGGGTCAAACTAAAGGAGATATTTTCAAGTTTCAAGCGAACCAGAAACCCGAGGAGGATTCTCCACGAGTTCGGCGCTAGCTGGCCCGGGGCAAAATGGAAGCAGCGAAGCACCCCACATACCTCGGCTGGAAAGGGCAAACGCATTCCGGCCCTGAATGCTTCCAAATACAGGGCAATCTCCTTGCCCTGCACCTGGTCTACCCACTCACCCTCTCTAGTTAAGCGAAGCGAATAGATGGAGGGAATATGGAATCGAGCCCGAATCTCGGCAAGCCCGTCCACATTCCTCAAAACAGAGGGCGCATCGCAGGCATTCCCGATGCGCGCCTTAGGCGCCCTTGTCGCCACCCGACGGCGAACGACACGAGCAGCCCTGGCTTTAGGGTGAGCCCGACACAGACGACGCGGCAGAAGACGAACCCTCTTGGCTATCTGAAACCGAAGAGGAGGAAGACCCTCTGGACTCGGCTCTAACAACTGGAATCTCATCACCCGACTCTACCCTAACTATCTCTACGGACTCCTCAGATGAAGACATCTAACCTGACTCAAAGGAATGGGCCGGCCGAGGAAAAAGCACGGATGATCCGATCTAAAAGGAAGGAGCGCCGGGCAATCTTCGACAATGGGGATGAATTATGGTGGAAGTGTTGGCCCGGGGGGTCCCCTCCTATTTATTCACTCCACAGAAAGCATCCGACGACCCAGATCAATTACCGCCAAAACGAAGCGTCGCACCTGCCACTGGTCAAAGCTCCACGTAGCGATCGGCCATTAGGGGCGCCCCTTCATTTGCAGGTGACAGCGACAGCCGGTCGCGTCCGTCAACCCGCGTCGGACACGTGGCCTGCAGCCCAACAGACGAACGAGCGAAACGGCGCACCCTCTTTAAAGCGCGATCATTTCATTGATCCGCTGACGCCGTCGTGGGTACGCACGAAGAATTAGGCGAACGACGATGTGACACGTTGGTCCAAGGATCGAAACGACGTAACCACCAAACGCCATGCCGTTCCCGAGTAGGGGTGTAAACGAGCCGAACTCGAGCCAGCCAAGCTCGGCTCGAGTTCGGCTCATGGTTCTTTTTGTCAGCCCAAGTCCTGCTCGTTTAGTTAATCGAGCTAGAGATGCTCAGCTCAAGTCCAGTTCGATTAAACATGCCCAGCTCGTGTTCGGTTCATTTGTGGCCCATTAACTAAACGAGCCGAGTTCACGAGCCGAGCTCAACTGAGCTCGTTTAGAGCTCGTTTGTGAGCTCGGCTCGTTTTCAGCTCATTTACTCATATTAATAGTATCTTCCAAGGAAAAAAACATAATTAACAATAATGCTTAAAACTCAGGGTTTTGAGATATGGAAAAATTAAAAAACATTAACATCTAGGGCATTGAATGGGTCTAAGTGCTGGGTTTTATATTTATCTCAGTACACTTTATATACTGTCATTTAATTGAATTAAGTGTTCTGAGAGTTGTATAGAATCTGCTATATATTACATATTACTGTTTTTTTTCAAACTGTGTAACCCATCCGAACCCGAGTCAATACCGAACGAGCCTGGCTGAGCTCGAGTCCGGCTCGTTTAATAAACGAGCCAGGCTTTCTGGCTCATGCCCGGCTCATTAATAAATGAACCGAATTTGAACGAGATGATACCGAGCCGAATCTTAATCGAACCCGAGCTGGCTCGTTCAATTACCACCCCTATTCCCGAGCAATCCGCATGACGATTCCTTAGCGCCAAATCGAGCAGAAGAAAGACCGAGCAGACCACTCTCGACCCGACCCTTGGATAGGTCGGGACAAGAGTGGGGGGGCTAATGATGATGCTCACAAGTGGTGTCTCCTCGGATTACGACACATGGTAGATGACGTGTCCCGGACTCTACGAGAGTGGAATAAATGAGCCGCATCAGGGACATTCCCCGGGGCTCCTTCTCGGGGGATGTACCCGACCTTTCGGGAGATCCCCCTGAAGACATTCCACCTTCATCTAGGAGACTACCAACAGGTCGTCTCCGAGCTTCCTCAGTCTTCTCGCTCACCTCCGAGTCATCTCTCGTGCCGAGCTTCCTCGGCCTCCCGCTCGTCTCCGAGCTCCAAGCATGCCGAGCTTCCTCGGCCTCCCGCTAGTCTCCGAGCCCCTGATGTGCCAAGCTTTCTCGGCCTCCCCCGATCAGCCGAGATTGCAGAGCCCTAGCGTCTCCGCAATGGCTCCGCGTATCTCGCCAAAGTGAGATAACCGCCGTCCCACGTCCCGCTTCCCACGCTGGTATGGCCCCCTCTTTAATGGGCGCATCCCGTCATTAATGAAGGGATTCTGTCGTTCACGCACCCGTAACGTCAGGGGCGTAACCGAAGGAGAAGATCTCGCGCCTGCTCACTCAATATGACCACTATAAAACCTCTCTCTCAGACGATTCAGGAAAGACGACTTGAACCCAATAAGCCGCTACTCTGCTCAAATTTCTCGGCTAACTTGATCGTCGGAGGGTCCTACGGTGGTTATCCCCCCGGGACTTGTTTGCAGGTAGCTCGGCTTCCACCTCAAACTCAACCCATTAAGATCCACATACTCAAGGAGGCAACCTCCGAATCCAATCCCAACCGTCCAGCAACGCTCGTGACAGATCAACGGAGGACAGCATCTAAAGGAAGAAAAAAAAGCCCTCCATCAAAAGGATTGAGGAAAAGTTGGAATAAAGTTGGGGCATGCAATTTGGGTAGAAGAGGAGGGAATGATTGCCGGGGTGGGCCAATTTGGAGCTCTCTCAATGAAGGGTAATGCTTTGGTGCTTCCCACCATTTTCTCTCTCTCTCTCTCTCTCTCTCACACTCATCTCCCTCTCTCTCACCCTCTCTCTCACACAAGATTCTTTGGTGGGAAGCACCAAAGAATTTTCCCGCAATGAATGGATACAGATTTTCCCTTCAAAACCTATAATTTGCAATAGGCTCAACCTAGTAGCTGTAGATATTTGGAATAAATTGTTACAACATTTCTTTCTTATTTTATTTTGCATATTTTATTTTGCATTGAGAATTTTTATAGTGAGGTATGTGGTTGCATTTGTGTGAGACATAAAGGTATGTTTTCTTTCCACAAATAAAAACTGTAAGATATTAATTCAATCACTAGTTGGTTATCTCGATAAATAATTGCATTGTCTTGTAATTATTCTATTTTATTTCAATTTATTGAGTAGGGCGTCTTGTCTTTTTTTTTAACTTAAAAACAAAAATAGAGTTGTATTTAGTCCAAAAAAAAATAGTTGTGAATTTAGGACCAACTTTTTGCCAAAACGATAAATTGAGAAGAAATAGACCATATAAGAATCCAAGGTATAAGACCATATAAATGTGCTCCATCTTAAGATTAGAAATTGATGGTAATATAAAATATTGGATAACTATCCACACTTTCTTTTACGAAATATAATATGATAAAAATATTCCATTACAGAAAAGTAGGCTTTGAATTTGAGGTGTTAGCCGTTTTAAGCATTGATTTATAGTGGATTTTGTTATAATGTATTAGTATGTTGGAATGAAAAATACTACTCTAAAAAGGCTTGCATGGTGCAAGCCCCGTTAGAGCCATTGGATAAGCTCCCCTTGCATGCAAGGGAAGCCCATCCAATAGCTATGCAAAGGGAATCTGATTGGAATCATGTAAATAAATAATAAATATATGTAAAAGAAATACATTAAAAGCAAAATCATCTTTCGAGAGTCGGATAATAAGATGAGGTATTTTATAATACTTCGCAGGCATCATCTCCAATGTCTGCCAGATTCAATCCTGCGACCTCAAAGATACAAATAAGATCTCATTCCACAAGAGCAAAACCGAAACCAGCATTCACAATTATGTATCAAAAAATGCTTTACGGTTGTCTACGTTTTCACCAGAATGCATCCTGTATAATCAATAAAAAATCTCTTGAAATAGAAATAATAGATTACCTTAAAGCAAAAATGAAAATACACTATCCCATTGATTCACTATTTGATAGCATTAAGATAACATTAGTAGCCAAGCACTTTCTCATAGATCAATTTGATTATATATATATATATATATATCTTTTGCAAACATGAAACCAAATACATCTTTTCTGGCATTAGCAAACCCTTTGCTTCATTTTAGCACATTACTAAGAGAAAATGTAAGTTCTGTAACAGCTATTACTTGGCTAATGCTACTGCCTTTAAGATTGTTTCTTTCTGCTTTCAAGTCTTTCTCGTGCTCTCTCAAACTCTTCTTCTGTGGGTTCTGAGGTCGTAGCATTATCGCATTTGGCCATTATCGATGAGAGCAAGGAGTCCATCTTCTCTTTTCTTTGGCCTCTGCACACAGTGATCATTGCAACTAAATCTGTCTCCCCTTTCTTCTTTGGCCTATTATAGACGTTATTCAAATCAGTTTTGTTAAGGTTAAGGGCAACCACCCAATTAATCAGAAGTTGGAGAGAGAGAGAGAGAGAGAGAGAGAGAGAGCTTACTTAGCCCTGCAAACTAGAGGATCAGTAGGTGGCTTTGTTTCAGGCACTTGCTTCCCCCATTTCTGGTATGCTTTAGTTGTCTTGAGCTCTCCTGTAAGAAGTAAATGCTTCGATTAAATCAGTTAATGCCTTGCAAAGTATGTTATGAGTGATATCATCTATTTATTAAAAAATCATGAATTGCACGAAAACTCCTGGAGTTTACCCCGAATAGCACTTGTACCCTCTTAAGTGGTTCAATACACAACACACCTCCTTTTCCCATCAACCAAAACACTAAATATATTGAAACTTTACTTTAAACAACTTGAAAGATTTGTCTAATTGAACTCTAGAATTTGTTTGTGTTCTAGAGCAGAATTTGAGTGTTTCTTAGGGTTTTGGTCAGGGGGTGTCAGCACTAATAAATTCCTTGAGGGGGTATAAGTGCTAACTATAGGGTGGTTTATTCAATATCGCCCCCAAACCCCACCTCACCGCCACCCCCAACCCCCCCCCCCCAAAAAAAAGAGAAGAATAATAGTGGATTAGTAGAATAAATCGATAGGAATAGTGACTCTAGTAAAAACCAGGCTTCACCCCACAAGATGTGATCAATTGCATATCCATGTTTAGTCATTTTGATTGTAAAAATTATGTTTAAGAGAGAATAAGAGAGTTACCAAGATAATGAAAAGGAAACACAAATATATATGCATGCAAGCCATTAAATCTCAGAAGCAAAACAACTAGGCACTAAGTTATGCTTATCATGTCTTGGTTATGTGCTTAGCAACTAATCGGTGCCACTATAGAATGAAAAGGTGCCAACATAGTAATCTGGAAGAAAATCCATACATTAATGTGATAATAAGAGTACAAGTTACAAAAAATAATCAAAGGTAAGAAAACAAAGAAGATGACTTGGATGAAACAAGAACAAAGCCCAAAGAAGAAACATGCTAGCTAGCAAATTGCATGGACATAACTTGTTTTTTTTTCTTTTTCGGGGCCAAATATGGGCATAGCTTATAGCTCTACAACAGAGTTAGATGAATGCTCAAGAGCATGCTACTTTAATATTACAGAAGTGTTGGTTTAGATTAATGTGATAACAAGAGTACAAGTTGCAAAAAATAACCAAACGGACAAGTAAAATTGAAATATTTTACTATTGTTAGAAACCAACTATGGATATTACACATCAGGCATTAGATTATAGATTAAAGTGGCAAGTCTGAACATTAATCCAAATGATATATCTGAAGGGTGAAAACATAACTTGAGGGGTAAAAATGACCTCCAAGAACGAGGGAGAAGGGTTCAGGAGCCTAAGAAAGAATATAAATTCAGACCAAAAGAATAAACATAGTAGATGATACCATGTCGCACCTTCAGCTATTGCTTCATCAATTATATCCTTGAACCGATGTGAATCAAGCTTTGGCTCGGAACATAGCATTGAACAGAAAAGCCTGTAGCACAAGAACGTGTGAAATAAGTTGATGATGATTACATATGCACCGAACTAAAGCATAAATGATGTCATTTCAGTAAAATAAGCAATTAGAGGAACAAATACTTCATAGGTATAGGTCAGGATGAATGTATTTAATTCCAAAATATACCTGATTACCTGTTCATGTTACCCTTAAATTTTGTATATAGGTCCTTCAAATCTTTCTTCTCTAATTCTGAACCTCTATAGTTAGCTTCAAATTCTTCAATGTCGGCTTCTGTAACCTACAACAACAAATAAGAAGTTACTTATAGATGTATAGATGGAAAGTGTAGTTTAAAAAGGAAAAAGATGAATCCCTTGATTTGTTGTTTTCAATATTCTAAAATATCTTAATTAGAAGTAATAAGAAAAGAAAATAGAGAATACCTTTTTATACATCATCCTGAAGAACTCTTGAAGATTATCAGCAGCTTCCCCGGATAGGGCCTGTTAGGCATGAAAAAGACATTAGAACAGATGGTTGTGGCTCAAAAAGGAAGGGAAAAAAAACAAATAAAATGTATTGATAGAAAATGTCGTTTTTTTTTCCAGTACTCGCCTCATCATCAACACAACCAGTTTGATCATAAAGTGCCCTTTTCTCCTCGTCTCCGAGAATGGATATCACCTTTTGCAAAAGCTGAAATTTCTCTTTTGCTTCCTGGTACATAAGATACCAACAATGTTTAGAGCACATTCCAGATAGCTCGCTGCCTTGGGAGAGTAAAAGCAACAAACATTGCGAAAATAAAAATTACTCAGCACCTCATCACCAGGATTCTTATCTGGATGAAGACGCAAGGCTAGCTTGTAATATGCCTTCTTGATTTTCTGTTTGGTTGCTGTCCTTTCCACACCAATTATCTACAAGAATAATGCAAGCACAGATAAATTTTGATTTAAGATGACAAATCAAAGTTCTCGTTCTAATAATTTGACAGCTCTGTTAGGGTAAACTATACAAGCTCGCATCTTAGCTACACATCTTTTGATGTGAAAAAATGAAACTTAATGAGGAAAAAGTCAAGTATTGGAATTAATGGGCATCTAAGATTTTTCAGACACTGGGCAAAATATAAAAGGTTTTAAGAATGACTTGCACATACTAAATCAAGTCCTTCTAACATTTTGTCCTGCATGTTCTTATCCATATTAAGGCCCTGTTTGGGAATGGAGTTAAGGTTTATAAACCGCAGTTTCATAAAGTTAGCAAAACTCAACTCCAAAATGCTAGCTTTGCATTATTTGGCAGCCATTTTGGAGTTGAGATAAATGTGGTTATCTCAGCCTAAGACTTGAGATAGCTGCGGTTATCTCAACTCCAATCTGACCAATTTTTTGTAAACTCTATTTTTGAAGTTTGGGGCTTGCTAACCATAGTTTGCATCCTCTCTACCTTACCTTAAAAATAAACCATAGTTATCCTCAACTAGCTTCTGTCTTGTCTCTACTTCATGCGTTACTTAAATTCAAATGCAACCTCTAATGTTGGGTCTAGTCTTCATTGCCAGCCATGTTTACAAGACCAAATTAATTTTGTTTAGTTTGTTTGAGCTTATAATTCCTGTAGATCTTTCAACCTTACTTCTTGCGATTGAAACGTTTATATCTCAGCATTTACTTCATTTGTCGCCGTGATTTCATTCGTCTCTTCCAATCTTCGCCTGGTTAAGCTTAACCTTCTGTCTTTGTAATTCATTTATAAGCCAAAACATGCCACCACACTCTTCTTCTTTTTTTTTCCTTCTTTTTTGTGGGAAATAAAAAACGAATTTGCTTTCTGATTCCACTGATTTTCCCTGTACTGGTGTTCATCGTTAACAGCATAAAGGTAGAATAAAAAGTAGCAGATAAATAATAATGAACAAAATGGACAAATTTTCTAAGAATCATAATCAATCAATGGATCTGGAGAATTACTAGAGGGCAAAAAGAGAGATTGATCTGATTACCTCGTACAAGCTCTTCTCTTTCCTGATCGTTTCCTTGCTGCCTCCGATCTCTTCATCCTTGGAACCGTCCTCTTTCGAAACCCTAGTTTTGTTATTTCTCCCCATTCTTCTCTTTTGGCTTGAATCTGAAGCAAACAATGGTGGCTGATGGGAGATGGGGACTGGTTTAGGATGAGCTGGGTGAGAGAAATTTGAATGTGGAGGAGATTATCAAAGTATTCGATAGTGGCGAAAGCGAAAAAAGTTTCCCGCCGTTTCAATCGCCCGCCATTGAGCATCCGAGGTCCAGTAAGCGATCGTCTGGGGACTCTGAAATCTGAATCTCAACCGTCCCTTTTTTGCGTGCTGGAGGTCGATCAACGTTAGCCTTGTAAGAATGTATATATTGGGTTTGACGGGCTTTCTTTTGTTGAGTTATGGCCTAGTTGTATGAATTCGTAGAGGGCCCGTTTAACGCCCCGTATTTTTTTGTTCAGTATTCGCTATGGAAATGTTCTGAAATACAATTTTTAGGTGTTGTGTGGTGTGCGTGTGTGTTTTTTTTTATGTTTAAATGTCTTGCTTCCGTGTAATTTACTTAACGGAACAATTTATTTAAGATTAAAACTCTTGAACTTGATATGTAAATAACCATTTCCCTGGCATGCTGATTGCTGTAGATTACATCCTTTTGTACCATAAAGAAAACACAAAAGTTTACAACAAGAATAGGTAACACAAGCAGGCTTCATATCTTTACTGATCGCCATATTTATGTTTCTCAAAAATTTCAAAACCGGATGGATTCAACCCGCGACATCAAATCGTTTCAAAAATTTATTCCTTAATTCTATTTTCAAATTCATTGTTAAATCACTAGCCGAAGATTAAAAAACGAATAATAACAAATATTCAATGCAACTGTATTTTTCTGCAGTGAAAATAAATTAGAAATAACAAAAATGGGGTTGGGTTTGCCACAGTCACAAGGTTGCGGACGCATGACCCAGCCGCCCCAATGGATGGAGTCTGCCCAACTTAACTCAGGCTCCGTACATCCTCCTGTCTTACCTTATCTCAGGATTGGA
The DNA here is from genome assembly GCA_030015575.1 of Agapanthus africanus. Lineage (NCBI taxonomy): Eukaryota > Viridiplantae > Streptophyta > Magnoliopsida > Asparagales > Amaryllidaceae > Agapanthus > Agapanthus africanus. The sequence continues at coordinate 423,978,279 of CM057351.1, forward strand.
ACCTCACGGCGCAGCGGCCGCAGCTCCGTTAAGGATTATGAAATGGTTATCGCATTTAGGGACTATTTAGATGACCGGATGTGCCGGAAGTGTCCTTGAAATAACTTCCAATAAAAAAGTCATATTAGAAGTCCTAAAAGGTTACTTATAGTGTTTGTTTGCTTATTTTTGAAAGAAAGAGATGGTTATGAAGTAACTTCTTATACTTATTGTATGAGCAAAAAAAAAAAAAAAATAATTCACACGAGCCATATGTTTCTTCTTTTGGGAATAATAAGGAAGTAGTATTAGAAAATTATTTGCCATCTTGTTTCTTGTGCTTCATGCTCTTTTCTTACAAAAAACGAGAGGAAGAAATATTTGGAGGTAAACATACCACATAGGATCCATGTTATCGCTTGGAAACAACTTCCAAACACTTCTTCCATCAAAACAAACACTTGAAATATCGGAAACAGCTTCCAAACACCTTACTTCCATTACGGGCATGTTTGTTAGAATGGAAATATCGGAAGTAAGCCTACTTCAAGTATTTCGGTTGTTTGTTTGCACGGAAGTAGAGCTTGGAAATTAAATCAAGATGGTGATGTGGACTCTATGTGACATGGCGGCTTCCAAAATTTTATCTCCCTTATTTTGGATGGGAAGTAATTATTTAATGATTCTCTTTATTAATTATAACAGATAATAATTTATTACTATTAAAAAGTTAATTTTCTTGTATGTTTTACTCATGAAAGAAACATAGGAAGTTATTTCATTTTTCCCTTCCATCTTCAAAAATTATACAAATAAACGCTTGAAATGAGCTTCAAGTTTACTTGCATGACATGTTTTTTGGAAGCTACTTCAAGATTTTTTCCGGCACTTCCGGACAATGAAACAGTCTTTATTTTCATGATTCTCCGTGTCAAACAAACATGCCTTCGTGCATAAAAACATAATAAAAGGAATAATTGTAGGGTGTTTTTCGTCACCCCATTGAAATGAGAATACGTGTGCGCTTGTCAGGCGTACTACAGATTCCCCTTATCTAGGGTAGGCTGAAGTTTATTGATTGTGGGGATCCGGATCTCCGGCAGCCGCGGACTAAGCTGCTGTTAATTACCCCTCGCCTTTGGAGCTGGAGAACCTCCGATTGACGGGTCAAACAGGTTATGCGAACTCAATGTGCAGTGTTGTGTTTTAAAGGGGTTTTGGATATATCGGGGGGCTCGCAAAGTACGGGGGTCCCGCTACCCGGATAGCGGGCTGGAGGTCAAGGGGGCTAGCAGCCCCCTTACAGGATGCGGGTCAGCGCCCCGTTAGAAATTTTTTCTAACGGAGACAGTGTTTTGAGTGTGTGTGTATAAAAAAAGGGAAGAATAGCATCCAAAGGACGCGTGGGTGCCAGCGCCTCACGTGTCTAGCATGCGGGCGCTGGGCGTTGGCGCCTCACGTGCTTGGCACGTAGGCACTTCGGCGCCGGGCGCTGGGCGCCGGCGCCCCACGTGCTTGGCACGCGGGCGCTGGGCGTCAGCAGGAAAAAGGACCTTGTCCCTGCACTGGGAGCTGTGCTCCCGTTTTGACTTTTGGAGTTGCACTCCTGATAGAGAGGACAAGCGGGCTTAGCCCCTGCACTGGGAGTTGTACTCCCAAATAGAAAGATTTATTATTTTATGTGTGTGTGTGTGTATTTGAGGAGTAAAATTCCTAAGATATTTTTGAAGCTGATGAAAGGGCCTTCTCCCTTGAGCCCTGGATCTTCCCAAGATGGAATTTTTGGAGATGGGTCTCCTTCTTCTTCCCCTCTGTTGGCCGGATCTTGGACGAAAGGGGGTGAGATTTAAAAATCTCTCCTTTTTGAGATCTAATGGAAGATCTGAGCTCCCCTTTGTGAGTTTTGTGGTAAAAAACTATTTAATTTTGGAAAAGGAAGAGTAAAACTCTTGACTTAATTGAAAAGGGAAAGAAGGTTTAGAACGTTGAGGAAAGAGAAGGAGGCACAAAAACCCTAGAGTTTGAGAGAATGAAAGAGTTCTTTTTATTTCATCATCATGTTGCCTTATATAGGCTTACACATTTACATATAGCCCCTTGGGCTTTACAAAATGGCATTTTGCTCATCCCATATCTCATGTGCTCATTTATTTTGCACATGGGCCATAGACTTTACAAAAATTTGGCTTTATGCCCATTCATGCATAAAAAATTACATCAAAATTATTTATTATATGATTTCATTTTGGCATAGGGGAGGCCGGCCGCGGGGCTCGACTTGGGCATGGGCCCACTTGATCTGGGCTTGGGCCCGTTTACTTGGGGTTGACTTTGATTTTGGACTTAGTCAACCGGGGTGTAATTTTTTACTCCAACAAAGTGCCCCCATCAATAAATGCACACCGCATATGTGGGTCGCGTGCATGAAATTGATGGATCTTCTTTCACGTGGAGGCGGCTTGATTTGGTTCCTGCTTTTTGGGAAGCTGGCACTGCCCTTTTTACGACATGGACGATCGATGCTTGACGTGTCTCCGAGATGGAGTGTCGGTGTATGACGTATCCCTGACACGGAGTGTCTGTTTGACGTTTCCCCGGCACGGAGTGTCGCTGGTGGACGTGTCCCCGGTATGGAGTGTCACTGGTTGACTTGTCCCCGGTACGGAGTGTCTGCTTGATGTTTCCCCGTTACGGAGTGTCGCTGGTTGACGTGTCCCTGGTACGGAGTGTCTCTTTGTTTGACGCAGAGGTCGATGTTGGAATTGGTTGGTTTGATTTGTTTGATTTTTGCCTTATTCGGCGGGACTTTTGAATTTGAGAGGAATTTGGAATTTATTTAACATCAGTATTGCTTCACTGGAATAATGTCAGGAGCAACTCATCATTTGCCCTGGGAGGACTTAGGATTTTGGTTTTGGTTTGGCATCAACATCGCTGCATTGGAATGTGGTACCAGGAGCGAATCATCATTTACCGTCAAGGGATTTCCCTCGTTCCCAGTTTAACGACTTAGGGGTCATCTGTTCCCAGTTTAACGACTTAGAGGTCATCTGTTCCTAGTTTAAAGACTCAGGGGTCTATTGGATCGGAAGTTTGGAATTTTGGGGTTAGGGTCGGCATCAGCGTTGCTAACACTGAAGCACAGGTGCTAGGAGCAATTCATCATTTGTCGTTCCCTGTTGGGGAGCGATGGCTTAGGAGACGGGTTTAGGTCCCTATCACCTAAGACTTTTCAATTTTATGAGCCGTAAAGGTCCCATAAAAGCATTTTCTCCCTACGAGTCGAAAGGATCTCGTAGGTGTACTTTCTCCTTAGGAGTCGTGGGGACTCCCAAATGTGTTTTTCCTTCGTGGGTCGTAAGGATCCCACGAAGGTGTTTTCTTACGAGTCGAGAGGATCTCGTAAGTTCGTTTTCCTCATGTATCGTGAGGACACATGAGTGGGTTTTCCCAAATGGAGAATAATTCCAAGGGCGGAGACCGGCCGCTGGACTGATGATTGCGGTGGGGTATGGGTATGATGAGAATTATTTGATCCCGTGGATTGTATACAGTAGTCAGTTCGGGGACCACTCGTAGGGCTGGGAGAATTTTGGGAAATTGGATTTTGGTTAGCGTCTACATCGCTACACTGGAATATGGTACCAGAAGCGACTCATCATTCGTCGTTTTGGGATTTGGAATTTGGTTGGCGTTTGCATCGCTACACTGGAATATAATACTAGGAGCGACTCATCATTCGCCGTTGGAAATCTAGGGATTTTGGGATTTGGTTGGCGTCTGCATCGCTGCACTGGAATATGGTACCAGGAGCGACTCATCATTCGTCATTTGAAAGGCTTTTTTTATTTATTTTTTATTTATTTTTTATTTTTACCGCGATTGCTCTATCGTTTCAGCTTTTCTTATCGCGAAGGTCGCGATTGCCCTATCATTTCGGTTATTTTTTTGCAGTTGCCCTATCATTTCGGCTTTATTTTCTTATTTATTTTACTCGCTGATTTTTATTGCGAGTTGCCCCATCATTTCGGCTTTTCTTTTTTCTATTATTTACACTTTTTTTTTATTTACACACATTTTTTTTACATTCCCAGTTTGACGACTTAGGAGTCGTTGTTCCCAGTTTAACGACGTGGTGATCATATGCTCCCGGTTTAATGACATGGTGGTCAGTTGTTTGCTTATCCCATCTCCTCAAACTTTGATCTTGGCGGAGCTGTGTTGATGACCATAGCTCTGTGGCTTGTCGGTACATCTGACGATTGTGAAGTTTTCCCAAGTTTGTATTGGTTCTCCACCCAATCTTTAAAAACATAGCAGTTTTCAATGGTATGACTCACCATTCTATGATATGGACAGTATATGGGATTGCCGGTCATGTTTATTTTATGTGGCCTCTTTGGAATAGGCAGTTGCAGACCGTTATTCAAGGCGTCCTCGAATATTTTGTGGACTTCATCCCTCCTAAAGGAGTATACATTCTTCTTTCTCTCCATTAGAGTAGGTGCCCTTACTGATGCTGGACCCTGAGGGCGATCAGTCTTTGGTTCGCCTATTGTCCACTTACCACGTTCAGTGTACGTATCAGAGGAACTGGAGGCTGATCGCGGCCGTTTTTCGTAAAGGTGTTCCGCTTTTGGGCCGGAGAGGGTATCAGTTAGTTGTTTCCGGATATCAATTCCTGGCCCATGAACCAAAATTTGATTTTGCTGTAATTGCAATTGGGAGACTTGGGTCGTGAAATCTGCCACGACATTTGCCAGCTCGTCGACTTTGGAATGGACTTTGGCTATCTTCTCATCCCTGTCCTGAAGTTGCCTTTGAAGCCATTGGAATAATGCTTGTTCTATGGTTCCGGGTATGACAACGGGGTCATCCTTTCCGCCTGGACTTGATTCAGTATGAACCACGGGTTCCTTTGGCTTAATGGTCTGAGCGAGCTCTTCATCATTTGGATCGAGCCGGTGTTGGATGGCAACGACCGCGTCATTTTCATGGCTATAAGGCGTAGGAGGACTTGTTCCTCTGAGCTCCATCATGTAGACCGTATGGGTTGTGTACCTGTCTATTGCTTCTTCATCGGCAATGTTGCTCGCTTGGCTCTTAGCTTGTTGCCTTGGTCCGCTCTTTTCAGAGAAAGGCAGATGTCTGAGAGAATCAGGTTCAAGAAGGACTTCGGTCTCCGTTTGTATGAAATTGGGGGTCGCAGCTTGACTGTTTGTTAACACGCTAGGGGACAATGATATTTCTTCTGCCTTGTATTGTTTCTCGACCCAATCCTTGAAGATGCAAAGTCTTCAATAGTGTGTCCCAGCACTCGGTGGTATGGGCAAAAGTTGGGATGATCAGTCATGTTCGCTTCTCTAAGCCTTTCTGGTTCTGGTAGCCGCAGGCCATTCTTCATAGCATCTTTGAATATTTTGTTGACCTTGCCTCTTCTGAAAGAGTAGACCTTATTTCTTCATTCCTCCAAAGTTGGCTCCCGAGATTTGTTAGTCTTTACTTCGCCCGCTCTCTGCTTATTTAGAGAATCGGTGTTGTTGGAACTTTCGCTTTTCCGGTTGTCGTCCCTCCGATGTCTCGGTCTGTTTGTGAATTGGAGATTCTGAATGGACTCGGGCTTTGAGCGTTCCAACATTTAAACTTTCTTGGTCAGCTCTTGGAATGTTTTGAGGCCTGCGGTGCACAGGAAAGGTTTCATCCAGTCCTTCAGATTTTCTATAAGAAGACTGACGAATTGGTCTTGCTCCAACGGCGGTTCACATTTGATAGAGAGATTGCCCTATCGGACTATAAAATCCATGTTGCTTTCGTTGTTCTTTGGCTCGGTCATTACGAGGTCAGCAATCATGATTTTATCGCTGACACTCATGAACCTTTGCTTGAACATGGATTCTATTTGAGCGAACGTCGTGATCGAGTCATCCGGTATGCTTGCATACCAATCGAAAGCAACATCGTATTGACAAACTGGCGGAGAAGGAGCGCATCATTGCCCTTAGTGTTCGCATATGATGCTTTAAATTGGGCAATGTACCGGTTTGCATTTCCCGTCCCATCGAACCTTTCGAATTTGGGGATGACATAGCCAGTAGGAAACTCCACAAGATCGTACCGAGCACGGTATGGTCTCCCGCTGCTACTGACATCTTTTTGCTCTCCGGATTCGGCTACCAATGTTTTGACTTTGTTGGCAACCAAATCCATGATTTGATTTTGAGTCAGCGGGCCACTGTCATCGGTAGCCAAGACATTTCCCGAGATAGGATGCGACTGACTTTCATGCGGTCCGCCCACCTTTGGATTTGAGGGAATAGGCGTCGGCTGCCTCGGGACACCGTTTATCGGTTCATGGGCAGAGCCCTACGCTTGATTAGGCGGCTGAGAGGCAACTTGGGCCGTGAGCTGCATCACGACATTTGTCAGGTCGCCAATTTTTGAGTAGAGCTTGGCCATATCTTTTTCTTTGCTTCTGAGTTGTTTTCGGAGCTCTTGGAGAAGTTGCTGCTCTACGTTCTTGGAATGGAAGATTGGCTCGTCTTCGCTTTCCGAGCCCGACTCCTCATGAACCGAGAGATCTCTCTGCTTATCAGCCTCAATAGAAGGGTTTTCATTACCTTCTATAGGAGGCTGGTCCATGAAAGCGGCAGACACATTGATGCTAGATTGGATTTGAGATGTGGCGGCCCCGTCCTTACTCTTGTTGCGTGTGCCCACCATGTAGACAGTGTGGACCACATATCCAGCCGTCTCTTTATCTTTGGCGGGGTAACTCTGTTCTTGGAACCTCATGAAGTTCAGCCTAGCATGAGCCTTAGCCCTTTTGTTGGCTCTGTATCAGAGCCTTTTCTGTCTTAGCTTTTCAATTTTGAGGGCTTGGAGGTCATCTGTTTTCTGGGAAGCCACTGTGATTCGATTGGCGGGGAGCTTAAAGAAGACACACGATCGAGCAGTTGTTAGGGACACCGTCGGAGCTTGCTCGAGACGCCTTGTTGCTTTGTTAGTGTTGATGGCCTTACCCCCAGCTGGGGCCAAGGAAAGTCGTTCAAACACCGACTTGCGTTTGGGTAGTGGTTCCCTCGAGATCACCACATTTGGCCTCTTGCCTTTCGAGGCCGGTTTGTCTGTTGCCGGAGCTTGAGGAGCTGGGATGGCGTTAGCTGACACGAACAGAATAGAGCCAAATGGTAGCGTTGGCTCCTCCCATTGTCAACCGAGACTGGCCGGGAGGACCGTCCTGGCATCCATCTTCATCGTTTAGGAGATAGAAGTTGTGTCGAGAGCTGAGCTGATCCTTGGAGACATTTTGTTGCGTCCGTAGATTGCAATTTGAAATTTATTAACCTGCACAAAGGAGCATGATTTAGTATAGGAAATTGATATGTTTATTGATTGAGTTCGCATGAACGTTTAACCCAAAATATAGGAGGAGAGAAAGGTCCCACCGGGCGTGCCAGGATCTGTAGGGTGTTTTTCGTCACCCCATTGAGATGGGAATACGCGCGCGCTTGTCAGGCTTACTACAGATTCCCTTTGCCTAGGGTAGGCTGAGATTTATTGATTATGGGGATCCGGATCTCCGGCAGCCGCAGACTAAGCTGCCGTTAATTATCCCTCGTCTTTGGAACGAGAGAACCTCCGATTGACGGGTCAAACAGGTCATGTGAACTCAATGTGCAGTGTTGTGTTTTGAAGGGGGTTTGGATATATCAGGGGCCCCGCAGAGTATTTACGGGGGTCCCGCTACCCGGATAGCGGGCTGGGGGTCAAGAGGGCTAGCAGCCCCCTTGTGGGATGCGGGGCAGCGCCCCGTTAGAAATTTTTTCTAACGGGGACAATGTTGTGGAGTGTGTGTATAAAAAAAAGGGAAGAATAGCATCCAAAGGACGTGTGGGTGCCAGCGCCTCACGTGCCTAGCATGCGGGCGCTGGGCGCCGACGTCTCACGTGCTTGGCATGTTGGCGCTTAAGTGCCGGGCGCTAAGCGCTGGGAACTAGGCGTCAGCGCCCCACGTGCTTGGCATGCGGGCGCTAGGCGCGGGGCGCCGGCGCCCTACGTGCTTGACACACGGGCGTTGGGCGTCAGCAGGAAAAGGGACCTTGTTCCTGTACTGGGAGCTGTGCTCCCGATTTGACTTATGGAGTTGCACTCTTGACAGAGAGGACAAGTGGGCTTAGCCCCTGCACTGGGAGTTGTACTCCCAAAAAGAAAGATTATTTTGTTTTTTTGTGTGTGTGTATTTTTGAGGAGTTAAACTGCCAAGATATTTTTGGAGCTGATGAAAGGGGCTTCTCCCTTAAGCCCTGGATCATCCCAAGATGGGATTTTGGAGATGGGTCTCATTCTTCTTCCCCTCTGTTGGCCGGATCTTGGACGAAAGGGGGTGAGATTTAAAAATCTCTCCTTTTTGAGATCTGATGGAAGATATGAGCTCCCCTTTGTGAGTTTTGTGGTGAAAAACTATTTATTTTTGGAAAAGGAAAAGTAAAACTCTTGATTTAATTGAAAAGGGAAAGAAGGTTTAGAACCTTCAGAAAGGAGAAGGAGGCACAAAAACCCTATAGTTTGAGAGAATGAAAGAGTTCTTTTTATTTCATCATCATATTGCCTTATATAGGCTTACACATTTACATATAGCCCATTGGGCTTTACAAAATGACATTTTGCCCATCCCATGCCTCATGTGCTCATTTATTTTGCACATGGGTCATGGACTTTACAAAAATTTGGCTTTATGTCCATTCATGCAAAAAAAATTATATCAAAATTATTTATTATATGATTTCATTTTGGCATGGGGGGGCCGGCCATGGGGCTCGACTTGGGCATGGGCCCACTTGATCTGGGCTTGGGCCCGATTACTTGGGCTTGACTTTGATTTTGGACTTAGTCAACCGGGGTGTAATTTTTAACCCCAACAATAATTATAATTAAAAATAAATTTAAAAAATGAACATATCCAGCTACATTCCACTTCCTCAAGAAATGAAACACCGGTTACCATTTTTTCCTCTCCCCCTTTCTTCTCCCCTCAAACCCTAGAAAGGAAGGAAAAAGAGAAAAGGAAAAAACAGATCTTACCGGTGACCATTTCTTCCTTTCTCTCATCTTTCCTCTCCTCTCAAAACCTTAGAAGGGAAGGGAAAAAAGAAGAAAAAAACAGATCTAAGATTACAGCTAAGCATCACCTCAAAAGCCCAGAGCAGCAACAGCCATGGTGCGAACGTACACGCAGGAGCACCTATGGCACTGCATGGCCGCCGCCTCCTTCCGCAAGTACTCAGAGTGGTCGACACCGAGCGTCCTCTCCTACGTCCTCGACGTCAACACACTCAGCCGCAGCATCGACCCCACCACCTCCGTCCTCTTCCTCACCCGCTCCATCACCTTCCGATCCCCTCCTCTCCCTCATCTGCCACCTCCTACTCCACCACCAAGATCCCCTCCTCTTCCACTGCCTTGAGTCCACCTCTATTGACCCCAGATCTAGATCCATGACCATCGTCACGAGAAGCTCCAGCCTCAAGTCCCTCATCGAGATCCAGGTGATGGAGCTTCGGATCTCCGTCAGATGCTGTCCTCCGTCGATCCTGCGATGGAGATCTTGGTCGGCTGTGATTTGGTTTTGGAGTTGTTGGGTATATATCTCAATAGGTTGGTGTTGGACGCTGAGCTACCTGCAAAGAAGTCCCGAGGTGGGTGACCACCGTAGGACCCTCCGACGATCAAGTTAGAGCCGAGAAATAGGAGCAGAGTAGCGGCGTATTGAGATAATTCGAGTTACCTGAGTCGTCTGAGAGAGGGGTTTATATAGTAGTCGCATGGAGCGAGCTGGTGCAAGATCACCGCCGTCAGTTACGCCCTTACGTTACGCCCGCGTGATTGGCAGGATACGCCCACCAATAGAGGGATGCGCTAGTGTGGGACGCGGGACGTGGGGCGGCGGATATCTCGCTTTGGCGAGATACGCGGAGCCGTTGCGGAGGCGCTTGGGTTACGTTCTCTCAGTTGATTAGGAAGGCGAGGAAGCTCGGCCTGTCGGAGGGCTTGGAGGCGAGCAAAGGAGGCCAAGGAAGCACGACCTATCAGATGGCTCGGAGAAGAGCCGGAAGGCCGAGGAAGCTCAGCATGTCAGAAGGCTTGGAGACGAGCGGGGAGGCCGAGGAAGCTCGGTCTGTCAGACATCTAAGAGATGAGTAAGGAGGCTAAGGAAGCTTGCTGGACTGCTCGAAGGCGAGCCGGTGGCTGCTTACTAGGCGGGTATGGAAGGTACTCAGGGAGGTCCCTGATAGGCCAGGTGTGTCCTCGAAGACGAGGTCCCGAGGTATGTCCTCAAAGCATCGTACTTACACCACCTCCGTAGCCCTCGGGACACGTCATCTGCTACGTGTCATGATCTGGGGAATTCCCACTTCTGAGCATCATCATTAGCCCCTCACTCTCGTTCCGACCTATTTATGGGTTGGGCCGAGAGTGGCATGTTCGGTTTTCTTCTGCTCAGTTTGGTGCCGAGAATCGTAGTGTGGATTGTCCGAGAACGATATGGCGTTTGGCGGTTTGCGTCGTTTCGATCTTTGGGTCAACGTGGCGTCTCACCGTGCGCCTAAATTTTCGTGCGTATCCCTGATGGCGTCAGCGGATCAGCGAAATGATTGTGCTTCGAGTATGAGTCGAACGATAGCCAAGTTTGAATAGGTCGGCGTCACTCGATTCTATCCAGTCACCTGGCGATGAGGGCATTAGATCCACAACGTTTGTTGGGCAGGAAGCTACCTGCTGTGGATGGGCAGAGCTGGAATCTACCCGGCGGCCTCGTGATGAAGGCTTTGGATCCATTTCTTTGTTGGGCAGGAATTTACCCACTGAGGATCGGCTGAGCAGGAAGCTATCCGGCCGCCTCGTGGCGAGGGCTTTAGATCTACAGTATTATTAGGCAGGAAGCTACCCACTGTGGATGAACCGAGCAGGAAGCTACTTGGTGGGCTCGTGGTGAGGGCTTTAGATCCACAGTGTTTGTTGGGCAGGAAGCTACCTGTTGTGGATGGGCAGAGCAGGAATCTGCCCGGCGGCCTCATGAGGAGGGCTTTAGATCCACTTCTTTGTTGGGCGGGAATTTACCCATTGCGGTTGGACCGAGCAGGAAGCTACCCGGCTGCCTCGTGGTGAGGGCTTTAGATCCACAACGTTGTTGGGCAGGAAGCTACCCGCTAGGGATGGTCCGAGCAGGAAGCTACTCGGCCGCCTCGCGAGGAGGGCTTCGATCCATAGTGTTGTTGGGCAGGAAGCTACCCACTGCGGATGAACCGAGAACGAAGCTGCTCGGTCGCCTCGTGAGGAAGGCTTTCGATCCATAGCGTTGTTGGGCAGGAAGCTACCCACTGCGGATGAACCGAGCAGGAAGCTGCTTGGTCACTGTTTCCCCCAATCAGAGCAAAGCTCTGTTGGAAATTCAAAATTCAAATTTTAAAGCAACGCTTCAAATCTCGGGCACAACGCGCCACATGTCAGGCGCTGATACGTCAGCACAGCGCCCAAGAAGGCGCGCCCAATCAGAGCAAACCTCTATTTTTTAAAGGAAGCAACGCTTCAGTTGCGCAAGCGCTGCGCGACACGTGTCAGCGCGGATGCGCTAGCGCAGTTGCGCTGCGCTTTGCGCTGCGCGACACGTGTCAGCGCGGATGCCTTAGCGCAGTTGCGCTGCGCTTTGCGCTGCGCGACACGTGTCAGCGCCGTTGCGCTGCGCTTTGCGCTGCGCGACACGTGTCATGCTCTGGAGCATTTGCGACAAACAGATTTAAAATTCTAAAGAAATCTTTTCTGTTCTTGTTAAAACAAGAAGATTTTCTTCTATAAAACAGAAGACCTTGGATCAAAGATCCAACGGTGGGGAAAATTCCCCAAATCACTCAGAGAAAGATCTCTTTAACAAATTTATGGGCACTATATAAAGGCCCCTAGACCTCAATTCAAAGGCATGAACATTTGGTGAGAAATTAAACAGAGAGAGCTCTGAAGATTTGAAGAGAAATCCTCAAGAACAAAAAAGGTAAAAAGCCTTTAGAAAAAGAGAAAATTCTCTTATGAACAGATCATGGATCTAAAAACAAGATCAATAATCTTCAATAAAAAACAAATAAAAACAGTGCTTTGCATTTTTTATGAACCTTTGGTTCTCTGAGATAAGAAAAACAAGAGAAACTTGTTTTCTTTGATCTAAATTAGATCAAGAAAGCAAACAGTGCTTTACACTACTTTTATGAACCTTTGGTTCTTGAATCTAAAAGATTCTCAAATTTAGAGTGCCTTGCACTTGCAAACTGCGCTGTTGCGCTCTTGGGAGAGCGCCACGTGTCAGCGTCTGAACCATTTACGCTATGCGCTTTTGAAATAGAGCTTTACTTTCTGAAATTGGCGCAACTCACCAGAGCGCGCCACGTATCAGCAGCGCAAGCGCAGCGCACTGCGCTTGCATGACACGTGTCGTCACCACAAGCGCTTGCGCTCTTTGATTGGCGCAAAGCGCCTGAAATGCAATGCATTATTTAAAAAATGGGCCAAGCCCAAGTCAAAAAGACCTAACAGGCCAAATTAAATTGCAAAACAATAAAGGGCAGAGCCCAAGTAAAATTGATGCTGCGCATCATTTATAAATGGGCAGAGCCCAAAACAAATTGATGCTCTGCATCCTTCATGGGTAGAGCCCAAATAAAAATAAAAAGAAATGCAATGCAAAAGTAGATAAAATGCTGAACATCTTCAATTGGACTTAGCCCAATCGTGGCCGTAAGTCCTCAAATTAAATTGACTGAGCACGGTTGCTCCCTAAATCAATTTACGACCGGTTCTAGGGTACATCTCCGAACTCCTCTGACACCCATCATTGTAATCCTTCAACGACGTCAGAGAGGTGACGGGTCCCGACAACCACACATCAATATGGATTGCGGGGTCCTTAAACTCGTGGACCGAAACGTCCTTAAACTAATACTGGACCGAAACGTCCTTAAACTAATATTCGTCCCAAAATGGGAATGTTGGACTGAAATATCCTTAAACTAATGCTCGTCCCCAAATGGGAATGATGGACCACCACGTCCCTAAACTGGAACATGGACCGCAATGTCCCTAAACTACCTATGGACCACTACGTCCTTAAACTGGAACAATAGAGCATCCAAATGCTCTTTTGCCGGATCTAAATGATCCCGTTTAAGTTGATCTTAGCCCCAAACACGACCAACGTATTCTTAAACATTCAAATAGACTATAAAACTCCAAATCAACTTTGGTTCAAGGGTACATCTCTGAACTCCTCTAACACCTATCGTTGTAATCCTTCAACGACGTCAGAGAGGTGATGAGTCCTGACGGCCATATATTAAATGGATCACCACGTTAAGTTGATCTTAGTCTCAAACAGGACTAACGTATCCTTAATGAACGTTTAAGTTGATCTTAGCCTCAACACAGCTAACGTATCCTTAAACTAAAACACCAAACCCAAATCTAAGTAAATACGGATTTGGACTAATCCACGTCCTATGGGCGACGGCATTACTCAGTCTCCGTATACAATCCACGAGCAACCACAAACAAAATAAACACACACGACACGAAGTGAAATTCTGGAGAAAGAGAAAGTGGCTACCGCGATGCGGTAGCGTAATTAACTGCAGGGGCTTGCGCCTGCAGGGAAAAGCGTCCCCACAATAAAAAACCCCTCAAGCGAGGGGGAATCTGACGAAGTCTGCTACATCGGCCGCATCCGTCTAAACCTCCGATACACGGTGCCATAAATCAACTTGGCATCTTCGGAGAGATGAACGGATAAAACCATATAGCATCTGCCCTGAATCTCAGGCGAGACGTCCTCACGTCTCGGCCGCCGTTCGGAGGGGAACAGATTCTGGCACGCCCGGTGGGACCTTTTCCTCTTTCCACTCCACACTTCGTATGTCGTCTTCGCGAACCAATCGCGGTTTGTTAACGGTTGCCTTTGGATTTCAAGTTTACTAAGATTTGGTCTCTTGCTTGGTGCAGAAGAGAAGTCAAGCATCGATGGCCTTAACTTGTTCGAAGTGCTCCAACCGCAGCTGCAGCTCGCGTCCGGCCTCAACTGGGGGCATAACCTACGGGCCCCAAGCGGCCTCTTTGTTCACCATGCCCGTGGAACAGATTACTCAAGCCACCACGGGGCTGTTTTTCGGAACTATGCTTCCGCCAACAAGCTTCAGCACCCCCGTGCCCATACAAGAAGCTCCTAAGAAGTCGGTCTTCGATCGACTTTCAGTTACCGCGGCCCCTCTCAACGGTTCGCCCAACACCGGTGCCTCGGTCTTCTCCAGACTGGGCCAAAACTCCTGTGAGCCCACGATGAAGCTTGCAGTCCCGGAAAGGGTTATTCCAAAAGGAGTACCCAAACCTGCTCTTGAAGTCGTCAAGGCGGCTTCTCCTGCTAAGAGATCGGTCTTTACAAGATTGACCGTCCCAACTCCCACTCCTACTCTTGCTGCTCAAAAGACATCAGTCTTCAATAGGCTGACACCGGCAACCGCCCCACACCTGAACAGGGGGCAAGAAGAAGCTGTTTCTGTCTCTGAGCCAATACCGACGACTCGTCGCGCCCGACGACGCCACTGGCGCCGGGTAAGGAAGACTGGGGGCAACTCCCCTTCTGGGGTAACTCCACCGCCTCCAACAACGGAATTCAATATTGCTGTTCCAACCGGGAACAGCTTTGAGCTGCTGAATAGGGTACGCAGGAACTCACCAACTGCGGTGCTCAGGAGATCTCCTCTACCGGTAGAGACTGCCGTGGAAACAGAAAAGCCGGAGCAGCCTCCTCAATCGCTGTCCTCCAGGATTTACAAGACATGGCGACGAGTCCGAAAATCTGTCATTGATCCTAATTTCTCTCGCCAGCACAAGAAGTCGAAAGGTCGGCAGAAAGAAAATCCCCTGGTCAAGCAACGAAAGGCGACGACCGCTTGGGTACCCAAAGCAACGGCCCCCTCAACTTCTACGGCCCATAAAAGAAGAAGGCCGGAGAAAGTGCCGACGCCGATGACGAATATCAAAGGTGGTGAATCCAAACGCCCCAAGTCAGGGGGCATTGTAGTTCATACAGTCTACGTGGCGTCTGGTAAGGAGGACAGTCGCATATCTACGGGTCATCGACCACTTACGCGATCCGTGACCAAAGCGCAGGAGCAGCAGCAGAAGCTCCAAGAGATGATGAACGCTATGGCCGCACTTACTGGGCCAAAAGAAAACCCTAAAACGTCCTCGGATGAAAGCCAGGAGGAAGAAACCGACGCCGAATTCCTTCGTCGAATATTGGAAAAGAAGGACAAAGAGGCTGCTGAACAAGAAGCCAACATACAGCGTATGGGCCTCCTGTTCCAGGACATGGTGGGGATGATGATCCAACAAGATCCTCCGGCCGAAGATCCCCCGATCATCCTTGAAGACGATAAGGGAGAGACGTCGAATCCTCCGCCAGCTCTGTCAGCAGCTAAAGAAGAGACAATCTCCAAAGCTGACTTGGACGAATACATAGCCCAGCAAATACGGGTTCATCATGCGACTGAAGCAGCTGGCCAGGTCGTAAGAACAGGGCGTCCATATCCAAGTTGGTACAACCAAATCAAGTACCCGCCCGGTTACACAATTCCGAAGTTCCACGTCTACAAGGGGACGGGCAATCCTCACCAGCATGTTGCCCAGTTCAGGGCACTCTGCGGCAACACCGGCGGTGATGACAAGCTTTTGCTTCGTCAGTTTGTTGGAAGTTTATCAGATACGGCGTTCGAGTGGTACTCTGAGCTCCCGAATGACTCTATCAAGACCTTCGCGGAGATGGAGTTGTTGTTTACTCAGCGTTTTGCAAGCTCCAGTGAACGCATCCGGATGATGGCACTGATTAACACCAGGGTAAAGCCAGGCGAGATATGGGTCCAATATGCTATACGGTGGCGAAACTTATGGTCGAAGTGCGAGCAGCGCATTGAAGAAGCTCCCGCAGTGGGTATGTTTGTGGGAACCCTTGATCCGCAAGCAACCATCTCGCAATTTATGTTGTTTTTCAAGCCGACTACCTTCCAGACCTTGATTGACAAACTAGCGTAAATGGATCAGATGGGCCATAAACCCCCTCTTCCAAAGCCGGACTCCCGAAATGACAAGGGGAAGGGAAAAGCGATCGTTGTCGCTAATGCTCAACAACAACCGAGCGACTCGAAGCCGGTTGTTCATCAAAATAATACGCGTCCATACGTGGCCCTTGAGGAGAGGCTAGGACGTTCTTACTCCTTTCCCCGAGATAAGACGAGAAGGTTATTCGAGCTGGCGTTGCGCAACCGACTCATAAACTTTCCAGATCCAAAACGTCCGTCGCAACCAAGTGATGTCAATGAGCCCAACTACTGTCCTTATCATCGAGTACTGGGCCATCCGATCGAAGATTGCAACGTTTTCAAAAATTGGCTTGAAAACCAGTACCGACGGGGCAAATTCGCGTTATCTGACAAATGGAAGGTGAATCCCCCGCAGCCCCACACATCTAAAGGGACGAATATGCCGGGGGCAACATGCTCCGTCGTCGAAGAAGCTCCTTGGGAGGTTGTATTATCAACCAAGACAAAGAGGATGCTGAACGATCTTCAGACATGCCCAGCGATCAAGTGGAAGAACCCGTTGGAGCCGCAGATCATTGAAGGGATGTTGAAACCTCGTCCAACTCAAAAGATCGATGGAGGTGGCCCAAGCATTCATAACCAGCCGTCGAAATCTTCAAAGAAGAAGAAAAAGAAGTCAAAGAAGCCCGTGAAGCCTGGCGACAAGCGTACGGACTTGCAAAAACAAATTGACGCGTTGGAGGAATACAACCAGAAGGCACGGACTCCCATTACATTCCAAGAGTTCCTCAACCATGTCTTTCAAGAGGAAGATGAGGGAGATAGTTCATCAAATGAATCCGAGGAATATATGGCAACCTGTCATATGATTTCCCATTCGCTCACGAACGATGAAGAGACTCCTTGTACTGAAACGCTGGCGGCAGATCCCGAACCAAAAGTTCTGGAGCCATCGGATGAAGTAATCGATGCATTCCTCAATGAAGCTCTCTTAAAAAGCAAAGCTGGTCGGGAGCGCGAGGAGGTTATATTCGAAAGGGCCAAACGCCAATGCCTTGACGAAAGAATTGAGATACTCCCGTTGGAGCAAAGTACACCCACTGTGGATAAAATCAAATTCAAGATGAGGAAGAGGTTTGCTAAAGCCGTGTTAATGGGTATGAAGCTACCATCCTCTGAGGGAAGCATTACTGGTGAAGCGGAAATGCACCCCTCCTATTGCTTGTATCATCGGAAGATTTCGCATCCCACTGAGGAGTGCTAAGCTTTCGATAGATGGTGGAAAGGATATGTTGCTCACCGACAACAGGTTAAGCGGGAGAAGCGCAAGACTCGCCGGGAGCAAAACAGTGCGACCGAAGGGCTTAAAAGAACTACCGGCGATTGTTGCATGGTTAACACCGGCAGGTCACAAGTGCTCACGTTCGGGAGCGATTCTGATGAGGAGCTGGAGCTTGGCCCCCTCTTTAAAGAGTCCACCTCGGGAAAAGAAGAAGAGCCAAAAATTTGTGAAAATATCTGGCTGTGTAATCGCACGCTGCCCAAAAAGAATCTCGGACCCCCAAACAAAAAAGATAAAGGGAAAGAAAAGGTCTCTGAGGACATCGCCCTAGATGACCAAGTCATGGAAGAGCTAGCTGCTAAAGACCCGCCGAAGAAAAATAAGGTGGATTACAACGTCTTAGCGCATCTGAGGAAACTACCATCGCAGCTCAGCATTCTTGACGCCCTTTTACTATCAAAGGAGGCGAGAGATTCGTTAATTAAGGCACTACAGGACCCAGAGCAGTTCCAAGCTTTCCTGGCCGAAGAAAAAATGAAGGATGAATTGGAGGAAGTTCACACGGCCGATGTCGCTTTTGGTGATGAAGACCTTCTCCTTGGGACGTGCGAACACAATCGCCCTCTCTACGCCTCGGGATACTGCCATGATATAAAGATAGGCAAAATCCTGATCGATAACGGGTCATCTGTTAACCTACTCAATGTGCGGGTGTTAAAGGAAATCTGCATGAGCGTCCAGCACCTCGCTCGAGACAAGATCACCATCTCCGGGTTCGACTCCCAATCGTCAAAGACTCTTGGATCTGTGATACTGACGCTACGTTTTGGGCTGCTCGTCACGGACATTAAATTCCACGTCATAGATTCCAGTACATGCTACAACGCTCTGCTCGGCCGACCATGGTTACACGAGTACAACATCATCCCTTCTACACAGCATCAGTGTATGAAATATTTTAGGGATGGTCTCGAGTATACTGTAACAGGAGAATTGAATCCGTTTTCCGTGAACGAAGTTCGCAAATATGAAGATGCCAAATACTTCTTGCCGAATTTCGAAGACACGGAAAGGTGTCGCAAGCCAGAGAATAAAACTAATGCTACCATCCCTGTCTTCGGCAGTGATACCGAGGAGGAAGAGGAGATAGTATATTTGGGTCCGCCCTAATACACCAAGCCGGGACCATCCGCTCTTACGTTGATCTTTGGTAGTGATTCAGAGGATGAGGTCCATTCTGTATTCTCTGCTCGACCTTTAATATGAGCTTCCGCTGACGAAAAGCAAAGTCTACAAGTCGCTATGGTGCTGCTTAAACATTATAAAGAACTGGATGCGCTTGATACCGACAGTATAGAGGAGCTGCAGACGTTCTATATCCCTCTCAGGCGAGGAGGCAAGAAGGCAATTCTATTCTACGGCTCTGAAGAAAACAAAGTAGAGAAAGAAATCTGGCACGGTGCAGATCCTACGCTGGACAGGCTTCAACCCATCCGTCTACCCAGATATTATACAGAAGGCTTGAAGAGGCTGTTGAAGCACCAAAAGATACCCTTTGTTGGGGTAAAAATTTACACCCCGGTTGACCGAGTCAAAGTCAAGGTCAACCCCAAGCCAGGTGGGCCCAAGCCCAGGTCAAGTGGGCCCATGCTCAGGTCGAGTCCGAAACATGAAGCGGCCGACCCTCCCCATGCCAAAAATGAAATCATGTAATAAATAATTTTTATGTAATTTTTTATGCATGAATGTAAACAAAATGGGTATAAAGCCAAATTTTTGTAAGCCCATGGCTTATGTGCAAAATGAAATGGCACATGAGCCATGGGATAGGCAAAAAGCCATTTTGAAAAGCCCAAGGGGCTATATGTAAATGTGTAAGCCTATATAAAACAACATGATGATGAATAAAGCATACATTTTTTTCATTTCCCCCAAAAAAGCTAGGGTTTGTGCCTCTTTCTCCTTCTTCAAGGTTCTAAAAACCTTCTTCTTTCTTTTGAATTAAATCAAGAGTTTAACTCTTCCTTTTCTCAAAATAAATAGTTTTCCACCACAAAACCTACGAAGGGGAACTTAGATCTCCCACCAGATCTCGAAAAAGAGAGATTTTTAAAATCTCACACCTCTTGATTTTCAAGATCCGGCCAAAAGAAAAGAAGAAGAAGGAGACCCATCTCCAAGAATCTAACTTTGGACAGATCCAAGGCTCAGAAGAAGGGCCAAAGATTTCTAGGAGTTTAACTCCTTTCTAGATCCGTTGGAGTTTAACTCCATAAATTAATTTCTGCCAGGAGTTTAACTCCAAAAATCCCTTGGGAGTTCAACTCCCCAACCTAGAGGCTAGGCCCCCCCTCCAGCGGGTGTTTTCCCGTGGTCACGTGCGCCCACGTGACCTCGGGCGCTGAGGCGCCCAATGGTCACGTGCGCCCACGTGACCCCGGGAGCTGAGGCGCCCAAAGGTCACGTGTGCGCCACGTGACCCCGGGGCGCTGAGGCGCCCACGTGACCCCGGGCGCTGAGGCGCCCAACGGTCACGTGCGCCCACGTGACCCCGGGCGCTGAGGCGCCCAAACGGTCACGTGTGCCCACGTGACCCCGGGCGCTGAGGCGCCCATCGGTCACGTGTACGCCACGTGACCCCGGGCGCTGAGGCGCCCAATGGTCACGTGTGCCCACGAGACCCCGGGGCGCTGAGGCGCCCAACGGTCATGTGTGCGCCACGTGACCCCGGGCGCTGAGGCGCCCAACGGTCACGTGTGCGCCACGTGACCCCGGGCGCTGAGGCGCCCACATGCTACGTACGCGTCTTTAAGATGCTTTCCCCTTTTTTTATGCACTCCACACTAAATATGCCTCCCCCGTTAGAAAAAATTTCTAACGGGGCGCTGCCCCGCACCCCGCAAGAGGGCTGCTAGCCCCCTTGACCCCCAGCCCGCTATCCGGGTAGCGGGACCCCCGTAAAAACTCTGCGGGGCCCCCAATATATCCAAAACCCTTCCAAAACATAACACTGCACATTGAGTTCGCATGACCAGTTTAACCCGTCAATCGGGGGTTCTTTCGCTCCAAATGCGAAGGGTAATTAACGGCAGCTTAGTTCGCGGCTGCCGGAGATTCGGATCCCCACAATCAATAAACCCCAGCCTACCCTAGGCAGGGGGAATCTGTAATGCGCCTGACAAGCGCGCGCGTATTCCCATCTCAATGGGGTGACGAAAAACATCCTACAGATTCTGGCACGCCCGGTGGGACTTTGAATCTCTCCTTCCATATTTCGGGTTAAGCGTTCATGCGAACTCAATCTATATACATGTCTATATTTATACTAAAATAATGCTCTTTCATGCAGGTTTCAAGCAATCACTTTTCAACAATGTCTCCTATGATGAACTCAGCTCTCAGCACGATTCCAGTCTCCTATACGATGAAGATGGACTCCAGGACGGTGCTTCCGGCCAGTCTCGGACGACAATGGAAGGAGGAGCCGCTACCATTCGGCTCTATCCTGTTCGTGTCAGCTAACGCCATCCCGGCTACTCAAGCTCCAGCAACAGACAGACCGGTTTCAAAAGGCAGGAGACCGAATGTGGTAATCTCGAGGGTGCCCCAACCCAAGCGCAAATCGGTGTCTGGACGGCTTTCCATGGCACCAACTGGGGGCAAAGCCATCGGAACAAAAGAAGTTGCCAGACGTCGTGGGCAAGCCCAGGCGATACCTTCGACGGACACGCGGGCAGATGTCTTCTCAAGCATCCCCATCACTCGGCCTATGGCGGCTTCCTGAAGAGCAGAAGCCTGCCAAGCGCTTAAGGCAGAGAAGTTGAGGCAGAAACGGCTCAGAAATAGAGCCAACAAAAGGGCTAGGGCTCTAGCCATGCTAAAATTTATGAATTTCCAAAGCCCGGACCGCCCCGCGAAACCAGCTGCCGGTGATGAAAGAATGACTGAATGTGTTATCCACACTTTCTACATGGCCGGACATGAAGAAACGAATCCTCCTCTTCTTCACAGCCATGGTGATGATATGGTTGACGCTACCCAACATCGGCTCGATCTAAATGATGAAGAGCCCGCTCAGGCCGATAAGCCAGAGGAGCCCGTGGTTCCTACGGAATGGAGCTCAGGCAATAAAGATTACCCGGTTGTCATAGCCGGAACTACAGAACAAGCATTATTCCAATGGCTTCAAAGGCAATTTCAGGACAGGGATGAGAAGATGGCCGAGGTCTATTCCAAAGTCGACGAGCTGGAAAACGTCGTGGCAGATCTCGCGGCCCAAGTCGCCCGATTGCAATTACAGTAGAATCAAATTTTGGCTCATGAGCCAGGGATTGATACCCGGGGGCAGCCAACTGATATCCCTTTCAACCTAAAAGCGGAGCGCCTTCGCGAAAAACGGCCGCAATCAGCCTCCAGTCCCTCCGATACATACGCCGGGGGGGAATCGCCTCTGAAAGAGAAGTTGGAAAAGGTCTATTCCTTCAAGAGGGAAAAGGTCCACAAGATATTCAGGGACGCCTTAAGAAACGGTCTACAACTGCCGGAATCAAAGAGACCGCAAGAAGCGAATATGACCGACGATCCAGAATATTGTCCCTATCACAGGGTGATAGGTCATGCCATTGAGGACTGCTTCGTCTTCAAAGATTGGGTCGAAAGGCAATACAAGATGGGAGAGATAGAACTGTCTAGAGGCGTGTTAGCAAACAGTCAAGCTACGATCGCCGATTTCATGCAAATAGAGACCGAAACCTTTCGGGAACCTAATCCTCCCAGACATATGCCTCGAGGACCAGCATCAGTAAAGGCACCTACCCTAATGGAGGGAAAGAAGAAGATATACTCCTTCAGGAGGGATGAAGTCCGCAAAATATTCATGGGCGCCTTGAACAACGGTCTGCAACTGCCTGTTCCAAAGAGGCCACAGGAAATGAACATGACCGGCAATCCCATATACTGCCCATATCATAGAGTGGTGGGTCATACCATCGAAGACTGCTATATTTTCAAAGATTGGGCAGAGGACCAATATAAGCTTGGAAAAACCTCGCAACCCTCAGATGTATCGGCGAGCCACAGAGCTAGGTCATCAACACAGCTCCGCCAAGATCAAAGTTCAAGGAGCTGAGATAAGCAAAGAGGACCACCACGTCGTTAAACTGGGAACACCTGTTGACCACCATGTCACTAAACTGGGAATCATCGACCTCTAAGTCGTTAAACTGGGAATGTAAAAAAAAACATATATATATATGTAAATAGACAAAAAAATGTGTAAATAAAAGAAAAATAAAGAAAAGCCGAAATGATGGGGCAACTCGCAATAAAAATCAGCGAGTAAAATAAAGATGAAAATAAAGCCGAAATGATGGGGCAACCGCGAATAAAAGCCGACATGATAGGGCAATCGCGATCTTCGCGATAAGAAAAGCTGAAATGATAGAGCAATCGCGGTAAAACAAAAACAAAAAAAAAACAAAAAACAACAAAAAAAAACGGCGAATGATGATTCGCTCCTGGTACTATATTCCAGTGCAGCGATGCAGACGCCGACCAAATTCCAGTTTTCCAAAATTCTTCCAGCCCTACGGTTAGTCCCCAAATTGACTACCGTATACAATCCACGGGCTCAAATAATTCTCATCATACCTATGCCCCACCGTAATCACCAGTTACGTGGCTGGTCTCCGCCTTTAGAATTATGCTCCATTGAGAAGACCCACTCATGTGTCCTCACGATACATGAGGAGAACAAACATTTGTGGGATCCTTACGACTCATAAAGGAAAAACACACTTAGGAGTCCTCACGACTCCTAAGGAAAAAATACACCTGCGGGGTCCTTACGACTCGCAGGGAGAAAATGCTTTTATGGGATCCTCACGGCCTATAAAATTGAAAAGCCTTAGGCGATAGGGACCTAAACCCGTCTCCTAAACCATCGCTCCGCCAACAAGAGTAGGCAAATGATGAATTTCTCCTGGCACCTCTGCTTCAGTGTTAGCAACGCTGATGCCGGCCCCCACCCCAAAATTCCAAGCTCACCATCAATATACCCCTAAGTCTTTATACTGGAAACAGATGACCACCAAGTCGTTAAACTGGAAACAGATGACCTCCAAGTCGTTAAACTGGAAACAGATGACCTCTAAGTCGTTAAACTGGAGACAGTCGACCTCTAAGTCGTTAAACTGGAGGCAACAGACCTCTAAGTCTTTAAACTGGAAACAGATGACCTCCAAGTCGTTAAACTGGAAACAGTAGACCCCTAAGTCTTTAAACTGGAAACAGATGACCTCCAAGTCGTTAAACTGGAAACAGATGACCACCAAGTCGTTAAACTGGAAACAGACGACCTCTAAGTCGTTAAACTGGAAACATTGGACCTCTAAGTCTTTAAACTGGGAATAGAAGACCTCTAAGTCTTTAAACTGGAAACAGATGACCGCTAAGTCGTTAAACTGGGCACAATTGACCTCTAAGTCTCTAAACTGAAAACAGATGACCTCTAAGTCGTTAAACTGGAAACATTAGACCTCTAAGTCTTTAAACTGGAAACAGATGACCTCTAAGTCGTTAAACTGGAAACATTAGACCTCTAAGTCTTTAAACTGGAAACAGATGACCACCAAGTCGTTAAACTGGAAACAGATGACCACCAAGTCGTTAAACTGGAAACAGTAGACCTCTAAGTCTTTAAACTGGAAATAGAAGACCTCTAAGTCTTTAAACTGGAAACAGCAGACCTCTAAGTCGTTAAACTGGAAACAGACGACTTCTACGTCGTTAAACTGGAAACAGCAGACCTTTAAGTCGTTAAACTGGAAACAGACGACCTCTACGTCGTTAAATTGGAAACAGATGACCTCTACATCGTTAAACTGGAAACAGATGACCACCAAGTCGTTAAACTGGAAACAGATGACCTCTAAGTCGTTAAACTGGAAACAGATGACCTCTAAGTCGTTAAACTGGAAACAGCAGACCTCTAAGTCTTTAAACTGGAAACAGATGACCTCTAAGTCGTTAAACTGGAGACAGTTGACCTCTAAGTCGTTAAACTGGAGACAACAGACCTCTAAGTCTTTAAACTGGAAACAGATGACCTCCAAGTCGTTAAACTGGAAACAGTAGACCCCTAAGTCTTTAAACTGGAAACAGATGACCTCCAAGTCGTTAAACTGGAAATAGATGACCACCAAGTCGTTAAACTGGAAACAGATGACCTCTAAGTCGTTAAACTGGAAACATTAGACCTCTAAGTCTTTAAACTGGAAACAGAAGACCTCTACGTCGTTAAACTGGAAAGAGACGACCTCTACGTCGTTAAACTGGAAACAGATGACCACCAAGTCGTTAAACTGGAAACAGACGACCTCTACGTCGTTAAACTGGAAACAGATGACCACCAAGTCGTTAAACTGGAAACAGACGACCTCTACGTCGTTAAACTGGAAACAGATGACCACTTCCACTCATGTGTCCTCACGATACATGAGGAGAACAAACCTTTGTGGGATCCTTACGACTCACAAAGGAAAAACACCCTTAGGAATCCTCACGACTCCTAAGGAGAACATACACCTGCGGGATCCTTATGACTCGCAGGGAGAAAATACCTTTATGGGACCCTCACGGCCCATAAAATTGAAAAGCCTTAGGTGATAGGGATCCAAACCTGTCTCCTAAGCCATCGCTCCCCAATCCCCAAGTGGCGAATGATGAGTCGCTCCTGGTACCATATTCCAGTGCAGCGATGCAGACGCCAACCAAATTCCAAATCCCAATCCCCAACGGCGAATGATGAGTCGCTCCTGGTACCATATTCCAGTGCAGCGATGCAGACGCCAACAATGTCCCAAAATTTTTCCGGCCCTACGGTCTGGATCATACATCCTGCAAAACCGTATACAATCCACGGGCGTAAAATGATCCCAATCTCTCCCAAGTCCTACCGGCGAGACCACATTCAAAGTCCCACCGGCAGGGAAGATTCAAAAAAAAAAGAAAAAAAAAAGAGAAGAAGAAAAAAAAAAGAAGGTATGTCCACAAGCA
This sequence comes from Agapanthus africanus, assembly GCA_030015575.1. Lineage (NCBI taxonomy): Eukaryota > Viridiplantae > Streptophyta > Magnoliopsida > Asparagales > Amaryllidaceae > Agapanthus > Agapanthus africanus. Next base: position 424,003,731 of record CM057351.1, read on the forward strand.
AAATGGGCACGGATGAAAACCCGAAAGGGCTCCGTGAGTAAAAACAGCAGGACTGCCGGCGAGTTTGTGAAAACCCGAAAGGACGCAAACTCGTGAAAAAGAGATGAAATGCACTCGCAAAGTTCTCTCGACTTTGTGAGGAGAAAATTCCCGCGTGAGATCCCTACGACTCACAAAGGAGCCACACACTTAGGAGTCCTCACGACTCCTAGGGAGAAAATACACCTGCGGGATCCTTACGACTTGCAGGGAGAAAATGCTTTTATGGGACCCTCACGGCCCATAAAATTGAAAAGCCTTAGGTGATAGGGATCTAAACCTGTCTCCTAAGCCGCCAATTTCCAAATCCTCCCGGGGCAAATGATGAGTTGCTCCTGGTATTATTCCAGTGCAGCAATGCAGATGCCAAACAAGAACCAATTCCCAAATCCTCCCGGGGCAAATGATGAGTTGCTCCTGGCATTATTCCAGTGCAGCAATGTAGATGCCAAAACAAAACCAATTCCCAAATCCTCCCGGGGCACATGATGAGTTGCTCCTGGCATTATTCCAGTGCAGCAATGCAGATGCCGACAGAAGACCAATTCCCAAATCCTTTCAAGACAGATGATGATTCGCTCCTGGTACCATATTCCAGTGTAGCGATGCTGATGTCAACCCAAATCAAATCAAACCAACAACCTCTACGGCGGAATCATGCTCTGTCCCAGAATTTACCCCGTGTCGAAATCATGCTTCACCTCGGGATATCTACCTTCCCTGCCGGAATTATGCTCCGCCTCGGAATCAAGTCAACCAGCAAGCTCTGCGTCGGAATTATGCTTCGTCTCAGAATGCACCCCGTGTCGAAATGATGCTTCGCTTCGGTGTACCTGCCTTCCCTGTCGAAATTATGCTTCGTCTCGGAATCAAATCAACCACCGACACTCTGCGCCGGGGAAAAGTCGATCAGCGACACTCCGTGCCGGGGAAAAGTCAACCCGACACTCCGCGCCGGGGAAAAGTCGATCAGCGACACTCCGTGCCGGGGAAAAGTCAACCCGACACTCCGCGCCGGGGAAAAGTCGATCAGTGACGCTCCGTGCCGGGGAAAAGTCAACCCGCGACACTCCGCGCCGGGGAAAAGTCGATCAGCGACACTGTTTCCTGATTTAAAATCAGGAAAGCTTCTGGGAAAAGCTTCAAAAAGGGGTCACGTGCTGGCACGTGACACCTAAAAGGCATCATCAAGTCAAGTTCAGTTTCCTGACTACGCTGAAGAAAATGGGCTTCAGAAAGAGTCACGTGCTCCCACGTGACCAGGGTCACGTGGCGACACGTGACATTTAAATGCAAGCGTCAAAGGCACGCAAGTTCTCTGATCAAGTCAAGAAAAGGCTTCAGAAGAGGTCACGTGTTCCCACGTGACCAGGGTCACGTGTTGGCACGTGACGTTCAAGACAGCAGACTCGTTCTCCAGATGAACCAAAGAAAGAGAGTTCAAACAAGGATCACGTGCTCACACGTGACCAGGAGTCACGTGGTGGCACGTGACGCTTAAGCAACGATCAGAAGACAGAGCGCAAAAGAAAGGAAAAGGCTCATTCCAAAGGGGGTCACGTGCCCACACGTGACCATGGGTCACGTGGTCACACGTGACCGGCTTTCAAAGCCCATTGTGTTAACAGAATTAAATTCTGAAGGAAATTCAAATCTTTCCAAAGGAAAGCAACTATCTGGAACCAATCAAATTAAAGATTCAGAGGTGATGAAATATCATCTATCTATGGGAAAATCTCGGGTTTGGAAAGATTTCCCCTTTAAATCTAACCAAAATAACAAAGGAGAATCTCTGGATTTAAAATCCAATGGTGAATAAAATTCACCTAACAATCCGAAGGTCCAAAACGAATAATGGATGTAAATCAAATCTCTTAATGAAGATTCGTCAAAAACTGATTGATTTGGCTGCTTCTCCTATAAATAGGAGCCAAGAGACACAGAGAAAAAGAATAGATACGCAGAAAAGGAAAAGAAAAGCAGGAGAGCTTTGATACTTTGAAAAGACTCGGATCTTCTGCAAAAAACCCTAGGTAAGAAAGGGAAGGCCTTTTGAAAGAAAGAGAATTTAATTCTCAACAGAGTTTAACTCTGATAATGTAAAAACAGAAGAACATATTTCTTCTCTCTTTGATAGAGGATCTGCAAAGTGCACATCTCCCCTTAAGGTTGAGAATTTAATTCTCAATGGGTTGAGATCCTGCCATGCAGATCCAAAACATGGAGAAGGAATACAAGCACGAGAATTTAATTCTCACAGAACTATAGGAATTTAATTCCTTTAAAATAAAAGTTAGGGCTTGACCCTATATCATGGGAATTTAATTCCTTCAGAACAAAAAAGAAACAGGGTTTAACCCTAATTAAGAACCTAGTTCTGTTGAAACAGCGGGAATTTAATTCCCTTAATCATAATTTAACAGAGGATGGAAGCTTAAACTCCTTAAAAACTTTTATTAGGGTTTAACCCTATTCAGCCCTTCACGTATATGAGGAATTTAATTCCTACAGAAAATTCAGAGTTAAACTCTATTCCAGAAAACAAAGTCTTCGAAAGGAAGTAGGAATTTAATTCCTCTGAAATTTACAGTTCGAGGAATTTAATTCCTGAAAGAAGATTAACAAAGCCTCTAAACAAAATACATGGAGGCAGGGTCACGTGTCATCACGTGACCCCCCAAGAGATCTACAGAAAGCCCCTTTGAGGCAGCACCCCACGTGACCCACGTGACCCTCGGCAGAAGCTCTAACACATAGGCATTTGAATGCCCATCACGTGATGGCACGTGATGCTCTGAAAGACACGATAATCTCAGAATAAATAAAGGGAGGGCGCTCTCACTTGCTGCCACGTGACCCCTCTTGCCTTAGTGTTTAACACTAAATTAAAACTCTCGAACCCAGTGTTAAAACACTGTTGGGCCTTAGTGTTCAACACTAAATAAAAAGCTTTATCTGCAGTGTTCAACACTGATCTGTTTTAGTGTTTAACACTAATTTGAAAAGCCTTGTTGCTGGTGTTTAACACCAATTATCTCTTAGTGTTAAACACTAACTTGTCAACCCCATTCCCAGTGTTCAACACTGACTGCTCTGTAGTGTTTAACACTATGCTTTGGCCCAATTGGCCTAAACGGATAGAGGCAAAGCCTCTCCTGATTGGACTTAGCCCAAGATGGCCATAAGTCCTCAATTGGTGATTAACTGGTCCAATGGACTCATAACATAATTAATTCGTCTTGACCCCAAATTGGGCCAAGGACTATTTAATCCACTCCGGTTCTAGGGTACATCTCGTCACTCCTTTGATACTTGGCATTGTAATCCCTCAATGTCTTCAAAGAGGTAACGGGTCCCGACGACCACACATTGATATGGACTGTGGGGTCCTTATATTGGGTTCCTTGGCACCCTAGTTAAGTCTTATCAAACATGCACAAATAGAATTTTACGGGTGCCTACAAACCCGACTACGGATCGCTTACTAGATATTTAGGCGAAACAAGCTAACTAGTTAACATTTTAACTAAGGGAACGGACATACAAGCTTTGTAGATCCGGTCCACCACCTCCACGGCTCCGCAACGAGGTCCCCTCCGCTGTCCAAAATGAATCCGGAACTCAAGTATCGGCTTCGTCGAAGAAATGGGCGGGCTTGATCGTCGGTTCGATGCCGAAGATGATCTACGTCGAGGCATCGCTAGAACAAGCTCCAACTTCACCAAGTCGGAAAAACTTGTGAAGGAAACACCCTATACTACTTGGCAAGAGGTAGAGGATGAAGAAATAGGAAGTGGGTAAACTTTAGTTTTGGATTTCTCACTCATATGCATCAATCACCATTGATGGAGGTGAACTTTCTTCTCTTGAAGAAAGGAAGAAGAAGAAGTAATATGTTATGATAAGAATAATTAGTTAATTCAAAAATGAGTAGAATAATTAGTTCTTATCATCACATAACCATGGTAAAGTGTAGAGAGTGAACTAGGGTTAGTGGAGTGGTTAGGGTTAAGAATGAGACAAAGTGGTCAAAGTCTTCATGAAGCTTCATGAATGAATAAAGAAAGCCACCACTTTGCTCATTCCTTTTTATTTTCCAAAAAGGTTATTAATGAAAAAATAAAAGAAAAAAGGAAATTAAACCCTAACCATTCATAAACCATGGTTCATTCTTTACACAACCAAAAAAGCATGTATCATCAAACATGATACATCCAAGTGCACAAAATCATATCGGATATGGAATGCGCACACCCGAGTGAGAAAAAATCCATTTAAAGTAAACCGATACTAGTTAATGCAAAGTAATATATCAAATATATAATTATGCATTAAATCATTAAATCAACACTTGATTTAACGATCCGGTCATGACGCACATAACCGACTGGTATCATTAGTAACAACTTATCGAATCAACACTTGATCCGATAACCCGGCTATATCGCATATAACCGATCAATGTCACATCGCGAGAATCAAATACAGTATCACATACTGGTATTATTCCCGGTCCCGCACATATCTCATATGCGCTCCTATTTCGTTTTGCTTGAGCCAGGAAACCTCTGTGTAGGACTCTAAAGACTCGTCAATACGCCGGTAGCAGATGATGATCATATCAAACATCCGCAAGCCGCAAGCGGTCTGCCAAACGTAACGGCCACCCGGGTATTGAGCGATCAGAAGATCGACGAGCAAGTCCGCTCACACTCCTGCGAATCCGACCAGTAACACTACCGTATAGTCCGGTCTGTTCGTCTGATATGTCGCATATCTCGCCTAGGGGTGGTAAACGTCAGACCCCAATAGCTCGATAAGTTATGCCGACTTGAGGTCCATAACATTCGTGAAACTACTGATAACTCTTACCAGTATATCACTGCAACCCTGGCCAGGGATTTCCTGTTATGGCCAGTCGAGCATAGCACAACATCAACCCCCAATACCGGGAGAGACGAATCCCCTCCTATCGCTCATTGCCTCCATGTGAATCGGGACTGTACCCAAAAACCACCTGTTTGCACAACTCAGTAGAGCCGTGGTAGGGTGGAAATCAAAGCACAGTGGGAGACACACAAGACTCTATGACGATCTCGGGTCAACAGACTAAGCTGTACCAGTGTCACCAGAGAACTGCCATCTGACGTGAGGTATAATACCATCTGGGAGTTCTCGGCGAGTCCGTTCAGTGTACCCAGTCTCCACTGAGCACCCGCATACCATCTTCGATGTCAAACACCAATGGATATGGGATCATCCATCGCCCATCGCATGGGTCGAGAAGATATGCGCTAGTCTACTCTGGAATATCGATGCCCCGTCTCGATATTCCCTCGACTAGGAACATTTCAAGGATGTACTCTTGGACTACCCAGGCCCCACTAGTATGATCTACATCATAGTCCTGGAAGTCGAGTACACATCCTATGGGCTTTATCAACATGTAATCAGAGAGACAGAAAGTATACATGTTAAGATAAAGTGCAACCAGATAGCGTACTATCATGTCGAGCAAGAAAGTCCTTCCTATATATGTCCCAGCATCCACTACAATATACATCCAATGTACAGTAATGGCCTCTAGGGCATACATATAACTAACAATCTCCCACTTGCACTAGGGCCATCTGTGGCAGTGGTTGCAGTATCACATACTCAACCATCCCCTAAAAGTCTCTCTTTGGGAAAAAGGCCTTCTTGAGTGGATCCGCCGTGTTGTCCTCTAAGTCTACTGTCCTAACCTCGATCAACCTGGAGATCACCTATCTCCATGATCAGGTGATGCTGCCTTAGATTATGTCTGGGTCACTGATGGGACCAGGGTTCCAGGGCCAAAGCCTCAGTTCTATTGTCACACAATGGTAGGAACCTAGTTCATAATATGAACCAATATACACCCAAACTTCCTCTTTGGTAGTATCTTCAATAGCGATGTTACCAGCCTTTATCGTCTAGTTTGCCACGGTATCTAGCTTGGAACTCTTCCAACATACCGTCCCTTTACTGAGGGTAAAGACAGTGCCTGTGACTGACATTCAGTCGTCTTTATCACCCTGGAACACTTCCAGTGATTCTCCCCAGGATCGATTGATACCATCTCACTACAACTAGTGAGTATCCTAACATCCAATTAGATCTATCTCATAGATCCAAAGCTTAGGATTTAGGAGGTATCATCTTTATCCTATTTGGAGAATCCTTGTGATAATAGGAGATTGACCGATCGTAGTATAGGAAACTCTTTTCCTATCAAGAGTATGTTGTCTACGTACAATACGAAAATGACCACCTCACTCTCTACTACCCTTTTGTATATACAAGGTTCGTCTACCATTTTGATGAAGTCAAACACTTTGACTATCATATCAAAACAGACGTTCCAACTCCGCGATGCCTGCTTCATTATGTAAAGCAACTTGCACACGTTTCCGCTGCTCCCACTAGTTACGAAGGCCTCTGGCTGTGTTCTTATAGACGTTCTCTTCTAAATCAGTATTTAGAAAAGCAGTCATGGCACCCAACCGCCAGATATCGTAGTCATGGTATGTAGCCGTGGTAAGTAGGATCTGGATAGACTTAAGCATAGCTACTGGAAAAGGGTTTCATCATTATCCACGCCTGGTCGATGACGAAAACCTTTAACAAGTCTAGCTTTGAAAGTCTCAACTTTTCCATCTACACCAAGTAATCTTCTCAAGATATACTTGCTCCTGATGGGGATTTAACCCTTCAGATGTAGCAGCTAAAGTCCATACTTTGCTGGTGTACATGGATTCCATCTCAGATCGCTAAGCATCCAACCATTCTTACAGAGTCCCTGCTCTCGATGGCCTGCTCGAAACTAGTTGGGTCATCATTTCATGATGCAATCCTTGCTCCCACTGTCATCGAGAAACCGAGGTATCTCTCAGGCGGATGAGGAACCCTACTAGATCGGCGGAGAGGCTGAGGTTCGTCGGAAACTATAGAATCCTTTGGTTCTGTCAAATCATCAACTGCAGTTTTGTATAGCTGGAACCTTTCCAGTTCAACAGAACAGACCTTGCCTCGAGCTTGTCCGGATTTTGCTTTTGACATAGGCCGGACAACCCCAAATCTTAACTTACTTAAGAGATAGGCTCTTCCCATACCATATCTCATATGGAATGGTAGGCACTGATTTGATTCGAACCTAATTCAATAGGTATGCAGCTTCTCAAGTGCATAACTCCCAAAAAGAAATAGGTAACTCAGTAATACTCATCATAGAGCACACAATATCTAATATTGTGTGATTGCTCCGCCCCGATACATCGTTGTGCTGTGGTGTATTCAGAGGAGTAATACTGAGAGAGAATCTCATTTTCCTTTAGAATAGTCCAAGGATTCCATGCACAAGTATTCTCCTCCCTGATCTCATCATAGGACATAATACTTATACCCGGTTATTGGTTCTCTACTTCTAACTTATCTTCTGTGAATACCTCAAAAGGTTCGGACTTATGTTTCAACAGGAACATATGACTGAACTTGAGAGATTATCAGAGAATATAATGAAGTAAAAAGAACCAGTCCTGGCATGTGTAGACAGGAGACCTTCCGTACATCATCATGTATCAGTCCCAAGAGTTTACTAACTCTTTCTCTGTTTCCAGTAAACAGAGCTGTGGTCATCTTATCTTTGTGACATGACTGGCAAGTTTCACAAGATGTAAATTCAAACTGATTTAAATATGCATTTAAAATGTAACTTCATCCAGTCGGGTCGCATTGATGTGACCTAGTCTACAATGCCTCAAGAAGGATTCGTTCATTTCCGAACTCTTCCTCTTGTGTGTGTTCTGTATACAAGGAACTGTAGTTTGATTTAGAACGTCAATGCTTTTAGATAACGTGCCTGAACCGATCAACTTTTGATATAGGAAATGTTCAAAACATTATCCATCAATACAAAATTATATCCTTTCTTTACCAATAAAGAGATTGATATGATTTTGTATATCAGGTTCGGTATCTAATAGCATTTGTTCAGAATCAATGTATTCGTAATACAGGGTGACAGTGACCAACAGACTTGGCTGCAACACTTGCCCCGTTTTCTGTCTCATGAAACTTATCACCCGTTCTCAGTTTTTCTACCTTTTTGTAGCCCTATGTAACAGATTACATATCTGGGATCCTGATCCGGTATCATATACCCAGGATGCAGAGGATACTGAGAAACAGTTCTTTGTAATGAACACACCCGAAGGAGATGCATCATATGCACTTTCTTCGTTTGGGCGGCATAGGAAATCTGGTATTCCCCTATTTCCTGCTCGGTCTTATAACAGTTATAAGTTGGAGCGGGACCAACGTTCCCCAGCTCAGTATAACAAGCGGGTTCGGTCAATACATCCGTATTATTATCTTGATTAAGGCGTGATATGGTCGCTACCAGGAGAGAGAGAGAAGAAAACACTCTGCGTGCGCTCTTACAAGATCAGATGGGTTATATATTTTATCTAATCAGGATGGCTCCTACTGTTTTTATCAAATTTTCCTTCAAACCCTAAAAGGAAAGACTAGCCGGGATTAATTACACTCTACAAGTTCGCCAATCTTTCAGCCAGGCCAGTGTCGGTACTTTGAGGGAGGTTCCCCGTGCTTTCGCACGGACCTAATTACTGTAAACCTCGTTTTCCCAGAGACGTAACCCCGTTGACACCTTTCTAGACACCTACTTGATCGGCTAATTGTAAAGTGCAAAACTCTCCCAGGAGTAACAATTACTCGCAGTGGGTATCGGGATCCAACTATCACATAGAAGGTATGCAATCTCATTGCAAATTCCAACACTTGAAACTCCCGACAAAGGTTTTTACCCCTAGCACCTATGACCTTAACTATGGTCAACAAATCATAAGTACTAGTCAAGTTCTACCCGTCATTTCGTGATTAATTAGACCCACCCACATGACCCTTAACTAAGGTCAACAAAGTCACGCGACTGTCCTAACTAATCGCATCATATGCGTTGTAGGAAGACATCACTTAGCTACCGTACACTGTGCCTTGACTATGGTCAACAAACACAGCACGAATACTAAGTACTCTACTTCCTAAAATGACGGAGGGTTGCGAATGGTTTTTGTGAAAACCTTTAACGCTTTGAACTTGATCTCGTTGCGGAATCAAATGGTTTTTAAATGGAATGTTTTTGAGGCTTTTCTAGTTTTGCTAAAGGGGTCACTCCCGATGAAGGGATCGTCGGCCCTTTCCTCGTCGAATGAGGTGCGGGATATATCATATATATCACTGTGCAAAGCAGAAACTATAGAAGCGATCAAATACAAACCGAGTGTGTAGCATCTGCCAGTTATTGCTAAAGGAGTCACTCCCGGTGAAGGGATCTCGGTCCTTTCCTCATCGAATAAGGTGCAGGATGTTCTATAATGAACACCGCGATGCAAAGCAAGAACTGTAGCTACCTGTTTTATTTTAAAATTCGATTCCACAACATCAATTAGGTTTATTTTCTTTCATTAATCTCATTAATGAATATCCCATCATTTAAATCCGCCTAAACATCACAGATATATATAACGTACGCTTATGCCATCCGCATTCGCCTCGATGTCCCGTCTGCACCGTTAGGTTAGGTAACTAACGCCAGAGCGAGGCAGGGCTAGCGCGGGTGTAAAACATAAGCAACGTCTATATAATATATCATATATACTATATATAATACCTGTCACAGAACACAGAACATCGCATGATCACAGATTAAAACACAGCAGAAGAAACATATGAAATATTGGATATACTAGGACGTCCGTGTTTTCAATACGAGCCGGTATAAAACACGGATTCCACGGTCGTGATGAATAGCCAATCCCACACCCCTAGACCCCTACGAGAGCGGCAAGCAACCCTACCAATTCTAGGGTTAGGAGACCCGGACTTGACTCCTCGAGTTGGTCTCCCACTGGACCCCAGAACCCGGTTACTTGTGCTCCCCTCCTTGGGTCTATCCTAGTGCAGAAAAGTAAATAATATACAACGGGTGACGACTTCCGCAACCTGGAAGTGCCCCAATAAAAGAATATTACATACAAGTTTTTACATGAATGAAAATGAAAAACACTCATCTCACATAAAAACCCCCCGGCTATTCAAACACGACGATCCAATATAACATATCCAGCAACACATAACATCACATGTCATCAACGTAAGTAAATATGCGCATCCCAATTGTCGTTGACATATAGCAACGAAACCGGCGACATCACATATTACACTTACGGTCACAGAAAAGAAAATGTAAAACTACAACAGTTGGAATCCGCAACCTCCTCAGACATCGCATGCCTGACCAAATGAAATACTTAGACATCGCATGCCTAACAATTATAAACCCCGCATTTTAGTCCCATTATCGAAAACTCTTTTCAATATCAAGTCGGGCAATTCAACAAGATTCCCGACATCCTGATCGAATGCTCGTCGCAAACTTTAGTAGGCGGCTGCACCCCCGATACCGTCGACGAAGTGCACCAAGGCGGAACACCGCTACCGCGAACACCCGAACGGATGCTTTCGGCGACGGGGTTCTCCTACAGTCACTTGGTCGGGGCTATGGAGTGAGGCTGTCTATTAAGTTTACCCGGCGAGTATCCGCGTACGCTACGTGATTGCGACGGACTTTTGATCACATCAAAATTCCGTGGCAACCGATCAAGTGAGACTGAACTGCTATGTTTATAATATTCATTCCGTTATCTCATAACAATTTGCGAATTCCAATTATTGTATCACATTCCGGATAAATAGAAAATGCTAAACTTTTCGATCGAACAATCGAACACCCAAGTTTTCCCGATACAGCTCAACACATGAAATAAGTCTAACAACATTCCGTTCGTGCCTCAGTACCAACGGTCCAGCCGTAGAAGGGTCAAGCCAACGCCTCACATGTGGCACGCCGTACTGCCCCAAACCCGAAGGTTCAAAGGGCAGTTCAAGACGGTCACATAATCGAGTTAAGGTTTGTTGTCTTCTAGAGGGACCATCGCGTTACTTGCACTACTTAGAACATCGTTAAACCACAGAAAAATCCAACACTTGGAAATTTCCCGACAGGGGAAAAATTGGGTATTTATATCCGGTCGAACTTTTTAACATATTCTAAAAATTATCCGGAAATCCACACAGACAAAATTTGATACTCCGATCGAAACACCGAATCCCCAAAACAACTCCAGAAAATTCAACTCTTGAATAAATATTACAAATTCCCAGGAAAACTAGCAAAGAAATATGAGAATTACTGTGTAAAAAAAATTACACAAAACGACAGATTGGCCGCGGAACCGCCGCACGAGCCATGCTCGTGCCGCGGATCCGCGGCTCAATGATTGAAACAGTGCATAAAAATTCACAGTAATTCTTATATTATTCTGCTTGTTTCTCTGCATATTTTTAATGTGGAAAAAACCCCGATTTTAGAATTCGTCCAGAGAGCAATTTTAGTTTGGTGTTTCGGGTTCGTTCGGACATCAAATTCCGTCTGGACTTCGCCTAAGGCTCTAGCTAGGCTCTGATACCACTGTTGGGTTCCTTGGCACCCTAGTTAAGTCTTACAAGTGATCAAACATGCACAAATAGAATTTTACGGGTGCCTACAAACCCGACTACGGATCGTTTACTAGATATTTAGGCGAAACAAGCTAACTAGTTAACATTTTAACTAAGGGAACGGACATACAAGCTTTGTAGATCCGGTCCACCACCTCCACGGCTCCGCAACGAGGTCCCCTCCGCTGTCCAAAATGAATCCGGAACTCAAGTATCGGCTTCGTCGAAGAAATGGGCGGGCTTGATCGTCGGTTCGATGCCGAAGATGATCTACGTCGAGGCATCGCTAGAACAAGCTCCAACTTCACCAAGTCGGAAAAACTTGTGAAGGAAACACCCTATACTACTTGGCAAGAGGTAGAGGATGAAGAAATAGGAAGTGGGTAAACTTTAGTTTTGGATTTCTCACTCATATGCATCAATCACCATTGATGGAGGTGAACTTTCTTCTCTTGAAGAAAGGAAGAAGAAGAAGTAATATGTTATGATAAGAATAATTAGTTAATTCAAAAATGAGTAGAATAATTAGTTCTTATCATCACATAACCATGGTAAAGTGTAGAGAGTGAACTAGGGTTAGTGGAGTGGTTAGGGTTAAGAATGAGACAAAGTGGTCAAAGTCTTCATGAAGCTTCATGAATGAATAAAGAAAGCCACCACTTTGCTCATTCCTTTTTATTTTCCAAAAAGGTTATTAATGAAAAAATAAAAGAAAAAAGGAAATTAAACCCTAACCATTCATAAACCATGGTTCATTCTTTACACAACCAAAAAAGCATGTATCATCAAACATGATACATCCAAGTGCACAAAATCATATCGGATATGGAATGCGCACACCCGAGTGAGAAAAAATCCATTTAAAGTAAACCGATACTAGTTAATGCAAAGTAATATATCAAATATATAATTATGCATTAAATCATTAAATCAACACTTGATTTAACGATCCGGTCATGACGCACATAACCGACTGGTATCATTAGTAACAACTTATCGAATCAACACTTGATCCGATAACCCGGCTATATCGCATATAACCGATCAATGTCACATCGCGAGAATCAAATACAGTATCACATACTGGTATTATTCCCGGTCCCGCACATATCTCATATGCGCTCCTATTTCGTTTTGCTTGAGCCAGGAAACCTCTGTGTAGGACTCTAAAGACTCGTCAATACGCCGGTAGCAGATGATGATCATATCAAACATCCGCAAGCCGCAAGCGGTCTGCCAAACGTAACGGCCACCCGGGTATTGAGCGATCAGAAGATCGACGAGCAAGTCCGCTCACACTCCTGCGAATCCGACCAGTAACACTACCGTATAGTCCGGTCTGTTCGTCTGATATGTCGCATATCTCGCCTAGGGGTGGTAAACGTCAGACCCCAATAGCTCGATAAGTTATGCCGACTTGAGGTCCATAACATTCGTGAAACTACTGATAACTCTTACCAGTATATCACTGCAACCCTGGCCAGGGATTTCCTGTTATGGCCAGTCGAGCATAGCACAACATCAACCCCCAATACCGGGAGAGACGAATCCCCTCCTATCGCTCATTGCCTCCATGTGAATCGGGACTGTACCCAAAAACCACCTGTTTGCACAACTCAGTAGAGCCGTGGTAGGGTGGAAATCAAAGCACAGTGGGAGACACACAAGACTCTATGACGATCTCGGGTCAACAGACTAAGCTGTACCAGTGTCACCAGAGAACTGCCATCTGACGTGAGGTATAATACCATCTGGGAGTTCTCGGCGAGTCCGTTCAGTGTACCCAGTCTCCACTGAGCACCCGCATACCATCTTCGATGTCAAACACCAATGGATATGGGATCATCCATCGCCCATCGCATGGGTCGAGAAGATATGCGCTAGTCTACTCTGGAATATCGATGCCCCGTCTCGATATTCCCTCGACTAGGAACATTTCAAGGATGTACTCTTGGACTACCCAGGCCCCACTAGTATGATCTACATCATAGTCCTGGAAGTCGAGTACACATCCTATGGGCTTTATCAACATGTAATCAGAGAGACAGAAAGTATACATGTTAAGATAAAGTGCAACCAGATAGCGTACTATCATGTCGAGCAAGAAAGTCCTTCCTATATATGTCCCAGCATCCACTACAATATATATCCAATGTACAGTAATGGCCTCTAGGGCATACATATAACTAACACCTTAAACTCATGTCTAATGCAAATTCCTGGTTACTTGGAACGCGGATAATGTCACTCTTTGACCCCGTGGAAAACGTCCAGAGCGGAGCCTGGTCCTCGCCAAGCACGGCAGTGAACCCGTGTGAGGCATCCAGAGCACAGCGGACCGTGGAGTCCTTAAACCCATGGACTACGACGTCCTTAACCTTGACCGAGATGTCTTAAAACTAACAATGGACTGTGGGGTCCTCAAACCCATGGACTACGACGTCCTTAACCTTGACCGAGATGTCTTAAAACTAACAATGGACCGCAATGTCCTTAAACTACCCATGGACCGCAATGTCCTTAAACTACCCACGGACCGCAATGTCCTTAAACTACCCATGGACCGTAATGTCCTTAAACTAGAACAATAGAGCCCCGCATGCTCTTTTGTCGGATCTAAACGGTCCCGTTTAAGTTGATCTTAGCCTCAAAGATGGCTAACGTATCCTTAAGCCTTCAAACAGAGTGGACTATAAATCCCCCCAATTAACTCTGGCTCGAGGGTACATCCCTGAACTCCTCTGACATCCGTCGTTGTAATCCTTCAACGTCGTCAGAGAGGTGACGGGTCCCGACGGCCATACATTCATGGACCACTATGTCCCTAAACTGGAACATTAGAGCCCAAACGCTCTTTTGTCGGATCTAAACGATTCCGTTAAGTTGATCTTAGTCACAAAGTTAGACTAACGTATCCTTAACAAACGTTTGAGTTGATCTTAGCCTCAAGTATGGCTGACGTATCCTCAAACCAAACCCCCCCAAACCCAAATCTAAGATAATACGGATTTGGACTAGTCCACGCCCTACGGGCGACGACATAACTCAGTCTCCGTAAACAATCCACGGGCAACAAAATACAAAACAGACACCCACGACACGAAGTGACCATCTGGAGAAGGAGAAAGTTGTTACCGCAATGCGGTAGCGTAATTAACTGCAGGGGCTTGCGCCTGCAGGGAGGAGCGTCCCCACAATCAAAAACCCCTCAAACGAGGGGGAATCTGACGAAGTCTGCTACATCGGACGCATCCGTCTAAACCTTCGATACGTGGTGCCATAAATCAACTTGGCATCTTCGAAGAGGTGGACGGATAGCACCAATTAGCATCTGCCCCGAATCTCAGGCAAGACGCGGTGTCGCGCCGTCTTTCGGAGGGGAACAGATTCTGGCACGTCCAGTGGGACCTTTTCCTCTTTCCACTCCACACTTCGTGTGTCGTGACTCGCGAACCAATCGCGATTCGCCAATGGTTGCCCTTGGGTTTCAAGATACTAAGAATTAGCGTCTTGCTTATTGCAGAAAGCAAAGGATCGATGGCTTCTACTTCCATGAAATTTTCCAACTGCTCAAACCGCAATTGCAACCAACGCTCTGCCTCGCCAGGAGGTATAGCTTACGGACCCCAAGCTGCTTCGCTATTCACAATGCCCGTGGAGCAGGTCACTCGTGCCACCACAGGATTGTTCTTTGGGACCATGCTCCCACCGACAAACTTCACCGCTCCAGCGCTGACAACGGAAGCTCTCAAGAAGTCGGTCTTTGATCGTCTCACCCCTGCCGCGGCTCCTCTCAACGAGTCGCCCAACGTCAACGCCTCGGTCTTCTCTAGATTGGGCCAGAAATCCTTCGAACCCATCATGGGACCTACAATCTCAGAGAAGGCTGCTTCTATCCTGTTCCCGAAATCGTCAAGGCGGCTTCTCCGGCCAAAAGGTCGGTCTTTACCAGATTGACGGCTCCCGCTCCCGCTCCTACTGCCCAAAGGACATCGGTCTTTGACAGGCTAATACCAACTGCGACCCCCCACCCAGACAGGGGGCAAGACGAAACCATTCTTACCGCTGACCCTACACCGTCCGCTCGACACGCTCGACGTCGCCATTGGCGCCGAGTAAGGAAGGCTGGGGGCAACTCCCCCTCCGGGTTGACTCCATCGGCCCTGGTGGCAGAAGTTAATGCTGCTGTTCCAACTGGGAACAGCTTTGAAATGCTAAATAAGGTGCGAAGGAATTCTCCTACGGCAGTGCTGAAGAGGTCTCCTCCCTCATTAAAAGAGGTTGTCGAAATAAAACCCGAACAACCCCGATCTCCTCAACGGCTGTCTTCCAAATTCTATAAGGTTTGGCGGCAGGCACGGGACTCGATCATCGATCCAAACTTCTCCCGCCGACACAAGAAGCTGAAAATCCAACCGGAAGCTGGTCACCAGGCTAAACCCCAAAAGGCTGTTGATCAACTGACTCATAAAAGGAGGAGGCCAGAAAGGACCCCACAGCATGCAGCGACGGCTAAAAGCACTGAGCCCAGACGCCCTAAGTCTGGGGGCATGGTGGTGCACACTGTTTACATGGCCTCTGGAAAAGAGGAAAGCCGCACTTCTACGGGCCACCGACCGCTAACCCGATCCGTGACGAAAGCCCAGGAACAGCAACAAAAGCTGCAAGAAATGATGAATGCTATGGCCGCGCTCACCGGGCCAAAAGAAAATCCAGAAACGTCCTCAGACGCACGCCGGGAGGAAGAAACCGATGCTGAATTCCTTCGCCGGACACTGGAGAAAAGGGACAAAGAGGCTGCTGAACAAGCGGCCGACATACAACGGATGGGCCTTCTCTTCTAAGATGTGATAGGAATGATGATCCAGCAGGACTTACCCGCCGAGGATCCCCCGATCGTTCTTGAAGACGACCGAGGAGAAACGTCAAATCCACCACCAGCCCTCTCAACGGCCAAGGAGGAGGCAATCTCTAAGGCTGACTTGGCTGACTACATAGCCCAGCAAATCCGGGTTCACCACGCGACTGAGGCAGCTGGTCAAGTCGTGAAAACGGGGCGGCCGTATCCGAGCTGGTACGACCAAATCAAATACCCGCAAGGCTATACGATACCAAAATTCCATGTGTATAAGGGGACCGGCAATCCCCATCAACATGTCGTCCAGTTTCGGGCCCTCTGCGGTAACACCGGCGGTGATGATAAATTGTTGCTCCGCCAGTTCGTGGGCAGCTTATCAGAAACGGCGTTCGAATGGTATTCGGAACTCCCGAACGATTCTATCAAAACGTTCGCTGAAATGGAGTTGTTGTTCACTCAGCGATTTGCAAGTGCCAGCGAACGCACTCCAATAACTGCACTTATTAACGCCAGGGTAAAACCGGGCGAAACCTGGGTCCAGTACGCTATACGCTGGCGGAACTTGTGGTCGAGATGTGAGCAACGCATTGAGGAAGCACCTGCGGTGGGCATGTTCGTGGGAACTCTAGACCCTCACGCAACTATCTCCCAGTTTATGATGTTCTTTAAGCCAACCACATTCCAGGCTCTGATCGACAAGTTGGCTCAGATGGACCAGATGGGTCATAGACCACCTACACCGAAGTCGGAACCTCGGAACGACAAGGGTAAAGGGAGGGCAACCTTTGTCGCGAATGCCCAACAGCAACCTAACGCCCCGAAACCGGCAGATCAACTGGAGGAAAGGCGTCGGTATTATAATGAGAAGATGAAGCGTCCCTACTCGTTCCCACGGGACAAAACGAAACGGCTATTCGAGCTGGCAATACGCAACAGACTTATAAACCTGCCAAATCCAAGGCGACCGCCGCAACCCACCGAGGTGAATAACCCTAACTATTGCCCTTACCATCAGACGGTAGGCCATCCGATTGAAGATTGCTTCGTCTTCAAAGGATGGATTGAAGACCAGTACCTCCAGGGGAAGTTTGTACTGTCCGAAAAGTGGAAGGTGAACCCACCACAGCCGCATGCTCCGAGGAAAGCGGATACACCGGGGGCAACATGTTCTTTTATTGAAGAAGCTCCATGGGAGGTCGTGCTATCAACTAAAACCAAAAGAATGCTGAGAGACCTTCATGCGTGCCCTGCGATCGAATGGAAGGACCCTCTTGAACCTCAAATTATCAAAAGGATGTTGAAGCCCCGCCCAACTACGAAGACTCGCGATAATGGCCCAAATACTCACGCCCAGCCGTCAAAATCTTCGAAGAAAAAGAAGAAGAAATCCAAGAAGTCCGTGAAGCCTGGAAAAGAGCACACGAACTTGCAGAAGCAAATCGACGCATTGGAAGAGTACAACCAAAAGGCGCGAACTTCTGTCACACTGCAAGAGTTCCTCAACCACATCTTTCAAGAGGAAGATGATGGAGAAAGCTCGTCGGATGAATCCGAAGGATATGTGGCGAGTTGTAATGTAATCTCCCACTCGTTTACCGATGATGGGAAAACTCCTGGCATTAGGAAACTGGAGGCAGAGCCTGTACCAGAACGCGCATGGCCAACAGATGAAATGATCGACGCTTTTCTAGACGAGATTCGTCTAAAACGTAAAGCGGACCAGGAGCGTGAGATGACCACGTCGGAAGGAGCCAAATGCGGGCAACTGAACGAAAGAGTTGAACTACCCCTGTCAGAGCGTAAGGCATCCGAAGCAGACAAGAAGATATTCAAGACGAGGAAAAGGTTTGCCAAAGCCATGTCAATGGGAATGAAGCTACCGCCCTCGGAAGGAAACACACACGATGGGGTAGAGACGCACCATGACTATTGCACATATCATCGGAAAATCTCACACCCCACGGAGGAGTGCGACGCCTTTAAGATATGGTGGCAAGGATATGTCGCTCGTCGGCAACATGTTAAGCGCATGAAACGCAAGAGCCGTCGGGAGCGAAGAAGTACTATCGATGGGCACGACAGAGCTACTGGCAACTGTTACATGGTAAACGCCAGGGGGTCACAAGTTCTCACCTTTGGGAGCGACTCTGATGAAGAAATCGCTCTGGGCCCTCTCTTCAAAGAATCCGTGTTGGGGAAAGAGGAGGAATCGGAGATCTGCGAGAACATTCAGCTGCGCAATCGCACACTCCCAGAAAAGAATCTCGAGCCCGGGAATAGAAAAGATAAGGGAAAAGAAAAGGTCACTGAAGATATCACGTTAGATGACCAAGTCACGAAAGAGCTGGCTACCAAAGACCCTCCTAGGAAGAGTAAAGTGGACTATAACATCCTCGCGCACCTAAGGAAGCTACCTTCTCAGCTTAGCATTCTCGATGCCCTCCTATTATCGAAAGAAGCGCGAGACTCACTAATTAAGGCGTTACAAGAACCCGAGCAATTCCAAGCCTTCCTCGCCACTGAAAAGATGAAGGATGAACTGAAGGAAGTGCATACGGCCGACGTCACTTTCGGTGATGAAGACCTCCTTCTCGGGACGTGCGACCACAACCGTCCCCTATATGTCTCCGGATACTGCCATGATGTCAAGATAGGCAAGATCCTGGTGGATAATGGATCCTCCGTCAATCTCCTTAATGTTCGGGTGTTGAAGGAAATCTGCATGAGTGTGCAACACCTCGCTCGTGACAAAATTACTATCTCCGGTTTCGATTCACAATCGTCACGGACTCTCGGATCCGTGATACTAACATTACGCTTCGGACTTCTCGTCACAGACATCAAATTCCATGTCATCGACGCCAAGACCTGCTACAACGCCTTGCTCGGCCGTCCTTGGCTACACGAGTACAATATCATCCCTTCTACACAACATCAGTGTATGAAGTACTTCAAGGATGGTTTCGAGTATACCGTAACAGGTGAGTTAAACCCATTTTCCGTGAACGAAGTCCGCAAATACGAAGATGCGAAATACTTTTTGCCAGATTTCGAGGATGCAGAAAGGTGTCGCAATCCGGAAAACAAAACCGCCGCCACCATCCCTATTTTCGGGAGCGATACCGAAGAAGAGGAAGAGATAGTTTATGCAGGGCCATCTCAACGCAACAACCTGGGGACACCCGCCCCCGTGTTGGTCTTCGGAAGTGATTCAGAAGATGAAGTTAATGCTGTGTTCTCCAATCGGTTGTCAATACAAGCACCCCCTGGCGATGACCATAGTTTGCAAATCACCATGGTACCGCGAGAAAACTACAAGGATCTCGACGCGCTTCAGGCTCACAATGTACAGGACCTGCAAACATTTTACGTCCCTCCCAGGCGAAGGGGCGAGAAGGTGATCCTATTTTACCGATCCTCAGAGTCGAAAATAGAGAAAGAGATCTGGCATGGCGCAGATACTACGCTCGACAGGCTCCAACCCATCCGTCTGCCCAGATACTATACGAACGGATTAAAGAAGCTATTGAAGCGCCAAGGAGTACCCTTAAAACAGGCTGTTCGGCAGGCTCGGTTCTACAACAAGATTTGGGATGTCCCCGGGACTCAACGCAAGTTGCCCAACTGGAAGATGGAAACACTCGGGCTTGGATACGCAAGAGCTGGAAAACGGGAACGAACTCACAGCAGCTACCCTATATATACCTTTGATGAAGAAGAGGACGCCCTGTCAGGAGATGCCAACCCTTCATTAAAACTAGACCCCGCGATCGAAGCACCGAGTCCGTCGTTTGAAGAACGAACGAACAAGCCTATCAGGAAAATGGGTCGGAGAGCTCAGGAAGACCACAACCGCGAGATGGCCATCTACAAGAAGGCCAGGACGCAACGTCTATCTCAACGTACTGGAAAAGACAAAGACGCTTATCCTCGTCAATCCGTTGTACGAAAGGCCCGACGCAGAGACGAAAATAAATCAAGAAGCGGCTCGGGTTTGTCCCTCGTGAAGAAGATGAGTCGAGCGTATTCCTTCCCCCGAGACAAGACGGAGAGATTACTCAACCTCGCTATAAAACATCAAATGATCACGCTTCCAGAGTCTAGACATCCTGAGCAAGCTAGCAAGGTCTCCCATCCGAGTTATTGCTCTTATCACCGAACCATAGGACATCCTACCGAAGACTGCTTCACCTTCAAGAACTGGGTCGAGGACCAGTACCGACGGGGTAGATTCGCTTTATCCGACGGCTGGAAGGTAATGCCGCCGCGAAAGCATGAGCCCAAGGCCGCAAGAGCAGAACCGGGTCCACCTCAGTCCACGGAGCGGGTTCGCACTTGTTATACGATTACGATATTAGGGGAAGAGCCCGAGAACGTAGATGACCTTTACCGGTGCTTTGAGAACAGCGATGATGAGGTGATCTCGGAATTTCCGCCCGCTCCAAAAGAACTGGAAGATGGTATACATACTACTGCAGATAACCTCAAGAAAATTGAGTTGGGATCGGCAGACGACCCGCGACCGACATTTGTCAGCGAGCTATTATCCGAAGAAAAGGTGGCTGCGTTAAAGAACGTGCTTCTACGGCATAAAGACTGCTTCGCGTGGAACTACTCCGAGATGCCAGGATTGGATCCGGAGATTGCTGTGCATAGATTAGCAATATCCCCAGATATCAAGCCAGTCAAGCAGGCGCCAAGGAGGATGCGACTCGAGCTTGAAATGAGCATCAACGCCGAAGTCAAGAAGTTGATCGATTCTGGATTTATCCAAGAAGTCCAATATCCCGACTGGATTGCCAATATCGTCCCGGTAATGAAGAAGAATGGGACGGTACGCATATGCGTGGATTTCAGGGATCTCAATAAAGCCTGTCCAAAGGATGATTTCCCAGTACCGGTAACCGAGCTAATGATAGATAACACGTCCACTCACGAGGTTTTCTCCTTTATGGACGGTTCATCAGGATACAATCAGATAAAGATGCATCCCGAAGACCAGAAGCATACCGCTTTCCGCACCCCTTTGGGTATATTTTGCTACAGGGTTATGCCCTTTGGCCTAAAGAACGCTGGCGCTACCTATCAAAGGGCCATGACAAAGATCTTCGACGATCTCATACATGACATCGTCGAGTGCTATATCGATGACCTCGTAGTAAAGAGCATGTCGTACGAGGAGCATTTAAAGCATCTGGAGACTGTATTTCAACGCCTTCGGCAATATAATTTGAAAATGAATCCCCTCAAATGCGCGTTTGGAGTCTCCTCGGGCAAATTTCTGGGATTCATCATTCGACACCGAGGTATTGAAATAGATCCGTCAAAGATTAAAGCGATCATGGAAATGCCTCCGCCAAGAACGCTCAAGCAGCTGCGGTCTCTCCAAGGGAAGCTCGCATACATCCGGCGGTTTATCGCTAATCTTTCGGGCAAATGCCGTCCTTACAGCCACCTGATGAAAAAGGGAACCCCATTCGTTTGGGATCACAAATGTCAAGGTGCACTAGACGAGATCAAGCAATACCTGCAGAGCCCTCCGGTGTTGGCCGCGCCGGTGAAGGGAAAGCCTCTCATTCTTTATACGACCGCCCTCGAAGGTTCTTTGGGCGCATTATGGGCACAAGAGAACGACCAGGGGAAAGAAAGAGCACTTTACTACTTAAGTCGAGTGCTGCTGGGGGCAGAAAGCAATTACTCCCCTATTGAAAAACATTGCTTGGAATTAATCTTCGCGATAACAAAGCTTAGACATTACGCATTAGCACATGAAGTCCGTCTTATTTCGAAGGTGGACCCTCTCAAATATTTGATGTCGAAAGCCATATTGACGGGACGACTCGCTAAGTGGGCCCTGCTCTTGATGGAGTTCTCGATAACGTATCAACCTCCCAAGGCAGTGAAAGGCCAGGCCATTGCCGACTTCCTCGCCGAGCACCCGATACCGGCCAATTCCCCTCTGAACTGTGATTTGCCGGACGAGCATGCATTTGATGCGATTAGCGGTGGAACCACCCGATGGGAACTCTATTTCGATGGAGCGTCATCCATAAAGAAACAGAAACAAGGTATCCCGATGATCAAATCAGGGATAGGCCTCATCTTTGCAACTCCACAAGGAGGGATAATGCGCTTCGCCTTCTCCTTAACAGAGCCGAGGACAAACAATGAAGCCGAATACGAAGCCCTGATAGCAGGCCTCGAGATCGCCATCGACATGGGGATTGAGGACCTCCTCATATACGGGGATTCTCAGCTGGTCGTCAGTCAAGTAAACGGTGACTACCAAACGTGCAAGCCGGAGTTGGTAAAGTACGGCGAAAGGGTGCAGCAACTATTGACCCAAATTCCCTCCTATACTTTGGAGAACATACCGCGCACGGAAAACAGCAAAGCAGACGCGTTGGCTAAACTTGCTAAAGAACTGGCTGACGAGAACCTCGATGACGTCAGAATCGTGGTACAAAGCCGTCAAGTACTCGCCCCGGCAGAAATATCTCCGGAATCATGCGGAAAAAAGGGAACGACTGAGCAGATGACTCTACAAATAAAAGACCATGAGAAGGCCGAAGACTGGAGGGAAGTCTTCATAGACTACTTTAAATCCCGCCGAATGCCCGAAGAAGCGTCATTAAGACATCAGCTCATGAAACGAGCTTTATCTTTCGCTTTTGTCAACGACATTCTATACAAGAGATCGTTTGATTCCCTATGGCTGAGATGCTTGGGACCTGACGAAGCAGAAAGAGTCATTCAGGAAGTTCATGACGGACTTTGCGGTTCTCACCAGGCAGGCCCAAAGATGAAGTTAAAAATTAAACGGATGGGTTATTACTGGACCACGATGATCCAGGACTGCCTCGAGTATGCGAGGCAATGCCACTCATGCCAGATCCATGGAGACTTCATCCACCAACATCCGAATCCACTGCACCCGACGCTGGCTAGTTGGCCATTCGAAATGTGGGGGACTGACATAGTCGGCCCCATTGAGCCAGCATCATCCCGGGGACACCGTTTTATTCTGGCGACAACTGATTACTTCTCCAAATGGGCAGAAGCAGTACCACTGAGGGAAGTGAAGACGGAGAATATCCTCCATTTCTTCAAGACGCACGTCATCTATCGGTTCGGAACTCCACGGCGGATTATCTCCGATAACGGGCCAGCCTACCGAAGCCATAAGATTAGCCGCTTCGCACAGCAGCACAATATAGACTGGAGATATTCTTCAGTTTACAATCCACGAGCTAACGGTCTGGCCGAGGCTTTCAATAAGACCTTGACGAAGATCATAAAAAAGACCGTCTCCAGGAATAAGAGAGACTGGCACGAAAGGCTACAAGAAGCCCTTTGGGCTTATCGAACTACATTCAAGACGGCCACAAACACAACGCCATACGCGTTGGTATTTGGGACAGAAGTAGTGCTCCCCCTCGAGATAGAGTTACCCTCCCTACGAGTAGCAGTCCACCACGAGCTGACGAACGAAGAAAATGCTCACCTTCGGCTTGAGGAGCTCGATGCCCTCGATGAAACCCGGCTCATAGCGCAACAACATCTAGAAGCCTACAAAGCAAAGATGACGCGCTCGTACGAAAGATTGACCAGGCCGAGGACATTCCGCCAAGGCGAACTCGTACTAGTGGTCAAAAGACCTATGATCCCCAATCGTGCCAAGCGGGGAAAATTTGAGCCAAACTATGAAGGCCCGTACATCATAGACAAGGTCTACCAGGGTGGAGCCTACCTACTCATGGACATGCACGGTGAAAGGCCTTTCAGGCCAATAAACGGCCGCTTCTTGAAGAAATACCACGCTTAATAAGCTGCAGCCTAGGTCAATGATGGATGACGACGACTATGTCCGCTCACTATCTTCCTAGGCTCAGACTTTACAAGCAGCAGCCGGCCTTCCTATAACGACGGACCGAAACGTCCTTAAACTATCGACGGACCGAAACGTCCTTAAACTAACAGCGGACCGAAACGTCCTTAAACTATCGACGGACCGAAACGTCCCTAAACTACTACCGCAACGTCCTTAGGTTGACGAGATGGATAAATAAAGAAAAAAGAAGATAAAAAAAAATGATAAAAAAAAAAAAACAAAACGGTATGTCCATAAGCAAAATGGGCACGGATGAAAACCCGAAAAGGGCTCCGTGAGTAAAAACAGCAGGGCTGCCAGCAAGTGTTCGTGAAAACCCGAAAGGGCGCGACCTTGTAAAAAAAAAGAGAAGAGTAAAAATGATATAAATAAAAAAAAAACGGTATGTCTATAAGCAAAACGGGCACGGATGAAAACCCGAAAGGGCTCCGTGAGTAAAAACAGCAGGACTACCGGCGAGTGTTTGTGAAAACCCGAAAGAGCGCAACCTCGTTAAAGGACACTTACAGAGTCCTCTCGACCTTGTAAGGAGAAACCACCTGCGTGAGATCCTTACGACTCACAAAGGAGCAGCACACTTAGGGATCCTCACGATTCCTAAGGAGAAAATACACTTACGAGATCCTCACGACTCGTAAGGAGAATTCTCTTATGGGACCCTCACGGCTCATGAGATTTGAAAGTCTTAAGTTACAGAAACCTGAACCTGTTCTTAAGCAAATCCTCCACAACCTCCGATATTGCCCTACAAGAGGCTCAATACTGACCCTTGTATACAATCCACGGGCGCGAATAAACATTTCCCTAGCAAAGTCCAACCCTTGTAGGTCCTCTCGACCCATAAGGTGAAAACCCTCTTGTAGGATCCTTACGACTTACAGAGGAACATACACTTAGGAATCCTCACGATCCCTAAGGAGAAAATACACCTGCAAGATCCTCACTACTTGTAGGGAGAAATACCTTTGTGAGACCCTTACGGCTCATGAAGTCAAAAGCCTTAGTCGACAGGACCTTAACCCTGTTTGCTAAGCCACCTTTGTTCAACATCGACAGAGGCAAATGATGATTCGCTCCTGGCAACATCCCAGTTGCAGCGATGCTGAGGCCGAAATCGGTGTCCAAAATCCGAGCTTGCGGCGAAAAAGCTAGCAAGCCACACATGCCTACGAAATAGCCGAAATGATGGGGCAACTTGCAATAAAAAGCAGCAAGTAAAAATGTATGCATAAAAAATAGCCGAAATGATGAGGCAACTCGCAATAAAAAAGCAGCGAGTAAAAATAAAACAAATAGCCGAAATGATTGGGCACCGCGAAAAATAGCCGAAATGATTGGGGAATCGCGACCTTCGCGATATAAAAAGCTGAAATGATAGAGCATCGCGGAAAGAATAAAAGAAATGATGGAAAAATGAAACCTTTTTGCCCTACAGGTGATACTACAACAATCCCTGTATACAATCCAAGGGCGCAAACAAAGAAGGGATCATACTCCTCCTCCAGGTTTCATCATAACAAGAAGCCAAATCTCGACGGTTCACAGATAGCCTAAAGATCATCCCAATACTCGTATCGTAACAACGGGCACAACTTCAAGCTAAGCGGAACAGCGGCAACTCCCAGTTCCATGGCTCGGTGGTATACATATCGCCAACAGTCAAACCTTCATCCCGTGAAATACGGATACAATCAGCAAAATTCCTGGTCACGTGGAACGCGGATAATGTCACTCTTTGACCCCGTGGAAAGCGTCCAGAGCGGATCCTGGTCCTCGCAGAGCATGGCAGTGAACCCATGCGAAGCATCCAGAGCGGAGCCTAGTCCTCGCCTAACGCGGCAGTGAACCCGTGTGAAGCATCTAGTGCAAAATTCCTGGTCACGTGGAACGCGGATAATGTCACTCTTTGACCCCGTGGAAAACGTCCAGAGCGGATCCTGGTCCTCGCAGAGCATGGCAGTGAACCCATGCGAAGCATCCAGAGCGGAGCCTAGTCCTCACCTAACGCGGCAGTGAACCCGTGTGAAGCATCTAGTGCAAAATTCCTGGTCACGTGGAACGCGGATAATGTCACTCTTTGACCCCGTGGAAAGCGTCCAGAGCGGATCCTGGTCCTCGCAGAGCATGGCAGTGAACCCATGCGAAGCATCCAAAGCGGAGCCTAGTCCTCGCCTAACGCGGCAGTGAACCTGTGTGAAGCATCTAGTGCAAAATTCCTGGTCACGTGGAACGCGGATAATGTCACTCTTTGACCCCGTGGAAAACGTCCAGAGCGGATCCTGGTCCTCGCAGAGCATGGCAGTGAACCCATGCGAAGCATCCAGAGCGGAACCTAGTCCTCGCCTAACGCGGCAGTGAACCCGTGTGAAGCATCTAGTGCAAAATTCCTGGTCACGTGGAACGCGGATAATGTCACTCTTTGACCCCGTGGAAAACGTCCAGAGCGGATCCTGGTCCTCGCAGAGCATGGCAGTGAACCCATGCGAAGCATCCAGAGCGGAGCCTAGTCCTCACCTAACGTGGCAGTGAACCCGTGTGAAGCATCTAGTGCAAAATTCCTGGTCACGTGGAACGCGGATAATGTCACTCTTTGACCCCGTGGAAAACGTCCAGAGCGGATCCTGGTCCTCGCAGAGCATGGCAGTAAACCCGTGCGAAGCATCCAGAGCGGAGCCTAGTCCTCGCCTAACGCGGCAGTGAACCCGTGTGAAGCATCTAGTGCAAAATTCCTGGTCACGTGGAACGCGGATAATGTCACTCTTTGACCCCGTGGAAAACGTCCAGAGCGGATCCTGGTCCTCGCAGAGCATGGCAGTGAACCCGTGCGAAGCATCCAGAGCGGAGCCTAGTCCTCGCCTAACGCGGCAGTGAACCCGTGTGAAGCATCTAGTGCAAAATTCCTGGTCACGTGGAACGCGGATAATGTCACTCTTTGACCCCGTGGAAAACGTCCAGAGCAGATCCTGGTCCTCGCAGAGCATGGCAGTGAACCCGTGCGAAGCATCCAGAGCGGAGCCTAGTCCTCGCCTAACGCGGCAGTGAACCCGTGTGAAGCATCTAGTGCAAAATTCCTGGTTACGTGGAACGCGGATAATGTCACTCTTTGACCCCGTGGAAAACGTCCAGAGCGGAGCCTGGTCCTCGCCAAGCACGGCAGTGAACCCGTGTGAAGCATCCAGAGCAAATACAGGACTGTGGAGTCCTTAAAATCCACAGACTATGACGTCCTTAACCTCGACCGTGATGTCGTAAAACTAACGATCAACCACCCCGATTCCCTACAGACTTTGCCTCGGTTTAAGGGTACATCTCTTCACTCCTTTGATGCCCGGCGTTGTAATTCCTCAACGTCTTCAAAGAGGTGACGGGTCCCTGCAACCAAACACCGGACTGTGGAGTCCTTAAATCCACGGACTATGAGGTCCTTAACCTTGACCGTGATGTCTTAAAACTAACAGCGGACTGTGGAGTCCTTAAATCCACGGACTATGAGGTCCTTAACCTTGACCGTGACGTCTTTAAACTACGATAGCTTGAGAGATCCCTGACTCTGTGAAACACGGGTAAGGGTGATCACATCCGGCACTTGCAGGCCCTCACGACCTGTAAGGAAGAAAAACTCTCTTGTGAGATCCTTACGACCCTCGAGGGAAAACCCGCTTAAGGATCCTCACGATCTTTAAGAAGAACTCGCACCTATGGGATCCTCTCGACCTGTAGGGAGAAAAACTCCTCCTGAGACCCTTGTGGCTCGTAAAAAGCAAAAGTCTTAGGGAGCAGATCTTAACCCTGAGTCCTGAGCCATTGCTGTCCTGCAAGGAGATCAAGATAGAATATCCGCAGAATACATTCAATGAAAAGGAGACACATCATTGACAAGAAAAATGTATCTTTTATTCATAAACCAAAACGGGTACAAAGTACAATTTATGGAAGAACAAAAAGAAAATACTCTCATCCATGAGTATGTACAAAAAGGAAGGAAAAGATACAAATGCCTCAAGCCGGCGGGCGATTCAGCAGCTTGGTCAGCTCATCCTGCTTTTGCTGAGCCACGGCTTCATGACGCAAGATCTCCAAAAGACGAGCTTCCGCTTGAGCTTGCTGGGCCTGATATGAAGCAAGCCGGGCTTCAAGCTCTTTCTCAGTGGCCTTATGAGCCTCGACCCTCTCACGGGTGAACGTGACAGCTTTGTCTCGAGCCACCACTTCTTTGATGAACTCCTGAAGCAACCGTCAGAGTTCATACACTTGGTTGGCCCTGGTGATAAGGGTAGCGCGAAGCTCGCTCAGCGCCTTGGAAGCTAGCTCCCTCTCCGAAAATTTATGGCCGAGCCTTTTTCTCGTATAACGATATGTTCGCTACGTGGCCACGTAAGCTCGCTTTCGTGACCGCGGCCTTGCAAACATGACATTTACAAGACCATATAAATGGGCTTCCGACCAACAGCAATAATCGATCCAGAACGCGCTCACACAACCCGGTATGAAAAGCAACGAAAAAAAAAACTTTCCGACGATTATCCTATCAAGTATGTGCTCGCAATCATATGAACATCCGAAAAAGAAGTAAAATTCGCAGCTTTAATGTGCACGCGACATGACAACAGTATTGATAATTGAAGAAAATTTTCATAAAAGGAACACAAAATTTATTCATGCAAGCGGAAACATACATACGAGTACCGAGCCTACATGGAAGTCCAACATAAAGCATACAAAAAGGAGGGACTAGTTTAAAAGGGTTCTACACTAACGGAAAAGATCACCGAACACAGGATCAACGGCACAGGGGTTGATGAAGCAAAGGACAAAATTCTCCATCTCTCTCCCCGCTTTCTCCAGCACATCGAAGCGACGATTCTCGCGAGAAGTCGCTCCCCATCGGTTGGTGCCATGTTCGTCCGCGAATGCAAACATAATAGCTCGTCGGGCCTTTATCTCGCTCAGCAGATGAATTGAGCAGTCCTTCAGAGCTTGAGTAATCAAGCATGCTTCATGAAAACCCTCGAGCTTTTCTTCCGCCGCATCAAGCATCGCCAGGGTCATCTCTGCCGGGTGAGGAGGAATGTCGGCAAGCACGGCCATGAGGATCATCCGGAGCCAGAGGGAACCCATCGGGAGGGGAGACCCTCTACGGATCGAGAGCTCGTGCATGGCCGAGTCACATTCGTTGTCAGAAAGGAGGGGGTCCACCAACCGAGCAGCAAGGCGGGGGATCATCTCCTCAAGAGGAACTTCCCACGGCTGTCGACGAGCATGAGGGCGATTACAAGCCATGGCACTCGTTTCTCCCTCAAGAAAAAATATATATATGATATGAATCTCTCTGTGAAAGGAAAAGAAGGCTATAGCCTCATATATAATGAAGTGCATTAAGTGCTGTGCGCGGAAAATCTTGCATGGTAAAATTATTTCCAAGGCCTAAAAAAGGAAAGGCACCGAAAATCAAGGAGATGTAATTATTTCCAAGACCCTTTCTCTGCACTGAAAATACGGCATGGGAAAATTTTGTGAACAGCCACATCAAGGGATCCCACGTGCAGAACACGTGAGGCCTAAACCTGATGTTCAGTTAAAAGGAAAATATGGAGTGATACCCTGCATGTTAAAAAGCATAAACAACAATAGTAGCAAAATAATAAAATCTCAGAGAAAAAGCGTGCAAACATACAAGGACACAACAAAATTTATCATCCAGACTTCAAGAAGGCGATACAAAATAAAAAGAAAAACTTTTACAATGGTAAGGCTTCAGACGCGGGGCATGGGTTGAGAAACTCGAAATTAACTTTATTCAAGATCTTCCAAGCATTTCGAACCTCCCGAGTATGCTTTCTCTCACGGTCACAAGCATCGGGGTCCCCGCGGATGTCCTCTACCCTCCGGTAGGCGCCCAATATGGCTGATTGCTGAAAAATCTGATGAAGGAGATCGATGAGATTATCCCGCCTTCTCTTTGAGATCAAGCCCATAAGGTACACCGAATGCACCTTATCCTCGGCAGTGTCCAAGGCCCCGAGCGGTATGCCGGTGCAAAAGAGAGGAAGTGCCTCCCGGATCGCCAGCACGATCAGCCTCAGAAAAGAAGAGCGACGGGGGAGTAGCCTATGGTTGTACTCGTCGAAGCGGCTCATGATCTCGGCACACTGAGCATCAGTGAACTCCTGGTTCTGACTGCGGCCCAGCGCACGAATATTCCCATAGGAAATGATCTCGTCAAGACGGTACAGATGGGCATCCATGGTACCTAAAATAAGTCATGAGATTCATTACAAAGCCACCATTTCATTAATTGCAGGAAGAACAACCTCGGGCCAAGAGACCCCAGGAAGCCTCTGTGTGAAGAAATCGAGTTCTTCGTTGGAATTAAATTCCTTATTAAGAAAAGGGAATTAAATTCCCAAAAACATTTTTTGATGGAATTAAATTCCATGGGTTTGAACCGCCATCATCATCTCCCTAAGGGATCATCTGAACCCTAAGTGATCTACTGCGGGAAGTCAAGTGGTCTTATATTTTGGTTAAAGTACTTGAAGAAAAATGGTTTCTTTGTGAAACCCTCGATCTGGATTTAAAATCCAGAGAGTTTTGTCAAAACGAAGGTGCTTCGATTACCATTACCTGAGGAAAAAGGATTCCTTTTGAACAGAGTTAAACTCTGAAGATTGTTTCAAAACAGAGAACTAAGCTCTGGAAGAAGAGAATTAAATTCTCAGAAAAAGTTCTCAGAAGAAGAAGATGAACAAAGTGAAGGCTCTTATGAAGAGACAGAGGTATTTATAGAAGACAATGAAAACGTTTCGTCTCCCCAGATCCCTAGAGGAATCCAACGGTCACAAGAGGTGACAGCGTTGCACTCACGTGCAGACACGTGAGAACAACGCTGTGGGGGCATTTGTTTCCTGATTTAAAATCAGGAAAGCTTCTGGGAAAAGCTTCAAAAAGGGGTCACGTGCTGGCACGTGACACCTAAAAGGCATCATCAAGTCAAGTTCAGTTTCCTGACTACGCTGAAGAAAATGGGCTTCAGAAAGAGTCACGTGCTCCCACGTGACCAGGGTCACGTGGCGACACGTGACATTTAAATGCAAGCGTCAAAGGCACGCAAGTTCTCTGATCAAGTCAAGAAAAGGCTTCAGAAGAGGTCACGTGTTCCCACGTGACCAGGGTCACGTGTTGGCACGTGACGTTCAAGACAGCAGACTCGTTCTCCAGATGAACCAAAGAAAGAGAGTTCAAACAAGGATCACGTGCTCACACGTGACCCGGAGTCACGTGGTGGCACGTGACGCTTAAGCAACGATCAGAAGACAGAGCGCAAAAGAAAGGAAAAGGCTCATTCCAAAGGGGGTCACGTGCCCACACGTGACCATGGGTCACGTGGTCACACGTGACCGGCTTTCAAAGCCCATTGTGTTAACAGAATTAAATTCTGAAGGAAATTCAAATCTTTCCAAAGGAAAGCAACTATCTGGAACCAATCAAATTAAAGATTCAGAGGTGATGAAATATCATCTATCTATGGGAAAATCTCGGGTTTGGAAAGATTTCCCCTTTAAATCTAACCAAAATAACAAAGGAGAATCTCTGGATTTAAAATCCAATGGTGAATAAAATTCACCTAACAATCCGAAGGTCCAAAACGAATAATGGATGTAAATCAAATCTCTTAATGAAGATTCGTCAAAAACTGATTGATTTGGCTGCTTCTCCTATAAATAGGAGCCAAGAGACACAGAGAAAAAGAATAGATACGCAGAAAAGGAAAAGAAAAGGAGGAGAGCTTTGATACTTTGAAAAGGCTCGGATCTTCTGCAAAAAACCCTAGGTAAGAAAGGGAAGGCCTTTTGAAAGAAAGAGAATTTAATTCTCAACAGAGTTTAACTCTGATAATGTAAAAACAGAAGAACATATTTCTTCTCTCTTTGATAGAGGATCTGCAAAGTGCACATCTCCCCTTAAGGTTGAGAATTTAATTCTCAATGGGTTGAGATCCTGCCATGCAGATCCAAAACATGGAGAAGGAATACAAGCACGAGAATTTAATTCTCACAGAACTATAGGAATTTAATTCCTTTAAAATAAAAGTTAGGGCTTGACCCTATATCATGGGAATTTAATTCCTTCAGAACAAAAAAGAAACAGGGTTTAACCCTAATTAAGAACCTAGTTCTGTTGAAACAGCGGGAATTTAATTCCCTTAATCATAATTTAACAGAGGATGGAAGTTTAAACTCCTTAAAAACTTTTATTAGGGTTTAACCCTATTCAGCCCTTCACGTATATGAGAAATTTAATTCCTACAGAAAATTCAGAGTTAAACTCTATTCGAGAAAACAAAGTCTTCGAAAGGAAGTAGGAATTTAATTCCTCTGAAATTTACAGTTCGAGGAATTTAATTCCTGAAAGAAGATTAACAAAGCCTCTAAACAAAATACATGGAGGCAGGGTCACGTGTCATCACGTGACCCCCCAAGAGATCTACAGAAAGCCCCTTTGAGGCAGCACCCCACGTGACCCACGTGACCCTCGGCAGAAGCTCTAACACATAGGCATTTGAATGCCCATCACGTGATGGCACGTGATGCTCTGAAAGACACGATAATCTCAGAATAAATAAAGGGAGGGCGCTCTCACGTGCTGCCACGTGACCCCTCTTGCCTTAGTGTTTAACACTAAATTAAAACTCTCGAACCCAGTGTTAAAACACTGTTGGGCCTTAGTGTTCAACACTAAATAAAAAGCTTTATCTGCAGTGTTCAACACTGATCTGTTTTAGTGTTTAACACTAATTTGAAAAGCCTTGTTGCTGGTGTTTAACACCAATTATCTCTTAGTTTTAAACACTAACTTGTCAACCCCATTTCCAGTGTTCAACACTGACTGCTCTGTAGTGTTTAACACTATGCTTTGGCCCAATTGGCCTAAACGGATAGAGGCAAAGCCTCTCCTGATTGGACTTAGCCCAAGATGGCCATAAGTCCTCAATTGGTGATTAACTGGTCCAATGGACTCATAACATAATTAATTCGTCTTGACCCCAAATTGGGCCAAGGACTATTTAATCCACTCCGGTTCTAGGATACATCTCGTCACTCCTTTGATACTTGGCATTGTAATCCCTCAATGTCTTCAAAGAGGTAACGGGTCCCGACGACCACACATTGATATGGACTGTGGGGTCCTTAAACTCATGTCTAATGCAAATTCCTGGTTACGTGGAACGCGGATAATGTCACTCTTTGACCCCGTGAAAAATGTCCAGAGCGGAGCCTGGTCCTCGCCAAGCACGGCAGTGAACCCGTGTGAGGCATCCAGAGCACAGCGGACCGTGGAGTCCTTAAACCCATGGACTATGACGTCCTTAACCTTGACCGAGATGTCTTAAAACTAACAATGGACTGTGGGGTCCTCAAACCCATGGACTACGACGTCCTTAACCTTGACCGAGATGTCTTAAAACTAACAATGGACCGCAATGTCCTTAAACTACCCATGGACCGCAATTTCCTTAAACTACCCACGGACCGCAATGTCCTTAAACTACCCATGGACCGTAATGTCCTTAAACTAGAACAATAGAGCCCCGCATGCTCTTTTGTCGGATCTAAACGGTCCCGTTTAAGTTGATCTTAGCCTCAAAGATGGCTAACGTATCCTTAAACCTTCAAACAGAGTGGACTATAAATCCCCCCAATTAACTCTGGCTCGAGGGTACATCCCTGAACTCCTCTGACATCCGTCGTTGTAATCCTTCAACGTCGTCAGAGAGGTGACGGGTCCCGACGGCCATACATTCATGGACCACTATGTCCCTAAACTGGAACATTAGAGCCCAAACGCTCTTTTGTCGGATCTAAACGATCCCGTTAAGTTGATCTTAGTCACAAAGTTAGACTAACGTATCCTTAACAAACGTTTGAGTTGATCTTAGCCTCAAGTATGGCTGACGTATCCTCAAACCAAACCCCCCCAAACCCAAATCTAAGATAATACGGATTTGGACTAGTCCACGCCCTACGGGCGACGACATAACTCAGTCTCCGTAAACAATCCACGGGCAACAAAATACAAAACAGACACCCACGACACGAAGTGACCATCTGGAGAAGGAGAAAGTTGTTACCGCAATGCGGTAGCGTAATTAACTGCAGGGGCTTGCGCCTGCAGGGAAGAGCGTCCCCACAATCAAAAACCCCTCAAACGAGGGGGAATCTGACGAAGTCTGCTACATCGGACGCATCCGTCTAAACCTTCGATACGTGGTGCCATAAATCAACTTGGCATCTTCGAAGAGGTGGACGGATAGCACCAATTAGCATCTGCCCCGAATCTCAGGCAAGACGCGGTGTCGCGCCGTCTTTCGGAGGGGAACAGACACTCCGCGCCGGGGAAAAGTCAACCCGACACTCCGCGCCGGGAAAAAGTCGATCAGCGACACTCCGTGCCGGGGAAAAGTCAACCCGACACTCCGCGCCGGGGAAAAGTCGATCAGCGACACTCCGCGCCGGGGAAAAGTCAACCCGACACTCCGCGCCGGGGAAAAGTCGATCAGCGACACTCCGCGCCGGGGAAAAGTCAACCCGCGACGCTCTGAGCCGGGGAAAAGTCGATCAGCGACACTCCGTGCCGAGGAAAAGTCAACCCGACACTCCGCGCCGGGGAAAAGTCGATCAGCGACACTCCGTGCCGGGGAAAAGTCAACCCGACACCCCGCGCCGGGGAAAAATCGATCAGTGACACTCCGCTCCAGGGAAAAGTCAACCCAACACTCCGCGCCGGGGAAAAGTCGATCAGTGACACTCCACACCGGGGAAAAGTCAACCACCGACACTCCGCGCCGGGGAAAAGTCGATCAGCGACACTCCGTGCCGGGGAAAAGTCAACCCGACACTCCGCGCCGGGAAAAAGTCGATCAGCGACACTCCGTGCCGGGGAAACGTCCTACCACAGGCACTCCGTCTCGGGGATACGTCCTACCACAGGCACTCCGTCTCGGGGATACGCCCTACCACAGGCACTCTGTCTCGGGGAAACGCCCTACCACAGGCACTCCGTCTCGGGGATACGCCCTACCACAGGCACTCCGTCTCGGGGAAACGCCCTACAACAGGCACTCCGTCTTGGGGAAACGTCCTACCACAGGCACTCCGTCTCGGGGAAACGTCAACCAGCGACACTCTGCATCGGGGAAACGTCGAACACAAACACTCCGCATCGGGGGAAACGTCCAACACAGACACTCCGCATCAGGGAAACGTCCAACAGCGACACTCCGTGCCGGGGAAACGTCAAGCAGACACTCCGTGCCGGGGACACGTCAACCAGCGACACTCTGCATCGGGGAAACGTCCAACACGGACACTCCGCATCAGGGAAACGTCAACCAGCGACACTCTGCATCGGGGAAACGTCCAACATAGACACTCCGCCTCGGGGAAACGTCGACCAACGACACTCCGCGCCGGGGGCACATCAACGAAATCTCTCCGGGCTAGGGAAACGTCTACCACAGACACTCTATCTCGGAGACGCGTCAAGCGTCGACCGTCCAAGTCGTAAAAAGGGCAGTGCATCCCAAAAAGTGGGAATCAAAGCAAGTCGCATCCACGTGAAAGAAGATCCATCAATTTCATGCACACAACTCAAATGTGCGGTGTGCATTTATTGATGGGGGGCACTTTGTTGGGGTAAAAATTTACACCCCGGTTGACCGAGTCAAAGTCAAGGTCAACCCCAAGCCAGGTGGGCCTAAGCCCAGGTCAAGTGGGCCCATGCCCAGGTCGAGTCCGAAACATGAAGCGGCCGACCCTCCCCATGCCAAAAATGAAATCATGTAATAAATAATTTTTATGTAATTTTTTATGCATGAATGTAAACAAAATGGGTATAAAGCCAAATTTTTGTAAGCCCATGGCTTATGTGCAAAATGAAATAGCACATGAGCCATGGGATAGGCAAAAAGCCATTTTGAAAAGCCCAAGGGGCTATATGTAAATGTGTAAGCCTATATAAGACAACATGATGATGAATAAAGCATACATTTTTTTCATTTCCCCCAAAAAAACTAGGGTTTGTGCCTCTTTCTCCTTCTTCAAGGTTCTAAAAACCTTCTTCTTTTTTTTGCATTAAATCAAGAGTTTAACTCTCCCTTTTCTCAAAATAAATAGTTTTCCACCACAAAACCTACGAAGGGGAACTTAGATCTCCCACCAGATCTCGAAAAAGAGAGATTTTTAAAATCTCACACCTCTTGATTTTCAAGATCCGGCCAAAAGAAAAGAAGAAGAAGGAGACCCATCTCCAAGAATCCAACTTTGGAAAGATCCAAGGCTCAGAAGAAGGGCCAAAGATTTCTAGGAGTTTAACTCCTTTCTAGATCCGTTGGAGTTTAACTCCATAAATTAATTTCTGCCAGGAGTTTAACTCCAAAAATCCCTTGGGAGTTCAACTCCCCAACCTAGGGGCTAGGCCCCCCCTCCAGCGGGTGTTTTCCCGTGGTCACGTGCGCCCACGTGACCTCGGGCGCTGAGGCGCCCAATGGTCACGTGCGCCCACGTGACCCCGGGCGCTAAGGCGCCCAAAGGTCACGTGTGCGCCACGTGACCCCGGGGCGCTGAGGCGCCGACGTGACCCCGGGCGCTGAGGCGCCCAACAGTCACGTGCGCCCACGTGACCCCGGGCGCTGAGTCGCCCAAACAGTCACGTGTGCCCACGTGACCCCGGGCGCTGATGTTAGTTATATGTATGCCCTAGAGGCCATTACTGTACATTGGATGTATATTGTAGTGGATGCTGGGACATATATAGGTAGGACTTTCTTGCTCGACATGATAGTACGCTATCTGGTTGCTCTTTATCTTAACATGTATACTTTCTGTCTCTCTGTTACATGTTGATAAAGCCCTTAGGATGTGTACTCGACTTCCAGGACTATGATGCAGATCATACTAGTGCGGCCTGGGTAGTCCGTGAGTACATCCTTCAATGTTCCTAGTCGTGGGAATATCGAGACGGGGCATCGATATTCCAGAGTAGACTAGCGTATATCTTCTCGACCCTTGTGATGGGCGATGGATGATCCCATATCCATTGGTGTTTGACATCAGAGATGGTATGCGGGTGCTCAGTGGAGACTGGGTACACTGAACGGACTCGCCGAGAACTCCCAGATTGTATTATACCTCACGTCAGATGGCAGTTCTCTGGTGACACTGGTACAGCTTAGTCTGTTGACCCGAGATCGTCATAGAGTCTTGTGTGTCTCCCACTGTGCTTTGATTTCCACCCTACTACGGCTCTACTGAGTCGTGCAAACAGGTGGTTTTTGGATACAGTCCCGATTCACATGGAGGCAATGAGCGATAGGAGGGGATTCGTCTCTCCCGGTATTGGGGGTTGATGTTGCGCTATGCTCGACTGGCCATAACAGGAAATCCCTGGCCAGGGTTGCAGTGATATACTGGTAAGAGTTATCAGTAGTTTCACGAATGTTATGGACCCTACGTCGGCATGACTTATCGAGCTATTGGGGTCTGACGTTTACCACCCCTAGGCGAGATATGCGACATATCAGACGAACAGACCGGACTGTACGGTAAGTGTTACTGGTTGGATTCACAGGAGTGTGAGCGGGCTTGCTCGTCGATCTTCTGATCGCTCAATACCCGGGTGGCCGTTACGTTTAGCAGACTGCTTGCGGCTTGTGGGTGTTTGATATGATCATCACCTGCTGCTGGCGTATTGACGAGTCTTTAGAGTCCTACACAGAGGTTTCCTGGCTCAAGCGAAACGAAATAGGAGCGCATATGAGATATGTGCGGGACCGAGAATAATGCATGTATGTGATACCGTATTCTATTCTCGCGATGAATGTATCGAATGGTTGTATGCGATATAACCTAGTTATCGAATCAAGGATTGATTCGATAAGCCGATACATTGGATATTAGTCGGTTATATGCGATATGACCGGATCGTTAAATCAAGTATTGATTTAATGATTTAATGCATAATTATATATTTGATATATTACTTTGCATTAACTAGTATTGGTTCATTTAAATGGATTTTCTCACTTGAAATGCACATTGTATATGTGATATACTTTTGTGCACTTGTTTGTATCATGTTTGATGATACAAGCTCACTTGGGTTTGTGTAAAGAATTAAACCATGGTTAAGTTAATGATTAGGGTTTACTTTTTTCTTATTCATTTATTTATTTTTTCTTTTTGGAAAAGATAAATAAGGAATGGTGGCTTTCTTTGTTTGCTTGTTGAAGCTTCATGAAGCTTTGAACAAGTCCACCATTCTTGTCTCATCCTTAACCTTAACCATTCACTTTAACCTTAGTTTATTCTCTACATCTAACCATGGTTGAAATTATGATAAGGATGATCTATTTTCTATTTTCATATAATTCTTATCATATATTCTTTCTTCTTCTTCTTCATCTTCAACAATGAAGAAAGCTTGCCTCCATCAATGGCAACTTGTGAAAATGAGTGAGAAATCCAATTCTAAAGTGAACCCACTTCCTATTTCTTCATCCTCTACCTCTTGCCAAGTAGTATAGGGTGTTTTCTTCATAAGTTTCATGACTTGGTGAAGTGGGAGCTTGATCTTGTGATGCCTCGACGTAGATCATCTTCGGCATCGAAGTCGACGACCTAGCCCGCCCATTTCTCCGATGAAGCCAATGCTAGAGTCATGGATTCGATTTGGACAGCGAGGGGACTTCATCACGGAGCCATGGAGATGGAGGACCGGATCTACAAAGGTTTTAGCCCCTTTACTTTAGCGTTAAATTCGTTTACTCGCATTGCTTCGCCTATACATCTAGTTAACGATCCGTATTAGGGTTTCTCGGCACTTGGAAAATTTGAATTAGCCATGTTTGATCACTTGTGAAACCTCTAGTGTGTGCCTAGGAACCCTACAGCTGAGGCGCCCATCGGTCACGTGTACGCCACGTGACCCCGGGCGCTGAGGCGCCCAACGGTCACGTGTGCCCACGTGACCCCGGGGCGCTGAGGCGCCCAACGGTCACGTGTGCGCCACGTGACCCCGGGCGCTGAGGCGCCCACATGCTACGTACGCGTCTTTAAGACGCTTTCCCCTTTTTTTTATGCACTCCACACTAAATATGCCTCCCCCGTTAGAAAAAATTTCTAACGGGGCGCTGCCCCGCACCCCGCAAGGGGGTTGCTAGCCCCCTTGACCCTCAGCCCGCTATCCGGGTAGCGGGACCCCCGTAAAAACTCTGCGGGCCCCCAATATATCCAAAACCCTTCCAAAACATAACACTGCACATTGAGTTCGCATGACCAGTTTAACCCGTCAATCGGAGGTTCTTTCGCTCCAAATGCGAAGGGTAATTAACGGCAGCTTAGTCCGCGGCTGCCGGATATTCGGATCCCCACAATCAATAAACCCCAGTCTACCCTAGGCAGGGGGAATCTGTAATGCGCCTGACAAGCGCGCGCGTATTCCCATCTCAATGGGGTGACGAAAAACACCCTACACCCTTCAAACAGACCGTTAGGAAGGTCAAATTCTATGACAGGGTCTGGAACGTCCCCGGAACTCAACACAAGCTGCCTAGTGGGACGATGGAGACGATCGGGATCGGATACATTTGCCCTAAGAAACGAGAGCTGCTCCACGACTGTTACGTCGTGCATGACTTCAATGAAGAAGCAGATGCTCAACGGGAGGACGCTAATCCTGAACCAGTAAAAGTTCCTGATATAAGAGTGCCCAATCCGTCGTTTGAAGAACAAATGGACAGGCTTATAAGGGAAGCTGGTCAAAAAGTCCGAGATGATCACAACCGCGAGATGGCCATCGACGAGAAAGCCAAAACGCAACGCCTCCTTCAACAGGCCGTCAAAGATAAAAGTGCCGCCCCCTGCCAACCTGTTATAAAAAAGGCTCGACGCAGAAGCAGAAACAAGCCGAAAGGCCAAAAAGGCGCTCAACAGCAACAAAGCGGGGCTAAGGAGCCACGCAAGCGGGAGTCGAGCGTTATTGATCTGTCCCTCATGAAGAAAATGGGTCGAGCGTACTCGTTTCCGCGGGACAAGACGAAGAAGATACTTGATCTTGCTCTAAAACATCAGATGATTATACTGTCGGAGTCTAAACACCCCGAACAAGCAAGCAAGGTCTCACACCCAGGCTATTGCTCTTATCACCGAGTGATAAGGCACCCTCTTGAGGACTGCTTCACTTTCAAGAATTGGGTTGAAAATCAGTATCAGCTTGGCAAGTTCGCTCTGTCCGACAACTGGAAGGTAGCGCCGCCACAGAAGCACGAACCCAAGGCCACGGAAGAAGAACCAGTTCCACATTGGGATTGGAAGCGGATTCACGCCTGTCACATGATAACAATATGAAAAGAAGAGCCTGAGAACGTGGATAACCTTCCCTGGTGCTTCGAGAACAGCCATGATGAGGTAATCTCAGAATTTCCACCAGCGCCGAAAGAACAGGAGGATGGAATACATACCACTGCAGATAACCTCAAGAAAATTGAGTTGGGGACGGCGAATGACCCGCGACCGACATTCATTAGTGAGCTGCTGTCTGAAGAGAAGGTGGCTGCGTTAAAGGACGTCCTTGTATAGCATAGAGATTGCTTCGCATGGAACTATTCCGAAATGCCGGGACTAGATCCAGAAATTGCTGTACACAAATTGGCGATCTCCCCGGACGTCAAGCCGGTCAAACAGGCGCCAAGAAGAATGCGGCTTGAGCTTGAGATGAGTATCAACGCCGAGGTCAAGAAGCTAATCGACTCTGGCTTTATCCAGGAGGTTCAATATCCCGAATGGATCGCCAACATCGCCCCGGTGATGAAGAAAAATGGGACAGTACGCATATGCGTAGACTTCCGGGATCTTAATAAAGCTTGCCCGAAAGATGATTTCCCAGTGCCAGTCACCGAACTGATGATAGAAAATACGTCCACTCATGAGGTTTTCTCCTTCATGGACGGCTCATCAGGGTATAATCAGATAAAAATGCATCCCGAAGACCAGAAGCACACTGCCTTTAGGACTCCTTTGGGTATATTCTGCTACAAGGTGATGTCCTTCGGTCTGAAGAACGCCGGTGCCACCTATCAGAGGGCCATGACGAAGATCTTCGATGACCTTATACATGAAATCGTCGAATGTTATATTGACGACCTCGTGGTTAAGAGCAAATCGTATGAGGAACATCTCGAGCACCTAAAAACTGTATTTCAACGCCTTCGGCAATACAACTTGAAGATGAACTCTCTCAAGTGCGCATTCGGAGTTTCTTCAGGCAAATTCATGGGATTCGTCGTCCGACACCGGGGCATTGAGATAGATCCGTCAAAGATCAAGGCGATCATGGAAATGCCTCCGCCAAGGACTCTTAAGCAGCTGCGATCTCTCCAAGGGAAGCTCGCATATATACGGCGATTTATAGCCAACCTTTCGGGCAAGTGTCGTCCTTACAGTCACCTGATGAAGAAGGGAACCCCGTTCGTCTGGGATCAAAAATGCCAGGGCGCGCTGGACGAGATTAAACAGTACCTGCAGAACCCGCCAGTGTTGGCTGCTCCGGTTAAGGGAAAGCCTCCCATTCTTTACACAACCGCCCTCGAAGGTTCTTTAGGCGCATTATGGGCGCAAGAGAATGACCAGGGGAAAGAGAGAGCTCTTTATTACTTAAGTCGAGTTCTACTGGGGGCAGAAAGCAACTACTCCCCCATTGAAAAACACTGCCTGGCGTTGATCTTCGTGATAACAAAGCTCAGGCACTATGCATTGGCACATGAGGTCCGTCTCATTTCGAAGGTCGACCCTCTTAAATATTTGATGTCGAAGGCCATATTGACGGGACGACTCGCTAAATGGGCCCTGCTCTTGATGGAATTTTCGATAACATATCAACCTCTCAAGCCAGTCAAAGGCCAGGCCATCGCCGACTTCCTCGTTGAGCATCCGATACCCGCCGATTCTCCTTTGAATTGCGATCTTCCAGACGAACATGCGTTTGATGCGATCGACGGTAGTGACACCCGATGGGAGCTTTATTTTGACGGAGCATCTTCCATGAAAAAGCATAAACAAAGTACCCCTATAGTCAAATCGGGAGTAGGCCTCATCTTCGTAACTGCACAAGGAGGGATTATGCGCTTCGCCTTCTCCTTAACGGAGCCGAAGACGAATAACGAAGCCGAATATGAAGCCTTGATTACAGGTCTCGAGATCGCCATCGACATGGGAATTGAAAACCTCCTCATATACGGAGATTCTCAACTGGTCGTTAGTCAAATAAACGGCGACTACCAAACGTGCAAGCCAGAGCTGATGAAGTACGGCGGAAAGGTGCAACAACTGTTGACCCAAATTCCCTCCTATACTTTGGAAAGCATACCGCGCGCGGAAAACAGCAAAGCAGATGCGTTGGCTAAACTTGCTAAAGAACTGGTTGACGAAAACCTCGATGACGTTAAAATCGTGGTACAAAGCCGTCGGGTGCTTGCCCCAGCAGAAATATCTCCGGAATCATCCGAAGAGAAGGGAGCGACTGAACAGACAACCTTGCAAATAGAAGACCGGGAAAAGGCTGAGGACTGGAGGGAAGTCTTCATAGACTACTTTAAGTCCCACCGAATGCCCGAAGATGCGTCCACAAAACATCAGCTCATGAAACGAGCTCTGTCTTTCGCCTTCGTCAATGATACTCTATACAAGAGGTCATTCGATTCTCTGTGGCTAAGATGTCTGGGACCTGGCGAAGCGAAAAGAGTCGTTCAGGAAGTTCATGACGGAACCTGTGGTTCTCATCAAGCAGGCCCAAAGATGAAGTTGAAGATCAAGCGGATGGGCTACTACTGGCCCACGATGATTCAGGACTGTAAGTCCATGCTACCTCTCCCGGTACTTTCGGGCATGCGGAATTTGGTGAAAAACAATTTTCTAGAGGTGGTAACATGGACTCAAAACCGGATCTTTGTTAAACATCTAACTAACAACCTAACTAGGAGTTGTTAACTACTCGGTTAGGAGGTTATACCTTTCTTTCTTGAACTCCTTCGTCTTCAAGCCTCGATGGTTGTCCGGATCGGCTTCACCCCGTTGTCTCCTTGCGCCGAAGATAGATCCACCTGAAAGCTTCTACCTTTGGCTCCTTCTTCGAACTTGAAGAAACTAGTTCACTCGGTTTGCTAAACCTTGTGAACTAGAGTGAGTAGAGAAGAGTTTGTTTGGGATTTTATCTATGGTTCTTGGTTCTCAACTCATGAGACAAGTGAACCATAGAGTCAAGAGAGGGAGAGCAAGAGGAGGAGATGAGAGCTCAAGAACAAGAGAGAGAATGAGCATGAAAGAATGAGAGAAGACTTTTCTCATTTGGCTCTCATAATCCAAAACAATCATAACATATCATATCAATCAAGTATTATGTGATGGTTTAAGCAACCATAGCCATATCATTTCATGCACTCATTTTGCACAAAAGAGCAAGTAAGCAAAAGTCTTTGCCATGAAATGATAGCTATAGTTATCATGATGGTCAACTAGTCAAGCCTAGTCAACCGGTCAACAAAGTCAACAAGTCAACAAAAGTCAACAAGTCAACAAAGTCAATCCCTCAACAACCATGTCACCATAATACTTAATTAATATAATTGTTAATCACATATCATATTCTCATTAGGGTTGAGCAAAAAGTCAATAGTCAACTGTCAACGGTCAACAACCCTAATGAGAATCCTCTGCCTCTGTCTCTTCGTCAACTGTGCATACACACCCGCATCCGCGTTCCGAGAAACACGAATGCATACTGGATAAAACCAATCCCAAAAGGTACACTAGGATCTGGCTTAAACCAAAGCCCGCTAGTGTGAACTATCCGGACACTGTACGTGCACAAGTGCACGGATGTGACCGAACCCTGTCGCAAAACCATGCGACATGTCGCAAAACCATGCGACCTCTACTCT
Source organism: Agapanthus africanus (assembly GCA_030015575.1). NCBI lineage: Eukaryota > Viridiplantae > Streptophyta > Magnoliopsida > Asparagales > Amaryllidaceae > Agapanthus > Agapanthus africanus. The sequence continues at coordinate 424,048,110 of CM057351.1, forward strand.
TTTGCCTAAAGGCGAATAGCTTTCTGTGTGGGACTCTAAAGTCTCGACACTACGCTGGCAGTGGGTTTAACCACAGACCGCAAGCGGCACTAGCTGTGCGTAACGGTCCCCAGGTAGATGCCGACAAGAAGACTGACGAGGCGAAACCCATCTGAACTCCTACTGAGCCTGAATGTGACATTCTCCGTACAGTCCGGTCTGTTCGTCTGATACATCGCATGGCGGGCCTAGGGGGCGGTAAACGTCAGTCCCCTAATAGCGGTACAAGTCGTGTCGGAGTGAAGCCCAAAACACCCTGAGATAACACTGGAAGCCTACCAGTATATCTCGGTTGCCCTGGTCAGGGACTACTCGTGTAATGGCTCTCCTAGACACAGCGCGATGTCAACCTCCAATACCGAGAGAGACGAATCCTGTCTAACCGTTACTGCCTCCAAGTGCTTCGGGACTGTACCCAACTACCACCTGTTTGCACGACTCTTTTGAGCCGTGGTAGGGTAGTAATCAAAGTACAGTGGGAACACACTCGAGGCGAAGTGACAGTGTCAAGTCAGCGGACTAAGCTGTACTCATGTCACCTGGGAACTGATAACTGACGATAGGCATAATACCAACTAGTCAGTTCCCGACGAGTCCTGTCCAGTGTACTCGTAACCCAACGAGCACCCGCATACTATCTCAAGTACGACGTACCGACGGCTGTGGGACAGACCGTCTCCCACACTGGGATGAGAAGCGCATGCGCTAGTCTACTCCGGAGTATCGATGCCCTGTCTCGATAGTCCTGCGACCAGGGACCTGCATAAGGATGTGCTTATAGATTACCCAGCCCCACTAGTGTGACTGCCATCACAACGCTGGTAATCAAGCAAAGATCCTAAGGGCTCCACTAATGTGTATAGACGATATACTAAAATAAACACATGTACACATTGAAGTAGAAACAAACCAAGTAGCATACTACTATTTTGAGCAAGATTGTATATACAAGGTGAATATCCCAAGCTTCCATTAAGTAATATACAAACTAATATGATACAGTAATGGCCTCTAGGGCATATACACTAACAATCTCCCACTTGCACTAATGCCATGTACTGGCGTATCGAAGACCTATCATCTCGATCAGCCGCTCGAACTGAGTCTGGGGCAAGGCCTTGGTGAATGGATCTGCAGTGTTATCTTCTGAAGCGACTCTCCGAACCTCGATCTCCTGGCGATCCACGATCTCCCTGATCAGGTGATACCGCCTCAAGATGTGTCTGGATCTCTGATGGGACCTGGGTTCCTTCGCTAAAGCTATAGCCCCGTTGTTGTCGCAATACAAAGGTATTGGATCAACAATGGACGGAACCACCTGAAGCTCTTTCAAGAACTTCCTCATCCAGACAGCTTCTTTTGCGGCATCAGATGCAACGATGTATTCCGCTTCCATCGTCGAGTCTGCAACGGTTTCCTGTTTGGAACTCTTCCAACACACCGCCCCTCCATTGAGGGTAAAGACAAAATCCGACATGGACTTGGAATCATCCTTGTCACTCTGGAAGCTGGAGTCAGCAAAGGCCTCGATCTGGAGGTCTTTTCCGCCATACACCAAGAACATCTCCTTAGTCCTTCTGAGGTACTTGAGAATGTTCTTTACTGCTATCCAGTGTTTCTCCCCAGGGTTTGACTGATACCGGCTTACCACACTCAGTGCATAAGCTACATCCGGTCTGGTACACAACATCGCATATATTATAGAGCCTACCGCAGAAGCGTATGGTATAATAGACATGCGATCCCTCTCCAAATCAGTCTTGGAAGACATCTCTTTAGAGAGGGTGATCCCGTGACAAGCCGGTAGGTTACCGCGCTTGGAATCTTCCATACTGAATCTTTTCAGTATGGTGTCGATGTACCTGGACTGTGAAAGTCCTAATATCCTCTTGGATCTATCACGATGGATCCGGATCCCCAAGATGTATGAGGCATCACCCAGGTCTTTCATGGAGAACCTGTGTGACAAGAACCCTTTGACAGATTGTAGCATAGGAATGTCATTTCCTATTAAGAGAATGTCATCCACGTACAAAACGAGGAATACTACAGTTCTCGCTACAAATCTACAATAGATGTATGGTTCATCTGGATTTTTGATAAAGCCAAATTCCTTGACCGTCTCTTCAAAACAGATGTTCCAACTCCGCGATGCCTGCTTTAGTCCATAGATGGACTTAAGCAACTTGCACACCTTTCCGCTGCTCCCACTCTGAATGAAACCCTCTGGTTGGTCCATATAGACACACTCCTCTAAATTTCCATTTAGAAAAGCGGTCTTTACGTCCATTTGCCAGATCTCATAATCGTGGAAGGCAGCAATGGCAGAAGGATCCGAATGGATTTCAGCATAGCCACTGGAGAAATGGTTTCGTCATAGTCCAAGCCAGGTCTTTGACGGAAACCCTTTGCAACAAGTCTAGCTTTATAGGTCTCAACCTGTCCATCTACACCAATCTTCCTTTTGAAGATCCACTTGCATCCTACGGGTTTTACCCCATCTAGAGCAATGTCCAACGTCCATACTTTGTTGGTGTACATGGACTCCATTTCGGTCCGCATTGCATCCAGCCATTTTACTGAGTCAACGCTCTGAACGGCCTGCTGGAAGCTAGTAGGCTCATCATAATCTATGATGCAATCCTCTCTATCCCCGTCTATGAGAAAACCGTAGTATCTCTCGGGCGGATGAGACTGCCTACTACTCCTGCGGAGCGGCGTAGGAATGTCCTGTTCTTTTGAACCCTCTGGTTCCACTAAACTTTCAGTAATAGTCTGTGGTTCTGGAATTTCTTCCAGTTCTACTGCGCTCCCACTAATTTCCTTTTCTAATAACTGGTGTTCTAGAAAGTGGGCATGACGAGAAACAATAATTTTTTGTTCCTCTTCGCAGTAGAAGAAATATCCCTTGGAGTTCTTTGGATATCCCACAAACTTGCACTGTACTGAGCGTGCCTCGAGCTTGTCCGCATGCTGCTTTTTGACAAAAGCTGGACTTCCCCATGTCTTAATGTGATTAAGATGGGGCCTCTTCCCACAACACATCTCATATGGTGTGGTAGGCACAATCTTAGTGGGAACTCGGTTCAAAAGGTACGTAGCTGATTCTAGCGCATACCCCCAGAATGATCGCGGTAACTCAGCGTTACTCATCATGGACCGTACCATATCCAATAGGGTGCGGTTCCGTCTCTCTGATACACCGTTATGTTGCGGAGTGTATGGAGGAGTAAGCTGAGAGAGAATTCCATTCTCTTTTAAATAGTCCAGGAACTCGGCACTCAAGTATTCACCACCTCGATCCGATCTTAGAATCTTGATACTTTTGCCGGTTTGTTTTTCTACTTCATTCTTATATTCCTGGAATTTTCCAAAGGCTTCGGACTTATGTTTCATTAAGAAGACATAACCGTACCTTGAAAAGTCATCCGTAAAAGTAATGAAGTAAGAAAAACCGCTTCGCGCATGTGTAGACATTGGACCGCACACGTCGCTGTGTACGAGTCCCAAGAGCTCGCTCGCTCTTACTCCGTGTCCAGTGAACGGAGACTTTGTCATCTTTCCTTTGAGACGGGATTGACAAGTGGCATACGATTGATATTCGAACGGATTCAAATATCCTTCTGTATGTAACTTTGTCAACCTTCTCTTATTGATGTGACCCAGTCTACAATGCCATAAGAAAGTCTGATTTATTTCCGGAGACTTTCTTTTGTGTGTATTCTGGACATTGAAAATCTGTGGTTGGTTTAATACGTATATACCATTGCTCAATGTACCTGACCCAATCAGAACTTGATTAAGGTGAATGTTTACAACATTGCTTACAAACGCAAATTCATAACCTTCTTTAGAAACCAAAGATACAGAAATGATATTACAAGTTGCATTGGGTACAAAAAAGCAATTACGCAAAACCAAAACATATCCATCTGACATTCCCAGGTGATAGTCCCCCACGGCTTTAGCATCCATGCTAGCTCCGTTCGCAACTCTGAGGGTCATGTCACCTGCTTTCAAAACTCTACGGTTTCTCAACGCCTGCAAAGAATTACAGATATGAGATCCTGATCCGGTATCCAATACCCAGGAAGTAGAGTTTATTGAAAGACAGTTTTCAATAACATACACACCTGAAGCTGAAGCTGCAACCTGCTTCAATTCCTGTGTTCTGGCCTTCCAGGCCCTGCAATCATTCTTCCAGTGTCCTTTCTTATGACAATAGAAGCATTCTTCCTTATCCACAAGCTTCCCCGCTTTTTTTGTTGCTTTAGCTTTTCCCTTCGTATCCACTTTACTAATACCGCCTTTTGGTTTGGCGGGGGCTTTCTTCTTCTTTCCCTTGGCTTTCGCCTTGGACCTAGAAGAGGATGATCCTCCTACAAACAAAGTGGATGTTTCCCTACCTTTCTGTAGGGTGCCCTCTGCGCTCCTCAGCATGTTGAGGAGCTCTGAAAGTTCAACTTCTTTTTCTTGTAAGTTGAAGTTCAGTATAAACTGGGCGTAAGTGGAAGGAAGGGACTGGAGAACTAAGTCCCTATAGAGCTCACTCTCCAATGTGGTCCCTAGGTCCGCGAGCTCCTCAATGTAGCCGATCATCTTAAGCACGTGTTCTGCTACTGATGATCCGACGGCCATCCTTGCCGAAAATAACTTTTTCGACGCTTCGTATCTTGCGATACGAGATTGCTCTCCATACAGTTCTTTTGTATGAAGAAATATGGATTCCAAGTCCATATTCTCGTGCCTCCTCTGATGTTCATTGTCCATAGAGGTAAGTACGAGGCACTTGGCCTTCGCGCTATCAATCTCCCAAGTCTTACGGATTTCCTTATCCGCGACGCTGGAAGTGGGACCAGGGACAGGGGGAGCTTTGGTGGTAAGAAGATACCCCAGCTTATCGTAAGTGATTGCCATTTTGACATTCCTGAGCCAATCTTTGTAGTTTGGCCCTGTCAGTATGTTTTTATCTAGAAGTAACTTAAGTCCAGTCATGTCGATTGGTCGCTGCAATTAGGAGAGAGAGAAGAAACACTCAGCATGATGCTCTTGCAAGTTTAGAGTGGTTTTTAGTTTGTCTAAACAGGATGGCTCCCACTGTTTCTCGAATCCCTCCTCAAACCAAAAAGGAAGAATTAGTCAGGATCAATCTTATCGTACAATACTTGCTTAGCCGTTCAGCCAGGCCAGTGTCGGTACTTCGAGGGAGGTTTTCCAACGCTTTCGCGAAGTTCCTTAATTAAATAACCTCTTTTCCCTGGGGGCATAGCCCCGCTAACACCTTTCTAGACACCTACTAGGTTTATAGCATTGATCGTTTAGTGAGAAATTTCCCGAGGAGTAGCATATACTCACAGTAGGATCGGGATCCAAATATCATCGCGTGACGAAACTGAAGGAATCCTACCAGAATCATCACACTCCAAATGGTATGCAACACTAGCAAGTTTCAGTTCTTTTGAAACTCCCGATGTGGATTTTTGCCCCATGCTCTTATGACCTTGACTTTGGCCAAAATATCATAAGTCACATGTCAAGTTCTACCCGTCATTCTCCAGGTTAATTTGGATCCATCCGTACCTACCCTTGACTTTGGCCAAAATGGCAGTACGACTGTCCCAAACCAACGCATCTATCTATGCTACACATGAATACCCAATAGCTACCAATTACTATGCCTTGACTTTGGCCAACATACACAGCTTGAATACTATTGACTATTCATGTGAAATGACGGAGGGCTACGAATGGTTTTGGCAAAACCGTGAACGTAGTGAACTTGATATAATCGATGGAACGAGATAGCTTTTAAAAGGAGTGGCTCAAGCTCCGCATTTAAAAGTTAGTTTTGAAAAGAACCAAGTGGTTTTCCGAAAGTGTTCCAATGATTTTAACTTGGTTTATTTTCTTGCATTAGTTCTTTTAATGCGTGATATTCTTGCATTAGTTCTTTTAATGCGTCCCATCATTTAATCCTACCATTGCAGAAAACAACCAAAATATGACGTACGCTTATGCCATTCGCATTCGCCATGGGGCCCCATCATTACCCGTTAGGTTACTTAACTAACGACAGAGCGGGGGCTGGGCTAGCGCGGCTGTAAAACATAAGCAACGCCTAAATAATATCATATATAGATATACTGCAATGATAGCCATTTCAAATCACAGATGAACACATTGGATATACTAGGAATCCGCAATTCGTACGAGCCTGTAACGAAAAGCAGATTACACGGTCGCGGTGAATAGCCAATACCCCACCCAAGACCCCTACGGGTGCGGCAAACTACTCGCCAAGTACCCGAAGCGAAGCAACCTCCCTCAACTCCGTGAGTAGGCCACTCGGCACTTCGGCATACCCGATAGTTTGTGCACCCCCTCCATGGGTCTATCCTAGGAGCAAAAACAGTAAAAAGAAATTATACAATGACGGCTACAACCCCGACCCGGTTGTGCGGCCATACAAATAATTATTACATCAATTTACAAATTTACATGAATTGAAAGAAAAGAAAACTCTCGTCTCACAACCCCCGGCTATTCACCCGCGACAATCCAATGAATTCATATACACATTCCAATAACATTACAGATCACAGATTTGTATAACCCCCACTAATCGACATATAACGATTAGCAGACGTTCAATACAAATATCACATTACAGAAAAACCCGTCAGCTAAAGTCTTTTAGAAGTTCGATCAAAAATACGGATTTTTAGGCCCCAAACACAAAATTTTCGTTCTGGAAAATCTGGGCTGAAAATACATATACCAAAATTCCCAAAATACCCCTATGAGCAAACTGCAAAGAAGAAACCCCATGACCGAGTCAACTCGGCCGCGGTTCCGCGGCGGGAGCAAGCTCCCGCCGCGGAACCGCGGCGCTTTGATCGAGTTAGGGGGTCAAATTTTTGCAGTTTCTTCAGAAAACCCTGAGTCGATTTTTGGTGTATCTCAAATAATTTTTGCAGCACTTTGAAAATCGACAGAAAGTTTGAAATCCGGGTGTATTTCGCGACTTTTTCTCCGATCGAATTTCTAGTTACTATGCTAATATGTTAGGTAGAGTTTAACTAGGCTCTGATACCACTGTAAGTCCATGCTACCTCTCCCGGTACTTTCGGGCATGCGGAATTTGGTGAAAAACAATTTTCTAGAGGTGGTAACATGGTGTCACGACCCGAAAGTACGGAACATGACCGGCACTTAAACTACGAACGTCTCGAGGCGTACGTAATCTAAGTAAACCGAAAACCCAGAAATCCAAACCAAGAAAATAGTAGAGTGCAGGAAAAACCAACTTAAAGCAAGTAGTTTCAATAGCATAAGCCGAATTATGCGGTTTTTTTAAAAACATCAAAATTTTACTGAAAATTTCGGCAGAGTCTCCTTTGTAAATACTGGCCCCCAAACGGGATACAACATGAATAGTATATGAAATCAAGAAAAAGGCATCCCCAAGCGGGAGCTAGCTCTTCGTCAAACGACGGTCACAACCACACAAGCAATATAATATACAACGCCAACGGCGAGGATCAAAACTCAAAAGGAAACTCAAAACCACCAGAAATCCACAGAAATAAAACGCGCGACTCTAAGGTCGAAAGAATAACATCACGGGTCTCTATCTCAAAAATAAATACATGTTTGGTTGATGGAACTTCTAGATACAACTGAATAATAATATATAAGATATAAGGATGGGTAAGATACAAATAACCCACCTACTAGCAAGCCACCCGGAATGGAAATAGTGCCAGCAAAGCCGTAATGAAACCTGTACGGCAAACCTGCAAGAAACTGGGGCACAACGGGGGTGAGTTGCCAACTCGTGAATAGAAAAACATCTACGCACAGAAATCGCATAAATAACGCAATCCTAGGTCAATGATCATAATATATTCTCAAATATATGAATAACACGTAGCCTATAACAAGGCTAGGGTAAATATCTAACCCGAGTGTAATCTCATGTGCCCGTGTCAGTGCCTCAGGTAGCAATATATCATATGGATGATGTATGAATGCATAAAACAGAATGCATGTACTGAATAAAACTGGTTTCATAAATCAGTGAGATTTCTGTATTTTAAAAGAAATGAGGTACCATATATGAAATCAGCATAAAACAGTGCCCAGCATCGACACAAAACAAGTGTCCAAATACCTCGATATCTCTGTGTCACAATTTATGTACCTCAAGTCTCAATCTCAAAGTCTCAATCACAATATCTAGGGCGCCGTCAGTCCAGACCGGTCCCTACCATCCATCTCAAGACCACGACGGTATCCTCCGGATATCCGACGCGTCGGGTAATATCACCGGTAGGTAGTGCTCCCCTGCCAGGCTCACATCGTCATCATCACGCGCTTCTTGCCCCGGGGTACCTTACCGGGTCCACCATGTACCCGAAACGGTTCATCCGTCTCCTCGAATCGGGTCTCGAAATCCATCAGCAAACTCATGGTGGACGACTCATACATCATGGGAAAACCGCACTTTTTATTTTAAAAAGAGAGAAATCAGTTCATATAAGTTTTTGCGGTTTTCCTCCAAATCCAGAAAATCTCATGAAAATCCGAATCCAAAACCTCAATAACACGTAAAATAGTGAATATATGCATGAGAATCCAGGAATGCGGCATAACAATGAATAACAGTATGCATGAAGTAGCTGGTAATAACTACAATGTCTAAACTAACATAGAAGGCAAGTACACTAATATCATGTCTAACTATCAGCTAACAGGCTACGTCAAGCAATAATATTTTCTAAGGTGTACGTGACATGGCAATTACCGATGAAGATGTGTGTGAGCCGGCAATTAAGTGTACGTGGTACATACGCATCATCGGTAATGTTGCTGGTGTCCTAACAGCATGATATCAATAATGGAGTATGAAACATAAAATAAGCATACGATGCGAAGCGGACCACAAAAATGAGCGGGAGCTGAGAACTAGACGCAACTATAACTAATCTGCATTAATCTAATATCAGTCCTACAAATGGTGCCTTTTGAAATAACACGAATCATGGGGTTTTGAAAATAGGGGCTACGGTGTTTTTGTGAAAAGATACGTCTTTTGAAATATCCGTAGGATCCCTTGGGCTGTCTTTAAAAATGCCCACGACTCGTTAGTTTTTGAAATAGGTAAGAAGTCTAATCTAATCTAACAACTACACTAAACTATACGGCTGAACTAACAAGCTGAACTACAGGTAAGGAAACCGCCTAACATCTGAGTCGATACATATACATACCTGTATATATATATTAGTCGGTGATCCCGCCTCAATAATATCATATCCGATACCATATCTATAATCAGGCATCCCAAGTCAAGAGTGCGGATCAATCATCAATATAGCTCGTACGTAAATCCGTCGTACGGCATCCCAATCTGGGTACGGGTCAAAGTCACATCAATCACACTATTCATTTGGTATCTTCTTTATCAAATATCATGATCCGGAATAATGTCCTACGTCTAGTACAATATTGATGCCATCTATGTATGCATGCGGGTGTAAGAATTACTACGTCAGAAGACCCGCTAAAACATCATGTCGTATCTCAATACGAACCAAATCACGTCACCGATCTCCTGGCCTCAAGCCCAATCTCATCGACTCATCTCAAATTCCAAATACTATCCTCAAATCCAGTATATGAACACATAGTCCCATACCCATGTGAACACATAAATATATATTCCCATACACGCACATATGAAATAAGGAATGTATGCAAGTATGTATGTGTGTATGTGTAGTGCAACACTACCCTAGGGTTCGCAACACTAAAGTAATCCAACACACCAATATCCATCCTAAGCATCGTTATTAATCCCAAATAACATATAATAAATGTTGGTGTGTATACGCATCCGTATACACCACCACGGACTGCGGGGGTGCTATACGCCATCCACCCGACTTCTCCCCGTAGATATAAATCTACTCACCTGGTCCTCGCTAGCCGGTGCCGACGTCGCCACGCGCTTGCTTGTCGTCTCGAAGTCCACATGGGGGTACCTACATATCATAACGCACCATATCGCATTAAAACTAAATTCGAAATCGAAACGGCATACGAAAATCAAATCGGCACGTGTATCACGCATAGGTCCAAACCTATCGCCTACGCATGCAAGAATAGTCAAACCAACCCTCGATGTCGATGTACAAACGTCAAACCATCGAGAAAAATCCAATCACACTCATTTGCACATTCACGAACACTAAATTTAATATAAACTAGGTTAAAACTCACAAAAACCCCAATTTCACTTAAAAAGTCATTTTTCCGCAAATCTAGCAAGCACAATTCGCCGTTTTTGTACAAAACATGATGTTTAAATGAATGTAGCGGCCAATATACTTATTAAATATCTTAAATAAGTCATAGAAAAAATTTCCGGAATTTAATCTTATTAAATTCCAAAAACCCTAATATTCTAGTTTACAAAATACCCTTTTTTAACAATTTCATAGCAAAAATGCACAAACTACAATTTAGGTTGGATTTCCATGAACTAAAGTGTTAAACTACACTTAATAAAGTTAATAATATGATAAAAACCCTAACCATATTTTTAATCTCATATTTCGAATTAAATCAAAAAAACTAGTTTGCAACAAAAAGCTTAATTTGGACATTTTTCAAGTAACAACTTGTAATTAACAACTAGATTAGTTTTCTACAAAACTAAATATGTTAATCCACCTCACTAAACCATACACAATCAAACACAACTCATTTCCACAACAAACCCTAACTTAGTAATCAAAATCCTTTCTTTAAATTTCAAAACTTGAAATTTAAAATCCTAATTTAACACCTAATAGCTAGATTCAAGTAATTTAACAACAAATTAAGCATAAGGTTATGATTATACCTCACAAGCTTGAGATCAAACTTGCAAAAATCTTAGCCTCCAACAATGATTTCATGCTCCAAGATCCATGCTTGAATAGCTAAAGAATAATGGGTAAAGCTTGGATTTAGAATTAGCTTTGAATTTTTGAGAAAAAGGGTGGATTTTTGATAGAAATTTTGGGGATTTTGATGGAAAAATGAGATGAAGTATTTGGGGCTGTTTTGGTTCAGGTTTGGGCCAGAAATCTTGGGGGATTGGGTGAGGGAGGAGAGAGAGTGAGGTGGGGAAAGTTAGTTCAAGTCAAAGTCAACTCAAATTATACCATTTTCTACTCTTTTTTCTTTTCTTTTCTTTCATTTCTTTTCTTTAAAATCCAAGTGGGGAAAAAAGAGGGGGCTGCTGAATTCTTCAAGGGGATAAGTGAATGGGGGTGTGTGGGTGTGGGTACGGGTGTGGGGTGATGAAAAATGATAAATACAATACCCCAAACATCCATTTACGCTAAAAAAAAGCCTTTTTTCTTCAATAATTTCTAAACCGTTTTGGCAAATGATTTCGTTCCAAAAACCACATGATAAAATTTTATTTAATGTTTTATGATGCACAAAATTTTTTTCAACTCATTCCAATTTGTAATTTTCCCTAATTAAATGTATTAGTGACGGCTTAAAATAATAATAAAATAATATTTTTTTCAGAAAATTTGAAATTTCACCAGCGGCTCAATAAACACCAAATAATAGCAATTACATAGCTAGAATGTGTATATTTAATTTTTATAATAAGATATTTGTATTTTGACTTTTTACAGAAAACCCCCTTATTTTACCGATTTTTTTCGAAATTTCACCGAAACGATTTTCAAAACGTTACACATGGACTCAAAACCGGATCTTTGTTAAACATCTAACTAACAACCTAACTAGGACTTGTTAACTACTCGGTTAGGGGGTTATACCTTTCTTTCTTGAACTCCTTCGTCTTCAAGCCTCGATGGTTGTCTGGATCGGCTTCACCCCGTCGTCTCCTTGCGCCAAAGATAGATCCACCTGAAAGCTTCTACCTTTGGCTCCTTCTTCGAACTTTGAAGAAACTAGTTCACTCGGTTTGCTAAACCTTATGAACTAGAGTGAGTAGAGAAGAGTTTGTTTGGGATTTTATCTATGGTTCTTGGTTCTCAACTCATGAGACAGGTGAACCATAGAGTCAAGAGAGGGAGAGCAAGAGGAGGAGATGAGAGCTCAAGAACAAGAGAGAGAATGAGCATGAAAGAATGAGAGAAGACTTTTCTCATTTGGCTCTCATAATCCAAAACAATCATAACATATCATATCAATCAAGTATTATGTGATGGTTTAAGCAACCATAGCCATATCATTTCATGCACTCATTTTGCACAAAAGAGCAAGCAAGCAAAAGTCTTTGCCATGAATGATAGCTATAGTTATCATGATGGTCAACTAGTCAAGCCTAGTCAACCGGTCAACAAAGTCAACAAAGTCAACAAGTCAACAAAGTCAACAAGTCAACAAAAGACCGAACCCTGTCGCAAAACCATGCGACCTGTCGCAAAACCATGCGACCTCTACTCTTTTGCCTAAAGGCGAATATCTTTCTGTGTGGGACTCTAAAGACTCGACACTACGCTGGCAGTGGGTTTAACCACAGACCGCAAGTGGCACTAGCTGTGCGTAACGGTCCCCAGGTAGATGCCGACAAGAAGACTGACGAGGCGAAACCCATCTGAACTCCTACTGAGCCTGAATGTGACATTCTCCGTACAGTCCGGTCTGTTCGTCTGATACATCGCATGGCGGGCCTAGGGGGCGGTAAACGTCAGTCCCCTAATAGCGGTACAAGTCGTGTCGGAGTGAAGCCCAAAACACCCTGAGATAACACTGGAAGCCTACCAGTATATCTCGTTTGCCCTGGCCAGGGACTACTCGTGTATTGGCTCTCCTAGACACAGCGCGATGTCAACCCCCAATACCGGGAGAGACGAATCCTGTCTAACCGTCACTGCCTCCAAGTGCTTCGGGACTGTACCCAACTACCACCTGTTTGCACGACTCCTTTGAGCCGTGGTAGGGTAGTAATCAAAGTACAGTGGGAACACACTCGAGGCGAAGTGACAGTGTCAAGTCAGCGGACTAAGCTGTACTCATGTCACCTGGGAACTGATAACTGACGATAGGCATAATACCAACTAGTCAGTTCCCGACGAGTCCTGTCCAGTATACTCGTAACCCAACGAGCACCCGCATACTATCTCAAGTACGACGTACCGACGGCTGTGGGACAGACCGTCTCCCACACTGGGATGAGAAGCGCATGCGCTAGTCTACTCCGGAGTATCGATGCCATGTCTCGATAGTCCTGCGACCAGGGACCTGCATAAAGATGTGCTTATAGATTACCTAGCCCCACTAGTGTGACTGTCATCACAACGCTGGTAATCAAGTAAAGATCCTAAGGGCCCCACTAATGTGTATAGGCGATATACTAAAATAAACACATGTACACATTGAAGTAGAAACAAACCAAGTAGCATACTACTATTTTGAGCAAGATTGTATATACAAGGTGAATATCCCAAGCTTCCATTAAGTAATATACAAACTAGTATGATACAGTAATGGCCTCTAGGGCATATACACTAACAAGGACTGCCTCAAATATGCGAAGCAGTGCCACTCATGTCAAATTCATGGGGATTTCATCCATCAGCATCCAAATCCACTACACCCGACGGTGGCTAGCTGGCCGTTCGAAATGTGGGGAACCGACATAGTCGGCCCCATCGAACCAGCATCGTTCAGGGGACATCGTTTCATCCTGGCGACGACTGACTACTTCTCCAAATGGGCAGAAGCAGTACCGTTAGGAGAGGTGAAGACGGAAAATATCCTCCACTTCTTCAAGACGCGCGTCATATATCGGTTTGGAACGCCAAGACGGATCATCTCCGATAACGGACCAGCTTACAGAAGCCACAAAATCAGTCGCTTTGCACAGCAGCATAATATAGACTGGAGATATTCTTCAGTTTACAATCCGCGAGCTAATGGTCTAGCTGAAGCCTTCAACAAGACCCTGACGAAGATCATGAAAAAGACGGTGTCCCGAAATAAGAAAGACTGGCACGAGAGACTGCAAGAGGCACTTTGGGCGTATCGAACTACGTTCAAGATGGCCACCAACGCAACGCCATATGCGTTGGTATTCGGTACAGAAGCAGTACTCCCCCTCGAGATAGAATTACCCTCTCTACGAGTGACAGTTCACTACGAGCTAACAGATGAAGAAAACACCCACCTTCGGCTTGAGGAGCTTGATGCCCTTGAAGAAACACGGCTCATAGCGCAACAAAATCTGGAAGCTTATAAAGCAAAGACGAAGCGCTCATATGAAAGATTGACCCGACCGAGGACATTTCGCCAAGGCGAACTCGTGCTAGTGGTAAAAAAGCCTATGATCCCCAATCGCGCCAAGCGGGAAAGTTTGAGCCAAACTATGAAGGCCCGTACATCATAGATAAGGTCTACCAAGGTGGGGCCTATCTGCTCATGGATATGCACGGTGAAAGGCCTTTTAGGCCAATAAACGGTCGATTCCTAAAGAAATACTACGCTTAATGAGCCACGGCCTAGGTCAATGATAGATGACGACGACTATGTCCGCTCGCTATCTTCCTAAGCTCAAGCGTTATAAGCAGTAGCCAGCCTTCTCCATGATGGACCGAAACGTCCTTAAACTATTAACGGACCGAAACGTCCTTAAACTAATAACGGACCGAAACGTCCTTAAACTAATACCGCAGCATCCGTAAGCTGACAAGACAAAAAAAGAAGAAGAAGAAAAATATAATAAATAAAAACGGTAGGTCCATAAGCAAAAAGGGCACGGATGAAAACCCGAAAGGGCTCCGTGAGTAAAAATAGCAGGGCTACCGGCGAGTGTTCGTGAAAACCCGAAAGGGCGCGATCTCGTGAAAAAAAAGAGAAGAAGAAAATAAAAAAAAATAAAAAAATAAAAACGGTATGTCCATAAGCAAAATGGGCACGGATGAAAACCCGAAAGGGCCCCGTGAGTAAAAACAGCAGGACTACCGGCGAGTGTTTGTAAAAACCCGAAAGGGCGCAACCTCGTTAAAAGACACTTATAGGGTCCTCTCGACCTTGTAAGGAGAAACTGCCCGCGTGAGATCCTTACGACTCACAAGGGAGCAACACACTTAGGGATCCCCACGATTCCTAAGGAGAAAATACACTTGCGAGATCCTCACGACTCGTAAGGAGAACTCTCTTATGGGACCCTCACTGCTCATAAGATTTGAAAGTCTTAAGTTACAGAGACCTAAACCTGTGCTTAAGCAACCCCCACAACTTTCGATATTGCCCTACAAGTGGTTCAATACTGACCCTTGTATACATTCCACGGGCGCGAATAAATATTCCCCTAACCAAATTTCATCCGTGACTGGGGATATGTTCGCATGATAAACAACCCTTGTAAATCCTCTCGATTTATGAGGAGAAAACCCTCCTGTGGGATCTTTACGACTTACAGAGGAAACGAACACTTAGGAATCCTCACGATTCCTAAAGAGAAAATACACCTACAAGATCCTCACGACTTGTAGGGAGAAATAACTTTGTGAGACCCTTACGGCTCACGAAGTCAAAAGCCTTAGTCGGCAGGACCTTAACCCTGATCGCTAAGCCACCTTTGGTCAACATCGGCAAAGGCAAATGATGATTCGCTCCTGGTAATATCCCAGTTGTAGCGGTGCTGATGCCGAAATCGGTGTCCAATTTCAGGTTCATGGCGAAAAGCCGGTAGGCCGCACATGCATACGAAATAGCCGAAACGATGGGGCAACTCGCAATAAAAAGCAGCAAGTTAAAAAGTATGCATGCAAAATAGCCGAAATGATTGGACAACTCGCAATAAAAAGCGGCGAGTAAAAATAAAATAAATAGCCGAAATGATTGGGCAACTCGCAATAAAAAGCAGCGAGTAAAAATAAAATAAATAGCCGAAATGATTGGGCAACTCGCAATAAAAAGCAGCGAGTAAAAATAAAATAAATAGCCGAAATGATTGGGCAACTCGTAATAAAAAGCAGCGAGTAAAAATAAAATAAACAGCCGAAATGATTGGGCACTGCGAAAAATAGCCGAAATCATTGGGCAATCGCGACCTTCGCGATGTAAAAGCTGAAATGATAGAGCATCGCGGAAATAAAAAAAATGATAATAAAACTTTGGCCCTACAGTTGAGATCACATCGATCCCTGTATACAATCCAAGGGCGCAAACGAAGAGGGAACCATACTTTCCCAACAGGCTCCGCCAGAAAACGAAGCCAAATCTCGACGGTTTATCCCAACTCCGAAGAAACCAGTGTCTTCGGTAAATACCTCAACCCAGGGAAACAAATAATCCTTGGCGCTAGGGAAACAAATAATCCTTAGCAAATACCTTAACTCAGGGAAACAAACAATCCTTGACGAGAGCCTCCTGATGCGCGTCGACTCGCAGAGCAACCAGTGCCTCCGTGGGAAATTCTCGACTCGTTTCAACTCCAGGGAAACAAATAATCCTTGGCGCTAGGGAAACAAATAATCCTTAGCAAATACCTCAACTCAGGGAAACAAACAATCCTTGACAAGAGCCTCCTGATCCGCGTCGACTCGCAGAGCAACCAATGCCTCCGTAGGAAATTCTCGACTCGTTTCAACACCAGGGAAACAAATAATCCTTGGCGCTAGGGAAACAAATAATCCTTAGCAAATACCTCAACTCAGGGAAACAAACAATCCTTGACGAGAGCCTCCTGATGCGCGTCGACTCGCAGAGCAACCAGTGCCTCCGTGAGAAATTCTCGACTCGTTTCAACTCCAGGGAAACAAATAATCCTTGGCGCTAGGGAAACAAATAATCCTTAGCAAATACCTCAACTCAGGGAAACAAACAATCCTTGACAAGAGCCTCCTGATGCGTGTCGACTCGCAGAGCAATCAGTGCCTCCGTGGGAAATTCTCGACTCGTTTCAACACCAGGGAAACAAATAATCCTTGGCGCTAGGGAAACAAATAATCCTTAGCAAATACCTCAACTCAGGGAAACAAACAATCCTTGATGAGAGCCTCCTGATGCGCGTCGACTCGCAG
This sequence comes from Agapanthus africanus, assembly GCA_030015575.1. Taxonomy (NCBI): domain Eukaryota; kingdom Viridiplantae; phylum Streptophyta; class Magnoliopsida; order Asparagales; family Amaryllidaceae; genus Agapanthus; species Agapanthus africanus. The sequence continues at coordinate 424,065,215 of CM057351.1, forward strand.
AGCAACCAGTGCCTCCGTGGGAAATTCTCGACTCGTTTCAACTCCAGGGAAACAAATAATCCTTGGCGCTAGGGAAACAAATAATCCTTAGCGCTAGGGAAACAAATAATCCTTAGCTAGGGAAACAAATAATCCTTAGCAAATACCTCAACTCAGGGAAACAAACAATCCTTGACGAGAGCCTCCTGATGCGCGTCGACTCGCAGAGCAACCAGTGTCTCCGCGGAAATTCCCGATTCATCTCAACTTGCAAGATGAAGCCTCAGGCAGTAGGGATTAAAAAACTTGCTTCCTGAACAATGGGACCCTGCAAGTTGGTCTAAAACGGTCTCTTGCATACTATTCATTGGTCTCACTCTCCAAAGTCGAGTTTCGACAAGAAGGGAAACAACCGCTTACGGGTCCTCTCGACTCGTAAGAGGGAAAAATTCTCTTATAGGATCCTTACGACTTATAAGAGGAAACACACTTAGGAATCCTCACGATTCCTAAGGAGAAAGCCCACCTACGAGATCCTCTCGATCCTTAGGGAGAAAAGTCCCTATGAGACCCTCACGGCTCATAGAGTTGAAAAGTCTTAGACGGCAGATCTGAACCTGCGGCCTAAGCCATCGCTATCTCGTGAAGAAATCAAGATGCTTACTCTATTATCTGCTAATTATGACAGCGTGCTGATAATAAGAAAGGAAAAAGCAAAGAAATAGGACAAAACATTGCAAAGAAAAATATGTATCTTTATTGAATGTAATCAAGTACAAGATGAAGCGTACAAAAGAATAAAGAACAGATACATATTACTCAAAAAGAAAAATTTTACAAGTGCCTAGATACAAGGAGAATTACTGAGAAGGAAGCATCTTGCATAGCTCTAGCAATTGTTTGCGCAATTCCTTCCCCACTTTCTCCTGATCGGCTACCACCGCCAGCTCCGCCTCCACTTGGGCCCGTTGCTGCAAGACAGAGGCAAGCTGCTCCCTGACGGCCTGATAAGCAGCTTCCCAGCCTGGGCTATCACGCTCGGCTACATCAAGCTTTCGCTTCAAGTTTAGCCCATGGGAGATGCGCTCCAGGAGACCCTCAAAGATAGCCTTCACTTGGGCAGCATTCGCTTCAACCTCAGTACGCAGACGGGCCGTCTCGCTCGAGGTCTCTTGGCATTCCCTTAGCCTTAAAGCTGCTTCTTGTTCCAAATGGTGGACGTAAGAAGCGCTTCCCTCGATCCATGCCGCTCTTTCGTTGCTCGCGGCTAAAGTCTCGGGGGCGGGACGCATCGACTCCAGCTGATACAGGCGAGCCTCGATCTCCATACAATGGTTAACCCAAGATGCGATGATACCCTCGTCATGGAAATTCACGAGTATCACCAGTATCGGGTTAACCGCTGTAGCGAAATCCGCAGCAGAAGTAGGGGTCTCGACGTCGAGCTCCTCAATGTAGTCGCTCAACATACGCAAGCTGTTCGCGGCGCCTTTCGAAGATGGACGTCTCAGGTAAGGACCTGCCGGCATTGTGATACGAGGCTCGAAGGGCGCCGAGACCGGAACAACAGCTGAAAAGAAACAAGATGTGATCAAATAACAGTTCAGGAAATAAAAAAAGGGGGGGAGTTATCGATGTGATATTCGCCATACCAGATGAGACAGGTGGCAAGGCCGGAAGGGCCGGTGGCGCAGCTGATCTTTTATCCCCTCCTTCAATCTGTAGCACTGCAGTCGAGATGAGAAAAAAAGTTTAGAAGTAATTCCATCAATGAAGAAAGAAGGATATCAATGGAAATCATACTCACCAACGCCACCAGAGGAAGAGGCGAGTTCGGATGGGAAGGAGAAGTGTGGGAGCAACACCTGATAAAGATGGTCAAAAAGCACTCCTGAAAGGTACAACAAGTATGACTTTACTACACAAATTATACGTCTGAAAGACAAGATTAATAAATTACAAACCCATACCTTCCAACATCTTCGATGGTATGAGAGAGGGCTGAGAGGTGACCACCGCCAAGGCAGTCGTTGAAGGCGCTCTCTCGAGCAGTGGGGCATCGGCGCTGGCTGCACCTGCGTTACGAAAAGGTGAACTTGTCAGAAAGAATTGCAAAATAAAAAGGACAGTAACTTGGGATTTACCTGACGACCTGCCGGCCGAAACGGAGGCCACTCCCTCCTCTATCGACATGAGGCCCCCGCCCATGGCCTCATCACCCGACTCAATAGGGACCGTTGTCGTGCTCGCAAGACCTGGAGACGGCGGAAGATCGTAGGCGGGGAAGGCAATGATTGGAGCATTGCCGGACTCTTGGGAGAAAGCGGCTAACTCTTTCCCAAGAGTACCCATCTCACCCGCTACTTTTTCGGGCTCCGCAGTCTCCATCGGCTCATTCGCTGTCGCCACGAGATCGCCGGCCTCAAGCGCCTCGTCCGCCACCACCCTGGGCTCAGTTGTAATGATCATTTCATCTGCCGCTACTTCAGGCTCGGCATCAATGACCTTCTCGGCTGCAGACCCCTCAACCTCCATCTCAGGCTCCGAAGCCTCAGCAACGTTTCCCACCGTCGGCTCAGGTTCGGCAGGTGCCGCCTCCTCTGTTCCCTTGGGTTCAACGGTCTCCACCTCCCCCTCGGTCGGACTTGGCCCTGTAACATAAAATATATAAGAACCGATGACATTATAACTCTTACAACAAAATTTTGAGAGAAATATTACCTGAAGTGGATTTATCATTTGCGCTCCGAACCGCGCGCGCCACTTGTCTGCGAGCGGTGGATAAGGCGACGGGGGCCTCCTCGGAAGGAGTATCAGCACGAGGGACGGTGCTGGGGCCCACTCCCGTAGCCAAAGCAGCCTGGCGCGCCTTCGCCTCACGCCTCAACCGCTTCCTTTCCTCCCGGGCCATTGAAACAGACCTCACCAAAGCCTCTTTCATTGAGGCGTCCTCGTCCGTATACGGGGATGTCTCCAAGTTCTTCAAGGCATCCCTCGTCGACTTGTCGAGTCGAGGCTCTTGCTGCAGCCCCGACGAGACTGGGACTTCGGCAGTTGGCAGGACATCTGCGTCACTTGGCGGGAATAGCATTGAGGTTCCTGCGATAAAAAGGAAGAGATTAGATCGACCATAACACAAGGGAAATAAAAACTTGATGAATTGAAACTTACTAAGACCCATGGATGCTCTAAGAAGCTCCTCCTCTTGGAAAGTCTTCAGGGAAGCGGCGATGGCTTCTTCGGTGGTGATGCCTGTTGGAAGAAAAGAAGGAAGAATGTTAGTCAAAGGCAATAATGAAAATATGATGCAGTAAAAAAATGTGTGACTGGTGATTACCTGATGCCGCAAGCTTAGCCAGCCACGCATCGCGCCTCGCTAACCGCTCTGAAGCTTCGAGGGCGGCCTCCAAGTCCGTGTCATCCGGCGGCATGACTAATCCCTCGTTAGTCCCATATTCACTCAGGCCCTCACCATAAGGAGCGTGGGGTTCCTGACCGAACGCGACGTCTGCGGCGAAGAGCGACTTCTTTTTCTTCTGCCCGCCAACCCTAGGTGCACGCGGGATTGACTTACGCTTAGCCACTACCTTGGGACGGCGAGTCCCGATGTCTGCACCCACGCCAGACTTTGGCGAGGCTACAGCCACTGTCTCCACAGGAGCACAGGGCGCTGGAGGTGCATCCTCAATATCGGGGAGCGGCGATCCGTGTGAAGGACTTTGCGCACGCGATGGCCCGGCTCTAACATCTTTTAAAGGGGGGATTACCGGGGTCCTTGGCACCAAAGGAGCGTTGCGATCGCTACCTGGAGGTGCACCCTTACAGTCGATCAGCAACCGCCTTTCCTCCTTTATGACCGCTCCTGTCGAATGACTGTACCATTCTGTGTATACCCTGAGGAGTCGTGGGGTGCAAGCTGTCTCACTGATAAAGAAGTGGGAGCCCGTGTTTAGGCGCATGAAATGATGCAGCGCTCTCTCTATCCCTTCTTCGGTCGCAGCAGGTTCCGATAAGAAAGCCTCCAGCGGTACCCCTTGATTATAGCTCAGCTGTTGGGCGAAACGATGCGAGTTATATCTCATGAAGATCGCTGCCCCGTTCTGCCTAAACACCAAGAAGCCCGGTCTGATGGAATATAAGTGAAGGGTCTCCCGGGCCGTTAAAACTGAAGCTCCATCCTTGAAAGTGTCTTGCAATGGCCGCACTGCAGTGGTAGACGCTTTTCCAATAGTCAACACCTTGTCAACGAAAGACACACCGGCTCCAACGGTGTGGGAGCGAAGGAGTAAACCCCTGGCATTTCGTGGCGATGGATTTACAATTGATACGCCGATCAGCTGTATAATGCGAGGAAAGCTGCACCTGTCGTAGAACGAGGGCCTTTTATGCATGCCGAAAACACCCGATGTATGTAGCTCGAACTACGACATAAAGTAGTGCATCGGGAAGACCACGTGCAATACCCCGGGCTTGTTAGCATCCGCTGCTCGGCTGAGGCCATGATATAGGTGTGCCAAGCCAGCGATCCCAACGGCCACCTTTACCCCGATGGCCATCCGATGAGCAGGGTAAAAGACGGAAGGCCGCATACGGTGAGAGTGCATTGGAATCGCAAACCAACTCAACCATAACCCGAGAAATCCTAAGAAAAAGGCCTCCTCATCCATTCCAGGGGCCGCAATTTCTGCAAAAGACATAGTCGGGAATTCCGGAAGAAAAAAACCCTTTTGATTTATCTCCTTTTCCGGCAGGTTATCCACACCTAGACCGAAAGGGTCATCCAGGGTAGCGAACTTAGCAGCCTCTGATGAGAGGACGCTTGGGTGAAGAAACCGAGCAATGAAATCCTCAAATTTAACTCCTCGACTCCCATGTTCGATGAAAGGAGACTCATATATGTTCAACACTTTAATCAAGCTTGGGAACTGGTGTTGAACAGCATTCTCCGGCGTGAGCCCCCTTATCACCGGCTTAGCACCAAAGACGTACTCATCCGTCGGGAGCAACTCCTCATAATGTTCCCCCATGACCGGTAAACCGGATACCTCCGCAAACTCTTCCAAAGAGATTGACACTTTCCGATCCATGGCGAGGAAAGTGTGGGTAGGAATGTTCCACTGCTCCAGGAAGGCCTTGAACCACCAGGTGGGGAGCGTGGGATATTGGAACAGAGAGACGTACACTGCGGTGTACAATCCTAACTTTATCAACTGCGACTTCTTCGTCGACAGGATATACCGGGCCCACGGCAGATAGCCGATTGGGTGGCGGGGAATCAGACCGATATTATATGATTGCCCCCAAGGTCGCGCCTCGCCTTGACAGATACGGCGTCCTAGGATATCCAAAACCATGGGACGCTGGACCGGGATTGCATCTATGGCCGGATGAAGAAAACCCTTCGATGTCCAATCAACCATCTCCATGGCATACTGCACCGAGGGTGGGGTGGCATAGTGAATCGCTGTGATGGGTTCTGACGGCACTGCGCAGGTGAAGCTGCGTCGACCCATAATAATCTGATTGTACCACGACCCCCAAAGATGGAGGCTCTTATACTCCGGGTCGTGGTCCTTGATCATGGCCAAGACTTCACGGTCCAAGGGCGCTTCGGGAAATCCCTCATCTGAACGAGCAAACGGGAATGAGGTGTCGAGAGACATGATCGCTGCAAGTGAACAAAAATTAGAAGTTAGTGTTGCAATTCCGACGCTTAGCGTTTAAAGGAAAAAAATGCATTAATTAATCAATTAAATTAAAAATTAATTAATTACACCACACAGCAGTGCAGTGGGTAGGAGACCGAAGGGGGACCACAAAATCTGGATGACAATACGTCAGTTAATAAGACAACCTCATCATTGGATGAGATTGTCAGTTGATCCCCAGGAAAACATTCCCACTAATAATAATAATAAAGAATCCCTAGAGACAAGAAGAAAATCTCCTCTTCCAGAGCAAAGCTCTGTCACAGAGTGACACTTGTCAAACTCTGGTATCAGGGAAATAAGATTACTTAAAAGAGCTGAGCTCTGTGGTGATGATGAGAAAATTTATTTAAAACTCCTAAAGAAATTAAAACATTTTTGAAGACTCTTAGAAGTTCTTCATTTTTAGATCAAAAAAGATCTATTTTTGGATCTATGAGCAAAGCTCTGCTCATGGGTCAAAACCCATGAACAAGATCTCTCCAGATCTATAGATTCATGAGAGCAAAACTCTGTTGGTGAAACCCCAATGAGGATCCCTTTAGATCAAAAAGATCTGTGAGAGCAAAGCTCTTTGGTTAAGATTAATTTAAATTAATTTTTACCTAAAGTTTATAACTCTGGAAATGAGCAAAGCTCTGAAGTTCTTAAGCAAGAGCAAAGCTCTAGAAAATCAAAAATCTTGAAATGGTGAGATTTTTTTTCTAAGGGCCAGAGGTCCTATTTATAAGGCGCTTGCGCCCCTTCAGCTCACCCCTTGATCCAACGGTCAGGAGCTTGCCACCGCTGCACTCACGTGCGCGCCACGTGAGCGCAACGGTGGGGGGGCATTTGTTTCCCCCAATCAGAGCAAAGCTCTGTTGGAAATTCAAAATTCAAATTTTAAAGTAACGCTTCAAATCTCGGGCGCAACGCGCCACATGTCAGGCGCTGATACGTCAGCACAGCGCCCAAGAAGGCGCGCCCAATCAGAGCAAAGCTCTATTTTTTAAAGGAAGCAACACTTCAGTTGCGCAAACGCTGCGCTGCGCGACACGTGTCAGCGCGGATGCGCTAGCGCAGTTGCGCTGCGCTTTGCGCTGCGCGACACGTGTCAGCGCGGATGCATTAGCGCAGTTGCGCTGCGCGACACGTGTCAGCGCAGTTGCGCTGCGCTTTGCGCTGCGCGACACGTGTCACGCTCTGGAGCATTTGCGCCAAACAGAATTAAAATTCTAAAGAAATCTTTTCTGTTCTTGTTAAAACAAGAAGATTTTCTTCTATAAAACAGAAGACCTTGGATCAAAGATCCAACGGTGGGGAAAATTCCCCAAATCACTCAGAGAAAGATCTCTTTAACAAATTTATGGGCACTATATAAAGGCCCCTAGACCTCAATTCAAAGGCATGAATATTTGGTGAGAAATTAAACAGAGAGAGCTCTGAAGATTTGGAGAGAAATCCTAAAGAACAAAAAAGGTAAAAAGCCTTTAGAAAAAGAGAAAATTCTCTTATGAACAGATCATGGATCTAAAAACAAGATCAATGATCTTCAATAAAAAAAACAAATAAAAACAGTGCTTTGCATTTTTTATGAACCTTTGGTTCTCTGAGATAAGAAAAACAAGAGAAACTTGTTTTCTTCGATCTAAATTAGATCAAGAAAGCAAACAGTGCTTTGCACTTCTTTTATGAACCTTTGGTTCTTGAATCTAAAAGATTCTCAAATTTAGAGTGCCTTACACTTGCAAACTGCGCTGTTGCGCTCTTGGGAGAGCGCTACGTGTCAGCGTCTGAACCATTTGCGCTATGCGCTTTTGAAATAGAGCTTTGCTCTCTAAAATTGGAGCAACTCACCAGAGCGCGCCACGTGTCAGCAGCGCAAGCGCAGCGCACTAGCGCAACGCACTGCGCTTGCATGACACGTGTCGTCACCACAAGCGCTTGCGCTCTTTGATTGGCGCAAAGCGCCTGAAATGCAATGCATTATTTAAAAAATGGGCCAAGCCCAAGTCAAAAAGACCTAACAGGCCAAATTAAATTGCAAAGCAATAAAGGGCAGAGCCCAAGTAAAATTGATGCTGCGCATCATTTATAAATGGGCAGAGCCCAAAACAAATTGATGCTCTGCATACTTAATGGGTAGAGCCCAAATAAAAATAAAAAGAAATGCAATGCAAAAGCAGATAAAATGCTGAACATCTTCAATTGGACTTAGCTCAATCGTGGCCGTAAGTCCTCAAATTAAATTGACCGAGCACGGCTGCTCCCTAAATCAATTTACGATCGGTTCTAGGGTACATCTCCGAACTCCTCTAACACCCATCGTTGTAATCCTTCAACGACGTCAGAGAGGTGACGGGTCCCGACAACCACACATCAATATGGACTGCGGGGTCCTTAAACTCGTGGACCGAAACGTCCTTAAACTAATACTGGACCAAAACGTCCTTAAACTAATATTCGTCCCAAAATGGGAATATTGGACCGAAATGTCCTTAAACTAATGCTCGTCCCCAAATGGGAATGATGGACCACCATGTCCCTAAACTGGAACATGGACCCCCATGTCTCTAAACTGGAACATGCACTGCAATGTCCCTAAACTACCTATGGACCACTACGTCCTTAAACTGGAACAATAGAGCCTCCAAATGCTCTTTTGCCGGATCTAAATGATCCCGTTTAAGTTGATCTTAGCCCCAAACACGGCTAACGTATCCTTAAACATTCAAATGGACTATAAAACTCCAAATCAACTTTGGTTCAAGGGTACATCTCTGAACTCCTCTGACACCTATCGTTGTAATCCTTCAACGACGTCAGAGAGGTGATGAGTCCTGACGGCCATATATTAAATGGATCACCACGTTAAGTTGATCTTAGTCTCAAACAGGACTAACGTATCCTTAATGAACGTTTAAGTTGATCTTAGCCTCAACACAGCTAACGTATCCTTAAACTAAAACACCAAACCCAAATCTAAGTAAATACGGATTTGGACTAATCCATGTCCTACGGGCGACGGCATTACTCAGTCTCCGTATACAATCCACGGGCAACCACAAACAAAACAAACACACACGACACGAAGTGGAATTCTGGAGAAGGAGAAAGTGGCTACCGCGATGCGGTAGCGTAATTAACTGCAGGGGCTTACGCCTGCAGGAAAAAGCGTCCCCACAATCAAAAACCCCTCAAGCGAGGGGGAATCTGACGAAGTCTGCTACATCGGCAGCATCCGTCTAAACCTCCGATACACGGTGCCATAAATCAACTTGGCATCTTCGGAGAGGTGAACGGATAAAACCATATAGCATCTGCCCCGAATCTCAGGCGAGACGTCCTCACGTCTCGGCCGCCGTTCGGAGGGGAACAGTCGCCTCATGAGAAGAGCTTTCAATCCACAGCGTTGTGGGGGCAGGAAGATACCCACTGCGGATGGGCCAGCAGGAAATTGCTCGGCGGCCTCGTGATGAGGGATTTTGATCCACAGCGTTGTTGGGCAGGAAGCTACCCACTGCGGATGAACCGAGCAGGAAACTACTCGGTCGCCGCATGAGGAGGGCTTTCGATCCATAGCGTTGTGGGGCAGGAAGCTACCCACTACGGATAGGCCAGGAGGAAATTGCTCGGAGGCCTCGTGATGATGGATTTTGATCCACAGCGTTGTTGGGAAGGAAGCTACCCACCACAGCGTTGTTGGGCAGGAAGCTACCCTCTGCAGATGAACCAAGCAGGAAGCTACTCGGTCACCTCGTGAGGAGGGCTTTCGATCCACAGCGTTGTGGGGCAGGAAGCTATCCACTGCGGATGTGCCAGTAGGAAATTGCTCGACGGTCTCGTGATGAGGGCTTTTGATCCACAGCGTTGTTGGGCAGGAAGCTACCCATTGCAGATGAACCGAGCAGGAAGCTACTCGGTTGACTCGTGAGGAAGGCTTTCGATCTACAGCGTTATGGGGTAGGAAGCTACCCGCTGCGGATGGGCCAGCAGGAAATTGCTCGGCGGCCTCATGATGAGGACTTTTGATCCACAGCGTTGTTCGGCAGGAAGCTACCCACTGCGGATGAACCGAGCAAGAAGCTACTCTGTCGCCTCGTAAGGAGGTCTTTCGATCCACGGCGTTGTGAGGTAGGAAGCTACCTACTGCGGATGGGCCAGCATGAAATTGCTCTGCGGCCTCGTGATGAGGGTTTTTGATCCACAGCGTTGTTGGGCAGGAAGCTACCCACTGCGGATGAATCGAGCAGTAAGCTACTCGGTCTCCTCGTGAGGAGGGCTTTTGATCCACAACGTAAGTTGGGCAAGAAGTTACCCGCTGCAGATGGACCGAGCAGGAAACTACCCGGCCGCCTCGCGAGGAGGGATTTCGATCCACAGTGTAGTTGGGTAGGAAACTACCCGCGGATGAACCGAGTAGGAAGCTCGGCGGCCTTGTGAGGAAGGCTTTTGATCTACAGCGTTGTTGGGCAGGAAGCTACCCACTGCGGATGGGCCAACTGAAAATTGCTCGGCGGCCTCGTGATGAGGGCTTTTGATCCTTAGCGTTGTTGGGCAGGAAACTATCCGCTAGGGATGGTCCGAGCAGGAAGCTACTCGGCTGCCTCGCGAGGAGGGCTTTCGATCCACAGCGTAAGTTGGGCAGGAAGCTACCCACTGCAGATGGACCGAGCAGGAAGCTGCTCGGAGGCTTTGTTAGGAGGGCTTGTAATCCTTAGCATTGTTGGGCAGGAGGCTACCCGCTAGGGATGGTCCGAGCAGGAAGCTATTCGGCCGCCTCGTGATAAGGGCTTTAAATCCACAGTATTGTTGGGCAGGAAGCTACCCACTGTGGAAAAACCGAGCAGGAAGCTACTCGGTCGCCTTGTGAGGAGGGCTTTTGATTCACAGCGTTGTTGGATAGGAAGCTATCCACTGCGGATGGGCCAGCAGGAAATTGCTCGGTGGCCTCGTGATGAGGGCTTTTGAACCTTAGCGTTGTTGGGCAGGAGGCTACTCGCTAGGGATGGTTCGAGCAGGAAGCTACTCGGCCCCCTCGTAATGATGGCTTTCGATCCACAGTGTAAGTTGGGCAAGAAGCTACCCACTGTGGATGGACCGAGCAGGAAGCTGCTCGGTGGCCTCGTTAGGAAGGCTTTTGATCCTTAGCATTGTTGGGCAGGAGGCTACCCGCTAGGGATGGTCCGAGCAAGAAGCTACTCGGCCGCCTCGTGATGAGGGCTTTTGATCTTTAGCGTTGTTGGGCAGGAGGCTACCTGCTAGGGATGGTCTGAGCAGGAAGCTACTCGGCCGTCTCGCGAGGAGGGCTTTCGGTCCGCAGCGTTGTTAGGAAGGAAGGTACCTGTTCCCCTCCAAACGGCGGCCAGGACATGGACGTCTTGCCTGAGATTCGGGGCAGATGCTATTTGGTGGTTTTATCCATCCACCTCTCCAAAGATGCCAAGTTGATTTATGGCGCCATGTATCGGAGGTTTAGACGGATGCGGCTGATGTAGCAGACTTCGTCAGATTCCCACTCACTTGAGGGGTTTTTGATTGTGGGGACGCTCTTCCCTGCAGGAGCAAGCCCCTGCAGTTAATTACGCTACCACATCGTGGTAACAACTTTCTCCTTCTCCAGAATTTCACTTCGTGTCGTGGGTGTTTGTTTTGTTTGTGGTTGCCCGTGGATTGTATACGGAGACTAATTTATGTCATCGCCCATAGGACGTGGATTAGTCCAAATCCGTATTTTCTTCGATTTGGGTTTGGGATTTTGGTTTAAGGATACGTTAGCCATATTTGAGGCTAAGATCAACCTAAACGTTTGTTAAGGATACGTTAGTTCATTTTGAGACTAAGATCAACTTAACGGGATCGTTTGGATCTGGCAAGAGAGCAATTGGCTCTATTGTTCCAGTTTAGGGACATAGTGGTCCATGTTCCAGTTTAGGGACATGGGAGTCCATTTAATAATACATGGCCGTCGGGACCCGTCACCTCTCTGACGACGTTGAAATATTACAACGACAGGTGTCAGAGGAGTTCAGAGATGTACCCTTGAACCAAATTTGATTAGGGGGTCTATAGTCCAATTTGGGACTAAAGTCTATTTGAAGGTTTAAGGATACGTTAGCCATATTTGAGGCTAAGATCAACTTAGACGGGATCGTTTAGATCCGACAAAAGAGCGTTTGAGGGCTCTATTGTTCCAGTTTAGGGACGTAGTGGTCCATTTAACATATGGCCGTCGGGACCCATCGCCTCTCTGACGTCGTTGAAGGATTACAATGATAGGTGTCAGAGGAGTTCAGAGATGTACCCTTGAGCCAAAGTTGGTTGGGAGAGTCTATAGTCCAATTTGGGACTAAAGTCTGTTTCAATGTTTAAGGATACGTTAGCCATATTTGAGGCTAAGATCAACTTGAACGGGATCGTTTAGATCCGACAAAAGAGCATTTGGGGGCTCTATTGTTCCAGTTTAAGGACGTAGTGGTCTATGTTCCAGTTTAGGGACATGGGGGTCCATAGAATGTATGGCCGTCGGGACCCGTCACCTCTCTGACGACGTTGAAGGATTACAACGACAGGTGTCAAAGGAGTTCGGAGATGTACCCTTGAACCAGATGTAAATTGATTTAAGAGAGCAGCCGTGCTCAGTCAATTTAATTTGAGGACTTACGGCCATGATTGGACTAACTCCAGTTGAGAATGTTCAACGTTTCTATCTTTGGCCTATTAGGCCTGTGCTAGGGCTTTGCCCCTGTTTAATAATACACTGCATTTTCTTTTGGCCTGCTAGGCCTTTTTGATTTGGGCTCTGCCCCTTTTAAATGATGGGCAGCATCTGCTTCTGTTTGGGCTCTGCCCTTTTTAAAAATAATGCATTGCATTTATTTGGCCTGTTAGGCCTTTTTTTTAATTGGGCTTGGCCCTTCTGTAAATAATGCAGTGCATTAATCAAACTGGCAGTGGCCAAGTGGCCTGTCACGCGCTTTGAGCCAATTATTGAGCGCAAGCGCATGTGGAGGTGACATGTGTCACGCTATGGTGAGCGCAAGCGCAGTGCGTTGCGCCAGTGCGCTGCGCTGTTGCGCTAATTTCAGAGAGCAATACTCTATCTTAAAAGCGCATAGCGTAAGTTATTCAGGTACTGACACGTGGCGCTCTCTGGTGGCTTGCGCCAAACCAGGAGCGCAACAGTGCAGATTTGCAAGTGCAAGGCACTATGTTAATTTCTTGATCCAAGAAAAGAATTTTTAAGATTCCAGAACCAATGGTTCATGAAAAAGGCAATGCCTTTGTGTAGATCAAATGATCTTCTTCTTCTTATTTTTTTATTCTTTTTATTTTAATATCTTGATCTTGTTCTTAGATCATTGATCTTTTCAGAAGAAATTCTTCTTTTATTAAAGGTTTTTACCTTTTCTTTCTTTGAGCTCTTCTCAAAATTCTTTAGAGGAATTCTCTGTTTTTCTCTTTGTGTTGATGTGTTTTTCTGTCTCTCTGTGTTGTGTTCTTGATGTCTTTTGAATTGGGGTCTAGGGGCCTTTATATAGTGCCCATTAATTTGTTAAATTTGTTAAAAAGATCATTCTCTGAGTGATTTGGGGAATTTTCCCCACCGTTGGATCTTTGATCAAAGGGCTTCTGTTTTACAAAAGACAATCTTCTTATTTTAATAAGAACAGAAAGATCTTTCTGGAATTTTAATTCTGTTTGGCGCAAATGCAACTGCGCTTGACACGTGTCAGCGCAGCGCAACTGCGCTGACACGTGTCGCGCAGCGCAGAGCGCAGCGCACCTGCGCTAGCGCACCAGCGCAGAGCGCAGCGCATCTGAAGCGTTGCTTCTTTATTTTAAGATTTGATTTTTATTATCTTTTAAAACAGAGCTTTGCTCTGATTGGGGGAAACAGAAGCATTGCTTCATTTTCCCGCCTTGGGATTTGAACGGAGCTTTGCTCTGAAAGGGAGATTTTCTCCTTTATTATTATTTATTTATTTATTTATTTATTGTTATTATTTTATACGGAGCGGGTTTTGAGCCAAAATTTTGGCGGGAACAAATGCCCCCCACTACTTTGCCCACGTAAGTATGTACGTGGGTGAAGTAGTGCAAAGTTAGGAGTAACCATGGAATCGAGGGCTTAGGAGACAAGTTTAGGGTCCTTGTAGCCTAAGACTTTTCAACTTTATGAGCCGTGAGGGTCTCACAAAGACTTTTCTCCTTACGGATCGAGAGGATCTCATAGGTGTATTTTCTCCTTAAGAATCGTGAGGATTCCTAAGTGCGTTTCCTCTTATAAGTCGTAAGGATCTTATAAGAGAATTTTCCCTCTTATGAGTCGAGAGGACCCGTAAGCGGTTGTTTCCCTCCCTATCGAGATTCGAGTTGGGAGAGTGAGACCCGTGGATAGTATGCAAGAGACCGTTTTGGGCCAACTTGCAGGGTCCCAGTGCTTAGGAAACAGGTTTTTTAATCCTTACTGCCTAAGGCTTTATCTCACGAGTCGAGCCGCATCGAGAAGTTCTCGCAAAGACATCAATTTCTTCACAAGTCGAGACGAATCGAGCATTTCTCGCAAGAATATCCTAACGTCACAGTTAACCTCTGCTCTTTACGACAGAAGTCCGTTAGGGTCTGTGGTACATAGGGTTTTGGCCGTCGTACCGTCGCATAAACTGATATATTCCACGATAGGCAATCGTGCTGTTCGAGTAGCCCTGCGACTGCCGTGTCTCTGATCCCTTCGGGGGCTGGACAAGACGTCTTCAAGCAATCCTCCTTGGTAGTTTGACCGTCGGAAGAGCAAGCGTTAGGTATTTTGCCATGCCGCTTTTTACTTGAGGTTAGGCTCATTTTGGAGAGCCCCGATGAGTCATAACCACTCCGCGTTGGTGTGGGATGATCTCCGATAGTCTTTCAGGTTTTATGTGAGTTGCCATCAAGACCCTGAAGCTAGGAATTTGGCCTTTGCTTCGTTTGCTGGCATCGCGTCTGCTGTATCGAGACGAATGTCGCTGTTGTCTCTAGGTTGCTGGTGAACCGTCGAGTTTTGGAACTAGGGATTTTGCCGTGGCTCTGTTAGTTTGATTGTCGCATCTGAACCCTGCTGGAGGAAGAACGCTGGGGTGACAACTCGTTTGCTGTATCGAGACAAACGTCGCGGTTGTCTCTAGGTTGCTGGTGAACCGTCGAGGTTTGGAACTAAGGATTTTGCCGTGGCTCCATTTGTTTGATTGTCGCGTCTGAACCCTGCTGGAGGAAGAACGCTAGGGTGACAACTCGTCTGCTGTATCAAGACAAACGCCGTGGTTGTCTCTAGGTTGCTGGTGAACCGTCGAGATTTGGAACTAGGGATTTTGCCGTGGCTCCGTTTATTTGATTGTCGCGTCTGAACCCTGCTGGAGGAAAGACGCTGGGGTGACAACTCGTCTGCTGTATCGAGACGAACGTCGCGGTTGTCTCTAGGTTGCTGGTGAACCGTCGAGATTTGGAACTAGGAATTTTGCCGTGGCTCCGTTTGTTTGATGATCGCATCTGAACCCTGCTGGAGGAAAGACGCTGGGGTGACAACTCGTCTGCTGTATCGAGACGAACGTCGCAGTTGTCTCTAGGTTGCTGGTGAACCGTCGAGGTTTGGAACTAGGGATTTTGCCATGGCTCCATTTGTTTGATGATGTTGCGTCTGCTGTGTCGAGACGAACGTCGAAGTGGTGACCATTCCGCACTGGTGTGAGATGATCTCCAGTTGTCTTTCAGGCTTTATATGACTCGCCGTTAAGACCTTGAAGCTAGGAATTTGGCTTTCGCTTCGTTTACTTTGTCGCGTCCGAATCCTGTTGGAGGAAGAACGCTGTCGTGACATCTCGTCTGCTGTATCGAGACGAATGCCGAGGTGGAGCTGGGATTTTCCCGTTACTCCGCTTGTTTGACCATGGGGTCTTTCGTTGGCGTTGTATCTGCATCTTGATGGACTACGAAGGAACGCCGTTGTTGACATTGCGTCTGCTATAACGAGACGAATGCTGAGGTGGAGCTAGGATTTTGCCGTCGCTCCGTTTGATGGTGTAACCTCTGTGTCATGCTGGAAAGAGGAGGCCCACCGTTGTTGGTCTCCAGGCTGTAGATGTAGCCATTGAGATTTGGAACTAGGGACTTTGACATGGTTCCATTTCATTGCGACTCTGAGGTCGATTGTTGACGTCACGTCTGCATCTGGTTGGAGTGCGGAGAAACGCCGTTGGTGATCTCTAAGTTGTCGATGTTGATGTCGAGACCCTGAAGCTAGGGATCTTCCTTTGCTTCCGTTGTTGACATTGTGTCTGCAATATTGCGACAAATGTCGAGATTGCCTCTAGGTTGTCTATGAACCGTCGAGATTTAGCTTCGTTTTCTGGTGGAGCCTGTTGGGAAGGTATAGTTCCCTCTTTGTTGGTGCCCCTGGATTGTATACAGGGATCGATGTGATCTCACCTGTAGGGCAAAAGTTTCATTCATTTTTTTTATTTTCTTTCCGCGATGCTCTATCATTTCAGCTTTTATATCGCGAAAGTCGTGATTGCCCCATCATTTCGGCTATTTTTCGCGGTGCCCAATCATTTCGGCTATTTATTTTATTTTTACTCGCTGCTTTTTATTGCGAGTTGCCCAATCATTTCGGCTATTTTGCATGCATGCATTTTTACTTGCTTATTTTGTTGCAAGTTGCCCCATCATTTCGACTATTTCATATGCAATTTTAGCTCGCTGATTTTTTTTATCACGATTGTGGAACTTGGAATCTTGATGCCAATCCTAGCATCAGCATCGCTACAACTGGAACATTGCCAGGAGCGAATTATCATTTGCCTCTGTCGATGTTGAACAAAGGTGGCTTAGTAAATAGGGTTAGGATTCTGTCGACTAAGGCTTTTGACTTCATGAGTCGTAAGGGTCTCACAAAGGTATTTCTCCCTACCAGTCGTGAGGATGTCGTAGGTGTATTTTCTCCTTAGGAATCGTAGGGATTCCTAAGTGTATGTTCTCTTATAAGTCGTAAGGATCCTACAAGAGTGCTTTTTCCTTATAAGTCGAGAGGACTTACAAGGGTTGTTCACCGTGCGAACATATCCCCAGTCACGGATGGGATTTGGTTAGGGAAATGTTTATTCACGCCCGTGGATTGTATACAAGGGTCAGCATTGAGCCACTTGTAGGGCAGTATCGGAGGTTGTGGGGGTTGCTTAAGAACAAGTTCAGGTCTTTGTAACTTAAGACTTTCAAATGTTATGAGCCGTGAGGGTCCCATAAGAGCCGTGAGGGTCCCATAAGAGAGTTCTCCTTACGAGTCGTGAGGATCTCGCAAGTATAATTTCTCCTTAGAAATCGTGAGGATCCCTAAGTGTGTTGCTTCCCTGTGAGTCGTAAGGATCTCACGCGGGTGGTTTCTCCTTACAAGGTCGAGAGGACCTTGTAAGTGTCTTTTAACGAGGTTGCGCCCTTTCGGGTTTTCACAAACACTCGCCGGTAGCCCTGCTGTTTTTACTCATGGAGCCCTTTCAGGTTTTCATCCGTGTCCATTTTGCTTATGGACATACCTTTTTTTTTCTTTTTTTTTTAATTCTTTTAATTCTTTTTTCTAACGAGGTCGCGCCCTTTCGGGTTTTCACGAACACTCGCCGGTAGCCCTGCCGTTTTTACTCACGGAGCCCTTTCGGGTTTTCATCCGTGCCCATTTTGCTTATGGACATACCGTCTTTTTCATTATTATTTTTATATATATATATATTTTTTTTATTCTCTTTTTTTATCTCGTCAGCCTGAGGATACTGCGGTAGTAGTTTAAAGACGTTTCGGTCGTCAGCTAGTTTTAGGACGTAGTGGTCCGTCATTAGTTTAAGGACGTTTCGCTCCATCATCGCCGTATTTGAGGCGAATCTCTAGTTTACTGACTTTTCGGTCTATGGGGTTTCTTTCCTTACGAATGAGCATGATTCCCCCGGTATATCTATCTTCTTAGGAGTATGAGGCTATGGCGAGCTCACCTTCCAGTTTTCGGACAACGTGAACTTGCCCTGTAGGTACTGGTCCTCGATCCATCCCTTAAAGACGAAGCAATTCTCGATCGGGTGACTTACCATTTGGTGGTAAGGGCAATAATTGGTATTATAGAGATCGCCTGGCTGCAACAGACGTTTCGGACTCGGCAGATTGATGAGTCCGTTGCGCACTGCCAGCTCGAACAGTTTTCTCGTTTTATTTTGAGAAAACGAGTAAGGACGTCCTTGTATCTCCTTGAGGGATGGGCTTAGACGCACGTTGTTTTGGCGAACAACCGGCTTTGAGTTGCTTGGTTGTTGTTGAGCATTGGCGACAACGAGCGCTTTTCCCTTCCCCTTCTCGTTTCGAGAGTCCGGCTTTGGAGGAGACGGTCCATGGCCCATCTGGTCCATTTGGGCTAATTTGTCGATCAAGACCTGGAAGGTGGTCGGCCTGAAGAACATCATGAATTGCGAGATGGTTGCTTGCGGATCGAGAGTGCCCACGAACATACCTACCGCTGGTGCCTCTTCTATGCGTTGTTCGCATTTCGACCATAGGTTTCGCCACCGTGTTGCGTATTGGACCCAGGTTTCGCCGGGCCTTATCCTGGCGTTAATCAGTGCTGTTACCAGGGTGCGTCCACAAGCACTCGCGAATCTTTGTGTAAACAGTAACTCCATTTCCGCAAATGTTTTAACAGAGTCGTTAGGTAGCTCTGAATACCATTCAAAGGCTGTTTCCGCTAAGCTGCCTACGAATTGGCGAAGCAGCAGCTTGTCGTCGCCTCCAGTGTTGCCGCAAAGAGCCCTGTATTGAGCGACATGCTGATGTGGATTCCCCGTCCCTTTATATACATGGAACTTAAGGATTGTATATCCCGGTGGGTAACTGATTTGGTCATACCAGCTCGGGTACGGTCGCCCAGTTTTGACGACTTGGCTGGCCGCTTCACTCGCCTGATGAGCTCGTATTTGCTGAGCTATATAGTCATCCAGTGCGGCCTTGGAAATGGTTTCCTCCATGGCTGCTGAAAGGGCCGGAGGAGGATTAGATGTTTCCCCTTCGTCGTTTCCGACAATGATTGGAGGGTCTTCAGCTGGAGGGTCCGGCTGTAACATCATCCCTACCATATCTTGGAAGAGGAGTGCCATTTGTTTTATGTTAGCCGCTTGTTCTGCGGCTTCTTTGTCCTTCTTTTCGAGAACTCTGCGTAAGAAATCAGCGTCAGTTTCTTGTTCGTGACGCTATTCTGATGACGCCTTCGAGCTTTCTTTTGGCCCAGTAAGTGCAGCCATTGCAGTCATCATTTCTCGAAGCTTTTGTTGTTGCTCCTGGGCTTTCGTCACGGATCGGGTGAGCGGTCGGTGGCCCGTAGAAGCACGGCTTTCCTCCTTTCTGGAAGCCATATAGACAGTATGCACCACTATGCCCCCAGACTTGGGGAGTTTGTGCTCAGCGCTTTTACGGTTCGTGATGTTCACAGGGGCATTTTGCGGCCTCCTTTTCTTTTGAGCGATTGATGTGGAGGGAGCCGTTGCAGTGGGCACTCAGCCTGTTGTTGCTTTCTCTGGCTTGACAGAGTAGCCCTTCTCCTGCCGAACCTTCATCCTTTTCTGTCAGCGAAGATAGTCTTGATCAATCATTGACTCCTGGACCTGTCGCCATACCTTATAAATTTTAGAGGACAGCCGTTGAGGGGGCTGCTCTAGCTTCTTCTCTGGAGTATTCTCCACAGGAGAAGGGGTTCTCTTCAGCACCGCAGTAGGGGAGTTTCTGCGCACCTTGTTGAGCAATTCAAAGCTGTTCCCGGTTGGAACAGCAGCATCGATCCCCACCGTTGGAGCTGGCGGAGTTATCCCGGATGGGGAGTTACCCCCAGCCTTCCTTACTCGGCGCCTGTAGCGACGTCGAGCGTGCCGTGAGGATGGAGCTGGTTTAGCCGTGGGGGTGACCTCTTCATGCCCCCTGTGTAGGTCAGAATTTGCTGGTATCAGCCTTTTAAAGACCGTCGTCCGTTGAATGGGGACGGCCAACCTATCAAAAGCAGACTTCCGAGTAGAGGAAGCAACCTTGGTGATCTCGCCTGGAACGGGAGCAGGGATGGCTATCCTCTTCGGGGTAACGCCTTCTGGTATTACAGGCTTCTTCATGGGCCCGTTGGAGCTCTGGCCTAGTCTGCTAAAAACTGAGGCAGTGGAGTTAGGCGACCCGTTGAGAGGGGCCGCGGCAACGGTAAGTCGATCAAAGACCGACTTCTTTGGGGCTTCTTGCAACGTCATTGGGGCATTGAAGCTCATCGGTGGGAGCATGGTCCCGAAGAATAATCCAGTGGTGGCTTGAGTTACCTGCTCCACTGGCATCTTGAAAAGGGAGGCCGCTTGGGGCCCATAAGTCACTCCTCCAGTATGGACGGAGCGAGAGTTGCAGTTGCAGGCAGTGCGGTTTGAAGCCATTGATCTCCTGTTTTCTGCATGGAGCAAGACACCAAATCTTAGTATCTCGAATCCACAGGCAACCACAGCAAACCGCGATTCGTTCGCGAACACGACACACGAAGTGTGGAGTGGAAAGAGGAAGAGGTCCCACCGGGCGTGCCAGAATCTGTTCCCCTCCGAACGGCGGCCAGGACATGGACGTCTTGCCTGAGATTCGGGGCAGATGCTATTTGGTGGTTTTATCTATCCACCTCTCCGAAGATGCCAAGTTGATTTATGGCACCGTGTATCGAAGGTTTAGACGGATGCGGCCGATGTAGCAGACTTCGTCAGATTCCCCCTCGCTTGAGGGGTTTTTGATTGTGGGGACGCTCTTCCCTGCAGGCGCAAGCCCCTGCAACTAATTACGCTACCGCATCGCGGTAACAACTTTCTCCTTCTCCAGAATTTCACTTCGTGTCATGGGTGTTTGTTTTGTTTGTGGTTGCCCGTGGATTGTATATGGAGACTAATTTATGTCGTCGCCCGTAGGACGTGGATTAGTCCAAATCCGTATTTTCTTAGATTTGGGTTTGGGATTTTGGTTTAAGGATACGTTAGCCATATTTGAGGCTAAGATCAACTTAAACGTTTGTTAAGGATACGTTAGTCCATTTTGAGACTAATATCAACTTAACGGGATCGTTTGGATCTGGCAAGAGAGCAATTAGCTCTATTGTTCCAGTTTAGGGACATAGTGGTCCATGTTCCAGTTTAGGGACATGGGGGTCCATTTAATAATATATGGCCGTCGGGACCCGTTACCTCTCTGACGACGTTGAAAGATTACAACGACAGGTGTCAGAGGAGTTCAGAGATGTACCCTTGAACCAAATTTGATTAGGGGGTCTATAGTCCAATTTGGGACTAAAGTCTATTTGAAGGTTTAAGGATACGTTAGCCATATTTGAGGCTAAGATCAACTTAGACGGGATCGTTTAGATCCGACAAAAGAGCGTTTGAGGGCTCTATTGTTCCAGTTTAGGGACGTAGTGGTCCATTTAACATATGGCCGTCGGGACCCATCGCCTCTCTGACGTCGTTGAAGGATTACAACGATAGGTGTCAGAGGAGTTCAGAGATGTACCCTTGAGCCAAAGTTGGTTGGGAGAGTCTATAGTCTAATTTGGGACTAAAGTCTGTTTGAATGTTTAAGGATAAGTTAGCCATATTTGAGGCTAAGATCAACTTAAACGGGATCGTTTAGATCCGACAAAAGAGCATTTGGGGGCTCTATTGTTCCAGTTTAAGGACGTAGTAGTCCATGTTCCAGTTTAGGGACATGGGGGTCCATGGAATGTATGGCCGTCGGGACCCGTCACCTCTCTGACGACGTTGAAGGATTACAACGACAGGTGTCAGAGGAGTTCGGAGATATACCCTTGAACCGGATGTAAATTGATTTAAGAGAGCAGCCGTGCTCAGTCAATTTAATTTGAGGACTTACGGTCATGATTGGGCTAAGTCCAGTTGAGAATGTTCAACGTTTCTATCTTTGGCCTATTAGGCCTGTGCTAGGGCTTTGCCCCTGTTTAATAATGCACTGTATTTTCTTTTGGCCTGCTAGGCCTTTTTGATTTGGGCTCTGCCCCTTTTAAATGATGGGCAGCATCTGCTTCTGTTTGGGCTCTGCCCTTTTTAAAAATAATGCATTGCATTTATTTGGCCTGTTAGGCCTTTTTTTAAATTGGGCTTGGCCCTTATGTAAATAATGCAATGCATTAATCAAACTGACAGTGGTCATGTGGCTTGTCAGGCGCTTTGCACCAATTATTGAGCGCAAGCGCATGTGGAGGTGACACGTGTCACGCTCTGGTGAGCGCAAGCACAGTGCGTTGCGCCAGTGCGCTGCGCTGTTGTGCTAATTTCAGAGAGCAATGCTCTATCTTAAAAGCGCATAGCGCAAGTTATTCAGGTGCTGACACGTGGCGCTCTCTGGTGGCTTGCGCCAAACCAGGAGCGCAACAGTGCAGATTTGCAAGTGTAAGGCACTATTTTAATTTCTTGATCCAAGAAAAGAATTTTTAAGATTCCAGAACCAATTGTTCATGAAAAAGGCAATGCCTTTGTGTAGATCAAATGATCTTCTTCTTCTTATATTTTTATTCATTTTATTTTAATAACTTGATCTTGTTCTTAGATCATTGATCTTTTCAGAAGAAATTCTTCTTTTATTAAAGGTTTTTACTTTTTCTTTCTTTGAGCTCTTCTCAAAATTCTTTAGAGGAATTCTCTGTTTTTCTTTCTGTGTTGATGTGTTTTTCTGTCTCTCTGTGTTGTGTTCTTAATGTCTTTTGAATTGGGGTCTAGGGGCCTTTATATAGTGCCCATTAATTTGTTAAATTTGTTAAAAAGATCATTCTCTGAGTGATTTAGGGAAATTTCCCCACCGTTGGATCTTTGATCCAAGAGCTTCTGTTTTACTGAAGACAATCTTCTTGTTTTAATAAGAACAGAAAGATCTTTCTGGAATTTTAATTCTGTTTGGCGCAAATGCAACTGCGCTTAACACGTGTCGCGCAACGCAGAGTGCAGCGCAACTGCGCTAGCGCAACTGCGATGACACGTGTCGCGCAGCGCAGAGCGCAGCGCAACTGCGCTGACACGTGTCGCGCAGCGCAGAGCGCGGCGCATCTGAAGCGTTGCTTCTTTATTTTAAGATTTGATTTTTATTATCTTTTAAAACAGAGCTTTGCTCTGATTGGGGGAAACAGAAGCATTGCTTCATTTTCCCGCCTTGGGATTTGAACAGAGCTTTGCTCTGAAAGGGAGATTTTCTATTTTATTATTATTTATTTATTTATTTATTTATTGTTATTTTATTGTTATTATTTTATACGGAGCGGGTTTTGAGCCAAAATTTTGGCGGGAACACAGCCCGTTGCAGATTAACCGAGCACGAAGACATTCGTCGGCCCTGCAGGAAGTTTTAGCATGGAAACAAATAGAAGTAGATCAGATTGCAGGGAAACAAGATTCTTTATTATTAAATAAAATACAGATTAATTGATTCAGTTTAAATTCTCCTGCATTGAATGACCGATTTCGGTAGGTGTCATTATTGCTCGAACTTGGGTCAGTCGGCGACGACCATGATCTATCCGATTGTCAGCTCTCCGTCTTTAATTTGATCGGCTTACCCCCTATCTGCTTGACGTTTTTCTTGCAGTTATTTTGCCAAGTGACCGGAGCGGATCAGCTCCTCGATGTAATCGCGCAATTGTTTACAATCCTCGGTCGAATGTCCTTGCCTCCGATGATATGCGCAATATGGGCCTCGAAGCCGTTTACCCGTCCATCGGGTAGCTGGCGGGAGCCTGAATAATTCTTCACCCTTAGCTTCCTCCAGCAGCACGGTATGGGAAATGTTTAGAGGAGGGTATTCCTGGAACCTCGGGGAGTAAGGTTATGGACGATCGTCTTTCCTTTTCTCTTCCCTGTCCCTCTTCTTCCGATCTGCTTGGTCGCCTCCGGGCATCTTGGAGTTCACCTCGGACTCGAGTAGGATTTCTCGCTTGGTCCACGCTTTCACTTCAGTCATGATCTTAGGTTGTGCCAATGCGAAAGAGCGGAGCCACTCTTTATGCCTAAGACACGACCTCGGTGCGGTGATGACTGTTTCATCGCGGTGCTCGGGTACCTCCAGGAAGGCATTGTAGAAGCGGGTAACATACCCCTTGAAGGATTCCTTATCGCTGTAATACCAAGTCCCTATAAATAATTAGCGTATTTTAATAAATAATAAATCTCCAGATATTTTCCCAAATTTTCTACAAATATTCCGTATTTTTCCATAATTTAATCCAGATATATTCCGATTTAAATATATATATTTTTTGTATAACTTTTATTTAAACTAGTTTATTAAACTCCTAACCTAAAACTAAATTACTTATTTCTTTCCCTATTTCCTATTCCTAAGCCGGCCCACCATCACACCCTTTCCCCCTCCTTCTTTTCTTTATTTCACCCAGCCCAAGCCCAAACCTTATTTTCCCTTTTCCTTTTCCCTTCTATTTTCCCGAGCCCGGCCCATCTCCTCAACCAACCCGGCCCATCTTCCTCTCCCTTCTTCTTCAGTTCTCGCGTTCTTTCCCGCTCATTTTCTTTTCTCCCCCTCCCCACGACGCGCACGTCCCCGAGCCCCACTCCCCGTCGCGACCACGTCCTCGCTGCCTTGCCCACGACCGCGCGCGCATGCTCACTTACCTCCATCGACCTCGTCCCCCTCTCTTTCTCTCGTTTTCTCACATCTCTCCATCTCTCTCAAACTCGACTCCACCACCATCGACAACCATCTTGCCGCCAACGAGCCCCTGACCCCTCCACGACGCCATCACCCTCGTCCTTTTCCCTCTCGAACCTCCATCCTCCAAGCCAGCTCCCAAAACCCCCCTCACTGCAACTAACAACAACCCCACCGTCACAGCTCCCGAGAGCTCATCACCGACCGCGTCATCACCGACCGCCGCCTGAATACCGCGGCCGACCTCCTCTTCACCACCGACCACCTCCGACACCGAGCGCAGTACCCCCTCACCTGCACACCGGAACCCATCGCCTTCCCGAGCTCCCCCACCTCCTTTCATGAGCACCCTCGCTGTCCCCTCATCACCGGAACTCCGACCACCTCCCTCGAGCCCCCTCGCCCCACTTTCTGCACCCCGGACCTCCCCAGAACCAACCACCATCATTCCCAACACCACCGGGCTCACCCCGAGCTCACTGGCGGCCACCTTGACCACCAACCGCCGGCCTCCCCTTGCAAGCATCACGGCGACTCCTACGCCGCAGCCGAGCCCCTGCACAACTCCCAAGCCTTCACATTCCGCTCTCGAACCCTAGTTCACAGTCGAGCCCCCGGCATTTCGTCGAACACTTACACAAATCGCTATTGCCTCTATTCGGGTCACCGTCGTCGCCATTAAATCTACGGCCTCGATTCCTTAAGCCGTCATCGTCATCAACATGCCATTCATCGCAATGCCAGCGCACACCCGTCGCACTCACCGAGCCATCGAGTTTAAGAAGCAAGATCCGACAGGGATAAACTTGTGCCGTGTTCATGACGCGATCGTGCCGTTGCCGCTGTCGTACCGTCGTCGACGCGTCTTCAGGAAAGTTTAATACTTGCTTCATGCTACTTTTATATATTACAATTCAAGTTACCAATAATTTCCGCATATACTTTTCATGTGAATCGTTATAATTCAAGTGTTCGATGCGAAACCCGAATGGGAGACCCCGTTAAATTGACGACAACAAATAACTTGTGATGGACCAAGTTATAATGAATGTCCCTTAAGACTTTGGTTACAATACGATGTCATTTGTTCACGTAAAATGATGTCGCGATTTCTGTCGTTAAACCTGAAAACTTTCGTACATGCTAAACCGTAAAATTTATAATAAATTGTGTACAAACCGGATTTTATCGGTCGATGGCTCATATCGAATCTATCTGTTTAACCTACAGTATTCTATAGTTGTCCACTGAATTCTAACTAATTATGATAGAGATAATTGCGGAGGATTACGATTCTGGACTGCAGTCCAGAACGGAAATCCCAGTTAACCCCTGTTTCTAAATGCCTGTACATTCCTGTTCAAATATGAGAATGCGCGGAACCCTATATCGTTATGTATAGAATTGAGTTATATTTCTTACTCCATTGGTCTTACTGGATTCCTCAACTGTTTGATATTTTTAACTCATTTTATAGTGTCGATACGTTTTGCTGAATTCTGCAGAGGCAGATTTTACACATCGAACATAACCTGTCCATAACTCCCTGTCTATATAGTATATCACTGATCCGCCAATTGCGGTGAAAACCTAACTGATAACCCTAAACATTGTTCAACTATAGCATCGCCTAATTACGATCCCAACCAGGATTAAAGTGTGTTATGAAATGGGCCTCCGATTCTGAAATCGGATTTCTAGCCGTGAACACTTAAATTGAAATGGTCATAACTAGCAAACCTAAAACCCGATTGGCGCGAAACAAATTTTTATGGATAGATAATTCAATATACTGTTTACCCCTTTTTCAATGTTTCGCTTAATTCTGCATGCATGACTTATAGAGAATTATGCAAGTGGTAGGACACTGACTGATGGTATTCCATTCATATGGTAATTATTGTATTCTCATCATATCGTGTAGAAGTCATTGCAATAGTGATCATGTGCATTATCTAGTGTTGGGTATTAGTATTTGATTGTGGCAAGTACGTTAGTGTTTAAGCATGAATGGATAAGTGACAGTGACACGTACTTGTACACAATCAGTGGACCCTATTGATTTATTGCACTGTCGACGTCTATGGGACATGTATAAGTGTGACTATAATTGGTATGGGACGATTATGGAAGCGCTTATATGGGTGTCATAGATAAGGCACCAAACACTGTCCATTTGTCTTGGGTATCAGTCGAGACATGCTTGATGGAGACCCTGTCTCCAGTTCTCGCGTAGACTCGTCATGGACCGACTGGTATTTGAGTTTATGGTTGACGTTTGATGTAGACCACGGGGTGTGGGGTAGTTTGAGTGTGAGTTCAACAGAATCTCGGGAGTCCCATTGCTGGCACATACAGCGATTCTGGAGATATATGGGGATATTACTGATTATTAGCGAGCGACTCGGGCCCATGTTCCCTTGCCCTTGGGTCCTACCCTTGGGTGGGGGATACTCACGAGTGGTTGACTCTCACACTTGGACTGACGATAGGCTCAGCGACCTGTACAGTGAGACTTAGAGACTGATAGGGTTAGTGACATTGACATGCATTGCTTACTGATTCAACATACCTGCCACACTGTTTACTGCTCTACTGTTTACCTGCTCTATTAGCTACCTGCATTGGCTACTTCATGTTCACGTCATTATTTCATGATTACTGTTTCATATTCATTATTATTGCACGAGTTCCCATTTGCATCTATATGTATATATTGCTATCGTGTCGCTCTGACGACCTGAGTATGCATGCTCAGAGTGAGAAGTGGATCTAGCTTGGACCAGGACCTGACGTACCTCGAGGAAATCACGAACATCTTGATCAGCGACCCAGAGTTATACTTTCTTAATCTCCATCTGGTTAGTTCTTTTGATTTAGATACTGTATTTCTCATTACCTGTGCATTGTTTATTGATTACCACGTAGTGCTAGAAGCCGAAGTGTGACTACGGAGAGATATTTTTTCGACCGTAGGAGTGTGGCTGGCCTAGTCAACTTCTCGTATTCCGTATTTTGGGAAGCAGGGCGTGACATGGTTTTGTTGGTATCAGAGCCAGGTTCTGCTTCGATTGGGATTGTAGTTTCCATGTAGTGCTTGACAATCTAAGACATCCTTCGGTCTAGATTGTAAACTTGTTATTCTTGATCTTGATTCACATAGTGTGTTCTGATATACATTTTGATCCATCCGCTAGAGTTTTGGGGTGACTTAGTAGAGTTATGTGATTGTAATTATGAACTGCAGTATAGTTACAATACTGTACCCTGCTCGAGTGACTTGGAGCTCTACATTTGATTTCCATTCGTTTGAATTTCACCTCACCCAAAATTCTTGTTTCCTTGCTTAATCTACATTGTATTCTGATTCTTATAGGTTGCACCTTATGCCGTCCTAAAATTGTTGTTTCAGGACTATGCCTTCCAACGACTCTTCTTCTATCTCCACTCCCCAGAATCTGACCGTCGAGATTTTGAATATGCTGCAAGGTTTGAAAGAAGCCCAGGAGCGAACGAACGACCTGTTAGCTAAAGGATTATGAAGGCAGATGACTCAGGCACCAGCGGAAGCCTCCAATCGTAAGGGAATCCCTGTTAAACAAGGAAAAGATGTGAAGTTGAAGCGCCCACTTGTTCCCCAGCAACGGAAGCAGCGGAAGGCTCAACGTTGTGGATACTTCAAGAAGCCGGGACATCTTCAGAGAGGCTGTCGCAGCGCCAAAGGGCAGTGCCTGATTTGCGGATCCAGCGAACATCTTGTCAATGGTTGCCCTAAAAGGAAGGAGCTATAAGGAGGAGGTTCGTCCACACTCTCCACTCCGGCTAAGTGATGGTTATTTCGTAGTTCGAGCCTCGAGGATAGTACGGACCCAGCGCAGGATTCAACTCGCGTGACGAGAATGCAGCGGTCTAAATATCAAAGAAGGATTATCACCTTTCTGCTTTCAATAAAAATGTTGTCACTCTTTTGTAAATATTTCCTTTCGTTTAAGATCTTATATCCGTTGAACTTTTAGTTGAATGTAATAAAACTCTGAGTTGTGATGTATGTATCGTTCCCTTGCCTCTCACTTTCCTTATACTACTTATTGCATTAGTGTTCTAAATTTTGATTTTTCAGTCCTTACCTACCGCCTATTTTCCTTGTGCTCCATATCCTTAGTTATTTTCTTGGTGTGTTCCACTGCATAATCATGACTCTTTCTTTTCAGGCCATGGCCCACCCTGGAGCAGCGCCGCCTCTAGATGAGGACATGTGGTCGTGCGTTTCCTTGGACTGCATACTGGTAAGTTCAGATGACGAGATCAACGGCCCATAGGTTATTTTCGGAAACAACGATTCCGAGGGTGAGGGATTCGCAGCCCCAGAAGTCGACATGATCAGCGACTCTGACGACGAAGAAGAAGACCCAATAGAGGAGGACCCCGAAGAAGACCCGATAGAGGAAGATCCCGAAGAGGACCCGATAGAAGAAAATCCAGGGGAGGAAGACCTTGGGGAAAATCCAGTGGAAGAAAATCCTGTGGAAGAAGATACAGAAGAAGAGGATCACATGGAAGCGACCTCGATGAAGAAGCTCCAGTCGAGGCAGAAGGACCAGAAGAAGAAGACCCTGCGGCGGAAGAACCTCCAGCGGCGATCCCTGCGAAGCGTTATGGAAATGGACGCCCCTATCTGAGCACGCGAGCCTACCGTAACCTGCTGAACTTCCATAACCGTGCCTGACGCGATTTATCTTTTGTTTGATCTGGCCAAATAAATCTATATATAGTTTAGGGCCACCCTTCATCCTTCGAATATGCCTTGTTTGAGATTCTTCTGGAGGATAAATGATAATAAAATCTCTGAGTTCGCTAATCTTTTAATTTTTTGGTTTGCTTGATGCATTGACTGTTCTCCCTCCCCAATACATTTCTTCCCTCCTGAGATTCATGACAGTTCACCCTTACGCCCTGGGCTGGCCCGACCCCAGTCTCTTCTGCCTTGTACTTACTTAGACCTTCGATTTTTTCTTTTTAACTTTTTTTAAGTAAATCACTATATGTTAGTGTTCGATGTTGTAGTTTTTCGCATATTATTTTATATAGCTTATCGTTTATTTTAAATTTCGAGAACGAAATTTTTGTAAGGGTGGTATGATGTAATACCCAGTCCCTATAAATAATTAGCGTATTTTAATAAATAATAAATCTCCAGATATTTCCCAAATTTTCTACAAATATTCCGTATTTTTCCAGAATTTAATCCAGATCTATTCTGATTTAAATATATATATATATATATATATATTGTATAACTTTTATTTAAACTAGTTTATTAAACTCCTAACCTAAAACTAAATTACTTATCTCTTTCCCTATTTCCTATTCCTAAGCCGGCCCACCATCACACCCTTTCCCACTCCTTCTTTTCTTTATTTCACCCAGCCCAAGCCCAAACCTTAATTTCCCTTTTCATTTTCCGTTCTATTTTCCCGAACCCTGCCCATCTCCTCAACCAACCCGGCCCATCTTCCTCTCCCTTCTTCTTCAGTTCTCGCGTTCTTTCCCGCTCATTTTCTTTTCTCCCCCTCCCCACGACGCGCACGTCCCCGAGCCCCACTCCCCGTCGCGACCACATCCCCGCTCCCTTGCCCACGACCGCGCGCGCATGCTCACTTACCTCCATCGACCTCGTCCCCCTCTCTTTCTCTCGTTTTCTCACATCTCTCCATCTCTCTCAAACTCGACTCCACCACCATCGACAACAATCTAGCCGCCAACGAGCCCCTGACCCCTCCACGACGCCATCACCCTCGTCCTTTTCCCTCTCGAACCTCCATCCTCCAAGCCAGCTCCCAAAACCCCCCTCAATGCAACTAACAACAACCCCACTGTCACAGCTTCCGAGTGCTCATCACCGGCCGCGTCATCACCGGCCGCCGCCTGAATACCGCGGCCGACCTCCTCTTCACCGCCGACCACCCCCGACACCGAGCGCAGTACCCCCTCACTGCACATCGGAACCCATCGCCTTCCCTGTTGGATATAGTGCCCTCAAAGTCAATTATTGGATCACAGGCACGTGATTGCAATGATTGCGGAGGACCTATACCGGTAGGACAGTCTTACTCGAGATGATAGTATGCTATCTGCTTTGCCTTTATCAGTCGTGTACAGGTTCAGGTGACTGATCACTGTTACAATTTGATCGAGCCCTTAGGATCTTGCTTTACTACCAACAGTATGATGGCGATCATATACGTGAGAGTTGGGTGGTTTATAAGCATATCCTTAATTGTGGTCCCTAGTCGTGGGAGTTTCGAGACAGGGCATCGATACTCCGGAGTAGACTGGTGTATACAGTCGAGACCCCGACGAGGGGTGGTGGCCGGTCTCACAAGCCACTGGTGTCAGTTGGATCACCTAAGATGTATACAGTTGCTCATTGGGTTATGAGTACACCGGACAGGACTCGCCGGGAACCTGCTAGTTGGTATTATACCTATCGTCAGATAGCAGTTCCCTGGTAACATGTGTACAGGTTAGTTCATCGACCTGAGGTCGTCATTTGTCTCGTGTGAGTTCCTACTGTGCTTTGATTTCTACCCTACCACGGCTCAAAGTAGTCATGCAAACAGGTAATTTTTGGGTACAGTCCCGAGCCACATGGAGGCAAGTGAGCGGATCGGCAGGGGATTCGTCTCTCCCGGTATTGAGGGTGGGATCGCGCTGTGTCTAGGAGAGCCATTACACAAAGCCCACGGCCGTGGCAAGAGATTTAATGGTAGGTACTCCAGTAGTATCTCAGGGTGTTTTTAGGCTACACTCCGACACGACTTATACTGCTTTTGGGGGTCTGACGTTACCAGCCCCCTAGGCCGATATGCGATACTGATAGGCGAACGGAACGGACTGTATATACATTGTCACTGTTAGGCTCAGTAGGGTTTTCGGATGAGTTCGCTCATCGGGCTCCCTTGAGGTCAGTATATGGGCAGCCGTTACGCACAGCTAGTGCCGCTGACGGCTTGTGGTTAAACCCACTGCCAGGGTACTGACGAGTCATTAGAGTCCCCCACAGACAGTTTCCCAAGTTCGGGCGAAACGTTGTAGAGGCCGTATGGTTTTATGGTATGGTTCGGAAAATACACGTGCGTTTACGCACGTGTCATATTTCGGGCAGATAATACTGGTGGGCTTTGGTTTAAGCCGGATCCGAGTATTATACTGTGTAGATATAATATCTTTGTCTCAGTTGCATTTGTATTCGGTCGTAATACAAATGCGGGTATGTTTATACTGTTACGGGATTATCCTGAAATTCGTTTCGGGATCGCTTTTGGAAGTTGCCAGTTTCCAGTTTCCATTTTCCGTATTTGACATTCGGTTAAATGCGGATTAATCTTTCCGTCACTTGGGTGAGTCATGAGGGTGAGTCGTGCTTCTAGAAGGTTCTAGATTGATGACTAGGTTCATGAATCTTTGGTTGCATTAATTAGGTGGTGACTAGGTTTAAATGAGTCATTGTTTCCATTAATGCATTTTGTAAAGCTTAGGATATTTCTCCTTGATCTTTTGCTTATGGTTACCCTCCCTTGCTCCTACCCTCACCTCCCTCCTCCTATATAGTGGCCGGCCATTCTCTTGGTGGGGATATGGTTGTTGATTGGAAAAAAGTTTATGTATTTGGTTCATGAAAATTAGTAAGCCAATTTCTCATTTACCCGATTCAAATGGCAACTTCATTAACCGTTCATCCATGGCTTTAGACGAAGCGAGACAAAGTGTTCTACTCATTCTCTACATCAATCTTGGTCATCTCTTTTAGCAAACTTGATGACCGAGTTGCCTCGAGTCAGAGGCGGGAGCCCGTTTAAAGATCCGTTGACGTGGTGCCACCTGGACGAGGAGATCGGAGATCGACGAGATCGGAGCAGCCGCAACAAAGCGTGGGATGATGGTTAAAGAACGAAGGACTCGGATCGTTCGGTATAACATTTCTACCCACTTTGTAATTTGTTGGTTTAGCAATATTGGCAGATCCGGGTTATAGTATACAATAGCGCCAGTTAAAAGTTTTTGTTCCGCATTTGGCGTCTGTTAGACGGCCGGGGCGCTACCGTAGACTTACAGTGGTATCAGAGCCTCGCCATTAAGCTTTACTAACTTGTGCTAACGTGTTTAAAATATCGATCGGACCGAATTTCAAAAACTACAATTTTTCTGTTCAATGTTTCTGTCGATTTTAAATCTGGTTTAAAAATTATTTTGATGATCCCAGAAAATTGAGCAGGGTTTTTTAAGCATACTGTAAAAATCCGGTCACGTGATCTTACTGTACCGCCGTGGATCCGCGGTCAAACCTAGGGTTTCACCGCGCATCCGCGGCCAGTATATAGGAACAGTGGTCCAAATTGCTTCAGTGTGCTTGACTTGGTAAATTGTGGTTTTTGGTATATTTCATTTGGGCCCAGTTTTTGTTACTGTACAGCAGATGTACGTGGGGCCCACTTCGGGATATTTAGTCGATCGAAATTTAAACATGTTAGTTTACAGTACTTACATTATATCTCCGACCGTGAATGTCATTTGAGCGGTAAACCGCGTCTGATTGCTATAGTTCTTTTAGACGGGTTTGCGAACGTGACATTCGCGTTGATGTTCTGTGTTGTGCTGTGATGCTGCGGATTTGTCGTGGTGGATAGCAGTGTGCAATGGTAGTGCAGTTTGAATTTATTTGTACATTTGACATTGCGGGTCGAGCGTCCAACTTGTGGACTGCCGTCACTGCCTGTTTGTATAATATTCTTTTGGGGCACGACCGGGCTGAGGTCGATGTATCCGTTGTACATATTATTTTCATTTCTGTACTAGGTTACCCCGCGATGGAGTGCACGGATAGCCGGGTTCTGGAGGGCAACGGGTCCGCATCTAATGGCTTTGAGAGGCAGAAGGGCCTTACTCTGGAATTGGCAGACTATTCGCCGCACTCGTAGGGGGTACAGGTTGACCCAAGGAGGGGTGCTCAAGTTACCGGATTCCGTGAAGTGCTGGGTGGTCCATTCACTTTGCTGTAGGGGGCTGCCTCGCTTCAGGTTTTGGCGGGTAACTTGCCGCACCTGTAGGGGTCTAGGTTTCATTGCACAGGCTATCCACATGACCAGGGGAACGTCGGGTTTCAGCAGCGGCTCTGTGAAACCCTGGGATCCCAGATTATCTGTATTGTTCTGTGATACTTATTACTTTTCTGTAATGTTGCATATTATCACGCCTGGAGCGATTATTGTATATTGGTATATATACTATTAGATGTTGTATTTGTTTTGCACCCGCGCTAGTCCAGTCCCCGCTCTGTCGTTAGTTAAGTAACCTAACGGGTAACGACGGGACCCAGTGACGAATATGGATGGCATATACGTACATTTTATTTTCGTTCTTTTCTGGTGTGATTAACTGATGGGACTGCATTGATTCTTATCAATGCAAAGAAAAAACAAACCTGTTTGGATGTTGTTGGAACAGTTTTAAAAAGTGTTATTACAAAGACGTTTCCTTTTGTTTTGCATAGCGGTATTCAGTTGGAATATCCTGCACCTCATTCGACGAGGTAAGGGCCGATATCCCTTCACCGGGAATGACCCCTTAGGCAGAAGTTTGCGTCAGGGTAATAACTTCACTATAATCGATTACAAGTTGCTTTGCATCACGGTATTCAGTTGGAATATCTAGCACCTCATTCTACGAGGAAAGAGCCGAGATCCCTTCACCGGGAATGACCTCTTTAGCAAAGGTTTTCGCCACTATATTTTTATAAAAAGCTATCAGGTTCCTTCAACGATATCAAGTTCACTACGTTAAAGGTTTTTCGCCAAAAACCAGCCGTAGCCCTCCGTCATTTCTTTTGGGTATTCAGTAGTATTCAAGCTATGTATTTTGACCTAACGCCAAGGCATAGTGTTTGGTAGCTGCTGGGTATTCATTTGTTGCATAGATAGATGAGTTGGTTTGGGACAGCCGTTCTGCCATTTTGGCCAACGTCAAGGGCATGTACGGGTGGGTTCAAATTGACAAGATAGTGACGGGTAGAACTTGGCATGTGACTTATGACATTTTGACTTAACGCCAAGGTCATAAGAGCATGGGGCAAAAAATCATATCGGGGGTTTCTAAAGAAACTGAAACTTGCCAAGTATGCGCATACCTTCTGGAGTGTGATAACGTGAGTGGATTCCGTCACGTTATCATGCGATGAGAGTTGGATCCCGATTCCCACTGATGAGTTGGTTTACTCTTCGGGTGATCCCGATTGATTCTTCATTCAGGTTTGGAGGAGAATTTGACAGTACAGTGGGAGGTTTCCTGATTAGATAAAGTGATAACCATTCTGATCTAGGTTAGAGTGCACGCAGAGTGTTTCTTTTTTTTTTTCTCTCTCTCTCTCTAGCAGTGACCTTTGACCGACCCTAGACTATGATTCAGTGACCAAGTTGACCGAACCTTCTTAAAATACTGGCTTTTGGATTGTCTAAGTTACATAAGTCATTGTCGCTCCTTCCTTTACCCTTTGCATTTCTCAGAACACCCCGTATTATTACGGACATCCACTTCCATTGGATAGATCCATCGTATGGTTATATACGAACCCGAAGGACTTCTTCGAGGATGGATCAAGGTTCAGGAGAAAAGGAATTGGTTTATTCAGTTGTCTTTTATTATCACCTTCTCTCAGGTTGCGAGGGCTCCTTGTTTTAGGAGAGTACATCTATTACACTTATTGGATAGTCTTATTCCAAACCATAGGCAGGTGCCGAAAGGTAGTGTAATGACCCCAAAATCTTTATACATTTGTATTATCCCTCTTCAATAATATACCGTATTTATTTATACTTGGTATTTTCCTTTTTCTATTAAATTTATTATTATTTTATTCCTCAATCTATTATGTATTTTTTTTCTAGGTACAATTTCTTTTTCTTATAATTAAGTTTTTAACTTCTCATTCTTATTTTTCCTTTCATAAATATTTAATCCAAATCCATTATTCTTATTCTCTACAGCCCATCTAAAAAGCCCATTTTCTTTTTAAGCAACATC
Source organism: Agapanthus africanus (assembly GCA_030015575.1). Classification (NCBI taxonomy): domain Eukaryota; kingdom Viridiplantae; phylum Streptophyta; class Magnoliopsida; order Asparagales; family Amaryllidaceae; genus Agapanthus; species Agapanthus africanus. The sequence goes on from CM057351.1 coordinate 424,100,686, forward strand.
ATATATTTAATTCTAATTAAATATGTGCATGAACAACCTTATAGCTCATTGGTTAAGCCCTTGCATTGTTATTCCATAAGTCACATGTTCAAATCCCCATTCTTGCAATTATTTTTTATCATTTTTTATTCTTCTCATAATCTACAAATGAGACCTTTCATTTCCAAAATGAATGGTGACCTTTCATTTCTCTTTTAATTCTCATGTTAAATGCATATATTATTATTCACCATTACACCATCTTTATTTGTCCTCCTCTATCTTTTCCTTCCTCACATTTTTTATCTCTCACTTCTCCCTCTTCACCTAGAGTCCAAGAAGAAGAACATGAAGAAGTCTTCAAGAAGATCTCGCTAGCAACGCGAGCCTATCGGCGGATAAACAAGCCCGGTGACAATACCGGCTTGTGCATGTAAGTCCCTTCTCTCTTTCCCTCCCTCCATCTCTTTCTTTTTCTCTTTATATTTCTCTTGTTTTATATTGCCATGAAAAACTTCCCTTAACATATCATAGTTCCTAAATAATTAATTAAGTTGATACATATATAAATAATGAACATACAAACATACACACATATATAGTTTGTAAAGTCTTTTTCATTACTCTCAATTCACATGTTAAGATTTCATAGTGACTAATTAGGATTGCATGTTTGTTGTTTTATTTTAAATCACTTTATTTAAAGTTTGTAAAAAAAAAAATGAAGTTACGAATAAATACCATGGTTTTCTCATTTCTCACATATGGCATATCAATACCTTTAGTTTTAAAATAATTTTTATAAATTAATTTTTAATTCTGAAAATTTCAGGAAATTTAAATATGATAAAATATATTATTTTATACATGCTGTAAAAATTTTAGATCGATCCGCATAACGGTTTAGGAATTTCATCGTATTTATTCACTGATCGTAAAACAGAAAACTGCAGTTATCGGTCAATTTCTAGGACATATAATATGGTATACCGGTATCCAAATTGAGCAAACTCAGGTGTTTTTGGTATCTATATCGAATGATATAGATTTTCTTAGTTTTATAGTTTTACTAAAAACCCATCTAAGATAAAGAAAACTGTGTTACAATATTAAGTGACGGATCTGGACAGAATCTGTTCCGATTCGCACACTGTTTTTAAATTGGACATAACTCGAACACCCGATGTCCGTTTGTGACAAAATTTAGATGTGTAGATGCAACATTGATAGAACTATAATTTTCTGTATATTATATTACTTAGGAATGCATGAAACAACCTGATATAGGCTTTGCAATAGAATATATAGTTGCTGTCCAGAAATCTGAATTTCTGTTTTAAACGCTAATATTAAAATGATCATAACTAGAGCTTAAGAAATCCAAATCATGTGAATCTTGGTGTTTTCGATAATTTCATCGAAATACCTACAATTTTCTAATACTTTTCATAACCTTAAAACCGATGGAAATTAACTCAAACTGTATTTTAAAAATATGTGACGGTGCCGAATAGATTCTGATCTGTTTTGCGCGACGATACGAAAACATATATATCTCTCAAACCGGTAGTCGTATTTAGGTGAAACTGGAACTCACGCATGCAAAACACTTAGAGCCATATTTTTGTTTATATTCCGCATTAGTTCGACTTGATTAATTAGTCGTACATAATATTTCTTTACAGCATTGTTTATGGTAGTTACTCGAATAATATACTTGACTCATTTAATGATCTTCGAACATGTATACATATTTATCTTTATTTTTAAATTGTTGTATGTACATAAAGACGATAATTAAATACTTGAGGTGTATTTTGAAAAGTATATAAAAGTATTTTTACATAACCCCCCTCAAGTTTTATAAATTACCCTAAGGACCCTAGCAATTATAGGACTTCGATTTACATTTCTATGGTCTGACTCGGGTTTGAGTCTGTTCATAATCCGACTTGAATATGATTCAAGTATCATATAAATTTTTAAGATTCCAAGTCAATATGAACACATGAATCCATGAATACAATTATCAATTTACACAACCTGACTGAACCGTACCATGGATATATATTCCTTTTACATGTTTCCCAGTATTCCATTTACATGACTCTACGGTTATAACCGTTTCCTGATATCATGGTTTCGGTCTGTCAGTCAATCAATCTTACAATCAATACAATTTACAAGATAACAATACAAACAAGACATCGCGGGGTTTAAGGGGTAGATTGGTATGGAAGGTGTTAAATGTGGCACGAGACGGTAAGATTAAGACACCTAACATGAATCCAATTGCCATTGTTCCAGATTGTATAACGGAGCCTTGTACTTCCATTTGCTCTGGTCTCTAGCATACTGAGACCCCTCTCGTATACACTGGCATCCTTCTGTACCAAGCTACAACAACAGCGTTAACACCATACTACAATAATATAACAATATAATACAACTGTAAAAGCCACCCTCTCCCTCTCTCTTACTCTCTGTCTATTCTATTTCTCCTCTTACCTTTGGGACTTACCGAGCGACCTGTTCGCTGACGACATTCTATTTCTTTCTTCTTTGAATGTCGTCAGGTGATTCGGACCCGGCAGAGATCGAGCCATCTGCAGAAGACTTGGAGCAGTTTGCCGAAAATCCAGCACAGTAATTTCATTGTACACTTTTCTTTTCAGTACTTTTCATTTCCTGTTATGCCACTGTTTAGGCATCTTTTATTCCAGTTTTATTTCCTTTCATGCATTGTACAAAGAATGTTATTAATAAAGTTGCTGTTATCTATATATCTCTTGTCTCTTGTGATTTACTTTTATATTGCTTAGATACGCTTAGCGTATGTACTTCTGAGTATATACGTGGCGGGCCTCGTCGCGCCCACTTCGCCGTACACTGGGAAGCGGGGCGTGACAGGTAGGGAAGGAAGAAAACCAATTAGCCTAAGTAGGGTGTACAGAAGGTAATAACTAAAGACAAAATAAAGGGATTGGAAAGAGGGCAAAGTAAATTGCGACTGTTATCATTCACGACCAAACCGTGTACTTCATCGCCACTCCTATTTCACCTTTGCTTTTTTCCCCAGTTCGGGAGAAATAGAATAAGGTATTATTCAGTTGTCTTTTATCATCACCTTCTCTCAAGTTGCTGTTTACCCCAATCAGAGCAAAGCTCTGTTCGAATTCCAAGACGGGAAACGAAGCAACGCTTCTGTTTCCCTAATCAGAGCAAAGCTCTGCTTTGAAAATTACAATGAAAATTAAAACTAAAACAAAGGAAACAACGCTTCAGTTGCACAAACGCTGCGCTGCGCGACACGTGTCAGCGCAGTTGCGCAAGCGCTGCGCTGCGCGACACGTGTCAGCGTAGTTGCGCAAGCGCAGTTGCGCTGCGCTGTGCGCTGCGCGACACGTGTCAGCGCAGTTGCGCAAGCGCAGTACGCTGCGCGACACGTATCAAGCGCTGGTGCATCTACGCCAAACAGAATTAAAATTACGGTAAGATCTTTCTGTTCTTGTAAAAACAAGAAAATTGTCTTCTGTAAAACAGAAGCCCTTAGATCAAAGATCCAACGTTGGGGAAAATTCCCCAAATCACTTAGAGAATGATCTCTTTAACAAATTTAACAAATTAATGGGCACTATATAAAGGCCCCTAGACCCCAATTCAAAAGACATCAAGAACTTCAAAAAAAAACAGAGAGAACTCTGAAGAATTTTGAGAAGAACTCAAGAAAAAAAAAAGAAAAAGGTAAAAACCTTTATAAAAGAGAAGAATTTCTTCTGAATAGATCATTGATCTAAGAACAAGATCAATGATCTTCAATAAAATAAATAAATAATAATAGTGCCTTGCACTTTCTTATGAACCATTGGTTCTGAAATCTTAAAGATTCTTTTCTTGAATCCAAAATTGGATCAAGTTATTGAAACAGTGTCTTGCACTTGCAAAAACTGCACTGTTGCGCTTCTGGGTTGGCGCAAGCCACCAGAGAGCGCCACGTGTCAATGGCGCAACAGCGCAGCGCACTGATGCAGCGCACTGCGCTGTTGCGCCTGCGCTCACCAGAGCGTGACACGTGTCACCTCCACATGCGCTTGCGCTCAATAATTGGTGCAAAGCGCCTGACAAGCTACTGTCAGATAATTAATGCACTGCATTATTTACATAAGGGCCAAGCCCAATTAAAAAGGGTCTAACAGGCCAAATTAAATGCAAGGCATTATTTTAAAGAAGGGCAGAGCCCAAATAGATGCTTTGCATCATTTATAAAAGGGACAGAGCCCAAATCAAAAAGGCCTAACAGGCCAGAATAAAATGCAGTGCATTATTAAACAAGGGCAAAGCCCTAGTATAGGCCTAATAGGCCAAATGCAAATAAAACGTTGAACATTCTCAACTGGACTTAGCCCAATCATGGCCGTAAGTCCTCAAATTAAACTGACTGAGCAAGACTGCTCTCTTAAATCAATTTACATCTGGTTCAAGGGTACATCTCTGAACTCCTCTGACACCTATCGTTGTAATCCTTCAACGACGTCAGAGAGGTGACGGGTCCCGACAACCACACATCGATATGGACTGCGGGGTCCTTAAACCCGTGGACTAATGCGTCCTTAACCACACCCATACGGACTGTGGGGTCTTTAAACCCATGGACTTATGCGTACTTAAACTAACGGACTAATGCGTCCTTAAACACATCCATATGGACTATGAGGTCCTTAAACCCATGGACTTATGCGTCCTTAAACTAATATCCGTCCTCAAAACGGGAACCATGGACCACCATGTCCCTAAACTAGCAGTGGACCACCATGTCCCTAAACTGGCAATGGACCGCAATGTCTTTAAACTACCTATGGACCACTACGTCCCTAAACTGAAACAATAGAGCCCTCAAACGCTCTTTTGTCGGATCTAAACGATCCCGTTTAAGTTGATGTTAGCCTCAAATAAGGCTAACGTATTCTTAAACATTCAAACAGACTTTAGTCCCAAATTGGACTATAAGATCCCCAATCAACTTTGGTTCAAGGGTACATCTCCGAACTCCTCTGACACCTGTCGTTGTAATCCTTCAACGTCGTCAGAGAGGTGACGGGTCCCGACGGCCATATATTATTAAATGGACCACTACGTCTCTAAACTGGAACAATAGAGCCCCTAAATGCTCTTTCCGTTAAGTTGATCTTAGTCTCAAATCAGACTAACGTATCCTTAACGAACGTTTAAGTTGATCTTAGCCTCAATATGGCTAACGTATCCTTAAACTAAAATACCAAACCCAAATCTAAGTAACTTCGGATTTGGACTAATCCACGTCCTACGGGCGACGGCATAACTTAGTCTCCGTATACAATCCACGGGCATCCACAAACAAAACAAACACACACGACACGAAGTGAAATTTCTGGAGAAGGAGAAAGTTGTTACCGCGATGCGGTAGCGTAATTAACTGCAGGGGCTTGCGCCTGCAGGGAAGAGCGTCCTCACAATCAAAAACCCTCAAGCGAGGGGGAATCTGACGAAGTCTGCTACATCGGCCGCATCCGTCTAAACCTCCGATACACAGTGCCATAAATCAACTTGGCATCTTCGGAGAGGTGGACGGATAAAACCGAATAGCATCTGTCCCGAATCTCAGGCAAGACGTCCTCACGTCGTCGCCGTCTTTCGGAGGGGAACAGATTCTAGCACGCCCGGTGGGACCTTTTCTTCTTTCCACTCCACACTTCGTGTGTCGTCTTCGCGAACGAATCGTGGTTTGTTAATGGTTGCCTTTGGATTTCAAGTTACTAAGATTTGGTCTTTTTCCTGGCGCAGAAATCAAGCATCAATGGCCTCCAACTGCTCGAGCTTCTCAAAATGCAAGTGCAATCAACGCTCCGCCTCACCTGGAGGCATAGCCTATGGGCCTCAAGCGGCCTCCATCCTTGCCATGCCGGTAGAACAGGTGACCCAGGCCACCACCGGCCTGTTTTCGGGACCATGCTCCCGCCTGCAAGCTTCGTTATTCCAGTGCCCGCACCCGAAACGCACAAGAAGTCGGTCTTCGATCGGCTCACTGCTACAACGACCCCTTTCAACAGGTCGTCCAATATCAAGCCAGCAGCATCTGTCTTTGCCAGGCTGAACGAGAACTCTGACGGGATTGCCAAGAAGCCCCTGAATCCTGAAATGGCCGTCCCGAGGAAGACAGCCACCTCTGCTCCTGAAGCCGTCAAGGCGGCTTCTCCTGTTAAAGAGTCGGTCTTTTCAAGGCTGACTATCCCGGCTCCTGCTCCTACTCGAGGGTCTGTCTTTGACAGATTAAATGTCGCCACTCAAAAGACAACATCAGTCTTTAAGAGGCTGGCACCGGCAGCGCCTCATTCGGGCAGGGGGCAAGACGAAGCAGTCCCTATCACCGAGCTAGTCCCAACGGCTCGTCACGCTCGACGTCGCCACTGGCGCCGAGTGAGGAAGGCTGGGGGAAACTCCCCCTCAGGGCTAACTCCACCTGCTCCAGTGGTGGAAGTTAATGCTGCTGTTCCAACTGGGAACAGCTTTGAACCGCTGAGGAGGGTACGTAGGAAATCTCCGACTGCTATGCTAAAAAGATCTTCTCCACCTGCGGAGAGAGTTACAGAAACTAAGCTGGAGCAGCCCCCTCAACGGCTGTCCTCCAAGATTTATAAAGTCTGGCGGAGAGTTCAAGACTCGGTAATCGACCAAGATCACTCTCGCCAACAGAAAAGGTCAAGAGTGCAAGAAGAAAAGAACCGTTCGGACAAACAGCAAAGGACGACCACCACCAGGGTGCCCGCTGCAACGGCCCCCTCAACTTCAACGGCCCACAAGAGAAGGAGGCCGGAGAAAATTCCCACGCCCGCGGCAAATGTCAAAGGCGGCGAGCCTAAACGTCCTAAGTCCGGGGGCATTGTAGTCCATACTGTATACATGGCGTCTGGTAAAGAGGACAGCCGTACATCTACAGGTCATAGACCGCTTACACGGTCAGTGACCAAAGCTCAGGAGCAACAGCAGAAGCTCCAGGAAATGATGAATGCGATGGCCGCACTCACTGGGCCAAAAGAAAGCCCCGAAGAGTCCTTGGATCAACGCCAGGAGCAAGAAACTGACGCTGAGTTCCTTCGTCGGATATTGGAGAAGAAGGATAAAGAGGCTGTTGAACAAGCAGCCAACATAAAGCGAATGGCCCTCCTGTTCCAGGACATGGTGGGGATGATGATTCAACAAGATCCTCCTGTTGAAGATCCTCCGATCGTCCTTGAAGACGACAAGGGAGAAACGTCAAATCCCCCACCGGCTCTGTCAACAGCCAAGGAGGAGACAATCACCAAAACTGACTTGGACGAATATATAGCTCAGCAGATCCGGGTTCATCAGGCAACTGAGGCAGCCGGTCAGGTCGTAAAAATGGGACGACCATAACCTAGCTGGTACGATCAGATCAAGTACCCGCCGGGCTATACAATACCGAAATTCCATGTGTATAAGGGGACTGGCAATCCCCACCAGCATGTTGCCCAATTCAGGGTGCTTTGCGGCAACACCGGCGGTGATGATAAATTGTTGCTTCGCCAGTTCGTCGGTAGCTTATCAGATACAGCATTCGAATGGTACTCCGAGCTCCCAAACGACTCTATCAACACCTTTGCGGAGATGGAGCTGCTGTTTACGCAAGTTTCGCAAGCGCCAGCGAACGGACCCCGATAATGGTGTTGATTAATGCCAGGGTGAAGCCAGGCGAAACATGAGTTCAATATGCAATACGGTGGAGGAACTTATGGTCAAAATGCGAGCAACGCATTAAAGAGGCACCGACAGTGGGTATGTTTGTTGGAACCCTTGATCCGCAGGCAACCATATCCCAATTCATGATGTTCTTCAAGCCAACTACCTTCCAGGCCCAGATCGACAAGCTGGCTCAAATGGATCAGATGGGCCATAGACCGCCCCCTCCAAAACCGAACTCTCGAAACAAGAAGGGGAAGGGAAAAGCGATCGTTGTCGCTAATGCTCAACAACAGCCGAGCAACTTGAAACCGGTTGTCCGTCAAAATAATATGCGCACGCGCACGCCCCTTGAGGAAAGGCTAGGATGTCCTTACTCATTTTCTCGAGATAAAACGAGGAGACTGTTTAAACTGGTATTGCGCAACCGACTCATAAATCTGCCGGATCCAAGATGTCCGTCGCAGCCAAATGATGTCAACGATCCCAACTACTGTCCCTATCATCGAGTACTGGGTCATCCGATCGAAGATTGCTGCGTCTTTAAAAATTGGATTGAGGACCAGTACCAACAGGGCAAGTTCGCGTTGTCCGACAGATGGAAGGTGAATCCGCCGCAGCCTCACACCCCTAAAAGGATGAATACGCCGGGGGCAACATGCCCCCTCGTTGAAGAAGCTCCATGGGAGGTTGTGCTATCATCCAAGACAAAGAAGATGCTAAACGATCTTCAAACATGCCCAGCGATCAGGTGGAAGAACCCGTTGGAACCTCAGATCATTGAAGGGATGTTGAAGCTGCGTCCAACTCCAAAGACCGATGGTGGTGGCCCAAGCACTCACAACCAGCCGTCAAAATCTTCAAAGAAGAAGAAAAAGAAAGCCAAGAAGCACGCGAAGCCTGGCGACAAGCGCACGGACTTACAAAAACAAATTGACGCGCTGGAGGAATACAACCAGAAAGTACGGACTCCCATTACACTCCAAGAGTTCCTCAACCACGTCTTTCAAGAGGAAGATGAGGGAGAAAGTTCATCGGATGAATCCGAAGAATACATGGCAAGTTGTCATATGATCTCCCATTCGTTTACAGATGATGAGGAAACTCTTTGTGCTGAAAAGCCGGGGGCAGATCCTGAACCGGAAATTCTGGGGCCATCGGATGAAACAATTGACGCATTCCTCGACGAAGCTCTGTTGAAAAGTAAGGCTGATCGGGAACGCGAGGTGGTCATATTTGAAAGGGCCAAGCGCCAGCGACTTGACGAAAGAGTTGAGACAATACCGCTGGAGCAAAATACATCCACTGCAGATAAAAGCAAATTCAAGACGAGGAAAAGGTTTGCTAAGGCCATATCCATGGGTATGGATCTACCATCCTTTGAAGGAAGCATTACTGGTGAAGTGGAAATGCACCCTTCCTACCGCTTGTACCATCGGAAGATTTCGCACCCCACCGAAGAGTGCAAAGCCTTCAATGGATGGTGGCAGGGATATGTTGCTCACCGACAACATTTTAAGCGGGAGAAGCGCAAAACTCGTCGGGAGCGGAAAAATACGACCGAGGGGCTTAACAGAACTACCGGCAATTGTCGCATGGTTAACGCCGGGGGATCACAAGTGCTCACATTTGGGAGCGATTCTGACGATGAGCTGGTTCTTATCCCCCTCTTTAAAAAGTCCACCTCGGGAAAAGAAGAAGAGCAGAAGGTCTGTGAAAATATCCGGCTGCGTAATCGGACGCTACCCGAAAAGAATCTCGGACCCTCAAACAAGAAAGATAAAGGGAAAGAAAAGGTCTCTGAGGACATCGCCCTAGATGACCAAGTCATGGAAGAGCTAACTGCCAAGGACCCGCCGAAGAAAAATAAGGTGGATTACAACGTTCTAGCGCATCTGAGGATGCTACCCTCACAGCTCAGCATTCTTGACGCCCTTTTGCTATCAAAAGAGGCGAGAGATTCGTTAATCAAGGCACTACAGGAGCCGGAGCAATTCCAAGCGTTCCTGGGCGAAGAAAAGATGAAGGATGAATTGGAGGAAGCGCACACGGCCGATGTCACTTTTGGCGATGAAGACCTTCTCCTTGGGACGTGCGAACACAATCACCCCCTCTATGTCTCACGATACTGCCATGATATAAAGATAGGCAAAATCCTGGTCGACAATGGATCCTCCGTTGATCTCCTCAACGTGCGGGTGTTAAAGGAAATCTGCATGAGCGTCCAGCACCTTGCTCGGGACAAGATCACCATCTCCGGGTTCGACTCTCAATCATCAAGAACTCTTGGGTCTGTGATACTGACGCTACGCTTTGGGCTACTCGTTACGGACATTAAGTTCCACGTTATAGACGCCAAGACGTGTTATAATGCTCTGCTCGGCTGGCCATGGTTACACGAGTACAACATCATCCCTTCTACACAACATCAGTGTATGAAATATTTTAAAGATGGTCTCGAGTATACCGTGACGGGAGAACTGAACCCGTTCTCCGTGAACGAAGTCCGTAAATATGAAGACGCCAAATACTTCTTACCAGATTTCGAAGACACGGAGAGGTGTCACAAACCGGAGAACAAAATTAACGCCACCATCCCTGTCTTCGGGAATGATACCGAGGAGGAAGAGGAGATAGTTTATTCGGGTCCGCCCCAATACAACAAGCCAGGACCGTCCGCTCCTACGTTGATCTTTAGTAGTGATTCGGAAGATGAGGTCCACGCTATATTCTCCGCTCGGCCTTCAATACAAACATCCGCTGACGAAGAGCAGAGTCTGCAAGTCGCCTTGGTTCCACTTAAACATCATAGAGAACTGGATGCGCTCGATACCTACACTGTAGAGGAGCTGCGGACGTTCTATGTCCCTCCCAGGCGAAAAGGCGAAAAGGCAATTCTATTCTACCGCTGTGAAGAAACCAAAGCGGAGAAAGAAATCTGGCACGGTATGGATCCTACGCTTGACAGGCTTCAGCCCATCCGCCTGCCTAGATATTATACAGAAGGCTTGAAGAGGTTGTTGAAGCGCCAGGGGATATCCTTCAAACAGACCGCTCGAAAAGCTAAGTTATATGACAGGGTCTGGAATGTTCCCGGGACTCAGCACAAGTTGCCTAATGGGAGGATGGAAACAATCGGACTTGGATACATTCGATCCAAGAAACGAGAATTACTCCGCGATTGCTACGTTTGCATGACTTCAATGAAGAAGGGGATGCTCAATGGGAGGACGCTAATCCTGAACCAGTAAAAGCTCCTGATCCAAAAGTGCCCAGTCCGTTGTTCGAAGAACAGATGAACAGGCTTATAAGGGAAGCTGGTCAAAAATTCCGAGACGACCATAACCGCGAAATGGCCATCTACGAGAAAGCCAAAACGCAACGCCTCCTTCAACAGGCCGTGAAAGATGAAAATGCCCCTCCCTGTCAACCTATTATAAAAAAGGCTCGACGCAGAGGCAGAAACAAGTCAAAAAGCGAAAAAGGCGCTCGACAACAACAAAGCGGGACTAAGAAGCCACGCAAGCGGGAATCGAGCGGTCCAGATTTGTCCCTTGTAAAGAAGACGAGTCGAGCATACTCTTTTCATCGGGACAAGACGAAGAAGATACTTGACCAAGCTATAAAATACCAGATGCTTACACTGCCGGAGTCCAAGCACCCCGAACAGGCAGGCGAAATCTCACACCCGAACTATTGCTCCTATCACCGAGTAATAGGGCATCCGCTCGAAGACTGCTTCACCTTCAAGAACTGGGTTGAAGATCAGTATCAGCTCGGCAAATTCGCTCTATCTGACAGTTGGAGGGTAACGCCGCCACAGAAGCACGAATCCAAAGCCACGAAAGCAGAGCCAAACCCACATCGGTCTTCAAAGCGAGCTCGTACTTGTCATATGATAACAATATCAAAAGGAGAGCCCGAGAACATGGATGACCTTCCCTGGTGCTTCGAAAATAGCAATGACGAGGTGATATCAGAATTTCCACCAGCACCAAAAGAGCTGGAGGATGGGATACATACCACTGCAGATAACCTCAAGAAAATTGAGTTAGGGATGGCGAACGACCCACGACCGACATTCGTCAGCGAGTTGCTATCTGAAGAAAGGGTGGCTGCGTTAAAAGACGTGCTTATGCAGTACAGAGATTGCTTTGCGGGGAACTATTCCGAAATGCCAGGACTAAATCCAGAAATTGCTGTGCATAAATTGGCGATATCTCCAGACGTTAAGCCGGTCAAACAAGCGCCAAGAAGAATGCGGCTTGAGCTTGAGATGAGTATCAATGCCGAGGTCAAGAACCTAATCGACTCTGGTTTTATCCAGGAGGTTCAATATCCCGACTGGATCGCCAACATCGTCCAGGTGATGAAGAAAAATGGGACAGTGCGTATATGCGTGGACTTCCGGGATCTCAATAAAGCCTACCCAAAGGACGATTTCCCATTGCCAGTCACTGAGCTGATGATAGACAATACGTCCACTCACGAAGTTTTCTCCTTCATGGACGGCTCGTCAGGGTATAATCAGATAAAGATGCATCCCGAAGACCAGAAGCACACCGCTTTTCGGACCCCTCTGGGAATATTCTGTTACAAGGTAATGCCCTTCGGTTTAAAGAACGCTGGTGCCACTTATCAGAGGACTATGACGAAGATCTTCGATGACCTTATACATGAAATCGTCGAATGCTATATCGACGACCTCGTGGTTAAGAGCAAATCATACGAGGAACATCTCAAGCATCTGAAGACCGTATTTCAACGCCTTCGGCAATATAACTTGAAGATGAACCCTCTCAAGTGCGCATTCGGAGTTTCCTCGGGCAAATTCCTAGGATCCATCGTCCGACACCGAGGTATCGAGATAGATCCGTCGAAGATTAAGGCAATCATGGAAATGCCTCCGCCGAGAACTCTCAAACAGCTGCGGTCTCTTCAGGGAAAGCTCGCGTATATACAGCAATTCATAGCCAATCTTTCAGGCAAGTGCCGTCCTTATAGCCACCTGACGAAGAAGGGGACCCCGTTCGTCTGGGATCAAAAATGCCAAAGCGCGCTAGACGAAATCAAGCAGTACTTGCAAAACCCGCCAGTGCTGGCTGCTCCGGTCAAGGGAAAGCCCCTCATTCTCTATACGACTGCCCTTGAAGGTTCCTTAGGCGCATTATGGGCGCAAGAGAACGACCAAGGGAAAGAAAGAGCACTCTACTATTTAAGTCGAGTCCTGCTGGGGGCCGAAAGCAACTACTCCCCCATTGAAAAACACTGCCTGGCGTTGATCTTTGCGATAACAAAGCTCAGGCACTATGCGTTGACGCATGAAGTCCGTCTCATTTCGAAGGTGGACCTCCTTAAATATTTAATGTCGAAAGCCATATTGACAGGGAGACTCGCTAAATGGGCCCTGCTCTTGATGGGGTTCTCGATAACCTATCGACCTCTCAAGGCAGTAAAAGGCCAAGCCATCTCCGACTTCCTCGCCAAGCATCCGATACCTGCCGATTCCCATCTGAATTGCGAACTGCTAGACGAACATGCGTTTGACGCGATCAATGGGAGAGATACCCGATGGGAGCTGTATTTCGATGGAGCATCTTCCATGAAGAAGCGCAAACAAAGTACCCCTATAATCAAATCAAGGGTAGGCCTTATCTTCGTGACTCCACAAAGAGGGATAATGCGCTTTGCTTTCTCCTTAACAGAACCGAGGACGAACAATGAAGCCGAATATGAAGCTTTGATAGCAGGCCTCGAGATCGCCGTCGACATAGGAATTGAAAACCTCCTCATATATGGAGACTCCCAACTGGTCGTCAGTCAAGCAAATGGCGATTACCAAACGTGCAAACCAGAGTTGGTGAAGTACGGCGAAAAGGTGCAACAACTGTTGACCCAAATTCCCTCCTACACTTTGGAAAATATACCGCGTGCGGAAAACAGCAAAGCGGACGCATTAGCCAAGCCCGCTGAAGAACTGGCTGACGAGAATCTCGATGACGTCAGAATTGTGGTACAAAGCCGTCGGGTGCTTGCCCCAACAGAAATATCTCCGGAATCATCCAAAGGAAAGGGAGCGACTGAGCAGACGACCCTGCAAATAAAAGACCGAGAAAAGGCTGAGGATTGGAGAGAAGTCTTCATAGACTACTTCAAATACCGTCGAACGCCCGAAGATGCGTCCTCAAGACATCAGCTCATAAAACGAGCTCTGTCTTTTGCCTTCGTCAATGATACTTTGTACAAGAGGTCGTTTGATTCTCTGTGGTTGAGATGCTTGGGACTTGACGAAGCTAAGAGAGTCGTTCACGAAGTTCACGATAGACTCTGTGGTTCGGCCCAAAGATGAAGTTGAAGATTAAACGGATGGGTTACTACTGGCCCACGATAATTCAGGACTACCTCGAATATGCCCCACTCATGCCAAATCCATGAGGACTTCATCCACCAGCATCCAAATCCATTACATCCAACGGTGGCTAGCTGGCCGTTCGAAATGTGGGGAACTGACATAGTCGGCCCCATCGAACCAGCATCGTCTAGAGGACATCGTTTCATCTTGGCGACGACTGACTACTTCTCCAAATGGGCAGAAGCAGTACCATTGAGGGAAGTGAAGACGGAGAATATCCTCCATTTCTTCAAGACGCACGTCATATATCGGTTTGGAACCCCGCGACGGATCATCTCCGATAACGGGCCAGCCTACAGAAGCCACAAGATCAGTCTCTTCGCGCAACAACATAATATAGACTGGAGATATTCCTCAGTTTATAATCCGCGAGCTAATGGTCTAGCCGAGGCCTTCAACAAGACCTTGACAAAGATCGTGAAGAAGACGGTGTCTCGAAATAAGAAGGACTGGCACGAGAAACTGCAAGAAGCTCTCTGGGCATATCGAACTACGTTCAAGACGGCCACGAACACAACGCCGTATGCGTTGGTATTCGGTACAGAAGCAGTACTCCCACTCGAGATAGAGCTACCTTCTCTACGAGTGGCAGTCCACTACGAGCTGACGGACGAAAAAAATGCTCACCTTCGGCTTGAAGAGCTTGATGCCCTTGATGAAACCCGACTCATAGCGCAACAAAATCTGGAGGCTTATAAAGCAAAGATGACGCGCTCATATGAAAGATTAACCCGGCCGAGGACATTCCGCCAAGGCGAACTCGTGCTAGTGGTCAAAAGATCCATGATCCCCAATCGAGCCAAGCGGGGAAAATTAGAGCCGAACTATGAAGGCCCGTACATCATAGACAAGGTCTACCAGGGTGGAGCCTATCTGCTCATAGATATGCACGGTGAAAGGCCTTTCAGGCCAATAAATGGTCGCTTCCTGAAGAAATACTACGCCTAACGAGTCACAGCCTAGGTCAATGATAGATGACGACGACTATGTCCGCTCGCTATCTTCCTAAGCCCAAACTATATAAGTAGTAGCCGGCCTTCTTCGCCACGGACCGAAATGTCCTTAAACTAATGACGGACCGAAACGTCCTTAAACTAATGACGGACCACTACGTCCTAAAACAAGCTAATGACCGAAACGTCTTTAAACTACTACCGCAGCGTCCTCAGGCTGACAAAAAAATAAAAATAAAAATAAATAAATAAAAATAATGAAGACGGTATGTCTATAAGCGAAATGGGCACGGATGAAAACCCGAAAGGGCTCCGTGAGTAAAAACAGCAGGGCTACCGGCAAGTGTTCGTGAAAACCCGAAAGGGTGCGACCTCGTTAAAAACAAAAAGGAATAAGAAGAATATAAAAAAAAAGAATAAAAAAAAACGGTATGTCCATAAGCAAAATGAGCACGGATGAAAACCCGAAAGGGCTCCGTGAGTAAAAACAGCAGGGCTACCGGCGAGTGTTTGTGAAAACCCGAAAGGGCGCAACCTCGTTAAAAGACACTTGCAGGGTTCTCTCGATATTGTAAGGAGAAACCACCCGCGTGAGATCCTTACGACTCACAAGGGAGCAACACACTTAGGGATCCTCACGATTCCTAAGGAGAAAATACACTTGTGTAACAACCCTAATTTTTCTATACCAAAATTTTTCAAATATTTTTTCAAAAAAATCTACAAAGGGGTATTTTAGCATGAGCACAAGATATAGGTAATTATTTTGTTTTTAATTACAAGCTACAAGAATATAATAACTCCATTTTTAGTGTACAAGAAATTACTTTAAATTTAATGTATACTAGGAGTATTTATTCTTGCTACTATCAGTTTAAGTAATTAAATACCACAATAATTACAAGGAGCTTGTAGCTCATTGGTAATACCTTGCATTGCTGAACCAAGCCACCAGAGTTCAAATCCCCCGCCCCACATTATTTTTATAATTATTTTGTTTTAAATTTTTGGAAAGTCAACAGTCAAACCGTCATAACTCTCAAAATTTATACTGCACATAAAAAGTTAAATATACCAAAATTCCCCCCATGAGATTCCCTACCCGACGCCACTTCGACTCGGCCCGACTCGGCAGAGTCGGCCGGCGCCGCCGGCAGGACTCGGCCGGACGGCCGAGTCGTCAACATGGAATTTCTCCGTGTTGACCTAGTGATTCTCCCTGCATACTTTAATTCTCATGATCGGTTATCAGATTCCCAATAACTCACTTTTATTCCAAAATTTAATGATTTTTAATGTTTTTCTTATATATTTTTATATTTTTTTTAATTAAAACCCTAACCCTAGCCTAGCCCTATATAAATACCCCTACCCTCTACCCTTTCACCCTACATTCCTAAGTCCACTCTCTAAAAATCTCAAGAGAACTCGGTACATTAGAAAACGAGCGAAAGGCGAAGCGCTGCCGAAATCGACGGCGAA
Source organism: Agapanthus africanus (assembly GCA_030015575.1). Taxonomy (NCBI): domain Eukaryota; kingdom Viridiplantae; phylum Streptophyta; class Magnoliopsida; order Asparagales; family Amaryllidaceae; genus Agapanthus; species Agapanthus africanus. The sequence goes on from CM057351.1 coordinate 424,117,246, forward strand.
TTCCGGCGATCGTGCTAAGACCCTTCACGACGTTTTGACGCACCGACAACCCACTACCTTCCTAGCACTCTCTAGCTTGTCCAAACCCGTAAGTCCCACTCTTTCTATCTTTCTTTTCTTTTAAGAAAAATACGACTTTTTTAAAACCCGACGGAAATCGGAACAAACCGATTTCCGATTCGGTTTTCTATCAAAACTCACTTGTCACAAATTACATAATGCTTAAACATATTCATGTTGACTATTAATCACTTAAAAATCAATTTGGATAAAGTTTTTCACATGAAATAATAACGTTTCCATATATCGTATTTCTTTCACTTAAATACCACAATGTTTAGTTATCACATTTAACCCTTAACAATTGATATACCTTAACGTAGATCACGAGGTAATGACCTACCTCCACACACACGCTAATACAACCCTAATTGATATCATCAAAACTTAAAATACGATAATACAAGACTTTGCATTAAAATACCATTTTCTTTATAAACCTTTTCTAAAAGTCCTAAGTTGTTTACAATTTTAAAACAAAACCTTTTAATAGGAAAATACGATATGTCATGGACATCGATCGTTTATGTAAACTGACTTTGTGGTGTCTAGGCTAGGCAAGTGAGCTTGGGTAACTTTAAAAGGCCCGCCTCACGATTCGTGAGCGGATCCCTCCCTCCTCACTTGTACTTACCTAGCCACAATTGGCGGTGAAGAGGCGATTTGAGGCTTCTAATGACTTGTCGTTTAGACCATTTAGAAATAGGCTAGTTGGCTTAGGAAACCCTAGAATCTAAAATACAGAAATTAACACCTTTTACAAATAAATACCTTATTTTTATAAAACCGTTTTCTAAATGATTAGTATTTATTCAATCTTTGCAAAGCGCCACTACAACCCACCTTTGGGGAACTCGTTAGGGATAGTACGGTTTATCGTGCACCCTCGAGCTTAGTAGTGCGAGATTCAGACCTCCGCAAGGAGCATTCGGTCTCGAAAGGTTTAAAAATACGATATTTAAGAAAAATGAGATTTTTGGAAAATAAAATATTTATATAAAATTATTCTTGTAAAAATATATGTATATTTATCATTTAAACACCTATTTTATTATAAGATAAAGTTTCCACCTTTTCCTAAAAATTACAAGATTAAAAGTTACATTAAAATACCATGAATTTTAAATAAATCAATATTACAAGTTAATACCTTTATTTATGAAATTAGGATATTTTCACTAGAAATATCATAAAATAAAATCACACTTATTATAACAATAAAGACGAATAATAAATACTTGAGGTGTATCTTGAAAACTATACAAAAGTATTTTTACATAAAAACCCCTCAAGTTTTATAAATTACAATAAGGACCCTAACAATTATAGAACTTCAAATTACTTTTCTTTTAGTCTGACTCGGATTTAAGTCTGACTATTTCTGACTTGAATATGATTCAAGTCAATCTATATTCTTTAATATTCGAACTCAATATGAATACATGAATCCCAGAATCCTGTTAACAATCATTACAACTTGACTGAATCAAACCATGGATATACATCCATTATTCCGTTATTCCATTTACCTGATTATACAGTTACAACATGTTTACTGATATCATGGTTTTGATCAGTCATCCAACCTATACAATACAATCATAACACTACGGGGTTTAAGGGATAGACTGGTACGGAATATGTTAAAAGTGGCACGAGGTGGTCACTTAAGACGTAATTACATCCATGCCGTTGTTCCGTGGTATTATCGACGGAGCCTTATACTACAGGTTACCAAGGTCCCCGGTGTAAGTGGGACTCCCCTCGTATACACTGGCATCTTCTGTACCAGGCTACAAACAACAACGTTAATACAATATTACAATATTATAATACAACATTAAAAGCGCTCTCTCTCTCTCTCTTACTTTCTGTCTGTTTCTCCCTTATCTTTGGGACTTACCGAGCGACCTGTTCGCTGACGACATTCTATTTTTTTCTTCTTTGAATGTCGTCAGTTGCTTTGGACCCAGCAGAGATCGAACCCACCGGTGAAGACTTGGAGCAGTTTCACGAAGACCCCGAGCTCTAGATATTGTACCTTGTTCTTTTCAGTATTTTCATTTCCTGTTATGCCACTGTTTAGGCATCGCTTTCCATTTCAGTTGTATTTACTTTTCATGCATTGTACAAAAGAATGTTATTAATAAAGTTGCTGTTATTTCTATATCTCTTGTCTCTTGTGATTTACTTTTATATTGCTTAGATACGCTTAGCGTATGTACTTCTGAGTATATACGTAGCGGGCCTCGTCGCGTCCACTTCGCCGTACACTGGGAAGCGGGACGTGACAGGTTTTGTTGGTGTCCCATGCAGGTCAGAGCTGTATGAATCCCTATCATGCAGTTCTGGTCTGCGTGAACAACCTAAGAAATATAACACAAGAACCAGCAACTAAAACATTCTTTACAATTCATGTTTCTTGAATCATACAAATTTCTATTCCTTGAATCTTACAATTTCATATTCATTGAATCTTATCATTTGAATCTGTCCTAACCCAAATTTTTCTTCAGGGTTATGGTTTCCCCGAACAACACCAGCACCAACGTCAACAACACACCTCCAGCACTAACTATCGCACCTACTGTTCCTGCACCACCCACCGAGCAAACAGTGCTACTTGAGGCGATCCGCAGCCTTCTTGAGGGACAACAACAACTCCTGAACCGTCCCGAGACCGATGCACCAGAGGTAAAGTAATTCAGGGCCCTACACCCCAAGCAGTTCTCTGGTAAAGGAAGCCCTCTTGAAGCTGAAGAATGGGCACAAGGCATAGAAGACAATCTGGCAGCAGCTCAAGTGCCAGACATCGCTTGGGTCCGTGTAGCAAAACTACAGCTCACGGATAATGCTCGCAACTGGTGGAAGGCGGAAGAAAGCCGTCTGGTGCAGCCGATTGAATGGAAGACCTTTCGCGAGAAGTTCGACGCGAAATACTTCCCTGCGACTGCCAGGTTTGCAATGGAGCAGCAATTCATTCATCTACAACAAGGATCGATGTGGGACAAATCAGTAGATGAATACGATGCTGAATTCACCATGTTAAGCCGATTCACAGCACACTTGATACCGACGGATGAGATTAGAGCCCGTCGCTTTCAACAAGGACTGGACACGGAGATTCAGGCTGCTCTAGCCACGGGAAAGTTTTTGACTCATGAGAATGCTCTGGAAGCTGCCCGCAGTTATGAAGCAGTGATAAAGGCAAGGAGCAGACCTCAGTCTGCAGGAGTGAAACGTCCTGCCACTCAAATGGCAGGAGAGGCCTCTTCAAGGCCAGCTGTTGAACTCAGAAGATTGGAAGAAGTTAAGGATCGGTCAACACCCGATTTTTGCTTTTATTGCAAGAGGGAAGGACACTTGTGGAAGGACTGTAGGCGTGCAAAGGGCCTATGTTTGGTTTGTGGCGCGTCCAATCACGGAATTGGAAACTGTCCTTATAGACGCAACTCAGCACACACACCCGCCAACTACCCGCAGCAGCCAGCTATCCAAGCTCCTGCAACTCGTCCTGCACTCCCAGCACCACCTCCACGTAGATTCCCTGTTCAGCCAAATCGCCAATTCCATCAGGCACTGAGAAACATGCCTCGAGTACAGGGGAATATGCCTCCAGCTAGGAGGAACGTGCCACGGCGACAGGCTTTCACCTTAGCAGCCATAGAACCTGAAACTGTAAACCAAGGTAACCCAGGTAACCCTCTCACAACTTTGACCAAAACTTCTTTACAATCTTTAGTTCTGTCACCAAACTGTTACACTTTCCTTTTACAAATTTCGAGGACGAAATTTTTATAAGGAGGGTAGAATGTAACAACCATAATTTTTCTATACAAAAAATTTTCAAATATTTTTTCAAAAAAATCCACAAAGGGGTATTTTAGCATGAGCACAAGATATAGGTAATTATTTTGTTTTTAATTACAAGCTACAAGAATATAATAACTCCATTTTTAGTATACAAGAAATTACTTTAAATTTAATATATACTAGGAGTATTTATTCTTGCTGCTATCAGTTTAAGTAATTAAATACCACAATAATTACAAGAAGGAGCTTGTAGCTCATTGGTAATACCTTGCATTGCTGAACCAAGCCACCAGAGTTCAAATCTCCTGCCCCACATTATTTTTATAATTATTTTGTTTTAAATTTTTGGAAAGTCAACAGTCAAACCGTCATAACTCTCAAAATTTATACTGCACATAAAAAGTTAAATATACCAAAATTCCCCCCATGAGATTCCCCACTCGACGCCACTTCGACTCGGCCCGACTCGGCCGAGTCGGCCGGCGCCGCCGGCAGGACTCGGCCGGACGGCCGAGTCGTCAGCACGGAATTTCTCCGTGTTGACCTAGTCATTCTCCTTGCATGCTTTAATTCTCATGATCGGTTATCAGATTCCCAACAACTCACTTTTATTCCAAAATTTAATGATTTTTAATGTTTTTCTTATATATTTTTATATTTTTTTAAATTAAAACCCTAACCCTAGCCTAGCCCTATATAAATACCCCTACCCTCTACCCTTTCACCCTACATTCCTAAGTCCACTCTCTAAAAATCTCAAGAGAACTCGGTACATTAGAAAACGAGCGAAAGGCGAAGCGCTGCCGAAATCGACGGCGAATTCCGGCGATCGTGCTAAGACCCTTCACGACGTTTCGACGCACCGACAACCCACCACCTTCTTATCACTCTCTAGCTTGTCTAAACCCATATGTCCCACTCTTTCTATCTTTCTTTTCTTTTAAGAAAAATACGACTTTTTTAAAACCCGACGGAAATCGGAACAAACCGATTTCCGATTCGGTTTTCTATCAAAACTCACTTGTCACAAATTACATAATGTTTAAACATATTCATGTTGACTATTAATCACTTAAAAATCAATTTGGATAAAGTTTTTCACATGAAATGATAACGTTTCCATATATCGTATTTCTTTCACTTAAATACCACAATGTTTAGTTATCACATTTAACCCTTAACAATTGCTATACCTTAACGTAGATCACGAGGTAATGACCTACCTCCACACACACGCTAATACAACCCTAATTGATATCATCAAAACTTAAAATACGATAATACAAGACTTTGCATTAAAATACCATTTTCTTTATAAACCTTTTCTAAAAGTCCTAAGTTGTTTACAATTTTAAAACAAAACCTTTTAATAGGAAAATACAATATGTCATAGACATCGATCGTTTATCTAAACCGACTTTGTGGTGTTCAGGCTAGGCAAGTGAGCTTGGGTAACTTTAAAAGGCCCGCCTCACGATTCGTGAGCGGATCCCTCCCTCCTCACTTGTACTTACCTGGCCACAATTGGCTGTGAAGAGGCGATTTGAGACTTCTAATGACTTGTCGTTTAGACCATTTAGAAATAGGCTAGTTGGTTTAGGAAACCCTAGAATCTAAAATACGGAAATTTACACCTTTTACAAATAAATACCTTATTTTTATAAAACCATTTTCTAAATGATTAGTATTTATTCAATCTTTGCAAAGCGCCACTACAACCCACCTTTGGAGAACTCATTAGGGATAGTAGGCTCATCGTGCACCCTCGAGCTTAGTAGTGCGAGATTCAGACCTCCGCAAGGAGCATTCGGTCTCGAAAGGTTTAAAAATACGATATTTAAGAAAAATGAGATTTTTGGAAAATAAAATATTTATATAAAATTATTCTTGTAAAAACATATGTATATTTATCATTTAAACACCTATTTTATTATAAGATAAAGTTTCCACCTTTTCCTAAAAATTACAAGATTAAAAGTTACATTAAAATACCATGAATTTTAAATAAATCAATATTACAAGTTAATACCTTTATTTATGAAATTAGGATATTTTCACTAGAAATATCATAAAATAAAATCATACTTATTATAACAATAAAGACGAATAATAAATACTTGAGGTGTATCTTGAAAACTATACAAAAGTATTCTTACATTAAACCCCCTCAAGTTTTATAAATTACAATAAGGACCCTAACAATTATAGAACTTCAAATTACTTTTCTTTTAGTCTGACTCGGATTTAAGTCTGACTATTTCTGACTTGAATATGATTCAAGTCAATCTATATTCTTTAATATTCGAACTCAATATGAATACATGAATCCCAGAATCCTGTTAACAATCATTACAACTTGACTGAATCAAACCATGGATATACATCCATTATTCCGTTATTCCATTTACCTGATTATACAGTTACAACATGTTTACTGATATCATGGTTTTGATCAGTCATCCAACCTATACAATACAATCATAACACTACGGGGTTTAAGGGGTAGACTGGTATGGAATATGTTAAAGGTGGCACGAGATGGTCACTTAAGACGTAATTACATCCATGCCGTTGTTCCGTGGTATTATCGACGGAGCCTTGTACTACAGGTTACCAAGGTCCCCGGTGTAAGTGGGACTCCCCTCGTATACACTGGCATCTTCTGTATCAGGCTACAAACAACAACGTTAATACAATATTACAATATTATAATACAACATTAAAAGCTCTCTCTCTCTCTCTCTCTTTCTCTCTCTCTCTTACTTTCTGTCTATTTCTCCCTTATCTTTGGGACTTACCGAGCGACCTGTTCACTGACGACATTCTATTTCTTTCTTCTTTGAATGTCGTCAGGTGCTTTGGACCCAGCAGAGATCGATCCCACCGGTGAAGACTTGGAGCAGTTTCACGAAGACCCCGAGCTCTAGATATTGTACCTTGTTCTTTTCAGTATTTTCATTTCCTGTTATGCCACTGTTTAGGCATCGCTTTCCATTTCAGTTGTATTTACTTTTCATGCATTGTACAAAAGAATGTTATTAATAAAGTTGGTGTTATTTCTATATCTCTTGTCTCTTGTGATTTACTTTTATATTTCTTAGATACGCTTAGCGTATGTACTTCTGAGTATATACGTAGCGGGCCTCGTCGCGTCCACTTCGCCGTACACTGGGAAGCGGGGCGTGACAACTTGCGAGATCCTCACGACTCGTAAGGAGAACTCTCTTATGGGACCCTCACGGCTCATAAGATTTGAAAGTCTTAAATTACAGAGACCTAAACATGTGCTTAAGCAAACCCCCCACAACCTTGGATATTGCCCTACAAGTGGTCCAATACTGGCCCTTGTATACAATCCACAGGCGCGAATAAACATTTCCCTAACCAAGTCCCATCCGTGACTAGGGATATGTTCGCATGATGAACAACCCTTGTAAGTCCTCTCGACTTATAAGGAGAAAACTCTCTTGTAGGATCCTTACGACTTACAGAGGAACATATACTTAGGAATCCTCACGATTCCTAAGGAGAAAATACACCTACAAGATCCTCACGACTTGTAGGGAGAAATACCTTTGTGAGACCCTTACGGCTCATGAAATCAAAAGCCTTAGTCGACAGGACCTTAACCCTGTTCGCTAAGCCACCTTTGTTCGACATCAACAGAGGCAAATGATGATTCGCTCCTGGCAATATCCCAGTTGTAGCGGTGCTGATGCCAAAATCGGTGTCTAATTTCAGGTTTACGGCGAAAAGCCAATAGGCCGCACAGGCATACGAAATAGTCGAAATGATGGGGCAACTTGCAATAAAAAGCAGCAAGTAAAAACGTATGCACACAAAATAGTCGAAATGGTTGGGTAACTCGCAATAAAAAGCAGCGAGTAAAAATAAAATAAACAGCCGAAATGATTGGGCACCGCGAAAAATAGCCGAAATGATTGGGCAATCGCGACCTTCACGATATAAAAGCTGAAATGATAGAGCATGCGGAAATAAAACAATAATAAAAAAAATAAAAATGAAATTTATGCCCTACAGGTGAGATCACATCGATCCCTGTATACAATCCAAGGGCACAAACCAAGAGGGAGCCATACCTTCCCAACAGGCTCCGCCAGAAAGCGAAGCCAAATTTCGACGGTTCACCAACAGTCTAGAGACAACTGGGACATTCGTCTCGATACAGCAGACGCAGTGCCAGCAAACGAAGCGAAGATCAAATTCCTAGCTTCACGGTTTTGACGGTAACTCACATAAGACCTGAAAGACCACCACAGATCAGTTCAGGGAAACCAGTGTCCTTGACGAGAACTTCTTGATTCGCGTCGACCCGCAGAGAAACTAGCGTCTTTGCAGGGATACATCGATTCGTTTCAACCCCAGAGAAACCAGTGTCCTTAGCAAATACCTCAATCTAGGGAAACTAGCGTCCTTGATGAGAGCTTTCTGATTCGCGTCGGCCCGCAGAGAAACCAGTGTCTCCGCAGGAATACTCCGATCCGTTTCAACCCCGAAGAAACCAGTGTCTTCGGCAAAATCCTTCGACTCAGGGAAACCAGTGTCCTTGACGAGAACTTCTTGATTCGCGTCGACCCGCAGAGAAACTAGCGTTTTTGCAGGAATACATCGATTCGTTTCAACCCCAGGGAAACCAGTGTCCTTGGCAAATACCTCAATTCAGGGAAACTAGCATCCTTGATGAGAGCTTTCTGATTCGCGTCGGCCCGCAGAGAAACCAGTGTCTCCACAGGAATACTCCGATTTGTTTCAACCCCGAAGAAACCAGTGTCTTCGGCAAAATCCTTCGACTCAGGGAAACCAGTGTCCTTGACGAGAACTTCTTGATTCGCGTCGACCCGTAGAGAAACTAGCGTCTTTGCAAGAATACATCGATTCGTTTCAACCCCAGGGAAACCAGTGTCCTTGGAAAATACCTCAATTCAGGGAAACTAGCGTCCTTGATGAGAGCTTCATGATTCGCGTCGGCCCGCAGAGAAACCAGTGTCTCCGCAGGAATACTCCGATTCGTTTCAACCTCAAGGAAACCAGCGTCCTCGGTAAAATACTTCAACTCAGGGAAACCAGTGTCCTTGACGAGAGCATTTTGATTCGCGTCGACCTGCAGAGAAACTAGCGTCTTTGCAGGAATACATCGATTCGTTTTAACCCCAGGGAAACCAGTGTCCCTGGTAAATACCTCAATTCAGGGAAACTAGCGTCCTTGACGAGAACATCCTGATTCGCGTCGACCCGCAGAGAAACTAGCGTCTTTGCAGGAATACCTCGACTCGTTTCAACCCTAGGGTAACCAGTGTCCCTGGCAAATACCTCAATTCAGGGAAACTAGCGTCTTTGATGAGAGCCTTCTGATTCGCGTCGGCCTGCAGAGAAACCAGTGTCTCCGCAGGAATACTCCGATTCGTTTCAACCCCGAGGAAACCAGTGTCCTCGGCAAAATCCTTCGACTCAGGGAAACCAGTGTCCTTGACGAGAACTTCTTGATTCACGTCGACCCGCAGAGAAACTAGCGTCTTTGCAGGGATACATCGATTCGTTTCAACCCCAGGGAAACCGGTGTCCTTGGAAAATACCTCAATTCAGGGAAACTAGCGTCCTTGATGGGAGCTTTCTGATTCGCGTCGGCCCGCAGAGAAACCGGTGTCTCCGCAGGAATACTCCGATTCGTTTCAACCCCAAGGAAACCAGTGTCCTCGGCAAAATACTTCAACTCAGGGAAATCAGTGTCCTTGACGAGAGCTGTACGATTCGTCTCGACTCGTGAGGAAATTAGTGTCTTCGCGAGGACTTCCCGATTCGTCTTAACTTGCAAGATAAAGCCTTAGGCAGCAGTGATTAAAAACTTGTTTCCTAAGCATCGGGACCCCGCAAGTCGGCCTAAAACGGTCTCTTGTATACTATTCACGGGTCTCACTCTCCAAAGTTGAATCTCGACAAAGAGGGAAACAACCGCTTACAAGTCCTCTCGACTCGTAAGAGGGAAAATTCTCTTATAAGATCCTTACGACTTATAAGAGAAAACGCACTTAATAATCCTCACGATTCCTAAGGAGAAAATCCACCTGCGAGATCCTCTCGATCCATAGGGAGAAAAGTCTCTATGAGACGCTCACGATGCATAGAGTTGAAAAGTCTTAGGCAGCAGATCTGAAGCTGCGGCCTAAGCCATCGCTGTCTCTTGAAGAAACCAAGACAGAATCCTTGCTCTATCATCTGTCAACCATGTTCACTAAGGTAATATGCGGATAATAAAAGAAAGAAGAAAGCGACAGAAAGAATATCTGATTGGCGTTGGATCAAGCATTCGAGACACACTAATTCATGCATGTGCAAAAGACTCAGAACGAGAAATAAGACAAGCTGAAATAAAAATTTTCCATTCATATTGCAAAAGGGTTCTTACAATCATAAAGAAATAAATAACAACATTATTGAAATGTTTACAATGGTATAACCTCAGACCCAGGACATGGATTGAGGAACTCGAAAGTAACCCTATCTAAGACTTTTCAAGCCTGGCAAACCATCCTAGTGTGCTTTCTTTCGTGAGCACAAGCGTCGGGGTCCCCCCTGATGTCCTCCTCCCTCCAATAAGCAGCGAGTATGGCGGATTGTTGGAAGGCCTGGTGCAGAAGATCGACAAGATTGTCTCGCCGTCTCTTCGAGATTAAGTGCATCAGATATACCGAGTGCACCTTATCCTCAGCAACATCCAACACCCTAAGCGGCACACCGGAACAGAATAAGGGAAGTGCTTCCCAAATGGCTCCCATGATAAGCTTCAGGAGAGAGGAACGTCGGGGAAGCAGTTGACCGTTATATGCGTCGAAACGGCTCATGATCTCGGCACACTCCGCATTCGTGAATTCTCGATTTTGAGAGCGGCCGAGTCGGCGGATGTCCCCGTAAGAAATGATCTCGTCGAGATCGTACATATGGGCGTCCATCACTCCTATAAAAGAAAACCAACAAAATTAGTAACTCTTAAGAGTTCTGCTATATGATTTAAAAGGAGCAAAGCTCCATTGATGAATCAAGAAATTATAGATAAGATCCTTTCAGAAGATCAGAACTCTATTAATGGAACTCTAATAGAGTTCTCTTTAGTCCTCTTTAGACCCTTTTAGAGCAAAGCTCTGCTAAGAGAAACCCTAAGTGGGTTCTCTTTAGATCAGGGGTCTATTGAGAGCAAGGCTCTTAAAATTAATTTAATTTAATCCAAATTAATTTTTTACCTAAAATTCTCTAAAGTTTGAACTTTTAAAAGTGCTTAAACGAAATAGCAGGGCTCTGAACAAAAATGAAGAGATGAAATCATCTAAAGGACCAAAGGTCCTATTTATAGGCATCGAGAGCCCTTTCGACTTCCAAGAGTTGCCGCAACGATTGGAATTCTACCACCGCTGCGCTCGCATTTGGGGCCACGTGAGCGCACCGGTGGGGGGGGGCATTTGTTTATCCCAATCAGAGCAAAGCTCTGTTCGAATTCTAAGGCAGGAAACGAAGCAACGCTTCTGTTTCCCCAATCAGAGCAAAACTCTGCTTTGAAAATTACAATAAAAATTAAAGTTAAAATAAATGAAGCAACGCTTCAGTTGCGCAAGCGCTGCGCTGCGCGACATGTGTCAGCGTAGTTGCGCAAGCGCTGCGCGACAGTTGCCAGCGCAGTTGCGCTGTGCGCTGTGCGACACGTGTCAGCGCAGTTGCACAAGCGCTGCGCTGTGCGACACGTTTCAGCGCAGTTGCGCAAGCGCAACTGCGCTGCGCGACACGTGTCAAGCGCTGGTGCATCTATGCCAAACAAAATTAAAATTCCAGTAAGATCTTTCTGTTCTTGTTAAAAAAAAGAAGATTGTCTTCTGTAAAACAGAAGCCCTTAGATCAAAGATCCAACGGTGGAGAAAATTCTCCAAATCACTCAGAGAATGATCTCTTTAACAAATTTAACAAATTAATGGACACTATATAAAGGCCCCTAGACCCCAATTCAAATGACATCAAGAACTTCAAAAAAAAAACAAAAAAAAACAGAGAGAACTCTGAAGAATTTTGAGAAGAACTCAAGAAAAAAAAAGAAAAAGGTAAAAACCTTTATAAAAGAGAAGAATTTCTTCTGAATAGATCATTGATCTAAGAACAAGATCAATGATCTTCAATAAAAAATAAATAATAACAGTGCCTTGCGCTTTCTTATGAACCATTGGTTCTGGAATCTTAAAGATTCTTTTCTTGAATCCAAAATTGGATCAAGTTATTGAAACAGTGCGTTGCACTTGCAAAAACTGCACTGTTGCGCTCCTGGTTTGGCGCAAACCACCAGAGAGCGCCACGTGTCAGTGGCGCAACAGCGCAGCGCACTGATGCAGTGTACTGCGCTGTTGCGCTTGCGCTCACCAGAGCGTGACTCGTGTCACCTCCACATGCGCTTGCGCTTGCGCTCAATAATTGGCGCAAAGCACCTGACAAGCTACTATCAGATAATTAATGCACTGCATTATTTACAGAAGGGCCAAGCCCAATTAAAAAGGGTCTAACAGGCCAAATTAAATGCAAGAAATTATTTTAAAGAAGGGCAGAGCCCAAACAGATGCTCTGCATCATTTATAAAAGGACAGAGCCCAAATCAAAAAGGCCTAACAGACCAGAATAAAATGCAGTGCATTATTAAACAAGGGCAAAGCCCTAGCATAGGCCTAATAGGCCAAATGCAAATAAAACGTTGAACATTCTCAACTGGACTTAGCCCAATCATGGCCGTAAGTCCTCAAATTAAACTGACTGAGCAAGACTGCTCTCTTAAATCAATTTACATCTGGTTCAAGGGTACATCTCTGAACTCCTCTGACACCTATCGTTGTCATCCTTCAACGACGTCAGAGAGGTGACGGGTCCCGACAACCACACATCGATATGGACTGCGGGGTCCTTAAACCCGTGGACTAATGCGTCCTTAAACACACCCATACGGACTGTGGGGTCCTTAAACCCATGGACTTATGCGTCCTTAAACTAACGGACTAATGCGTCCTTAAACACATCCATATGGACTATGGGGTCCTTAAACCCATGGACTTATGCGTCCTTAAACTAATATCCGTCCTCAAAACGGGAACCATGGACCACCATGTCCCTAAACTAGCAGTGGACCACCATGTCCCTAAACTGGTAATGGATCGCAATGTCTTTAAACTACCTATGGACCACTACGTCCCTAAACTGAAACAATAGAGCCCTCAAACGCTCTTTTGTCGGATCTAAACATCCCGTTTAAGTTGATCTTAGCCTCAAATAAGGCTAACGTATTCTTAAACATTCAAACAGACTTTAGTCCCAAATTGGACTATAAGATCCCCAATCAACTTTGGTTCAAGGGTACATCTCCGAACTCCTCTGACACCTGTCGTTGTAATCCTTCAACGTCGTCAAAGAGGTGACGGGTCCCGACGGCCATATATTATTAAATGGACCACTACGTCTCTAAACTAGAACAATAGAGCCCATAAATGCTCTTTCCGTTAAGTTGATCTTAGTCTCAAATCAGACTAATGTATCCTTAACGAACGTTTAAGTTGATCTTAGCCTCAATATGGCTAACGTATCCTTAAACTAAAATACCAAACCCAAATCTAAGTAACTACGGATTTGGACTAATCCACGTCCTACGGGCGACGGCATAACTTAGTCTCCGTATACAATCCACGGGCATCCACAAACAAAACAAACACACACGACACGAAGTGAAATTTTTGGAGAAGGAGAAAGTTGTTACCGCGATGCAGTAGCGTAATTAACTGCAGGGCTTGCGCCTGCAGGGAAGAGCGTCCCCACAATCAAAAAACCCTCAAGCGAAGGGGAATCTGACGAAGTCTGCTACATCGGCCGCATCCGTCTAAACCTCCGATACACGGTGCCATAAATCAACTTGGCATCTTCGGAGAGGTGGACGGATAAAACCGAATAGCATCTGCCCCGAATCTCAGGCAAGACGTCCTCACGTCGTCACCGTCTTTCGGAGGGGAACAGTTGCGAGTACTCCTAGGATTATGAGAGTACACCTATTATGCTTACTGGATAGTCTTCTTCCAAACCATAGGCTGGTGCCAAACGGTAGGGAAGGAAGAAAACCATTTAGCCTAACGATGGTGTACAGAAGGTAACGACTAAAGACAAATAAAGGGATTTAGAGAGATGGCAAAGAAATATATAGTTATAGTCATGAATTGTATTATGGAAGAGGCATTGCTAGGAATACCAGGATACCCCTACGAAACATTTTCATGTTTCAGTGCATTGTTAAAGGAAAACTGATTTCCCGATTAGATACTTACTCCAGCGTATGTATTTACCAGGTTTCATTCTCATATCTGTATGGTTTTACAGATGATGAGTGGGATTAAGTTATTGGGAATAAGGCGATCATCCTCATTATATCGGAATTCGTTGAAATTGGTGATATTTGAGGAAATCGCCTAGGTACAGTTTTCAACCTACGACGCACAGGTTTTGAGTTATTCAACTCAACGGACTTATACAGAGTATTGTATGTTGTTCAGTGTCCGTAAGGACAGAGGGGTAGGTACTCGTACTATGTTCTATTTACTTGTGACTTCTCTAGTTTTTAGACAAGTGTTTCATAGAAATACAATGTCTAATTTTTGTGAAGTTATGGGTATAAGAATAAAGTAGAGAATCAGGTGTCGCAAGTATTGGGATTCTTCAAAGAGATCGAAGATGTAGATATTTGTGATCAGTATTCAGATGAAAGTAATGATTTTGAGAAACTTGTTTCTCTTTCAGGTTACTCATAATTGGATGGATTCCTAAGTTGAGTAATGCTGATTAGCCTCTTTCCATTAAGTTGATATGCACCGGAGACAGCTGCATGATTGAATATGGTTCCAATTAAATAAATGCCAAAGTTTCTATATTGGATATAGAATGGTTCATATCTTAACGATGTTAAGGCACGGTGAGTTGTCCAGCTTATGCTTAAAACCAGACTCTGGATAACTCAAGGCACGTTTCTGTAATGGCAGTTTGTGGGTTGACCCTGGCTATGACGAGGGTTGATTTTCTACCATCTGGAAGATCAATTGTGATATTGTTCTTGACTCGCCACAGTTTTAGTAAAATGGATTTTTTCAGAAAACAGTAGTGGGAGTATGGTAGAACTGGAAGTAATTCCAGAACCGCGAACGATTACTGAAAATTTAATAGGACCTATATATTCAATCAGGTTTGACATTCCATTAGCCACTCCGCAGATATGGTGGGTAACCTCAGACACCCGAGAGGTACTTCGGTAGCCTCAAGGACGGTGACAGGGAGGTTCTTGTTTACCCAGACTTGACACTACTATTGTTCCAGACTATGAGACCCGGCAGGAGGTTAAGTATAGCGTCGTTCTAAACTAGCTTTAGAAGTGTACGTATATATTATTCTGCCAGAGGGTTGTCAAAGTCAGTGGGAGCAGCGGAAGCATAGTGGGCAAGTAGCTTATGTATCTTTATAGACTAGAGCAGATAGAGCGGAGATAGATCATCTAGTTTTGATGTGATAGTCATAGGTTTGACTTCATCAGAACAGGGGATGGATATGTTAAGAAGGTAGTAGGGTGTGATGTCATGGTATTTGGATGACATACACAGAGTAGGAAGTAAAATTCCTACACTACGATCGGTTGTACTGTGGTCGTCACACGGTTGTTTCTCCAGACAGGATATGGATATAATATATGACATTCTGGTTTCTAGATCTATGGTTTTATATCTAGATTTGGATAGTTTCTCAATATGGGTACTTTGATAGTATTCTGATATTTTTTAGAATAGTTGACTCCTGGCATGGTGGTGTACCTGCAGATGATGGAGTCACCCTCTCTAAAGGTGTCTTACAGACTAAAGGGGAGAGGGATGTGCATGATTGGCAGATCACTTGCTTAGGCAATTGAGTCAATCATGGGATGTCAAGTACCACACCAGATGTTGTTTTTGCACTAGATGCAATAAGTTTGTATTAATCCAATCCCGGAGAAATATAAGGAAGCAGTTTTAGAACATAAGTGAATGTTCTACGGATTTGATGACGGCAGCCTCCTTTGGAGACGGTTATCATTCCAGGCTTCAAACGTGACATGGATGACAGAGTGATTGTCAGAGCTATAGTTTTCCCTCTGACGAGGGACAGTATTATGGACAGTTGGTCCAAGAGGATACTGTGGGAGGCATGGTTCAAGATACTGATTAGGTTCAGTGATCGATACAGTCTAAGAAGTTTGGATTTGGAGTTCATTTATGAACTAGGTCCCATCAGATATCCAGACATATTCTAAGACAGGTATTACTCAATTCGGGAGATGGCTTTCTCCGCGAATTTGAGATTAAGAGAGACATATAAAGAAACATCAGGGCGGATCCACTCACTGAGGCTATTTCTCGAACACAATAGTTTTACAAACGGGCTTTGTGAAACTGATTAGTAGAGGAGTTGGATGTTCGGTTTCACACGGGCTGTGAGTATGCGACATCGCAATAATTAGCCTTAAGTGCAAGTGGGAGATTGTTGGATATAGTGCCCTTAAAGTCAATTATTGGATCGCAGGCACGTGATTGCAATGATTGCGGAGGACCTATACCGGTAGGACAGTCTTACTCGAGATGATACTATGCTATCTGGTTTGCCTTTATCAGTCGTGTACAGGTTCAGGTGACTGATCACTGTTACACTTTGATAGAGCCTTTAGGATCTTGCTTTACTACCAACAGTATGATGGCAATCATATACGTGAGAGTTAGGTGGTTTATAAGCATATCCTTAATTGTGGTCCCTAGTCATGGAAGTTTCGAGACATGGCATCAATACTCCGGAGTAGACTAGTGTATACAGTCGAGACCCCGACGAGGGGCGGTGGCCGGTCTCATAAGCCACTGGTGTCAGTTGGATCACCTAAGATGTATACAGGTGCTCATTGGGTTATGAGTACACCGGACAGGACTCGTCGGGAACCTGCTAGTTGGTATTATACCTATCGTCAGATAGCAGTTCCCTGGTGACATGTGTATAGGTTAGTTCATCGACCTGAGGTCGTCATTTGTCTCGTGTGAGTTCCCACTGTGCTTTTATTTCTACCCTACCACGGCTCAAAGGAGTCGTGCAAACAGGTATTTTTTGGGTACAGTCCTGAGCCACATGAAGGCAAGTGAGCGGATCGGCAGGGGATTCGTCTCTCCCGGTATTGGGGGTGAGATCGCGCTGTGTCTAGGAGAGCCATTACACAAAGCCCACGGCCGTGGCAGGAGATTTAGTGGTAGGTACTCCAGTAGTATCTCAGGGTGTTTTTAGGCTACACTCCGACATGACTTATACTGCTTTTGGGGGTCTGACGTTACCAGCCCCCTAGGCCGATATGCGATACTCATAGGCAAACGGACCGGACTGTATATACATTGTCACTGTTAGGCTCAGTAGGGTTTCCGGATGAGTTCGCTCATCGGCCTCCCTTGAGGTCAGTACATGGGCAGCCGTTACACACAGCTAGTGCCGCTGACGGCTTGTTGTTAAACCCATTGCCAGGGTACTGACGAGTCATTAGAGTCCCCCACAGGCAGTTTCCCAAGTTTGGGCAAAACGTTGTAGAGGCCGTATGGTTTTATGGCATGGTTCGGAAAATGCACGTGCGTTTACGCACGTGTCATATTTCGGGCAGATAATACTGGTGGGCTTTGGTTTAAGCCGGATCCGAGTATTATACTGTGTAGATATAATATCTTTATCTCGGTTGCATTTGTATTCGGTCGTAATACAAATGCGGGTATGTTTATACTGTTACGGGGTTATCCTAAAATTCGTTTCGGGATCGCTTTTGGAAGTTGCCAGTTTCCAGTTTCCGTATTTGACATTCGGTTAAATGCGGATTTATCTTTCCGTCACTCGGGTGAGTCATGAGGGTGAGTCATGCTTCTAGAAGGTTCTAGATTGGTGACTAGGTTCATGAATCTTTGGTTGCATTAATTAGGTGGTGACTAGGTTTAAATGAGTCATTGTTTCTATTAATGCATTTTGTAAAGCTTGGGATATTTCTCCTTGATCTTTTGCTCATGGTTACCCTCCCTTGCTCCTACCCTCACCTCCCTCCTCCTATATAGTGGTCGGCCATTCTCTTGGTGGGGATATGGTTGTTGATTGGAAAAAAGTTTATGTATTTGGTTCATGAAAATTAGTAAGCCAATTTCTCATTTACCCGATTCAAATGGCAACTTCATTAACCGTTCGTCCATGGTTTTGGATGAAGCGAGACAAAGTGTTCTACTCATTCTCTACATCAATCTTGGTCATCTCTTTTAGCAAACTTGATGACCGAGTTGGCTCGAGTCAGAGACGGGAGCCCGTTTAAAGATCCGTTGACGTGGTGCCACCTGGACGAGGAGATCGGAGATCGACGAGATCGGAGCAGCCGCAACAAAGCGTGGGATGATAGTTAAAGGACGAAGGATTCGGATCGTTCGGTATAACATTTCTACCCACTTTGTAATTTGTTAGTTTAGCAATAATGGCAGATCCGGGTTATAGTATACGATAGCGCCAGTTAAAAGTTTTTGTTCCGCATTTGGCGCCTATTAGACGGCCGGGACGCTACCGTAGACTTACATTCCCGAGCTCCCCCACCTCCTTTCACGAGCACCCTCGCTGTCCCCTCGTCACCGGAACTCCGACCACCTCCCTCGAGCCCCCTCGCCCCACTTTCTGCACCCCGGACCTCCCCAGAACCAACCACCATCATTCCCAACACCCCCGGGCTCACCCCGAGCTCACTGCCGGCCACCTTGACCACCAACCGCCGGCCTCCCCTTGCAAGCATCACGGTGACCCCTACGCCGCAGGCGAGCCCCTACACGACTCCCAAGCCTTCACATTCCGCTCTCGAACCCTAGTTCATAGTCGTGCCCCCGGCATTTCGTCGAACACTTACACAAATCTCTATTGCCGCTATTCGGGTCACCGTCGTCGCCATTAAATCTGCGACCTCGATTCCTTAAGCCGTCATCGTCATCAACACGCCATTCATCGCAATGCCAGCGCACGCCCGTCGCACTCACCGAGCCATCGAGTCCAATGTAACAACCCTAATTTTTCTATACCAAAATTTTTCAAATATTTTTTTTCTAAAATCCACAAAGGGGTATTTTAGCATGAGCGCAAGATATAGGTAATTATTTTGTTTTTAATTACAAGCTACAAGAATATAATAACTCCATTTTTAGTGTACAAGAAATTACTTTAAATTTAATATATACTAGGAGTATTTATTCTTGCTGCTATCAGTTTAAGTAATTAAATACCACAATAATTACAAGAAAGAGCTTGTAGCTCATTGGTAATACCTTGCATTGCTGAACCAAGCCACCAGAGTTCAAATCCCCTGCCCCACATTATTTTTATAATTATTTTGTTTTAAATTTTTGGAAAGTCAACAGTCAAACCGTCATAACTCTCAAAATTTATACTGCACATAAAAAGTTAAATATACCAAAAATTCCCCCTCGAGATTCCCCGGCCCCCGACACTTCGGCTCGGCCCGACTCGGGCCGGCGCCGCCGACCGGACTCGGCCGGACGGCCGAGTCGTCAACACGGAATTTCTCCGTGTTGACCTGGTCTTCCCCCCTGTTTACACTAAATTCTTTGATCGGTTATCAAATGCACAATAAACCTCTTTTACTCCCAAATTTAATGATTTTTAATGAATTTTTATATATTTTTATATATATTTTTTAATTAAAACCCTAACCCTAGCCTAACCCTATATAAACCCCCTACCCTCTACCCTCTCACCCTACATTCCTGAGTCCACTCTCTAAAAATTTCAAGAGAACTCGGTACATTAGAAAACGAGCGAAAGGCGAAGCGCTGTCAAAATCGACGGCGAATCCCGGCGATCGTACTAGGACTCTTCACGACTTTTCGACACACCGACCAACCCACTACATTCCTAGCACTCTCTAGCGTTGTCCAAACCCGTAATTCCCTATTTTCTACCTTTCTATTCTTTCATAAAATACGACTTTTTAAAACCCGACGGAAATCGGAACAAACCGATTTCCGATTCAGTTTTCTATCAAAACTCACTTGTCACAAATTCCATAATGCTTAAACATATTCATGTTGACTACTAATCACTTAAAAATCAATATGGATAAAGTTTCTCACATGAAATGATAACTTTTTCAAATACCGTATTTTAACACTTAAATACCACCATGTTTAGTTTATCATGTTTAACCCCTAAACTTTACTATACCTTAAAATAGATCACGAGGTAATGACCTACCTCCACACACACGCAAATACAACCCTAATTGATATCATCAAAACTTAGAATACGATAATACAAGACTTTTCATTAAAATACCATTTTCTTTATAAACCTTTTCTGAAAGTTCTAAGTTGTATACAATTTTAAAACAAAATCTTTTAATAGGAAAATACGATATGTCATGGACATCGATCGTTCATCTAAACCGACTTTGTGGTGTCTAGGCTAGGCAAGTGAGCTTGGGTAACTTTAAAAGGCCCGTCTCACGATTCGTGAGCGGATCCCTCCCTCCTCACTTGTACTTACCTGGCCACAATTGGCGGTGAAGAGGCGATTTGAGGCTTCTAATGACTTGTCGTTTAGACCATTTAGAAATAGGCTAGTTGTCTTAGGAAACCCTAGAAACTAAAATACGGAAATTTACACCTTTTACAAATAAATACCTTATATTTATAAAACCGTTTTCTAAATGATTAGTATTTACTAAATCTTTGCAAAGCGTCATTACAACCCACCTTTGGAGAACTCGTTAGGGATAGTACGGTTTATCGTGCACCCTCAAGCTTAGTAGTGCGAGATTCAGAGCTCCGCAAGGAGCATTCGGTCTCGAAAGGTTTAAAATACGACATTTAAGAAAAGTGAGATTTTTTGGAGAATAAAATATTTATTTAAAATTATTCTTGTATTAGCATATGTATAATTATCATTTAAACGCCTATTTTGTTATAAGATAAAGTTTCCACCTTTTCCTAAAAAATTACAAGATTAAAAGTTACATTAAAATACCATGAATTTCAAATAAATCAATATTATAGATTAATACCTTTATTAGGATATATTCACTAGAAATATCACTAAATAAAATCACACTCATTATAATTATAAAGACGAATAATAAATACTTGAGGTGTATCTTGAAAACTATACAAAAGTATTTTTACATAAAACCCCCTCAAGTTTTATAAATTACAATAAAGACCCTAACAATATAGAACTGAGACTTACATTTCTTTTAGTCTGACTCGGGTTTGAGTTTGATTATTTCTGACTTGAATATGATTCAAGTCAACCTATATTCTTTAATATTCCAACTCAATATGAACACATGAATCCCAGAATCCAGTTATCGATCTATACAACTTGACTGAACCAAACCATGGATATACATCCATTATTCCGTTATTCCATTTACCTGATTATGCAGTTACACTCTGTTTACTGATATCATGGTTTTGGTCAGTCATCCAACTTATACAATACAATACTACACTACTATCATAACACTACGGGGTTTAAGGGGTAGACTGGTACAGAATATGTTAAAAGTGGCACGAGGTGGTCACTTAAGACGTAATTACATCCATGCCATTGTTCCGTGGTATTATCGACGGAGCCTTGTACTACAGATTACCAAGGTCTCCGGTGTAAGTGGGACCCCCCTCGTATACACTCGCATCTTCTGTACCAGGCTACAAACAACAGCGTTAATACAATATTACAATATTATAATATAACATTAAAAGCACACACACACACTCTCTCTCTCTCTCTTACTTTCTGTCTATTTCTCCCTTATCTTTGGGACTTACCGAGCGACCTGTTCGCTGACGACATTCTATTTCTTTCTTCTTTGAATGTCATCAGGTGCTTTGGACCCAGCAGAGATCGAGCCCACCGATGAAGACTTGGAGCAGTTTCACGAAGACCCCGAGCTCTAGATATTGTACCTTGTTCTATTCAGTATTTTCATTTCCTGTTATGCCACTGTTTAGGCATCGCTTTTCATTTCAGTTGTATTTACTTTTCATGCATTGTACAAAACAATGTTATTAATAAAATTGCTGTTATTTTTTATATCTCTTGTGATTTACTTTTATATTGCTTAGATACGCTTAGCGTATGTACTTCTAAGTATATACGTAGAGGACCTCATCGCGTCCACTTCGCCGTACACCGGGAAGCGGGGCGTGACATCCAAGAAGCAAGATCCGATAGGGATAAACTTGTGCCGTGTTCATGACGCGATCGTGCCATTGCCGCTGCCGTACCGTCGTCAACGCGTCTTCAAGCAAGTTTAATACTTGCTTCATGCTACTTTTATATATTACAATTCAAGTTACCAATAATTTCTGTATATACTTTTCATGTGAATCGTTATAATTCAAGTGTTCGATGCGAAACCCAAACGGGAGACCCCGTTAAATTGACGACAACAAATAACCTGTGATGGCCCGAGTTATAATGAATGTCCCTTAAGACTTTGGTGTTGGGGTAAAAATTTACACCCCGGTTGACCGAGTCAAAGTCAAGGTCAACCCCCAAGCTAGGTGGGCCCAAGCCCAGGTCAAGCGGGCCCATGCCCAAGTCGAGCCCGCGGCCAGCCTCTCTCATGCCAACAACAAAATCATGTCATAAATAATTTTTATGTAATTTTTTATGCATGAATGTAAACAAAATGGGCATAAAGCCAATATTTTGTAAGCCCATGGCTTATGTGCAAAAATGAAATGGCACATGAGCCATGGGATGGCTAAAATGCCATTTTGCAAAGCCCAAGGGGCTATATGTAAATATGTAAGCCTATAAAAGGCAACATGATGATGAATAAAATAGACACTTTTCATTCCCCCAAAACCTAGGGTTCTTTGTGCCTCCTGCTCCTTCTCCAAGGTTCTAAATCTTCTCACTTCTTTTGAATTAAATCAAGAGTTTTACTCTTTCTTTTCCAAAAACTAAGTAGTTTTCCACCACAAAACCCACAAAGGGGAACTCAGATCTCCCATCAGATCTCAAAAAGGAGTGATTTTTAAAATCTCCTACTTCTTGATCTTCAAGATCCGGCCAAACAACAGAAGGAAGAAGAAGAACCCCCTTCATCAGCTTCAAAACATCCCAGAAGTTTAACTCCATACATATATACATAACAAATATTTCCTTTCTGAAGCACAGCTTCTGTTTCTTAGGCTAAAAACCACTTTTTCTCGCCGGCGCTCAAGCGCAGAGCGCCCGCGTGCCGACACGTGGCGCGCTTGCGCTCAAGCGCAAGCGCCCGAGCGCAAGTCGCCCCGGTGCCGACACGTGGCGCGCTTGCGCTCAAGCGCAAGCGTCCGAGCGTAAGTCGCCCCGGTGCCGACACGTGGCGCGCTTGCACTCAAGCGCAAGCGCCCGAGCGCAAGTCGCCCCCGTGCCGACACGTGGCGCGCTTGCGCCCAAGCGCAAGCGCTTGAGCGCAAGTCTCCCCCGTGCCGACACGTGCAAGTCTCCCCCGTGCCGACACGTGGCGCGCTTGTGCCCAAGTGCAAGCGCTCGAGCGCAAGTCTCCCCCGTGCCGACACGTGGCGCGCTTGCGTTCAAGCGCAAGCGCCCGAACGCAAGTCGCCCCGGTGCCGACACGTGGCGCGCTTGCGCTCAAGCGTCCAGCGCTCAAGCGCAGAGCGCCCACGTGCCGACACGTGGCACTCTAGCGCCTGAGCGCACAGCACCTAGGCGCACAACGCCCAAGGTGCTGCCCCCACACATCCTTTGGATGCCCTTTCCCCCTCTTTCTTTTATATATATACATATATACATATGTATACATATTTGCACACACACGTGCTCTACGACACTGTCCCTGTTAGAAAAAAATTTCTAACGGGGCGCTGCCCCGCACCCCGCAAGGGGGCTGCTAGACCCCTTGACCCTCAGCCCGCTATCCGGGTAGCGGGACCCCCGTAAAAAACTCTGCGTGGCTCCCGATATATACAAACCCCCCTCTTTCAAAACACAACACACATACACTGCACATTGAATTCGCATGACCAGTTTAACCCGTTAATCGGAGGTTCCCTCGCCCCAAAGGCGAGGGGTAATTAACGGCAGCTTAGTCCGCGGCTGCCGGAGATGTGAATCCCCACAATCAATAAACCCCGGCC
Source organism: Agapanthus africanus (assembly GCA_030015575.1). NCBI lineage: Eukaryota > Viridiplantae > Streptophyta > Magnoliopsida > Asparagales > Amaryllidaceae > Agapanthus > Agapanthus africanus. The sequence goes on from CM057351.1 coordinate 424,141,365, forward strand.
TACCCTAGGCAGGGGGAATCTGTAGTACGCCTGACAAGCGCGCGCGTATTCCCATCTCAATGGGGTGACGAAAAACACCCTACAGATTCTGGCACGCCCGGTGGGACCAATCTCTCCTCCCATATTTCGGGTTAAACGTTCATGCGAACTCAATCAATATACATATCGATTGCCTATACTGAATGATGTTCTTTTTTCCATGCAGCAATCAACCTTCGACGACAATGTCTCCCCAGATGAATTCAGCTTCCAACGTGACCCCGATTCCGTACGTGGTCAAGATCAACGCTCGTGTGGTTCTCCCCGCAAGCCTCAGTCGACAGTGGGAGGAACCGCCCCGCCAGTTTGGCTCCGTCATCATCTACCCTGCCGGAAGCGCTCATCTGGCGGAGATCCCGGCGGAACAGGTGGCCAAGCCAGTCTCAAGGGGTAAGAGGCCGAATGTTGTGATCGCCAAGGCACCACAACCGAAACTTAAGACGGTATCTGAACGATTCTCCGGTGCTCCAGCGGGGGGCAAGAACTTCGGTACAAAGGGCAACATCAAATGTTGCGAACGAGCTCAGGCGAGGACTCCAACAAATGCACAATCGAGCGTATCTCCAAGTCCCTCCATCGCCCGGTCTGCGGCGTCTTCCCAAAGAGCCGAAGTCTGCCAAGTGCTTAGAACAGAAAAGTTAAGGCAGAAGCGGCTCAGGTATCGAGCCAACAAGAGGGCCAGGGCTTCGGCCAAATGGAATCGTGTGAAGTTCCAAGTGCAGGGTTGTCCCGTGACGACGGCTGAGTCGGACGTAAGAATCAACAATTCCTTCGAGCCTCTGAAGTGGGTTCAGAAAAATGCCATGACCGCCAGAATCAAGAAGACAGCGGTCTGAACAGTGACACAAAGAGACGTGTTCCAGCCCCAACAGAAAAGGTATGACACTGTCTCTTCAAGAGTCTATCAAGCACTCTATGCCGCACGAAAGCAGTGGGGCAAACCCAGAAAAGATGCTCCAGCACCATTCAAGAACCTGGTTAGGTCAGCCGCCTTCAATCGACTACCAGCTACCGAAACAAGGGGGTCAAGACAGCGATCCATGAAATCAGCTGCCAATGATAGAAAGATGGCCGGATATATCATCCATACGGTCTATATGGCGGGCGGGCGCCCCAGCGACAACCTTCGCAGCAAAAGCAAGGATGGGGCCACCACATCCCAAGCCCAATCTAGCCTGAATGTGGTTGCCGCCGCCCAAGAACAGCCGCCCCCGCTGGATGAAGAAAACCCTCTCGATGAGGATGATAGGCAGAAAGACCCCTCGGTCCATGCAGAGTCAAGCTCGGACAGCGAGGAAGAGCCAACTTTCCGCCCCAGGACTGCGGAGCAAGAGCTGCTTCAAGAGCTTCGAAAACAGCTCAGGAGCAAAGATAAAGAGATGGCCAAGCTCTACTCGAAAATTGACGACTTAACGAACGTGGTGATGCAGCTTACGGCTCAAATTGCTCGAGCGCCTCCCAATCAGGCACAAGCCGCTACTAATCAGCCGGGTGATGACAATCCGAGGCAGCCAATACCTGTTCCTTTGGGACCAAGACTGGTCGAGCCGCATGAAAGCCGGCCACATTTCGCTTCTGGGGACGCCTTGGCCCTAGATAGCACTCTCCCGCTAACACAGGATCGGATAATGGATTTGGTCACCAGCAAGGTTAAAACATTGGTGGCCGAAGCTGAAGCTCAGAAAGAAATCGGCAGTAGTGGGCGGCCGTATCCCGCGCAGTACGATCTGATTGAGTTCCCAAGCGGCTACGTCATCCCTAAGTTCGGAAGATTTGATGGAACGGGGAATGCAAATCAGCACGTCGCCCACTTCAAAGCATCGTGCGGAAATACAGGGGGCAATGACGCGCTCCTTCTTCGTCAGTTTGTCAACAGCCTGACCGGTGTCGCCTTCGACTGGTACGCGAGTATACCAGACGGGTCCGTCATTACCTTTGCCCAAATGGAGTCTCTGTTCCGGTAAAGGTTCATGAGCGTCAGTGATAAAATCTCCATTGCCGACCTTATGAGGACCAAGCCGGGGAAGAATGAAAGCAACACCGACTTTATCGCCCGATGGCGTAATCTCACAGTCAAGTGTGAACCGCCGCTGGAGCAGGACCAGTCCGTCAGCCTTCTCGTTGGGAACCTCAGCAATTGGATGGTCCCATTCTTGTGTACAGCGGGCCTCAAGACATTTCAGGAGCTAACCAAGAAAGTACAAATGCTGGAACGCTCGAAGCAAGAGTCCCCGCCGGATTCTCAGAGAGACAAAACTTGGAAAAGCAAGCGGGACGACAACCGTAGAAGCGGAAGTTCCAGCAGTACCAATGTCTTCAATGCGTCCGATGGTGAAGAAAAGCGAAGGGCGGGCGAATCCAAAACCAATCGGTCTCGAAAGCCATTGCTGGGAAGAGATGGGCCTTCCCTAGAGGAGAAGAAGAACAAGGTTTACTCTTTCATAAGGGACAAGGTCCGCAAGATATTTAAAGATGCCTTGAACAACGGCCTACAATTGCCGGAGTCGAAAAGACCCCAAGAAGCAAAAATGACCGACAATCCTCTGTATTGCCCGTACCACCGAGTAGTGAGCCATGCGATCGAGGATTGCTATATCTTCAAGGACTGGGTCGAGAAGCAGTACAAGGCTGGAGAGATCGAGCTGTCCAAAAGTGTGTTGGTGAACAATCAAGTTGCAACCACCAACTTTATACAGACAGAAGCTGAAGCCTTCTGGGAGCAAACGGCCGAACCCGCTGCCCTGAGAAATGAGACGGACTCATCGCGGTCTCCGTGGAGTATGCACATATCTAATAAGACGAAAAAGATGATAAAGCTACTTCGGAAAGAACCCAGGACGGAATGGGAAGGGCAGAAGAAGCCTACCGGTCCAGCTGCCAATGCGGCTCCATCAGGATCAAAATCCAAGAAGCTCAAGAAGAAGAAAAGTGCAGCTCGGCGCGAAAAAGAGTCTGCAGGGAGATCGACTATTCAAAAATATATCGATTCCCTCGAAGAATATGAACAAAAGGAAAGAACATTGATTCAATTGAAGGAGTTCTTCCCTGTACAAGCGGCTGAAATTCTGGAGGAGTTAGAAGAAAACTCCAATGAAGAGATCCCAGTAGTGAACTGCTACGCTATCCATCTTGGCAGCGACTCCGAGGATGAGCTCTGTTTTCCTGAAGAAGACGAGGAGTTCGCCACAAAGGCCAACCAAATCCAGCTCAGAAGCGGCAGGGCTCTGCCGCCAAATCAGGGCAATGCCCCAAAAGGAAAAGGAAAACAGATGGCTAATGATGAAGATGGCGGAGAACCGGCTGATGAAAACTCGAGTCCTTCCCCAGTAGACTATAATGTCTTGGCTCACCTTCGAGGCTTCCGTCTCTCCTGAGCATCTACGACGCCTTGGTCCTATCTAAGGAGCTTAGAGATGTTCTTATTCACGCTCTACAAAACCCCGAGCGGTATCAGGCTCACTTTGCGGAAATTAATATGAAAGAAGCCCAGCACGCTTTGCATGTCGCCGCAGTCACATTTAAGGATGAAGACTTGCTACTGGGAACGGCTGAGCATAATCGGCCGCTTTACGTGGCCGGGTACAGCGACGGAGATCGAATTAATCGCATATTGATTGATCCGGGGTCCTCAGTGAACATCATGAACTTGCGGACGCTGAAGAGTTTGTCAATGGACGTCCGACACCTGTCAAGGGAAAGGATTGTCATTCAAGGCTTCAACCAAAATTGCCAGCAAGTTCTGGGGTCCATAGCTCTGCCAATCAAATTCGGGGATCTGCAAACTGAAGCTAAGATATACGTGGTCGACGCCGACACGTCTTATAAGATTCTGTTGGGGCGACCGTGGCTCCACGATTACGGCATCATTCCGTCAACTCTCCATCAATGCATGAAGTATACTAAAAATGGCGAAGAAAGACGCATTGACGGAGACATCCAGCCGTTCGGTGTGCATGAAGTCCGCTATGAAGATTCTCGGTACTTTATGAACCACCAAAATGCTAAGCCACAACTGACTGAGGATAGACCGGCCCCAAGACCCAAAAGCAAATCTGCGCCGGTTGTCACTTTCAAAAGCAAAAAACGCCTAAGTGCGCCCACATTTCGGTAGCGAAACTGACGAGTCTGACGCTGGAAGCCCGTCCTTCCGTAAAACTCGCCCTCGTTTTGGCAGCGATACAGACGAATCTGTCACTGAAGCCCCATCTAGCAGTAATGTCCGCCCTCATCTTGGCAGCGACACTGAAGAGTCAGAGGAAGAGGACCTGTCGTGCAGCAGCGGTGCAGATCGGACCCCCATGCAAAAAGCGAAACTACGAGAGACCCTCGAAATTGCAAAAGGGTCCCTAGCCGTCACAAGGATGCCGGAGCAGATGTGCAAAGAGCTCGATGCGTTGTCAGTCTCCACCATGGACCAGCTGAAAACTTTCTACATCCCCGGGAGGAAAAATGGACAGAAAGGCATCCTGTTTTACGGGTCAAACCCCGTTGTGCACCCGGACGATCTTTCTGTCGCGTGCCTTCCCTATGAGAGAGGCATAAGAGCCGTCCTCAATCCCAGATACTATGCGCCCGAGATGCGGGAATACTTTAAAAAGTGCGGATGCCGGTTATATCAAACGGAGTCCGAAGCAAAGTTTTACGAAGGGCTATGGCATCCACCCCAGGTCCGAGCACTCATCTATGGACGAATTCCAGACAGACGGGGAATAGGTTACATTCAACCTGATTCCAAAGCGTGCTACATGATCCATGTTGGTGAAGCTGGCGAAAGATCAAATGATGATGATGAGATAGCCGAGCCAGAAGAAGCTCCTCAAGAGCTTGAAGATGGCGGACAAGCAACCTTTGACGAGCTAACCGAGATTGACTTAGGAACGCCCGATAATCCAAGGCCGACTTACATCAGCTCGCTCTTGTCAGAGGAAATGAAAGCGCAAATAATTGCCCTGCTGCATGAGTTCGTCGACTGCTTCGCGTGGACATACAAAGAAATGCCTGGCCTTTCCCCTGAAGTGGTCGTACATAAGTTGGCTATATCTCCTGATGCTAAGCCAATCAAACAAGCTCCTCGAAGAATGAGAAGGGAACTAGAAGAAAAGGTCATCGAGGAAACTAAGAAGCTCATCGATGCTGGCTTCATCAGGGAAGAGAAATATGCGGACTGGATCGCATGCATAGTCCCAGTGAAGAAGAAAAATGGGCAGATCCGAGTTTGTGTCAATTTCAGGGACCTCAACAAGGCATGTCCAAAGGACGACTTCCCGCTACCGGTCATGGAAATGATGGTCGATGACACCTCAAATTATGAGTTGTTCACCTTTATGGATGGCTCGTCTGGATATAATCAGATCAAGATGTCACCTGAGGATGAGAAGCACACAGCATTTCGAACTCCGATCGGAATATATTGCTACAAGGTGATGCCGTTCGGACTGAAGAACGCAGGTGCTACGTATCAAAGGGCAATGACCAATATCTTCGATGACCTAATTCATAAAGTCGTCGAATGTTACGTTGATGATCTGGTCGTTAAGACTGAAACCAAGGCCGATCATATCCAGGATCTTAGGACCGTTCTCACCAGACTGAGGGAATTTGACCTGAAGATGAATCCTCTGAAATGCGCTTTTGGCATGTCATCGGGAAAATTCCTGGGCTTCATAGTTCGACATCGAGGAATCGAAGTTGACCCATCAAAGATAAAGGCCATCATGGAGATGCCCCCTCCGAAGAGTCTGACGCAGCTAAGATCTTTTCAACGCAAGCTTGCTTATATACGGAGGTTTATCTCAAATCTATCGGGGAGATGTAGGCCCTTCTCGAAGCTCATGAAGAAAGGAGCTCCTTTTATCTGGGATGCTGAATGTCAGACAGCGTTCGAAAGCATCAAACAGTACTTGTTGCACCCTTCAGTGCTAGCCGCTCCCATTCCAAATAAACCGCTGATTCTCTACACTGCCGCGCTGGATGAGTCACTCGGTGCGCTCCTTGCCCAGAATAACGAGGAGGGAAAAGAAAATGCCCTCTACTACCTCAGTCGAACTCTAGTCGGGGTGGAACACAACTATTCCCCAATCGAAAAGCAATGCCTGGCTCTGATATTTGCTGTGAAGAAGCTGAGGCACTATCTACTGGCTCATCGGGTTATGCTGATCTCCAAGGTCGACCCGCTCAAACACTTGATGACCAAAGCAAGCCTAGCCGGCAGAATGGCAAGATGGGCTGTCATGCTACTTGAGTTTGACATAGTTTATACTCCTCAGAAAGCAGTAAAAGGGCAAGCTCTTGCAGACTTTCTCGCTGCTCATCCCATACCAGAAGGGTCGCCGCTAAATTGTGAGTTACCCGACGAACAAGTGTTGCACCTCGATAATGACGAGCCGTGTTGGGAGCTCTACTTCGATGGGGCCTCATCGATAAGAACCTCTAGTAAATCAAGCGTCCCAGAGATAAAAGCAGGGATAGGATTGGTGTTCATCACGCCATCAATGGGAACCTTACGGCGTTCTTTTGCTCCCACCGAGCCTCGCACAAACAATGAGGCCGAGTATGAAGCTCTGATAGCTGGTTTGGAGCTTGCCATAGAAATGGAAATCCTTCGGCTACGGGTTTACGGTGACTCCCAGCTTGTCGTCAACCAAGTAAGCGGCGACTATAAGATATACAAACCCGAGTTATCTCGGTACAGAAGCCGGGTGGTGGAACTCATGAAACGATTCACTCACATTGAACTAATGAGAATCCCTAGAGCGTTGAACGGAAAGGCTGACGTACTCGCTCGCTTAGCCAAGGAGCTGGCTGATCCTGACATGGACGAAATGCTGATCACAGTCAGGAGCCGGCAAATTCTACCCCCAGTCTCTCTACGAGAAGAGGAAAGCGCGGAACAGAAGAGCAGTCCTGCCGAAGAAGCTTCGATCATCCAAGACGAGCTCGATTGGAGAGAACCCTTCATAGAATACCTCCGATACGACAAGCTGCCCGAAGAAAAATCTGCAAGGATTCAGCTGAAGAAAAGAGCTCTCCGATACGTGTTTGTAAATGACACGTTATACCGCAGGTCATATGACCAACTCTGGCTCAAGTGTCTGTCATTGGCCGAAGCCCAAAAGGTCATGAAAGATGTTCACTCGGGCGTTTGCGGTGCTCACCAATCTGATCCCAAGATGCGACTTCAAATCAAACGGCTTGGGTATTACTGGCCCACCATGATACGGGATTGCGGAGAGCATGCAAAGAAATGTCAGATCTGCCAAATCCATGGTGATTTCATTCATAAGCATCCCAATCCGTTGCATCCTACAGTGGCGTCGTGGCCCTTCGAAGTCTGGGGCACCGACATTGTTGGCCCAATTGATCCTCCATCATCCAAAGGCCACCGGTTCATACTGGCCGCGACAGACTACTTCTCCAGATGGGCTGAAGCTGTCCCGCTAAAAGAAGTCAAGACAAAAGATATTCTGACATTCTTCCAGCATAATATTCTATACCGCTTCGGTACACCAAGAAGAATCATTTCTGACAACGGGCCTTCTTTCAAGCGCTTCAATGTCTCAAGGTTCGCTACTCAGCATAAGATAGACTGGAGATATTCCTCCATCTATAATCCAAGAGCCAATGGGCTAGCAGAAGCCTTCAATAAGACTCTATGCAAGCTCCTGAGGAAAAATGCTTCAGCCAACAAGAGAGACTGGAATCTCAAACTTCATGAGGCGTTGTGGGCATATCATACCACGCACCGTACTCCAACTCAGTCCACTCCATACTCATTACTCTTCGGAGTGGAGGCGGTCCTCCCCCTCGAAGTCGAAGTTCCAAGCTTAAGAATGGCCGTTCAGCACGAGTTGACGGAGGAGGAAAACGTTCTCCTTCGACTTGAAGAGCTCGATGCCCTCAAAGAAAAGAGGCTCGCGGTGCAGCAAAATCTGGAGCTATACCGAGCCCAAATGTCACGGGCTTATGACAAGATAACCCGTCACCGCGCTTTCAAGAAAGGTGAATTAGTGTTGGTCCTCAAAAGACCGATCATCCCCAATCGACATGCCAAGGGAAAATTTGAGCCAAACTGGGAAGGACCATACGTCATCGAGAAAGTGTTCGACGGAGGATCCTACCAACTAATAAGTGCCGAGGGAGAAAGGCCCATGCCACCCATCAATGGCCGATATCTCAAGAAATACTACACGTGAATGTTCCAAGTCGCAAGCGAATTGAGCACATCAGCCCTACGGTCTGGATCATACATCCTGCAAAACCGTATACAATCCACGGGCGTAAATGGCCCCTATCTCTCCCAAATCCTGCCGGTGAGACTACTTTTAAAGTCCCACCAGCGGCAAAAAAAAAAAAAAGAAAAAAGAAAAAAAAATTAATAAAAGAAATAAAAAATATATATAATAAACGGTATGTCCACAAGCAAAACGGGCACGGATGAAAACCCGAAAGGGCTCCGTGAGTAAAAACAGCAGGACTACCGGCGAGTCTGTGAAAACCCGAAAGGGCGCAAACTCGTGAAAGGAGATGAAATACACTCGCAAAGTCCTCTCGACCTTGTGAGGAGAAAACCCTGCGTGAGATCCTTACGACTCACAAAGGAGCAACACACTTAGGAATCCTCACGATTCCTAAGGAGAAAATACACCTGCGAGATCCTCTCGACTCGCAGGGAGAAAATGCTTTTATGAGACCCTCACGGCTCATAAAATTATAAAGCCTTAGGTGATAGGGACCCAAACCTGTCTCCTAAGCCATCCTTCCCCAACGGGCAACGGCAAATGATGAGTCGCTCCTGGCATTTCGCTTCAGTGTTAGCGGTGCTGATGCCGACCAAAAACCCAAATCCCAAGTCCTCCCAAGGCAAATGATGAGTTGCTCCTGGCATTATTCCAGTGCAGCAATGCTGATGCCAAACAAGATCCAAATTCCAAGTCCCCAAACAGCGAATGATGAGTCGCTCCTGGTACCACATTCCAGTGCAGCGATGCAGACGCCAACCAAAATCCGATTTCTCAAAATTCTCCCGGCCCTACGGTGGGTCCCCAAGTTGACCATCGTATACAATCCACGGGCTCAAATAATTCTCATCATACCCATACCCCACTGTAATCACCAGTTACGCGGCCGGTCTCCGCTTTGGGAATGATGCTCCATTGATAAGACCCACTCATGTGTCCTCACGATATATGAGGAGAACAAACCTTTGTGGGATCCTTACGACTCATAAAGGAAAAACACACTTAGGAGTCCTCACGACTCCTAAGGAGAAAATACACCTGCGGGATCCTTACGACTCGTAGGGAGAAAATGCTTTTATGGGACCCTCACGGCCTATAAAATTGAAAAGTCTTAGGCGATAGAGATCTAAACCCGTCTCCTAAGCCATCGCTCCCCAATCCCTAAATGGCGAATGATGAGTCGCTCCTGGTACCATATTCCAGTGCAGCGATGCAGACGCCAACCAAATCCCATACCCCAACGGCGAATGATGAGTCGCTCCTGGTACCATATTCCAGTGCAGCGATGCAGATGCCGACAAAGTCCCAAAAATTTTTATGGCCCTACGGTCTGGATCATACATCCTACAAAACCGTATACAATCCACGGGCGTAAAACAATCCCAAAATCCTCTCAATGACAAATGATGATTTGCTCCTGGTACCATATTCCAGCATAGCGATACTGATGTCAACCCAAATCAAAGTCAACAAGTCAACTTCCACTCCGACACCGCAGAAAGCGGAGCAAGTCAGAATCCAATCTCGACACCGCAAGAAGCGGAGCAAGTCAAGTCTACCCCTGACACTGCAAGAAGCAGAGCAAGTCAAATCAAGCACCGACCGTCCACATCGTAAAAAGGGCAGAACCGACCGTCCACGTCTCTAAAAGGGCAGCACCGACCGTCCACGTCGCAAAAAGAGCAGAACCGACCGTCCACGTCGCTAAAAGGGCAGCACCGACCGTCCACGTCGCAAAAAGGGCAGAACCGACCGTCCACGTCGCTAAAAGGGCAGCACCGACTGTCCACGTCGCAAAAAGGGCAGAAACGACCGTCCACGTCGCTAAAAGGGCAGCACCGACCGTCCACGTCGCTAAAAGGGCAGCACCGACCGTCCACGTCGCAAAAAGGGCAGAACCGACCGTCCACGTCGCTAAAAGGGAAGCACCGACCGTCCACGTCGCAAAAAGGGCAGAACCGATCGTCCACGTCGCTAAAAGGGCAGCACCGACCGTCCACGTCGTAAAAAGGGCAGAACCGACCGTCCACGTCGCTAAAAGGGCAGCACCGACCGTCCAAGTCGCAAAAAGGGCAGAACCGACCGTCCATGTTGCTAAAAGGGCAGTATCGACCGTCCAAGTCGCAAAAAGGGCAGCATCGACCGTCCAAGTCGCAAAAAGGGCAGCACCGACCGTCCACGTCGCTAAAAGGGCAGCACCGACCGTCCACGTCGCTAAAAGGGCAGCACCGACCGTCCAAGTCGCAAAAAGGGCAGAACCGACCGTCCAAGTCGCAAAAAGTGCCGCTTCGACCGTCCATGTCGTAAAAAGGGCAGTGCCAGCTTCCCAAAAGGTGGGAACCGAATCAAGTCGCCTCCACGTGAAAGAAGATCCATCAATTTCATGCACACGACCCACAAATATGGTGTGCATTTATTGATGGGGGGCAATTTGTTGGGGTAAAAATTTACACCCCGGTTGACCGAGTCAAAGTCAAGGTCAACCCCCAAGCTAGGTGGGCCCAAGCCCAGGTCAAGCGGGCCCATGCCCAAGTCGAGCCCGCGGCCAGCCTCTCTCATGCCAACAACAAAATCATGTCATAAATAATTTTTATGTAATTTTTTATGCATGAATGTAAACAAAATGGGCATAAAGCCAATATTTTGTAAGCCCATGGCTTATGTGCAAAAATGAAATGGCACATGAGCCATGGGATGGCTAAAATGCCATTTTGCAAAGCCCAAGGGGCTATATGTAAATATGTAAGCCTATAAAAGGCAACATGATGATGAATAAAATAGACACTTTTCATTCCCCCAAAACCTAGGGTTCTTTGTGCCTCCTGCTCCTTCTCCAAGGTTCTAAATCTTCTCACTTCTTTTGAATTAAATCAAGAGTTTTACTCTTTCTTTTCCAAAAACTAAGTAGTTTTCCACCATAAAACCCACAAAGGGGAACTCAGATCTCCCATCAGATCTCAAAAAGGAGTGATTTTTAAAATCTCCTACTTCTTGATCTTCAAGATCCGGCCAAACAACAGAAGGAAGAAGAAGAACCCCCTTCATCAGCTTCAAAACATCCCAGAAGTTTAACTCCATACATATATACATAACAAATATTTCCTTTCTGAAGCACAGCTTCTGTTTCTTAGGCTAAAAGCCACTTTTTCTCGCCGACGCTCAAGCGCAAGCGTCCGAGCGCAAGTCGCCCCGGTGCCGAAACGTGGCGCGCTTGCGCTCAAGCGCAAGCGTCCGAGCGCAAGTCGCCCCGGTGCCGACACGTGGCGCGCTTGCGTTCAAGCGCAAGTCGCCCCGGTGCCGACACGTGGCGCGCTTGCGCTCAAGCGCAAGTCTCCCCCGTGCCGACACGTGGCGCGCTTGCGTTCAAGCGCAAGCGCCCGAGCGCAAGTCGCCCCGGTGCCGACACGTGGCGCGCTTGCGCTCAAGCGTCCAGCGCTCAAGCGCAGAGCGCCCACGTGCCGACACGTGGCACTCTAGCGCCTGAGCGCACAGCACCTAGGCGCACAACGCCCAAGGTGCTGCCCCCACACATCCTTTGGATGCCCTTTCCCCCTCTTTCTTTTATATATATACATATATACATATGTATACATATTTGCACACACACGTGCTCTACGACACTGTCCCTGTTAGAAAAAAATTTCTAACGGGGCGCTGCCCCGCACCCCGCAAGGGGGCTGCTAGACCCCTTGACCCCCAGCCCGCTATCCGGGTAGCGGGACCCCCGTAAAAAACTCTGCGTGGCTCCCGATATATACAAACCCCCCTCTTTCAAAACACAACACACATACACTGCACATTGAGTTCGCATGACCAGTTTAACCCGTTAATCGGAGGTTCCCTCGCCCCAAAGGCGAGGGGTAATTAACGGCAGCTTAGTCCGCGGCTGCCGGAGATGCGAATCCCCACAATCAATAAACCCCGGCCTACCCTAGGCAGGGGGAATCTGTAGTACGCCTGACAAGCGCGCGCGTATTCCCGTCTCAATGGGGTGACGAAAAACACCCTACAGATTCTGGCACGCCCGGTGGGACCAATCTCTCCTCCCATATTTCGGGTTAAACGTTCATGCGAACTCAATCAATATACATATCGATTGCCTATACTGAATGATGTTCTTTTTTCCATGCAGCAATCAACCTTCGACGACAATGTCTCCCCAGATGAATTCAGCTTCCAACGTGACCCCGATTCCGTACGTGGTCAAGATCAACGCTCGTGTGGTTCTCCCCGCAAGCCTCAGTCGACAGTGGGAGGAACCGCCCCGCCAGTTTGGCTCCGTCATCATCTACCCTGCCGGAAGCGCTCATCTGGCGGAGATCCCGGCGGAACAGGTGGCCAAGCCAGTCTCAAGGGGTAAGAGGCCGAATGTTGTGATCGCCAAGGCACCACAACCGAAACTTAAGACGGTATCTGAACGATTCTCCGGTGCTCCAGCGGGGGGCAAGAACTTCGGTACAAAGGGCAACATCAAATGTTGCGAACGAGCTCAGGCGAGGACTCCAACAAATGCACAATCGAGCGTATCTCCAAGTCCCTCCATCGCCCGGTCTGCGGCGTCTTCCCAAAGAGCCGAAGTCTGCCAAGTGCTTAGAACAGAAAAGTTAAGGCAGAAGCGGCTCAGGTATCGAGCCAACAAGAGGGCCAGGGCTTCGGCCAAATGGAATCGTGTGAAGTTCCAAGTGCAGGGTTGTCCCGTGACTACGGCTGAGTCGGACGTAAGAATCAACAATTCCTTCGAGCCTCTGAAGTGGGTTCAGAAAAATGCCATGACCGCCAGAATCAAGAAGACAGCGGTCTGAACAGTGACACAAAGAGACGTGTTCCAGCCCCAACAGAAAAGGTATGACACTGTCTCTTCAAGAGTCTATCAAGCACTCTATGCCGCACGAAAGCAGTGGGGCAAACCCAGAAAAGATGCTCCAGCACCATTCAAGAACCTGGTTAGGTCAGCCGCCTTCAATCGACTACCAGCTACCGAAACAAGGGGGTCAAGACAGCGATCCATGAAATCAGCTGCCAATGATAGAAAGATGGCCGGATATATCATCCATACGGTCTATATGGCGGGCGGGCGCCCCAGCGACAACCTTCGCAGCAAAAGCAAGGATGGGGCCACCACATCCCAAGCCCAATCTAGCCTGAATGTGGTTGCCGCCGCCCAAGAACAGCCGCCCCCGCTGGATGAAGAAAACCCTCTCGATGAGGATGATAGGCAGAAAGACCCCTCGGTCCATGCAGAGTCAAGCTCGGACAGCGAGGAAGAGCCAACTTTCCGCCCCAGGACTGCGGAGCAAGAGCTGCTTCAAGAGCTTCGAAAACAGCTCAGGAGCAAAGATAAAGAGATGGCCAAGCTCTACTCGAAAATTGACGACTTAACGAACGTGGTGATGCAGCTTACGGCTCAAATTGCTCGAGCGCCTCCCAATCAGGCACAAGCCGCTACTAATCAGCCGGGTGATGACAATCCGAGGCAGCCAATACCTATTCCTTTGGGACCAAGACTGGTCGAGCCGCATGAAAGCCGGCCACATTTCGCTTCTGGGGACGCCTTGGCCCTAGATAGCACTCTCCCGCTAACACAGGATCGGATAATGGATTTGGTCACCAGCAAGGTTAAAACATTGGTGGCCGAAGCTGAAGCTCAGAAAGAAATCGGCAGTAGTGGGCGGCCGTATCCCGCGCAGTACGATCTGATTGAGTTCCCAAGCGGCTACGTCATCCCTAAGTTCGGAAGATTTGATGGAACGGGGAATGCAAATCAACACGTCGCCCACTTCAAAGCATCGTGCGGAAATACAGGGGGCAATGACACGCTCCTTCTTCGTCAGTTTGTCAACAGCCTGACCGGTGTCGCCTTCGACTGGTACGCGAGTATACCAGACGGGTCCGTCATTACCTTTGCCCAAATGGAGTCTCTGTTCCGGTAAAGGTTCATGAGCGTCAGTGATAAAATCTCCATTGCCGACCTTATGAGGACCAAGCCGGGGAAGAATGAAAGCAACACCGACTTTATCGCCCGATGGCGTAATCTCACAGTCAAGTGTGAACCGCCGCTGGAGCAGGACCAGTCCGTCAGCCTTCTCGTTGGGAACCTCAGCAATTGGATGGTCCCATTCTTGTGTACAGCGGGCCTCAAGACATTTCAGGAGCTAACCAAGAAAGTACAAATGCTGGAACGCTCGAAGCAAGAGTCCCCGCCGGATTCTCAGAGAGACAAAACTTGGAAAAGCAAGCGGGACGACAACCGTAGAAGCGGAAGTTCCAGCAGTACCAATGTCTTCAATGCGTCCGATGGTGAAGAAAAGCGAAGGGCGGGCGAATCCAAAACCAATCGGTCTCGAAAGCCATTGCTGGGAAGAGATGGGCCTTCCCTAGAGGAGAAGAAGAACAAGGTTTACTCTTTCATAAGGGACAAGGTCCGCAAGATATTTAAAGATGCCTTGAACAACGGCCTACAATTGCCGGAGTCGAAAAGACCCCAAGAAGCAAAAATGACCGACAATCCTCTGTATTGCCCGTACCACCGAGTAGTGAGCCATGCGATCGAGGATTGCTATATCTTCAAGGACTGGGTCGAGAAGCAGTACAAGGCTGGAGAGATCGAGCTGTCCAAAAGTGTGTTGGTGAACAATCAAGTTGCAACCACCAACTTTATACAGACAGAAGCTGAAGCCTTCTGGGAGCAAACGGCCGAACCCGCTGCCCTGAGAAATGAGACGGACTCATCGCGGTCTCCGTGGAGTATGCACATATCTAATAAGACGAAAAAGATGATAAAGCTACTTCGGAAAGAACCCAGGACGGAATGGGAAGGGCAGAAGAAGCCTACCGGTCCAGCTGCCAATGCGGCTCCATCAGGATCAAAATCCAAGAAGCTCAAGAAGAAGAAAAGTGCAGCTCGGCGCGAAAAAGAGTCTGCAGGGAGATCGACTATTCAAAAATATATCGATTCCCTCGAAGAATATGAACAAAAGGAAAGAACATTGATTCAATTGAAGGAGTTCTTCCCTGTACAAGCGGCTGAAATTCTGGAGGAGTTAGAAGAAAACTCCAATGAAGAGATCCCAGTAGTGAACTGCTACGCTATCCATCTTGGCAGCGACTCCGAGGATGAGCTCTGTTTTCCTGAAGAAGACGAGGAGTTCGCCACAAAGGCCAACCAAATCCAGCTCAGAAGCGGCAGGGCTCTGCCGCCAAATCAGGGCAATGCCCCAAAAGGAAAAGGAAAACAGATGGCTAATGATGAAGATGGCGGAGAACCGGCTGATGAAAACTCGAGTCCTTCCCCAGTAGACTATAATGTCTTGGCTCACCTTCGAGGCTTCCGTCTCTCCTGAGCATCTACGACGCCTTGGTCCTATCTAAGGAGCTTAGAGATGTTCTTATTCACGCTCTACAAAACCCCGAGCGGTATCAGGCTCACTTTGCGGAAATTAATATGAAAGAAGCCCAGCACGCTTTGCATGTCGCCGCAGTCACATTTAAGGATGAAGACTTGCTACTGGGAACGGCTGAGCATAATCGGCCGCTTTACGTGGCCGGGTACAGCGACGGAGATCGAATTAATCGCATATTGATTGATCCGGGGTCCTCAGTGAACATCATGAACTTGCGGACGCTGAAGAGTTTGTCAATGGACGTCCGACACCTGTCAAGGGAAAGGATTGTCATTCAAGGCTTCAACCAAAATTGCCAGCAAGTTCTGGGGTCCATAGCTCTGCCAATCAAATTCGGGGATCTGCAAACTGAAGCTAAGATATACGTGGTCGACGCCGACACGTCTTATAAGATTCTGTTGGGGCGACCGTGGCTCCACGATTACGGCATCATTCCGTCAACTCTCCATCAATGCATGAAGTATACTAAAAATGGCGAAGAAAGACGCATTGACGGAGACATCCAGCCGTTCGGTGTGCATGAAGTCCGCTATGAAGATTCTCGGTACTTTATGAACCACCAAAATGCTAAGCCACAACTGACTGAGGATAGACCGGCCGTAAAAAACTCTGCGTGGCTCCTGATATATCCAAACCCCCCTCTTTCAAAACACAACACACGTACACTGCACATTGAGTTCGCATGACCAGTTTAACCCGTTAATCGGAGGTTCCCTTGCCCCAAAGGCGAGGGGTAATTAACGGCAGCTTAGTCCGCGGCTGCCGGAAATTCGAATCCCCACAATCAATAAACCCCGGCCTACCTTAGGCAGGGGGAATCTGTAGTACGCCTGACAAGCGCGCGCGTATTCCCATCTCAATGGGGTGACGAAAAACACCCTACATTTGGTTACAATACGATGTCATTTGCTCACGTAAAATGATGTCCCGATTTCTGTCGTTAAACCTGGAAACTTTCGTACATGCTAAACCGTAAAATTTATAATAAATTGTGTACAAACCGGATTTTAGCGTTTGATGGCTCATATCTAATCTATATGTTTAACCTACAGTATTCTATAGTTTTTCACTGAATTCTAACTAATTATGATAGGGATAATTGCGGAGGATTACGATTCTGGACTGCAGTCCAGAACGGAAATCCCAGTTAACCCCTGTTTCTAAACCCCTGTACATTCCTGTTCAAATACGAGAATGCACGGAACCCTATATAGTTATGTAGATAATTGAGTTAGCTTTCTTACTCCACTGGTCTTACTAGATTCCTCAACTGTTTGATATTTTTAACTCATTTTATAGTGTTGATACGTTTTGCTGAATTCTGCAGAGGCAGATTTTACACATCGAACATAACCTGTCCATAACTCCCTGTCTATATAGTATATCACTGATCCAATAATTGAGGTGAAAACCTAACTGATAACCCTAAACATTTTTCAACTATAGCGTCGCCTTATTACGATCCCAACTGGGATTAAAGTGTGTTACGAAATGGGCCTCCGATTCTGAAACCGGATTTCCAGCCATGAATACTTAAATTGAAATGGTCATAACTAGCAAACCTAAAACCCGATTGGCGCGAAACAAATTTTGATGGATAGATAATTCAATATACTGTTTACCCCTTTTTCAATGTTTCGCTTAATTCTGCACGTATGACTTATAGAGAATTATGCAAGTGGTAGGACACTGACTGATGGTATTCCATTCATATGGTAATTATTGTATTCTCATCATATCGTGTAGAAGTCATTGCATCGGTAACCTAGTGATCATGTGCATTATCCAGTGTTGGGTATTAGTGTTTGATTATGGCAAGTACGTTAGTGTTTAAGCATGAATGGATAAGTGACAGTGACACGTACTTGTACACAATCAGTGGACCCTATTGATTTATTGCACTGTCGACGTCTATGGGACATGTATAAGTGTGACTATAATTGGTATGGGACGATTATGGAAGCGCTTATATGGGTGTCATAAATAAGGCACCAAACACTGTCCATTTGTCTTGGGTATCAGTCGAGACATGCTTGATGGAGACCCTGTCTCCTGTTCTCGCGTAGACTCGTCATGGACCGACTGGTATTTGAGTTTATAGTTGGCGTTTGATGTAGACCACGGAGTGTGGGGTAGTTTGAGTGTGAGTTCAACAGAATCTCGGGAGTCCCATTGCCGGCACATACAGCGATTCTGGAGATATATGGGGATATTACTGATTATTAGCGAGCGACTCGGGCCCGTGTTCCCTTGCCCTTGGGTCCTACCCTTGGGTGGGGGATACTCACGAGTGGTTGACTCTCACACTTGGACTGACGATAGGCTCAGCGACCTGTACAGTGAGATTTAGAGACTGATAGGGTTAGTGACATTGACATGCATTGCTTACTGATTCAACATACCTGCCACACCGTTTACTGCTCTACTGTTTACCTGCTCTATTAGCTACCTGCATTGGCTACTTCATGTTCACGTCATTATTTCATGATTACTGTTTCATATTCATTATTATTGCATGAGTTCCCATTTGCATCTATATGTATATATTGCTATCGTGTCGCTCTGACGACCTGAGTATGCATGCTCAGAGTGAGAAGTGGATCTAGTTTGGACCAGGACCTGACGTACCTCGAGGACATCGCGGACATCTTGATCAGCGACCCAGAGTTATACTTCCTTGATCTCCATCTGGTTAGTTCTTTTGATTTAGATACTGTATTTCTCATTACCTGTGCATTGTTTACTGATTACCACGTAGTGCTAGAAGCCGAAGTGTGACTACGGAGGGATATTTCCTCGACCGTAGGAGCATGGCTGGCCTTGTCAACTCCTCGTATTCCGTATTTTAGGAAGCAGGGCGTGACAGTCGCCGCTCTTGACAGTGAATAAGTAGTCGACTGTCTTCTTTTGTCATCGGTTACCGACGAAATGACTGAGAAATTCGGTAGACAGCTCCTCAAAGGTAGAGATAGAGCATGGTGTAAGCCCCCGGAACCAGTCCCGGCCAGCTCAGATCAAGGTGGCAGGAAAAGCTCGGCATTGAGCAGCGTCTAAGTTATCCTGGAAGCTCATGCCCGCCGTAAATGCGTCTAAGTGGTCCCTCGGGTCGGATTTCCCATCGAAGAGGTCCACTTCTGGTGGCTTATTCCTGGACGAGACGTGCTCGGCCATCAGCTTTTCTGTAAATGGTTTTGTCGGTGAGTCGGCGGAGTACATGGCCCCTTCACCAGACGCATGGCCATCCCGTCGTATACCTTCCATTTTATTTTCAAGGGTCTCATGTCAGTGGTGGTACCCTAAGGATTCTGCACAGTCGGAATGGTGGCTACTCCCGCTCCAGGTCTGCGTGATGGTGCGGTTCCGATTCGCTCTATCAAATTTCTCAGATCCTCGGACGAGGCCCTTCTCGAGTAGTCCCGGCACTCGCTGTTCGCGCGGCCCCAGCGAACGTGGGGATGTCGGGCATGCTTGGAACTAGGCGAGCTGACCGACAACTCCTTAGGGGGAGAGAACACGCGGTGGGTATCGAAGCGACGACCCAGTCTTCCCCGGGATCGGGACGTGGAGCTGTCCGGCGCCCAACGGGCCATGGAATCAATCGCCGCATGCGGGTTACGGTGGCCGGAGTTGGCACACCGGCGCTCGGTGACGCTGGGACGAGTGTTTCCTGATTTAAAATCAGGAAAGCTTCTGGGAAAAGCTTCAAAAAGGGGTCACGTGTTGGCACGTGACACCTAAAAGGCATCATCAAGTCAAGTGCAGTTTCCTGACTACGCTGAAGAAAATGGGCTTCAGAAAGAGTCACGTGCTCCCACGTGACCAGGGTCACATGGCGACACGTGACATTTAAATGCAAGCGTCAAAGGCACACAAGTTCTCTGATCAAGTCAAGAAAAGGCTTCAGAAGAGGTCCCGTGTTCCCACGTGACCAGGGTCACGTGTTGGCACGTGACGTTCAAGACAGCAGACTCGTTCTCCAAACGAACCAAGGAAAAAGAGTTCAAACAAGGGTCACGTGCTCACACGTGACCAGGAGTCACGTGGTGGCACGTGACGCTTAAGCAACGATCAGAAGACAGAGCGCAAAAGAAAGGAAAAGGCTCATGCCAAAGGGGGTCACGTGCTCACACGTGACCGGCTTTCAAAGCCCATTGTGTTAACAAAATTAAATTCTGAAGGAAATTCAAATCTTTCCAAAAGAAAGCAACTATCTGGAACCAATCAAATTAAAGATTCAGAGGTGATGAAATATCATCTATCTATGGGAAAATCTCGGGTTTGGAAAGATTTTCCCTTTAAATCTAACCAAAATAACAAGGGAGAATTTCTGGATTTAAAATCCAATGGTGAATAAAATTCACCTAATAATCCAAAGGTCAAAAAAGAATGATGGATGCAAATCAAATCTCAATGAAGATTCGTCAAAAACTGATTGATTCGGCTGCTTCTCCTATAAATAGGAGCCAAGAGACACAGAGAAAAATATATATGCGCAGAGAAGAAAAAAGAAAAAAAAAAGAGGAGAGCTTTGATACTTTGAAAAGACTCGGATCCTCTGCAAAAAACCCTAGGTAAGAAAGGGAAGGCCTTTTGAAAGAAAGAGAATTTAATTCTCAACAGAGTTTAACTCTGATAATGTAAAAACAGAAGAACATATTTCTTCTCTCTTTGATGGAGGACCTGCAAAGTGCACATCTCCCCTTAAGGTTGAGAATTTAATTCTCAATGGGTTGAGATCCTGCCATGCAGATCCAAAACATGGAGAAGGAATACAAGCACGAGAATTTAATTCTCACAAAACTATAGGAATTTAATTCCTTTAAAATAAAAGTTAGGGCTTGACCCTATATCATGGGAATTTAATTCCTTCAGAATAAAAAGAAACAGGGTTTAACCCTAATTAAGAACTTAGTTCTGTTGAAATAACGGGAATTTAATTCCCTTAATCATCATTTAACAGGGAATGGGAATTCAATTCCTTAAAAGCTTTTATTAGGGTTTAACCCTATTCAGCCCTTCATATATATGAGGAATTTAATTCCTACAGAAAATTCAGAGTTAAACTCTATTCCAGAATACAAAGTCTTCGAAAGGAAGTAGGAATTTAATTCCTCTGAAATTTACAGTTCGAGGAATTTAATTCCTGAAAAAAGATTAACAAAGCCTCTAAACAAAAATATATAGAGGCAGGGTCACGTGTCATCACGTGACCCCCCCAAGAGGTCTACAGAAAGTCCCTTTGAGGCAGCACCTCACGTGACCCACGTGATCCTCGGCAGAAGCTCTAATACATAGGCATTTGAATGCCCATCACGTGATGGCACGTGATGCCCTGAAAGGTACGATAATCTCAGAATAAATGAAGGGAGGGCGCTCTCACGTGCTGCCACGTGACCCCTCTTGTCTTAGTGTTTAACACTAAATTGAAACTCTCGAACTCAGCGTTAAAATACTGTTGGGCTTTAGTGTTCAACACTAATTGAAAAGCTTTATCTGCAGTGTTCAACACTGATTACCTTAGCGTTTAAACACTAATCTGAGATCTTCATTTGCAGTGTTCAACACTGATCTGTTTTTAGTGTTTAACATTAATTCGAAAAGCCTTGTTGCTGGTGTTTAACACCAATTATCTCTTAGTGTTAAACACTAACTTGTCAACCTCATTCCCAGTGTTCAACACTGACTGCTCTGTAGTGTTTAACACTAGACTTTGGCCCAATTGGCCTAAATGGATAGAGGCAAAGCCTCTCCTGATTGGACTTAGCCCAAGATGGCCATAAGTCCTCAATTGGTGATTAACTGGTCCAATGGACTCATAACATAATTAATTCGTCTTGACCCCAAATTGGGCCAAGGACTATTTAATCCACTCCGGTTCTAGGGTACATCTCTTCACTCCTTTGATACTCGGCATTGTAATCCCTCAATGTCTTCAAAGAGGTGACGGGTCCCGACGACCACACATCGATATGGACTGTGGGGTCCTTAAACTCATGTCTAATGCAAATTCCTGGTTACGTGGAACGCGGATAATGTCACTCTTTGACCCCGTGGAAAACGTCCAGAGCGGAGCCTGGTCCTCGCCAAGCACGGCAGTGAACCCGTGTGAAGCATCCAGAGCACAGCGGACTGTGGGGTCCTTAAACCCATGGACTACGACGTCCTTAACCTTGACCGAGATGTCTTAAAACTAACAATGGACTGCGGGGTCCTTAAACCCATGGACTACGACGTCCTTAACCTTGACCGAGATGTCTTAAAACTAACAACGGACCGCAATGTCCTTAAACTACCCATGGACCGCAATGTCCTTAAAACTACCCATGGACCGTAATGTCCTTAAACTAGAACAATAGAGCCCCGCATGCTCTTTTGTCGGATCTAAACGGTCCCGTTTAAGTTGATCTTAGCCTCAAAGATGGCTAACGTATCCTTAAACCTTCAAACAGAGTGGACTATAAATCCCCCCAATTAACTCTGGCTCGAGGGTACATCCCTGAACTCCTCTGACATCCGTCGTTGTAATCCTTCAACGTCGTCAGAGAGGTGACGGGTCCCGACGGCCATACATTCATGGACCACCACGTCCCTAAACTGGCAATGGACCACTATGTCCCTAAACTGGAACATTAGAGTCCAAACGCTCTTTTGTCGGATCTAAACGATCCCGTTAAGTTGATCTTAGTCACAAAGTTAGACTAACGTATCCTTAACAAACGTTTGAGTTGATCTTAGCCTCAAGTATGGCTGACGTATCCTCAAACCAAACCCCCCCACAAACCCAAATCTAAGATAATACGGATTTGGACTAGTCCACGCCCTACGGGCGACGACATAAATTGGTCTCCGTAAACAATCCACGGGCAACAAAATACAAAACAGACACCCACGACACGAAGTGACCATCTGGAGAAGGAGAAAGTTGTTACCGCAATGCGGTAGCGTAATTAACTGCAGGGGCTTGCGCCTGCAGGGAAGAGCGTCCCCACAA
This sequence comes from Agapanthus africanus, assembly GCA_030015575.1. Classification (NCBI taxonomy): domain Eukaryota; kingdom Viridiplantae; phylum Streptophyta; class Magnoliopsida; order Asparagales; family Amaryllidaceae; genus Agapanthus; species Agapanthus africanus. The sequence goes on from CM057351.1 coordinate 424,164,032, forward strand.
TCAAAAACCCCTCAAACGAGGGGGAATCTGACGAAGTCTGCTACATCGGACGCATCCGTCTAAACCTTCGATACGTGATGCCATAAATCAACTTGGCATCTTCGAAGAGGTGGACGGATAGCACCAATTAGCATCTGCCCCGAATCTCAGGCAAGACGCGGTGTCGCGCCGTCTTTCGGAGGGGAACAGATTCTGGCACGCCCGGTGGGACCTTTTCCTCTTTCCACTCCACACTTCGTGTGTCGTGACTTGCTAACCAGTCGCGGTTCGCTAATGGTTGCCCTTGGGTTTCAAGATACTAAGAATTGGCGTCTTGCTTATTGCAGAAAGCAAAGGATCGATGGCTTCTACTTCCGTGAAATTCTCCAACCGCTCAGACTGCAATTGCAACCAACGCTCTGCCTCGCCAGGAGGTATAGCCTACGGACCCCAAGCTGCCTCGCTATTCACAATGCCCGTGGAACAGGTCACTCGCGCCACCACAGGATTGTTCTTTGGGACCATGGTCCCGCCGACAAACTTTACCGCTCCAGTGCTGACAACGGAGGCTCCCAAGAAGTCGGTTTTTGATCGACTTACCCCTGCCGCGGCTCCTCTCAACGAGTCGCCCAGCGTCAACGCCTTGGTCTTCTCTAGATTGGGCCAGAAATCCTTCGAACCCATCACGGGACCTACAATCTCAGAGAAGGTTGCTTCTAAGAAAGTGGCCGCTCCTATCCCAGAAGTCGTCAAGGCAGCCTCTCCGGCCAAAAGGTCGGTCTTTACAAGATTAACGGCTTCAGCTCTCGCTCCTACTGCCCAAAGGACATCGGTCTTTGACAGGCTAATACCAACTGCGACCCCACACCCAGACAGGGGGCAAGACGAAACCATTCTTACCGCTGACCCTACACCGTCCGCTCGACACGCTCGACGTCGCCATTGGCGCCGAGTGAGGAAGGGTGGGGGCAACTCCCCCTCCGGGTTGACTCCATCGGCCCCGGTGGCAGAAGTTAATACTGCTGTTCCAACTGGGAACAGCTTCGAAATGCTAAATAAGGTGCGAAGGAATTCGGCTACTGCAGTGCTGAAGAGGTCTCCCCCCCCATTAAAAAAGGTTGTGGAAATAAAACCCGAACAGCCCCGATCTCCTCAACGGCTGTCTTCCAAAATCTATAAGGTTTGGCGGCAGGCCCGAGACTCGATCATCGATCCAAACTTCTCCCACCAGCACAAGAAATTGAAAATCCAACCGGAAGCTGGTCACCAGGCTAAACCCCAAAAGGCTGCTGATCAACTGACTCATAAAAGGAGGAGGTCAGAGAAAACCCCGCAGCATGCAACGACGGCTAAAAGCACTGAGCCCAGACGCCCTAAGTCTGGGGGCATGGTGGTGCACACTGTTTACATGGCCTCTGGAAAAGAGGAAAGCCGTACTTCTACGGGCCACCGACCGCTAACCCGATCCGTGACGAAAGCCCAGGAACAGCAACAGAAGCTGCAAGAAATGATGAATGCTATGGCCGCGCTCACCGGGCCAAAAGAAAACCCAGAAACGTCCTCAGACGCACGCCGAGAGGAAGAAACCGACGCTGAATTCCTTCGCCGGACACTGGAGAAAAGGGACAAAGAGGCTGCTGAACAAGCGGCCAACATACAACGGATGGGCCTTCTCTTCCAAGATGTGATAGGAATGATGATCCAGCAGGACTTACCCGCCGAGGATCCCCCGATCGTTCTTGAAGACGACCGAGGAGAAACGTCAAATCCACCACCAGCCCTCTCAACGGCCAAGGAGGATGCAATCTCTAAGGCTGACTTGGCTGACTACATAGCCCAGCAAATCCGGGTTCACCACGCGACTGAGGCAGCTGGTCAAGTCGTGAAAACGGGGCGGCCGTATCCGAGCTGGTACGACCAAATCAAATACCCGCAAGGCTATACGATACCAAAATTCCACGTGTATAAGGGGACCGGCAATCCCCATCAACATGTCGCCCAGTTTCGGGCCCTCTGCGGTAACACCGGCGGTGATGATAAATTGTTGCTCCGCCAGTTCGTGGGCAGCTTATCAGAAACAGCGTTCGAATGGTATTCGGAACTCCCGAACGATTCTATCAAAACGTTCGCTGAAATGGAGTTGTTGTTCACTCAGCGATTCGCAAGTGCCAGCGAACGCACTCCAATAACTGCACTTATTAACGCCAGGGTAAAACCGGGCGAAACCTGGGTCCAGTACGCTATACGCTGGCGGAACTTGTGGTCGAGATGTGAGCAACGCATTGAGGAAGCACCTGCGGTGGGCATGTTCGTGGGAACTCTAGACCCTCACGCAACTATCTCCCAGTTTATGATGTTCTTTAAGCCAACCACATTCCAGGCCCTGATCGACAAGTTGGCTCAGATGGACCAGATGGGTCATAGACCACCTACACCGAAGTCGGAACCTCGGAATGACAAGGGTAAAGGAAGAGCAACCTTTGTTGCGAATGCCCAAGAGCAATCTAACGCCCCGAAACCGGCAGATCAACTGGAGGAAAGACGTCGGTATTATAATGAGAAGATGAAGCGTCCCTACTCGTTCCCACGGGACAAGACGAAACGGCTATTCGAGCTGGCAATACGCAACAGACTTATAAACCTGCCAAATCCAAGGCGACCGCCGCAACCCACCGAGGTGAATAACCCTAACTATTGCCCTTACCATCAGACGGTAGGCCATCCGATTGAAGATTGCTTCGTCTTCAAAGGATGGATTGAAGACCAGTACCTCCAGGGGAAGTTTGTACTGTCCGAAAAGTGGAAGGTGAACCCACCACAGCCGCATGCTCCGAGGAAAGCGGATACACCGGGGGCAACATGTTCTTTTATTGAAGAAGCTCCATGGGAGGTCGTGCTATCAACTAAAACCAAAAGAATGCTGAGAGACCTTCATGCGTGCCCTGCGATCGAATGGAAGGACCCTCTTGAACCTCAAATTATCAAAAGGATGTTGAAGCCCCGCCCAACTACGAAGACTCGCGATAATGGCCCAAATACTCACACCCAGCCGTCAAAATCTTCGAAGAAAAAGAAGAAGAAATCCAAGAAGTCCGTGAAGCCTGGAAAAGAGCACACGAACTTGCAGAAGCAAATCGACGCATTGGAAGAGTACAACCAAAAGGCGCGAACTCCTGTCACACTGCAAGAGTTCCTCAACCACATCTTTCAAGAGGAAGATGATGGAGAAAGCTCGTCGGATGAATCCGAAGGATATGTGGCGAGTTGTAATGTAATCTCCCACTCGTTTACCGATGATGGGAAAACTCCTGGCATTAGGAAACTGGAGGCAGAGCCTGTACCAGAACGCGCATGGCCAACAGATGAAATGATCGACGCTTTTCTAGACGAGATTCGTCTAAAATGTAAAGCGGACCAGGAGCGTGAGATGACCACGTCGGAAGGAGCCAAATGCGGGCAACTGAACGAAAGAGTTGAACTACCCCTGTCAGAGCATAAGGCATCCGAAGCAGACAAGAAGATATTCAAGACGAGGAAAAGGTTTGCCAAAGCCATGTCAATGGGAATGAAGCTACCGCCCTCGGAAGGAAACACACACGATGGGGTAGAGACGCACCCTGACTATTGCACATATCACCGAAAAGTCTCACATCCCATGGAGGAGTGCGACGCCTTTAAGATATGGTGGCAAGGATATGTTGCTCATCGGCAACATTTTAAGCGCATGAAACGCAAGATCCGTCGGGAGCGAAGAAGTACTGTCAATGGGCACGACAGAACGACTGGCAACTGTTGCATGGTTAACGCCAGGGGGTCACAAGTTCTCACCTTTGGGAGCGACTCTGATGAAGAAATGGCTCTGGGCCCTCTCTTTAAAGAATCTGTCTCGGGAAAAGAGGAGGAATCGGAGATCTGCGAGAACATTCAGCTGCGCAATCGCACACTCCCAGAAAAGAATCTCGGGCCCGGGAATAGAAAGGATAAGGGAAAGGAAAAGGTCACTGAAGATATCACTTTAGATGACCAAGTCATGAGAGAGCTGGCTGCCAAAGACCCTCCTAGGAAGAGTAAAGTGGACTATAACATCCTCGCGCACCTAAGGAAGCTACCTTCTCAGCTTAGCATTCTCGATGCCCTCCTATTATCGAAAGAAACGCGAGACTCACTAATTAAGGCGTTACAAGAACCCGACCAATTCCAAGCCTTCCTCGCCACTGAAAAGATGAAGGATGAACTGGAGGAAGTGCATACGGCCGACGTCACTTTCGGTGATGAAGACCTCCTTCTCGGGACATGCGACCATAACCGTCCCCTATATGTCTCCGGATACTGCCATGATATCAAGATAGGCAAGATCCTGGTGGATAATGGATCCTCTGTCAACCTCCTTAATGTTCGGGTGTTGAAGGAAATCTGCATGAGTGTGCAACACCTCGCTCGTGACAAAATTACTATCTCCGGTTTCGATTCACAATCGTCACGGACTCTCGGATCTGTGATACTAACATTACGCTTTGGACTTCTTGTCACAGACATCAAATTCCATGTCATTGACGCCAAGACCTGCTACAACGCCTTGCTCGGTCGTCCCTGGCTACACGAGTACAACATCATCCCCTCTACACAACATCAGTGTATGAAGTACTTCAAGGATGGTTTCGAATATACCGTAACAGGTGAGTTAAACCCATTTTCCGTGAACGAAGTCCGTAAATACGAAGATGCGAAGTACTTTTTGCCAGATTTCGAGGATACAGAAAGGTGTCGCAAGCCGGAGAACAAAGCCGCCGCCACCATCCCCGTTTTCGGGAGCGATACCGAAGAAGAGGAAGAGATAGTTTATGCAGGGCCATCTCAACGCAACAACCTGAGGACACCCGCCCCCGTATTAGTCTTCGGAAGTGATTCAGAAGATGAAGTTAATGTTGTGTTCTCCAATCGGCTGCCGACACAAGCACCCCTTGGCGATGACCATAGTTTGCAAATCACCATGGTACCGCGAGAACACTATAAGGACCTCGACGCGCTTCAGGCTCACGATGTGCAGGACCTGCAAACATTTTACGTCCCTCCCAGGCGAAGGGGCGAGAAGGTGATCCTATTTTACCGATCCTCAGAGTCGAAAATAGAGAAAGAGATCTGGCATGGCGCAGATACTACACTCGACAGGCTCCAACCCATCCGTCTGCCCAGATACGATACGGATGGATTAAAGAAGCTATTGAAGCGCCAAGGAGTACCCTTAGAACAGACCGTTCGGCAGGCTCGGTTCTACAACAAGATTTGGGATGTCCCCGGGACTCAACGCAAATTGCCCAACGGGAAGATGGAAACATTCGGGCTTGGATACGCAAGAGCTGGAAAACGGGAACGGACTCACAGCAGCTACACTATATATACCTTTGATGAAGAGGAGGACGCCCTGTCAGGAGATGCCAACCACCCATCAAAACTAGACCCCGCGATTGAAGCACCGAGTCCGTCGTTTGAAGAACGAACGAACAAGCCTATCAGGAAAACGGGTCAGAAAGCTCGGGAAAACCACAACCGCGAAATGGCCATCTACGAGAAGGCCAGGACGCAACGTCTATCTCAACGTGCTGCAAAAGACAAAGACGCTTATCCTCGTCAATCCATTGTGCGAAAGACCTGACGCAGAGACGGAGATAAATCAAGAAACGGCTCGGGTTTGTCCCTCATGAAGAAGATGAGTCAAGCATACTCCTTCCCCCGAGACAAGACGGAGAGATTACTCAACCTCGCTATAAAACATCAAATGATCATGCTTCCAGAGTCTAGACATCCTGAGCAAGCTAGCAAGGTCTTTCATCCGAGTTATTGCTCTTATCACCGAACTATAGGACATCCTACCGAAGACTGCTTCACCTTCAAGAACTGGGTCGAGGACCAGTACCGACGGGGTAGATTCGCTTTATCCGACGGCTGGAAGGTAACGCCGCCGCGAAAGCATGAGCCCAAGGCCGCAAGACCAGAACTGGGTCCACCTCAGTCCACGGAGCGGGTTCGCACTTGTTATACGATTACGATATTGGGGGAAGAGCCCGAGAACGTAGGTGACCTTTACCGGTGCTTTGAGAACAGCGATGATGAGGTGATCTCGGAATTTCCGCCCGCTCCGAAAGAACTGGAAGATGGTATACATACCACTGCAGATAACCTCAAGAAGATTGAGTTGGGATCGGCAGACGACCCGCGACCGACATTTGTCAGCGAGCTATTATCCGAAGAAAAGGTGGCTGCGTTAAAGAACGTGCTTCTACGGCATAAAGACTGCTTCGCGTGGAACTACTCCGATATGCCAGGATTGGATCCGGAGATTGCTGTGCATAGATTAGCAATATCCCCAGATATCAAGCCAGTCAAGCAGGCGCCAAGGAGGATGCGACTCGAGCTTGAAATGAGCATCAACGCCGAAGTCAAGAAGTTGATCGATTCAGGATTTATCCAAGAAGTCCAATATCCCGACTGGATTGCCAATATCGTCCCGGTAATGAAGAAGAATGGGACGGTACGCATATGCGTGGATTTCAGGGATCTCAATAAAGCCTGTCCAAAGGATGATTTCCCGGTGCCGGTAACCGAGCTAATGATAGATAACACGTCCACTCACGAGGTTTTCTCCTTTATGGACGGTTCATCAGGATACAATCAGATAAAAATGCATCCCGAAGACCAGAAGCACACCGCTTTCCGTACCCCTTTGGGTATATTTTGCTACAGGGTTATGCCCTTTGGCCTAAAGAATGCTGGCGCTACCTATCAAAGGGCCATGACAAAGATCTTCGACGATCTCATACATGACATCGTCGAGTGCTATATCGATGACCTCGTAGTAAAGAGCATGTCGTACGAGGAGCATTTAAAGCATCTGGAGACTGTATTTCAACGCCTTCGGCAATATAATTTGAAAATGAATCCCCTCAAGTGCGCGTTTGGAGTCTCCTCGGGCAAATTTCTGGGATTCATCATTCGACACCGAGGTATTGAAATAGATCCGTCAAAGATTAAAGCGATCATGGAAATGCCTCCGCCAAGAACGCTCAAGCAGCTGCGGTCTCTCCAAGGGAAGCTCGCATACATCCGGCGGTTTATCGCTAATCTTTCGGGCAAATGCCGTCCTTACGGCCACCTGATGAAAAAGGGAACTCCATTCGTTTGGGATCACAAATGTCAAGGTGCACTAGACGAGATCAAGCAGTACCTGCAGAACCCTCCGGTGTTGGCCGCGCCGGTCAAGGAAAAACCCCTCATTCTTTATACGACCGCCCTCGAAGGTTCCTTGGGCGCATTATGGGCACAAGAGAACGATCAGGGGAAAGAGAGAGCACTCTACTACTTAAGTCGAGTTCTACTGGGGGCAGAAAGCAACTATTCCCCCATTGAAAAGCGCTGCTTGGCATTGATCTTCGCAATAACAAAGCTTAGACATTACGCATTAGCACATGAAGTCCGTCTTATTTCGAAGGTGGACCCTCTCAAATATTTGATGTCGAAAGCCATATTGACGGGACGACTCGCTAAGTGGGCCCTGCTCTTGATGGAGTTCTCGATAACGTATCAACCTTTCAAGGCAGTGAAAGGCCAGGCCATTGCCGACTTCCTCGCCGAGCACCCGATACCGGCCAATTCTCCTCTGAATTGCGATTTGCCGGACGAGCATGCATTTGATGCGATTAGCGGCGGAAGCACCCGATGGGAACTCTATTTCGATGGAGCGTCCTCCATAAAGAAACAGAAACAAGATATCCCAATGATCAAATCAGGGATAGGCCTCATCTTTGCAACTCCACAAGGAGGGATAATGCGCTTCGCCTTCTCCTTAACAGAGCCAAGGACAAACAATGAAGCCGAATACGAAGCTCTGATAGCAGGCCTCGAGATCGCCATCGACATGGGAATTGAAGACCTCCTCATATACGGGGATTCTCAGCTGGTCGTCAGTCAAGTAAATGGTGACTATCAAACGTGCAAGCCGGAATTGGTGAAGTACGGCGAAAGGGTGCAACAACTATTGACCCAAATTCCCTCCTATACTTTGGAGAACATACCGCGTGCGGAAAACAGCAAAGCAGACGCGTTGGCTAAACTTGCTAAAGAACTGGCTGACGAGAACCTCGATGACGTCAGAATCGTGGTACAAAGCCGTCGAGTGCTCGCCCCGGCAGAAATATCTCCGGAATCATGCGAAGAAAAGGGAACGACTGAGCAGACGACCCTACAAATAAAAGACCATGAGAAGGCCGAAGACTGGAGGGAAGTCTTCATAGACTACTTTAAGTCCCACCGAATGCCCAAAGAAGCGTCCTCAAGACATCAGCTCATGAAACGAGCTCTATCCTTCGCTTTCGTCAACGATATTCTATACAAAAGATCGTTTGATTCTCTATGGCTGAGATGCTTAGGACCTGACGAAGCAGAAAGAGTCATTCAGGAAGTTCATGACGGACTTTGCGGTTCTCACCAAGCAGGCCCAAAGATGAAATTAAAAATCAAACGGATGGGTTATTACTGGCCCACGATGACCCAGGACTGCCTCGAGTATGCGAAGCAATGCCACTCATGCCAGATCCATGGAGACTTCATCCACCAACATCCGAATCCACTGCACCCGACGCTGGCTAGTTGGCCATTCGAAATGTGGGGGACTGACATAGTCGGCCCTATTGAGCCAGCATCATCCCGGGGACACCGTTTTATTCTGGCGACAACTGATTACTTCTCCAAATGGGCAGAAGCAGTACCACTGAGGGAAGTGAAGACGGAGAATATCCTCCATTTCTTCAAGACGCACGCCATCTATCGGTTCGGAACTCCACGGCGGATTATCTCCGATAACGGGCCGGCCTACCGAAGCCATAAGATTAGCCGCTTCGCACAGCAGCACAATATAGACTGGAGATATTCTTCAGTTTACAATCCACGAGCTAACGGTCTGGCCGAGGCTTTCAATAAGACCTTGACGAAGATCATAAAAAAGACCGTCTCCAGGAATAAGAGAGACTGGCACGAAAGGCTACAAGAAGCCCTTTGGGCTTATCGAACTACATTCAAGACGGACACAAACACAACGCCGTACGCGTTGGTATTTGGGACGGAAGCAGTGCTCCCCCTCGAGATAGAGTTACCCTCCCTACGAGTAGCAGTCCACCACGAGCTGACGAACGAAGAAAATGCTCACCTTCGGCTTGAGGAGCTTGATGCCCTCGATGAAACCCGGCTCATAGCGCAACAACATCTGGAAGCCTACAAAGCAAAGATGACGCGCTCGTACGAAAGATTGACCAGGACGAGGACTTTCCGCCAAGGCGAACTCGTACTAGTGGTCAAAAGACCTATGATCCCCAATCGTGCCAAGCGGGGAAAATTTGAGCCAAACTATGAAGGCCCGTACATCATAGACAAGGTCTACCAGGGTGGAGCCTACCTACTCATGGACATGCACGGTGAAAGGCCTTTCAGGCCAATAAACGGCCGCTTCTTGAAGAAATACCACGCTTAATAAGCTGCAGCCTAGGTCAATGATGGATGACGACGACTATGTCCGCTCGCTATCTTCCTAGGCTCAGACTTTACAAGCAGCAGCCGGCCTTCCTATAACGACGGACCGAAACGTCCTTAAACTATCGACGGACCGAAACGTCCTTAAACTAACAGCGGACCGAAACGTCCTTAAACTATCGACGGACCGAAACGTCCTTAAACGAACAGCGGACCGAAACGTCCTTAAACTATCGACGGACCGAAACGTCCCTAAACTACTACCGCAACATCCTTAGGTTGACGAGAGGGATAAATAAAGAAAAAAGAAAAAAAAATATAATAATAAAAAAAAAAACGGTATGTCCATAAGCAAAATGGGCACGGATGAAAACCCGAAAAGGGCTCCGTGAGTAAAAACAGCAGGGCTGCCGGCAAGTGTTCGTGAAAACCCGAAAGGGCGCGACCTTGTAAAAAAAAAAAAGAGAAGAGTAAAAATGATATAAATAAAAAAAAAACGGTATGTCCATAAGCAAAATGGGCACGGATGAAAACCCGAAAGGGCTCCGTGAGTAAAAACAGCAGGACTACCGGCGAGTGTTTGTGAAAACCCGAAAGGGCGCAACCTCGTTAAAGGACACTTACAGAGTCCTCTCGACCCCGTAAGGAGAAACCACCTGCGTGAGATCCTTACGACTCACAAAGGAGCAGCACACTTAGGGATCCTCACGATTCCTAAGGAGAAAATACACTTACGAGATCCTCACGACTCGTAAGGAGAATTCTCTTATGGGACCCTCACGGCTCATGAGATTTGAAAGTCTTAAGTTACAGAAACCTGAACCTGTTCTTAAGCAAATCCTCCACAACCTCCGATATTGCCCTACAAGAGGCTCAATACTGACCCTTGTATACAATCCACGGGCGCGAATAAACATTTCCCCAGCAAAGTCCAACCCTTGTAGGTCCTCTCGACCCATAAGGAGAAAACCCTCTTGTAGGATCCTTACGACTTACAGAGGAACATACACTTAGGAATCCTCATGATCCCTAAGGAGAAAATACACCTGCAAGATCCTCACGACTCGTAGGGAGAAATACCTTTGTGAGACCCTTACGGCTTATGAAGTTAAAAGCCTTAGTCGACAGGACCTTAACCCTGTTTGCTAATCCACCTTTGTTCAACATCGACAGAGGCAAATGATGATTCGCTCCTGGCAACATCCCAGTTGCAGCGATGCTGATGCCGAAATCGGTGTCCAAAATCCGAGCTTGCGGCGAAAAAGCTAGCAAGCCACACATGCCTACGAAATAGCCGAAATGATGGGGCAACTTGCAATAAAAAGCAGCAAGTAAAAATGTATGCATGAAAAATAGCCGAAATGATGGGGCAACTTGCAATAAAAAGCAGCAAGTAAAAATGTATGCATGAAAAATAGCCGAAATGATGGGGCAACTTGCAATAAAAAGCAGCAAGTAAAAATGTATGCATGAAAAATAGCCGAAATGATGGGGCAACTCGCAATAAAAAAAGCAGCGAGTAAAAATAAAACAAATAGCCGAAATGATTGGGCACCGCGAAAAATAGCCGAAATGATTGGGCAATCGCGACCTTCGCGATATAAAAAGCTGAAATGATAGAGCATCGCAGAAAGAATAAAAGAAATGATGGAAGAATGAAACCTTTTTGCCCTACAGGTGATACTACAACAATCCCTGTATACAATCCAGGGGCGCAAACAAAGAAGGAGTCGTACTCCTCCCCCCAGGTTTCATCATGAGAGGAAGCCAAATCTCGACGGTTCACAAATAACCTGGAGATCGTCTCGTAACAACGGACACAACTTCAAGCTAAGCGGAACAGCGGCCACTCCCAGTTCCATGGCTCGGTGGTATACATATCGCCAACAGTCAAACCTTCATCCCGTGAAATACGGATACAATCAGCAAAATTCCTGGTTACGTGGAACGCGGATAATGTCACTCTTTGACCCCGTGGAAAACGTCCAGAGCGGATCCTGGTCCTCGCAGAGCATGGCAGTGAACCCGTGCGAAGCATCCAGAGCGGAGCCTAGTCCTCGCCTAACGCGGCAGTGAACCCGTGTGAAGCATCTAGTGCAAAATTCCTGGTTACGTGGAACGCGGATAATGTCACTCTTTGACCCCGTGAAAAACATCCAGAGCGGATCCTGGTCCTCGCAGAGCATGGCAGTGAACCCGTGCGAAGCATCCAGAGCGGAGCCTAGTCCTCGCCTAACGCAGCAGTGAACCCGTGTGAAGCATCTAGTGCAAAATTCCTGGTTACGTGGAACGCGGATAATGTCACTCTTTGACCCCGTGAAAAACGTCCAGAGCGGATCCTGGCCCTCACAGAGCATGGCAGTGAACCCGTGCGAAGCATCCAGAGCGGAGCCTAGTCCTCGCCTAACGCGGCAGTGAACCCGTGTGAAGCATCTAGTGCAAAATTCCTGGTTACGTGGAACGCGGATAATGTCACTCTTTGACCCCGTGAAAAACGTCCAGAGCGGATCCTGGTCCTCGCAGAGCATGGCAGTGAACCCGTGCGAAGCATCCAGAGCGGAGCCTAGTCCTCGCCTAACGCGGCAGTGAACCCGTGTGAAGCATCTAGTGCAAAATTCCTGGTCACGTGGAACGCGGATAATGTCACTCTTTGACCCCGTGAAAAACGTCCAGAGCGGATCCTGGTCCTCGCAGAGCATGGCAGTGAACCCGTGCGAAGCATCCAGAGCGGAGCCTAGTCCTCTCCTAACGCGACAGTGAACCCGTGTGAAGCATCTAGTGCAAAATTCCTGGTCACGTGGAACGCGGATAATGTCACTCTTTGACCCCGTGAAAAACGTCCAGAGCGGATCCTGGTCCTCGCAGAGCATGGCAGTGAACCCGTGCGAAGCATCCAGAGCGGAGCCTAGTCCTCGCCTAACGCGGCAGTGAACCCGTGTGAAGCATCTAGTGCAAAAATTCCTGGTTACGTGGAACGCGGATAATGTCACTCTTTGACCCCGTGAAAAACGTCCAGAGCGGATCCTGGTCCTCGCAGAGCATGGCAGTGAACCCGTGCGAAGCATCCAGAGCGGAGCCTAGTCCTCGCCTAACGCGGCAGTGAACCCGTGTGAAGCATCTAGTGCAAAATTCCTGGTCACGTGGAACGCGGATAATGTCACTCTTTGACCCCGTGAAAAACGTCCAGAGCGGATCCTGGTCCTCGCAGAGCATGGCAGTGAACCCGTGCGAAGCATCCAGAGCGGAGCCTAGTCCTCGCCTAACGCGGCAGTGAACCCGTGTGAAGCATCTAGTGCAAAATTCCTGGTCACGTGGAACGCGGATAATGTTACTCTTTGACCCCGTGGAAAACGTCCAGAGCGGATCCTGGTCCTCGCAGAGCATGGCAGTGAACCCGTGCGAAGCATCCAGAGCGGAGCCTAGTCCTCGCCTAACGCGGCAGTAAACCCGTGTGAAGCATCTAGTGCAAAATTCCTGGTTACGTGGAACGCGGATGATGTCACTCTTTGACCCCGTGGAAAACGTCCAGAGCGGAGCCTGGTCCTCGCCAAGCACGGCAGTGAACCCGTGTAAAGCATCCAGAGCAAATACCGGACTGTGGAGTCCTTAAAATCCACGGACTATGATGTCCTTAACCTCGACCGTGATGTCTTAAAACTAACGATCAACCACCCCGATTCCCTACAGATTTTGCCTTGGTTTAAGGGTACATCTCTTCACTCCTTTGATGCCCGGCGTTGTAATTCCTCAACGTCTTCAAAGAGGTGACGGGTCCCTGCAACCAAACACCGGACTGTGGAGTCCCTAAATCCACGGACTATGAGGTCCTTAACCTTGACCGTGATGTCCTAAAAACTAACAGCGGACTGTGGAGTCCTTAAATCCACGGACTATGAGGTCCTTAACCTTGACCGTGATGTCTTTAAACTACGATACCTTGAGAGACCCCTGACTCCGTGAAACACGGATAAGGATGATCACATCCGGCACTTGCAGGCCCTCACGACCTGTAAGGAAGAAAAACTCTCTTGTGAGATCCTTACGACTCTCAAGGGAAAACCCGCTTAAGGATCCTCACGATTCTTAAAAAGAACTTATACCTATGGGATCCTCTCGACCTATACGGAGAAAAACTCTTTATGAAACCCTCGTGGCTCATAAAATGCGAAAGTCTTGGGAAGCAGATCTTAACCCTGAGTCCTGAGCCATTGCTGTCCTGCAAGGAGATCAAGATAGAATATCCGCAGAATACATTCAATGAAAAGGAGACACACCATTTAGAAGAAAAATGTATCTTTTATTCATAAACCAAAACGGGTATAAAGTACAATTTATGGAAGAAACAAAAAGAAAATACTCTCATCCATGAGTATGTACAAAAAGGATGAAAAAGATACAAATGTTTCAGGCCGGCGGGCGATTCAGCAACTTGGTCAGCTCATCCTGCTTTTGCTGAGCCACGGCTTCATGACGCAAGATCTCCAGAAGACGAGCCTCCGCTTGAGCTTGCTGAGCCTGATACGAAGCGAGCCGGGCTTCAAGCTCTTTCTCAGTGGCCTTATGAGCCTCGACCCTCTCACGAGTGAACATGGCAGCTTTGTCGAGAGCCACCACCTCTTTGATGGACTCCTGAAGCACCCGCCAGAGTTCATACGCTTTGTTGGCCCTGGCTGTGAGATTGGCTTGAAGCTCGCCCAGCGCCTTGGAGGCTAGCTCCCTCTCCGAGAACTTGCGACCGAGCCTATTCTCACACGACGTCATGTTGGCCGCGCACCGTGCTATCAACCCTCGTAACTCCGCCTTTGCAGCCACGGCCTCCGAGGAAAGGCGAGAACACTCGAAAGTGTGCAGGCAAGCCTCCACTCGTCGGCAGAACTCTACCCAGACTCGCACCACCTCTTCGCTGTGGTAGGTGGCAAGAAAAGGAAGAGAGCCGTTAGCCTCGGCAGCGAATGCTTCAGCCGTGGTCGTGCTCCCAGCACGAAGCTCCTCGATCAGAGACGACAAGGAGACGAGGCTTAATTGGGCCAAGCGTTCTGAAGCCCGCAAGGCATAAGGGCCGGGTGGCATCACGATGCGCGACTCCAACGCCGTGGAGACTGGCAGAGCTGTTTAAATTTAAAAGACGTCAACAAAATGCTTAAGCAAGGAACGAGTGAGAGTGCAATGAAATGTCACTCACCGACAGTCGTGCAAGTAGGAGCTGAAGGCTCCCCTGGCCCTTCGAGAATCTCGACCTCGTCGTCGGCTTCCAGAACTGCAGAAAACGTCAATGTCAGTACAAAAAATAACGACGATGCTATGAGAAGGGATGGACGACACCAACCTTGCCCAGACGAGAGGACAATGCGCTGAGGGGAGATCGCCTGCGGAGCTGCCATCTCCAATAAACGTTGAAATGACTGTCGAGGCGACAGATCCGCGATCGTGGCCGCCAAACCGCGCAATTCTGAGAAAGATAAAAGAGTTCAGACTATGAAGGGGTTGCTAAATTAAAACGCAGAGGGATACCTTCAACACTCCTCCCATTCTGAGCCGGGGGGATAGCAGCTTCAACGGTTTCCGCCGTAACCTCAGGCTCCAACAAAGGGAGAGTAGTCCCGACTACCTCAATCCCGGCCCTTGGGTTGCCCTCGGTAAGAGTCATTGGGGCAGCGGCCTCCAAAGGAGCCTCCCCCAGAGGGGCAAGCACTCCCTGGTCAAGAACCGCCGCTGGAAGCTCCACCGTGAGAGGAGCAGCCTCGTCAGCCCCCTCCACATCCAGCAAGGCTTCATTGAGAATTTCGGCGGGCTTTAGCTTTAATAGGCCCGTAGGGAGCTCCCCCAGCGTCGAAGATTCTGCACGATTCAAATAAGAATAATGATACAGATGCACAGGCATAAATAATCGGAAAGACTACAAAGGAAGCACAACGTACCTATACGCAAAGCAGCCCTCAATATGGCTTCTTCAAGCCGCTGCTCCTTCTCAAGGAGGTGGGCTCGCCGGGGTTCAAGGGTAGACTCATGACCGCCGGTCCACAAAGAGAGTGCATCAGCTGCGTCTTCTGAAGCGGCCTGCTTCAGAGCCCTTTCCCCCCATTCCTCCAAAGGGCCGATAAATCGCCACCGAATCCACGAAGGGTCTTCGTAGAAAATTACAGCGGGGTAAGACTTCTTCGGAACCTTGGCGTTGTGAGACGCGTCTTTTGAGCGCCGTATGGCCTCGGCCAACTGTGCAGCCTCCTCGTCAGCTGAACTCGGGAAGAGAAGTCCCGCGTCTGACCCTTGCAGGGCCAATGATTCGTCTTCAAGGATAGGCTCAGACTCCACCACAGAATCAAGCAGGGCAGTAGCCGCTTTCTTCCGCCGTTTAGACCCGGAGCCGGTCGCTGAGGATGACCGCTTCCTCCCTCGCGAAGCCTTATGGCGGCGCTGGCCCACGTCGCCCTCAGCGCCCTCATCCTTGTTACTATCGCTCGGTGCCACAACCGAGGACGATACCGCCATCGTCGACACCACGGGGGGCGGCGCCAGCACCGGCGGGGGTACTACCACCGGAGCCCGCTTACCCCGTGAGCGAGAACCCAAAGGCATACCAGCTATCGGAGTAAGGTCTACCCCGGACTCCCCTGGAATGAGCGCGGTGCCAATCTCCCTCAAAGGAAAGCGGACTGGAACCCTCGGTCGTAACTCAGCCCCAGGAGCCAGAGGAGGGGCATCGTGGCCAAGAAGCACCCTCCTTTCCTCGAGAATGATTGGGTTGACCCGATGAAGATACCAACCCGTAAACGCGCCCACGCATCGAGGCATGTACTTAGCTTCAGGGACCATGAAATAAGAGCCGGTGTTCAGCCTCATAAAATGATGAGCAGCATCGCGAACAGCATCAAGCGAAGGGATCGGGGCGACCATAAAAGCCTCGAAAGGAACACCCTGGTCGTATCCGAGCTGCCGGGCAAATCGATGCGGATTGTACCGCATGAAAAGAGCCGCATTGTCCTGGCGAAACACCAAGTAACCCGGTCTGATTGCATACAAATGCGTGGCCTCCCGGGGCTTCAGAGAAGGTGCGTTGTCTTTCGACTGGTCCCAGAGTTGTTGGACGGGACCCGAAGGAGTAGACAAGACCCGATCAGTAAAAACCAACCCGCCAGCGGTGGCATGAGGAGAAATTAGCACCCGAATGGCCCCGAATTGAGTCGAGTCGGCGGCAGAAGCATCCACTAGCCGCATAAGTCGTGGAAAGGGGTAGGCATCGTAAAATGAGGGCCTCTGATGCATGGCGAACGCCCCCAATACATGCATTTCGATCCAGGACGTGAAATAATAAAGCGAAAAGTTCACCACATCCACGCCAGGCGTAGAGGTATTAGCTGCGGTGCCCAATCCATTATAGAGGTGTGCCAAGGCCGGGATGCCGATGGCCAACCGCGTCCCCTCAGCAATACGATGAGCCGGGTAGATGACCGAGGCTCTCATGAAGCGGCGATGCATGGGGATAACGAACCAGCTAAGCCAAACACTGACAAACCCCACAAAGAATGTTTCCTCATCCATACCAGGTGCTGCAACGGACTCAAAAGACATCGGCGACACGATGGGAATATAATACTGTGGCAGGTCCGATTCAGCAGTCGGTAGCTTCTTCGGACCAAACCCAAAGGGGTCTCTGATGTTAGCAAACTTCGGAGCAGTCTTCGATATGATATCCTCACGAAGGAAGCAGGAAATGAAGCTTTTAAAAGTAACACCCTGCTCCTCATACTCAGTGAACAGTTGATCAAAAATACCCAGCGCCTTGATCAAGCTGGGGCGCTTATGGCAAACAGCATTCTCAGCGGACAGGCCGTCAATCGGTGCAGACTCGGGCTCGAAGACATACTCGTCAGAAGGCAACAACTCCTCATACAGTGCGCCCCTGATTGGCAATCCTGAGATTTCATAAAATTCTGCAAGAGAGATCGAGACCTCGCGATCCCCCAGAAGAAAAGTATTAGTGGGAAGATTCCACTGGTTCAAAAACGCCTTGACCCACCAGGCATGCGGGGACTTGTAATGGAACAGTGACGCATATATGGCCTGATAAAGCCCAACTTTCTGCAACCGCGCCCGATGGGCGGAAAGGATGTAGCGAGCCCAGAGAAGGTAGCCCGTAGGATGCCTGGGAGTGAGCCCTATCTTATAAATTTGCCCCCACGGGTGGGCCTCACCCTGGCAGAAACGCCGCCCCAGGATGTCTATGGCCGGAATCGGATGGTTCGGAATACCGGTCGTCGAAGGCTCAAGCCTCCCCGTTGGAGTCCAGTTGGGCATTTCCACAGCAAAAGCTGTCCTTGGAGGATCCATCGGTAAAAAGGGGAAAGTAGGCTCCATTGGCACCGCGCAGAGAAAACTCCGACGACCCTGAATAATCTGACTATACCAAGACCCCCACTGAAGAAGGTTGGTGCAGTTCGGGTCATGAGCCCGAATCATCGCCATCGCTTCCTCATCAGACGGTGACTGAGGAAAAGCCGCCTCCGAGCGAGAAAAGGGAAAGCGTGGAGCAGAAGCCATCGCACCTGAAATCCAATAAAAGAAAACCGTTAAAAGGAAAGTCAGCGATGTTTGTTCATGCATGAACATGAAGACTAGTGGGAGAAAGCAACAGCAAAGTTTCCTGGGACCATTGGCTATAAAACACATGGGCCCCACAGAATCCGGATGACGGCTCATTAATAATGAGACCAAACAGTTACAATAAAACAAAAGGGAATATCCTCATTTAATAAAAAATGATGGCCATGCACATCCCCCCAACAGGATCTGTCTCGGGCTCTACAGTGGATCCAATAAAATCAAAGGAATTGAATTCACACAAAAAGACATCATTACAAAGCCCCCATTGCATTAATTGCAGGAAGAACAACCTCGGGCCAAGAGACCCCAGGAAGCCTCTGTGTGAAGAAATCGAGTTCTTCGTTGGAATTCCCTATTAAGAAAAGGGAATTAAATTCCCAAAAACATTTTTGGATGGAATTAAATTCCATGGATTTGAACCGCCATCATCATCTCTCCAAAGATCATCTAAACCCTAAGAGATCTACAGTTGAAAGATTAAACAGTTTCATGTTCTTATGGAAAATATGAGGAAAGAAGGGTAAAAACCCTTGTTTTGGATTTAAAATCCAGGAAAATGTGAAGGTCCATCGTTGTCCAAGAACATTACCTGAGGAAAAAGGATTCCTTTTGAACAGAGTTAAACTCTGAAGATTGTTTCAAGACAGAGAACTAAGCTCTGGAAGAAGAGAATTAAATTCTCAGAAAAAGTTCTCAGAAGAAGAAGATGAACAAAGTGAAGGCTCTTATGAAGAGACAGAGGTATTTATAGAAGACGATGAAAACGCTTCGTCTCCCCAGATCCCTAGAGGAATCCAACGGTCACAAGAGGTGACAGCGTTGCACTCACGTGCAGACACGTGAGAACAACGCTGTGGGGGCATTTGTTTCCTGATTTAAAATCAGGAAAGCTTCTGGGAAAAGCTTCAAAAAGGGGTCACGTGTTGGCACGTGACACCTAAAAGGCATCATCAAGTCAAGTGCAGTTTCCTGACTACGCTGAAGAAAATGGGCTTCAGAAAGAGTCACGTGCTCCCACGTGACCAGTGTCACGTGGCGACACGTGACATTTAAATGCAAGCGTCAAAGGCACACAAGTTCTCTGATCAAGTCAAGAAAAGGCTTCAGAAGAGGTCCCGTGTTCCCACGTGACCAGGGTCACGTGTTGGCACGTGACGTTCAAGACAGCAGACTCGTTCTCCAAACGAACCAAGGAAAAAGAGTTCAAACAAGGGTCACGTGCTCACACATGACCAGGAGTCACGTGGTGGCACGTGACGCTTAAGCAACGATCAGAAGACAGAGCGCAAAAGAAAGGAAAAGGCTCATGCCAAAGGGGGTCACGTGCTCACACGTGACCATGGGTCACGTGGTCACACGTGACCGGCTTTCAAAGCCCATTGTGTTAACAGAATTAAATTCTGAAGGAAATTCAAATCTTTCCAAAAGAAAGCAACTATCTGGAACCAATCAAATTAAAGATTCAGAGGTGATGAAATATCATCTATCTATGGGAAAATCTCGGGTTTGGAAAGATTTCCCCTTTAAATCTAACCAAAATAACAAGGGAGAATTTCTGGATTTAAAATCCAATGGTTAATAAAATTCACCTAATAATCCAAAGGTCAAAAAAGAATGATGGATGCAAATCAAATCTCAATGAAGATTCGTCAAAAACTGATTGATTCGGCTGCTTCTCCTATAAATAGGAGCCAAGAGACACAGAGAAAAATATATATGCGCAGAGAAGAAAAAAGAAAAAAAAAAGAGGAGAGCTTTGATACTTTGAAAAGACTCGGATCCTCTGCAAAAAACCCTAGGTAAGAAAGGGAAGGCCTTTTGAAAGAAAGAGAATTTAATTCTCAACAGAGTTTAACTCTGATAATGTAAAAACAGAAGAACATATTTCTTCTCTCTTTGATGGAGGACCTGCAAAGTGCACATCTCCCCTTAAGGTTGAGAATTTAATTCTCAATGGGTTGAGATCCTGCCATGCAGATCCAAAACATGGAGAAGGAATACAAGCACGAGAATTTAATTCTCACAAAACTATAGGAATTTAATTCCTTTAAAATAAAAGTTAGGGCTTGACCCTATATCATGGGAATTTAATTCCTTCAGAATAAAAAGAAACAGGGTTTAACCCTAATTAAGAACTTAGTTCTGTTGAAATAACGGGAATTTAATTCCCTTAATCATCATTTAACAGGGAATGGGAATTCAATTCCTTAAAAGCTTTTATTAGGGTTTAACCCTATTCAGCCCTTCACATATATGAGGAATTTAATTCCTACAGAAAATTCAGAGTTAAACTCTATTCCAGAATACAAAGTCTTCGAAAGGAAGTAGGAATTTAATTCCTCTGAAATTTACAGTTCGAGGAATTTAATTCCTGAAAAAAGATTAACAAAGCCTCTAAACAAAAATATATAGAGGCAGGGTCACGTGTCATCACGTGACCCCCCCAAGAGGTCTACAGAAAGTCCCTTTGAGGCAGCACCCCACGTGACCCTCGGCAGAAGCTCTAATACATAGGCATTTGAATGCCCATCACGTGATGACACGTGATGCCCTGAAAGGCACGATAATCTCAGAATAAATGAAGGGAGGGCGCTCTCACGTGCTGCCACGTGACCCCTCTTGTCTTAGTGTTTAACACTAAATTGAAACTCTCGAACTCAGCGTTAAAATACTGTTGGGCTTTAGTGTTCAACACTAATTGAAAAGCTTTATCTGCAGTGTTCAACACTGATTACCTTAGCGTTTAAACACTAATCTGAGATCTTCATTTGCAGTGTTCAACACTGATCTGTTTTTAGTGTTTAACATTAATTCGAAAAGCCTTGTTGCTGGTGTTTAACACCAATTATCTCTTAGTGTTAAACACTAACTTGTCAACCTCATTCCCAGTGTTCAACACTGACTGCTCTGTAGTGTTTAACACTAGACTTTGGCCCAATTGGCCTAAATGGATGGAGGCAAAGCCTCTCCTGATTGGACTTAGCCCAAGATGGCCATAAGTCCTCAATTGGTGATTAACTGGTCCAATGGACTCATAACATAATTAATTCGTCTTGACCCCAAATTGGGCCAAGGACTATTTAATCCACTCCGGTTCTAGGGTACATCTCTTCACTCCTTTGATACTCGGCATTGTAATCCCTCAATGTCTTCAAAGAGGTGACGGGTCCCGACGACCACACATCGATATGGACTGTAGGGTCCTTAAACTCATGTCTAATGCAAATTCCTGGTTACGTGGAACGCGGATAATGTCACTCTTTGACCCCGTGGAAAACGTCCAGAGCGGAGCCTGGTCCTCGCTAAGCACGGCAGTGAACCCGTGTGAAGCATCCAGAGCACAGCGGACTGTGGGGTCCTTAAACCCATGGACTACGACGTCCTTAACCTTGACCGAGATGTCTTAAAACTAACAATGGACTGCGGGGTCCTTAAACCCATGGACTACGACGTCCTTAACCTTGACCGAGATGTCTTAAAACTAACAACGGACCGCAATGTCCTTAAACTACCCATGGACCGCAATGTCCTTAAAACTACCCATAGACCGTAATGTCCTTAAACTAGAACAATAGAGCCCCGCATGCTCTTTTGTCGGATCTAAACGGTCCCGTTTAAGTTGATCTTAGCCTCAAAGATGGCTAACGTATCCTTAAACCTTCAAACAGAGTGGACTATAAATCCCCCCAATTAACTCTGGCTCGAGGGTACATCCCTGAACTCCTCTGACATCCGTCGTTGTAATCCTTCAAAGTCGTCAGAGAGGTGACGGGTCCCGACGGCCATACATTCATGGACCACCACGTCCCTAAACTGGCAATGGACCACTATGTCCCTAAACTGGAACATTAGAGTCCAAACGCTCTTTTGTCGGATCTAAACGATCCCGTTAAGTTGATCTTAGTCACAAAGTTAGACTAACGTATCCTTAACAAACATTTGAGTTGATCTTAGCCTCAAGTATGGCTGACGTATCCTCAAACCAAACCCCCCCCAAACCCAAATCTAAGATAATACGGATTTGGACTAGTCCACGCCCTACGGGCGACGACATAAATTGGTCTCCGTAAACAATCCACGGGCAACAAAATACAAAACAGACACCCACGACACGAAGTGACCATCTGGAGAAGGAGAAAGTTGTTACCGCAATGCGGTAGCGTAATTAACTGCAGGGGCTTGCGCCTGCAGGGAAGAGCGTCCCCACAATCAAAAACCCCTCAAACGAGGGGGAATCTGACGAAGTCTGCTACATCGGACGCATCCGTCTAAACCTTCGATACGTGATGCCATAAATCAACTTGGCATCTTCGAAGAGGTGGATGGATAGCACCAATTAGCATCTGCCCCGAATCTCAGGCAAGACGCGGTGTCGCGCCGTCTTTCGGAGGGGAACAACGAGCACGAGTGAAATCGAAGGCTTGAGCATGCCCATCCGTTCTTCTGCGGACGTCGTTATCCCGGGGAGGGGAGCCGCGCTCTGGTGGACAGGGCCCGCCTTTTGAACGCGGACGAGGGCATCTCCCAGCATCGTAAGCCGGTCTATCCGTACGGACAAGACGTGGATGGCATTAGGAGGGGGAGGAGAGCCGCTCCCGCCTCCGTTGTGGCGGCTCGTATTTGGATCGTTGCGGTCGTCGTTCGCCATTGGATCGAGGGCGGAAGATCAACTTTTTTTTTGTGGAACAAAATAAGTCTTTCGTTCCCACAGACGGCGCCAACTGATGGAGCTTCGGATCTCCTTTAGATGCTGTCCTCCGTCGATCCTTTGATGGTGATCTTGAACGGTTGTGATTTGGTTTTGGAGTTGTTGGGTGTGGATCTCAATGGGTTGGTGTTGGACGCCGAGCTACCTGCAAAGAAGTCCCGGGGTGGGTGACCACCATAGGACCCTCCGACGATCAAGTTAGAGACGAGGAATAGCAGCAGAGTAGCAGCGTATTGAGATAATTCGAGTTACCTGAGTCGTCTGAGAGAGGGGTTTATATAGTGGTCGCGTGGAGCGAGCCAGTGCGAGATCATCGCCGTCAGTTTCGCCAGCGTGATTGGCGGGATACGCCCACTAATGAAGGGATGCGCCAGCGTGGGACGCGGGACGTGTGGCGGTGGATATCTCGCTTCGGTGAGATACGCGGAGCCGTTGCGGAGACGCTTGGGTTCCGTTCTCTCGGTTGATCGGGAAAGCCGAGAAAGCTCGGCCTGTCAGATGGCTTGGAGGCGAGCAAAGGAGGCCGAGGAAGCTCGGCCTATCAGATGGCTCGGAGACGAACCGGGAGGCCAAGGAAGCTCGGCATGTCAGAAGGCTCGGAAACGAGCCGGGAGGCCGAGGAAGCTTGATCTGTCAGACAGCTCGGAGACGAGTAGGGAGGCTAAGGAAGCTTGCTGGACTGCTCGGAGGCGAGCTGTTGGTTGCTTGCTAGGCGGATATGGAAGGTACTCAGGAAGGTCTTTGATAGGTCGGGTGTGTCCTCGGAGACAAGGTCCCGAGGTACGTCCTCAAAGTATCATACTTACTCCAGCTCCGTAGCCCTCGGGAAACGTCATATGCTGCGTGTCATGATCTGGGGAATTCCCACTTCTGAGCATCATCACCAGGAGACCTCGAGCAGTGGACGGTGATGAGGCAGGAGACGAGAATCACCTGCAAACCCCTCTCGGCCCCGGCGTCCGTCGCCGAGAAGGTGGAGCAGCGCTGCGCCGATAGGTTCCTGCAGAACAGCGCCAAAGGGAGGGAGGTCGTGGAGCGCATCTGTAAGTACCTGGAGACCGAGAGCTCGTCTTTGCCTGCCGCTTCTTCTTGCCGATCCGATGATGATGGAGAAATCGAGGTTTGGGATTTTACGCTTCTCTTTTCAGTTTTGAATGTTATAGAAAGATTTTGATGGAATAATTTGGGGATCTAGAAACTGATGGATCTTACTTTTGAGATGAAAATGTTGGAAAATGATTAGATAGAAATTCATGGCGATGTTTGATGAAAATGTTGGAAAATGATTAGATAGAAATCAGCCAAGACAATACATATAAATCTTTTGCTTACTGTTTTGTTGTTGATGTTTATGTTGAAAGCTACAGAGAAATTTTTGATGGAATAAATCAGGGATGGAGTATGGTATTGTTCGGGCTGTAATTTTGAACTGAATTGCTGGATCTTATTCAATAGATGGAAATCGAGAAGTACTTGGGCTGAAAGTATCGATCCGAGTATAGTATTAGTAGAAGAGACAGTGTACATCACATGAATTAAAAGTCTGGTCCACCAATTGAAAGTTCTTGTAGTCATTAGTTGATTTTAAAAAAAATTGTTTGCCATCTTTATTCTCGCTTGTTAAAGAGAGCAAACTTTCTCATTTTTGCTGATCCAATCTAGAAATTAGGTTGGGGTTTGATGATCTATCTCTTTGAGAAGGATTTACTGAAAGTTTTAGGATGTTTTTGCAAGAATAAAATGGTGATCGATGATATCTCTACTCTATGTTCGATATGAAGCTCTGGAGATTTGCGGTTGAAATTAGATAAAATTATAGACAATTCAAATTAATGGGTCAATCACGTACATCACTCATTAAAAGTTCTACCTTCAATAAGTTTACTATGGTGATTTGGATGTGGGTTTGATTTGTTGTTGGGTTTGAGACAAGAATGTCGTCAGTGCACTAGCGCTCGCTAAGTCCCAAAAGATAGAATGGAATAGATAAGTAAAAAGAATAGAACTGATAAATTATCTGTTTGTTATGCTAACATAGTTGTTTGTAACTTAGTACAGAAAGTATCAGTGTATACGAGAGAAGTCCTTTTCCCGTGGACTATGGTAACCCGTAGTATAAGGCCCCATCAAAACCCACGGGACAACGACATAGGATGTTCATGTAGGTGACTTTTAGTGACCATCATCTGGCCACTTTTAACACATTCCGTACCAATCTACCCCGTTAAAAACACCGTAGTGTATATTGTATTGATTGTATTAATTTGTAGTTATCAGACTTGCCGAGACCATGGTATAAATTGTTCATGTAAACTGATTCAGGATGTAAACGGTAGTCATGTAGTCAAGTTCAAGATATAGCCATGGTTCGGTAAAATCAAGTCATGTTGATATTGTTCTGGTATTCATGTTCAAATTCAAGTGTTCATGTTTTGTATATTAGATTCATGGTACATTGGAGTTATAATTGGATTCATATTTGGATTGTATTCAGATTAGACCGAAACTCAAATTGAGTCAGACACTTACACAGATTTGGATCCTAAATTAGATTTTGGTGTTATCGGTAACTGCTGCACATGGACGGTAAGATTTGTGTCTTTTTTCTAAGAAAATTACCATTGATTACCCCTTTTTAGTTTTCTACCTTAAATAGGCAAGCACCCACTTTCTCCGGCTGCCTGAAACTCAAGAGAATTGGTCCCGCTGAAACATATATTTATTAGGGCCCTTATTATAATTTAATATAACTTGAGGGGTTTTTATAAAAATATTTTTAGTATACTTTCAAAATAAATCTTAAGTATTTATTTATGTTAGTTAGGGTTTTCATGGATGTAAATTTTTAAAGAATGAAGTATATTAGTGAAACTTGAATAGTTCAAGATATTTTAGTGTAAAGTTTGACTTGTATTGATTCTTGATGGTATTTTCATGAAACTTGTAATTCGTTTATTTTCCTGAAAATATGAAATTTAATAATATTTTAAAAATATGCGGTTTAATAGTATTTATATAATTATTAAAAATATTTTTTTATTATTAAATAGAAATCTTCGTTTTTTTTTAAAATTGTATTAAAATTCTATCGAGATTGTATGATCCATTAGGAGGTCTGCATCTCGCTCTACTAGTCCCGAGGATGTGCGATAATCCGCACCATCCAAACCGGGTTCCCTAAAATGGGTTGTAGAGATATAATCGCAAAGAATTAAGTAACACAATTTAAAGAAATCCGGATTTTTAATAGTTTAAAGTATTTTAATGAAAAGTCGTATTTTGCCACAAAAATATTGTTCAAGAGAATCGTGTTATGTCAAGATGTGTGTATGTGAGAGGTAGGTCATTATCTCGTGAGATTTTCTAAAGGTATGCTAAGCAAAAATAATTAAAAGATGTCATATGTAAGTTTGTGGTATTTAAACGAAAAACGCAAATTAAGGTTATATAACATGGTATTTTAAAATGAAAATCGTTCTAATTATTTGTTCCATGATTAATGAGTAAGGTATAGTGATATGAATGAGTGATTCGTAAGAAAAATTGTAATTTAAAAATTATAGAATTGAATGTCGATATAACTCCACTTACCGACAAGTTTTGAAAGAAGAAATTTTATGGTAAAAAGAGAAGAGAGAAGATGAGACTTACTTGCTAAAAGAATAGGTGGGAGGTAGAGGAAAAGAATGGTAGCTTTCGTATAGTCACGGAGCCGTAGGAAACATCTCGAATTCTCGCCAGAAATTGACCTAGGGCTAACTCTACCTGTACTCTTCTTGGACTTAGAAATTTTAAGAATTTTGGCTATAGATTTCAGAATGAAGAGAGCTAGGGTATAGGGTTGTATTTATAAAATGAAATTAGGGTTTAGGAATTGAAAAAAGAATTAAAAAACATTAAAAATTGGATTTAAAGCTTCATTTTAATTCTCTGGATAATTACAGGAAAATCAAATAGAACAGGGGTAGTGGGGTAGGCCAAGGGGTTTAGTGGGTAAAACATGGACACTTTTCCCTACAGGGGGCCCGATGGTGTCGGCCCAAACACCAATCTCGCCGGCCATTTTCTGTAGGGGGACCGTCAGATGAATGCCACATGTTCACGTCAGTATAAATATCATTTTACACATGTTTAATTTTCCAGACTTTTCATTTTTACGTTATTTCACGTGTAAACTTTAGGGATTCCAAAAAGTTTAAAAGAAAAATCAGTAAAAATATATGTGGTTGATGAGGTTCGAACACAGGGGTTATGTCACAGCAGTGCAAGACTTTACCAGTGAGCTACAAGCTACTTCTTGCTGTTCTTAAACAAGAATAACTTTTAAATTGTGCCCAGGCTTGTAAACTCTTTTCTGTACTTTAAGAAAAAAATTGTACAGAAAATTCAGGATCCTTACACCAAGAGACTTTGGAAACTCCCAGAAAAAGGAAAGATTTTTATCTTCATGGAGTTAAACTCCCAAAGGATTTTGAGTGGAGTTAAACTCCGAAAGATTTGGATTTGGAGTTAAACTCCTAAAAGATCTGGATTAAGAGTTAAACTCTTTTGAGAATTTGGGTCTTGGAGTTGAACTCCCCGAAGATCTTCAGAGGTGATCAAAAGGGACTCCTTTCTTCTCCCTTGAGCCCTGAATCTTTTCTTGAGTCTTAGATTTTTCCTAAAGTGGGATTTTTGGAGATGGGTCTCCTTCTTCCTCCTCTCTGTTGGCTGGATCTTGGAGGAAAGGGGGATGAGGCTTAAAAATCTCCACTTTTAGAGATTTGATGGGAGATCTGAGTTCCACTTTAAGGGTTTTATGATGAAAAACCGTTTTTTTAGAAAAAGAACAGTTAAACTCTTAATTTAATTCAAAAAATGGGAAGAAGGTTTAGAAACTTGAGAAAGAAAAAGGAGGCACAAAAGTCCTAGATTTTGAGGGGAATGAATTCTTCTTCTTTATTTTATTATCATATTGTCTTATATAGACTTACAAATTTACGCATTGCTTCTTGGGCTTTACAAAATAGCATTTTGCCCATTCTATGCCTCATGTGCTCATTTCTTTTGCATATGAGCCGTGAGCTTTACAAAAATTTGGTTTTATGCCTATTTTTCTTACATTTGTTCATAAAAATTATATCAAAATTATTTATTACATAATTTTCATTTTGGCATGGGGGAAGCCGGCCGCGGGGCTCAACTTGGGCATGGGCCCACTTGATCTGGGCTTCGGCCCACTTATTTAGGATTGGTTTGACTTTGACTTGGTCAACCGGGGTGTAATTTTTGACCCCAACAATAAATAAAGAGATATAATGACAAACATGTGAGCATATATGAAAAAAATAGTATACTAAGATGAACAAACATGATATATCAAGTAAATAGGGTAAACTATATAAGTATGGCAATTCTACATTAGCATGACAATTCTACAATTACGTGTTTGTTGTAGTGTGAAAGAGAAGGTATGCGTGTATACGAGAATAGTCCATCAAACCCACGGAGCAACAGCACGTAGAGTTAAGCAACGTCAAACCTACGGAACAACGGCTCAAGAGATTCATGTTAAGTGATTTTTACTGGATTCTCGTGCCGGGACATACGTTCATTACTTAACTATCCATTTCCCCCGCGTATGTTAAGTTATAAAGAAATGACACAATCTTTACACGAATCCATGAATGTGTTAGGGTATTGCAAGTTCATATCGAGTTCATGTCGAGTTCATATCAATACATATTCATGGGTCGAGTCAAATTCGTATCAGGCATGCAATATATCAAATCAAGTAGTTCATGTATGTACAAATATAATGAGTAAGTCACATGATAAGAAATGAAACAAGTATAATATTCAAGCACAAATCAGAAACAGTGTCGTCAGAAGTGCTGAAAACTACTGATTAATCAACTCGTATGAATCCAGGAAAAAAACAAGAAACATGGTACTATGTGTTATGCAAATATGGGTTCAAGTCTTGCGTAATTCCAACTACTAGTTTGAAATATATACACGTTTTAGTATTGCTGTGCAGAACAGATCAGAATCTGTTTAGCTCCGTCGCACATTTTAAAAGTGCAATTTGTGATATTTTGTATCGGTTTTCAGGACTCGAAAATAATTAGGAATTTGTAGGTCTTTCAGTCTAGTTATCTAAACTACTTAGGTTTATGTGATTTGGATCTATGAAACTATAGTTACAGTTATTTTATTCTAAGGATTTAAAATAGATTTTATTTTCTGGACAGCAACGAGAGGATGACTTGAAGAGCATATATCGGGTCGATGTACACATTTCTGAGTCTCGGAATATATATAAAAGTTGTAGATCTACCAATTTGGAATATATACATCTAAGTTGTCAAAACCCGTTTTTTGTAGTTCGGGTTATGTCGTTTTGAAAAACGTTGCGCAAATCAGGACAGATTATGTCTAGATTTGACACTCAATCTTAAAAGACAAAATTGGGTTAATACCGTTGGTTTTCAGAGGTCGTCTTAAATTGAGAAAATATAGATCTTTCGATTTAGTTGTTAAAAACACTTGAGATCACTTAGTTTGGATCTTGGAAATCAGAGTTATGAATTTTTGAAGAAACTGTTAAAAGCAGTTTTCAGATTTCAAAACAGGGGCTAAAAAAATGCGACGTAAAAGTCTAAATTATATACCGTTTTGATTCTGAAAATTTGTTTAATACGTGCAATAAAACTATCTAACTGTTAAACCTAATTTTCTTGAATTCTTCAAATATTAAAATTATATTTTGATTCCTTCCCGAAATTGGTTTAGTATCAAAAAGTTGATTTTTAAAATATAGAGATTCGTTATATAAAATACCTGCCTCGCATTCTAAAGGAAATTCAGAGGGATATAAAGATCATTCGCAACAAGAAATAACTTAACTAATGTACACTGAGCAAACACATAAATCGGCTGTAAACATATGCTAAAGCAATGCTAGATCTTTTAATTAGAGAAATAACATTTTTCTTAAAAACAATTGCGTTCATGAGTGGATGTGTAAATATCTCATGAAACGGTTCATGGCTATTGTATCTACCAATATTAAACAATCATTACGAGCATGTAAAAGGGAACGAATCGTACATCTTAACATGTTTGCAAACTCATGGAGGCAAAAATTATTATGACAACCACTGTCATTTTATTTTATGGATATTATTTAAACATAGGAATAATCGGAGTATGACAAGTATCGACATAATGGAGACATGGAAAAAGAAAAGAAGAACGTACAAAGAGAAGATACAAAAAAGTGGGAAGAAGAAGAGGGGAATTACAAGTTGTTGCAATATGGTATAACAACCGTATCGCCGATGCGATAAAAGTTTCGATCGAGAGGATTTGGACATGGTGACCTTCGAATTAATCTAGATGAAGAGAGGAGAACCAAAAAGAAGAGAGTTTTGAATTTGTGTAGGAACGGGGAGGAGAAAGATGAAGAAATAAAGAGGGACCGTAATTCTTCATAATAATTATGATTTATTATGAATTCATTTTGAGAATTAAATGAATTAGAAGATCTCATTTGTAAGTTATGAGAAGTTTTTAAAAGATTAGATAAAAAAAATTGTAAGATCTTGGATTGAGCATGTGACCTTTGAAACAACAGTGCAAGATCTGACCAATGACATACAAACTTACTCTTGCATATATTTAACAAGAATGGAATATATACCAACATTTGAAAAGAAATCGGGCATTTAAAAAGAAAGTGAAATATAAAGGTATGGGGATTTTGGAGTCATTATATTTCAGTTCTCTTTAGTATTCCAATATTTTGTATGCTTTAGCACAAAAAAATTGTGAAATTCTAAAATATATTTTTTGTTTTCTTCGATTTTTCAATATTTTCAATGAAATAACACACGAAAATCGTGAAAGTTAAGAAAATCTCAAAAAAATGTTTTCTTCCTTTTTCAACATTACGCATGCTGTAACACATGAAAATTACGAAATTTTCAAAAATCTCAAAAAAAAATTTCTTATTTGATATTTTGTATGTTATAGCATATGTCTATTGCGAAATTTATAAAAATCCCGAAAGTATTTGTTTTCTTTAAATTTACAATATTTTGCACGCTACCTAATGAAAATTATATATTTTTTATAAATCTAAATTAATTTTCCTTTGTTATTTCAATATTTTGTTTTTTGCATACGAAATTCGTGAAATTTTCAAAATTCTCAAAAGCTTTCGGTTTTCGTTGATTTTTCAACATTTTACATGTTATACGCACACGAAAATCGTGAAATGTTTTGTCCTTTCGGTTTTTCGGTATTTTACATGCTATATCACTTAAAAATCGTAATAACTTCAAAATCCTAATTTTTTGTTTTCTTTAAATTTTCAACATTTTACAAGTTATATAGCACATGATTATGTCGAAAATTTAAAAATTTAAAAATTTCATTTCTTTTCGGTTTTCCAATGTTTTGTATGCTATGACACAATAAAATCGTGATTTTTTTAAAAATATATTTTTTTGTTTTTTCAATTTTGCAATAGTTTCCATGAAATAACAAACGAAAATCTCGAGATTTTAGAAAATCTCAAAAAAATTGGTTTTTTTTTCTCAATATTATGCATGTTATAACACATGAAAATATTGAAATTTTAAAAAATCCCAAAAGAAATAATTGTTTTTTAATATTTTGCATTTTATACCATATGACTATTGCGAAATTTACGAAAATCCCGAAATTATTTGTTTTCTTTAAATTTACAATATTTTGAACGCTGCCTCATGAAAATTACATAATTTTTCAATCTCAAACTAATTTATTTTTTTCAATATTTCAATATTTTGCTTGTTATAACACACGAAAATCGTGAAATATTTCAAAATTTTCAAAAGCTTTCAGTTTTATTTGATTTTTCAACATTTTACATATTATAAGCACACGAAAATTAAGAAATGCTTTGCCATCATCGGTTTTTCAGTATTTTGCATATTAAAACACTTGAAAATTGTGATATCTTCAAAAATAACAATTTTTTTCTTTAAATTTTCAACATTTTATAAGATATAGCACACGAATATGATGAAAGTTTAAAAATCTCAAAATTTTGGTTCTTTTCTGTTTTCCAATATGTTGTGTGCTAGCACAAGAAAATCGTGAGATTTAAAATAAAAATTGTTTTCCTCTATTTTCCAATATTTCCATGAAATAACAAATGAAAATTCATGAAATTTTATAAAATCTCAAAAAAATCTGTTTTCTTTCTTTCTTTTCAATAATATGCATGCTAACACACGAAAATCATGAAATTTTAAAAAATCTTAAATTTTTTTTGTTTAATATTTTGCAGGTTATAGCACATGAATATTGTGAAATTTACAAAAATCCTGAAATTATTTGTTTTCTTTAAATTTACAATATTTTCCACGCTGCATCATGGAAATTACATAATTTTTATAAATCTCAAACTAATTTATTTTCTTCGATATTTCAATATTTTGCTTATTAAAAATCATGAAATTTTCAAAAATCTCAAAAACTTTCGGTTTTCTTTGATTTTTCTACATTTTACATGTTATATGCACACAAAAATTGCGAAATGTTTTGTCCTTTTCGGTTTTTCAGTATTTCGCATATTATATAACATTTGAAAATCTTAAAATCTTAAAAAATTCCAATTTTTTTTTTGTTTTCTTTAAATTTTCAATATTTTACAAACTATAAGTACACGAATAAGACGAAAGAGGAAAAATCTCAAAATTTCAGTTCTTTTCGGTTCCCCAATATTTAGTATGCTATATAGCATATGAAAATCGTGAAAATTTTAAAAATAATATTTTTATTTTCTACGATTTTTTAGTATTTCCATAAAATAACACATGAAAATTGCGAAATTTTATAAAATCTAAAAAAATGCTTTCTTTTTTCAATACTATGCATGCTATAACTCACGAAAACCAAGAATTTTTCAAAAATCTCAAAAATATTTCTTTTTTAATATTTTGCATGTTATATAGCATATGACTATTAAAAAAATCTCGAAATTATTTGTTTTCTTTAAATTTGCAATATTTTGCACATATCTAATGAAAATTACTCAATTTTTAAAAATCCCAAATCATCTGTTTTCTTCAATATTTTGCTTGTTATACCACACGAAATTCATGAAATTTTTTGTCCTTTTCGTATTTTCAGTATTTTGCTTGTATAGCAACCAACGTACAAATGAGAAGAGAAGGCATATATGAGGCGAGATCCGGGTTAGCTAACCGAAGTTGCTACTTGTATCAAAAACGCAAGAAAGAGAGAGGGAAGAGGGAGTAACGGCGAAATGATATGGAAAACCAGAGAATACAAGACAAGCAACCGCAATATCTCGATAAAATCCACCAAGAGCCGGCTACCCAAAAAGATATCCTAATCGGGAATGATTCGACTTTGAAAGGCTTTGATTTGAAAGTGTTTCCCGAAATTTTGCGTCCAAATACTCCCACACGATACAAGTATGCGTGTATGGAGGTATTAGAGGCTAATTATCAGTGAGAAAGATCAAGGAAAAACGAAACCGATGCAAAAGAAACCTCACAAATAAAGACTGGGGCAGTCTGGGTACGTGGGCACTTTATTAAAAGGGGTCTAAGTAACTCGGGATACCTGGACGCCTTATTAAAAGACACCTGGGTTTAGGCAAGTTCTCCTCTGTTTTATTTTCCTTGGGTTTTGATAAAAAAAGAACAGGTTCATAACAGACGGTCGTCGGATATAATCCTATCCTCTTTCTTCTTTTGGCCAAAACTCACGAAAAATATGGGTCAAGATAAGAAGTCGGCCAAAGAACTAAGTCATTTTTTAAATTTATTTTTGAATTTTTGAGAGATTTCGATCTATGGAGAGACTCTTAGGATGAATCCTCCTCTCTTTATTGAATAGATATCGGTCTCAAGGAAAAAACAAGAAGATCAAAAAGAAAACGCAAAGAGAAGAGCCATTCCACTTGCATAAATAAGGAAAATGAGATAGAAATGCATGAAAATGAAGAAAACACACAGAGGGAATCTTGGATTCTTATTTTTTCAAAGTTGTTATTGTCTGAAGTGTTGAAATTCAATCCAAAAAATCTAGACGTAGAGAAATAGGTTCTTCACTCTTAAATCCTAATTCTAATGGGAAAATCGGGTTTTTCTTTCTCTAGATCATTTTTTTTTGAGGTTTTCTTGATTTTTTTTTTGTTTTTTTGGGAGAATTCTAAGTTAATCTAAGAGTTATTTTTGTTGAGAAGTGATGCAAGTTTGAGTCTTGAAGAGTTCAAGAGAAAAATTGAGAGAGTCAAGAAAAAAAGTAGTTTTCCCTTATTCTCATGAGAAGGGTTTATTTGTAGAAGAAGAGATGGTTAGGATATGAAATGGAGGGTTGCGATTGATTGCAGAGAGTGGAATGGTTGAGATTTTTGTAGATATAAACCGATCTCTATCATTATCTAAGCTTATTTGATCCTCAAATACTTAGGCAACATGCAATTTTCTAATAAAGCAAAATGAGTGAAGTTAAGTACGATTTTAGATGAAAAAATGCATGTTGTGGTGTCCATGGGATGCAAATTAAGTTAATGGTTCATTAGGGAGAGAATCCTATGCCATAGGTTTGAAAAGTTAAGCGGGGATTAATTATTACTAATCAAGTGTTTGATAAAATAATTAGCTTAATTAACCCATAATCGCACATATTCAAATCTATAGCAAACAATATTCAAATAACTTGAAATTTTGCATGGAGGGTCATCTAAGTAAGTTATGAGGACCCACTAAGAAAAATTGGCAATTTTACCCTTGTAAGCCCACAAATTATTTTAATGATAAAATAATAAACGGGCTTTAGTCCATCAGGTAAACGTTGTCGCTTTTGGTTGAAAATTTTAAGCTATGTCCTCATAAATATACCAAGATGGTCTGGAAAATTTGACATCATTTAGATCAAAGGATTATGAGATAGAAAACCGGAACTGTTAATGACGATTATAGCACGATTAGGGAAATTAACGGGTTCCGGATGAAATTACCCATTTGAAATGATCCCAATTGATATAACAGTCAAATATGATAATTACATCATGAAAATACTCATCAATTGGGTGAAAGTGATTTTTTGGACGGTTTTTGAAAGTTCGAGGGGGTTTGATACAAATCTCAAGGAATTTGACAAGTCTATTCGAATTTTATGTTTTGGTAATTTACGATAAATCGTTAAAAAGCACTACAAGAATTCTCATGACGATTCGTGGAATAATTCATAAGATATGGATTTTTGGGCGTCTCGAAAGAGATATTTCGATCATTTGAACGATTGAACCATGCACTTAAGTTGCCTCCATGTGTACCAAGATTTTATTTTATGCAAAAATGAGATGAATTACATGATGCAAATGTACTGACATGACGAGGATACAATTTTATGATGCAAAAAATGATGCAGGGGTAAAAAGGTAAATTCGCAAGTTACTGCTTCGCCAGAGTGTTTACGGCTTGCCATAACACTATATAATCGCGATATATTCAAAAATCTCAAAATTTTATATTTCTTTCGAATTTCCTATATTCTGCATGCTATATTAAAATCGTGATTTTTTTAAACATTCAAAATCCCTTCAAATTCATCTTAATAGGCTCCAATTTTGAATCAATTAGGGGTAAAGCCCCACTCAATGCCTGGGATTTTTAGAAAAGCATATTAAATTTCACAATATCCATCTTATCAATTTTTAGATAAATATTATAGACACTAAATACCAAAACCTTTGTTGGATGTAAAAATAAACAAAATCGTAGGTTCTTTTATTTTTATTTTACCTTTTATAATTTTTGTAGCTTTCAATTCACGAGATGATAAAAGATGTGGTATTTATTTGCAAAATTTTGAAACCCAAACATTTATGGTATTTATTAACACTATGCCATATTTATGGTACATATTTTCTACACCATGGATAAAAAATGAAAGTTTATGGTATTTATTTGCCATAATTAAATTTCATGATTAATAAACAATGATCTATGGTATTTATTTGAAAAAACCTTGAAGGTTCATGGTATTACTTTCCATAATTAAATTTCATGGTTAATAAACAATGATCTATGGTTTTTATTTGAAAAACCTTGAAAGTTCATGGTTAATAAACAATGATCCATGAATTGCCATAATCGTCCTCAAGATTTGGGTGCAACCACAAGTTTACCAAGAAAACCTAAATCTTCACAATACTTAATGTGAAAGGCAAAATGAGAACTCAAAAGTTTTGCCCATAGTTAAATTTACATATTTTCCCACACCATCAAACCATATTCTCCAAAATATCAACATAGTTCAAATTTGATGCCAGAAGGAATAATGAAGTCAATTGGTAAAATTGGAAATCTCAAAATTTCATATCTTTTCAACTATCCTAAAAAAACACCAACATGGAATAAAGATAGGTTTTGTACAAATCCAAATAGTTTCAAGTCATTACAAACAAACAAGGATATTAATTTTTTTTTTATGGATTTTGTATACACTACAAATTTGTTTTATGGATTTTGTATATACTACAGTATTTTCCGGATTCATCTCAAATCCATGGAAACTCTTGCAACCAAGCAGTGGCATGAAGTACAACTTAGAAGCGATTTGTCGTTGAGAAAAGAGGGCCCACGGGGGAGGGAGGGAGAGAGGAGTGGGGAGTAGGGGTAGGTGTGGCTCGCTGCTCCAGTCCGCATTAATTCCACCCTGTAGCTTACGCAACTTTTATTGCACATCGCCCCTATAAGCTCTTTGTACACTTAGGATTGTGAGATTTTGAAAAATGATTTTTGGTAGGGCTCTCCTGCCAACATGCTACCAAAAGAAATGAACGGTATGGCTATTCTACACGGCACCAATATCCACGCAAACCAACTTTATTGAGATCTTACCGTAATCTATTCAAGAGATCCTAAACGGTGAGACTTGCAACATCTAGATACTAATGCGTCTATGGTGTTTGTTTCTTGAATAGGTTTTGATAGATATTTCAAACCGCAGGTTAAGCATTTTCCTAGCCGATAGTATCGGTCTGAAATGTAAAACATTAAACTGTCTCATCCATATCGTCTTGTCTGGATATGTCATCTAAGATTTTTCCGCGGTCTCCGTTCGGCAGCATTGAAGGACACGTGTCAGAAACCAATGTGGGAACTAACAGGGTTCTACTTCTATCAGCAATTGAATCACGTGCCAAAAAAGAAGATTTAATAAAAGGGAGAAGGAAAAGATAAAAATAGAAAGCGGAGGAGGAGACGAAGGATATGATGAGGTGCCAGGTGTGGTACACGCTGGCTGGCCTGTCCATACGCTTGCGGTGACGTCTGCGCCACGGTAACGTCGCAATAATAAAGCTGACCCAATTATTCACAACTCATCCTCGTTTCTTTAATTTAATACTAATCAAATCAATCCCCTGCTAAAAACATACATCGGTATCAATATACCACGAGCTATAATCAATCTCCTTAGACGGAGGTCGGTCTCTTTAGGCGGCAGCAAATTGCTTATTTAAGGGCCCCTCCACTTCCCTAATTATTACCATCCTGACCTACGCCTAACCAAACACACAGAAAATCGTGGGATTATTTCAATAAGTGACTTCATATCATTTTCACCCTCAAACAACCAAAAGGCAAGCCAACGCATCAAATTACGTACCAAGGATTAGAGATGTCTCTACGGATCAATTTTGCAGTTTTTGACTATGCCATTCTTGCTTAATTTTATTATAATATATTTAAGAGATACAATGCACCCTATACACACAGGCATCAATGGTCTTATGATGCATCACAATCAACTCCTGACTTGGATTAAAATTTCTAAGAAAGCATTTAAATTAATTTGAATCTAAGAAGATTAAATAGAATATCCCAAGGTGTATACTCAATTGGCCGTCTCATATTTATAATAAAATGAGTTAATAAACGCTTAAAAAAAGCCTCTTCATCAAATTTCAAACATTTAATCTATCTCTCTTCCCTTCCATATAGGCACCAATATGGAAGTAAATTTTAAAAGTATATCAAAACCTCAATTCTAAAAACATACAATTGAATTTAATCATATATATAACAGATACTATTCATCCAGCAAAATATAAAATGATCTAAAACACAGAATAGTAATTTCATTTTTTTTGGTATTTTTTTTTAATTTTCAATATTTTCCTTGTTGCAGCTTATGAAATTCATTAAATTTTGGGGGAAATGGGTCTAAATTCCTGGGTTCGGAAAGAAAAACTCTCTGTACAAAAATAATCTAGTTAAAAACTTTCTTGATCAAAAAATCTACAGGTTCAAGTCCCTGAACAACAGCGATACCAAAAGACCATTTCAGCTCAGCAACGCGTTCCCACACGCTTCATCCCTCCTTCCCTTCTCCCTTAAAAATCCCCCCACCCCTTTCTCCCCCAATTCCATCACCACCTCAAATCTCAATCCCCCAAACACTAAATCTCTAAATCTCCTCCTAGAATTGAATTAGAGTTTTCGATGGCAGCACAGCGAGACAAAGAGGAAGCCAACCTCCAAGTCACCGAGACCCTAACCCTAACCCTCTGCATCAACAACTGCGGCCTCTACGGCAACCCCGCCACCAACAACATGTGCGAGTCCTGCTTCCGATCCAAGATCCGACCCTCCACTTCTTCCTCTTCCGCTGCTGGTCCAGCGGGCCTCAAGAAGCCTAGATCCGACTCGATCCCATCGCTGAAGATCAGCGATCGGAGAGGGGAGGAGGCGGAGGAGGAGCAGAAGACGATAGCCAGGGAGGTGGCGACGGTGAGAGCGCTGAAGGCGGTGAATCGATGCCTGAAGTGCAGGAAGAGGGTGGGGCTGATGGGATTCAGGTGCAGGTGCGGCGACCTCTTCTGCGGGGACCACCGCTACTCCGACCGCCACGAATGCGGCTTTGATTACAAGAAGCTTGGGAGGGAGCGGATCCAGACCGAGAACCCTCTCGTTAGGGCTGCTAAGATCGTTAGGATTTGAGAACAATAAAATTTGAGATATAGAATCATCAAAGAGAGTTTATATTATGATGTGATTTTTCTCATTTTGTTGTGATTTGCGTTCTGTATTTCTAGAAGAAGATGAATTTGAAGTGAGATGACGAACGAGAACAGATTTATTATCTCTTGGCGCTACCTGTAATCTATATTGTAATGAAAATAAGTTTGAGCTCTGCATCCTAAAAAGAAAAGAGATTAATTAACTCTATGGTCATTAATTTACTTCTTAAGATGTTTTTGTTGTCGATGGGCACAAGGCTAACTGTTAGTTTTCGGATATGTGATTTGGAGAGCACAGCATGATAAAAGTTGAAAGTTGTGTTGGAGGAGTTGGTTGCCCATCGATGATCTTATGGTAGAATCAGCCAGACGTTATATTTGCAAAACCAAAATATTTTCTAAGGAAAAAAGCTATGATAACTTAACATAAAAGAGTGATAAATTCGAAGCAGACAGCCACATAACATTAAACTTCAATTAAATTGAAATGAACTAGCATATCCTTCGGTAGAATCCAGCTCAAAGAACAGCTGAGTCTCGCACATTATGTTTTATTCAAGGCAGGAAATCTGAAATGCCCTGAAGGCATGGTTGTACATTGTGTATTGAATGCACCAAGAGGCTAACATAATAATGCCTCTTCTAACACATGAATGAACACAAGAATTTCACGTCCTAGCATCAGGTTGAAGAAAGTCATAAAAACAAGCTATGCCTTTCCACAGTGCTAAGCACTAGCTAATAAACCGCCTCCATATTAAACAAGAAGATTTACTAAATATTTCTTGCCATGGAAGGCAGCATAACACATTCGAGTATCACATCATACCATTTAGACTCCATCTGGCTGGAGAAATGGATTTGCGATTTCATCAGTTCCATCAGTTGGCGAAACAAGCATCACTGCAGTTCCCCTACAAACCTACAATTATTGAAACCAAGTTGCAATCACCTGTCAAAGTTAGGAAAGATAACCAAATTTAATGTTTCTTTGAAGTAGATTGCACCATTACTCTCTCTCTCTCTGCGCGCGCATGTGTGTGTGTGTGTGTGTGTGTGTGTGTGTGTGTGAGAGAGAGAGAGAGAGAGAGAGCATACAATTAGGCCAAGGCGCCTAGTCTGGTCAGTAGTCTTCAGAGGATCCTCGGCATCTGGACCATTGGAAAAAGAAAAATTAAAACAAATGATCAACTCATAAGCTGGATACATGATCCAGGGTGATCTTGCAACTGGACCATTAGAGATATTGAAATTATCTGTCTTTTAAGAAAGTATATTAAACATTCATTTAGAGGGAAAGAAAAAAAAAGAACTTTGAATCAAAACTTATCAGTTTATTTATCATCCATCAAGCATTATATTAAACTCCAGAACGGTTGCTCTGTGACATTGTTAAACATAATAAGAAATGGTATTCATCCAATTCAAGACTACCAAGGGTATCTGATGCATGGCAACAAAGCATGAAAGGGATATAAAAATTGAAACAAACAAATGCTCAACTCAATGTGGCTACCAGTAAACAGGTTTTATCGATAATCCAAAGCTTTGCAAAATTCTCTATGAATGCTGCATATTATATGCACAAATATATGGTCAACTCTTCATGCCAACATGTTTATTAATTATCATACAGCCCTTAGAAATATATTCATGAAACTACATGTAATATATTTCTGATCTTGCAGTCTTTACATTGTTACACAATATAAAATGACATTTTCACTGATCGAAATACAAGCCACAGGGTGCACCACAACTCAGTGTAGAGATGGATATTTATCTTGATACCCTCAAATAGGACTTTATAGCTGAAGTAAAAATGAAGCAAATAGTGTAATCACACTTGCGGCATAGTTCAGCAACTCTTTTCAATCTTTTTTTTTTGTTTTTTTTGGGTTAAACTGAGCAACTGCCCTGTGTAAATTTTATTTTATTTTAACGAAAATTGTTTTGTGGGCTAAGCACGTTACACCAAAGCCCATATAAGGGTATATATACAACATCAGAACCCTAGGGCAACCATAATTTCCAGCGGCTGAAAAAAATATCTTCTTTCTTCTCCTTTCTCTTTATCTCTCAATGGTTCCAAGCACAAAATCTCTTACTTTTTTCTCATATAATTTTGTTGCTTTTTTTTTTGTTTTTAATACTGATTCTTTTCACTCCTGGCATGCCCGCTGTAGTTGATTCCCAATATGCACATTTAAAAGGTATATATCTTGATCACAAGAATTAATTCCCATTACAAGAGATAAATTCTTATGGGATGTTAAAAGCTCCAAAACAGGCATGCTAAAAGTGGAAAAGAATTATTGAACCATGAGAAAAGTGAACTATCAATATACCTAAAGCGTCAAAGACACCAACAAATATATGTCCAATCCAAAATGAGCCAACATGATTGTTAATCATATACCTCTGAGGAATTCCGTTGCTTCGTCAAGCACCAAGTTGAGCAGCTGATCATATCCTTTCAAAGTACCCGTAACTGCCCGTAAATATTTAAAAATGTCAGATAGCTAATGAATATATGTTGCTGTTTCAAGGAGCTTGGGACCAAAATTAAAAAGATTGATGTGACAGAGACGTTTCTTGCTATACAAAAATGTAGATCCAGTTTCGTTTCTTCCTTGTCCCATCCAGTCTCTCTTTTGTTCTTCTCTTTTTTTGGATAGCAGACATGTATGCCAAGGCTTAGAACTGCTGTTTTAAAGTCCTGATGTTTCTCTATTCTGTGATACATCATTTATGTTTCATGTTGTCTACCCCTTTAAATTGTTGATGTATTTTCAGTTTTATGCAGAGCAAGTAGTACTACTCTATGGATGTAATTTTCCGATGTTTCAATAAAAAGGGAGTGTTTTATCCATACAAAAATGTAGTTTTTTTAATTTTTGTCTTGCCAAATGTAACTGCTGCAATATTTTTGTTTTTTTAATGAACGGACTGAAATTTGAGCCGGGCTCTTTCCTCAAAATAAAAATATATAAAAATAGCAATGATATTTTGGTCCATAAATCAAGGGCTCAAATCCTCAAATGCACACATTCTTGAATTCTGAATTGATGCCTCTACTTTTGGTTACATTGAGTGCATATCGAGCAATGTCAAGTCGCTAATGAAGGCACAAACGAAGGTGCAAATCAGAGTTTAAAAATCCATCCTCTCCTTTTTCTGGATTCAAGGTAAAATTGGGTTTCGCTCCATAAAACCAAAAGGTAACATGTTTAATTCCATGACAAAAAAAACTTGTTAAAACCTCTCCTTGACCAAAATGCCAGTAGATTTAGGTTACTTGGATACACCATCAACCTTCTGTTTTCCAACATACCCATAGTACCCTTGAAACATTACATGTCAATACTCAGTGAATAATGTTGGATCAATCTAAAGTACTACATCTAGCCAATATCTACTACATTTACACGGTTTTGTTTAAGTTAAGTTGTTCCCAAAATTGATCATAATTTTTCCTCACTAATAATTGTACTTTAGCCATCATTCATACACCTGTAAGTAAACATGTTATAACTACTCTATTTGGCGAAGTAAAAAACCAACATATACATGTTAAGTATTACACATAACCCGTTGACTACGACAGTAAAAGTACTTATGAAAACCACCTTTAAAATCTACTTTAAACAAACCTATCTAGACTATTGGCCATTAATGCAAAAACCCACATCAAAATATCTTTTTAATTATAAAAATAGGTGTAAAATGGCAAAAAAATCCAAGCAAGTTTTGGGGTTTTCTCCAAACCCAATTCGAAATTCATGGCTTTAAATATGTACTGATTTTGGTGTGCGAAATAATACCAAAGAACAAGATCTTTGAGAAGTGGAAAATTTTTAGTGGGTAGCTAATGGGAGAATTATTGAGAAATTTTGATGTTCTCAAAGGAGTTTAAGAAAAAGAAGATGGGAGTGAGGCGGATGGAG
This sequence comes from Agapanthus africanus, assembly GCA_030015575.1. Classification (NCBI taxonomy): domain Eukaryota; kingdom Viridiplantae; phylum Streptophyta; class Magnoliopsida; order Asparagales; family Amaryllidaceae; genus Agapanthus; species Agapanthus africanus. Next base: position 424,206,822 of record CM057351.1, read on the forward strand.
ATGAGGGAATTATGGATATTTAGGAAATACCTATAACTGACAAAATACATGATAAATATACTTAAAGGATCTCAATACATGATATCTTTGAATTAGTTCGGCAACTTTTTTTATGCCTGGGGTCTTTCCCTACCGCTCTATGGGCCCAGGGAACTAAACCCATTTTCCCCCAAGATACAAATGGATATATGTAGTCAAGTAAAGATCACCTAATGGACATGCTAAACTTGTCAGTTATAACATGCAACATTTTCCAAGTTTTTATGTTGAAAAATTCTAAAATAAGATTTATTCAATCAAATTTTCTACAGACATAATCAGGCAATCAATATTAACTGCATAACACAATATACTAAGTGGAAATCTCGCTTTTACTTTGTCTAATTTTAAATATGTAATAAACTGAAAAACAGCTGATGTTTGCTAATAGGATGGAAAGGCAAGAAGTAGATATATAATTTGCTGCTAAAATGTTGGAATCCAGCTTTGGATACCATATATGGAGAATTGACTTGGGAAATTTTTCAATGCTTCCGATTTGGGTCTTCAATAACCGTGTCGACGATGGGATACCGATTTAGCCGGTTTAACAAATCGAATTCATCCACGCGTAGAAACAAAACCTTCTTGCAGTGAGAGAGTAGACATGCTCACGTGGATGATTGATCAATTTTATTGTTAACTAAAATCAGTCACCGTCAATCTCTTTTCTCTCTCTTCTGCTTTTCATTTTTATTCCTATTTTTCACAAACCTAGAGGTTAATGGGGTTGATGCTTGCTGCTCATAATACCACTTGGCCTCCCTCTACCCTGCTAGTTCCTCGCCACTGGAGTCTCTAGAAACTCCTGAGCAAATGTTCAGATCGGCATTATATTTTTAAAAAAAAATTTATTGCAAGCAACGGTTTAGAAGACGATGGAGGATGTGAAGACTGAGAAGCAGAGCATATGGTTTGTGAAGATTGAGTATTGCATAACAATCATTTCTTCGTTCTTTTAGGAAATTCTTATTCTTTCTCTTATTTCTTATTGTGATATACCAATGGAGTTGATAATTAATACACTATAGGATTTAAATTAGCATTTTATTTTTTTATTGACTTCATGTTTAAGAATAGAGGTTTTAGGAGGTGGCTCATTTCTTAGGCGAATTTGATCATTTCAGTTATCCTTGTTACCATGGAACGATGATGTTAATAGGAAAACATGGAGCAGGATACAGATAAGTTTTGAATTTGAAGCTTACTTTTTCTTTAGTGTTTGAGAATGTAATTGAATTTTTTTTGGCTATATCCTTCCTTTTCATATGCTCTGCTCTAATTCCTTCATTTCATCTTCTTGAACCGATGAAATTCAAACCTTTTTCCACCGAAATCCCCTTCTCTCTCTAGACCCGACAACAATATGGATAGGTTTATAAGGATTTTGGCCATCACTAATTTTGATCTCTGCTCTCTTGGTTAAGATCGTTTTGAAAGCTTGTTTTCTGCTTTTAGTTGGGTATTGATGAACATAAACATGTACAAGTATGTGAGATCAAAAAAAGTTCTTGTTGATAAAAAGATGAATTATATGAGGCCGATTGCTGGGTATGTTAAAAGCGGGGGGCCATGGGTGGGGTCACATCACCCATCGTGAAGGTAGCTAGGTTGTTCTCTCCAAATGGAAACCGGGTGAATCGGTTCCTTCGGATGAATTCCATATGGCCTATATTTTTTTATTGGTGGGAAGCACTGAAGAATTACTCATTGACTTGTACATAGTGGGTATGTACTTATATCACACAATCATATGAAAAGACTTCTTTCTTACAATTATATTCACTACCTTATTCTCACACCACAATCTAAAGCACTCCATCACTTTAGCACTATTCTTGTGCTTCTCACTTGCTTGGTTGCCATAAAATGGGACTACCCGACAAATTTTTAAGCATCAAAGAATATTTTAAACTCGTAAATGTTCTACACTCTAGAGCTTCTACACATTCATTACAACATGTTGTTTATGGCCAAGAATTTTAGTCTTCTAAATAAGATTAAAGTATAATCCTGATCTGTTAAAATCATAAAATGTTTAAACAAGTTAATCCTGGTTAGCTAAATTAAATAAGGTAGGTACTTTAAATTAAATTAATTCAGCTAAGACTTTTGCTATGCTAGATGATGAGATCTTCTACCGAACATCAATTATCATTTCTAAGTATATAAGTAGCTTGCAGGAAACAATTTTATTTAAACCACAGTAGACAAGAGATGGTCACAGAAATTGCATAATTTGAAGAAAAATCAACTCAAAACTAGGTGTGTCAATGGCAACTAACCTTGTCTTCCTCCAGTTAGCTTGACCTGGACACCCTTATCAACAAACTTTGCCAAATCTAAAACCGTTTCTTTGCGTCCTGACTGCAGCATACAAAGCGAAAATCATGTGAAGGGGTGAGATTGTCCAATACCACAAAAATGGTCAGGTAATAAATAAACATAGAAGATAATCTTCGATATAGATCTTTTAAAAAAGAAGTTAGGATCAATTGCAGATGCCGATGCAGCAAGAACATAATGCTTAAGTAACAGTGAAACTTATCCTTCAATTCCAAAACAAAGAAACCTGTAGTCTGTCTACACAATTAAATTTCTTACAGCACTTTCTTATAATTCAATTACACTTGTTCCCATGCTGCCGAGCATTCTTCTCGTTTATCTATGAGAAATCGAAAGTTTACGAATGTATTAACTATATAGATAAATAAATTTTCTTCAACCAAAACATAGACACATTTACCTAAAATGCAGAAATCATGGGTTTTTTAAACAAGCGAGATAAACTTACCATCTTAATGCGTGAACTCTGGAAATTGAACTTCAATTCAACCCGCACCCAAATCACCTGCAGTTGCAGAGCCTTCCTTTAGCAGATTATAACAAGCTATTGAGAATTGAAGAGAGAAGGAACAGAAAAGGGGGAAGCGCACAAAACCCTAACCCTAGGCACGAACACAAAAATAGGAACATCAAAAGAATTCAAGTGAATCGAATAGATAATTGATTGGAAGAGAAACAAACCTCTCTTGTGCTTTTTCTTCCTCGATCTGATGCACGATTGGGGACAAAACTCAGAGAAGAAAAGATCGGCTCCTAGGGTTCTTCCCGCTTTGGGAAAGCGAAGTTCTCGGAGTGTCGAGAATAACCCTTGACCTGTAGGTTGCGCGGTCACGGACCTAAAATTCTAAAAGTTACCAATACCCGGCCTGTTAGTGTGCAGATCCGAATCATGAGCAAAAACACTACCCGTAATCGGAAAAAATATACCACACGATTCAAATCGTAGATTCAAAACAAAATTACTTTTAAATTGCAAAATATTTTTCTAGGCCACCCAATCAAACGGTTGTTAAACAAACCAAGGTCTTATGTTATTCTTGTTCGTTTGATTATTTAAACGAGATGTTCATTGCAGAGCTTTGCATTTTTGTTATTCTTGCAGAAATTCGAACGGAAGGGCTTGAAACCAAAATCGGCACAGCTGAAATTCATAAGTGGTTTTCGGATTTTGGCGGGTGGTTTTCTTAACTTTTGAGTTTCCCTTTCTTTGCTTTGCTTGGCTGTATGTTATACGGTATTGAATCGCCTAAATCGATATAGCTTGTAATGTGTGCTATGGGATGTTTTAGCGGCTTTGTTGCATGCATGTTGTAATCCAATGGTAGAATTATGAACTGTAGTTTATTTGAAACGGGTTCAATCCCATTTTCTTGCTTCTCAATCGCATGACGTTTAACATTTTGTCATTGCTGCAGTCATATTTGCTCACCTAACGGCTCTTGGGTCTTCTTGAAAATGTTCGCGGGAGGCTTGTTTTTGTGAAAATGTTGTACAAGGGAGAATTGCTGTGTAATTATGTGGAGTTGACGGTTTTGAAAACGTTTTTGGTTTTATTATTCTATGGATAAAGATGTCAAATGTATGGGTTGATCTATTGCAAGCTGAATGATGCGACTCAAATTATCTAAAGTTTACATACACCATATTCAAATTCAAAGTGTGTACGTACCTAATAAATAGACGAGCGGATCATTTCACAGCAAACAAAGACAAAAGTAATGTGGGTGTTCGTTATATAGGATAGTGGTTCACGGTAAAACGAGTAAAGGTTTGAATTTCAAATCCCGCCCACGCTAGTATATGACTTATCATTCTGAAAAAATGAACAATACAATTGAGAACAGCCAACTGATAAAGGGTTGTTCTAGTTTTCTATTGTCGGTTTGAACCAAGCTTTTATTTTTCCTTGGAACATAATAAGATACAAATACTTAAATTTGCTACCAGGCATCCAAACTTGACTTTCCAACCCTTGGCCCACTCTAGTCAACTGAGTGGGATGCGGGTCCGGTCGGTTTTTAAATCCACATCCTCCGTTGATTTTTCCTCTCCCTATAAATACCAACCCCTCTTCTGCCAATTCTCACCGTTAACGCTTTGAACGGAGAGCTCTTTTCGCCTCCCTCCCCCCTTTCCCCCCAAAAAACGCTAAACCTAATTTTCTCCCTCCACCGCCATGGCCGATCCCAACGACCAATCCCAGCGCCGCCGCCTATACAACCCTTACCGAGATCTCCAGATCCCCTACAAACACATCTACGACCTCCCCACCTCCCCTGAGTTCCTCTTCCAAGAAGAAGCCATCGCCCAACGCCGATCATGGGGCGAAAACCTCACCTACTACACCGGCATCGGGTACCTCGCCGGCGCCACCACCGGAGCCTCCATCGGCCTTTACCGCGGCCTCAGATCCGCCGAGAAAGGCGACACCTTGAAGCTCCGAATCAATCGCGTGCTCAACTCCTCGGGATCCGAGGGGAGAAAGTTCGGAAACAGGCTCGGCGTGATCGGACTGCTTTACGCTGGGCTCGAGAGCGGGATGGTTGCGGTGAGGGATACTGATGATTGGATGAACAACGTCGCTGCTGGTCTCGGGACCGGGGCCCTGTTTAGGGCTGCGAATGGGCCGAGGTCGGCCGCGGTTGCGGGAGCTATTGGGGGGTTGATGGTAGGTGCGATGGTTGGTGGGAAGCAGATGCTCAAGAGATACGTGCCGATCTGAAAAGGCTTGGTAACTTTTTCTTGCTTTGTTGCTATATTTATTATAATTTTATGGGTTAAATTATTATAGTTTGGTTAGTGCTTATGGATTTTTGATGAGGTATGTCGAAAGGATTACTATGTGTGTAATATGTGGAGATGACCGGATAGTCATGAAAGGAATTTTCGGAAATAACTCAATTCGATTGATTCCAGCTAGAGAGTGCAGGTTGGTAACCGTTGATAGAAAGTTTACACTTTGACCTATAATCTTGTTATGGCAGCGTTTGTTTTTGAACGCAACGAAGCGCACCAGCCACACATGCCCTTCTCAAAGCACTAAATGGGAGATACCGGTTCGATCCAGGTCTACTCCACAAACTCCTATTGTCCACCACTGGGCTATGTGCTCCGCACTTATTGCAGTGTTTGTTACCACATGAGGATTCTACAATGCTTTGTTTCTGTTTATATTGTGGTATTTAAATGACTCAGTTTAGAAAGGATCAACCTTTGCAGAAGATTTATAGGAAAAACCAATGCTTTTAAAATTTTGGATTGGACATTCAGATATGTTTGATGACTGACCTGACTTTCTGTCACTCTGCTTGTTTGAAGATCAGTTTCCTTTTGTTGTCATTTTTGTATTGATTTTTTTGTATGGGTAGTAGCTGTAGAAGGCATGTGCAGAGAGGATTTCTTCCTTCTATGGTATAATAACCCAGGGGCTTCTTACTGATATTAGACTCTCAGTTACAGAGTTTAGGGGTCTTTTCAGCTGCTCGATTTGTTCATGGTTGACCCTGTTGGTTGCTCATTCTGATTATCATGCAGTTTTATCCTCTTCATCAAACCCCTAATTAAGCATGCATATTTATCCTTTCACTGTAAAATGTTGGCTTATGTGTATCCAATAATCAGCAGTAACCTGACTTTGGCTGCCAATAGTAGGCAAGACGATCAAGGGCTTTACCATTTTGGAAACAAGGAAAGTAGTTGACAACATTTCAATCAGCATTGCAGAGTTTTCCATATTCAGAATACCATCCCTCTTTAATATTGGATTAGTGCAATGTTAAACACAATGTGGAACGTTTCCATACGCATAACGTAAACGTGAAACGTTGAACGTCACTTATAATGGAATTTGGTACAATTGGGATAGTTTTCTTCAATACACTTATACGGAACTATGATGTAGTAGTTCTGGAATATTAAGCGTTTTTTGGATCATTTGTATATTTGTGTACAAGTATGTATCTATGTTTCCGCATTTGACATATATATATATACATATAAAATTTCTTTGCTATCTATTTAACTTCTTCAAAAGGAATTTAGATATTTTCTTACTTAACCGAAGTTAGTTAATGGGTTAGATTGGAACGATGATTCTTTTGATTTGGAACATCAATGTTCCGCGATTGGGAACCGCTGTTCCAAGCGCTAATGGTTTAGCGATTTATGGTAAAACAGGATTAATGCTTGTTATTTGTAAGGCTTGCATATATCTTTGTCATGTCATGTTGAATTATCATCTCCGTATACTACTGGGTTAGAGCTTGATTTTTAAGCTGAAAGAGCACAGCTTGGCATGCATGCATGTCATGTAAGGTGAAAATTCTTATGTTTTTTTTTAGTACTGCAACTTTGTATGTTAGAATTATTGATATCTTGGTGATGTTATGGAAGAACCACTTATTGGTCAACATTCAATTTCTTCACATTTTGTACCTTCGAATTTCTATGCAACTTAGCCATAGTTTTGTTTATCTGTCTAAAACCTATAGCTTCATTATTTAAATGTGATACATTTAACTCACTGCCGAGATACTACGATCATGCCTCATATGTGAGTCTCGTTTTATATCATATTAGTGACTACTCTTGCTTAATTAATTTGCATGTGTATAATTTATATGTGCAACTTGTGCGGTGTTTACTTATTTTTGCATGCGGCCTAGTTTTGGCCAAGTTTCAGGACAAAAATGTCTTTATTTGGACTAATGCCAGTAGTCTTTATTAATTGTTCTAGACTCACTAGCTTCATTTATATTGTCCCATCTCTCTGTCTCTCTCTCTCTCTATATATATGTATGGGAGTGCTCCTTTGCAAACCAGCCCGCGTTTTTTAAAAACGGGAAGTCCTCGTCTATGATATATTTTAACGATCTTATCCATTTCAAGTTGATCACCCTACCCTCAAATAGATATGTATCAAAATTCAAGGGATTTGAAGACCTCTAAGCCTGTGCATCGGATGTATATATTGCATTATCGAAAGACGTTTATTTTTGCACCTATCGATGCATAGGTTTTTAAATCTCTTGATTTTTCATACACATATATTTGAGGGTAGGGTGATCAACTTGAATGGACCGGATCGTTAAAATGTGTAGATCAGGAGTTTCTGTTCTTAAAAAACGCGGACCGGTTTGCAATGGATAAAACGCGGACCGGTTTGCAATGGATCACACTTATATATATATATATATATATATATATATATATATATATATATATAGTCCTCCAAATTGATAAATCCACGCCCCATTTAAAGACTCTTTCTTATTAGACTGACCATTCTTTTATAGTATCATTAGATTCATGATTGCATCTTCATCAAAAAAATATTCATTTGTGCATGTGCGTGTATGTATTATACTATATCCAAAGTAATGTATATTCATATTATCTGTCACTATATGTGAATGAGTGAATCCATGGTGTTTGCCAAGTTTCTTTATCATGTTCAAACTCATAGGAGATCGTAGGATTTTGCTACAATTCTAGACCTTCTTGGTTAGTTCTTGTGACGTTCTGTATTTAACTGGACCACTTCGTTCCCAATTATCTTGTGGTGATTCTGTTATATCAGCATGGATAACTAAACCTGTGATTGAGTGGAGGTGGAGGATCCATGTGCTCGACACCCAGCGCGATTCTCATGTGGTTCATGTAGCCTACCCCATATGCTTGGAATAAAGGCTCAGTTGTTGTTGTTGTTACATATATGTTTTTTTTCCCGTGACCTTATAAATTATTTACAAGATTTAATTATAACAGTGTTCCCAAATGATTCACAACTTTTCTAATGAGCCAGCTATAAGCATTCATTTCCCTTTGCCACTTTCTGGCCAACGCCAAGGAACCATTAACATTATTTTGGTTTGGAATACAATCGTCTATTTTTTTTATCCTTGTGCCTTGGTAGGAGGCTAGGAGCTTGAATAGAATATTCTAGATGTGCAGTGCTGCATATTGAATATAACATTTTAGCAAAATTGCAAACTGAGATGTTTGATTGACTTGTTGCAAGTTGTTGTAAAATCGCATACTTATTAGCATCCTTCGTGTGAGGAGCGATGCTGTGGCATTTTAGTGGAATGCAGGAGGTTGGCCTGCTGACACTTTCTTAAGATGGTTTTTAGCCGGTGTTTTTAAGTGGTTACATTAGGAATAGTTAACAAACGATATGCGTTTGTAGATGAAAGCATTTTCCTGTTTTGCCTTTGATTTTGGCCATCAACTTAAGATGCTCTTCAACTTGGGATTTTAAATGATTTAAAACAAGAAAATCTGCTTGAAACCTTTGCCAAAGGATGTTGTCAATGATCTTGTTTAGTGGTTAGGGCCGGGATATTTGAATTTTTACAGCGAGGCCATGTGATATGTATAATTTTTGACCATGCATTGTAGGAGGATAGTTTTAGCGAGCAATATGAGATCATGCGGAATATCCATGATAGTACATAAGTTTGCTGTATTGATGGTTTGTATTTCTGTGGATGAGGATTAGCTGATGCATCTCAAAAGCTATAAGAATAATGTATGCATCAGCTGTGGTATATAACTGACGCTGTTGTTATTTATTATGCGCCCTTTGGTTATGCTCGTTTTTTCCTGCTGCATGGTGTATTTTTGGGTATATTTCGCTGATAGGGTTAAGATCGTGCTTTCGAAATTCATGTTTTCTACATAACGAAAAGCTGAAAATAGACTAGTGTATTATTATCGTAATATTTATACACTATTTCTTACAACCATGATAAATTTGGATGTGAACTTAGGAGCAGCTAGTAGTCTTTATAGTTATATGTGGCCATTGTTACAGATAAATATCAGATAAAGTTGTTGTGGAAAGGAAAAAACATTGGCTTTTCTGTTGCTTTCAATTTTCTTTCTTCTAAACATTGAAATAAATTTTGCTGCTGGTTGTTATTGTTTCTTAGTTGATAATGATTTGACAGTGATTTGTGTGTCCTTGTATAATGAAAAATATAGTTTTTGATGGAGCTTTGCAGATATATTTTGAAACTGTTTGTTAAATTGAAAGATTTACCTTGGATAGTAATTGTTAACAATGCCCTGGGCATCTGGTTCCATAAGAGAGAGAGTTTCTGTTTGACAAATTATCAAGCTTCAAAACATTATTCCTAATAGATATCGAACAAGCAAAAGGATTGTGTTTCATGTATAAGTAATAAATGAGAATAATGAAGAAATGAGGACCTAGGAACCTTTTCCATTAGGTGGTGTTAAAAATTTATATCCTCCACGATTTTTTTTGATGATCGGCATCTATCATTGGCATCTATCATTATCATGTAAAATGTGGATACACCAAATTTCATGTTATTCCACCATATTTTCACCGTTGAATAGTAGTGTAAAAAGTTTTATTGTCGATAAACCTTTAATTATGTATCCGCTAAATCAACGGTGAAAAAGTGATGGAATCGTATGAAATTTAGTGTATTCATGTCTTACATGATAAATATGATTGATAATGGGTGCCGATCGTTGAAAAAATCATGGATGGTTTATTTTGTCGACATCGTAAGAGGAAATTCCTTCTTAAGTCCCCTTTCTAACATTATCCTCGTAATAAATATTTTGGTTCAATAGTATAAGTTTCATAAATATTTTGGTTCAATAGTATAAATTCATGATTGAAGAAAGGGCAAATTGAAGTGATGTACCATCAAGTTCCTACACCAAATTATTTTTTAACTACATCTATTTGTACCTAACTTTCCAAGATCATTTGAGAGTAACCACTCTATTCAAATATAATCTAGTACAATAATAATAATTCATGGTATTCCAAGGGGCAGCTTGGTTGCAAGGATTTTCATGGATTTGATATGATTTGGAGTCAAGAACAAAATGTTTGCTTGAAAGGATTTCGAATTCTTTGATCTGTATAAAATATGGGTTTTAAAATTGAATATTTTTGTGATAAAGTTTGAAGGACATTGGCAGACATGATCTTTTAACCAAGTATTTATATTTAAAAAGAAAAATCTCTATTTCTATTTCTCTCTGATTTATATTTCAAATTCATATTACAATTAAATATAAACCAAACAAAAGATTTATTGTATAGGTATTCATTTATCTCTTTTTCTTGTAACCAAACAAACAACGGAGTGTGAAGGAGATTGGATTACCGATGCATTCCAAATCCATATTATGTAGTTTTCCAACCAAACATTCCATAAGTAACCAGTAACCTCATAACCTATGAGGTTACGATGAAAATTCATGATATTTTAGTATAAATTACCTCTTGGAAAGAAAACATGATGATAAGAGTTTGGCCGGATTCGAAATTATTATCTACTTTCTGCTGTTAGAAACCACTAGATCCAGCTGTGAAGAGTGGATAACACAGTGAGCCATGGGTGTATGTTTTTTGATCTGTGATTTGTGATCATGATCTAATAAGAGCAAGGAAAACGGCTATAAGAGGCATGCAAGGACACTGCAAGTCCATAATTGCAATGTTCAGACTACATATCCCATGAGACTCAGAGGGCTATATGTAAAAAAAATGTTGAGCCCATCTGGACATTACCGGTCCCGTTTCCTCGTGGAAATCAGCGGAGAATAAGAGCAGAGGATTCAGATCTGACTGGGTCTGGCTTCATAGGATATGAATTGACTAGTGCCTGCCTAGGCAGGGTTTATGTGGCTGCTTTAGGAAGCCTAAATCTACTCCCAATCTATTATACAGGCGCAACATTAAAGGGCCCAATCATTTTGTAAATGATTACCTTATAAATCCACAGCCCTAATATCCAAACTAAACAAAGCCAAGGAAAAAAGAAAAAGAATCCAGCTTGCCTACGAATCTAAAGGGATTCATCGATCTTCGATCTCCTCTCTCAATTCAGTCCTTTCACCCCTCAAATCACCGACACGAGCTCCCCTCTCGCCGATGTCCACATCATTGGAGATCACATCACCGATCGAATCAGATCGAGAGTTCTATTGGATCTATATCTGGTACAAACATTTTTTCCCTCTGTGATGGAGGTCATGATCTCCCTCAGATGTTGTTCTCCGTCGATCTGTGAAGATACTCACAAGTGGTGTCTCCTCAGATTATGACACGTGGCAGATGACGTGTCTCGGACTCTACGGGTAGAATAAATGAGCTGCATCGGGGACATTCCGCAGGGCTCCTTCTCGAGGGACGTACTTGACTTTTCGGGAGACCCCCTGAAGACATTCCACCTTCATCTAGGAGACTGCCAACAGCTCGTTTCCGAGCTTCCTCAGTCTCCTCGCTCGCCTCCGAACTATCTTTCGTGCCGAGCCTTCTCGGCTTCCCGCTCGTCCCCGAGCCCCTGATGAGCCGAGCTTCCTAGGCCTTCCCCGATCAACCGAGATTGCAGAGCCCTAACGCCTCCGCAACGGCTCCGCGTATCTCGCCAAAGCAAGATAACCGCCGTCCCGCGTTCCACGCTAGCGCGTCCCTCCATTAATGAGCGTATCCCGTCATTAATGAAGGGATCCCGTCGTTCACGCACGCGTAACGTCAGGGGCGTAACCGAAGGCGAAGATCTCGCGCCTATTCGCTTTATGCGACCATTATAAAACCCCTCTCGCAGACAACTCATGTAAGGTAACTTGAATCCTATAAGCCGCTACTCTGCATAAATTCCTCGACTAACTTGATCGTCAGAGGGTCCTATGGTGGCCACTCATCCCGGGACTTCTTTGCAGGTAACTCGGCTTCCACCTCAAACTCAACCCATTGAGATCCACACACTCAAGGAGGCAACCTCCGAATCCAATCTCAACCGTCCAGCAACGCTCGCGACAGATCGACGGAGGACAGCATCTAAAGGAGATCAAGGCCTTCATCAGTTGGCACCGTCTATGGGAACGAAAGACTTATCTTGTTCCACCAACAAAAGTTGATCCTCCGCTCTCGATCCAATGGCGAGCGATGATCGCAACGATTCAAATACGAGCCGTCACAACGGAGGCGGAAGCGGCTCGCCTCCCCTTCCTAACGCCATCGGCGCCTTATCCGCTCGGATAGACAGGCCACATCGCTGGTGGATGCCCTCGTTCGCGTCTAAGGAGCGGGCCACACCCACCAGGCCGCAGTTTCCCCCTCCCCGGGATAACGACGTCCGCCGAAGGACAGACGGGCATGCTCAATCCTTCGATCTACCTCATCCTCATCACAGTGCCACTGAGCGCCGGCGGGCCGACTCTGACCACCTTAACCCACATTCGGCGACTGATTCCATGACCCGCTGGGCACCGGACAGCTCCACGCCATGGTCCCAGGGAAGACTGGGCTGTCGTTCCAATGCTCACCGCGTGTTCTCGCCCCCAAGGAGGTATCGGTCAGCTCGCCTGCATCCAGGCATAACCGACATCTCCCCTCCCGCCGGGGTCGCACGAACGACGAATGCCGGGGCCACTCGAGAAGGACCTCGCCCGAGGATTTGCGAAATCTGATAGAGCGGAATCAAAGCCGCACACTGGCGCAGACCCGGAGCGGGGATAGTCACCACTCCGACTGTGCAGAATTCTCGGGTTACCACCACTGACTCGAGGCCCTCGAGAAGAAAATCAAGGACATACATCGGGATGGCCAAGCATCCAGAGAAGAGGACCGATACTCCGCCGATTCGCTGACTAAACCCTTTACGGAAGAACTGCTGGTCGAGCACGATTCATCTAGGAATAAACCGCCCAAGGTAGCCCTCTTCGATGGGAAATCCGACCCGAAAGACCATTTAGACGCATTTACGGTGAGCATGAGCTTCCAGGATAACTCCAACACGGCCTAATGCCGAGCTTTTCCCGCCACCCTCATCCGGGCTGGCCGGGACTGGTTCCGAGGACTCACGCCACTCTCCATCTTGACCTTCGGTAAGCTGGCCTCCCAATTCTTAGGCCACTTCTTCGGGAATCGACGACAAAAGAGAACAGTCGACTACCTGTTCACCATAAAGAGCGGGGACAAGGAATCATTTAAGGGATACGTCACTCGTTTCTATAACGCTCTGCTTGAGGTCCCCGAGCACCGGGATGAAACTGTCATCACCGCACTAAGGTCAGGTCTTAGGCACAATGAGTGGCTCCGCTCTTTTGAATTAGTGCAACCTAAGACCATGGCCAAGGTAAAAGCTTGGACCGAGCGGGAGATCCAACTCGAGTCGGAGGTGAACGCTAACCTGCCCTGGGCGACCAATCCGACCAGAAGAAGAGGGGCAGGGAAGAGAAGAAGAGGGTCGACCGACCAAAACCATACTCCCCGAAGTTCCAGAAGTACACTCCTCTTAACATCTCCCAGACAGAGCTGTTGGAGGAAGCGAAAGGCGAGAGATTCTTCAAGCTCCCGCCAGTCACCCAAAGAGCGACTAAACGTATCCGGGGACCGTACTGCGCTTTCCATAGGACGCAGGGTCACCCGACCGAAAACTGCAAACAACTCCGTGACTATATCGAGGAGTTGATCCGCTCTGGCCACCTGGCAAAGTACCCGCGGGACAAGCGGCAGGCAGACCGGGAGCAAGAGAACCAGCCCCCTCCCAGGGAGTTAACGATCGGGCAAATCATGGTCGTTATCTCTGTTGGGGTCAAAAATTATACCCCGGTTGACCAAGTCAAAGTCAAAGTCAACCCCAAGTAAGCGGGTCCAAGCCCAAATCAAGTGGGCCCATACCTAAGTCTAGCCCCACGGCCGGCCTGCCCCATTCCAAAATGAAATCATGTAATAAATAATTTTGATGTAATTTTTATGCATGAATGTAAGAAAGATGGGCAAAAATGCCATTTTTGTAAAGCCCAAGGGGCTATATGTAAATTTGTAGGCCTATATAAGGCAAGATGATACTGAAATGAAGAGAACTTTTCATTCCCCTCAAAATTTAAGGTTTCTGTGCCTCCTTCCTCTTCCTTAAGGTTCTAAAACCTTCTCCCCTTTTTGAATTAAATTAAGAGTTTAACTTTTCCTTTTCCAAAAATAAACAGTTTTCACCATCAAACCCTTGAAGGGGTACTCGGATCTTCCATTGGATCTCAAAAAGGGGAGATTTTTAAATCTCGCCCCATTTTCTCCAAGATCCAGCTAACCGAGAGGAAGAAGGAGACCCATCTCCAAAAATCCCACCTTGGGAAGATCCAAGGCCTAAAAGAAAATTCAGGGCCAAAGGGGAGAAGAAAATGGTCCCTTTTGATCATTTCCAAAGATTTATAGGAGTTTAACTCCATTCAATATCTTTCGGAGTTTTAATTCTATAAATAAAAAATTCTCTTTCGGAGTTTAACTCCTTTTTCCGGGGCTAAAAGCCCCTTCTTTCCGCCGGCGCCCAAGCGTCCAGCGCCCGCGTGTCGGGCACGTGAGGCACTGGCGCTTACGCGTCCTTTGGACGCTATTTTTCCTTTTTTCATATACACACACACTCCACAACACTTCTCTCGATATATCCAAAACCTCTTCAAAGCACAACACTGCACATTGAGTTCGTATGACCTGTTTAACCCGTCAATCGGAGGTTCCTTCGCTCCAAAGACAAGGGGTAATTAACGACAGCTTAGTCCACGGCTGCCGGAGATTCGGATCCCTACAATCAATAAACCCCCCGCCTACCCTAGGCAGGGGGAATCTGTAGTATGCCTGATAAGCGCGTGCGTATTCCCATCTCAATGGAGTGACGAAAAATACTCTACAACCTCGGAATCTGCTCGCGCAGCCGGTGAAAACCAACAACTCCTACCAGTCGAGGGTACAAGCGATCCACCCCAGAAGAAGTGCAGGACGACCGAGCCCATCATCTTCACCGATGAAGACTTTCCCGGTATATCCTTACCTCACAACGACCCCCTCTTTATAACAGTCCGGGTCCACCGTTATGAGGTACAGAGGATATTGGTGGATTCCGGTAGCTCGACAGACATCCCCATCTACGACTGTTTCAAGCGTATGGGGCTGGGACCATTCGACCTAAGGCCTACCTCCCACGTCCTCGCGGGGTTTACCAACCACTTCATCCCGGCCGAGGGAGTGGTCACCCTCCTCCTCAACATTAGTGAAGCAGGACATACGAAGACCGTACCGGTGGATTTCATCGTCGCTAAGATCCCTTCGTCCTACAACATCCTCCTGGGACGCTCGAGATTAAACGCCCTCCGGGCTCAAATCTCCACCTACTACCTTGCGGTCAAATTTCCATTAGACAAATGAGGATAGGCCGGGCCTACGGGAACCAGCAGATCACCAAGATTTGCTTCGCCTCAGCGTTTCCCGTCGGAAGCAGAGCGACTACTTTGAGGACACAAACGATTTCCAGGGATCTTTGGATACGCGCGATGACCAGAAAGAAATTCGAGGAGCTCCGGTGGAAGCGCTGACAGAAGTCCCTCTCATCGAGGAGGTCAGTAGATGAACCGTTCAGATCGGATCTCTTTTGACGGGAGACCGTCGCGAATACTTGATCCGCTTCCTTCGAGGAAATTCAGACGTATTCGCCTGGACACCGGCGGACATGCCCGGGATCAACCCCAAAGTTATCTCACACAAGCTCGAGGTCGACCTAAAGGCCAGACCCGTCTGACAAAAGAAAAAAAGTTTCACGCCGATCAAACAAAAAGCGATTGAGGACGAGGTCGATAGATTGCTCGCAGCCAACTTTATTAGATATATTGACTACTCGGTTTGGCTAGTGATTGAAAGTTGTTTCGCGTGCGTGCGCTTTTAAAATCAAAGAATAGAATATACCGCAATCAATAACGGTGTTGCTTGGTAGCTAGCCGGTTGAGTATGAGTCGGTCCACAGGGAGAAGGATTCCTTTTCTTTATGTTTTAACGAGTTAAGTCCAAAAAATTGGTGGTTTTGTTTTACGATCTAAGAATAAGATTAAATTGATTAAAAGTCTTGCTAGGGTTAGGATTATGTTAGTTTGGAAAAAGGATTTTACCCACTGCTATCAATGCCCTAATGAAGAATGTAGGTGTTAGGGTAATAGTCAACAAAGGGGATTAGCACGATTAGGAAGAAACTTAGTTTCTTCCTTTTGGCCCTTGTCCGTCCTTTCTTAACTCTTATCCCTAACCTCTATTTAAATCAAGCACAACCGGTCTAACTAGGGAATCACCGCTATCTTGAAGGATAGGGTGCCGTAGTGAGCGGTGTGTGGTTAATTTAAATAGAGTCCTATTATAAAAATTATATGGGCAAAGAAAGGAGAGAGAGAGATTTACTTCTCTCAAACCTTCCCAATCTTAACCCTAATAAGTGAGGAATTACTCACTCATTAGGGAAGTTATGATAAGATTCATTTTTATAATTTTAAAAGACTATCTAAGTTGCAGATAATAAAAGACAGATAAAAATTCAGGAATTAAATTCAGATAAAAGAATGCACGATAAAAAAAATATCTTTATTGATGACCTCTTGACGATTACAAGGAATTTAAAATTTAATCTAGAAATGAAAAAGAGGCATCTCAAAAGAGGCACCCAAAGAGGCACACCTCAAAAGAGGTTGTAGGCTTTCCTATTTATAGATAGGAGAAACTCTAGGGTTTACATCTGATCCACATATGAAATTACAAGACTACCCTAAGAAAACCGGGTCAATGCACCGACTCCCATCGACATGCACCGACACGTGCTTTGCACGACCGCGGATCCGCGGCCATAAGCCTTGTTTGGCCGCGGTTCCACGGCCGTTTGATGGGCTCTTGGGCTCAGTTTCTGAGGGCTGCTTCATGTTGCTTTTTCCTTCTATTTTTCTTCACTTGGTTCTTCAGAATCTTTTCTAGTTTCTTCCAGATTTCCACAGTGCAGAATGTTGTGGACTTTTACCGTTCGCTTCGTGTTGAAATCTTGAATCTTATGCTGCCTTCGTACTTTGTGCAATCGAATTGTTTGCTGATTTTCGTTTATTCCTCAAACTGGTAGGCGGCATCTTGCAGATTCATCTATTTGTTGGTCGTAGTCTCACTTTTGTAGCGTTTTTTCACCATTTTCACTGTATTGTTCCGAGAACCTGTGACCTGCAACTATTTAGCATACATGGATCAAAAGCACCTATTTATTTGCAATATGATTAAGAATGAGGAATATAATAATGCAAAACTTTGATATGAACAAATACCCCCAAACTTATCTTTTGCTCGTCCCGAGCAAAATCAATTTATTCTCGAAAAATCCTAACCTCACTTTCGCAGGGAATCGCGATTGCACTGAGCTCGTGCAACAAGCCGTTAAACCTCTAGGTGTCCCTAGTAGGAGGAGTTTTGTCTCCTGAGGGTTTTCAACGGATACTACCCACAAAATCCGATCAATTTGGCATGTTGACTTTCATTCTTCAATTTGGTGTTCTAGCATGAAATTCTATTATCTTTAACTTAGAAACCATCAACCCGTATTTTTCACACTCACTTATCATTTAACTTAAGATCGTATATGTTCTGTAAATTTATTTAGCTTTCAGTATCTTTTGAATTTTATTTCTAAGGTTCCATCTCAACTTAGAAATTTTTATCATCTCTACTGAAAATATAAGTCCTATTTTTCATTCCTATCTCTCATCAAAAACCCCAATCATATACCCCTACGTGTGTGTATGTATCATCCCTACACTTGGAAATTCAATTCAAACTATCATACTCTTGTCCATCGTCTAAAGTACTTTTAGTTGGTGAATTTTAAATGAAATTGCACACACATTCTTCATACGACCGTTAATACTTCTTGAGGTACTAATGACCGATTACAAAATGTGTTAGCGCATTAAGATGTAATTCCTCGTCTTGTAATACCTAAGGTTTTAACAGTGACTCCCAAACCAATTGGTCTAAGGCACTAGGTGATAAAGCACCTTCGCTATATATTTTTTATTTATGCAGCCTTAAGTAATTACAAAACCAGTGTTCATTTTTTTATATCTCTTTATTCACTCTTGTACTTTTATTTTATTTTCCTTCATACTAAGCATTTTAGACAAGAGCATTTCAAGGTATCCTCTACTATTCCAAGTTTCAAGGTGCATGTAGGTGCTAGTTGTAGGGTATATATATTCAGAATTTAGACTTAAGGTTCATAATTATTTTTCAGACTTACACTTCAAATAAAAATTTCAATATTCTTCCCTTATTCTGACTTAGGCCATGAACTGAACTCAAAATTTGCCTATTTCTAAATAAACTACAAAGACATATATTCTCTACAGTTAGACTTTAAGAAAGGTTATTTTTAGGGTTTGTTATTCACTAAGTTTAGGATCTAGTTTTTCCCTACTATTCAACCGTCATGTTGAACTTAAGTCAAATATGGCCAAAATTGAATTTTTCAATTTTTATAATTTTTAAATTTTTTTCAATTTTTATTTGTTTTAAAATAAGTATGCAAATGCAAAAATATACACATGAATGCAAAGGAAGAAACCTTACTGAGCACACCCCCAAACTTAAACTTGGCAGTGCCCTCACTGTCAGGCTACACCAAGGGGGTCAAAATTGTCGGCACTCTCATGTTTGTTTATTTTTTTATTTTTTTAATTATTAACAGAAAAAGAAAACAAAATATATATACACAAAAAGGCCCCCCCAAACTTAAGTGAAACAGTGTTTCCATTGTTTAAGCGTTAAAGTTCAGAGTTAGGGAGGAGAAAAACACAATATCAAGCTATACAAGGCCTTACACAGGTCAAAAGTTAGCACCAACCATTCAAAATTTTTATCGTTATAATGGTGTGGGTGGTGAAAGAATGGAGTGTAGAGAAAAGAAATGAGAAACACACGAGACCGTGTGGAGATAGAAGCAGTATACGGTCTCGGTGGAGGAAAAGAATGGCGGAAGGGAAAAAGAAATGGTGGTGGTTCGACTTCTTCAGGTGGAGGTTGATTAATCACAAAATCCGTGTCATTTAGGAATGCGAGTTCGTCGGCGAAAATATCTTCGAAACTTCCATCGATGGTCCGATTGAACATTTCAATGTCAATAAGTGTCGCGCCAGAATTCAACACACTTGATTTTTCAAAAATTATGAAGGTAGGATAGTCGTAAGGCTCATTTACCTTATTTTCAAAAGAGTCTAAATCAAGTTGTTTTTCTAGAATTATCGAACTCAAAATATCGAATTGTGATTATTTAACACTCGGTATCATTAAAGGAAGATTAGAAGAAAAACCAGAGAAAGCGGGAGAAAGAAATGGAATGCGAACTTGAGGGAGAAGATGGAGTGTATAAATTAGCACAATTTGTAATGACTGATGTGTAAAAAGCGATTGTGCCAATCTATCAACCCACTGAGAAACGAGGTCATCTCCCTCAAGATTCGTGAGAAAACATGGGTACGTCGAACTTCGTAAAGCAGACATTGAAATGAAAGGAATACAGTTTCTTGCGCGATCGGAACGACAGAAAGGATGAAGGGGATTGATTTAGGAAGTGTAACAGTTAAAGGTTTAGGAGGATGAAATGGAAAATCCGACTCATCAAACAAAACTGGTTCATCCTCAATACTATCCTTAATACCTTCCTCAAAATTTAGCTTATCCATGCAATTCTCATCAAATTCAAGACGCATATAAAGTTCGGGAGAAACATTTAATGTCTCGGGATGATGAATTGGAAAGAAAAACTCATCCAAATTTGTGGGTTCATCATCCAAAATATTACCAGCGTCAATATCCTCGATCAAGTGAAAATTAAATTTCTCAGACACCTCATTAAAAGTATGGACATCAATTAATTCAGGTTCTAGAGTGGAGGTGTAGAGGTCAAAAGGATTGGTGATGGTTTCACTCGAAAGGGACCCTTCACAATCTGGTAAATCAAATACTACAAAGTTGCACAACTCATTAGACGTTTTATCTTCAACTGGTGAATCATTTGGAACACTTGATAGACATTCAAAACCGGAGTTATGGGATTCAATTGGGGATGGGTAGGTTTGATTTGGAAGTGTGTACAGCTCACTCTCACTACTCAAATTCTCGATCTGTCCAACCGCCTCATCATACATTGGAAAATTTGGAGCTAGTTGGAAACTAGCTACCGGGTCACTAGGTTGTAATAGGGTGGCCATGGACGCATTCAAATCCATTATCTGTTGTCTTGACGCTACCATAAAATGTTCCAACGACTGTTCCAGACTAGACATGGGTTGTGAAGGGGTTTCAGTAAAATATTTAAAGTTGTTTGGATACTGAAAACTCACAAATGGTTATGTAGAAGCAATATCTAGGGAAGGTGCGAAAGTCGGGTAGGACTGGTAGGAATTGAATGGTTGGACAGAAGTAGGATCAACATTTGGATAAGAAGGTGAATGGAATTGTTGATTCAAAGAATTCGCAGTGGTGAAAGGAGTGAAAGATCGGCTACGAGATTGTTCAATATGTTCAGCAATAGACATGGGTTTCGGAGTTACCACCGGACTCTCAAAAGGGGTATCAACGTAAGAAGCTGGTCAAGGTTGAAACGGTTGATACAAAGTGGATTGCGGAGTCCAACTGTTTCTCCTAAACGCGTCTATTCGATCTTTCAAAGAAATTTTGGGTATGGAGGGGTCGTCCGAAATTCGACCAAAACAATGCGCGTAGGAAGTAATGTCTGGTTGAGGGTACCAAAGTTCGGTAAGAGTTTTGCGAGGTGGGGTACCCATGATGTGATGAGAGAAAGGAGAAGAAAAAGAATTTGGAATTTTAAAAATTTTTTTTTTATGAATTTCTTTTAAAATTTTTTTATATATTTTTTTTGAAAAAAATTTGTTTGTTTTTGGAGTTTTGAAATTTTTTAAAGTGTTTTTTTTAGAAAGAGTTTTTTTTGTGCAAAAATTTGTACGGATCTACGACACAATTTCAAACAACCACAGTTTAAACATGCACAATCAAATCTAGAGTTAGGGTCTCCTAAGTCAACTAGACCGCTCCTAACTGGTCCAAAGCGACAAGTTGTGAGATATCCCTCAAATCGCCTCTTCACCGCCAATTGTGGCCAGGTAAGCACAAGTAAAGAAAGGAGGGATCCGCTCACGAATTACCGTGAGACGAGCCTTTTATAATTACCTTTCCTACTTGTCTAGCCTAGACACCACAAAATCAGGTTTAGATAAACGACCGATTGCCCACAACCTTCCTTTGTCCTAATGAGCACAACAGTCCTTATTGGCTGAGTCTAAATATTTTTTTATTTAACTCGAGAGTTGATGCATATGCTTTTTGTGATTTTTGGGATCGTAGGAAGGGTAATGAAATCCTCACCCAATCTGGATTGGTTTTATAGCCCTTTAAAAGTCCGTATTAATTATGCAAAGCAGTTAACACACCAAAAACACTTGCAAATTTTTTTTATTTGGCAACGCAAAGAATCCTGCACAAAAACAATTTATTGGAGAGGGAGAAAGATTTTGTGCAAAGAACCCTGCAGGAAAAATTTTCAGTGGAGCTCACGGTAGGAGAGGGGATAAAAATACTTACAGAAAATTTTGGGGTGCTGACGTCACTAGTTGACCGCGGTTCCGAGGTCAACTGCATATATTCGCCGCGGTTCCGCAGTGGTTCTGTTAGTTTGGATCTCCAAAAATTTTCTGTTTGTTGTTATGATTCTCCTCTGTCTGTTCAGATTTTCTGTTTATTGATTTGTTCACTGGTTTTTTTTTAGATCTGAATCTTTCCGTCTTCTTTTCCTGCACACTTGCACAAAAACCTTTCAAAAAGAACAAGATGATTTTTATTTTTATTTTATTTTATTTTTCTTTTGTTTTAAAATTTTTCAATTTTTATAAAAAAATATTTTTAAATTTTTTTAACCTGAAATTACATAAAGAAAGAGACTACCGTCTCTCCGGCAACGGCGCCATTTGATTGAAAGTTGTTTCGCATGCGTGCGCTTTTAAAATCAAAGAATAGAATATACCGCAATCAATAACGGTATTGCTTGGTAGCTAGCCGGTTGAGTACGGATCGGTCCATAAGGAGAAAGATTCATTTTCTTTATGTTTTAACGAGTTAAATCCAAAAAATTGGTGGTTTTGTTTTACAATCTAAGAATGAGATTAAATTGATTAAAAATTTTGCTAGGGTTAGGATTAGGTTAGTTTGGAAAAGGGATTCTACCCACTGCTTTCAATGCCCTAATGAAGAATATAGGTGTTAGGGTAATAGTCAACAAAGGGGATTAGCACGATTAGAAAGAAACTTAGTTTCTTCCTTTTGGTCCTTGTCTGTCCTTTCTTAACTCTTAGCCATAACCTCTATTTAAATCAACCACAACCGGTCTAACTAGGGAATCACCGCTATCTTGAAGGATAAGGTGCCGTAGTGAGCGGTGTGTGGTTAATTTAAATAGAGTTCTATTATAAAATTTATATGGGCAAAGAAAGGAGAGAGAGAGATTTACTTCTCTCAAACCTTCCCAATCCTAACCCTAACAAGTGAGGAATTACTCACTCATTAAGAAAGTTATGATAAGATTCATTTTTATAATTTTAAAAAACTATCTAAGTTGCAGATAATAAAAGACGATAAAAATTCAGGAATTAAATTCAGATAAAAAAATGCACGATAAAAAAAATACCTTTATTGATGACCTCTTGACGATTACAAGGAATTTAAAATTTAATCTAGAAATGAAAAAGAGGCATCTCAAAAGAGGCACCCAAAGAGGCACACCTCAAAAGAGGCGGTAGGCTTTCCTATTTATAGATAGGAGAAACCCTAGGGTTTATATCTGATCTACATATGAAATTACAAGACTACCCTAAGAAAACCGGGTCAATGCACCGACACGCACCGACACGCACCGACACGTGCTTTGCACGGCCGCGGATCCGCGGCCATAAGCCTTGTTTGGCCGCGGTTCCGCGACCGTTTGATGGGCTCTTGGGCTCAGTTTCTGAGGGCTGCTTCATGTTGCTTTTTCCTTCTATTTTCTTCACTTGGTTCTTCAGAATCTTTTCTAGTTTCTTCCAGATTTCCACAATGCGGAATGTTGTGGACTTTTACTGTTCGCTTCGTATTGAAGTCTTGAATCTTGTGCTGCCTTCGTACTTTGTGCAATCGAACTGTTTGCTGATTTTCGTTTATTCCTCAAACTAGTAGGCGGCATCTTACAGATTCATCTATTTGTTGGTCGTAGTCTCACTTTTATAGCGTTTTTTCACCATTTTCACTGTATTGTTCCGAGAACCTGTGACCTGCAACTATTTAGCAGACATGGATCAAAAGCACCTATTTATTTGCAATATGATTAAGAATGGGGAATATAATAATGCAAAATTCTGATATGAACAGCTAGCCAACGTGGTAACAGTTAAAAAGGCGAACGGGAAATGGCGCATGTGCGTCGACTTCACGGATCTGAACAAGGCCTGCCCGAAAGACAACTATCCCCTCCCTCGGATAGACCAGCTAGTGGATAGCTCGGCCGGCCTTGAATTGCTTAGCTTCATGGACGCTTTCTTCGGCTACAATCAGATCCGGATGAACCCGGCAGATGAAGAACTCACCGTGTTCACCACGGATCGGGGGTATACTGCTACAAAGTGATTTCCTTCGGTCTTAAGAATGCTGGGGCTACATATCAGCACCTAGTTAACAAACTGTTCAAACCGCAGATCGGGAGGAACATGGAGGTCTACGTCGACGACATGCTCGTGAAATCAACCTCATCGGACGAGCACACCAAAGATCTTGGCGAGACATTCGACGTCTTGTGCAAGTACTAAACTCGGCTAAGTGCGCATTCAGAGTCACTAGCGGGAAATTCCTCAGGTTCATGGTTACCTACCGAGGTATCGAAGCTAACCTAGAAAAGATCGGCGCCATTCTCAACATGGACATACTAAGAAGCAACGTTGGGATCATGCGGTTCACAGGGAGAGTGGCCGCTCTGAGTCGCTTTATGTCACGATTTGGAGAGAAGTGCCTCCCCTTCTTCAAAGTCTTAAGGAAGATTCCTAAGTTCGAATGGTCGGAGGAATGTCAAAACACTTTAGAGCAACTCAAGACGCACTTAACAACTCCCCCACTGCTCGTCCGACCAGTCAAAGGAGATGAGCTATTATTGTACCTTGCGGTCTCCGACCAGGCTGTAGGCTCGGTGCTCGTCAGAGAAGCCGAAGGTGTACAGAAGCCAGTTTATTACGTAAGCCATGTCTTCAAAGACGCGAAAACAAGATACCCGGCCATAGAAAAGATAGTCTTGGCGCTTGTCGTCACCTTGAGGAAACTACGACACTACTTCCAGGCGCACACCATCCTCGTCCTCACCGTGCGACCTATAGGGGCTATTCTCGCCTCCCCTGAATCATCAGGTCGTCTGGAGAAATGGAGGTGAGAATTATCCCAATTCGACATCAAATACCGCTCCAGAAAAGCCATCAAAGCTCAGGTCCAAGCAGACTTTGTGGTCGAATGTACCATTCCCACAAAGGAAGGAGCGGGAGCACGGGACCCCAGACCCTGACCCTCGGTCGAAGAAGTACCCGACTCCGTCCCCGATTGGTTCTCTACGTGGATGGATTCTCTACCAAAGAAGGGAGCGGGGCTGGCCTTATCATCTGAGGTCTGGACTAAGCAGAGATGGAACTCTTTGAAGCTCGGGTTCAGAGCGTCAAACAACGCTGCAGAATACGAGGCTTTGTTAGCAGGATTGCGAATCGCTTCCGGAGTAGGGTTGAAGGCGATCCGGATTTGCAGCAACTCCGCCCTGGTCGTCAGAAGTGACCGGGCGATATGAGGCTCGGGAACCGCTCATGGCAAAGTACCCGGCCGAGGTAAAAAGACTTCGCAAAAATTTTGACGAAATCTAGGTGGAGCAGATTCCCCGGAACTTAAACACCCAGGCTAACGCTTTGAGCAAGCTCTCCTCTTCCTATACGGCCAACCATAAGAGGAATATCCTCTTCGAAGTATTGCCACTACCTAGCGTGGAAGACGGAGAGGTAACGCTCCAAGTATACACGATTCAGGAGGAAGGCCAAGATTGGAGTAAGCCTCTCATGGAATTCCTAAAAGATGGTACATTTGCGGAAGACCGAGGAGAGGCACGCCGCCTTTGGGCAAAAGCTCGTCATTTTATCTGGAGCAATGGGAACCTTTACAAGAAGTCGTACACATAACCCCTGCTCCGATGCGTCAACCCCCACGAAGCCGACTATGTTCTACGAGAGATACACAAAGGGGTCCGGGGGCACACCAAAGGACTCGCACCCTGGTCTAGAAGACGCTGCTCTAAGGATATTATTGGCCGAGGATACACCAGGATGCTGAGAAACTTGTCCGAAGATGCAAAACCTGCCAACTTCACGGCAGCATACCCCGTCACCCCGCTACCGAGCTAACGACCCTCAGTTCCCCTTGGTCCTTCGCACAATGGGGGATGGACATGGTGGGCCAACTCCCCACCAGCACGGGCGGACACAAGTACATCCTCGTCGTGGTAGACTACTTCAAAAAGTGGATAGAGGCCGTCCCCATCAGAAAACCAGACGCTGCCTCCACTATAAAGTTTCTGCAGAACAACATAATCACCCGATTCAGGATCCCGAGATGCATCATCACCGACCACAGGACCAACTTTGAAAATGACAAAGTCAAAGAGTTTTGCAGTGAGTACCAAATATTGATGAAGTTTGCCGCGGTTGCCCATCCTCAATATAATGGGCAGACAAAGGTAGCGAACCGAGGCATCATCCGCGGTCTCCGAGCCCGTCTAGAAGGAAGACAAGACAGCTAGGTCGAGGAACTACCTCGGGTCCTGTGGGCACTGCGAACGTCAAAGAAAACACCTCGGGAGAAACCTGTTCAGTTTCTGCTACGGCACCGAGGCAATGGTCCCAGCAGAGATCGGACTGCCCAGTTACAGGGTCGAACATTTCGACAATGAAGCCAACATCTCGGCACTTCGAAACAACTTGGACGTCTTATTAGAGAAGCGGGACCGAGCACAAATTAGAGCGGCCATCTATCAACAGCAAACCGCTTGCTACTACAACACCCGGGTCAAACATCGGGCCTTCAAGACAGGAGATCTGATCTTACGAAGAAACGGGTTTGCAGACCCGAGCAGGTTACGTAAGTTCTCCCCGAAGTGGGATGGACCTTTCCTCGTGAAAGAGGCATTACCCGGCGGGGCATACCGTTTGCAGGATGCCCAGGGCAATAATTTTCCCCGGCCTTACAACGCTAACAAGCTCAAGTTATACAAATGAAAAAATGTGTCAGTATCCTCTTTCTGAAATAAATAAAGTTGTTCCTGTTGTCATTTAGTTAAAGTTCAAAAGTTGTGCGAGAAAAAAGGGGAAGAAATAACACACTACTGCCAAAAACAAACTTTATTGATTAAGGGGTATTATAGGCTCCTCAGCCTTACCAAAAATAATTACAGCAAGGGGTACAGGGATTAAGGAAGCATTGTTGATGGTACTCCGAAGAAATCTCCGCCAACCGAGCCTTAGCTTCCTCAGCGGCCACGGAAGCGCCATCCGCTGGACCAAAATCAGCGATCAGCTTCCTCTGGAAACACTCCAGAAGAAGGTCCGCTGATCGGTCCCGTCTGCTCTTCGAGATCCGGCCGAGGTGGTAGAACGAGTGCAACTTTTCGATCGCCTCGTCCCTCAGCTGCGGAGACAGGGCATTGTGCAGCCCCAGGGACATCCTCCAGATCGCATAAATAAGAAGTTGGAGGAGGGGAGATCGCCGGGGAAGAAGGTATCCAAAGTGGCCCTCCACGCGGTCTATCACCGCCTCATACGTCTGTTCGGAGCGTTTGAGGCTATAAAGATACACATCGTCACGAGAAATTATCTCCCTGATGAGCACACACGGACGCTCGGCCATTTTCAGAAACACAAGGCTAGAAGGAAGTCAACATACTTTCGTTATTTATAGCCTCAACAAAATCTTCCAACGGCCGAAAGTTTACTCGTGCAGCGACGCGAATCGCGAGACATCTCAATTTGCCGATATGGAATGGCTACGTGTCGGCCTTGCCTGTCTTTGAGGGCGGCAATGCGGCCCCTGGAAGTTTGAACGATGCCCTCACTCCTGCCAATGCGGCCCACGGAAGGTTGAACGACGCCCTCACTCCCGCCAATGCGGCCCACGGAGGTTTGAACGATGCCCCACGAAGGCGCAGGTTAGTCTCTAAAGCCCTCCTTACGAGGCAATCGAGCAGCTTCCCTGCCCGGTCCATCCCTAGCAGGTAGATTTCTATCCATCTACGCTAAGGATCAAAGCTCTCCTAACGAGGCCACCGTGCAAATTCCTGCTCGGCTAGTCTCCGAGGGGTATGTTCCTACCCTACGAAGACACGAGTCTAGGAACTACATCAGGGAGGAATCAGTCAATGCCGACCTATTCTACGTTTTCAACTCATGCTAAGAGACGTGGTTGTCAACCCGACTCTGAGGAATGGAGTGATACTGACCTTCCTACACTTGGATATCTTTCGGTTCATCCTAAATGAACGATCGTCACCTCGACTCCGGAGAGCGGGAGGGCACCGACCTTCCTACACTTGGCGATTAATCAACTTACACTCCACATGCGATCGCCATCTAAAAATCCGGGCATCGACCTACGGCCTACCTCTCGAGTCGAGGAAAAGACTGATGAACTGAAGTACTCACGTAGAAAGCACACAGCCATGCAGAGGAAAATAAGCTCAGCTTTATTTATATTCCAGAAATTTTTACAAGGTATTCTGGGCTCCTCAGCCTTACAAAATGCCCGTAGGCTTACAAAACATTAAAAAAAAGAAGAAAGGAAAAGGCAGGAAAGCTCGGGCCGTAGGCCCGGGGAGGATCTCGTCCTGCTTGACGCCAGCGGCGGGAACCAAAACGGCGACCTCTGGGTCGGCGCTTCCACCAGCAGCCTCACCCCTGACGGCATCCCCGGCAGCTTCCACCTGCGGCGCATCCTCGGAGAGAGGGTACTGGACCAGGAGCTCGCTGTTGGCGAATCCCGGCATCAACGCCTTAACGGCGTCGAGAGCCTGGTGCCAAACAATGGCCGAGGCATCAACGAGGTCGGCGTAGAACTGATCCGACACCTTGTACCTCTCCACGGACTTCAAAGCTCGGAGCTCAGCAAGCTTCACCGCATCGAGCGCCTCCTGGGTGTCCCTCCTGCTGGCATCCCTTGACTTCTTCATCGTGGCGTAGAGCATACTGACCTCCTCCAATTTAGCCTGGATGGTCTTGTTGGATTCACTCAGAAGTCGGTGAGACTCCTTACACTTAGAGTTCGTCAACTCCTCGGCGGCCACCCGGATTTCAAGGATGGCTATCCTCTCCTTCGTCTGCTGTAGTTCCAAGCACAGATCCTCCTCCTGCGAGGACGATTCGTCCGCCTTCCTCATGGAAGGGGCAATATCCTCGGATTCCATATTTACAATGAGGATGCAGTTGTGGAGGACTTGAGGAAAAGCAGCAAAAGGAGTTGGAAACGTCCAAACTGAGTTAAAAATTTGCTTAAGAATATTCTTAAAGGAAAACGGATACCGACCTGAACTGCTTCCTGAGCGATGGCGGCCACCTAGGCTTTCAGGGTCCCCCGGAGAATCTTGCCCCCAGCTGCTTGCTCCATATCGAAGAGCAAGTTGTCGGTGACGGAGAGCCCCGAGGGCACCTCGAAACAGAAGTCCCCCTCTTGCATTGGGATCCCGGTAGAAGGAGGCGCCCGAAAAACCGTCCTTTTGTGCCTTTTTAAGGGGCGTCGGTGGGCTCAGCTTCCTCCTCCCTCGCTCGGGGCACCGGATCCCGCGTGTGCTTCTGGTCCCTCCCGGCAGCGCTCTTATGGGACTCGGGGTGGCGCAGCTGAAGGCTTGCTCGGCGGGGCAGGCCTCGAGACCGAGCTCGGACCCGGTCGGGACGAGCTTCCGCCCCTGGTCTTCTTTTGGGCCTTCGCGGCCATGGAAGCTAAGAACTTGGATCGGTCCATTTTCTCTGCAAAAAGGGGGAATACATAAAGAGAGTTAGTGACGCTGAGAAGGGTAAAGAAAATTAATCAAAATCTAAATAGATCGTCTGCGTCCCTAATTTACATATAAAGCGCACATGGCTGAGCCCGGCCTAGCTCAGGGCCTGCTCAGAAAGCAGGACGTCGGCCCGCTGGGTCGGCTCCAACAAAGACACCACCTTTGCCTCGGGTGAAGATGGCAGTTTCGCTCTCGGGCAGTCGGCCCTGTGCCACTGTGTAGGCACGGGACAATCCTCGCTCTCGGGTGGTCCGACGAAAATGAGCTTCTCCTTCCATTCAGGGATGGAAGAAGGGACGGATACCACATCCGACCCGGCCACCCTGCCCCTATGTTTTTGAAGGAAAAGTACACCCAGTTCGGCTCATCCTTGATAGTGCCAGGATGATTCTTATAACAAAGGAAGGAAACGTGGAGGGTCAAACTGAAGGGGATATTTTCTAGTTTCAACCGGACCAGAAACCCGAGGAGGATTCTCTACGAGTTCGACGCTAGCTGGCCCGGGGCAAGATGGAAGCAGCGAAACACCCCACATACTTCGACTGAGAAGGGCAGACACATTTCTGCCTGGAATGCTTCCAAATACAGGGCAATCTCCTTGCTCTGCACCTGGTCTGCCCACTCACCCTTTCTAGCTAAGCGAAGCGAATAGTTGGAGGGAATATGGAATCGAGCCCGGATCTCGGCAAGCTCGTCCACATTCCCCAAAATGGAGGTCGCATCACAGGCGTTCCCGATGCGCGCCTTACGCACCCTTGTCGCCACCCGATAGCGAACGACATGAGCAGCCCTGGCTCTAGAGGCGAGTCCAACACAGACGACGCGACAGAAGATGAACCCTCTTGGCAATCTGAAGCCGAAGAGGAGGAAGACCCTCTAGACTCAGCTCCAACAACCGGAACCTCATCGTCCGACTCTACCCTAACTATCTCTACAGACTCCTGAGATGAAGACATCTAACCTGACTCAAAGGAATGGGCTGGCCGAGGAAAAAGCACGGGTAATCCGATCTAAAAGGAAGGAGCGCCGGGCAATCGAGGATGAATTATGGTGGAAGTGTTGGCCTTGGGGGTCCCCTCCTATTTATGCACTCCACAGAAAGCATCCAACGGCCCAGATCAATTCATGCCAAAATGAATCGTCGCTCCCTCCAGCCGTCAAAGCTCCACACGGCGATCGGCCATTGGGGACGCCCCTTCGTTTGCAGATGACAGCGACAACCTGTCGCGTCCGCCAACCCGCGTCGGACACGTGGCCTGCAGCCCAATAGACGAATGAGCGAAACGACGCACCCTCTTTAAAGCGCGATCATTTCATTGATCTGCTGACGTCGTCGTGGATACGCGGGAATATTCAGGCAAACGACGAGGCGACACGAGGGCCCAAGGATCGAAAGGACGTAACCACCAAACTCCATGCCGTTCCCGGGCGATCCGCATGACGATTCCTTGGCGCCAAATTGAGCAGAAGAAAAACTGAGCATACCACTCTCGACCCGACCCTTGGATAGGTCGGGACATGAGTGGGGGGCTAATGATGATGCTCACAACCGGTGTCTCCTCAGATTACAATATGGGGGTGGAATAAATGAGCCGCATCGGAGACATTCCCCGGGGCCCCTTCTCGGTGGACGTACCCGACCTTTCGGGAGACCTCTCTAAAGACATTCCACCTTCATCTAGGAGACTGCCAACAGCTCGTCTCTGAGCTTCCTCAGTCTCCTCGCTCGCCTCCGAACCATCTCTCGTGCCGAGCCTCCTCGGCCTCCCGCTCGTCTCCAAGCCCCTGATGTGCCGAGCTTTCTCGACTTCCCTCGATCAACCGAGATTGCAGAGCCCTAACGCCTCCGCAACGGCTCCGCGTATCTCGCCAAAGCGAGATAATCGCCACCCCACGTCCCGTGTCCTATGCTGACGCATCCCCCCATTAATGAGCGTATCCTGTCATTAATGAAGGGATCCCGTCGTTCATGCACACGTAACGTCAGGGGCGTAACCGAAGGCGAAGATATCGCATCTGCTCGCTCCATGCGACCACTATAAAATCCTTCTGTCAGACGACTCAGGTAAGGCAACTTGAATCTTATAAGATGCTACTCTGCACAAATTCCTCGGCTAACTTGATTGTCGGAGGGTCTTATGGTAGACACCTACCCCAGGATTTCTTTGCAGGTAGCTCGGCTTCCACCTCAAACTCAACCCATTGAGATCCACACACTCAAGGAGGCAACCTCCGAATTCAATCTCAACCGTCCAACAACGCTCGAGACAGATCGATGGAAGACAGCATCTGAAGGAGATCAAGGCCTTTATCAATCTGGTAGCGGGCGGTTTTGAACGGTTGAGATTGGTTTGGGGATTGTTGAGCGTGTGGATCTTAATGGGTTGTTGGAAGTTGCTGAGGCTGAGCTACCTGCAAGGGAAGTCCCGGTGTTAGAAACCACTGTAGGACCCTCCGACGATCAAGTTAGTACCGGGGAATAAGAGCAGTGTAGCGGCCTAGTGGAATGAGTTCCAGTTAGTTGAGTCGTCTGAAAGAGGTGTTTATATAGTGGTCGCGTGGAGCGAGCCGGCACGAGATTCTCGCCATCAGTTACGCCCTTGCGTTATCCCCATATTAATGGCGGGATACGCTCATTAATGGGGGGACGCGCCAGCGTAGGATGCGGAAAGTGAGGCGGCAGATCTCACCTTGGCGAGATACGCGGATCCGTTGCGGGGGTGTTTGGGCTCCGCGTTCTCGGTTGATCGGAGAAGCCGAGGAAGCTCGGCCTGTAAGGAGGCTCGAAGATGAGCCGGGAGGCCGAGGGAGCTTGGCCTGTCAGATGGATCGGATATGAGCCGGGAGGCCGAGAAAGCTCAGGCCTTGCAACAGCTTGGAGACGAGCAGGAAGGCCGATGAAGCTCAGTTTTTGTATTGCTCGAAAGTGAGCTGTTGGCTGTTTACTAGGTGAATATGGAAGGTACTCGGGGAGGTCTCCGGAAGGTCGGATGCATCATCGGAGACGAAGTCCCGAGGAACGTCCCCAATGCAACTTGTTTATTCCACTTTCATAGCCCCCGGGACATGTCATCCTCCACGTGTCGCAATCTGAGGAATTCCTACTTGTGAGCATCATCATTAGCCCCCCACTCTCGTTCCGACCTATTTTATGAGTCGAGTCGAGAGTCGCCTGCTAGGTCTGCTCAGCTTAGTGCTGAGAATCATAGTGTGGATTGTCCGGGGATGACATGGCATGGGGCAGTTGCGTCATTTTGATCTTTGAGTCCATCTATCGTCTCACCGCGTACCTAAGTTTTCGTGCGCATCCCTGATGACGTCAGCGGATCGGTGAAATGATTGCACTTTAAAGAGGGGGCGCCATTTCATTCGATTGTCAGTTGGGCTATGGGCCACGTGTCCGACGTCGGTTGGCGGGCACGACAGGCTGTCTCTGACTCCTGCAACAAAGAGACGTCCCCAATGATCGACCGTCATGTGGAGCCTCGACGGTTGCTAGGCGCGACGCTTCGTTTTGGCGGGAATCGATCAGGGCCGTATGATGCTCTCTTTGGGATGTGTAAATAGGAGGGGACTATCTTAGGGCCAACACTTCACCTCAAATATCTTTCATTGTTTGAAAATTGCTCGGCGCACCTCCTCTTAGATCGGATCTTCTGTAGAATTTTCCTCGGCGAGTCTCTTTCTTTGAATCAGGTTAGATTTTTTCCTTCGGGGAGTCTGTAGATGTAGTTGGGATAGAGTCAGACGATGAGTCTCTGGTTACTGGGGCTGAGTCCAGTGGGTCTTCCTCCTCTTCGACTTCAAATAGCCGAGAGGGTTCTTCTTCCGCGTCTTCTATGTCTGGCTCGCCCCTAGAGTCAGGGCCGCCCTCGTCACTCACCGTCGGGCAGCGACAAGGGCTCCCAAGGTGCGCATCGGGAACATCCGTGACGCGCCCTCCGTTTTGAATCGCATGGTCGAGCTTTCCGGCATCCATACTCGATTCCAAGTTCCCTCTAACTATTCATTCCGTTTAGCCAGAGAGGGTGAGCTGGCAGACTAGGTGCGGGGCAAGGAGATTGCTCTGTATCTGGAAGCATTCCGGGCAGGAATGCATCTGCCCTTCTCACCCAAGGTTCATGCGGTGCTTCATTGCTTCCGTCTTTCCTCGGTCCAGCTAGCGCCGAACTCGTGGAGGATCCTCCACGGGTTTCTGGTCCGGTTAAAATTTGATCGGATCCCCTTCAGTTTGACCCTCCTCTTATCTTTTCTTTGCTTTAAAAATCACCCCGGTACCAGTAAGAAAGAGCCGAGCTGGGTGCACTTTTTGTTTAAAAAACGTAAGGGTGGGACGGCCGGATCGGGGGTAGTGGTCGTCCCTTCTTTCATCTATGAATGGAAAGAGAAGTACGTCTTCGTCGGGCCACCGGAGGGTGAGGATTGGCCTGTGCCCACACAGTGGCATAAGGCCTACTGCCCGAGGGTGAAGCAGTTGACCTCCCCCGAGGCGAGGGTGGTGTTCCAGTGGGAACCAATCCAGTGAGCTGATGTCCTGTTTTCTGAGCTGGGCTGGGCTCAGTCCTGCGCAATTTTTTTGGTGTAAGTTAGGGTTTTTGACGATCTGTTTAGACTTTGCTAAATTTTCTTTGCCGTTTCCACCTTGTTGATCTTTTCTCCCGTATGTACTTTTTTGCAGAGCCCATGGACCGATCAAAAATCATGGCCGCCATGGCCGCCAAGGCCTAAGGAAGAAAGACCGGTGGTGCAAGCTCGTCTCGACCGGGTCCAAGC
Organism: Agapanthus africanus; assembly: GCA_030015575.1. Classification (NCBI taxonomy): domain Eukaryota; kingdom Viridiplantae; phylum Streptophyta; class Magnoliopsida; order Asparagales; family Amaryllidaceae; genus Agapanthus; species Agapanthus africanus. Next base: position 424,240,925 of record CM057351.1, read on the forward strand.
ACGGCCCCGAGGCAAACTCCTCCGGCCAAGACTTTCGCAGCATCCTCAGTCCCGGAGGAGCCCCGCGGGGGGTCAGAAGCACGTGCGGGACCCGACGTCCCGGGCGAGGGAGGAGGAGTCTCCCCCCGCCGAGGAAGTCCCCCTCAAGAGACAGAAGCGGATGGTCTCTTGGCCACCCCCTACCGGGATCCAAGTGCAAGAGGGCGACTTTTGCATTCAGGTGCCCTCAGGGTTATCTATGGTCGACAGTTTGCTGGCAGACATGGAGAAGTCAGCCGGGACCACAATTCCCCGGGGCACCATGAAGGCCCGAATGGCCGCAATAGCGCAGGAGGCGGTTTAGGTCGGTATCTAGCTTTCTTCGAAAATTTCTTAAGTTTTATTTCCTCTGTTTTAGCTTTTTAACATACTTGCTGTTTTCCTCAGGTCCTTCAGTATCGCGCTCTCCTCGTCGCCATGGAGTTCAAGGAAATAGCCTCGGCAATGAAGAAGGCGGGTGAATCCTCTTCACAGGAGGAAGAGTTTCGCCTTCAATTGCAGCAGGCGGAGGAGAAGGCGGCCATCCTTGACTCGAGATTGGTCGCCGAGGGGCTGACGATTTTAAAGCTGAAGGGGTCTCATCGGCTTCTAAACGAATCCAACCGGGCTATCTAAGACAAGATGGATGAGACGAATGGCCTCTACAACGCTATGAAAAGGTCGAGGGACGCCATTAAGAAGGATGCTCGGGCGGCTTTAGACACGGCGAAGCTTGCTAAGAGCCGGGCGGTGAAGGCCGTGGAGGAATACAATGCGTCTGATCAATTTTATTTTGATCTCGCCGAATCCGCGGCCATCGGGTGGCAAAAAGCCCTCGACTCCGTCAAGAAATCTATGCGGGAGTTTGTTGACGGCGAGCTTCGCGCTAAGTTCCCCCTCGCCGAGGAAGCGCCGCAGGGGGAGGCTCCGAGCTGGCTGTAGGAGGCGAGGCTGTCGGTGGAAGCGTCGACCCTGAGGTCGCCGTTTTGGCCCCCGATAGTGGCGTCGAGCAGGGTGAGATCCCGGCCGAGTAGACGGTCTGAGCTATCCCCCCTCTACGATTTTTTCCTTCTTTTTTTAGAATTTTGTAAGCCTCCGGACATTTTTGTACGGCTGAGGAGCCCACAATACCTTTGTACATAATTTTGATCATAAATAAAGTATGTATTTTCCTTTGCTCAAATGTCTGATCATCTTGCAAGTATTTTTAGCTCGTAAGTCTTTCCACATTGCAAGTACTTTTAGCTCGTAAGTCTTTTCATCCTGCAAGTGTTAGGCCGATGTCCATCCCTTTCTAGGTGACGATCGTATGAGTCGAATGATAGCCTAAGTGTAGGAAGGTCGGTATCCTCCCTTTCCTCGGAGTCGAGTGGCGATCGCGCATCTAGAATGAGTCGAACGATAGCCAAGTGTAGGAAGGTCGGTACCTTCCTTTTCCCCAGAGTCGAGGGGAGATCGCACATCGAGTATGAATTGAATGATAGCCAAGTGTAGGAAGGTCAGTACCTTCCTTTTCCCCATAGTCGAGGGGAGATCGCACATCGAGTATGAATCGAACGATAGCCAAGTGTAGGAAGGTCGGTGTCACTCGATTCTACCCGGTCGCATCGTGATAAGGGTTTTGGATCCACAGCGTTTGTTGGGCAGGAAGCTACCCGCTGTGGATAGACCGAGCAGGAAGCTACCCGGCCGCCTTGCGGTGAGGGCTTTGGATCCATAGCATTGTTGGGCAGAAATCTACCCGCTGTGGATGGACTGAGCCGGTTGCTTCACGATGAGGGTTGTGGATCCACAACGTTGTTGGACAGGAAGCTATCCGCTGTGGATGGACCGAGCAGGAATCTACCCGCTGTGGATGTACCGAGCAGGAAGCTACCCGGCCGCCTCGCGGTGAGGGCTTTGGATCCATAGCCACTGTGGATAGACTGAGCAGGAAGCTACCCGGTCGTCTCGCAAAGAGGGCTTTGGATCCACAGTGTTTGTTGAACAGGAAGCTACCCGCTACGGATGGGGCCGAGTAGGAATCTGCTCGGCGGCCTCGTGAGGAGGGCTTTCGATCCACAGCGTTTTTGGGCAGGAAGCTACCCGCTGTGGATGGACCGAGAAAGAATCCACTCGGCGGCCTCGTGAGGAGGGTTTTATTATATCTCTAGTATCTCCTTGGGACCTTCTGTGACCCATATAGGCGGGAATGGTGACCGTCACGGATGATACGTGGCAGCACCATATCGGGAAAGTGCGCTATTCCGTGATTTGCGTCGCCGTGCGAGTAAATCTCGGCCGTTGGAAGATTTTTGTTAAGGCTATAAATACCGAAAGCATATTGATTTCTTCCTCGTCTTGCATTCCCTGAAGATGATCGGCCGCGTGTATACCATCAGGGAGATCGTTTCTCATGACGATGTATACTTTTATAATCTCGATCGTTCCGAGGAGACGTACGGGGTGGTGATAGGCAGCCTAGAGGGCCACTGTGGGCGCCTGCTTCTCCGGTGTTCTCCTCTTCTTCAGGTGCTAATTTATGCGACGTGGAGGATTTCTTCGGGTCTGTATAGCACCCTATCTCCGCAGTTGATGGACGAGGCGTTCGACAAAATGCACACTGTCCACGGGCTTGGTTTGATCTCAAAAAGTAGGCGGGATCGCTCGGTTGATCTCCTTCTTGAGAGTTTCCAGCAAAGGTTGGTCGTCGCATCTTGCTCGGCTGACGGGGTCCTCGGGGAGTCCGTGGCTTTTAGGGTCCGCGAGTACCGTCGGAAGGAGCGGGTTGAGACTGCTTGGGCTCGGCTGGAGGAGCTTTTTTCGGTGTATCACCGATAATATTTCCTTAATCCTCGCCCTCCTTTGTTGTAATTGTTGTAATGCTGGGGAGCCCATAATACCTCTTAATAAATAAATTTCTCCTTTGTTGAGGTGCATTGTCTCTTTTTATCCCCTCGGTACATTTTATACTTTTTCTTAAAAAACCTTGGAGTCTCGGAACCGAGAAAAGAAACAAAGGGCTGGAGCCCCATGGCGGTGTAAAAGATCTCTTTTGTAAGAGGATCTAACTCAGAAGACTTAATTAAATGCCAATAGGAATTATATTATTTCAAAAGAGGGTACATGTTTATTTATACAACTTAAGTTTTTCGGCGTTATATGGCCGAAGAAAATTACGCCCCCCGGCTTCCTGCAGGCGGTATGCTCCACCGGGCAAAACTTCTGTTATGAGGAATGGTCCGTCCCACTTCGGAGAAAACTTATGTAGTCTCTCTTGGTCTACGAACTCGTTTCTTCGTAAGACCAGATCTCCCATCTTGAAGGCCCCATGTTTAACTCGGACATTGTAGTAACGAGCGGTTTGCTGTTGATAGGCGGCTGCTCTGATTTGCACTCGATCCTGCTTTTCCAGTAAGACGTCTAAGTTGCTTCGGAGTGCCGAGGTGTTAACTTCATCATCAAAGTGTTCGACCCTATAACTGGGCAGTCCAATCTCCACGGGGACCATCGCCTTGGTACCGTAGCAAAGGCTGAATGGGGTTTCTTTCGTGGGTGTTTTCTACGACGTTCGCAACGCCCATAGTACCCGTGGTAGTTTCTCGACCCAGTCGCCTTGCCTTCCTTCCAAACAGGCTCTGAGACCGCTGATGACGCCTCGGTTCACTACCTCGGCATGCCCGTTGCATTGGGGATGTGCGACCGCGGTAAACTTCATCAATATGTAGTAGTCGCCGCAAAACTCTTTGACTTTATCGTTTTCAAAGTTAGTCCCATGGTCAGTAACTATGCACATCGGGATCCCAAATCGAGAAATTATGTTGTTCTGCAGGAACTTTATTGTAGAGGTGGCATCCGGTTTCCTGATGGGTATGACCTCTATCCATTTTGTGAAGTAATCCACAGCGACAAGGATGTATCTGTGCCCACCCGTACCAGTAGGGAGTTGGCTCACCATATCCATCCCCCATTGTGCAAACGGCCAAGGAAAACTGAGTGGAATTATCTCGGTGGCGGGGAGACAAGGTATGTTGCCGAAGAGTTGGCAGTTTTTGCATCTTTTGACCAGCTTCTCGGCATCCTGGTGTATTCTCGGCCAATAGTACCCTTGCAGTAGTGCCTTTTGGATGAGGATTCGAGCCCCTTAATATGTTCCCCCGACCCCTTCATGCATCTCTCGCAGAACATAGTCAGCCTCGTGGGGGTCGATGCACCGGAGCAGAGGCTGAGTGTATGATTTCTTGTATAGGTTTCTGTTGCTCCAGAAGAATTGGCGTGCTAGGGCCCGAAGCCGGCGAGCTTTTTCTCGGTCTTCGGGAAGTACACCGTCCTTTAGGAACTCCATGAGGGGCTTTTTCCAATCCCGGACTTCTCCCTGAGTTGTGTAGATTTGGAGTGTTACTTCTCCGTCTTCTACGCTGGGCCATGGCAAGACTTCGAAGAGGATATTTCTTTTATGGTTGGCCGAATAGGAAGAAGCGACCTTGCTTAAGGCGTCGGCTTGGGTGTTCAAGTTCCTGGGAATATGCTCCACTTGGATCTCGTCAAATTTTTTTCGAAGCTTTTTTACTTCGGCCAGGTATTTTATCATGAGTGGCTCCCGGGCTTCGAAACGCCCGGTTACTTGGCCGACACCAGTGCGGAGTCACTGCGAATTCTGATAGTCTTCAACTTTACCTCAGAGGCGATTCGCAGTCCTGCCAACAAAGCCTCATATTCCACGGCGTTGTTCGACGTCTGAACTCGAGTTTTAAAAAGTATTCCATTTCTGCTTCGTCCAGGCCGTGGATGATCTGGCCAGCCCCGTTCCCCTCCTCGTAGAGGATCCGTCCATGTAGAGCATCCAGTCCGGGATAAGGTCGGGTACCTCTTCGACCGAGGGACGTGGTTCGGGGCCCTGTGCTGCCGTTCCTTCTTTAGCGGGAATGGTGCATTTGACAACGAAATCTGCTAAGACCTGCGCTTTGATGGCTTGTCTGGGACGGTATCTGATATCGAATTGGGACAATTCCCACCTCTATTTCTCAAGACGACCTGACGACTTGGGGGAGGCGAGAATAGATCTTAAAGGTCGCTCGGTGAGGCCGAGGATTATGTACGTTTGGAAATAGTGTTGAAGTTTTCTGGAGGCGACGACAAGTACCAGGACTATTTTCTCTATGCCCGGGTATCTTGTTTCTGCATCCTTGAAAACATGGCTCACGTAGTAGACCAGCCTCTGTATGCCTTTGCACTCTGACAAGCACCGAGCCTGCAGCTTGGTCGGAGATGGCTAGATATAATAATAGCTCGTCACCCACGACTGGTCGGGTGAGTAGCGGGGGAGTCGCTAGGTACGCTTTGAGTTGTTCGAAAGCGTTCTGGCATTTCTCAAACCATTCGAACTTAGGAATTTTCTTTAGGGCCTTGAAGAACGGGATGCACTTCTCTCCGGATCTGGATATAAAGCGATTCAGGGCAACCACCCTCCCCGTCAGGCGCATGACGTCGATATTGCTCTTAGGCGTTGCCATGCTGAGAATGGCGCAGATCTTTTCTGGGATTTCTTCGATTCCTCGATGGGTAACCATGAATACGAGGAACTTCCCACTAGTGACTCCGAATGCGCACTCAGCTGGGTTCAGCTTCATTTTGTACTTGCGCAGGACGTCGAATGTTTCGCCGAAGTCTTTAGTGTGCTCGGCTAAGAAGACGGATTTTATGAGCATGTCATCAACGTAGACTTCTATGTTTCTCCTAATCTGTGGTTTGAACAGTTTGTTGACCAGACATTGATATGTGGCCCCAGCGTTTTTATGTCCGAAGGGCATTACTTCGTAGCAATATACCCCCGATCCGTGGTGAAGACGGTAAGTTCTTCGTCGGCCGGGTTTATCCGGATCTGATTGTAACCAGAGAAAGTGTCTGTTGGGGTCGAAATTTACACCCCGGTTGACTAAGTTAAAGTCAAAGTCAACCCCAAGTAAGCGGGCCGAAGCCCAAATCAAGTGGGCCCATGCCCGAGTCGAGCCCCGCGACCGGCCTCCCCCATGCCAAAATGAAATCATGTAATAAATAATTTGATGAAATTTTTATGCATGAATGTAAGAAAAATGGGCATAAAGCCAAATTTTTGTAAAGCCTATGGCCCATGTGCAAAAGAAATGAGCACATTAGGCATGGGATGGGCAAAATGCGATTTTTTAAAGCCCAAGGGCTATGTGTAAATTTGTAAGCCTATAAAAGGCAACATGATAATGAAATAAAGAAGATTTTCATTCCCCTAAAAATCTAGGGTTTTTGTGCCTCCTGCTTCCTCAAGGTTCTAAACCTTCTTCCCTTTTTTTTTGAATTAAACCAAGAGTTTAACTCTTCCTTTTCAAAAAATAAACATTTTTTCACCATCAAATCCTTGAAGGGGAACTCAGATCTTTCATCAGATCTTAAAAAGAGGAGATTTTTAAATCTCACCCCCTTTTCTCCAAAATCCGGCCAACAGAAGAGGAAGAAGAAGGAGACCCATCTCCAAAAATCCCATATTGGGAAGATCTAAGGCCTAAAAGAAGATCCAGGGCCAAAAGGAAGAAGAAAGGGGTCCTCTTTAATCATTTCCAAAGATTTCCATGAGTTTAACTCCATTCAAGATCTGTTGGAGTTTAACACCATAAATCAAACCCTTTTTTATAGGAGTTTAACTCCATTCAATATCTTTCGGAGTTTTAACTCCATAAATAAAAAAATCCTTTTTCGGAGTTTAACTCCTACTTCCGGGGCTAAAAGCCCCTTCTTTCCTCCGGCGCCCAAGCGCCCAGCGCCCACGTGCCGGTTTGAGGGACCCCCGTAAAACTCTGCGGGCCTCCCGATATATCCAAAACCCCTTAAGACACACATACGCACACTGCACATTAAGTTCACATAACCAGTTTGACCCGTCAATCGGAGGTTCCTTCGCTCCAAAGCCGAGGGGTAATTAATGACAGCTTAGTTCGCGGCTGCCGGAGATTCGGATCCCCACAATCAACAAACCCCCGTCTATCCTAAGCAGGGGTAATCTGTAGTACGCCTGACAAGCGCGCGCGTATTCCTATCTCAGTAGGGTGACGAAAAATACCCTACAGATTCCGGCATGCCCGGTAAGACCTTTTCTCTCCTTCCATATTTCGGGTTAAACGTTCATGCGAACTCAATTAACATATACATTGATTGCCTGTGCTGAAATCATGCTTCTTTGTGTAGGTAAACGGTTTCAAATTGCAATCTGGACACAGCATAATGTCTCCAAGGACAATCTCAGCTCTCGATACAGCTTCCGTCTCCTACACGATGAAGATGGACGCCAGGACGGTCCTTTCGGCCAGTCTCGAGCGACGGTAGGAGGAGCCGCCGCTACCATTTGGCTCTATTCTGTTCATGCCAGCTAACGCCATCCCAGCTCCTCAAGCTTCGGTAACAGATAGACCGGCCTCGAAAGACAGGAGGCCAAATGTGATGATCTCGAGGGCACCACTACCCAAACGTAAGTCGGTGTTTGAACGACTTTCCTTGGCCCCACCCGGGGGAAAGGCCCTCAACACCAACAAAGCAATAAGGCATCTCGAGTAAGCTCCAGCGTCGCCCCTGACAACTGCTCAATCGGGCATCTTCTTTAAGCTCCCCATCAATCGACTCACGATGGCTTCCTGGATGACGGATGCCCGTCAAGCCCTCAAGATTGAGAAGCTAAGACAGAAAAGGCTCAGATATAGAGCCAACAAAAGGGCTAGGGCTCATGCTAGGCTGAACTTCATGAGGTTCCAAGAACAGGGTTACCCCACCAAAGATAAAGAGATGGCTGGATATATGGTCCACACTGTCTACATGGTGGGCACGTGCAGCAAAAGCAAGGACGGGGCCACCACATCTCAGATCCAATATGGTATGAATGTGGCTGCCACTTTCCAAAACCAATATCCTCTGGGAGGTAATGAAAACCCTTTCAGTGAGGCTGATAAGCAGAGTGATCTCTCGGTTCATGAGGAGTCGGGCTCGGAAAGCGAAGATGAGCCAATCTTTCTTCTCAAGACCGCAGAGCAGCAACTTCTCCAAGAGCTCCGAAAACAGCTCAGAAACAAAGACAAAGAGATAGCTAAGCTCTACTAAAAAATTGACGACTTGACAAACGTCGTCTTACAGCTCACGGTCCAACTTGCCTCTCAGCCGCATAATCAAGTGTAGGGCTCTGCTCATGAACCGGGAAACGGTGTCCCGAAATAGCCGACGCCTATTCCCTCAAATCCAAAGGTGGACGGACTGCATGAAAGTCAGTCGCATCCTATCTTGGAAAATAAGAGCAGCGTAGCGGCCTATTGGAATGCGTTCCAGTTACCTGAGTAGTTTGAAAGAGAGGTTTATATAGTAGTCGCGTGGAGCAAGCCGGTGCGAGATTCTCGCCGTCAGTTACGCCCCTGCGTTATTCTCGTATTAATGGCGAGATACGCTTATTAATGGAGGGACGCGCCAGCGTGGGACGCGGAACGTGGGACGGCGGATATCTCGTCTTGGTGAGATACGTGGATCCGTTGCGGGTGCGTTTGGGCTCTGCGCTCTCGGTTGATCGGAGAAACCGAGGAAGCTCGGCCTGTCAGGAGGCTCAAAAATGAGCCGGGAGGCCGAGGGAGCTCGGCCTGTCAGGAGGCTTGGAAACGAGCCGAGAGGCCGAGAAAGCTCAGGCCTTGCAACAGCTCGGAGTCGAGCAGGGAGGCCGAGGAAGCTCGGTTGTAATATTGCTCGAAGGTGATCTGTTGGCTGTTTGCTAGGTGAATATGGAAAGTACTTAGGGAGGTCTCCGGAAGGTCGGATGCATTCTCGGAGACGAAGTCCCGAGGAACGTCCCCATGCATCTTGTTTGTTCCACCTCCGTAGCCTTTGGGACACGTCATTCGCCACGTGTCGCAATCTGATGAATTCTTACTTGTGAGCATCATCACTTTGCTATTTATTTGCTTGTGATCTATAATTTTATGGCCGAAGTGATGAACTAAGCTAATTTTACAATGCTGATAATGCCATTGGTGGATTATTAATTTGGCTTCTCATTGCATTTCTCTAATATTCTTCAGCAATTTAATCGTTTCGGCTCAGTTGATACTAATTTCCTTTACAACATGAGAGGTCCCAAGTTCGATACCTGAATGGGTTGATTTCAAAAAAACTTAAATCGTTTCGTATGGGTGTCGCTTCCTGCAAATTGCCAAAGAGATTTTTGTACAATAGGGACATGCTACTGGTAGATATATATGATGGTTTATGATTTATTACGTTCTTGAAGGATTGAATGGTATATAATTCAGTTGGGCTATGATCATATTTGTTCCAATTTTCCAATCCCTCTTTTCTTTTATGATGCCAATGCCACTGTGTGCATGCAGTTATGTTTGGTTCTTGTACATGCGTGTGCATGCACATGTGTTTGGTTGTCTACTTGTGCACGCTTGCACGCGCGTTTTTATCGCAGTACCGGCATGAACATGGCATGACAATATATTCTAAAGAAATTTGGATATGAATAACAGTATCACAAAGATTGGTGATGATGCTCAATATTGGCGATCTCCAAGATCAGGACACGTGGCAGATGACGTGTCCTAGAACTCAGAAGAAAGGGTCCACGGGGGCCGATCAGGCCACCCCCATACCCGACCTGCAAGTACAAGCTGGCTCACCTCAGAGCCCCTAAAATTTGGCCTCCTCGGCCTCTCAGCTCGCCCCGGGCTACCACAGGACCAAGATGCCTCGGCCGTCCCGCTCGTTCCCGAGCTCTCCCGCCGAGGCCATCTTCCTCGGTCCCTCCGACCGACCAACTCCACCACTCACAGGCGTAACCGCCGCTCCGCAAATCTCTCCATGCGCAGATTCTCCGCCGGCAACATCCCACATTCCACGCCATCACGATCCCCATTAACTGGCGATCCACTTATTACGCGGGCGTGACGTCAGGAGCGTAACTGCCGGCGAGATTCTCGCGCCTGCTACTGTGTGCTGCCGCCACTATATAAACCTCCATCACAGAGGGGTTAAGTAAGCCATTTTTTACTCCACTTAGCCGTTACTCTGCTCGGATCTCGTTCTAACTTGATCGTCGGAGGGTCCTCGGTGGTACCTAACCACCCCGGGACTTCTTTGCAGGTACTCAGCGCTAAACTCCTCAAAACCACCAATCTCCTCAAAACCCATTGAGATCCACATGCAACAGGAGATCACTTCCAAAATCCACCGGGAGATCGACGGAAGACAACATCTGACGGAGACCCGAAAATGACCTCCATCAGTAGGCGCCGTCTGTGGGAAACTAAACTCCAAAAAAAACAAAGTTGGCCTTCCGATCTCCATCCACATGGCAAGCGACCACCCTGAAGATCCAGGTACCAGCCGCCACCTTCCCCTCACCGGAGGCGTGGATGAACCTCCCCCGGCGACCGTCATCAATGCCCTTGCCAGCTGAATAGATCGGCTACAGTCTCTCGTGGAGGCGCTCGTCCGTGTCCAAGCGGCCGGGCCAGGGGCCCAAATCGCCGCTTCTCCACCTCCAGAAGGCTCTGCCCTTGTCGGTACGGCTGACTGCCGGCAGGCTACGACTCCTGGCCACAGATCTCACATGCCGATACTCTTTGAGTCCCGCTGGGCGCCCTATGGCTCCACACCAAGATCCGCCGCCAGAGTGCTTCGCCTCGAGCCTCCTCACGACCTTTACCCCCCTGAGGAGATGTCGGTCACCTCGCCTGTACACAAGTACGATCGACACCCCCTCCCCCGACGGGGTCGCACAAAAGGGGCTTGCCATGACGGCTCGAGGGCCACCTCGTCCGGGGATCTGAGGGACCTCATTGAGAGGAACCGGGGCCGCGTCCAGACGCAGGTCTCCTACAGCAGAGGCCAGGGATCACAAGGCGCTGAATTCTCGGGGTACCACGACCGACTCGACGCCCTCGAGATGAAGATCGAAGGCATGCGCTGGGAAGGTCACCTCTCGGGCGACGGGGCTAAGTACGCCGCCGACTCGGTCACCAAACCGTTACCGAGGAACTGCTCGCCGTCCATGTCTCCTCGTGCAACAAGCCCCCGAAGGTCTCTCTGTTCAATGGGAAAACCGACCCGAAAGACCATTTAGATGCTTTCAACGCGGGGATGAGCTTCCAGGACCATTCTAACGCCGCCCAGTGCAGGGCCTTCTCGGCCACCCTCATCCGCTTTGGTCGGGATTAGTTCAGAGGACTCGAGCCTCGCTCAATCTCGACCTTTGACGAGCTGGCTACTCAGTTCCTCGGCCATTTCGTTGGGAACCGTTGGCAGAAGCGCACGGTCGACTACCACTTCCCAATTAAGAGCGGGGACAAGGAGACGTTCAAGGCTTACATCACCCGCTTCTACAACGCCCTCCTCGAGGTCCCCGAGCACCGGGACGAGACCGTCATCACGACGCTCAGATCTGGTGTAACACCCGAGCCCAATGCTACTAATTTCAGTTACTGTTTGAGCGTAATGTGGTACTCTTTTCACTTATCTTGCTTGATTGTTGTTTACTGTAAATTTTACCCGGCAAATTCATTTCTGCATATAACAATTTTTGGCATCTAAAATAAAATTAAAAATATTCATCTAGGCCTGCTTGACACCTCTAACCCTGTTGTAACGTCCATGTATCGTGTTCTCGTCCCGTTCAGTGAAACGGGCGAGTTTGGACGGCTACGTGCACGTACGTGTGTCCGTTTTGGGGGGTATGCTTTTTGATCATAAAACACTTCATTTTCACTTTTGGATCCCGCTTAAAATTCTATTATTTCAATTTCAAATTTTTGGACCCGATCCGGGCGCGATTTGGAAATGTTTTATTTTGCGCCAAAATCCCAAATTTTATATTTCTTAAACCATTGCATATTTAATTTTTTTAACCAATCTAATATTTCTTTTAAAACCATATAATATTTTCTAATCTTATAAATCCCTACTAAACCCCACGAATCTTAAATTCCAGCCAATCACAACCTTTTCCGTGGGCCCTTCATCCCCGATCTCTCTCTCTCCCCTGAATCTCTCTCTCTCTCCCCCCTGAATCTCTATCTCTCTCTCACTCTCTAACTTTTCTCTCTCTCTTCTCTATATAATTTTCCCTCCTTCCTCTTTTTTTTTAAAAACACAGAACGTAACCCATCGCCGTGCCTTAGCCATCGCCTCGTCCCCCGTCGCCGCCGCAGCCCCGACGCCGACGCCACTACCACCGACCTCCTCGCCTCCTTAGCCTCATCTCACCCACATCCTCCTTCACCGACCCCCGCGCGCCCTGCACCCTCACCGCGACCACCTGCACACCCCTGTGCGTGTTGCACCGCCGGTGACCCCCGTCCTCTTGTCCCCGGCCTCGCAAGCCTCCCTCGCTGAGCTAGCTTCCCTCCTCTTTTCATTTCTTCTTCTTTCTCTGTAAATATTTTCTTGATCTGAAAACTTTTCGCTGCCGTCGTAGGCCACCGCCGGAGCTCCGTCGACGAGGTCGACCGTCACCACCCGTCCCACGGATCATCGTGAGCACCCCTTCTCAGATCCTACTTCCTTCCTTCTCTGTTTTTCTCTTCTCTTCTTGTTTACATGTATTGATAGTTCACTGTTCATTCCTCGGCCGGAATCCGACGATGCCGACGACGTGACCCGACGTTCCAGCGAGATACCCCGACCCGCGTGGTTCCATTGTTTATCGTTTGGGTTCATTCCGTGAACCGTGCGCCCGTCGCGAGTTTCCCCACCGACGTTTTACGTTCCGTTTTCCCGGTTCGCGACCTGTTGAGACAAGTACCCCTTACTACATGCTATACAATATTTACAGATATATTATGACACCCTAAACCTGTAAATTTAACTTTGGTACGATCATTTCTCATTTTCATGAACAATATTGTTATATATCATTTTATCTTTAAAATTGGAACCTACAGCTTGCAATTGAACCTAATAACCACATTTACCTGTTTAAACACATTTTTAATATTAACATAGCTTATGGAATTTGTCTCTATAGTTTTGTTCCATTCGGACACTCGTATGCATGTTAACCTGTAATAGCTGTATTGAACCTTTATATAAATCATTGCACCTCTCAAGTTCTTAAACTGTTAACATGATTTAAAAGGCCATAATTGTCATACTGCATTCGCATAATATTAAAATCATCTCTGTGACACAACTGATGACTGTACTGTAAATTGAGTAAATCTGCCTATTGCTTAATTCATTGCTTATATCATGTTGATGATAACCATGCTTGCTTGTATAACTGATTGTGAGCACACCCATGATATTGTTTACCTCTTGACCTGACTTGCTACATATATATTGATCTACCCGACATGGTACCGTATACTGCTTGACTTGACCTGATGTACCATGACCTGACCCGTTATCTGATCTTGTGTCTAATGCTAACAAACCTGACATGTAGTCCTCATGGACCGTTCCTGTTGTCTATCCAGACAAACCTGTTTACCTGATCCTGTGTTGGCATTAGTTTCTTGATTACGGGATACCTGACTTGACTTACACATATAACTTGAGGGTATGAGGAAATCAGTATTGTAACCGAACGTAACTCCAAGGGCCATCCTATTGTTTGCCGTTTTTCCGGACGTTACGGAATATCTATTGTTTGCCATTTTTCCGGGCGTTACGGAATACCCATTGTTTGCCGTTTTCCCGGGCGTTACGGAATACCCATTGTTTGCCGTTTTTCCGGGCGTTACGGAATACCCATTGTTTGCCGTTTTCCATTGTTTGCCGTTTTTCCGGGCGTTACGGAATACCCATTGTTTGCCGTTTTTCCGGGCGTTACGGAATAACTACCCACGAGTTACGATGAGAATTACATTATTTGGTTTCAAAGACTTTAGAACAGAAAACCCAATAGAACAGTTTAGTTTACCCACTGCACATTATCCTGCACTGCTCTGACTTATATTATTGTCACTCTTGCTTTATTCATGTTTATATTCGCATTGCCTGTTTATTATGTTATTACTTGATGACTTGACGCGTTGACGTCTGGGTTTTGCATTGCCCAGATTCTTCTACCCTGTTGCAGACTGATTAGGAGTTTTGCCGCCGTTAGACGAGCGGTGAGGTTCCTGTCGGTATGTAGTTTCACTCCAGGTGTTTCATTTATTGTATCTTTTAGCTTCCGCATATTGTTATCTCTTGACTCTTTTACTCTGGCTTATGGACATATACTAGATAGTTAGTTTACTTTCCTGTTCTTGATATATCCACAGCCGTAATGTGACTGTGGAAGGATTTTTCCTATCCACAAGTAGCATGGTTGGTTATGTCACGTGCCCACTTTAGCGTACTTTGGGAAGCGGGGCGTGACATGGTTCTTTTTGGTATCAGAGCCATAGGTTAGTCGGGTTGATTCTTTTGTAGTTGGGTATGGTACCCAATACACGAATCAGAATACCCGTGTTTAGGAAACATGTCCTGCCACCTTGCCGTTTACCATTCTTGAATCACATTCTTCCTGATTATATTTTTTACGATGTGCAAACTTCCTTTGCATATCGACTCGAAAACCTGATTCCTTGTTATCTCTAGGACTTAGGCGACTTGGGTGGAGTTATGTAATTGTGGCTATGATACCGCGGCATAGTTACAATGCGGCACTCTATTTAAGTATCTTGGAGTTCTAGCCTTGATCTATATTCAGAATCTATCATCATGCTAATGTTGGGTATTTTGATTCCAAGATTATGGCCGGTAAGAATTTGAAGACGTACCGAGGCATATGGACGAAGCCGCCATGCTTGGAATGATAAGAGGAATGCCGGAGAATCAAAAAAGACAGACCGAGCTGATCAAGCAGCAAGCAGAATCGTTTCAGGAAGGTTTGCAGATCGTTCAGCAATCTGTGAACAGTGTTGGAGCTAAACCAGTTGCCCGAGTAGGGACCGTAGCAGATTTCAGGCGTTTGGGTCCGTCTACATTTACTGGATTGGAGGAGCCTTTGCCAGCAGAACAGCGGCTAGAGGACCCAGAGAACTTGCTTATTGCGGCACAGTTTCCAGATGAGAAAAGAGTTGATGTGGTACGCATTCAGTTAGTGGACTACGCCCGAGAATGGTGGTTTGTGGAGGAGAACCGTTTGCCCAAGCCGATCAAGTGGACGGATTTTCAAAGAGTTTCCTGGAGAAGTTCTTCCCGCGGACTGTACGGGAGGAAATGGAAGAGAAATTCATCGGGCTAAGGCATAATGGAGCACCCATAGATGTACATGCAGCAGAATGGACGAGACTCAGCAGATTCGCTGGACCTTTGGTTGCCAACGATGCAGACAGGGCACGGAGGTTCATGCGCAGCTTGGACGTGGACATCCAGGGGAAGATCGTCTCCCTGGGTTTGACCACTTTTTCACAAGTACTTGCGGCAGCCCGAGGGCAGCAGAGTTATCCGGGATGAAGGGAAATTGGCAGCAGACAGCAGTTGCGGTAAGGAAGCAGTTCTGTCGGGCCAGTCGAGTTAGGGCTAGGCCGACAGACAACATTCTTGAAAGTTGATAAAAGTGGAGAACCGGCTGTTGTTCGCGATTTTATGGACGTGTTTGAAGATATATCGGGTTTACTGCCGAAGCGAGACGTGGAGTTCGCAACTGATCTTATTCCTGGTACAGCGCCAGTATCCAAAGCGTATTATCCAATGGCACCAGTAGAGTTGGAAGAAGTCAAGAAACAGGTTGCTGAATTGCTTGAGAAGGGTTGGATTCGAAACAGTAACTCGCCTTGGGGAGCTCCAGTTCTTCTAGTAAAGAAGAAGAATGTCACAAGAAGGATGTGCATCGACTATCGAGAATTAAACCGGGTGACTATTAAGAACAAGTACCCTATCCCTCGCATTGGAGAACTTTTTGAGCAGCTTAGTGGCGTGAGGGTATTCTCGAAACTGGATTTGCGATCCGGATATCATCAGGTCCGAGTGAAAACAGAAGATATTTGCAAGACGGCGTTCTGAACTCGGTATGGACATTACGAGTACTTAGTGATGCCCTTCGGAGTAACGAATGCGCCGGCAGTATTCATAGACTTGATGAACCGAATCTTTTCACCGTTCTTAGACCAGTTTATCATGGTTTTTATTGATGATATTCTGGTTTACTCGAAGAGTTTTGAAGAGCATGCTGAGCATTTGAAGATCGCACTGCAGACGTTGAGACAAGAGAAGTTTTATGCGAAGATGAGTAAGTGCGAGTTTTGGCTGGAGGAAGTAAAGTTTTTGGGGCATGTTGTGTCTGGCGATGAAATTGCCGTCGACCCAGAAAAGATTGCAGCAGTTCGAGACTGGCCGATTCCAAAGAATGTTGCGGAGATAAGAAGTTTTCTTGGACTCGCCGGATATTACAGAAGATTTGTGGAGAGCCTTGCTCGTCTGGCGGAGCCGTTAACCAAGCTTACGCGCAAGGAGGTACCTTTTGTACGGACGGATAAATGTGCGTTAGCTTTTGAGACGTTGAAGCAGAAGTTGATAACCGCCCCTATTCTGACCGTGCCAGACAATTCCGGAGGATTGGTGATTCACAGCGACGCATCTGGGAAAGAAGTGGGATGTGTTTTGATACAGCATGGGAAGGTTGTAGCGTACGCATCGAGACAGTTGAAGACCCATGAGAAGAATTATCAAACTCATGACTTGGAACTTGCGGCTGTGATTTTCGCTTTGAAGATTTGGAGACACTACCTTTTGGGCGAAAGGGTCGAAGTTTTTACTGATCATAAGAGCTTGAAGTATGTGTTCACACAGAATGAGCTTAATATGAGGCAGCGTAGATGGTTGAAGCTGATGGCTGACTACGATCTTGATCTTAAGAACCATCCGGGGAAGGTTAATGTCGTGCCGGATGCACTTAGTCGGTTACCAGCAGTTCAGGTGTTAACTACGCAGAAGGAGATCGTTGCAGATTTTCGAAGATTTGACTTGGAGGTTGTGCTACCGCATTCTTCGGGACAGTTGATGCAGCTACAAGTACAGTCATCATTGATCGAGAATATTAAAGCAGCACAATCGCAGGACCCTAGACTGCAAAAGTTTCGAGCAGGTTGAAGCCGGACTATGAACAGATTTATTGATCCACGAAGATGGTTCGTAGCCGTTTGTGTGTGCCAAGGGGGATATTCGTGAAGAGCTTATGAAGGAGGCACACAGTTCAGCTTATTCTGTACATCCAGGAGGCACAAAAATGTACCGAGATATTCGACAGCATTTCTGGTGGGAAGGCATGAAGCGGGAGATTGCTCGCTTTGTGGCAAAGTGCTTGGTGTGTCAGCAAGTTAAGGCTGAACATCAAAAGGTTGCTGGTTTATTGCAACCACTTCTGATCCCTCAGTGGAAGTGGGAACATATAACCATGGATCTCGTGACGGCTTTACCGTGGAGTCCAAAAGGCAACAATGCAGTATGGGTAATTGTGGATCGATTGACCAAGGCGGCTTACTTTATTCCTTTCCGGGTTGGTCAATCAACAGAGGCTTTGGCGGAGCGGTACATGCAGGAGATTGTAAGATTGCATGGAGTACCGGTGAGCATCGTGTCCGATCGGGACACTCGGTTCTTATCACACTTCTGGAGGAGTTTACAGGAAAGTTTGGGGACTCGATTGAAGTTTAGTACAGCTTATCATCCTCAAACTGATGGTCAGTCGGAGAGAACGATCCAAACTCTTGAAGATATGTTGAGGGCATGCATGTTGGACTTCAAGGGTTCTTGGGAGGATCATCTGCATTTGGTGGAGTTTTCTTACAACAACAGTTTTCAGGCAACTATCCAGATGGCTCCATTTGAAACTTTGTATTGTCGTAAGTGCCGTTCACCTGTTTGTTGGGATGATGTCGGTGAACGAAGATTTTTGGGACCAGATTTGGTTGTGCAGACAGTTGAGAAGGTTAACACTATCAGAAATCATGAAGGCAGTACAAGACAGACAGAAGAGTTGGGCAGACACGTCAAGAAGACCTCTAGAGTTCGCCGTGGGTGATTTGGTGTTCTTGAAGATATCACCGACTAGAGGGGTGATTCATTTTGGAAGTCGAGGAAAACTTAGTCCTCGATTCGTTGGACCCTTTGAGATCTTGGAGCGTGTTAGTGAGGTAGCGTATCGTTTGGCGTTACCGCAGTCCTTGGCGAATGTGCACGATGTGTTTCACGTATCTCAACTACGAAGGTATGTTCGAGATGAAACGCACGTATTGGATCATTCGGAGCTAACAGTACGAGAAGACTTGACTTTTGAGGAGCGACCGATTGAAATTATGGATCGAAGGGAAAAGGTTCTTAAGAACAGGGTTATCCTTCTTGTGCTTGTTTCTTGGGGTAATCGCTCGTATGGAGAGTCCACTTGGGGACGAGAAGATGAAATTTGGCAGAAGTTCCCTCACCTTTTCTTGTAGTTTCTATCTTTGTATTCTTGGAATTTCGAGGACGAAATTCTTTTGTAGTTGGGTATAATGTAACACCCGAGCCCAATGCTACTAATTTCAGTTACTGTTTGAGCATAATGTGGTACTCTTTTCACTTATCTTGCTTGATTGTTGTTTATTGTAAATTTTACCCGGCAAATTCATTTCTGCATATAACAATTTTTGGTATCTAAAATAAAATTAAAAATATTCATCTTGGCCTGCTTGACACCCCTAATCCTGTTGTAACGTCCGTGCATCGTGTTCTCGTCCCGTTCAGTGAAACGGGCGAGTTTGGACGGCTACGTGCACGTACGTGTGTCCGTTTTGGGGGTATACTTTTTGATCATAAAACACTTCATTTTCACTTTTGGATCCCGCTTAAAATTCTATTATTTCAATTTCAAATTTTTGGACCCGACCCGGACGCGATTTGGAAATGTTTTATTTTGCGCCAAAATCCCAAATTTTATATTTCTTAAACCATTGAATATTTAATTTTTTTAACCAATCTAATATTTCTTTTAAAACCATATAATATTTTCTAATCTTATATATCCCTACTAAACCCCACGAATCTTAAATTCCAGCCAATCACAACCTTTTCCGTGGGCCCCTCATCCCCGATCTCTCTCTCTCTCTCTCTCCCCTGAATCTATCTCTCTCTCTCTCTCTCTAACTTTTCTCTCTCTCTTCTCTATATAATTTTCCCTCCTTCCTCTCTTTTTTTAAAAACACAGAACGTAACCCATCGCCGTGCCCTAGCCATCGCCTCGTCCCCCGTCGTCGCCGCAGCCCCGACGCCGACGCCACTACCACCGACCTCCTCGCCTCCTCAGCCTCATCTCACCCACATCCTCCTTCACCGACCCCCGCGCGCCCTGCACCCTCACCGCGACCACCTGCACACCCCTGTGCGCGTTGCACCGCCGTGAGTCGCCGCCGGTGACCCCCGTCCTCTTGTCCCCGGCCTCGCAAGCCTCCCTCGCTGAGCTAGCTTCCCTCCTCTTTTCATTTCTTCTTCTTTCTCTGTAAATATTTTCTTGATCTGAAAACTTTTCGTTGCCGTTGTAGGCCACCGCCGGAGCTCCGTCGACGAGGTCGACCGTCACCACCCGTCCCACGGATCATCGTGAGCACCCCTTCTCAGATCCTACTTCCTTCCTTCTCTGTTTTTCTCTTCTCTTCTTGTTTACATGTATTGATAGTTCACTGTTCATTCCTCGGCCGGAATCCGACGATGCCGACGACGTGACCCGACGTTCCAGTGAGGTACCCCGACCCGCGTGGTTCCATTGTTCGTCGTTTGGGTTCATTCCGTGAACCGTGCGTCCGTCACGAGTTTCCCCGCCGACGTTTTACGTTCCGTTTTTCCGGTTCGCGACCTGTTGAGGCAAGTACCCCTTGCTACATGATATACAATATTTACAGATATATTATGACACCCTAAACCTGTAAATTTAACTTTGGTACGATCATTTCTCATTTTCATGAACAATATTGTTATATATCATTTTATCTTTAAAATTGGAACCTACAGCTTGCAATTGAACCTAATAAGCACATTTACCTGTTTAAACACATTTTTAATATTAACATAGCTTATGGAATTTGTCTCTATAGTTTTGTTCCATTCAGACACTCGTATGCATGTTAACCTATAATAGCTGTATTGAACCTTTATATAAATCATTGCACCTCTCAAGTTCTTAAACTGTTAACATGATTTAAAAGGCCATAATTGTCATACTGCATTCGCATAACATTGAAATCATCTCTGTGACACAACTGATGACTGTACTGTAAATTGAGTAAATCTGCCTATTGCTTAATTCATTGCTTATATCATGTTGATGATAACCATGCTTGCTTGTATAACTGATTGTGAGCACACCCATGATATTGTTTACCTCTTGACCTGACTTGCTACATATATATTGATCTACTCGACATGGTACCATATACTGCTTGACTTGACCTGATGTACCATTACCTGACCCGTTACCTGATCTTGTGTCTAATGCCAACAAACCTGACATGTAGTCCTCATGGACCGTTCCTGTTGTCTATCCAGACAAACCTGTTTACCTGATCCTGTGTTGGCATTAGTTTCTTGATTACGGAATACCTGACTTGACTTACACATATAACTTGAGGGTATGGGGAAATCAGTATTGTAACCGAACGTAACTCCAAGGGCCATCCTATTGTTTGCCGTTTTTCCGGGCGTTACGGAATACCTATTGTTTGCCGTTTTTCCGGGCGTTACGGATTACCCATTGTTTGCCGTTTTTCCGGGCGTTACGGAATACCCATTGTTTGCCGTTTTTCCGGGCGTTATGGAATACCCATTGTTTGCCGTTTTTCCGGGCGTTACGGAATACCTATTGTTTGCCGTTTTTCCGGACGTTACGGAATAACTACCGACGAGTTACGATGAGGATTACATTATTTGGTTTCAAAGACTTTAGAACAGAAAACCCAATAGAACAGTTTAGTTTACCCACTGCACATTACCCTGCACTGCTCTGACTTATATTATTGTCACTCTTGCTTTATTCATGTTTATATTCGCATTGCCTGTTTATTATGTTATTACTTGATGACTTGACGCGCTGACGTCTGGGTTTTGCATGGCCCAGATTCTTCTACCCTGTTGCAGACTGATTAGGAGTTTTGCCGCTGTTAGACGAGCGGTGAGGTTCCTGTCGGTATGTAGTTTCACTCCAGGTGTTTCATTTATTGTATCTTTTAGCTTCCGCATATTGTTATCTCTTGACTTTTTTACTCTGGCTTATGGACATGTACTAGATAGTTAGTTTACTTTCCTGTTCTTGATATCTCCACAGCCGTAATGTGACTGTGGAAGAATTTTTCCTATCCACAGGTAGCATGGTTGGCTATGTCACGTGCCCACTTTAGCGTACTTTGGGAAGCGGGGCGTGACATCTGGTTTAGGCACAAGGAGTGGTTGCGCTCCTTTGCGTTGGCACAGCCTAAGACCTTGGCCGAGGTCAAGGCGTGGACCGAGCGTGAGGTTCAGCTGGAATCTGAGGTGAACGCGAACCTCCCTTGAGCATAACGGCCTGACCAGAAGAAGAGGGCTCGGGAAGAGAGGCCGGAGCGTCAGCAGCCCTATCACCCGAAGTTCCAGGAGTACACCCCGCTCAACGTCTCCCTCACAGTATTACTAGAGGAGGCCCAGGGCGAGGGGTTCTTCAAGTTCCCTCCGATCCTGCGTCAGGCCTCGAAGCGAACCCGAGGCCCTTACTGCGCCTTCCACCGGACGCTGGGCCATGCCACAGAGGATTGTAAGCAACTCCGGGACTACATCGAAGAGCTCATCCGATCGGGGCACCTCTCCGCCTACTTGAGGGACAAACGGCAAACCGACCGCGAGCAGGAGCAGCGTCCCCCTCCTGCCGAGCTGACCATCGGCCAGATCATGCTCGTTTCGACAAATGACCAGTCCGGCGCTCAGGGAGCCCCATACCCGGTGCCGAGCACAGAGACCAACAAGCCTCCGGGGAGCTCGGGCCACGCTAACAAGGTCATCTATTAGCATATACTTTTCTTTTAGGGCAATGTAAACTCTTCCTAGGGTCTGTTGTTAATTTAATAAAGATCAATGGAACATTGTGAAAAAGAAGGAAAGATCTCATTTATTCAAAAAAGGTATTATGGGCTCCTCAGCCATACATACAAAAAGAAAAAGAAAATTACAACAGCGGGGGAAGGGGGTGCAGAGAGCACTGCTCATGGTACTCGGTGAAGATCTCCACCAGCCAGGGCCTCGCGAGATCCAACCTCAGCCCTCGATTTCCCCCGCGCGCGTTGACCCCGAGGCTCAGTTCATAGCACTCACGGACGAGCGCCACTGAGCGGGCTAGCTGATTCACGGAGATCAGGCTGTAACGCCTAAGGGACCACAGCTTGCCCACGACCTCATCGTAAAGCTGCTCGGACAAGGGGTTGTAAAGCCCCGGCGACGCCCTCCAGATGGATTACATCAGTAGCTGCAGCAAGGAGGAGCGCCGGGGGAGCAACCGGCCGGAGTGGTCTTCGATGCTCCCATAGACCAACTGCACCGTGTCCTCGGTGCAGTTCTGGTCATAGAGGTATACGTCTTCGAAGTGGATGATTTCGGGGATGGTAAAGGGGAAGTCCTGCATTCTCAACGATCTGTTTGCGAGGAAAAGAAGGACCAGTGCTCCTCCAGCCTTATATAGCCCACTGCGCCCCAACGGAACTCAACGGTCGCCCACTCTCGCCCAAAAAGTCGCTGCCACGCGGCGATCATCGAGCCATCTCTGGCGGAATCGGAATGACGCGGCCCTGGCGCTTCGCCTCCCCCCACATTCAATGCGCATGCTACGCGCACGTTCGCCGCGACCGTTCTTGTTCCCCATACCTGCAACTGGACGGGCGGGCAAAACCTCATGAAGAATCAGCTGAGCAGCTACCCTACTCGGTTATCCCTGGCCGATAGCTTCCCCACCCGTAACGCCAGGGATCAAAGCCCTTGCCAAGAGGCAACCGCGCAGCTACACTGCCCGGTTATCCTTAGCAGGCTTCCTAAGGCCCCTACAACGCTAAGGAACAAAGTCCTCCGTAGAGGCAGCCGAGCGGCTTCCCTGCTCGGCTATCCCTAGCCGGTAGCTTCCCTACACGCAACGCCGGGGATCAGAGCCCTCGCCAAGAGGCAACCGCTCAGCTTCACTGCCCGGATACCCTTAGCAGGCCTCACACGGCCCCTCCAACGCTAAGGGTCAAAGTCCTCCTTAGAGGCAGCGAGGCAGCTACCCTGCCCGGCTATCCCCGGCTGGTAGCCTCCTACCACGACCGACAGGGATCAAAAGCCTTCCCAGAGGCAGTCGAGCCCGAGGATACCTCGCTCGGCCATCCTTCAGGACAAAAGCCCTCGCCAAGAGGCACCGGGCAATAACCCTGCCCGGCCAAGGGTCCTTGGTAGGCTTCTTACAGCCCCTCCCGCGCTAAGGACCAAAGTCTTCCCAAAGGCAGTCGAGTCCTTGCTCGGCTATCCCCGGCTGGCAGCTTCCTACCATAACCGACAGGGATCAAAGTCCTCGCCAAGAGGCACTGGGCAGTAACCCTGCTCGGTCCCCGTCCTGAAGGATCAAAGCCCTTGCAAGAGGCAACCGAACAGCTGCCCTGCTCGGTCATCTCCGGCTGGTAGCTCCCTACCCATGACGCCAGGGATCGAAGTCCTCGCTAGAGGCATCCGAGCGGCTACCCCGCTCGGTCATCCCAGGATAGTAGTTGCCTACCCACGACGCCAGAGATCAAAGCCCTCGCAAGAGGCAACCGAGCGGCTGCCCTGCTCAGTCATCTCCGGCTGGTAGCTCCCTGCCCATG
Organism: Agapanthus africanus; assembly: GCA_030015575.1. Taxonomy (NCBI): domain Eukaryota; kingdom Viridiplantae; phylum Streptophyta; class Magnoliopsida; order Asparagales; family Amaryllidaceae; genus Agapanthus; species Agapanthus africanus. The sequence continues at coordinate 424,264,732 of CM057351.1, forward strand.
ACGCCAGGGATCGAAGCCCTCGCAAGAGGCATCCGAGCGGCTACCCCGCTTGGTCATCCTAGACTGGTAGTTGCCTACCCACAACGCCAGAAATCAGAAGCCCTCGCCAAGGGGCAACCGAGCAGCTTCCCATTCATGCTCGGCACAAATACGGTGGACAACCCTCTGCCCATCATATGCAGAGGATCCGAGTCCCTAACAAGGGGCACCAGGTCTATCCAAGTCTGAGCGATCCCCCCTCGACTTCGGGGCCATGGAGACGCCTCCTTCTCATCAGCGCTTGGCACACTTGGCAAGTGATCGAAATCAACTCGACGAGATCGCTAGACAGATAGCCGACCGGACATGGAAGCCCAACAGTGCAAACAGAAGATAAAATGCAAACAGATGAAACCAAAGAAAAAAGTTTTATTACCAAAGGCAAAGTCTTTACAAAGGGTATTTTGGGCTCCCCAGCCTTACAAACTGCCCGGAGGCTTACAAAAATTCCAAAAGCAACAAAATAAAAGAAGGAGGAAGACGGGGGCTTGAGGCCTTGGGGCCGAGCGCGACCTCGGGGTCCTCGACATCCACCACGGGACGAGCAGGGTCCTCGGCGACTTCCTCGTCAGGAATCTCTTTCCCCTGCTTCTCGGCGTCCGCGAGGGGGTATTCAGCCCGGAGCTCTTCGTCGGCGAACTCCGGTATCCGGGCCTTAACGGCGTCGAGGGCCTCGTGCCAGATGAGGGTTGTGGCCACGACCAGGTCATTATAGAAGTCTTTCGACTTCTTGTAGCCCTCCACCGCCTTCGCCGCCGAGAGGTCGGCCAACTTCGCCGCTCTCAGGTCGGCCGACCTGGTCGACTCGGCCGCTGCCCCCAGCTCCTTCCGGAGGGTCTTCACCGTTTACTTCAGGTTGCCGGCGAGCACCTGAGCGTTCTCGAGCTTGGCCTCGGCAGCCACGGCGGCCTCGCGGTACCAGGCAACCTCCCGTTTCCCGGCCTCCACCTCGCCCTCCACGGCGGCAACCCTCGCCATCACCGCCTCCAGCTCCCGCTTGGAGCTCTCCTCCAGCGAGGCGAGCTGGCCTGCAGCCTTCATCGCCGGGGCTATCACCTCGGCCTCCATGCGTAAGGCGAGGGCAACGTGCTGGAGAACCTGAAAGATAGGAAAGAGATCAGAAAGACGAAGGAGGCGCCGAATCTCACAAAAAACCAAACACTTACCTGCACGGACTCCTGGGCGATGGACGCCATCTGGGCCCTGAAGGTCCCCCCGGGGACCCTACCCTCCGCCGATTTCTCTATCTCATGAAGCAGGCTATCCGCGACAGACAGCCCCGAGGGCGCCGCGAACTGGAGGCCTCTTTCTTCCACCATGATCGGCGAGGGCGGGCTTCGGGAAGACCTCCGGGAACCCCTCTTGAGCGTCTCCGATGGAGAACCGATCTCCTCCTCCGAGGCCGGGTCTTCCAGAATCCGAGCCCACTTCTGACCCGACGCTCTGCTAGGCCCCGGGGCGGCATCCGCCCCCGAACGCTCACGAGACGTGACCACCGGAGGGGGGGGCGGGGCAGGCTTCGCACGAGAAGAGCTGGTGCCCCTAGCCTTTGTGACTTTCCTCGGCTGGCGCATGGAGGCTCGGAGCTCGTCCAGATCCATAGGTCCTGCACAAAACCAAATGCAAAGAGGTCAGCGACACAAGCAATATACAAGCCAGAAAGCAAGCCTAAACTTACCGACGAACTCAACGGGGCTGAGCCCGGCCCAACTCAGGACCCTCTCAGACAGCAGCACATCGAATCGGGGGATGGGCTCCCACGACGCCACTCTCACCGCGGTGGGGTCATTGGCTGGTTCCCCGGCAAGCATTTTTCCCTCGACCATTTGGTAGGCACGGGTCAGTCCTCGCCCTCGGGAGGGGAAACGAAGAAGAACTTCTTCTTCCAGTCGTGAATGGAAGAAGGCAGAGCCACAACCCCTGTCCCGGTGGCGCCCCCTGTCGCTTTCTAAAGGAGAGGTAGACCCACCTCGGGTCACCCACTCGACCCCCAGGATGATTTTTGAAAATGAGGGAAGAATCAAGGAGGGAGAGGCTGAAAGGAACCGCCTGCAACTTCAGGAGGATCAGGAACCCGAGGAGAATCCTCCATGAGTTCGGCACTAACTGGCCAGGGGCTAACCCGAAGAAGTTCAACGCTGCGACGACCTCGGGAGAGAAGGGCAGGCACATTCCACCCCAAAAAGCTTCCAAGTACAAGGCGATCTCCCTACCCCGTACTTGGTCTGCCCTCTCTCCCTCCTTAGCCAGACGAAGCGTATAACGTGAAGGGATGTGAAAGCGAGCTCGAGCATTGGCGAGCTCGTCCTCATGCCTCACCCAACACGAGACGCCGGGGGCAGCATCTACCGCCTCCTCCTTGGGGGCTTCCCCCGCCGCACGATCCCGAGAAGAGGGTCCGATCCCTACTCCCCGAGAAGACTCAGGCTCAACTAAAGGGTCCCTAGAACCTACTTTTACGACATCTACAGATTCCCTGAAAGAAGACATTTAACCTGAAGAAGATGGATTCTCGGGAAACGAAAGCAGAAGAAAGGAGAAGAGCGCCGAGCAGCCAAGACTTAGAAGAAAGGAAATATGAAATAGTAGGGGGCCTGGAATGGGCCCCACCTCTACTTATCGCCGCGAACGACCTCATCCAACGGCGCCCCTCATCTCCCGCCAAAAACGCCTCCTCGCGCCTAATGGCTCCGATTGCTCCACTTGTCGTTCCCACACTGGACCGCACCCCATCAGACGTCGCAGGTCTGCACACGTCGCGTCGGCCAACCAACGCCTGACACGTGGACCGTCGCTTCAGTGACAGGATACACGAACCGGCGCACCTTCCTTAAATGCAGTCTCGCCCTGATTCGCTGGCAGAAAAGACAACTGACAGCCCGGGGACGCGTCCCGACAAAGGGAGCTCACTCCGGGCGGCCCGGCAGTCCACTCCTGACCCGACCCGCTAGCTGGTCGGGACAAGAGTGGGGGGCTAATGATGATGCTCAATATTGGCGATCTCCAAGATCAGGACACGTGGCAGATGACGTGTCCCAGAATTCAGAAGGAAGGGCCTACGAGGGCCGACCAGGCCACCCCTATACCCGACCTGCAAGCACAAGCTGGCTCACCTCAGAGCCCCCTGAAAGTTGGCCTCCTCGGCCTTTCAGCTCGTCCTGGGCTACCACAGGACCAAGATGCCTCGGCCCTCCCACTCGTTCCCGAGCTCTCCCGCCGAGGCCATCTTTCTCGGTCCCTCCGACCGACCAACTCCACCACTCACAGGCGTAACCGCCGCTCCGCAAATCTCGCCATGCGCGGATTCTCCGCCGGCAACATCCCACGTTCCACACCATCACGATCCCCATTAACTGGCGATCCGCTTATTACGCGGACGTGACGTCGGGAGCGTAACTGCCGGCGAGATTCTCGCGCCTGCTACTGTATGCTGCCGCCACTATATAAACCCCCATCACAGAGGGGTCAAGTAAACCATTTTTTACTCCACTTAGCCGTTACTCTGCTCGGATCTCGTGCTAACTTGATCGTCGGAGGGTCCTCGGTGGTACCAAACCATCCCGGGACTTCTTTGCAGGTACTTGGCGAAACCACCAATCTCCTCAAAACCCATTGAGATCCACATGCAACAGGAGATCATTTCCAAAATCCATCGGGAGATCGACGGAAGACAAACGGAGACTCGAAAAGGACCTCCATCAATTGGAAAACAGATATTTCTATTATTCTTTTTTTCATGAGGAGAACTAAATATCAAAATACATCTCCATATGTTAATTTTTTATTTGGGGAGAATTGCATATGGTGAATTGAACATTTCGTTCATCTAATTTATCGTGTTGTAGGCATAGATTTGATTTTTTTTCCTTCACTTTTTAAGTCGGTATCATGGTAGCTTAATGCATATAACTTTCAAATTTAAATATTCCTGATTTATTGTGCCCAGCATAAGCTATTATTTTGTTAATTTCTTCTTATATGCATCGTTAATGATGGATGTGTAATAAGGAAGTCTTCAAAGAATGTGCATAGGGATAAGCATCATCAACAATCAACACAATTTATTATTTTTAATCCACATGGGAAACAACTATCGTGAGCAACCTTGTTGGGTAAGAGTGCATTATTAAATTGGTTGGATGATTCTTCTTCAAACTTATTTCACGAGTTCATTAAGGGGTTGTTTGGTATACGAACAACATGTGTTTCATGCAACAAATGCTGCATGCAATAGTTGTTGCAAAAGCTAAAACTCAAATTCATTTTGGATGCTCTCAAGATTTCTGAATCCAAACTACTTTTTTGTTTACAAAAAACAAGAGAAAATGCAACATATGTTACAAAATTGCTTATGTGGCTTGTGATAAGCGTATGTCGCACTCCTAACAAATGCCTTGGACATATTCCTGCAATTGGTAGAAATGGGTGTCTTTTTGCAACTCCATTTTCAAATCCAACTCTAGTTGGTACTAACCAAACACGGGAAATAGAGATTTTTTTGCAACAAATGTTAAGTGCACCGATTATGTCATAATTCACTCGGGCCAAATCATGTCTCAGAAACATAGACAAAGTCTCAAAGGTTTTTTTGGCCTGATTTAAGGACTTGTCAAATTTGGGAAAACTGAAAGTTGAAAGTTTATTCGAAAGCTTTCAATTTGCTTGACATTCACATGGTTGCTTGTTTGAATAGATTGAGGGCAAAGCTTTATCCCATATCTTGACTTATCAATTTTAATGATCCAACATGCTGTAGTAGTTTGAAATGAACCAATAAGTGGAAGAGTGATCAAGGACTGCTCCGAGGTGTAAGCAACAGATGATTGAATGTTAATGTGCAACGTCTCTTCGAATCTGTCCTAGGTTAAATGAAATTACGAGTCTACGACAGATGACTGAAACATGGTTCTTACTGTTTGGATATGGTTACTTTTAGTTCTCTTGCAGTTGATGTCGAAATTATTTGGCTGCAGTTTCTGTTGTATATCTGAGTTCATCAGGACACTGCATCATATTACCTGTGGTTTATGTTGGTCGTCCTTTACCTGAGGCCTACTTTTACAATTGCTGATGAGATTACATAATATCTTATGATATTATAAAAAGGATAATTTCAAAGTTGAGTATAAATAAGTTCTAGATAATGTAGAGAAATTAGAATAAATGGAAATCATAAAATATACAAAATGTAATGTGAGAAAACCAGTGTGAATAAATGAGCGTGCGATGCAAATTAATGGGCATGAAAATCTTGAGATTTTGGAGTGTGTTGTTTATAGAATCAAAACTTAATGGTTCAAATGGAGAAACAATCCGTAGAATTATCCAATCATAGATATCCGTGGAATTGAGCCGAAAATTTACAAAAGGGCTGTAAGGACTTCGATAATTTATGGGGCCGAACTAAAAAACACATCAAAATATGAGTGTGATTAACAAGAGTGTCGAGATGGATAAATAGCAAATCTCTAAGCGATGAATAAAAACTATCTGCATCGTTAGAAATAACGAATAGCTCCATAGACGGCGGGACACCGATTGAGACGGTCTATGCAAATTGGATAGCTAAATTTGCGCGTCAGTTAAAAGTTACAAATTGTAGCTAATGGAACTTGGACTAGGGGTAGCCTAAATCTGCATGTATGGAGGCCATTAGAAAGGATGTGGCAAATATTTTATCAATGAGATGCACGGTTGAATGCAGAAAGCGTTCCACAAACAAGTTGCTGTTCGCTTAATGTTGGCTAGGAAATTGCATGGCCAAGAAGTAGCCAGTTGATATTTTTTGAATGATTTCCGGGAGCTTTTTTCTATCTCTTAGGGGATATCGTCGCATGTATTTCACGTGCATGGTAGTTATTTTGCATATCGCGATATGCGCGATATAGCTTTACCATCAAAGTCAGGACTCGTTGAAGGGTTTGTGGCAAGGCTAATAGCTAGCAGCCAGTTAAAAAATCGGCTCACTTCCATTTTTTGTGCTTTCATAACCCACAGTTGTGCCTAGCTTTGACAACTGCGCATCCAAGTGAAAGTGCCTCTTTCTAGATCTTCTGGCCCATTAACTCCTTTCTTGTACCAGAAGAGAAATCATACACATCCATATAAGTAGAAGCACTGCCATCATGCACTCACCACTTGAGAATCTCTGATTTTAAAGTTTCCTTATGCAGGTAAATTTGAGTAATGGGTGAATGCTCCTTTTTTTCACTTGTGGGATCAAAACTCAATGGTAGCGGATGCCACGATCGATTGATTTGGCAGCAACTCACTGGTTCTTCTATTTGTCCCAGGTATCATTTGTGATGACCTGTAATGCTTTTTCTATTTATTGCGTTTGTAGTTTTTCTTCCCTCGATTGATTTCAATGAATAAAGGTTTTCTTTATAGTAACGTGATTAACCAGCATACTGGCATAGATAATGCTATCTCTAGCCTTAGTAACTTTCTCTTGCCTCTTCGTTTGTCGCTAATATTTCATTATTGCTATGGTTACTTGGTGGAACTGGGAATTACCATTCAAGATGTCGGTAAAACCAATAACTACACTTAATAGAGACGTCCGCTTACTATTTTCAGCCAACTCGATTGCTTGACACCCTCTATGAAGTATGAATTCAAGGTTATAATTTGTGACGCTGGAATGTATTTCTGCTTTATTTAGATTATTCGTTACAGTTCGTGAGGCTTGTTGAATTAAAAATATATTCGAAAAGTCTTCTTAAAAGTCAGTTTACCCTATAATTAAGGATGTGCTGGCACAAGTAATCTAATGAACAAAATCATCATAATCACACGTTTCACGAATTATTCATTAAGCATCCACTGATATTTCTGTATTTTTTTAAAGAAATATTTGCTGATTATTCAATAATATATGGAAGCTATGACCTCCTTGTATGGTTCTTTTGTTTAGGTCTTTTTGTGTAGCCTTGTAGTTTGGACATTCTTTCTCTTCCTCTACTATTCTAGAGTCTTGATATAGGTAGAGGGATTAAGTCTTCCCTTGATATTTATGTTTTTAGTGTAAAAGTAATTATTGTGTATGAGAGTGAAATTTTCAGCGACTCCAAATTTCCAAACTTTTCTCCCTGATACGAACTTGTCCAAGTTAGTGTGTATGCTAGAGTTTGATGTCAAAGTTAGTCTGAAAGCCTTCCCAAATTTGTAATTGTTACTTATGAGGTCTCTCTCAGTGTTTTCCAAATATCTGCATATAGCTTTCAGCTGCAGGTTTGTTTCTTTGTCTCCGCTCAATTAAAAAGAAAAGGCCGTCTTTTGCTTATATGAGTATGACCAATTACTACTGAATACTGTGCCCATCCAAATTCTCTACATTCAATATATACCCTCCCAAATTAGGAGTCTTTTTCTTCATCCTTAGACTTTTCTCAGCAACTGAGCTTATTCTTGATCCCTTAGCTTAATCAAAATTCACATTTCTAATGGGCCAGCCCCCCCTTTTTTTATTTTGTTATTGTGTTCTTGGGTTTTAAATTCAAGTACATTGTATGAATGTGAGAGCAAATCCAATTTGACCTCTTTTATGTACTTATTTGTTCTACTGTTTGTGGGATACTGATGGATTAATTTGGATTAAGCAGTTTGAAAATTTAGCAAATTATGTGATTAATCTAGCATCCAAGTTTTAAGATGATGTGGGTGAAATAGGGATTATTCAGTTACTATGATTATTTTACAATTCTGTTTCATTTAAATGACCAGAATTAGCGTATGACCTTGGCTATCTTAAGATGCAATGTTTATTGGAACATGTAGACTTCATACACAGAACAACAGTATTATCGTTAAACGTTTAACGACATTTTGTGTGATGTTTGTTAAGGTACCTTTTTCCATTGTGCATAATAACTCCTACAATTAATATTATCTCACATTCATACACAGAACACCAGTATTATCGTTATAAATGGGGTCTAATATTTGAACAAAAACATCTTGCTACTTTTGCTGCATGAAACTAATAGTTGGTGATTGCATTAAGCTTCATGAGTATAAGAGAACCTATTTATGTGAATAAAAAAAACTTATAGGGTAAAGATGCATGAACCTCATCATGGATTTTTCTAGCTATATCTGGGGACATTTTATCAACTGCTTAAAATGCCAAAAGTTGAAGTTAGGAGTCTTTCTTTTTCTTCAGTAGATATTTAATATCTTAACTTTGGTCTTTTGTGGTCTTCAACTCTTCTTCAACTGAGAAAGAGTCTTTTCCCATAAAAATTAAATAAAAATAAAATAAAATAAAATAAAATAAAATAAAAACTGAGAAAGAGCCTTTATTTCCCTCAAAAGTTGAGTATCATCTGTAAAAAATAAAATAAAATGAATGATTTACTACTGACCCAGCAGGAGAAAGATAGGTTTGGTATTATGTGTGCATCCCTTTGTGGTCCTTTGCTGGGACCATTATCACTGTATCCAGTGTAGATCTGCTGCTGCTGTAGGGTAGTGTAATGTAATGTAATGTAATGTAATGACATTTGTTACCATATGAAATATGTTTTTTCATCCTGTTTCACTGTTTTACATATTCTCCTCAGTGCAAGAACAATTTGTAGGACACCAATTGATCGTCTAGCATTATGGCAAATTTGTTCATCTATAGTTTTCTTGATTAGAATTGCACTAGTTAAATGAGAGTTGACTTCAGTAATAATCGACCTCAAAATTTTGTCACGTTTCGACATGGCTTGTTTACATATCTGATCTTATTTTGATGTAGAATTTTTTGTCTTTTAACCGATCCGGCTACATCTCACTTTGGACAGGAAAACTATACCAATGAGCCATGGAGGTTTGGTTATGTAAGTTAGATGATCAGTAATGAGTAAATTTATTTTTACCCATTTAAACCTAACTAAATAAATGAAACATACGGCCCAAAAATTATCCATATCACCTAGACATTTATTAATATAGATCATCACATGACTCCCTCACACACTCCCTTTCACTACTTCTGTCATCATGATCTTTGTATGGTGTTCCTCATGTGGCATGTGATCTGAATTCATGGTCTCTAGCTCTCACACTTAGCTCAGCCTCCTTTGTTTTTGTTTTTTGATAAGATACAAACTAATATTCCCATCCCCTAACATCAGCAGCTCTCTGGTCATAAGAAACCATGAAGATGCTCATAAATGAGAATTTCTCAGATCACGACACATGGCAGATGGCGTGTCATCCGCGTAAAGCCCACTAGGCTCCTGAAGGCTGTGGAGGTAGAATTAGTGTGGAGCATTTGTGATTTTTCTCGGATGGTCTCCGACCTTACACCCCACTCCTTGCCTTAGAGCAATCCAGCAGCCGAACCTCCATCCCCTTTTTGCTCGTCTCCGAGCTATTGCAGAGCTGAGCTTGCACAGCCTCCCTGCTCATCTCCGAGCTGATCAGCAAGGCCTGAGCATCCTCGGCCTCCCGGCTCGTCTCTGAGCCATCGGACAGGCAGAGCTTTCTCGGCTTCTCGATCAACCGAAAGTGCGGAGCCCATGCGCCCCCGCAACGGCTCCGCGTATCTCGCCAAAACGAGATATCCACCGCCCCACGTTCCGCGTCCCACGCGGGCGCATCCCCCCATTAACGAGCGGATCCCGCCATCAACGCGGGTGTAACGAGGGGGCGTAACTGACGGCGAGAATCTCGTGCCGGCTCGCTCCACGCTACCACTATATAAACCCCTCTTTTAGACGACTCAGGTAACTGGAACTCTTTCCAATAGGCCGCTACGCTGCTCTAATTTCCCGGTATTAACTTGATCGTCGGAGGGTCCTACGCTGGTTTCCCACCCCGGGACTTCCCCTGCAGGTAGCTCGGCCTCAGCAACTTCCAATAACCTATTGAGATCCACACGCTCAACAATTCCCAAAACAAATCTCAACTGCTCAAAACCGCTCGCTACCAGATCGACGGAGGACAATATCTGAGGGAGATCACAACCTCCATCAGTTGGCACGGTCTGTGGGAAGCCTTTCAGAAGCTTCTCCACCCATAAAGTTGATCTTCTGCTCTCGACCCGATGGCAAGCGACAACCGCAATGATCCAGATACAAGCCGCCATACCTACAACGGAGGCAGGAGTGGCTTGTCCCTCCTCCTAATGTCATCAACGCCTTATCCGCTCGAATCGACAGGCTCACATCGATGGTGGATGCACTCGTCCGCGTTCAAGCGGCGGGCCCTACCCACCAGACCGCAGTTCCCCTTCCTTGGGATAACGACGTCCGCAGAAGAACAGATGGCCATGCTTAAGCTCTCGATCTCACTCACGATCATCTTAGCGTCACCGAGCGTCGACGTGCCAACTCCGGCTACCATAACCCGCATGCAGCAAATGATTCCATGACTCGCTGGGCGCCAGATAGCTCCACACCTCGATCTTAGGGAAGATTAGGCCGTCGCCCCAATACCCGCCGCGCGCACACACCCCTTGAGAAGATGTCGGTCAATTTGCCTGCTTCCAGGCACGACCGACACCCCCAATCCCGCCGAGGCCGTGCAAACAGCGAACGACGGGACTACTCAAGAAAGACTTCGCCCGAGGATTTAAGAAATTTGATAGAGCGGAATCGAAGCCGCACCATCGCGCAGACCTGGAGCAGGGGTAGCCACCACTCCGACTGTGCAGAATCCTCGGGGTACTACCACCGGCTTGAAGCCCTCGAAAAGAAAGTCGAAAGCATACCAAGAGATGGCTATATGTTCGGTTAAGGGGCCAAGTATTCCGCCGATTCGCTCACAAAGCCCTTTACAGAAGAGCTGCTAGCCGAGCACGTCTCGTCCAGGAACAAACCATCCAAAGTGGCCCTCTTCGACAGGAAGTCCAACCCGAAGGACTACTTAGACGCATTTACGACGGGCATGAGCTTCCAAGACAACTCAGATGCGGCTCAATGCCGAGCTTTCCCCACTATCCTAATCCGGACTGGCCGGGACTGGTTCCGAGGGCTCGCGCCGCTCTCCATCTCGACCTTCGACGAGCCGGCTACCCAATTTCTCGGTCATTTCGTCGGAAACCGACGACAGAAAAGGACGGTCAACTACTTGTTCACTGTCAAGAGTGGAGACAAGGAATCCTACAAAGGGTATGTCACCCGCTTTTACAATGCCCTCCTGGAGGTTTCCGAGCATCACGATGAAACATCGGGTCTTAGGCACAAAGAGTGGCTTCGCTCTTTTGCACTAGCGCAACCTAAGACTATGGCCGAAGTGAAAGTCTGGACCGAGCGAGAGATCCAACTCGAGTCGGAGGTGAACTCAAATCTGCCCTGAGCCGACCAAACGGACCGAAAGAAAAAGGACTAGGAGGAGGAAAAGAAAGCTGACCGTCCGAAACCTTACTCCTCGAGGTTCTAAGAGTACACTCCTCTAAACATTTCCCTGACCGAGCAGCTGGAGAAAGCTAAAGGCGAGAGGTTCTTTAAGCTCCCGCCAGTTACCCAAAGAGCGGGCAAGTATCTTCGCGGTCCGTACTGCGCCTTCCACAGGTCGCAGGGTCACCCAACTGAGAACTGCAAACAACTCCGTGAGTGCATCGAGGAGTTGATCCGCTCCGGCCACCTGACGAAATACTTACGGGACAAGCGGCAGGCGGAGCGGGAGCAAAAGGACCAAACTCTTCCTGGGGAATTAACGATTAGGCAAATCATGGTCGTTACCTCGGATCAAGTTCGGTAAACGGGAGAACCACCGCCTCCTCCCAGTCGAAGGTGTAAGCGATTCACCCCGTAAGTGGTGCAGGAAGCTTCCTGCACAACAAACGTTGTGGATCTAAAGCCCTCCTCACGAGGCCGCCGAACAGATTCCTGCTCGGCCCCATCCGCAGCGGGTAGCTTCCTGCCCAACAAACGCTGTGGATCCAAAGCCCTCATCACGAGGCGATCGGGTAGTTTCCTGCTCGGCTCATCCACAAGCGGGTAACTTCCTGCCCAACAAACGCTGTGGATCCAAAGCCCTCATTACGAGGTGACCGGGTAGCTTCGGCTCATCCACAAGCGGGTAGCTTCCTGCCCAACAAACGCTGTGGATCTAAAGTCCTTCTCACGAGGCCGTCGAGCAGATTCCTGCTCGGCCCCATCCGCAGTGGGTAGCTTCCTGCCCAACAAACGCTGTGGATCCAAAGTCATCATCACGAGGCGACCGGGAAGCTTCCTGCTCGGCTCATCCATAAGCGGTTAGCTTCCTGCCCGGCTCATCCATAAGCGGGTAGCTTCCTGCCCAACAAACGCTGTGGATCTAAAGCCTTCCTCATGAGCCCGCCGAGCAGATTCCTACTCGGCCCCATCCGCAGCGGGTAGCTTCCTTCCCAACAAACGCTGTGGATCCAAAGCCCTCATCACGAGGCGACCAGATAGCTTCCTGCTCAGCTCATCCATAAGTGGGTAGCTTCCTGCCCAACAAATGTTGTGGATCTAAAGCCCTCATCATGAGGTCACCGAGCAGATTCCTACTTGGCCCAATTCACAAGCGGGTAGCTTCCTGTCGAACAAACGCTGTAGATCTAAAGCCCTCCTCATGAGGCAGCCGAGCAAATTCCTGCTCAGCTCCATCCGCAGCGGGTAGCTTCTTGCCCAACAAACACTGTGGATCCAAAGCCCTCATCGCGAGGCGACCGGGTAGCTTCCTGCTCGGCTCATCCACACGCGGGCAGCTTCCTGCCAAACAATCACTGTGGATTTAAAGCCCTCCTCATGAGGCCGCCGAGCAAATTCCTGCTCGACCCCATCCGCAGCGGGTAGCTTCCTTCCCAAAAAACGCTGTGGATCTAAAGCTCTCATCACGAGGCGACCGGGTAGCTTTCTGCTCGGCTTATCCACAAGCGGGTAACTTCCTGCCCAACAAACGCTGTGGATCTAAAGCCCTCATCATGAGACGATTGGGTAGCTTCCTATTCGGCTCATCCACAAGCGAGTAGCTTTCTGCCTAACAAACGCTGTGAATCTAAAGCCCTCCTCATGAGGCCGCCGAGCAGATTCCTGCTCGGGCCTATCCGCAACGGGTAGCTTCCTGCCCAACAAATGATGTGGATCTAATGCCCTCATCATGAAGCAACCGGGTTGCTTCCTGCTCGGCTCATCCACAAGCGGGTAGCTTCCTGCCCAACAAACGCTGTGGATTTAAAGCCCTCATCACGAGGCGACCAGATAGCTTCCTGCTCGGCTCATCCATAAGCGGATAACTTCCTGCCCAACAAACGTTGTGGATCTAAAGCCCACCTCACGAGGCCGTCGCGTAGATTCCTGCTCGACCACATCCGCAATGGGTAGCTTCCTGCCCAACAAACGCTGTGGATCTAAAGCCCTCATCACGAGGCGACCGGGTAGCTTCCTGCTCTACTTATCCACAAGCGGGTAGTTTTCTGCCCAACAAACGTTGTGGATCTAAAGCCCTCCTCACGAGGCCGCCGAGCAGATTCCTGCTCGGCCCTATCCACAGCGGGTAGCTTCCTGCCCAACAAACGCTGTGGATCCAAAGCCCTCATCGCGAGACGACCGGGTAGAATCGAGTGGCGTCGACCTATTCAAACTTGGCTATCGTTCGATTCATACTCGATGCGCGATCGCCCCTCGACTCCGGGGAAAGGGAGGATACCGACCTTCCTACACTTGGCTATCGTTCAACTCATACTCAATGAACGGTCGTCACCTAGAAAAGATGGACACTGACCTAACACTAGCAAGATAAAGAAACTTACGAGCAAAAAGTACTTGCAAGATGAAAAGATTTACGAGCTAAATTGCTTGCAGGATGATCAGATATTTGAGTAAAGGAAAATATATACTTTATCTATGATCAAAATTATGTATAAAGGTATTGTAGGCTCCCCAGTCTTACAAAAATGCCCGGAGGCTTACAAAATTCTAAAAAAAAGAAGGAGAAAAAATCGTGGAGGGGGGATAGATCAGACCGCCCGCTCGACCGGGATCTCATCCTGCTCGATGCCACCATCGGGGGTCAAAACGACGACCTCAGGGTCGGCGCTTCCGCCGACAGCTTCACCTTTTACAGCCAGCTTGGCGCCTCCCCCTGCGGCGTTTCCTCGGTGAGGGGGAACTTGGCGCGGAGCTCGCCGTCGACGAACTCCGGCATAGATTCCTTGATGGCGTCGAGGGCATTGTGCCACCTGACGGCCGCGGATTCGGCGAGATCAAGATAAAACTGATCAAACGCCTTGTATTCCTCTACGGCCTTCGCCGTCCGGCTCTCAGCAAGTTCCGCCGCATCTAAAGTCGCCCGAGCATCCTTCTTGATGGCGTCCCTCGACATTTTCATAGCGTTGTAGAGACCGTTCGTCTCCTCCATCTTGACTTGGATAGCCCGATTGGACTCGTTTAGAAGCCGATGGGACTCCTTCAGCTTTGAGATCGTCAGCCCTCGGCGTCCAATCTCGAGTCAAGGATGGCTGCCTTCTCCTCCGTCTGCTGCAATTGAAGGCGAAGCTCTTCCTCCCGCGAAGAGGATTCGCCCTCCTTCTTCATCGCCGGGGCTATTTCCTCGGACTCCATGATGACGAGGAGAGCGCAGTGCTGAAGGACCTGAGCAAAACATCAAGCATGTTAAAAAGCTAAAACAGAGGAAATAAAATTTAAGGAATTTTCGAAGAAAGCTAAATACCGACCTGAACCGCCTCCTGTGCTATTGTGGCCACCTGTGCTTTCATGGTGCTCCGGGGAATCTTGGCCCCGGCTGCCTTCTCTATGTCCGCCAGTAAGCTGTCGGCCACAGATAGCTCCGAGGGCAGCTCAATGCAGGAATCGCCCTCCTGCACTTGGATCCCGGTAGGGGTGGCCGAGAGATCACCCGTTTCTGTCCCTTGAGGGGGACTTCCTCGGCGGATGGAGACTCATCCTCCCTTGCCCGGGGCGCCGGGTCTCGCACGTGATTCTGACCCCCCCTCCCGCGGCGTTCCTCCGGGACTGGGGGTGCTGCGGAAGGCTTGGCCGAAGGAGTTTGCCTCGGGGCCGTGCTTGGACCAGGTTGGGACAAGCTTGCGCCACCGGTCTTTCTTCCTTGGGCCTTGGCGGCTATGGCAGTCATGATTTTTGATCGGTCCATGGGCTCTGCAAAAAGAAAAGAACACACAGGAGAAAAGATCAGCGAAGTGGAAACGATAAAAATATTTAGCAAAGTTTAAGCAGACCGTCAAAACCCCTAACTTACCCAAAAAAACGCGCAGAACTGAGCCCAGCCCAGCTCAGTACCTGCTCGGAAAGCAGGACATCAGCCCGCTGGACGGTTCCAACTAGGACACCACCTTTGCCTCTGGGGAGGTCGACTGCTTCGCCCTCGGGCAGTCGACCCTGTGCCACTGTGTGGGCACAGGCGAATGCTCGTCCTCCGGTGGCCTGACGAAGACGTACTTCTCTTTCCATTCATGGATGGAAGAAGGGACGACCACTACTCTGACCCGGCCGCCCTACCCTTACGTTTTTTAAACGAAAAGTACACCCAGCTCGCCTTTTCCTTACTGGTACCGGGGTGATTTTTATAGCAAAGAAAAGACAAGAGAAGGGTCAAACTGAAGGGGATCCGATCAAATTTTAATCGGACCAGAAACCCGAGGAGGATCCTCCACGAGTTCGGCGCTAACTGGCCCAGGGAAAAACGAAAGCAATGAAGCACCGCACGAATCTCGAGTGAGAAGGGCAGACGCATTTCTGCCCGGAATGCTTCCAGATACAGAGCAATCTTCTTACCCCGCACCTAGTCTGCCCGTTCACCCTCTCTGGCTAAACGGAGTGAATAGCTAGAGGGGATATGGAATCGAGTCCGGATGTCGGAAAGCTCGTCCAGACGATTCAAGACGGAGGGCGCATCGCGGGTTTTTCCGATGCGCACCTTGGGAGCCCTTATCACCGCCCGATGGAGCGTGACAATGGCGGCCCTGACTCCAGGGGGCGAGCCCGACGCAGAAGACGCGGTAGAAGAAGAACCTTTTCGGCTATCTGAAGTCAAAGAGGAGAAAGACCCACTGAACTCGGCCCCAGCAATCGGAGCCTTATCGTCCGACTTTACTCCTACTATATCTACAGACTTCTCGGAGGAAGACATCTAACCTGATTTAAAGAAAGGGACTCGCCGAGGGAAATTCAACAGAAGATCCAATCTAAGCGGAGGTGCGCCGGGCAATTTTCAAACTACGAAAGAGAATTAAGGCAAAGTATTGGCCATAAGATGATCCCCTCCTATTTATACATCCCAAAGAGAGCATCCTACGGTCCAGATCGATTCCCGCCAAAACGAAGTGTTGCGTCTAGCGGCCGTCGAGGCTCAACGTGGCGGTCGACCATTGGGGATGTCTCTTCATTATAGGAGTTAGAGAAGCCTGTCGCGCCCGCCAACCGACGTTGGACACGTGGCCCGTAGCCCAACTGACGATCGAGTGAAACAACGCCCTCTCTTTAAAGCGCAATCATTTCACCGATCCGCTGACGTCATCGGGGATACACGCGAAAACTTAGGCGCGCGGTGAGACGCCCCGTGGGATTAAAGATCGAAACGACACAACTGCCCTACGCCATGTCGTTCCGGGACAATCCACACTATGATTCTCAGCACCAAACTGAGTAGAAGAAAACCAAGTGGGCCACTCTCGACCCGACCCATAAGTAGATCAATCGGATCGAGAGTGAGGGGTTACTGATGATGCTCATAAGTGGGAATTCCTCATATCACAACACGTGGCAGATGGTGTGTCATTCGCGTAAATCCCACTAGGCTCCTAGGGCTGCGGAGGTAGAATCGGTGTGGAGCATTGGTGATTTTCCTCGGATGATCTCCGAGCTTACACCCCCTCTTGCCCTAGAGCAATCCAGCAGCCAAACCTTCACCCATTTTTTGCTCGTCTTCGAGCTATTGCAGAGCTGAGCTTCCACAACCTCCCTGCTCATCTCCGAGCTGATGCAAGGCCTAAGTTTCCTCGGCCTCCCGGCTCATCTTCGAGCCATCGTACATGCCAAGCTTCCTCGGATTTCCCGATCAACCAAGAGTGCGGAGCCCATACGTCCCCGCAACGACTCCGCGTATTTCGCCAAAGCGAGATATTCGCCGCCCCACGTTCCGCGTCCCCATGCGGGCGCGTCCCCCCAATTAATGAGCGGATCCCGCCATCAACGCGGGTGTAACGAGGGGGCGTAATTGACGGAGAGAATCTCGCGCCGGCTCGCTCCACGCGACCACTATATAAACCCCTCTTTCAGACAACTCGGGTAACTGTTTTAATTCCCCGGTACTAACTTGATCGTCGGAGGGTCCTACGCTGTTCTAATTCCCCGGTACTAACTTGATCGTCGGAGTGTTTTACGGTGGTTTTCCATTCCGGGACTTCTCTTGCAGGTAGATCGGTCTCAGCAACTTCCAATAACCCATTGAGATCCACACGCTCAACAATTCTCAAAACAAATCACAACCGCTCAAAACCCTTCACTACCAGATCGACAGAGGACAACATTTGAGGGATATCACAACCTCCATCAAACCCTATTAAATTAAAGGCTTAGATGCTAAGGACAATACCTAAAAGGACCACCACATCCTCTCTCTCTCTCTCTCTCCCTCCTCATTTCAATGGTTGTGATTGATACTGACATGAGAGAATACTACAGTGCTAAAGGTGTCTTTTTAGATGGATATGAGGATGAGGTATTAATTCTCATCTCTCTCTGTATATTATTACGTGGCTTTTATTTCTACCAGTAGAATAAAGGAGAGGATGGGGGGTAACAAGAGAGTAGGTTTTCTCTGCCTTTTTGCCTTTTATTTTTTGTTTCCAAGGGTGCCGGAATCCTCTTCATCCATCAAGGGTTGGAGACAGCTTGCCTTCACCATCTACTGTCCTTTTTCCTTTCTTGTTGCAACTTTAGTGAATTTGAAGAAAATATTAGGATTAATCACATAAAAGTTTGCAATTATATAACACTTTTACTCACTCAAGTGATTATTAACACAAACTTCCCCGCTGCGCATATCATATTCAACTTTAAACGCCACGGTTTATATGATTGCCTAGTTTTAATCCTAGAACTTGCTTGTGATGCTTTGGTTAGGGTTCTGAGTGTTTTATTGGTTTTGGTTGATGAACATAGGGTGTCAGCAATCATATATCAATTAAGGGATATAAGTGCTATACGTGCTATACTATAGGGTATTTTGTGCAATCAACTCTTATTTTTAGCAGACATCTTTTTTTCCTCAGCTAAACGGAGGTAATATCCTCCGTGTTCTATTAAAGGGAAAGTTTAGCCAAACTAGTGTATTTACATAGCACCTCGCACAAACTAAGCCGAATCCTTTTGTAGCCGTTGTCCACATAAATCGGGTTTATGGATTAAAAAGTGAATCCCAAGTCATGCGCAGATACTTAAACGATAATAATCGTAATAATAAATAATAATTACAGATTAAAAAATTGATTGGAACTGATTGATAGCTGAACATGTGATTTTCCAAAAACAGCGAAGAATTATCACATAATTTTCTCTTTATCATTTTTAAAAGAAGGATTAAAGTACTAGGTTCTTGTGGGGGCGCGCGGACACCTAAAATCTAGGATCTCAGATTTGGAAAGAGCAAAAAAGAATGAGATGTGTTTGGTAAAAGGGGCACCTTTGCCAATTCGCTCATGCCCAGCTATTTCCGGCAACAAAACGAGGATGTCCCTGGCCTCCCTCTCACCTCAAAACACGTCCTCTCTTTACTTGCCCCCCTTGTTTTCCATCTAAACTATTTTTATAACTCAAAATATCTTTAGAAATTAGCAAGCCGAACCTATCTTTAAGCTTGTACATAACGGATACGTAAAGAAAACACTACTGTTTATGATTTGATATGTATATATATATATATATATATATATATATATATATATATATAGCTTAATTTTGCTAGTATAACTTACTACCAACATACTATACATTTTTTCCCTCAGCTTCCATGGGACTTGCCGTTACGATCCTCTTCACTAGTTAAAAGTGTAGCCCCTTATCCCGGGGCTCTTATATATATAAAACAAATAGAGGTACACAATACATTGCTTAATTTTGGTAGTATAACTTGCTACATATATATAAAACAAATAGAAGTACACAATACATAGCTTAATTTTGCTAGTATAACTTACTACCAACATACTATACATTTTTTCCCTCAGCTTCCATGGGACTTGCGGTTGCGATCCTTCACTAGTTAAAAGTGTAGCCCCTTATCTCTGTTCTACTGCGAGTCGATGAGGTCTTCCTCTCTATGGCAGGATCACACTTGAGGATTTGTATTTGGCTTCTGCTTACTACTACTAGAACACATGCATTTCGCTCGGCTTTCTGATAATGTCTGCAAAAGGGGAAAAAACAGCAAACAAATTACTGTGTTGTTGCAGTGTGAATTGGACGCAAAGCAATTGCTTCTCTCTCATACCTTGACTTCTTTTTGGAGATCTTTGATGTAGTCCACAGCCAAATCTAACATGTCGGCGGTGTTTGTTTGCTGCATAGCCAAATTAGAATAGTAATCAGATTCTTGGATATTACAAGGACACTTCTTCTAGATAACTTCTGGCTACTTGAATGACCACAAATTAACCTTAAATTGCATCGAGCGAGGAGTTTAAGGCGATGCTACACCGTGTCGTAGTTTTCATGGTTATAATGGAAAAACTATGATTATTACAACGAAGTTGCTCTCTTAATGTCTATGACAATGAACAAACACTCAACAGTTAGTAAAATGTACGAAAAATATGCAATAATCGAGTATTATGGGTATCCTCTCCAAATTAACATCAGAGATTTTGGTGCAATGTCTAAAGACTTTAAGATGGTAGGAAAGTCATCTGATCGCATACACATATAAATCCATCCACAAATATATTTACTATGCGATACCGATATTCCGACACACAAAAACTATCATTTTCACCCCTCACCGCATTTCTAAAGCCTTTTATATTTTTCTCTTTTCCATTGGATCTTTCACAATGTTGGGTGATCATAGCAGCCGAACCCATTTAAATGGAAAAAAAATAAAGCAAAAAATGAGTGATGAAGATAGGTTTAGATAACAAATCATAAAGTGTTTTTTTTCCCTTCAGGTACCTTATCCATGTTGGGAACAAGCTCCTGCAACTTTCTCATCCGTTCGCTGATCCTTGTTCTCCTCACCTTAAAAAGTAATCGAATCACCACCCAAAAATGGATTCAATTAATCAAAAACATGAACAATATATTTTACCCTTTCAGCGATACTCCTAGGATGAGTAGCACACCCTCTTTTTGCCCTGATCTTGCAGGGAACCGAATCCTGAAACTGCAAGAATTTCTCAATCGCCGCCATCTCTGACGAAGTCTTCGGCAAGCTGAACTGATGGCTCAATCCATTTCTAACCTCGCCATTCTATTATTTAAAACAACGAATACATCCATAAAATTCATTAGTATTTTTCCCCTAAAAGGAACATGTATTAAGAAGAGAGAATCAAGACCTGAGGCTCAGTTTGAGCGTCTCTTGGTCTCTTGACATTTGAGAAAGTGTTGTCTGATAAAATAGGGGATTCCTCCCATGAACCAATTTGGTAATCCTCAATGGGTTCGTTTTCGGAGATTTGAGACATCAATGAGGATTGCCTCGACGAGAAACTCAATTGGCCCTTCAATCGATCATTCCCATTCCTGAATCCACCAATCCCCCTCATAACTCCTCCATACCCTACATCAGCATCAGATCTATCAATTCCTCTTTCCTTTTTTAACCCAAACCAAAACCTGCAACACATTTTAGATCAAAAAAGATATCAAATCTCAAGAATCGTTACCGCTATCGACGTTGAGATTAGCGAAGAGGCCAGCAGGGGAGCTGCTTTGCCTGATGATATTCGAGCAGTGGCCGCCGCCGTTTTTGATCGGATCCGCATCCATCGCCACTGATGACGTCACCATCGGATGGCTCTGGTGCTGGTACATCGCCTGCTGCGGCTGCGGCGCCGGCGGCGGATGAGGAGGCGGGAACTCGCTGCTCCTCTGCTCGGCGGCGGAACCGGCCGGCGTCGGCGGCGCCTTGTTGTGGATCTCGAGCTCCGGCGACAAAAACCTGGCGAACATCGACTCGGTCTCGGGGCTGGAGGGGCGAACAGGGAGAAAGCTCTCGCACACTTCGCCAAAGAGCGAGCTTGGCGCCGATCGGTAACGAAGCAGGCCCGAGCTCATCTGATTCTGATGCGTCGCCATTGGAACAAACACTTGAGAGTTCTAAAGCTTATCTGAAACCCTAATCTCAAAGATTCAGATCGCACTTGTCGCCGCCATTAGAGAAGCTCATCGAAGCTCCAAAGATCATCGCTTGCTTGCACGCTTGGATTCCTCAATCTCAAAGGTTTAATCTTTTTCCCTTCTCCTTTTTCTACTCCTTTATCCTTTAAATAAAATGAAAAATGATAATTGTTTTCTGCAGACTTCTTCGTCTCTTCGAAGCATCAAAAGGTAGTAATTTTGAGCCTTTTTTATATTAGCAAAGAGACGGTGGTGGGAAAGCGAGACTAATAAATTAGTTTCACTTAATTAATTTAATCAATTAATTAAGTGGAGATGATAGCCCACCAGTGCCTCACTATTTATATGCTGAGTGGCGGTAATGCCCCTGAGAATTTCAGATAACTCCGATTTGCCCCTGCGCATCTCGTGGTCCCCGTACTAAAATGTTCCGTCTAAGTGGAGCGATTGGAGCCGTACAATCCCAAAAAATTGACACTTCAAGGAATTTTTGTTTCCTTGAGTCTTGAGTATGGAGCAAGTGAAGTGATTGTTTGTAGCATTTTTGTTTCCCCTTGAATCACAAAACCATGTAAATTCTTTGTCCGTTTAGAGCTAGGGTTGTTATTTTGGAGTTGAAAAAGATGAGAGCAAAAATTAGCATTAAATAAAATAACACTATATTAAAAGTTAATCATATCTTTTTTATTATAAATCATGAGTTGCCAAGAATCAAGCCAGGAATCGGTCTCAACTCTTGCCTTTTGATGATGTGGGATGATGTCTTGGACTCCACGGTCAAAAATTTGAGTCAAGCGAACAAACTCAACACTCCAAACTCAAGAAGACAAGAAAAATTGTTGTCCGCCTTAATTACCTACTCAAGACCCAAATCTATGAAACAAACAACTCCTTAGCTATAATTAGTATGGGACCGAGGTTTGACATTGTCTCCATGGCCTTTAATGGTCGTCAACTGTAGCGTTTTGCTTCCAAAAAATAAATTATAAATAAAAAGTTTGATTTAAATGTTTATCTAACATCTTGCTGTTTTAATATTTCGTACATTTCTTTTATAAATGTAAACCTCATCTTATATGATTTGGTTAGTACCTTGAGAGACGATACTTAAATATTGTAGTTTTCCAAAGATTGGAGCAAAATAATTGTAAATAGAGATCAAATGTGACCTCTTGTGTGTCAAAAGAACGAGATGAGCTAACAGAGGCGTTTCTGTCGATTCTGCCTTGACTTATGAGAAATTTAGGCTTACGTGAGTAAGTGATGGTGATATACAAATTACTTATATTATTGCTCGTAACTGATGTAGGGTTGATTTACTTCATATGCTGTCCTCCGTCGATCTGTCGTGAGCGTTGCTGGACGGTTGAGATTGGATTCGGAGATTGACTCCTTGAGTGTGTGGATCTCAATGGGTTGAGTTTGAGGTGGAAGCCGAGCTACCTACAAAGAAGTCTCAGGGTGGGTGACCACTGTAAGACCCTCCGACGATCAAGATAGCCGAGAAATTTGAGCAGAGTAGTGGCTTATTGGGTTCAAGTTGTCTTACTTGAGTCGTCTGGGAGAGGGATTTTATAGTGGTCGCATGGAGCGAGCAGGCGCGGGATCTTCGCCTTCGGTTTCGCCCTTGACATTACGCGTGCGTGAACGACGGGATCCTTTCATTAATAACGGGATACGCTCATTAATGGGAGGACGTGCCAGCGTGGGACGCGGGACGTGGGACGTGGGACGGTAGTTATCTCGCTTTGGCGAGATACGCGGAGTCGTTGCGGAGGCGCTAGGGCTCCGCAATCTTAGTTGATCGGGGGAGGCCGAGGAAGCTCGGCGTGCTTGGAGCTCGGAGACGAGCGGGGGCCAAGGAAGCTCGGCATGAGAGAAGGCTCGGAGGCGAGGAGACTGGGGAAGCTCGGAGACGAGCTGTTGGTAGTCTCTTAGACGAAGGTGGAATGTCTTTCAGTGGGTTCTCCTGAAAGGTCGAGGAACTCCTCCGAGAAGGGATCCCGGGAAATGTCCCCGTTACGGCTCACTTATTACACCCCTTGTGGAATCCGGAACACGTCGTTTGCCATGTATCGTAATCTGGGGGAACACCACTTGTGAGCATCATCATTAGCCTCCTACTCTCGGTCCGACCTATCGAAGGGTCGGGTCGAGATTGGTCTGCTCGGTCTTTCTTCTGCTCAATTTAGCGCCATGGAATCGTAATGCGGATCATCCAGGAACGGCCTGGCATTTGGCGTCTCTTCGCTGCGATCATCGTGATCCCGGACTTTAGCGATGGTTTCCTCAGAGAAATGAGCGGGCTAGGTCGTTGACTTCGAGGCCGAAGATAATCTACGTCGAGGAGACTCAAACTCAAGCTCGATCTTCACTAGGTCAAGAACTTTGTGAAGAGAACACCCCAAACTAAATGGCAAGTGGTAGAGGATGATGAAATAGGAAGTGGGTTCACTTTGGATTTAGATTTCTCACTCTATTTCTTCACTTGAAAATTTTCTAGTAAGCTTTTCTTCTTCTTGAAGAAGAAGAAGAAAAGAATAAGAATGAAAAATGAATTATATAAAAAGAATAATCAAGTGAAGTCTATCATAATGCAACCATGGGTGAGTTTACCTTTGTAGAGACTAAACCATAGTTTGAGGTAATGGTTTGGTTAATGAAAATCTTATGCAAAACAAAATGAGTGGACTTTGTCAAAGATGCTTAAAAGCTTCATGAAGCTTCAAGCCAAGACAAAGAAAACCACCATTTTGTTTTACCAAAATAAATAAAAACCTAAACCATTATCTTAAATATGGTGTAAGTCATACACACACCCAAGTTTGCATGTATCATCAATCATGATACAAACTAGTGCACAAACATATATCACATATACAACTTGTGCACATCAAGTGAGAAAATCAATCTTAAGTGAACCAATACTGGTTAATGTAAAGTAATATATCAAATATATAATTATACATCAAATCATTAAATCAACACTTGATTTAATGATCCGGTCATATCGCATATAACCGACTAATATCTAGTGTATCAATATATCGAATCAACACTTGATTCGGTAACCCGGCTATATCTCATATAACTGACTGATGATACAAATCGTGAGAATAGAATACAGTATCACATACTGGTATTATTCTCGGTCCCGCACATATCTCATATGCGCTCCTATTTCGTTTCGCTTGAGCCAGGAAACCTTTGTGTAGGACTCTAAAGACTCGTCAATACGCCGGCAGTAGGTGGTGATCATATCAATCACCCACAAGCCGCAAGCGGTCTGCTAAACGTAACGGCCACCCGGGTATTAAGCGATCGGAAGATCAACGAGCAAGCCTGCTCACACTCCTGTGAATCCAATCAGTAACACTTGCCGTACAGTCCGATCTGTTCGTCTGATATGTTGCATATCTCGCCTAGGGGTGGTAAACGTCAGACCCCAGTAGCTTGATAAGTCATGCCGACGTAAGGTCCACAACAAGCGTGAAACTACTGATAACACTTACCAGTAAATCATTGCAACCCTGGCCAGGGATTTCCAGTTATGGCCAGTCCAGCATAGCGCAACATCAACCCACAATACCGGGAGAGACGAATTCCCTTCTATCGCTCATTGCCTCCATGTGAATCGGGACTGTACCCAAAACCATCTGTTTGCACGACTCAGTAGAGCCGTGGTAGGGTGGAAATCAAAGCACAGTGGGAGACACACAAGACTCTATGACGATCTCGGGTCAACAGACTAAGCTGTACCAGTGTCACCAGAGAACTGCCATCTGACGTGAGGTATAATACCATCTGGGAGTTCTCGGCGAGTCCGTTCAGTGTACCCAGTTGTTAGTGTATATGCCCTAGAGGCCATTACTGTATCATACTAGTTTGTATATTACTTAATGGATGCTTGGGATATTCACCTTGTATATACAATCTTGCTCAAAATAGTAGTATGCTACTTGGTTTGTTTCTACTTCAATGTGTACATGTGTTTATTTTTGTATATCGCCTATACACATTAGTAGAGCCCTTAGGATCTTTGCTTGATTACCAGCGATGTGATGGCCGTCACACTAGTGGGGCTGGGTAATCTATAAGCACATCCTTATGCAGGTCCCTGGTCGCAGGACTATCGAGACAGGGCATCGATACTCCGGAGTAGACCAGCGCATGCGCTTCTCATCCCAGTGTGGGAGACGGTCTGTCCCACAGCCGTCAGTACGTCGTACTTGAGATAGTATGCGGGTGCTCGTTAGGTTACGGGTACACTGGACAGGACTCGTAGGGAACTGACTAGTTGGTATTATACCTATCGTCAGTTATTAGTTCCCAGGTGACATGAGTACAGCTTAGTCCGCTGACTTGACACTGTCACTTCGCCTCAAGTGTGTTCCCACTGCACTTTGATCACTACCCTACCACGGCTCAAAGGAGTCGTGCAAACAGGTAGTGGTTGGGTGCAGTCCCGAAGCACTTGGAGGCAGTGACGGTTAGACAGGATTCGTCTCTCCCGGTATTGGGGGTTGACATCGCGCTGTGTCTAGGAGAGCCATTACACGAGTAGTCTCTGGCCAGAGCAATCGAGATATACTGGTAGGTTTCCAGTGTTATCTCAGGGTGTTTTGGGCTTTGCTCCGGCACGACTTGTACCGCTATTAGGGGACTGACGCTTACCACCCCCTAGGCCCGCCATGCGATGTATCAGACGAACAGACCGGACTGTACGGAGAATGTCACACTCAGGCTCAGTAGGAGTTCAGATGGGTTTCGCCTCGTCCGTCTTCTTGTCGGCATTACCTGGGGACCGTTACACACAGCTAGTGCCGCTTGCGGTCTGTGGTTAAACCCACTGCCAGCGTAGTGTCGAGTCTTTAGAGTCCCACACAGAAAGCTTTTCGCCTTTAGGCAAAAGAGTAGAGGTCACATGGTATTGCGACAGGTCGCATGGTTTTGCGACAGGGTTCGGTCACATCCGTGCACTTGTGCACGTACAGTGTCCGGACAGTTTACACTAGCGGGCTTTGGTTTAAGCCAGATCCTAGCGTACCTTATGGGATTGGATTTATCCAGTTTGCATTCGTGTTCCTCGGAACGCAGATGTGGGTGTGTATGCACAGTTGACAGGGAGGCAGAGGCAGCGGATTCTCATTAGGGTTGTTGACAGTTGACCGTTGACTATTTGACTTTATGCTCAACCCTAATGAGAATATGATATGTGATTAACTATTATATTAATTAAGTATTATGGTGATATGGTTGTTGACTTGTTGACTTTGTTGACTTGTTGACTTTTGTTGACTTGTTGACCGGTTGATTAGGCTTGACTAGTTGACCATCATGATAACCATAGCCATCATTTCATGACAAAGACTTTTGTTTACTTGCTCATTTGTGTAAAATGAGTGCATGAAATGATATGGTTGTGGTTGCTTCAAACCATCACATAAGACTTTTTTTTGATATGATGAGTTATGATCACTTTGGATTATGAGAGGGTGAAAGACAAAAGAGAGCCTCATTCTTTCTTGCTCATTCTCTCTCTTGTTCTTGAGCTCTCCTCTTGCTCTCACCCTCAACCTCTTGCTCCCTCTCTTGATCTATGGTTCTCTTGTCTCATGAGTTGAGAATCAAGAACCATAGATAAAATCCCATTCTATTTCTTCTCTACTCATTCTAGTTCACTAGGTTTGGCAAACCAAGTGAACTAGTTTCTTCAAAGAACGAAGAAGGAGCTAAAGGTTGGAGCTTTCAGGTGGATCTATCTTCGGCGTACGGAGACGACGAGAAGAAGCCATCGGACCACCATCGGAGCTTTGAAGACGAAGGAGTTCAAGACAAGCAAGGTATAACCCCCTAACCGAGTAGCTAAAACTCATAGTTAGGATATTAGATAGATGTTTAACCAAGATCCGGGTTTTAGGTCCATGTTACCATCTTTAAGAAAATCGTTTTTTACCAAATTCCGCATTCCCGAAAGTACCGGGAGAGGTAGCATGGACTTACAGCAGTCTCCACTGAGCACCCGCATAGCATCTCTGATGTCAAACACCAATGGATATGGGATCATCCATCGCCCATCACATGGGTCGAGAAGATATACGCTAGTCTACTCTGGAATATCGATGCCCCATCTCGATATTCCCTCGACTAGGAACATTGAAGGATGTACTCATAGACTACCCAGGCCCCACTAGTATGATCTCCATCATAATCCTGGAAGTCGAGTACACATCCCAAGGGCTTTATCAACATATAATAGAGAGACAATAAGTATACATGTTAAGATAAAGAGCAACCAGATAGCGTACTATCATGTCGAGCAAGAAAGTCCTACCTATATATGTCCCAGCATCCACTACAATATACATCTCATGTACAGTAATGGCCTCTAGGGCATACATATAACTAATAATCTCCCACTTGCACTAGGGCCATCTGTAGCAGTGGTTGCAGTATCCTATACTCAACCATCCCATATAAGTCTCTCTCTCTGGGAAAAGGCCTTTGTGAGTGGATCCGCCGTGTTGTCCTCTGAGTCTACTCTCCTAACCTTGATCTCTCTGGAGATCAACTATCTCCATGATCAGGTGATACTGCCTTGGAATATGTCTGGGTCACTGATGGGACCGTGGTTCCTGGGTCAAAACCACACTTCCATTGTCACACAATGGTAGGAACCTAGTTCATCTCATGAACTAATATACACCCAAATTGCCTCTTTGGTAGTATCTTTGATAGCGATGTCACCAGCCTTTATCGTCAAGTTTGCCACGGTATCTAGCTTGGAACTCTTCCAACATACCGTCCCTCCACTGAGGGTAAATACAATGCCTGTGACTGACATTCAGTCAACCTTACCAACCTGGAAACTGTCTAATGATTCTCCCAAGGATCGATTGATACCATCTCACTACAGCTAGTGAGAATCCTAATATCAATTTAGATCTATCTCATAGATCCAAAACCCAGGATTTAGGAGGTAAAACCTTTATCCTATTTGGAGAATCCTTGTGATAAGAGGAGATTGACCGTGCGTAGCATATGAAACTCTTTTCTTATCAAGAGTATGTTGTCCACGTACAATACGAGGATGACCACCTTACTCTCTACTACCTTTTCGTATGTACAAGGTTCATCTACTATTTTGATGAAGTCAAACTCTTTGACTACCACATCAAAACAGATGTTCCAACTCCGCGATGCCTGTTTTATCACACAAAGCATCTTGCACACGTTTTCGTTGCTCCCACTGTCTACGAAGCCCTCTGGCTGTGTACTTATAGACGCTATCTTCTAAATCAATATTTAGAAAAGCAGTCATGACACCCAACCACCAGATATCACGGTCATGGTATGCAGCAATGGCAAGTAGGATCCGGATGGACTTAAGCATAGCCACTGGAAAAGGTTTCATCATTATCCACGCCTGGTCGATGATGAGAACCTTTAACAAGTCTAGCTTTGAAAGTCTCAAACTTTCCATCTACACCAAGTAATCTTCTCAAGATATACTTGCTCCTGATGGGAATTCAACCCTTCAGATATAGCAACCAAAGTTCATACTTTGTTGGTGTACATAGATTCCATCTCAGATCTCTAAGCATCCAGCCATTCTTATAGAGTCCCCACTCTTGATGGCCTGCTCGAAACTAGTTGGGTCATCATCTCATTATGCATTCCTCGCTCCCACTGTCATTGAGAAACCGAAGTATCTCTCAGGCGGATGAGGAACCCTGCTAGATCGGCGGAGAGGCTGAGGTTCGTCGGGGACTATTGAACCCTTTGGTTCTACCAAATCATCTGCTGTAGTTTGTATAGCTGGAACTCCTTCCAGTTCTACCTCATGACCACTAATTTCTTCATAAGAAATTCCCTTTCACAAAGGTGGTATGTTGAGAAACAAAACATATTTTGTTCCTCTGTTAGGTAGAAGATATTCCCTTTTGAATGTTTGGGATATCTAACAAACTTTTACAGAACTGACTTTGCCTTGAGCTTGTCCAGATTTTGCTTTTAGACATAGGCCGGACAACCCCAAATCTTAACGAACTTAAGATATGGGCTCTTCCCATTCCATATCACATATGAAGTGGTAAGCAATGGATTTGATTGGAACCCTATTCAATAGGTATGCAGCTTCTCAAGTACATAACTTCCAAAAGGAAATAGGAAACTCAGTAGTACTCATCATAGAGCGCACCATATCACATAGGGTGTGATTGCTCCGCCTCGATACACCGACGTGCTGTGGTGTATACGGAGGAGTAATGCTGAGAGAGAATCTCATTCTCCTTTAGAATAGTCCAGGAATCCCGTGCTCAAGTATTCTCCTCCCTGATCACATCAAATGACATAATACTTATACCCGTTTTTAGTTCTCTACTTCTAACTTATATTCGGTGATTATCTTAAGAGTTTCGGACTTGTGTTTCAACAGGAACATATGTATGAATCTTGAGAGATTATCAGTGAATATAATGAAGTACAAAGAACCGGTCCTGGCATACGTAGACTGGGGACCTACATACATCACTATGTATCGTTCCCAAGGGTTCACTGACCCTTCCTCTGTTTCCAGTAAACGGAGCTATGGTCATCTTATCTTTGTGATATGATTGGCAAGTTTCACAAGATGTAAATTCAAACTGATTTAAATATGCATCTAAATGTAACTTAGCTAGTCGGGTCGCATTGATATGACCTAGTCTACAATGCTTCAAGAAGGAGTTATTCATTTCTGAACTCTTCCTCTTGTGTGTGTTCTGTACGTTAAGAACTGTGGTCTGATTTAGAATGTATATACTTTTAGATAACGTGCCTGAAACTGATCAACTCTTGATATAGGAAATGTTCAAAACATTATCCAACAATACAAAATTATATCCTTCTTTAATAAATAAAGAGACTGATATGATATTGTATGTCAGGTTCGGTATCTAATAACATTCATTCATAATCAATGTATTCTGGTAATACATGGTGATAACTGCCAACACTCTGGCTGCAACAATTGCACCATTTTCAACTCTTGAAACTTATCACCCGTTCTCAGTTCTCTACCTGTCTGTAGCCCATGTAACAGATTACATATTTGGGATCCTGATCCGGTATCAAATACCCAGGACGTAGAGGATACTGAGAAACAGTTCTATGTAATGAACACACCCGAAGGAGATGCATCATCATGCACTTTCTTCGTTTGGGCGACATGGGAATCCTGGTATTCCCCTATTTCCTGCTCGGTCTTATAACAATTATAAGTTGAAGCGGGACCAACGTTCCCCAGCTCAGTATAACAAGCGGGTTCGGTCAATACATCTATATTATTATCTTGATTAAGGCGTGACATGGTCGCTACCTGGAGAGAGAGAGAAGAAAACACTCTGCGTGCGCTCTTGCAAGATTAGATTGTTATATATTTTATCTAATCAGGATGGTTCTCATTGTTTTTATCAAATCTTCCTTCAAACCCTAAAAAGGAAAGACTAGCCGGGATTAATTACACTCTACAAGTTCGCCAATCTTTCAGCCAGGCCAGTGCCGGTACTTTGAGGGAGGTTCCCCGTGCTTTCGCACGGACCTAATTAAAGTAAACCTCGTTTTCCCAGGGGCGTAACCCCGTTGACACCTTTCTAGACACCTACTTGATCGGCTAATTGTAAAGTGCAAAACTCTCCCAGGAGTAACAATTACTCGCAGTGGGTATCGGGATCCAACTATCTCATAGAAGGTATGCAATCTCATTGCAAATTTCAACACTTGAAACTCCCGATAAAGGTTTTTACCCCTAGCACTTATGACCTTAACTATGGTCAACAAATCATAAGCACTAGTTAAGCTCTACCTGTCATTTCGTGATTAATTAGACCCACCCACATGACCCTTAACTAAGGTCAACAAAGTCACATGACTGTCCTAATTAATCGCATTATATGCTGCGTAGGAAGACATCACTTAGCTACCGTATACTGTGCCTTGACTATGGTCAACAAACACAGAACGAATACTAAGTACTCTACTTCTTAAAATGACGGAGGGTTGCGGATGGTTTTTAAGAAAACCTTTAACGCTTTGAACTTGATCTCGCTGCAGAATCAAATGGTTTTAAATGGAGTGTTTTTGAGGCTTTTGCTAGTTTCGCTAAAGAGGTCACTCCCGGTGAAGGTATCTCGGCTCTTTCCTCGTCGAATGAGGTGCAGGATATTCACAATACCACTATGCAAAGCAAGAACTAGAAAAGCAATCAAAAGACAAATCGAAGGTTGTAGCATCTTCTAGTTATTGCTAAAGAGGTCACTCCCGGTGAAGGGATCTCGGCTCTTTCCTTATCGAATAAGGTGCTGGATGTTCTACAAGGAACACCACTATGCAAAGCAACAACTAGAGCTACCTAATTTTTGAAATTCGATTCTACAACATCTTTTAGGTTTATTTTCTTTCATTAATCTCATTAATGAACGTCCCATCATTTATGTCCACCTAAACATCACAGATAAATACAACGTACACTTATGCCATCCGCATTCGCCTCGATGTCCCGTCTGCACCGTTAGGTTAGGTAACTAACGGCAGGGCCGGGCAGGGTTGGTGCGGGAGTAAAACATAAGCAACGTCTATATAATATATCATATATACTATATACAATATCTATCTGAACATATCACATGATCACATCACAGATAACGCAGCAGAAAATATCATATGAAATATTGGATAACTAGGACGTCCGTGTTTTATTTTGAGCCTGTATAAAACACGGATTCCACGGTCGTGATGAATAGCCAATCCCACACCCCTAGACCCCTACGAGAGCGGCAAGCAACCCTACCAATTCTAGAGTTAGGAGACCCGGACTCGACTACTCGAGATGGTCTCCCACTGGACCCCAGAACCCGGTTACTTGTGCTCCCCTCCTTGGGTCTATCTTAATGCGGAAAAGTAAATAATATACAATGGTGACATCATCCTTAGCCCGGAAGTGCCCCAATAAAAAAATATTACATACAATGAATTTTACATGAATGAAAAAGAAAAACCCTCATCTCACATAAAAAAAAACCCGGCTATTCAAACACGACGATCCAATATAATATATCCAGCAACACATACTATCACATATCATCAACGTAAGTAAATATGCGTATCCCAATTGTCGTTGATGTATAGCAACGAAACTGGCGATACACCACATATTACACATACGGTCGCAAAAAAGAAAGTGTAAAACTACAACAGTTGGAATCCGCAACCTCCTTAGACATCGCATGCCTAACCAAATGAATTCCTTAGACATCAAATGCCTAACTATTATAAACCCCGCATTTTAGTCTCAATATCGAAAACTCTTTTCAATATCAAGTCGGGCAATTCAACAAGATTCCCGACATCCTGATCGAATGCTCGTCGCAAACTTTAGTAGACGGCCGCACCCCTGGATGCCGTTGACGAAGTGCACTAAGGCGGAACACCGCTGCCGCGAGCATCCGAACAGATGCTTTTGGCGATGGGGTTCTCCTACAGTCACTTGGTCGGGACTATGGGGCGTGGCTGTCTATTAAGTTTACCCGGCGAGTATCCGCGTACGCTACGTGATTGCGACGGACTTTTGATCGCATCAAAATCCCGTGGCAACCGATCATTTGAGACTAAACTGCTAGATTTATATCATTCAAATTAGTTATCTCATAACTATTTGGGGATTCCAAATATTGTATCACATTCCAGATAAATAGACAATGTTAAACTCTCCGATCGAATAATCAAACACCCAAGTTTTCCCAAATAGTTCTCAACACTTGAGCGGAGTTTAAAAACATCCATCACATGCCACAGTACCAATTGTCCAGCCGTAGAAGGGTCAAGCCAACGCCTCACATGTGGCAACGCCATATTGCCCCAAACCCTAAGGTTCAAAAGCCAGTTCAAGACGGTCACATAATCGAGTTAAGGTTTGTTGTCTTCTAAAGGGTCCATCGCGTTACTTGCACAATTTAGAACGTTTTTAAACTATGGAAAAATCCAACGCTTGGAAATTTTCCGGCTGGGGAAAAAGTGAGTTATTGATATCCGTTCGAACTTTTTAACACGTTCTAAAAATTACCCGGACAAACTAAACAAAGTTAAATTATCCGATCGAATCAACGAGTCCCCAATACAACCCTAGAAAACTCAACACTTGAGAGGAATTAAAATATTACCAGAAAAAAATGACAAGAAAGGACCTAAGAATAAATATATGAATTTATAGGGACTAATTCAAAATTTTGGCCGCGGAACCTCGGCCAAACCAAGGGTTTGGCGGCGGTTTCGCGGCCGAATAAGCGAATTAGTGGGCCGTACTTCACAGTAATTCTTTGTTTTTCCTGCTTGTTTTTCTGAGTATTTTTAATGCAGAAAATATCACATTTTTAGAAAATGTCCAGAGAGGGGTACATTAGGGTGTGTCGGAGTTCGATCGGACTTTAAACTTCGTCTAGACTTCGCCTAAAGGTCTAGCTTGGCTCTGATACCACTGTAGGGTTCCTAGGCACTCTAACAAGGTTCTACAAGGCATCAACCATGCCCGATTAAAAAAAATAGCCGTGCCGAACAACCCTAACCAAGATCGTATACTAAAGATTATGCGAAAACTAGAAAGTAAACAACTTTATCACTAAGTGAAAGGGATTACAACCTTTGTAGATCCGGTCCTTCACTTCTAAAGCTCCGTGTTGACGTCCCTTCGCTGCGATCATCGTGATCCCGGACTCTAGCGATGGTTTCTTCGGAGAAATGAGCGGGTTAGGTCGTTGACTTTGAGGTCGAAGATGATCTACGTCGAGGAGACTCAAACTCAAGCTCGATCTTCACTAGGTCAAGAACTTTGTGAAGAGAACACCCTAAACTAAATGGCAAGTAGTAGAGGATGATGAAATAGGAAGTAAGTTCACTTTGGATTTGGATTTCTCACTCTATTTCTTCACTTGAAAATTTTCTAGTAAGCTTTTCTTCTTCTTGAAGAAGAAGAAGAAAAGAATAAGAATGAAAAATGAATTATATAAAAAGAATAATCAAGTGAAGTCTATCATAATGCAACCATGGGTGAGTTTACCTTTGTAGAGACTAAACCATAGTTTGAGGTAATGGTTTGGTTAATGAAAATCTTATGCAAAACAAAATGAGTGGACTTTGTCAAAGATGCTTAAAAGCTTCATGAAGCTTCAAGCCAAGACAAAGAAAACCACCATTTTGTTTTACCAAAATAAATAAAAACCTAAACCATTATCTTAAATATGGTGTAAGTCATACACACACCCAAGTTTGCATGTATCATCAATCATGATACAAACTAGTGCACAAACATATATCACATATACAACTTGTGCACATCAAGTGAGAAAATCAATCTTAAGTGAACCAATACTGGTTAATGTAAAGTAATATATCAAATATATAATTATACATCAAATCATTAAATCAACACTTGATTTAATGATCCGGTCATATCGCATATAACCGACTAATATCTAGTGTATCAATATATCGAGTCAACACTTGATTCGGTAACCCGGCTATATCTCATATAACCGACTGATGATACAAATCGCGAGAATAGAATACAGTATCACATACTGGTATTATTCTCGGTCCCGCACATATCTCATATGCGCTCCTATTTCGTTTCGCTTAAGCCAGGAAACCTCTGTGTAGGACTCTAAAGACTCGTCAATATGCCGATAGTAGGTGGTGATCATATCAATCACCCACAAGCCGCAAGCGGTCTGCTAAACGTAAAGGCCACCCGGGTATTAAGCGATCGGAAGATCAACGAGCAAGCCTGCTCACACTCCTGTGAATCCAATCAGTAACACTTGCCGCACATTCCGGTCTGTTCGTCTGATATGTTGCATATCTCGCCTAGGGGTGGTAAACGTCAGACCCCAGTAGCTTGATAAGTCATGCCGATGTAAGGTCCACAACAAGCGTGAAACTACTGATAACACTTACCAGTAAATCACTGCAACCCTGGCCAGGGATTTCCAGTTATGGCCAGTCCAGCATAGCGCAATATCAACCCCCAATACCGGGAGAGACGAATTCCCTTCTATCGCTCATTGCCTCCATGTGAATCGGGACTGTACCCAAAACCACATGTTTGCACGACTCAGTAGAGCCGTGGTAGGGTGGAAATCAAAGCACAGTGGGAGACACACAAGACTCTATGACGATCTCGGATCAACAGACTAAGCTGTACCAGTGTCACCAGAGAACTGCCATCTGATGTGAGGTATAATACCATCTGGGAGTTCTCGGCGAGTCCGTTCAGTGTACCCAGTCTCCACTGAGCACCCGCATAGCATCTCTGATGTCAAACACCAATGGATATGGGATCATCCATCGCCCATCACATGGGTCGAGAAGATATACGCTAGTCTACTCTGGAATATCGATGCTCCGTCTCGGTATTCCTTCGACTAGGAACATTGAAGGATGTACTCATGGACTACCCAGGCCCCACTAGTATGATCTCCATCATAATCCTGTAAGTCGAGTACACATCCCAAGGACTTTATCAACATGTAATAGAGAGACAATAAGTATACATGTTAAGATAAAGAGCAACCAGATAGCGTACTATCATGTCGAGCAAGAAAGTCCTACCTATATATGTCCCAGCATCCACTACAATATACATCTCATGTACAGTAATGGCCTCTAGGGCATACATATAACTAACAGTATCCCCGAAGACGTCAGCGGATCAGTGAAATGATTGCGCTTTTAGAGGGGCGCGCCGCGGGCGTCGTATGTCTGTTGGGCTACATGCCACTTATCCGACGTGGGTTGGCAGAAGCGATAGGCTGTCGCTGTCACCTGCAACCGAAGGGACGTCCACAATGGCTGATTGCCACGTGGCGCCCGTTCGGTTATTGGGCGCGACGTTTTGTTTTGGCGGGAATCAGTCTAGGCCGTTGGATGTTCTTCTTTGGGGGTATATAAATAAGAGGGGACCCTCCTAGTGCCGATACTTCCACTATAATTTACCCTCGTTGTCAGAGATTTCCCGGCGTTCCTTCTATTTAGATCGGATCACCCATGTTTTTTCCATGGCCAGCCCCTTCCTTTGAGTCAGGTTAGATGTCTTCATCTAAGAAGTCTGTAGAGTTAGTTAGGGTAGAGTCGGGCGATGAGGTTCCAGTTGTTGAAGCTGAGTCCGGAGGGTCTTCCTCCTCTTCGGCTTCAGATAGCCAAGAGGGTTTGTCTTCTTCTTCGTTGCCCTCTGTGTCGGGATCACATCCGAGAGTCAGGGCCGCCCCTGTCACCCACCGTCGGGCGGCAACAAGGGCTCCCAAGGTGCGCGTCGGGAACGCCTGCGATGCGCCCTCCGTCTTGAAGAATGTGGATGAGCTTGCCGAGATCCGGGCTCGGTTCCATATCCTCTCTAACTATTCTCTCCATTTAGCCAGAGAGGGTAAGCGGGTGGACTAGGTGCAGGGCAAAGAGATTGCCCTGTATTTGGAAGCATTCCGGACGGGAATGCGTATGCCTTTCCTAACCAAGGTATGTGGGATGCTTTGTTGCATCCATCTTGCCCCGGGCCAGCTAGCGCCGAACTCGTGGAGAATCCTCCTCGGGTCTCTGGTCCGGTTGAAACTTGAAAATATCCCTTTTAGTTTGAACCTCCTAGTCTCCTTTCTTTGTTATAAGAATCATCCTGGAACCAGCAAGGATGAGTCGAGCTGGGTGTATTTTTCTTTCAAAAAACGCAAAGGTCGGGTGGCCGGGTCAGGGATAGTAGTCGTCCCTTCTTCCATTCACGACTGGAAAGAGAAGTTCATATTCGTCGCGCCACCCAAGGATGGGGATCGACCTGTGCCTACACAGTGGCACAGGGCCGACTGCCCGAGGGCGAGGCAATTGTCCACACCCGAGGAGAGAGCGGTATCCATATGGGAGCCGATCCAGCGGGCCAACGTTCTGCTTTCTGAGCAGGCTCTGAGCTGGACTGGGCTCGGCCCTGAGCGCTTTCTGGGTAAGTTAGGGCCGTCGTAGACGATCTATTTAGCCTTTGATGAATTTTCTTTGCCATTTTCAGCGTCACTAACTCTCTTTGTGTATTCTCCTTTCTGCAGAGCAAATGGACCAATCCAAATTCTTAGCTGCCATAGCCGTGAAGGCAGGAAAGAACACCGGGGGCGCTAGCTTTTCCGGTCCCGTGAGCTCAGCCCCGAAACCAACTGCACCGGTGAAGCCTTCCGCTGCACCCCGAGCCCCGGAAGTCTGCCGTGGGGAGAGCCAGAATCATGCACGGGGATTGGAGACCCGGGCGAGGGGGGTGGAGGATGAAGCCGACCTCACCGAGGTCCTCCTCAAGAGGTACAAAAGGATGGTCTCTCGCTCGCCACACTCCGGGATCCCCGTGCAGGAGGGGATGTCTGTTTTGAGGTGCCCTCGGGGCTTTCCGTTGCCGATAGCCTGCTCTCGGACATGGAGCGATCGGCCGGGAGCAAAATTCCTCGGGGAACCCTAAAGGCCCAAGTGGCCGTGTCACGACCCGAAATTGGCACGTGACGGCCCTTAAATTACGCAACGTCTACAGGCGTAACGCAATTTAAGTAAGACGAAAACCCAGCAATCTAAACCATCAAAAGTAGTAAGAAATAAGAACATTTTTAAAACCTTTGAAATCTCAACCCAAATTCTTTAAAAGTCCAACTTTATTTCCTTTAAAAATTTGGCAGCACCTCCTTCGTAAAAACTAACCCCAAAAATGGGTACAACAAAGATATAAGTAAAGCATCCCCAAGCGGGAGCAAAAACATGCCCAAAGGTGGAAAACAACCACCACAAAAGATATACGACGCCGTAGCGAAGAAATAAAAGACGATATAAATAAAACTGCATAAAAACCTCCAAGTCACAAAATAATATACAATATCGTTCTCACATCAAGTCTCTAAGTCATACAAAATAATAGTAGATGGAGAGTACAGAATACAACTAATATACAATGAATATGAACGGATAACCACAAAACCCACCTAAGCAAAACTGCACACTGTGAGCCGAAGCGGTATCCGCAGCAAAAGATAATATGATAGAAGATAATAGCCCTGTCTCTGACTACTGTGAGGATCAACCTGCAAAACACTGTGGCACAACGGGGGTGAGTTGCCAACTTGTGAATAGTAAATAACATATGCAGGTAATCGCAAGTATGCACGTACAGCGCGAATCTAACATATGCAAGCTAATAGCAATAAATGGTCATATGTATGCAATAGTCATGAAAGGTACACTAGCAAGTACAACTAATATATGAAGCAATAATATGACAATCTGTATGCAACAGTCATGTAAGGTACTATATCAGGTACAACTAATACATGAAGCAATGATATGACAATGTATATATGCAACAGTCATGAAAGATACTTTATCAGGTACTACTAATACATGAAGCAATGCATATAAAATAAGGTATGTAAATGCAACGGTCATGGAAGGTACTCTATCAGGTACAACTAATACATGAAGCAGTGCATAAATAATAAATGTGGAGTATGGGATGAAACATGTCATTTCCACAGAATCCTTATATCGTGGTAGGACCAAAATCCATCAAGACAATCCAAATCCTAATTTCCTCAAATCAGCTCCCAAATTGGCTCTCATATCATGTAAGTCTCACAAATCCTGAATGTACAATATCAAATAAATCTCATATATCCTGAATGTACAAAGTCAAGTAAATCTCATATATCCTGTATCCAATATCAAGTGAATCTCAAATATCCTGAATCCAATATCAAGTGAATCTCATATGTCCTAAATCAAATATCAAGTGAATCTCAAATATCCTAAGTATATTTACATGAATAATTATGATGATATATATATAAATTGATATGTATACATATATATTAGCGTCCCATTCCACTAATATATATATATATATATGCATATATAACAGCGTCCCATTCCACTGTTATATATACTTAGGAGTAAAAATATCATAAAACCAATGTGTCAAGTATCGACACAAAAATACTGATCTATCAGGTGCTGTCACCAATACTGGCCCCTGATAGGTACGTAGCATACGCTATTCCGAAAACCCGAGTGCCTAGCTTCGACCCTCGTCTTTCGACGTATCCATACTTACATGACTCCCGTCGGTATCCCCATGATAACCGGGGAGTCATAAGTACTGTCACCGGAAGGTATGGTTCCCCTGTCAGGCCTCATCGGCATGTTACATCAAAATCCCTTTCTTGCCCCGGGGTACCTCCGAGCCCCACCATGTACCCTCATACGGCCCACGACTCTTCCTCGCATTGGGTATATATATCAGAACCGATAAAACTAATGGTGGATGCTGAAATATCATATCAAAAGAAACCAGGTTTTTCAATTAATGCATAATTTCATGAAAGTACCACAGTCCTCAAATCCAGAAAACATCATGAAAAATCCATATCTCAATGCGAAAATCCATGATTATAATATATGCAATAGAAAACTGTAATGTAAGCATATAAAGGAAAAGCCGCTTTTTAACTGCAACAAGTTAAAATATATATCATGCAGTTCCTAATTTCTCGAAGTCTATATAATATCAAGTAAAGGTAAACATGTAGCTATAACCAGATATATGTGTAACATAAAGGTATAGCAAAGTATAAGTATCTACCTATCAGAAATGATGTAATATACCCTCCAGGTATAAGCGAAGTATGTATGCAAGGTATACATGTAGCCATGTCATTATGTGTGTATGTATCTATCACTATTGGTACAATACCCTATAAGTATAAAATTAACTAGCATGTAAGCATATCAAGGCATATGTGTAAGTATGTAGGTATACAGGTATGCTATATGTCATACGCATAAAGAAATATGAATCATTGTCTCAATGTTTCTAACCAACATTATCATATAGGTTTGTGTGTTGTGCGTGTCATGGCAATTATTGACGGTGTGTGTGGCATACAATCGGTGCTCGTGCAACATGAGCCGTCAATAATAGTGCAGTGTCCTAAGGGTACTAGTCCAAGCACATCAAGTAACTAAGCAATAAGGTGTATGCGCAACTCTATATATGAAATAGAATATGCGATAATATTAACATCTCTAGCCCAGACGCATAACGCCATGCGGGCGATTCCCCTGTAGATGTTAAATCTACTCACCAACGCTCCTGGCTAAGTAAAGCCAACCACCTGTTTTCCCTTCGTCGCAGCGCCCGAAGTCCCCGCCTGCGAACCTAAAATAATAAAACAACAAAGCAAGTATATATTAGCAATAGACCCAAAACACGTACAAACTATGCGGACCAACGCAAAAACACAAACGTACTCTCAAGTGTTCGTATTGTAGCTAACGTGCATAGCGACACTACGAAACCAACTCAAGAGCAACAGAACACAGAACACGAACCGTATCGGATAACCTAACGCGTGAAACGAAACACAAGAAAACAAGCAAGTGTTCCCAGATTTTTCTGTACCAATAATTTGTAAAAGTTGCAAGTACCATGAGACCACATATAACCCCAGAGACCCTTACACCAAACCCAAACCCTAACTCCCTAGTCTGGCCGCAATTTGCGTCCAGAAGCAATAAATCTGCGGCCTAAGCATGATGGACTGGGCTCGTATTTTGAGGGTAGGTTCTAGGTCACTACACTAGGTTACTGTGATGGGAACTTTTGCAACAAATGTCTGGTTTGATAGCAGATCATCCAAGACCCAAAACAACACTAAAAAACGATATTTACCCGAAACGATTCGATACGCGATCTAAACTGAAACTTAAAAGCTAAGCTACACAAAAAGCACTTAAAGAACAGAAAGAGATCATTACCTTACTAAAAGAACTCAAAGATCCTACATTCCCAAGCTCCAAGGTATTCAAGAGGCAAATCAAGACACAAGATGTGATTTTTGTGAGTTTTTGTGAATATTTGTGATGAATTGTGAAGGAAATGAAGAAGTGTTCAGTTTGTGTTGAAGAGATAAAGAAAAATGAGAGGAAATGAGTGTGAGAGAGAGTATGAAGAAAAGAGATAGAGAGGTGAAGTTAAGGGTGAGAGTGAGGTGAGTGTAACATTGCATTAAATTCCAAATAATGTATTCACATACACCATGCCACCTCCTCACTTCCCAAAACAAATATCTCTCTTCTCTCACAAAAGATCTAGGAGTTTAGGGTTAAGGATTGGATTAAAATAAGGATTATGATAAAGCAAAGGATTAGATTAGGTTAAGTGTCATGCTCACTAATCTAAATTAGCACAAACAAACTCTCACATAAACATGCACACGTGCGTGCATGCCCATAACAAATAATAATAAATTATTAATTAAATGTTATAAAATGTGAGGAAGCCGAATTGGTAAACTTTTTACCAAAAACCCGCATTAACGTCTAAACTAACACTAACCGAAATCTAAGGCGTTACAGGCCGCCATCGCTCAGGAGGCGGTCCAGGTCGGTATCTATTTTCCTTTAAGAATTTTGTTAAGTATTTTTCCTCAGTTTGAACATTTTTAACTCCTTTTGCTTCTTTCCTCAGGTCCTCCAACACTGCGCCCTTATCGTCAATATGGAGTCCGTGGAGATTGCCCCGGCAATGAGGAAGGTGGATGAATCATCCTCGTGGGAGGAGGATCTGCGCCTGGAGCTGCAGCAGGCGAAGGAGAGGATAGCCGTCCTCGAAACCCAGGTGGTCGCCGAGGAGCTGACAAACTCCAAGTGTAAGGAGTCAATCCGACTTCTGAGTGAATCCAACAAGGCCATCCAGGCTAAATTGGAGGAGGTTAGCAAGCTCAACGCCACGATGAAGAAGTCGCGGGATGCCAGCAAGTGGGACACCTAGGTGGCGCTTGATGCGGTGAAGTTTGCCGATCTCCGAGCCTCGAAGTCCGTGGAGAGGTATAAGGCGTCGAACCAGTTCTACGCCGACCTCGCCGACGCCTCGGCCATTGTTTGGCACCAGGCTCTCGATGTTGTCAAGGCATTGATGCCGGGGTTTGCTGCCGGCGAGCTTCGGCTCCAATACCCCTTCTCCGAGGATGCGCCGTAGGACGAAACTGTCGGGCATGCTGCCGTGGGAGAGGCTGCCGGTAGAAGTGCCGGGGGTGAGGCTGCCAGTGGAAGCACCGACCCAGAGGTCGCTGTTTTGGTTCCCGACGTTGGCGTCGAGTAGGATGAGATCCTCCCCAGTCCTGCGGCCTGATCTTACCTGCCTTCTCCTTTTTTTTCTTTTAGTTTTGTAAGCCACCGGGCATTTTGTAAGGCTGAGGAGCCCAGAATATCTTGTAAAAATTTCTGGAATATAAATAAAACTGAGCTTATTTTCCTCTGCATGGCAGTGTGCTTTCTGCGTGAGTACTTCAGCTCGTCAGTCTTTTCCTCGACTCGAGTGGTAGGCCGTAGGTTGATGCCCGGCTTTTTAGATGACGATCGAGCGTCGAGTGTAAGTCGAAAGATATCCAAGTGTATGTAGTTCGGTATCAGTCCATTCCTCAGAGTTGGCTTCCTAGACTCGTATCTTCGTAGGGTAGGGACCTACCCCTTGGAGACTAGCCGAGCAGGAATCTGCACGGTGGCCTCGTTAGGAGGGCTTTAGCTCCTGAGCGTTGATGGGCAGGAAGCTACCCGCTCGGGATGGACCGGACAGGGAAGCTACTCGGTGGCCTCGTGAGGAGGATTTTAGCTCCTGAGCGTTGATGGGTTGGAAGCTACCCGCTCGGGGTGGACCGGACAGGGAAGCTGCTCGGTGGCCTCGTGAGGAGGGCTTTGATCCTTAGTGTAGATGGGTAGGAATCTACTCGCTAGGGATGGATTGGGCAGGGAAGCTGCTTGATGGTCTTGAGAGGAGGGCTTTGATCCTTAGCGTAGATGGATAGGAATCTACCTATTAAGGATGGACCGGGCAGGGAAGTTGCTCGGTGTCCTCGAGAGGAAAGCTTTGATCCTTAGCGTAGATGGGTGTTTCCCCCAATCAGAGCAAAGCTCTATTCAAAATTCAAATTTTGAAATGAAGCAACGCTTCAAAAGCAGCGCCAAGTGCGCTCCGTCCTAAGCAGCGCACCACGTGCAAAGCATGTGCGCGCTAGCGCTAAGTGCGCTGCGCTCTAAGCAGCGCACCACGTGCAAAGCACGGATGCGCTAGCGCTAAGTGCGCTGCGCTCTAAGCAGCGCACCACATACAAAGCACGGGTGCGCTAGTGCTGGAACTAAAAGCTCCCTACCGTCAGATCAAAGATCCAATAATAATGATAAATTATTAATTAATCAGAATTAAATTCTGTTAAGGAAAGATTCCTCAAAATCTTTCCAAACAACAAGAACAACAAGATTATGCTCTATAAATCAGAGCACCGTTGGATCAATGATCCAATGGTGATTAAAAATCACCAAAATACAGAATAAATTCTGTATGGAAAAATTTCCCAATCTTGTTGAAAACAAGAAAATTGCCTTCTGTAAATCAGAAGCCCTTAGATCAAAGATCCAACGGTGGGGAAATCCCCAAATCAATTGGAGAAAAAATCTCCTTAACTGATAGAACAAATCAACTTGTCCTATATAAAGGCCCCAAGACTTCAAGTCTCGGAGATATACAGAAGCAAATAGAGGAACCCCCTCATAAGCTTTGAGA
This sequence comes from Agapanthus africanus, assembly GCA_030015575.1. Classification (NCBI taxonomy): domain Eukaryota; kingdom Viridiplantae; phylum Streptophyta; class Magnoliopsida; order Asparagales; family Amaryllidaceae; genus Agapanthus; species Agapanthus africanus. The sequence goes on from CM057351.1 coordinate 424,308,700, forward strand.
AAATCTCAGAAAGAAGAGCCAAGCTCTCGATAGAAGAACAGCTTTTCTTCAAGGTAAAAGACAAAGAGATGAAATCATCTCATATTAAAAAGAAGAATTCACTTCTTTAAGATCATTGATCTACAAGACCAAAAGACTTTCACAAAGAGATCAAAAGATCTCATCATAAAACAAGAAGAAGAACACAATTCTTCTCACAGATCATAAATCTATAAGACTAAGGTTTTTTATACAAAGAGATCATAGTATCTCATTATAAAAAGGGGGGAGAATACTTCAATTCTCTGAGGATCACAGATCCATAAAGGCAAAGCCTTTCACCAAAATAAGAGATTGAAACATCTCCTACAAAATAAGAACTTTGTTCTTAGAATCTTGAGACAAAGTCTCTTCTAAACGAGAATTTATTTCTCAGATCATAAAGTTGATCAGATAGAGCTTTGCGCTCATAAATTAGCGCTCTACGCTCTTGGACTAGCACTTTGCGCTCATGGAATGGCGCTCAGCGCCAAGCGCACCACGTGCCCCTCACTTGTACGCCACTTAACAATTAGCACTCTGCGCTCTTGGACTGGCGCTTTGCGCTTATAGAATGGCGCTCAGCGCCAAGCGCACCACGTGCTCCTCATGTGTGCGCCATTGAACAAATAGCGCTTTGCGCTCATAAATCAGCGCAATGCGCTCATAGACTGGCGGTCAGTGCCAAGTGCACCACGTGTCCCTCACGTGTGCGCTACTCGGCAGAAGCGCACCGCGCTCTTTGACTGGCGCAAAGCGCCATGCGCACCACGTACTCCTCACGTGTGCGCTGATAGAACATAAACTGTTCCTTAAAATAAGCCCCAGAGCTATAATGAATGCTCAGCATTCAACAAAAGACAGAAATACCATCAGAATCCAAATCAATGCTCAGCATTGTTAAAAGGGCCAAGCCCAAATAAATGCTTAACAGCCCAAAATAAATGTTAAACATTTTAACTTGATTGGACTTAGCCCAAGATTGGCCATAAGTCCTTAATTCAGATTAACTGAGCCCATATGCTTATTAATATTTTTGTCCTTAGTCTCAAATTGGACTACAGATCTCCCAACCAATATCGGTTCAAGGGTACATCTCTCCACTCCTCTGATATTTGTCGTTGTAATCCTTCAACGTCTTCAGAGAGGTGACGGGTCCCGACGACCATACATTTCATAGACTATGACGTCTTTAAACTGGACTGTGGGGTCCTTAAGCCCATGGACTATGATGTCCTTAACCTCGGACTGTGTGGTCCTTAAACTCACGGACTATGATGTCCTTAACCTCGGACTGTGGGGTCCTTAAACTCACGGACTATGATGTCCTTAACCTCGGACTGTGGGGTCCTTAAACTCATGTACTATGACGTCCTTAACCTTGGACCGTAATGTCCTTAAACTAATCGACCGCAATGTCCCTAAACTAAACAATTGAACCCAAATGCTCTCTTGTTGGATCTAAATGATCCCGTTGAGTTAATCTTAGTCTAAAATTAGACCAACGTATCCTCGATGAACGTTTAAGTTGATCTTAGTCTCAAATGAGACTAACGTATCTTTAAACCCAATCCAAAACCCAAATATAAGAAGATACGGATTTGGACTAATCCACGCCCTATGGGCGACAACATAAATTAGTCTCCGTATACAATCCACGGGCAATCAAAAGCAAAACAAACACACACGACACGAAATGACCATCTGGAGAAGGAGAAAGTGGTTACCGCGATGCGGTAGCGTAATTAACTGCAGGGGCTTGCGCCTGCAGGAAAGAGCGTCCCCACAATCAAAATCCCCTCAAATGGGGGGGAATCTAACGAAATATGCTATATCGGCCGCATCCGTTTAAACCTTTGATATACAGTGTCATAAATCAACTTTGCATCTTCGGAGAGGTGGACGGATAGCACTGTTTCCCCCAATCAAAGCAAAGCTCTGTTTAAATTTCAAAATTCAAAATTCGAAGCAACGCTTCAGATTTTTTGCGCTGCGCGCAACGCGCCACGTGTCAAAAGCTGATATATCAGCGCAGCGTCCAAGGCAGCGCGCCCAATCAGAGCAAAGCTCTACTTAAAACAAAATTAAAAGAAGCAACGCTTCAGTTGCGCAAGCGCTGCGTTGCGCTGCGCGACACGTGTCAGCGCAGATGCGCTAGCGCAGTTGCGCTGCGCCGTGCGCTGCGCGACACGTGTCAGCGCAGATGCGCTAGCGCAGTTGCGCTGCTTGACACGTGTCATGCACTGGGGCGTTTGCGCCAAACAGAATTAAATTCTAGCAAGATTTTTCTGTTCTTGTTAAAACAAGAAGACTGCCTTCTGTAAAACAGAAGCCCTTAGATCAAAGATCCAACGGTGGGGAAAATTCCCCAAATCACTCAGAGAAAGATCTTTTTAAGAAATTTATGGGCACTATATAAAGGCACCTAGACCCCAAATCAAAAGGCATCAACATCATCATTGAGAACTCTGAAGAATTGGAGAGAATTCCTCAAGAACAAAAAAGGTAAAAACCTTTAGAAAAAAAAAGAAAATTCTCTTATGAATAGGTCATTGATCTGAGAACAAGATCAATGATCTTCAATAAGAAGAAAAAGAAATAATAATAAGTGCTTTGCACTTTTTTATGAACCACTGGTTCCCTGAAATAAGAAAAACAAAAGAAACTTGTTTTCTTTGATCTAAATGAGACCAGAAAAACAAACAGTGCCTTGCACTTTTTTATGAACCATTGGTTCTGGAATCTAAAAAATTCTCAAGTTAATAGTGCCCTGCACTTGCAAAACTGCACTGTTGCGCTCTTGGGTTGGCGCAAGCCACCATATAGCGCCACGTGTCAGCATCTGAACCACTTGCGCTATGCGCTTTTGAAATGGAGCCTTGCTCTCTGAAATCGGCGCAACTCACCAGAGCGCGCCACGTGTCAGCAGCACAAGCACAGCGCACCGGCGTAGCGCATTGCGCTTGCGTGACACGTGTCATCACCACAAGCGCTTGCGCTCATTAATTAGCGCAAAGCGCCTGACAAATACAATGCATTTCTTTTGCTAAAGGGACAGGCCCAAATAAAAAAAGACCCACTAGGCCAAATTAAATTGCAAAGCAATAAATGGGCAGAGCCCAAGTAAAATTGATGCTCTGCATCATTTATAAATGGGCAGAGTCCAAACAAAATTGATGCTCTGCATCATTTATGGGCAGAGCCCAGACAAAAATAAAAAGTAATGCAATGCATTATTTAAACCGGGGCAAAGCCCTAACACAGGCCTATTAGGCCAAAAACAAATAAAAGTGTTGAACATTTTTCAACTGGACTTAGCCCGATCATGGCCGTAGGTCCTCAAATTAAATTGACCGAGCACAGCTGCTCTCTTAAATCAATTTACGACCGGTTCGAGGGTACATCTCCGAACTCCTTTGACTCCTATCGTTGTAATCCTTCAACGACGTCAGAGAGGTGACGGGTCCCGACAACCACATATCAACATAGACTGTGGGGTCCTTAAACTCATGGACTTAAGCGTCCTTAAACCAAACACGGACTGTGGGGTCCTTAAACCCGCGGACTTATGCGTCCTTAAACTAAAATACGGACTGTGGGGTCCTTAAACCCGCGGACTTATGCGTCCTTAAACTAAAACACGGACTGTGGGGTCCTTAAACCCACGGACTTAAGCGTCCTTAAACCATCTATGGACCACCATGTCCCTAAACTGGAATATGGACCGCAATGTCCTTAAACTACCTATAGACCACCATGTCCCTAAACTGGAATATGGACCACCATGTCCCTAAACTGGAATATGGACCGCAATGTCCTTAAACTACCTATGGACCTCTACGTCCCTAAACTGGAACAATAGAGCCCCCAAATGCTCTTTTGTCGAATCCAAACGATCCTGTTAAGTTGATCTTAATCTCAAATCAGACTAACGTATCCTTAACAAACGTTTAAGTTGATCTTAGCCTCAATATGGCTAACGTATCCTTGAACTAAAACACCAAACCCAAATCTAAGTAAATACGGATTTGGACTAATTCACGTCCTACGGGCGACGACATAACTTAGTCTCTGTATACAATTCACGGGCATCCAAAAACAAAACAAACACACACGACACGAAGTGAAATTCTGGAGAAGGAGAAAGTGGCTACCGCGATGCGGTAGCGTAATTAACTGCAGGGGCTTGCGCCTGCAGGGAAGAGCGTCCCCACAATCAAAAACCCCTCAAACGAGGGAGAATCTGACGAAGTCTGCTACATCGGCCGCATCCGTCTAAACCTCCGATACATGGTGCCATAAATCAACTTGGCATCTTCAGAGAGGTGGACGGATAAAACCAAATAGCATCTGCCCCGAATCTTAGGCGAGACGTCCCTACGTCGTCTCGGCCGCCGTTCGGAGGGGAACAGATTCTGGCACGCCCGGTGGGACCTTTTCCTCTTTCCACTCCACACTTCGTGTATCGTATTCGCGAACGAATCACGGTTTGTTAATGGTTGCCTTTGGATTTTAAGTTACTAAGATTTGGTCTTTTGCTTGGCGCAGAAATCAATCATCGATGGCCTCTACCTGTTCGAAGTGCTCCAACTGCAGCTGCAATTCGCGTCCTGCCTCAACTGGGGGCATAACCTACGGGCCCCAAGCGGCCTCTTTGTTCACCATGCCCGTGGAGAAGATTACTCAAGCCACCACAGGGCTGTTTTTCGGAACCATGCTTCCGCCAACAAGCTTCAGCACCCCTGTGCCCGTACAAGAAGCTCCTAAGAAGTCGGTCTTCGATCGACTTACAGTTACTGCGGCCCCTATCAACGGGTCGCCCAACACTAGCGCCTCAGTCTTCTCCAGACTGGGCCAAAACTCCTGCGGGCCCACAATGAAGCTTGCGGTCCCAGAAAAGGTTATTCCAAAAAGAGTAGCCAAACCTGTTCCTGAAGTCGTCAAGGCGGCATCTCCGGCTAAGAGATCGGTCTTTACAAGACTGACCATCCCAACTCCCACTCCTTCTTCTGCTGCTCAAAAGATGTCAGTCTTCAAGAGGCTGACACCGGTAACAGTCCCTCACCTGAACAGGGGGCAAGAGGAAGCTGTTTCTGTCTCTGAACCAATATCGACAACTCGTCACGCCCGACGACGCCACTGGTGCCGGGTAAGGAAGACTGGGGGCAACTCCCCCTCTAGAATAACTCCACCAGCTCCAACGGTGGAAGTTAATGCTGCTGTTCCAACTGGGAACAGCTTTGAGCTGCTGAATAGGGTACGCAGAAACTCGCCAACTGCGGTGCTCAAAAGATCCCCTCTACCGGTAGAGACTGCCGTGGAAGCAGAAAGCCGGAGCGGTCTCCTCAATCACTATCCTCCAAGATTTACAGGACATGGCGACGTGTCCGAGAATCTGTGATTGATCTGAATTTCTCTCGCCAACAGAAAAAGTCGAAAGGTCGGCAAGAAGAAAATCCCCCGATCAAGCAACGAAAGTTGACGACCACTTGGGTGCCCAAAGCGACGGCCCCCTCAACTTCAACGGCCCATAAGAGAAGAAGGCCAGAGAAAGTCCCTACACCTGTGGCGAATATCAAAGGTGGTGAACCCAAACACCCTAAGTCTGGGGGCATGGTAGTTCATACCGTCTATATGGCGTCTGGTAAAGAGGACAGCCGCATATCAACAGGTCATAGACCACTCACGCGATCCGTGACCAAAGCGCAGGAGCAGCAGCAGAAGCTCCAAGAGATGATGAACGCTATGGCCGCACTTATTGGGCCAAAAGAAAACCCTGAAACATCCTCGGATGAACGCCAGGAGCAAGAAACTGACGCCGAATTCCTTCGTCGAATATTGGAGAAGAAGGATAAAGAGGCTGCTGAACAAGAAACCAACATAAAGCGTATAGGCCTCCTGTTCCAAGACATGGTGGGGATGATGATCCAACAAGATCCTCCGGCCGAAGATCTCCCGATAGTCCTTAAAGACGATAGTCCTTAAAGACGATAGGGGAGAAACGTCGAATCCTCCGCCAGCTCTGTCAACAGCTAAGGAGGATACAATCTCCAAAGCTGACTTGGACGAGTACATAGCCCAGCAGATACGGGTTCATCATGCGACTGAAGCAGCCGGCCAGGTCATAAAAATGGGGCGGCCATATCCAAGTTGGTATGATCAAATCAAGTACCCGCCGGGCTACACAATTCCCAAATTCCATGTCTATAAGGGGACGGGCAATCCCCACCAACATGTTGCCCAGTTCAGGGCACTCTGCGGCAATACCGGCGGTGATGACAAGCTGTTGCTTCGCCAGTTCGTTGGCAGCTTATCAGATACAGCGTTCGAGTGGTACTCTGAGCTCCCGAATGACTCTATCAAGACCTTCGCAGAGATGGAGCTGCTGTTTACCCAGCGTTTTGCAAGCGCTAGGGAACGCACCCCGATGACGGCACTGATTAATGCCAGAATAAAGCCAGGCGAGACATGGGTTCAATATGCTATACGGTGGCGGAACTTATGGTCGAAGTGCGAGCAGCGCATTGAAGAAGCTCCCGCGGTGGGTATGTTTGTGGGAACCCTTGATCCGCAAGCAACCATCTCGCAATTTATGATGTTTTTCAAGCCGACTACCTTCTAGGCCTTGATTGACAAGCTAGCTCAAATGGATCAGATGGGCCATAGACCCCCTCTTCCAAAGCTGGACTCCCAAAATGACAAGGGGAAAGGAAAAGAGATCGTTGTCGCTAATGCTCAACAACAACCGAGCAACTCAAAGCCGGTTGTTCGTCAAAATAATATGCGCCCGTACGTAGCCCTTGAGGAGAGGCTAGGACGTCCTTACTCATTTCCCCGAGATAAAACGAGAAGGTTATTCGAGCTGGCGTTGCGCAACCGACTCATAAATCTGCCAGATCCAAAACGTCCGTCGCAACCAAATGATGTCAATGAGCCCAACTACTGTCCTTATCATCGAGTATTGGGTCATCTGATCGAAGATTGCTACATCTTCAAAAATTGGCTTGAAGACCAGTACCAACAGAGCAAGTTCGCGTTATCTGACAAATGGAAGGTGAATCCCCCGCAGCCCCACACCTCTAAGAGGATGAATACGCCGGGGGCAACATGCTCTGTCGTTGAAGAAGCTCCTTGGGAGGTTGTATTATCAGCCAAGACAAAGAGGATGCTAAACGATCTTCAAATATGCTCAGCGATTAGGTGGAAGAACTCGTTGGAACCTCAAATCATTGAAGGAATGTTGAAGTCGCGTCCAACTCAAATGATCGATGGAGGTAGCCCAAGCATTCACAACCAGCCATCGAAATCTTCAAAGAAGAAGAAAAAGAAATCAAAGAAGCCCGTGAAGCCTGGAGACAAGCGCATGGACTTGCAAAAACAAATTGACGCGCTGGAGGAATACAACCAGAAGGCACGGACTCCCATTACATTCCAAGAGTTCCTCAATCACGTCTTTCAAGAGGAAGATGAGGGAGAAAGTTCATCTAATGAATCTGAAGAATACGTGGCGAACTGTCATGTGATTTCCCATTCGTTCATGGACGATGAGGAGACTCCTTGTACTGAAACGTTGGGGGCAGATCCTGAACCAAAAATTCTGGGGCCATCGGATGAGGTAATTGACGCATTCCTCAATGAAGCTCTCTTAAAAAGTAAAGCTGATCGGGAACGCGAGACGGTCATATTTGAAAGAGCCAAACGCCAGCGACTTGATGAAAGATCTGAGACGCTCCCGCTAGAGCAAAATACATCCACTACCGACAAAAGCAAATTCAAGACGAGGAAAAAGTTTGCTAAGGCCATATCAATGGGCATGAAGCTACCATCCTCTGAAAGAAGCATTATTGATGAAGTGGAAATGCACCCCTCCTATTGCTTATATCATCGGAAGATTTCATACCCTACCAAAGAGTGCAAAGCTTTCGATAGATGGTGGCAAGAATATGTTGCTCATCGACAACATTTTAAGCGGGAAAAGCGTAAAACTCGTCGGGAGCGAGAAAATATGTCACGCCCCGCTTTCCAGAGTACGCAAGATTTGGGCACGTGACATAGCCAACCATGCTACCTGTGGGTAGGAAGTATCCATCCACAGTCACATTACGGTTGTAAAGATATCAAGAACAGTAAAATAAACTAAACTAATACATGTCCAAATCCATAATAACAAGAATCAATAAACAATAAGTGCGGAAGCAAATGATCCAATGCAATAATAGAAAGGTACGTCCTGTAATGCGGGATCACACCTGGAAATAAAATGCAATAAATGAACTAACCACTACAGAACTCACAAATCAGCCTGTTGGCCGAAGTACTCCTGCTCAGTCGTCGACAGTGGTAAAGAATCTGGGCCATGCAAAACCCAGACGTCAGCGCGTCATGTCAACCAACAATATAATATGAACATGGTAATAAGCAATGCAGGTATGAACATGAATAAAGCAGTACTAAGAAATAACAGTGCAGGGTAATGTGCAGTGGTAACTAAACTGTCCTATCAGGTTTCTACTCTATAGTCTTTGAAATCAATTGATGAATCGTCGATGTAACTCAATAGTATCCCGTGCGTGCCCGGGACCACGGTCATGATCCTCGGGGCTGAATCCGAGACGTGCCGCTAAGCAGTAAAAGGTAGTAGGATGGATGAGTGATGTCAGCAACAACACTCCGGAGCTGGCCAAGCCCGTAAGACTGATCAGAACAATGTATCGAACTGTTGAGTTACAAGTCGGTTTCACCTTTGATTTCCCCATACCCCCAAACTATGTATGTCAGGTCAGGTATTCAGTAGTCAAGGACTAATGCCAACACAAAATCCGGTAAGAGTAGGTCTGTCTGGATAGACAGCAGGGATGGTCGGGTTTGTCGGCATTAGGCATGAGATCAGGTAACAGGTAAAGCCATGGTACATCAGGTCAACCGGGTAATGTATAAAGGTGTCATGTCATGTCAAGAGTGTACGGTACCATGTCATGTCAAGTAGGAAGTGTAACAGGTCATGTCAGGAAGCACAAGATGTCATGTGGGTGCTCATAATCAAACTAACATAAACATGTGTATAAATAAACAAGCATGAGTACTATCAGAACAATAACTGGAACATGTAATATGATATGCCAATAGATATAATTTCAAGGATATGGATGCACAGTTATCGATTAGGGTTACATTTATAGTTCCAATATTAATTAGGATACAATTTATTAAACATGGAGTGTTAATATCATATTATTATGTAGTGATGTGATCTATGGATGCAAACGGGTATCCGAAAAGTTATAAAACTATAAAATGGTAATGTGGGATGTACAACTAAACAATATGTGATATAATAATATTAATATGGATAGCATATTCAAAGCGATTAGTAACCATAAAAGATGTATTGATTAACCATACACAAGAAGGTTCCGTTCAGAAATTTAGCGTCACCCTAATTTATAAAATAGCTTAAAAATAACAAATGTTCTCCAAAAGAGACGTATCTTATACCAAAACAAAGATAATTCAATAAGGTTTTTAGTTTTATAAGTATAAGCATCTCAGGTTATCCCTACAAAAAGTTATGAATATTCAAAATTGAAAGTTTGCTGCTGGAATTTTCCTGGACAGCAGTTTAGAGACGTGTTCATTTGCATTTTACGTTAATTAAACAATTTATTTTGCAAGTAAATATGTCATAAAGTTATAGTATTCTGAATTAGCTTCGTAACGAACTAAAGAACGTATCCTAATGATTTTTCTATGATTTATAATAAATTTTATAAGATAAGGTGTACAGTAAATTTCAGATTTGTCATATCCGATTTTTCAACGACATTTCACATGTAAACTATAAGATTTTCAAATGTATAATATTATAAAATGAAGATTATAAAAGTATATAGCATGTAGCAAGATTAACTTGCCTCGATGGGTCGCGAATCGGGAAAACGGAACGTTAACCGTCGGCGGAGAAAACTCGCGACGGCGCACGGTTCACGGAATGAACCCAAACGACGAACAAAGGAACTACACGGGTCGGGGTATCTCGCTGGAACGTCGAGAAACGTCACCGCCACGACGGAATTCTGGTAACAAAAGAACAGTTAAAAGAAATGAGAAACGAGACATGAAGCAAGAAGAGAAAAATGATAAAGAGAAGTACGAGAGAATATATAAGGGGTAGAGAGAGAGAGAAAGTGGAAAGAGAGAGAAGAAGGAGAGAGAGAAAGTGGGGCCCACGGGGTTAAAGGGGAGGTTGTGATTGGCTGAGAGAATAAATTGAGAAGGATATAAAAGATTGTAAAAATATTATATGGTTAACTTAAAGATTTAAAAGATAGGTAATGAACAGTAAGATATCAGGTTAGTTAGAAAAATATATGTGATGGTTTTAATAATATTAAAATTTGGGATTTTGGCGCCAAATGAAACATTTCCAAATTGCGCCCGGGTTGGGTCCAAAAATTCGAATTTCAAATAATAGGATTTTAAGCGGGTTCCAAATTTTAAAATGAAATGTTTTATGATTAAAAAGCATACTCTCAAAACGGACACACGCACGTGCACGTAGCCATCCAAACTCGCCCGTTTCACTGAACGGGACGAGAACACAATGCACGGACGCTACCACGAGGCTAAGGATGTCAAGTAGGCCATGATGAATATTTTCAATTTCATTTTAGATGCTAAAATTTGTTATATATAGAAATGACTTTGCCGGGTAAATTTTACAGTAAGCAACAAACAAGCAAATTAAATGAAATGAGTACCACATTATGCTCAAACAGTAACTGAAAATAGTAGCATTGGGCTCGGGTGTTACATTATACCCAACTACAAAAGAATTTCGTCCTCGAAATTCCAAGAATACAAGATAGAAGACTACAGGAAAAGGTGAGGATACTTCTGTCGGATCTCGTCTTCTCGCTCCCCCATGGACTCTCCATGCGATCGATTACCCCAAGAAACGAGCACAAGGGGGATAACCTTGTTCTTAAGAACCTTTTCCCCTACGATCCATGATTTCGACCTGTCGCTCCTCAAAAGTTAGGTCTTCCCGTACTGTTAACTCCGAATGATCCAAGACGTGTGTTTCATCTCGAACATAGCTTCGTAGTTGAGATACATGAAACACATCGTGCACACCTGCCAAGGACTGTGGTAACGCCAAACGGTACGCTACCTCTCCAACACGCTCCAATATCTCAAAGGGTCCAACGAATCGAGGACTAAGCTTTCCCCGACTCCCAAAACGAATCACTCCTCTAGTCGGTGATATCTTCAAGAATACCAAATCACCCACGGCGAACTCTAGAGGTCTTCTTGACGTGTCAGCCCAACTTTTCTGTCTGTCTTGAGCTGCCTTCATATGCTTCCTGATTGTATTCACCTTCTCGACTGTCTGTACCACCAAATCTGGTCCTAGTAACCTTCGTTCACCAACATCATCCCAACAAACAGGTGAACGGCACTTACGATCATACAACGCTTCAAACGGAGCCATCTGAATAGTCGCTTGGAAACTATTGTTGTAAGAAAACTCCACCAAGTGTAGGTGATCCTCCCAAGAACCCTTGAAGTCCAACATGCATGCCCTCAACATATCTTCAAGAGTTTGGATCGTTCTCTCTGATTGTCCATCATTTTGAGGATGATAAGCTGTGCTAAACTTCAATCGAGTCCCCAAACTTTCCTGTAAACTCCTCCAGAAGTGTGACAAGAACCGAGTGTCCCGATCGGACACGATGCTCACCGGTACTCCATGCAATCTTACAATCTCCTGCATGTACCGCTCTGCCAAAGTCTCCGTTGATTGACCAACCCGAAAAGGAATAAAGTGAGCTGCCTTGGTCAACCGATCGACAATCACCCATACTGCATTGTTGCCCTTTGGACTCCGCGGTAAAGCCGTCACGAAATCCATGGTTATATGTTCCCACTTCCACTGAGGAATCGGAAGTGGTTGCAACAAACCAGCAACCCTTTGGTGTTCAGCCTTGACTTGCTGACATACCAAGCACTTAGCCACGAAGCGAGCAATCTCCCGTTTCATGCCTTCCCACCAGAAATGCTGTCGAATATCTCGGTACATCTTTGTACCTCCCGGATGTATAGAGTAAGCTGAACTGTGTGCCTCCTTCATAAGCTCTTCACGTACATCATCCTTTGGCACACACAAACGGCTACCATACCTCAACGAACCATCTTCGTGGACCAGTAAATCTCTTCGTAGTCTAGCCTCAACCTGCTCTCGAAACTTCTGCAGTCTAGGATACTGCGATTGTGCCGCTTTAATCTTCTCAACCAAGGACGACTGTACTTGCAACTGCATCCACTGTCCCGTAGAATGTGGTAGCACAACCTCCAAGTCGAATCTTCGAAAATCTGCAATGATCTCCTTCTGCGTGAACACGTACTTCAAGCTCTTATGATCTGTAAAAACTTCGACTCTTACGCCCAAAAGGTAGTGTCTCCAAATCTTCAAAGCGAAAATCACAGCCGCAAGCTCCAAGTCATGGGTTGGATAATTCTTCTCATGGGTCTTCAGTTGTCTTGATGCGTATGCTACGACCTTCCCATGCTGCATCAAAACACATCCCAATTCTTTCCCAGATGCGTCGCTATGAATCATCAGTCCTCCGGAATTGTCTGGTACGGTCAGGATAGGGGCGGTTATCAACTTCTGCTTCAACGTCTCAAAGCCAACGCACACTTATCCGTCCATACAAAAGGTACCTCCTTACGCATAAGCTTGGTCAGCGGTTCTGCCAAACGAGCAAAGTTCTCCACAAATCTCCTGTAGTATCCGGCTAATCCAAGGAAACTTCTTATCTCAGCTACATTCCTTGGAATAGGCCAATCTCGAACTGCTGCAATCTTTTCGGGATGGACGGCGATTCCATCACCCGACACGACATGTCCCAGAAATTTCACTTCTTCCAGCCAGAATTCGCACTACTCATCTTCGCATAAAGCTTCTCCTGTCTCAACATCTGCAGGACCTAATGATATCCGGATCGCAAATCCAGTTTCGAGAATACTCTCGCGCCACTAAGCTGCTCAAAAGTCCTCCAATGCGAGGGATCGGGTACTTGTTCTTAATAGTCACCCGGTTCAATTCTCGATAATCAATGCACATCCTTCTCGTGCCATCCTTCTTCTTTACTAAAAGAACTGGAGCTCCCAAGGCGAGTTACTGCTTCGAATCCAACCCTTCTCAAGTAATTCACCAACTTGCTTCTTAACTCCTTCCAATTCCACTGGTGCCATTGGATAGTAAGCTTTAGACACTGGCGCTGCACCAGGACTAAGGTCAATCGTGAACTCCACGTCTCGCTTCGGCGGTAAGCCCGATATATCTTCAAATACGTCCATAGAATCATGAACAACAGCCGGCTCTTTACTTTCATCACTTCCATTGATGCAAGAACATTGTTTGTCGGCCTAGCCCTAAACTCGACCGGCCCGACAGAACTGCTTCCTTACCGCAACTGCTGTCTGCTGTGAACTCCCAATTTTCCTGATATGCTCTGCTGTTCTCAAGCTGCCGTAAGAACCTGTGAAAAAGTGGTCAAACCCAGGGAGACGGTTTGCCTTAGGATGTCCACATCCAAGCTGCGCATGGACCTCCGTGCCCTGTCTGCATCGTTGGCGACTAAAGGTCCAGCGAAACTGCTGAGTCTCGTCCACTCTGCTGCATGCACGTCCACGGGTGCTCCATTCTGCCTCAGCCCAATAAATTTCTCTTCCATTTCCTCCCGTGCAGTCCGCGGAAAGAACTTCTCCAGGAAACTCTTAGAGAAATCCGCCTAACTGCTTGGCTTGGGCAAACGGTTCTCCTCCACAAGCCACCACTCTCGGCATAATCCACTAGTTGAATGCGCACCACATCAACTCCTTTGTCCTCTGGAATCTGTGCCACAATCAGCAAATTCTCCGTGCTGACTAGCCACTGCTCGGCTGGCACGGCTCCTCCAAACCAGTGAAAGTAGTAGGACCCACACGTCTGAACTCTGCCACGGTCCCTACTCGGTCAACTGGTCTAGTTCCAATCTGGTTCACAGACTGCTGAACGATCTGCAAACCTTCCTGAAACGAGTCCGCTTGCTGCTGGATCAGCTCGGGCTGTTTCTTTGATTTCCAGCATTCCTCTTATCACTCCAAGCATGGCGGCTTCGTTCACACGCCTCTGGTACGTCTTCAACTTCTTACCTGTCATAATCCTGAACTCAAAACACCCAATATTAGCATGATGATAGATTCTGAATATGGATCAAGGCTAGAACTCCAAGATACTTAAATAGAGTACCGCATTGTAGCTATGCCGCGGTATCATAGCCGCAATTACTTAACTCCACCCAAGTCGCCTAAGTCCTAGAGATAACAAGGAATTAGGTTTTCGAATTGACAATGCAAAGTAAGTTTGCATGTCGACATGATCCGGAAGAATGATTCAAAGATGGTAAAACGGTCAAGGTGGCTGGACATGTTTCCTAATCACGGGTGTTCTGATTCGTGTATTGGGTACAATACCCAACTACAAAAGAATCAACCCAACTAACCTATGGCTCTGATACCATAAAACCATGTCACGCCCCGCTTCCCAGAGTACGCAAGATTTGGGCACGTGACATAGCCAACCATGCTACCTGTGGGTAGGAAGTATCCATCCACAGTCACATTACGGTTGTAAAGATATCAAGAACAGTAAAATAAACTAAACTAATACATGTCCAAATCCATAATAACAAGAATCAATAAACAATAAGTGCGGAAGCAAATGATCCAATGCAATAATAGAAAGGTACGTCCCGTAATGCGGGATCACACCTGGAAATAAAATGCAATAAATGAACTAACCACTACAGAACTCACAAATCAGCCTGTTGGCCGAAGTACTCCTGCTCAGTCGTCGACAGTGGTAAAGAATCTGGGCCATGCAAAACCCAGACGTCAGCGCGTCATGTCAACCAACAATATAATATGAACATGGTAATAAGCAATGCAGGTATGAACATGAATAAAGCAGTACTAAGAAATAACAGTGCAGGGTAATGTGCAGTGGTAACTAAACTGTCCTATCAGGTTTCTACTCTATAGTCTTTGAAATCAATTGATGAATCGTCGATGTAACTCAATAGTATCCCGTGCGTGCCCGGGACCACGGTCATGATCCTCGGGGCTGAATCCGAGACGTGCCGCTAAGCAGTAAAAGGTAGTAGGATGGATGAGTGATGTCAGCAACAACACTCCGGAGCTGGCCAAGCCCGTAAGACTGATCAGAACAATGTATCGAACTGTTGAGTTACAAGTCGGTTTCACCTTTGATTTCCCCATACCCCCAAACTATGTATGTCAGGTCAGGTATTCAGTAGTCAAGGACTAATGCCAACACAAAATCCGGTAAGAGTAGGTCTGTCTGGATAGACAGCAGGGATGGTCGGGTTTGTCGGCATTAGGCATGAGATCAGGTAACAGGTAAAGCCATGGTACATCAGGTCAACCGGGTAATGTATAAAGGTGTCATGTCATGTCAAGAGTGTACGGTACCATGTCATGTCAAGTAGGAAGTGTAACAGGTCATGTCAGGAAGCACAAGATGTCATGTGGGTGCTCATAATCAAACTAACATAAACATGTGTATAAATAAACAAGCATGAGTACTATCAGAACAATAACTGGAACATGTAATATGATATGCCAATAGATATAATTTCAAGGATATGGATGCACAGTTATCGATTAGGGTTACATTTATAGTTCCAATATTAATTAGGATACAATTTATTAAACATGGAGTGTTAATATCATATTATTATGTAGTGATGTGATCTATGGATGCAAACGGGTATCCGAAAAGTTATAAAACTATAAAATGGTAATGTGGGATGTACAACTAAACAATATGTGATATAATAATATTAATATGGATAGCATATTTAAAATGATTAGTAACTATAAAAGATGTATTGATTAACCATGCACAAGAAGGTTCCGTTCAGAAATTTAGCGTCACCCTAATTTATAAAATAGCTTAAAAATAACAAATGTTCTCCAAAAGAGACGTATCTTATACCAAAACAAAGATAATTCAATAAGGTTTTTAGTTTTATAAGTATAAGCATCTCAGGTTATCCCTACAAAAAGTTATGAATATTCAAAGTTGAAAATTTGCTGCTGGAATTTCCCTGGACAGCAGTTTAGAGACGTGTTCATTTGCATTTTACGTTAATTAAACAATTTATTTTGCAAGTAAATATGTCATAAAGTTATAGTATTCTGAATTAGCTTCGTAACGAACTAAAGAACGCATCCTAATGATTTTTCTATGATTTATAATAAATTTTATAAGATAAGGTGTACAGTAAATTTCAGATTTGTCATATCCGATTTTTCAACGACATTTCACATGTAAACTATAAGATTTTCAAATGTATAATATTATAAAATGAAGATTATAAAAGTATATAGCATGTAGCAAGATTAACTTGCCTCGATGGGTCGCGAATCGGGAAAACGGAACGTTAACCGTCGGCGGAGAAAACTCGCGACGGCGCACGGTTCACGGAATGAACCCAAACGACGAACAAAGGAACTACACGGGTCGGGATATCTCGCTGGAACGTCGAGAAACGTCACCGCCACGACGGAATTCCGGTAACAAAAGAACAGTTAAAAGAAATGAGAAACGAGACATGAAGCAAGAAGAGAAAAATGATAAAGAGAAGTACGAGAGAATATATAAGGGGTAGAGAGAGAGAGAAAGTGGAAAGAGAGAGAAGAAGGAGAGAGGGAAAGTGGGGCCCACGGGGTTAAAGGGGAGGTTGTGATTTGCTGAGAGAATAAATTGAGAAGGATATAAAAGATTGTAAAAATATTATATGGTTAACTTAAAGATTTAAAAGATAGGTAATGAACAGTAAGATATCAGGTTAGTTAGAAAAATATATGTGATGGTTTTAATAATATTAAAATTTGGGATTTTGGCGCCAAATGAAACATTTCCAAATTGCGCCCGGGTTGGGTCCAAAAATTCGAATTTCAAATAATAGGATTTTAAGCGGGTTCCAAATTTTAAAATGAAATGTTTTATGATTAAAAAGCATACTCTCAAAACGGACACACGCACGTGCACGTAGCCATCCAAACTCGTCCGTTTCACTGAACGGGACGAGAACACAATGCACGGACGCTACCACGAGGCTAAGGATGTCAAGTAGGCCAAGATGAATATTTTCAATTTCATTTTAGATGCTAAAATTTGTTATATATAGAAATGACTTTGCCGGGTAAATTTTACAGTAAGCAACAAACAAGCAAATTAAATGAAATGAGTACCACATTATGCTCAAACAGTAACTGAAAATAGTAGCATTGGGCTCGGGTGTTACATTATACCCAACTACAAAAGAATTTCGTCCTCGAAATTCCAAGAATACAAGATAGAAGACTACAGGAAAAGGTGAGGATACTTCTGTCGGATCTCGTCTTCTCGCTCCCCCATGGACTCTCCATGCGATCGATTACCCCAAGAAACGAGCACAAGGGGGATAACCTTGTTCTTAAGAACCTTTTCCCCTACGATCCATGATTTCGACCTGTCGCTCCTCAAAAGTTAGGTCTTCCCGTACTGTTAACTCCGAATGATCCAAGACGTGTGTTTCATCTCGAACATACCTTCGTAGTTGAGATACATGAAACACATCGTGCACACCTGCCAAGGACTGTGGTAACGCCAAACGGTACGCTACCTCTCCAACACGCTCCAATATCTCAAAGGGTCCAACGAATCGAGGACTAAGCTTTCCCCGACTCCCAAAACGAATCACTCCTCTAGTCGGTGATATCTTCAAGAATACCAAATCACCCACGGCGAACTCTAGAGGTCTTCTTGACGTGTCAGCCCAACTTTTCTGTCTGTCTTGAGCTGCCTTCATATGCTTCCTGATTGTATTCACCTTCTCGACTGTCTGTACCACCAAATCTGGTCCTAGTAACCTTCGTTCACCAACATCATCCCAACAAACAGGTGAACGGCACTTACGATCATACAACGCTTCAAACGGAGCCATCTGAATAGTCGCTTGGAAACTATTGTTGTAAGAAAACTCCACCAAGTGTAGGTGATCCTCCCAAGAACCCTTGAAGTCCAACATGCATGCCCTCAACATATCTTCAAGAGTTTGGATCGTTCTCTCTGATTGTCCATCATTTTGAGGATGATAAGCTGTGCTAAACTTCAATCGAGTCCCCAAACTTTCCTGTAAACTCCTCCAGAAGTGTGACAAGAACCGAGTGTCCCGATCGGACACGATGCTCACCGGTACTCCATGCAATCTTACAATTTCCTGCATGTACCGCTCTGCCAAAGTCTCCGTTGATTGACCAACCCGAAAAGGAATAAAGTGAGCTGCCTTGGTCAACCGATCGACAATCACCCATACTGCATTGTTGCCCTTTGGACTCCGCGGTAAAGCCGTCACGAAATCCATGGTTATATGTTCCCACTTCCACTGAGGAATCGGAAGTGGTTGCAACAAACCAGCAACCCTTTGGTGTTCAGCCTTGACTTGCTGACATACCAAGCACTTAGCCACGAAGCGAGCAATCTCCCGTTTCATGCCTTCCCACCAGAAATGCTGTCGAATATCTCGGTACATCTTTGTACCTCCCGGATGTATAGAGTAAGCTGAACTGTGTGCCTCCTTCATAAGCTCTTCACGTACATCATCCTTTGGCACACACAAACGGCTACCATACCTCAACGAACCATCTTCGTGGACCAGTAAATCTCTTCGTAGTCTAGCCTCAACCTGCTCTCGAAACTTCTGCAGTCTAGGATACTGCGATTGTGCCGCTTTAATCTTCTCAACCAAGGACGACTGTACTTGCAACTGCATCCACTGTCCCGTAGAATGTGGTAGCACAACCTCCAAGTCGAATCTTCGAAAATCTGCAATGATCTCCTTCTGCGTGAACACGTACTTCAAGCTCTTATGATCTGTAAAAACTTCGACTCTTACGCCCAAAAGGTAGTGTCTCCAAATCTTCAAAGCGAAAATCACAGCCGCAAGCTCCAAGTCATGGGTTGGATAATTCTTCTCATGGGTCTTCAGTTGTCTTGATGCGTATGCTACGACCTTCCCATGCTGCATCAAAACACGTCCCAATTCTTTCCCAGATGCGTCGCTATGAATCATCAGTCCTCCGGAATTGTCTGGTACGGTCAGGATAGGGGCGGTTATCAACTTCTGCTTCAACGTCTCAAAGCCAACGCACACTTATCCGTCCATACAAAAGGTACCTCCTTACGCATAAGCTTGGTCAGCGGTTCTGCCAAACGAGCAAAGTTCTCCACAAATCTCCTGTAGTATCCGGCTAATCCAAGGAAACTTCTTATCTCAGCTACATTCCTTGGAATAGGCCAATCTCGAACTGCTGCAATCTTTTCGGGATGGACGGCGATTCCATCACCCGACACGACATGTCCCAGAAATTTCACTTCTTCCAGCCAGAATTCGCACTACTCATCTTCGCATAAAGCTTCTCCTGTCTCAACATCTGCAGGACCTAATGATATCCGGATCGCAAATCCAGTTTCGAGAATACTCTCGCGCCACTAAGCTGCTCAAAAGTCCTCCAATGCGAGGGATCGGGTACTTGTTCTTAATAGTCACCCGGTTCAATTCTCGATAATCAATGCACATCCTTCTCGTGCCATCCTTCTTCTTTACTAAAAGAACTGGAGCTCCCAAGGCGAGTTACTGCTTCGAATCCAACCCTTCTCAAGTAATTCACCAACTTGCTTCTTAACTCCTTCCAATTCCACTGGTGCCATTGGATAGTAAGCTTTAGACACTGGCGCTGCACCAGGACTAAGGTCAATCGTGAACTCCACGTCTCGCTTCGGCGGTAAGCCCGATATATCTTCAAATACGTCCATAGAATCATGAACAACAGCCGGCTCTTTACTTTCATCACTTCCATTGATGCAAGAACATTGTTTGTCGGCCTAGCCCTAAACTTGACCGGCCCGACAGAACTGCTTCCTTACCGCAACTGCTGTCTGCTGTGAACTCCCAATTTTCCTGATATGCTCTGCTGTTCTCAAGCTGCCGTAAGAACCTGTGAAAAAGTGGTCAAACCCAGGGAGACGGTTTGCCTTAGGATGTCCACATCCAAGCTGCGCATGGACCTTCGTGCCCTGTCTGCATCGTTGGCGACTAAAGGTCCAGCGAAACTGCTGAGTCTCGTCCACTCTGCTGCATGCACGTCCACGGGTGCTCCATTCTGCCTCAGCCCAATAAATTTCTCTTCCATTTCCTCCCGTGCAGTCCGCGGAAAGAACTTCTCCAGGAAACTCTTAGAGAAATCCGCCTAACTGCTTGGCTTGGGCAAACGGTTCTCCTCCATAAGCCACCACTCTCGGCATAATCCACTAGTTGAATGCGCACCACATCAACTCCTTTGTCCTCTGGAATCTGTGCCACAATCAGCAAATTCTCCGTGCTGACTAGCCACTGCTCGGCTGGCACGGCTCCTCCAAACCAGTGAAAGTAGTAGGACCCACACGTCTGAACTCTGCCACGGTCCCTACTCGGTCAACTGGTCTAGTTCCAATCTGGTTCACAGACTGCTGAACGATCTGCAAACCTTCCTGAAACGAGTCCGCTTGCTGCTGGATCAGCTCGGGCTGTTTCTTTGATTTCCAGCATTCCTCTTATCACTCCAAGCATGGCGGCTTCGTTCACACGCCTCTGGTACGTCTTCAACTTCTTACCTGTCATAATCCTGAACTCAAAACACCCAATATTAGCATGATGATAGATTCTGAATATGGATCAAGGCTAGAACTCCAAGATACTTAAATAGAGTACCGCATTGTAGCTATGCCGCGGTATCATAGCCGCAATTACTTAACTCCACCCAAGTCGCCTAAGTCCTAGAGATAACAAGGAATTAGGTTTTCGAATTGACAATGCAAAGTAAGTTTGCATGTCGACATGATCCGGAAGAATGATTCAAAGATGGTAAAACGGTCAAGGTGGCTGGACATGTTTCCTAATCACGGGTGTTCTGATTCGTGTATTGGGTACAATACCCAACTACAAAAGAATCAACCCAACTAACCTATGGCTCTGATACCATAAAACCATGTCACGCCCCGCTTCCCAGAGTACGCAAGATTTGGGCACGTGACATAGCCAACCATGCTACCTGTGGGTAGGAAGTATCCATCCACAGTCACATTACGGTTGTAAAGATATCAAGAACAGTAAAATAAACTAAACTAATACATGTCCAAATCCATAATAACAAGAATCAATAAACAATAAGTGCGGAAGCAAATGATCCAATGCAATAATAGAAAGGTACGTCCCGTAATGCGGGATCACACCTGGAAATAAAATGCAATAAATGAACTAACCACTACAGAACTCACAAATCAGCCTGTTGGCCGAAGTACTCCTGCTCAGTCGTCGACAGTGGTAAAGAATCTGGGCCATGCAAAACCCAGACGTCAGCGCGTCATGTCAACCAACAATATAATATGAACATGGTAATAAGCAATGCAGGTATGAACATGAATAAAGCAGTACTAAGAAATAACAGTGCAGGGTAATGTGCAGTGGTAACTAAACTGTCCTATCAGGTTTCTACTCTATAGTCTTTGAAATCAATTGATGAATCGTCGATGTAACTCAATAGTATCCCGTGCGTGCCCGGGACCACGGTCATGATCCTCGGGGCTGAATCCGAGACGTGCCGCTAAGCAGTAAAAGGTAGTAGGATGGATGAGTGATGTCAGCAACAACACTCCGGAGCTGGCCAAGCCCGTAAGACTGATCAGAACAATGTATCGAACTGTTGAGTTACAAGTCGGTTTCACCTTTGATTTCCCCATACCCCCAAACTATGTATGTCAGGTCAGGTATTCAGTAGTCAAGGACTAATGCCAACACAAAATCCGGTAAGAGTAGGTCTGTCTGGATAGACAGCAGGGATGGTCGGGTTTGTCGGCATTAGGCATGAGATCGGGTAACAGGTAAAGCCATGGTACATCAGGTCAACCGGGTAATGTATAAAGGTGTCATGTCATGTCAAGAGTGTACGGTACCATGTCATGTCAAGTAGGAAGTGTAACAGGTCATGTCAGGAAGCACAAGATGTCATGTGGGTGCTCATAATCAAACTAACATAAACATGTGTATAAATAAACAAGCATGAGTACTATCAGAACAATAACTGGAACATGTAATATGATATGCCAATAGATATAATTTCAAGGATATGGATGCACAGTTATCGATTAGGGTTACATTTATAGTTCCAATATTAATTAGGATACAATTTATTAAACATGGAGTGTTAATATCATATTATTATGTAGTGATGTGATCTATGGATGCAAACGGGTATCCGAAAAGTTATAAAACTATAAAATGGTAATGTGGGATGCACAACTAAACAATATGTGATATAATAATATTAATATGGATAGCATATTCAAAGCGATTAGTAACTATAAAAGATGTATTGATTAACCATGCACAAGAAGGTTCCGTTCAGAAATTTAGCGTCACCCTAATTTATAAAATAGCTTAAAAATAACAAATGTTCTCCAAAAGAGACGTATCTTATACCAAAACAAAGATAATTCAATAAGGTTTTTAGTTTTATAAGTATAAGCATCTCAGGTTATCCCTACAAAAAGTTATGAATATTCAAAGTTGAAAGTTTGCTGCTGGAATTTCCCTGGACAGCAGTTTAGAGACGTGTTCATTTGCATTTTACGTTAATTAAACAATTTATTTTGCAAGTAAATATGTCATAAAGTTATAGTATTCTGAATTAGCTTCGTAACGAACTAAAGAACGTATTTTAATGATTTTTCTATGATTTATAATGAATTTTATAAGATAAGGTGTACAGTAAATTTCAGATTTGTCATATCCGATTTTTCAACGACATTTCACATGTAAACTATAAGATTTTCAAATGTATAATATTATAAAATGAAGATTATAAAAGTATATAGCATGTAGCAAGATTAACTTGCCTCGATGGGTCGCGAATCGGGAAAACGGAACGTTAACCGTCGGCGGAGAAAACTCGCGACGGCGCACGGTTCACGGAATGAACCCAAACGACGAACAAAGGAACTACACGGGTCGGGGTATCTCGCTGGAACGTCGAGAAACGTCACCGCCACGACGGAATTCCGGTAACAAAAGAACAGTTAAAAGAAATAAGAAACGAGACATGAAGCAAGAAGAGAAAAATGATAAAGAGAAGTACGAGAGAATATATAAGGGGTAGAGAGAGAGAGAAAGTGGAAAGAGAGAGAAGAAGGAGAGAGAGAAAGTGGGGCCCACGGGGTTAAAGGGGAGGTTGTGATTGGCTGAGAGAATAAATTGAGAAGGATATAAAAGATTGTAAAAATATTATATGGTTAACTTAAAGATTTAAAAGATAGGTAATGAACAGTAAGATATCAAGTTAGTTAGAAAAATATATGTGATGGTTTTAATAATATTAAAATTTGGGATTTTGGCGCCAAATGAAACATTTCCAAATTGCGCCCGGGTTGGGTCCAAAAATTCGAAATTCAAATAATAGGATTTTAAGCGGGTTCCAAATTTTAAAATGAAATGTTTTATGATTAAAAAGCATACTCTCAAAACGGACACACGCACGTGCACGTAGCCATCCAAACTCGCCCGTTTCACTGAACGGGACGAGAACACAATGCACGGACGGTACCACGAGGCTAAGGATGTCAAGTAGGCCAAGATGAATATTTTCAATTTCATTTTAGATGCTAAAATTTGTTATATATAGAAATGACTTTGCCGGGTAAATTTTACAGTAAGCAACAAACAAGCAAATTAAATGAAATGAGTACCACATTATGCTCAAACAGTAACTGAAAATAGTAGTATTGGGCTCGGGTGTTACAAAATACGACCGAAGGGCTTAAAAGAACTACCGGCGATTGTCGCATGGTTAACACCGGCGGGTCACAAGTGCTTACATTCGGGAGTGATTCTGATGAAGAGCTGGAGCTTGGCCCTCTCTTTAAAGAGTCCACTTCGGAAAAAGAAGAAGAGCCGAAGGATTGCGAGAATATCCGGCTGCGTAATCGGACGCTGCCTGAAAAGAATCTCGGACCCTCAAACAGAAAAGATAAAGGGAAAGAAAAGGTCTCTGAAGGTATCGTCTTAGATGACCAAGTGGTGGAAGAGCTAAGTGTCAAAGACCCGCCGAAGAGAAATAAGGTGGATTACAACGTCTTAGCGCATTTTAGGAAACTACCCTCATAGCTCAGCATTCTTGACGCCCTTTTGCTATCAAAGGAGGCGAGAGAGTCATTAATCAAGGCACTGCAGAATCCGGAGCAATTCCAAGCTTTCCTGGCCGAAGAAAAGATGAAGGATGAATTGGAGGAAGTGCACACTGCTGATGTCGCTTTTGGTGATGAAGACTGTTCCCCTCCGAAAGACGGCGACGACGTGAGGACGTCTCGCCTGAGATTCGGGGCAGATACTAATTGGTGTTATCCGTCCACCTCTCCGAAGATGCCAAGTTGATTTATGGCACCGTGTATCGAAGGTTTAAACGGATGCATCCGATGTAGCAGACTTCGTCAGATTCCCCCTCGCTTGAGGGGTTTTTGATTGTGGGGACGCTCTTCCCTGCAGGTGCAAGCCCCTGCAGTTAATTACGCTACCGCATCGCGGTAATCACTTTCTCCTTCTCCAGATGGTCACTTCGTGTCGTGTGTGTTTATTTTGTGTTTAATTGCCCGTGGATTGTATACGGAGACTGAGTTATGTCGTCGCCCCTAGGGCGTGGACTAGTCCAAATCCGTATTATCTTAGATTTGGGTTTGGGGGTTTGGGTTTAAGGATACGTTAGCCTCATTGAGGACTAAGATCAACTTAAACGTTTGTTAAGGATACGTTAGCCTAGTTTTTTTTAGACTAAGATCAACTTAACGGGATCGTTTAGATCCAACAATAGAGCAATTAAGGGAGCCCTGTTGTTTAGTTTAGCGACATTGCGGTCAATAGGTAGTTTAAGGACATTGTGGTCCAATGTTAGTTTTAAGACATTGCGGTCAAGGTTAAGGACCTCATAGTCCGTGGATTTAAGGACTCCACAGTCCAATGTTAGTTTTAAGACATCACGGTCAAGGTTAAGGACGTCATAGTCCATGGATTTGAGGACTCCACAGTCCGGCGTTAGTTTTAAGACATCCCGGTCAAGGTTAAGGACCTCATAGTCCATGGGTTTAAGGACCCCACAGTCCGTCGTTAGTTTTAAGACATCACGGTCAAGGTTAAGGACCTCATAGTCCATAAGTTTAAGGACCCCACAGTCCGTATCAATATGTTGTCATCGGGACCCGTCACCTCTTTGAAGACGTTGAGGAATTACAACGCCGAGTATCAAAGGAGTGGAGAGATGTACCCTTAAACCGAGGTAGATTAAATAATGTTTGGCCCAATTTAGAACCAAGACCAATTAATTATATTATGAGCCCATTGGCTCAGTTGAATTTGAATTGAGGACTTATGGCCAGCTTAGGCTAAGTCCAATCATGTTTAGGATATTGGTCCTCTGTTGGTCCATTAGAGGAGAGGCTTTGCCTCTAGACACTTAGCCAATGGGGCTAAAGTTAGTGTTAAACACTAAAGATCAATCAGCGTTGAACACTGAGAATGAGATTGACAAGTTAGCGTTTAACACTAAAAGATAGTTAGTGTTAAACACCAGCAGCAGGGCTTTCAAATTAGTGTTTATACACTAAAACAAATCAGTGTTAAACACTAGCAGTGGAGATTTCAAATTAGTGTTTAACACTAAGGCAGATCAATGTTAAATACTGGAAACAGGGTTTTCCAGGTTGGTGTTCAACACTAAGAAAGTCAGTGTTAAACACTGTAAATAGAGTTTTCCAAATTAGTGTTTAAACGCTAAGAAAATCAGTGTTGAACACTGGATATAGAGGTTTCAAGTTTAGTGTTAAACACTAAGGCAAGAGGGGTCACGTGGTAGCACGTGAGAGCGCCCTCAATTTATTTTATTCTGCCAAAAGTATTGAATACTTTGGAGTATCACGTGCTGTCACGTGACGGGCATTTAAATGTTTTTTCTGTTAGAGCTTCTGCCAAGGGGTCACGTGGGGCACGTGAGGCATTGCCTCAAAGCCCTTCTCTGTGGAACTTTTCAGGGGTCATGTGGTAACACGTAACCCTGCTTCTTTGCCTGTTTGAAGATGTGTTTATCTTTTTAAGAATTAAATTCTTCATAGGGTTAAACCCTAGCTATAACTTTAGAGAAATTAAATTCCCACTTTTCTTTTTGAAGAATTATATTCTTAGATGGAGTTAAACCCCGGCTTTTCTTCTGTAAGAATTAAATTCCTGGTGTATATGAAGAACTGAATTCTATCATAGGGTTAAACCCTAATTTCTTCTTTCTTAAGGGAATTAAATTCCTGTTATTTTGACAGAATTAAGTTCTTAATTAGGGTTAAACCCTGGTTCTGTTCATTTTGAAGGAATTAAATTCCTACAACATAGGGTTAAACCCTAATTTTAATTCGAAGGAATTAAATTCCTATAATTCTATGAGAATTAAATTCTCAAACATCCATTCCCTCTTGGTGTATATGGATCTGCATGGCAGGATCTCAACCCAATGAGAATTAAATTCTCAATTCATGGGGAGATGTGCACTTTGCAGATCCTCTGCTAAAGAGAGAACTAAGTTCTTCTTTTTAATATCAGAGTTAAACTCTTTTGAGAATTAAATTCTCTTTTTTCTTGAAAGCCTCCCCCTTCTTACCTAAGATTTTCTTTTGCAGAAGATCCAAATTCCTCCAAAGTCTCAAGGCTCTATTTTTCTCTCTCTCTGTCTATCGATCTCTGTATCTTCTTCTCTGTCTCTCTTGGCTCCTCTTTATAGGAGAAGGAGCATAATCAATTAGCTTTAGTGAATCATTCATTTGGGGATTTGATTTGTATTCCTTAGAGATTTGATTTGCATTCATCATTCATTTGGACCTTTGGATTATTAGGTGAATTTTATTCACCCTTGGATTTTAAATCCAAAGATATTCCTTTGTTGTTTCGGTTAGATTTTAAGGGCAAATCTTTCCAAGTTCAAGATTTTTCCATAGATAGGTGATATTTA
The DNA here is from genome assembly GCA_030015575.1 of Agapanthus africanus. Classification (NCBI taxonomy): domain Eukaryota; kingdom Viridiplantae; phylum Streptophyta; class Magnoliopsida; order Asparagales; family Amaryllidaceae; genus Agapanthus; species Agapanthus africanus. The sequence continues at coordinate 424,335,907 of CM057351.1, forward strand.
ATCACCTTTAAATCTTTAATCCAATCGGTTTCAAATAATCATTCCCCATTGGAAAGATTTGAATGCTGTTCAGAATTTAATTCTGTTAAATAGATAGGCTTTGAAAGCCGGTCACGTGTGGCCACGTGACCCCTGGTCACGTGTGGGCACGTGACCCCTCGGAGCGAACTTTCTTCTCCCTTCTGCGCTCTATCTTCTAGCCGCTGTTCGACCGTCACGTGTCAACACGTGACCTCTGGTCACGTGTGAGCACGTGACCCTTTCTGAAGCCTTTTCTTTGATTTAACCGAATCTGTCTTTGCCGCTGCTTTTAATTGTCACGTGCCAACACGTGACTGCTGGTCACGTGGTAGCACGTGATGCCTCCTCCGTAAACTTTCCTGATTTTAAATCAGGAAACAAATGCCCCCACAGCGTTGTTCTCACGTGTCTGCACGTGAGTGCAACGCTGTCACTTTTGTGACCGTTGGATTCCTCTAGGGATTTGGGGAGATGAAGCGTCTCCATCACATCCTATAAATACCCATGTCCTTTCAGAAGAGCCTCCACTTTGCTCATCTTCTTCTCTTGCAAAATTTTCTGAGAATTTAATTCTCTTCTTCCAGAGCTTAGCTCTCTGCCTCAAAAACTTTCCAGAGTTTAACTCTGTTTGACCGATTCCTCTTCCTCAGGTAATCATCTTGAGTGAACGAAGAACTTTTATACACGAAATTCTCTGGATTTTAAATCCACTTCAAAGGCTTCACCCTTTTAATATGAACCCATTTTTCCTTTAAGTTTTTCAACCAAAGTAAGAAATAGAACTTTCAATAGTAGATCTTTTTAGGGTTCATATGATTTTTAGGGAGATAATGGTGACGGTTAAAATCTATGGAATTTAATTCCATCCAAAAAAAAATTTTTGGGGATTTAATCCCCTTTTTCTTAATAAGGAATTTAATTCCTATGAAGAACTCGGTTTCTTCATATGGAGGCTTCTTAGAGTCTCTTGGCCCGAGGTTGTCCTTCTGCAATTAATGGAACAGAAGTTTGCAATGATATCTTCTGTAGGAATTTAATTCCCTTGATCCCGTTTGATTTATGGTAGAGTCCAAGGTAGATTTGTCTTCTAGGGGATGTGCAGGGCCACTTGAAACCTACTTTTTATTTAATGAGGGTATCCTCTTTGTCTTATTGCAACTGCTTGGTCTCATTATTAACGAGCCGTCATCTTGATTCTGTGGGGCCCATGTGTTTTGTAGCCAATGGTCCCAAAAAAAAGTCTACTGTTGTTTTCTTGAACTAGTCTTCATGTTCATGCATGGATATATATTGCTGACTTTGCTTTTAACGGTCTTCTTTTATTCGATTTCAGGTGCGATGGCTTCTGCTCCGTGTTTTCCCTTTACTCGTTCGGAGGCCGCTTTTCCTCAATCACCATCCGATGAGGAAGTGATGGCGATGATCCGGGCTCATGACCCGAACTGCACCAACTTGCTTCTATGGGGAACTTGGTACAGTCATATTATCCGGGGTCGCCGGAGTTTCCTCTGCGCAATACCAACAGAGCCTACTTTCCCATTCTTGCCGATGGACCCTCCGAGAACGGTTTTGGCTGTGGAGATGCCCAACTGGACTCTAACGGGGAGGCTTGAGCCTTCGACGACCGGTATCCCGAACCATCCGATCCCGGCTATAGATATCTTGGGGCGGCGTATTTGCCAGGGTGAGGCCCACCCGTGGGGGCAAATTTATAAGATAGGGCTCACTCCTCGACACCCTACGGGCTACCTTCTCTGGGCTCGCTACATCCTTTCTGCCCATCGTGCGCGGCTGCAGAAGGTCGGGCTTTACCAGACGATATATGCGTCGCTTTTTCACTACCAATCTCCGCATGTTTGGTGGGTTAAGGCGTTCTTGAACCAATGGAATCTTCCCACCAACACTTTCATTCTAGGAGATCGCGAGGTCTCGATCTCTCTGGCAGAATTCTATGACATCTCGGGGTTGCCAATCAGGGGTAGTCTGTATGAGGAGTTGCTGCCCTATGACGAGTACATCTTTGAGCCTGAGCCCGCCCTGGTTGACGGCCTGTCTGCTGAGAATGCCGTCCGCTACAAGCGTCCCAGTTTGATCAAGACGCTAGGTATCTTCGACCGATTATTCACCGAATCCGAAGAGCAGGGTGTTACTTTCAAGAGCTTCATTGCTCATTTCCTTCGCGAGGACGTCTTGTCGAAGACAGCCCCGAAGTTCGCCAACATTAGAGACCCCTTTGGGTTTGGTCCGAAGAAGCTGCCGACCACTGAATCGGATCTACCACAGTACCACATCCCTATTACGTCGCCGACGTCTTTTGAATCCATTGCTGCTCCCGGCATGGATGAGGAGACGATCTTCGTGGGGTTTGTTAGTGTCTGGCTTAGTTGGTTTGTCATCCCCATGCATCGTCGCTTTATGAGAGCTTCGGTTATCTACCCGGCTTATCGTATCGCTGAGGGGACACGGTTGGCCATCAGCATCCCGACTTTGGCGCACCTTTATCATGGGTTGGGTACCGCAGCTAATACCTCTACTCCCGGCGTGGATGTAGTAAACTTTTCGCTTCATTATTTCACGTCCTGGGTCGAAATGCATGTGCTGTGGGCTTTCGCTATGCATCAGAGGCCCGCGTTTTACGACGCCTATCCCTTCCCGCGACTTATGCGATTGGTGGATGCTTCTGCCGCCGACCCGACTCAATTCGGGGCTATTCGGGTGCTGATTTCTCCTCACGCCACCGCTGGCGGGCTGGTTTTTAATGATCGGGTCTTGTCTACTCCTTCAGGTCCAGTTCAACAACTCTGGGACCAGTCAAAAGACAACGCACCTTCTTTGAAGCCCCGGGAGGCCGCGCACTTGTTTACAATTAGACCGGGCTACTTGGTGTTTCGCCAGGACAGTGCAGCTCTTTTCATGCGGTACAACCCGCATCGATTCGCCCGACAGCTTGGATACGACCAGGGCGTTCCCTTTGAGGCTTTCATCGTTGCGCCGGTCCCTTCACTTGATGCCGTTCGCGATGCTGCACATCATTTCGTGAGGTTGAACACCGGCTCCTATTTTATGATCCTTGAAGCTGAGCATACGCCCCGGTGCGTGGGATCGTTCACGGGTTGGTATCTCCATCGAGTCAGCCCGATTATTCTTGAGGAAAAAAGGGTGCTTCTTGGTCATGATGCCCCTCCTCAGGTTCCGGGAGCTAAGCTGCGACCAAGGGCTCCGGTCCGCTTCCCTCTGAGGGAGATTGGCACCGCGCTCATTCCGGGGGAGTCAGGGGTGGACCTTACTCCAACAGCTGGTATGCCTCTAGGTACTCGATCGCGGGGTAGACGGGCCCCGGTAGCAGCACCACCGCCTGCGGCAGCATTGCCTCCCGTGGAATTGATAATGGCGGTGTCATCCTCAGTTGTGGCGCCAAGCGAGGGTAATAGGGACGATGGTGTTGAAGGCGACGTGGGTCGCCGCCGCACCAAAGCTCCGCGAGGAAAGAAACGGTCGTCTTCGGCGGCCGGTTCTGGATCTAAGAGGCGGAAGAGGGTGGCCACCAACCTAGTTGATTCTTTAACGGAGTCAGAGCCTATACTTCCAGATGAGTCGCTGGCCGTGCAAGAGTCGGACGCTGGTCTTCTTTTCCCGGGTTCGGCTGCCGAGGAGGCCGCATAATTGGCTGAGGCTGTAAGACGTTCCCAAGATGAGTCCCAGAACGTCAGGGTTCCGAAGAAGCCCTATCCTGCCGTAATCTTTTATGAAGACACTTCATGGATTCGGCGGTGGTTCATTGGCCCTTTGGAGGAATGGGGAGAAAGGGCCCTGAAACAGGCCGCTTCGGAGGATGCTGCGGACGCGCTTTCTCTGTGGACCGACGGCCATGAGTCTACCCTCGAACCTCGGTGAGCACGCCTCCTTAAGAAGGAGCATCATCTTGAAGAAGCCATACTGAAGGCTTCCCTGCGCATTGGTATGTTCTTATATTTCTTTGCAGTTCTTCAGATTGCTTATGCTTATATATATGTATCCTTATTTTGTACGACTTGTGCAGAGTCTTCGGCGATGGGAGAGGTCCCTACTGGCTTGCTGCAGCTAGAGCCCGTTGACATTCCCGATGCAGCCTTACTCGATGGGGCCGACAATGCCATTCCTCTCGCAATAGAACCTCCGGTGGCGGCTCTTGATTCCCGGGTACTCGCTCCTTTGGGAGAGGTTCCCTCGGTGGTCGCCGTCCCAACGACTTTACCCGAAGGTGGTCCAGAGGTTGAGATGGAGGTAGTCGGGACTACCCTCCCTTTGTTGGAGCCTGAGGTCACGACAAAGGCCGTTGAAGCTGCTATCCCCCCGGCTCAGAATGGGAGGAGTGTCGAAGGTAACCTTCCACATTTTGAGCTAGTAATCTTTCTGTTACCTGAACTCTTTTGTCTTTTCAGAATTGCGTGGACTGGCTGCCTCCATTGTCGATCTGTCTCCTCGGCAGTCCTTCCAGCGTCTTTTGGAAATGGCCGATCCGCAGGCGATATCTCCTCATCGCATCGTCCTCTCGTCTGGATAAGGTGAGTATTGTTCATCACTTTTCATAGCATCATTGTTATTTTGCGTATTGACATTGATGTTCTCTACAGTTTTGGAGGCCGATGATGAGGTCGAGGTTCTCGAAGGGCCAGGGGAACCCTCAGCTCCTACTTGCACGACCGTAGGTATGTGACATTCCGGTATAGCCTCACTTGTTCCTTTGCTTAAGAGTCTTACTAATATTTTTCAACTCTGAACAGCCTTGCCAGCTCCAATAGCATTGGAATCACGTGTCGTCATGCCGCCTGGCCCTTATGCTTTGCGAGCTTCAGAACGCTTGGCCCAATTGAGCCTTGTCTCCCTGTCGTCTTTGATCGAGGAGCTTCGTGCTGGCAGTGCAACCACAGCTGAAGCATTTGCTGCCGAGGCTAACGGTTCTCTTCCTTTTCTTGCCACCTACCATAGCGAAGAGGTGGTGCGAGTCTGGGTGGAGTTCTGTCGGCAGGTGGAGGCTTGCTTGCACGCACTTGAATGTTCCCGTCTTTCCTCGGAGGTCATGGCTGCAAAGGCGGACTTGCGAGGGCTGATAGCGCGGTGCGCGGCAAACATGACATCGTGCGAGAGGAGGCTTGGCCGCAAATTCTCGGAGAGGGAGCTGGCTTCTAAAGCGCTGAGCGAGCTTCAGGCGAGTCTTACTGCCAAGGCCAACAAAGCGTATGAACTCTGGCGGGTGCTTCAAGAGTCTATCAGGGAGGTGGTGACTCTTGATAAAGCTGCTACGTTCACTCGTGAGAGGGTCGAGGCTCATAAGGCCACCGAGAAAGAGCTTGAAGGCCGGCTCGCTTCGTATCAGGCCCAGTAGGCTCAGGCGGAGGCCCGTCTTTTGGCGATCTTAAATCATGAGGCCGTGGCCCAACAAAAGCAGGATGAGCTGACCAAGCTGCTAAATCGTCCGCCGGCTTGAAACATTTGTATCTTTTCCTTCCTTCTTGTATATACTCATAGATGAGAGTATTTTCTTTTGTTCTTTCATGAATTATACTTTGTATCCATTTTGGTTTATGAATAAAAGATACATTTTTCTTCTCAATGATGTGTCTCTTTTATTGAATGTATTCTGCGGACAATTTATCTTGGCCTACTTGCGGGGCAGCGATGGCTTAGGATTCAGGGTTAAGATCTGCTTCCTAAGACTTTTGCACTTTATGAGTTACGAGGGTCTCATAAAGAGTTTTTTCTCCCTACAGGTCGAGAGGATCCCATAGGTGTGAGCTCTTCTTAAGAATCGTGAGGATTCTTAAGCGGGTTTTCCCTTGAGAGTCGTAAGGATCTCAGAAGAGAGTTTTTCTTCCTTACAGGTCGTGAGGACTTGCAAGTGCTGGATATGGTCACCCTTATCCGTATTTCACGGGGTCAGGGGTTGCTCAAGGCATCGTAGTTTAAAGAAATCGCGGTCAAGGTTAAGGACATCATAGTCCGTGGATTTAAGGACTCCACAGTCCGATGTTAGTTTTAAGACATCACGGTCAAGGTTAAGGACGTCATAGTCCGTGGATTTAAGGACTCCACAGTCCGATGTTAGTTTTAAGACATCACGGTCAAGGTTAAGGACGTCATAGTCCGTGGATTTAGGGACTCCACAGTCCGATGTTAGTTTTAAGACATCACGGTCAAGGTTAAGGACCTCATAGTCCGTGGATTTAGGGACTCCACAGTCCGATATTAGTTTTAAGACATCAAGGTCAAGGTTAAGGACCTCATAGTCCGTGGATTTAAGGACCCCACAGTCCGATATTAGTTTTAAGACATCACGGTCAAGGTTAAGGACCTCATAGTTCGTGGATTTAGAGACTCCACAGTCTGATGTTAGTTTTAAGACATCACGGTCAAGGTTAAGGACCTCATAGTCCGTGGATTTAGGGACTCCACAGTCCGATCTTAGTTTTAAGACATCACGGTCAAGGTTAAGGACCTCATAGTCCGTGGATTTAGGGACTCCACAGTCCGATGTTAGTTTTAAGACATCACGGTCAAGGTTAAGGACCTCATAGTCCGTGGATTTAGGGACTCCATAGTCCGATGTTAGTTTTAAGACATCACGGTCAAGGTTAAGGACCTCATAGTCCGTGGATTTAGGGACTCCACAGTCCGATGTTTGGTTGCAGGGACCCGTCACCTCTTTGAAGACGTTGAGGAATTACAACATCAGGCATCAAAGGAGTGAAGAGATGTACCCTTAAACTAAGGTAAAATCAGTACAGAATCAGGGTGGTTGATTGTTAGTTTTAAGACATTACGGTCGAGGTTAAGGACATCATAGTCTGTGGATTTTAAGGACTCCACAGTCCGGTGTTTACTCTGGATGCTTCACACGGGTTCACTGCCGTGCTTGGCGAAGACCAGGCTCCGCTCTGGGCGTTTTCCGCGGGGTCAATGAGTGACATTATCCGCGTTCCACGTGACCAGGAATTTTGCACTAGATGCTTCACACGGGTTCACTGCCGTGTTCGGCAAGGACTAGGCTCTGCTCTGGATGCTTCACACGGGTTCACTGCCGTGCTTTGCGAGGACCGGGATCCGCTCTGGACGTTTTCCACGGGGTCAAAGAGTGACGTTATCCGTGTTCCACGTAACCAGGAATTTTGCACTAGATGCTTCACACGGGTTCACTGCCGTGCTCGGCGAGGACTAGGCTCCGCTCTGGATGCTTCACACGGGTTCACTGCCGTGCTCTTCGAGGACCAGGATCCACTCTGGACGTTTTCCACGGGGTCAAAGAGTGACGTTATCTGCGTTCCACGTAACCACGAATTTTGCATTAGATGCTTCACACGGGTTCACTGCCATGCTCGGCGAGGACTAGGCTCCGCTCTGGATGCTTCACACGGGTTCACTGCCGTGCTCTACGAGGACCAGGATCCGCTCTGGACGTTTTCCACAGGGTGAAAGAGTGACGCTATCCGCGTTCCACGTAACCAGGAATTTTGCACTAGATGCTTCACACGGGTTCACTGCCGTGTTCGGCGAGGACTAGGCTCCGCTTTAGATGCTTCACATGGTTCACTGCCATGCTCTGCGAGGACCAGGATCCGCTTTGGACGTTTTCCACGGGGTCAAAGAGTGACGTTATCCGCGTTCCACGTAACCAGGAATTTCGTTGATTGTATTCGCATTTCACGGAATTGGGATTTGACTTTTCGGTGATCAGGATATCGCCAAGCCATGGAACTGGGAGTTGCCGCTGTTCCGTTTCGCTTGAAGTCGTGTTCGTTGTTACGAGACGAGTGCTGAGATGATCTCTAAGTCATTCGCAGCCCGTCGAGATTTTGCTTCTTCTTATGATGAAACCTGGGGGAGAAGTATGATCCCTTTTTTGTTTACGCCCTTGGATTGTATACAGGGTGTGATGGAATATCACCTGTAAGGCATAAATTAAAACTTTTTTTTATTTTATTTCTTTTTCCGCGATGCTCTATCATTTCATCTTTTATATCGCGGAGGTCGCGATTGCCCTATCATTTCGGCTATTTTTCGCGGTGCCCAATCGTTTCGGCTATTTATTTCATTTTTACTCGCTGTTTTTTATTGCGAGTTGCCCCATCATTTCGGCTATTTTGCGTGCATACATTTTTACCTGCTGCTTTTTATTGCAAGTTGCCCCATCATTTCGGCTATCTCGTATGCACGTGCGGCCTACTGGCTTTTCGCCATAAACCTGAAATTAGACACAGATTTCGGCATCAGCACCGCTACAACTGAGATATGGCCAGGAGCGAATTATCATCTGCCTCTGTCGATGTTGAACAAAGGTGGCTTAGCACAGGGTTAGGGTCCCGTCGACTAAGGCTTTTGACTTCATGAGCCGTAAGGGTCTCACGAAGGTATTTCTCCCTACAAGTCGTGAGGATCTCGTAGGTGTATTTTCTCCCTAGGAATCGTAAGGATTCCTAAGTGTATGTTCCTCTGTAATTCGTAAGGATCTTACAAGAGGGCTTTCTCCTTATAAGTCGAGAGGACTCAGAAGGGTTGTTCACCATAGGGACATACCCCTAGTCACGGGTAGGACTTTGCTGGGGAAATGCTTATTCGCGCCCGTGGATTGTATACAAGGGTCAGTATGAGCCGCTTGTAGGGCATTGTCGAAGGTTATGGGGGATTTTGCTTAAGCACAGGTTCAGGTTTCTGTAACTTAAGACTTTCAAGTCTTATGAGCCGTGAGGGTCCCATAAGAGAGTTCTCCTTGTGAGTCGTGAGGATCTCGCAAGTGTCTTTTCTCCTTAGGAATCGTGAGGATCCCTAAGTGTGTTACTCCCTTGTGAGTCGTAAGGATCTCACGCGGGTGGTTTCTTCTTACAAGGTCGTAAGGACCCTGCAAGTGTTCTTTAACGAGATTGCGCCCTTTCTGGTTTTCACAAACACTCGCCGGTAGTCCTGCTGTTTTTACTCACGGAGCCCTTTCGGGTTTTCATCCGTGCCCATTTTGCTTATGGACATACCGTTATTTTTTTTTCTTCTCTTCTTTTTTTTTTACGAGGTCGCGCCCTTTCGGGTTTTCACGAACACTCGCCGGTAGCCCTGCTGTTTTTACTCACGGAGCCCTTTCGGGATTTCATCCGTGCCCTTTTTGCTTATGGACATACCGTTTTTTATTTTTATTTTTATTTTTTTATTATGATTTTTATTCATCTCGTCAGCCCAAGGATGCCGCGGTAGTAGTTTTAAGGACGTTTTGGTCCGACGTTAGTTTAAGGACGTTCCGGTCCGACGTTAGTTTAAAGACGTCTCGGTCCGTCGTTAGTTTAAGGACGTTTCGGTCCATCGTTAGTTTAAGGACGTTTCGTCCGTTGTTAGTTTAAGGACGTTTCGGTCTGACGTTAGTTTAAGGACGTTTCGGTCCGTCTGAGGAGAGGGCCGGCTACTACTTATAGAGCTTGAGCTTTAGGAAGATAGCGAGCGGACATAGTCGTTGTCATCTATCATTGACCTAGGCTGTGGCTCATTAAGCGTAGTATTTCTTTAGGAAGCAGCCGTTTATTGGCCTGAAAGGCCTTTCACCGTGTATGTCCATGAGTAGATAGGCCCCACCCTGGTAGACCTTATCTATGATGTACGGGCCTTCATAGTTTGGCTCGAATTTTCCCCGCTTGGCGCGATTGGGGATCATAGGCCTTTTGACCACTAGCACGAGTTCGCTTTGGCGGAATGTCCTCGGCCTGGTCAATCTTTCATACGAGCGCGTCATTTTCGCTTTGTAAGCCTCCAGATTTTGTTGCGCTATGAGCCGGGTTTCATCAAGGGCGTCAAGCTCCTCAAACCGAAGGTGAGCATTTTCTTCGTTTGTCAACTCGCAGTGGACTGCCACTCGTAGAGACAGTAGCTCTATCTCAAGGGGGAGTACTGCTTCCGTACCGAATACCAATGCGTATGGCGTTGTGCTCGTGGCCGTCTTGAACGTAGTTCGGTACGCCTAAAGAGCCTCTTGCAGTCTCTCGTGCCAGTCCTTCTTATTTCGGGACACCATCTTTTTCATGATCTTTGTCAAGGTCTTATTGAAGGCCTCAGCTAGACCGTTAGCTCGCGGATTATAAACCGAGGAATATCTCCAGTCTATATTGTGTTGTTGCACGAAGCGACTGATCTTGTGGGTTCTGTAAGCTGGCCCGTTATCGGAAATGATCCGTCGCGGAGTTCCATACCGATAAATGACGTGCGTCTTGAAGAAATGGAGGATATTCTCCATCTTCACTACCCTCAACGGCTCTGCCTCTGCCCATTTGGAGAAGTAATCGGTCATTGCCAAGATGAAACGATGTCCCTTGGACGATGCTGGTTCGATGGGGCCGACTATGTCAGTTCCCCACATTTCGAATGGCCAGCTAGCCACCGTTGGATGGAGTGGATTTGGATGCTGGTGGATAAAGTTCCCATGAATTTGGCATAAGTGGCACCGCTTCGCATATTCGAGGCAGTCCCGGATCATCGTAGGCCAGTAGTAACCCATCCGTTTAATTTTTAACTTCATCTTTGGGCCTGCTTGATGAGAACCACAGATTTCGTCATGAACTTCCTGAACGACTCTTTCTGCTTCGTCAGGTCCTAAGCATCTCAGCCACAGAGAATCAAACGATCTCTTGTATAGAGTATCGTTGACGAAAGCGAAAGATAGAGCTCGTTTCATGAGCTGATGTCTTGAGGACGCTTCTTCGGGCATTCGGTGGGACTTAAAGTAGTCTATGAAGACTTCCCTCCAGTCCTCAGCCTTCTCACGGTCTTTTATTTGTAGGGTCGTCTGCTCCGTCGCTCCCTTTTCTTCGTATGATTCCGGAGATGTTTCTGCTGGGGCGAGCACTCGACGGCTTTGTACCACGATTCTGACGTCATCGAGGTTCTCGTCAGCCAGTTCTTTAGCGAGCTTAGCTAACGCGTCTGCTTTGCTATTTTCCGCGCGTGGTATACTTTCCAAAGTATAGGAGGGAATTTGGGTCAACAGTTGTTGCACCTTTTCACCGTACTTCACCAACTCCGGTTTGCACGTTTGATAGTCGCCGTTTACTTGACTAACGACCAGTTGAGAATCCCCGTATATGAGGAGGTTTTCAATTCCCATGTCAATGGCGATCTCGAGGCCTGCTATCAAAGCTTCGTATTCGGCTTCATTGTTCGTCCTCGGTTCTGTTAAGGAGAAAGCGAAGCGCATTATACCTCCTTGTGAAGTTACGAAGATGAGGCCTACCCCCGATTTGATCATTGGGGTACTTTGTTTGCGCTTCTTTACGGAGGACGCTCCATCGAAATAAAGTTCCCATCGGGTATCACCACCGTCGATCGCGTCAAACGCATGTTCGTCCAGCAAATCGCAATTTAGAGGAGAACCGGCAGGTACTGGATGCTCAGCAAGGAAGTCGGCGATGGCTTGGCCTTTCACTGCTTTAAGCGGCTGATAGGTTATTGAAAACTCCATCAAGAGCAGGGCCCATTTAGCGAGTCTCCCTGTCAACATGGCCTTTGACATTAGATATTTTAGGGGGTCCACCTTTGATATAAGACGAACTTCATGTGCCAATGCATAGTGCCGGAGTTTTGTTATCGCGAAGATTAATGCCAGGCAGTGTTTTTCGATAGGGGAGTAATTGCTTTCTGCCCCCAGCAGAACTCGACTTAAGTAATAAAGAGCTCTCTCCTTCCCTCGATCATTCTCTTGTGCCCATAATGCGCCTAAGGAACCTTCGAGGGCTGTTGTATAAAGAATAAGAGGCTTTCCCTTGACCGGAGCAGCTAACACCGGCGGGTTCTGCAGGTATTGCTTGATCTCGTCCAGTGCGCCTTGGCATTTGTGGTCCCAGACGAACGGAGTTCCCTTCTTCATCAGATAGCTGTAAGGACGGCACTTGCCTGACAGGTTGGCGATAAACCGCCGGATATACGCGAGCTTTCCTTGGAGAGATCGCAGCTGTTTGAGAGTCCTTGGCGGTGGCATTTCCATGATCGCCTTGATCTTGGACGGATCTATCTCGATACCTCGGTGTCGGACGATGAATCCTAGGAATTTACCCGAGGAGACTCCGAACGCGCATTTGAGGGGGTTCATCTTCAAATTATATTGCCGAAGGCGTTGAAATATGGTCTTCAGTTATTCTAAATGCTCTTCATATGACGTGCTCTTCACTACGAGGTCGTCGATATAGCACTCGACGATTTCATGTATGAGATAATCAAAGATCTTTGTCATGGCTCTCTGATAGGTGGCACCGGCATTTTTTAATCCGAAGGGCATGACTTTGTAGCAGAATATGCCCAGAGGAGTCCGGAAAGCGGTGTGCTTCTGATCTTCGGGATGCATCTTTATCTGATTGTACCCTGATGAACCGTCCATAAAGGAGAAAACCTCGTGAGTGGACGTGTTATCTATCATCAGCTCGGTTACCGGTACTGGGAAATCGTCCTTCGGGCAGGCTTTATTGAGATCCCTGAAATCCACGCATATGCGCACCGTCCCATTTTTCTTCATTACCGGGATGATGTTGGCGATCCAGTCAGGATATTGGACTTCTTGGATAAATCCAGAATCGATCAGCTTCTTGACTTCGGCGTTGATGCTCATCTCAAGCTCGAGCCGCATCCTTCTAGGTGCCTGCTTGACTGGCTTGATATCCGGGGATATTGCTAATTTATGCACAGCAATCTCTGGATTTAATCCCGGCATCTCGGAATAGTTCCACGCGAAGCTATCTTTATGCTGTAGAAGCACGTCCTTTAACGCAGCCACCCTTTTTTCAGATAGCAGCTCACTGACGAATGTCGGTCGCGGATCGTCTGCCGATCCCAACTCAATCTTCTTGAGGTTATCTGCAGTAGTATGTATGCCATCTTCCAGTTCTTTCGGTGCCGGTGGAAATTCTGAGATTACCTCATTGTCATTGTTTTCGAAGCACCAAGGGAGCTCATCTATGTCCTTGGGCTCTTCTTTTAATATTGTAATCATGTGACAGATGCGAATCTGCTTCCAAGATCGATGTGGGTCTGGTTCGGCTCTTGCGGCTTTGAGTTCGTGCTTTTGTGGCGGCGTTACCCTCCAGCTGCTGGATAAAGCAAATCTGCCTTGCTGGTACTGGTCTTCGACCCAGTTCTTGAAGGTGAAGCAGTCTTCGATAGGGTGTCCAATGGCTCGGTGATAAGAGCAATAGCCCGGATAAGAAACTTTGTTAGCTTGATCAGGGTGCTTAGACTCTGGAAGTGCGATCATTTGATGTTTTATAGCGAGCTCGAGTAACTTCTTCGTCTTGTCTTGGGGGAAGGAATACGCTCGACTCATCTTCTTCATGAGGGACAAATCCAGGTCGTGCAATACCCGATCACATAACTCTCTAATCCTGCGTCGTTGTTGTTGGCTCCTCTTTCCGCTTCTTGACTTACTTCTGCCTCTGCGTCGGGTCTTTTGTACAACGGGTTGACAGGGAGGAGCATCTTTGTCTTTTGCAGCCTGTTGAAACAGACGTTACGTCCTGGCCTTCTCGTAGATGGTCATCTCGCGGTTGTGGTCTTCCCGAGCCTTTTGACCTGCTTTCCTGATAAGCTTGTCTACTTGTTCTTCAAATGACGGACTCGACACTTCGCTCGCGGGATCCAGTTTTGACGAGGGGTTAGCATTCCCCGACAGGGTGTCCTCCTCCTCATAGAAGTTATATATGGCGTAGCTGCCATGGACTCGCTCCCGTTTCCCAGATCTCACATATCCAAGCCCAAGCGTTTCCATTCTCCCATTGGGCAATTTGCGCTGAGTCCCAGGGACATTCCAAATCCTGGTGTAGAACCGAGCTTGTCGAACAGTCTGTTTTAAGGGTACTCCTTGGCGCTTCAATAGCCTCTTTAGTCCATTTGTGTAATATCTGGGCAAACGGATGGGTTGGAGCCTGTCGAGTGTAGCATCCGCGCCATGCCATATCTCTTTCTCCACTCTCGTTTCTGTGGATTGGTAGAATAGGATTACATTTTCACCCTTTCGCCTGGGAGGGACGTAAAACGTCTGCAGGTCCTGCACATTGTAAGCTTGAAGTGCGTCGAGATCCTTGTAGTGTTTCCGCGGCACCATGGTGATTTGCAAACTCTAATCATCGCTAGGGGATGCTTGTATTGACGGCCGACTGGAGAACACGGCATTAACCTCATCTTCCGAGTCACTTCCGAAGATCAACATGGGGGCGGACGTTCCCGGGTTGTTGTGTCGAGACGGCCCAGCGTAAACTATCTCTTCTTCTTCTTCGGTATCGCTCCCAAAAACAGGGATGGTGGCGGCGGCTTTGTTCTCCGGCTTGCGACTCTTTTCTGTATCCTCGAAGTCTGGCAAAAAGTATTTTGCATCTTCGTACTTGCGGACTTCGTTCACGGAGAATGGGTTCAGCTCACCTGTTACGGTATACTCGAAACCATCCTTAAAGTACTTCATACACTGATGCTGTGTAGAAGGGATGATGTTGTACTCGTGTAACCAAGGACGACCGAGCAAGGCGTTGTAGCAGGTCTTGGCATCAATGACGTGAAACTTGATGTCCGTGACTAGCAGTCCGAAGCGTAATGTTAGTATTACAGATCCGAGAGTCCGTGATGACTGGGAGTCGAAACCGGAGACGGTAATTTTGTCACGAGCGAGGTGCTGTACGCTCATGCAGATTTCCTTCAACACCCGAACATTAAGGAGATTGACGGAGGATCCATTATTCACCAGGATTTTGCCTATCTTGATATCATGGCAGTATCCAGAGACATATAGGGGACGGTTGTGGTCGCACGTCCCGAGGAGAAGGTCTTCGTCACCGAAACTGATGTCGGCCGTGTGCACTTCTTCCAGTTCATCCTTCATCCTTTCTGCGGCGAGGAAGGCTTGGAACTGCTCGGGTTCTTGTAACGCCTTGATTAATGAATCTCGCGCTTCTTTTGATAATAGGAGGGCATCGAGAATGCTGAGCTGAGAAGGTAGCTTCCTTAGGTGCGCTAGGATGTTGTAGTCCACCTTACCCTTCCTGGGAGGGTCCTTGGCAGTCAGCTCTTTCATAACTTGGTCATCTAAGGCGATATCCCCAGTGACCTTCTCCTTTCCCTTATCTTTTCTATTCGTGGGTCCGAGATTCTTTTCCAGGAGCGTGCGATTGCGCAGCTGAATATTTTCGCAGGCATCCGGTTCTTCCTCTTTCCCTAGAACGGATTCTTTAAAGAGAGGGCCCAGAGCCATTTCTTCATCAGAGTCGCTCCCAAAGGTGAGAACTTGTGACCCTCCGGCGTTAACCATGTAACAGTTGCCAGCAGTTCTGTTGTGCCCGTCGGTAGTACTTCTTCGTTCCCGACGAGTCATGCGTTTCATGCGCTTAAAATGTTGCCGGTGAGCAACATATCCTTGCCACCATATCCTAAAGGCGTCGCACTCCTCCGTAGGGTGCAAAATCTTCCGATGATATGCGCAATAATTAGGGTGCCTTTCCGCTCCATTGAGCGTGTTTTCTTCTGAGGGTGGTAGCTTCATTCCCATTGACATGGCTTTGGAAAATCTTTTCCTCGTCTTGAACACGTTTTTATTCGCATCGGATGTCTTTCGATCTGGCGGGAGTGCTTCGACTCTTTCGTTTAGTCGCCTGCGCTTGGCTCCTTCCGATGCAGCTATCTCACGCTCCTGATCGGCTTTAGTCTTCAAACGAACCTCGTCTAGAAAGGCGTCGATCATTTCATCTGTTGGCCATACAAGTTCTGGTTCAGGCTGTGCCCCCAGTTCCTCAATGCCAGGAGCTTTCTCATCTTCCGAGTGGGAAATCACATGACAACTCACCACATATCCCTCGGATTCATCTGATGAGCTCTCTCCATCATCTTCCTCCTGAAAGACGTGGTTGAGGAACTCTTGCAGCGTGACTGGAGTCCGCGCCTTTTGATTATACTCTTCAAGCGCGTCGATTTTGCTTCTGCAATTTCGTGCGCTTGTCTCCAGGCTTCACGGGCTTCTTAGATTTCTTCTTCTTTTTCTTCGAAGATTTTGACGGTTGGGCATGAGTCCTTGGGCCATCACCACCGCTTTTTGTAGTTGGGCGCGGCTTCAGCATTCCTTCAATGATTTAGGGTTCCAGCGGGTCCTTCAATTCGACCGCCGGGCACGCATGAAGGTCCCTCAGCATTCTTTTGGTTTTAGTTGACAGCACGACCTCCCATGGAGCTTCTTCAATAAAGGAACAAGTTGCCCCCGGTGTATCTACTTTCTTAGGAGTATGCGGCTGTGGTGGGTTCACCTTCCATTTTTCGGATAGTGCGAACTTCCCCTGGAGGTATTGATCTTCAATCCATCCTTTGAAAACGAAGCAATCCTCAATCGGATGGCTTACCATTTGATGGCAAGGGCAATAGTTGGGGTTATTCACCTCAGTGGGTTGTGGCGGTCGCCTTGGATTTGGCAGGTTTATAAGTCTGTTGCGTACTGCCAGCTCGAATAACTGTTTTGTCTTATCCCGTGGGAACGAGTAGGGGCGCTTCATCTTCTCATTATAATACCGGCGTCTTTCTTCCAGTTGATCCGCCAGCTTTGGGGCACTAGGTTGCTGCTGAGCATTCGCGACGAAGGTTGCCTTTCCTTTACCCTTGTCACTCTGAGGCTCGGGCTTCGGGGGAGACGGTCTATGACCCATCTGGTCCATCTGGGCTAACTTGTCGATTAGAGCCTGGAATGTGGTTGGCTTAAAGAACATCATAAACTGGGAGATAGTTGCATGAGGGTCTAGGGTTCCCACGAATATGCCCACCGCGGGCGCTTCCTCAATGCGTTGCTCGCATTTCGACCACAAATTTCTCCAGCGTATAGCATACTGGACCCACGTTTCGCCTGGTTTTACCCTGGCATTAATCAATGCTGTTATTGGAGTGCGTTCGCTGGCGCTTGCGAATCGCTGAGTGAATAGCAACTCCATTTCAGCGAACGTCTTGATAGAATTGTTCGGGAGTTCCGAATACCATTCGAACGCCGTTTCTGATAAGCTGCCCACGAATTAGCGAAGCAACAGTTTATCGTCGCCACCAGTGTTACCACAAAGCATCCTGAACTGGGCCACATGCTGATGGGGATTGCCTGTCCTCTTATAGACATGGAATTTTGGTATTGTGTAGCCCGGCGGATATTTGATTTGGTCGTACCAGCTTGGATACGGTCACCTCATTTTTACGACTTGACCAGCTGCCTCAGTCGCCTGATGAACCCGGATCTATCGGGCTATATAGTCGTCCAAGTCAGCCTTGGAGATTGTCTCCTCCTTGGCCGTTGAAAGAGCCAATGGTGGATTCAATGTTTCTCCTTTATCATCTTCGAGGACGATCGAGGGATCTTGAGCAGGAGAATCTTGTTGAATCATCATCCCAACCATGTCTTGACATAAGTGGGCTATCTGCTTTATATTGGCCGCTTGTTCCGCAGCCTCTTTATCTTTCTTTTCCAATATCCTCCGAAGGAACTCAGCGTCAGTTTCCTGTTCTTATTGCCGATCTGATGACGCCTCGGGGCTTTCTTTCGGCCCAGTAAGCGCGGCCATTGCGATCATCATTTCCTGGAGCTTTTGCTATTGCTCCTGAGCTTTGGTCACTGACCGTGTAAGCGGTCTATGACCTGTAGACGCACGGCTGTCTTCCTTCCCCGACGCCATGTATACAGTGTGGACCATCCTGCCCCCAGCCTTAGGGTGTCTGGGTTCAGCGCTTTTAGCTCTCGTTGCAGGCCCGAGGATCTTCTCCGGCCTCCTCTTTTTATGAGCAGTGGAAGTTGAGGGGGCCGTTGAGGTGGGCACCCAGACAGCTTTTCGTGGATTCGCCTGGTGACTGACTTCCTGTCGGATTTTCAGTTTCTTGTGCTGGCGGGAGAAATTTGGATCGATCATCGAGTCTCGGACCTGCCGCCAGACTTTATAGATTTGGGAGGACAGCCGTTGAGGAGATTGGGGCTGTTCTGGCTTTACTTCCACAGCCTTTTTCAGCGGAGGGGGAGAACTCTTTAGCACCGCGGTAGGAGAATTCCTACGCACTTTATTTAGCATCTCAAAACTGTTCCCAGTTGGAACAGCAGCATTAACTTCTGCCATCGGGGCTGTAGGAGTTAGCCCAGGAGGGGAGTTGCCTCCGGCCTTCCTCACTCGGCGCCAGTAACGACGTCGAGCGCGTCGTGCAGATGGAACCGGCTTGGTGAGGGCGATAGTCTCGTCTTGCCCCCTGTGTAGGTGGGAGGTCGCTACTGGCGTCAGCCTGTTAAAGACCGATGTCCTTTGGGTAGCAGGAGCGGGAGCTGGAGCCGTCAATCTTGTAAAGACCGACTTTTTGGCAGGGAAAGTCGCCTTGTCGATATCAGGAGCAGGGCTGGTTATTTTCTTAGGAGCAGCCTTCTCTGGGATTGTAGGCCCCATCGTGGGTCCACAGGAGCTCTGGCCCAATCTGGAGAAGACCGAGGTACTGGTGTTGGGCGACCCATTGAGAGGGGCCCCGGTAGGTGTAAGCCGATCGAAGACCGACTTCTTGGGAGCTTCCAGTGTCAGCACAGGAGCGGTGAAGCTCGTTGGCGGGAGCATGGTCCCAAAAAACAATCCTGTGGTGGCTTGAGTGACCTGTTCCACGGGTATTGTGAATAGCAAAGCAGCTTGGGGCCCGTAGGCTATACCTCCTGGCGAGGCGGAGCGCCGGTCGCAGTTGCAGTTGGAGTCTTTCGCACAAGTGGAAGCCATTGAATCTTTGCTTTCTATAATAAGCAAAACGCCAAATCTTAGTACCTTGAAACCCAAGGACAACCCTTAGCGAACCGTGTTTGGTTCGCGAATACGACACACGAAGTGTGGAGTGGAAAGAGGAAAATGTCCCACCGGGCGTGCCAGAATCTGTTCCCCTCCGAAAGACGGCGACGACGTGAGGACGTCTCGCCTGAGATTCGGGGCAGATGCTAATTGGTGCTATCCGTCCACCTCTCCGAAGATACCAAGTTGATTTATGGCACCGTGTATCGAAGGTTTAAACGGATGCGTCCGATGTAGCAGACTTCGTCAGATTCCCCCTCGCTTGAGGGGTTTTTGATTGTGGGGACGCTCTTCCCTGCAGGTGCAAGCCCCTGCAGTTAATTACGCTACCGCATCGCGGTAATCACTTTCTTTTTCTCCAGATGGTCACTTCGTGTCGTGTGTGTTTATTTTGTGTTTAGTTGCCCGTGGATTGTATACGGAGACTGAGTTATGTCGTCACCCGTAGGGCGTGGACTAGTCCAAATCCGTATTATCTTAGATTTAGGTTTGGGGGTTTGGATTTAAGGATACGTTAGCCTCATTGAGGACTAAGATCAACTTAAACGTTTGTTAAGGATACGTTAGCCTAGTTTTTTTTAGACTAAGATCAACTTAACGGGATCGTTTAGATCCAACAATAGAGCAATTAAAGGAGCCATGTTGTTTAGTTTAGTGACATTGTGGTCAATAAGTAGTTTAAGGACATTGCGGTCCAATGTTAGTTTTAAGACATTGCGGTCAAGGTTAAGGACCTCATAGTCCGTGGGTTTAAGGACTCCAAGTCCAATGTTAGTTTTAAGACATCACGGTCAAGGTTAAGGACGTCATAGTCCATGGATTTGAGGACTCCACAGTCCGGCATTAGTTTTAAGGCATCCCGGTCAAGCTTAAGGACCTCATAGTCCATGGGTTTAAGGACCCCACAGTCCGTCGTTAGTTTTAAGACATCACGGTCAAGGTTAAGGACCTCATAGTCCATGGGTTTAAGGACCCCACAGTCCGTCGTTAGTTTTAAGATATCACGGTCAAGGTTAAGGACCTCATAGTCCATAAGTTTAAGGACCCACAGTCCGTATCAATATGTGGTCATCGGGACCCGTCACCTCTTTGAAGACATTGAGGAATTACAACGCCGAGTATCAAAGGAGTGGAGAGATGTACCCTTAAACCGAGGTAGATTAAATAATCTTTGGCCCAATTTGGAACCAGGCCCAATTTGGAACCAATACCAATTAATTATATTATGAGCCCATTTGCTCAGTTGAATTTGAATTGAGGACTTATGGCCAGCTTGGGCTAAGTCCAATCATGTTTAGGATATTGGCCCTCTGTTGGTCCATTAGAGGAGAGGCTTTGCCTCTAGACACTTAGCCAATGGGGCTAAAGTTAGTGTTAAACACTAAAGATCAATCAATGTTGAACACTGAGAATGAGATTGACAAGTTAGCGTTTAACACTAAAAGATAGTTAGTGTTAAACACCAGCAGCAGGGCTTTCAAATTAGTGTTTATACACTAAAACAAATCAGTGTTAAACACTGGCGGTGGAGATTTCAAATTAGTGTTTAACACTAAGGCAGATCAATGTTAAATACTGGAAACAGGGTTTTCCAGGTTGGTGTTCAACACTAAGAAAGTCAGTGTTAAACACTGTAAATAGAGTTTTCCAAATTAGTGTTTAAACACTAAGAAAATCAGTGTTGAACACTGGATATAGAGGTTTCAAGTTTAGTGTTAAACACTAAGGCAAGAGGGGTCACGTGGTAGCACGCGAGAGCGCCCTCAATTTATTTTATTCTGCCAAAAGTATTGAATACTTTGGAGTATCACGTGCTGTCACGTGACGGACATTTAAATGTTTTGTCTGTTAGAGCTTCTGCCAAGGGGTCACGTGGGGCACGTGAGGCATTGCCTCAAAGCCATTCTCTGTGGAACTTTTCAGGGGTCACGTGGTAACACGAGACCCTGCTTCTTTGCCTGTTTGAAGATGTATTTATCTTTTTAAGAATTAAACTCTTCATAGGGTTAAACCCTAGCTATAACTTTAGAGGAATTAAATTCCCACTTTTCGTTTTGAAGAATTATATTCTTAGATGGAGTTAAACCCCAGCTTTTCTTCTGTAAGAATTAAATTCCTGGTGTATATGAAGAACTGAATTCTATCATAGGGTTAAACCCTAATTTCTTCTTTCTTAAGGGAATTAAATTTCTGTTATTTTGACAGAATTAAGTTCTTAACTAGGGTTAAACCCAGGTTCTGTTCATTTTGAAGGAATTAAATTCCTACAACATAGGGTTAAACCCTAATTTTAATTCGAAGGAATTAAATTCCTATAATTCTATGAGAATTAAATTCTCAAACATCCATTCCCTCTTGGTGTATATGGATCTGCATGGCAGGATCTCAACCCAATGAGAATTAAATTCTCAATTCATGGGGATATGTGCACTTTGCAGATCCTCTGCTAAAGAGAGAACTAAGTTCTTCTTTTTAATATCAGAGTTAAACTCTTTTGAGAATTAAATTCTCTTTTTTCTTGAAAGCCTCACCCTTCATACCTAAGGTTTTCTTTTGCAGAAGATCCAAATTCCTCCAAAGTCTCATGGCTCTATTTTTCTCTCTCTCTGTCTATCGATCTCTGTATCTCCTTCTCTGTCTCTCTTGGCTCCTATTTATAGGAGAAGGAGAAGAATCAATTAGCTTTAGTGAATCATTCATTGGGGGATTTGATTTGTATTCCTTAAAGATTTGATTTGCATTCATCATTCATTTGGACCTTTGGATTATTAGGTGAATTTTATTCACCCTTGGATTTTAAATCCAAAGATATTCCTTTGTTGTTTCGGTTAGATTTTAAGGGGAAATCTTTCCAAGTTCAAGATTTTTCCATAGATAGGTGATATTTAATCATCTTTAAATCTTTAATCCAATTGGTTTCAAATAATCATTCCCCATTGGAAAGATTTGAATGCTGTTCAGAATTTAATTCTGTTAAATAGATAGGCTTTGAAAGCCGGTCACGTGTGGTCACGTGTAGGGTCACGTGACCCCTGGTCACGTGTGGGCACGTGACCCCTCGGAGCGAACTTTCTTCTCCCTTCTGCGCTCTATCTTCTAGCCGCTGTTCGACCGTCACGTGTCAACACGTGACCTCTGGTCACGTGTGAGCACGTGACCCTTTCTGAAGCCTTTTCTTTGATTTAACCGAATCTGCCTTTTCCGCTGCTTTTAATTGTCACGTGCCAACACATGACTGCTGGTCACGTGGTAGCACGTGATGCCTCCTCCGTAAACTTTCCTGATTTTAAATCAGGAAACAAAGAACTTCTCCTTGGGACGTGCGAACACAATCTCCCCCTTATGTCTCAGGATACTGCCACGATATAAAGATAGGCAAAATCCCGATCAACAATGGATCCTCTGTTAACCTCCTCAATGTGCGGGTGTTAAAAGAAATCTGCATGAGCGTCCAGCACCCTGCTCGTGACAAGATCACTATCTCCGGGTTCGACTCCCAGTCATCAATAACTCTTGGGTTTGTGATACTGACGCTACGCTTCGGGCTACTCATCACGGACATTAAATTCCACGTCATAGACGCCAAGACGTGCTACAATGCTCTGCTCGGCCGACCATGGTTACACGAGTACAACATCATCCCTTCTACACAACATCAGTGTATGAAATACGCTAAGGATAGTCTCGAGTATACCGTGGCGGGAGAACTGAATCCGTTTTCCTTGAACGAAGTCCGTAAATATGAAGACGCCAAATACTTCTTACCGGATTTCGAAGACACGGAAAGATGTCACAAGTCGGAAAACAAAGCTAACGCCACCATCCCTGTCTTCGGCAATGACACCGAGGAGGAAGAGGGGATAGTTTATTTAGGTCCGCCCCAATACAACAAGCCAGGACCATCCGCTCCTACGTTGATCTTTGGTGGCGACTCGAAAGATGAGGTTCATGCTGTATTCTCTGCTCGACCTTCAATACAAACGTCCACTGACGAAGAGCAAAGTCTACAAGTCGCCATGGTGCCGCTTAAATATCATAAAGAATTAGATGCACTTAATATCTACAGTGTAGAAGAGCTGCGGACATTCTATGTCCCTCCCAGGCGAGAAGGCAAAAAAGCAATTCTATTCTACCGCTCTGAAGAAACCAAAGCGGAGAAAGAAATCTGGTACGGCGCGGATCCTACACTTGACAGGCTTCAGCCCATCCGTCTCCCCAGATATTATACAGAGGGCTTGAAGAGGCTGCTAAAACGCCAGGGGATATCCTTCAAGCAGACCGTTCGAAAAGCCAAGTTCTACGACAAAGTCTGGAACGTTCCCGGGACTCAACGCAAACTGCCTAATGGGAGAATGGAAACAATCGGGCTTGGATACATCCGGTCAAAGAAACGAGAGCTACTACACGGCTGCTACGTCGTGTATGACTTCGATGAAGAAGCGGATGCTCAATGGGAGGACGCTAATCCTGAACCAGTGAAAGTTCCAGATGCAAAAGAGCCCAGTCCGTCGTTCGAAGAACAAATGGACAAACTTATAAGGGAAGCTGGTCAAAAAGTCCGAGACGACCATAACCGCGAAATGGTCATCTACGAGAAAGCCAAAACGCAACGCCTCCTCCAACAGGCCGCGAAAGATGAAATGCCGCTCCTTATCAACCTATTATAAAGAAGGCTCGACGCAGAGGCAGAAACAAGTCGAAACGCGAAAAAGACGCTCAACAGCAATGAAGCGGGTCTAAGAGGCCACGAAGCGGGAACCAAGCGGTTCTGATCTATCCCTTATGAGAAAAATGGGTCGAGCATACTCTTTTCCTTGGGACAAGACCAAGAAAATACTTGACCTCACTCTAAAACATCAGATGCTTACACTGCCGGAGTCTAAACACCCCGAACAAGCAAGCGAAGTCTCTCACCCGGACTATTGCCCTTATCACCGAGTGATAGGGCACCCTCTCGAGGACTGCTTCACCTTCAAGAATTGGGTCGAAGATCAGTATCAGCTTGGCAAGTTCGCTCTGTCCGACAACTGGAGGGTAGCGCCACCACAGAAGCACGAACCCAAGGCCACGGAAGAAGAACCAGTTCCACATTGGGATTGGAAGCGAATTCGTACTAGTCACGTGATAACCATATCAAAAGAAGAGCCCGAGAACATGGATGACCTTCTCTGGTGCTTTGAAAACAGCAACGACGAGGTGATCTCAGAGTTTCCACCAGCACTGAAAGAGCCGGAAGATGGAATCCATACCACTGCAGATAACCTCAAGAAAATTGAGTTGGGAACGGCGAACGACCCGCGACCGACATTCATTAGCAAGCTGTTGTCTGAAGAAAGGGTGGCTTCATTAAAAGACCTGCTTATGCAGCATAAGGATTGCTTCGCATGGAACTATTCCGAAATGCCGGGACTGGATCCAGAAATTGCTGTGCACAAATTGGCAATATCCCCGGATGTCAAGCCAGTCAAGCAGGCACCAAGAAGAATACAGCTCGAGCTTGAGATGAGCATCAACGCCGAGGTCAAGAAGCTGATCGACTCCGGCTTCATCCAGGAAGTTCAATACCCTGAATGGATCGCCAACATCGTCCCGGCGATGAAGAAAAATGGGACAGTGCGCATATGCGTGGACTTCCGGGATCTCAATAAAGCTTTCCCGAAGGACGATTTCCCAGTGCCAGTCACCGAACTGATAATAGACAATACGTCTACTCATGAGGTTTTCTCCTTCATGGACGGCTCGTCAGGGTATAATCAGATAAAGATGCATCCCGAAGATCAGAAGCACACCGCTTTTCGGACTCCTCTGGGAATATTCTGTTATAAAGTGATGCCCTTCGGTTTAAAGAATGCCGGTGCTACTTATCAGAGAGCCATAACGCAGATCTTTGATGACCTTATACATGAAATCGTCGAATGCTATATTGACGATCTCGCGGTTAAAAGCAAATCATACGAGGAACATCTCGAGCATCTGAAGACCGTATTTCAACGATTTCGACAGTATAACTTGAAGATGAACCCTCTCAAGTGTGCATTCGGAGTTTCCTCGGGCAAATTCCTAGGATTCATCGTCCGACACCGAGGTATTGAGATAGATCCGTCAAAGATCAAGGCGATCATAGAAATGCCTCCGCCAAGGACTCTGAAATAGCTGCGGTCTCTCCAAGGGAAGCTCGCGTATATACGGCGATTTATAGCCAACCTTTCAGGCAAGTGCCATCCTTACAGCCACCTGATTAAGAAGGGAACCCCGTTCTTCTGGGACCAAAAATGCCAAAGCGCGCTAGACGAGATCAAGCAATATCTGCAGAACCCGCCGGTATTGGCCGCTCCAGTCAAGGGAAAGGCCCTCATTCTTTATACAACCGCCCTCGAAGGTTCCTTATACGCATTATGGGCACAAGAGAACGATCAAGGGAAAGAAAGAGCGCTCTATTATTTAAGTCGAGTTCTACTGGGGGCAGAAAGCAACTACTCCCCCATTGAGAAACACTGCATGGCGTTGATCTTCGCGATAAAAAAGCTCAGGCACTATGCGTTGGCACATGAAGTCCGTCTCATTTTGAAGGTGGACCCCCTTAAATATTTAATGTCGAAGGCCATATTGACGGGACGACTCGCAAAATGGGCCCTGCTCTTGATGGAGTTCTCGATAACGTATCAACCTCTCAAGGCAGTGAAAGGCCAGGCCATCGCCGACTTCCTCGCAGAGCATCCGATACCCGCCGATTCTCCTCTAAATTGCGATCTTCCAAACGAACATGCGTTTGACACAATCGACAGTGGTGATACCTGATGGGAGCTTTATTTTTATGGAGCATCCTCTATGAAGAAGCGCAAACAAAGTACGCCCATAATCAAATCGGGGGTAGGCCTTATCTTCGTGACTCCACAAGGAGGAATAATGCGCTTTTCTTTCTCCCTAACAGAGCCGAGGACCAACAATAAAGCCGAATACGAAGCTTTGATAGCAGGCCTCGAGATCACCATCGACACGGGAATTGAAAACCTCCTCATATATGGAGACTCCCAACTGGTCGTTAGTCAAGTAAACGGCGACTACCAAATATGCAAGCCAGAGCTGGTGAAGTACGGCGAGAAGGTGCAGCAACTGTTGATCCAGATCCCTTCCTATACTTTGGAAAACATACCGCGCGCGGAAAACAGCAAAGCGGACGCGTTGGCCAAACTCGCTAAAGAACTGGCTGACGAGAACCTCGACGACGTAAGGATCGTGGTACAAAGCCATCGGGTGCTTGCCCCGCAGAAATATCTCCGGAATCACCCGAAGAGAAGAGAGCGACTGAGCAGACGACCCTACAAATAAAAGATCGGGAAAATACCGAGGATTGGAGGGAAGTCTTTATAGACTACTTCAAATACCGTCGAACGCCCGAAGATGCGTCCTCAAGACATCAGCTTATGAAACGAGCTCTGTCTTTCGCCTTCGTCAATGATACTCTGTATAATAGGTCATTTGATTCTCTGTGGTTAAGATGTCTGAGACCTGACGAAGCGAAAAGAGTCGTTCAGGAAGTTCATGATGGACTCTGCGGTTCTCACCAAGCGGGCCCGAAGATGAAGCTGAAGATCAAACGGATGGGCTACTACTGGCCCACGATGATTCAGGACTGTCTTGAATATGCGAAGCAATGCCACTCATGCCAAATTCATGGGGACTTCATCCATCAACATCCAAATCCACTCCATCCAATGGTGGCTAGCTGGCCATTTGAAATGTGGGGAACTGACATAGTCGGCCCCATCGAACCAGCATCGTCTAGAGGACATCGTTTCATCCTGGCGACAACTGACTACTTCTCCAAATGGGCAGAAGTAGTACCGCTGAGGGAAGTTAA
Organism: Agapanthus africanus; assembly: GCA_030015575.1. NCBI lineage: Eukaryota > Viridiplantae > Streptophyta > Magnoliopsida > Asparagales > Amaryllidaceae > Agapanthus > Agapanthus africanus. The sequence continues at coordinate 424,362,589 of CM057351.1, forward strand.
GACGGAAAATATCCTCCATTTCTTCAAGACGCACGTCATATATCGGTTTGGAACTCCGCGTCGGATCATCTCCGATAACGGGCCAGCTTACAGAAGCCACAAGATCAGTCGCTTCGCGCAACAACACAATATACACTGGAGATATTCCTCGGTTTATAATCCGCGAGCTAACGGTCTAGCTGAGGCCTTCAATAAGACCTTGACAAAGATTATGAAAAAGACGGTGTCCCGAAATAAGAAGGACCAGCACGAGAGGCTGCAAGAGGCTCTTTGGGCATATCGAACTACGTTCAAGATAGCTACGAACGCAACTCAATATGCGTTGGTATTCGGTACAGAAGCAGTACTCCCCCTCCAGATAGAATTACCCTCTCTACGAGTGGCGGTCCACTACGAGCTGACGGACGAAGAAAATGCTCACCTTCGGCTTGAGGAGCTTGATGCCCTGGATGAAACCCGGCTCATAGCACAACAAAATCTGGAGGCCTATAAAGCAAAGATGATGCGCTCATATGAAAGATTGACCCGGCCGAGAACATTCCGCCAAGGCGAACTCGTGCTAGTGATCAAAAGGCCTATGATCCCTAATCGCGCCAAGCGGGGAAAATTTGAGCCAAATTATGAAGGCCCATACATCGTAGACAAGGTCTACCAGGGTGGAGCCTATCTACTCATGGATATGCACGGTGAAAGGCCTTACAGGCCATTAAATGGTCGATTCCTAAAGAAATACTACGCTCAGAGAGTTACTTCCTAGGTCAATGATAGATGACGACGACTATGTCCACTCGCTATCTTCCTAAGCTCAAACTTTATAAGCAGTAGCCAGCTTTCTCCTGGACGGACCGAAACGTTCTTAAACTAATGGCGGACCGAAACGTCCTTAAACTAATAACGGACCGAAACGTCCTTAAACTACTACCGCAGCATCCTTAGGCTAACGAGATGAATAAAAAAAATATATATAAAGATAAAAAAATATATATATAAAAAATAATAATAAACGGTATTTCCGTAAGCAAAATGGGCACGGATGAAAACCCGAAAGGGCTCCGTGAGTAAAAACAGCAGGGCTACCGGCGAGTGTTCGTGAAAACCCGAAAGGGCGCGACCTCGTAAAAAAAAGAGAGAAAATAAAAAGAATAAAAAAACGATATGTCCATAAGCAAAATGGGCACGGATGAAAACCCGAAAGGGCTCCGTGAGTAAAAACAGCAGGACTACCGGCGAGTGTTTGTGAAAACCTGAGAGGGCGCAACCTCGTTAAAGGAAATTTACAGGGTCATCTCGACCTTGTAAGGAGAAACCACCCGCGTGAGATCCTTACGACTCATAAGGGAGCAACACACTTAGGGATCCCTACGATTCCTAAGGAGAAAATACACTTGCGAGATCCTCATGACTCGTAAGGAGAACTCTCTTATGGGACCCTCATGGCTCATAAGATTTGAAAGTCTTAAGTTATAGAGACCTAAACCTGTGCTTAAGAAACCCCCTCACAACTTTCGATATTGCCCTACAAGTGATTCAATACTGGCCCTTGTATACAATCCACGGGCGCGAATAAACATTTCCCTAACCAAATTTCATCCGTGATTGGGGATATGTGCGCATGATGAACAACCCTTATAAGTCCTCTCGACTTACAAGGAGAAAACCCTCTTGTAGGATCCTTACGACTTACAGAGGAACATACACTTAGGAATCCTCACGATTCCTAAGGAGAAAATACACCTACAAGATCCTCACGACTTGTAGGGAGAAACACCTTTGTGAGACCCTTACGGCTCATGAAGTTAAAAGCCTTAGTCGACAGGATCTTAACCCTGTTCGCTAAGCCATCTTTGTTCAACATCGACGGAGGCAAATGATGATTCGCTCCTGGCAATATCCCTGTTGTAGCGGTGCTGATGCCGAAATTGGTGTCTAATTTCAAGTTTACGGTGAAAAACCGGTAGGCCGCACATGCATACGAAATAGCCGAAATGATAGGGCAACTTGCAATAAAAAGCAGCAAGTAAAGAAAACGTGTGCTTGCGAAATAGCCGAAATGATTGGGCAACTCGCAATAAAAAGCAGCGGGTAAAAATAAAATAAATAGCCGAAATGATTGGGCAATCGCGACCTTCGCGATATAAAAGTTGAAATGATAGAGCATCGCGGAAATAAAACAAAAAATGATGATAAAACTTTGACCCTACAGTTGAGATTACATCGATCCCTGTATACAATCCAAGGGCGCAAACAAAGAGGGAACCATACTTTCGCAACAGGCTCCGCCAGAAAACGAAGCCAAATCTCGACGGTTCATCCCAATCCTAAAGAAACCAGTGTCTTCGGCAAATCCTTCGACTCAGGGAAACAAGTGTCCTTGACGAAGAAAATCCTGATTCGCGTCGACTCACAGAGAAACCAGTGTCTCCGCGGGAAATTCTCGATTCGTTTCAACACCAGGGAAATAAATATCCTTGGCAAATACCTCAATTCAGGGAAACTAGCGTCCTTGATGAGAGCCTCCTGATTCGCATCGGCTCGCAGAGAAACTAGTGTCTCCACGGAAAATTCCCGGTTCGTTTCAACCCCGAAGAAACCAGTGTCTTCGGCAAATCCTTTGACTCGAGGAAACAAGTGTCCTTGACGAAGAAAATCCTGATTCATGTCAACTCGCAGAGAAACCAGTGTCTCCGCGGGAAATTCTCGATTCGTTGCAACACCAGGGAAACAAATATCCTTGGCAAATACCTCAATTCAGGGAAACTAGCGTCCTTGATGAGAGCCTCCTGATTCACATCGGCTCGCAGAGAAACCAGTGTCTCCGCGGGAAATTCCCGGTTCGTTTCAACCCCGAAGAAACCAGTGTCTTCGGCAAATCCTTCGACTCGAGGAAACAAGTGTCCTTGACGAAGAAAATCCTGATTCGCGTCGACTCGCAGAGAAACCAGTGTCTTCGCGGGAAATTCTCGATTCGTTTCAACACCAGAGAAACAAGTGTCCTTGGCAAATACCTCAATTCAGGGAAACTAGCGTCCTTGATGAGAGCCTCCTGACTCGCGTCGGCTCGCAGAGAAATCAGTGTCTCAACGGGAAATTCCAGATTCGTCTCAAATTGCAAGATGAAGCCTCAGGCAGCAGGGATAAAAAAAAACTTGTTTCCTGAGCAATGAGACCCTGCAAGTCGGTCTAAAACGGTCTCTTGCATACTATTCACGGGTCTCACTCTCCAAAGTCGAATTTCGACAAAGAGGGAAACAACCGCTTACGGGTCCTCTCGACTCGTAAGAGGGAAAAATTCTCTTATAAGATCCTTACGACTTATAAGAGAAAACACGCTTAGGAATCCTCACGATTCCTAAGGAGAAAATCCACCTACGAGATCCTCTCGATCCGTAGGGAGAAAAGTCTCTATGAGACCGTCACGGCTCATAGAGTTGAAAAGTCTTAGACGGCAGATCTGAACCTGCGGCCTAAGCCATCGCTATCTCTCGGAGAAATCTAGATGCTTACTCTATTATCGGTCAAATGTGTTTATCAAGACAGCATGCTGATAATAAGAGAAAGGAAAAAGCAAAAGAGCATACAAGATATTGCAGAGAAAAAATGTGTATCTTTATTTATTAATTCAAAGAAGTACAAGATGAATCATATAAAAGAATAAAGAATACATGTTATTCGAAAAAGAAATTTATTTACAAGTTTATTGGTACAAAGACAGCTATTGGGAAGGAAGCGTCTTGCATAGATCTATTAATTGTTCGTGCACTTCCTTCCATGCCTTTTCTTAATCTGCCACCACCGCCAGATCTGCCTCCACATGAGCCCGCTGCTGCAAGACAGATGCAAGCTGCTCCCTAACGTCCTGATGAGCAGCGTCGCGGCCTGGGGTATCATGCTCGGCGACATCAAGCTTTCGCTTCAAGTTTAGCCCATGAGAGATGCGTTCCAGGAGGCCCTCAAAGATAGCCTTCACTTGAGCAGCATTCTCCTCGACCTCAGCACGCAGACGAGCCGACTCGCTCGAGGTCTCTTGGCATTCCCTCAGCCTTAAAGCCGCTTCTTGTTCCAAGTGATGGACGTAAGAAGCGCTTTGCTCGATCCACGCTGCTCTTTCATTGCTTACGGCTAAGGTCTCGGGAGCATGGCGCATTAACTCCAGTTGATGTAGACGAGCCTCGATCTCTCTACAGTGGTTAACCCAAGACGTGATGATGCCCTCGTCATGAAAGTTTACGAGTATCACCAGCATCGGGTTAACTGCCGTAGCGAAGTCTGCAGCAGATGTAGGAGTCTCGACGTCGAGTTCCTCGACATAGTCGCTCAACATGCGCAGACTATTCGCGGCGCCTTTCGAAGACGGACGTCTCAGGAAAGGGCCCGCCGGCATTATGATCCGAGGCTCGAAGGGTTCCGAGACCGGAACGACAGCTGAAAAAACAAGATATGATCAGACAACAGTTCAAGAAATAAAAAAAGAAGGGAGTTATCAATGTGATAGTTGCTGTACCAGTTGAGGCAGGTGGCAAGGCCGGAAGGGCCGGTGGCGCGGCTAGTCTTTCATCCCCTCCTTCAATTTGTAGCACTGCAGTCGGGACGAGGAAAAAAGTTAGAAGTAATTCCATCAATGAAAAAGAAAGATATCAATGGAAACCATACTCACCAGCGCCACCAGAGGAAGAAGCGAATTCAGATGGGAAGGAGAAGTGTGGGAGCAACACTTGATAAAGATGGTCAAAAAGCACTCCTGAAAAGGCACAACAGTACGACTTTAGTACATAAATTATGCGACTGAAAGACGAAACTAATAGGTTGTAAATCCATACCTTCCAACATCTTCGATGGTACAAGAGAGGGCTGAGAAGTGACCACCGCCAAGGCAGTAGTCGACGGCGCTCCCTCGAGCAGTGGAGCATCGGCACTGGCCGCACCTGCGTTAAAAAAACATGGGTAAACCTGTCAGGAAAGATTGCAAGGTAAAAAAAAAGGGGATGGTAATTCGAAATTTACCTGATGAGCCTCCAGCCGAGATGGAGGCGTCTCCCTCCTCCATTAACATAAGTCCACCACCCGTGGCCTCATCCCCAGACTCCACGGGGGCCGTCGTCGTGCTCGCAAGGCCAGGAGACGCCGGAGGGCCATAGGCGGGGAGAGCTATGACGGAGCATTGCCAGACTCCTGAGAAAGAGCGGCTGGCTCATCCTCAGGAATCATGTCTACCTCACCCGCTACTCCCTCGGGCTCAGCAGTCACGGTTGGTTCGTCCACCGTCACCACAAGGTCATCGGTCTCAGGCACTCTGCCCGCTGCTACCTCGGGCTCGACGTCAACCACTTGCTCAGGCCTAGTGGACATGACCAGTTCGGCAGCCACTATTTCGGGCCCAGCAATCCCAGCTGTGTCATCCGCCACCGGCTCGGGCTCGACCAATGCCTCTTCCCTTAGCCCCTCAAGTTCGACAGTCTCTGCCTCCCCCTCGGTTGGGTTTGGCCCTGCAAGGTAAAACATATAAGAACCAACAGCTTTATAATTCTCACAACAAAATTCTGAAAAAAGTATTACCTGAGGTGGACTTGTCGTTAGCCTCCCTATTGGCACGAATCGTCTGTCTATGAGCTGTAGAAAGGGCGACCGGGGGCTCTTCTGACAGAGTATCGGCACGAGGAACGGTGCTTGGGCCCGCTCCAATGGCCAAAACAGCCCTGCGTGCCTTTGCTTCGCGCCTCGACCGCTTCCTTTCCTCCTGGGCTGTCGCGATGGACCTCTTCGACGCTTCCTTCATCAAGGCGGTGGCGTCCTCTTTCAGAGATGCCTCCAGAGCCTTTAAGGAATCTCTCATCGGCTCTTCAAGACGGACCTCCTGCGGTAGCCCCGAGGAAACAGAAACATCGGCAGCCGGCAGAATATCCGCGTCACTTGGCGGGAGCGGCATTGAGGTTCCTGCGATAAAAATGGAGAGGTTAGATCGACCATAACACAAGGAAAATGAAAACTTGATGAATTGAAACTTACTAAGGCCTAAAGACGCTCTAAGGCGTTCCTCCTCTTGGAAGGTCTTGAGGGAAGCGGCAATGGCTTCTTCAGCGGTGATGCTTGTTGGAAGAAAGGAAGGAAAAATGTTAGTCAAAGGCAATAATAAAGATATGACGCAATAGAAAATGCGACTAGTGATTACCTGATTCCGCAAGCTTGGCCAGCCACGCATCGCGCCTCGCCAACCGCTCCGAAGCTTCGAGGGCGGCCTCCAAGTCCGTGTCATCCGGCGGCATGACTAATCCCTCATTAGTCCCATATTCACTCAGGCCCTCACCATAGGGAGTGTGGGGTTCCTGACCGAACGCGACGTCAGCGGCGAAGAGCGACTTCTTTTTCTTCTACCCGCCAACCCTAGGTGCACGCGGGATCGACTTGCGCTTGGCAGACACCTTGGGGCGGCGGGTCCCGATGTCCGCACCCACGCCAGACTCCAGCGAGGCTACAACCACTGTCTCCACTGGAGCACAGGGCGCTGGTGGTGCACTCGCGATATCGGGGAGCGGAAATCCGTGTGGAGGACTTTGCGCACGCGATGGTCCGGCTCTGGCATCTTTTAGAGGGGGAACTACCGGGGTCCTTAGCACTAAAGGAGCGTTACGATCGCTACCTGGAGGCGCACCCTTACGGTCGACCAGCAATCGCCTTTCCTCCTTTATGACGGCTCCCGTTGAATGACTGTACTGTTGGGGTAAAAATTTACACCCCGGTTGACCAAGTCAAAATCAAAGTCAACCCCAAGCCAAGTGGGCCCAAGCCCAGATCCAGTGGGCCCATGCCCGGGTCGAGCCCGAATATGAAGCGGCCGGCCTCCCCCATGCCAAGATAAAAATTTTGTAATAAATAATTTTGTTGTATTTCTTTTATTTTATTTTTGGATAAATATAAGAAAAAATAGGCATAAAGCCAAATTTTTGTAAAGCCCATGGCTTATGTGCAAAAAGAAATGGCACATGAGCCATGGGATAGGCAAAATGCCATTTTGTGAAGCCCAAGGGGCTATGTGTAAAATGTATGGCCTATAAAGGAAAGGATAATGAAATATCCCAACAACTTTTTTCTCTCTCTAAAAAAACTTTCCAGATCTGAGATCTTTCCTTCTTCTTCAAGGTTCCAAAACCTTCTTATTTCTCTTGAATTAAATCAAAAGTTTTACTCTTCTTTTCATAAAACAAATTAGTTTTTCACCACAAAACCTACAAAGAGGAACTTGGATCTATCATTAGATCTCAAAAAGAAGAGATTTTTAGATCTCACATCTCTTGAGCCAGTCAACAGAGGAGGAAGAAGAAGAACCCATTTCCCCAACCAAAACATTTTCCCCTTTTTCAGGAGTTTAACTCCACTAATTTCTCTTTCGAGGGTTTCTGGGGCTAAAAACCCTCCTTTCCTCGCCGGCGCGCTAGCGCTCGAGCGCAAAGCACCTACGTGCCGACACGTGGCGCGTTTGCGCTCCAGCGCGCAGCGCTCGTGCGCAAAGCGCGCACGTGCCGACACGTGGCGCGCGCGCTTGCGCTCCAGCGCGCAGCGCTCGTGCGCAAAGCGCCCACGTGCCGACACGTGGCGCGCGCGCTTGCGCACCTGCGCGCTGCGCTCCAGCGCGCAGCGCTCGTGCGCAAAGCGCCCACGTGCCGACACGTGGCGCGCGCGCTTGTGCTCCTGCGCGCAGCGCTCGTGCGCAAAGCGCCCACGTGCCGACACGTGGCGCGCTTGCGCCTGAGCGCACAGCACCTAAGGGCACAGCGCTCAAGGCACTGGCCCCACGCATCCCTTCGATGCATTTTCCCCCTCTTTTTATGCACATACATACATATATACATATGTATACAAATTTATACACATACGTACTCCACGACACTGTCCCTGTTAGAAAAAAAAACTTTGCGTGGCTCCCGATATCCGGGTAGCGGGACCCCTGTAAAAACTCTGCGTGGCTCCCGATATATCCAAAATCCCCCTTTCCAAAACAGAACACACGTACACTGCACATTGAGTTCGCATGACCAGTTTAACCCGTTAATCGGAGGTTCCCTCGCCCCAAAGGCGAGGGGTAATTAACGGCAGCTTAGTCCGCGGCTGCCGGAGATTTGGATCCCTACAATCATTAAACCCCAGCCTACCTTAGGCAGGGGGAATCTGTAGTATGCCTGAGACGCGTGCGCGTATTCCCATCTCAATGGGGTGACGAAAAACACCCTACAGATTCTGGCACGCCCGGTGGGACCAATCTCTCCTCCCAAATTTTGGGTTAAACGTTCATGCGAACTCAATCAATATACATATCGATTGCCTATACTGAAATGATGTTTTTTTTTCCGTGCAGCAATCAACCTTCGACGACAATGTCTCCCCAGACGAATTCAGCTTCCAATGTGACCCCGATTCCGTACGTGGTCAAGATCAACGCTCGTGTGGTTCTCCCCGCAAGCCTCAGTCGACAATGGGAGGAACCGCCCCGCCAGTTTGGCTCTGTCATCATCTACCCTGCCGGAAGCGCTCATCTGGCAGAGATCCCGGCGGAACAGGTGGCCAAGCCGGTCTCAAGGGGTAAGAGGCCGAATGTCGTGATCGCCAAGGCACCACAACCGAAACTTAAGATGGTGTCTGAACGAGTCCCTGGCGCCCTAGCTGGGGGCAAGGCTTCCGATGCGAAGGGCAACATTAAATGTTGCGTACGAGCTCAGGCGATGACTCCAACAAATGCACAATCGGGCGTATTTCCAAGGCCCTCCATCAATCGGTCTGCGGCGTCTTCCCAAAGAGACGAAGTCTGCCAGGTGCTTAGAATGGAAAAGTTAAGGCAGAAGCGGCTCAGGTATCGAGCCAATAAGAAGGCCAAGGCTTCGGCCAAATGGAATCGTGTGAAGTTCCAAGAGCAGGGTTGCCCCGTGACGACGACTGAGTCGAACGTAAGAATCATCAATTCCTTCGAGCCTCTGAAGTGGGTTCAGAAAAACGCCATGACCGCCAGAATCAAGAAGACAGCAGTCCGAACAGTGCCACAAAGAGACGTGTCCCCGCCCCAACAGAAAAAGTATGACACCGTCTCCTCAAGAGTCTATCAAGCACTCTGTGCCGCACGAAAGCAGCGGGGCAAACCCAGAAAAGAAGCGCCAGCACCATTCAAGAACCTGGTTAGGCCAGCCGCCTTCAATCGACTATCAGCTACCGAAGCAAGGGGGTCAAGACAGCGATCCGTGAAGTCAGCCGCCGATGATAGAAAGACGGCCGGATATATCATCCATACGGTCTATATGGCGGGCGGGCGCCCCAGCGACAACCTTCGCAGCAAAAGCAAGGATGGGGCCACCACATCCCAAGCCCAATCTAGCCTGAATGTGGTTGCCGCCGCCCAAGAACACCCGCCCCCGCTGGATGAAGAAAACCCTCTCGATGAGGATGATAGGCAGAAAGACCCCTCGGTCCATGCAGAGTCAAGCACGGACAGCGAGGAAGAGCCGACTTTCCGCCCCAGGACTGCGGAGCAAGAGCTACTTCAAGAGCTTCGAAAACAGCTCAGGAGCAAAGATAAAGAGATGGCCAAGCTCTATTCGAAGATTGACGACTTAACGAATGTGGTGATGCAGCTTACGGCTCAAATTGCTCGAGCGCCTCCCAATCGAGCGCAAGCCACTACTAATCAGCCGGGTGAGAACAATCCGAGGCAGCCAATGCCTGTTCCTTCGGGTCCAAGACTGGTCGAGCCGCATGAAAGCCGGCCACACTCCGCTTCTGGGGATGCCTTGGCCCCAGATAGCACTATCCCGCTAACACAGGATCGGATAATGGATTTGGTCACCAGCAAGGTTAAAACATTGGTGGCCGAAGCTGAAGCTCAGAAAGAAATCAGTAGTAGTGGGCGGCCATACCCCGCGCAGTACGATCTGATTGAGTTCCCAAGCGGCTACGTCATTCCTAAGTTCGGAAGATTTGATGGAACAGGGAATGCAAATCAGCACGTCGCCCACTTCAAAGCATCGTGCGGAAATACAGGGGCAATGACGCGCTCCTTCTTCGTTAGTTTGTCAACAGCCTGACCGGTGTCGCTTTCGACTGGTACGCGAGCATACCAGACGGGTCCATCATTACCTTTGCCCAAATGGAGAATCTGTTCCGGCAAAGGTTCATGAGCGTCAGTGATAAAATCTCCATTGCCGACCTTGTGAGGACCAAGCCGGGGAGGAATGAAAGCAACACCGACTTTATCGCCCGATGGCGTAATCTCACGGTCAAGTGCGAACCGCCGCTGGAGCAGGAGCAGTTCGTCAGCCTTCTCATTGGGAACCTCAGCAATTGGATGGTCCCATTCTTGTGTACAGCGGGCCTCAAGACATTTCAGGAGCTAACCAAGAAAGTTCAAATGCTGGAACGCTCGAAGCAAGAGTCCCCGCCGGACTCTCAGAGAGACAAAACCTGGAAAAGCAAACGGGACGACAACCGTAGAAGCGGGAGTTCCAGCAGTACCAATGTCTTCAATGCCTCCGACAATGAAGAAAAGCGAAGGGCGGCCGAATCCAAAACTAACCGGTCTCGAAAGCCATTGCTGGGAGGAGATGGGCCTTCCCTAGAGGAGAAAAAGAACAAGATTTACTCTTTCAGAAGGGACAAGGTCCGCAAGATATTTAAAGATGCCTTGAACAACGGCCTACAATTGCCGGAGTCGAAAAGACCCCAAGAAGCAAAAATGACCGACAATCCTCTGTATTGCCCGTACCACCGAGTAGTGAGCCATGCGATCGAGGATTGCTATATCTTCAAAGACTGGGTCGAGAAGCAAGACAAGGCTGGAGAGATCGAGCTGTCCAAAAGTGTATTGGTGAACAATCAAGTTGCAACCACCAACTTTATACAGACAGAAACTGAAGCCTTCTGGGAGCAGACAGCCGAACCCGCTGCCCTGAGAAGTGAAACGGACTCATCGCGGCCTCCGTGGAGTACGAACATATCTAACAAGATGAAGAAGATGATAAAGCTACTTCGGAAGGAACCCAGGATGGAATGGGAAGGGCAGAAGAAGCCTACCAGTCCAGCTGCCAATGCGGCTCCATCAGGCTCAAAATCCAAGAAGCCGAAGAAGAAGAAAAGTGCAGCTCGGCGCGAAAAAGAGTCTGCAGGGAGATCGACCATTCAAAAATATATCGATTCCCTCGAAGAATATGAACAAAAGGAAAGAACATTGATTCAATTGAAGGAGTTCTTCCCTGTACAAGCAGCTGAAATTCTGGAGGAGTTAGAAGAAGACTCCAATGAAGAGATCCCAGTAGTGACCTGCTATGCCATCCATCTTGGAAGCGACTCCGAGGATGATCTCTGTTTTTCGGAAGAGGACGAGGAGCTCACCACAAAGGCCAATCAAATCCAGCTCAGAAGCGGCAGGGCTCTACCGCAAAATCAGGGCAACGCCCCAAAAGGGAAGGAAAAACAAGTCGCTAATGAAGAAGATGGTAGAGAACCGGCTGATGAAAACATAAGTCCTTCCTCGGTGGACTATAATGTCTTGGCACATCTCCGGAAGCTTCCGTCTCTCCTGAGCATCTACGACGCCTTGGTCCTATCTAAGGAGCTTAGAGATGTTCTCATTCACGCTCTACAAAACCCCGAGCGGTATCAGGCTCACTTTGCGGAAATTAATATGAAAGAAGCCCAGCACGCTTTGCATGCCGCCGCAGTCACATTTAAAGATGAAGACTTGCTACTGGGAACGGCTGAGCATAATCGGCCGCTTTACGTGACCGGGTACAGCGACGGAGATCGAATTAATCGCATATTGATTGATCCGGGGTCCTCAGTGAACATCATGAACTTGCGAACTCTGAAGAGTTTGTCAATGGACGTCCGACACCTGTCAAGGGAAATGATTGTCATTCAAGGCTTCAACCAAAATTGCCAGCAAGTTCTGGGGTCTATAGCTTTGCCAATCAAATTTGGGGATCTGCAAACTGAAGCTAAGATATACGTGATCGACGCCGACACATCTTATAAGATTCTCTTGGGGCGGCCATGGCTCCATGATTACGGCATCATTCCATCAACTCTCCATCAATGCATGAAGTATACTAAAAATGGCGAAGAAAGACGCATTGACGGAGACATCCAGCCGTTCGGTGTGCATGAAGTCCGCTATGAAGATTCTCGGTACTTTACGAATCACCAAAATGCTAAGCCACAACTGACTGAGGATAGACCTGCCCCAAGACTCAAAAGCAAATCTGCGCCGGCTATCACTTTCAAAAGCAAAAACGCCCAAGTATGCCCGCATTTCGGTAGCGACACTGATGAGTCCGACGCTGGAAGCCCGTCCTTTCGTAAAACTCGCCCACGTTTCGGCAGCGATACGGACGAATCTGTTACTGAAGGCCCATCTAGCAGCAAAGTCCGCCCTCATCTTGGTAGCGACACTGAAGAGTCGGAGGAAGAGGACCTGCCGTGCAACAGCGATGCAGATTGGACCCCTATGCAACAAGCGAAACTACGAGAGACCTTTGAAGTTGCAGAAGGGTCCCTAGCCGTCACAAGGGTACCAGAGCAGATGTGCAAAGAGCTCGATGCATTATCAGTCTCCACCGTGGACCAGCTGAAAACTTTCTACGTTCCCGGGAGGAAAAGTGGACAGAAGGGCATCCTGTTTTATGGGTCAAACCCCGTTGTGCACCCGGACGATCTTTCTGTCGCGTGCCTTCCCTATGAGAGAGGCATAAGAGCCGTTCTCAATCCCAGATACTATGCGCCCGAGATGCGGGAATACTTTAAAAAGTGCGGATGCCGGTTATATCAAACGGAGTCCGAAGCAAAGTTTTACGAAGAGCTATGGCATCCACCCCAAGTCCGAGCACTCATCGATGGACGAATTCCAGACAGACGGGGAATAGGTTACATTCAACCTAATTCCAAAGCGTGCTACATGATCCATGTTGGTGAGGCCAGCGAAAGATCAAATGATGACGATGAGATAGCCGAGCCAGAAGAAGCTCCTCAAGAGCTCGAAGATGGCGGACAAGCAACCTTTGACGAGCTAACCGAGATTGACTTAGGAACGCCCGATAATCCAAGGCCGGCCTACATCAGCTCGCTCTTGTCAGAGGAAATGAAAGCGCAGATAATCGCTCTGCTGCATGAGTTTGTCGACTGCTTCGCGTGGACATACAAAGAAATGCCTGGCCTTTCCCCTGAAGTGGCCATACATATGTTGGCTATATCTCCTGATGCTAAGCCAGTCAAACAAGCTCCTCGAAGAATGAGAAGGGAACTAGAAGAAAAGGTCATCGAGGAAACTAAGAAGCTCATCGATGCCGGCTTCATCAGGGAAGAGAAATACGCGGACTGGATCGCATGCATAGTCCCAGTGAAGAAGAAAAATGGGCAGATCCGAGTTTGCGTCGATTTCAGGGATCTCAACAAGGCATGTCCTAAAGACGACTTCCCGCTACCGGTCATGGAAATGATGGTCGATGACACCTCAAATTACGAGCTGTTCACCTTCATGGATGGCTCGTCTGGATACAATCAGATCAAGATGTCGCCTGAGGATGAGAAGCACATAGCATTTCGAACTCCGATCGGAATATATTGCTACAAGGTGATGCCATTCGGATTGAAGAACGCAGGCGCTACATATCAAAGGGCAATGACTAATATCTTTGATGACCTAATCCATAAAGTCGTCGAATGCTATGTTGATGATCTGGTCGTCAAAACTGAAGCCAAGGCCGACCACATCCAAGATCTTAGGACCGTTCTCACCAAACTGAGGGAATTTGACCTGAAGATGAATCCTCTGAAATGCGCTTTTGGCGTGTCATCGGGAAAATTCCTGGGCTTTATAGTCCGGCATCGAGGGATCGAAATTGACCCTTCAAAGATAAAGGCCATCATGGAGATGCCCCCTCCGAAAAGTCTGACGCAGCTAAGATCTTTTCAAGGCAAACTTGCTTATATAAGGAGGTTTATCGCAAATTTATCGGGGAAATGTAGGCCCTTCTCAAAGCTCATGAAGAAAGGAGCTCCTTTTATCTGGGATGCCGAATGTCAAGCAGCGTTCGAAAGCATCAAACAATACTTGTTGCACCCTCCAGTGCTGGCCGCTCCCATTCTAAATAAACCGCTGATTCTCTACACTGCCGCGCTAGATGAGTCACTCGGTGCGCTCCTTGCCCAGAATAATGAGGAGGGAAAAGAAAATGCCCTCTACTACCTCAGTCGAACTCTAGTCGGGGCGGAACACAACTATTCCCCAATCGAGAAGCAATGCCTGGCTCTGATATTTGCTGTGAAGAAGCTGAGGCACTATCTGCTTGCTCATCGGGTTATGCTGATCTCCAAGGTCGACCCGCTCAAACACTTGATTACCAGAGCGAGCCTAGCCGGCAGAATGGCAAGATGGGCTGTTATGCTGCTCGAGTTTGACATAGTTTATACTCCTCAGAAAGCAGTAAAAGGGCAAGCTCTTGCAGACTTTCTCGCTGCTCATCCCATGCCAGAAGGGTCGCCGCTAAATTGTGAGTTACCCGACGAACAAGTGCTGCACCTCGAGGAAGACGGGCCATGTTGGGAGCTCTACTTCGATGGAGCCTCATCAATAAGGAGCTCCGGCAGATCAAGCGTCCCGGAGGTAAAAGCGGGGATAGGATTGGTATTCATCACGCCATCAATGGGAACCCTACGGCGTTCTTTCGCTCTCACCGAGCCTCGAACGAACAACGAAGCTGAGTATGAAGCTCTGATAGCTGGTTTGGAGCTCGCCATAGAAATGGAAATCCGTCGGCTATGGGTTTACGGTGACTCCCAGCTTGTCGTCAACCAAGTAAGCGGCAATTATAAGATATACAAACCCGAGTTGGCTCGGTACAGAAGCCGAGCGGTGGAACTCATGAAACGGTTCACTCATATCGAACTAACGAGAGTCCCTAGAGCGTTGAACGGAAAGGCTGATGTACTCGCTCGCTTGGCCAAGGAGCTGGCTGATCCTGACATGGACGAAATTCTGATCACAGTCAGGAGCCGGCAAATTCTACCCCCAGTCTCTCTACGAGAAGAGGAAAGCGCGGAACAGAAGAGCGGTCCTGCGGAAGAAGCTTCGATCATCCAAGACGAGCCCGATTGGAGAGAACCCTTCATAGAGTACCTCCGATACGACAAGCTGCCCGAAGAAAAACCTGCGAGGATTCAGCTGAAGAAGAGAGCTCTCCGATACGTGTTTGTAAATGACACGCTATACCGCAGGTCATATGACCAACTCTGGCTCAGGTGCCTGTCATCGGCCGAAGCCCAAAAAGTCATGAAAGAAGTTCACTCAGGCGTTTGCGGTGCTCACCAATCTGGCCCCAAGATGCGACTGCAAATTAAACGGCTTGGGTATTATTGGCCCACCATGATACGGGACTGCGGAGAGCATGCAAAGAAATGTTATATCTGCCAAATTCACGGTGATTTTATTCACAAGCATCCCAATCCATTGCATCCTACGGTGGCGTCGTGGCCCTTCGAAGTCTGGGGCACCGACATTGTTGGCCCAATTGATCCTCCGTCATCCAAAGGCCACCGGTTCATACTGGCCGCAACATATTACTTCTCCAGATGGGCTGAAGCTGTCCCGCTAAAAGAAGTCAAGACAAAAGATATTTTGACATTCTTCCAACACAATATTCTATACCGCTTTGGTACACCAAGAAGAATCATTTCTGACAACGGTTCAATGTCTCAAGGTTCGCTACTCAGCACAAGATAGACTGGAGATATTCCTCCATCTACAATCCAAGAGCCAATGGGCTAGCCGAAGCCTTCAATAAGACCCTATGCAAGCTCCTGAGGAAAAATGCTTCAGCCAACAAGAGAGACTGGAATCTCAAACTTCACGAGGCGTTGTGGGCATATCGTACCACGCACCGTACTCCAACACAGTCCACTCCATACTCATTGCTCTTCGGAGTGGAGGCGGTCCTCCCTCTCGAAGTCGAAGTTCCAAGCTTAAGAATGGCCGTTCAGCACGAGTTGACGGAGGAGGAAAACGTGCTCCTTCGACTTGAAGAGCTCGATGCCCTCGAAGAAAAGAGGCTCACGGTATAGCAAAATCTGGAGCTATACCGAGCCCAAATGTCACGGGCCTATGACAAGATAACCCGTCTCCGCGCTTTTAAGAAAGGTGAATTGGTGTTGGTCCTCAAAAGACCGATTATCTCCAATCGACATGCCAAGGGAAAATTCGAGCCAAACTGGGAAGGACCATACGTCATCGAGAAAGTGTTCGACGGAGGATCCTACCAACTAATAAGTGCCGAGGGAGAAAGGCCCATGCCACCCATCAATGGCCGATATCTCAAGAAATACTACACGTAAATGCTCCAAGTCGCAGGCGAATTGAGCACATCAGCCCTACGGTCTGGATCAGACATCCTGCAAAACCGTATACAATCCACGGGCGTAAATGACCCCTATTTCTCCCAAATCCTGCCGGTGAGACTACTTTTAAAGTCCCACCAGCAGCAAAAAAAGAAAAAGAAAAAAGAAGAAGAAGAAACAAACGGTATGTCCACAAGCAAAACGGGCACGGATGAAAACCCGAAAGGGCTCCGTGAGTAAAAACAGCAGGACTACCGGCGAGTCTGTGAAAACCCGAAAGGGTGCAAACTCGTGAAAAGAGATGAAATACACTCGCAAAGTCCTTTCGACCTTGTGAGGAGAAAACCCCTGCGTGAGATCCTTACGACTCATAATGGAGCAACACACTTAGGAATCCTCACGATTCCTAAGGAGAAAATACACCTGCGGGATCCTTACGACTCGTAGGGAGAAAATGCTTTATGGGACCCTCACGGCCCATAAAATTGAAAAGCCTTAGGTGATAGGGACCCAAACCTGTCTCCTAAGCCATCGTTCCCCAACGGGCAACGGCAAATGATGAGTCGCTCCTGGCATTCCGCTTCAGTGTTAGCGGTGCTGATGCCGACCAAAAACCCAAATCCCAAGTCCTCCCAAGACAAATGATGAGTTGCTCCTGGCATTATTCCAGTGCAGCAATGCTGATGCCAAACAAGATCCAAATTCCAAGTCCCCAAATGGCGAATGATGAGTCGCTCCTGGTACCACATTCCAGTGCAGCGATGCAGACGCCAACAAAGCCCTGAAATTTTTTCGGCCCTACGGTCTGGATCATACATCCTGCAAAACCGTATACAATCCACGGGCGTAAAACAATCCCGATCTCTCCAAAAAAAAATAGAAAA
This sequence comes from Agapanthus africanus, assembly GCA_030015575.1. Classification (NCBI taxonomy): domain Eukaryota; kingdom Viridiplantae; phylum Streptophyta; class Magnoliopsida; order Asparagales; family Amaryllidaceae; genus Agapanthus; species Agapanthus africanus. The sequence goes on from CM057351.1 coordinate 424,379,832, forward strand.
AGAAAAAAAAATAATAAAAGAAAAAAAATAAATAAACGGTATGTCCACAAGCAAAACAGGCAGGGATGAAAACCCGAAAGGGCTCCGTGAGTAAAAACAGCAGGACTACCGGCGAGTCTGTGAAAACCCGAAAGGGCGCAAACTCGTAAAAAAAGAAAGGAGATGAAATACACTCTCAAAGTCCTCTCGACTTTGAGAGGAGAAAATTCCCGCGTGAGATCCTTACGACTCATAAAGGAGCAACACCCTTAGGACTCCCCACGACTCCTATGGAGAAAATACACCTACGAGATCCTTTCGACTCGTAGGGAGAAAATGCTTTTATGGGACCCTCACGGCCCATAAAATTGAAAAGTCTTAGGTGATAGGGATCTAAACCTGCCTCCTAAGCCATCAATTCTCAAATTCTCTGGGGGCAAATGATGAGTTGCTCCTGGCATTATTCCAGTGCAGCAATGCAGATGTCAAACAAAAACCAAAATCCCAAAATCCTCTCAATGACAGATGATGATTCGCTCCTGGTACCATATTCCAGTATAGCGATGCTGATGTCAACCCAAATCAAAATCAACAAGTCAACTTCTACTCCGACACCGCAGAAAGCGAGACGAGTCAGAATCCAATCTCGACACCGCAAGAAGCGGAGCAAGTCAAGTCTACCCCTGACACTGCAAGAAGCAGAGCAAGTCAAATCAAGCACCGACCGTCCACGTCGCTAAAAGGGCAGCACCGACCGTCCAAGTCGCTAAAAGGGCAGCATCGACCGTCCAAGTCGCGAAAAGGGCAGCATCGACCGTCCAAGTCGCAAAAAGGGCAGCACCGACCGTCCAAGTCGCAAAAAGGGCAGCACCGACCGTCCAAGTCGCAAAAAGGGCAGCACCGACCGTCCACGTCGCTAAAAGGGCAGCACCGACCGTCCATGTCGCTAAAAGGGCAGCATCGACCGTCCAAGTCGTAAAAAGGGCAGCACCGACCGTCCATGTCGCAAAAAGGGCAGAACCGACCATCCAAGTCGCTAAAAGGGCAGCACCGACCGTCCAAGTCGCAAAAAGGGCAGCATCGACCGTCCACGTCGCAAAAAGAGCAGTACCGACCGTCCAAGTCGCTAAAAGGGCAGCATCGACCGTCCATATCGCTAAAAGGGCAGCACCGACCGTCCACGTCGCTAAAAGGGAAGCACCGACCGTCCACGTCGCTAAAAGGGCAGCACCGACCGTCCAAGTCGCTAAAAGGGCAGTATCGACCGTCCAAGTCGCGAAAAGGGCAGCACCGACCGTCCAAGTCGCAAAAAGGGCAGCACCGACAGTCCAAGTCGCAAAAAGGGCAGCACCGACCGTCCACGTCGCTAAAAGGGCAGCACCGACCGTCCATGTCGCTAAAAGGGCAGCATCGACCGTCCAAGTCGTAAAAAGGGCAGCACCGACCGTCCATGTCGCAAAAAGGGCAGAACCGACCGTCCAAGTCGCTAAAAGGGCAGCACCGACCGTCCAAGTCTCAAAAAGGGCAGCATCGACCGTCCACGTCGCAAAAAGAGCAGTACCAACCGTCCAAGTCGCTAAAAGGGCAGCATCGACCGTCCATGTCGCTAAAAGGGCAGCACCGACCGTCCACGTCGCTAAAAGGGAAGCAACGACCGTCCAAGTCGCTAAAAGGGCAGTACCGACTGTACAAGTCGCAAAAAGGGCAGCGCAGGATTCCTACAAAGCGGGAACCAGATAACTCCGGGCCAGGGAAAACGTCTATCACGGACACTCCGTCTCGGAGACATGTCAAGCAACGACCGTCCATGTCGTAAAAAGGGCAGTGCCAGCTTCCCAAAAAGCGGGAACCAAATCAAGTCGCCTCCACATGAAAGAAGATCCATCAATTTCATGCACACGACCCACATATGTGGTGTGCATTTATTGATGGGGGGCAATTTGTTGGGGTAAAAATTTACACCCCGGTTGACCAAGTCAAAATCAAAGTCAACCCCAAGCCAAGTGGGCCCAAGCCCAGATCCAGTGGGCCCATGCCCGGGTCGAGCCCGAACATGAAGCGGCCGGCCTCCCCCCATGCCAAGATAAAAATTTTGTAATAAATAATTTTGTTGTATTTCTTTTATTTTATTTTTGGATAAATGTAAGAAAAAATAGGCATAAAGCCAAATTTTTGTAAAGCCCATGGCTTATGTGCAAAAAGAAATGGCATATGAGCCATGGGATAGGCAAAATGCCATTTTGTGAAGCTCAAGGGGCTATGTGTAAAATGTATGGCCTATAAAGGCAAGGATAATGAAATATCCCAACAACTTTTTTCTCTCTCTAAAAAAACTTTCCAGATCTGAGATATTTCCTTCTTCTTCAAGATTCCAAAACCTTCTTATTTCTCTTGAATTAAATCAAGAGTTTTACTCTTCTTTTCATAAAACAAATTAGTTTTTCACCACAAAACCCACAAAGGGGAACTTGGATCTATCATTAGATCTCAAAAAGAAGAGATTTTTAGATCTCACATCTCTTGAGCCAGTCAACAGAGGAGGAAGAAGAAGAGCCCATTTCCCCAACCAAAACATTTTCCCCTTTTTCAGGAGTTTAACTCCACTAATTTCTCTTTCGAGGGTTTCTGGGGCTAAAAGCCCTCCTTTCCTCGCCGGCGCGCTAGCGCTCGAGCGCAAAGCACCTACGTGGCGCGTTTGCGCTCCAGCACACTGCGCGCGAGCGCAAAGCGCCCACGTGCCGACACGTGGCGCGCGCGCTTGCGCTCCAGCGCGCAGCGCTCGTGCGCAAAGCGCCCACGTGCCGACACGTGGCGCGCGCGCTTGCGCACGTGCGCGCTTGCGCTCCTGCGCGCAGCGCTCATGCGCAAAGCGCCCACGTGCCGACACGTGGCGCGCTTGCGCCTGAGCGCGCAGCACCTAAGCGCACAGCGCTCAAGGCGCTGGCCCCACGCATCCCTTGGATGCATTTTCCTCCTCTTTTTGTGCACATACATACATATATACATATGTATACAAATTTATACACATACGTACTCCACGACACTGTCCCTGTTAGAAAAAAAAAATTCTAACGGGGCGCTGCCCCGCACCCCGCAAGGGGGCTGCTAGCCCCCTTGACCCCCAGCCCGCTATCCGGGTAGCGAGACCCCCGTAAAAACTCTGCGTGGCTCCCAATATATCCAAAAAAACCCTTTTCAAAACAGAACACACGTACACTGCACATTGAGTTCGCATGACCAGTTTAACTCGTTAATCGGAGGTTCTCTCGCCCCAAAGGCGAGGGGTAATTAACGGCAGCTTAGTCCGCGGCTGCCGGAGATTCGGATCCCCACAATCATTAAACCCCATCCTACCCTAGGCAGGGGGAATCTGTAGTACGCCTGAGACGCGTGCGCGTATTCCCATCTCAATGGGGTGACGAAAAACACCCTACATGTACCATTCTGTATATACCTTGAAGAGTCGTGGGGCGCAAGCCGGTTCACTGATAAAGAGGTGGGAGCCCGTATTTAGACGCATGAAATGATGCAGCGCGCTCTCCATCCCTTCTTCGGTCGCAGCAGGTTCCGAAAGGAAGGCCTCCAGTGGTACCCCTTGATTGTAGCTCGGTTGTTGGGCGAAGCGATGCGGGTTGTACCTCATGAAAATCGCCGCACCGTTCTTCCTGAACACCAGGAAGCCCGGTCTGATAGAATATAAGTGAGGGTCTCCCTGGCCGTCAAAACTGAGGCTCCATCTTTGAAGGTGTCTTGCAATGGCCGCACTGCAGTGGTAGACGCCTTTACAATAGTCAACACCTTGTCAACGAAAGACACCCCGTCTCCAACGGTGTGGGGGCGAAGGAGTAAACCCCTGGCGTTCCGTGGTGATAGAGTCACAATTGATGCGCCAATCAACTGTATGATGCGGGGGAAGCTGCACCTGTGGTAGAACGAGGGCCTTTTGTGCATGCCAAAGATACCCGATGTGTGTAGCTCAAGCCATGATATGAAATATTGCATCGGGAAGATCACGTGCAGCACCCCAGGCTCATTAGCATCCACCGCTCGACTGAGGTCGTGATACAAGTGTGCCAAGTCGGCTATCCCAACGGCTACTTTTACCCCGATGGTCATCCGGTGAGCAGGGTAAAAGATGGAGGGCCGCATATGGCGAGAATACATTGGGAGTGCAAACCAACTCAGCCATAGCCCGAGAAATCCTAAGAAGAAGGCCTCCTCTTCCATCCCAGGGGCTGCAACTTCAGCAAAAGACATAGCCGGAGAGTTAGGAAGGAAGAAACCCTTTTGGTCTACTTCCTTCGCCGGTAGGTCATCCAAACCTAGACCGAAAGGGTCCTCGAGGGTGGCAAACTTGGCAGTTTCTGCCGAGAGGACACTTGGGTGAAGGAACCGGGCGATGAAATCCTCAAAACTGACTCCGCGACTCCCACGTTCGATGAAAAGGGCCTCATAGATGTTCAACACCTTGATCAAACTGGGGAATTGGTGTTGAACAGCATTCTCCGGCGTGAGTCCCCTTACCGCTGGCTTGGCACCGAAGACATACTCGTCTGTCCCAAGCAACTCCTCATGGTGCTCCCCAATAACCGGTAGACCGGAGACCTATGTGAACTCCTCCAGAGAAATTGACACTTCCCGATCCATTGCGAGAAAAGTGTGAGTGGGGATGTTCCACTGCTCCAAGAAAGCCTTGAACCACCAGATGGGAAGCGTGGGATACTGGAAGAGGGAGACATAAACCGCAGTGTACAATCCTAATCTTATCAACTGCGACTTCTTCGCCGACAGGATATACCGAGCCCACGGCAGGTAGCCGATCGGGTGGCGGGGGATCAGACCTATGTTATATGATTGTCCCCAAGGTCACGCCTCGCCTTGACAGATACGGCGTCCCAGGATATCCAAAACCATGGGACGCTGAACCAGAATCGCATCTATGGCGGGATGAAGAAAGCCCTTCGAGGTCCAATCGACCATCTCCACAGCATACTGCACCGGGGGTGGGCTTGCGTAGTGGATCGCCGTAATAGGTTCTGACGGCACTGCGCACGTGAAGCTCCGTCGACCCATGATAATCTGATTATACCACGACTCCCAAAGGTGGAGACTCTTATATTCCGAGTCGTGGTCCTTGATCATAGCTAAGACTTCACGGTCCAATGGCGCTTCAGGGAACCCTTCCTCCGAGCGAGCGAATGGGAATGAAGTATCGAGAGACATGATCGCTGCAAGTGAACAAAATTAGCCGTTAGTGTTGCAATTCCAACGCTTGGCGTTTAAATTTTTTTAATTAAATAAAGATTAATTACACCACACTGCAGTGCAGTGGGTAGGAGACCGAAGGGGGACCCACAAAATCTGGACGACAATACATCAGTTAATAAGACAACCTCATCATTGGATGAGATTGTCAGTTAATCCCCAAGAAAATATTCCCATTAATAATAAAAAAATCCCTAGAGACAAGGAGAAAATCTCCTCTTTCACCGCAAAGCTCTGTCACAGAGTGACACTTGTCAAACTCTGGTCTCAGGGGAATAAAATTCTTTAAAAAGAGCCTAGCTCTGTAATAAAAAAAATTTAAATAAAAAAAAATTCATCGAAATTTTTTTTATTAATTAATTCCTAAAAAAATTGAAGTTCTGGGATCTTAAAGATCCATATGAAAAAACTCTTAAGAGTTCATCATCAGAAGATCAAAAGATCTATATTCTGTCAATGAGCAAAACTCTGTTCATGGGTTAAAAAACCCTGAAACATTTTTTTTTGAGAGCAAAGCTCTGTTTATGAAACCCCAAAGGGAATTTCTTTAGATCAAAAGATCTATGAGAGCAAAGCTCTGTTGGTTAAATTTGATTTAAATTAATTCAACTTAACTTTAAATTAATTTTACCTAAAGTTTTCTAACTTGGAAAATGAGAGCAAATCTCTAAAATTCTGGAAACAAGAGCAAACCTCTAAAGTTCTTAAGCAAGAGCAAAGCTCTGAAAATCAAAATCTTGGAAATGGTAAAGATTTCTAAAGTGCCAGCGGTCCTATTTATAAGGCGCTTGCGCCCCTTCAGCTCACCCGTTGATCCAACGGCCAAGATCTTGCCATCGCTGCACTCACGTGCGCGCCACGTAAGCGCAACGGTGGGGGGGCATTTGTTTCCCCTAATCAGAGCAAAGCTCTGTTTGAATTTCAAAATTCAAAATTCGAAGCAATGCTTCAGATTCTTTGCGCTGCGCGCAACGCGCCACGTGTTAAAACCTGATACACCAGCGCAGCGTCCAAGGCAGCGCGCCCAATCAGAGCAAAGCTCTATTTAAAACAAAATTAAAGGAAGCAACGCTTCAGTTGCGCAAACGCTGCGCTGCGCGACACGTGTCAGCGCAGTTGCGCTGCGCCGTGCGCTGCGCGACACGTGTCAGGGCAGTTGCGCAAGCGCAGTTGCGCTGCGCTCTGCGCTGCGCGACACGTGTCATGCACTGGGCGTTTGCGCCAAACAGAATTAAATTCTAGCAAGATTTTTCTGTTCTTGTTAAAACAAGAAGATTGCCTTCTGTAAAACAGAAGCCCTTAGATCAAAGATCCAACGGTGGGGAAAATTCCCCAAATCACTCAGAGAAAGATCTCTTTAACAAATTTATGGACACTATATAAAGGCCCCTAGACCCCAAATCAAAAGGCATCAATATCATCATTGAGAACTCTGAAGAATTGGAGAGAATTCCTCAAGAACAAAAAAAGGTAAAAACCTTTAGAAAAAAGAGAAAATTCTCTTATGAACAGGTAATTGATCTGAGAACAAGATCAATGATCTTCAATAAGAAGAAAAGGAAATAATAATAAGTTCTTTGCACTTTTTTATGAACCACTGGTTCCCTGAAATAAGAAAAACAAAAGAAACTTGTTTTCTTTGATCTAAATGAGATCAAGAAAACAAACAGTGCTTTGCACTTTTTTATGAACCATTGGTTCTGGAATCTAAAAGATTCTCAAGTTAATAGTGCCTTGCACTTGCAAAACTATACTGTTGCGCTCTTGGGTTGGCGCAAGCCACCAGAGAGCGCCACGTGTCAGCATCTGAACCACTTGCGCTATACGCTTTTGAAATGAAGCCTTGCTCTCTGAAATTGGCGCAACTCACCAGAGCGCGCCACGTGTCAGCAGCACAAGCACAGCGCACCGGCGTAGCGCATTGCGCTTGCGTGACACGTGTCATCACCACAAGCGCTTGCGCTCATTAATTAGCGTAAAGCGCCTGACAAATGCAATGCATTTCTTTTGCTAAAGGGCCAGGCCCAAATAAAAAAAGACCCACTAGGCCAAATTAAATTGCAAAGCAATAAATGGGCAGAGCCCAAGTAAAATTGATGCTCTGCATCATTTATAAATGGGCAGAGCCCAAACAAAATTGATGCTCTGCATCCTTTATGGGCAGAGACCAGACAAAAATAAAAAGTAATGCAATGCATTATTTAAACCGGGGCAAAGCCCTAACACAGGCCTATTAGGCCAAAAACAAATAAAAGTGTTGAACATTTTTCAACTGGACTTAGCCCAATCATGGCCGTAGGTCCTCAAATTAAATTGACCGAGCACAGCTGCTCTCTTAAATCAATTTATGACCGGTTCGAGGGTACATCTCCGAACTCCTTTGACTCCTATCGTTGTAATCCTTCAACGACGTCAGAGAAGTGACGAGCCCCGACAACCACACATCAACACGGACTGTGGGGTCCTTAAACTCATGGACTTAAGCGTCTTTAAACCAAAACACGGACTGTGGGGTCCTTAAACCCACGGACTTATGCGTCTTTAAACTAAAATACGGACTGTGGGGTCCTTAAACCCGTGGACTTATGCGTCCTTAAACTAAAACACGGACTGTGGGGTCCTTAAACCCACGGACTTAAGCGTCCTTAAACCACCTATGGACCACCATGTCCCTAAACTGGAATATGGACCACCATATTCCTAAACTGGAATATGGATCGCAATGTCCTTAAACTACCTATAGACCACCATGTCCTTAAACTGCAATATGGACCACCATGTCCCTAAACTGGAATATGGACCACCATGTCCTTAAACTATCTATGGACCCCTACGTCCCTAAACTGGAACAATAGAGCCCCCAAATGCTCTTTTGTCGGATCCAAACGATCCTGTTAAGTTGATTTTAGTCTCAAATCAGACTAACGTATCCTTAACAAACGTTTAAGTTGATCTTAGCCTCAATATGGCTAACGTATCCTTGAACTAAAACACCAAACCCAAATATAAGTAAATACGGATTTGGACTAATCCACGTCCTACGGGTGACGGCATAACTTAGTCTCCGTATACAATTCACGGGCATCCACAAACAAAACAAACACACACGACACGAAGTGAAATTCTGCAGAAGGAGAAAGTGGCTACCGCGATGCGGTAGCGTAATTAACTACAGGGGCTTGCGCCTGCAGGGAAGAGCGTCCCCACAATCAAAAACCCCTCAAACGAGGGGGAATCTGACGAAGTCTGCTACATCGGCCGCATCCATCTAAACCTCCGATACACGGTGCCATAAATCAACTTGGCATCTTCGGAGAGGTGGACGGATAAAACCAAATAGCATCTGCTCCGAATCTCAGACGAGACGTCCCTACGTCGTCTCGGCCGCCGTTCGGAGGGGAACAAGCACCAATTAGCATCTGCCCCCAAATTCAGGCAAGACGAACCTACGCGGTCGCGTCTCTATTTTCGGCGGGGAACAGATTCTGGCACGCCCGGTGAGACCTTTTCCTCTTTCCACTCCACACTTCGAGTGTCGGATTCGCGAACGAATCGCGGTTTAATATGGTTGCCCTTGGATTTGAGGTACTAAAATTTGGTTTTGCTCCCGTGCGGAAAAAAGAATATCAATGGCCTCTAACTGCTCCAGCTGCAACTGCAACTCCCGTTCCACCTCATCTGGAGGTGTAACCTACGGGCCCCAAGTGGCCTCCCTGTTCAAGATGCCAGTGGAGCAAGTAACTCAGGCCACCACTGGGCCGTTCTTTGGGACCATGATCCCACTGATGAGCTTCAATGCCCCGCTGCTGTCGCAAGAAGTCCCAAAGAAGTCGGTCTTTGATCGACTTACCACTACCGCGGCCCCTCTGAACGGGTCGCCCAAATCCAACGCCTCAGTCTTTGACAGATTGGGCCAAAGCTTTTGTGGGCCCGTAAAGAAGCCTGCGATACCAGAAAGGGTTATCCTAAAAAGGATAGCCATTCCTGCTCTCGAAGTCGTCAAAGCGGCTTCTCCTGCCAAAGGGTCGGTCTTCACAAAACTGACTGTTTCAGCTCCCGTTTCAGGCGAAATCGTTATGGCTGCTTCACCTGTTCGGAAGTCTGCTTTCGATAGGTTGGCCATCCCCACTCAGCGGACATTAGTCTTCAACAGGTTGACAACAACAACTTCTGATCAAGACAGGGGGCATGGGTAAATCACCCCCGTAGCCGAGAGAATTCCAACTGCAAGACACGCTCAACGTCACTACTGGCGCCAAGTGAGAAAGGCTGGGGGCAATTCCCCTTCCGGACTGACTCCGCCGACTCCAATGGAGGAAGTTGATACTGTTGTTCTAACTGGGAACAGTTTTGAACCGCTAAGGAGGGTGCGCAAAAACTCTCCGACTGCCGTGCTGAAGAGATCTCCTCCACCCATGGAGAAAGCTACTAAGGTGAAGCTAGAGCAGCCCTCTCAGCGGCTGTCCTCTAAAATCTACAAGGTCTGGCGTCAAGTCCAAGACTCGGTGATTGATCCAAATTTCTCCCGCCGACAGAAAAAGATAAAGGTTCGGCAAGAAGAGGACCACCCTGTCAAGCCACAGAAGGCGACGACTACTTGGGTGCCCACTGCAACAGCCCCCTCAACTTCGACCGCCCACAAGAAAAGAAGGCCGGAGAAAATCCCTGAGTCTGCAACGAATTGCAAGACCACTGAACCTAAACGCCCTAAGTCTGGGGGCATGGTAACACATACCGTTTATATGGCTTCTGGAAAAGAGGAAAGCCGTGCTTCTACGGGTCATCGACTGCTTACCCGATCGATAACAAAGGCTCAGGAGCAACAGCAGCAAAAACTTTAGGAGATGCTGACTGCAATGGCCGCACTCACTGGGCCGAAAGAAAATCCAGAGACCTCAGAGCGGCGTCAGGAACAAGAAACCGATGCTGAATTCCTCCGAAGAATGCTCGAGAGGAAAGAAAAAGAGGTCGCGGAACAAGCGGCCAACATAAAACGAATGGCTCTTTTGTTCCAAGACATGGCCGGGATGATGTTACCCCCGATTATCATTGAAGAAGACAGAGGGGAGACATCGAACCCTCCTCCGGATCTTTCAGCAGCCAAGGAGGAAACCATCTCCAAGGCCATCCTGGATGATTACATCGCTCAGCAAATACGAGCTCACCAGGCGAATGAAGCGGCCGGCCAAATTGTTAAAACTGGACGACCCTATCCGGGTTGGTATGACCAAATAAAGTACCCGCCAGGATACACGATCCTCAAATTCCACGTATATAAGGGGACGGGAAATCCACATCAGCATGTCGCTCAATTTAGGGCTCTGTGTGGCAACACTGGAGGGGATGATAAGCTACTGCTTCACCAATTCGTCGGCAGCTTTGCGGAGACGGCGTTCGAATGGTATTCAGAGCTCCCCAATGTGTCCGTCAAAACCTTTACGGAGCTGGAGTTGCTATTCACCCAGCTTTCGCAAGTGCTAGCGAACGCACCCCAATCACGGCATTGATTAATGCCAGAGTGAAGTCTGGAGAAATATGGGTTCAGTATGCAATACGGTGGCGAAATCTATGGTCAAAATGCGAGAGGCGCATCGAAGAAGCGCCTGCGGTAGGCATGTTCGTGGGGACCCTTGACCCTCAAGCAAACATTTCACAATTCATGATGTTTTTCAAGCCGACCACTTTCCAAGCCTTGATTGACAAGTTGGCCCAAATGGATCAGATGGGTCATAGACCGTCTCCTTTGAAGCTGGAATCTCGAAATGAAAAAGGGAAAGGGAAAGCAACCTTCATCGCCAATACTCAACAACAGCCGAGCAACTTAAAGCCGGTTGTTCGCGAAAACAACGTGCGTCCACGCCCATCCCTCGAGGAGAGACTGGGACGTCCTTACTCATTTTTCCGGGATAAAACGAGAAGACTGTTCGAGCTGGCAGTACGTAACAGACTCATCAATCTGCCGGATCCAAAACATCCGTTGCATTCAGGCGATGTCAACAATCTTAATTACTGCCCTTACCACCAAGCAGTAAGCCATCCAATCGAAGATTGCTTCGTCTTCAAAGGCTGGATTGAGGACCAATACTAACAGGGCAAATTCGCGCTGTCTGAAAAATGGAAGATGAACTCGCCACAACCACATGATCCGAAAAAAATGGACATGTCGGGGGTATCATGCTCATTCATAGAGAAAGCCCCTTGGACCGAAAAGTCCGTAAACTAGAAATTTGCCTCGAATACGGCAACGACGGACCGAAACGTTCCTAAACTAACAATGGACCACTATGTCCTAAAACTGGCTTCTGACCGAGACGTCGATAGACTACTACGGATCGCAGTATCCCAAGGATGACAAAAAAAACGGTATGTCCATAAGCGAAATGGGCACGGATGAAAACCTGAAAGGGCTCCGTGAGTAAAAACAGCAGGACTAACGGCGAGTTTTGTGAAAACCCGAAAGGACGCGATCTCGTTAAAAGACACTTGCAAGGTCCTCTCGACTCTGTAAGGAGAAAATACATGCGTGAGATCCTTACAACTCACAAGAGAGCAACACACTTAGGGATCCCCACGATTCCTAAGGAGAAATTACACTTACGAGATCCTCACGACTCGTAAGGAGAATTTCCCTTTGAGACCCTCACGGCTCACAGGGTTCAAAAGCCTTAAGCTACAGGGATCTGAATTTGTTCTTAAGCCATCACAATCTCCAATGCTGCCCTACAAGCGGTTCATTGCTGACCCTTGTATACAATCCACGGGCGCGAATAAACATTTCCCTAACAAAGTCCCACCCGCGACTAGGGATATGTTCACACAATGGACAACCCTTGTAAGTCCTCTCGACTTATAAGAGAACATACACTTAGGAATTCTCACGATTCCTAAGGAGAAAACGCACCTACGAGATCCTCACGACTCGTAGGGAGAAATACCTTTATGAGATCCTTACGGCTCATGAAGTCAAAAGCCTTAGTCAAAAGGATCTTAACCCTGTTTGCTAAGCCGCCTTTGTTCGACATCAACGAAGGCAAATGATGATTCGCTTCTGGCAATATCCCAGTTGTAGCGATGCTGATGCCTAAATCGGTATCAAATCCCAAACTCGCGGCGAAAAGCCAGCAATCCACAAATGCACATGAAATAGCCGAAATGATGGGGCAACTTGCGACAAAATCAGCAAGTAAAATATATGCATATGAAATAGCCGAAATGGTTGGGCAACCCGCAATAAAAAGCAGCGAGTAAATAAAACAAATAGCCGGAATGATTGGGCACCGCGAAAAATAGCCGAAATGATTGGGCTATCGCGACTTTCGTGATATAAAAGTTGAAATGATAGAGCATAGCGGAAAGAAAAAATATATATAAAATAAAACTTTTTGCTCTACAGGTAAGATCACATCGATCCCTGTATACAATCCAGGGGCACAAACAAAAAGGGAACCATACCTTCCCACCAGGCTCCATCAGAAAAAGAAGCCAAATCTCGACGGTTCACAGACAACCTAGAGACCACCTCAACATTCGTCTCGTTACAGCAGACGCAACGTCAGCAAAGCGGAGTGATGGCAAAATCCCAGCTCTACCTCAGCATTCGTCTCGTTACACCAGACGCAATGTCAACAACGGCGTTCCTTCGCAGTCCAGCAGGATGCAGATGCAACGTTAATGAAAGTTCTCATGGTTGAAACAAAGCGGAGTAATGGCAAAATTCCAACTCCACCTCAGCATTCGTCTCGTTACACCAGACGCAATGTCAACAACGGCGTTCCTTCGCAGTCCAGCAGGATGCAGATGCAATGTCAACGAAAGACCTCATGGTGGAAACAAAGCGGAGTGATGGAAAAATCCCAACTCCATCTCAGCACTCGTCTCGTTACACCAGACGCAATGTCAACAACAGCGTTTCTTCACAGTTCAGCAGGATGCAGATGCAACGTCAACGAAAGACCTCATGGTCGAAACAAAGCGAAGTGATGGCAAAATCCCAGCTCCACCTCAATATTCATCTCGTTACAGCAGACGCAATGTCACCCCAGAGTCAAAACAACGGAACCATGGCAAAGTCCTTAGTTCCAAATCTCGACGGTTCACCAACAATCTAGAGACAACCGTGACATTCGTCTCGATATAGCAGACGCAATACCAGTGAACGAAGCAAAGGCCAAATTCCTAGTTTTAGGGTCTTGACGGCAACCCATATAAAACCTGAAAGACTATCGGAGATCATCCTACACCAGCACGGAGTGGTCACCACCTCGACGTTCGTCTCGATACAGCAGACGAGATGTCACCCCAGCGTTCTTCCTCCGGCAGGACTCAGACGCGACTATCAAACGACGGAGCCACGGCAAAGTCCCTAGTTCCAAGCCTCGACGGTTCACCAACAACCTAGAGACAACCGCGACATTCGTCTCGATACAGCAGACGCAATGCCAGCGAACAAAGCAATGGCAATATTCCTAGCTCCAGGGTCTTGACGGCAACTCATATAAAACCTAAAAGACTATCGGAGATCATCCCACACCAGCGCGGAGTGGTTATAACTTATCGGGGCTTGGACCCAAGATTGGCCATAAGTCCTTAATTCAGATTAACTGAGCCCATATGCTTATTAATCTTTTTGACCTTAGTCCCAAATTGGACTACAGATCTTCCAACCAATATCGGTTCAAGGGTACATCACTTCACTCCTCTGATATTTGTCGTTGTAATCCTTCAACGTCTTCAGAGAGGTGACGGGTCCCGACAACCATACATTTCATAGACTATGACGTCTTTAAACTGGACTGTGGGGTCCTTAAGCCCATGGACTATGATGTCCTTAACCTCGGACTGTGGGGTCCTTAAACCCATGGACTATGATGTCCTTAATCTCGGACTGTGGGGTCCTTAAACTCATGGACTATGATGTCCTTAACCTCGGACTGTGGGATCCTTAAACCCATGGACTATGACGTCCTTAACCTCGGACTGTGGGGTCCTTAAGCCCATGGACTATGATGTCCTTAACCTTGGACTGTAATGTCCTTAAACTAATCGACCGCAATGTCCCTAAACTAAACAATAGAGCCTAAATGCTCTCTTGTTGGATCTAAATGATCCCGCTGAGTTGATCTTAGTCTAAAATTAGACTAACGTATCCTCAACGAACGTTTAAGCTGATCTTGGTCTCAAATGAGACTAACGTATCCTTAAACCCAACCCAAAACCCAAATCTAAGAAGATACGGATTTGGACTAATCCACGCCCTACGGGCGACAACATAAATTAGTCTCCGTATACAATCCACGGGCAACCAAAAACAAAACAAACACACACGACACGAAATGACCATCTGGAGAAGGAGAAAGTGGTTACCGCGATGCGGTAGCGTAATTAACTGCAGGGGCTTGCGCCTGCAGGGAAGAGCATCCCTACAATCAAAAACCGTTCAAATGAGGGGGAATCTAACGAAGTCTGCTACATCGGCCGCATCCGTTTAAACTTTCGATATACGGTGACATAAATCAACTTGGCATCTTCGGAGAGGTGGACGGATAGCACCAATTAGCATCTGCCCCCAAATTCAGGCAAGACGGACCTACGCGGTCGCGTCTCTGTTTTCGGCGGGGAACAATGGGTAGGAATCTACCCGCTAGGGATGGACCGGATAGGGAAGCTTCTCGGTGGCCTCGAGAGGAGGGCTTTGATCCTTAGCGTAGATGGGTGGGAGTCTATCCGCTAGGGATGGACCGGGCAGGGAAGCTGCTCGGTGTCCTCGAGATGAGGGCTTTGATCCTGAGCGTAGATGGGCAGGAAGCTACCCACTGCGGATGGACTGGACAGGGAAGCTGCTCGGTGGCCTCGAGAGGAGGGCTTTTGATCCTTAGCGTTGTTAGGTACGAAGCTACCCTCTAGGGATGACCGAGCAGGAAGCTACTCAGTCGCCTCGCGAGGAGGGCTTCGATCCACAGCGTAGTTGTGCAGGAGGCTACCCACTGCGGATGGACCGGGAAGAGAAGTTGCTCGATGGCCTCGAGAGGAGGGCTTTGATCCTTAGCGTTGTTGGGTAGGAAGCTACCCACTAGGGATGACCGAGAAGGAAGCTACTCGGTCGCCTCGCAAGGAGGGCTTCGATCCACAACGTAGTTGGGCAGGAGGCTACCCACTGCGAATGGACCGGGCGGAGAAGTTGCTCGGTGGCCTCGAGAGGAGGGCTTTTGATCCTTAGCGTTGTTGGGTTGGAAACTACCCGCTGGGGATGACCGAGCAGGAAGCTACTCGGTCGCCTCGCGAGGAGGGCTTCGATCCACAGCATAGTTGGGCAGGAGGCTACCCACTGCGGATGGACTGGGCAGGGAAGCTATTCGTCGGCCCTGCAGGGAGTTTTAGCACGGAAACAAAGAGAAGTAGTTCAAATTGCAGGGAAGCGAGAATCTTTATTATTGAATAAATTACAGATTATGCGATTCAATTTAAATTCTCCTGTATTGAATATAAATTTTGGTAGGTGTCCTTGTTGTTCGGATTTGGGTCAGTCGGCGATGACTATGATCTTTCCGATCGTCAGCTCTCTATCTTTAATTTGATCGGCTTGACGTTTATCTCGCAGGTACTTTGCCAAGTGACCGGAGCGGATCGGCTCCTCGATGTAATAGCGCAGCTGTTTACAATCCTCGGTCGAATGTCCTTGCGTCTGGTGATAGGCACAATACGGACCTCGGAGCCGCTTGCCCGTGCTTTGGGTAGCCGGCGGGAGCCTGAAGAACCTCTCGCCCTTTGCTTTCTCTAGCAGCTCGGTCTGGGAGATGTTAATGGGAGTGTACTCCTGGAACTTCGGGGCGTAAGGTTTTGGTCGGTCGACTCTCTTTTTCTTTTCTCTGCCCCGCTTCTTTTGGTCGGTTTGGTCGCCTCTAGGCAGATTCGAGTTCACCTCGGACTCGAGTTGGATTTCCCGCTCGGTCCGGGCTTTTACCTCAGCCATGGTCTTAGGTTGCGCTAATGCAAAAGAGAGGAGCCACTCTTTGTGCCCAAGACCCATGCTCAGCGCGGTGATGACCGTTTCATCGCGGTGTTCGGGGACCTCGAGGAGCGCGTTGTAGAAGTGGATGGCATATCCTTTGAAGAATTCTTTGTCTCCGCTCTTGATGGTGAACAGATAGTCGACCATCCTCTTCTGCCGTCAATTCCCGACGAAGTGACCGAGGAATTGGGTGGCCAGCTCATCAAAGATCGAGATGGAGAGTGGCGTAAGTCCTCGGAATCAGTCATGTCCAGCCCGGATGAGGGTGGCAGGGAAAGCACGGCATTGGGCTGCGTCTGAGTTATCTTGGAAGCTCATGCCCGCTGTAAACGCGTCCAAGTGATTTTTTAGGCCGGACTTCCCGTCAAAGAGCACCACCTTGGGCGGCTTCTTCTTGGATGAGAAACGTTCGGCCAGCAATTCCTCAATGAAGGGCTTCGTGAGAGAATCCGCGGAATACCTAGCCCCTTCGCCGGACGGATGGTCGTCTCACCGTATGCCATAGATCTTCTTTTCGAGGGCCTCAAGTCGGTGGTGGTAACCCGAGAATTCCATGCAGTCAGAGTGGTGGCTATCCCCGCTCCGGGTCTGAGCCAGGGTGCGACTTCGATTCCGCTCTATCGGGTGTCTCAGATCCCCGGGCGAGTCCCTTCTCGAGTGGTCCCTGCGCTCATCATTCGCGCGATCCCGGCGAGAGTAGGGACGTCGGTCATGCCTGTAAGCAGGCGAGCTAACCGACACCTCCTCAGGAGGAGAGAACACGCGATGGGCATTGGGGCGACGGTCCAGTCTTCGCTGGGACCATGGCGTGGAGCTGTCTTGCGCCCAGCGGGTCATGGAATATGTCGCCGTGTGTGGGTTAAGGTGGCCGGAGTCGGCCCGCCGGGGCTCAGTGGCGCTGTGACGAGGGTGAGGTAGATCGGGGGCTTGAGTGTGCCCGTTCGTCCTTCGGCGGACGTCGTTATCCCGAGGAAGCAGAGCCGCGCTATGGTGGTTAGGGCCCACCGCCTGAACATGGACGAGGGCATTTACCAGCGTCGTAAGCCGGTCTATCTGGGCGGACAAAGCGTGGATGGCATTAAGAGTGGGAGGCGAGCCGCTCCCGCCTCCATTTTGGCGGCTCGTATTTGGATCGTTGCGGTCGTCGCTCGCCATTGGATCAAGGACGGAGGATCAACTTTTGTTAGTGGAACAAAATAAGTCTTTCGTTCCCACAGACGGCGCCACCTGATGGGGGTCTTGATCTCCTTCAGATGCTGTCCTCCGTCGATCTGTCGTGAGCGTTGCTGGACAGTTGAGATTGGATTCGGAGGTTGCCTCCTTGAGTTTGTGGATCTCAATGGGTTGAGTTTGAGGTGAAAGCCGAGCTACCTGCGAAGAAGTCCCGGGATGGGTGACCACCGTAGGACCCTCCAACGATCAAGTTAGCTGAGAAATTTGAGTAGAATAATAGCTTATTGGGTTCAAGTTGCCTTACCTGAGTCGTCTGGGAGAGGGGTTTTATAGTGGTCGCATGGAGCGAGTATGCGCGAGATCTTCGCCTTCGGTTATGCCCCTGACGTTACACGTGCATGAACGACGGGATCGCTTCATTAATGACGGGATACGCTCATTAATAGGGGGACGTGCCAGCGCGGGACGTGGGGCGGCGGCTATCTCGCTTTGGCGAGATACGCGGAGCCGCTGCGGAGGTGCCAGGACTCCGCAATCTCGGTTGATCGGAGGAGGCCGAGGAAGCTCGGCGTGCTTGGAGCTCGGAGACGAGCGGGGGGCCGAGAAAGCTCGGCATAAGAGAAAGCTCGTAGGCAAGAAGACCGAGGAAGCTCGGAGACGAGCTGTTGGTAGTTTCTTAGACGAAGGTGGAATGCCTTTCAGGAGGGTCTCCCGAAAGATCAGGGAACTCCGCCGAGAAGGGGTCCTGGGGAATGTCCCTGATGCGGCTCACTTATTTCACCCTCATGAAATCCGGGACACGTCATCTGCCACGTGTCGTAATTTAGGAGGACACCACTTGTGAGCATGATCAATAACAAATTTATATAGTGTTTTTACAAGAAATTATCTTAGAGGGCTTCTAATAAAACAATAAAGGGAAGTTTAATAAATAGTACGGTACGGTATGGACATGTTTCCTTATGTCATTCCTTAGGTTTAACATAGGAATATTCATCCTTATTTTAATCTAAATAAAAACATTAGCAAAACTTCATAAGATAAGTTTATTGCAGTGAGACTTTTAGGAGTCTAACAATCTAAAACTAGATCCTTTCACATCTCAAGGTGCCGATCCTTTTTTTAACCTCTAGCTTTAAGACACCATTATGATTTCAGACGCTGACTTCTGCCTCTTCAGATTAACCTCTTGCTTGCTTGTTGTACCTTTTGCATATCAAAAGAAAAGAGTAGTCAACGCTTCATGGCAATTATTAAGACACCTTCAACAACTCTTTCCGTCTCGAATTGATAGGTTCATAAATTCAAGACATGAAACCAGTATAAAAATAGAGTGGAACATCTATTACATTACAAAAATAAAAAATAAAGATAGGATCGATATGGATCCAACCTTATACACAAAGAAAGAAGAAATTTTTTTCTTTTGAAATCTTAATATGCTGCCGGACGTTGATGTCTTAATAGGATAAGATATATGTTATAAATTCAATTAACTATTATTATTTATTCGGATGCAATCTTCGTAAAAGTTGGTCATGGATTGAAAAGAAATGTTTTGGGGTAAATATGGAAAAACTGTTGGAATTTAATGGGTTATTTGGGTTGCATTCCATGAAAGAAAACCTAACTTGGTTGGATTTCATGGATGAAAAAGAGAGAAAAATGGGACTTTGTGAAAGGTTTGAGATTTTAGTCCCACATCGGTGGTAAAGTAGAAAAATGAGGAGTTTAAATAACATATGGACAGCATTACTCATTTTGCAAACAATTAAGGTGTTAGGTATAGAACCACATGTGCTGCATAATGACTGGCTTAGGACCTATCGGGTTTATCTTCTTGCTACATATTTTAGTGCAGAAAATGTCGACCCGAATAGTGACTGTAAATCCGCATCTATATATATAAGATGAGCCGCACAATGACTGGCCCTATACCCGAATAGGGACAATATTTTGTTTGTTGGGATCAAAAATTACATCTTATTGACCAAAAGTCAAAGTCAAACCGCGAATAAGTGGGCCCAAATCTGAAACTAAGCCAAGTGAGCACATATCCATGGAATTTAAGTGTAATTGCTAGAAAATAAATGTAAAGTAAATAGACAAGAAGCCAAATTTTATAAACCCCGGGCTTATGCATGAAAAGAAATGAGCACATATCCATGGAAAAGGCACGAGTGCCATTTTGTAAAGCCCAAAAGACTAGATGTAAACTTGTAAACCTATAAAAAACCAACACGATGAATAATAAATAACAGTTATTCTCTCATCAATCTTTCTCTGGTTTTGTGACTCCCTTCTCTCTCTCTCTTCTCTAGGATCTCCTTCTTCCACTTTCTTTTTTGAATTAAATTAAGAGGTAAACCTCTCTTTTTTCAGAACTAAATAAATTTTAACTATAAACCCATTGAAAGGAGTAGGAATTCTTCATCAAATTCCCCAAATCCCCAAAAAAGAAGGTTTTTAATTTGCACCATCACCTTCTTCAAGTTCCAAAAGAGAAGATGAGGAAAAAACAGAACCAATCTCCAAAACCTCATATTCTGAAAGTTTCAAGGCTTTGAAAAGAGAAAAATGTCCCCTTTTCACCCATTTAAAATTAAAGATCCAAGTTTTAAGGAATCTAGAGATCCTCTCTAGGCCAAATGAGGAGAACACCCCCTTGAGCTCTAAAACCCGTGCTTAGTCCTAAAACCCGGGCTTAAACTCCTTTATGCGTGCTGGAACTGGGCTTAGATACCTTTACGTACGTCGGCGCCTGCGCGGCGCGCGCGTACCTGCATGGCGCCACCACTCCTCACACTCATAAAACGGATTTTTATATATAAAGAAAAAGAATAGAAAAAATGTGTTTACTAAAATTTTCTTTTATCAATTCTTCTTATAAGTATTTACAAAAATAAATAGAAAAAATGAAATGAACATCCTCTTTTGCATTGTTTTCAAAACATAACATGTGCATATTGCACGTTAAGTTCGCATGATTTGTATAAACCGTTAATCAGAGGTTCTCTCGCTTCAGAACGATGGGTAATTAACGGCAGTTTTGTCCGCGTCCGCTGGAGATTTGAATCTCCCTGATCAATAAACCACTGCTCATTTTAGGCAGAGAGAATCTGTATATGCCTGACAAGCGATGCGCAAACCTATCTTTATAGGGTGACGGAAAACACTCTACGGATTCTGTCATGTCCCGCTTCCCAGTGTATGGAAGGGGAGACGTGGCGGGCCCGCAACGTATTCACTAAGAAATAAATATGTTAAGCGTAAATTAAGCAATATATATATATATATATATATATATATATATATATATATATATATATATAATGCACAAGAATAATAAGAGATATAAAATGAACAACAATTTTTATTAATATTCATCTTTATATACAACTGTTTTGAAAAGGAAAGTACAATGATATAAAGTAATGCCTAAACAATGGCATACAAACTGAAATAAGTATAAGGTGAACTAGAAGTCCTGCTGCTCAGTGAATGATTCATCTGTAAAGTGTGTGTAGTAACAACCGTAATCAATAACGGTGTCGCGTGTAGTTAGACGGAGATGAGTACGGGTCGTCCTCAGGGATATGTGGAATCTTTCAATCTTACGTTAGACGTGTTGAAAAAGAGGAAGAATAGAGGAATAAAAAATAGTTGAGAATAGTTTCTAGATCTACGTCAAAATACGGATATAGAATACAGATCTAGTTTGAATACGGATATAGATTTTATAAGAAGAATGCTTGTATGGTTCGTTCGGATTTAGTAGTCATGGATGACTAATAAAGATTACTCTTTTTATCTATTGATAGATTTAATACTAGATAGATAATGATAAATGAGGATTAGGGTTCTTGGAAGAAACTAGGGTTTCCCCACTATTGATCCTTGTCCTTTCATTAATCTCTATTCATGTCTAGCCCTTAACAAAACAATTGTTAATCTGATCTCAAATCGCGGTCGAGACTAGCAATAAATTGATAGCGCGCCCGATAAGGATGTTAACATTTATTTTGCTAAACTTAATAAATTTCATAAGGCTTAAGAGGAATTAAAACATTTTCTCATCTATTGTTCTACCCTAATCCTATGAACCCTATCAAACGGAGAATTACTCGCGCATGATGGAGATAGAAGAACGGATAGAGATGAAATTCATATTGTAACTAAATAATTAAACTAATTAAAATAAAGATCTACCATTATTAATCAACTTCACAAGCACAAACTTCAAGTTTAGATTACAAGAGGAAGAAAATGTTGCTCTCGATCTCTGCCTTGTCGGATGTAGATGTTCCGTCGAATCTCACGTCGCTTTATCACGTCGAATCTTGGACCTGTCTTGGATCACTTGTTCTTTGACAGTGATTAGCTTGTGCAAAGTTGGATACAACTTTTTGGGTTTTATCCCTGTTCCCCTCCGAATGGCGGCCAAGACATGGGCGTCTTGCCTGAGATTCGGGGCAGATGCTATTTGGTTTTATCCGTCCACCTCTCCGAAGATGCCAAGTTGATTTATGACACCGTGTATCGGAGGTTTAAACGGATGCGGCCGATGTAGCAGACTTCGTCAGATTCCCCCTCGTTTGAGGGGTTTTTGATTGTGGGGACGCTCTTCCCTGCAGGCTCAAGCCGCTGCAGTTAATTACGCTACCGCATCGCGGTAACAACTTTCTCCTTCTCCAGCTGGTCACTTCGTGTCGTGGATGTTTATTTTGTTTATGGTTGCCCGTGGATTGTATACGGAGACTAATTTATGTCGTCGCCCGTAGGACGTGGATTAGTCCAAATCCGTATTTTCTTAGATTTGGTTTTGGGGTTTTGGTTTGAGGATACGTTAGCCATATTTGAGGCTAAGATCAACTCAAACGTTTGTTAAGGATACGTTAGTCTAGTTTGAGACTAAGATCAACTTAACAGGATCGTTTAGATCCGACAAAAGAGCATTTGGGCTCTATTGTTCCAGTTTAGGGACATAGTGGTCCATTGCATGTATGGCCGTCGGGACCCATCACCTCTCTGACGACGTTGAAGGATTACAACGACAGGTGTCAAAGGAGTTCAGAGATGTACCCTTGAACCAAAGTTGATTGGGGGATCTATAGTCCAATTTGGGACTAAAGTCTATTTGAAGGTTTAAGGATACGTTAGCCACATTTGAGGCTAAGATCAACTTAAACGGGATCGTTTAGATCCGACAAAAGAGCATCTGAGAGCTCTATTGTTCCAGTTTAGGGACATGGTGGTCCATTACCAGTTTAAGGACATAGTGGTCCATATTCAGTTTAAGGACGCTTAAGTCCGTGGGTTTAAGGACCCCACAGTCTATATTTTAGTTTAAGGACGCTTAAGTCCGTGGGTTTAAGAACCCCACAGTCCGTATTGACGTATGGTTGTCGGGACCCGTCACCTCTCTGACGTCGTTGAAGGATTACAACGATAGGAGTCAATGTTGTTCGGAGATGTACCCTCGAACCGGATGTAAATTGATTAAAGGGAGCAGTCTTGCTCGGTCAATTTAATTTGAGGACTTATGGCCATGATTGGGCTAAGTCCAGTTTATTTCTTATTTTTGGCTTATTAGACCTGTGTTAGGGCTTTACCCATGCATAGCATTATTTATTTTGTTTGGGCTCTGCCTATTTATAAATGATGCAGAGCATCATTTTTGTTTGGGCTCTGCCCCTTTTTATTGCATTTCCACTTTTGTTTGGGCTCTGCCTATTTATAAATGATGCAGAGCATCAATGCTATTTGGGCTCTGCCCTTTTTATTGTATTGTAATTTATTTTAGCCTACTAGGCCTTTCTGATTTGGGCCTGGCCTTATAGTAAAAGAAATGTATTGCATTTGTCAGGCGCTTTGCGCTAATCACTGAGCGCAAGCGCTTATGGTGATGACACGTGTCACACAATCGCAATGCGCTGCGCTAGTGCGCTCGCTTGCGCTGCTGACACGTGGCACGCTCTGGTGAGTTGCGCCAATTTTAGAGAGCAATACTCTTTCTTAAAGCGCATAGCGCAAGTGATTCAGATGCTGACACGTGGCTCTCTCTGGTGGCTTGCGCCAACCCAAGAGCGCAACAGTGCAGTTTTGCAAGTGCAAGGCACTATTAATTTGAGAATCTTTTAGATTCCAGAACCAATGGTTCATAAAAAAGTGCAAAGCACTGTTTGATTTCTTGATCTAATCTAGATCAAAGAAAACAAGTTTTTTCTTGTTTTTCTTGTTTCAGAGAACCAGTGGTTCATAAAAAGTGCAAAGCACTTATAATTATTTATTTTTCTTTTTATTGAAGATCATTGATCTTGTTCTCAGATCAATGATTTGTTCATAAGAGAATTTTCTCTTTTTTCTAAAGGTTTTTACCTTTTTTGTTCTTGAGGAATTCTCTCTAATTCTTCAGAGTTCTCAATGATGATGTTGATCCTTTTGATTTGGGGTCTAGGGGCCTTTATATAGTGCCCATAAATTTGTTAAAGAGATCTTTCTCTGAGTGATCTGGGGAATTTTCCTCACTGTTGGATCTTTAATCCAAGTGCTTCTGTTTTACAGAAGGAAATCTTCTTGATTTAACAAGAACAGAAAAATCTTGCTAGAATTTAATTCTGTTTGGCGCAAACACCCCAGTGCATGACACGTGTCAAGCAGCGCAGAGCGCAGCGCAACTGTGCTGACACGTGTCGCGCAGCGTACGGCGCAGCGCAACTGCGCTAGTGCATCTGTGCTGACACGTGTCCCGCAGCGCACGGCGCAACGCATCTGCGCTGACACGTGTCGTGCAGCACAGCGCTTGCACAACTGAAGCGTTGCTTTCTTTAATGTTGTTTTAAATAGAGCTTTGCTCTGATTGGGCGCGCTGCCTTGGGCGCTGCGCTGATGTATCAGCTTTTGACACGTGGCGCGTTGTGCGCAGCGCAAAGAATCCGAACCGTTGCTTCATTTATTAGAATTTAAATTTTCAAAGTAGAGCTTTGCTCTGATTGGGGGAATCAGAAGCGTTGCTTCATTTCCCACCTTGGAATTTGAACAGAGCCTTGCTCTGATTGGGGTAAACAAATGCCCCCCACTGTTGCGCTTACGTGGCCCCAAAATGTGAGCGCAACGGTGACAGAATTCCAACCGTCGCGGTAACTTTCGGAAGTTGAAAGGGCACTTGGTGCCTATAAATAGGACCTTTGGTCCTCACAGATGATTACCATCTTTAAGATTTTTACTTTCAAAAACTTCAGAGCTTTGCTCTTTCCTTCAAGAACTCCCTGAGTTAGATTTTCTTTAAAAGAAACTTTTTAGGTAAGAATTAATCTTGAATTAAATCAATTTTAATTAATAGATCTTTGCTCTCATAGATCTTTGATCTAAAGAAAACCCCTTTGGGGTTTCACCAATAGAGCCTTGCTCTCAAGAATCTGTTTCGGGATTTCTTAACCCCTGAACAGAACTTCGCATCTTTGGAAAAACATAGATCTCTTTGATCTAAAAAAAATGATGAACTCTCAAGAGTTTGAATATGGATAATGAAAATTAAAAATGGAGTTTTGTATTTAATGGATTATATCATCTTTTAATAGTAATGATCTCAGAGTTTTCGAGGGATTTCTTTAAATTCCCCTTATCAGGACTTTGACGGTCACTTCTGTTTGCAGAGCATTGCTCTCGAGGAGTTTAACTCTCTGTGTATTTTTTTATCGCTAATTTTCCTGTGATGTTTCCTCCAGGTATTATGGCGGTGCGTCTATACAGTTTGCACGAGTTCATCACCTACGAGGATATCCGCGCACAGGGCCGTCATCAAAACCAGGAGTTCACGGATGCCCAGTGTGCGGAGGTCATGGGTCGTCTGAACGCACGCGTCGGTTGGCTGCTCCTCCGCCGCTCTGCTCTCTTGAAAGTCGTGTTGGGAGCAATTTGGAGGGTACTCTCGGGGTTCCACGAGGCCCTACCGCTCAGTGCGCTGAATGATGCCGAAGACAAGGTGCATTCAGTGTACCTGTCGGGGCTGATCTCGAAGAAACGGCGGGATAGCCTCATCGACATTCTGCATCAAATTTTCCAGCAGACAACGATAGTTGCTGCTTATCGAAGGCTGGGGGGCCTCGCCGAGGATCTTGACACACAGGAGCGCGAGAGGTTGCGCACGAGAATAATCAGAAAGGCCAGAAGAACTCTGAATGGCCTTACTTTTGAATTCCTCAATCCATGCCCTGGATCTGAGGTGACCACTCCGCATTGGTGCGAGATAATCTCCGATTGTCTTTCAGGCTTTATATGACTTGCCGTTAAGACGCATAAAGCTAGGAATTTGGCCTTCGCTTCGTTTGCTTTGGCGCGTCCGAATGCTGCTAGGGGAAGAACGCTGGGGTGACATTTCATCTGCTGTATCGAAACGATCGTCGAGGTGGTGACCACTCCGCGCTGGTGTGAAATGATCTCCGAATGTCTTTCAGGCTTTATATGAGTTGTCGTTAAGACCCTGAAGCTAGGAATTTGGCCTTTGCTTCGTTTGCTTTGTCACGTCCGAGTCCTGTTGGAAGAAGAACGCTGTTGTGACATCTCGTCTGTTGTTTCGAGACGGGCGTCGAGGTGGTGACCACTCTGCGCTGGTGTAGGGTGATCTCTGGTGGTCTTTCGGGTTTTATATGAGTTACCGTCAAGACCTTGAAGCTAGGAATTTGGCATTCGCTTCGTTTGCTTTGACGTGTCCGAATCTTGTTGGAGGAAGGACGCTGTAGTGACATTTCGTCTGCTGTATCGAGACGAACGTCGAAGTGGTGACCACTCCGCGCTGGTGTGGGATGATCTCCGGTTGTCTTTCAGGCTTTATATGAGTTGCCATCAAGACCCTGAAGCTAGGAATTTGGCCTTTGCTTCGTTTGTTGACATTGTGTCTGCATCCTGCTGGACTGCGGAGGAACACCGTCGTTGACATCTCGTCTGCTGTAACGAGACGAATGCTGAGATGGTCTCTAGGTTCTCTGTGAACCGTCGAGATTTGGAACTAAGGACTATGACGTGGCTCCGTTTGATGGTGTAACATCTGTGTCCTGCTGGAATGAGGAGGCCCACCGTTGTTGATCTCCAGGCTGTAGATGTGGCCATTGAGATTCGGAACTAGGGACTTTGCCATGGTTCCATTTCGTCGCGACTCTGAGGTCGGTTGTTGACGTCACGTCTGCATCTGGTTAGAGTGAGGAGAAACGCCGTTGGTGATCTCTAAGTTGTCGATGTCTACGTCGAGACCCTGAAGCTGAGGATCATCCTTCGCTTCGTTTGTTGGCGTTGTGTCTGCAATATTGCAACAAATATCGAGGTTGTCTCTAGGTTGTCTATGAACCGTCAAGATTTGGCCTCGTTTTCTGGTGGAGCCTGTTGGGAGGGTATGGTTCCCTCTTTATCTGTGCCCCCTGGATTGTATACAGGGATCGATGTGATCTCGCCTGTAGGGCAAAAAGTTTCATTCTTTCATCATTTTTTTTATTCTTTCCGCGATGCTCTATCATTTCAGCTTTTTATATCGCGAAAATCGCGATTGCCCAATCATTTCGGATATTTTTTGCGGTGCCTAATCATTTCGGCTATTTTTCTTTTTACTCGCTGCTTTTTATTACGAGTTGCCCAATCATTTCGGCTGTTTTTTTTTTATTTTACTCGCTGCTTTTTATTGCGAGTTGCCCAATCATTTCGGCTGTTTTTTGTATGCATACATTTTTACTTGCTGATTTCGTTGCATGTTGCCCCATCATTTCGGCTATTTCATATGCATTTTTGGCTCGCTGATTTTTTTTATCGCGAGTGTGGAACTTGGAATCTGATGCCAATCTTAGCATTAGCATCGCTACAACTGGAATATTGCCAGGAGCGAATCATCATTTGCCATGAAAGGACTTGGAATTTGATACCGGTTCAGGCATCAGTATCGCTACAACTGGGATATTGCCAGGAGCGAATCATCATTTGCCTCTGTCGATGTTTAAACAAAGGTGGCTTAGTAAACAGGGTTAGAATTCCGTCGACTAAGGCTTTTGACTTCATGAGCCGTAAGGGTCTCACAAAGGTATTTCTCCCTACAAGTCGTGAGGATCTCGTAGGTGTGTTTTCTCCTTAGAGATCGTGAGGATTCCTAAGTGTATGTTCTCTTATAAGTCGTAAGGATCTTACAAGAGTGTTTTCTCCTTGCAAGTCGAGAGGACCTACAAGTGTTTGTTCACGGTGTGAGCATATCCCTAGTCGTTGGTGGGACTTTGTTAGGGAAATATTTATTCGTGCCCGTGGATTGTATACAAGGGTCAGTATTGAACCGCTTGTAGGGCAATATCGAAGGTTGTGGGGGTTGCTTAAGAACAAGTTAAGGTTTCTGTAACTCAAGACTTTCAAATCTTATGAGCCGTGAGGGTCCCATAAGAGAGTTCTCCTTACGAGTCATGAGGATCTCGCAAGTGTAATTTCTCCTTAGGAATCGTGAGGATCCCTAAGTGTGTTGCTTCCTTTGTGTGTCGTAAGGATCTCACGCGGGTGGTTTCTCCTTACAAATTCGAGAGGACCTTGCAAGTGTCTCTTAACGAGGTTGCGCCCTTTCGGGTTTTCACAAACACTCGCCGGTAGCCCTGCTGTTTTTACTCACGGAGCCCTTTCGGGTTTTCATCCGTGCTCGTTTTGCTTATAGACATACCATTTTTTTTTGTTTTCTTTTTTTACACTTTTTTTTAACGGGGTTGCGCCCTTTCGGGTTTTCACAAACTCGCCGGTAGCCCTGCTGTTTTTACTCACGGAGCCCTTTCGGGTTTTCATCCGTGCCCATTTTGCTTATGGACATACCGTTTTTTTTTTGTTTTTTTGCTTTTTTGTTTTTTTTAACCACGCCAGCCAGAGGATGCCGCGGGTTGATAGTAGTTTAACGACGTTTCGGTCATTTGCAAGTTTTAGGACATTGCGGTCCGTCGTTAGTTTAGGGACGTTTCGGTCCGACGCCAGTTTTAGGACATAGTGGTCCACCGTCGCCGTATTTGAGGCGAATCTCTAGTTTACTGACTTTTCGGTCTAAAGGGCTTTCCTTATGAATGAGCATGATGCCCCCGGCATATCCATCTTTCTCGGGGCATGTGGTTGTGGCGGGCTCACTTTCCAGTTTTCGGACAGCACGAGTTTGCCTTGTTGGTATTGGTCTTCAACCCAGTTTTTGAAGACGTAGCAATTTTCGAGTGGGTGACCCATTACTCTGTGGTAGGGACAATAGTTAAGATTGTTAACGTCACCTGGCTGCAACGGACGTTTTGGATCTGGCAGAGTGATGAGCCCGCTGCGCACTGCTAGCTCGAACAATCTCTTTGTTTTATCTTTGGGAAACGAGTAAGGACGTTTCAACTTCTCATTGAGGTATCGCGGCTTGTTGTTTTGACGACAAAACGGTCTCGGGTTACTCGGCTGTTGTTGAGCGTTGGCGACGAAGGTCGCTTTTCCATTCCCCTTATCCCTTTTGTTCGATCCCTTGTTTGCAGGTCCGAGATTCTTTTCGAGTAGCGTGCGATTGCGCAGCTGAATGTTCTCGCAATTCCTCAATTCTTTCGTTTCAGAGATGGATTCCTTGAAGAGAAGACCGTGGGCTACTTTTTCGTCGGAGTCGCTCCCGAAGGTGAGAACTCGCGATCCCCCGGGATCAACCCTATGACAATTGCCAGCAATTCTTTTACGCTCATCTGTCGCATTTTTCCGCTGTCTACGAGTTTCACGCTTTGTCCTATTGAAGTGTTGCCTGTGAGCGACATACTCTTGCCACCAACACTTAAAGGAGTTGCAGTCTTCAGGAGGATGTGCAATCTTCTGATGATATAAGCAGAAGTTAGGATGTACGTCCGCTTCATCAAGATGTATACCGCCAGGAGAATTTTCTCTGAAAGAGGGCAGTTTCATCCCCATCGATATGGCTTTGGCGAATCGTTTCTTTGTCTTGATCCTGCTTTCATTTGCGTCGGATGTACTTCGATCTGGTGTGAGTGTTTCGACCCTTTTATCCAGTCGCCGGCGTTTGGCTTTTCGAATATGGCCATCTCGCGCTCTCGATCAGCTTTGCTTTTAAGACGGGCTTCGTTCAGGAATGCATCAATCATTTCGTCTGATGGTCCTAAAATTTCTGGCTCAGGATCTGCCCCCAGCTTCTCTGTGTAAGGAGCTTCTTCGTCATTTATTGACGAGTGAGAGATCACATGGCAGCTTGCTACATAATCTCCAGATTCATCCGACGAGTCTTCTCCATTGTCATCATCTCCGTCCTCAAGGACGTGGCTGAGAAATTCTTGGAGTGTGACTGGGGTCCGCGCCTTCTGATTATATTCTTCCAACGCGTCAATCTATTTTTGCAGGTCCGTGCGCTTGTCACCGGGCTGCACGGGCTTTTTGGTCTTCTTCTTCTTCGAAGATTTTGACGGCTAGGTGTGAGCGTTTTGACTATCACCACCAGTTTTTGGAATTGGGCGCAGCTTCAGCATTCCCTCGATAATCTCGGGTTCCAGTGGATTCTTCCACCTGATTGCCGGGCATGTTTGGATATTCCTCAACATTCTTTTAGTTTCTGCTGAAAAAGCGACCTCCCATGGAGCCTCTTCAATGAAAGAACATGATGCCCCCGGCATGTCTGTCTTCTTGGGAGCATGAGATTGTGGCGGATTCACCTTCCAGTTTTCGGATAATGCGAACTTCCTTGTTGGTATTGGTCCTCAATCCATCCCTTAAAGATGAAGCAATCTTCGATTGGATGGCTTACCGCTTGGTGGTAAGGGAAGTAATTTGGATCGTTGACATCGCCTGGCTGCAACGGACATTTCGGACTCGGCAGGTTAATGAGTCTGTTGCGCACTGCCAGCTCGAACAATCTCCTCGTTTTATTCTGAGGAAACGAGTAAGGACGTCCTAGTCTCTCCTCGAGGGATGGGCGTGGACGCACGTTGTTTTGGCGAACAACTGGCTTTAAGTTGCTCGGCCGTTGCTGAGTATTGGCAACGAAGGTTGCTTTCCCTTTGCTCTTTTCATTCCAAGGCTCTGTCTTTGAAGAGGAAGGCCTATGGCCCATCTGGTCTATTTGGGCCAGCTTGTCAATCAAGGCCTGGAAGGTGGTCGGCTTGAAGAACATCATGAACTGGGAGATGGCCGCTTGAGGGTCAAGAGTGCCCACGAACATGCCCACCGCCGGCGCTTCTTTGATCCGCTGTTCGCACTTCGACCATAAGTTTCGCCGCCGTACTGCGTATTGGACCCACGTTTCGCCTGGCCTTACCCTGGCGTTGATCAGTGCTATTATCGGGATGCGCTCGTTGGCGCTGGCAAACCTTTGTGTAAACAGCAACTCCATCTCCGCAAATGTTTTGACAGAGTCGTTAGGTAGCTCCGAATACCACTCGAAGGCCGTTTCTGCTAAGCTGCAGACGAATTGGCGAAGTAGCAATTTATCATCACCTCCAGTGTTGTCGCACATGGCTCTAAATTGTGGGACGTGCTGATGCGGATTTCCCGTCCCCTTATATACGTGGAACTTAGGGATCGTATATCCTGGCGGGTAACTAATTTGGTCATACCAGCCCGGGTTGGGTCGTCCGGTTCTAGCAATTTGCCCAGCCGCTTCATTTGCCTGGTGAGCTCGTATTTGCTGAGCTATATAGTCATCCAGTGTGGCCTTGGAAATGGTTTCCTCCTTGGCTGCTGAAAGAGCCGGAGGAGGATTAGATGTATCCCCTCTATCGTCTCCAACAATGATTGGAGGGTCATCAGCTGGAGGGTCCGGCTGTAACATCATCCCGACCATGTCTTGGAAGAGAAGCGCCATTTGTTTTATGTTAGCCGCTTGCTCTGCGGCTTCTTTGTCCTTCTTTTCGAGGACTCTACGTAGGAAGTCAACGTCAGTTTCTTGTTCGTGACGCTGCTCTGATGATGCCTTCGGGCTTTCTTTTGGCCCGGTAAGTGCGGCCATTGCGGTCATCATTTCTTGGAGCTTTTGTTGTTGCTCCTGGGCTTTTGTCACGGATCGGGTAAACGGTCGGTGACCCATCGAAACACGGCCTTCCTCCTTTCCGGAAGTCATATAAACAGTGTGCACTACCATGCCCCCAGACTTGGAGTGTTTGTGCTCAGCGCTTTTACGATTCGCCATGTTCACAGGGGCTTTTTGTGGCCTCCTTTTCTTTTGAGTAGTCGACGTGGAGGGAGCCGTTGCAGCAGGCACCCAAGTGGTTGTCGTCCTTTGTGATTTGACAGGACGGTTCTTTCCTTCCTGAACTCTCACCTTCTTTTGCCGGTGAGAGTGATCTTGAATGATTACCGAGTCCTGAACCCGTCGCCAGACCTTGTAAATTTTGGAGGACAGCCGTTGAGGGGGCTGCTCTGGCATTGTTTCTGTAACATTCTCCGCGGGTGGAGGAGATCTTTTCAGAGCGGCAGTCGGAGAGTTCTTGCGTACCCTCCTTAGTGGTTCAAAGCTGTTTCCAGTCGGAACAGCAGCATTGATTTCCACCGTTGGAGCTGGTGGGGTTAGCCCAGAGGGGGAGTTGCCCCCGGCCTTCCTTACTCGGCGCCAATGGCGACGTCGAGCGTGTCGAGCTGTTGGGGCTGGTTCGACGATGGGGATGGCTTTGTCTTGCCCCCTGTCCAGATGAGGCACCGCTGGTGCCAGCCTCTTGAAGACTGACGTTTTTTGAGTAGCGGTATCCAATCTGTCAAAGACAGACCTTCGAGCAGGAACGGGAGCCGGAATTGTCAATCTTGTAAAGACCGACTCTTTGGTAGGAGAAGCCGCCTTGACGACTTCAGGAGCAGAGATGGCTATCTTCTTTAGGATGGCCACTTCAGGTGTCATGGGCTTCTTGGTAGGCCCATCGGAGTTCAGGCTCAGTCTGGCGAAAACCGATGAGTTGGAGCTGGACGACCCATTAAGAGGGGCCATGGTAGTAGTGAGCCGATCGAAGACCGACTTCTTAGGAGCTTCCGGTGTTGGCACAGGAGCGGTGAAGCTCATTGGCGGGAGCATGGTCCCGAAAAACAATCCTGTGGTAGCTTGAGTGACCTGTTCCATCGGCATTGTGAACAGGGAAGCCGCCTAGGGCCCATAAGATATACCCCTAGTTGAGGCGGACGCGGGTTGCAGTTGCATGTGGAACACTTTGAGCAGGTGAACGCCATTGATCTTTTGCTTTCTGCACCAAGCAATACGCCAAATCTTAGTACCTCGAAACCCACGGGCAACCATTAGCAAACCGCGATTCGTTCGCGAACACGACACACGAAGTGTGGAGTGGAAAGAGGAAAAGGTCCCACCGGGCGTGCCAGAATCTGTTCCCCTCCGAATGGCGGCCAAGACATGGGCGTCTTGCCTGAGATTCGGGGCAGATGCTATTTGGTTTTATCCGTCCACCTCTCCGAAAATGCCAAGTTGATTTGTGACACCGTGTATCGGAGGTTTAAACGGATGCGGCCGATGTAGCAGACTTCGTCATATTCCCCCTCCTTTGAGGGTTTTTTTTATTGTGGGGACGCTCTTCCCTGCAGGCGCAAGCCCCTGCAGTTAATTAT
This sequence comes from Agapanthus africanus, assembly GCA_030015575.1. Classification (NCBI taxonomy): domain Eukaryota; kingdom Viridiplantae; phylum Streptophyta; class Magnoliopsida; order Asparagales; family Amaryllidaceae; genus Agapanthus; species Agapanthus africanus. Next base: position 424,412,818 of record CM057351.1, read on the forward strand.
GCTACCGCATCGTGGTAACAACTTTCTCCTTCTCCAGCTGGTCACTTCGTGTCGTGGGTGTTTGTTTTGTTTGTGGTTGCCCGTGGATTGTATACGGAGACTAATTTATGTCGTCGCCCGTAGGACGTGGATTAGTCCAAATCCGTATTTTCTTAGATTTGGTTTTGGGGTTTTGGTTTGAGGATACGTTAGCCATATTTGAGGCTAAGATCAACTCAAATGTTTGTTAAGAATACGTTAGTCTAGTTTGAGACTAAGATCAACTTAACAAGATCGTTTAGAACCGACAAAGGAGCATTTGGGCTCTATTGTTCCAGTTTAGGGACATAGTAGTCCATTGCATGTATGGCCGTCGGGACCCATCACCTCTCTGACGACGTTGAAGGATTACAACGACAGGTGTCAGAGGAGTTCAGAGATGTACCCTTGAACCAAAGTTGATTGGGGGATCTATAGTCCAATTTGGGACTAAAGTCTGTTTGAAGATTTAAGGATACGTTAGCCATATTTGAGGCTAAGATCAACTTAAACGGGATTGTTTAGATCCGACAAAAGATCATCTGGGAGCTCTATTGTTCCAGTTTAGGGACATGGTGGTCCATTACCAGTTTAAGGACATGGTGGTCCAATACCAGTTTAAGAACATAGTGGTCCATATTCAGTTTAAGGACGCTTAAGTCCGTGGGTTTAAGGACCCCACAGTCCATATTTTAGTTTAAGGACGCTTAAGTCCATGGGTTTAAGGACCCCACAGTCCGTATTGATGTGTGGTTGTCGGGACCCGTCACCTCTCTGACGTCGTTGAAGGATTACAACGATAGGAGTCAAAGGAGTTCAGAGATGTACCCTTGAACCGGATGTAAATTGATTAAAGGGAGCAGTCTTGCTCGGTCAATTTAATTTGAGGATTTACAGCCATGATTGGGCTAAGTCCAGTTTATTTCTTATTTTTGGCTTATTAGACCTATGTTAGGGCTTTACCCATGCATAACATTATTTATTTTGTTTGGGCTCTGCCTATTTATAAATGATGCAGAGCATCATTTTTGTTTGGGCTCTGCCCCTTTTTATTGCATTTCCACCTTTGTTTGGGCTCTGCCTATTTATAAATGATGCAGAGCATCAATGCTGTTTGGGCTCTGCCCTTTTTATTGCATTGTAATTTATTTTGGCCTACTAGGCCTTTCTGATTTAGGCCTGGCCCTTTAGTAAAAGAAGTGCATTGCATTTGTCAAGCGCTTTGCGCTAATCACTGAGCGCAAGCGCTTGTGGTGATGACACGTGTCACGCAAGTGCAATGCGCTGCGCTTGCGCTGCTGACACGTGGCGCGCTCTGGTGAGTTGCGCCAATTTCAGAGAGCAAGGCTCTTTCTTAAAGCGCATAGCGCAAGTGATTCAGATGCTGACACGTGGCTCTCTCTGGTGGCTTGCGCCAACCCAAGAGCGCAACAGTGCAGTTTTGCAAGTGCAAGGCACTATTAACTTGAGAATCTTTTAGATTCCAGAATCAATGGTTCATAAAAAAGTGCAAAGCACTGTTTGATTTCTTGATCTAATCTAGATCAAAGAAAACAAGTTTTTTCTTGTTTTTCTTGTTTCAGAGAACCAGTGGTTCATAAAAAGTGCAAAGCACTTATAATTATTTATTTTTCTTTTTATTGAAGATCATTGATCTTGTTCTCAGATCAATGATCTGTTCATAAGAGAATTTTCTCTTTTTTCTAAAGGTTTTTACCTTTTTTGTTCTTAAGGAATTCTCTCCAATTCTTCAGAGTTCTCAATGATGATTTTGATCCTTTTGATTTGGGGTCTAGGGGCCTTTATATAGTGCCCATAAATTTGTTAAAGAGATCTTTCTCTGAGTGATTTGGGGAATTTTCCTCACTGTTGGATCTTTGATCCAAGAGTTTCTGTTTTACAGAAGGCAATCTTCTTGTTTTAACAAGAACAGAAAAATCTTGCTAGAATTTAATTCTGTTTGGTGCAAACGCCCCAGTGCATGACACGCGTCGCGCAGCGCACGGCGCAGCGCAACTGCGCTGACACGCGTCGCGCAGCGCAGCGCTTGCGCAACTGAAGTGTTGCTTCCTTTAATGTTGTTTTAAATAGAGTTTTGCTCTGATTGGACGCGCTGCCTTGGGCGCTGCGCTAATATATCAGCTTTTGACACGTGGCGCGTTGCGCGCAGCGCAAAGAATCCGTAGCGTTGCTTCATTTATTAGAATTTAAATTTTCAAAGTAGAGCTTTGCTCTGATTGGAGGAATCAGAAGCGTTGCTTCATTTCCCGCCTTGGAATTTGAACAGAGCCTTGCTCTGATTGGGGTAAACAATCCCCTCCTTTTTTTTATATAAGTGTTAAACACTTGATTGGAGATCGCGTGCAAAATACGTAACTGCCCTAGGAGGCACTTCTTGTTCTTTTTTTAAGTGCTTGCGTGGGAAACACATACGGTTCTCGTTACAGTGTTTAAACACTAATGAATCATCAGTCTTTCCTTCTGGGTGTTTGGAGATTTTGATCTCATGTTAATGACCCTAGGATTTGGAGGATCTCATGTCTCTTGTTTTGTAAGAATTAAATTCTTTTTATAGGGTTAAACCCTAGTTTTCATGTGTTTTGTAAGAATCAAATTCTTTGAACTCAATTCTACCCCTAGGTTTTGAATCTGCATGACAGAATTTTCCCAATGAGAATTAAATTCTCAACTTGTGGGGAGATCTGCTTCTGCAGATATCAACCAGAGGAAGAACTAAGTTCTTGCATGAAGGGTTAAACCCTTAAAGAGGCAAAAGAGAGACAATATGATCTCTGGGTTTTGTTTTCTTTTTACCCAGGGTTTCAATGAAACAATTCTTCTTCTGCGAGAATTAAATTCTCTGTTTCTTTTGAAGCTCTTCTCTCTTTCTTTTTTTTTTAAAGCTTCTGAGGGGGTTCTTTTTTGTTCACTCTCCTCCCCCGAGACTTGAAGTCTTTGGTTCTTTATATAGTGGAGAGAAGTTTTTTTAATTCTGGGAAAATATCTCATTGAGAGATTCTAATTGATTTAATTAGTTTCAGAATTGATTTGGGGAATTTTACCCATCATTGGATCTTTGATCCAAGGGTTTTTGTTTTACAAAACATATTTTTCTTGTTTTTTAACAAGATTGGGGAAATATTTTCCCATATGCAGAATCTTATTCTGTAAAAATAGTGAATTTTAATCATCATTGGAATTTTAACAAGGGGGCTCGGTTTAACAGAGCACAATCTTTCTTTGTTTAGAAAGATATGAAAAATATTTTCCATCTCATAGAATTTCTGATCTACCAACTTTCTGTTTAACAGAGAATTACCCTCCTTATTAGAAAGCTCTATGTTTAATCACTATTGGATCTTTAATTCAACGATCCCTTATTGAGTAGAATTTAATTCTTCATAGGGGGTGCCCTCACATGTTTAACACGTGAGGTTTATTTAGTTTGTCAGCTGTTTGATTGCAGCGCCTATATGCTTTGCATATAGGCGCTCACGTGTTTAACACGTGAGGCTTATTTAGCCTATAGTTGTTTGATTTGCAGCGCCTATATCCTATAGTTGTTTGATTTGCAGCGCCTATATGCATTGCATATAGATGCTTACGTGTTTAACACGTGAGGCTTATTTAGCATATAAGTTGTTTGATTTGCAGCGCATATATACATTGCATATAGGCGCTCACGTGTTTAACACGTGAGGCATATTTAGCTTATAGTTGTTTGATTTGCAGCGCCTATATGCATTGCATATAGGCGCTCATGTATTTAACACGTGCGGCTTATTTAGCCTATAACACGTGAGGCTTATTTAGCCTATAGTTGTTTGATTTGCAGCGCCTATATGCATTGCATATAGGCGCTCACGTGTTTAACACGTGAGGCTTATTTAGCCTATAGTTGTTTGATTTGCAGTGCCTATATGCATTGCATATAGGCGCTCACATGTTTAACACATGAGGCTTATTTAGCCTATAAATTGTTTGATTTGCAGCGCCTATATACATTGCATATAGGCGCTTACGTGAGGCTTAAACAGTAAGGAATTTTCTATCTTCCCTTTTTTATAAGGGAACAGTCATTATCGTGACTATGAAACGTAGGAGGATTTGTTCTTCCGGACTCTACCATGTAGACCGTATGGATTGTGTACCTATGCACTACTTCCTCGTTAGTAATATTGCTCGTTGGACTTTTGGCTCGCTGGCTTGGTCCGCTCCTTTCACAGAATGGCAGAAAATTGATAGCAGTAGGTTTCTAAAGGGTTTTGGTCTCTGTTTGTATAAAATTAGCAGTCACAGCTTGATTGTTCGCTAACACGCCTTTGAACAGATCTATTTCTCCTGCCTTGTATTGTTTCTCGACCTAATTTTTAAAGACAAAGCGGTCCTCAATGGTATGACATACCCCTCTGTGATAGGGCAGTATTTGGGGTTGTCAGTCATATTCGCTTATTGTGGTTTTTTCGATTCTGCTAATTATAGACCGTTTTTTAGGGTTTTCTTGAATATCTTATGGACTTTGTCCATTTTGAAAGAATATATCTTATCCAGTTTCTCTTTCAGGGGCGATTCTCCTTACCCTCCCAACACTAGCTTCCGAGATCGGTTGACATCAGGCCCGCCAGTCCCCTGCTTATTTCGGTCAACTGAAGTGTTAAAAGATTCAGTATCGTCGGAATTTCCGCCTTTACGATTATCGTCATTTCGGTTCCTCCAGGATCTATTGTTAATTTGGGGGTTCGAGGTGGACTCTTCCTTTGAGTATTCCAGCATTTGGACTTTCCTGGTCAGTTCTTGGAACGTTTTGTGACCCACGGTGCATAAAAATGGAGCCATTCAATTGTTGAGATTTCCGAAGAGGAGGCTAACAGATTAATCCTGCTTTATCGGCAGTTCATATTTGACGGTGAGGTTGAGCCATCGGGCTATAAAGTCTGTGTTGCTTTCATGTTTTCATGGCTTGGTCCTTTCTGACACTCATGAATCTTTGCTGAAATAGACTCCATTTGAGTGAAAATAGTGACGGAACCGTCTGGTATGCTCGCGTACCAGTAGAAAGCGACACCGATTAGGTTGTTCACAAACTGACGGAGAAGAAACGCATCATTGCCCCCTGGATTTCCACATGATGCTTTAAAGTTAGTAACGTGCTGATTCACATTTCTTATCCCGTCGAATCTTCCGAATTTAGGAATGATGTTACCGCTGGAAAACTCGATTAGATCATACTTCCAACATCTTTCTGAGCCTCGGCTTCGACCACCAATGTTTTAACTTTGCTGGTGACCAAATCGATTATCCGATCCTATATTAGCGGATAGTGTCATCTGGGGCCAAGGCGTCCCCAGAAGTGGAATGCGGTCGGCTTTCGTGTGGCTCGCCCATATTTGGACTTAAAGGGATAGCCATTGGCTGCTTCGGGTCATTATCATTCGGCTCATGAGTAAAAACTTGTGTTTGATTGGAGGGTGCCCGAACAACTTAAGCCATGAGCTGCATCACGGCGTTCGTCAAGTCTTCAATCTTGGAGTAATGTTTGGCCATCTCTTTGTCATTATTTCTGAATTGTTTTCGGAGCTCTTGAACCAGCTCCTGCTCTGCGGTCATGGGGCGGAAAGTCGGCTCCTTTTCGTTGTCCGAGCTTGATTCCACATGGATTGAGGGGTCCTTCTGCCTATCAGTCTCATCGAGAGGGTTTTCATTATCCTGCGGAGGAGGCTGATCTTGGGAAGAGGCAGCCACATTCAAGCCAGATTGGGCTTGGGATGTGGTGGCCCCATTCTTGCTTTTACTGTGAAAGTTGTCACTGGGACGCGTGTGTAACAACCCTAATTTTCCTATACACTTTTCTATACAATTTTTTTTAAAATTTTTAAAAATCCATAAAGGAGTATTTTAACCTGAATACAATATATATATAAGTAATTATTTTGTTTTTAAATAACTCCATTTTTAGTGTACATAAAATTGTTTTAAAATTAAAGTAATACCGGGGGTATTTAGTGATGCTGTTACCACTTTAAGTAGTTATTTTTCCACAATAATTACAAGAAGGAGCTTGTAGCTCATTGGTAACACCTTGCACTGCTGAACCAAGCCACCATAGTTCAAATCCCATGCCCCACATTATTTTTGTATTTATTTTGTTTTAATTTCTTTTGGAAGTCAACGGTCAAAAGGCCATAACTCCCAAAATATGTACTGGACAACAAAAAGTAAATATACCAAATTGTACCCCCGAAGTTTCCCCGGCCTCTGGTGGTGTGACTCGGCGCCACCGGCCGGCGACTCGGCCGACTCGGTCCGGCGCCACCGGCCGGACTTGTAAAGATTGTGTGAAGGAATGAAAGAATGCGAAGGTTTTGGTAAAATTGTAAAAGAGGTGAGGGAATTTTGTGTTAGGATAGTTCTTGTGTTTATTCTTGTATAAACATATGTATATTTATCATTTAAACACTTATTTTATTATAAGATAAAATTTCCACCTTTTCCTAAAAATTACAAGATTAAAAGTTACATTAAAATACCATGAATTTCAACTAAATCAATATTACAAATTAATACCTTTATTTATATAATTAGGATATTATCACTAGAAATAAGACAAAATAAAATCACACTAAATATAATTATAAAGACGAATAATAAATACTTGAGGTGTATTTTGAAAACTATACAAAAGTATTTTTACATAAAACCCCCTCAAGTTTTATAAATTACAATAATGACCCTAACAAATATAGAACTTCGACTTACATTTCTTTTTGTCTGACTCGGGTTTGAGTCTGATTGTTTCTGACTTGAATATGATTCAAGTCAATCTATATTCTTTAATATTGCAACTCAATATGAACACATGAATCCCAGAATCCAGTTAACAATCTATTCAACTTGACTGAATCAAACCATGGATATACATCCATTATTCCATTTACCTAATTATGCAGTTACAATATGTTTACTGATATCATAGTTTTGGTCAGTCATACAACTTACACAATATAATATAACAATACAATCATAACACTACGGGGTTTAAGGGGTAGACTGGTACGGAATATGTTAAAGGTGGTACGAGGTGGTGACTTAAGACGTAATTACATCCATGCCGTTGTTTCGTGATATTATCGACGGAGCCTTGTACTACAGGTTACCAAGGTCTCCGGTGTAAGTGGGACTCCCCTCGTATACACTCGCATCTTCTGTACCAGGCTACAAACAACAGCGTTAATACAATATTACAATATTATAATACAACATTAAAAGCTCTCTCTCTCTTTCTCTCTCTTACTTTCTGTCTATTTCTCCCTTATCTTTGGGACTTACCGAGCGACATGTTCGCTGACGACATTCTATTTCTTTCTTCTTTGAATGTCGTCAGGTATTTTGGACCCGTCAGAGATCGAGCCCACCGGTGAAGACTTGGATCAGTTCCACGAAGACCCTGAGCTCTAGACATTGTACCTTGTTCTATTCAGTATTTTCATTTCCTGTTATGCCATTGTTTAGGCATCGCTTTTATCCTAGATGTATTTACTTTTCATGCATTGTACAAAAGAATGTTATTAATAAAGTTGCTGTTATTTTCTATCTCTTGTCTCTTGTGATTTACCTTTATATTGCTTAGATACGCTTAGCGTATTTACTTCACAGTAAATACGTAGCGGACATCGTCGCGTCCCCTTCGCCGTACACCGGGAAGCGGGGCGTGACAGGTTTTATTGGTGGCCCATGCAAGTCAGAGCTGTATGGAACCCTAAGCAATATAAAACACAAGAACCAGCAACTAAAACATTCTTTACAATCATCTTCCTTGAATCCCATCATTTTATATTTCTTAAATCATATACTTTGAACTATCCTAACACAAAATTCCCTCACCTCTTTTACAATTTTACCAAAACCTTCGCATTCTTTCATTCCTTCACACAATCTTTACATTTTTAAAATCCTGTCAGTACACTAGCACCAAACTTTTCTTGGATTTGTTACACTTTCCTTTTACAAATTTCGAGGACGAAATTTTTTAAGGAGGGTAGAATGTAACAACCATAATTTTCCTATACACCTTTCTATACAATTTTTTTAAAAATTTTTAAAAATCCATAAAGGAGTATTTTAACCTGAGTACTATATATATATAAGTAATTATTTTGTTTTTAAATAACTCCAATTTTAGTGTACATAAAATTGTTTTAAAATTAAAGTAATACTTGGGGTACTTAGTGTTCCCACAATAATTACAAGAAGGAGCTTGTAGCTCATTGGTAACACCTTGCACTGCTGAAGCAAGCCACCATAGTTCAAATCCCATGCCCCACATTATTTTTGTATTTATTTTGTTTTAATTTCTTTTGGAAGTCAACGGTCAAAAGGCCATAAGTCCCAAAATATGTACTGGACAACAAAAAGTAAATATACCAAATTGTACCCCCGAAGTTTCCCCGGCCTTTGGTGGTGTGACTCGGCCCGACTCGGCGCCGCCGGCCGGCGACTCGGCCGACTCGGTCCGGCGCCGCCGGCCGGACTTGGCCGGACGGCCGAGTCACCAACAGAGAAAAGTCTCCTCTTGACTTGGTCCACCCCGCTGCACACTTTAATTGCTTGGATCGGTTATCATTTGGCCAATAAATCCCTTTTAATCCTAGGTTTAATGATTTTAAAAGATTTTTGTATTTTTTTTTATTAAAAACCCTAACCCTAGCCTAACCCTATATAAACCCCCCATACACTCTACCCTCTCATCCTAAATTCCTAAGTCCATTCTCCCAAAATCTCAAGAGAACTTGGTACGTCGGAAAACGAGCGAAAGGCGAAGCGCTGACGAAATCGACGGTGACTTTCCGGTGATCGTGCTAGGAGCTCTCGACGACGTTTCGACGCGCCGGCAAACCCTCTACCTCCCTATCACTCTCTAGCGTTGTCCAAACCCGTAAGTCCCTCTTTTCTACCTTTCTATTCTTTCATAAAAATACGACTTTTCAAACCCGACGGAAATCGAAACAAACCGATTTCCGATTCGGTTTTCTATCAAATCTCACTTGTCATTAATTCCATAATGCTTAAACATATTCATGTTGACTACTAATCACTTAAAAAGTAATTTGAACAAGTTTTCATACATGAAATGATAGCTTTTGTAATATACCGTATTTTTGCACTTAAATACCACCATATTTAGTTTATCACATTTAACCCTTTAACATTGCTATATCTTAAAGTAGATCACGAGGTAATGACCTACCTCCACACACACTCATATGTAATCATAACACGCTACCATAAAAATTTAGAATACGACAAAACAAGATTTTATATTAAAATACCCTTTTCTTAATAAAACCTTTTCTAAAAGTTCTAAGTTATATACAATTTTAAACCATATCTTTTAATAAGAAATACGAAAATTATGGACATCGATCGTTTATCTAAACCTGACTTTGTGATGTCTAGGCAAGTGTGTCTAAGGCGAGTGGTTACTTAATTAGGACCACTACTTGTAGTGGAGAGCCTCCCACTCACCTGGCACTTACCTGGCCGCAATTGACGGTGAAGAGGCGATTTGAGGCTTCTAATAACTTGTCGTTTAGACCAATTAGAAATAGGCTAGTTGGCTTAGAAAACCCTAGAATCTAAAATACGGAAATTTACACCTTTTACAAATAAATACCTTATCTTTATAAAACCGTTTTTCTAAATGATTAGTATTTATTAAATCTTTGCAAAGCGCCACTACAACCCATCTTTGGGGAACTCGTTAGGGATAGTACGGTTTATCGTGCACCCTCGGGCTTAGTAGTGCGAGATTCAGACCTCCGCAAGGAGCATTCGGTCTCGAAAGGTTTAAAATACGACATTTAAGAAAAATGAGATTTTTGGAAAATAAATTTTTTATTAAAAATTATTCTTGTATAAACATATGTATATTTATCATTTAAACACCTATTTTATTATAAGATAAAGTTTCCACCTTTTCCTAAAAATTACAAGATTAAAAGTTACATTAAAATACCATGAATTTCAACTAAATCAATATTACAAATTAATACCTTTATTTATATAATTAGGATATTATCACTAGAAATAAGACAAAATAAAATCACATTCATTATAATTATAAAGACGAATAATAAATACTTGAGGTGTATTTTGAAAACTATACAAAAGTATTTTTACATAAAACCCCCTCGAGTTTTATAAATTACAATAATGACCCTAACAAATATAGAACTTCGACTTACATTTCTTTTGGTCTGACTCGGGTTTGAGTCTGATTGTTTCTGACTTGAATATGATTCAAGTCAATCTATATTCTTTAATATTCCAACTCAATATGAACACATGAATCCCAGAATCCAGTTAACAATCTATTCAACTTGACTGAATCAAACCATGGATATACATCCATTATTCCATTTACCTGATTATGCAGTTACAATATGTTTACTGATATCATGGTTTTGGTCAGTCATACAACTTACATAATACAATATAACAATACAATCATAACACTACGGGGTTTAAAGGGTAGACCGGTACGGAATATGTTAAAGATGGCACGAGGTGGTCACTTAAGACGTAATTACATTCATTCTGTTGTTCCGTGGAATTATCGACGGAGCCTTGTACTACAGGTTACCAAGGTCCCCGGTGTAAGTGGGACTCCCCTCGTATACACTCGCATCTTCTGTACCAGGCTACAAATAACAGCGTTAATACAATATTACAATATTATAATACAACATTAAAAGCTTTCTCTCTCTCTTACTTTCTGTCTATTTCTCCCTTATCTTTGGGACTTACCGAGCGACCTGTTCGCTGACGACATTCTATTTCTTTCCTCTTTGAATGTCGTCAGGTGTTTTGGACCCGTCAGAGATCGAGCCCACCGGTGAAGACTTGGATCAGTTCTACGAAGACCCTGAGCTCTAGACATTGTACCTTGTTCTATTCAGTATTTTCATTTCCTGTTATGCCATTGTTTAGGCATCGCTTTTATCCCAGATGTATTTACTTTTCATGCATTGTACAAAAGAATGTTATTAATAAAGTTGTTATTTTCTATCTCTTGTCTCTTGTGATTTACCTTTACATTGCTTAGATACACTTAGCGTATTTACTTCACAGTAAATACGTAGCGGACCTCGTCGCGTCCCCTTCGCCGTACACCGGGAAGCTTTCACGCCCCGCTTCTCACCGTACTATCCCTAACGAGTTTCCCAAAGGTAGGTTGTAGTGGCGCTTTGCAAATATTTAATAAATACTAATCATTTAGAAAAACGGTTTTATAAAGATAAGGTATTTATTTGTAAAAGGTGTAAATTTCCGTATTTTAGATTCTAGGGTTTTCTAAGCCAACTAGCCTATTTCTAATTGGTCTAAACGACAAATTATTAGAAGCCTCAAATCGCCTCTTCACCGCCAATTGCGGCCAGGTAAGTGCCAGGTGAGTGGGAGGCTCTCCACTACAAGTAGTGGTCCTAATTAAGTAACCACTCGCCTTAGACACACTTGTCTAGACACCACAAAATCAGGTTTAGATAAACGATCAATGTCCATAACTTTCGTATTTCTTATTAAAAGATATGGTTTAAAATTGTATATAACTTAGAATTTTTAGAAAAGGTTTTATTAAGAAAAGGGTATTTTAATGTAAAATCTTGTTTTGTCGTATTCTAAATTTGCATGGTAGCGTGTTATGATTGCATATGAGTGTGTGTATAGGTAGGTCATTACCTCGTGATCTACTTTAAGGTATATCAATGTTAAAGGTTTAAATGTGATAAACTAAATATGGTGGTATTTAAGTGCAAAAATACGGTATATTACAAAAACTATCATTTCATGTGTGAAAACTTGTTCAAATTTCTTTTTAAGTGATTAGTAGTCAACATGAATATGTTTAAGCATTATGGAATTAGTGACATGTGAGATTTAATAGAAAACCGAATCGGAAATCGGTTTGTTCCGATTTCCGTCGGGTTTGAAAAGTCGTATTTTTATGAAAGAATAGAAAGGTAGAAAAGAGGGACTTACGGGTTTGGACAACGCTAGAGAGTGAGAGGGAGGTAGAGGGTTTGCCGGCGCGTCGAAACAGCGTCGAGAGCTCCTAGCACGATCACCGGAAAGTCACCGTCGATTTCGTCAGCGCTTCACCTTTCGCTCGTTTTCCGACGTACCAAGTTCTCTTGAGATTTTGGGAGAGTGGACTTAGGAATTTAGGATGAGAGGGTAGAGGGTATGGGGGGTTTATATAGAGTTAGGCTAGGGTTAGGGTTTTTAATAAAAAAAATACAAAAATCATTAAAAATCATTAAACCTAGGATTAAAAGGGATTTATTGGCCAAATGATAACCGATCCAAGCAATTAAAGTGTGCAGGGGGGTGGACCAAGTCAAGAGGAGACTTTTCTCTGTTGGTGACTCGGCCGTCCGTCCAAGTCCGGCCGACGACGCCAGACCGAGTCGGCCGAGTCGCCGGCCGGCGGCGCCGAGTCGGGCCGAGTCACACCCCCAGAGGCCGGGGAAACTTCGGGGGTACAATTTGGTATATTTACTTTTTGTTGTCCAGTACATATTTTGGGAGTTATGGCCATTTGACCGTTGACTTCCAAAAGAAATTAAAACAAAATAAATACAAAAATAATGTGGGGCATGGGATTTAAACTATGGTGGCTTGGTTCAGCAGTGCAAGGTGTTACCAATGAGCTACAAGCTCTTTCTTGTAATTATTGTGGGAAAATAACTACTTAAAGTGGTAACAGCAATACTAAATACCCCAAGTATTACTTTAATTTTAAAACAATTTTATGTACACTAAAAATGGAGTTATTTAAAAACAAAATAATTACTTATATATATATTGAACTCAGGTTAAAATACACCTTTATGGATTTTTAAAAATTTTAAAAAAATTTGTATAGAAAAGTGTATAGGAAAATTAGGGTTGTTACAGCGTGCCCGCCATTTAGACCATGTGGATAATATATTCGGCCATGCTTTTATCACTGCCAGCTGATTTCGCGGACCTTTGTCGTGGCCTTCCCGCTTCGGGAAGCGACAATCGACTAAAAAAGTCTACCTGGCCAAGTTCTCGGGTGGCGCTGACGCTTCTTTCTTGGTTTTCTCCCGTTGCTTCCGGGCGGCACAGAGTGCTTGGTAAACTCCTGATGAGAAGGCATCGTGCTTTCTGTTTTAGGGTTTGGATATATCCTTTCGCAGTATCGTCTGGATCGCGGTCTTCTTGAATCTGGCGGTCATGGCATTCTTCTAAACAAATTTCAGCGGTTCAAAAGAGTTAGCGAGTTTTACCGCCGATTCATCTGTTGTCGTGGGGTTACTTTGTTCTTGGAATCTCATAAAGTTCAGCCTAGTAGGGGTCTTAGCCCTTTTGTTGGCTCTGTATCTGAGCCTTTTCGGTCTTAGCTTCTCGATTTTTAGTGCTAGGTGAGCATTCACTTTCCGGGAAGCCGCCGTAGGTTGATTGACGGGAAGTCCAGAGAAGACACCCGATCTTGCAATAGTTGAAAGCACCGCCTGAGCTTTGCTCGGGACACTCTGTCGCAACCTTGGTATTGACGGGCCTGCCCTTAGCTGGAACAAAGGAGAGCCATTGGAAGATAGACCTACACTTGGGCTCGGGTGCCCTTGCAATTACGACAGTAGGCCTCATCCCTTTGGAGACCGGCCTATCCGTTGCTGGAGCTTGAGGAGCAGGATTGGTGTTAACCGAGACGAATGAAATGGAGCCGAATTGTTGCAGCGGTTCCTCCCACTGCCGTCCGACACTTTCCGGGAGAACCATTCGAGTGTCCATCTTCATTGTGTACGAGACGGGAGCTGCATTGAAGCTAAGTTCTTCTTTGGAGATATTCTCGTTGAGTTTGAAAACTGTAATTGGAAAGTTGTTATCCTGCACAAAGAAGTATGATTTCTGCACAGGCAATCGATATATATATTGATTGAGCTCGCATGAACATTTGACCCGAAATATGGGAGGAAAGTCGAGTCCCACCAAGCATGCCAAAATCTGTAGAGTATTTTTCATCTCCCTTTTGAGATTAGAATGCACGTCTCTTATCAGGCGTATTACAGATTCTCCTTGTCTGGGGTAGGCAGGGGTTTAATAATCGTGGAGATCCAAATCTCCTACAGCCGCGGACAAAATTGTTGTTTATTACCCCTCGCTTTCGGAGCGAGAGAACATCCGATTAACCGGTCAAACAGATCATGCGAACTCAATGTGCAGTATGCATGTGTATGTCTTGAAACGTGTTTATTTTATTCATTTTTTATTTTGTAAAATATTTACAAGAAATACAGAAGTGAAGGATACGCGTGTGCTACAAGCGCACTTAGTAAAGTGAGCACGTGGTAAGGTGCTCACGCGATAGGGTGCGTGTCTGTCGAGGTGCGCACCTGGTAAGGTATGCGTCTGGAGAGGTGCGCGTTTGGAGAAGTGCGGCCCTGATAAGGTGCGTTCCTGGTTAGGCGCGCATCTAGCCCGGTGAGCACTTGGCCAGGTGTGAGAGAGGGGGGGCAAAGGATTCCTAATTGGCCAAAAGGTCCAGCGAGTTGCGCGCCTGGGAAAGCGCGCACCTAGCGAGTTGTGCATCTGGGACGGTGCACACCTAACAGGGTGTGTATCTTGCCAAATGGGCACCTAATGAGGTGCGCACCTAACACGGTGCAAACAAAGATCGAAATCCAAAGAAGCTACAGCTCCGAACAAAAAAGTTTTGACGCCGGAAGATCAAACAGGACTCTTTTCCCCTTCTACGAGGCCTCAGGACGTGCGCGAGTGGATCTTGAGGTGGGTTTTTCCCTCTTCTTCCTCTCCTCTATTGGATCATGAAAAGAGAGATGAAGGGTGGTAAAAGTTACTCCTTTGATGATTTTAACGGGAGATTGGTATTCCTCTCAAAGAATTAATGATCAAAATCATTTTTGTTTTTGAAAAAAGAATGGACATGTCTTGAATTTAATTGAAAAAGAGAGGAGGAAGAAGAAGTTGAACCTTGAGAGAGAGAGGCACAAAACCCTAGATCTATTTGGGGAATAGAAGTTCTTCCTCATTTCTTGTTATGTTTGACTTTTATAGACTATGCATTTTATATATAGCCCTCATAAGCTTTACAAAATGGCACTTGTGCCTTTCCCATTGCATGCGCTCTTTTCTTTTTACACACAAGCCATGGTCTTTTACAAAATTGGTTTCTTACCCATTTATTTTACATTTATTCATGAGAATTACATTAAAATCTATTTATTGCTTAATTAATATTTTTTTCTTGGTATAGGGGGCAGCCTCTTCACATTTGGGCTCAACTTGGGTATGGGCCCATTTGACCTGGGCTTGGGCCGCTCGCTTGGGCCTGGCTTTGGGCCCACTTGACTTTGTTTCTTACTTGGGCCGATTTGTTCGCTGTTCGCTGTTTGATTTTGATTTTTGATCAATGGGTTGTAAATTTTGACCCCAACAATCGGCGGTTGAGTTGAAAAGCGAGGAGTTTAAATAACATATGGGTTGTATGACTTATGTTCAAGCAACTAAGGCGCTAGGTATCAAACCACACGTGCGCGTGCGCGCCACGTGTCGCCTCTCCGGGCAAGGCTCGAGCGCAAGCGAATTGTCTCGGGTCTCGGGTTAATCTTTTTGCGACAAATTTTAGTGCAGAAAATGTCAATCTGAACTGTAGAGAATTGGGCGCAGCAGTCATACTGCATTAATGCTCATGGTTTTGAAATCAAATTTGAATTGTGCAGTGAATAGAATTTAATTGTTATTCGAATTTTAATTGTCTGATTGTGCAATTGATGGCTGTAAATTTGAATTTGAATTGTGCATGTTTAATGGATGTGGTTAATTTTAATTATGCGGTTAATGGCTGTAAATTCGAAATTGAAATGCACGGTTAATTCGAAATTGAATTGTGCCGTTAAATCGAATTTTAAACACCCCTCTTTGCACTTATATATAGGAGCTGAGCCTCTCATTCCAGAATACACTGAAAAAACAATCTCATTCATAGTCTCGAGTTTTGAAGTTTGTGCTCTCTGAAGCAGCTTTCAAAGTGCTAGCTGTAAGTGCGCTGTTGGCTGAAGCTGTCTCATCCTACGAAGAATATTGCTGTACTCAGCGCATCCGGGTTGGTGGGGGAATATTTTTTTCAAGTCTTAAGATGATGCCATTGAACTTGAAAAATGTCTTTAAGCCTTTTTCAATGGGTTAATACAGAATTAATATCTTAACTTGCTATACTGCCACGTTCAAAGATATTTCTTTCATTGTAAAACTATGCTCATATACCAATTGCACTCCTCTGGCATCAAGCTGAGATTTTCAGGTCCGTTTCATCATCGACATTGCTCAAACTTCAAGGATATTTTGGTAAATACAAAGTTAGGACAGCCTATCATCTCATCTCTCGTGGGTTCCATTTACGTTTTTTGGGGGGCATTTTTCCATTATTTGCTCTCCATCCTTTCCCGCACGTGACCACGCGGGATCAGGTAACGAGGAGTCAGCTCCGTTAACGGTGTGGCGCCGTCACCAAACGCACTGCTGACGCCGACCTCCAAATATCGCCAATTTGCCCCAACCGTGAGCGCCGCTGACGGAGTTCCCTTTCCGTCAATTCCCGTCACGATCGCCGTCAACGCCTCCCTTCTTTCTTGTGGGGACCACACGGCCCTCACCCCCGCCGGAAAGGCCACTGGGTCTTCCCCAACATACCCCTGCTTTCTCCATTGAACTTCAACATTGCCACTCAGAGATCGTAGTTCCTGAGGGTAGGCCTGTGCGGACCTTTTCAAAGGTAACGAAGGGATTGGGTTTGAATCTCTCCAGTCCGGACTCGCTAGATCCAAATCCATTTAATCACGGATATCATTAATGATTTGCATTACACTCTTAATCCAAAGTATGATGTTTGAGATCATAGTTGGCAAGGACTAAATGGGTCCAAAGAATCAGGCCTGACCCAATTAATAATGGGTATGTTTTGGATGTCCGTTAGGCAAATGGGTATCGGAGTATTTAAAATAAGGGTTTCGGGTATGAAACATGTCGACCTTGATCAGATCCATACCATTTACGGGCCTGACGGCCTACTTGAAGGTGCATGTTCCAATGGCATTTTGGAGATTTTAATGCGGGAAGGAGGGTGTCTTTGCAAATGAGATTTGTCTTGCAAAGTTCCTGCTGTTTTTGCCCTTTTAGTGGCTGAAAAAAGAAAGCACGTGACATTGGTTGGTGATGACTGATAAGATGCCTCATCTTTTTTACTTTGAGGTTGTTAATTCGTTGTTTAATAAAATGCTGAGGGCATATTGATTTCCTTTTAATCAAAAATAAGATACCGCACCTCATTCATTCTTTTTTCAGATTAATTTTTGGATTGGGTAACAGATTTATGCATTATGCGAATTTATTCAAGAAAAAAGTCCACTGCTTTTGTGCTCAACATCAGACTTTATTATTATTATCTTTTAATTAAAGAAAGGCCCCTCCCTTAAGAAGACCAACTACCTTTTCTAATTATTTTTACTAGTGTTTTGCACGTGCGAATGCACGTTATATATATTAAATGAAATTTAAAAAAAATTGTAGATGCAGTTAGTTACCGAGAAAGGAGGTTTGTGAAGGCAGTTATTGGAACAGATGTATAAAGTTAGTTGCAGTTACAAATTGAGATTGGATTTTTTATATTTTTTTAGCGAATTTCTCTTGTAAATTAGAGAGCCAAATCTTCAAATCAATTTCAAAATTGAAGATCCCCTTCTATTAGCACCATAATAGCATAAATGTTTTTAAGTTCTTAACTTGGTTTTTATTGTCGAACACATTTATACTCTATCAAGTTTCTCATCCCTTAGAAAGTACCAATACCATTATACCATAAATTGTTGATTGGAGTAAAAGATTGTGCCATAAGAATGAAGACAATTGCTTACGCTTATAATACATATTTGATTGCCTGTATGCCAAATTTGGTCAACAAATTAATGTGTTAATCTTATGCTAACTTTATTTTCAAGATGAGAAACCATATTGCAAGTGTATGCAAAGACTTGTCTCCTGTATCGACAACTGCAATAACTATAACGCAAAGTTAGCAAATATCGAGCCCATCACTTGGGAAGTACTTTTTGCATCAGACCGCCATAAACTTTCCGAAATTTGCTAATCAGAAAGATAATCAAAAGAGTAGTGCATAATCCTCAGCTATTCCGCTAAAATTCTCATCATCGAAGGTTCGATCTTATAGCATATCTGGATAGAATTAAGGAAGCATAAGTCGATCAATAATTGGACCTGTCGCCTACAAACTTGTCGATAGGCATGAATCTCATAGCAAAGTGGATTAGAATTCGATGCGCTAAGGCTCATGGGGACAACTTAGGGATTGACATGCAGCTGTATCGGAATTATATTAGCATCATATCCATGATATGCTACACTTTTTCGCTTGTTCTTCAAGAACAGATGCTATTAGTATTTTGAATAATGAGATGATCAGCACAATTATAATTATATATGAGTTATGAGGATCTTCATTAGTGTGTCCTGATCTTTATATTCTGAGTAGTTATGTTCTAAAGATTCACTACGTACAAGCAGGGACCAGGAGATCAAGGGAATAGTTTAAAGAGAACTAGATTCATTTTTATCTTATAATTACCAATTCTTTCCGTTCTTTTCATGTATAAAAGATGCTTCATGACGAAATTCTACGAACTCAAATTTTAGATGTTTGTTCTGATAAGCCGGTTAAATAATGATAAACATTGGACGAAAGAATAAAAATGATGTTATATATATATATATATATATATATATATATATACACACACGCGCACGCTATAAAACAGAAAAATGAAAATGAAAATGGAGAAGATATTTCGTAAGTCTCGAAAATGATTTAATGATATTTCTAGCGTGTAAACAAAATGCTTCCTAGTCATTAACTGGCAAATGTCCTATAGTAGGCGTATGCAACTAAAAATGTGTTCAGTATTATCCCAACGTGCTGCAATAATCAATATTTTGCTATATCAAAAAATACGATCATGGCTCTAACCTCGCACCGATAGCAAAGGAGAAACGGTTCTTTTATTTATATGCATTGAAATTCAAGTGACCAAGACTTCCACGGTATTTCAAACGTGCTTGCTTCTATAAATCATCAAGCGCAAAACTTTCTTTATATAACAACTGGCGTCGGTAAAACGGGCTACCATAAAAGAGAATCCCCATCTACACTCTACTTAAAAGAAGATGAAGAAACTTATCAAGATAACCCCAAAACATCAATTTCGATACTTATGCTATACTTAAAATTATTTTTGTTTAGAATTGGAACAAATCGACCAAATGAAGCAAAATGAGTGATCAAATGTGAGTTAATCCAAGCACTCAGCCTTAAACAAGTTGCATAATTAGAATATTTAGCTTACTGTGCAAAATTCACATGGGAGAAAAATATAAATGTATGTATAAGAAATGAAGAGATGGGCTAAACTAGGAAAGCTCATGGTGCATGTTCGACTTGGAGGCAAGGGAAACAAGGTCATGTGGCCCCTGACCATCTCATTCAATAGTTTTGCTTCCATGTGTTATTGTTATCTTGTTCCTTGTAATTGCAAACTGTTGGATAAAATAAGGAAAAAAACTGCTTAATAATAATTTTAAATAGAGTATGATTTTATAAAATATTTGTTTGATAAATATGAACACATAAACAATATAGAAAATAAATTAAAAGTTAGAAAATCGAGCCTGACGAAGGGAGGCACGTAGATAGCATGTTGCCCTATGAACGTACTATCACTTCTCGTACAGATTGCACCGACAAAGACATTCCCAAGGTACAACACTTCTCGGACCGTCCGAATCCCCCGTTGAGTACGAATCACAAGGGATACTTTGATTTTGATCTCGCGGTCTTGTAGAGTCCGTAAAACCGAAAACAATACAAAAAGAATCACCGAAATCGAAGTTGAAATAAGACAGATGTAATTGAAATGGTAATCACGCTTCTTTCAAAATTTTTAACAGTAAAGAATTATTCTATGGATATTTTGATGTCTACTTATTTGCCTTCAAGGAATGGCTTTATATAGCTTCCCAAATGGATCACAACCACTCGCTTGCAACTGCTCGTTCGCAACGGTTCACAGCCGCTCGTTTGCAACCGTTCGATCGCAACCCCTCCCTCACAACCGTTTGATCTTCTTAGAATCAACATAATTTAAACTATAATTTTGAATTTTTCCCCTTTCTGATTTAATGAATAAAGTAATCACCAAATTTCAAAATAAATAAATCAAAATTATTTGTAGATTAAATCAAAATAATCTAACATTCCCCGTTCAAAATTAAAATATAAGTTTATTTCAAAACTTTCATTAAAATAAAACAAATAATCATTCAAACAAATTAAACAAAATAAAATTAAACGGACACCAAACATATTGTGCATAAATACAGGTGTGCCAAGATTTGAACAAGTATTTTAGTGTTGACTATGCCTGACCGAAAGATGATAGTAGTTATTAGGACCATGGAAACTATTTCTTTTTGCCGGTCATTTATATGTCACACACACAATACGAGACTAACGAGATCTTCATTTTGCGGATATGCGTTATTAATGGCTATACGTAGAACCTTGATTCTCATGGAGCAACTAGAGATTTGCCTAAATCTCCTAACAGTGGTCTCATTGAGCTCTACTTAGGTGATGTTGCAAAGGTACTTAGGTATGAGAAATACCTTAACATAATTATGACATCAACATCATTACGAATATATATTCATCCTTACGTCATCAGAACACATTTCATTATAGGGATAGGTGGGAAAATTTTCCTGTCGAAAGTTATGTGTTCTTCAGGTCACATCAAGATTTTTGTTTTTCGCATTGGAAACTTCTATCGTGGAACCTCCACTCAAAGAAATTGGGTTCCCGCTCTTGGTGATAAAGATATAGGCTTAAGCGCCATCCCCTTAGATGAATTAATGGCCTGATACTTATTAATATCTTTGGTCAAATTATGTACCAAATTTTGTTGTGAGTAAACAAATAAACAACATTATTATACTTATATTCCTTTATGGTTGCAAATCTCATTTGCAGAGGTCTATTTATTTTTCTATTAAAATTTTCTTGATTTAATAAATTCTATAAGGATCTATTATCACAATTTACACTCACAGCAGCCATCGGCTTAAGAACACAAGGTAAATGAGAGAATAGATTTTTAATCTATTCCACTTCTTTACATGTAGTATCTAATATAATTATTTCAGAATCCGGTGTGCTTCTGGCAATTACTGTATGTTTTGTTGATTCTCTAGTGACGGCGGCACCGTCAAGTAAGAATACATAACCATTAGTAGATTTTGTTAGTTATATGTATACCCTAAAGACCATTGTTGTACATGAGATGTATATTATAGTGGATGCTTGGACATATATAGAGAGGACTTTCTTGCTCGACATGATAATATGCTATCTGATTGCTCTTTATCTTAACATGTTGACTTGTATTATTATTATTATACTGTCTTACTCTCACATGTTAGTAAAGCCCTTAGGATATGTACTAGACTACCAGAACTATAATGGAGATCATACTAGTGGGGCCAGGGTAGTTGCAAGTACATCCTTTAATTGTTCTTAGTCGTGGGAATATCGAGACAGGGCATCGATATTCCAGAGTAGACTAGCGTATACATATATTGACCCATATTGATGGGCGATGGATGATCCCACATCCATTGGTGTTTGACATCAAGGATAGTATACGGGTGCTCAGTGGAGACTGGATACACTGGACAGGACTCGCCGAGAACTCCTAGATGGTGATATACCTCACGTCAGATAGCAGTTCTCTGGTGACACTGGTGCAGGTTACTCTGTTGACCCGAGATCGTCATAGTGTCTTGTGTGATTCCCACTATGCTTTAATTTCCACCTTACCACGTCCAAGAGAGCGTGCAAAACGGGGGCTTTTGGGTACAGTCCCGAATCATATGGAGGTAGTGAGCGATAGGAGTGGATTTCGTCTCTCTCGGTATAGGGGGATGATGTTGCACCGGGCTCAATAGGCCATAACATCAAATCCCTGGCCAGGATTGCTGAGATTTACTGGTAAGTGTTATCAGTAGTTTCTCGAACTGTTATGAGCCTCAGATCGGCATGCTTATCAAGCTACTGGGGTCTGACGTTTACCACCCCTGGGCGAGATATGCGGCATATTAGACGGACAGACCGGACTGTACGGTAGTGTTACTGATTGGATTCACAGGAGTGTGAGCAGGCTTGCTTGTTGATCTTCTGATCGCTCAATACCCGGGTGGCCGTTACATTTAGCCGACCGCTTGCGGCTTGTGGGTGTTTGATATGATCATCACCTACTGGCGGTATATTGACGGGTCTTTAGAGTCCTACACAGAGGTTTCCGGGCTCAGGCGAAACGGAGTAGGAGCACATATGTGATATGTGCGGGACCAAAATTGATACGAGTATGAGATACCGTATTGTATTCTCGCGATACGTGATATCGACCGGTTATATGTGATATAGCCGGGTCATCGGATCAAGTGTTGATTCGATGAGATGATACATTTTATATTAGTCGGTTATATGTGATATAGCCGGATTATCAGATCAAGTGTTGATTCGATAATTTAATGTATAATTATATATTTGATATATTAAATTATATTAACTAAAATATGCTCACTTAAGTATTTCATTTTCTCACTTTGGATGCATTTAACATATATGTGATATATGTTTATTGTATTCTTTTCTTTTGTTACATTATATATTGCATATGTGATATGTAATATTGTAAGATACAAGGTTATAAATGCAACTACGGTTTGTGAGATCAACACCATGGCTAAGATTATGTTTAGGTTTTTAATTATCTTAGTTAATTCTAAGTGAGTGGATTAAGAATGAGATATTTTGATATGTTGACTTAGTCCACCCTTCTTGATGTTTTGCTAAGATATTTATTAACCTAACCTTTAACCCTAACCTATGGTTTATTCTCTACATGAGTTAGCCATGACACATTCATTTCTAACCTAAACACAATTCATTCTCACTTGAGCTTTAGCTTCATCTTCTTCTTCATTTCTTTTGCTCTCTTGATTTCTTCATGTGATGAAAATAGTGAGAATTAAAATTCTAAAGTAAGCAAAAACCCTACTTCATCATCCTCATCTATACTAGCCATTTAGATTAGGGTGTTAGCTTCACTAATACCTCATTAGTGAAGTGAAACCTTGAGTTTGTGTTGCTTCGACGTAGATCATCTTAGATTGTGAAGATTACAAGCAAGGATACCTCATTCACCTCATGGAACCTCTCTAGAGTCCGGGAGTATGATGATCGCAGCGAAGGGACCTCAACTCGGAACTTTAGAAGTGAAGGAGCGGACTACAAAGGTTGTAATCCCTTATCACTTAGCAGTAAAGTTGTTTGCTATGTGTTTCCATTTGATTCTCTAGTTAAAGATCTTGTCTTGGGTTGTTTAAACATGGCAAAAATTTAAATTTGACATGGAAGATACCACCCGAAACCTTGCTGTCGTGTTTAGGAACCCAACAGATCTCACATCATGTGAGTCAGCTACCCAGTTGGTGTCACCATATTCTTCAATTATATTAAGAAAACCAGTATAAAACAAACTGTAATCCAAAGTTTCTTTTTGTAGAGTATTTTTCGTCACCCTATTGAGATAGAAATACGCGTTACTTGTCAAGCGTATTACAGATTCTTCCTGTCTGGGGTAAGCTGGGGTTAATCGATTGTGGGATCCTAATCTCCAGCAACCATGGACTAAGTCGTCGTTAATTACCCCTTACTTTTGGAGCGAGAGAACCTCCGATTGACGGGTAAAACTGGTGATGCGAACTCAATGTGCAGAGTGCGTGTGTTGTGTTTTGAAGAGGTTTTGGACGTATCGGGGGCCTCATAGAGTTTACGGGGGTCATGCTAGAAATTTTTTATAACAAGAAATGTGTTTTGAGTGTAGAGTGACCTAATGACACGTGAGACAACACGTGACCGCTGGACGCCAGCGGGTCACGTGCGCGGCACGCGACCGCTGGAAACACCAGCGGAAGAAGGGGCCTAGCCCTGGGCTAGGAGTTGAACTCCTGAGGGATTTTAGAGTTAAACTCTGAGGGAAGAATTTGGATGTGAATTCGGAGTTAAAACTCCCAAAAGGCTTGGATTTGGAGTTAATTTTTAAAAGTTCTGGATTTGGAGTTAAACTCCTGAAAGATTTAAATCTTGGATAGTGAAAGAAGGCTCATTTTCGTCCTCTTCAAGCCTTGGACTTCCCTAAATAGGTTTTTCTAAGATAGGTTCTTGCTTCATCCTCTCTTTTTGTTAGATTTTGGGGAAAATGGGCGTTGAGATTAAAAGTCTCCCTTTTAGAGATTTGATGGGAAATCTGAGCCCCCCTTCGAGAGTTTTATGGTGAAAAACTATTTTTTTTGGAAAAATAAGAGTTAAACTCTTAATTTAATTCAAAAAGAGAGAGAAGAAAGTTTAAAATCTTGAGAAAGGAGAAGGAGGTATAGAACCCTAGAATTTTTTATAGAATTTTTGTTCTTATTGATTTTCTCATCATATTTG
Source organism: Agapanthus africanus (assembly GCA_030015575.1). Taxonomy (NCBI): domain Eukaryota; kingdom Viridiplantae; phylum Streptophyta; class Magnoliopsida; order Asparagales; family Amaryllidaceae; genus Agapanthus; species Agapanthus africanus. The sequence goes on from CM057351.1 coordinate 424,437,500, forward strand.
CCTTTTATAGACTACACACTTTACATATAACCCCATAGACTTTTCTAAATGGCACTTAAGCCTTCTCATGCCTCATGTGCTTTTTTTTTTTTGCACATAAACCATGAGGTTTACAAATTTTTGGATTTTTGCCCATTTTCATACATTTATTTAAAAACTTACATTAAACTAATTTATTGCTTCATTCTTTCTGTCATGAGACTGCTCCCTTCTATGCTCGGTCTTGACTTGGTCTTAGGCCCACTTGGCTTGGGCTCAGGCCCGCTTGCTTGGGCTCGGGCCCACTTAGCTGAGGGGTTGATTTTGACTTTGACTTGGTCAACCGAGGTGTAATTTTTAACCCCAACAAAGTGCCCTCCATCAATAAATGCACACCACGTGTATAGGTTGGGTGCATAAAATTGATGGATATTTTTGTATATGTAGATTGATTTGGTTTGGTTCCTTGTGGAATGTCGATACTGCCCTTTTAGCGATTTGGACGGTCGGTACTTGATTTGACTTGCTCCGCTTCTTACAGTGTCGGGGTTGAAGTTGATGTTCCCGCCAAAATCTTCGGCCAAGAGCTATTAGTTCCTGTTTATGCCGGCTTAAGTTTCGTTTACAAATATATGTGAAACCAGGCTTATTCATATACGCACATGCACATATCAGAGGAAGAACAGGTGTTCAACGACAAATGCAGAAAGCATTTAATTAAACATTTATTCTACACGAAATAGATCGCCAAACACGGGATCGAAAGTACAGGGATTTACAAACATATAGATAAAATTATCTAGTTCACTCTCTGTCTTTTCCACAATGTCCAAGCGACGATCTTCGTGAGGATTAGCTACCCATCGGTTAGCACTGCATTCACCAGCAAAAGCAGAAATGACGGCCCGATGAGCCCGTATTTGGCTCAGCAACTGAACAGAGCAATCCCTCAGAGCTTTGGTGATCAAATGCGCCTCGTGGAAACACTCGATCTTGTCTTCTGCGGAGCTGAACATCGCCGAGGTCATCTCCGCCGGAGGAGGGGGGATATCATCGAGCACGGACAAAAGGATCATCCGGAGCCAGATAGAACCGACGGGGAGAGGAGATCCTACACGAGTCAAGAGCTCGTGCAGCGCTGCGTCACATTGGCCATCCGTTAAAGTAGGATTCACCAAGCGCGCAGCGAAACAAGGAACGATGTCCTCAATAGGCACCTCCCACGGCTGCCGGGGAGCATGGAGACGGTTACAGACCATAACTCTTCTTCAACAAGAATGATTCTCTAAAAAAGTAAGAGAGAAGAGAAGTATTGCTTCAGATTATAAATGAAGAACATTTAAGTTTAGGCACAGAAAATGCTGTGCGTGATGAAACTATTTCCAAGATCTGGGAAAGGGAAAGTTTGACTCAGAAGAAAGGTGAAAAGACACCTTCACCGTGAAGCAACGCTTCATAGCAGCGCCAGCGCTGAGAGTCAAAAACTCTAATGCAGCGCGCCACGTGCAAAGCACGTGTGCGCTAGCGCTAAGTGCGCTGCGCTCTAAGTAGCGCACCACGTGCAAAGCACGGGTGCGCTAGTGCTGGAACTAAAAGCTCCCCACCGACAGATCTAAGATCCAATAATAATAATAATAATCATTAATTAAACAGAATTAAATTCTGTTAAAGAAAGATTCTTAAAAATCTTTCCAAACAACAAAATTGTGCTCTGTAAATCAGAGCACCGTTGGATCAATGTTCCAATGGTAATTAAAAATCACCAAAACACAGAATAAATTCTGTATGGAAAGATTTCCCAATCTTTGTTAAAAAAACAAGAAGATTGCCTTCTGTAAACCAGAAGCCCTTGGATCAAAGATCCAACGATGGGAAATTCTCCAAATCAATTGGAAAAAAGATCTCTTTAACTGAATGAACTGATCAGCTTGCCCTATATAAAGTCCCCCAGATTTCAAGTCTCATACAGAAATATAGAGAGGAACCCCTCCAGAAGCTTTGAGAAAATCTTAGAAAGAAGAGCCAAGCTCTCGATAAAAGAACTTCTTTTCTTCAATGTAAAAGAACAGAGAGATGAAATCATCTCATAATTAAAAAAGAAGAATTCACTTCTTTCTTTAAGATCATAGATCTGCAAGACTAAGGTCTTTTACAAAGAGATCAAAAGATCTCATCATAAAATAGAAAGAAGAATTTACTTCGTTCTCACAGATCATAGATCTATAAGACTAAAGTCTTTCTTAAAGAGATCATGAACATCTCAATATAAAAAGGGGAGAATAATTCAATTCTCTTAAGAATCACAGATCCATAAAGGCAAAGCCTTTCATCAATATAAGAGATCGAAACCTCCCCTACAAAATAAGAACTTTTGTTCTTAGGATCTTGAGACAAAGTCTCTTCTTAGGGAGAATTTATTTCCCAGATCATAAAATCGATCAAATGCGCTTCTGCGGTCTTGGACTGGCGCTCAGCGCCAAGCGCACCACGTGTCACTCACGTGTGTGCCACTCAACAGTTAGTGCTTTGTGCTCTTGAACTAGCGCTTTGCGCTCATGGACCGGCGCTCAGCGCCAAGCGCACCACCTGCTCCTTACGAGTGCGCCTTTGAACAAATAGCGCTATGCGCTCATAAATCAGCGCAACGCGCTCATGGACTGGCGCCAAGCGCACCACGTGTCCCTCACATATGCGCTACTCGGCAGAAGCGCACCGCGCTCTTTTGATTGGCGCAAAGCGCCAAGCGCACCACGTGCTGCGCTGATAGAGCATAAATTGTTCTTTAATAAGCTCAGAATGAATGCTCAGTATTCAATAAAAGACAAAACATTGTCAGAATGCAAGTCAAATGCTCAGCATTATTAAAAGGGCCAAGCCCAAACAAATACTCAACAGTTCAAAATAAATGTTAAACATTTTAACTTGATTGGACTTAGCCCAAGATTGGCCATAAATTCTCAACTCAGATTAATTGAGCCCATATGCTCGTAAATCTTTTAACAGATCTTAGCCCCAAATTGGACTACAGATCTCTCAACCAAAATTGGTTCAAGGGTACATCTCTGAACCTCTCTGATATTTGTCGTTGTAATCCTTCAACGTCTTCAGAGAGGTGACGGGTCCCGACAACCATAAATTTCACAGACTATGACGTCTTTAAACTGGACTGTGGGGTCCTTAAACCCATGGACTATGATATCCTTAATCTCGGACATTGGGGTCCTTAAGCTCGTGGACTATGATGTCCTTAACCTCGGACTGTGGGGTCCTTAAACCCATGGACTATGATGTCCTTAACCTTGAACCACCATGTTCTTAAACTGGTAATCGACCGCAATGTCCCTAAACTAAACAACAAAGGCCAAATGCTTTTTTGTTGGGTATAAACGATCCTGTTAAGTAGATCTTAGTCTAAAATTAGACTAATGTATTCTTAACAAACGTTAAGTTGATCTTAGTCTAAAATTATACTAACATATTCTTAACTAACGTTTAAGTTGATCTTAGTCTCAAATGAGACTAACGTATCCTTAAACCCAATCCCAAACCCAAATCTAAGAAAATACGGATTTGGATTAATCAATGCCCTACGGGCGACAACATAAATTAGTCTCTGTATACAATTCACGGGCAACCAAAACCAAAACAAACACACACGACACGAAGTGACCATCTGGAGAAGGAGAAAATGGTTACCGCGATACGGTATCGTAATTAACTGCTGGGGCTTGCGTCTGCAGGGAAGAATGTCCCCACAATCAAAAAACCCTCAACGAGGGGGAATCTGACGAAGTCTGCTACATCGGCCGCATCCGTCTAAACCTCCGATACATGGTGCCATAAATCAACTTGGTATCTTCGGAGAGGTGGACGGATAGCACTAAATAGCATCTGCCCTCGAATTTCAGGCAAGACTGTCACGCCCCGCTTCTCGGTGTACGGCGAAGTGGACGCGACGAGGTCCGCTACGTATATACTTAGAAGTACATACGCTAAGCGTATCTAAGCAATATAAAAGTAAATCATAAGAGACAAGAGATATAGAAATAACGACAACTTTATTAATAACATTCTTTTGTACAATGCATGAAAAGTAAATACAGCTGAAATGAAAAGCGATACCTAAACAGTGGCATAACAGGAAATGAAAATACTGAATAGAACAAGGTACAATATCTAGAGCTCGGGGTCTTCGTGAAACTGCTCCAAGTCTTCACCGGTGGGCTCGATCTCTGCTGGGTCCAAAGCACCTGACGACATTCAAAGAATAAAGAAATAGAATGTAGTCAGCGAACAGCTCGCTCGGTAAGTCCCAAAAATAAAGAGGAATTAGAAAAGACAGAATAAGAGGTATTTTCTAAAGAGATTGTAAAATATTGTAGAATATTGTGTTAACGCTGTTGTTTGTAACTTGGTACAGAAGAATGCCAGTGTATACGAGAGGGGTCTCTATATGCTAGAGAGCAGGGCAAACGGAATGTACAAGGAACCGTTAAGCCACGGTACAACAGCAACGGAATATAGGTTAGGTGTCTTAATCTGACCACCTCGTGCCACCTTTAACACCTTCCGTACCAATCTACCCCTTAAACCCCGTAGTGTTTTGATTGTATTGTTGTATTGTATTGTGTAAGTTGGATGACTGACCAAAACCATGATATCAATAAATATATTGTAACTGCATAATCAGGTAAATGGAATAACGGAAAAATGGATGTATATCCATGGTTTGGTTCAGTCAAGTTGTATAGATTGTTAACTGGATTCTGAGATTCATGTATTCATATTGAGTTGGTATATTAAAGAATATAGATTGACTTGAATCATATTCAAGTCAGAAATAATCAGACTCAACCCCGAGTCAGACTAAAATAAATGTAAGTCGAAGTTATATATTTATTAGGGTCATTATTGTAATTTATAAAACTTGAGGGGGTTTTATGTAAAAGTACTTTTATATAGTTTTCAAGATACACCTCAAGTATTTATTATTCGTCTTTATAGTTATAATAAGTGTGATTTTATTTTGTCTTATTTCTAGTGAAAATATCCTAATTACATAAATAAAGGTATTAATTTGTAATATTGATTTATTTGAAATTCATGGTATTTTAATGTAACTTTTAATCTTGTAATTTTTAGAAAAAGGTGGAAACTTTATCTTATAATAAAATAGGTGTCTAAATGATAAATATACATATGTTTATACAAGAATAATTTTTAATAAATATTTTATTTTCAAAAAATCTCCTTTTTCTTAAATGTCGTATTTTAAACCTTTCGAGACCGAATGCTCCTTGCGGAGGTCTGAATCTCGCACTACTAAGCCCGAGGGTGCACGATAAACCGTACTATCCCTAACGAGTTCCCCAAAGGTGGGTTGTAGTGGCGCTTTGCAAAAATTTAAAAAATACTAATCATTTAGAAAACGGTTTTATAAAAATAAGGTATTTATCTGTAAAAGATGTAAATTTCCGTATTTTAGATTCTAGGGTTTCCTAAGCCAACTAGCCTATTTCTAAATGGTCTAAACGATAAGTCATTAGAAGCCTCAAATCGCCTCTTCACAGCCAATTGTGGCCAGGTAAGTACAAATGAGAAAAGGAGGGATCCGCTCACGAATCGTGAGACGGGCCTTTTAAAATTACCTTTTCTCACTTGCCTAGCCTAGACACCATAAAGTCAGGTTTAGATAAACGATCGATGTCCACGACATATCGTATTTTCATTTTAAAATATATTGTTTTAAAATTGTATATAACTTAGAACTTTTAGAAAATATTTTATTAAGAAAATGGTATTTTAATGTAAAATCTTATTTTATCTTATTCTAAGTTTTCAAGGTAGCGTGTTATGATTGCATATGAGTGTGTGTGGAGGTAGGTCATTACCTCGTGATCTATTTTAAGGTATAGCAATGTTAAAGGGTTAAATGTGATAAACTAAACATGGTGATATTTAAGTGCAAAAATACGGTATATTGCAAAAGCTATCATTTCATGTGTGAAAACTTGTTCAAATTAATTTTTAAGTGATTAGTAGTCAACATGAAGATGTTTAAGCATTATGGAATTGGTGATAAGTGAGATTTTATAAATAAGTGAGATTTTATAGAAAACCGAATCGGAAATCGGTTTGTTCCGATTTCCGTCGGGTTTATAAAGTCGTATTATTATGAATGAAAAAAGGTAGAAAAGGGGGACTTACGGGTTTGGACAACGCTAGAGAGTGAGAGGGAGATAGTGGGTTTTCCGGTGCGTTGAATCGTCGTTGAGAGGTCCTAGCACGATCGCCGGGATTTCGCCGTCGATTTCGTCAGCGCTTCGCCTTTCGCTCGTTTTCTAACGTACCAAGTTCTCTTGGAATTTTGGGAGAGTGGACTTAGAAAAAGTGATGAGAGGGTAGAGGGTATGGGGGGTTTATATAGAGTTAGGCTAGGGTTAGGGTTTTAATAAAAAAAATATATAAAATTATATAAAAATTTATTAAAACTCATTAAACCTAGGAGTAAAAGGGATTTATTGGGCAATTTAAAACTGATCCGGGTATAATAAGTGTGCAGGAGGGTTGACCACTTCAAGACCCAACTTTTCTCTGTTGGTGATTCGGCCGTCCGGCCAAGTCCGGCCGGCGGCGCCGAGTCAGGCCGAGTCACACCACCAGAGGACGGGGAATCTTCGGGGGTATTTATTGGTATATTTATTTTTTCATGTCCAGTACAAATTTTGTGAGTTATGGCCTTTTGACTGTTGACTTCCAAAAGAAAATAAAACAAAATAAATACAAAAATAATATGGGGCATGGGATTTGAACTCTGGTGGCTTGGTTCAGCAGTGCAAGGTGTTACCAATGAGCTACAAGCTCCTTCTTGTAATTATGGAGTGAAATAAATACTTAAAGAGATATCAGCTGCAATAAATACTCCAAGTATACATTGAATTTAAATCAATTATTTGTACATTAAAAATGGAGTTGTTACAGTCTACCCTCCTTACAAAAATTTCGTCCTCGAAATTTACAACTTTTATTTGAGGACTAGTTTACAAAGAGGTGTGGATATCTTGTACGCATTTCATCCTCCCTTTCCCAAGTGGACTCTCCTGGAGTGTCTTTCCTCCACATTACTCGAACCAAATTAACTTCCTTGTTCCGAAATTTCTTCACTTTCCTTTCCAGGATCTCCACGGGCTGTTGCTCACAAGACAAATCGGGTTGTATAGTGAGCTCAGAATGATCGAGAACATGGCTGGGGTCACTTACATACTTTCTGAGCTGGGATATGTAGAACACATTATGCACTCCTTCCAATGAAGGTGGAAGCGCTAAACGGTATGCCACTTCACCGACTCGTTCGAGTATGTCAAACGGTCCAATGTATCTCGGACTTAGCTTACCCCGTCTTCCAAATCGGATCACTCCGCGGTTCGGAGATATCTTCAAGAATACGTGATCTCCTGGCTGGAACTCTAAGTGTCGTCTCTTTGCATCAGCCCAGTGCTTCTGTCGATCTTGGGCTATGCGCATCCTTTCCCTAATAGTACGAACCACATCAACAGTTGCTACTATCATTTTTGGTCCAAGAAGTTCCCTATCTCCGATGTCGTCCCAACTTAATGGTGATCGACACTTCCTTCTATACAATACTGCAAAAGGTGCCATTCCTATGTGTTGGGGTAAAAATTTACACCCCGGTCGACCGAGTCAAAGTCAAGGTCAACCCCCAAGCTAGGTGGGCCCAAGTCCGGGTCAAGTGGGCCCATGCCCAGGTCGAGTCCGAAACATGAAGCGGCCGACCCTCCCCATGCTAAATATAAATCATGTCATAAATAATTTTTATGTAATTTTTTATACATGAATGTATGCAAAATGGGCATAAAGCCAATATTTTGTAAGCCCATGGCTTATGTGCAAAAATGAAATGGCACATGAGCCATGGGATAGGCAAAATGCCATTTTATGAAGCCCAAGGGGCTATGTGTAAAGTGTATGGCCTATAAAGGCAAAGATAATGAAATATCTCAAGAACTTTTTCTCTCTCCAAAAAAAGTCTCAGATCTGAGATCTTTCTTTCTTCTTCAAGGTTCCAAAACCTTCTTCTTTCTCTTGAATTAAATCAAGAGTTTTACTCTTCCTTTTTCAAAACAAATTAGTTTTTCACCACAAAACCCACAAAGGGGAACTTGGATGTATCATTAGATCTGAAAAAGAAGAGATTTTGAGATTTCACATCTCTTGATCTTCAAGATCCAGCAAGCAACAGGAGGAAGAAGAACATCATTCACTAAACCCAAAACAAACAAACAAACAAAAAAAACCCACTCAGGAGTCCAACTCCTCTCTGATTTCTCTTCTGAGAAATTTGTTTTAGCAGCGCGCAGCGCAAGTGCGCAAAGCGCCCGCGTGCCGACACGTGGCGCGCGCTTGCGCACCAGCGCGTTTGCGCAAGTGCGCAAAGCGCCCGCGTGCCGACACGTGGCGCGCGCGCTTGCGCACCTGCGCGCAACGCGCATTGCGCAAAGCGCCCGCGTGCCGACACGTGGCGCGCGCGCGCGCTTGCGCACCTGCGCGCAGTGCTCTTGCGCAAAGCGCCCCCACGTGCCGACACGTGGCGCGTTTGCGCACCTGCGCGCAGCGCTCATGCGCAAAGCGCCCACGTGCCGACACGTGGCGCGCTTGCGCCTGAGCGCGCAGCACCTAAGCGCACAGCGCCCAAGGTGCTGCCCCACGCATCCTCTGGATGCCTTTTCCCCTTTATTTATAAATATATGTATATATATACATTTGTATACAAATGTACACATACACATACTCCGCAACATTCTCCCCCTCCAGAAAATTTTCGGGCCGGGGCGCTGCCCCGAACCCCGAACCCCGCAAGGGGGCTGCTAGCCCCCTTGACCCCCAGCCCGCTATCCGGGTAGCGGGACCCCCGTAAAAACTCTGCGTGGCTCCCGATATATCCAAAACCCCCTTTCAAAACAAAACACACGTACACTGCACATTGAGTTCGCATGACCGGTTTAACCCGTTAATCGGAGGTTCCCTCGCCCCAAAGGCGAGGGGTAATTAACGGCAGCTTAGTCCGCGGCTGCCGGAGATTCGGATCCCCACAATCATTAAACCCCGGCCTACCCTAGGCAGGGAGAATCTGTAGTACGCCTGACAAGCGCGCGCGTATTCCCATCTCAATGGGGTGACAAAAAACACCCTACAGATTCTGGCACGCCCGGTGGGACCAATCTCTCCTCCCATATTTCGGGTTAAGCGGTCATGCGAACTCAATAAATATACATACCTGTATTTATAATAAAAATAATGCTTTTTTTCATGCAGGATTTTCAAGCGATCACCTTTCAACAATGTCTCCGAAGATGAACTCAGCTCCCGTCTCCTACACAATGAAGATAGACTCCAGGACGGTCCTCCCGGCCAGTTTCGGGCGACAATGGGAGGAGCCGCTGCTACCATTCGGCTCTATTCTGTTCATGCCAGTTGGCGCCATCCCAGCTCCTCAAGCCCCGGTGGCAGACAAACCGGTCTCGAAAGGCAGGAGACCAAATGTGGTGATCTCAAGGGCGCCCCAACCCAAACGCAAGTCGGTGTCTGAACGAATTTCCTTGGCCCCAGCTGGGGGCAAGGCCATCAACACCAATAAAGCTACAACACGTCCTGAGCAAGCTCCAGCGGTGCCCTTGACCACTGCTCGATCGGGTGTCTTCTCTAAGCTCCCCTATGATCAACTCACAATGGCTTCCCGGGTAGCAGATGCCCGCCAAGCCTTCAAAATTGAGAAGCTGAGGGAGAAAAGGCTCAGATATAGAGCCAACAAAAAGGCTAGGGCTACTGCCAGGCTAAACCTCATAAGGTTCGAAGAACAGGGTTACCCCGCCAAAGATGAAGGGATGGCTGAATGTGTTATCCACACTGTCTACGTGGTGGGCACCCGCAGCAAGAGCAAGGACGGGGCTACCACATCTCAAATCCAATCTGGCTTTAATGTGGTTGCCACTTCCCAAGAACAGCCGCCTCCGCTGGATGATGAAAACCCTCTCGATGAGGCTGATAGGCAAAGAGAGCCCTCAATTCATGAGGAGTCAGGCTCGGAAAGCGAAGATGAGCCAACTTTCCGTCCTAAGACCACAGAGCAGCAACTTCTTCAAGAGCTCCGAAAACAGCTCAGAAGCAAAGATAAGGAGATGGCCAAGCTCTACTCAAAGATCGACGACTTGACAAATGTCGTCTTACGGCTTACGGCCCAACTTGCCTCTCAGCCGCCCAATCAAGCACAGGGCCCAGCTCATGAACCGGGAAACGGTGTCCCGAGACAGCCGACGCCCGTTCCCTCAAATCCAAAAGTGGGCGGACCGCATGAAGATCAGTCGCGTCCTATCTCAGCAAATGTCTTGGCTACCGATGACAGTAGCCCGCTAACTCAAGATCAAATCATGGACTTGGTTGCCAACAAAGTCAAAATCTTGGTAGCCGAAGCCGAAGCGCAAAAAGATATCAGCAGTAGTGGGAGACCATATCCTGCTCAGTATGATCTGGTAGAGTTTCCTAGCGGCTATGTCATCCCTAAATTCGGAAGATTCGATGCGACGGGAAATGCGAATCAACACATCGCCCACTTCAAAGCCTCATGCGGGAATACTGGGGGCAATGATGCGCTTCTCCTCCGCCAGTTCGTTAATAGCTTAACCGATGTTGCTTTCGACTGGTACGCGAGCCTACCGGATGGCTCCGTTACTACTTTTGTCCAAATGGAGTCTTTGTTTCGACAAAGATTCATGAGCGTCAGCGATAAGATCACCATTGCCGAGCTCGTAAGGACCAAGCCCAAGAACAACGAAAGCAGCACGTATTTTATAACCCGATGGCGTAATCTCTCCGTCAAATGCGAACCGCCGATAGAGCAGGACCAATCTGTCAGTCTCCTCGTCGGAAATCTCAACAATTGGATGGCCCCGTTTCTATGCACCGCGGGTCTCAAAACATTCCAAGAGCTGACCAGAAAAGTCCAGATGCTGGAGCGCTCAAAACAGGAGTCCTCCTCGGATTCCCAAAACAACAATAGGTCCTGGAGAAACCGAAAGGACGATAATCGCAAAGGCGGAAACTCCGATGATTCTGAATCTTTCAACACTTCGGCTAACCGAAATAAGCAAAGGATGAGCGAGCCTAGCGCCAACCAGCCTCGGAAGCCAATGTTCGGAGAGGGAGGAGAATCTCCACTGAAAGAGAAGCTGGATAAGGTATATTCCTTCAGAAGGGACAAAATCAGTAAAATATTCAAAGACGCCCTGAAGAACGGTCTACAATTGCCAGAGTCAAAAAGACCGCAGGAAGTGAATAGGACCGACGACCCTAAATACTGCCTCTATCATAGAGTGATAGGTCATGCCATTGAGGACTGCTTCGTCTTCAAAGATTGGGTCGAAAAGCAATACAAGGCAGGAGAGATAGAACTGTCTAAAGGCGTGTTAACAAACAGTCCAGTTGCGACCGCCAATTTCATACAAACGGAGACCGAAGTTCTTCGTGAAACTGATTCTCTCAGACATCTGCCTTTCTCTGAAAACAATCGACCACCACGTCATTAAACTGGGAACAATCGACCTCTAAGTCGTTAAACTGGGAATGTAAAAAAAAATGTAAATAAAAAAAAAGTGTAAATAAAAGAAAAATAAAGAAAAGCCGAAATGATGGGGCGACTCGCAATAAAAATCAGCGAGTAAAAATAAAAATGAAAATAAAGCCGAAATGATGGGGCAACCGCGAATAAATAGTCGAAATGATAGGGCAATCGCGACCTTCGCGATAAGAAAAGCTGAAATGATAGAGCAATCGCGGTAAAATAAAAAAAAAACAAAAAAACAAAAAAAAAACAAGGGCGGATGATGAGTTGCTCCTGGCATTATTCCAGTGCAGCAATGCAGACGCCAAACAAAAATCCAATTTCCCAAAATTCTTTCAGCCCTACGGTTAGTCCCCAAATTGACTACCGTATACAATCCACGGGCTCAAATAATTCTCAGCATACCCATGCCCCACCGCAACCACCAGTTACGCGGCTGGTCTCCGCCTTTGGAATTATGCTTCATTGAGAAGACCCACTCATGTGTCCTCACGATACATGAGGAGAACAAACCTTTGTGGGATCCTTACGACTCATAAAGGAAAAACACACTTAGGAGTCCTCACGACTCCTAAGGAGAAAATACACCTGCGGGATCCTAACGACTCGCAGGGAGAACATGCTTTTATGGGACCCTCACGGCCCATAAAATTGAAAAGTCTTAGGTGATAGGGATCCAAACCTGTCTCCTAAGCCATCGCTCCCCAATCCCCAAGCGGCGAATGATGAGTCGCTCCTGGTACCATATTCCAGTGCAGCGATGCAGACGCCAACTAAATTCCAAATCCCAATCCAAAACGGCGAATGATGAGTCGCTCCTGGTACCATATTCCAGTGCAGCGATGCAGACGCCAACCAAATTCCAAACTCAAATTCCCAAGCGGCGAATGATGAGTCGCTCCTGGTACCATATTCCAGTGCAGCGATGCAGACGCCAACCAAATTCCAAATCCCATATCCCAACGACGAATGATGAGTCGCTCCTGGTACCATATTCCAGTGCAGCGATGCAGACGCCAACCAAATTCCAAACTCAAATTCCCAAGCGGCGAATGATGAGTCGCTCCTGGTACCATATTCCAGTGCAGCGATGCAGACGCCAACCAAATTCCAAATCCCATATCCCAACGACGAATGATGAGTCGCTCCTGGTACCATATTCCAGTGCAGCGATGCAGACGCCAACAATGACCCAAAATTTTTCCGGCCCTACGGTCTGGATCATACATCCTGCAAAACCGTATACAATCCACGGGCGTAAAACAATCCCAATCTCTCAAAAAAAAAAAAAAAAAAGAAGAACGGTATGTCCACAAGCAAAATGGGCACGGATGAAAACCCGAAAGGGCTCCGTGAGTAAAAACAGCAGGACTGCCGGCGAGTTTGTGAAAACCCGAAAGGGCGCAAACTCGTAGAAAAAAGAAGAAATGAAATGCACTCGCAAAGTCCTCTCGACTTAGTGAGGAGAAAATTCCCGCGTGAGATCCCTACGACTCACAAAGGAGCAACACACTTAGGAGTCCCCACGACTCCTAAGGAGAAAATACACCTGCGGGATCCTTACGACCCGTAGGGAGAAAATGCTTTGTGAGACCCTTACGGCTCACAAAATGGAAAAGCCTTAGGTGACAGGGATCTAAACCTGTCTCCTAAGCTACCAATTCCCAAATCCTCCCGGGGCACATGATGAGTTGCTCCTGGCATTATTCCAGTGCAGCAATGCAGATGCCAAACAAACCAAATCCAAATCCTCTCGGGGCACATGATGAGTTGCTCCTGGCATTATTCCAGTGCAGCAATGCAGATGCCAACCAAAACCAATCCCAAAATCCTCTCAGGACAAATGATGATTCGCTCCTGGTACCATATTCCAGTGTAGCGATGCTGATGTCAACCCAAATCAAATCAAACCAACAAGCTCTGCGTCGGAATCATGCTTCGTCTCAGAATATGCACCCCGTGTCAAAATGATGCTTCGCCTCGGTGTATCTGCCTTCCCTGTCGGAATTATGCTTCGGCTCGGAATCAACCAACGACCTCCTCGTCGGAATTATGCTCCACGTCGGAATCAAGTCAACCAGCAAGCTCTGCATCGAAATCATGCTTCGGTCAGAATGTCTGCGGCACTTCGGAATGATGCCCCGTACCCCTGGAATCATGCTCCGCTCTTCGGAAAGATGCTCCGAACTCTGGAATCATGCTCCGCCCTTCGGAACGATGCTCCGAATCCTGGAATTATGCACTCCGAACTCTGGAATCATGCTCCGCCCTTCGGAACGATGCTCCGAATCCTGGAATTATGCTCCGCTCTTCGGAAAGATGCTTCGAACTCTGGAATCATGCTCCGCCCTTCGGAACGATGCTCCGAATCCTGGAATTATGCTCCGCTCTTCGGAATGATGCTCCGAACCCTGGAATCATGCTCCGCTCATCGGAATGATGCTCCGATCCCCTGGAATCATGCTCCGATCATCGGAATGATGCTCCGATCCCTGGAATTATGCTCCGCAAATCGGAATGATGCTCCGATCCGTGGAATTATGCTCCACAAATCGGAATGATGCTCCGATCCCTGGAATTATGCTCCGCGGATCGGAATGATGCTCCGATCCCCTGGAATTATGCTCCGCTCTTCGGAAAGATGCTCCGAACTCTGGAATCATGCTCCACCCATCGGAATGATGCTCCGATCCCCTGAAATTATGCTCCACAAATCGGAATGATGCTCCGATCCCTGGAATTATGCTCCGCGGATCGGAATGATGCTCCGATCCCCTGGAATTATGCTCCGCTCTTCGGAAAGATGCTCCGAACTCTGGAATCATGCTCCACCCATCGGAATGATGCTCCGATCCCCTGAAATTATGCTCCGCTCTTCGGAACGATGCTCTGATCTCTGGAATTATGCTCCGCGAATCAGAATGATGCTCCGATCCCCGGGAATCATGCTCCCTGGGATGATGTTCCGCCCCTGGAATGATGTTCTAACTCGAAGTCCAACTTCAAGATCCATCAATTTCATGCACACAACTCAAATGGGCGGTGTGCATTTATTGATGGGGGGCAATTTGTTGCGGTAAAAATTTACACCCCGGTCGACCGAGTCAAAGTCAAGGTCAACCCCCAAGCTAGGTGGGCCCAAGTCCGGGTCAAGTGGGCCCATGCCCAGGTCGAGTCCGAAACATGAAGCGGCCGACCCTCCCCATGCTAAATATAAATCATGTCATAAATAATTTTTATGTAATTTTTTATACATGAATGTATGCAAAATGGGCATAAAGCCAATATTTTGTAAGCCCATGGCTTATGTGCAAAAATGAAATGGCACATGAGCCATGGGATAGGCAAAATGCCATTTTATGAAGCCCAAGGGGCTATGTGTAAAGTGTATGGCCTATAAAGGCAAAGATAATGAAATATCTCAAGAACTTTTTCTCTCTCCAAAAAAAGTCTCAGATCTGAGATCTTTCTTTCTTCTTCAAGGTTCCAAAACCTTCTTCTTTCTCTTGAATTAAATCAAGAGTTTTACTCTTCCTTTTTCAAAACAAATTAGTTTTTCACCACAAAACCCACAAAGGGGAACTTGGATGTATCATTAGATCTGAAAAAGAAGAGATTTTGAGATTTCACATCTCTTGATCTTCAAGATCCAGCAAGCAACAGGAGGAAGAAGAACATCATTCACTAAACCCAAAACAAACAAACAAACAAAAAAAACCCACTCAGGAGTCCAACTCCTCTCTGATTTCTCTTCTGAGAAATTTGTTTTAGCAGCGCGCAGCGCAAGTGCGCAAAGCGCCCGCGTGCCGACACGTGGCGCGCGCGCTTGCGCACCAGCGCGCTTGCGCAAGTGCGCAAAGCGCCCGCGTGCCGACACGTGGCCCGCGCGCGCTTGCGCACCTGCGCGCAACGCGCATTGCGCAAAGCGCCCGCGTGCCGACACGTGGCGCGCGCGCGCTTGCGCACCTGCGCGCAGTGCTCTTGCGCAAAGCGCCCACGTGCCGACACGTGGCGCGTTTACGCACCTGCGCGCAGCGCTCACGTACCGACACGTGGCGCGCTTGTGCCTGAGCGCGCAGCACCTAAGCGCACAGCGCCCAAGGTGCTGCCCCACGCATCCTCTGGATGCCTTTTCCCCTTTATTTATAAATATATGTATATATATACATTTGTATACAAATGTACACATACACATACTCCGCAACATTCTCCCCCTCCAGAAAATTTTCGGGCCGGGGCGCTGCCCCGAACCCCGAACCCCGCAAGGGGGCTGCTAGCCCCCTTGACCCCCAGCCCGCTATCCGGGTAGCGGGACCCCCGTAAAAACTCTGCGTGGCTCCCGATATATCCAAAACCCCCTTTCAAAACAAAACACACGTACACTGCACATTGAGTTCGCATGACCGGTTTAACCCGTTAATCGGAGGTTCCCTCGCCCCAAAGGCGAGGGGTAATTAACGGCAGCTTAGTCCGCGGCTGCCGGAGATTCGGATCCCCACAATCATTAAACCCCGGCCTACCCTAGGCAGGGAGAATCTGTAGTACGCCTGACAAGCGCGCGCGTATTCCCATCTCAATGGGGTGACAAAAAACACCCTACACTATGCTTGCTTGGTAGCTGTTGTTGTATGAAAACTCAACAAGATGTAGGTGATCTTCCCACGATCCTTTGAAGTCTAGCATACACGCTCTAAGCATATCCTCCAAGATCTGAATAGTTTGTTCCGACTGACCATCTGTTTGTGGATGATAAGCCGTGCTGAAGTTCAGACTTGTTCCCAAGCTTGCTTGCAGACTCTGCCAAAATTACGGTCGAAACCTGGTGTCACGATCGGAGACAATGCAGACCGGTACTCCATGAAGTCTCACAATTTCCTGTATGAGTTCATGGGTATCAGAGATAATACATTATGAAGAGTTTAAATCTTAATTAGATTATTACCTCCATGTACTTCTTTGCTAATGTCTCGGTTGATTGGCCAACTCGAAATGGGATGAAGTGAGCCGACTTTATGAGTCAATCCACAATGACCCATATGGCATCGTTACCTTTTGTGCTGCGAGGAAGAGCAGTCACAAAGTCCATCGTGATGTGTTGCCACTTCCATTCTGGGATTGGTAACGGTTGAAGTAATCCAGCAGTCCTGTGATGTTCAGCCTTTATTTGCTGACACACCAAACATTTTGCGACGCTTCTGGCTACTTCACGCTTCATTCCATACCACCAATAATTCTGACGTAGATTTTTGTATATTTTGGTACCTCCAGGGTGTACTGAATAGGGAGAGCTGTGAGCTTCTTTCATTAACTCTTCCCGAACAGGACCTTTTGGTACACACAATCTGCTGCCGTATCTCAAAGATCCGTCTTCATGGATGATGAAGTCTGTTCTGAGTCCATTCTCTACTTGTTCTCTGATCTTTTGCAACTTAGCATCACTTGCTTAAGCTGCTTTGATCTGATTGACAATGGTTGATTGAACTTGCAAGTTCATCAAACTTGAAGCATTACCTGGAATGATTACTCCAATCTCCATCTGATGCAAGTCTTGTTGAAGCTTCCACTGAGCGGTGAGTTTCATAGCTAATGGTTGACGACTAAGAGCATCAGGTACTACATTCACCTTCCCTGGGTGATATTGCAAGTTGATGTCAAAGTCCGCCATGAGTTCTAACCATCTTCTCTGCCGCATATTCAACTCCTTCTGAGTAAACACGTACTTTAGGCTCTTATGATCTGTGTAGATGTTCACTCATTCACCAAGTAGGTAATGACGCCAAATCTTGAGGGCAAAGATGACGACTCCAACTCCAGATCATGCGTCGGATAATTGCGCTCATGAATCTTCAGCTGTCTTGAAGCATAAGCCACAACCTTACCGTGCTGATGTAGAACACAGCCTAATCCCTTACCGGATGCATCGGAATGCACTTCGAATCCTCCAGATTGATCCGGTATGACGAGAATAGGTGCCGATGTCAACCTTGACTTGAGTTCTACGAAAGCTTGTTCGCATGCTTCTGAACACACAAATTCTTCCTCTTTACGTGTGAGCTTGGTCAGGGGTGTTGCTATCTTCGAAAAGCCTTTAATAAACCTTCTGTAATATCCAGCTAAACCCAAGAAACTTCGAATATCCTTCACTGACTTTGGTGTAGGCCATTCGCTAACTGCCGAAACTTTCGTTGGATCCACAGAGATTCCTTCTCCTGATACGATATGTCCAAGAAAACCAACTTGATTTAGCCAAAACTCGCACTTGCTGTACTTGGCATAAAGCTGATGTTGTCGAAGAGTTTCTAGGACAATTCATAGATGTTCTGCATGTTCTTTCCGATTCTTAGAATATACCAGGATGTCGTCAACGAAGATGACAACAAACCTGTCTAAGTACTCCCGGAAAACTTGATTCATAAGGTTCATGAATATTGCAGGTGCGTTGGTCACTCCGAATGGCATTACTAGAAATTCGTAATGTCCATAGCGAGTTCTGAAAGTCGTTTTGTGAATATCAGCTTCCTTGACCTTCACTTGATGATAACCTGAACGAAGATCTAATTTAGAGAAAACACAAGATCCACTTAGCTGATCGAATAGGTCATCGATGCGCGGGAGTGGATACTTGTTCTTTATAGTGACTTCGTTCAAGACTCTATAATCGATGCACATTCTGTATGAACCTTCCTTCTTCTTCACAAGTAGTACAGGTGATCCCCAACTTGAAGTGCTGGGATGAATCCATCCTTTCGTCAGTAATTCGTCCAACTGTTTTCGAACTTCCTTCAAACCTTCCGGACTTAAACGATAGGGTGCTTTGATCACCGGTTGTGCTCCTGGTACTAAATCAATACTGAATTCAAGAGCTCGATCGGGAGGCAAACCTGATATATCGTCAGGAAATACATCGTCAAACTCTCGAACCACATCTGGTCTGGATTCTTCCTCCGCTTGAGCTGCTGCAACTACTGCTTCGCTTGGCTTCGCTTTGTAGGTACTTGGCTCCAGTGTATGGTCTCCACTTTTGAAATAGAAAACCGGATGATCTGGAATCTCGAATACTACCCTCCTTTGACGACAGTCAATGGTAGCATAAAAAGTTCCAAGCCAATCCATTCCTAGAACCACATCGAAGTTTGGTATGTCCAGTACTTTGAAGTCAGCATAAAACTCTCGACTGCAGACGACGACTGGACACAAGCTGTATCCCATAGTTGCCTTTAGAACGCCATTTCCTGAACTGACATTCCAGCTGGATACAAGCGGTGAGACTGAAATCGCATGGGTTCAGACAAACCGTTGCGACATAAAACAGTGTGATGCTCCAGTATCAAACAGTGCAAGTGCAGGGATTGAGGATACTAAGATTGTACCTAAGGTATGTGGGATTTGTTTTAAGTATAGAAAATATGTAACTAAGTAGTAGAATAGAAAAGCAAAGTTTGAAAAGAAAAGTTTATCGGTGATGACTTGGCCAGTGGCCTCAGCTTCTTCCACGGACATCGTGAAAGCCTGGCGCCTTGGTACATTCCTCCTGGCCTGAGGAGCATTCCTCGGAACGTTCCTTTGAGCTTGATGGAACTGACGAGGAGGTGGTGCAGCTTGTGGTCCTCTGGGTGGTGCAGGTAGTGCAGGTCTGGGAGCAGCTGCCTGAAGAGCTGGTCGCTGCGGATAAGTAATTGCTGGCCTGGGTGCAGCAACTGGGTTCTGTCTTTGGGGACAAGACCCAATATCATGAGTAGCTGAGCCGCAGACTAAGCAAAGATGGTTGGCTCGACGGCAGTCTTTCATCATATGTCCAGTTCTCTTACAGTAGGTGCAAAAGGCTGGGTTGGGATGATGGTTCGGTACTCCGGGTCGCCTTGGCATGAAAGGTGGCCTGGAGGAGGCTCCACCTGCCATCTGATTGGCAGGGCGCTTGACTCCTGCAGACTGAGGTCTACCCCTTGCTTTTATCACTGCCTCATAACTGCGGGCAGCTTCCAGAGCATCCTCATGAGTCAGAAATTTTCCCGTGGCTAGAGCAGCCGTGTCCAGTCCTTGTTGAAAGCGACGGGCTCTGATCTCGTCCGTCGGTATCAAGTGTGTCGCGAATCTGTTTAAAGATTGTGCTAGTTGTGTAGTATGTGATATTTTAAAAATTGAACTATTGTGACATATCTTACCGGCTTAACATGGTGAATTCAGCGTTGTATTCATCTACTGATTTGTCCCACATCGAACCCTGTTGTAGATGAATGAACTGCTGCTCCATTGCAAACCTGGCAGTCACAGGGAAGTATTTCGCGTCGAACTTTTCGCGAAAAGTCTTCCATTCAATAGGTTGTACCAGGCGGCTTTCTTCCGCCTTCTACCAGTTGCGAGCATTATCCATGAGTTGTAGTTTCGCCACACGGACCCAAGCTAGGTCTGGCACTTGTGCTGCTGCCAGATCATCTTCTATGCTCTGTGCCCATTCTTCCGCTTCAAGAGGGCTTCCTTTACCAGAGAACTGCTTGGGGTGCAAAGTCCTGAATTGCTTTACCCCTGGTGCGTCGATCTCAGGACGGTTCAGAAGTTGTTGATGTCCCTCAAGAAAGCTGCGAATCGCTTCAAGTAGCACTGTTTGCTCGGTGGATGGTGCAGGAACAGCTGGTGCGAGAGGTAGTGCTGGAGGTGTATTGTTGACGTTGGTGCTGGTGTTGTTCGGGGAATCTATAACCTTGAAGAAAAATTTGGGTTAGGACATATTCAAATACATAAAATGATAAGATTCAAGGAATAGAAATTTGTAAGATTCAAGAAACATGAATTGTAAAGAATGTTTTAGTTGCTGGTTCTTGTATTATATTGCTTAGGTTGTTCACACAGACCAGAACTGCATGATAGGGATTCATACAGCTCTGACCTGCATGGGCCACCAACAAAACCTGTCACGCCCCGCTTCCCGGTGTACGGCGAAGTGGACGCGACGAGGTCCGCTACGTATATACTTAGAAGTACATACGCTATACGTATCTAAGCAATATAAAAGTAAATCACAAGAGACAAGAGATATAGAAATAACAACAACTTTATTAATAACATTCTTTTGTACAATGCATGAAAAGTAAATACAACTGAAATGAAAAGCGATGCCTAAACAGTGGCATAACAGGAAATGAAAATACTGAATAGAACAAGGTACAATATTTAGAGCTCGGGGTCTTCGTGAAACTGCTCCAAGTCTTTACCGGTGGGCTCGATCTCTGCTGGGTCCAAAGCACCTGACGACATTCAAAGAAGAAAGAAATAGAATGTCGTCAGCGAACAGGTCGCTCGGTAAGTCCCAAAGATAAAGAGGAATTAGAAAAGACAGAATAAGAGATATTTTCTAAAGAGATTGTAAAATATTGTAGAATATTGTGTTAACGCTGTTGTTTGTAACTTGGTACAGAAGGATGCCAGTGTATAAGAGAGGGGTCTCTATATGCTAGAGACCAGGGCAAACGGAATTTACAAGGAACCTGTTCCCCTCCGAACACAGAGACGCAACTGAACGTCTTGCCTGAGATTCGGGGCAAATGCTATTTGGTTTTATCCGTCCACCTCTCCGAAAATGCCAAGTTGATTTATGGCACCGTGTATCGGAGGTTTAGACGGATACGGCCGATGTAGCAGACTTCGTCAGATTCCCCCTCACTTGAGGGGTTTTGATTGTGGGGACGCTCTTCCCTGCAGGCGCAAGCCCCTGCAGTTAATTACGTTACCGCATCGCGGTAACCACTTTCTCCTTCTCCAGAAATTTCACTTCGTGTCGTGTGTGTTTGTTTTGTTTGTGGATACCCGTGGATTGTATACGGAGACTAAGTTATACCGTCGCCCGTAGGACGTGGATTAGTCCAAATCCGTATTTACTTAGATTTGAGTTTGGTGTTTTAGTTTAAGGATACGTTAGCCCTATTGAGGCTAAGATCAACTTAAACTTTTGTTAAGGATACATTAGTCTAATCTTCAGACTAAGATCGACTTAACGGGATCGTTTGGATCCGATAAGAGAGCAATTGGCTCTATTGTTCCAGTTTAGGGACATAGTAGTCCATGTTCTAGTTTAGGGACGTGGTGGTCCATCATTCCCAATTGGGGACGAACATTGGTTTAAGGACATTTCGGTCCAACGTTCCCATTTTGGGACGAATATTAGTTTAAGGACGTTTCGGTCCACGAGTTTAAGGACCCCGCAGTCTGTATCGATGTGTGGTTGTCGGGACCCCTCACCTCTCTGACGTCGTTGAAGGATTACAACGATAGGTGTCAGAGGAGTTCAGAGATGTACCCTTGAACCGGATGTACATTGATTTAAGAGAGAGCAGTCTTGCTCAGTCAATTTAATTTGAGGACTTACGGCCATGACCGGGCTAAGTCCAGTTGAGAATATTCAACGTTTTTATTTCCGGCCTATTAGGCCTGTAGTAGGGCTTTGCCCCTGTTTAATAATGCACTGCTTTTTATTCTGGCTTGCTAGGCCTTTTTGATTTGGGCTCTGTCCCTTAAATGATGCAGAGCATCTGTTTGGGCTCTGCCCTTCTTTAAAATAATGAATTGCATTTAATTAGGCATGTTAAGCCTTTCTTAATTAGGCTTGGCCCTTCTGTAAATAATGCAGTGCATTAATCAAACTGACAGTGGCCATGTGGCCTGTCAGGCACTTTGCGCCAATTATAGAGCGCAAGCGCATATGGAGATGACACGTGTCATGCTCAGGTGAGCGCAAGCGCAACAGCGTAGTGCGCTGCGCTGTTGCGCTGCTGACACGTGGCGCGCTCTGGTGAGTTGCGCCAACTTCAGAGAGCAATGCTCTATCTTAAAAGCGCACAGCGCGAGTGGTCTTGGAGCTGACACATGGCGCTCTCTGGTGGCTTGCGCCAACCCAGGAGCGTAACAGTGCAGATTTTGCAAGTGCAGAGCACTGTTCAATAACTTGATCCAATTTTGGATTCAAGAAAGGAATCTTTAAGATTCCAGAACCAATGGTTCATAAAAAAGTGCAAGGCACTGTTATTATTTTTTATTTATTGAAGATCATTGATCTTGTTCTTAGATCAATGATCCATTCAGAAGAAATTCTTCTTTTTTTATAAAGGTTTTTACCTTTTTTCTCTTCTTGAGTTCTTTTCACAATTTTTCAGAGCTCTCTCTATTTCTGTATTGTTGTTTTTGATCTTGATGTTCATCATTCTTGAATTGGGGTCTAGGGGCCTTTATATAGTGCTCATTAATTGGTTAAATTTGTTAAAGAAATCATTCTCTGAGTGATTTGGGGAATTTTCCCCACCGTTGGATCTTTGATCCAAGGGCTTCTATTTTACAGAAGACAATCTTCTTGTTTTAACAAGAACAGAAAGATCTTACTGGAATTTTAATTCTGTTTGGTTCAGATGCACCAGCGCTTGACACGTGTCGCGCAGCGCGCAGCACAGCGCAACTGCGCTGACACGTGTCGCGCAGCGCAGCGCTTGCGCAACTGCGCTGACACGTGTCGCGCAGCGCAGCGCTTGCGCAACTGAAGCGTTGCTTCCTTTATTTTAATCTTAATTTTCATTTCAATTTCCAAAACAGAGCTTTGCTCTGGTTGGGGGAAACGGAAGCGTTGCTTTGTTTCCCGCCTTAGAATTTGAACAGAGTTTTGCTCTGATTGGGGTAAACAAATGCCCCCCCACCGTTGCGCTTACGTGGCCCTCCAAACGGTGAGCGCAGCGGTGGCAGAATTCCAACCGCCGCGGCAACTTTTGGAAGTTGAAACGGCATTTGATGCCTATAAATAGGACCTTTGGTCCTCCACAGATGATCATCATCTTTTAAGATTTTTACTTTCAAAACTTCAGAGCCTTGCTCTTGCCTTCAAGAACTCCAAGAATTAGAGTTTCTTTAGAAAACACTTTTTAGGTAAATTTTTTTAATTAAATTAAATTAATTTTCATTGACAGGGTCTTGCTCTCAATAGATCTCTGATCTAAAGAAAACCCATTTAGGATTTCACTTAGTAGAGCTTTACTCTAAAAGGACCTAAAGAGAACCCTGTTAGGATTCCATCAATAGAGTTCTGTTCTCTGAAAGATTTCATTTATACTTTCTTGATTCATTAATGGAGCTTTGCTCCTTTTAAATCATATAGCAGAACTCTTAAGACTTGCTGATTTTTGTCGATCTTCTTTTTATAGGAGTGATGGACGCCCACATGTACGACATCAATGAAATTATCTCCTACGAGGACATCCGCCGACTCGGCCGTTCCCAAAATCGAGAATTTACTAATGCTGAGTGTGCTGAGATTACGAGTCGCTTCGACGCATACAACGGTCAGTTGCTTCCCCGACGTTCCTCTCTCCTGAAGCTTATCGTAGGAGCTATCTGGGAAGCGCTTCCTCTATTCTGTACTGGTGTGCCACTTAGGGCATTGGACGCCGTCGAGGATAAGGTGCATTCAGTATACCTGATGAACCTAATCTCGAAGAGACGGCGAAACAATCTTGTCGATCTCTTGCACTAGTCCTTCCAACAGTCCACCATTCTTGCTGCCTATCGGAGGGTGGAGGACATCAGTAGGGATCCCGACGCCCGTGCTCACGAAAGGAAGCACACTAGGATGGTTCGCCAGGCTTGGAAAGTTCTGGACAAGGCCACCTATGAGTTCCTCAATCCATGTCCTGAATTTGAGGTTTTGCCATTGTAACCATCTCGATAATGTTTTTGTCTATTTCTTTATAATTGTAAGAACCTTTTGCAATATGAATGGAAAATTTCTCATTTCAGCTTTTCTTATTTCTCGTTCTGAGTCTTTTGCACATGCATGGATAGAGGTGTCTCGAACGCTTGATCAAATGCAAATCGGATGTTCTTTCTGTCGCTTTCTTCTTTCTTTGATTATCAGCATGTTGCCTTAGTAAACATGGTCGATAGATGATAGAGCGAGCATTTTGGTTTCTTCAAGAGATAGCGATGGCTTAGGCCGCAGGTTCAGATCTACCACCTAATACTTTTCAACTCTATGAGTCGTGAGGGTCTCGTAGAGACTTTT
Source organism: Agapanthus africanus (assembly GCA_030015575.1). Lineage (NCBI taxonomy): Eukaryota > Viridiplantae > Streptophyta > Magnoliopsida > Asparagales > Amaryllidaceae > Agapanthus > Agapanthus africanus. The sequence goes on from CM057351.1 coordinate 424,462,147, forward strand.
CTCCCTACGAATCGAAAGGATCTCGTAGGTGGATTTTCTCCTTAGGAATCGTGAGGATTCCTAAGTGCGTTTTCTCTTATAAGTCGTAAGGATCTTATAAGAGAATTTTCCTTCTTACGAGTCGAGAGGACTTGCATGGGGTGTTTCCCTCCTTGTCGAGATTCGACCTTGGAGAGTGAGACCTGTGGATAGTATGCAAGAGATAGTTTTAGGCCGGCTTGCAGGATCCCGGTGCTTAGGAAACAAGTTTTTTAATCCCTGCTGCCTAAGGCTTTATCTTCCAAGTCGAATCGAATCATGAAGTCCTAGCGAAGACACTAATTTCTTCACGGGTCGAGACGAATCGAGCAGTTCTCGTCAAGGACACTAATTTCCCTGAGTTGAAGTATTTTGCCGAGGACGCTGGTTTCCTCGAGGTTGAAACGAATCGGAATGTTCCTGCGGAGACACTGGTTTCTCTGCGGGCCGACGCGAATCAGGAGGCTCTCATCAAGGACGCTAGTTTCCCTGAATTGAGGTATTCGCCAGGGACACTGGTTTCCCTGGGGTTGAAACGAACCGATGTATTCCTGCAAAGACGCTAGTTTTTCTGCGGGTCGACGCGAATCAGGATGTTCTCGTCAAGGACACTGGTTTCCCTGAGTCGAAGGATTTTGCCGAAGACACTGGTTTCTTCGGGGTTGAAACGAATCGGAGTATTCCTGCAAAGACGCTAGTTTCTCTGCGGGCCGACGCGAATCAGGAGGCTCTCATCAAGGACGCTAGTTTCCCTGAATTGAGGTATTTTGCCGAAGACACTGGTTTTTCGGGGTTGAAACGAATCGGAATATTCCTGCGGAGACACTGGTTTCTCTGAGGGCTGACGCGAATCAGGAGGCTCTCATCAAGGACGCTAGTTTCCCTGAATTGAGGTATTTGCCAGGGACACTGGTTTCCCTGGGGTTGAAACGAATCGATGTATTCCTGCAAAGACGCTAGTTTCTCTGCGGGTTGATGCGAATCAGGATGTTCTCGTCAAGGACACTGGTTTCCCTGAGTCGAAGGATTTTGCCGAAGACACCGGTTTCTTCGGGGTTGAAACGAATCGAAATATTCCTGCGGAGACACTGGTTTCTCTGAGGGCCGACGCGAATCAGGAGGCTCTCATCAAGGACGCTAGTTTCCCTGAATTGAGGTATTTGCCAGGGACACTGGTTTCCCTGGGGTTGAAATGAATCGATGTATTCTTGCAAAGACGCTAGTTTCTCTGCGGGTCGACGCGAATCAGGATGTTCTCGTCAAGGACACGGGTTTCCCTGAGTCGAAGGATTTTGCCAAAGACACTGGTTTCTTCGGGGTTGAAACGAATCGGAATATTCCTGCGGAGACACTGGTTTCTCTGAGGGCCGACGCGAATCAGGAGACTCTCATCAAGGACGCTAGTTTCCCTGAATTGAGGTATTTGTCAGGGACACTGGTTTCCCTGGGGTTGAAACGAATCGATGTATTCCTGCAAAGACGCTAGTTTCTCTGCGGGTCGACGCGAATCAGAATGTTCTCGTCAAGGACACTGGTTTCCCTGAGTCGAAGGATTTTGCCGAAGACACTGATTTCTTTAGGGTTGAAACGAATCAGAGTATTCCTGCGGAGACACTGGTTTCTCTGAGGGCCGACGCGAATCAGGAGGCTCTCATTAAGGACGCTAGTTTCCCTGAATTGAGGTATTTGCCAAGGACACTGGTTTCTCTGGGGTTGAAATGAATCGATGTGTTCCTACAAAGATGCTAGTTTCTCTGCGGGTCGACGTGAATCAGGATGTTCTCGTCAAGGACACCGGTTTCCCTGAATTGAGGTATTTGCCAAGGACACTGGTTTCCCTGGAAGTTGAACTGATCTGTGGTGGTCTTTCAGGTTTTACATAACTTACCGTCAAAACCGTGAAGCTAGGAATTTGATCTTCGCTTCGTTTGCTGGCACTGCGTCTGCTGTATCGAGACGAATGTCACGGTTGTCTCTGGGCTCTTGGTGAACCGTCGAGATTTGGCTTCGCTTTCTGACGGAGCCTGTTGGGAAGGTATGTTCCGTCTTTGTTTGTGCCCTTGGATTGTGTACAGGGATCAATGTGATCTCAACTGTAGGGCGAAAGTTTCATTCATTTTTTTTATTGTTTTATTTCCGCGATGCTCTATCATTTCAGCTTTTATATCGCGAAGGTCGTGATTGCCCAATCATTTCGGCTATTTTTCGCGGTGCCCAATCATTTCGGCTGTTTATTTTATTTTTACTCGCTGCTTTTTATTGCGAGTTGCCTAATCCTTTCGGCTATTTTGTATGCATACGTTTTTACTTGCTGCTTTTTATTGCAAGCTGCCCCATCATTTCGGCTATTTTGAATGCATGTGTGGCCTACTGGCTTTCCGCCGTAAACCTGAAATTAGACACCGATTTCGGCATCAGCACCGCTACAACTGGGATGTTGCCAGGAGCGAATCATCATTTGCCTCTGTCGATGTCAAACAAAGGTGGCTTAGTGAACAGGGTTAAGGTCCTATCAACTAAGGCTTTTGACTTTATGAGCCGTAAGGGTCCCACAAAGGCATTTCTCCCTACAAGTCATGAGGATCTTGTAGGTGTATTTTCTCCTTAGGAATCGTGAGGATTCCTAAGTGTATGTTCCTCTGTAAGTCGTAAGGATCTTACAACAGGGTTTTCTCCTTATAAGTCGAGAGGACTTACAAGGGTCGTTCATCATGCGAACATATCTCCAGTCACGGATGGGACTTGGTTAGGGAAATATTTATTCGCGCCCGTGGATTGTATACAAGGGTCAGTGCTGAGCCACTTGTAGGGCAATAAAGAAAGTTGTGGGGGTTGCTTAAGAACATGTTCAGGTCTCTGTAACTTAAGACTTTCAAATCTTATGAGCCGTGAGGGTCCTATAAGAGAGTTCTCCTTACGAGTCGTGAGGATCTCGCAAGTGTAGTTTCTCCTTAGGAATCGTGAGGATCCCTAAGCGTGTTGCTCCCTTGTGAGTCGTAAGGATCTCACACGGGTGGTTTCTCTTTACAAGGTCGAGAAGACCCTGTAAGTGTCTTTTAACGAGGTTGCACTCTTTCGGGTTTTCACAAACACTCGCCGGTAGCCCTGCTGTTTTTACTCACGGAGCCCTTTCGGGTTTTCATCCGTGCCCATTTTGCTTATGGACATACCGTTTATTATTTATTTTTCTTTTTATTCTCTTTTTTTTTACGAGGTCGCGCCCTTTCGGGTTTTCACGAACACTCGCCGGCAGCCCTGCTGTTTTTACTCACGGAGCCCTTTCGGCTTTTCATCCGTGCCCATTTTGCTTATGGACATACCGTTTTTTTCTCTTTTCTTTTTTTTTATATCGGCTTTGTGATGTTTCAATCCATCGTAGTTTATCGACACCACCATTAGTTTAAGGGCGTTTCGGTCCGTTATCCAGTTTTAGGACGTAGTGGTCCGTTGGGCTTTCTCTATGAATGAGCATGATGCCCCCAGCATATCCATCTTTTTCGGAGCATGTGGTTGTGGCGGGCTCACCTTCCAGTTTTCGAACGGCGCGAGTTCGCCTTGTTGGTACTGGTCTTCAACCCAGTTTTTGAAGACGAAGCAATCTTCGAGCGGATGACTTACTGCTCGATGGTAGGGGCAGTAATTAGGATCGTTGACATCTCTTGGCTGTAGCGGACGTTTCAGATTCGGCAGATTGACGAATCCGTTGCGCACCGTCAGTTCAAACAGTTTCCTCGTTTTATCTTGGGGAAATGAGTAAGGACGTCCCAGTCTTTCCTCGAGTGATGGGCGTGGGCGCATGTTGTTTTGGCGAACAATCGATTTTGAGTTGCTCGGCTGTTGTTGAATGTTGGCGACGAAGGTCATTTTTCCTTTTCCTTTATTCTTTTTGTTCGCTCCGTCGTTTGCGGGTCCGAGATTCTTTCCGGGTAGTATGACCTTGCACGGATGAATGTTCTCATGATTCTTCAATTCTTCAGAGATGGATTCCTTGAAGAGAGGGTTGAAGGCTGTTTCTTCATTGGGGTCGTTCCTGTGGCAATTGCCGGCGACTCTTTTATGCTCATCTGTCGTATTTTTCTGCCGTCTACGAGCTTCCCGCTTTGTTCTGTTGACGTAATGCTTATGAGTGACATACCATTGCCACCAACACTTAAAGGAGTCGCAGTCTTCAGTAGCGTGTGCAATCTTCTGATGATATAGGCAATAATTAGGATACATCTCTATTCCACCAACAGTGTTTTCTGCAGAGGGTGGTAGCTTTATTCCCATTGATATGGCTTTGGCAAACCTTTTCCTCGTCTTGAATTTGTTTTCATCGGCAGCGGATGTCTTTTGATTTGATGGGAATGCCTCGACTCTTTCGTCCAGTCGGCGGTGTTTGGCTCCTTCCAGTATGGCCATCTCACGCTCTTGATTGGCTTTAACTTTCAGACGAATCTCATTCAGGAAGGCATCGATCATCTCATCTGACGGCCGCAGAATTTCTGGTTCAAGGTCCGCCCCCAGCTTCTCAGCGCAAGGAATTTCCTCATCGTCTGTAAACGAATGGGAAATCATATAACAGCTCGCCACATTTTCCTCGGATTCATCCGATGAACTCTCTCCCTCATCTTCCTCTTGAAAGACGTGGTTGAGGAACTCTTGGAGTGTAATGGGAGTCCGTGCTTTCTGGTTGTATTCCTCTAGCGTGTCAATTTGTTTTTGTAAATCCGTGCGCTTGTCGCCAGGCTTCACAGGCTTCTTGGATTTCTTCTTCTTCTTCTTTGAAGATTTTGACGGCCGGTTGTGAGTGCTTGGGCCACCACCAGTGGTCTTTGGAGTTGGACGCGGCTTCAACATCCCTTCAATGATCTGAAGTTCCAACGGGTTCTTCCAGTTGATCGCTGGGCATGTTTGAAGATCGTTCAGCATCCTCTTTGTTTTAGCTGATAGTACGACCTCCCATGGAGCTTCTTCAACGAGAGAGATGTTGCCCCCGACGTATTCCCCTTTTTAGAGGTATGAGGTTGTGGCAGGTTCACCTTCCATCTTTCAGACAACGCGAACTTGCCCTATTGGTACTGGTCCTCAATCCAATTTTTGAAGACGTAGCAGTTCTCGATCGGATGACCCAGTACTCGATGATAAGGACAGTAATTGGGATCATTGACGTCGTCTGGCTGCGACGGACGTCTGGGATCCGGCAGATTTATGAGTCGGTTGCGCAAGGCCAGCTCGAACAATCTTCTCGTTTTATCTCGGGGAAACGAGTAAGGACGTCCCAGTCTCTCCTCGAGGGACAGGTGTGGACGCATATTATTTTGACGGACAGCCGGTTTCAAGTTGCTCGGCTGTTGTTGAGCATTAGCGACAACAATTGCTTTTCCCTTCCCCTTCTCATTTCGAGAGTCCGGCTTTGGAGGGGGAGGTCTATGACCCATCTGATCCATCTAAGCTAGCTTGTTGATCAGGGCCTGGAAGGTAGTCGGCTTGAAGAACATCATGAATTGGGATATGGTCACCTGCGGATCAAGAGTTCCCACAAACATCCCTACTGCCGGAGCCTCTTCAATGCGTTGCTCGCATTTTGACCACAAGTTCCGCCACCGTATAACATATTGGACCCATGTCTCGCCCGGCTTCACCCTGGCATTAATCAATGCCGTTATCGGGGTGCGTTCGCTAGCGCTTGCAAAACGCTGGATAAACAGCAGCTCCATCTCCGCGAAGGTCTTGATAGAGTCGTTTGGGAGCTCGGAGTACCACTCGAATACTATATCCGATAAGCTACCAACGAACTGGCGAAGTAACAACTTATCATCACCGCCGGTGTTGCCGCAAAGCTCTCTGAATTGGGCAACATGCTGGTGGGGATTGCCCGTCCCCTTAAAGACATGGAATTTCGGTATTGTATAGCCCGGCGGGTACTTAATCTGATCGTACCAGCTTGGATACGGTCGCCCCGTCTTGACAACTTGGCCGGCTGCCTCAGTCGCCTGATGAACCCGAATCTGCTGAGCTATATATTCGTCCAAGTCAGCTTTAGAGATTGTCTCCTCCTTGGCTGTTGACAGAGCCGGTGGAGGATTTGACGTTTCTCCCCTATCGTCTTTAAGGACGATTGGAGGATCTTCAGTAGGAGGATCTTGTTGGATCATCATTCCTACCATGTCCTGGAACAGGAGGGCCATTTGCTTTATGTTGGCTGCTTGCTCAGCAGCCTCTTTATCCTTCTTCTCCAATATCCGACGAAGGAATTCAGCGTCAGTTTCTTGCTCCTGGCGTTCATCCGAGGACGCTTCGGGGATTTCTTTTGGCCCAGTGAGTGCAGTCATCGCGTTCATCATTTCCTGGAGTTTTTGTTGTTGCTCCTGAGCTTTGGTCACTGACCGTGTAAGCGGTCTATGACCTGTAGATGCACGGCTGTCCTCCTTCCCCGATGCCATGTATACAGTATGGACCACGATCCCCCCGGACGTAGGGCGTTTAGGCTCACCGCCTTTGACATTTGCTGCAGGCGTGGGAATTTTCTCCGGCCTCCTTCTCTTGTGGGCCATTGAAGTTGAGGGGGCCGTTGCAGCGGGCACCCTGGTGACTGTCGTCCCTTACTGTTTGATTGGACGGTCCTTTTCTTCCTGCACTTTCGCCCTTTTCTGCTGACGAGAGTGACCTTGGTCAATTACGGAGTCTTGAACCCTTCGCCAAACTTTATAAATTTTGGAGGATAGCCGCTGAGGGGGCTGCTCCAGCTTCGTTTCCGGAACCCTCTCCGCAGGTGGAGGAGATCTTTTTAGCGTAGCAGTCGGAGAGTTCTTACGTACCCTCCTTTGCGGTTCAAAGCTGTTCCCAGTTGGAACAGCAGCATTAATCTTCACCACTGGAGCGGGTGGAGTTAGCCCTGAGGGGGAGTTGCCCCCGGCCTTCCTTACTCGGCACCAGTGGCGACGTCGAGCGTGACGAGCCGTTGGGACTGGCTCGGTGATAGAGACAGCTTCTTCTTGCCTCCTGTCCGAATGAGGTGTTGCTGGTGTCAGCCTCTTAAAGACTGATGTTGTCCTTTGAGCGGCGATATTCAATCTGTCAAAGACAGATCCTCGAGTAGGAGCAGGAGCCGGAATAGTCAGCCTTGAAAAGACCGACTCTTTAACAGGAGAAGCCGCCTTGACGACTTCAGGAGTAGGGGTGGCTCTCTTCCTCGGGACGGCCATTCCAGGGTTCATGGGCTTCTTGGCGGGCCCATCAGGGTTCTGGCTCAGCCTGGCAAAGACAGAGGCTGCCGGTTTGATATTGGACGACCCGTTGAAAGGGGTCGTTGTAGCAGTGAGCCGATCGAAGACCGACTTCTTGTTTGCTTCTGGTGCGGGCACTGGCATGGTGAAGCTTGCAGGTGGGATCATGGTTCCGAAAAACAGGCCGGTGGTGGCCTGGGTCACCTGTTCTACCAGCATAGCAAGGATGGAGGCCGCTTGAGGCCCATAAGCTACACCTCTAGGTGAGGTGGAGCGTCGATTGCACTGGCACTTTGAACAACTCGAGCAGTTGGAGGCCATTGATACTTGATTTCTGCGCCAGGCGAAAGACCAAATCTTAGTAACTTAAAATCCAAAGGCAACCATTAACAAACCGCGATTCGTTCGCGAAGACGACACACAAAGTGTGGAGTGGAAAGAGGAAAAGGTCCCACCGGGCGTGCCAGAATCTGTTCCCCTCCGAACACAGAGACGCAACTGAACGTCTTGCCTGAGATTCGGGGCAGATGATATTTGGTTTTATCCGTCCACCTCTCCGAAGATGCCAAGTTGATTTATAGCACCGTGTATCGGAGGTTTAGACGGATGCGGCCGATGTAGCAGACTTCGTCAGACTCCCCCTCACTTGAGGGGTTTTTGATTGTGGGGACGCTCTTCCCTGCAGGCGCAAGCCCCTGCAGTTAATTACGTTACCGCATCGCGGTAACCACTTTCTCCTTCTCCAGAAATTTCACTTCGTGTCGTGTGTGTTTGTTTTGTTTGTGGATGCCCGTGGATTGTATACGGAGACTAAGTTATACCGTCGCCCGTAGGACGTGGATTAGTCCAAATCCGTATTTACTTAGATTTGGGTTTGGTGTTTTAGTTTAAGAATACGTTAGCACTATTGAGGCTAAGATCAACTTAAACTTTTGTTAAGGATACGTTAGTCTTATCTCCAGACTAAGATCGACTTAACGGGATCGTTTGGATCCGATAAGAGAGCAATTGGCTCTATTGTTCCAGTTTAGGGACATAGTGGTCCATGTTCCAGTTTAGGGACGTGGTGGTCCATCATTCCCAATTGGGGACGAACATTGGTTTAAGGACATTTCGGTCCAACGTTCCCATTTTGAGACGAATATTAGTTTAAGGACGTTTCGGTCCACGAGTTTAAGGACCCCGCAGTCCGTATCGATGTGTGGTTGTCGGGACCCCTCACCTCTCTGACGTCGTTGAAGGATTACAACGATAGGTGTCAGAGGAGTTCAGAGATGTACCCTTGAACCGGATGTAAATTGATTTAAGAGAGAGCAGTCTTGCTCGATCAATTTAATTTGAGAACTTACGGCCATGACTGGGCTAAGTCCAGTTGAGAATATTCAACGTTTTTATTTCTGGCCTATTAGGCCTGTAGTAGGGCTTTGCCCCTGTTTAATAATGCACTGCTTTTTATTCTGGCCTGCTAGGCCTTTTTGATTTGGGCTATGTCCCTTAAATGATGCAGAGCATCTGTTTGGGCTCTGCCTTTCTTTAAAATAATGCATTGCATTTAATTAGGCCTGTTAAGCCTTTCTTAATTGGGCTTGGCCCTTCTGTAAATAATGCAGTGCATTAATCAAACTGACAGTGGCCATGTGGCCTGTCAGGCACTTTGCGCCAATTATAGAGCGCAAGCGCATATGGAGATGACACGTGTCATGCTCGGGTGAGCGCAAGCGCAACAGCGCAGTGCGCTGCGCCAGTACGCTGCGCTGTTGCGCTGCTGACACGTAGCGCGCTCTGGTGAGTTGCGCCAACTTCAGAGTGCAATGCTCTATCTTAAAAGTGCACAGCGCAAGTGGTCTTGGAGCTGACACGTGGCGCTCTCTGGTGGCTTGCGCCAACCCAGGAACGTAACAGTGTAGATTTTGCAAGTGCAGGGTACTGTTCAATAACTTGATCCAATTTTGGATTCAAGAAAGGAATCTTTAAGATTCCAGAACCAATGGTTCATAAAAAAGTGTAAGGCACTGTTATTATTTTTTATTTATTGAAGATCATTGATCTTATTCTTAGATCAATGATCCATTCAGAAGAAATTCTTCTTTTTTTATAAAGGTTTTTACCTTTTTTCTCTTCTTGAGTTCTTTTCACAATTTTTCAGAGCTCTCTCTATTCTCTGTGTTGTTGTTTTTGATCTTGATGTTCATCATTCTTGAATTGGAATCTAGGGGCTTTTATATAGTGCTCATTAATTGGTTAAATTTGTTAAAGAGATCATTCTCTGAGTGATTTGGGGAATTTTCCCCACTGTTGGATTTTTGATCCAAGGGCTTCTGTTTTACAGAAGACAATCTTCTTGTTTTAACAAGAACAGAAAAATCTTACTGGAATTTTAATTCTGTTTGGCGCAGATGCACCAGCGCTCTGACACATGCCGCGCAGCGCATATCGCAGCGCAACTGCGCTGACACGTGCCGTGCAGCGCCCAGCGCAGCGCTTGCGCAACTGAAGCGTTGCTTCCTTTATTTTAATCTTAATTTTCATTTCAATTTCCAAAACAGAGTTTTGCTCTGGTTGGACGAAACAGAAGCGTTGCTTCGTTTCCCGCCTTGGAATTTGAACAGAGCTTTGCTCTGATTGGGGTAAACAGAACCGTTAAGCCACGGTACAACAGCAACGGAATATAGGTTAGGTGTCTTAATCTGACCAGCTCGTGCCACCTTTAACACCTTCCGTACCAATCCACCCCTTAAACCCCGTGTGTTTTGATTGTATTGTTGTATTGTATTGTGTAAGTTGGATGACTGACCAAAACCATGATATCAGTAAACATATTGTAACTGCATAATCAGGTAAATGGAATAACGGAAAAATGAATGTATATCCATGGTTTGGTTTAGTCAAGTTGTATAGATTGTTAACTGGATTTTGGGATTCATGTGTTCATATTGAGTTGGTATATTAAAAAATATAGATTGACTTGAATCATATTCAAGTCAGAAATAATCAGACTCAACCCCGAGTCAGACTAAAAGGAATGTAAGTCGAAATTATATATTTGTTAGGGTCATTATTGTAATTTATAAAACTTGAGGGGGTTTTATGTAAAAATACTTTTATATAGTTTTCAAGATACACCTCAAGTATTTATTATTCGTCTTTATAGTTATAATGAGTGTGATTTTATTTTGTCTTATTTCTAGTGAAAATATCCTAATTACATAAATAAAGGTATTAATTTGTAATATTGATTTATTTGAAATTCATGGTATTTTAATGTAACTTTTAATCTTGTAATTTTTAGAAAAAGGTGGAAACTTTATCTTATAATAAAATAGGTGTCTAAATGATAAATATACATATGTTTATACAAGAATAATTTTTAATAAATATTTTATTTTCAAAAAATCTCCTTTTTCTTAAATGTCGTATTTTAAACCTTTCGAGACCGAATGCTCCTTGCGGAGGTCTGAATCTCGCTACTAAGCCCGAGGGTGCACGATAAACCGTACTATCCCCAACGAGTTCCCCAAAGGTGGGTTGTAGTGGCGCTTTGCAAAGATTTAATAAATACTAATCATTTAGAAAACGGTTTTATAAAAATAAGGTATTTATCTGTAAAAGATGTAAATTTCCGTATTTTAGATTCTAGGGTTTCCTAAGCCAACTAGCCTATTTCTAAATGGTCTAAACGATAAGTCATTAGAAACCTCAAATCGCCTCTTCACCGCCAATTGTAGGTAAGTACAAATGAGAAAAGGAGGGATCCGCTCACGAATCGTGAGACGGGCCTTTTAAAGTTACCTTTTCTCACTTGCCTAACCTAGACACCACAAAGTCAGGTTTAGATAAACGATCGATGTCCATGACATATCGTATTTTCCTTTTAAAAGATATTGTTTTAAAATTGTATATAACTTAGAACTTTTAGAAAAGGTTTTATTAAGAAAATGGTATTTTAATGTAAAATCTTATTTTATCTTATTCTAAGTTTTCAAGGTAGCGTGTTATGATTGCATATGAGTGTGTGTGGAGGTAGGTCATTACCTCGTGATCTTATTTAAGGTATAGCAATGTTAAAAGGTTAAATGTGATGAACTAAACATGGTGGTATTTAAGTGCAAAAATACGGTATATTGCAAAAGCTATCATTTCATGTGTGAAAACTTGTTCAAATTAATTTTTAAGTGATTAGTAGTCAACATGAAGATGTTTAAACATTATGGAATTGGTGATAAGTGAGATTTTATAAAAAAACCGAATCGGAAATTGGTTTGTTCCGATTTCCGTCGGGTTTATAAAGTCGTATTATTATGAATGAAGAGAAAGGTAGAAAAGGGGGACTTACGGGTTTGGACAACGCTAGAGAGTGAGAGGGAGATAGTGGGTTTGCCGGTGCGTCGAATCGTCGTTGAGAGGTCCTAGCACGATCGCCGGGATTTCGCCGTCGATTTCGTCAGCGCTTCGCCTTTCGCTCGTTTTCTAACGTACCAAGTTTTCTTGGAATTTTGGGAGAGTGGACTTAGAAAAAATGATGAGAGGGTAGAGAGTATAGGGGGTTTATATAGGGTTAGGCTAGGGTTAGGGTTTTAATAAAAAAAATATATAAAATTATATAAAAATTCATTAAAACTCATTAAACCTAGGAGTAAAAGGGATTTATTAGGCAATTTAAAACCGATCCAGGTATAATAAGTGTGCAGGAGGGTTGACCACTTCAAGACCCAACTTTTCTCTGTTGGTGACTCGGCCGTCCGGGCAAGTCCGGCCGGCGGCGCCGGACCGAGTCGGCCGGTTCACCGGCCGGCGGCGCCTAGTCAGGCCGAGTCACACCACCAGAGGCCGGGGAATCTTCGGGGGTATTTATTGGTATATTTACTTTTTCATGTCCAGTACAAATTTTGTGACTTGCCTTTTGACTGTTGACTTCCAAAAGAAAATAAAACAAAATAAATACAAAAATAATGTAGGATATGGGATTTGAACTCTAGTGGTTTGGTTCAGCAGTGCAAGGTGTTACCAATGAGCTACAAGCTCCTTCTTATAATTATGGAGTGAAATAAATACTTAAAGAGATATCAGCTGCAATAAATACTCGAGGTATACATTGAATTTAAATCAATTCTTTGTACATTAAAAATGGAGTTGTTACAAAGACGGACCTACACGGTCGTGTCCCCGTGTTTCGGTGGAGAACAGATTCTGTCACGCCCGGTGGGACCTCTTTCTCTTTCCACTCCACACTTCGTGTGTCGTGTTTCGCGAACAAGTCGCGGTTTGATATGGTTGCCCTTGGGTTTAAGGTACTAAGATTTGGTTTTGCTCTCATGCAGAAAAAAAAGCATCAATGGCCTTTAACTGCTCCAGCTGCAAATGCAACTCTCGTTCTGCCTCATCTGGAGGTGTAAGTTACGGGCCCCAAGTGGCCTCTCTTTTCACAATGCCAGTGGTGCAGGTAACTCAAGCCACTGCTGGGCTATTCTTCGGGACCATGCTCCCACCGATGAACTTCAACGCCCCTGCACCATTGCAAGAAGCTCCGAAGAGTTCGGTCTTTAATCGGCTCACAACTACTGCGGCCCCTCTCAACGGGTCGTCCAGCTCCAACGCCTCAGTCTTTGACAGACTAGGCCAAAGCTCATGTGGGCCCATGAAGAAGCCTGCGATACCAGAAAGGGTTATCCCAAAAAGGATAGCCATTCCTGCTCTCGAAGTCATCAAACCGGCTTCTCCTGCCAAAGGGTCGGTCTTCACAAGACTGACTGTTTCAACGCCCGTTTCAGGCGAAATCGTCAAGGCTGCTTCACCTGCTCAGAAGTCTGCTTTCGATAGGCTGGTTATCCCCACTCAGCGGACATCGGTCTTCAACAGGTTGACACCGACAATTTCTAATCAAGACAGGGGACATGAGGAAACCACCCCCGTAGCTGAGATAATACCGGCCGCACGACATGCTCGACGTCGCCACTGGCGCCGAGTGAGAAAGGCTGGGAGCAATTCCCCTTCCGGACTGACCCCGCCGGCTCCAACGGTGGAAGTTGATGCTGCTGTTCAAACTGGGAACAGGTTTGAACCGCTAAGGAGGGTGTGCAAAAACTCTCCGACTGCCGTGCTGAAGAGAACTCCACCCGTGGAAAACGCTACTAAGGTGAAGCTGGAGTAGCCCCCTCAACGGCTATCCTCTAAAATTTACAAGGTCTGGCGACAAGTCCAAGACTCGGTGATTGATCAAGATTACTCTCGCCGACAGAAAAATGTGAAAGTTCAGCGAGAAGACGACCATCCTGTCAAGCCACAGAAGGCAACAGCTACTTGAGTGCCCACTGCAATGACCCCCTCAACTTCGACCGCCCACAAGAGGAGAAGGCCAGAGAAAATCCCTGCGTCAGCGACAAATCACAAGAACACTGAATCTAAACGCCCCAAGTCTGGGGCATAGTGGTGCACACCATCTATATGGCATCCGGAAAAAAGGATAGCCGTATCTCCATAGGTCATCGGCCGCTTACGCGATCAGTGACTAGGGCTCAGGAGCAACAACAACAAAAGCTCCAAGAAATGCTAACAGCTATGGCCGCACTTACGGGACCGAAAGCAAGCCCGGAGACATCCTCAGAGCAGCGCCGTGAGCAGGAAACTGATGCTGAATTCCTTCGGAGAATGCTCGAAAAGAAGGACAAAGAGGCTGCGGAACAAGCGGCCAATATAAAGCAAATGACCATTCTATTCCAAGATATGGTGGGCATGATGATCCAGCCGGACCCTCCAGCTGAAGATCCTCCGATTATCCTCGAAGATGACCGAGCGGAGACGTCAAATCCCCTTCCGGCTTGTTCAACAGCCAAAGAGGAGACCATCTCAAAAGCTGCCCTGGATGATTATATAGCTCAGCAAATACGGGCTCATCAAGCAAATGAAGCAACTGGCCAAGTCGTCAGAACTGGGCGACCATATCCAGGATAGTACGATCAGATCAAGTATCCGCCAGGATACACGATTCCTAAGTTTCACGTATACAAGAGGACAGGCAATCCCTATCAACATGTCGCTCAGTTCAGGGCTCTTTGCGGCAATACCGGAGGTGGCGACAAATTGTTACTTCGTCAGTTCGTCGGCAGCTTGGCGGAAACGGCCTTCGAATGGTATTCAGAGCTTCCCAACGACTCCATCAAAACTTTTACAGAGATGGAATTACTGTTCACCCAACGTTTTGTGAGCGCTAGTGAACGTACCCCAATCACAGCATTGATCAATGCCAGGATAAAGCCTGGAGAGACTTGGGTTCAGTACGCGATACGGTGGCGGAATCTATGGTCAAAATGCGAGCAGCGCATCGAAGAAGCGCCTGCGGTGGGCATGTTCGTGGGCACTCTTGACCCTCAAGTGACCATCTCCCAATTCATGATGTTTTTCAATCCTACCACCTTCCAAGCCTTGATTGATAAACTGGCCCAAATGGATCAGATGGGTCATAGACCATCTCCTTTGAAGCTGGAATCTCGAAATGAAAAAGGGAAAGGGAAAGCAACCTTCGTCGCCAATACTCAACAACAGCCGAACAACTTAAAGCCTGTTGTTCGCCAAAACAATGTGCGTCCATACCCATCCCTCGAGGAGAGACTGGGACGTCCTTACTCGTTTCCCCGGGATAAAACAAGGAGACTGTTTGAGCTGGCAGTACGCAACAGACTCATCAATCTGCCGGATCCAAAACGTCCGTTGCATCCAGGCGATGTTAACAACCCTAATTATTGCCCTTACCACCAAGCAGTAAGCCATCCAATCGAAGATTGCTTCGTCTTTAAAGGCTGGGTTGAGGACCAATACCAACTGGGCAAATTCGCGTTGTCTGAAAACTGGAAGATGAACCCGCCACAACCACATGATCCAAAAAAGATGGACACACCGGGGGCATCATGCACTTTTGTCAAAGAAGCTCCATGGGAGGTCGCTCTTTCAGCCAAAATGAAAAGAATGTTGAAAGATCTCCAAACATGCCCGGCGATCAAATGGAAAAGTCCGCTGGAACCCGAAATCATTAAGGGAATGCTGAAGTCGCGCCCAACTCCAAAAATTGATGGTGATAGTCAAAACACCAACACCCAGCAGTCAAAGTATTCGAAGAAGAAAAAGAAGACTAAAAAGCCCGTGAAGCATGGTGACAAGCGCACGGACCTGCAAAAACAGATTGACGCACTGGAAGAATATAACCAGAAGGCGCGGACCTCAGTCACACTCCAAGAATTTCTCAGCCACGTCCTTGAGGATGGAGATGACGACAATGGAGAAGACTCGTCGGATGAACATGAGGATCATGTGGCAAGCTGTCATATGATCTCTCATTCGTTAATAGACGGTGAAGAAGCTCCTGAAACAGAGAAACTAGGGGCAGATCCTGAGCCGAAACTTCTAGGGCCATCAGACGAAATGATTGATGCATTCCTGAACGAAGCTCTTCTGAAAAGCAAAGCTGATCGAGAGCGCGAAATGGCCATTTTTGAAAAAGCCAAACGCTGGTGACTGGACGAAAAGGTTAAAACACCCCAACCAGACCGAGGTATGCCCGCGACAGATAAAAGCAGGTTCAAGACAAGGAAAAGGTTCGCCAAAGCCATATCGATGGGAATGAAGTTGCCCTCTTTCAGAGTAAATTCTCCTGGCGGTATACATCTTGATGAAGCGGACATACATCCTAACTTCTGCTTATACCATCAGAGGATTGCACACCCTACCAAGGAGTGCATAGCCTTTAAAAACTGGTGGCAGGGATATATTGCCCACCGACAACACGTTCAACGAGTGAAGCGCAAGGCTCGTCGGGAACAGAAAAGCACGACAGATGAGCGCAAAAGAGCCGCCGTCAACTGTCACATAGTCGACACTAAAGGATCGCAAGTTATCACCTTTAGAAGCGACTCTGACGAAGAAATCACCCTCAGCCTTCTCTTCAAGGAATCCACCCCCGACACAAAAGATGCGAAAATTTGCGAGAAAATCTAGCTGCGTAATCGTACGTTGCCCGAAAAATCTCAGACCTATGACCGAAACGTCTTTAAACTACTACAAACCCACGGCATCCCCAGGTTGACGTGGTAAAAAAAAAGGGGTACGTCTACAAGTAAGATGGGCACGGATGAAAACCCGAAAAGGCTCCGTGAGTAAAAATAGCAGGACTACCGATGAGCTTTGTGAAAACCCGAAAGGGCGCAATCTCGTTAAAAGACACTTGCAAGGCCCTCTCGACCCTGTAAGGAGAAATTACCTGCGTGAGATCCTTACGACTCACAAGGGAGCAACACACTTAGGGATCCTCACGATTCCTAGGGAGAAATTACACTTACGAGATCCTCACGACTCGTAAGGAGAATTCCCCTTTGAGACCCTCACAGCTCACAGGGTTCAAAAGCCTTAAGCTACAGGGATCTGAACATGTTCTTAAGCCATCACAATCTCCAATGCTTCCCTACAAGCGGTTTAATATTGACCCTTGTATACAATCCACGGATGCGAATAAACATTTCCCTAACAAAGTCCCACCAGCGACTTGGGATATGTCTACACGGTGAACAACCCTTGTAAGTCCTCTCGACATATAAGGAGAAAACACTCTTTTAAGATCCTTACGACTTACAAAAGAACACATACACTTAGGAATCCTCACGATTCCTAAGGAGAAAATACACTTACGAGATCCTCACGACTCGTAGGGAGAAATACCTTTATGAGACCCTTACGGCTCATGAAGTCAAAAGCCTTAGTCGACAAGATCCTAACCCTGTTCGCTAAGCCACCTTTGTTCGACATCGACAGAGGCAAATGATGATTCGCTCCTGGCAATATCCCAGTCGTAGCGATGCTGATGCCTAAATCGGTATCAAATCCCAAATTTGCAGCGAAAAGTCAGCAATCCACAAATGCATATGAAATAGCCGAAATGATGGGGCAACTTGCAACAAAATCAGCAAGTAAAAATGTATGCATACAAAATAGTCGAAATGGTTGGGCAACTCGCAATAAAAAGCAGCGAGTAAAAAAGAAAAAATAGCCGAAATAATTGGGCACCACGAAAAATAGCCGAAATGATTGGGCACCGCGAAAAATAGCCGAAATGATTGGGCAATCGCGACTTTCGCGATATAAAAGCTGAAATGATAGAGTATCGCGGAAAGAAAAATATATAAAATGAAACTTTTTGCCTTACAGGTGAGATCACATCGATCCCTGTAAACAGTCCAGGGGCACAAATGAAAAAGGAACCATACCTTCCCCCCAGGCTTCATCCGAAAGAGAGCCAAATCTCGACGGTTCACAGAAAGTCTGGAGATCATCTCGACATTCGTCTCGTTACAGCAGACGCGACGTCAGCAAGGCGGAGTGATGGCAAAATCCCAGCTCCACCTCAGCATTCGTCTCGTTACACCAGACGCAATGTCAACAACAGCGTTCCTTCGTAGTCCAGCAGGATGCAGATGCGACGTCAACGAAAGACCTCATGGTCAAAACAAAGCGGAGTTACGGCAAAATCCCAACTCCATCTCAACATTCGTCTCGTTATACCAGACGCAATGTCAACAACGGCGTTCCTTCGCAGTCCAGCAGGATGCAGATGTAACGTCAACGAAAGACCTCACGGTCGAAACAAAGCGGAGTGATGGAAAAATCCCAGCTCCACCTCAGCATCCGTCTCGTTACAGCAGACGCAATGTCACCCCAGGGTCAAAACAACGAAGCCATGGCAAAGTCCCTATTTCCAAATCTCGACGGTTCACCAACAATTTAGAGACAACCGCGACATTCGTCTCGATACAGCAGACGCAATGCCAGCAAACAAAGCGAAGGCCAAATTCCTAGTTTCAGGGTCTTGACGGCAACTCATATAAAACCTGAAAGACTATCGGAGATCATCCCACACCAGCACGGAGTGGTCACCACCTCGACGTTCGTCTCGATACAACAGACGAGATGTCACTACAGTGTTCTTCCTCCAACAGGATTCGGATACGCCAAAGCAAATGAAGCGAAGGCCAAATTCCTGGCTTCAGGGTCTTGACGGCAACTCATATAAAACCTGAAGACTATCGGAGATCATCCCACACCAGCGCGGAGTGGTCACCACCTCGACGTTCGTCTCAATACAGCAGACGAGATGTCACTACAGCGTCCTTCCTCCAACAGGATTCGGACACGCCAAAGCAAACGAAGCGAAGGCCAAATTTCTAGCTTCAGGGTCTTGACGGCAATTCATATAAAACCTGAAAAACTATCGGAGATCATCCCACACCAGCGCGGAGTGGTTATGACTCATCAGGGCTCCCCAAAATGAGCCTAACCTCATGTAAAAAGCGGCATGGCAAAATTCCTAACGCTTGCTCTTCCGACGGTCAAACTACCTGGTAGATTGCTTGAAGATGTCTTGTCCAGCCCCCAAAGGGATCAGAGACACGACAGTCGCAAGGCTACTCGAACAGCAAGATTGCCTATCGAGGAATACATCAGCCAACGCGACAGTACGACGGACAAAACCCTAGTACCATAGACCCTAACGGTCCTTTGTCGTAAAGAACAGAGGTTAACTATGACGTTAGAACATTCTTGTGAGAACTTCTCGACTCGTCTCGACTCGCGAGGAAATTAGTGTCTTTGCGCGAATTTCTCGATTCGTCTCAACTCGTAGGGAAAAGCCTTAGGCAATGGGGATAAAGACCTATTTCCTAAGCACTGGGGCCCTGCAAGTCGGTCCAAGATGGACTCTTACATACTATTCACGGACCACACTCTCCAAAGTCGAATCTCGACAAGGAGGGAAACAACCACTTATGAGTCATCTCGACTTGTAAGAGGGAAAATTCTCTTGTGAGATCCTTACGACTCTCAAGAGAAAGCACACTTAGGAATCCTCATGATTCCTAAGGTGAAAATACACCTACGAGATCCTCTCGACTCGTAGGGAGAAAAGTCTTTATGAGACCCTCACGGCTCATAAAATTGAAAAGCCTTAGGCAGCAGATCTGAACCTACTTCCTAAGTCATCACTACCTCTTGAAGAGTCCAAGATGGAATGTTCTCTATCATCTACAGGTTACGCTTACCGAAGTAACATGCTGGCAATAAAGAAAAGAGAAGAAAGCGACAGTAAGGAGAACATTTGATTCGCATTCGGTTAAACGTTCAAAGCATACCCATTCATGCATGTGCGAAAAGGTTTAATGCATAAAATAAACACATGGAAATGGAAAAGCTTGCTATTCATACTTCAGAAAATTCATACATTGAGGAAAACAGTAAACAAAAACATAATTAAAATGTTTACAAAGGCACGACATCAAATCCAGGACATGGATTGAGAAATTCTAAGGTGAGGCCGTCCAAAAATTTTCGGGCCTCTCGGACCATCTTCGTGTGCATCCTTTCATGATCACAAGCGTCAGGATCCGCACTGATGTCCTCCACCCTTCGATAGGCAGCAAGTATCGCCGCCTGCTGAAAAACTTGATGCAGGATATTAACAAGGTTGTCTCGCCTTTTATTTGAGATTAAGCTCATCAGATACACCGAGTGCACCTTATCTTCGGCGTCGTCCAATGCCTTAAGCGGAATGCCGGCATAAAATAGAGGAAGTGCTCCCCAGATCGTTCCCACAATAAGCTTCAAGAGAGAGGAACGACGAGGAAGCAGTCGTCCATTGTATGCATCAAAACGGCCCATAATTTCAGCACACTGGGCGTTTGTGAATTCTTGGTTTTGGGAACGGCGGAGTGCGCGAATGTCTCCATAAGAAATAATCTCGTCGAGATCATACATATGAGCGTCCATAACGTCTGAAAAGGAAAATCAGTGGGAGTTAGTGGACAGATTGATTAAGAAAAAGCTTACTGAAACAGACGCGGGATTTAAACAACTCTTGATATCCCCAAGGAGGAAATAAGTGCTAATTAAATCACCCGATGAATTTAATTCTGTGCAATTAAGAAAGCGAACCTAAAAAGGATTTCATATTTAATAAAAAGGTGCCTCAGGCCAAGGAGTTAAACTCCTCGAGAGCAATGCTCTGCAGGCATGACACCTGTCAAAGTCAATTATGAGGGGAATTAAAGATTCTCCGGGAATTCTAAGAGCCTTGCTCTTGAAAAATGATTGAATAACCCATCAGAAAAATTGAAATAAAATTAAAATTCTGAGGTCTTCAAGATCCATGAACAAACTCTTAAGAGTTCTTCATAAGAGATTGACGAATCTTCATTATTCAAGAGAGCAAAGCTCGGTTAATGCGAAAACCCTAAAAACATTTTGAGATCTATGATCTGAGAAAGAGCAAAGCTCTATGGATAAAGTTCAAATCTTACAAAAATTTGGCAAAGTTTTTGACTCTTGAAGGTTCTTAAAATGAAGAGCTATGCTCTGAAAGAGAATAAAAATTCTCAGAAGACAAAAATGAAGATGAACAGAAATCATCCTAAGGGCCAAAGGTCATATTTATAGGCACTGAGTGCCGTTTCAACTTCTAAGTTGATCTAATAGTGGAGATGTTGCCACCGCTGCACTCACGTGTGAGCCACGTGAGTGCAACGGTGGGGGGGCATTTGTTTCCTTCAATCAGAGCAAAGCTCTATTCAAAATTCAAATTTTGAAATGAAGCAACGCTTAAGAAGCAGCGCCAAGTGCGATGCGCCCTAAGTAGCGCACTACGTGCAAAGCACGTGTGCGCTAGCGCTAGGTGCGCTGCGCTCTGAGCAGCGCACCACGTGTGAAGCACGGATGCGCTAGCGCTGAGTGCGCTGCGCTCTAAGCAGCGCACCACGTGTGAAACACGGATGCGCTAGCGCTGAGTGCGCTGCGCCCTAAGCAGCGCACCACGTGTGAAACACGGATGCGCTAGCGCTAGGTGCGCTGCGCTCTAAGCAGCGCACCACGTGCAAAGCACGGGTTCGCTAGCGCCGGAACTAAAAGCTCCCCACCTTCGAATCTAAGATCTAATAATAATGATGAATCATTAATTAATCAGAATTAAATTCTGTTAAGAAAAGATTCCTCAAAATCTTTCCAAACAATAAGATTGTGCTCTGTAAATCAGAGCGTCGTTGGATCAATTATCCAATGGTGATTAAAAATCACCAAAATACAGAATAAATTCTGTATGGAAAAGATTTCCCAATATTGTTAATAACAAGAAGATTACCTTCTATAAATCAGAAGCCCTTGGATCAGAGATCCAACGATGGGAAATTCCCCAAATCAATTGGAGAAAAGATCTCCTTAACTGATTGAACTGATCAACTTGCCCTATAAAAAGGCCCCTAGATTTCAAGTCTCAAAAAAAGGATACAAAAATATAGAGAGGAACCCCCCCAGAAGTTTTGAGAAAATCTCAGAAAGAAAAGCCAAGCTCTCGATAGAAGAACTTCATTTCTTCAAGGTAAAAGAACAGAGAGATGAAATCATCTCATAATTAAAAAAGAAGAATTCACTTCTTTCTTCAAGATCATAGATCTGCAAGACTAAGGTCTTTTACAAAAAGATCAAAAGATCTCATCATAAAATAAAAGAAGAATTTACTTCTTTCTCACAGATCATAGATCTATAAGACTAAAGTCTTTCTCAAAGAGATCATGAACATTTTATTATAAAAGGGGGAAGAATAATTCAATTCTTTTAAGGATCACAGATCCATAAAGGCAAAGCCTTTCATCAATATTAAAGATTGAAACATCTCCTACAAAATAAGAACTTTTGTTCTTAGGATCTTGAGACAAAGTCTCTTCTAAGGGAGAATTTATTTCCCAGATCATAAAATTGATCAAATGCGCTTCTGCGCTCTTGGACTGGCGCTCAGCGCCAAGCGCACCACGTGTCACTCAAGTGTGCGCCACTCAACAGTTGGCGTTTTGCGCTCTTGAACTAGCGCTTTGCGCTCATGGACTGGCGCAAAGCGCCAAGCGCACCACGTGTCCCTCACGTGTACACTACTCGGCAGAAGCGCACTGCTCTCTTTTGATTGGCGCAAAGCTCCAAGCGCACCACGTGCTGCGCTGATAGAACATAAATTGTTCTTTAATAAGCTTAGAATGAATGCTCAGCATTCAATAAAAGACCGAACATTGTCAGAATGCAAGTCAAATGCTCAGCATTATTAAAAGGGCCAAGCCCAAACAAATGCTCAACAGTCCAAAATAAATGTTAAACATTTTAACTTGATTGGACTTAGCCCAAGATCGGCCATAAGTCCTCAACTCAGATTAATTGAGCCCATATGTTCGTAAATCTTTTAACAGACCTTAATCCCAAATTGGACTACAGATCTCTCAACCAAAATTGGTTCAAGGGTACATTTCTGAACCCCTCTGATATTTGTCGTTGTAATCCTTCAACGTCTTCAGAGAGGTGACGGGTCCCGACAACCATAAATTTCATAGACTATGACGTCTTTAAAATGGACTGTGGGGTCTTAAAACCCATGGATTATGATGTTCTTAACCATGGACTGTGGGGTCCTTAAACTCATGGACTATGATGTACTTAAACTTTATAGACTATGACGTCTTTAAACTACGGACTGTGGGGTCCTTAAACTCATGGACTATAATGTCCTTAACCTCAGACTGTGGGGTTTTTTAACCCATGGATTATGATGTCCTTAACCTTGGACCACCATGTCCTTAAACTGGTAATCGATTGCATGTCTCTAAACTAAACAATAGAGGCCAAATGCTCTTTTGTTGGGTCTAAACGATCATGTTAAGTAGATCTTAGTCTAAAATTAGACTAACGTATCCTTAACAAACGTTAAGTTGATCTTAGTCTAAAATTAGACCAACGTATCCTTAACTAACGTTAAGTTGATCTTAGTCTTAAATGAGACTAACGTATCCTTAAACCCAAATCCAAATCTAAGAAAATACAGATTTGGACTAATCCACGCCTTACGGACGACAACATAAATTAGTCTCCGTATACAATCCATGGGCAACCAAAAACAAAACAAACACACACGACACGAAGTGACCATCTGGAGAAGGAGAAAGTGATTACCGCGATGCGGTAGCGTAATTAACTGCAGGGGCTTGCGCCTACAGGAAAGAGCGTCCTCACAATCAAAAACCCCTATCTGACGAAATCTGCTATATCGGCCGCATCCGTCCAAACCTCTGATACATGGTGCCATAAATCAACTTGGCATCTTCGGAGAGGTGAATGGATAGCACCAAATAGTATCTGCCCTCAAAATTCAGGCAAGACGGTCCTGCGCGGTCGCGTCTCTATTTTCGGCGGGGAACAGTTGACTTGCTCGACTTCGTACGGTGTCGGGATTTGATTTGACTTGCTCCACTTTCTGCAGTGTCGGGGTTGATGTTGACTTGCTCCGTTTTTTGCGGTGTCGGGATTTGATTTGACTTGTTTCACTTTCTGTGGTGTCGGGGTTGAAGTTGACTTGCTCTGCTTCTTGCGGTGTCGGGATTTGGTTTGTTTCCGAGGTGGAGCTTGATTCCACCGAGGAGACGACTGCTTCCAAGGTGGAGTATGATTCCGCCAAGGAAGCCGTTGATGTTGAATCAATTGATCTGATTGGTTTTGAAGTTCGTGTCCGTTCAACGGGACTTTTGAGATTGGAACCACTGTCGTTGGGATTTTGATTTGATTTATTTGATTTCTGTCTCGTCTGGCAGGACTTTGGAATTTGAGTGGAACATGGAATTTGGATTTTGTTTAGTATCAGCATCGTTACACTGGAATAATGCCAGGAGCAACTCAATATTTGCCCTGAAAGGACTTGGGATTTGATTTTTGGGTCGGCATCACACTGCTAACACTGAAGCATAATGCTAGGAGTGACTCATCATTTGCCTTTAGGAAAACTTGGGGTTTGAGTTTTGGATCGGTATCAGCACTGCTAACACTGAAGCATAGTGCCAGGAGCGACTCATCATTTGTCGTTTCCCATTGGGGAGCGATGGCTTACAAGATAGGTTTAGATCTGTATCACCTAAGTCTTTTCAATTTTATGAGCCATAAGGGTCTCATAAAAGCATTTTTTTCCCACGAGTCGAAAGGATCTTGCAGGTGTATATTCTCCTTAAAAATTATGAGAATTCCTAAGTGTGTTGTTCCTTTGTGAGTCGTAAGGATCTCACGCGGGAATATTCTCCTCACAAGACCGAGAGGATTTTGCGAGTGTATTTTCGTCTCGAGTTTGCGCCATTTCGGGTTTTCACAAACTCCCTGGCAGTCCTACCGTTTTTACTCACGGAGCCCTTTCGGGTTTTCATCTATGTCCTTTTTGCTTGTGAACATACCGTTTTTTTTTATGTTGGTGGAGCTTCATCGCCGGTAGGACTTCAGATGTAGTCTCGCCGGTAGGACTTGGAAGGTCGTTTACGCCCGTGGATTGTATACGGTTTTACAGGATGTGTGATCTATACCGTAGGGCCGGTATGCCCAATTCGTCTGCGACTTGGAGCATTCACACATAGTATTTCTTGAGATATCGGTCGTTGATAGGTGGCATAGGCCTTTCTCCCTCGACATTTATCAGCTGGTAGGATCCTCCATCAAACACTTTCTCGATGATGTACGATCCTTCCCAGTTCGGCTCGAACTTTCCCTTGGCATGTCAATTAGGGATAATCGGTCTTTTGAGGACCAACACCAATTCGTCTTTCTTGAAAGTACGGAGAAGGGTCATTTTGTCATAGGCCCGTGACATTTGGGTTTGGTGTATCTCCAAATTTTGATGTACTGCGAGTCTCTTTTCTTCGAGGGCGTCGAGCTCTTCGAGCTGAAGAAAGATGTTTTCCTCCTCCATCAAATCATGCTGGATAGTTATCCTTAGATATAGAATTTCGACTCAAGGGGGAGAATCGCCTCCACTCCAAAAAGTAGTGAGTATGGAGAGGACTAAGTTGGAGTGCGGTGCATGGTATGATATGCCCACAATGCCTCGTGGAGATTGAGATTCCAGTCACTTTTGTTGGCTGATGCATTTTTCCTCAGAAGCTTGCATAGAATTTTATTGAAGGTTTCAGCTAGCCCATTGGCTCTTGGATTATAGATAGAGGAATATCTCTAGTATATCTTATGCTGTGTAGCGAACCTTGAGACTCTGAAACTCTTGAAAAAAGGCCCATTGTCAGAAATGATTTTTCTAAGTGTACCGAAGCGGTATAGAATATTATGCCTGAAGAACGTCGGAATATCTTTTATTTTGACTTCTTTTAGCGGGATATTTTCAGCCAATCTGGAGAAGTAGTTAGTTGTGGTCAATATGAACTGGTAGCCTTTGGATGACGGAGGATCAATCGGGCCAATTATGTCGGTGCCCCAAATATCGAAGGGCCATGACGCCACCGTAGGATACAACGGATTGGGATGCTTGTGGATGAAGTCACCGTGAATTTGGCAGAGATGGCATTTCTTCGCAATCTCTTATCATAGTAGGCCAGTAATATCCGAGCCATTTGATTTGAAACCGCATTTTGGGGTCAAATTGGTGAGCTCCGCAGACGCCCGAGTGAACTTCTTTCATGACTTTTTAGGTTTCGGCCGATGACAGACACCTGAACCAGAATTGGTCATATGATCTACGGTATAGCGTATTATTTACAAATACATATCGGAGAGCTCTCTTCTTCAGCTGAACCCTCACATATTTTTCTTCAAGCAGTTTGTCATATCGAAGGTACCCTATGAAGGGCTCTCTCCAATCGAGCTCGTCTTGAATGATCTGAGCTTCTTCAGCAGGTTTGTTCTTTTGTTCTACGCTTTCTTCTTCACGCAAAGAGACTAGAGGCGGAATTTGCCGACTTCCGAATGTGATCAGAATTTCATCCATATCGGGATCGGCCAATTCTTTGGGTAGGCGAGTGAGTATGTCGGCTTTTTCGTTCAACGCCCTAGGAACTCTCATTAGTTCAAAATGGGTGAACTGTTTTATGAGTTCCACCACGCGGTTTCTACATCGAGCTAACTCAAGCTTATATATCTTATAGTCGCTGCTCACTTGGTTGACGACTAGCTGGGAATCACCGTAGACCCATAGCCGAAGGATCTTCATTTCTATGGCAAGCTCTAGGCCAGCTATCAGAGCTTCATATTCAGCCTCGTTATTTGTGCGAGACTCGGAAAGAACGAAAGAACGTCGCAGGGTTCCTCCCGAAGGCGTGATGAACACTAATCATATTCCTGCTTTTATATGCTGGATGCTTGATTTGCTGGAGGTCCTCGTCGACGAGGCTTCATCAAAGTAGAGCTCCCAGCATGGCTTGTTACCCTCGAGGTGCAGCACTTGTTCATCGGGTAACTCGCAATTTAGCGGTGACCCTTCAGATAATGGATAAGCAGTGAGGAAGTCGGTGAGGGCTTGCACTTTTACTGTTTTCTGAGGAGTGTAGACTATGTCAAACTCAAGCAGCATGACAGCCCATCTTGCCATTCTACCGGCTAGGCTTTATTTGGTCATTAAGTATTTAAGTGGATCGACCTTAGATATCAACATAACCCGATGAGCGAGTAGATAGTGCCTCAGCTTCTTCATAGCGAATATCAGGGCCAGGCATTGCTTTTCGATCGGGGAATAGTTGTGTTCCGTCCCGACTAAAGTTCGACTAAGGTAGTATAGTGCATTTTCTTTTCCCTCCTCGTTATTCTGGATAAAGAGCGCGCCAAATAATTCATCTAGCGCGGCAGTATAGAGAATCAGTGGTTTATTTGGAATGGCAGCAGCAAGTACTGGAGGGTGCAATAGTTACTGTTTGATGTTTTCAAATGCATCTTGACATTCAGCGTCCCAGACAAAAAGAGCTCCTTTCTTCATGAGCTTTGAGAAGGACCTGCAACTTCCCGATAGGTTCAAGATAAACCTTTGTATGTAAGCGAGCTTGCCTTGAAAGGACCTTAGCTGTTCAGATTCTTTGAAGGAGGCATTTCCATGATGGCCTTTATCTTTGATGGGTCAATTTCGATCCCCCGATGTCGGATTATGAAGCCCAAGAATTTTCCCGACGACACGCCAAAAGCGTACTTTAGAGGATTCATCTTTAGATTGCATTCGCTCGGTCTGGTGAAGACGGTCCTGAGGTCTTGGATATGATAGGCATTGGCCTTAGTCTTGACAACCAAATCATCAACATAATATTCGACGACTTTATGGATTAAGTAGTTAAAGATCTTGGTCATTGCCCTTTGATATGTGGCACATGCGTTCTTCAGTCCAAACGGCATCACTTTGTAATAGTATATGCCGATCAGGATTTGAAATGCTATATATTTCCCATCCTCAGGAGAAATTTTTATCTGATTGTACCCAGACGAACCATCCATGAAAGTGAATAGCTCGTAATTTGAGGTATCATCGACTATCATTTCCATGACCGAAAGCGGGAAATCATTTTTAGGGCATGCCTTGTTAAGCTCCCTGAAATCGACGCAAACTTGGATCTGTCCATTCTTCTTTTTCACCGGGATGATGCACGCGATCTAGTCTGCGTATTTCTCTTCTCTGATGAAGCCAGCATCGATAAGTTTTTTAGTTTCCTCGATGACATTTTCTTCTAGCTCCCTTCTCATTCTTTGGGGAGCTTGTTTGACTGGCTTAGCATTAGGAGATATAGCCAGCTTTTGCATGGCCACTTCAGGGGAGATGCCATACATTTCTTTATACATCTAGGCCAAGCAGTCGACGAACTCCCATAGCCGGGCGATTATCGGTTCTTTCATTTCCTCTGACAAGAGTGAGCTAATATAGGTTGGCCTTAGATTATCGGGTGTTCCAAAATCAATCTCGGTTAGCTCGTCGAAGGTTGCTTGTCCGCCATCTTCGAGCTCTCGAAAGGCCTCTTCTGGCTCGGCTAACTCGTCGTCATCATTTGACTTTCCGATGGCTTCACCAACATGAATCATATAGCATGCCTTGATGTCAGGTTGAATAAAACCCATTCCCCGTCTATCTAGGATTCATCGATCGATGAGTGCTCGAACTTGAGGCGGATGCCATTGCCCCTTATAAAATTTTGCTTCGAAGTCCGTTAGATATAACCGACATCTGCACTTTTTAAAGTTTTCCCACATCTCGGGCGCATAATATCGAGGATTGAGGACGGCTCTTATGCCTCTCTCATAGGGAAGGCACGCGACAGACAAATCGTCTGGATCCACGACAGGATTTGACCCATAAACAGGATGCTCTTCTGTCCACTTTTCCTTCCGGAAATATAGAAGGTTTTCAGGTAGTCCATGGTGGAGATTGACAATGCATCAAGCTCTTTGCATATTTGCTTCTACACCCTTGTGACGGCAAGGGATCCTTTTGTAACTCAGAAGGTCTCTCTTAACTTCACTTTTTGCATAAGAGCCCAATCTGCACAGCTGTTGCAAGACGGGCCCTCTTCATATGATTCTTTAGTGTCACTGCCTAAACAAGAATGAATTTTGCTGCTGGATGGACCTTCAATATCAGACTCATCTGTATCGCTACCGAAATGAGGGCGAGTTTTAAGGAAGGACGGACTTCCAGTATCGGACTCATCTGTGTCACTGCCGAAACGCGGATGCACTTGGAGTTTTTGCTTTTGAAAGTGACAGCCGGTTTAGATTTTCTTTTGAGTTTTGGAGTCATTCAGTCTTTGGTCAATTGTGGCTCAGTATTTTAGGGGTTCAAAAAGTACCGGGAATCTTCATATCGGATTTCATACACACCGAACAGTTGGATGTCTCCATTAATGCGTCTTTCTTCACCATTTTTGGTATACTTCATGCACTGATAGAAAGTTGACATAACGATACCATAATCGTGGAGCCACGGCCATCCCAGGAGAATCTTATAAGACGTGTTGTCATCGATCACGTATATTTTAGCTTCAGTTTGCAGATCCCCAAATTTAATTGGCAGAGGTATGGACCCCAGAACTTGCTGGCAGTTTTGATTGATATCTTGAATGACAATCCTTTCTCTTGACAGGTGTCAGATGTCCATTGACAAACTCTTCAGAGTCCGCAAGTTCATGATATTCACTGAGAACCCCGAATCAATCAATATGCAATTAATCTGATCTCCGTCGCTGTACCCGGTTACGTTAAGCGGCCGATTATGCTCAGTTGTTCCCAGTAGCAGATCTTCGTCCTTAAACATGATCGCGGTAGTATGCAGAGTGTACTGGGCCTATTTCATATTAATTTCCATGAAACGAGCCTGATACCGCTCGGAGTTTTGCAGGGCATGAATGAGAACATCTCTAAGCTCCTTGGATAGGACCAGAGTATCATAAATGCTTAAGAGAGACGGAACCTTCCGGAGGTGAGCCATGACATTGTAATCCACCAGAGAAGAACTCGAATCTTCATGAGTCGGCCCTATGTTGTTTTCTTAATTAGCGGTCTATTTTTCCTTCTCTTTCGGGGCGTTGCCTTGCTTCGGCGGTAGAGCCTTGTCGCTTCTGAGCTGGATTTGGTTGGCCTTTATGTCAAGCTTCTCGTCCTCTTCATAAAAACAGAGCTCTTCCTCAAAGTCGCTACCAAAGTAGACGACGTAGCATATCACCATAGGTATCTCGTCATCGGAGTCTTCTTCTAACTCTTCCAGAATCTCAGCCGCTTCCACGGGAAAGAACTCTTTCAATTGAATTAGAGTTCTTTCCTTTTATTTATAGTCTTCGAGGGAATCGATATATTTTTGAACGGTCGATCTCCCCACAAACTCTTTTTCGCGTCGAGCCGCATTTTTCTTCTTCTAGAGCTTTTTAGATTTCGAGCCTGATCGATCCGAATTGGTAACTGGAACGGTGGGCTCCTTTTGCCCCTCCCACTCTGTTCGGGGCTCTTTCTGAAGTAATTATAGCATCTTCTTCGTCTATTTAGACATGTGCATGCTCCATGGAGCCTGCGGCAAGTTGGTTTCATTTCTCGGGGCAGCGGGTTCAGCTATCTACTCCTAGAAAGCTTTAGCTTTTGTCTGTATAAAGTTGGTGGTTGCAACTTGATTGTTCACCAATACGCTCTTGGACAGTTCAATTTCTCCGGTCTTATACTGCTTCTCGACCCAGTCTTTGAAAATATAGCAATCCTCGATTGCATGGCTCACTACTCTGTGGTACGGGTAATACAGAGGATTGCCGGTCATTTTTGCTTCGTGAGGTCTTTTCGACTCCGACAATTGTAAACCGTTGTTTAGGGCATCCTTGAATATCTTGTGGACCTTTTCCCTCTTGAAAGAGTAGACTTTGTGTAACACCCGAGCCCAATAATACTATGTACATTACTAGTTGAGGGTTATTTATTGCTCATTCCAATTTTCCTGATTTTCTTGTGTTTATTGCTAAATTTTACCCGGTTAAGTCATTTTGGCACATAACAAATTTTAACTCCGAAAATGAAATTTAAGATGTCCATGTTAGCCTACTCGTCGCCACTAGTCGCATGGTAGCGTCCGCGTGTCGTGATTCCGTTCCGTTTGGCTAAACGGGCCAGTTTGGGCGACTACGCGCGCGTGCAAGTGTCCGACTTGGGGGCATGCATTTTAATCACTAAACACCTCTTTTCAAAATTTGGAACCCGCTTAAAATCCTAAAATTTGAATTTGGAACATTTGGGCGCAACCCGGGCGCGATTTGGAAATGTTTGATTTCGCGCCAAAAATGGCCCATTTAAATTTAATATCGAATATATATATATATTCAAATCTATAATTCATAACAGCAAATCCCTCAAATCCTACGCAATTTCCTTCTCAAATCTAATCTCGTGGCCAATCACGAGCTCCTATTGAGCTCGTGGGCCCCGCCTCTCTTTCCCTCAGTCTCTCTCTCTCATCCTCAGGAATCTCTCTCTCTCTCCAATCTCTCTCTCTCTCTCTTACTCTATATATATTATCGCATGCAGCCGCCTCCCTTTAACCTATCTTCCTCGCGAGAAAAACCCAACCAACCCTAACCCTAGCCTACCGCGACCTCACCGCCGATCCCCCGCGACCTCGCCGTCGCCGCCCTCGCCACCACGAGACCCCCGCGCCTTCCTCCTCCCGTTTCCCGACGACTCCCGCTCCTTCCCGCACTGCACCCATTCCCGACCTCGCCTCCACCCTCGTAGACCTCGCCGTCGACGTCGCCTCTCACCGTCGACGCCTCCCACGACTCCCTTTCACCCTACTCGACCCGACCTCGTCGTCGTTCCCTCCTCCCCTCGCCGGAACAGTAAACCCGAGCCTTCATCCATTGCCTACCTCCGCCGTTCGCCGGGAAAGCGCGCCGGCGACCTCGTCGACGCCACCTTCGACCACCTACTTCTTCCCCTCGACCACCAGAGCCGACCCCCTCTCCTCCAACTCGCCGCAACACCCTTTCCAGCGACCCCGAGCCCTCTCAGCCATTCCAGCACCCTCGCCGCACCTCCTGTTCACCGCCGGTGGGTCCATCGCCGTCGGGCCCGTCATAGTTACCCATGTTCTCCTCTGTAAGCATCACTTTACTTCCTTTGGTGCAAAACCCCGCTGATCTTGTGTGTTTATCTTATTGCTAACTTGTTGCCGATAACTTTTGCCGGAATCCGACCGTGCCGTCTGACGAACCCGACGCTCCAGCGAAGTCCCCTGGTCCGTGTGATCCCGTTGACCTCTGTTGGGACTCGATCCGTGGCCCGTGCTTTCGTATCGTGGTTTCTACCGACATCGCATCCGTGTTCCAATTTGCAGACCGTCGAGGCAAGTATCTGAATACTTGCTTGAACATGCTAGCATGCGAGATCTAGTCTCGCCACGCAATTTAATTCCAACTATTTAATACCGTAACTTAATGATGACATTTGATATCGTAATATTGCTGTTATCCTCATAATGGAATCGTTGCAACCGTTTCTCATAATTAATTAACCCACATCAATCCATGCTTTAACTAAATAAAATGACTGAATCATATCTGCTTGAACTGTTAAACCATTCTTGAGACAATTATGACATTTAGTATAATTTCATGTAGTTCCTTAATTTATAATTGTGAATACTGCTTTACCTTGTGGCTATTACAACCTAAAGATGATTGAACCTGTTGATAAGTGAATACAAACATCACTGTAGTTATATGGAATATTGTGGTTAATTATTGTTTCCTGCTGCTGTTCATTATCGATTGTATACCTGTTGTGAGCACTTACCGATTGCACGACATATTGGCCTGACCCTGCTACACCTGACATATACATACTTATCGACTCATCCCGTTGTACCATGACATTACTTGTTTCCTGATCTCGTGCCTAATGCCAACAAACCTAACCGTTCCTGCTGTCGATCCAGACAGACCTACTTTTACTTGACCTTGCGTTGGCATTAGTCCTTGACTACTGAATACCTGACCTGACATACATAGCTTGGGGGTATGGGGAAATCAAAGGTGAAACCGACTTGTAACTCAACAGTTCGATACTTGTTCTGATCAGTCTTACGGGCTTGGCCAGCTCCGGAGTGTTGATGCTGACATCACTCATCTATCCTACTACCTTTTACTGCTTAGCGGCACGTCTCGGATTCAGCCCCGAGGATCATGACCGTGGTCCCGGGCACGCACGGGATACTATTGAGTTACATCGACGATTCATCAATTGGTTTCAAAGACTATAGAGTAGAAAACCTGATAGGACAGTTCAGTCACCATTGCACACTACCCTGCTTGTTATTTCTTATTACTGCTTTATTCATGTTCATGCTTGCATTGTTTATTACCATGTTTATATTGTATACTTGATATCATGACGCGCTGACGTCTGGGTTTTGCATGGCCCAGATTCCGTCCCTTTGTCGTCGACCGAGCAGGAGTACTTCAGCCAGCAGGCTGAACAGTGAGTCCTTAGGATTTAGTTTATTTATTGCTTTTCATTTCCAGATGTGAGCCCGCATTAAGGGACGTACTGTTTATTCTTTGTATTGGATTATTAGCTTCCGCACTTATTGTTTATTGATTCTTGTTATTATGGATTTGGACATGTATTAGTTTAGTTTATTTTACTGTTCTTGATATCTCTACAACCGTAATGTGACTGTGGACGGATGCGTCCTACCCGCAGGTAGTATGGTTGGCTATGTCACGTGCCCAAGTTTGCGTACTCTGGGAAGTGGGGCGTGACACTTTGTTCTTTTTCTCCTCTAGTGAAGGCCCTTCTCCTCCTAGCACTGGTTTTCGAGACCGGTCTGTTTTCGATTCACTCGCCTTTCGCTTATCTTCATTGTCAGATGCATTGAAGGCATTGGTATTATTGGAATTCCCGCTTTTACGGTTGTCGTCCTTACGGTTCTTCCAAAGCTTGTCACTCTAAGAGTCCGGAGCAGACTCTTACTTCGAACATTCCAACATTTGAACTCTCTTGGTTCGCTCTTGAAACGTTTTGAAGCCCGCGGTACATAGAAATGGGACCATCTAATTGCCGAGCTTCCCAATGAGGAGGCTGACAGACTGGTCCTGCTCTAGCGGTGGTTCACACTTGACAGTGAGATTGCGCCATCAGGCGATAAATTCCGTGCTACTTTCGTTCTTCCCCGGCTTGGTCCTCACAAGATCAGCAATGGAGATTTTATTACTGACACTCATGAATCTTTACCGAAATAGAGACTTCATTTGGGCGAAAGTAGTGACGGGCCCGTCTGGTATGCTCGCGTACCAGTCGAAAGTGACACCGGTTGGGCTGTTGACAAACTGACGAAGCAGGAGTGCATCATTGCCCCCTGTATTTCCGCAGGACGCTTTAAAGTGGGAAACGTGCTGATTTGCGTTTCCCGTCTCATCTAATCTTCGGAACTTAGAAATGACGTAGCCGCTAGGGAACTCGATCCAATCGTACTGTGCGGGATATGGTCACCCACTACTACCAATTTCCTTCTGAGTTTCGGTTTCGGCCACCAATGTTTTAACCTTGCTAGTGACCAAATCCATTATCCGATTTTATGTTAGCGGGATAGTGTCATCCGGGGCCAAGACGTCCTCAGAAGTGGAATGTGACCGGCTTTCGCGCGGCTCGCCCATATTTGGACCTAAAGGTACGGGCATCGGTTGCTTCAGGTCATTATCGCCCGGCTCATGAGTAGAGACCTGCGTTTGATTTGAGGGCGTCCGAGCAACTTGAGTCGTGAGCTGCATCACAACGTTCGTCAGGTCATCAATTTTTTAGTAAAGCTTGGCCATCTCTTTATTTTTGCTCCAGAGCTGTTTTCGGAGCTCTTAAAGCAGCTCCTGCTCTGCGGTTCTAGGGCGGAAAGTCGGTTCTTTCTCGCTGTCCGAGCTTGACTCCACATGGATTAAGGGGTCAATCTGTCTGTCGGCCTCATCAAGAGGGTTTTCATCGTCATGCGGAGGTGGATGATCTTGGGAAGTGGCAACCACATTTAAGCCAGATTGGACTTGGGATGTAGCAGCTCCATCCTTGCTTTTGATGCGCAGCTTGTCGCGGGGATGCCTACCATGTAGACCGTATGGATAACATATCCGGCCGTATTTTCATCTTTGGCAGCTGATTTCATGAACCGCTGTCGTGGCCCTTCTGTTTCGGTAACGGACAATCGATTTGTAACGGCTCTGAAATTCCTGTACAAAAATTTCTTGTTATTGTACAGACAAAGTTTACAGCCTGTGTAAGAGTTATAAGTTATTTTTGTTAAATAAAAGTAAGAAGAAACTTGTAGCTCACTGGTAAAAGCTCTACACTGCTGTGGCATAGCCTGTGTGTTCAAATCCCAACAGACCCAATTATTTTTTGATTTTTCTTTTTAATTTTTCGGAAGCCTAAGAGTTGCACGTGCAATTCACGGAGAAACGAAAAGTTTCAGAAAAATCGAACATGCGCAAAAAAGAGTATACAATAATTAAAGAGGGTGGCACGAATCTCGAGGCAATTGCCTAAGATCCGGCCTCCCATTCTTGGGATTTGGCCGGCGCCGATGGTCATGATGACTCAAATTCCCTCCATGCTTTGCACACACACCCCTTCACCTCCTCTCAACTTCCCTGCATTGTTTGATTTCTCTGCAATTAAACAGTGACCCTTCAATTCA
This sequence comes from Agapanthus africanus, assembly GCA_030015575.1. Lineage (NCBI taxonomy): Eukaryota > Viridiplantae > Streptophyta > Magnoliopsida > Asparagales > Amaryllidaceae > Agapanthus > Agapanthus africanus. The sequence goes on from CM057351.1 coordinate 424,497,373, forward strand.
TCATTTAACACCCATTTTAATTCTTTTAATCCAATTTGTAATTCTCAAACCCTAATTTCTTCACTATAAATACCACTCTATGCCCTACCTCACCTCTATTCTGAAAATTTCTATCAAAATTATCCCAAAAGTTCTAAGTGCAAGTGAAGTCAAGTGGAGTTAGCAACCAAGCTCTTTTCGACGAAGATCGAAGTCGTTTCCGGAGCTTCCGCGACGCCACGGAACCCCCTCTCTCTTCTTTAACCTCTTCCCAACGTTACAAAACGATTAAGTCCCCCTTCTCTCTTTTTCTTTCATCTCAAATTATCTTCTAAAAATATATCGGTAAAATTGAGTTAACTCTGATACACGTTATTTTAACCTTAGAACTCCCCCTTGAAGCAAAAATAGGGCAAACTAACTTTCTCACACCACTCGTAACCTTATTTGCAATCATTTAGATTTTAGTTTAATAAAGTTTTCATGTGAAACAATCATATAACGAACTTTTTCATTAAAATACCATGAACTTTAGTATAACCCCTTTTTCGATAACTAGTATACCCATCTCTAGAACTTTCACAGGGTAATGACATACCCTACATGTACACTATGGTTTCACAGCATGGTTGTAGGATGTTTTTCGTCACCATATTGAGATAGGAATACGCGTCGCTTGTCAGGCGCATTACAGATTCCCCCTGTCCAGGGTAGGCCGGGATTTATTGATTGTGGGGATCCGAATCTCCGGCAGCCGCGGACTAAGCTGCCGTTAATTACCCCTCGCCTTTGGAGCGAAAGAATCTCTGATTGACGGGTCAAACTAGTCATGTGAACTCAATGTGCAGTGTATGTGTATCGTGTTTTGAAGGGTTTTGGATATATCGGGGGTCACACAGAGTTTACGGTGGTCCGGCTACCCGGATAGCGGGCTGGGGGTCAAAGGGGCTAGCAGCCCCCTTGCGAGTTGTGGGGCAGCGTCCCGTTAGAAATTTTTTCTAATGGGGAAAGTGTTGTGGAGTGTATATATAAAAAAGTGAATAGCGTCCAAAGGACGCATGGGCGCCAGCGCCTCACATGCCCGGCACGCGGGCGTTGGGCACCACACGTGCCCGGCATGCAGGCGCTGGGCGCTAGGCACGCCCGGCACGCGGGCGCTGGACGCCTATGGAAAAAAGGGGCTTAGCCTCTGTACTGGGAGTTGTACTCCCAATTGACTTTTGGAGTTAAACTCCTAAAATAATGACAAAGGGGCTTAGCCCCTGTACTGGGAGTTGTACTTCCAATTGACTTTTAGAGTTAAACTCCTAAAAAGAAAGGCCCCTTTTTCTCTCTTTTTTTCGGAGTTAAACTCCCAAGTGGTTTTTGGAGATGATGAAAGGGGACTCCTTTATTCTCTCTTGAGCCCTAAATCTTCTCTTGAGACTTGGATCTTCCCGAAGTGGGATTTTTTGGAGTTGAGTTTTCTTCTTCCTTCTCTCTGTTGGCTGGATCTTGGAGGAAAAGGGGTGAGACTTACAAATCTCCCCTTTTGGGAATTTGATGGGAGATCTGAGTTCCCCTTCAAGGGTTTTATGGTGAAAAAACCGTTTCTTTTGAAAAAAGAAGAGTTAAACTATTGATTTAATTCAAAAAAAAAGGAAGAAAGTTTAGAACCTTGAAAAAGAAGGAGGCACAGAAAGCCTAGATTTTTTAGGGGAATGAATTATTATTTTTCATTTCATTATCATGTTGCCTTATATAGGCTTACAAATTTACACATAGCCCCTAGGGCTTTACAAATAGCATTTTGCCCATCTCATTTCTCATGTGCTCATTTATTTTACACATGAGCCATGGACTTTACAAAAATTTGGTTTTATGCCTATTTTTCTTACATTTATTCATAAAAATTATATTAAAATTATTTATTACATAATTTTCATATTGGCATGGGGGAGGTTGGCCGCGGGGCTCGACTTGGGCATGGGGCCACTTGACCTGGGCTTGGGCCCGTTTACTTGGGGTTGATTTTGACTTTAACTTGGTCAACCGGGGTGTAATTTTTGACCCCAACAAAATGCCCCACATCAATAAATGCACACAATGTATATGAGTTGTGTGCATGAAATTGATGGATCTTGGAGTTGGACTTCGAGGTGGAACATCATTCTGGGGGCGGAGCATTATTCTGAGAGCATAATTCCGGGGAACGGAGCATAATTCTGAGGATCGGAGCATAATTCCGGGATTGAAGCATCATTCCGAAGAGCAGAACATGATTTCAGGGATCGGAGCATAATTCCGAAGAGCATAGCATAGTTCCAAGGATCGGAGCATAATTCCGACACGAGACAGGTGTATCCTGAGACGAAGCTTAGTTCCGGCACAGGGCAGATATTCTGAACGAAGTATATTTTCGATGCAGAGATTGATTCCGGATCGAAGCATAATTCCAACATGGAAGGCAGATACTCCGAGGCGAAGCATGATTTCAACACGGGGTACACTCTGAAACGAGGCATGATTCCGACGCAGAGATCAACTCCCAGGCGAAGCGTAATTCTAACGAGGAAAGCAGGTATTCCGAGCCGAAGCATGATTTCGACACGGGGTACACTCTGAGACGAAGCATGATTCCGCCGTAGAGGTTGTTGGTTGACTTGATTCTGATTCGGAGCATAATTCCGACGGGGAGGTCATTAGTTGACTTGATTCCGAGACGGAGCATAATTCCGACGGCGAGGTCATTGGTTGACTTGATTCCAAGACGGAGCATAAAGAAGCATAATTTTCAGTACAGGCAATCGATATATATGTTAATTGAGTCCGCATGAACGTTAAACCCGAAATATAGGAGGAGATAAAAGGTCCCACTGGACGTGCCAGAATCTGTAGAGTATTTTTCGTTACCCTATTGAGATAGGAATATGCGTCGCTTGTCATGCGTATTACAGATTCCCCTTGCCTAGGATAGGCCGGGATTAATTGATTATGCGGATCCTAATCTCCGGCAGCCGCGGACTAAGCTGATGTTAATTACCTCTCGCTTTTGGAGCGAGAGAAGCTCCGATTAACAGGTAAAACTGGTCATGTGAACTCAATGTGCAGCGTACGTGTGTTGTGTTTTGAAGGGGTCTTGGACATATCGGGGACCTCGCAGAGTTTACAGGGTTCTAACGAGGGATGTGTTTTGAGTGTGGAGCGTCCTAAAGACGCGTGAGATAACACGTGGCTGCCGAGCGCCAGCGGATCACGTGCGTGGTGTGTGGGCACTGGGCGCCAGTGGGTTACATGCCAGGTGCGCTGGGTGCCGGCGAGTCACGCGTCCTGCGCGTGGCCGCTGAGAGTCAGCGGGTCACATGCGCAGCAAGCGACCGCAGGAAACACCGGCGGAAGAAGGGGCTTAGCCCATGGACTGGGCGTTGAACTCCCGAGGGGCTTTGGAGTTAAACTTTTAGGAAAGATATTGGATGTGAATTTGGAGTTAAACAACCAAAAGGCTTAGATTTGGAATTAAACTTCTAAAAGGTCTGGATTTGGAATTAAACTCCTAAAGGATTTAGATCTTGGATGATGAAAGGAGGCCCATTTTCGTCCTCTTCGAGCCTTAGATTTCTGTAAAATGGGTTTTTCTGAGATGGGTTCCTTCTTCCTCCTCTCTTTTTGTTGGATCTTGGGGAAAAGAGACGTTGAAATTAAAAGTCTCCCTTTTAGAGATTTGATGGGAGATCTGAGATCCCCTTCGAGAGTTTCATGGTGGCAAACTATTTCTTTTTGGAAAAAGAAGAGCTAACTCTTGATTTAATTCAAAAAGAGAGAAAAATGTTTAAAATCTTGAGAAAGGAGAAGGAGGCAAAGAATCCTAGAATTTTTGAGAGAAAAAAAGTTCTTATTGATTTTGTCATCATGTTTGCCTTTTATAGGCTACACACTTTACAGTTAGCCCCTTAGGATTTTCTAAATGGCGCTTGTGTCTCCTCATACCTCGTGTGCTTATTTCTTTTTGCATATAAGCCATGGGGTTTACAAAATTTTGGTTTTTTGCTCATTTTCATACATTTATTTAAAAAATTATATTAAACTAATTTATTACTTCATTCTTTTTGTCATGGGACCGGTCCCTTCCATGCTCGGTCATGACTTGGGTTTTGGCCCACTTGGCTTGGGTTAGGGCCTGTTTGCTTAGGTTCAGAACCACTTGGCTGGGGGGTTGATTTTGAATTTGACTTGGTCTACCGGGATGTAATTTTTAACCCCAACACTTTTAAATATTTAAAAATTCTTTCAAGTGCATGCCAATGATTTTTATTTGGATTGCTAGTATATCAACTGAGTTTAGAAACTGCATATGAAATATCAGCTCTAGTTCGGTTTGTGATATAAAGTTGCGTGCCAATAATTTGTGCATATTTTTTTTCCGATATTGGTTCACCACTATTCTTAGTAAGATACATATTGGAATCAAAAGGTGTAAATTCAGATTTAACTTCAAAATAATTAAATTTTTTAAGCATTTTCTCTATCGCATGCAATAAAGTTAATGCAATATCATTATTGTTTTTAATTAATTTCATACCAAGAGTAAGATCTGCATGACCTAAATCTTTCATATCAAAAATAAATGACAAATATTGTTTCGCATACTCGATAATATATGGTGAAGTGCCAAACAATAGTATATCATTTACATAAAAACATAAAATGACGTAATCATTATCAAATTGTTTATAATTAACACATTTATCATATGGATTGATAATGAAAGCATAATTTAAAATGACTTTATCAACTTTCATGTTCCATTGTTTAGGAGCTTATTTAATGCAATAAAGAGATTTACTTAATTTACAAACTTTATGTTCTTGGTCTTTAACTACAAAACCTTCCGGCTGCTCGATATAAATTTTTTCTTCTAAATATTCGTTTAAAAATGCGATTTTAATATCCATATGATGGATTAATAAATTATGAATAAATGCAATTAAAACATACATAATAGTAATACGAGCAACAACGGCATAAGTATCAAAAAAATCAATGCATTTTTTTTGTCTAAAGCTTTTAGCAACTAATCTAGCCTTATATTTTCTATAGACATGTTCGCTCTAAATTTTCTCTTCAAAATTCATTTACATCCTATAGCCTTACTTCCTTGCGGTAAATCGATAACAATCTAAGTCTTATTTTGTAAAATCGAATCAATCTCACTTTGAATTGCTTCTCTCCAAAACGGTGTTTCATCGGAAGACATGGCATCGACGTAAGTTGTCGGTTCTCCTTCAATCAAGTAAATGAATATATCATCACCAAAATTCTTCTCTATCCTATCTCTTTTAGACCTTCGAAGTTCGGGATCGGGTGTAGGTTCTAACGATATGCTATTGTCATTCGATTCAATAGAATGTGAGGATTCTCCCAAATCGTTGTTTATTATAGGTGTAGAGTTGCTAACCTTTGTTTTAAATGGAAAAATATTTTCAAAAAAGGTTGCATCCTAAATTCAATAATGGTGTTATTTGATATATCGAATATATCGGATTTCACAACTAAAAATCTATAAATATTACTATTAGGAGAATATCCTATGAAAACTGAATCAATAGTTTGTGGACCTATTTTTCTTCTTTTAGAACCCGGAATTGCAACTTTTTCTAAACAACCCCAAACCTTAAAATAACTAATGTTAGACGGCTGATTCTTCCAAATTTCATAAGGAGTTTGGTTACCAAACTTTTAAGGTATTCTATTTAAAATATAACATGAAAATAAGATGACACCCCCCAAACAAATTCTTAGAAACTCTGGAACTCAATAACATAGAATTTACCATATTTATTAAAGTTCTATTTTTTCTTTCCACTACGCCATTAGACGGGGACGAATATGGTGCATTTACCTCATATCTAATGTCGTGCTCTTCGCAAAATATGGTAAAATTATTAGAAGTGTATTCACCCCCACAATCGGATCTAAAATTTTTTATCTTTTTCTCAAGTAGATTTTCAACCTCACTTTTATAAGCTTAAAATTTGTCAACAAGCTCGTCCTTGGTATTTATAAGATACAGATAGCAAAATTTAGACGCATCGGCAATGAAAGTAACAAAGTATTTATTACCAGCTCTAGTCAAAGTACTAGTATAATCACAAATATCGGAATGTATAACTTCTAATACTTGAGTATTTTTATAGACTTCCTTAAAAGGCTTTTTAGTTTGTTTGGCATTAACACGAATTTGACATTTTTTATTAAAGTCAATTTTGCATATAGGAATTCGATTAAATTTCATCATATGCATCAAAGTATGAAAATTAATATGCTCTAATCTATCATGTTATAAACATGAAGCTTCAACATTTAAACAATAAAATTATTATTAGCATAATTAAAAGTATTGTAAGGAATAACATGCAATTTAAACAAACCATCATATAAATAACCTTTGCCGATGAAATTATTATTTTTAGTAATGACAAATTGGTTACTATCAAAAAATAATTTATAATCTATTCTTACAAGTAAACTAATTAAGTTTTTTTCCTAATTCCCGAAACAAAATATAAATCTTTTAAAGTAATGGTTTTTTCCAAATTTGGTTTTAATGAAATATTTCCAATCCACTGTGTTCTCATTTCATTTCCCAACATTATCCCTCCCCCACATTGATTGTTAAAAGTTGTGAGTCAAGATAAATCAAAACACACATTAACATTGGTGCCGGAATCAAGCCACCAAGTAGTAATCTTAACTATGGGATTAGAAACAACTAATAATTTTTTATTTAAAGCCATAAATAAAATAGAATAGCAATCTAATAATATGATAACAATTCAATATAATGAAAATCTATATGGCAACAAAGATTATCAAGTCTAATCAATAATCAATTATTCCTAATACGTTAATCAATTATTCCTAATACGTTCTTAGATTGTTAGATAAAATAGAGAAATAATTGATAAATAATAATTTAAAATAGAGTATGATTTTATAAAATATTTGTTTGATAAATATAATCACATAAACAATATAGAAAATAAAATAAGAGTTAGAAAATCAAGCCTGACAAAGAGAGACACGCAGATAGCTGCGCTGCCCTAAAAACATAGTGCTACTTCTCGTACGAATTGCACTGACAAAGATGTTACCAAGATACAACACTCTTCGGCCCGTCCGAATCCCCCGTTGAGTACGAATCATAAGGGATGTTTTGATTTTGATCTCGTAGTCTTGTAGAGTCCGTGAAATTGAAAACAATACAAAAAGAATCACCGAAATCGGAATTGAAATAAGATTGATATATTTGAAATGGTGATCACACTTCTTTGGAAATTTTTAACAGGAAAAAGAAATTATTCTATGGATCTTTTGGTGCCTACTTATTTGCCTTCAAGGTATGGCTTTATGCCTCCCAAATGGTTCGCAAATTGATCTTCTTAGAACGAACATAATCCAAACTGTAATTTTGAATCTTTTCCCTTTCTGATTTAATGTATAAATTCATCATCAAATTCCAAAATAAATAAATCAAAATTATTTGTAGATTAAATCAAAATAATCCAACACAAACACTGATTTTTTTACCTTAAAAGCTTCATTCTATATTTTCCAAATGTGGAAGGGAGTCGTGCCTTGGAAAGAGGACATGTGGTCGCTAAGGAAAAATATTGACATCCCTGAGCTGGTCAGATTATCCGGACTTCACGTATTCACGTATTCTCGGTGACATTCAAACATATGATTTCAAGGAAAATTACATACTGGGTAATATATATGTGTAACAGTAATGGGCGATATTGGTTGTTGTAGCGACAGACGATCACGGCCTGATGGTAGATCCAGAAAAATATGACAACGGAGAATGGTGCAGTGGCTGCAGGCAACAAATGATTAGCAATGGAGCAGGTCAACACGATTATGGGGGTACTACATGGCATCGTTGTTGTCACGACAGACAATGGCAGCCATGATGGTAGATCCAGAAAAAAATGACGATGGAGAATGGAGCAACTGGCAACGGCTGCGAGCAATAGAGCATGATGGTCGGCGATCGAGCGGGTCAGAATGACTATGGTAGCCGTTGTCGTCGAGCAATGATGGCAGCGGTGACGGGTTAGGGTTGGCACCATGATTGACGAATGCGAGGGCCGACGATTTGCAACAAGAGGTGGCAACAGAAGACAACGAAAGCGACGACAAGGAGGGTGTGCGACACAATAGAAGTAACAAAATGCAACGAAGACGGTCGCCAGTGACTGCGACCGGCCATGAAGATGAGCACCTGATGTCTGTAGCCCGATGGTTATGATGCTGGTTGTGTTAACAAGAATATTTAATGCGAATATCGGATAGACAACTATAAAGCATGAACAAAATTTCCATAATTGTAATATTTGGTTGTAATCTAAGATCCTGTTTACACTAACACACACCAAGCGTCCCCTCAAGTTTGGAATTGAGAGTTTTGTCCTCTACACCCAAATTTTATTATAAGAACAGCGACATAACATCATATTCATTGGTCCACCACTAGATTTGTGTTACAATCATGAGAGCAAAACAAACCATAATGAGAAGTAATTAAAACCGCATGTAAATTGAAAATAAAAAGTATTAACCACAAAACGAAATAGACGAAGGCAAAACTTTATTGATGACCAAAAGCGAAGGGAGTATAAATCGGTGAAGAAACACAAATCCCTCAAATAACTCTAGCTATCTCAAACAATAAAAGGCTTCTCTCAAATATCACAAAGGCTTAAAATATAGGGCTAAAACATACTAACATAAATATAGCTTACAAAAGATATTCCCAAATATCTAATTTCCTAACTAAGAAAAATATCTGGCTCAGAACACGGCAAACATCTGCAAAAGGAATACACAGACGTATTCCAAGTGCCTTCGAATCCAAAAAGTATACCCAATCGTCAGAACAAGAATGTACAGACGTCTGGCCTTTCATGTATTCAAAAAAGGCAGAGTGCACACAGATGTCTGGACTGATGGGTCAGACGTCTGTCCAATGTATGCTTGCGCATACAAAGCCTTGACAGACGTCTGAGCTCAAGATGTTTCCCCTTGATTTACAAATAACTTTGAACCTCCGTTACTTTGTGATAACTTCAGATTTGATAAGAAATCAAAAGGGATAGAAAGTGAGGCATCACAACAATTTGATTAACAAATACACAGGTCTTCTGAGTTGGAATTAAAAACATAACAAGGAGACGTGGACAAAATGAACAGCATATTGCTACATGGTTGTGACGACTGGACTGTATGTTTCGTTTTCTCCATTTTCATAGCTAAAGTAACGACACAAATAAAAAGACTATCCAATTACCAGGAGTAATTCCATCAAGTTCGCATAGACCCAACAAAATAGCAAGAAAATACTTTTCCTACACATGTGGATAGAATCCACATCATCTACAAGTAATCTTATTCTTAATAACATGAAATACATTTCCTACCCATGGGATATAGGATTCAATGACCCCAGGTAGAAATACGGTCAATCTCCATAAAATGCAATCATGGGCACAAGACTATTACCATTTTACATTTTACTTTCAGGTAGAACTTGAAGCCGAAGCCTCGAAGATTAACTATCCATATTCTGTCTTGCTTGAACATAGCAGCCTTGGCATACAAGACGTTATATCCAGTCATATCATTCTTACCATCTCACACTTCCATCTTTTTTTTTCTTTTTTGCTAAGACAAACTGTATTTAGGAAATGAATCTCACACTTCCATCTACTTCAAGCATATTAGAGATATAATGACAAACTCATAGACTAGACCTTTCGAGATTGCCATTAAAATTTCAAACCTGGTCACTGATATTACAAAGTTTCATGCTCACAACGCCTAAATGACTCTAAAAAGCAACTCCGACGGTATGTCCCCAGCAAACCATAACCCAAGGGAAACAAAAAAGTAAGAATTCAGACCCCCCGGAAAAGACATCGAGTATTGAGATCTTTCAACAAGACCTTGATAGCAAGCAGATGAGGTAAAAGACCTGATATAGATAATTACATCGTCTTTAAAATCGCTAAGAAGTTAGAACCACAAACAAGCTCCAAATAAATACCAGCATGCTCGCAATTCACCAACAGAATTTCCTGGAAATAAAAGAGATATACAAGATAAGTATGTGTTTAAAGTTGCCACATTTCTTCACCTTTTTCTTTTATGCAAGTATGAATTTAAAGTCTTCTCATTTCTTCATCTTTCTCCTCTATTTTATTTTAATTTTTTTTTTGTAGCACTAGCCCGTAAGCCCTAACCTGGCCACACACCACACAAGCACACAAGACACACGCACCCAGGGAACCCACAAATTTGCTCCGAAAACATTAATTTGTCGCCACTTCCCCACTTGGGGTTCCCGGGGTTTGAACCTGCACTCTCCCCAAATTGGGGAAGTGCCCATACCAAGTGAGTTAATGCTCATTGGTATCTCTGCTACAGTAGACACAAATATGTTATCTTTGTCTCCCAGCCTTATATATGCACACATTTTTTAGGGCTTCACATGCAGTCTACAAGAATTTGGATTCAAGCCTCTCGTCCTGGTTTTCAATATAAGAAATTTGATGAAATTTTTACTAAGAGCTTAAGGGGGCTGTGACCATTCACAGCCCCATTAGCTGTGAACAAAAGGGTAAAGGAGGGGGTCCCTGATTTAAGTTGCGGTGGGGCCCACCTCCTAGGGCGGTGAGTGTGATTCAAAGCCAAGCTGGCTGTGGCCGTCAGCTCAGCAGCTGTTTGTAAACTTTCCTTTCAAATACTTTATAAATCTTGAATCCAATTTTCCGTAAAAAGGCTTGGATGATGACAACAATGCCAATCTGTCTATTTGGAAAAACCGGAGCATTTCTTACCTTCAAGAACAGACACCTATGCCCCACTAGTAGTATGATTTTCGAGGATTGCCCTGCATATAAGAGCAATATATGTTGCACTTAAATAATAAGCGAGTCTTTCACAAAAGCTCAATTAACATCATGATTATGCTGGCCCTTGAATGAGAAAAATATTACGTTAAAGAAAACTCCACATACCAAAGGGTTTGGTCTGTAACGATAACCGAGCATCATCCGCTTCTTGTACTGCTCATAAATGTCGTCTTCAGCGGTAACCTCGCCAGGTTGCGTAGCACCAACACCGAGATGATCCCGTTTCACATCACCTGCCATTACCGGATCTGCACGCCCACTCTTGCCGCTGCCAAGCCCCTCTCCTGCAGATCAAAACGAGTTTGTTTGGATAGGAAGAATAATACAACGGTTAAGGATTTTGTCATCATTTTAGAGAATATCATTAGCCTCAGCATATAGTATGCCGTTTCACTGAAGAGCAGGCCTCCAGCACTACTTTTTACAGGATAGCAACTAAAGAGCATAGTGTTTTTTTTTGGGGTGGGGGGGGTGGGGTGGGGGATATGGAGTGATGTTGTTCCACTCAAATGAGATCTTGGAAAAAGAAACTTTGCAATTCTTTTTTATAAAAAAATTAAGAACCAACTATCCTGTGTTAATAGGGACCTTTGGATAATTTGTTCGTGTACTTTCCGACTGAAATTTGATAGATGTGTCGTAGAAATATCAGACTGAGACTTCAGACTTCATGTAAAGAGCATTAGCTTAGAATTCAATTCAGACAGAATAATTACTCGTTAGCAAGGGCACAATTGCATGCAGCTAAATCACTTAACAAGAGATGCAGGGGGGGAAAAATCATGCGACCCCTTAAGAACAATAAAGGTCAGCATCTATAAGTATACTATTCAAGAACAATAAAGATAGCTTTATTGCACAGAAATGCTGCAGAAAATGTAAAAGGAAGACATTTTGCAGTTACTCTGTGAAAAATGAGAGAATACACTTGAGTCCAATATTGTCAGCTTGAATTTTGGCCGTCTCTGCAGCCTCTCGAGCAGCTTTCTAGGCAGAATACACTTGAGACTATATGAAAAATGAGAGAATACACTTGAGACTATATGAATAATACCTTCTTTCCACCCCATTTTAGATAATAGCTTGTGTCCAATATTGTCGGCTTGAATTTTGGCCCTCTCTGCAGCCTCTCGAGCAGCTTTCTGGGCAGCTGCATCATTGCAAGAAGCCAAGAACTTTTCAAGCTCTTCGGGTGGGATGTAATCACCCATGTGATGCCCCTTCAGTGTAGGAGCTGCTGCATAAGACCAAAAACCAAAAAAATGTGATTTTTTCAATCTCACTTTGGGTCCCAACATCACTTGCATCCATTTTAGCTTAATCTAAAACCATGAATGTTAAAATGACGTCGCACCCAGAATTCCTCACTTTAGGCCAAAAGGGGAAAAAAACACGTAATGTTAGTATTACATTTCAGTATTTCACTATAAATTCTCTGGTTTATTCCATATTTCACCTATTAAGTTGACTTCAAACTGAGAAATTCAGCATACTCTCTTGACATCATTAAAAAAATTCAATGAAAGAGTTCTAAGCTATTAATAATAACTAGAATCATTCCAGATAATTTTTTTTTTTTTAAAACTTACAAAGAGCTAATATGTAAGTTATGAATTACAAGGTGAGAAATATTTTGTTAAAAAACAGAGATTAAGGGATGAATTTTTCTAATAAATAGAGAACTTTAGGGTGGGATATTAAACAGACCACATATTAGAACTTGGATAATAGCATACCACAGAAGAGGAACAAAAGGCAGTTTGCATCTTGAAGCTTCTATTGACCAATGTGCAAGTCTTGATCATATGTGTGAAAGGAAATGAAGAAAGGAATGCTACTACAATCAGAAAAATATATTATATACCTTGAAGAGAAGCAGGTGGTGGCATTTCATCTTTTGAATATTTAGGCGGTCTCTTTCTCTCCTCCCGTGCAGCTTTTTTCATGAAGTATTCCATCATAGCTATAGGATCTGCGGCAGAAGGCCCGCTTGATTCACCTGCAAGTCAGGTACCATGAGCATCTAGCCTCTAAAAGCCAAAACTACATTCCAGAAGAACTCGTAAACTGATTTGCATGTTTTTGACTCAAAGCCCAAATCAGTAACCAACGCCTTATCTTAAAAAAGTAACGAGGGAAGAAACACATACACCAAAGCCAGGAAATATCCTTACACCGAAGCCAAGAAATATCTTTCCGCCTATTCTCTAGTATTCAGTCATAGCATGTAGTTTTACAAAGCAATACTAAGATGCTTATCCTGAAGAAAAGTAATAAGGAAATAAAAGTAGCCATATTTATTGTATGTAGAAGAAGATAAGGAAATTGAGAATGCTACATTAAATTAAGGGAAAATTGTTGCTGGGCCCAGTTTGAAGGGATGACTTATTTTTAAACCCACAAAGCTCTAAAATCATGAAAACCCCCAAAAATATATTTTGACAATATTTTAAACCCAAACCCTTAAACCCAAACCCTGGTTTGTATACGTATTTATGTATGCATTTTGCCTATAATACCCTTTTAATAGTTTTTAAGATATTAGAATATGGGATTTTTTTGATTTTCCAAGATATTAGATCATGAGATTTTTTATTATATAGCTATAATTTTTCATGGCTTCTTTATTATCCCCTCCTTTTCATTTCTTGCCCTAATTTCTTTTCCAACACATCTTCTAAACCCATCTTTTTTTATTGTCGCTTACCCTAATTTCCGACCACTTTATTATTCCCTCTTTATTAATGATTGCCCTAGTTTTTGCCGTCATGGAAGTGGAGAAACGAGAGGGAGATTAGAGGATTGGGAGCAGAAATAGGGGAATAATGAGAATTGGATCAAAGATTAGGGATTTGAAAGAGAAGATCAAGAAATTGGAAACAAAGATGGGGAAATCGAATGAATTGAATTGCAGGTGAGGAATTTCAAAATGGAGATGCAGATTTTGGGAGAGAAGATTGGGGAGATGGAAGGAGGAATTGGAAGAGAAGCACTAAGGAAGAATTAGAAGCGAAGCACCAAGGAAGAAGGACCAAACCATACTAGTTGCGAGAGTAAATCAATTTTTTTTGAGAGAATTATCATCCGTGTATTTGATTAAAAAGAATGAGGATAAACCTGGAATTTTTGCAAAAATATCCTAATTATAATATGCACAGTCTATTTTGGGCTTGAAATGTTCATAGTTTACAAGTATCGGGTTTTTTTTTCACAATTTTGAAAATACGTAGGTTCAAAAATAAGTCATCTCTCCAAACTAGGCCCGGAAACAATTTTCCCTTAAATTAATCCAATTCTCAAGCAGGGTAAAGAATGGCCCCTGCCTATAAGATCAGGGGATTACATCAACACCCTATGTATATAGTTAAGATTCCTGGACTAAATGACTGACTAGGCTAGAAATACATCAACCGATTGGGCATTGACGGAACTCTGGGAGATGTCAAATATAAGCAGATGTCTTGAATGTTTCCTGTGATAAATTGGCATGCAACTGAAAACACAGAAGTTAACTATTCGAACTCCTTGATAATATTGAACCATTATCAGAACTTGAACACCAAAATTTAATAGAAATATTTCCCTAAAACATATTCTTACTGCAATTTTACAAAACTTAAAGGACTAATATAAAAGGGACATAAAAAAGATTTCCCTGTCACCAATGGAATAGCTTCTCTAAAGAAACCGCAACACATCGAAAGAAGTGAAGATTGAAATTTCAAAATTAATGCTCCACAAGGTATGGATTATAATAGTATAGATATATCAAAGCTAGGATAGACAAAAATTCAAAAAGAACATCGCCTACATATTCAAATAGAAGATCAGTCAACTAGAATTTTGAGTAACAGGAAGGTAATGCATACCAGATCCCCCACCCGAGGCAATGTAAGATCTTGTCTCTTCACCCGTTTCGTATAAAGCTGACGCGGGCGTCTGGTAATTAGAGTGCTGTTGAATAGGACTCCTTTGAGACATGCTTGATGGTCTAACGGTTGTTGCATTTGTAGAATCTGCTTGAACAGTTAAATTTAGTTTTCGTTTGCTAAAATAAATTTCTCTGATAGGCTTCACAAGCACATATGACAGTGAGATTCACCATTCCATTTCAATTTTAAAGTCATTAAAGCCTAACATGTATCAGAAAGCACAAGATAGGTATAAATCCCACTCACTGGTAGAATCCTTGACTTGTGCAATGGCCTTCTCCTCTTCAACAAGGCGATACTCATAGTACTTGTAGTCAGAACAGCTTGAATCAAATAAAAACCTAAAGAAAATAATCAACAAAACAATCTTAAAAATACATTCTCGTAACCGACATTGTAAGAAAACACCGTTGCTATCAAACAAGGGGGGCCACTTTCAATCAGAAGATTCAAGTATATGAAGATACAAATAACTAGCAATTCGTTCAATCAACACATGATGGATGGGGTATATATAGTCATACTCACAGCTTTTGATTATAGTCCAAATGTGCAAAGCAAAAATGCATCGGATTGAATAAACCAGGTATGACAGAAAAACTACACAATTATAGTAATAAATTGACTTTAGGATATGTAATATACTTTCCTTTCTTTGAGAATGATAACTTCTATCAAGTGATAATTGCCTATTATACAAATAAAAAAATCTACAAGTGCAGAAATTAAAATATATGGAAAGACCGATGTTATCCGGAATGCGAACGATTCAATACGCAGAACATAAACGGGAACGCAGAACGCCACAAAACATGGAACGTTTTACAATAAGGTAGCCTTCTTGAATACACTCATAAGAAACGGAAAATATACCTTGAGACGTGCAGTGTTTTTGAATCATTTGTATTTGTACGTATGTATGTACTAAACATTTTTTTGTAAAATTTAACACAGCCCCAACTTTATTGCCATTTAACTTAGTTCTTAATGAGGCAAATCGAAACGTTGATTCTTCCGATCTGAAACGATAGTGATCCCCAATTGGGAATGACTGTTCCAAATCACAAATAATTAATGGTTTAGTGATTAATCCTAACACAGGGAAAGACACATAATTACATGAACAAAGTAAATAGCATGCATGTATGCAACATGGATGGTTAAAGGGTAAAGGCGTCCATACTTGAAAGGTGTGTCTCCTGGGTTCTTTTGACGTGTAATGTACTCAATCTGCCTCCCATTTTTTGCAACAAAACTAGCTAATTTATCTGCCACATGCTTGACTGCAGGATCGCTTGGCGGAGATGGTGCTGCATGTCACTTAAAGAACTGATTAATACCAAGAGCATGAACAAGGGAATCAAAATTACTGTTGCAGCAGCCGTGCCACATTTTCCAATTCTTTCAACCAACATCTGTTTCCACCATGGATGATGGACAAATAAGAAATGGGCTGCATTCACGAAACAAAGATGTTTCAAAAATTGTCTTGTTTACTGCTCTACTTCGTAATAACAAGTGTTCCATTGTAATGGAGCAGAAAGCAGCCTAAAGCTGAAAAAACTGTTAGTGGACAAATTATAAGCAATACACCAACTCTTATCTCTTCCTAGCATTGCTTCCATGCATTTTAGCACCAATTACCAGCTCCAGATAACATTAACTTCATATGATGCACCATGTTTGATTATACAGATGGCCATAATTATAAATGATGCACATGAAACATTTTTTAATGGAGTTGATACAAATATAAAGGGAAAAAATAGGAGAAAGAATTGGCAGAATTGGCAAGAGGCTTACTGAAAATGGTAGAGCAAGGCTCTGCAAGGGGACATTGGGGATAAAAACAAAGAAACTAAATATTCTTTGTTGCTTTTAAACAATGAAACCCTCTTCATAGGCCCTTGACAATAGCTCTTTAGAAGATATGTTTGTATTATTTTATGGAATTTTTTTTTGGCTGTTTTAGGGAGGAGGGGGGTGAAAAATGAAACCTTAAAACTAATTTTACAGATAAAGTGTTTTATAAGTTTTATAGGACCTGGTTTAGACAACCAACTTATTCCTAAATTTTAAATCTTGTGTTCTGCAAAAATCTCCATTCCATATTTTTATAAATGAGATATCCGGCTTCACTAAATCCTACATGCAACATGTGAATCAACAGCAACCTGTGATTAAGTTTGAAGGAAGAACAACAAACTTAAAGTATTTAACGTCTAAACCTACTGTGTGGCAATAATAGCAAGTATCATGTTCGAAAATAGATCATTGTATAGATGGGAAAAAGAACTACTTATATAAATCAGATAATGCTCAGTTTTTTCAGTTGATCGGCTTTCACCTGTCTTTGAAATATTTTGGCACCCCCAACCTGAGCAGCAAGGTATCATAAAATATCAGTAGTAACTAGCGATACTCAAATATTCAAACAACTTGCAAGAAATGTAGGAGACGCTATGTTGTCCTCAAAGGGACAGGTGGAGGTTCCATTATTTGCAAAGTTTACTCAAAGTTGAAAGCCACATGTAGCACATCACATTTACATTTAGATAAACATGATGAGAAGAGATGAAAATCTAATGGATAAAATTATACACTGCATACAAGAAGTTAACTAAATAATGAAATGCATACATCCAATATCAAGTTGAATATACGACTGGACATAGCTCAAAGGAAAATTAGCATTCTAATTGATAAGGCAATTAGAAAACTCAAATGAAATCAACACCACATGTGATTAATATTTACCTTCTATAATAAAGAATCGGCCTAACTAGCAATTCAATAACTTCCACATTAGAAAAAACAAATAGGCAGTTTTCAGAGTAAAAGAGCAACCAATTCCGCATCCAACTTTGTGAAACAATAGATTGTGCAAAGAAAAAAGAAAGATTACCAACATCCCCCTGCTGTGATGATTGCTGCGAAGCATTCGATGCAACCAACTTTCGTTTCTTTGTGGACTCATCGCTACTCCCAGATCCGAAATCCCCTCTCTCTTCCTCGTCATCTTCAGCTAATTTTACAGCGGGCGCCGCAACCTTAGATTTCTGTTTCAAGCTAAATGCCAATTTCCCCATGGAGACCGAAGCAGTAGGTTTCTTTCCATCATTAGATTTAATCTCCAAAGGTCTCTTGCTAGAAATGGCAGCAGATTTCACGAGGGTCGAAGAGGAAGCGGGAGCAGTGGATTTAGGTTGGTTCGAGGCGGCTGCTTTCTCTTTCTGCTCTTGTTGGAGCTGTCTAAACTTTTCCATGAAGGACCCATCATTAACAAAAAGGCTAGGGTCTGCTTTTTTCTCCATGGCAGACTTCTGATGACTGCATTCTTTAAGCTCCGATCAGAAAAGTACTTAACATCTAATATTTTTATGCGTACACACATTTAATCATTTGCAAATCAAAGGCCGAGCCTTCGATACTCTCCAAGAAAACATTTTGATGATATACAAGTTTACGACGAATACTAGGCAACTACAACACAATGAAATCATGAGTTCGTATATCTTTTACGTAAATTTGACAAAAAAAATTTAAATCCTAAATTTATGACAGGATTTCAACTGCAAATTCCTCCAGAAATAAAATTTCCAACATACAATCAGATCGTGACAAAGATTCAAAACTAGGGCATAAACGAAAAGGGGATAAAACTAAGCCGATCGTGACAAACTGCCGCCTCGATGAAACCCTAGATTTCGATCGATAAAATCGAGAACCTAGGGTTTGATTGTAAAGATCAACCATGAAGAACACAAATCTATATCTCTAATGCCTCTATGATTAATTGAAAGAGCGATTTCTATACGAAATTTTTTACCTCTTAATGGGGATCTTCGTGTTCTTCCAGAGAGAAGAGAAAAGAAATTAGGGATAGGTTGGGTCTGGCGGCATAAACAATAATGGTTTCGGTTCACTCACGGCAGTTCTCTTTTAGGACCGCTACAAAGCCATTGGGCCCGTGTGACCCTCTTCCAAGCACTAAATGGGTTCTGAACGGGAGATCCCGGATTCGATTTCGGGTTTTTTCTATAAATTTCTATTATCCACCACTGACCTATATACCTTGCACTACTCACGGAACATTTTAACTGACTTGAATTGATGGACAGGATTAATTTTTTTTTATCAAACTTTATTTTGTTTTGTTTTGTTTTTATATCTCTGCTTGTGTAGTCGAAACATAACAACCACATGCCGCATTACCAACCTCAATTTCAAGAAAAAAATAAGAAATCTTTATACTATTATTTGTGCCCTTTTTATGTCATAACAACCATTGTCTTCGTTCCCACTATAACTATATTTTCCTCTCCATAAATACTTCGTTGCTTCTTTTATCATGTATATAGCACCATGTTGTTTGAAGAATATCTTATTTCAACAGTATGCATTCTAAAAAGACTGCTTAAAGCATATTTAGATGAATAAAAGTTCTTTCTTCTATTACATCACTGCCCCTTCTTAAGCAAGAATCAATTTACATAAAATTGACGTTTCAACAATAACATCAGCTCTCAAACCTAAGAAGAAAAATTCTTTTATGTGCCAACCATATGATCCTAGTGATAAGGAAAAAAATTTAAAATCATAACTCCCACCAAGTTGTCCGAAAACTGTCCAGAAAATGCCCGAAAAATCTTATCTCTTTTTCTCTCCCGTCCAAATGCATTGCACCCGATATAATAAATAATTTCATCTCAAACAATTTGCATTTCAAAATCTCCAATATTAAATCATTAATGGTCAGATAGATAATTTAACACAAAGAGTAGAAAAAACCTCTGCTTACTCACAAACATTGTTGGATAGATAAATTAAACCATTAAGGACTCATTCCGAAATTAATATTCCCAGGAGATAAAACAAAATAGAACTAAGCCCCCGCTGCTGCAGAGTATGCATTTGGTAACGGTCGGAACCATTACCAAAGGTTCTAACCATTTCACAACCGTTATAAAAAAACCCGTCATCATAAGCATAATAATAGTTTTAACCGTTACGATAGACATCATTTGGTAACGGTTAAAACCGTTACCATTTAGTTTCCCGTTACCGATATCCAACAGATAACTGGAACATATCAGATATATATCTGGTAGATTATGGTAACGGTTTTATCCATTACCATATATATGGTAACGGTTTTAACCATTACCGCATATTAAAAGGTAACGATTAGAACGAATTTGATCATGTATTTTTTTTAAATATGAAACCTCACACTCCACACGCTGCTTTCATTTGCAAACAGCAATGAAAAATAATCATATCATCAAATCTCACGCAATTAAAAGAATCAACAAATAATATGATTCGATTGCACGTAATTATAATAATCAACAAATAATATAATCAATAAATCGCACGAGATTATAAAAAAAATATAACAATTTCAATTCAATAACAATTTCAATTCAATTTCAAACTCAATTCATTCATTATAATCCTATTTTACAGCTTGTTAAAACGAAAAAATTACGAAATGGATACATCCATCGATGCGAGTGCTTTTTGTGCTTTTCCACTCCAACTCGTCCTCTGGAAACACGGTGAAATCAAGCAAAGGGTCTGCAAAATGTTTGATATGTTAATACCCCAAAAAACAAGTGCATGTATGTAAAACGCCCAAACCATTTACTCAAAAATTTAAAACGAAACGCTTTCTCTTACTCACATTCTCATGCTATACACCCATCGATCTCATCACCGGTGTTGTTGCCGCGTTGTTGGATTTCCGACCGGACAAAGACTTGTTATTTAATTGTTTGGTGATTCGTGCATGAAACTTTTTTAATATTTATGACAAATTGATTTTAATTTTCTCTATTGAAATCTTTAGAATCTTTGACAATTTCTTTTTCCTAGGACGAGATTTGATTTGCTGAACGGCATTGTGCCTTGATGTTGAATAGTAAATTGCATTCGAGTCTTTGCTCCATAAGATTTAATTTATCCCCCTCATTCTGTATTGGGGGGTTGAGGGTTTTGTTTCGTGTGTGTTTGGGAAGGGGAGGGGCTTGGTGTGTATGAAAGAAGTTAAGAATTTGAGAAGGCTAAGCTTCTAAAAGCATTTCTTACAATATATATTCTCGATAATTATATGAAAATTATATATAAAGAAAGGATTATCAAAATTACATTCGTTACTTTCTTCCCTTGAGAGATTAAGCTCCAGATGATTTCTCTCATCGTCTCAAGATCGGCGTAAACTTCATTCTCATCCGGCTCTAACACAAGCACCAAAAAAGTGATTTTCAAGTTTACATGAGCGAGTAATTAAAGAGCAACCGACCATATAGTATGGTACCAAGTTAGAATGAAAACTGTTATTTTGTATACCTTTTGCATACTTCACGCTGGAATAGGTTCCCAAAACATAATCAGTTAACTTCGCAAAAGCATTTTTAGAATCACCAACAGTCCTCTAAATCAAATTAGGTCGTACAAATCAGGTTATGATATCAATGAGGCTAACGAAATATGGTCTACATCAAGCAAACACAAGTTCTTTTTTCTCGATAATTATATGAAAATTGTATTGAAACCAAGAATTATCAAACTTACATACGGTACTTTCTTCCCTTGAGACCTCAAGCTCTGAATGATCTGTATTCTCGTCTCAAGAGCGCTAGCGACTTTGTCACAACCCAAAGTTTGGATGTGACCGGCACTTAGATTGTGGAATATCTAAAGATATATACACAACCTGAGTAAGCCGAAACCAAGATCAAAAGAATCACAGATATGAGTAAAAGAAATATCCACTAACATAACCACGATCTCACCTGTCAAATAATATACAAAAACCTCTCTCGTTCCAAGTCATAGTACAAGCTCTGATGGAGATTTTCTAGATACAATAATACAATACCAAAAGAGAAGGTTACTACATATGTAACCAACCTATCACAAGATGCGAAAAAACTGCAAAAAGTAGATCTGCACAGCCGCTAACCGTTCACTCTATCCCTGCAAGGAACTGTGGCACAACGGAGCTGAGTTGCCAACTCAGTGAATATAACTAACATATAACGGTTAATAATGTAAATATGTCGATCATAACTAACTGAAATGAAAGCAAGTATGATGTATGATAGCATATGGAAAGCATGAATCTGTACTATAATTCACATAACCAAAACTGAAATCTCATCATTTATCCCAATAAATTTCATCTTTCCGTGTACATCATCGACACAAAACTTCCATTTCTCTCAGGCATCATTCCTCGAACGATCCTGTAATCAATAATATCGGTCGGTGTGCTCTAGATATCCACCGTATTTTACCACTATCTCCGGTATCGAGTAACCTTGCTAGGCTCCCCCGCTTCAAATGCGGCTATCCTGCCCCTCGGTCTCGACCGGGTCCACCATATATCCAACTGTATATCTTCCCCACTCAGTCTGGATAACGTAAAGTCCGCGGCCGTATATCTCCCCCACTCTGTCCGGAATAAAACCAATTCATAAAACATCTCATGGTGGACATGTCACATCAATCATGAAAATCACTGGATTTATGCAATAGTATACAAAAACTCAAAACCATAAATTCTCAATAATACAATTATCTCTTATTTCAACTTAGAATACTTAAATACTAAACATAATGTCATTGATGCAATTTACTACTATTATTGGTGTTTAAGATATGATATGAATCATTTTTAACAAGGAAATTGATAGGTGTAAATGTGACATGGTAATATCGACGACGTGTAGCGTAACATATAAAGAAGTGCACGTGGCATAACTCGTCGATACTTGTGCAATGTTCTAACAACTAAAATGAGATATATATATAGATATGAGTGTATATTATCAATTTAGCATACAACGTAAAGCATTTATTTAATTACAACTACGGGCGTAACACGCCATCTTTACAAAATTCCCCGGTAGATGTTTAGTCTACTCACCGGAAAACGCCGTATCTACTTAGGAATCGCCAATCCTTTTCCTTTCCTTGCGGCCTCTGAAGTCCCCGTATTTGAATCTAACATCGAAAATTAACCTGTATAAGGAAACGGCTACTCCGACACGGCGTGTATGAAAACACACGCTCCTACGCACTAGGTATATCGTATATGATTATTTCAAGCTATCAAACATTTAATCTCACTGGAATTTAACTCAACTCTGCATCGCGACAGAAAACAGATCGCGATACGTTTTAACCGTGTCGTAATTTGGCTCTCTAAATGTCTTTTCCGATATAGGCTTCCAGATTTTATATACAGTTAAAATAACTTATTTAAATAATACCAAAATGACCAAAATTCTATACAGAAACCTACCCAACAAGTAGAAACACCCTAGCTTCCTACAAAACCGGCGACGCCGAAATTTTCCCCTTGGTCGCCGGCCCCAATCCGAGCCCTCTGGTTCGTGCTCCTATAGTTTGCTCTAGATTCAACATACATCATTTAGACCTTGTTTAGTTAAGTTAGTTTTTATCTAAACTACAGCAGATTCAAACAGAGCCTAGTCTTGACTAAAATACGATATTATAGAAAATTTTCATTGCAAATTAAACTAGCTACAGAATCTAAATTTCTACTGTAATTAAGAATTTACCTACAATTAATTTGTTGGAATAACACCCTCCAAGATGCACAAGCTCCTAGTCCTAGCTTGATGGTGAGGAAATCCTAGATTTGGCTCTTCTCTTCTCCTTTCTCTTACTCTTGTTTGTTTATTCTAGTTTTCTTTTCTTTCTTTTAAATTTTCAGAAGATTAAAACTAGCTAAATGATTTGAACATGAGTTATATGTGACAAAAAGAAAGGATAAGGTGAAGGAGGATGTGTCACCAAGCAAGATGTGGGGGTTTCATGCAAGGAGGAGATGTGAGGTGTGTGTTGTGCATGAGAGTAGGAGGTGTCAACACACTATCCCTTCCAATTTGATTTAATTTGTAATTAACTTCTGAAGTAAAACATTTTCTATCCATTTTCCACTTACACCTTCAGAAAACCAAATTTGCATAATTTCCCTAAATTTTATATAAAAACCCTTCACAACTTATATTATTATAAAACGCCCTTTTTGTTAAAATGGAGCTAAAATTCACATTAAAACCTTTATAATTTATTTATGTCACATACTAAAATTTTTATTTAATTTGTTTTACATACCTCTTATGAAATTGTCTAATTTGGTTTTAATAACTTTTTTAATTTAACACTTTATTATTTAATTAATTAATTTTATTTATTTCTAAAATTTCAGAATGCTACAATATTCCACCCTTTAAGAAAATTCGGTCCCCGAATTTAAAACTTAACTAGACATACCTTCGAAAAGATGTGGAAATTTTTTCCGCATCGCATTCTCGGTCTCCCAAATAATCTCCTCACGATTCTTTCCTTACCAAAGAACCTTTACAGATGGAAGTACCATCGATCTTAGTTTCTTTGCCTGTCTGTCTAGAATAGCGACTGGCTGCACTGTGTAGGATAAATCCGGCTCAAATTGTAAGGTCTGATGCTGGATCGCGTGAAAAGGATCGTGAAGATACTTGCGAAGTATCGAAACGTGAAACACCGGATGCATATCGGGAAAACTCGGTGGAAGTGCTAAACGATAAGCTACAGCACCCACTCTCTCCAGAATCTCATAAGGTCCAACATATCTGGGGCTGAGCTTCCCCTTTTTCCCAAAACGCATCACACCTTTCATCGGAGATACACGAAAAAACACATGATCTCCCACCTGAAACTCGAGTCTACGACGTCGTCAATCTGCATATGATTTCTGTCTGCACTGGGCCGCCCTCATTCTGTCCCATATCAATTGAATCTTTTCTGTAGTTTCCTGTACTATCCGCGGTCCCAAAATGCTACTCTCGCTCAGTTCCGTCCAGCAAACAGGTGATCGACATTTCCTCCCATACAAAGTTTCAAAGGGTGCCATCTGGATCGTCTCTTGAAAACTGTTGTTGTACGAAAATTCTACCAAAGGTAGGTGACGATCCCAACTACCACCAAAATCAAGGTTGCAAGCTCGAAGCATGTCCTCTAAAGTCTGAATGGTCCATTTTAACTGACCATCTGTCTGTGGGTGGAAATTTGTACTAAAACTCAATCGTGTACCAAGAGCTTCTTGAAGTTTCTACCATAATATGCTAGTAAACTGGGTACCCCGATCTGATACTATGCACGTCGGAACTCCATGTAAACGTACAATCTCATCGATATAAATCTGAGCATACTGTGCAAACACATACGTCGTCTTCACCGGAAGAAAGTGAGCCGCTTTTGTTAATCTATCTACAATCACCCAAATGGAATCATACCCTCTGCTAATCCTGGGTAGACCCACAACGAAATCCATGGAAATCTGTTCCCATTTCCACTCTGGAATAGGCAAGGGCTGCAACTCTCCGGCTCTGCCTTGACTTGCTGACAAGTCAAGCATCTCGAAACGAACTCCGCAACATCCCTCTTCATTCCTTCCCACCAATAAACATCCTTCAGATCATGATATATCTTGGTGGAACCAGGATGAATACTATATGCTGATCTATGGGCCTCCTCTAAGATCTCACGTCTCAACCCGTCAGAATCTGGTACACAAAGACGAGTCCCAAACGTAATGCTCCATGATCATCAATCACAAACTCCGACTCTCTGCCCTGCCTAACCTGATCCATAATCTCTGTCATACGAGCATCTGCGGGCTGTCTCTCGAATACGATCCAATAACTGAGGTCGGGTGCGAATATATGCTAACTGTCCTCCTGTCGGGGTGAACTCAAACTGTATACGACTATCACATAAAATCTTCCAGTCTATAGAAGACTGTCTCTGCAAGGTGCGCAAATGAGATAAGCTACCTCCATGTCTCCAACTCAAGGCATCTGCTACGACATTTGCTTTGCCTGGATGATAAAAGATCTCACAATCGTAATATTTCACCAGTTCCATCTATCTACGTTGTCTTAGGTTCAGATCCCTCTGCTGAAAAATATACTTCTAGCTCTTATGATCTGTGTAGATTTGGCACGATTCTCCATACAAGTAATGCCTCCAAATCTTCAGTGCAAATACCACAGCAGCCATCTCCAAATCATGAGTGAGGTAATTCTGCTCGTGCCTCTTCAACTGTCGAGAAGCATAAGCTACAACCCTGCCGTGCTGCATCAACACACAGCCTAAACCCACTCTAGAGGCATCACAATACACAACAAAGCCACCTGACCCAGAAGGTAACGATAGTACAGGTGCAGTCGCCAAGCACGTCTTCAACTGCTGAAAACTTTGCTCACATGCATCTGTCCAAAGAAAGGGAACCTCTTTCCTAGTCAATCTGGTCAATGGTGCAGCGATCCGAGAAAAAACCTGCACGAAGCATCGATAATAACCTGCCAGACCTAAGAAACTCCGAACCTCTGTAACTGACACAGGTCTGGGCCAGTGCTGTACCACTTCAATCTTCTTTGAGTCTACACGTATCCCAGCTCTAGTAACTATGTGTCCCAAGAATTCCACAATATCCAGCCAAAACACACACTTGGAGAATTTTGCAAACAGCTGATGCTCCTTCAAAGTCTGCAACGTAATACGCAAATGCTGCTCGTGCTCCTCCCGACTCCGAGAATAAACAAGAATGTCATCTATGAACACTATAATAAACCGATCAATGAAGGGCCTGAAGATACGATTCATCATATCGATAAAAACTGCTGGGGCGTTGGTGAGTCCGAACGACATCAGCAGAAATTCATAATGTCCATATCTTGTGCGAAACTCAGTCTTCGGAATATCGTCTTTCCGAACCCTCAACAGGTGATACCCTGACCGTAAATCAATCTTCGAGAAGTAGCCAGCTCCCTGCAACTGATCGAACAAATCATCTATACGTTGGAGTGGATACCTGTTTCGCACAGTGACGCGATTCAGCTGTCGGTAGTCAATGCACAGTCTCATACTACCGTCTTTCTTCTTTACAAATAAGACAGGAGCTCCCCACGGTGATACACTAGGACGCACAAGTCCTCTATCTAACAACTCTTGCAACTGACTTTTGAGTTCCTTCAACTCCGTCGGTGCCATCCGATAGGGTGGTATAAAAATAGGCCCCGCACCCGGAATCAAGTCAATGCAAAATTCAATATCGCGATCAAGCGGTAATCCTGGTAACTCAGCAGGAAACACCTCCGGAAATTCTCGTGCGATCGGAACCTGGTCCAATGGAATCTCAGCGACTCCTAAGTCCTAAACAAATGCCAAGAACCCATGACAACCCTTCTTCAAGAGTCGTGCCGCACAAAGAGCAAAAATAATGTTGGCAGGAGTTATTTTACAGTCCCCCTGCACAACAAACATCGGTTCACCTGGAAAACAAAATCTAACCGCTTTCCCCCGACAATCAACATAGGCATGACAAACGGCCAACCAATCCATACCGAGAAGTATATCAAAATCTAATATATCCAGGAGAATCAAGTCAACTAGCGAATCTCTATCACCAATACGCACAGAACATGATCTGAATACGTGTCGAGCTATAAAAGAATCTCCCACCGGAGTAATCACCACTAACGGTAACTCTAACAACGACGACTATTTCCCTAAAGAAAGTGCAAAGCATGAAGATACATAAGAATGTGTAGAACCAAGATCAAATAAAATATGTGCATCTAACGAACATACTGCAAGAGTACCTGTCACAACTGCATTTGATGCCTGGGCATCCTGTGGAGTCAGCGCAAAAACCCGTGCCTGGCCCCTGCCCGCATCCTGTCGTCCTCTACCTCTATCTCCTCGACCTCTCTGAGATCGTCCTGCAAAGCCTCGACTTCGTGGTGCAACCGCCTGGCGTGTAGGGCCAACTGGGGGAGGAAGTAAAGCCATCGGTGTAGAAGGTGGAGGGGGTAAAGTAGCCTGTGGAACAACGGTCCCTCCCTGGGATCTACAATCCCGCGCAAAATGTCCTGGAAGTCCGCAGCTAAAACATGTAGATGGGGTCCTCTGATCCTCGGGATATGAACTGAACATCTGGCCCTGGATCTAACCTCGTCCGAAACTGCGGTCTGGAGTATATCTGCCTCTACCTCTGCCAAACTGTCTAGCCATTGGCCCGATCGGTCTACTCCTCTTTGGCTCTGGAACAACCACTGCCTCGCTCAAACGCTCCTCCACTCGTATCGCTGCATCCATGGCCTACGCATACGTATCAAAATGCTGGGAGCCTATAGCCAGATACAACTGCGTGTCCAGACTCCTTAGGAACCTCTTCACCCGAAGCTCCTCCGTAGGAACTAAATATGGAGCATAGCGTGACAACTGGGTGAATCGTAAATCATAATCTGCTACCGACATACTTGCCGATTTCCGCAACGCTTCAAAACTGCTAGCTCTAGCATACCTCACACTCTGTGGAAGAA
Organism: Agapanthus africanus; assembly: GCA_030015575.1. Lineage (NCBI taxonomy): Eukaryota > Viridiplantae > Streptophyta > Magnoliopsida > Asparagales > Amaryllidaceae > Agapanthus > Agapanthus africanus. The sequence continues at coordinate 424,525,639 of CM057351.1, forward strand.
ATCTGGCAAGAAAGACCTCAGAAAACTCGGCCCACAATATCGGAGGAAGACCCGTAGCCCGCCCTCTCTCCATCGACTCACACTACTCCTGTGCAAGTCCCACCAAACGAAAACTAGTCAGCTCAACTGACCTCGCATTAGAACATCGCAATGATCTACCAATCATCGCCATCCTATCAAGAAAGGATTGAGGATCCTCCGCTACATCGGTCCCTGTAAATACCATAGGTCTCAATCTCATAAATTCTGAAAGCGATACCTCCATCACCCTCGTGTCTACTAGTGCGACCGTCTGCGTGGGCTGTACCATGGCCGGTGCTGGATCCTGTCTCTGTATTCGAGTGGCCTCAGCTAACTGTCCTACCACTCACAGCAATCCTAACATGCCATCCTCTATTCTAGTCATACGATCTGGAAGAGGAGGATCAACATGCTCAGGCACCGCCGGAACGTCCGGTGTAACAGTCGCCATCACAGGCGGACTCGCCCTAGCGGCATCTCTGGCTGCGGCTCGCCTAGCTCGCATAGCCATAACAACTGGAACAAGAAACAGGAGTTGATAAGGCTTACAAATTGGAAAAATCAATAACAGAGAGTCAAAGGAAGAATAGATCAAGATATACATCCTAAGATTAGTTAGGCTGAGTATGCTAACGTAAATATGCCGCGGAATATACGTACGGTACTGCACTCATCCTAATTCACCTACTCCATCAAACCAAAGGTCAACCTAAATCACGGACTCACGTCAACTTATCTTAACTCAGTACTCGATTCCATAAAGTTAATCCTAAGCTATGATACCAACTTTGTCACGACCCAAAGTTTGGATGTGACCGGCACTTAGATTGTGGAATATCTAAAGATATATACACAACCTGAGTAAGCCGAAACCAAGATTAAAAGAATCACAGATATGAGTAAAAGAAATATCCACTAACATAACCACGATCTCACCTGTCAAATAATATACAAAAACCTCTCTCGTTCTAAGTCATAGTACAAGGTCTGATGGAGATTTTCTAGATACAATAATACAATACCAAAAGAGAAGGTTACTACATATGTAACCCACCTATCACAAGATGCGAAAAAACTGCAAAAAGTAGATCTGCACAGCCGCTAACCATCCACTCTACCCCTGCAAGGAACTGTGGCACAATGGGGCTGAGTTGCCAACTCAGTGAATATAACTAACATATAACGGTTAATAATGTAAATATGTCGATCATAACTAACTGAAATGAAAGCAAGTATGATGTATGATAGCATATGGAAAGCATGAATCTGTACTATAATTCACATAACTAAAACTGAAATCTCATCATTTATCCCAATAAATTTCATCTTTCCGTGTCCATCATCGACACAAAACTTCCATTTCTCTCAGGCACCATTTCTCGAACAATCCTGTAATCAATAATATCGGTCGGTATCCTCTAGATATCTGCCGTATTTTATCACTATCTCCGGTATCGAGTAACCTCGCTAGGCTCTCCCTCCTCAAATGCAGCTATCCTGCCCTCGGTCTCGACCGGGTCCACCATGTATCCAACCGTATATCTCTCTCACTCAGTCTGGATAACGTAAAGTCCGCGACCGTATTTCTCCCCCACTCGGTCTGGAATAAAACCAATTCATAAAACATCTCATGGTGGACATGTCACATCAATCATGAAAATCACTGGATTTATGCAATAGTATATAAAAACTCAAAACCATAAATTCTCAATAATACAATTATCTCTTATTTCAACTTAGAATACTTGAATACTAAACATGATGTCATTGATGCAATTTACTACTATTATTGGTGTTTAAGATATGATATGAATCATTTTTAACAAGGAAATTGTTAAGTGTAAATGTGACATGGTAATATCGACGACGTGTAGTGTAACATATAAAGAAGTGCACGTGACATAACTCGTCGATACTTGTGCAATGCTCTAACAACTAAAGTAAGGTATATATAGATATGAGTGTATATTATCAATTTAGCATACAACGTAAAGCATTTATTTAATTACAACTACGGTCGTAACACGCCATCTTTACAAAATTCCCCGGTAGATGTTTAGTCTACTCACCAGAAAACGTCGTATCTACTCAGGAATCGCCAATCCTTTTCCTTTTCTTGCGCCCTCTGAAGTTTCCGTATTTGAATCTAATATCGAAAATTAACTTGTATAAGGAAACGGCTACTCCGACACGGCGTGTATGAAAACACACGCTCCTACGCACTAGGTATATCGTATACGATTATTTCAAGCTATCAAACATTTAACCTCACTGGAATTTAATTCAACTCTGTATCGCGACAGAAAACAAATCGCGATACGTTTTAACCGCGTCGTAATTTGGTTCTCTAGATATCTTTTCCGATATAAACTTCCAGATTTTATATACAGTTAAAATAACTTATTTAAATAAACCAAAATGACCAAAATTCTATACAGAAACCTACCCAACAAGTAGAAACACCCTAGCTTCCTACAAAACCGGCGACGCCGGAATTTTCTCCTTGGTCGCCGGCCCTAATCCGAGCCCTCTGGTTCGTGCTCCTATAATTTGCTCTAGATTCAACATACATCATTTAGACCTTGTTTAGTTAAGTTAGTTTTTATCTAAACTACAGCAGATTCAAACAAAGCCTGGTCTTGACTAAAATACGATATTATAGAAAATTTTCATTTCAAATTAAACTAGCTACAAAATCTAAATTCCTTTGTGATTAAGAATTTACCTACAATTAACTTGTTGGAATAACACCCTCCAAGATGCACAAGCTCCTTGTCCTAGCTTGATGGTGAGGAAATCCTAGATTTGGCTCTTCTCTTCTCCTTTCTCTTACTCTTGTTTGTTTATTCTAGTTTTCTTTTCTTTCTTTTAAATTTTCAGAAGATTAAAACTAGCTAAATGATTTGAACATGAGTTATATGTGACAAAAAGAAAGGATAAGATGAAGGAGGAGGTGTCACCAAGCAAGATGTGGGGGTTTCATGTAAGGAGGAGGTGTGAGGTGTGTGTTGTACATGAGAGTAGGAGGTGTCAACACACTATCCCTTCCAATTTGATTTAATTTGTAATTAACTTCTGAACTAAAACATTTTCTACCCATTTTCCACTTACACCCTCACAAAATCAAATTTACATAATTTCCCTAAATTTTATATAAAAATCCTACACAACCTATGTTATTATAAAACACCCTTTTTGTTAAAATGAAGCTAAAATTCACATTAAAACCCTTATAAATTATTTATGTTGCATACTAAAATTTTTATTTAATTTGTTTTACATACGTCTTATGAAATTGTCTAATTTGGTTTTAATAACTTTTTTAATTTAACACTTTATTATTTAATTTTATTTATTTCTAAAATTTCAGAATGCTACAGACTTCTTCTTTTAACATTCTCCTTCGACAAGGATCCAGGTGCAGGAGGAGAAGAGAAGACGTGTGCTTGAGAATCCGAGAGATGAATAAAGAATGAGACACAATGCACAAAACAAACTAGTTAGCAGATCTCTTGCAACAAATAAACCAAGTAACCATCTCAATCTCTCTCCATCCATATCCACTCAATTTTCACATCCAAAAGATGGATAGAGAGTGAGACACAAGGCACATCACTGACCGACGCTCGATGGCATACTTTCACCTCAATTTCAATTCGGAAAGGTATGTCATCAAGCGTCGGTGAGTGTTGTGCCATATGTCTCTCTCTATTCATCTTTTGGATATGAAAAATAAGTGGATATGGATGGAGAGAGACCGGGATGGTTGCTTGATTTATTTGTGCCAAGAGATATACTAGATAGTTTGTTTTTTCTTATTTTTTCCTACATATTTTTAATTATATGTTAATATATGACATTTCCTCTTAGGACTTTGTTTAATTAACGATTTGGTTAAGTTTAGCTTCAATTGACGATTTAGCTATAAAATTGGTAGCGGTTGTGCGGCCTAAAAATATTCACTAAATTAACTAAATTAATTTAACCCTAACAATTAATTTATCTGTCATCAGTAAATCAAAAGCCAAAATAAAACAGTTTATAGAAACCTGCAATCAACAGTAGAACATCGTATTCTTGACGTTGTCTTTGATTTTCGGGAGTGATTTAACCACTGCATTTTTGGTCCTTGTACCACCACCAGCTCTCGTCGAACCCCCATGCATCCGAGTCCCTTTCAACATAATAAGTCTGGGACATTGCAAATGATGATTTGGTTTAATTGACTATTTGGTTAAGTTTAGTTTCAATTGACGATTTAACTATAAAATTGGTGGCGGTTGTGGGGCTTAAAAAGATTCACTACATTTAACAAAATTAACCTAACCATAACACTTAACCCTAACAATTAATTCATCTGTCATCAGTAAGTCAAAAGACAAAATAAAACCGTTGATAAAAACCTGCAATCAACAATAGAACATCACATTCTTGACATTGTATTTGATTTTCGGGAGTGATTTAACCACTGCATTCCTGGACCTTGTACCACCACCAGCTACCGTCGACCCCTTAAGCATTCGAGTCCCCTTCAACATATTCTCTTGCTCTAAACGCAACAAGATGTGCATAATAACTCTGGGACACTGCAGATGAGGAGCGAATCAATAAATTTTTATTTTAGTCTTGGGTATAATAACGAAAATGTTTATAAGATGCAATTTTAAAGATATGGCCCATATAGGTCATTTGAGTAACAGAGGTCATGCAACTTTTATCTAAAAGAACTTCGAATTAAAAAAATCGTTTGAACAATACATCTATCATCTCTCATTTTCAGATATTGTTGAATGTGCATGTACATGTGCAAACACATTTCAAATAATTTGTATGATATATAGGAGAAGCAGAACAATCACTAAGCAATGAGTTAATGAAAGGAAATAATCTAAAGAATAGAAAATGTAATACCCAGTTCCGTTGTGAATATTTTCCGTAATTATGAATAAATGATTTCCCCAAAAATTTTCTATTTAAAATTCTACAATTAATATTTCCTATATTTTTCTAAATATAATTTCTAATTTTATTTTTCCTAACCTAAACCTTAAACCCAAACCCTAACCCCTTTTATATTTTTCCTAGCTCTAAACCTAAAGCCCACAAGCCCGTTCCTTAACCCTACCCTACCCGACCCGACACCCCCGATACCCGACCCGACCCGCTCCCCCACTCCCGCTTCCCCTTCTTCTTCTCTTTCCTTCTCTTTTTCCCGCCTTCCTCGTCCTACTCCCCACGGCCCGCTCCTCCTCGCCCCACGTCCTCCCCTTCCTCGCGCTACCCCCGAGGCCCGCTCCCCAACGACCATGACGACAAAGCCACGTCCCCGCTTCCTACTCCGCACGACCCACTCCTGCAACGGTCTCGACAACGAACCCCACGATCACCGCCACCTTCTCGCCATCTCTCCCACGCAAACCCTAGCTGCCATCTCCACTGACAGCCTCCTCTCCCACACAACCCACGATACCCACCACTTCATCATCATCTCCTCCACCCATCAATATCACCGAGCCCCTCAAGAACCTCACTGCACCACCAACCTTCCCTCCTCTTCCGGTCTTAAGGACTCCCACCGCTACCCAGCACACCCGCTGCCCTCCTCCATCTCTGAGCTCGAGCACCATGACCCACCCCGAGCTCCTTAACAGCTCGCATCCTCGACCTTGTGACCACCTTTGTCATCACTACGACGACCACCTACTTGAGCCCTCGCTGCCGTGCCACTATCTACACATCCCCCGACCCCCTCATCCCTGCCTCCACGACGACGGCGCCATCTACACCTCCCACCGAGCTTCACCAAATCCACACCCATCACCTTACTGCCACCCATCGTCGACGAACTCCTCCGACGTGGACCCAAGCCCGAGCTCCATCACCCCACTGCAACCTCTCTCCTCCACCCAACTACAACCCCGACCATCACCTTACCAGAGTCGACCATCACCATAATACCACTCTCCCTGCACCTCCTCACCTCTACCACCGGGCTCAATGACCCACCAACTCCCCGATGAGCTTCGCCGCCACCAGCATCTGCTCCACCTCCGACTACCTCGACCTTGCCTCCACGCTCCGAGCTCCGGCCCACCGCCCTAAGCCTCCGCTGTACTGCCTCCAAACCGAGATCTGTACGATCGCCATCTAAGCCGTCGCCTGAAAATCCAACCGACCTCTACTCGTCGCCGTAGCTTTCCCCTCGACCGCCGCTGGACCCCGAGCTCCCCGTGCCATCGCCAGAGCCTCCGTCGAGCCACCTAGCCAAGCTCCGAGCACTTCGAACCCTAGCTGTTGCCGCTGCCTGTGCTATCGCCGCCACGACCTCATCGTCTTCACCGCAGTCACCAACAACTCCCCGACCCCTCATATCCGCGCCAAGCTCAAATCGAGGCTGCGCCAAGCTCGAGCCAAGGCCAGACTTGCCGTGTTGCCGTATCGTGCCTAGCCCGTGCATGTGTCGAGCTCATGCTATTCGTCGTCGTGAGCGTTGCCAGGCAAGTGAACCCATTCACTTATTTTCATGCTATAGTTAGGACATTTTGTGTATAAGTACGACGCTTTTAATATTAACAGAACCGAAATTGAAACTTTAGTATAAATCACCCATTAATGTTTGCGGAACATGTAACCAATGAATTTTATACAAGATGATGAACAACATATTGAAAATTGACATCAATCGGATAATGTTTGACCACGGATTCGATACCCCCAAGTCGAGTATCGAAACAGACTAATGCAGCTCTCTTTAGGTCAATCCTCGTCTTTACGTCTTGATGGCGGTACCACTGATACTTATGTTTGTTTAGTGATATATGGCGACACATTAAAAGTTTCGTAGCAAAGAACGCAATTTCACACATAAAGTGACGCCCTTAGCGTCTATACCGAAACTCCCGTTTTACCGAACACTTGACACTGTTAAATTCATAAGTAATTCCAGAAAAATCCAATCGCAGCATGCCTGGGTTCGTTGTGAAGGGTACTGCATGATCCTTAATACTACATATAGGTTTACTGTTAGATATATCCTCTGAACTTCGAAAACAAAGAACTTACCTGACCTCGGACTACAGTTCAGAGCAGGAACTTACCCCTTGACATGCTTTTATACACCTGAAACCTTAATATTTAATTGTGATAGTGTGCGGAGCCAATTACCTCTGCGTGGACAATTGTTTTAGCTTTCTAATGGTACTAGTTTCACTAAATTTCAGTATTATTTGGTATTTAAATCATATTTTAAACGAATGACATGTACGGAAGATTTCTGTCATTTCAGCTTGCACCCTTCATCCATAATCTGATCATAACTACTAAACCAAGATGACTATTGTTAATCCGTCTGATGCGTTGGAAACATAACAGATAAATGTAAATATTATCTAACTGTAGTATCGCCTAAGTATGATCTTAACAGGGAGTAAAACGTGCTACGAAACGGACTTCCAGTTCAGAAATTGAATTTCCAGCAGTAAACACTTAAAATGGAATGACCATAACTCACAAACCTAAAACTCGATTGACTCGAAACCAATTTTTCTGTACAGATAATTAGATATACTATTTACTCCTTTTATATTGTTTTGCTCAATTCTGCACGTATGATTTATAGTGAATTTTGCAAGTTGTATGACACTGGCTGCTATATTTTATTCGTATCATAATTGATTGCATTCTTATCATATCATGTGACAGTTATACTCACATCGAATAGGGGCCATATACATTGATATCCTAGTGACCATGTTACTTTACTAAGTGATAAATGTTAGTGATTGGATTGTGGCAAGCACGTTAGTGTAAAAGCGTGATTGAATAAGTGAAGTGACACGTATTTGTACACAATTAGCGGAACCAATTAGTTATTGCATTGTCGACGCCTATGGGACATATATAAGTATAACTATAACTAGTATGAGACGGTTATGGAAGCACTTATATTAGTATCATAGGTAAGACATCGAGTATTGTCCATCTATCTTGGATACCGATCGAGACATGTTTGATGGAGACCCTGTCTCCAGTTCTCGCGTAGACTTGTCATGGAGCGACTAGTATTTGGATTCATGGTCGGTGTTTCATGTAGACCGTGGGATGTGGGGTAGTTTGAATGTGAGTTCGATCAACGGAATCTCAGGAGTCCCACTGCCGGCATATGTAGTGATTTCGGGAGTTGTATGGATGGTGTTTCTGATTATAAGTGAGCGTGATTCGGGCCCGTGTTCCCTTACCCCTGAGGCCTACCCTTGGATTGGGGATACTCCTGCGGTGGTTGACGCTCACATTTGGACAGACGATAAGTTTAGTGACCTGGGCATTGAGACTTAGAGACTGATAGCTTTAGTGACATGGACATTGCATTGACTACTGATCTGATACACTTGCTTTATTGTTACATGTACCGGTTATTTCATGCCCGCGTCATTACTCTATGATACTGCTTCATGTTTATCATCATCGCACATATTACATATTCATATATATTGCTATTGTGTCGCTCTGACGACCTGAGTATGCATACTCAGAGTGAGGAGCGGATTTAGCTCGGATCAGAATCTGTCTTACCTCAAGGATACTGCGGACATCTAGATCAACGACGCTAGCGCTAGCTTTCCCTTGATTCTATCTGGTTAGTTTTATATCTGTTTTGATAGAATTAGTGGCTGTATTTCTCATTACTTGTGCTATGATTATTGATTACCACGTAATGCTAGAAACCGAAGTGTAACTACGGCATGATATTTCCTTGACCGTAGGAGCATTGGCTGGCCTTGTCATCCCTCGTATTCCGTATTTTGGGAAGTAGGGAGTGACAAAAAACATACAATAGAGAAGGAGCGGGTACATCGAGCATAACTACAATTTATATATAAACCCATTGAAAAGAATATGTAAATAGGGGAAAAAAGAACAAACTCAATAACTAACGTAGCAAAGAAGAATATAAAGCCTACATGTACCATTGGCGTCTTCTCTTGATATTTTGCATCTCGTCTATGACTCAGGCAAGGGTGCGATGTGTATCGAACGACATATGTACGCCAACCTCGTCGGGAACAACGATGAACCTGTAATGTCGTCGGGTATGAAATTTAACGTAATGTTATATGTGTGTGTGTGTGTGTGTTATATATATATTTTAAACAATTCATAGGGGTTGCAACAAATTTGCAAATAACAACACCCCTCACCAATAAACCCGGAAAAATAAAGGAATGAAACAGGAGATGAAGATATAGGGTTGGGGTTAGAGCGAGATTTGATAAGAGTTCAATGTGGAGGAGAATGATGATGAATTAAGGCTTGGCCTTATTTGATATGTGAGATCATCGTCATTATCACACACACACACATTTACTAAATTATTGTAAAATACCTTTAAAATTTTCACTAAACTACCCTCAGCTATTGTTGTTTTTCACTAAACCACCATAAAAATTTTCTTAAGCAACCTATTTCTTCAATTTAACTAAATTGCATTAAAATACCCTTAGTTATTGTTGGTTTTTCACGAAACTAATTTAACAAATTTAAATAAATAATTCATCTTTTTAAATTAACTAAATTACTATAAATCTTACTAAAATACCCTTAATTATTGTTGGTTTTCACTAAACTATCATTAAATTTTTTAGTAAAAAACCCCTTGCTCAATTTTATTTTTTTACACTAGAATACTCATAACTTTTGTAGTCATATCCCTAAAATACCCTTAATTATTGTTGCATTTCACTAAACTACCTAAACCTAACCCTTACCTAACCCTAAACCCTTACCCTAAACCTAACCCAAACCCCTAACCCAAACCCACCCAATCCTAACCCTAACCCTATCCACCAGTAGCAGCAACAACAACAAAATTAACAACTTAATTCCAAAATTTTAACCAAATTAATCAACAATTAACAAATTAAATGTATAAAAACTAAAATTTACAAAATTTACAAATTAAACACTTTACCTTTTGACGAACTCCACGTTTACCCTAACCTTTTGATGAACCCTAACCTTTTGATGAACCCCACGAGCAGCGATGGTCAAGAAGGACTCCAAGCGGCGGGAACTCGATCCAGCAGCAGAGGCGACGAGAATGGAGACGACGACGATCAAGAGGATCGGCAACAAAAGAAAGGTGATCGATGAGAGAAGGCAACGACAGTGGCAGGGAAGCGAATGGAGTTTTGGGAGGAAAATTTAGGGTGGGGAATAGGAGGCTCGGGGTTAATTTATTTTGAGGAGATTGAGTTTGTTATGTGGAGAGAGAAATAGGCCCTACCATGTACCGGAAATGATAACAATTTAAACCGCTACCAAAACCATCACGAGAATCTCGAAACGGTTTGAACTGCTGCCAATTTCCCATTACTATTGAGCACATTTGCACATTTGTATTGATGCCCCTTAAAATTAGATAAAGAAGATACGATGCAACTCGTCATTAAAATGTAGGAATGACAACATGTCCTAATATCAGCACATCCTTGCTCCAGAACACTTTCAATACCCACATGAACTACAAAATACCACCCACCCTGCCACCATTCATTCAACAAAAGACTAAGCTACACTAGTTGGAGCCAAAATGCCATGTACAACAACAACAACAAAATCCACAGCAATCAATCAACCTCAGTTGCTCGACTAGATGCGATCCAAACTCTCAGACACAACCCTCATCCTCGGCCTCAACTCCAGATCCGATTCAGTGCAACCAAGCGCCACATGAAACACTGCAAGCACCTGTTTTTTTGCATGCACCTCATGAAGTAGCGTGGGGTCTATAACCTCCGATAACGGAGTCTCTTCTTTGAACGCTTTTCTAACGAACCCCTCGACTTCAGCATTAATTCCATTCTCCAGCTTGCCGCCTGGCACTCTCCCGGTCAAGACCTCCAGTAGAATGACACCAAATGCATACACATCACATTTTTGGGTGATTGTGGTTCCTGGGATCCGTGCCTCAGGGGCCAAGTATTCGGTGGTGGGTCCTGAGGTGTGCAGGGTGGTTGTAGTGGTGGTGGAGATGAGCTTTTTAGAGAGGGAGTGGGTGAACTTTTGGGTGCCGGAGAGGAGTCGGGTGAGGCCGAAGCCAGAGATGTAGGGGTTGAGATCATCGTCGAGGAGGATCTTGGAAGTTTTTATGTTTCCGTGGATATATTTTCTTGGGCTACACTCATGGAGGTAGGCTAATCCCCGGGCTGTGCCTTGGATTATCGTGAGTCGTGTTGCCCAAGGGAGGGGTTCAGCCGTTGGATTCAGGGGTCCACCTGTAAAATTTTGACAATTAGTGAAATTAATTAGAAATTGCAAAGAAATTCTGGAGAGAACTAAGGGATGTATAATCGAACACTTTGTCACTAGAACACTTTATCACAAGTAAGACGTTCTTAATGTGTGGATGATGTATCAATAGGTCATGAAATATCCTTGAATCTTTTGAACCTATTCATTTATCGATTAATTTATAAATGACTTGATTATCTTAATTACTAGGGTAAATTCTATATCAAGTGCACTTTGATAGAATATACTAAAAAGAGAGCATTAGGTGATTTTTACAGGAATGCCTATGAGTGTGGGTGAACATGAAAGTATCACATCCGCATATGATACAACAGAATGGAGGCAAGCATCATTTGAGGTACGAAACTTTGCATGTATGAACAAATTATAACAGTCACATGCACATTGTAAAATATTACTGGGGAAGCATGAAAAGCTATAATCTTTAGAACATTACCCAATCAAGAATATTTTGGACCCCCAAAACATTGGTATTTTGAAAAACAACCCCCAAAACTCAAATATTGTAAATATAACCTCCAAAACCATGTCGATAACTAAATACAACCCTCCGTCAACTTAACTTGCCTTCCAGCTTGAGTTAAGCTTGAGCTAGGGGTTAGAATGGGAACAATTAAATCTAACCTACCCCTCTTTATCCCCATTATGCAAAAAAAAACCTCATTCCCTCTCTTGTAGAAACCCATGACCTCTCTCAAATTACTCTACAATCTTTCATAGCTTACATCTCCTCCTCATTATCCTCACACCCAACCAATTGTTGGAGACACTGCTCTTTCTATTCAATGTCTAGAGTTTTTCTTTTTTAAATATTTACTTGACAATTGATATCAAAAAGGGCTTTATCTTCTTCTATCTTCTTCAGTTAGTGTTGGATTTGGATTTTGATCAAGTGCTGTTTTCTACAGGTGATAACTGAGGTGAGCAGTGAGTTGAAGAATTTCTATGGGTTGTTGCACTTGAAAATGAAGAAGGGATGGAGAATCTTTACTTGAAGCAATTGATGGAGAAGAAGGCTACCAAATTTAGTTAAAGAGAACGGAAAAGCAACCAAGCTACTGAAATTAAGTGAAGAAATTCAACTACATCCTCCAAATTCATTCTCAAACAAGTAATTCTTTTTTTGATTTGGGTTTAATGTGGGAAAGAGGTTGGATAAATTAATTGCAACAATTAGAGAGGTAAAATCGTCTTATTTAACCCGTAATCGTCCAATTTAACGCTGTGTTGAGGATGGGATTGAACCTTGAGGACCAATTCAGTTTAATTACAAGAACTGAGGGTTGTATTTACAATATCTGAGTTTTGGGGGTTGTATTTTTAAATATCGATGTTTTGGGGGTCCCATATCAAAAAAGCCCTATTCTGTTTATGCTTCAGTAGAAAGAAGCATGCCTAAAGAGTCGGTTGATCAAGTGAAAACAACACCTATCCGGCATTTGAGAATGACAACATTTACATAATGGAATTGATCCGAACCACAATTTAGGGCATGTTTGTTTACCATAAAGAAGTATGGAAGTACCGAAAGTAAGCCGGCACTTCAAGTGTTTGTTTTGATAAGAAATAACATTTGAAGTTACTTCCATATGCTGACGTGGATCTCAAAGCACTACTTCACTTTTCACTCGAAAGAAAATTTACAAATGTAAAGGCAAGTGAAGAGTGAAGTACTACTTTGAGAATAGGTAGCCTGAAGAGATTAATAAGAAAAAGGTAATTTGCAAATGAAAAGACAACAGGCCGTTGTGCATAGTACAAAGTTCATTAAAATGCAGATATTGTAATAGTCAATTAGCCTAAGATAGCACTAAGATAGATATCAACACTGACACGGATCTTAGCTAATTGCTTCAGCTCATCTAAGAATAGGGTTAATTGCACGCATACCCCTTGTGGTTTGACCTGTATAGCACTTATAATCCCTCAATTGATTTATCAGCGCAACACCCCTCTGTGGTGTGATTGATCAAACCTCTAAAAATGCTTCTCTCCCCATCTCTCATCCCCCCTCCCTCCAAAATAAAAGCCACAAAAAAGAAAAGAAAAGAAGAAACGAAAAGAAAGATTAAGAAACCGCTAAAAACACACAAATTCAACTCTAAACGGTTCGAACGATTATTCGATTTAACTCTTGAGCACGTTTGCGTTGTTCGGAGTAGAATACCAATTTCTTTTAAGGGTATTGGTCGATGTACAGAGGAGGTGATTGCGCCAATAAATTACCTGAGTGGGTAGAAGTGCCAAATGGGGTAAATTACAGGGAGATTATCTGCAATTAACCGTACAGGACAATATAAACCATGGTTCAACCAAGGAAGTGGGTCTTATTCGGGTACTTGAGCAGGTCCACCTTACTTTCTCCAGTATGCATGCTTTTGCAGGGGGCCAAAAGCCAGCATGCTAACATAATAACATTCATAAAGTGGGTGGGACTAAATCAGGTATCTGACAATCACGGGCCTGGCAGACCAACTTGATTTTAACAAAAGCAATATGCCAATACATCACACTTGACTTTTGATTATCAAAAGTGACTTCACCATTCGATGAGAAAACTGGGAGTTCAAAAGAATATTGCCGACCTTATGATACATAATGTACAAAAATGGAGAAGATATAACACACTATTTGAAAGGTGATCCGTTGATAAAATTGTGCTATTTATGAACAATGTCGTTATGAACATCCACTGATATTCCCTAAACTATGAGGATTTGAATTTCTAATGAATGAAATAAACGTATCAATGCAATAATAGTTAGAATTTTTTTATTAAAAAACAGAAAGCAATGTTAAAGCATTTACCATGAAGAGCAGAGTGCAAGGTGCCATTAGGAATGTAATCATAGATAAGCAGCTTCTCATCAGGGGCATAATAATAAGCTCTTAACCTCACAACATTAGGATGGACCACACGCCCAATAGCCATTGCCTCCGACTCAAACGACCTCCTCTTCTTCCACTCGTCCCCTTCGCCTTCTCCCTCCTCTGCTTCACTCAGCCTCCTCACCGCAACCGCCAATCCTCTACCGACCACCACTTTGTAAACTATCCCGCTTTTGCTCTTCCCTACTACATAAGCAGATGCTCGAAGGAGCTCTTCCAATTCTAATCCAAACCCTTCATCAACGGTTACGTAGATCTCACCTGGGAGAAGAGTTCCGAGTATTGGAAATAGTTTGGCGTGATTAGGAATTGCAATTCAAAAACGAAAGTAGAATTTAAAGCAAGAGAATTCATGATAAAGAGAACTTGTACATACTACATACTACATACTACATAATAAAAAGGTGCAATTCCTTAATATAACAAATGTTCTTAAGAAAATTTAGTGCAAAATATTTAAGAAAAAGGATAGTGGAAGGTTTGCAAAGTGTAAGTTACCAATAGTTGTGCGAATATGAGCTCAAAATGAATAGGAAATAACTTTCCATGATGGCAAAAAGAAAAAATAATTCTTTGCTAGCTAACCAAACAAAAAGATGCAAAGATTCTAATACATTATGTACATTTGCTAATAAAAAAAACATGCAAAATGCAAATAATAATTGGGTTTTTTCTGAAATAATACGAATTAAAAAATTAATTATTAAAATAGGGGGTTAGATTTAAATTTATCAAAATAGGACGGTTTCGCCCCCACCCCCAGCCCAGAATAGGGGCGGGTTCTGGGAACCCGCCCCCTATACAGTAGTATAGGGGGAGGGTTCTGGGAACCCGCCCCTATATAATTATATTTATTTTATAATTATGATTATATAATTATAAATATGATTATGATTATAAAATTATAATTATGATTATGATTATGATTATGATTATGATTATAATTATATAATTATAATTATTTTAAAAAAATTTAAAAGTAAATAAACGCATGATTTATTTGAATAAAATAATTAAATTTTATTATATCAATGTTTTTTACAGAATGAATCCGTCAAAATTTACAATACAAAAAATCCTATCTGTTTGTAAAATGTAAATTCTATATCGACGGTCAAATTTATAATAACAAAATGAATCCGTCAAATTTATAATACAAAAAAATCTGACCGGTGCACTTGTCACGATCCTGAAGGTCCCGCCCCTGATGACTGTTCTGGACATCTGGTCCTATAATGGCCTGGTTGTTTGCATAAGCTACATCTGGCGTGCCTTTGCTGAGGATCAGCATCCATTGTCATTCGATCTAGACGCACCTTAGCTCTTCCGGGCCTTATATTTTTTTCCGGCGGTAATACAATCGGTGTTTGTCTGTTGGCAGTATAATAGTGCCAATAGCGACTATCCGGTATAGGATGAAATTTTGGATCGTATGCGTCTTGGTAATTGGAAACTGTATAGTAATGGGAAGCAAAATTGTAATGTGAGTTATACATGCTGCTCGCAGCAGCAATTGCGTGGGCACAAGGTAAATATTGTTGCTGGAAAAGACCGCATGTACACGAAGAGAGCCCTTCATCTCTAAAGTTCACGGTATATTGATTCCCATTACTGCCCGTTACTTGAAACTCCGCCTTGTCAAACCTTTCGGATCTGTAGTATTGTGCTCTGCGCTCTCTTTTCCGAAATATATCTTCGTAATACGCAGTGAGCGGAGTCTCCATCGCCAAGGACTTTTCTCTTCTGTGCACAAAATAAGTATTCATCCGGAAAAAGGTTCGAACAATCAACCCCTGTATCGGTAAGCCTCTAACGCCTTTAAGGACCCCGTTGAAACTTTCAGACATATTAATCGTCATTAGTAGATATCTGCACCCATCATCATGTGCTTGTGACCACATGCGTACTGGATACTCATCTAACCACGCTTTCGCGGCTTGATTCATCTCCCCAATTTTCGGCATGTATATGTCGTGAACATTAGGGTCAGGCGTTTCACCGGCTTTGTACATAAGTTTATGTAGATCCGAATTTTTAAATTTTCGATCAAAATTTTGCCTGAAGTGCCGTAGGCAAAACCTATGTGGGGTCGTCGGAAATACAAATCTCATTGCAGCTAGTATTCCCAGATGTCTATCAGATATGATGCATAAATCTGTTTTATCAATAACAGATGGGATATTTTTGAGTTGACGGAAAAACCATGATCAGGATGATGTATTTTCACCCTTGACAATAGAAAATCCCAACGGAAATATACCGTTATTAGCATCAACACTTGTAGCAATTAACATGCAGGCTCTGTACTTACCGTATAGATACGTATCATCAACGCACAATACCGGCCAACAGTGTGTGAAACCAGCCGCACATGGACCAAAGCACCAGAAAATTCTTTGAAACCTGACAGAGCTTTCGACGTCTGTTTCTGTGGTTTTTAACCGGTATACGGTCCCCGGATTTGATGCTTTCATGGCTTCCATAAATGGGACTAGTGAGTTGTACGAGCTTTCCCAGTCCCCAAATATCTTGCATAAAGCCTTTCTACGAGCATCCCATGCCTTCACATACGAAATCTGGATTTTATGCTCTCTACTAACCAAGAGCCATATCTCTCGGGTAGTCATCGCCACATCTGTACGGATTAGTGGCATGATTAGCGAGCAAATGTAAAATGAAGTGCAATTCCGGTGATCTTGTAACATAATAGAATTGATGCAAGTATGTTCTTGGTTGTATTTCGTGACCTTCCAAGCTTTGGCTCTTTTGGAACAATATGCATGCAATCTCCACTTACATTCAGGAGCTTTCGTACATACCACCGTATAGTACGTCTTATTTGACTCTTCGGTTTTAAATGCAACGTTTTGCTGAATAGAACACGACTTCAGCTTACAAATAAGATCTTTTTTTTCCTGAAACAAATCCCCAACACTGACGCAATCTTCGCTTGCTGCTGTCGCTTCCAAATAGGGTGCCGTATTTACTTCTGCCACGGCTAAGCCTACCCAACTATCATCTTCCAGCAGATCGAGGCCGGAATCTTCTAGTTCGACAAAATCATTATTCGCAACCATATCATCAAAGAATGCTAGCTCATTCAATCCAGCAGCATATTCCACGCTATCCTCCCCCTGATGACCTTCACCGATTCCATCATCATCACTGCCACACATATCAATGTCACCCGTAGCAACATAAGGCTCGGATGCAATATATGATGGTTGTGGTCGGTGTAATGTGGATGGTTCGGGATGAGAAGACCGGAAAGATGTGGACGGACATGCTTGGAATGCGCTACTTGGATCGTGTTGGAATGATGCGGAGGTGTGGGAAAATCTGCGTTTAGTATATAAATTGTTATTATAATATTATTCCTTTATATTTTCGTAAATAAATCATCACTTGTTTCAGATTTATTTACCTGTGGAAGGTTGTGTATGGTAATCCTTGTTATTCTTCTGGGGTGCATGTAACTGCAACAGTCAACTGGGAGAACCTGGATTTATGGATTTATAAAATGTTTGAATATTAGTATCTTGGTATTACTAAAATGTTTGAATATGGATTTATAAAATGTTTACCCATGAGTTTGAAGGTTTGAATAATGTTGTGTATAGTCATATCCACCGAGACTAACGGTATCATCGTTAACCATGTGACCGTACCCCAGAAACTATCTCCAGCATTACCATCAAAATTACCCGTTGGAGGGGCATCTGATATTTCCAATTGCTCCTTCTGAACCAAAAGTTCAAAAGAATGCTGGGTGTTTGATAGACCGAAATCTATCATCAAAGATATTGATGCATCGTCTATAATTTCAACCAATGCATTTCCACTAAACATAGGTCATATACAACTTAACTTAACCCTAATTTCACTGGGATCGTATTTCGTGATTTTGAACACTTTATTCTCTAGTTCATTAAAAGTCGTTGATGGTTCTAATCGCATGATTCTTGCTGACCCGCCCATATACTCGGGACCTTGTGCACTTGTGATAATCCGGCCTTCGTATTTACATACAACAAATAAACTTGAACTTGCCATAATCTGTATCAAACAATATCAAGCCAACAATAAAAAAAGCGTTAACAACTTCATACGATCACAGTCAAACCATGCACAATCAAACCTAGAGCTATGGTCTTCAAAGTCCACTAGACTGCTCCTAAATATTCCAAAGTGACAAGTTGTGAGATAACTCTCAAATTGCCTCTTCACTGGGAATTGTGGCCAGGTAAACATAAATGAGGAAAGGAGGGATCCGCTCACGAATCACCGTGAGACGGGCCTTTTAAAGTTACCTTTCTCACTTGTCTAGCCTAGACACCACAAAGTCAAGTTTAGATAAACGATCGAATGCCCACAACCTTCTTCTGTCCTATTGAGCACGACAATCCTTGGTTGGCTGAGTCTAAATATTTTTTAATTAAACTCGAGGGTAATGCGTATGCTGTTAGTGATTTTTGGGGTCTTAAGAAGGGTGATGAAATCCCCACCCAATCTGAATTGGTGTTATAGCCCCTTAAAGTTCGTATTAAGTTTATTTTAAAATTTTGAAATACCTTCATCACAATTTTTGTACTATGTTATTCGCGCAGTTCATGTGGACGCCTTATACAGCAGATCGTCTGCAAAGATTACCCGGCATCTGTATCGAAGGAGAGCCGGTTTGGCGGGCTCGATGCCCACTCCTCTGCATTAATGTCGTTGTCATGCACCTCCCGGACCAGGTGTTGCGACAGTTTGATAGATCGCAACATATTCCTGTCCCGCCGCCTTCGCCTATGACAATAGAGGGAGACATGCGAGGAGGAAAGACGGAGCGTGATTGGAGGGAGCATCATCATCAATATTTGCTGAGATGGGAGGATAGGCAGCGTAATATTGCCTTACAGCAAATAGGTGACCAAACAGCCACCGACGCAACCAAAGCATATCTACAGTGGTATAAGCGTGTCACCATAAGATATCTTTCTGCTCTCCCTAACAACTTTCCAAACATCTCGTGGTACGAGCCTAGAGGCCACGTGGAACGAGATTTGGTAAGTTGAATTCTTTATATTATATTACTTTTTAACATCCGGCGGTATGAGTCAATACTTATTTCTTATTTCTAATGTAACGACAGGCTCGTGGTTGCATCTTGTACAAACAATGGTGCAGGAACCATACCCGACTGATGCTGGTCCGGCAACTCAGGCTGTATTTTCAAGTGCAGACCAATTAATTGATGGTGTATTCGGTTCATATAATATTCCTCAATATTTATCGCCGGCACCAGAGCAGCAGTATCAGCCGGCACCGGAGCCACAGTATGAACCGGCACCGGAGCCGCAGCATGAGCCGGCACCAGAGCCGCAGCATCACGGAGATCCAGCGCAGCAGGATCAGTGGTTTGGATCACCTTACCGTCAGCAGCAACCCTGGCATACCGGACAAACGCAACAACACCAGTCTTGAGGGTCGGGTTTTGCAGAACAGCCGTCTTGGGGGTCAGGTTTTGCGCAACAACAGCAATCTTGGGGGTCAGGATTTGCGCAGCCATAGGGCCAAGGTTTTGTGCAACAGCAGCCGCATGAAACCGGGACAGGTTCTTCGCTACAACTGCACAGTTGGGACACAGATTTATCGTCCTACATGCAGCTGTTGGGAGGCAGCACATATCCGACACCTGTCCCACATTCAGGTTCAGGATTTGCGGAACAACAGCCTGTCCAAGACGCTGCTGAAGACGAAGCCGAAGCCGAAGCCGAACCCGAAGCAGAAGAGCAGACGCCGCCGCCATCTACCCAAGAAACAGGTGGGTCCTCCAGTCATCTCAGGAGGCATAGGTTTATGTCAAGCCTTCTCGGATTTCATAAGGGAAAGGGAAAAGGAAAACGATAGTTATTTACATTTTACAAACATATAGGATTTTTTTATATTGTAAATTTGACGAATTCATTTTAATATTATAAATTTGACCGTCGAGATAGAAATCGGATAGGATTTTTTTGTATTGTAAATTTTGACGGATTCATTCTGTAAAAAACATTGATATAATAAAATTTTATTATTTTATTCAAATATTTTTTACGTTTATTTATTTTTAAAAAAATTTTAAAATAATTATAATTATGATTTAATTTTATAATTAAAATTATATTTATAATTATAATTATATAATTATATAATTAAAATTATAAAATATATATAATTATATAGGGGCGGGTTCCTAGAACCCGCCCTCTATGAACCCGCCCTCTATACAATAGTATAGGGGGCGGGTTCTATTGTATAGAGGACGGGTTCCCAGAACCCGCCCCCTATGCTACTGTATAGGGGGCGGGTTCTAGAACCCGTCCCCTATTCTGGGCTAGGGTGGGGGGCGAAATCGTCCTATTTTCATAAATTTAAACCCAACCCCCCTATTTTAGTAATTAATTTTTTAATTCGTAATATTTCCAAAAAAACCATAATAATTGGCATTGGAGCCAATTCTAATATGATTTTATAACTACATTTACCAATAACCTCAATGCCCATAAATTTTGAATCTTTCACAAAAATAAATTTATTTTAAAAAAAATCCATTAATCATAAATATAGGTAAACTCACCGATTCTCCCCTCTCTCCTCTCATCTGCAATAATGACCTCGCCTCCTTTCTCCTCGCTCTTCCCCTCCTCGCTCCCACGCTTTTTACGAAACTGCCACTGCAGCACAATCACCGACACTAGTGCCGCGAAGATGATCCCCGCCAGAATCGTCAGCGTCACCGCGGGCCCCACCCGCCTCTTCGCCGGCCCCACCGGCTGCAGAACCGGCGAGCTCGGGTCCGGCTCAAGTATATCAGGCTCCGAACTCGAATCGGAACTAGGGTTTCCACCACCACAGAGATTCTTCAGCGGGAACCCACAAAGATTAGGGTTTCCAACAAATGCAGTGGGCCCCTGATTCAGCAGCGACCCAATCTTCGGGATCTCGCCGCTCAAGTTGTTCCCCCTCAGATCCAAACTCACCGCCACCGGGATCTTCCCATACTCCACCGGGATCTCGCCGGAAAACGAATTGAAAGATAAATTCAGAACCCCGGCGAGGTTTGGGAGGGCGGCGAGCGCCGTCGGCAGGGATCCGTTGAAGTTGTTGGAAGAGAGGTCGAGGTGGGAGAGGGCAGTGAGGTTGCCGATCTCGTTGGGGACTCGGCCGGCGAGGTGGTTGTCGGAGAGGTCTAGGGTTTGGAGAGAGGAGAGGAGGGAGAGCTCGGAGGGGAGGTAGCCGTAGAGGGAGCGGCCGGGGAGGGATAGGGCGGTCACGAGGCGGTCGTCGCCGGAGCACGTGACTCCACGCCACGAGCAGGGGGTGGGGTCGGTCTCGGACCAGGAGGCGAGGGTGCGGGTCGGGTCGCGGGAGATGGCGGATTTTAGCGCCAGCAGGGTTAGGGTTTCCGTGGTGACGGCGACGGTGAGAGCGCCGAGGGATAAGAGGAGGAAAGCGGCGGCGAAGAACGAGATGCGGCGCATTTTAGTGCAACGAGAAGCTGCAGAGAGAGAGAGAGAGAGGACGAAATGAGGAAGGAGAAGGAAGTAATTAATGTTGCGGATTTGAACTTTTAAACTTCAAATGACTAAAATAGACACCAGGAGGAGGTTGATCTTTATTCAGATACGTCCATTTAAATTATTTTATAGCTAAAGTAATCCACTAGATGCAGTGGAAAAAGAAGAAATTACAGCTTTGATCCCAATAGTTTTCAAAATGATAAAGGATTCCTTAAGGGCCTGTTTGGTTTGAAGGATTTATAAGTATTCTTGAGTTTTGGATTATCAAATCCTAGGATTCACAAATTTTGTGTTTAGTTGGCTTGGATTACAAACATGGATTTATATGGATTGTTTGATGGGGCCCACAAAAAAGATGGATTCCAAAATCCTTGAAAAATGAATGGATTCTTAAGGATTTCTCACTATTTGGTGGCCCCCACATGTACTTTAGTTATTAAAAAAATTCTCCTCTCTATCTCTCTCTAAAATCCTCAAATCCAAATCCCACTTTCTATTCACCAACCAAACAAAGATTACAAGGATCTACAAATCCAATACTAGGAATCCAATACCAACCAAACAACAAATTACCAAATCCAGAAATTTTCAACCGTACTATTTTGGAATCCAAATTTCATAATCTTGCAAACAAACAGGCCCTAACAATCTGTCCATATACAACAAACTGCACAAACATTCACAAAATCAGCGGGTGTCAAAGAATTACAACGGTTGATCTTAAACGAAGGAAGAATTACAACTATTTAAAACAAAGAGAAATGTGTGTGTCAAGATACGGAAGAGAATTTCTTTCATAATCTATCACAAATCTGCAGCCGTTAATTTATTAACTAAAAGTTATAATTTTAATATTTCTTTTGCTTAATAGTGTCGGAGAATCGCAAGTTTACGGTTTAATAATAATAGAACAATTCATGACCTAACCAAAAGTTAAATAGCATTCTAATAACATGAAAATTGGTCTTCAAATGCTTTAGCTCATAAAAATCAAGATAAATAAAGTTGATTATTAAAAAATTGGTTACTAAAAGTTCAGCTTTCAGTGGTGGCAGAGAAACTCCTTCCTATGGTCATTTTGTAAATTTGTTTTTAAACTGTGGACTCGTTGCAAAATTCTATTTTCACTCGCTCATATAAGCAAAGGCTGGGTCGTTAAAAGTGAAGGGATCTCTCTTAGCACCACAACTAGGGTTTAGTAGCATCACACATGCCATATTTAAAGTTTTGATGGTGCTAAAGAAACAGTCTTAAGGATCACATTAGAAAAGCTAGGATAACAAAAGATTTTACACAATCCATAAGTGGTAAAGGCTAGGTTTAGAGAATACAACCTTTGTAGTTCCCTTCGCTAGACTCCTCGGCCGCTTGAGGGTTGAAAGAAATTTGCTTGAGATCCTCCAAGTCCGCGATGATCCACCCGGAGTCCTCTTTGTCCAAGCTCAAGGCTTCACTTGATCAGAGAAGAAGCGGAAACCAACACTCTAAACTAATGGGCAAGAGTAGTGTAGAATGATGATGTGGTTTGTTTTCTCACTTCAAAACCCTAACTTGATCACTATCTTACTCACTAATGAAAGTTAGAGAGCAAGAGAGAGGAGGAAGAAGATGATGCCAAATGAGAGCTCAAGAGATAATGATAAAGATGTGGATAAAAATGAGAAAAGAAAATATATATATTTTCTTCTTCTCATTCTTAACCCTAATTTATAAATATCTAGATATTTTCTTTTGGAGCACTAGCGGCCATACAATAATAACTCATGGTTAAAGAGAGGTTTAGTGGAGGAAATAAAATAATTAACCATGAGTAATTATCCTTTTCCATTTATCTCAAAAAAATAAATATCAAAATATTTACAAAAGTGAGTCTTATATTTCCACCATCAAATGTATCAACAACCATGATACAAATGAGTATGCATGTATGTGTGCATGCACATCCATATATGCATCAATGTAAACATGTGCATACATGCATGCATACACCAAAAGACAAAAGGGTTTAAAGTGAAAAGCTAATGGTCAATGTTAAATCAACACTTGATTTAGTAAACCGGTCATATCTCATACCACCCGACCAATAGCAAACCGCCCGATTAACATACGGTATCACATACGCGCATTTAATCGGGTCCCCGCGCATATCACATATGCACACCATATCGTTTCGCCTGGACTAGGTAACTCCATTGTAGGACTCTAAGACTCGTCAATACGCCGGCAGTGGGTGATGATCATATCAAGCACCTCCAAGCCGCAAGAGGTCAGCTAAACGAAACGGTCACCCGGGTATTGAGCGATCAGAAGAAAACAAGCGAACCTGTCACAACTCCTGTCGAACCAACCAGCAACACTACCATACACTCCGGTCTTTTCGTCGGATATGCTGCATATCGAGTCTAGGGATGGTAACGTCGACCCCAATAACTCAATAAGTCGTGCCGATGAATGGTCTATAACAGATCGAGAAACTACTGATAACTCTTATCAGTAAATCTCAACAGCCATGGCCAGGAACTTACTGATATAGCCAATCGAGCACCGCACAGCATCAACTCCAAATACCGGGAGAGACGAAACCCCTCCTATCGCTCACTGTCTCCATGTATCTCGGGACTGTACCCAAAAGCCACCTGTTTGCACGACTCAGTAGAGCCGTGGTAGGGTGGTAATCAAAGTACAGTGGGAGAACACACAAGACTCTATGACGATCTCAGGTCTACAGACTAACCTGTACCAGTGTCACCTGAGAACTGCTATCCGATGATAGATATAATACCATATAGGAGTTCTCGGCAAGTCCGTCCAGTGTATCCAGTCTCCATTGAGCAACCGTATATGATCTCGATGTCTAACATCAATGGATATGGGAACATCCATCGTCCATCATATGGGTCTAGTATCATATACGCTAGTCTACTCTAGTATATCGATGCCCCACCTCGATACACTTACGACTAGGGACATTTCAGAATATGCTTATAGACTACAGACGTCCCACTAGTATGATCTCCATCATAATCATAGTAGTCAAGCTAATATCCTCAGGGCTTTATCAACATGTGTAAATGAATAATAGCATGATCAAGTCAACATGTCAGATAAAGTAGAATCAGATAGCATACTATCATGTCGAGCAAGAATGTACACTGAATATATATATATATATACATGTACAAATACATCCACTATCATATAATGGCCTCTAGGGCATATATATATCCAACAATCTCCCACTTGCACTAAGGCCAGTTATTGGCGTATGTCATACCCAACATCTCAAAAAGTCGCTCATGCTGCGGCTGAGGGAGGGCCTTGGTGAGTGGATCCGCAGTGTTATTCTTTGTGTTTGCTCTCCTAATCTCGATCTCACAGCGATCTACAATCTCCGGGGTCAAATGAAAGCGCCTCAGAATGTGTCTGGATCGCTGATGGGACCGGGGCTCCTTGGCTAACGCCATAGCCCTATTATTATCACAATACAATGATATTGGATCAATAATGGTTGGAACTACTCGTAGCTCCGAGACGAACTTCTTCATCAAGACGGCTTCCTTGGCGGCATCATTCGCAGCAATGTACTCAGCTTCCATCGTAGAGTCTGCAACGGTATCCTGTTTGGAACTCTTCCAACTTACCGCCCCTCCATTGAGGGTAAATACAAACCCAGAGATAGATTTGCTGTCGTCCTTATCACTCTGAAAGCTCGAATCGATAAAGGCCTCCATTTGGAGATCTCCATTACCATACACCAAGAACAATTCTTTAGTCCTTCGCAAGTACTTAAAAATGTTCTTCACAGCTATCCAGTGATTCTCCCCTGGGTTGGATTGATACCTGCTTACTACACTAAGTGCATAAACTACATCTGGACGTGTACCTAACATCGCATACATTATGGATCATGCTGCCGAAGCATAGGGTATAATGCTCATGCGAGCTCTCTCTTCATCGGTCTTTGGGCAAAAGTCCTTAGAGAGAGTGACCCCATGGCAAGCGGGTAAGGCACCCCGTTTGGAGTCTTCCATACTAAACCTTTTTAGGATGGTGTTAATGTACCTGATTTGAGACAATCCCAATAACCTCTTGGATCTATCCCTATAGATCCTAATGCCCAGTATGTATGTGGTATCACTCAGGTCTTTCATGGAGAACCTTAGCGATAAGAAAGATTTGACCGACTGTAACATAGGAATATCATTTCCTATCAAAAGAATGTCATCCACATACAAAACGAGGAATGCGACAGCTCTCCCTACAACCTTCTTATAAACACAAGGTTCATCTGTATTTTTGATGAAATCAAACTCTTTGATAACATCATCGAAACAGATGTTCCAACTCCGTGATGCCTGCTTTAATCTATAAATGGATTTAAGCAATCTACATGCTTTCCCGCTGCTTCCACTGTCAATGAAGCCTCTGGCTGATCCATATAAACGCATTCTTCTAAATCTCCATTTAGAAATGTTGTTTTAACGTCCATCTGCCATATTTCATAGTCGTAGTGAGCAGCAATAGCAAGTAAGATCCGAATGGATTTAAGCATGGCTACGGTAGAAAAAGTTTCGTCATAGTATAGACCTGGTCTTTGACGAAAACCCTTCGCCACAAGTCTTGCCTTATAGGTCTCTACCTGCCTATCTACACCAATTTTTCTTTTAAAGATCCATTTGCACCCCACGGGTTTTACCCCAGGGGGTACAATATCCAAAGTCCATACTTTGTTGGTGTATATAGACTCCATTTCAGATCTCATGGCATCCAGCCACTGTTCCCCTCCGAACGGCGGCCGGGAAGCGGGACGTCTCGCCTGAGGTTCGGGGCAGATGCTAATTAGTGCTATCCGTCCACCTCTCCGAAGATGCCAAGTTGATTTATGGTACCGTGTATCGAAGGTTTAAACGGATGCGTCCGATGTAGCAGACTTCATCAGATTCCCCCTCGTTTGAGGGTTTTTTGATTGTGGGGACGCTCTTCCCTGCAGGCGCAAGCCCATGCAGTTAATTACGCTACCGCATCGCGGTAACAACTTTCTCCTTCTCCAGCTGGTCACTTCGTGTCGTGGGTATTTGTTTTGTATTTGGTTGCCCGTGGATTGTATACGGAGACTGAGTTATGTTGTCGCCCGTAGGGCGTGGACTAGTCCAAATCCGTATTATTTTAGATTTGGGTTTGGGGGTTTGGTTTGAGGATGCGTTAGCCATATTTGAGGCTAAGATCAACTTAAACGGGATCGTTTAGATCCAACAAAAGAGCAATTGGCTCTATTGTTCTAGTTTAGGGACATGGTGGTCCAATACCAGTTTAGGGACATGGTGGTCCATTGGTAGTTTAAGGACGCATAAGTCCATGGGTTTAAGGACCCCACAGTCCATATGGGCGTGTTTAAGGATGCATTTGTTGGAGATAGTGCCCTCAGAGTCAATTATTAGGTCACAGGTACGTGATTGTAATGATTGAGGGAGGACCTATCCCAGTAGGACAGTCTTGCTCGAGATGATAGTATGCTATCTGGTTTACCTTTATCATCGTGTACTGCTTTAGGTGACATGACACGTCGCTATTACACGTTGATAGAGCCCCTAGGATTCTTGCTTGACCACCAGCAGTATGAGGGCGATCATATAAGTGGGAGCTGGGGGTCTATAAGCTTATCCTTAAAAGATCCCTAGTCGTGGGAGTTTCGAGACTGGGCATCGATACTCCATTAGTAGACTAGTGTATACAGTCGAGACCCCGACGAGGGGCGGTGGCCGGTCTCACAAGCCACTGGTGTCAGTTGGATCACCTAAGATGTATACAGGTGCTCATTGGGTTATGAGTACACCGGACAGGACTCGCCGGGAACATGCTAGTTGGTCATATACCAGACGTCAGATGGCAGTTCCCTGGTGACATGTGTGCAGGTTAGTTCATCGACCTGGGGATCGTCATTTGTCTCGTGTGAGTTCCCACTGTACTTTGATTACTACCCTACCACGGCTCAAAGGAGTCGTGCAAACAGGTTTTAGTTGGGTACAGTCCCGAGCCACATGGAGGCAGTGAGCGTATCTTCAGGGGTTCGTCTCTCCCGGTATTGGAGGTGAGGTCGTGCTGTGTCTAGGAGAGCCATTACACAAAGTCCTTGGCCAAGGCAAGGAGATTTACTGGTAGGTATTCCAGTAGTATCTCAGGGTGTTCTGGGCTACACTCCGACACGACTTGTACCGCTTTTGGGGGTCTGACTTTTACCAACCCCCTAGGCCCGCCATGCGATGCTCATAGACGAACGGACCGGACTGCACGGATATTGTCACTGACAGGCTCAGTTGGGTGTCGGGGTGAGCTTCCTCATCGACGTCCCTTTTGGTCAATAGCTGGTGGCCCGTCACGTATTGGCATATACCTCTGACGTGCTAGTGGTTAAATCCACAGCCATAGTATTGACGAGTCTTTAGAGTCCACCACATTTACAGTTACTCAAGCTTTCGGGCGAAAGGTTGTAGAGGCCGTATGGAGATATGGCAAGGTCCGATCAGATACGTGCGGTATTGCACGGATCAGGATCGGACAGTTTGTACTATAGGCCGTATGGTTATATGGCAGGGTTCGATCAGATACGTGCGGTATTGCACGGATCAGGATCGAACAGATATTACTATCCGGTTTTGGTATAAGCCGGATTCTAGTATAGTACAGTGTAGATTTTGTCTCATTGCATTTGTATTTCGGTCGAAATACAGATGCGGGTGTGTATGCACAGTATCGGGGTTTTCCTGTAATTTATTACGGGAACAGTTTTTGGAGTTGCCAGTTTGTTTTCCGTTTCGGCCAATTTTCCATTGTTCCGTTCATTGGCCGAAGATTGGTGGAGGAGGGCTTATTTGCATTGTTGCAAATAAGTGTTTGTGGAGGGGTTCTTTGCTTATTGTTTTATCATGATAGCCTCTCATTGACCTTGACTTCTAGCTTCATGATTGCTTGACTTTTAGTGACCATCATGGTTGTTGATGATGAGTTTGGTGATGATGGTTGGATGAGTGTTGGTTTTGCTTGCAATCATTTCTTGATATCATGAGCTTTTCTCTCTCCCTTGCATTATGGTGGTGATTGATTAATCCTTGGCTCTCCCCTCACTCACTCTCTCTCCCCATTCACAAAGAGGGCCGGCCATTCATTAGAGTGGTGGGTGATTGATTTTGGTGTGGCAATTTTTGGTTCTCTTCATTCTCCAAAAATCACACAAGAACCCTCTCCAAAAGTTCCTCTCTTTTCCTCCACAAAATGGCACAACTCCATAACCCCAAATGAGACACAATCCTCTACTACACATTCTACAACGAATCTTGGGCACGTCGAGTAGCCGGCTTCGTGCCCGAGTTGCCTCGGCATAGAGGTGGGAGCCCGTAAACGAAGAAGGCGATGTGGTGCACTTCCGGCGACGAGGAGGAGACGGGACTTTTCCGCAGGAGATCGGGACCATGACGAGAAGACCGGAGGACTAGGATCGTTGGTATATCTCTATTCCCATTCTTGTAGATAGCTTAGACTAGTTAATGGTAACGATCCGGGTTATAGTGCGCGGTGGTGCCGGTTTGCTAAGTCCGCAAAAATTTAAGTTATTCACCGCTTCCGCATTCCGGCGTCGGATTGACGGCCGGGGCGCCGCCGTGCACTTACAGTGGTATCAGAGCCGCGCCATTAACTTCGTCTAGCTTTCGTTTGATGTGTTTTGCGGTTCCGATCGACCAAAATTCCAAAAACTCATTTTTACCTCACATCAGTTTTCTGTTGAGAATTTTTGGTGTCTAAAAATTTTTTAGGTGGTCTCAGAATGATGTGCAGGAAATTCTAAGAACTCTGGGAAAATTCGACACTCTGATCTCTCACACAGAGCGCGGATCCGCGGCCCCACCCTTCTATTGGGCCGCGGTTCCGCCGCAGTCTTGAGAGTTCAGTGGGCCATCTTTTTCCAGTGGGCTTCAGGGGTGTAATTAGGGGTTTTGGAATATTAAAATTGGGCCCAGGTTTTCTGTGAGTGCTACAGTTTTGATTGGGGGCCCACTTGTTAATTTTTGGTCAATCGGAAAATCTTAAACACATTTTTCACAGTATTTACATTATATCTGCAATCGTGAATGTCACTCGATCGGTAAATCCGGTCTAACTGCTATAGCCCGGTTAGACGGATTTGCGAACGTGACTTTCACGTTGATGTTTTTGTTTTTGCTGTGATGTTGCGGATCGGTCGTGGGGATAGCCTGGATGCAATGCTAGTACAGTTTTGTTGTATTATGTACATTTGATATTGCGGGGCGAGCGTCCGACTTGTGGACTGCCGTCACTGCCGGATTGTATTATTATTTCGGGGCACGACCTGGTTGCGGTCGATGTACCCGGTGTATGTATATTTTACTTTCTGTACTAGGATTGCCCCGCGGAGGGGTGCACGGATAGCCGGGTTCTGGAGGGCAACAAGCCCGCATCTCATGGCATTGAGACGGAAGGGGGCTTCACTCTAGGATTGGCGGGCTATTCGCCGCACTCGTAGGGGGTACAGGTTGACCCAGGAGGGGTGCCCAAGTTGCCGGATTCCGTGAAGTGCTGGGTGGTCCATTCACGGCGCTGAAGGGGGCTGCCTCGCTTCAGGTTTTGGCGGGTGACTTGCCGCGCCCGTAGGGGTCTAGGATTTCATTGCGCAGGCTATCCACACGACCAGGGGAACGTCGGGTTTCAGCGGCTCTGTGAAACCCGGGGATCCCAGATATCTGTATTGTTTCTGTGATGCTGTTCATTTTCTGTGATGTTGCATTTTATTCACGCCTTGAGCGAAATATAATATATTGGTATATATATTAGTAGATGTTGTATATGTTTTGCATCCGCGCTAGTCCAGTCCCCGCTCTGTCGTTAGTAAGCTAACCTAACGGGTAATGACGGGACCCAGTGGCGAATGCGGATGGCATATACGTACATCAGTACATTTTCGTTCTTTTTGGTGTGATCAATTGATGGGACTGCATTGATTCGGATCAATGCAAAGTTAAAAACAAACCTAATCTGATGTTGTTGGAACACTTTTTCAAAAGGCTGTTATTGCAAGGACGTTTACTTTTGTTTTGCATCGTGGTATTCATTGGAATATCCTGCTCCTCAGTCGACGAGGCAAGGGCCGAGATCCCTTCACCGGGAGTGACCCCTTGGACAGAAGTTTGCGTCAAGGCATTAACTTCACTATAGCCGATTACTTTTGCTTTGCATCGCGGTATTCAGTTGGAATATCCTGCACCCCATTCTACGGGGAAAGAGCCGAGATCCCTTCACCGGGAGTGACCTCTTTAGCAACGGTTTTCGTCACTATATTTTAAAAAGCTATCTGTTCCTTCGACGATATCAAGTTCATTACGTTAAAGGTTTTCGCCAGAAACCATTCGTAGCCCTCCGTCATTTCAGTTAAATATTCGGTAGTATTCAAGCTATGTATTTTGACCTCACGCCAAGGCATAGTGTTTGGTAGCTGCCGGGTATTTATCTGTTGCATAGATAGATGCGTTGGTTTGGGACAGTCGTACTACTATTTTGGCCTACGTCAAGGGTATGTACGGGTGGATTCAAATTAACCTGGATAATGATGGGCAGAACTTGACATGTGACTTATGATATTTTGACCTCACGCCAAGGTCATAAGAGCATGGGGCAGAAATCACATCGGGAGTTTCAAAAGTACTGAAACTTGCCAGATATGCGCATACCTTCTGGAGTGTGATACCGTGAGCGGATTCCGTCACGTTATCATGCGATGAGAGTTGGATCCCGATTCCCACTGATGAGTTAGTATACTCCTCGGGTGACCCCGACTAATTCTTCTTTCAGGTTTGGAGGAGAATTTGAGGTACAGTGGGAGGATTCCAGATTAGATAAATTGGTGACCATTCTGATCTAGGTTAGAGTGCACGCTGAGTGTTTCTTTTCTCTCTCTCTTTGGCAGCGACCATTGACCCGACCCTAAGACTTTGACTCAATGACCAAGTTGACCGAACCTTCTAAACACTGGCTTTTGGATTGTCAGAGTTGCAGACCTCATTGCCACTCCTACTTTTACCCTTTTCTCCGGGACACCCCGTATTGCTACGAACGTCCACTTCCATTGGACAAAACCATCGTATGGTTAGATACGAACTCGACAGATTTATTCGAGGATGGTTTCCGGTTCTGGAGAAAACGGATAGGATTATTCAGTTGTCTTTTCCTTTTACCCTCTCTCAGGTTACGAGTACTCCTTGGTTTAGGGGTAGCACACCTATTACGCAAATTGGATCGTCTTCTTCCAAACCATAGGCAGGTGCCGACCGGTAGGGAATGAAGAAAACCAATTAGCATAACGATGGTGTGCAGAAGGTATTAGGTTAAGACAAAGCAAGGGATTAGTAAGAGGGCAAAGTAAATTGCAACAGATATTCACGACCAAACCAAGTATCTCTTCGCCAATCCTAAAATCACCTTTGTATTTCTCCAGGACACTCCGTATCACTACGAAGATCCACAGTTTATTGGATATTCCATCGTATGGTTATATACGAACTCGAAAGGAACTTGTTCCAGTTCGGGGATGGATCCTGGTTCAGGAGAAATAGGAATAAAGTACATTCAGGTATCTTTTATCTTCACCTTCTCTCGTGTTGCGAGTGATCCTAGGATTAGGACAGTACACCCATTATGCTTTTTGGATAGTCTTCTTCCAAACCATAGGCTGGTGCCGAACGGTAGGGAAGGAAGAAAACCATTTGGCCTAAAGGGGTGTGCAGAAGGTAAAGACTAAAGACATATGAAGGGATTTGGAGAGGTGGCAAAGGATTATACGGTTACAGTCGTGAATCTGGTAGAGGCATTACTAAGAATACCGGGATACCCCATCGAAACATTTCAATGTTTCAGTTCCACTGTGTACTGTTAATGGAAAACTGATTTCCCGATTAGATACTTGCTCCAGGATATGTATTTACCAGGTTTGATTCTCACATCTGTATGGTTTTACAGATGATGGGTGGGAGTAGGTTATTGGGAATTGGGTGATCATCCTCATTATATCGGGATTCGTTGTAATCGGTGATATTTGAGGAGATCACCTGGGCTGTTTGCCGGTCGGCAAATATTTGGTTTTGAATATCCGCTGTTATGCACCAATTTCAAATTGATATATCTGTACGTCTATTTTCATAGAGTGAGATATACCTTTCTGAAATTATGTCTACGACATTTACCTATATCAGTGGATGGTTAGGTAAGGAGCATTAAACAGCGGTGTAATTCTTCTTAACCATAAGTACAGATTTCAACCTACAACACACAGTGAATGAGTTATCAGACTCAAGGGACTTATACAGAGTATTGTATGTTGTCCAGTGTCCATTAGGACAGAGGGGTTGGTCCTCATACTATATTCTGTTTACTTTTAACTTCTCTAGTTCTTAGACATGTGTTTCGTAGAAACACAGGGTCTAAGTTTTGAGGAGTTATAGGTATTTGAATAGAGTAGAGAACCAGGTGTAGCAAGTATCGGGATTCTTCAAAGTGATCGAAGATGTAGATACTTGTGTATGGTGTTCAGTTGATAGTAATGATTAAGAGAAATTGCTTCTCTTTCAGGTTACTCATAATTGGAAGCATTCCTAAGTTGGGTAACGCTGATCAGGCCTTCTTCCATTTAGTTGACATGCGCTGGGGACAGCTGCATGATTTGAATCTGGTTCAATTAAATCAGTGCCTCTGTTTCTATATTGGATATAGAACAGTTCATATCTTAACGATGTTAAGGTACGGGGAGTTGTCCGGTTTATGATTAAAACCAGACACTGGATAACTCAAGGCACGTTTCTGTAATGGCTGTTTGTGGGTTGACCCAGGCTATGACGCGGGTTGACTTTCTACCATCTGGATGAACAATAGCGATATTGTTCTAGACTCGCCACAGTTTTAATAAAAATGGATTTTTTCAGAAAACAGTAGTGGGAGTATGGTAGAACTGGAAGTGATTCCAGAACCACAAACGATTACTGAAGATTTGATGAGGAACCTAAAGATTCAATCTGGATTGACATTCCATTGGCCACTCCGCAGATAAGGTGGGTAACTTCAGGCACCCGAGAGGTACTCAGGTAGCCTCAAGGACGGTGACAGGGAAGTTCTTGTTTACCCACACTTGCCATTGTTGTTGTTCCAGGCTGCGAGACCCGGCAGGAGGATGAGTATAGCGTCGTTCTAAACTAGTTTTAGAAGTGCACGTCTATATGACTCTGGCAGAGGGTTGTCGTAGTCAGTGGGAGCAGCGGAAGCATTGGTGGACATCAGGCTTATATCTATTTATAGACTAAAGCAGATGTAGCGGAGATAGATCATCAATTTCTGATATGACAGTCATGGGTTTGACTTCATCAGAATAGGGGATGGATCAGTTGAGAAGGTAGTAGGGTGTGATATCCTGGTATTTGGATGATATACACAGAGTAGGAAAAGAAACTCCTACACTACGATCGGTTATACTTTGGTCGTCACACAGTTGTTTCTCCACAAAGGAAATGGATTTTATATCAGACATACTGGTTACTAGATCTATGGTTTTAGATCTAGATTTGGGTGGTTTCCCAATCAGGGTACTTGACAGCGTTCTAAGAGTATTTAGGATGGACGACTCCTGGCACGGTAGTGTACCTGCAGGTAATGGAGTCACCCTCTCCAAAGGTGTCTTACAGACTAAAGGGGAGAGGGACGGGCATGATTGGCAGATCACTTGCTCAGGCAATTGAGTCAATCGTGAGATGTCAAGTACCACACCAGATGTTGTTCTTGCACTAGATGCAATAAGATGACATTAATCCAACCCTGGAGAAACAGTCGGAAGCAGTTTTAGAACATAAGTGAATGTTCTAGGGATATGATAACGACAGCCTCATTCAGGAAACAGTTATCATTCCAGACTTCCAAGGTGACATGGACGACAAGAAAGGTTGTCAGAGTTATAGTTTTTCCTTCTGATGAGGGGCAGTATTTTGGACGGGTGGTCCAAGGCAATACTGAGGGAGGCATGGCGCAGGATACTGATTAAGTTCAGTTGATGATATAGTCTAAGAAGTTTGGATTTGGAGTTCATTTATGAGCTATGTCCCATCAGACATCCAGACACATTCTAAGACAGGTATTGCTCATTTCGGGAGATGGGTTTCTCCGCGAACTTGAGATATAGAGAGACATAGAAAGAAACAACTAAGCGGATCCACTCACTGAGGCTATTCCTCGAACGCAATAGTTCCGCAAACGAGCTTTGTGAGACTGACTAGTAGAGGAGTTGGGTGTTCGGTATCACACGGGTTGTGAGTATGCGACATCGCAATAATTAGCCTTGAGTGCAAGTGGGAGATTGTTGGAGATAGTGCCCTCAGAGTCAATTATTAGGTCACAGGTACGTGATTGTAATGATTGAGGGAGGACCTATCCCAGTAGGACAGTCTTGCTCGAGATGATAGTATGCTATCTGGTTTACCTTTATCATCGTGTACTGCTTTAGGTGACATGACACGTCGCTATTACACGTTGATAGAGCCCCTAGGATTCTTGCTTGACCACCAGCAGTATGAGGGCGATCATATAAGTGGGAGCTGGGGGTCTATAAGCTTATCCTTAAAAGATCCCTAGTCGTGGGAGTTTCGAGACTGGGCATCGATACTCCATTAGTAGACTAGTGTATACAGTCGAGACCCCGACGAGGGGCGGTGGCCGGTCTCACAAGCCACTGGTGTCAGTTGGATCACCTAAGATGTATACAGGTGCTCATTGGGTTATGAGTACACCGGACAGGACTCGCCGGGAACATGCTAGTTGGTCATATACCAGACGTCAGATGGCAGTTCCCTGGTGACATGTGTGCAGGTTAGTTCATCGACCTGGGGATCGTCATTTGTCTCGTGTGAGTTCCCATTGTACTTTGATTACTACCCTACCACGGCTCAAAGGAGTCGTGCAAACAGGTTTTAGTTGGGTACAGTCCCGAGCCACATGGAGGCAGTGAGCGTATCTTCAGGGGTTCGTCTCTCCCGGTATTGGGGGTGAGGTCGTGCTGTGTCTAGGAGAGCCATTACACAAAGTCCTTGGCCAAGGCAAGGAGATTTACTGGTAGGTATTCCAGTAGTATCTTAGGGTGTTCTGGGCTACACTCCGACACGACTTGTACCGCTTTTGGGGGTCTGACTTTTACCAACCCCCTAGGCCCGCCATGCGATGCTCATAGACGAACGGACCGGACTGCACGGATATTGTCACTGACAGGCTCAGTTGGGTGTCGGGGTGAGCTTCCTCATCGACGTCCCTTTTGGTCAATAGCTGGTGGCCCGTCACGTATTGGCATATACCTCTGACGTGCTAGTGGTTAAATCCACAGCCATAGTATTGACGAGTCTTTAGAGTCCACCACATTTACAGTTACTCAAGCTTTCGGGCGAAAGGTTGTAGAGGCCGTATGGAGATATGGCAAGGTCCGATCAGATACGTGCGGTATTGCACGGATCAGGATCGGACAGTTTGTACTATAGGCCGTATGGTTATATGGCAGGGTTCGATCAGATACGTGCGGTATTGCACGGATCAGGATCGAACAGATATTACTATCCGGTTTTGGTATAAGCCGGATTCTAGTATAGTACAGTGTAGATTTTGTCTCATTGCATTTGTATTTCGGTCGAAATACAGATGCGGGTGTGTATGCACAGTATCGGGGTTTTCCTGTAATTTATTACGGGAACAGTTTTTGGAGTTGCCAGTTTGTTTTCCGTTTCGGCCAATTTTCCATTGTTCCGTTCATTGGACGAAGATTGGTGGAGGAGGGCTTATTTGCATTGTTGCAAATAAGTGTTTGTGGAGGGGTTCTTTGCTTATTGTTTTATCATGATAGCCTCTCATTGACCTTGACTTCTAGCTTCATGATTGCTTGACTTTTAGTGACCATCATGGTTGTTGATGATGAGTTTGGTGATGATGGTTGGATGAGTGTTGGTTTTGCTTGCAATCATTTCTTGATATCATGAGCTTTTCTCTCTCCCTTGCATTATGGTGGTGATTGATTAATCCTTGGCTCTCCCCTCACTCACTCTCTCTCCCCATTCACAAAGAGGGCCGGCCATTCATTAGAGTGGTGGGTGATTGATTTTGGTGTGGCAATTTTTGGTTCTCTTCATTCTCCAAAAATCACACAAGAACCCTCTCCAAAAGTTCCTCTCTTTTCCTCCACAAAATGGCACAACTCCATAACCCCAAATGAGACACAATCCTCTACTACATATTCTACAACGAATCTTGGGCACGTCGAGTAGCCGGCTTCGTGCCCGAGTTGCCTCGGCATAGAGGTGGGAGCCCGTAAACGAAGAAGGCGATGTGGTGCACTTCCGGCGACGAGGAGGAGACGGGACTTTTCCGCAGGAGATCGGGACCATGACGAGAAGACCGGAGGACTAGGATCGTCGGTATATCTCTATTCCCATTCTTGTAGATAGCTTAGACTAGTTAATGGTAACGATCCGGGTTATAGTGCGCGGTGGTGCCGGTTTGCTAAGTCCGCAAAAATTTAAGTTATTCACCGCTTCCGCATTCCGGCGTCGGATTGACGGCCGGGGCGC
Organism: Agapanthus africanus; assembly: GCA_030015575.1. Lineage (NCBI taxonomy): Eukaryota > Viridiplantae > Streptophyta > Magnoliopsida > Asparagales > Amaryllidaceae > Agapanthus > Agapanthus africanus. Next base: position 424,563,056 of record CM057351.1, read on the forward strand.
CGCCGTGCACTTACAGCATTAGTCCGTTAGTTTAAGGACGCATAAGTCCGCGGGTTTAAAGACCCCACAGTCCGTATCTTGGTTTAGGGACGCATAAGTCCATGAGTTTAAGGACCCCACAGTCCGTGTTGATGTGTGGTTGTCGGGACCCGTCACCTCTCTGAAGACGTTGAAGGATTACAACGACAAATATCAGAGGAGTTCAGAGATGTACCCTAAACCAATGAGTTGGTTGAAAAAGCAGATGTGCTCAGTTCAAGATGATTTGAGGACTTATGACCAGTTTGGGCTAAGTCTAATTATGTTTGAGATATTGGCCCTCTGTTGGTCCATTGAAGGAGAGGCTTTGCCTCTAGAAGCTTAGCCAATTGGGCTAAAGCTAGTGTTAAACACTAAAGACCAACAGTGTTGAACACTGGGAATAAGATTAGCAAGTTAGTGTTAAACACTAAAACATAATCAGTGTTAAACACTAAGCAAATCAGTGTTAAACACTAAGCAAATCAGTGTTAAACACTGCCAATAGAGTTTTCCAAATTAGTGTTAAACACTAAGAAAATCAGTGTTAAACACCGAGGACAAAGTCTTCAGATTAGTGTTAAACACTAAGGAGAGAGGGGTCACGTGTGGACACGTGAGAGCGCCTTGATTCCCTTTATTTTACTCTGCAGATCAGTGTTTAACTCTTTTAATTCTGGCGGCCATCACGTGTGAGCACGTGATGAAGGCCCTCGCTCTTGTCTGTTAGAATGCTCATTAGGGGTCACGTGGTGACACGTGAGGGTGCCTTAAATGTGGAGCCAGATCTCCTTTTCTTCGTTCTGTAAATAAGCGTTAAACACTTTTTATGTTTTCTTTGGAGCATCACGTGCCGCCACGTGAGGAGGATTAGTGCGCTGATTGTTAAAGCATCAGCCAAGGGGTCACGTGGGAGCACGTGAGAGCGCCCAAGGCCTTTATTTCTTTTGCTTTTTCTTTCTGTGTTTCGGGGGTCACGTGGAGCACGTGATGCACTGCCTCAAAGGGCTTTCTGTAGTTCTTTTGGGGGGGTCACGTGGTGACACGTGACCCTGCTTTTCTGTAGTTGCTTAGAAGATCTGTTAATCCCTTCCAGGAATCAAATTCCTCGTAGGGTTGAACCCTAACAATAATTTCAGAGGAATTAAATTCCTAGTTCTTTTTGAAGAGTTGAACTCTGAATTTTCTGTAGGAATTAAATTCCTCATATATGTGAAGAACTGAATAGGGTTAAACCCTAATAAAAGCTTTAAGGAATTAAACCCCCACTCTCTGTTAGAGAATTATTCTGGGGAATAAGATTAAGGGAATTAAATTCTTGTTGTTTTAACAGAACTAAGTTCTTAACTAGGGTTAAACCCTGATTCTTTTCATTCTGAAGGAATTAAATTCCCATAACACAGGGTCAAACCCTAATTTTATTTTGAAGGAATTAAATTCCTATAGCTCTGTGAGAATTAAATTCTCGTGCTTCCATTCCCTCTCTATGCTTTGGATCTGCATGGCAGGATCTCAACCCATTGAGAATTAAATTCTCAACTCAAGGGGAGATGTGCACTTTACAGATCCTCCATCAAAGAAAGAAGAAATATGTCCTTCTGTTTTATATCAGAGTTAAACTCTGTTGAGAATTAAATTCTCTTTTCTTTCAATGAAACCTTCCCTTTCTTACCTAGGGTTTTCTTTTGCAGAAGATCCAAATTCCTCTAAAGTATCAAGGCTCTCTCTCTTTTCTTCCCTCTGCATATATATCTTTCTTGTGTGTCTCTTGGCTCCTATTTATAGGAGAAGCAGCCGAGTCAATTAGTTTTGGTGGATCTTTCATTAGGAGATTTGATTTGTATCCATCATTCGTTTTGGACCTTTGAATTATTAGGTGAATTTTACTCACCATTGGATTTTAAATCCAGAGATTCTCCTCTGTTATTTTGGTTAGATTTTACGGGGAAATCTTTCCAAATTCGAGATTTTCCCATAGATAGATGATATTTAATCATCTTTAATTCAATCGGTTGCTTTTGGAAAGATTTGAGAGGTCTTTTCTCAGAATTTAATTCTGTTAACAAATGGGCTTTGAAGTTGGTCACGTGTGGCCACGTGACCCTTGGTCACGTGTGGGCACGTGACCCCCTTGGAACGAGCCTTCTTCTTTCTTTTTGCGCTCTGTCTTCTGGTTGCTGCTTAACCGTCACGTGCCATCACGTGACCCCTGGTCACGTGTGAGCACGTGACCCTCGTCTGGAGCCTTTTTCTTGGTTTAACTGGAGAACAAGTCTGCTGCTTTTGAGTATCACGTGCCAACACGTGACCCTGGTCACGTGGGAGCACGTGACCTCTTCTGAAGCCTTTTCCTTGATTTGATCAGGGAACCGGTTTACTTTTGAAGCCGCTTTCAAATGTCACGTGCCAACACGTGACCCTGGTCACGTGGGAGCACGTGACCCTTTCTGAAGCCCTTTTCCTTGATGTAGTCGGGAAGCTGAATTCGCCTTGCCGATGCTTTTAGATGTCACGTGCCAACACGTGACTGCTGGTCACGTGTAAGCACGTGACCCTTTTCTGAAGCCTCTTCCGTGGGCTTTCATGATTTTAAATCAGAAAACAAATGCCCCCACAGCGTTGTTCTCACGTGTCCTCACGTGAGTGCAACGCTGTCACCTTTTGCGACCGTTGGATTCCTTTAGGGATTTGGGAAGATGAAACGTTTCCATCACCCCCCATAAATACTGGGGTCATTTCAGAGACGCCTCCACTTTGTTCATCTTCTTTCTTGCAAACTTTTTCTGAGAATTTAATTCTCTTCTTCCAGAGCTTAGTTCTCTGCCTTGAAATATTTTCAGAGTTTAACTCTGTTTAAAAGGACTCTTCCTCCTCAGGTAATGTTCTTGGACAAACAGCGAACTTCCACATTCCTTTGGATTTTAAATCCAAAACAAGGGTTTTTACTCTTTTTTAACAAGGAACCCATTTTTCTTCAAGTTTTTCCATAAGAACAGGAAACCACCTAACCTTCGGATTGTAGGTCTCTTAGGGTTTAGATGATCTTTGGGGAGATGATGATGGCGTTTCAACTCCATGGAACTTAATTCCATCCAAAAATGTTTCTGGGAATTTAATTCCCTTCTCTTAATAAGGAATTTAATTCCAATGAAGAACTCAGTTTCTTCACACGGAGGCTTCTTGGGGTCTCTTGACCCGAGATTGTCCATCTGCAATTAATGCAACAGGAGCTTTGTAATGATGTCTTCTGTGGGAATTTAATTCCTTTGATCTTGTTGGATCCATTGTAGAGCCCGAGGCAGATCCTGTTGGGGGGAATGTGTAGGGTTACCATTCTTTATTAAATGAGGATATTCCCTTTGTTTTATTGTAACTATTTGGTCTCATTATTAATGAGCCGTCATCCGGATTCTGTGGGGCCCATGTGTTTTGTAGCCAATAGTCCCAGAAAACTCTGCTGTTGCTTTCTTTAACTAGTCTTCATGTTCATGCATGGATATATATCGCTAACTTTGCTTTTAACGGTCTCCTTTTATTGGATTTCAGGTGCGATGGCTTCTGTTCCGTGCTTTCCCTTTTCTCGCTCGGAGGCTGCTTTTCCTCGGTCGCCATCTGATGAGGAAGCGATGGCGATGATCCGGGCCCATGACCCGAACTGTACCAACCTTCTTCAATGGGGATCTTGGTATAGTCAGATTATTCAGGGTCGCTGGAGTTTTCTTTGCGCGGTACCGACGGAGCCCACTTTCCCATTCTTACCGATGGATCCTCCGAAGACGGTTTTTTCTGTGGAAATGCCCAACTGGACTCCAACGGGGAGGCTCGAGCCTTCGACGACCGGTATTCCGAACCATCCGATCCCGGCCATAGACATCTTGGGGCGGCGTATCTGCCAGGATGAGGCCCACCCGTGGGGGCAAATTTATAAGATGGGGCTTACTCCTCGACACCCTACGGGCTACCTTCTCTGGGCTCGCTACATTCTTTCTGCCCATCGTACGCGGCTGCAGAAAGTCGGGCTTTATCAGGCAATATACGCGTCACTCTTCCATTATAAGTCCCCGCATGCCTGGTGGGTCAAGGCGTTCTTGAATCAATGGAATCTCCCTACTAACACTTTCATTTTAGGAGATCGCGAGGTTTCGATTTCTCTGGCAGAATTTTATGAAATCTCGGGACTGCCAATCAGGGGTGCACTGTATGAGGAATTGTTGCCTTCTGACGAGTATGTTTTTGAACCCGAGCCCGCCCCAGTTGACGGCCTGTCTGCTGAAAATGCCGTCCGCCACAAGCGTCCCGGTTTAATCAAGGCGCTAGGTATCTTCGACCGATTATTCACCGAATCCGAAGAGCAGGGTGTTACTTTCAAGAGTTTTATTGCCTGCTTCCTTCGCGAAGATGTCGTGTCGAAGACAGCTCCGAAGTTCGCTAACATTAAAGACCCCTTTGGGTTTGGTCCGAAGAAGCTGCCGACCACTGAATCGGATCTACCTCAATATTATATCCCCATCATGTCGCCGATGTCTTTTGAGTCCATTGCAGCACCTGGTATGGATGAGGAGACGTTCTTCGTGGGGTTTGTCAGTGTCTGGCTCAGTTGGTTCGTTATCCCCATGCATCGCCGCTTCATGAGAACCTCGGTTATCTATCCGGCTCATCGTATTGCTGAGGGGACGCGGTTGGCTATCGGCATCCCGGCGTTGGCGCATCTTTATCATGGGTTGGGCACCGCAGCTAATACCTCTACTCCTGGCATGGATGTGGTAAACTTTTCGCTTCATTATTTCACGTCCTGAATCGAAATGCACGTGTTGGGGGCTTTTGCTATGCATCAGAGGCCCTCATTTTATGATGCCTACCCCTTTCCACGATTTATGCGATTAGTGGATGCTTCTGCCGCCGATCCGACTCAGTTCGGGGCTATTCGGGTGCTGATTTCTCCTTACGCTGCCGCTGGCGGGATGGTTTTTAATGATCGGGTCTTGTCTACTCCCTCAGGTCCAGTTCAACAACTCTGAGATCTGTCAAAAGACAACGCACCTTCTTTGAAGCCCCGGGAGGCCGCGCACTTGTATACAATTAGACCGGGCTACTTGGTGTTTCGCCAGGACAGTGCAGCTCTTTTCATGCGGTACAATCCGCATCGATTCGCCCGACAACTTGGATACGACCAGGGTGTTCCTTTCGAGGCTTTTATAGTCGCCCCAATCCCTTCGCTCGATGCCGTTCATCATTTCATGAGGCTAAACACCGGCTCCCACTTCATTGTACCTGAAGCTGAATACCTGCCCCGGTGCGTGGGCGCGTTTACGGGTTAGTATCTTCATCGGGTTAGCCCAATCATTCTTGAGGAAAGGAGGGTGCTTCTTGGCCACGATGCCCCTCCTCTGGTTCTAGGAGTTAAGCTGCGACCGAGGGCTCCGGTCCGCTTTCCTCTAAGGGATACCGGCACTGCGCTCATTTCAGGAGAATCGGAGGTAAACCTTACTCCAACGGCTGGTATGCCCCTGGGTTCCCGCTCGCGAGGTGGAAGGGCCCCAGTAGTAGCACCGCCGCCTGTGGCAGCACCGCCCCCTGTGGCATTAACAAAGACAGTGTCATCCTTGGTCGTGGCACCAGGCGAGGGTAATAGAGATGAGGGCATCGTAGGCGATGTGGGTCAGCGCCGCCCTAAGGCTTCGCGGGGGAGGAAACGGTCATCCTCGGCGACCGGCTCTGGGTCTAAATGGCGGAGGAAAGCGGCCACCAACCTGCTCGATTCTTTGGCGGAGTCTGAGCCTATTCTTGAAGATGAACCATTGGCCCTGCAAGAGTCAGACGCTGGACTTCTTTTCCCGAGTTCGGCTGATGAGGAGGCCGCACAGTTGGCTGAGGCCATACGGCGTTCAAAAGACGCGTCTCATAACGCCAAGGTTCCGAAGAAGTCTTATCCCGCTGTAATTTTTTACGAAGACCCTTCGTGGATTCAGCGGCGATTTATCGGTCCTTTGGAGGAATGGGGGGAAAGGGCTTTGAAGCAGGCCGCTCCGGAAGACGCAGCTGATGCTCTTTCTTTATGGACCGGCGGCCATGAGTCCACTCTCGAACCCCGGCGAGCCCACCTCCTTGAGAAGGAGCAGCGGCTTGAAGAAGCCATATTGAGGGCTTCTTTGCGTATAGGTACGTTGTGCTTCTTTTGTAGTCTTTCCGATTATTTATGCCCGTGCATATGTATCACTATTCTTATTCGAATCGTGCAGAATCTTCGACACTGGGGAAGCTCTCTACGGGCCCATTAAAGCTAAAGCCCGCCGGAATTCTCAATGAGGCCTTGCTTGATGTGGAGGGGGCTGATGAGGCTGCTCCTCTCATGGTAGAGCCTCCAGTGGCGGTTCTTGATCAGGGAGCGCTTGCTCCTTTGGGGGAAGCTTCTTTGGAGGTCGCCGCCCCAATGACCCTTACTGAGGGCGGCTCAGAGGCTGGAAGAGAGGTAGTCGGGACTACTCTTCCTTTGTTGAATCCTGACGTTACGGTGGAGACCGTTGAAGCTGCTATCCCCCCGGCTCAGAATGGGAGGAGCGTTGAAGGTAACCCTCTGCGTTTTAATTTAGCCACCCTTTCATAGTCTAAACTCTTTTATCTTTCCCAGAATTGCGCGGTTTGGCGGTCACTATCGCTGATCTGTCGCCTCGACAGTCATTTCAGCGTTTATTGGAGATGGCAGCTCCGCAGGCGATCTCCCCTCAGCGTATTGTCCTTTCCTCCGGGCAAGGTTAGTGTCATTCGCTATTTTTTCTTTTACCATAGCATTGTTGCTATCTTGCGAAATGACGTTGATGTCTCTTATAGTTTTGGAAGCTGACGATGAGGTCGAGGTCGTTGAAGGGCCAGGGGAACCTTCAGCTCCTACTTGCATGACTGTCGGTGAGTGACATTTTATTATAATCCCGTTCATTCTGTGTTTAAGAATTTTACTAATCATTTGTCAAATTTGAACAGCCCTGCCAGTCTCCATGGCGTTGGAATCGCGCATCGTGATGCCGCCCGGCCCTTATGCTTTGCGGGCTTCAGAACGCTTGGCCCAATTGAGCCTTGTCTCCCTATCATCTTTCGTCGAGGAGCTCCGTGCTGGTAGCGCGACCACGGCCGAAGCGTTTGCCGCTGAAGCTAACGGCTCTCTTCCTTTTCTCGCCACCTATCATAGCGAGGAGGTGGTGCGGGTCTGGGTGGAGTTCTGTAGGAAGGTGGAGGCTTGTTTGCACGCTCTTGAATGTTCTCGCCTTTCCTCGGAAGCCGTGGCTGCAAAAGCGGAGTTGCGGGCTCTGATAGCACGATGTGCGGCTAACATGACGTCATGCGAGAAGAGGCTTGGCCGCAAGTTCTCGGAGAGGGAATTGGCTTCTAAGGCGCTGAGCGAGCTTCAGGCCAGCCTCACAGCCAAGGCCAACAAAGCATACGAACTTTGGCGAGTGCTCCAGGAGTCCATAAAAGAGGTGGTGGCTCTCGATAAAGCTGCCACGTTCACTCGTGAGAGGGTCGAGGCTTATAAAGCCACCGAGAAAGAGCTCGAAGCTCAGCTTGCTTCGTATCAAGCTCAGCAAGCTCAGGCGGAGGCTCGTCTTCTGGAGATCTTACGTCATGAAGCCGTGGCTCAGCAACAGAACGATGAGCTGGTAAAATTACTGCATCGCCCGCCGGCTTGAGGACTTGTATCTTTTCTCCCCTTTTTTTTTTGTACATACTCATGAATGAGAGTATCTTTCTTTTTTGTTTCTTTCATGAATTGTACTTTGTATCCATTTTGGATTATGAATAAAAGATACATTTTTCTTCTCAATGGTGTGCCCCCTTTCATTGAATGCGTTTGCGGACAATTTATCTTGATCTCCTTGCAGGGCAGCGATAGCTTAGGATTCAGGGTTAAGATCTGCTTCCTAAGACTTTTGCACTTTATGAGCCACGAGGGTCTCATAAAGAGTTTTTTCTCCCCATGGGTCGAGAGGATCCCATAGGTGTAAGTTCTTCTTAAGAATCGTGAGGATTCTTAAGCGGGTTGTCCCTTGAGAGTCGTAAGGACTTCACAAGAGAGTTTTTCTTCCTTACAGGTCGTGAGGACCTGCAAGTGCTGGTGTGGTCGCTCTCGTCCGTGTTTCACGGAGTCAGGGGTTTCCCAAGGCATCGTAGTTTAAAGACATCGCGGTTTAGGTTAAGGACCTCATAGTCCGTGGATTTAGGGACTCCACAGTCCGATATTTGGTTGCAGGGACCCGTCACCTCTTTGAAGACGTTGAGGAATTACAACGCCACGTATCAAAGGAGTGAAGAGATGTACCCTTAAACCAAGGCAGAATCCATAGGGAATCGGGGTGGTTGATCGTTAGTTTTAAGACATCACGGTCGAGGTTAAGGACATCATAGTCCGTGGATTTTAAGGACTCCACAGTCCGATGTTTGCTCTGGATGCTTCACACGGGTTCACTGCCGTGCTTGGCGAGGACCAGGCTCCACTCTGGGCGTTTTCCGCGGGGTCAAAGAGTGACGTTATCTGCGTTCCACGTAACCAGGAATTTTGCACTAGATGCTTCACACGGGTTCACTGCCGTGCTCGGCGAGGACTAGGCTCCGCTCTAGATGCTTCACACGGGTTCACTGCCGTACTCTGCGAGGACCAGGATCCGCTCTGGACGTTTTCCACGGGGTCAAAGAGTGACGTTATCCGCGTTCCACGTAACCAGGAATTTTGTACTAGATGCTTCACACGGGTTCACTGTCGTGCTCGGCGAGGACTAGGCTCCGCTCTGGATGCTTCACACGGGTTCACTGCCGTGCTCTGCGAGGACCAGGATCCGCTCTAGACGTTTTCCACGGGGTCAAAGAGTGACGTTATCCGCGTTCCACGTAACCAGGAATTTTGCACTAGATGCTTCACACGGGTTCACTGCCGTGCTCGGCGAGGATTAGGCTCCGCTCTGGATGCTTCACACGGGTTCACTGCCGTGCTCTGCGAGGACCAGGATCCGCTCTGGACGTTTTCCACGGGGTCAAAGAGTGACGTTATCCGCGTTCCACGTAACCAGGAATTTTGCACTAGATGCTTCACACGGGTTCACTGCCGTGCTCGGCGAGGACTAGGCTTCGCTCTGGATGCTTCATACGGGTTCACTGCCGTGCTCTGCGAGGACCAGGATCCGCTCCGGACGTTTTCCACGGGGTCAAAGAGTGACGTTATCCGTGTTCCACGTAACCAGGAATTTCGCTGATTATTTCACGGGATGGAGGTTTGACTGCTGGCGATATGTATACCACCGAGCCATGGAACTGGGAGTTGCCGCTGTTCCGCTTAGCTTGAAGTTGTGTCTGTCGTTACGAGACGAGTGTTGGGATGATCTCTAGGTCGCTTGTGACCCGTCGAGATTTAGCTTCTTTCTTTGGTGAAACCTGGGGGGAGGTATGTTCCCTTTTTTGTTTACGCCCTTGGATTGTGTACAGGGTGTGATGGAACATCACCTGTAGGGCATAAATTAAAACCCCCTTTTTTTTATTTCTCTTTCCGCGATGCTCTATCATTTCAGCTTTTATATCGCGAAGGTCGCGATTGCCCCATCATTTCGGCTATTTTTCGCGGTGCCCAATCATTTCGGCTATTTATTTATTTTCTACTCGCTGCTTTTTATTGCGAGTTTCCCCATCATTTCGGCTATTTTTCATGCATACATTTTTACTTGCTGATTTCGTTGCAAGTTGCCCCATCATTTCGACTATTTCATATGCATTTTTGGCTCGCTGATTTTTTTTTTATCGCGAGTGTGGAACTTGGAATCTGATGCCAATCTTAGCATTAGCATCGCTACGACTGGAATATTGCCAGGAGCGAATCATCATTTGCCATGAAAGGACTTGGAATTTGATACCGGTTTAGACATCAGCATCGCTATAACTGGAATATTGCCAGGAGCGAATCATCATTTGCCACTGTCGATGTCGAACAAAGGTGGCTTAGCAAACAGGGTTAGGATCCCGTCGACTAAGGCTTTTGACTTCATGAGCCGTAAGGGTCTCACAAAGGTATTTCTCCCTACGAGTCGTGAGGATCTCGTAGGTGCGTTTTCTCCTTAGGAATCGTGAGGATTCCTAAGTGTGTGTTCTCTTATAAGTCGTAAGGATCTTACAAGAGTGTTTTCTCCTTAGGGGTCGAGAGGACCTACAAGGGTTGCTCATTATATGGACGTATCCCCAGTCACGGGTGGGACTTGGTTAAGGAAATGTTTATTCGCGCCCGTGGATTGTATACAAGGGTTAGCATTGAGCCGCTTGTAGGGCCATATCGGAGGTTGTGGGGGTTGCTTAAGAACAGGTTAAGGTTTCTGTAACTTAAGACTTTCAAATCTTATGAGCCGTGAGGGTCCCATAAGAGAGTTCTCCTTACGAGTCGTGAGGATCTCGCAAGTGTATTTTCTCCTTAGGAATCGTGAGGATCCCTAAGTGTGTTGCTCCCTTGTGAGTTGTAAGGATCTCACGCAAGGTCGAGAGGATCCTGTAAGTGTCTTTTAACGAGGTTGTGCCATTTCGGGTTTTCACAAACACTCGCCGGTAGCCCTGCTGTTTTTACTCACGGAGCCCTTTCGGGTTTTCATCCGTGCCCTTTTTGCTTATGGACATACCTTTTTTTTTTATTCTTTTCTTATTATTTTTTTTACGAGGTCGCGCCCTTTCGTGTTTTCACGAACACTCGCCAGTAGCCCTGCTGTTTTTACTCACGGAGCCCTTTCGGGTTTTCATCCGTGCTCATTTTGCTGATGGACATACCGTTTTTATTTATTATATATATTTTTTTATCTCGTCAGCCTAAGAATGCTGCGGTAGTAGTTTAGGGACGTTTCGGTCCGTCGTTAGTTTAAGGACGTTTCGGTCCGTCGTTAGTTTAAGGACGTTTCGGTCCATCGTTAGTTTAAGGACATTTCGGTCCGACATGGAGAAGGCCGGCTACCGCTTATAAAGCTCGAGCTTAGGAAGATAGAGAGCGGACATAGTCGTCGTCATCTATCATTGACCTAGGTCGTGGCTCATTAAGCGTAGTATCTCTTTAGGAAGCGACCGTTTATTGGCCTGAAAGTCCTTTCACCGTGCATGTCCATGAGTAGATAGGCCCCACCCTGGTAGACCTTATCTATGATGTACGGGCCTTCATAGTTTGGCTCGAATTTTCCCCGCTTGGCTCGATTGGGGATCATAGGCCTTTTGACCACTAACACGAGTTCGCCTTGGCGGAATGTCCTCGGTCGGGTCAATTTTTCATATGAGCGCGTCATCTTTACTTTATAAGCTTCCAGATTTTGTTGCGCTATGAGCCGGATTTCGTCGAGGGCATCGAGCTCCTCAAGCCGAAGGTGAGCATTTTCTTCGTCTGTCATCTCGTAGTGGACTGCCACTCGTAGAGAGGGTAACTCTATCTCGAGGGGGAGTACTGCTTCCGTCCCAAATACCAACGCGTACGGCGTTGTATTCGTGGCCATCTTGAATGTAGTTCGATAGGCCCAAAGGGCCTCTTGCAGCCTCTCGTGCCAGTCTTTCTTATTTCGGGACACCGTCTTTTTTTATGATCTTCGTCAAGGTCTTATTGAAGGCCTCGGCCAGACCGTTAGCTCATGGATTGTAAACTGAAGAATATCTCCAGTCTATATTGTGCTGCTGTGCGAAGCGGCTAATCTTATGGCTTCTGTAGGCTGGCCCATTATCGGAGATAATCCACCGTGGGGTTCCAAACCGATAGATGACGTGCGTCTTGAAGAAGTGGAGGATATTCTCCGTCTTCACTTCCCTCAGCGGTACTGCTTCTGCCCATTTGGAGAAGTAATCAGTTGTCGTCAGGATGAAACGATGTCCCCGGGACGATGCTGGCTCGATGGGACCGACTATGTCAGTCCCCCACATTTCGAATGGCCAGCTAGCCACCGTTGGGTGTAGTGGATTCGGATGTTGGTGGATAAAGTCTCCATGAATCTGGCACGAGTGGCATTGCTTCGCATACTCGAGGCAGTCTTGGACCATCGTGGGCCAATAATAGCCCATCCGTTTGATCTTCAATTTCATTTTCGGGCCTGCCTGGTGAGAACCGCAGAGTCCGTCGTGAACTTCCTGAACGACTCTTTCTGTTTCGTCAGGTCCTAAGCATCTCAGCCACAGAGAATCAAACGATCTCTTGTATAGAGTGTCGTTGACAAAAGCAAAAAATTGAGCTCGTTTCATGAGCTGATGTCTTGAGGACGCTTCTTCGGGCATTCGGTGGGACTTAAAGTAGTCTATGAAGACTTCCCTCCAGTCCTCGGCCTTCTCATGGTCTTTTATTTGTAGGGTCGTCTGCTCAGTCGCCCCCTTTTCTTCGTATAATTCCGGAGATATTTCTGCCGGGGCGAGCACTCGACGGCTTTGTACCACAATTTTGACGTCATCGAGGTTCTCGTCAGCCAGTTCTTTAGCGAGCTTAGCTAACGCGTCTGCTTTACTATTTTCCGCACGTGGTATACTTTCCAAAGTGTAGGAGGGAATTTGGGTCAATAGTTGTTGCACCTTTTCGCCGTATTTCACCAACTCCGGTTTGCACGTTTGGTAGTCACCATTTACTTGACTAACAACCAATTGAGAATCCCCGTATATAGAGAGGTCTTCAATTCCCATGTTAATAGCGATCTCGAGGCCCGCTATCAAAGCTTCGTATTCGGCTTCATTGTTCGTCCTCGATTCCGTTAAGGAGAAAGCAAAGCGTATTATCCCTCCTTATGGGGTTACGAAGATGAGGCCTACTCCCGATTTGATTATGGGGGTACATTGTTTGCGCTTCTTCATGGAAGATGCCCCATCAAAATAGAGTTCCCATCGGGTATCACCACCGCCGATCGCGTCGAATGCATGTTCGTCCGGCAAATCGCAGTTCAGAGGAGAACCGGCAGGTACTGGATGCTCAGCGAGGAAGTCGGCAATGGCCTGGCCTTTCACTGCCTTAAGAGGTCGATACATTATTGAGAACTCCATCAGGAGTAGAGCCCATTTAGCGAGTCTACCCGTCAGTATAGCCTTCGACATCAAATATTTAAGAGGGACCACCTTCGAGATGAGACGGACTTCGTGCGCCAACGCATAGTGTCTGAGTTTTGTTATCGCGAAGATTAACGCCAAGCAGTGTTTTTCAATGGGCGAGTAGTTGTTTTCTGCCCTCAGCAGAACTCGACTTAAGTAGTAGAGTGCTCTCTCTTTCCCTTGATCGTTCTCTTATGCCCATAATGCGCCTAAGGAACCTTCGAGGGCGGTTGTATAAAGAATGAGGGGTTTTCCCTTGACCGGCGCAGCCAACACCGGAGGGTTCTGCAGGTACTGCTTGATCTCGTCCAGTGCACCTTGGCATTTGTGATTCCAAATGAATGGAGTTCCCTTCTTCATCAGGTGGCTGTAAGGACGACATTTGCCTGAAAGATTGGCGATAAATCGCCGGATGTATGCGAGCTTCCCTTGGAGAGACCGCAACTGTTTGAGGGTTCTTGGCGGAGGCATTTCCATGATCGCCTTGATCTTAGATGGATCTATTTCGATACCTCGGTGTCGGATGATGAATCCCAGGAATTTACCCGAGGAGACTCCAAACGCGCATTTGAGGGGATTCATCTTCAAATTATATTGCCGAAGGCGTTGAAATACAGTCTCCAGAAGCTTTAAATGCTCTTCGTATGACATGCTCTTTACTACAAGGTCATCGATATAGCACTCGATGATGTCATGTATGAGGTCGTCGAAGATTTTTGTCATGGCCCTTTGATAGGTAGCGCCGGCGTTCTTTAGACCAAAGGGCATAACCCTGTAGCAGAATATACCCAAAGGGGTCCGGAAAGCGGTATGCTTCTGGTCTTCGGGATGCATCTTTATCTGATTGTATCCTGACGAACCGTCCATAAAGGAGAAAACCTCGTGAGTGGACGTGTTATCTATCATTAGCTCGGTTACTGGTACTGGGAAATCGTCCTTTGGACAGCCTTTATTGAGATCCCTGAAATCCACGCATATGCGTACCGTCCCATTCTTCTTCATTACCGGGACAATATTGGCGATCCAGTCGGGATACTGGATTTCTTGGATAAATCCAGAATCGATCAGCTTCTTGACTTCGGCGTTGATGCTCATTTCAAGCTCGAGTCGCATCCTTCTTGGCGCCTGCTTGACTGGCTTGATATCTGTGGATATCGCTAATTTATGCACAGCAATCTCCGGATCTAATCCCGACATCTCGGAATAGTTCCACGCGAAGCAGTCTTTATGCTGTAGAAGCACGTTCTTTAATGCGGCCACCCTTTCTTCAGATAGCAGCTCGCTGACGAATGTCGGTCGCGGATCATCTGCCGATCCCAGCTAAATCTTCTTGAGGTTATCTGCAGTAGTATGTATGCCATCTTCTAGTTCTTTCGGAGCTGGCGGAAATTCTGAGACCACCTCATCATCGCTGTTCTCAAAGCACCAGGGAAGGTCATCCATGTTCTCGGGCTCTTCTTTTAATATCGTAATCGTATAACAGGTGCGAATCCGCTTCCAGGACTGAGGTGGATCCGGTTCTGCTCTTGCGGTTTTGGGTTCGTGCTTTTGTGGCGGCGTTACCCTCCAGCCGTTGGATAAAGCGAATATGCCCTGTTGGTACTGGTCCTCGACCCAGTTCTTGAAGGTGAAGCAGTCTTCGGTAGGATGTCTTATGGCTCGGTGATAAGAGCAATAGCTCAGATGAGAAGCCATGTTAGCTTGCTCAGGGTGTCTAGACTCTGGAAGCGCGATCATTTGATGTTTTATAGTGAGCTCGAGTAACTTCTCCGTCTTGTCTCGAGGGAAGGAATACGCTCGACTCATCTTCTTCACGAGGGACAAATCCGGACCGCGCAATGCCCGCTCACGTGACTCTCTAATCCTGCATCGTTGTTGTCGGCTCCTCTCTCCGCTTCTTAATTTATTTCTGTCTCTGCGTCGGGCCTTTCATACAACGGGTTGACAAGGATGAGCATCTTTGTCTTTTGCAGCCCGTTGAAATAGACGTTGCGTCCTGGCCTTCTCATAGATGGCCATCTCGCGGTTGTGGTCTTCCCGAGCTTTTTGACCCACTTTCCTGATAGGCTTGTCCATTCGTTCTTCAAACGACGGACTCGGCATTTCAATCGCGGGATCTAGTTTTGATGAGGGGTTGGCATTTCCTGACGGGGCGTCCTCTTCTTCATCAAAAGTATATGTGGCGTAGCTATTGTGGGCCCGTTCCCGTTTTCCGGTTCTCGCGTATCCAAGCCCAAGTGTTTCCATTTTCCCGTTGGGCAATTTGCGTTGGGTCCCAGGGACATCCCAAATCCTGTTGTAGAACCGAGCTTGTCGAACAGTCTGTTTTAAGGGTACTCCTTGGCGCTTCAATAGCCTCTTTAGTCCATTTGTGTAGTATCTGGGCAAACGGATAGGTTGGAGCCTGTCGAGTGTCACATCCGTGCCATGCCAGATCTCTTTCTCTATTTTCGACTCTGAGGATCAGTAGAATAGAATTAACTTCTCACCCCTTTGCCTGGGAGGGACGTAAAATGTTTGCAGGTCCTGCACATTGTGAGCTTGAAGTGTGTCGAGATCCTTGTAGTGTTCCCGCGGCACCATGGTGATTTGCAAACTCTGATCATCGCTAGGGGGTGCTTGTATTGACAGCCGATTGGAGAACATGGCATTAACCTCATCTTTCGAGTCACTTCCGAAGACCAACATGGGGGCGGACGTCCCCGGGTTGTTGCGTTGAGATGGCCCGGCATAAACTATCTCTTCTTCTTCTTCGGTATCGCTCCCGAAAACAGGGATGGTGGTGGCGGCTTGGTTCTCCGGGTTGCGACACCTTTCTGTATCCTCGAAATCTGGCAAAAAGTACTTCGCATCTTCGTATTTGCGGACTTCATTCACGGAAAATGGGTTCAACTCACCTGTTACGGTATACTCGAAACCATCCTTAAAGTACTTCATACACTGATGTTGTGTAGAAGGGATGATGTTGTACTCGTGTAGCCAAGGACGACCGAGCAAGGCGTTGTAGCAGGTCTTGGCGTCAATGACATGGAATTTGATGTCTGTGACGAGGAGTCCAAAACGTAGTGTTAGTATCACGGATCCGAGAGTCCGTGACGATTGTGAATTGAAACCGGGGATAGTAATTTTGTCACGAGCGAGGTGTTGCACATTCATGCAGATTTCCTTCAACACCCGAACATTAAGGAGATTGACGGAGGATCCATTATCCACCAGGATCTTTCCTATCTTGATATCATGGCAGTATCCAGAGACATATAGGGGACGGTTGTGGTCACACGTCCCGAGAAGGAGGTCTTCGTCACCGAAAGTGATGTCAGCCGTATGCACTTCCTCCAATTCATCCTTCATCCTTTCAGTGGCGAGGAAGGCTTGGAATTGCTCAGGTTCTTGTAACGCCTTAATTAGTGAGTCTCGCGCTTCTTTTGATAATTGGAGGGCATCGAGAATGCTAAACTGAGAAGGTAGCTTCCTTAGGTGCGCTAGGATGTTATAGTCCACCTTACCCTTCCTAGGAGGGTCTTTGGCAGCCAGCTCTTTCATGACTTGGTCATCTAAAGTGATATCTTCAGTGACCTTTTCCTTTCCCTTATCTTTTCTACTCGCGGGCCCGAGATTCTTTTCTGGGAGTGTGCGATTGCGCAGCTGAATGTTCTCGCAGGCCTCCGATTTCTCCTCTTTCCCTAAAACGAATTCTTTAAAGAGAGGGCCCAGAGCCATTTCTTCATCGGAGTCGCTCCCAAAGGTGAGAACTTGTGACCCTCCGGCGTTAACCATGTAACAGTTGCCAGTGGTCTTGTTGTGCTCGTCGGCAGTACTTCTTTGTTCTCGACGAGTCTTGCGTTTCATGCGCTTAAAATGTTGCCGATGAGCAACATATCCTTGCCACCATATCTTAAAGGCATCGCACTCCTCCGTGGGGTGTGAAATTTTCCGATGATATGCGCAGTAATCAGGGTGCCTCTCCACCCCATTGAGCATGTTTTCTTCCGAGGGTGGTAGCTTCATTCCTATCGACATGGCTTTGGCAAACCGTCTCCTCGTCTTGAATATCTTCTTGTCTGCCTCGGATGCCTTTCGATCTGGCGGGAGTACTTCAACTCTTTCATTTAGTCGCCTGCATTCGGCTCCTTCCGATGCGGCCATCTCACGCTCCTGATCTGCTTTACTCTTTAGACGAATCTCGTCCAGAAAGGCGTCGATCATTTCATCTGTTGGCCACACAAGTCCTGACTCAGGGTGTGCCCCCAGTTTCTCGGTGCCAGGAGTTTTCTCATCTTCCGAGTGGGAAATCACATGACAACTCGCCACATGTCCCTCGGATTCATCCGATGAGCTCTCTTCCTCATCTTCCTTCTGAAAGACGTGGTTGAGGAACTCTTGCAGTGTGACGGGAGTCCGTGCCTTTTGATTGTACTCCTCCAGCGCGTCAATCTGTTTCTGCAAATCCGTGCGCTTGTTTCCAGGCTTCACGGGCCTTTTGGATTTCCTCTTCTTTTTCTTCAAAGATTCTGACGGTTGGGTGTGAGTACTTGGGCCATCACCACGAATCTTTGTAGTTGGGCGCGGCTTCAACATCCCTTCGATGATTTGAGATTCAAGCGGGTTCTTCCATTCAACCGCTGGGGGCACGTATGAAGGTCACTCAGCATCCTTTTGGTTTTAGCTGATAGCACGATTTCCCATGGAGCTTCTTCAATAAAGGAACAAGTCGCCCCCGGTGCGTCCGTCTTCTTAGGAGTATGCGGCTGTGGCGGGTTCACCTTCCACTTTTCGGACAGCGCAAACTTTCCCTGGAGGTATTGCTCTTCAATCCATCCTTTGAAGACGAAGCAATCCTCAATCGGATGGCTTACCGTTTGATGGTAAGGGCAATAGTTGGGGTTGTTCACCTCAGTGGGTTGTGGCGGTCGTCTTGGATTTGGCAGGTTTATAAGTCTGTTGCGTACTGCCAGCTCGAATAGCCGTTTCGTCTTGTCCCGTGGAAACGAGTAGGGACGCTTCATCTTCTCATTATAATACCGGCGTCTTTCTTTCAGTTGATCCGTCAGCTTTGGGGCATTGGGTTGCTGCTGGGCATTCGCGACGAAGGTGGCCTTTCCTTTAACCTTGTCATTCCGAGGTTCTGGCTTCGGGGGAGACGGTCTATGACCCATTTGGTCCATCTGAGCCAACTTGTCGATTAAAGCCTGGAATGTGGTTGGCTTAAAGAACATCATAAACTGGGAGATAGTGGCGTGAGGGTCTAGGGTTCCCACGAACATGCCGACCGCGGGCGCTTTCTCAATGCGTTGCTCGCACTTCGACCACAAATTCCGCCATCGTATAGCATACTGGACCCAAGTTTCGCCTGGTTTTACCCTGGCGTTAATTAGTGCTGTTATTGGAGTGCGTTCGCTGGCGCTTGCGAATCGCTGAGTGAATAGTAACTCCATTTCAGCGAACGTCTTGATAGAATCGTTCGGGAGTTCCGAATACCATTCGAACGTTGTTTCTGATAAGCTGCCCACGAACTGGCGAAGCAACAGTTTATCATCTCCGCCGGTGTTATCGCAAAGGGCCCTGAACTGGGCGACATGTTGGTGGGGATTGCCGGTCCCCTTGTAAACATGGAACTTGGGAATTGTGTAACCCGGCGGGTACTTGATTTGGTCGTACCAGCTTGGATATGGCCGCCCCGTTTTTACGACTTGACCAGCTGCCTCAGTCGCATGATGAACCCGGATTTGCTGGGCTATATAGTCGACCAAGTCAGCATTAGAGATTGTCTCCTCCTTGGCCGTTGAGAGGGCCGGTGGTGGATTTGACGTTTCTCCCCTGTCGTCTTCAAGGACGATCGGGGGATCCTCAGCCGGTGGATCCTGTTGGATCATCATTCCTATCATATCTTGGAAGAGGAGGCCCATACGCTGTATGTTGGCTGCTTGTTCAGCAGCCTCTTTGTCCTTCTTCTCCAATATTCGTCGAAGGAATTCGGCGTCGGTTTCTTCCTCCTGGCGTTCGTCCGAAGACGTTTCTGGGTTTTCTTTTGGCCCGGTAAGTGCGGCCATAGCATTCATCATTTCCTGGAGCTTTTGCTGTTGCTCCTGAGCTTTGGTCACCGACCGTGTGAGCGGTCTATGACCTGTAGACGCACGGCTGTCTTCTTTTCCTGACGCCATGTATACGGTGTGGACCATCATGCCCTCAGACTTAGGGCGTCCGGGCTTAGTGCCTTTGGCTGTGGTTGCAGGCTGGGGGATCTTCTCTGGTTTCCTCCTTTTATGAGCAGTGGAGATCGAGGGGGCCGTTGAGGTGGGCGTCCAGACAGCCTTTCGTGGTTTAGCCTGGTGACCGGGTTCCGATTGGATTTTCAGCTTCTTGTGCTGGCGGGAGAAGTTTGGATCGATCATCGAATCTCGGGCCTACCGCCAAACCTTATAGATTTTGGAAGACAGCCGTTGAGGGGATCGGGGCTGCTCTGACTTTATCTCCACAACCTTTTTTAGTGGGGGAGGAGACCTCTTTAGCACCTCAGTAGGAGAATTCCTTCGCACCTTATTTAGCATCTCGAAGCTGTTCCCCGTTGGAACAGCAGCATTAACTTCTGCCATGGGGGCTGATGGAGTTAGCCCAGAGGGGGAGTTGCCCCCAGCCTTCCTTACTCGGCGCCAATGGCGACGTCGAGCGTGTCGAGCGGACGGCGTTGGTTCAGCGGTGAGAATGGCTTCGTCTTGCCCCCTGTGTAGGTGGGGGGTCGTTGCTGGTGTTAGCCTGTTAAAGACCGATGTCCTTTGGGTAGCAGGAGCGGGAGCTGAAGCCGTCAATCTTGTAAAGACCGACTTTTTGGCCGGGGAAGCCGCCTTGGCGACTTCAGGAGCAGGACCGGTCACTTTCTTAGAAGCAGCCTTCTCTGGGATTGTAGGCCCCATGATGGGTCCACAGGATTTCTGGCCCAATCTAGAGAAGACCGAGGCGCTGATGTTGGGCGACCCGTTGAGAGGAGCCGCAGCAGGGGTAAGACGATCAAAGACCGACTTCTTGGGAGCTTTCTTTGTCAGCACCGGCGCCGTAAAGCTTGTCGGTGGGAGCATAGTCCCAAAGAACAATCCGGTAGTGGCCTGAGTCACCTGGTCCACCGGTATTGTGAATAACGAAGCGGATTGGGGACCTAGGCTATACCTCCTGGCGAGGCAGAGCGTTGGTCGCAATTGCAGTCCGAGCAGTTGGAGCATTTCGCAGAAGTAGAAGCCATCGATCCTTTGCTTTCTGCAATGAGCAAGACGCCAAGTCTTAGTATCTCGAAACCCAAGGGCAACCATTAGCGAACTGCGATTGGTTCGCGAATCACGACACACGAAGTGTGGAGTGGAAAGAGGAAGAGGTCCCACCGGGCGTGCCAGAATTTGTTCCCCTCCGAACGGCAGCCGGGACGCGGGACGTCTCGCCTGAGGTTCGGGGCAGATGCTAATTGGTGCTATCCGTCCACCTCTCCGAAGATGCCAAGTTGATTTATGGCACCGTGTATCGAAGGTTTAAACGGATGTGTCCGATGTAGCAGACTTCGTCAGATTCCCCCTCGTTTGAGGGGTTTTTGATTGTGGGGACGCTCTTCCCTGCAGGCGCAAGCCCCTGCAGTTAATTACGCTACCGCATCGCGGTAACAACTTTCTCCTTCTCCAGCTGGTCACTTCGTGTCGTGGGTGTTTGTTTTGTATTTGGTTGCCCGTGGATTGTATACGGAGACTGAGTTATGTTGTCGCCCGTAGAGCGTGGACTAGTCCAAATCCGTATTATCTTAGATTTGGGTTTGGGGGTTTGGTTTGAGGATGCGTTAGCCATATTTGAGGCTAAGATCAACTTAAACGGGATCGTTTAGATCCAACAAAAGAGCAATTGGCTCTATTGTTCCAGTTTAGGGACATGGTGGTCCAATACCAGTTTAGGGACATGGTGGTCCATTGGTAGTTTAAGGACGCATAAGTCCATGGGTTTAAGGACCCCACAGTCCATATGGGCGTGTTTAAGGACGCATTAGTCCGTTAGTTTAAGGACGCATAAGTCCGCGGGTTTAAGGACCCCACAGTCCGTATCTTGGTTTAGGGACACATAAGTCCATGAGTTTAAGCCCACAGTCCGTGTTGATGTGTGGTTGTCGGGACCCGTCACCTCTCTGAAGACGTTGAAGGATTACAACGACAAATATCAGAGGAGTTCAGAGATGTACCCTAAACCAATGAGTTGGTTGAAAAAGCAGATGTGCTCAGTTCAAGATGATTTGAGGACTTATGGCCAGTTTGGGCTAAGTCCAATTATGTTTGAGATATTTGCCCTCTGTTGGTCCATTGAAGGAGAGGCTTTGCCTCTAGAAGCTTAGCCAATTGGGCTAAAGCTAGTGTTAAACACTAAAGACCAACAGTGTTGAACACTGGGAATAAGATTAGCAAGTTAGTGTTAAACACTGAAAGATAATCAGTGTTAAACACTGGGAACAGAGTTTCCAAATCAGTGTTAAACACTAAGCAAATCAGTGTTAAACACTACCAATAGAGTTTTCCACATTAGTGTTAAACACTAAGAAAATCAGTGTTAAACACCGAGGACAAAGTCTTCAGATTAGTGTTAAACACTAAGGAGAGAGGGGTCACGTGTGGATACGTGAGAGCGCCCTGATTCCCTTTATTTTACTCTGCAGATCAGTGTTTAACTCTTTTAATTCTGGCGGCCATCACGTGTGAGCACGTGATGAAGGCCCTCGCTCTTGTCTGTTAGAATGTTCATTAGGGGTCACGTGGTGACACGTGAGGGCGCCCTAAATGTGGAGCCAGATCTCCTTTTCTTCGTTCTGTAAATAAGCGTTAAACACTTTTTATGTTTTCTTTGGAGCATCACGTGCCGCCACGTGAGGAGGATTAGTGCGCTGATTGTTAAAGCATCAGCCAAAGGGTCACGTGGGAGCACGTGAGAGCGCCCAAGGCCTTTATTTCTTTTGCCTTTTCTTTCTGTGTTTCGGGGGTCACGTGGAGCACGTGATGCACTGCCTCAAAGGGCTTTCTGTAGTTCTTTTGGGGGGGTCACGTGGTGACACATGACCCTGCTTTTCTGTAGTTGCTTAGAAGATCTGTTAATCCCTTCCAGGAATCAAATTCCTCGTAGGGTTGAACCCTAACAATAATTTCAGAGGAATTAAATTCCTAGTTCCTTTTGAAGAGTTGAACTCTGAATTTTCTGTAGGAATTAAATTCCTCATATATGTGAAGAACTGAATAGGGTTAAACCCTAATAAAAGCTTTAAGGAATTAAACCCCCACTCTCTGTTAGAGAATTATTCTGGGGAATAAGATTAAGGGAATTAAATTCTTGTTGTTTTAACAGAACTAAGTTCTTAACTAGGGTTAAACCCTGATTCTTTTCATTCTGAAGGAATTAAATTCCCATAACACAGGGTCAAACCCTAATTTTATTTTGAAGGAATTAAATTCCTATAGCTCTGTGAGAATTAAATTCTCGTGCTTCCATTCCCTCTCTATGCTTTGAATCTGCATGGCAGGATCTCAACCCATTGAGAATTAAATTCTCAACTCAAGGGAAGATGTGCACTTTACAGATCCTCCATCAAAGAGAGAAGAAATATGTCCTTCTGTTTTATATCAGAGTTAAACTCTGTTGAGAATTAAATTCTCTTTTCTTTCAATGAAACCTTCCCTTTCTTACCTAAGGTTTTCTTTTGCAGAATATCCAAATTCCTCTAAAGTATCAAGGCTCTCTCTCTTTTCTTCCCTCTGCATATATATCTTTCTTGTGTGTCTCTTGGCTCCTATTTCTAAGAGAAGCAGCCGAGTCAATTAGTTTTGGTGGATCTTTCATTAGGAGATTTGATTTGTATCCATCATTCGTTTTGGACCTTTGGATTATTAGGTGAATTTTACTCACCATTGGATTTTAAATCCAGAGATTCTCCTCTGTTATTTTGGTTAGATTTTACGGGGAAATCTTTCCAAATTCGAGATTTTCCCATAGATAGATGATATTTAATCATCTTTAATTCAATCGGTTGCTTTTGGAAAGATTTGAGAGGTCTTTTCTCAGAATTTAATTCTGTTAAAAAATGGGCTTTGAAGTCGGTCACGTGTGGCCACGTGACCCTTGGTCACGTGTGGGCACGTGACCCCCTTGGAACGAGCGTTCTTCTTTCTTTTTGCGCTCTGTTTTCTGGTTGCTGCTTAACCGTCACGTGCCATCACGTGACCCCTGGTCACGTGTGAGCACGTGACCCTCGTTTGGAGCCTTTTTCTTGGTTTAATTGGAGAACAAGTCTGCTGCTTTTGAGTATCACGTGCCAACACGTGACTCTGGTCACGTGGGAGCACGTGACCTCTTCTGAAGCCTTTTCCTTGATTTGATCAGGGAACCGGTTTACTTTTGAAGCCGCTTTCAAATGTCACGTGCCAACATGTGACCCTGGTCACGTGTTGGCACGTGACCCTTTCTGAAGCCCTTTTCCTTGATGCAGTCGGGAAGCTGAATTCGCCTTGCCGATGCTTTTAGATGTCACGT
Source organism: Agapanthus africanus (assembly GCA_030015575.1). Classification (NCBI taxonomy): domain Eukaryota; kingdom Viridiplantae; phylum Streptophyta; class Magnoliopsida; order Asparagales; family Amaryllidaceae; genus Agapanthus; species Agapanthus africanus. The sequence continues at coordinate 424,586,663 of CM057351.1, forward strand.
GCCAACACGTGACTGCTGGTCACGTGTAAGCACGTGACCCTTTTTTGAAGCCTCTTCCGTGGGCTTTCATGATTTTAAATCAGGAAACAGCTACTTCACAGAGTCTCCACTCGTGATAGCTTGCTGAAAACTGGTAGGAACATCATCTTCCATGATGCAGTCTTCTCTGTCACCATCAATGAGGAAATCGTAGTACCTCTCCGGTGGGCGAGAAGTCCTACCAGACCTACGGAGTGGCCGATGTTCATCAGTTTCTGTTGCAACAGCCGGTTCAACCAAGTCATCATTTGTAACTTGTGTTTCTAGAACTTCTTCTAGGTCTACCACACTGCCATCTGCATCATTTGTAAAAAAACTCTTTTTCTAAAAATGTGGCATGCTGAGAAACAAACACCTTTTGTTCCTTCTTGTGATAGAATAGATATCCATAGGAATTCTTTGGATATCCCACAAAATTACACATGACTGACCGTGTCTCAAGTTTGTCCGGATTCTGCTTTTTAACATAGGCCGGACAACCCCAAATCTTAATTTGTTTAAGAGATGGTCTCTTCCCATGCCATATCTCATATGGCGTGGGAGACACGATTTTGGTTGGGACCCTATTCAGTAGAAACGCTGCAGTCTCCAATGCATACCCCCAAAATGAGACGGGTAACTCGGTGCCACTCATCATGGAACAAACCATATTTAATAGGGTCCGATTCCGACGTTCTGACACACCGTTGTGCTGTGGTGTGTAAGGAGGAGTGAGCTGATAGAGAATCCCATTCTCTTTTAGAAAGTTTGCAAACCCTGTACTGAGATACTCCCCACCTCGATCTGATCGAAGCATTTTGATGCTCAAGCCGGTTTGTTTTTCTACTTTGAGTTTATATTCAGTGAATTTCTCGAAAGTTTCGGACTTGTGCTTTAATAAAAATACATGACCGAATCTTGAGAAATCATCAGTGAAAGTAATGAAGTATGAAAAACCGCGTCTACCCTGTGTAGACATTGGCCCACATATATCACTATGTATGAGGCCTAAGAGCTCAGTAGTTCTTTCTCCGTATCCTGTAACCGGAGTTTTGGTCATTTTACCCTTGATACAAGACTGGCAAGTTGTATAAGATTTATATTTAAAAGGGTTTAAATATCCATCTTTTTGTAACTTGTTTAGTCTTGTTTCGTTAATATGAGTAAGTCTACAGTGCCAAAGAAAAGTTTCATTTATTTCTGAAAGTTTTCTTTTATTAGTGTGTTGTATGCTGAAAACTGTGTGTTGATTTAGGACGTATATCCCGTTATTAAGTGTACCATACCCAACCAACATTTGATTCAGGTGAATGTTCATAACATTGTTCTGCAATACAAAATTATAACATTCATTGTCTAACAAAAAAGCGGATATTATATTACAAAGCATACTAGGTACATAATAATATGGGTTCAAAATCAATATATCCAGACGGCAACCACAAGTGATACTCTCCCACTGCAACTGTATGTACATTGGAACCATTTCCAACACGGAGAGTGTGGTCACATGTCTTCAAAACCTTGCTATTTCTCAGCCCCTGCATAGAATTGCAAATGTGAGAACCTGAACCGGTATCTAATACTCAGGAAGCAGAGTTTATTGAAAAACAGTTTTCTGTCACAAACACACCTGAAGCGGAAGCATCCCCATGCTTCTTCTTCTTGAGCTCCAAATACTCAGTTCAATTGCGCTTCCAGTGTCCCGCTTTGTGGCAGTGATAACATTCCCCTTTCCCCGATTCCCCAGCCGTGGACTTGTCTTTCCCCTTAGCCTTTTTGACTCCACCCTTAGGTTTGGTGGGTTTCTTCTTCATCTTTCTCTTGGCCTTAGCCTTCGGGCAAGAGGGGGAAGATGGCCCAACATTCAAAACTGGAGTCTTCACTGACTTGAGCGTGTTCTCTGCACTCCTTAACATATTAATGAGTTCAGGTAGTTCCTTATCCATATTGTGCATTGTTCCCCGCCGAAAACACGGAGACGCGATAAACGTCTCGCCTGAATTTCGGGGCAGATGCTAATTGGTGCTATCCGTCCACCTCTCCGAAGATGCCAAGTTGATTTATGGCACCATGTATCGAAGGTTTACACGGATGCGGCCGATGTAGCAGATTTCGTCAGATTCCCCCTCGTTGAGGGGTTTTTGATTGTGAGGACGCTCTTCCCTGCAGGCGCAAGCCCCTGCAGTTAATTACACTACCGCATCGCGGTACTAACTTTCTCCTTCTCCAGATGGTCACTTCATGTCGTGTGTGTTTATTTTGTGTTTGGTTGCCCGTGGATTGTATACGGAGACTAATTTATGCTGTCGCCCGTAGGACGTGGATTAGTCCAAATCCGTATCTTCTTAAATTTGGGTTTGGGGGTTGGGTTTAAGGTTACGTTAGTCTCATTTGGGAATAAGATCAACTTAAACGTATGTTAAGGATACGTTAGTCTAATTTTAGACTAAGATCAACTTAACGGGATCGTTTAGATCCAACAAAAGAGCATTTGGACTCTATTGTTTAGTTTAGGGACATTGCGGTCGATTAGTTTAAGGATATCACGGTCCAATGTTAGTTTAAGGACATCTCGGTCCAAGGTTAAGGACATCATAGTCCGTGAGTTTAAAGACCTCACAGTCAAGGTTAAGGACATCGTAATCCGTGAGTTTAAAGACCTCACAGTTAAGGTTAAGGACATCATAGTCCGTGAGTTTAAAGACCTCACAGTCAAGGTTAAGAACGTCGTAGTCCGTGAGTTTAAAGACCTCACAGTCAAGGTTAAGGACGTCGTAGTCCGTGAGTTTAAAGACCTCACAGTCAAGATTAAGGACATCATAGTCCGTAAGTTTAAGGACCCCACAGTTCGTAGAGCGTTTGGTTGTCGGGACCCGTCACCTCTCTGAAGACGTTGAAGGATTACAACGACAAATATCAGAGGAGTAAAGAGATGTACCCTCGAACCGGTGTGAGTTGGTTGAAAGATCTGTAGTCCAATTTGGGATTAAGATCTGTTAAAATATTTATGAGCAGATGGGCTCAATTAGTATGGGTTGAGGACTTATGGCCAATCTTGGGCTAAGTCCAATAACTGTTTAACATTTTGTTTTGGGCTGTTGAGCCTTTATTTGGGTTTGGCCCCTTTAACAATGTTTTTGTCTTTTATTGAATGCTGAGCATTCATCAGAGCTCTGGGCTTATTAAAGAACAATTTATGTTCTGTCAGCGCAACACGTGGCGCGCTAGGCGTTTTGCGCCAGTCAAAGAGCGCAGTGCGCTTCTGCCACATGGCGCACATGTAAGGGACACGTGTCGCACTCAGCGCTAAGCGCCAGATGATGAGCGCATGATGTCAGTTTATGAGCGCTGAGCGCTAATCCATGAGCGCATTGCGCTTTCAATTTAGTGGCTTACACGTGAGTGACACGTGGTGCACTTGGCGCTGAGCGCCAGCCCATGAGCGCAGTGCGCTATTTCAGAAGCGCAAAGCGCAAGTTGTTAATTAGCGCATACGTGGTTGACACGTGGCGCATTGGCGCTGAGCGCCAGTTTAGAGAGCGCAGAAACGCGGTTCAAGAGCGCAAAGTGCATCTGATCAATTTTATGATCTGGGAAACAAATTTATGTTCTTTTTAAAAGAGACTTTGTCTTAAGATTTAAGAACAACAGTTTTTTTTTGCAGGAGATATTTCCAATCTCTTATGTTGATGAAAGGGCCTTTGTAGATCCATGATCTGTGAGAAGAATTATGTTCTTTTTCTTTTATTTTATGTTGAGATCTTTTGATCTCTTTGTGAAAAACATTTTGTCTTTATAGATCTATAATCTGTTTAAAGAAATGAATTCTTCTTTCTTAATCATGAGATGATTTCATCTCTGTGTTCATCATCTTTCATCCTTACCTTGAAGAAATATCTTCTTGCAAGAGCTTGCTCTTTATCTTTGAGTTTCTCAAAGTTTATGGGTTTTTTTCTATATAAGACTTGAAGTCTTGGGGCCTTTATATAGGGCAAGCTGATTTGTTGAATCAGTTAAAGAGATCTTTCTCTGATTGATTTGGGGATATTTTCCACCATTGGATCTTTGATTCTAGGGCTTCTGTTTTACAGAAGGCAATCTTCTTATTTTTAACAAGATTGGAAAAATTTTCCATAACAGAATTTAATTCTGATTAATTAATGATTTATCATTATTATTAGACCTTTCGATCTAACGGTGGGGAGTTTTTTAATTACAGCGCTAGCGCACCCATGCTTTGCACGTGGTGCGCTGCTCGGAGCGCAGCGCACCCTGCGCTAGCGCACCCGTGTTTGACACGTGGTGCGCTGCTCGGAGCGCAGCACACCTAGCGCTAGCGCACACATGCTACGCTGCCTAGGGCGCAGCGCACTTGACGCTGCATCTGAAGCGTTGCTTCAATTTTGAAATTTAAATTTCAAACAGAGTTTTGCTCTGATTGGGGAAAACATGCATGTTGAAGTTAACTATAAATTGAGCAAATGTGGAAAGGAGAGACTGCAGAATAATATCAGTATATTGCTCATTGTCCATTATCCACCCAAGGTCATCAAGCTCTTCTATGAGAACTATCATCTTCAGAACATGGTCTCCTGCTGGTGTGCCAGGGACCATTCGCATCTGAAACAGCTTTCTGGATGCTTCGTATCGTAAGACACGAGATTGCTCTCCATATAACTCCTTTGTATGGAGAAATATGGCTTGCACGTCCATATTCTCGTGCTGTTTCTGATGTGTGTTATCCATCGATGCAAGCGCGAGGCATTTGGCCGTGGCACAGTCAACGTCCCATGTCTTGCGGACTTCCTTATCCGCAACTGAAGATTTAGGACCTGGGACAGGCGGGGCTGGAGCCGTGAGGACATATGATACCTTATCATAAGTCAAGGCAATGTTAAGGTTTCTCAGCCAGTCTTTATAATTGGTCCCATTCAGTTTAGTTTTATCTAGTAGAAGCTTGAGTCCTGTCATTGGTATCTGCCATTAAGAGAGAGAAAAGAATACACTCAGCGAAAGCTCTTGCAAAGATCAGATTGGTTATTATCTTATCTAATCGATGTCTCCCACTGCTTTTATCAAATTTCCCCTTAAACCTTAAAAGGAAAACTAGCCAGGATTAATTACAGTCTACAACATCGCTAACCGTTCAGCCAGGCCAGTGTCGGTACTTGAGGGAGGTTCCCCGTGCTTTCGTACGGACCTAATTAATATAAACCTCGTCTTCCCAGAGGCATAGCCTCGTTAACACCTTTCTAGACACCTAATGGGTTAGCTAATTGTAAACTGCAAAACTCTCCTGGGAGCAACTATTGCCCACAGTGGATCGGGATCCAACCATCATATGGAAGGTATGCAATCTCATTGCAAATTTCAACTCTTGAAATTCCCGATATGCTTTTTACCCCTAGCACTCATGACCTTGGCTATGGTCAATAAATCACAAGCACTAGTCAAGTTCAACCCTTCATTTCTTGATTAATTAGACCCGTTCACATGACCCTTGGCTAAGGTCAACAAAGTCACATGCCCGTCCCAATTAATCTGCATCATATGCAATTGTAGGAAGACATCACTTAGCTACCGTACACTACGCCTTGGCTAAGGTCAACAAACGTAGCACGAATACTAAGTACTCTACTTCCTAAAATGACGGAGGGTTGCAGATGTTTTTTAAGAAAACTTTTAACGCTTTGAACTTGATATCGTCGTAGAATTAAATGGTTTTCAAAAGGAGTGGCTTAAGCTCCGCAGTTTTGAAATGTAGCTTTTTCGTAAAAACCCGAGTGGTTTTCAAATCCGATTCCACAACATCTTTTTAGCTTTATTTTTCTTCACATTAATCATATTAATGTTGTTCCATCATTTAAGTCCTTAAGCCAATCACAGAAAAGAAACAAAAATACAACGTACGCTTATGCCATCCGCATTCGTCGCAATATTCCGTTATGCACCGTTAGGTTACTTAACTAACGACATACCAGGACGGGACTAGCGCGGGTGTAAAACATAAGCAACGTCTATTATATATCTCATATATAATATAACATTCGTCTCAAATATATTAAGTGATCACATCACAGAATATAGGCAGCAGAAACATAGATATGATAATATAGGATATATTAGGACGTCCGTATTTAGTATTTAGCCAACAATAGAAAATACGGATTCCACGGTCGTGATGAATAGCCAATCCCACACCCTAGACCCCTACGAAAGCGGCAAGCGACCCTACCAATTCTAGAGTTAGGAGACCCGATCCCGACTCCTCGAGATGGTCTCCCACTGGATTCTAGAACCCGGTCACTTGTGCTCTCCACCTTGGGTCTATCATAATGCGGAAAAGTAAATAATATACAAAAATGGTGACATCGTCCTCGTGCCCCAAATAAAAGAATATTACATTACAAATGAATTTTACATGAATAAAATGTAAAACTGTCATCTCACATAAAACCCCTCGGCTATTTGATCACGACAATCCTATACATCATAGCACAACAACACATAACATCACATGTCATCAACGTAAGCAAGTGTGCGTCCCCAATTGCCGTTGACATATAGCAACGAAACCGACGATACACATACTACGCTTACGGTCGCAGAAACAAGTATCACATACTACTAGGCGATGTTAAACCCTTCGATCGAATTAACGAACACCCGCATTCCCCAGTAAGCTCAACACTTGAGCGCCGTTAAACAATACCCAAAGTCTATGCCACAGTATTTAATGGACCAGCCGTAGAAGGGCAAACCCAAGCCTCATTTGTGGCGCCACTAACTACGGTAAACCTCAAGGTTCAGTCGCAGTTTGGTGGTCACATCTCGAGTTAGGGTTTAATTATTCTAGAGGGTCCATAGGAATACCTGAATTATATATCGAGTACGTTCAACCTAGAAAATACCAGTGTTTGATAATTCGTTCGACCTGTTTAACGTCGCCAAAGTTACCAATACAATGCTATAAAAATACGACTACGAAATACTCCGCAAAGAGCCCATTTCCAAACTAACATCACATGCAAATTTGGACTTCAAAACAATACCAGAAACCCCAAATCAAGAATTACAGAGCGCTGGTGCAAAACGAGGTGAAGGGGAGTACAAATATTCGGCGACGCCGGAAAATAGGACTTGGTCGCCGATCGAGAACCGAGCACCCCCCTCGTTTTCCACCTGTGTTCTTATATTCTCTTAAATGTCACTCTGCAGTTACTAAAATGATTTTTAGATCACTTTTTAAAAAATTTACAGAGATCATTTCCATAGGTTTTCTAAAATCGTATTTTGCGGAGTTTTTCGGTTTCGGATTATCGTAACATCGTCTAGGTTTCTAGTTAGGCTCTGATACTATGAAGGGATCTCTCTTAGCACCACAACTAGGATTTAGTAGCATCACACATGCCATATTTAAAGTTTTGATGGTGCTAAAGAAACAATCCTAAGGATCACACTAAAAAAGCTAGGGTAACAAAAGATTTTATACAATCCACAAGTAGTAAATGCTAGGTTTAGAGAATACAACCTTTGTACCTCTCTTCGCTAGACTTCTCGGCCATTTGAGGGTTGAAAGAAGTTTGCTTGAGATCCTCCAAGTCCACGATGATCCACCCGGAGTCCTCTTTATCCAAACTCAAGGCTTCACTTGATTAAGAGAAGAAGCGGAAGCCAACACTCTAAACTAATGGGCAAGAGTAGTGTAGAATGGTGATATGGTTTGTTTTCTCACTTCAAAACCCTAACTTGATCACTATCTTACTCACTAATGAAAGCTAGAGAGCAAGAGAGAGGAGGAAGAAGATGATGGCAAATGAGAGCTCAAGAGATAATGATAAAGACGTGGATAAAAATGAGAAAAGAAAATATATATATATTTTCTTCTTCTCATTCTTAACCTTAGTTTATAAATATCTAGATATTTTCTTTTGGAGCACTAACGGCCATAGAATAATAACTCATGGTTAAAGAGAGATTTAGTGGAGGAAATAAAATAATCAACCATGAGTAATTATCCTTTTCCATTTATCTCAAAAAAATAAATATCAAAATATTTACAAAGGTGTGAGTCTTATATTGCCATCATCAAATGTATCAACAACCATGATACAAATGAGTATGCATGTATGTGTGCATGCACATCCATATGTGCATCAATGTAAACATGTGCATACATGCATGCATACACCAAAAGACAAAAGGGTTTAAAGTGAAAAGCTAATGGTCAATATTAAATCAACACTTGATTTAGCAAACCGGTCATATCTCATACGACCCGACCAATAGCAAACCGCCCGATTAATATACGGTATCACATACGCGCATTTAATCGGGTCCCTGCGCATATCACATATGCACACCACATCGTTTTGCCTGGACTAAGTAACTCCATTGTGGGACTTTAAGACTCGTCAATACGCCGGCAGTGGGTGATGATCATATCAAGCACCCCCAAGCCGCAAGAGCTCGGCTAAACGTAACGGCCACCCGCATATTGAGCGATCAGAAGAAAACAAGTGAACCTGTCACAACTCCCGTCGAGCCAACCAGCAACACTACCGTACAGTCCAGTCTCTTTGTCAGATATGCTGCATATCGAGTCTAGGGATGGTAACGTCGACCCCAATAACTCAATAAGTCGTGCCAATGAATGGTCTATAACAGATCGAGAAACTACCGATAATTCTTATCAGTAAATCTCAACAGCCCTGGTCAGGGACTTACTGATATAGCCAATCGAGCACCGCACAGTATCAACTCCCAATACCGGGAGAGACGAAACCCCTCCTATTGCTCACTGTCTCCATGTGTCTCGGGACTGTACCCAAAAGCCACCTGTTTGCACAACTCAGTAGAGCCGTGGTAGGGTGATAATCAAAGTACAGTGGGAGATCACACAAGACTCTATGACGATTTCGGGTCTACAGACTAACCTGTACCAGTGTCACCTGAGAACTGCTATCCGACGATATATATAATACCATATAGGAGTTCTCGGCGAGTCCGTCCAATGTACCCAGTCTCCACTGAGCAACCGTATATGATCTCGATGTCTAATATCAATGGATGTGGGAACATCCATCGCCCATCATATGGGTCTAGTATCATATACGCTAGTCTACTCTGGTATAACGATACCCCATCTCGATACACCTACGACTAGGGACATTTCAGGATATGCTTATAGACTACGAACGTCCCACTAGTATGATCTCCATCATAATCACAGTAGTCAAGCTAATATCCTCAGGGCTTTATCAACATGTGTAAATGAATAATAGCATGATCAAATCAATATGTCAGATAAAGTAGAACCAGATAGTATACTATCATGTCGAGCAAAAATGTATACTGAATATATATATATAAGAACCCAAATAGAATAAAGCATCTTTGCATATGTCCAGCAGTCCAAGCGGATTAACACATACATTGATTGAGGGTCAACTCGTGAAAATCATGTGACAAAGAGCGCGTATAAGCAAAATTAGGTACAAGGGCATTTTAGGAACAGAAAAGGTGAAAGGAGAGGGAGTGGAGAGAAGATGATGGGTTATTATTTGAAATGGTATTGGATTTGTACAGCACGTATGGGGAAACGAGCGAGCTTTGTCTGGTAGTTAATAAAGTTACTCTTTTTGTCTGCTTTCTTTCTTTCTCTCTTTTGTTTCTGCTGCAAATAATAATAAGCGCGCGAGTAATATAGTAGTAACCACATGTTCTTTTTCAAAAACTAACCGTGTATTAACGAGGAGGTTAAGTACGGAAGCAGCTTCTTATTGGAACCACGTAGCTGGAACTCGATACTGATAGCTGATCCCACGTTATTTTATACCCCGTTCAGGATTCAAATTTGTGGCGATCGATCAAAGTTGAGATCGGAATTAAAGTTCACTTCTCGGCTCAAAAATCTAATGTTTTGATTTATTTTATTTTAATTCATTTTACAGATGTGTTCCGGATTTAAACATGCAACGTGGATTTCATGATTGTACACATGAAAATTCCGACACTTTTTAACTAACTTACACCAACTAACTTACACCAACGGGCCACAAGTTCGACTAGACCATTTAGACTTAGACAAATGCTAAAATAGACATCCTTACACTATGAGAAAACAAACGGATGATGACGACAAGACCCTTGCCTACCGAAATATTTCGCCGACATTACGAACTGATAAAAGCAACAATAGCAAGCAACAAGATGGGGAAAAAATTAAAAAGAAAAAGAAGGATTTTTTTTTAATGGAAACTCTAAAACATCAACTGCATAGCAGACTTTAAACAACCATTTCGGCACAATAAAAACGGGCAACATACAACCCCACAATTACTATTTATGGGCTCATTCTGATATTCATATCCCATGTGCCCAAATAGGGGAGCAGCAAACCAGATCCGGCATTATCACTTCACACACTAATAATAGACTAGGACAAATTTGACCAAAATACAGAATGAAGAAATAAAGGTTTATATATTAATAAACTCTGCTTGACTTATTCAGTGAAACAGTAAGCATCTTAGTTTACAACCTTCAATAACACCCCTTAATGCTTCACTTGCATTGAATATTGTGAAAGAGATGCTGCTCGGGAAACATCCATCACAACCGGCAAAGAAAAACTGTTGCAGCTTCTCGCATGCATCATAATAATACATCTCTGAAAAATAAAGAATGGATTCAGTACCTACTAAGATCATTAAGGTTCATGTAACTTGTATTTTGAACAATAAATAAACTTGATCATGTATTGCCTTGTAGTAGGAGAAACAAACCAAAACTTTATTTTTATTACGCCATCGGTGACTAATTAAGGCCTCCAGTACCTCCCGTTCATTATAGCATCCTGCATTGTACAAGGAGTCAGGGAAAGAACTAATGCAAGTAGTAACCAACAAAAAGGGAAATTATAAAACTTAAATAGTGTTGAAGATAATGTGTGATAAAGTAGTTGGGCTTTTGATATTAGATCCAAAACTGTATATGTAAACTCTAGTATAAATTTATATGTGTTCCTCCATGAATTAGCTAATAAAAAGAAATCTATTTTTTCCCTCAAATTCCTTGTCATGTTATCAGCGCCATGCTTCGCCAAACCCTAGCTGCCGCCAACACCAAACCTTAACCGCTGCCAACCTCCACCATCAAACCCTAGCCGGCACCACCACATCAGAACTCACCTCCAAATCCTTGTCATCGCGCACCACCGCACCAGATCGCCGCACCACCGCTGCATCATCGTGCATCGCCGCATCGTATTTATGATCTGATTCAGATCTGATATGAATTCACACAATATTATCTAGACTTTTTCGTTGGTTGTTGGATATCGTATGTTGATGCGGATATTGATTTGATTATATCGTTGGTTGTTTATTATTGGTTGTTGATTGTTGTTCGTCGTTGGTTGTGGTTGATCCTTGCAGCTGAAATCATGTCAATGACATCAGATAATGGAGGAAGTTTATTTAGCTTGGCTGATTTTATTTTGATGGTATCGACAAAGCTTAAAGATGATAATTAGATCGAATGGTCTGCCGCAGTTGAGATCTTCTTAATGGGTAAACATAGGTTGCATTGTTTACTAGAAAGTCCTGCTAAGGACAAGAATAAGAAGAAATATAATGATTGGTTTGTTGAAGATGCGCAGATTCAAACTTGGTTGTGAAATAGCATGGAACTCAAGATGAACGTGTTTTTGCCTACGTCGAATATATATGAGCAACTTAAAAATACATACTCGGGTTCTAGCAATATTGCACGCATTTATCAGCAGTATCGGAATTATTTACAGGTGGAGAAAGGAGTGAAAAGGCCATTACTCGTATTTCAATAGATTATGCTAGGAATTGAATTTGTATCAGCCTATTTCTTTCAATATTGCGGAGATGAAGATGTAACATGAGATGTTGAATGTTATGCGTTCTTTATTGAGTCTTCCCCCGGAATATGAGTCTGTTCAATCTGCTATTTTAGGAAGTCCAGATATTCCGACCTTTTATGAAGCATTCTCCAGGTTACGCCGTTCTTCCGTATTAGATCTCTCGTTTAATATGTGCGGTGATAGTAGTACGGATAAGTCTGCATTGGTAACCACATCTGGCAGTATACGTGATCGTGATCACGGTTATTTTCGTGGTGGTCGTGGTGGAGGACGTGGTGGAAAGTTGTGCATATACACCGTGAGAAATCAAGCCATTCTGTTGACTTTTGTTAGGATCTATATGGCGGATCTTTTGCTAATCATGCATCCTCCTAGGATGATATATTAGAATACCCGCATCCTATTGCTTCATCTGATGCGGTATTTTCGACATCAAAGATGATATCTATTTCTAAAGAAGAGTATCACAAACAATCAGTTGTAGCTAGATCAAGCACAAAGGCTGAATATCGTGCTATGGCTCATACTACGTGCGAGTTGATTTGGATAACCTATTAAGTGGGCTTGGATTTCAAATTCATCGTCTTATTCCTCTCTTTTGTGAGGATCTGGCAGCACTCCATATTTCGTCTAATCTTGTTTTTCATGAGAGAACCAAGCATATCGAAGTTGATTGCTATTTTGTTCAGGAAAAGGAAAAGGAAAAAGAAAAGGAATTTCTTAACCCTCAAAACATTGCAAGTAAGGATCAACCAGCAGATATTTTTATAAAGGCATTGCGAAAAGCAAGAATTGAATTTTTATGTAACAAACTAGGTTTACATGATATGTAAAAACCAGCTTGAGAGGGGAGTGTTCGAAATAATGTGTGATAAAGTTGTTAGGCTTTTGATATTAGATCTAAACCCGTATTCATAAACTCTAATATAAATTTATATGTATTCCTCTATGAATTAGCAAATAAAAAGAATTCTATTTTTTCCTCAAATTCCTTGTCAAATAGAATTGCAATATTAACATTTAAAAAAAATTGTCTGCTGTTCTCTTGCTGCATCCGGAATCCAATAACAAAGAAAGCTGGCCAAAAAACGATAACCCCCTTCCTGTAAAATTTATGTTTGTCCACTTGCAAGGCTCTTACAAATCATACAGCTGCCTTTATCAACATTGATAATCAAATGTTCCTAGAAATGAGGATTATAGATGACTTTAAGTTCACATATGCTACAGCTATAAAATGAGAAATAATACGGAAGTAGTACTTATCAACTGACCATCAATTTGACCTATCGCAAGAATGCTATAATCTTGATTTGCCGCCTTTCTTCCCAGGAATCTGAAGTGCATCATAATGGCCAAAGCCATGATATAGAACTCGAATTGGGTCGTCTTTTCCATGTTCTTGTCCATATTCAGCAATGGCTATCAGGCCACCGGATTCCTCATCGCGCATATAAACAGTGATGGGCATCCTACCGGAATCAAATTAAATTGTATTAAATCAGCATCACTAAAATTCCAAAAAGAAGATGAATTTGCAGGTAGTAACTACTCATGGATGGATTCTGTCCTTATCCATGTCTAAAGATCCACATTTAAGCTACATAAATCTTTGACTCAACATCAGCGTTGTCAGCAGTCATTCCTCATCACTATAGTCTACTACAAAGAACCGGCAGAAACTATCAGATGAACTTTGTTGTGGATGAACTTACTGATATTCATAATGAGAGATATCTGAAACATTTTATATGCTGATGACTCAAGAAGATGGATAATTTCCAAAGTAAAAATGTTTAAAGAAGCTTTAGAATCTACAAATATAGAAGAGTTTGTAAGACATTATCAAAACAATGACACAGAAAAATTAATTTTACAGTGATGGCCAAGGAGTAACCAGTCCATTGCTTAAGATAACATAAGTCATAACAGACATCTTTTTTCATTATTTACATTTTATTGAAGAGCTGGGTACGATGTGCCTGTCCCATGCAGTAAAATGAAAAAGCCTTGCACAAAAGCACAAGAAATTACAACAGAAAGGTTAAATACCTCAACAACCTTACCTCCAAACCATAAGAAAGAAAGAAAGGGCAGCAAAAGAAAACAAGACAAAACGAGAGGGCACAATTTTGTATCAAGAAAAGAGTTTTAATCAGACTCCAGGTCGCGCTCTTTACAAAATAAAATAAGCACTTTTTTTAATACTATATCAGCATGGTCTTATGCGTTATAGTTTATAGAGTTTGGCTGAGTAAAATATCAGGTTTTTTGACTATAATGCAATAAGTTTTTTCCGTGGTTTTTTTTTCTTCTCATTATTTTTTCCTTTATGTTTTTTTTTTCTTTTTGGTCTTTTTTTGTATTTTTGTATTTTTTTTTTGGGTGGGGGGACGGAGGGAGAGAGAGATAGGGAAAGACAGAAAGAGAGTGCAACTTACTGGAGAACATGAGATGCCATCAATAATTCTGGCTCGCCTCCCCATACATGTGGCCTTCTCATTTGGGAGACGTAGGTATCAAAATTGCCCTCAACAAACCTTTAAAGAAAGAGTTTATAATCTGATTATGTGTTGTTTTATTGATCATGTTTACAAATGTTCATATGGGTAAATTACACAAAACCCTACACGACCTTTCGGCGTAAAAACCCTTAAGACCAATAAAATAGGATCGCAAAATGCCATAACCCAGGAAACCCCATGCTAGAGGTGATGGCTGCTGTAATTGCTAACCATTCTAAGTACATGGGAGAGTCAACCACACTCTACCTTTTTCCGGTAACCGGTCTAGGTTCGGTATCACTGCGGCGATACAGACTTACATCTTTCATTAGAACAGCCAAATGCAATCGCCTTAATGGTGGCTCAGTCTAATGCGACTGAGTGTTTTGGGGAGTACTCGAGTTCCATCATCCCATACCGAGTGGAAAACCCGACCACCTGGTAATAAGTTGACGGAATCTCTATGTATATGGCTTGTAGGAAGCTAGATGAACAAGTCAACGAGTGTCCTGCTGTAAGAATGTGCACATCTTGCTTTGTAGTTTTCAACCAAAACTGTCTTCTATCTTCATTCAACGCCAACAAAAACTACTTCTATTGCAGCTGGGGAAGCCGTTTCTCGTGAACTCTCAGTGATAAATCTCAAATCATATATGCTAGTGTCAATTCAGATTAAAATGGTATTCAGGGTTTAATGGGGAAGGGGGATAAAGTGATGGGAAAAAGGCCAAGACAGGATGTTGTCAGATTGCATGGAAAGCCAAAAGACGGTCTCGTGCAGTTTATCTATTCATGTCTATGTTTATTCACACTGATTTAATAATATAATACTCAATCGTTACAAGTAAACAAAATAAACTTACCATTCTGTCTCTAAACGCCTCTTAAGAAATTCATCAACAACCTGAATCATATAAATAAAATAGAGCAAAAATATTAAATAAAGAAACCTTCCAGAAAATAAGTAAGAAACATAAATTCAGCTATATAATTCATACTGCTGCATTTTTATTGAAGTAACAACATGAGCATACCAGTGACCTCAATTCATCTGCTAGTTCTCTCTGAAGGGCTTCATTAGGCGATGGCTTCCCAGAACGGATGCATGCTCCATGAGCAACAGATCGAAACAAGCATCTGCCATCCCCTGGTATGCCTTCAAGATGAAAATATAAAACCATTGGAAACTCGATTTCATAGATGATAAAAATTAGTATTGGGTGCAATTTTTCTCCTATGGCAGTCAAAAGTCAACCCTCAACTACATTTTTGGAGGTTGGCAGTGGCCATATTGATCCTTATGGCCTAAAACATAAATATGCCAAATTTCATGGCTTATCTATATTAGTTGCCCATTTGACATTGGGGTGAAAAATGTTATAATTTGTGATCGCAACCATTCGTTCCAAGGGAAAGTAGTACTGAAATCATATGATACTTGATGTATCTATGATTTAGAAACATGAAGATAAAAAATATAACAATAATCTCAAAAGGTAGTGAAGATTTGACGTTTGAGGAGCAAATTCCCTCCCATGGCACTTGATGCCCATTAACTTCATTAAACAAATTCAAACTGAACAAACCCTGATGCAAAGTACAGAAAAGATTGTTGTGCTCACCAGTTATAGAGTAATCAGAATGAACTTTCTTTCCATGAGAAGCACTAGTAGAAGATGCACTATTGTCATCATTCTTGTTTTTAAATCCCAGGGGAGATTCTGCATTCGCTGCTGAAAAGCTTAAGCATGCTCCAAAAGAAGCACCCCCTGCTGCCCATGAGATGTTTCTTGTGCTCCAATTGAGCCTTGAGCCTTTGTCAAATCCAGGCATAGAGAGCCACAAATTCATGCTTCGATATCTTGATGATAGCCCAAGACGCAATTGTCGTCCCACTGAGCTCACTGAAGCAGCCATCTTCAGTGGATGGAAACCTCCTCTTTGGTTGGAGAGGTCGAGACAAAGATGATAGCCCTTTGATGCTCTCGTATTAAATGGAGATAAAGAAAAATCCATGTATTTTTTCCGCAATCGGGTCGAACGAAGGAATAAGCTGTAGGAGTTGGGCGACACAAACCGAAGCATCTGTTTCCAAATACTTTCACCTAAAAAGATGATTTTTTTGTTATGTATTGAAGAACAAGGCTCACCATACGAGGCAATTAGACTACTACATAAATGCACATTGCATTAACAAATCAGGCACCATGTTATATTTTGTATTCAGAGAGAAAGCATGTAACATGAAATGCTTACATGCTCTGTGTGTGTGTGCTCACGTAACATGAAATGCTCTCTCTCTCTCTCTCTCTCTCTCTCTCTCTACATATATATATATATATGTGTGTGTGTGTGTGTGTGAGTGTGTGTGTGTGTGTGTGTGTGTGTTCTCTATCATGACTTGAATACTTTTTTCTGCTATAAGATGTTTGTTAGCTCAACCTGTTCTCAGCAAGGAACCTGAATACTGTCATCTTTGCAAATCAAGACGTTGATTGACTTTTGTTGATAATATATGTAAGACCAAAATCCAAAATGAAGTGTCATTAACATTGAAGTATCTATAAAGGATAGGCAACAATGGTGCTTGTTGTTGAAGTCGTTTTAGGATTTAACAGTGATTTGGAATGTATATGTAGACACCGAGCTTTTAAGTCAGAAGAAGAAACTCTTTACAAGGACAGAAGGGATGACTTATGATAAGATACAAGAATAAAAAAAGCTTATCCCCAATATTTGGGGTTAGCTACACGAATCCCCTTTTCCGCCCCTTCTATTTGACTGTGTTGTGTCCCGTGTTTTAAGAAATGGGCAGACTCCCATGAGATGCCACACCTTTTAATACTCTTCACACCCGAGCACCGTGGATATACAAGTATTAGGATTTGTTTTATCAGTCACAAATCCATCGAAAAGGATGGTAGTAGGGTTTGGCTTACAAAGTTGCATGTATTATGGAAGTAGGAACCGTAACTAATAAAGTCCTTTCTGCTTAAAATGATACATGTATTAGGGTCAGCATAGGAAGATCCTTCTCTCCCGTCACCGTATGAAGAAACTACCGCATTAGAAGTTTCTGCAAACTCTACTTGCTAGCATTCCTATATGATTGAAATTTTTATAAGGATCAAATAGCTAGGCTATTTAAAGTTGTTGGGGATAGAGAAGTAGATCCACGGGATCCACGGAACAATACTGGCGACAAACCAACCACGCAATTAACCACGAAAAAACAAATTAATAACGTTGTGAGTATAAGTAAATAAGAATCACAAACCAAACAAGAGAGGGATTTCTTAACGAGATTCACTTACCGTATGGTTAGTCCCCCGCAGAGCGGAATCTACGATATCTACTATAATTTTGAATCAAATACACCACGAGCAAACCCATAGGAGATTTCTCTCAAATCCCTCTAGATTTTAGTCGTCACCCTCTCATACAATGATCTCTTTTCTATTTGGTTGTACATAAAACATATAAGAGATCTCTATTTATACACAAATCAATCTCTTAATTAAAAAACCACTATAATTAAAAAACTGTCATAAGACACGGCTTAATTAAGAAACTTTCATAAGACGCTCCTTAATTAAGAAACTGTCGTAAGTATGAACCTGTCATAAGGCACTCCTTAATTAAGAAACTGTGGTTTTGGTAAAATCTGATATGACTTGTGTGCACGTCCAGACATCTGCCTGAAGTTTTTCCATAATTTCAACAATCTCCCACTTGGAGATACTTCGATCTTGATTCCCAACGCTAATAGGCTCCACACGACCCTGCTTTACTCCATATCAGACTTTCATGGAACTTCACCGGCCTGCAACAGATCCGCCGGATTCTTCTCTCCCGTGATCTTCTGCAGTGCCAACTCGCTCTCTTCTACCGCTATGTGTATGAAGTGGTACCGCGTCTTGATGTACTTCGTCCGAGAGTGATATGCCGCATTCTTTGCCAAATGTATCGCACTTTGGCTATCGCTCCACAAGTTATTGAAGTCTTACTTTTTCTCAATTCTTCAAGTAGCCCTTACAACCATATCATCTTTTTACTGGATTCCGTAATCGCCACGTATTCAGCCTCCGTGGTCGACAATGCCACCACTTCTTTGCAATTGAAAGACCCAACTCACATATGTTCTCCAACCGTGAATACACACCCGTCGTGCTCTTCCCACTATCTCGATCTTCTGAATAGTCCGCATCAACGTAACCTTGCACCTTTAAAGAGTCATCCCCGAAACATAAACAGCGACTTGACATACCCCTTAGATACCCCAACATCCACTTTACCGCATTCCAATACTACTTCCCCGGATTTTGCATATACATGCTAACAACTCCCACTGCATGTGCAACATCTGGTAAATTAATCACCATCGCATACATCAAACTCCCCACCGCAGATGCATAAGGCACGTTTGCCATCTCATCTTTCTGCTCTTGAGTTGTCGGACACAACTCCTTGCTGAGTTTAAAGTATTTCGCTAAAGGCGTACTCACCGGTTTTGACTTGTCTATGTTGAACCGCTTCAAAAACTTCTCGATGTAGTCCCTTTGCGATAACCATAGCTTTAGCAGCTTCCTATCTGTGATGATTTTCATGCCCAAGATTTACTTTGCCGCTTCCCAATCCTTCATGGAGAATTTCTCAGTCCCAATTTTCTTCAAACTTCGAATTTTCTCGAAATTCAAACCCGCAACACAATGTAGTCTTTGTTCTTGAAAGTCTGAACGTATACGCAGTGATCTGATTCACAACGCACAAATCTCGTCTCCAACATAAACGAATCGAATTTGAGATACCACTGCTTAGGAATTTACTTGATACCATACAAGCTCTTTCGCAGTTTGCACACCATATCTTCTTTCCCCTTCACCTCATATATTGGTGGCTGCATCATATAGATCTCCAAATCTCCATGAAGAAACGCGGTCTTGGCATACTGCTGCTCTAAGTGCAAATTCTCCACCGCCATGATAGTAAGAATTATCCGAATAGATGCTATCTTCATGGCAGGGGAAAAATCTCTTGATAATCAATTCCTTGATTTTGCGCATATCCTTTGATCACTAAGCGAGTCTTATACCGCTTCACACCATTGACCTCATCTTTAATTCTGTATACCTATCTGTTCAGCAACGTTTTCCGAACCTTGGGTAACTTCACTAGATCTCACGTCCATAGCTTACTCCCGCTGTTTACTAGCACTGTCGCTTGTTGCTTTTTTTAGGGATTCAGGCTCCATCGAATCTATTTACAGAATGAAATCGATCAAGTCTTTTAGGTAGGGGTGTGAGCCGAGCTTGAACGAGCCGACCCTTGTCCAAGCTCGGCCCGGCTTTGTTTATGCTAGCTCAAGCTCGGCTCGAGTTCGTCTCGAGTTGAGCATGTCTGGCTCATGTTCAGCTCGTTAGCTTACCGAGCCTTTAACGAGCTAAAGTCGAGCTCGAATGCATCTTCTATTAAGCGATCTCTGAAAGAAAAACGACAAAGAGGCGTTTGGTGGATACCGAGAATAGGTCAATGGCCATTACAAGTGTTTCAGAAGAAAACGTGAAAGTATTTTGTAAAAGATTAGGCTGAGGATAACAATCATAGAACCTAAGACCCAGGGCTTTAAGATATGGAAAGATTAAAAAAATTAACATCTAGAGTAAGAAATGGGTCTAAGTGCTGGGTTTTATATTCATCTCAGTTGCACTTTATATGTTGTCGCTTAATTGAATTAAGTATCCTGAGAATTGTATAGAATCTGCTCTATATTACATATTATTGTGTTTTTTCAAACTGTGTAATCCAGCTAAACTCGAGTCAATACTGAATGAGCCTAGTTAAGCTCGAGTTCGGCTCATTTAATAAATGAGCCAGGCTTTCTGGCTCATGTCCGGCTCATTAATAAATGAACCGAGCTTGAACGAGCTGATACCGAGCTGAACCTAATCAACCCCGAGCTGGCTCGTTCAATTACCACCCCTACTTTCAGGTAGCCGCCTATCTCGAGTAGATCTCCTCAGAACTGGTACATCCGGTTGCTGAACATGATCGCCATCCTGTTCTTGAACCTGATCCTGCACTGCAGTTTCCTCCACGTTTTGATCTCTACCTCTAGATACATGAATGCTCTCTTGAGTTCCGTCCAACTCGACGAACTCCGATGCCACACCATCTTTGGCTTGCTTCTCTTCTATGTACAAGTGCTTCTCATCAAATATAATGTTCCGATTTCGTATTACCTTCTTATTTGTGTAATCCCACAGCCGATATCCGAACACGTCTCCACCATACCCGATGAAAGCACACTTTCTAGACTTGAAAACAAGCTTACTCCTTTCTGTCTTATCAACCAAAAATCTGCAATACAACCAAATATTTTTAGGTGCGCGTAATTAACCGGTTTACCTGACCAAATTTCTTCCAGAATGCCTCCATCAAGCACGCTTTCCGGTCTTCTGTTGATCAGATACACGGCAGTATCGACAATCGCTGCTCATAGGAACTTTGGCATATCCACATCCAAGGTCATGCTCCGCATGCACTCTAATATCGTCATGTTCATCGTTGAACCGATGCAATTCTGTTGTGGTGTCCCGGTACTGTCTTCAGCCAACGAATACCTTTTTACAGGCAAAACGCCTCAAACTCCTATGTACAGTATTCTCCTCCATTATCGGACTTAAGGCATTTTACCTTAACCTATGTTTGGTTCTCAACCTGCGCAAGTGTTTAAAGATACCAAACACATCGGATTTCTTATTCATCATATACCCTCATGTTTTTCAGCTTGTACCGTCGATGAACGTCACGAAATACCGATAAGACTCCACCGAGATTGGACCCCATACGTCCGCATGCACCATCTCTAGTTTTTTAGTCTTTTTATCTACGTCTCCAATATGAAATTTAAGCATGCTTTGCTTCCCACAAACACAGCACTCGTAAAACCCCAACTCTGCCTTTTTCAGCCCCGAAAGAAGCCCCCTACCTTGAAGAATTTCCATGTTCTTCTTACTAAGATGCCCCAATCGCTTATGCCACAAGAAGTCTCCAAATCTATTTCCGAACCTATCGCTAATGCAACCGATCCTCCACTATTCCCACTGAAGGAATACAATGAATCGCTCAACTTGCCCCTCGCGACCAACGACTCTTTGGAAATCTTCCATTACGAATTTCCAAACATTGTCATATATCCTTCGTTGTTTAGCTAACCAGTGGAAATAAAACTTTTCTTCAAATATGGAATGTGCATCGTATTCTTCAGTTTTATTTGACCTCCTCCTGACGGTTGCAAGATGATCATCCCTTTGCCAACGATCTTACATTGCTGTCCGTTTCCCGTCACATGTCCAAAATCACCTTGAACATACTCGCTGAAATGATGTCGGCCCGAAGTGCAATGAAAAGATGCGCCCGAATCAAGGAACCTAGCATCCGCCTTTGTGTTCTCGCTCGTCGATAGACAAAGATCTTGTTCCCCTTGTTCATGTGTAGACACCACATTCGCTTTCTTTTCATCCACCTTATCTGAGCCTTTATTTGAAGATTTGCTGTCACTTTTCATGTGACCCTTCTTTCCACAATTCCAATACGTACATTGGATTTTTCTTTGAGATTTTCCTCGGCTTTTAGACTTGTCATTTCCCCTTTCTATTGTTCTACCGCGATTCTCTGCCGAAAGTGCAGAAGTTTCCGAACTCCCATTCACGGCCTTTCTCTGCATCTCATCGTTTAATATACAACTCACCGCATCATTAAATTTTGAGAATTCTTAAAATAAAGTTGCTAGCCGTCATAACTAGATTCTCTCAACTCTCCGGCAACGAACAGAAGAATAATAGGGATGAATCTCGTCTTCAAACACGATCAAAACAGATTCAAACTGGCTCGTTACGCTGTTGAATTTTTTCAAGTGCATCGTCACCGAGCCGCTCTAAGCTTCATCAAAAATATCTTGTTTGATGTCGAAGACTTTTCATACAATTTCGCTAACGTCGTCATTGGCGCTATAATTGTCTTCACCTTTGAGATGTTAAAAAACACCTACGGAATCAACGACAATCTGATCGTCGCCGGGGCTTTCCTATCCAAAAGGTTCCATGCCTTATCGGTCGTCTTCTCGGACTTTTCTCCTAGCAACGGAAGATACAGGTTTTTTTGGTATAGGTAGTTCTCTATCTGCATGTGCCACCAACCATAATTCTGACCATTGAATTTTTCGATTCTTATTTTATCCTCCGCCATCTTTTCGTCTAACGTCGCAGCAAAACACTTCTTCCTTGATTTGAACCAATCCTTCAAAACAACGATTTAAGAAAATGGGTATGAGAACATAGGCGTCGTTACCCACCGTTAACCTAGATCGTGAAATTGAAGAACCCTTGATTTCTTAACCACGCTCTGATACCAGTTGTTGGGATGGAGAAGTCGATCCACGGAACAATACTCGCGACAAACCAATCACGCAATAAACAACCACGCAATTAACGAAAAGATAAATTAATAGCGATGCGAGAATAGGTAAATAAGAATCACAAACCAAATGAGCGAGGGATTTGTTAACGAGGTTCACCCAACGTATGGCTAGTCTCGGACAGAGCAGAATCTACGATGTCTACTATAATTTTGAATCAAGTATACCATGGGCAAACCCTAGTTGATTTCTCTTAAAGCTCTTTAGATTTAACCCGGCACCCTTTCATACAATGATCTCTCTTTTATTTGGTTGTACATAAAACGTATAAGAGATCTCTATTTATACACAAACCGATTCCTTAATTAAGAAACTACCACAATTAAGAAACTGCCATAGGACACTTCTTAATTCAGAAACTGCCATAATTAAGAAACTGTCACAACACTCCTTAATTAAGAAACTGCTGTAATTAAGAAACTGTCATAAGACACTCCTTAATTAAGAAACTATGGTTTTGGTAAAATCTGATATGTCTCGTGTGCATGTCCAGACATCAGCCTACACTCAAAAGAACAAAAAAATCATCTATCTCGAATGAAATTCAATTTAAAAATCTTTGCAATCCAAAATGGATTGTCTGCATCTAGTTAAAGGGATCTCATATCTCCAATAACAAAATGTCCAAGTCATGGAAGGTAGCATCATATATAACAAAAGGCATAAATATCAATTCGCAAATGATAATTATTCCCTTGTACGATAAAGATAGAGCTGTGAACTATGGAAAAAATTATGAACAAAACCAACTATCAATATTATAATCATAGAACAACTTCTAGTTTAATTTTGAACAATTCCCCTATTAAATTCGAATTAGCAACAACATCATGTCACCAACTCAAGCAGAGTTCGGATGAAACCACACACCACATTATGATTTTGTTGCTAAATACCAGCAAGATTTCACATCCTAAACATAAAATCAACATAAACTATTAAATTAAACAAAGAGGCTCAAACAAAAAGGGAATGGAAAATTTGAACTTCACCTGGCAAAAAGGAAAAAAAATCTCCAAACGGTAGGAGCTAGGGCATTAAAAGATAGACAAAAAGGGAAGCAACAGTGTCATCAAATATAAACGGATTCCTTGTGAGTTGATTGCGTGTAAATTGATGAAAAAGAAACGAATAATTGTGATGCGAAGAGAAGGATACCTAAATTCCCAAGCTTTCCAAAGATTCCCCAGCTTTCAAAATATTCGCAAAGGGCAAAAGGAATGAACCTTTTCCGCTATTTTTTTTTATTTGGGCTGTTGCTGTGGAGAAATCTAAGTGCCGCGAGCTTGGGCAGCTGTCGAAAATTCTAGAAGCGTTTGGATCCGATGCAGCGCGGTGAGACTAGGTTGCTCTCACCGCGGGCTGATTGTTTGGGCTGGGGCCAGTCAGTTTATTTGGGCTTGGCCAAGTTTCCAGATTTAATAGTGGTATTGGATTGTGACTAAAAATCAAGTTTTAAGATGCCAAAAAATTCAATAGTGTATTATCTATAATTCAATAGTGTATTGGATTATGTTTTGAGAAATTATGACAAAAGTCAAACCCGCAGGTTTTCATTTGACTGCATATGTTAATTTCTACCTTTCTGGTCAGGCATTATTTGTTTGGTAGGCCCTTCAGAATTAGAAGCCTTTTCTAGATTATGATTCTAGGATTATAAATCCTTTTCGAGTTTTAAGATTTGCTCTGCCTGGCATGCCATGCAGCTTTCATAAGATGAACATGCTATAAACAACTGTAGTTTTATTATTGAGCATCTATAATGATATAAAACGTGTAATATAACATTAGCATGTCCAAAACATTGTCGGTTCATTTGTGTTTTCATTAAAATTTATAAATACGGAGAAAAATCAGATACCTGTGGAGGCCATTTTCCATATAGGTTTAAAGATACTTTCTATATTTTTTTTCCGTGTCTTTTTATTTTCTCCATGAATGCTTATATGTAAGTCTAATGCAATTTTTTTTTTGTCTGTATCATTACTATTTGGACACAAATAGCCCACAACATAACACGGCCCTTTGAGTTTCTGCCGACTCGGCCCTTGCAAGGATGAAAGCTTTTAGAAAGAAGGCCTGGTAAAGACTCAAGATTCGGCCCAATAGCTGAGAACTTGAGCTCCATGCAATTAGACGCCATATAAGGTCCTAGAGGAGCGATGATGAAGGATCTACACGGATCAACCTAGGATCCTTAGGCAAATAGTTCTTTCTTAGTCCAAATTCTTCTCCGGCTCTTACGGTCGCATATCATGGTCGTTGGTTGATCGCCGTCGATCGATCACCGCTACCCTTGAAGCCTTGGTTGAGACCGAGAAATACAATCTCCTCGAGCTGATCCGATCTATGAAGTAGATGGAATGATTCTCGGCTTCGACGCCGGTGTGCAACCTTACCGTGGCTGTTTATGCCGACGAGGATAGGATCGAGTTTGCTCGTAGTGGGTACCAACCCGGATCTGTTACCGAGAACGACGCAAACGTCCATTCTTGCGTTCACGGTCTAATGGACCTAGGCTGGATCTTGTTTATGGCAAGGCAGCCATTTTGTGCTTGGCCTGCCTGAGCATCAACGGCCAGTCTAGGAGCCGAATTCTTGTGGTGGTCGGACGGGTGATCGGAGGTCCATTCGTGCACTCAAAGTATTCGAGGTCAAGCCGAAAACGAGAGCTGGGGATCAAAGCATGACCTAAGGCTCACATTGCCTTCAAATCAAATGTTCGGTACAGGGCAGGTTTAAGTCGATGTCGCGCGCTCTACGCACTTGTGGGGAGGAGGAATATACAAAAAACGATTTTAACAAAGCTCGCAACACCGACTAAATTCTAGGATCTTTACGGAATCTTAACTAGCTATAACTACATGGAAGTTTAACTACTCGGTAAGAGTTTGATGCCTCCGTGTACAAGCCCTTCGGGTCTTCTTGTCCTCTTCATTAGCTCCTCGAAGTGTACGGATCGCGTTTGATCGTCGGCCTCCTCATATTAAAGATGATCCACCCGAAAGTATGTATTTCAAGCTCCAACCTCTAAACTAACGTAACTAGGGTACCTAGTATGCTAAACTAAATAGCCTAGATGATGTAGAGAGTTATTATGGATTAATGTGTCTCACTAACTCTAGATTTCTCAACACATGAAACTTTTAGGATTTGAGGAAGAAGAAGAGAGCTCGGAGGAGAGAGAGTGTTGAGAATGGAATGAATGATGAATGACTAATGTTGATAACTATGAAGCAAATTATTTTCCAACAATAATAATAAAATGCAATCATGCCTCAATAGTCATCCCATGAGTCACCAAGTAGCCATACTTCATTTATTGCCAACCAACACCTCATGCCTCTACCTCATCAACCATTTAACAAAATGGTTATACAACAAATGAGTTATTTTCTTCTAGAAGCATTCTTGCATAAATTACAAGAATACCCCTCACCATATATACATACCCGTATCCGTATTCCGAAAAATACGAATACAAAGAGACGAAAATAATCCAATAATCTAATATTAGGATCCGGTTTAAACCAAAACCCGCTAGTATTATCCGTCCGAATCATGATCCGTGTAGCTAGTACACGTGTATGATCGAACCCATGCCGTAAAACCATACGGTCTCTATACAGTTTCGTCCGAAGAAGGGAAACCCTCTATGTGGGACTCTAAAGACACGATAGTACGCTGGCAGTGGGTTCAAACACAAGCACGTCGGCGGTACTAGCTGCACGTAACGGCTACCCAGGTATCTGTCGATAAGAAGGCCGATGAGTAAACTCATTCGAACTCCTACTGAGTCTATCTGTGACAATCTCTGTACAGTCCGGTCTGTTCATCTAAGAGTATCGCATATCGGGCATAAGGGGAGGTAACCGTCAAACCCCTAATAGCGCAATAAGTCGTGCCGGAGTAGAGCACAAAACACCTTGAGAAACTACTGGAGTACCTACCAGTAAAACCCGCTTGCCCTGGTCAGGGACTTTGTGTAATGGCTTTCCGAACACAACGCGATATCAACCCCCAATATCGAGAGAGACGAATCCTATCTAACCGCTACTGCCTCCAAGTACCTCGGAGCTGCACCCAACTACTACCTGTTTACACGACTCTTTTGAGCCGTGGTAGGGTAGTAATCTAAGAACAGTGGGAACACACTTGAGACGAAGTAGCGATGTCAAGTCAACGGACTAAGTTGTACTCATGTCACCTGAGAACTGCTACCTGACGATAGGTATTATACCAACCAGCAGTTCCCCACGAGTCCTGTCCAGTGTAACTCATAACCCAATGAGCACCTGCATACTATCTCCAGTACGATATACTAATGGCCGTGGGACATACCATTTCCCCTGCTGGGATGAGAATCGTATACACTAGTCTACTCTGGAGAATCGATGCCCCGTCTCGATAATCCTACGACTAGAGACCTGTATAAGGATATATTTATAGACTATCCAGCCCCCACTAGTGTGACTGTCATCACAACGCTGGTAGTCAAGCAAAGATCCTAAGGGCTCTACCAATATGTATAAGCGATATGCTAAAAGAAACATATACACATATTAAGATAGAATCAAACCAAGTAGCATACTACCATAATGGGCAAGACTGTTATTATATCCGTGTATATCCCAAGCTTCCAAAATATAATATACAAGCCAGTACTATACAATAATGGTCTCTAGGGCATATATCACTAACAATATCCTACTTGCACTAAGGCCATGTATGGGCATATCGCAGACGTATCATCTCGATTAGCCTCTCGAACTGTGTCTGAGGGATGGCCTTTGTGAGTGGATCTGCAGTGTTGTTCTCTGTCTTTAATCTCCGCACCTCGATCTCCCGGCGATCAACTATCTTCCTGATCAGGTGGAACCGCTTCAAGATGTATATAGACTTCCGATGGGACCTTGGTTCTTTCGTTAAACTATAGCGTCGTTGTTGTCACAATACAGCGGTATTGGATCAACAATGGACGGAACCACATGAAGTCCTGTCACGAACTTCCTCATCCAGACTGCTTCTTTCGCGGCATCACATACAGAGATATACTCGGCTTCCATCGTCGAGTCAGTAACGGTGTCCTGATTGGAGCTCTTCCAACAGACCGTCCCTCCATTGAGGTAAAGACATAACCCGACATGGACTTGGAGTCATCCTTGTCGCTCTGGAAGCTGGAGTCAGCAAAGGCCTCGATCTGAAGGTCTTTTCTGCCGTACACCAAGAACATCTCCTTAGTTTTTCTCAAGTACTTGAGAATGTTCTTCACTGCTGTCCAGTGCTTCTCCCCTGGTTTTGACTGATACCTGCTTACAACGCTCAGTGCGTAAGCTACATCCGGTCTGGTACACAACATCGCATACATTATAAAACCTACCGCAGAAGCGTAGGGTATAATAGTCATGCGATTCCTTTCCAAATCAGTCTTGGGAGACATCTCTTTGGAGATGGTGATTCCGTGACAAGCCGGTAGATTACCGCGCTTTGAATCTTCCAGACTAAATCTTTTTAGTATGGTGTTGATGTACCTGGACTGTAAAAATCCCAACATCCGTTTAGATCTATCACGATAGATCTGGATCTCCAGAATGTAGGAGGCATCACTCAGCTCCTTCATGGAGAACCTTTGTGAAAAGAATACTTTGACTGATTATAGCATAGGAATGCCATTTCCTATTAGGAGAATGTCATCTACGTACAAGACGGGGAATACCACAGATCTCGCTACAATTTTACTATAGATGCATGGTTCATCTGGATTTTTGATAAAGTCAAATTCCCTGACCGTCTCATCAAAACAGATGTTCCGACTCCGCGATGCCTGCTTTAATCCATAAATGGATTTAAGTAAGTTGCACACTCTTCTGCTTCTCCCGCTCTCTATGAAACCCTCCGGCTGATCCATATAAACACACTCTTCCAAATTTTCATTCAGAAAATCGGTTTTTACGTCCATCCACTAAATTTCATAATCGTGGAAGGCAAAAATGGAAAGAAGGATCCGAATGGATTTGAGCATAGCCACTGGAGAAAAGATTTCATCATAGTCCAAACCAGGTTTTTGACGAAAATCTTTTGCAACAAGTCTAGCTTTATAGGTTTCAACCTGTCCATCTACACCAATCTTCTTTCTGAAAATCCATTTGCAGCCTACGGGTTTTACCCCTTCTGAAGCAATGTCCAAAGTCCATACTTTGTTGGTGTACATGGACTCCATTTCGGTCCGCATTGCATCCAGCCATTTTACCAAGTCTCTGCTCTGAATGGCTTGCTGGAAGCTAGTTGGCTCATCATCGTTGATGATGCAATCCTCTCTATCCCCGTCTATGATGAAACCATAGTATCTCTCAGGCGGATGAGACTGCCTATTAGTCCTGCGGAGTGGTGTGTGGATGTTCGGTTCTTTCGAAACTTCTGGTTCCACCATACTTTCAGTAATAGCTTGTGGTTCTGGAATTTCTTCCAGTTCTATTGCACTCTCACTTGTCTCTTTTTCAAGAAATTAAGTTTCCAAAAAGTGGGCATGCCGAGAAACAAAGACTTTTTGTTCCTCCGCGTAATAGAAAAGATACCACCTGGAGTTCTTTGGGTATCCCACAAACTTACACAGTACTGAGCGTGCCTTGAGCTTGTCCGCATTCTACTTTTTTACAAAATCTGGACATCCTCATATCTTAAGGTACTTAAGATTAGGTTCTTTCCCACTCCACATATGATATGGTGTGGTAGGCACTGATTTAGAAGGAACCTTATTCAAAAGATATGTAGCTAATTATAGTGCATAACCCCAGAAGGATCGCGGCTATTCAGAGTTACTCATCATAAAACGTACCATAGCCAATAAGGTTATGTTCCGCCTTTCTGATACACCGTTGTGTTGAGGTGTGTATGGAGGAGTAAGCTGAGAGAGAATTCCATTCTCTTTTAAGTAATCCAAGAACTTGTCACTTAAGTATTCACCACCTCGATCAGATCTAAGTGTCTTAATACTGTTAGTGATATATGCCCTAGAGGCCATTATTGTATCATACTGGTTTGTATATTACTTAATGGAAGCTTGGGATATACACGGATATAGTAACAGTCTTGCTCGAAATAGTAGTATGCTACCTAGTTTGTTTCTATCTCAATATGTGCATGTGTTTCTTTTAGCATATGGCTTATACATATTGGTAGAGCCCTTAGGATCTTTACTTGATTATCAGCGTTGTGATGGCAGTCACACTAGTAGGAGCTGGGTAGTCTATAAGCACATCCCTATACAGGTCCCTAGTCGTAGGATTATCGAGATGGGGCATCGATACTCCAGAGTAGACTAGTGTAAACGCTTCTCATCCCAGCATGGGAGATGATCTATCCCACAGCTATTAGTACGCAGTACTGGAGATAGTATGCAGGTGCTCATTGGGTTATGAGTACACTGGACAGGACTTGTCGGGAATTGCAGGCGGGTATTATACATATCGTCGGGTAGCAGTTCCCAGGTGACATGAGTACAGCTTAGTCCGTCGACTTGACACTGCTAATTCGCCTCGAGTGTGTTCTCACTATTCTTTGATTACTGTAAATCCACGTTACCCGTCCCCGATTCTTTGGGGTTGCGGAAATGGTGAAAAACAATTTTCTTCGGTGGGGTAACATGGACTCAAAAACAGATCTTTGTTAAACTAACTATCTAACAACCTAACTAGAAGTTTTACCTACTCGGTTAGGGGGT
Source organism: Agapanthus africanus (assembly GCA_030015575.1). NCBI lineage: Eukaryota > Viridiplantae > Streptophyta > Magnoliopsida > Asparagales > Amaryllidaceae > Agapanthus > Agapanthus africanus. The sequence continues at coordinate 424,617,280 of CM057351.1, forward strand.
TATACCTTAACTTGAACTCCTTCTCTTTGACTCCTTGTGGTGGTCGGATGGTTTTCTCCTCGTCGTCTCCTTATGCCGAAGATGGATCCACCCGAAAGCTTCTACCTTTGGCTCCAACCTCAATCTAGAGGAAACTAGAACACTTGGTTTGCTAAACCTTGTATGCTAGGATGAGTAGAGAAGTGTTTTGGGTTTTTATCTCCAAGGAAATGGTTCTCAACTCATGAGAGGGAGTTTCCTTGAGCTAGAGAGAGAGCAAGAGGAAGAGGAAGAGCTTGAGGATGAGAGAGAGTGAGAATGATAGAATGAGCAAGCCTTTTTCCACCCTTGCTCTTATAATCCAAAATAATCATAACAAATAATAATAATTGAGTATTATGTGATGGTTGTTATCATATCAAATGGCAATATCATTTCATGCATTAAATGCAATTTGTGAACAAAACAAGCAAGCAAAGGTCAATGCCATGAAATGATAGCCATTGTCATGATGATGGTCAACAAGTCCAACCTAGTCAACCGGTCAACGAAGTCAACAAGTCAACAAAGTCAACCTTTCAACCCAACCATGGCACAATAATACTTAATTAATATTATTATTAATCATATTTCTAATTCTCATTAGGGTTTAGCAAAAGTCAACAGTCAACAACCCTAATGAGAATCCTCTGCCTCTGTCTCTGTTAACCGTGCATACACACCCGCATCCGCGTTCCGAAGAACACGAATACAAACGAGATAAAACCAATCCCAAAACGTATACTAGGATCTGGTTTAAACCAAAGCCCACTAGTAATAACTGTCCGGACACCAAACGTGCACAAGTGCACGGATGTGACCGAACCCTGTCGCAAAACCATGCGACCTCTACTCTTTTGCCTAAAAGGCGAATATCTCTCTGTGTGGGACTCTAAAGACTCGACACTACGCTGTCAGTGGGTTTAACCACAGACCGCAAGCGGCACTAGCTGTGCGTAACGGCCCCCAGGTAGATGCCGATAAGAAGACTGACGAGGTGAAACCCATCTGAACTCCTACTGAGCCTGAATGTGACAATCTCCGTACAGTCCGGTCTGTTCGTCTGAGAATATCGCATGGCGGGCCTAGGGGGCGGTAAACGTCAGTCCCCTAATAGCGGTACAAGTCGTGTAGGAGTGTAGCCCAGAACACCCTGAGATAACACTGGAAACCTACCAGTATATCTCGCTTGCCCTGGCCAGGGACGACTATATGTAATGGCTCTCCATGACACAACGCGATATCAACTCCCAATACCGGGAGAGACGAATCCTGTCTAACCGTCACTGCCTCCAAGTGTTTCGGGACTGCACCCAACTACTATCTGTTTGCACGACTCCTTTGAGCCGTGGTAGGGTAGTAATCAAAGTACAGTGGGAACACACTCAAGGCGAAGTGACAGTGTCAAGTCAGCGGACTAAGCTGTACTCATGTCACCTGAGAACTGATAACCGAAGATAGGTATAGTACCAACCAACAGTTCCCGAGGAGTCCTGTCCAGTGTACTCGTAACCTAACGAGCACCCGCATACTATCTCAAGTACGACGTACTGACGGCTGTGGGACAGACCGTCTCCCCTTCTGGGATGAGAAGCGCATACGCTAGTCTACTCCGGAGTATCAATGCCCTGTCTCGATAGTCCTACGACTAGGGACCTGTATAAGGATGTGCTTGTGGATTACCCAGCCCCCACGAGTGTGACTGCCATCACAATGCTGGTAATCAAGCAAAGATCCTAAAGGCTCCACTAATGTGTATAGGCGATATGCTAAAAAAAACACATGTACACACATTGAAGTAGAGACAAACCAAGTAGCATACTACTATTTTGAGCAAGATTGTCTATACAACGGTGAATATCCCAAGCTTCCATTAAGTAATATACAAACTAGTATGATACAGTAATGGCCTCTAGGACATATACACTAACAATCTCCCACTTGCACTAAGGCCATGTACTGGCGTATCGAAGACCTATCATCTCGATCAGCCGCTCGAACTGAGTCTGGGGTAAGGCCTTCGTGAGTGGATCTGCAGTGTTATCTTCTGAATTTACTCTCTTCACCTCGATCTCCCGACGATCTACGATCTCCCTGATCAGGTGGTACCGCCTCAAAATGTGCCTGGACTTCTGATGGGACCTGGGTTCCTTCGCTAAAGCTATAGCGCCGTTGTTGTCACAATACAGCGGTATTGGATCAACAATGGTAGGAACCACCTGAAGCTCCGTGAGGAACTTCTTCATCCAGACAGCTTCTTTTGCGGTATCGCAAGCAGCTATGTACTCCGCTTCCATAGTTGAGTCAGCAACGGTCTCCTGCTTGGAACTCATCCAGCAAACCGCCTCTCCATTGAGGGTAAAGACATAACCCGACATGGACTTGGAGTCATCCTTGTCACTCTGGAAGCTGGAGTCAGCAAAGGCCACGATCTGGAGGTCTTTTCCGCCATACACCAAGAACATCTCCTTAGTCTTTCTCAGGTACTTGAGAATGTTTTTTACTGCTATCCAGTATTTCTCCCCTGGATCTGACTGATACCGGCTTACAACGCTCAATGCGTATGCTACATCTGGTATGGTACACAACATCGCATACATTATAGAGCTTACCGCAGATGCGTAGGGTATTGATGACATGTGAGCCCTTTCCAAATCAGTCTTGTGAAACATCTCTTTGGAGAGGGTGATTCCATGACAAGCCGGTAGATTACCGCGCTTGGAATCTTCCATACTGAATCGTTTCAGTATGGTGTCAATGTACCTGGACTGTGAAAGTCCCAACATTCTCTTAGATCTATCACGATAGATCTGGATCCCCAGAATGTAGTTGGCATCGCCCAGGTCCTTCATGGAGAAGCTCTGTGACAAGAATCCTTTGACTGACTGTAACATAGGAATATCATTTCCTATTAGGAGAATGTCATCCACGTACAAGACGAGGAATACTACAGTTCTCCCTACAATCTTACTGTAAATGCATGGTTCATCTGGGTTTTTGATAAAGTCGAATTCTTTGACAGTATCATCAAAGCAGATGTTCCAACTCCGCGATGCCTGCTTCAGTCCATAGATGGACTTGAGCAACTTGCACACTTTACCGCTACTCCCACTCTGAATGAATCCCTCTGGCTGATCCATATAGACGCACTCTTCCAAATTTCCATTTAGGAAAGCCGTCTTTACGTCCATCTGCCAGATCTCATAATCGTGGAAGGCAGCAATGGCAAGAAGGATCCGAATGGATTTGAGCATAGCTACTGGAGAAAAGGTCTCGTCATAGTCCAAACCAGGTCTTTGACGAAAACCCTTTGCAACAAGCCTAGCTTTATAGGTTTCGACCTGCCCATCTACACCAATCTTCTTTCTGAAGATCCATTTGCAGCCTACGGGTTTTACCCCTACTGGAGTAAAGTCCAAAGTCCAAACTTTGTTGGTGTACATGGACTCCATCCCGGTCCGCTTTGCATCCAGCCATTTTACTGAGTCACCGCTCTGAATGGCTTGCTGGAAGCTATTAGGCTCATCATAATCAATGACGCAATCCTCTCTATCCCCGTCTATGAGAAAACCATAGTATCTCTCGGGCGGATGAGACTGCCTACTACTTCTGCGGAGCGGCGCAGGAATGTCCGGTTCCCCTGAACCTTCTGGTTCTACTAAGGTTTCAATAATAGCTTGTGGTTCTGGAATTTCTTCCAGTTCTATTGCGCTCCCACTTATCTGATTTTCTAAAAACTCAGTTTCCAAGAAGAGGGCATAACGAGAAACAAAGACTTTTTGCTCCTCTGCGTAATAGAAAAGATACCCCTTGGAGTTCTTTGGGTATCCCACAAACTTACACTGTACTGAACGTGCCTCGAGCTTGTCCGCATGCTGCTTCTTTACAAAAGCTGGACATCCCCATGTCTTAAAGTGTTTAAGACAGGGTTTCTTCCCACTCCACATCTGATATGGTGTGGTAGACACTGTCTTATTAGGAACTTGGTTCAAGAGATATGCAGCTGTTTCTAGTGCATAACCCCAGAAAGATCACGGTAATTCAGCCTTACTCATCATGGAACGAACCATATCCAATAGAGTTCGATTCCGTCTTTCCGATACACCGTTGTGTTGTGGTGTGTATGGAGGAGTAAGCTGCGAGAGAATTCCATTCTCTTTTAAGTAGTCCAGAAACTCGGCACTCAAGTATTCTCCACCTCGATCAGATCTCAGTGTCTTGATACTTTTGCCTGTTTGTTTTTCAACTTCATTCTTGTATTCCCGAAATTTCTCAAAAGCTTCGGATTTATGCTTCATCAGGAAGACATGTCCAAACCTAGAGAAATCATCTGTGAAAGTAATGAAGTATGAATAACCACTTCGCGCATGTGTAGACATTGGACCACACACGTCACTGTGTATGAGTCCCAAGAGCTCGCTTGCTCTTTCTCCGTGTCCAGTGAACGGAGTCTTTGTCATCTTTCCCATGAGACAAGATTCACAAGTGGCATAAGACTGATACTCGAACGGATTCAAGTATCTCTCTTTATGTAACTTTGTTAACCGTGTCTCATTAATGTGACCCAGTCTACAATACCATAAGAAAGCCTTATTTGTTTCCGGAGACTTTCTTTTAAGTGTGTTCTGGACACTGAAAATCTGAGCTTGATTTAATACGTATATCCCGTTTTCTAATGTACCTGACCCAATCAGAACTTGATTTAGGTGGATGTGGATCACATCGCTTACAAAAGTAAAATCATATCCTTCCTTAGAAAGTAAGGATACAGATATGATATTACAAGTCGCACCTGGTACATACAAACAGTTACGCAGAATCAATATCTGCCCAGTTGTCAGTCCAAGATGATATTCCCCTACGGATTCAGCGTCCATGCTCATTCCGTTAGCAACCCTGAGAGTCATATCACCTGTAACACCCGAGCCCAATGCTACTATTTTTCTGTTACTGTTTGAGCATTGGGTGGTACTCATTTCATTTATCTTACTTGTTTGTGGCTTACTGTAAAATTTTATCCGGAAAAGTCATTTCTGCACATAACAAATTTTAGCATCTAAAATAAAATTAAAAATATCCCACTTGGCCTACTCGACACCCCTAGCCTTGTGGTAGCGTCCGTGTATCGAGTTCTCGTCCTGTTCGGTGAAACGGGCGAGTTTGGACGGCTACGTGCGCGTACAGGTATCCGTCTTGGGGGTATGCTTTTTAATCATAAAACACTCAATTTCAAAATTTGGAACCCGCTTAAAATCCTATTATTTCAATTTCGAATTTTTGGACCCGACCCGGGCGCGATTTGGAAATGTTTTGTTTAGCGCCAAAATCCCAAATTTTAATAATTTAAAACCTTAGTATATATTCTCTAACTATACTAATCTTACAGTTATATTAAATCCTTTGAAATTTTTAAAACCTCTGAAATCTTTTATCCAGCCAATCATCACGAGGCAAATAAAACCCCCGTGGGCCCCTCACCCATAATTTCTCTCTCTCTCTCTCTAATCTCATTCTCTCTCCCCCTCGTATATATTTTCCCCTCTCGTTTTCTTTTCCCCACGAGAACAGGAAACCCATCGCGAGCCTTAACCCTAGCCGCCTCCACCCTTGCCACCGCAGCCCCGACGCCGGCGCTAGCGTCACCAGATCCCTCGCCTCCTCCTCCTCGTATCACCCACATCCTCATTGCCTGCACCCACGCAGCCACCTGAGCACCCCCGCTGCAGCCACCTGCAGTCGCCTGCTCGCCACCGCGACCACCAGAAGACATCCAACGCTTCGCTGCCGACCAACACCTCGCCGTGTTCCCCTCACCATCATCCTCCTTCTCCCGGTGCACCCCCGACCGGAACAGCGACCCTCGGCTACCCCCACGACTTCTCTGTGTCGCCTGAGACGTCACCGGCGACCACCTACGCCACCCCTGGCCGTCGCCGACGAACCCCAACCACCTCAGAACACCATGTAAGTGTCTCCCCCCTCACCTTTCCTCTCTTCATTTTCCAGAACTGAAAACAACTTGCTGGAAGTTTCTGCAGATCGCCGGAGATGCCGTTCTCGCCGCCGTCGATCTCACCATCGTTGCTAGTGCCCTCTGAGACCAGTGAGTATTCCCATCTTCTTCGTTCTCTGTTCATTTCCTTCTTTTCCAAGATCTACACCCGTTCGAAACCCTATTCACTGTTTTTGTGCTCGCCGGAATCCGGCCGTGCCGGCGACGTGTCCCTACAATTCAGCAGAGTACTCTGACCCCTGTGGTTCCTTGGTTCGTTGTTTGGGTTCAATCCGTGAACAGTGCGTCCGTCGCGAGTTTCCCCGCCGACGTTACGTTCCGTTTTTCCTGGTTCGCGACCCGTCGTGGCAAGTACCCCTTGCTACATGCTATACAATATATTTATATATGTATTGACACCCTAAACCTGTAAAAACTTAACTCAGTATAGTCGTTTCCCATTTTTGGTTGCATTATGGCATTATATCATTTTACCGTTAAAATGGAATTTACAGTTTGTCAATTTAAACCTAATAATCAAGTCTACCTGTTTAATCACATTTTACTGTTTAATAGATGGTAGCACTTATCCATGTAGTTCTATTACATTCGGACATTCGTATTCAAAGGCTTTATATAACTGTATTGCACCGATACCTAAACTATTGCACCGCTAAGGGTGCTCAAACCTGTTAATATAATTAAACGGCTGCATTGTATTACTGCACTCTTGTGATGGAATGAAACTGTTATTATTATTTAATTCATTGCTTATTTCCTGTTGTTAATACCTACGTGTGATTATATATCTGATTGGGAGCACACTTCTTACCCACAGGTAGCATGGTTGGCTATGTCACGTGCCCAATCTAGCGTACTCTGGGAAGCGGGGCGTGACATGGTTCTTTTGGTATCAGAGCTATAGGTTAGTTGGGTTGATTCTTTTGTAGTTGGGTATTGTACCCAATACACGAATCAGAATACCCGTGTTAGGAAACATGTCCTGCCACTTTGCCGTTCACCATTCTTGAATCACATTCTTCCTGATTATATCTTTACGACGTGCAAACTTACTTTGCATGTCGACACGAAAAACCTGATTTCTTGTTATCTCTAGGACTTAGGCGACTTGAGTGGAGTTAAGTAATTGTGGCTATGATACCGTGGCATAGTTACAATATGGTACTCTATTTAAATATCTTGGAGTTCTAGCCTTGATCTATATTCAGAATCTATCATCATGCTAATGTTGGGTATTTTGATTCCAGGAATATGGCCGGTAAGAATTTGAAGATGTACCAAAGACGTGCGGACAAAGCCGCCATGCGTAGAGTGATAAGGGGATTGCTGGAGAATCTAAAGAGACAGACTGAGCTGAAACCGGCGTCTGCACTGAACCAAACGTCTGTACGTAGAAGTATTCCGGTGAACAGACGCAGCGTAGCACCAATGAAGAAAACAATTGTGGGTGATCGGAAAAGGAGCGTGATTTGTGACTACTGCCATGTACCCGGACATGTGCGAAAGGATTGTCGTAAGAGGCTGGGACTCTGTTTTAGTTGTGGAGCGGCAGATCACGCCGTTAGTGCTTGTTCGTCGAAGCTTCGTACAAGGGATGATTTTCTGAAGCCTCCGCAGAGACCGTTCCAAGGGCAGAAACAGCTGACTCAAGGACCTAATCAGGCTCGAGCTTTTACCTTGACAGCTGAGGAAGCCAAGGCATCAGGAGAAGTGGTTTCCGGTACTTACTCGTTCATGGTTTTCCCGCATTGGCATTATTTGATTCTGGTGCATCCCACTGTTTTATGTCATCCAAATTTATAACTACACACTCGATTACCTGCACGACCCTGTCTAGTTACTGGGACATACACACTGGGAATGGGAAAATCATATCTAGTAGGGAGTGTAGAGATTGTACAGTTGTCATGTGCGGACGGGAACTCTTTGCAGATTTCTTGGTGATTGATACGGGTAGCTATGAAGTCGTCTTGGGAATGGATTTTCTTGACATTTTCCACGCTCACATTGACTGTAGGGCAAAGAAAGTAATTTTCCAGATTTCCGGACATCCTGAGTTTACCTTCACTGGAGGAAGCAGTTCTGTCGGGCCAGTCGAGTTTAAGCCTAGGCCGACAAACAATATTCTTGCAGCAATGGAAGTTGATAGTGGTGAAGAGCCGGCGGTTGTTCGCGATTTTATGGACGTATTTGAAGATATATCGGGTTTACCGCCGAAGCGAGACGTGGAGTTCGCAATTGATCTTATTCCTGGTGCAGCGCCAGTATCTAAAGCGTATTATCCAATTACACCAGTAGAGTTGGAAGAAGTTAAGAAACAGGTTGCTGAATTGCTTGAGAAGGGTTGGATTCGAAGTAGTAACTCGCCTTGGGGAGCTCCAGTTCTTCTAGTAAAGAAGAAGGATGGCACGAGAAGGATGTGCATCGACTATCGAGAATTAAACTGGGTAACTATTAAGAACAAGTACCCGATCCCTCGCATTGGAGAACTTTTTGAGCAGCTTAGTGGCGCGAGGGTATTCTCGAAGCTGGATCTGCGATACGGATATCATCAGGTTCGAGTGAAAGCAGAAGATATTTGCAAGACGGCGTTCCGAACTCGGTATGGACATTACGAGTACCTAGTGATGCCCTTCGGAGTAACGAATGCGCCGGCAATATTCATGGACTTGATGAACCGAATCTTCTCACCGTTCGTGGACCAGTTTATCGTGGTATTCATTGACGATATTCTGGTTTACTCGAAGAGTTTTGAGGAGCATGCTGACCATTTGAAGATCGCACTGCAGACTTTGAGACAGGAGAAATTGTATGCGAAGATGAGTAAGTGCGAATTTTGGCTGGAGGAAGTGAAGTTTTTGGGGCATGTTGTGTCTGGCGATGGAATCGCCGTCGATCCCGAAAAGATTGCAGCAGTTCGAGATTGGCCGATTCCAAAGAATGTTGCTGAGATAAGAAGTTTCCTTGGATTAGCCGGATACTACAGGAGATTTGTAGAGAACTTCGCTCGTCTGGCAGAGCCGTTGACCAAGCTTACGCGCAAGGAGGTACCTTTTGTATGGACGGATAAATGTGCGTTAGCTTTTGAGACGTTGAAGCCGAAGTTGATAACCGCCCCTATTCTGACCGTGCCAGACAACTCCGGAGGACTGGTGATTCACAGCGACGCATCTGGGAAAGGATTGGGATGTGTTTTGATGCAGCATGGGAAAGTTGTAGCATACGCATCAAGACAATTGAAGACCCATGAGAAGAATTATCCGACTCATGATTTGGAGCTCGCGGCTGTGATTTTCGCTTTGAAGATTTGGAGACACTACCTTTTGGGCGAGAGAGTCGAAGTTTTTACAGATCATAAGAGCTTGAAGTATGTGTTCACGCAGAAGGAGCTTAATATGAGGCAGCGTAGATGGTTGGAGCTGATGGCTGACTACGATCTTGATCTTAAGTACCATCCGGGGAAGGTTAACGTCGTGCCGGATGCGCTTAGTCGGTTACCAGCAATTCAGGTGTTAACTACGTAGAAGGAGATCGTCGCAGATTTTCGAAGATTTGACTTGGAGGTTGTGCTACCGCGTTCTAAGGGACAGTTGTTGCAGTTGCAAGTGCAGTCGTCTTTGTTTGAGAAAATTAAAGCAGCACAATCGCAGGATCCTAGACTGCAAAAGTTTCGAGAGCAAGTTGAAGCCGGACTACGAATAGATTTATTGATCCACGAAGATGGTTCGTTGAGGTATGGTAGCCGTTTGTGTGTGCCAAAGGGAGATGTTCGTGAAGAGCTTATGAAGGAGGCACACAGTTCGGCTTATTCTGTACATCCAGGAGGCACAAAGATGTACCGAGATATTCGACAGCATTTCTGGTGGGAAGGCATGAAACGGGAGATTGCTCGCTTTGTGGCTAAGTGCTTGGTGTATCAGCAAGTTAAGGCTGAATATCAAAGGGTTGCTGGTTTATTGCAACCACTTCCGATTTCTCTGTGGAAGTGGGAATATATAACCATGGATTTCGTGACGGCTTTACCACGGAGTCCAAAGGGCAACAGTGCAGTATGGGTGATTGTTGATCGGTTGACCAAGGCTGCTCACTTTATTTCTTTCCGGGTTGGTCAATCAACGGAGACTTTAGCAGAGCGGTACATGCAGGAGATTGTAAGATTGCATGGAGTACCGGTGAGCATCGTGTCCGATCGGGACACTCGGTTCTTATCACACTTTTGGAGGAGTTTACAGGAAAGTTTGGGGACTCGATTGAAGTTTAGCACAGCTTATCATCCTCAAACTGATGGTCAGTCGGAGAGAACGATCCAAACTCTTAAAGATGTGTTGAGAGCATGCATGTTGGACTTCAAGGGTTCATGGAAGGATCATCTACATCTGGTGGAGTTTTCTTACAACAACAGTTTTCAGGCAACTATCCAGATGACTCCGTTTGAAGCTTTGTATGGTCGTAAATGGCGTTCACCTGTTTGCTGGGATGATGTCGGTGAAGAAGATTGTTGGGACCGGATTTGGTGGTGCAGACAATTGAGAAGGTTAACACTATCAGAAATCGTATGAAGGCAGCACAAGACAGATAGAAGAGTTGGGCTGACACGTCAAGAAGACCTCTAGAGTTCGCCGTGGGTGATTTGGTATTCTTGAAGATATCACCGACTAGAGGGGTGATTCGTTTTGGGAGTCGAGGAAAGCTTAGTCCTCGATTCGTTGGACCCTTTGAGATCTTGGAGCGTGTTGGTGAGCTAGCGTACCGTTTGGCGTTACCGCAGTCCTTGGCAGGTGTGCACGATGTGTTTCACGTATCTCAACTACGAAGGTATGTTCGAGATGAAACACATGTTTTGGATCATTCGGAGTTAACAGTACGGGAAGACTTGACTTTTGAGGAGCGACCGGTTGAAATCGTTGATCGAAGGGAAAAGGTTCTTAAGAACAAGGTTATCCCCCTTGTGCTTGTTTCTTGGGGTAATCGATCGCATGGAGAGTCCACTTGGGAACGAGAAGATGAGATCCGGCAGAAGTTTCCTCACTTTTTCCTGTAGTTTCTATCTTTGTATTCTTGGAATTTCGAGGACGAAATTCTTTTTGTAGTTGGGTATAATGTAACACCCGAGCCCAATGCTACTATTTTTCTGTTACTGTTTGAGCATTGGGTGGTACTCATTTCATTTATCTTACTTGTTTGTGGCTTACTGTAAAATTTTATCCGGAAAAGTCATTTCTGCACATAACAAATTTTAGCATCTAAAATAAAATTAAAAATATCTCTCTTGGTCTACTCGACACCCCTAGCCTTGTGGTAGCGTCCGTGTATCGAGTTCTCGTCCCGTTCGGTGAAACGGGCGAGTTTGGACGGCTACGTGCGCGTACAGGTATCCGTCTTGGGGGTATGCTTTTTAATCATAAAACACTCAATTTCAAAATTTGGAACCCGCTTAAAATCCTATTATTTCAATTTCGAATTTTTGGACCCGACCCGGGCGCGATTTGGAAATGTTTTGTTTAGCGCCAAAATCCCAAATTTTAATAATTTAAAACCTTAGTATATATTCTCTAACTATACTAATCTTACAGTTATATTAAATCCTTTGAAATTTTTAAAACCTCTGAAATCTTTTATCCCGCCAATCATCACGAGGCAAATAAAACCCCCGTGGGCCCCTCACCCATAATTTCTCTCTCTCTCTCTCATCTCATTCTCTCTCCCCCTCGTATATATTTTCCCCTCTCGTTTTCTTTTCCCCACGAGAACAGGAAACCCATCGCGAGCCTTAACCCTAGCCGCCTCCACCCTTGCCGCCGCAGCCCCGACGCCGGTGCTAGCGTCACCAGATCCCTCGCCTCCTCCTCCTCGTATCACCCACATCCTCATTGCCTGCACCCACGCAGCCACCTGAGCACCCCCGCTGCAGCCACCTGCAGTCGCCTGCTCGCCACCGCGACCACCAGAAGACATCCAACGCTTCGCCGCCGACCAACACCTCGCCGTGTTCCCCTCACCATCATCCTCCTTCTCCCGGTGCACCCCCGACCGGAACAGCGACCCTCGGCTACCCCCGCGACTTCTCTGTGTCGCCTGAGATGTCACCGGCGACCACCTACGCCGCCCCTGACCGTCGCCGACGAACCCCAACCACCTCAGAACACCATGTAAGTGTCTCTCCCCCTAACCTTTCCTCTCTTCATTTTCCAGAACTGAAAACAACTTGCTGGAAGTTTATGCAGATCGCCGGAGACGCCGTTCTCGCCGCCGTCGATCTCGCCATCGTTGCTAGTGCCCTCTGAGACCAGTGAGTATTCCCATCTTCTTCGTTCTCTGTTCATTTCCTTCTTTCCCAAGATCTACACCCGTTCGAAACCCTATTCACTGTTTTTGTGCTCGCCGGAATCCGGCCGTGCCGGCGACGTATCCCGACAATTCAGCAGAGTACTCTGACCCGTGTGGTTCCTTGGTTCGTTGTTTGGGTTCAATCCGTGAACAGTGCGTCCGTCGCGAGTTTCCCTGCCGACGTTAAGTTCCGTTTTTCCCGGTTCGCGACCCGTCGAGGCAAGTACCCCTTGCTACATGCTATACAATATATTTATATATGTATTGACACCCTAAACCTGTAAAAACTTAACTCAGTATAGTCGTTTCCCATTTTTGGTTGCATTATGGCATTATATCATTTTACCGTTAAAATGGAATTTACAGTTTGTCAATTTAAACCTAATAATCAAGTCTACCTGTTTAATCACATTTTACTGTTTAATAGATGGTAGCACTTATCCATGTAGTTCTATTACATTCGGACATTCGTATTCAAAGGCTTTATATAACTGTATTGCACCGATACCTAAACTATTGCACCGCTAAGGGTGCTCAAACCTGTTAATATAATTAAACGGCTACATTGTATTACTGCACTCTTGTGATGGAATGAAACTGTTATTATTATTTAATTCATTGCTTATTTCCTGTTGTTAATACCCACGTGTGATTATATATCTGATTGGGAGCACACTCACGATATTGCGTACATCTTGACCTGACATTGCTACACATGTATATATTGATACACCTGACATGGTACCGTATACTGTTGACTTGACCTGATGTACCATGACCCGACCTGTTACTTGATCTCGTGCCTAATGCCAACAAACCTGACATGTAGTCCTCATGGACCGTTCCTGTTGTCTATCCAGACAAACCTGCTTTTACCTGATCCTGTGTGGGCATTAGTTCTTGATTACTGAATACCTGACTTGACTTGCACATATAACTTGGGGGTATGGGGAAATCAAAGGTGAAACCTGACTTGTAACTCGACAGTTCACTATCTGTCCTGAGTGTACACATTCCTGTTTTGTGCCTAGCGGCATGTCTCGGTTTCAGCCGAGAATATTGTGGCCGTGGTCCCGGGTATGTACGGGATACTATCGAGTGTACACATTCCTGTTTTGTGCCTAGTGGCATGTCTCGGCTGCAGCCGAGAATATTGTGGCCGTGGTCCCGGGTATGTACGGGATACTATTGAGTTACATCGACGATTCATCAATTGATTTCAAAGACTTTAGACTAGAAAACCTGATAGAACAGTTTAGTTACCGACTGCACACTACCTTGCACTGCTTGTTTCACATTATTGCTTTATTCATGTTTATTTTTGCATGGCATGTTACATTGTTCATATTATATTACTTGTTGACATGACGCGCTGACGTCTGGGTTTTGCATGGCCCAGATTCTGTACCGCTGTCGCAGTCCGAGCAGGAGTACTTCAGCCAGCAGGCTGAGCTGTGAGTTCAGTAGTAGTTAGTTTTATTTCCTGCATTCATTTCCTGATGTGGGCCCGCATTATGGGACATACCTTTCAGTTATTTGTATTGGATCATTTACTTCCGCATTTATTTATTATTGACTCTTGTTATTCTGGATTATGGACATGTTTTAGATAGTTTTATCTTGTTCTTGATATCTCTACAGCCGTAATGTGACTGTGGATGGATACTTCCTACCCACAGGTAGCATGGTTGGCTATGTCACGTGCCCAATCTAGCGTACTCTGGGAAGCGGGGCGTGACATCACCTTTCCTGATAACCCTACGGTTTCTCAGAGCCTGTAACGAGTTACAGATGTGAGATCCTGATCCGGTATCCAATACCCAGGAAGTAGGGTTAACTGACATACAGTTCTCTATTACAAACACACCCGAAGCCGAAGCCACAGCATGCTTCGAATTCTGGCCACTGGCTTTGCTAGCCCTGCAATCCTTCTGCTAATGTTCATTCCCGTAACAAGAGGAACGTCCCTCTTTTACTACATCCAGTCCCGAAACTTTTGCCCTTCCCTTTCCTTCTTCTTCCCTGGTTTCCTTCAGGGTATGAGCAGACGGCAAGGACTGTAGAATCAAGTCAGTATTTTGATCCGTTCTCCAACGTGGTCTTCAGGTCCGTGAGCTCAAAATAGCTGGTCTCTGTAGGGACGTTGCCCCCTACAGATGACCCGACAGCCAACCCCGCTTGAAGCAATTCGTTCGAGGTCTCATATCTTGTGATACGAGATTGCTCTCCATATAAATCTTTGTTATGGAGAAAGATAGAAACTGAGTCCATCTTCTCGTGCTGCCTCTGGTTTGCACCATCAACTGAGGTTAACACGAGGCACTTGGCTTTCGCACAGTCTTTTTCCGATGTCATACGGATGTCAATGTCCGTGACAGGGGAAACTGGTCCTGAGACGGCAGGGGTTTGATTAGTTAAGAGGTGTCCCAGCTTGTCATGGGTAATGGACATCTGGACAGACCTTTGCCAATCATAACAGTCAGGTTCAGTCATTTTATTATCTAGATGTAACCTATGTGTGGTCACAGGGTCGCTGCAATTAAGAGAGAGAGAAGAAAACACTCAGCATGATGTTCTTGCAAGTTTAGATTGGTTTTTAATTTATCTAAACAGGATGGCTCCCACTGTTTCTCGAATTCCTCCTCAAACCAAAAAGGAAGAATTAGTCGGGATCAATCTCACTGTACAATACTTGCTTAACCGTTCAGTCAGGCCAGTGTTGGTACTTCGAGGGAGGTTTTCCAACGCTTTCACGAAGTTCCTTAATTAAATAATCTCTTTTCCCTGGGGGCGTAGCCCCGCTAACACCTTTCTAGACACCTACTTGGTTTATAGCATTGATCGTTAAGTGAGAAATTTCCCGAGGAGTAGCATATACTCACAGTAGGATCGGGATCCAAATATCATCGCGTGACAAAACTGAAGGAATCCTACCAGAATCATCACACTCCAAATGGTATGCAGCGCTAGCAAGTTTCAGTTTCTTTTGAAACTCCCGATGTGGATTTTTGCCCCATGCTCTTATGACCTTGGCGTGAGGTCAAAATGTCATAAGTCACATGTCAAGTTCTACCTATCATTATCCAGGTTAATTTGAACCCACCCGTACCTACCCTTGACGTAGGCCAAAATGGCAGTACGACTGTCTCAAACCAACGCATTCTATCTATGCAACAGATAAATATCCGGCAGCTACCAATCACTATGCCTTGGCGTGGGGTCAAAATACATAGATTGAATACTACCGAATATTTAACTGAAATGATGGAAGGCTACGAATGGTTTTGGCAAAACCGTGAACGTAGTGAACTTGATATAATCGATGGAACGAGATAGCTTTTAAAAGGAGTGGTTCAAGCTCCGCATTTAAAAGTTGGTTTTTGAAAAGAACCGAGTGGTTTTTGAAAGTGTTCCAACGACTTTTACTTGGTTTATTTTCTTGCATTAATTTTAATGCGTCCCATCATTTAATCCTACCATTGCAGAAAACAACGAAAATATGACGTACGCTTATGCCATCCGCATTCGCCACGGGGCCCCGTCATTACCCGTTAGGTTACTTAACTAACGACAGAGCGGGGGCTAGACTAGCGCGGATGCAAAACATAAGCAACGCCTAAATAGATATCATATATAGATATATACATTCGTCAGATGCAATGATAGCTATTCCAGATCACAGATGAACACATTGGATATAATAGGAATCCGCATTCCGTACGAGCCTGTAACGAAAAGCGGATTACACGGTCGCGGTGAATACCAATACCCCACCCTAGACCCCTACGGGTGCGGCAAACTACCCGCCAAATACCCGAAGTGAAGCAACCTCCCTCAACAACGTGAGTAGGCCACTCGGCACTTCGAGGTACCCGATAGTTTGTGCACCCCTCCTTGGGTCTATCCTAGGAGCAAAAACAGTAAAAGAAATTATACAATGGCGGCTACAACCTCATCCCGGTTGTGCGGCTATATAAATAATATTACATCAATTACAAATTGCATGAATTGAAAGATAAACAAAACTCTCATCTCACAACCCCCCGGTTATTCATCCGCGACAATCCAATGAATTCATATACACATACCATCAATATTACAGATCACAGATATGTATAACCCCCACTAATCGACGTATAGCGATTAGCAGACGTTTAATACATATATCACATCACAGATATAAACCCATTAGCTAAAGTCTTTAGAAGTTCGATCAAAACACGGATTTTTAAACCCCAAAAACAAATTTTGCTTTCTGGAAAATCTGGGCAGAAAAATCATATTCCAAAAATCCCAAAACACCCCACTGAACACACTGCAGGAAAAATTTCCCACAACCGAGTCAACTCGGCCGCGGATCCGTGGTGGGAGCACGCTCCTGCCGCGGTTCCGCGGTGCTTTGACCGAGTTAGTGGACCATTTTTCTTGCTTGTTCTTTAAAAACCCTGAGCCGATTTTTAGTACATGATTTATTATTTTTTGAACAGAAATAAAAATCGGCAGAAAGTTGATATTTCAGGCATGTTTTGTGATTTTTTCTCCGATCAAACTTCTAGTTATTTTGCTAACATGTTAGATAGTGTTTAACCTGGCTCTGATACCACTGTAAGTACACGTTACCCGTCCCCGATTCTTTGGGGTTCCGGAAATGGTGAAAAACAATTTTCTTCGTTGGGGTAACATGGACTCAAAAACGGATCTTTGTTAAACTAACTATCTAACAACCTAACTAGGAGTTTTACCTACTCGGTTAGGGGGTTATACCTTAACTTGAACTTCTTCTCTTCGACTCCTTGTGGTGGTCGGATGGTTTTCTCCTCGTCGTCTCCTTGTGCCGAAGATGGATCCACCCGAAAGCTTCTACCTTTGGCTCCAACCTCAATCTAGAGGAAACTAGAACACTTGGTTTGCTAAACCTTGTATGCTAGGATGAGTAGAGAAGTGTTTTGGGTTTTTATTTCTAAGGAAATGGTTCTCAACTCATGAGAGGGAGTTTCCTTGAGCTAGAAAGAGAGCAAGAGGAAGAGGGAGAGCTTGAGGACGAGAGAGAGTGAGAATGATAGAATGAGCAAGCCTTTTTCCACCCTTGCTCTCATAATCGAAAATAATCATAACAAATAATAATAATTGAGTATTATGTGATGGTTGTTATCATATCAAATGGCAATATCATTTCATGCATTAAATGCAATTTGTGAACAAAACAAGCAAGCAAAGGTCAATGCCATGAAATGATAGCCATTGTCATGATGATGGTCAACAAGTCCAACCTAGTCAACCGGTCAATGAAGTCAACAAGTCAACAAAGTCAACCTTTCAACCCAATCATGGCACAATAATACTTAATTAATATTATTATTAATCATATTTCTAATTCTCATTAGGGTTTAGCAAAATTCAACTGTCAACAACCCTAATGAGAATCCTCTGTCTCTGTCTCTGTCAACCGTGCATACACACCCGCATCCGCGTTCCGAGGAACACGAATACAAACGAGATAAAACCAATCCCAAAACGTATACTAGGATCTGGCTTAAACCAAAGCCCGCTAGTAATAACTGTCCGGACACCAAACGTGCACAAGTGCACGGATGTGACCGAACCCTGTCGCAAAACCATGCGACCTCTACTCTTTTGCCTAAAGGTGAATAGCTCTCTGTGTGGGACTCTAAAGACTCGACACTACGCTGGCAGTGGGTTTAACCACAGACCGCAAGCGGCACTAGCTGTGCGTAACGGCCCCCAGGTAGATGTCGATAAGAAGAATGACGAGGTGAAACCCATCTGAACTCCTACTGAGCCTGAATGTGACAATCTCCGTACAATCCGGTCTGTTCGTCTGAGAATATCGCATGGCGGGCCTAGGGGGGCGGTAAACGTCAGTCCCTTAATAACGGTACAAGTCATGTCGGAGTGTAGCCCAGAACACCCTGAGATAACACTGGATACCTACCAGTATATCTCGCTTGCCCTGGCCAGGGACGACTATGTGTAATGGCTCTGCATGACACAGCGCGATATCAACTCCCAATACCGGGAGAGACGAATCCTGTCTAACCGTCACTGCCTCCAAGTGCTTCGGGACTGCACCCAACTACTACCTGTTTGCACGACTCCTTTGAGTCGTGGTAGGGTAGTAATCAAAGTACAGTGGGAACACACTCGAGGCGAAGTAACAGTGTCAAGTCAGCGGACTAAGCTGTACTCATGTCACCTAGGAACTGATAACCGACGATAGGTATGGTACCAACCAACAGTTCCCGACGAGTCCTGTCCAGTGTACTCGTAACCTAATGAGCACCCGCATACTATCTCAAGTACGACGTACTGACGGCTGTGGGACAGACCGTCTCCCCTGCTGGGATGAGAAGCGCATACGCTAGTCTACTCCAGAGTATCGATGCCCTGTCTCGATAGTCCTACGACTAGGGACCTGTATAAGGATGTGCTTATGGATTACCCAGTCCCCACGAGTGTGACTACCATCACAACGCTGGTAATCAAGCAAAGATCCTAAGGGCTCCACTAATGTGTATAGGCGATATGCTAAAAGAAATACATGTACACACATTGAAGTAGAGACAAACCAAGTAGCATACTACTATTTTGAGCAAGATTGTCTATACAACGGTAAATATCCCAAGCTTCCATTAAGTAATATACAAACTAGTATGATACAGTAATGGCCTCTAGGGCATATACACTAACAATTACTACCCTGCCACGACTAAAAATATTCGTGCAAACAGGTAGTAGTTGGGTGCAGTCCCGAAGCACTTGGAGGCAGTGGCGGTTAGATAGGATTTGTCTCTCCCGGTATTGGGGGTTGATATCGCGCTGTGTTCGGAAAGCCGTTACACAAAGTCCTTGGCCAAGACAAGCGAGATTTACTGGTAGGTACTCCAGTAGTTTCTCAGGGTGTTTTGGGCTACACTCCGACATGACTTATTGCACTGTTAGGGGTCTGACGATTACCGCCCCCTAAGCACGATATGCGATACTCTTAGACGAATAGACTGGACTGTACGGAGATTGTCACATATAGACTCAGTAGGAGTTCGGATGAGTTTGCTCATCGGCCTTCTTATCGACATATACTTGGGTAGCCGTTAGTGCAGCTAGTACCGCTTACGGCTTGTGGTTAAACCAACTGCCAGCGTAGTGTCGAGTTTTTAGAGTCCCACACAGAGTGTTTTCCTGCATCGGGCAAAAGATGTAGAGTTCGTATGGTTTTACGATAGGGTTCGATCATGTACATGTACTTGTGCACGGGTAATAATTCGGACAGATAATACTAGTGGGCTTTGGTTTAAGCCGGATCCTAGTATTATACTGATGGATTATTTTCGTCTCTTTTGTATTCGTATTTTTCGGAATACGGATACGGGTATGTATATACGGATGAGGGACATTTTTATAATTTGTTCAAAGATACTTCTAGAAGAAGACACCTCATATTTTGTATTTATCATTTTAGGTTAAATGTTTATTGTATTATGAGGTGGAGGAAATGAAGTGGATTTTTGCATAAATTGGAGTATGGCTCTTGGTGACACATGGGGGTTTCAAGCCACGACTCACTAAGTTGAATATGAACCATATTTGCTTTTCTAATTAGAGTCATTCTGTTGACGAGAGAGTATGGTTCAGATTTAGATAAGGGAGCTCATTCTCTTTTCTATGCAAAAAACTTCACTAGCTTTTTCCCCAAGTGTTCTTCTTCTACCCCTAACCTTTCATGTCTCCTGTGTTGAGAAATCTAAGGCTATGAGAGACAAACCATTCCATCTATATTCTCTACATCATCTAAGTCATCTAATGTAGCGAACTAGGTGCCCTAATTACTTCAGATTTGAGGTGGGAGCTCGATTGTAACACCCTAGTTCGTTATACCATGCTTGATTTGATTAATTTATATATTGAATGACTATTGTTGATTTATTGCTGTTTTGGGTGCGGATAGTATAATTTGTATCTGTGTTTGCACCCGACCCTATCCGCTTGCTGAAAACCCGTCTCGATTCCTGTTTATGATTTATATGCTAATTATGAGGATCCGTGCACTTTCATGTTGTATATCCCATTCATCTGCATCGTATATCTGGCATCTGCATTTTTTTAATAATACAAATATAGTCAAATATAATATTTTAAAAATATCTAGTATGGCCTGCATCATACCCCTGACCCTGTGGTAGCATCCGTACAGCTTGCACTCGTTCCGTTTAGTAAAACAGACTCGTTTGGATAGCTACGTGCACGCTACATGTATCCGTTCTTGGGGGTATGCATTTTCTTTATCCGGTTATTCTATTTTGGTTTTGATTGGCACGTATATTTTCCGTATTTTCAAACAGTAATTTTTGACTCGACCCGGGCGTATTTTGGAGAATTTTTGTATTAGCCAGAAAACTCAAATTTAATAATATTTTAATCTTCATATACATATAACTGTTTACAATATATATATTCAACGAAAAATATCTTTTATATATATTTCTAAAATCCTAAATCTTAACACTCAAATATCTGCCTCTCTCTCTTTTCAACACCTCTCTCTCTCTCTTCTGCACAGTATACTATATAATATATTTTATTTACATTATAACCTATTCTTATCTGAGCCTGCTCCCTACGTCCTCTCTCTCTCCTCGTCGCCTCATTCGTTCCCGCCTCGCCTCCACGAAAACCCTAACCCTACCCACACCCGTGCCTCGCCGTCGCCGCCTCCACCCTCGTCCTCGTCTCCTCCCCTCTTCGACCACCCCCTCACTGTCATCTTCTCTCCCTTGCAAATCCCGTCGCGACCTCAACCCAAGAAACCCATCGCTGTACACCCCTCATCGCCGGAGCTCTGATCACCCCGACGACCTTTTACCCTCATCACCGTCTCCATTTCCTCCTTCTCCTCTCTCTTACACTCTCAAACCAGAGCAAGAATCCTGCACATACCCGATCCTGACTTCAAGAAACCCACAGCCGCCTCGCCGTGAAACCTCACCGGAAAACCCTAATTACTTCAGATTTGAGGTGGGAGCTCGATTGTAACACCCTAGTTCGTTATACCAGCTTGATTTGATTAATTTATATATTGAATGACTATTCTTAATTTATTGCTGTTTTGGGCGCGGATAGTATAATTTGTATCTGTGTTTGCATCCGACCCGACCAGCTTACTGGAAACCCGTCTCGATTCCTGTTTATGAATTATATGCTAGTTATGAGGATCCGTGCACTTTCATGTTGTATATCCCGTTCATCTGCATCGTATATCTAGTATCTGCATTTTTTTTAATAATACAAATATAGTCAAATATAATATTTTAACAATATCTAGCATGGCCTGCATCATACCCCCGACCCTGTGGTAGCATCCGTACATCTTGCTTTCGTTCCGTTTAGTAAAACGGACTCGTTTGGATAGCTACGTGCACGCTACGTGTATCCGTTCTTGGGGGTATGCATTTTCGTTACCCGGTTATCCTATTTTGGTTTTGGTTGGCACATATATT
This sequence comes from Agapanthus africanus, assembly GCA_030015575.1. Taxonomy (NCBI): domain Eukaryota; kingdom Viridiplantae; phylum Streptophyta; class Magnoliopsida; order Asparagales; family Amaryllidaceae; genus Agapanthus; species Agapanthus africanus. The sequence goes on from CM057351.1 coordinate 424,639,150, forward strand.
TTCCGTATTTTCAAACAGTAATTTTTGACCCGACCCGGGCGTATTTTGGAGAATTTTTGTATTAGCCAGAAAACTCAAATTTAATAATATTTTAATCCTCATATACATATAACTGTTTACAATATATATATTCAACGAAAAATATCTTTTATATATATTTCTAAAATTCTAAATCTTAACACTCAAATATCCGCCTCTCTCTCTTTTCAACACCTCTCTCTCTCTCTCTTCTCTGCACAGTATACTATATAATATATTTTATTTACATTATAACCTATTCTTATCTGAGCCCACTCCCTACGTCCTCTCTCTCTCTCCTCGTCGCCTCATTCGTTCCCGCCTCGCCTCCACGAAAACCCTAACCCTACCCACACCCGTGCCTCGTCGTCGCCGCCTCCACCCTCGTCCTCGTATCCTCCCCTCCTCGACCACCTCCTCACCGTCATCTTCTCTCCCTTGCAAATCCCGTCGCGACCTCAACCTAAGAAACCTATCGCTGCACACCCCTCATCGCCGGAGCTCCGATCACCCCGACGACCTCTTACCCTCATCACCGTCTCCATATCATCCTTCTCCTCCCTCCTACACTCTCAAACCAGAGCAAGAACCCTGCACATACCCGTTCCCGACTTTAAGAAACCCACAGCCGCCTCGCTGTGAAATCTCGCCGGAAAACCCACGCCCCTCGTCTTCACCCCTCGCCTCTGTCCCTGAACCCCAGAACAACTCCAGTACATCCTTCAACCACCACAGCCCTCTTCTTTTCTTCTTCTTCTTCTTCTTCTTCTTCTGTTCTTCTCTTCTTGTTTCTTGATTCCGCATTTTTTCGGTCACCGCCGGAGCCGTGCCTCCGCTGACGATACGGACGACCCTGTGGACATCCCCAGCCAGCGTGGTCGTGTTCTTGCATTGCCTGGTCCTGTTCTGTACGCCCGTGTGTGCATCGGGACAGTTACCGATATCGTACGCGGCGTACGCACCCCGTCGTAAGATCCGATCATGCAAGTTTGTCTTTCTACGTGCTATAATATATATTTTGCATCCATATGAATAAAAACATCACATGTTCACTGCATTGTACATCCATGTTACTGTTTTACAGTTTTTCGATACCCGTACGCATCCATATCAATAATTATATATCTAGCTGCATGCCATGTCATATCATTTCATGTTACTGTTATATTAACATCCCATGCTTGATAATGTGCATCCTACGTAGTCATGGAGTTGTAGATGTAATCCTTGATAGATATTTATGCATCCGTGCTTTACTGTGCATCCGTACAATTTATTATATATCTAGTCGCATGCCATGTCATACTATTTCATATTACTGTTATATTAGCACCCCATGCTTGATAACGTGCACCCTACGTAGTCATGGAGTTGTAGATGTAATCCCTGATATATATTTGTGCATCCGTGTTTTACCGTGCATCCGTACTTTTATCGTGCATCCGTACTTGCTACAGTTTTATTATGAGCATCCGTTTGATACCTGTGCACTGCCTGTCATGACCTGATACACCACTACTTGACTTGTTACCTAATCCTGTTTCTAATGCCGACAATCCTGACATGGACGTATCCTGTTGTCTGCATAGACAAACCTATACCTGCTTGATCCTGTGTTGGCATTAGCTCCAGTTTATCAATACCCGACTCGAACACATAACCTTGGGGGTATGGGGAAATCAAAGGTGTAACCGAGTGTAACTTAAAAGGGTATTACTTGATCCGTGGTCCCGGGAGATAACGGGACAGAATCATTCGTGATTCTTCTTTATCCGTGGTCCCGGGGGGTAACGGGACAGAGTCATTCGTGACTCTTACAGCTTGGTCCGTGGTCCCGGGGGGTAACGGGACAGAACCATTCTTGGTTCACATATCCTGATCCGTGGTCCCGGAGGGTAACGAGACATAATCTTTGAGTTACATGAGGAGTACATCAATTGATTTCGAATAACTTTAGAATAGATAACCCAGTAGCGCAGTTTAGATTATTTACCACATTTCACCTGCATGTATACACTTCACTGTTTCATACCCATGTTACTTGTTATACACTCATTACTGTTCATACTCATGCCTGCATATCTCGTGTATCCTGTTCATTTATTATTGTTTGATATTATGACGCACTGACGTCTGGGTTTTGCATGGCCCAGATCCTTTATCTCTTTCGCAGGCTGATCATGAGTATTTCAGCCGACAGGCCGAGCAGTGAGGATCCTGTTAGTATTTAGCTTTGTTTAGTTTAGTTTTCTTTCAGCATTTTCATTTCCTGATATGAGCCCGTATTTGGGACGTATTTTCCAGATGTTACTGTTTATTGGATTTATTGCTTCCGCACATTTATTATTTCTTGACTCGTTTATTCTAGCATATGGACATGTACTAGATAGTTTATTTTCATTTTATTGTTCTTGATATCTTATAGACAGCCGTAGTATGACTGTGGAGGGATATTTCCAAGCCACAGGTAGCATGGTTGGCTCTGTCACGTGCCGATCTTAGCGCACTCTAGGACGTGATGCGTGACAGGGTTTGTTTGGTATCATAGACATAGGGTTTAGGTTAATCGGGTTTGATTCTTTTATAGTTGGGTATTGGACCCAATACACAAATCAGAAAACCTGTAATTAGGAGTATGTCCTGCCACATTGTTGTCGTGATCCTTGAATTTTATCTTTCTCTTGACCCTTGTCTTGACGATATGCAAATGACCTTGCATCTCGACTTGAAATCCTTTTGGTTCCCTATTGTTTCTCCCGTCCTATTCTTTTGATTCTGATACTAGGATTTGGACGACTTGAACGGAGTTATGTGATTGTAACTATGAACTGCTGCATGGTTGCAATGCGGTACTCTATTTAAGTAACTTGGAGTCCTAGTCTTGATTCATTTCCTTGTTTTATGGTCGTTATATTATCTTGCTTCTCTCGGTTTCTTTGCCTACCAGTTTATATTTTATTGCAAGCTTGAACCCTGTTTACCATGCTTATCTTCTTCAGTATCTTGGTTTCAGATGAAGTCGTTTCAAGTATCTTAATTGTTCATGGTTTTTCCGCATTAGCATTATTCGATTCTGGTGCATCCCATTATTTTATGTCGTTCAAGTTTATTGCTGCACAATCGATTTATTGCACGACCATGTCTAGTTGTTGGTACATACACACTGGGAACGGGAAGATCATATTTAGTAGTGAGTGCAAGGATTGTTCGGTTGTTATTTGCGGACGTGAGTTATTCACGGATTTCTTGGTGATCGATACCGGCAGTTATGATGTTGTCTTGGGAATGGACTTTCTCGGCACTTTCCATGCTCACATTGATTGTAGGGCAAAGAAAGTGATTTTCCAGATTCCCGGACATCCGGAGTTTGTTTTTGCTGGAGGTATCAGTTCTGTCGGGCCAGTCGAGTTTAGGGCTATGCCGACAAACAGTGCTCATTTGTCGATGGAAGTTAATAAGGAGGAAGCGCCAGCTCTAGTCAGAGAGTTCATGGACGTGTTTGTTCCCGTCAAAAATTTCTGCGCAAAAGAGCCCAAGGTATCAAATGACAGTGATACGCTTAAGAAAATAAAAGCCAGTATTTTCCGGGCTATTTTTTGACAATCTCCCAAATGAGAAACAGCCCAATTATGATGGTATTGAAAGCGTCTCGGAAAACCCTTCGATTTGATATATTATAGGCCTCATAATTCATCCGGGATCAAAAGTTATGAGCAAATATGCTATGCACTGTTCCCTGATTAAAAATCAGGAATTACCTCAATGAGGTATCACGTGCTCACACGCGACCAATGGTCACGTGATGACACGTGATGGATAAAATCTCATCAAACAGAAATGAAAACAAACAGCCGAAAGATGACTCCATTGGGGGTCACGTGTTCACACGTGACCAAGGGTCACGTGCCAGCACGTGACAGGCTTTGAAAGCCTTATAGCTTAAATAGAACTTAATTCTAAAAAATTAGGAAATAGCTCAGTGAGGTATCACGTGCTCACACGTGACCAATGGTCACGTGTTGACACGTGATGGTTAAAACTGAAGCGTAAACAAACGCTGAGAAAAGGACTCAATTGGGGGTCACGTGTCAGCACGTAACTGGCTTCGAAAACCTTACAGTTTAATAGAATTAAATTCTAAAGGCTTCTCAATCTTTCCAAATGAAAAAGAATTATGGGGACCGTTGGATTAAAGATCCAAGGGTGATTAAAAATCACCAATTTAAGGCAAAATCTTAAACAAGGAAAGATTTCCCCTAAATCTCACCAGAAATAACAAATCGAATATCTTTGGATTAAAAATCCAATGGTGAATAAAATTCACCTAATAATCTAAAGGCTCAGATTAATGATGAAAACAAATCAAATCTTTCAATGAAAGATTTGCTAAACAAATTGATTTTTTTCCTCCTCCTATAAATAGGAGCCAAGAGAAGAGAAGGGGGGAGAGAATTTGGAGAGAAAACTTTAGAGAGATAATTTCTGGGATCTTGAAATTGCAGAGAGAGAAGAAAGGAGAATTTAATTCTCAACAGAGAAAAATCCTATGTGAGAAAGGAAAGGGGATCAAAATTTCAAACAGAGAATTTAATTCTCAAAGATCTAAGAGTTTAACCCTTTTGCAAAAGAACTTAGTTCTTTCTCTGGTTGAAGATCTGCAAAGTGCACATCTCCTCTATAAATTGAGAATTTAATTCTCATTGGGTTGAGATCCTGCCATGCAGATCTAAAATATAGAGGAGGAATTGAGTTTTGAGAATTTAATTCTCACAGAATTATATGAATTTAATTCCTTTGAGATCAAATTAGGGTTTAACCCTATACTATAGGAATTTAATTCCTTCAAAATGGACAGAACTAGGGTTTAACCCTAATTGAGAACTTAATTATCTCAAACTCACAGGAATTTAATTCCATTAAGAAAAGAAATTAGGGTTTCACCCTATACCAGAATTTAATTCTTTACATATACGGGGAATTTAATTCCTACAGAAAAGAAATTAAGAATATAATTCTTCAGAAGAAAATAGGAATTTAATTCCTCTACAGTTTATTGCTAGGGTTTAACCCTATGAAGAATTTAATTCTTAAAAAGATAAAGAGATCTTCAAACATGCAAAGAACCAGAGTCACGTGCTTCCACGTGACCCCTGTAAAGATCCACAGAAAAGAACTTTGAGGCCACGTCTCACTTGCTCCCACGTGACAGAAAAGAAAAAGCAAAAGAAACAGAAGCTATGGGCGCACTCACGTGCTACCACGTGACCCCTTGGCAAAAGCTTTAACAGACAAATACCCAAATTCCCATCACGTGACAGCACGTGATGCTCCAAAGTATTCAATACTTTCGGCAGAACAAAATAAGGGGAATCAGGACGCTCTCACGTGTCTACATGTGACCCCTCTCCCCCTTTAGTGTTTAACACTAATTTGAAAACTCTATTTGCAGTGTGTAACACTGATTTGCCTTAGTGTTTAACACTAATTTGAAAACCTTATTTCCAGTGTTTAACACTGACTGTTTCTAGTGTTTAACACTAAATTGAAGATTATATTTTCGGTGTTTAACACTGATTGTCTTTTAGTGTTTAACACTAATTTGAGAGTTCTACCTCCAGTGTTTAACACTGTTGTTCTCTAGTGTTTAACACTACTTTTAGCCAAATTGGCTAATTTTCCAGAGGCAAAAGGCCCTCCTCCAAATGAATCTCAAAATTGGGGAAATCAAAGACAAAATGTTGTCAGAGCCCCCAAACCTCTGTTTAACACTGCTGAATGATGAGGGGCTGAACCTAGACAAATGTCTAATGGTCCAAAGGGCCAATATTTCAAACATAACTGGACTTAGCCCAATTTTGGCCATAAGTCCTCAAATTAAATTGACTAAGCACGACTGATCTCCCAAAATCAATTTACACCTGGTTCAAGGGTACATCTCTGAACTCCTCTGATATTTGTCGTTGTAATCCTTCAACGTCGTCAGAGAGGTGACGGGTCCCAACAACCACACATAATACGGACGGTGGGGTCCTTAAACTCATGCGTCCTTAAACCAGTATCCTTCCCCAAAATGGGAATGTTGGACCACCATGTCCCTAAACTGGCAATGGACCACCATGTCCCTAAACTGGCAATGGACCACCATGTCCCTAAACTGGAACAATAGAGCCCAAATGCTCTTTTGTCGGATCTAAATGATCCTGTTAAGTTGATCCTAGTATCAAATTAGGCTAACGTATCCTTAACAAACGTTTAAGTTGATCTTAGCCTCAAATATGGCTGACGCATCCTTAAACCAAAACTTTCAAAACAGACTTTAGTCTCAAATTGGACTATAGATCTCCCAACCAACTTTGGCTCAAGGGTACATCTCTGAACTCCTCTGATATCTGCCATTGTAATCCTTCAACGTCGTCAGAGAGGTGATGGGTCCCGACGGCCATACATTCTATCGACCGCAATGTCATTAAACTAAACAATAGAGCCAATTGCTCTCTTGTCGGATCAAAACGATCCCGTTAAGTTGATCTTAGTCTTAAATTGGACTAACGTATCCTTAACAAACGTTTAAGTTGATCTTATCCTCAAATATGGTTAACGCATCCTTAAACCAAAACCTCAAACCCAAATCTAAGAAAGATACGGATTTGGACTAGTCCACGCCCTACGGGGAACAACATAACTTAGTCTCCGTATACAATCCACGGGCGACCAAACACAAAACAAACACCCACGACACGAAGTGATTATCTGGAGAATGAGAAAGTTGTTGCCGCGGTGTGGCAGCGTAATTAACTGCAGGGGCTTGCGCCTGTAGGGAAGAGCGTCCCTACAATCAAAACCCCCTCAAACGAGCGGGAATCTGACGAAGTCTGCTATATCGGACGCATCCGTTTAAACCTTCGATACATGGTGCCATAAATCAACTTGGCATTTTCGGAGAGGTGGACGGATAGCACCAATTAGCATCTGCCCCGAATCTCAGGCGAGACGTCCATGTTTTGGCCGCCGTTCGGAGGGGAACAGATTCTGGCACGCCCGGTGGGACCTCTTCTTCTTTCCACTCCACACTTCGTGTGTCATGTTCGCGAACAAATTGCGGTTTGCTGTGGTTGCATGTGGGTTTGAGGTACTAAGATTCGGTGTCTTGCTCTGTGCAGAAAACAGAAGGTCAATGGCTTCAAACTGCACCACCTGCAACTGCAACTCTCGCTTCGTCCCTGCTGGAGGAGTGACTTACGGGCCCCAAGCGGCCTCCCTTTTCAAGATGCCAGTGGAGCAGGTAACTCAAGCCACCACAGGACTATTCTTCGGGACCATGCTCCCACCGATGAGCTTCAATACCCTAATGACGTTGCAAGAAGCCCCAAAGAAGTCGGTCTTTGGTCGACTTACCACTGCCGCGACCCCTCTCAACAGGTCGTCCAACTTCAATACCTCAGTTTTCAACAGACTGGGCCAGAACGTCTACAAGCCCGCGATACCCGAAACTGCCATCCCAAAGCGGATAGCCATCCCGGCTCAAGCGGACGAAGTCATTAGAAAGGCTTCTTCTTCCAAGAAGTCAGTTTTTACAAGGCTGGCCATTCCGGTTTCTGCTCCAGGCGAGGTCTTCAAAGCTGCTTTCCCTGCCCAGAGGTCTGTCTTTGACAGGGGGCAAAACGAAACCATCCCCATCACCGGACCAGCTCCAACGGCTCAACACGCTCGATTTCGCCACTGGCGCCGGATAAAGAAGACTGGGGGCAACTCCCCCTCAGGGTTAACTCCACCGGCTCCAATGGTGGAAGCTAATGCTGCTGTTCTAACTGGGAATAGCTTTGAACCGCTAAGGAGGGTACGCAAGAACTCTCCGACTGCCACATTGAAAAGATCTCCTCCACCTGCGGAAAATGTTACAGAAGCGAAGCCGGAGCAGCCCCCTCAACGGCTGTCCTCCAAAATTTACAAGGTCTGGCGACGGGTTCAGGACTCGGTAATCATTCAAGATCACTCTCACCGGTAGGAGAAGGTGAAAGTTCAGGAAGAAAAGAACCGTCCTGTCAAATCACAAAGGACGACAACCGCTTGGGTGCCTGCTGCAACGGCTCCCTCCACGACGACTACTCAAAAGAGAGAAAGGCCGGAGAAAGTCCCCACGCCTACAGCTAATTTCAAAGACAGTAAGCCTAAACGCCGTAAGTCCGGGGGCATTGTAGTCCGTACTGTATACATGTCGTCGGGGAAGGAAGACAGCCGTGCATCTAGAGGTCATCGACCGCTCACGCGATCGGTGACTAAAGCTCAGGAGCAGCAGCAAAAGCTCCAAGAAATGATGAATGCGATGGCCGCACTCACTGGGCCAAAAGAATACCCCGAAGCATCCTCGGATCAACGCCAGGAGCAAGAAACTGACGCTGAATTCTTTCGCCGGATACTGGAAAAGAAGGATAAAGAGGCTGCGGAACAAGCAGCCAATATAAAGCGAGTGGCCCTCCTGTTTCAGGACATGGTGGGTATGATGATCCAACAAGATCCTCCTGCTGAACATCCTCCGATTGTCCTTGAAGACGACAAAGGAGAAACGTCAAATCCTCCACCGGCTCTGTCAACAGCCAAGGAGGAGACAATTTCCAAAGCTGACTTGGACGAATATATAGCTCAGCAGATACGTGCTCATCAGGAGAATGAAGCGGCTGGGCAAATTGTTAAAACGGGACGATCATATCCGAGCTGATATGATCAGATCAAGTGCCCGCCGGGCTACACGATCCCAAAATTTCATGTCTACAAGGGGACAGGCAATCCCCATCAACATGTTGCCCAGTTCAGGGCTCTTTGTGGTAACACCGGCGGCGATGATAAGCTCCTGCTTTGCCGATTCGTCGGCAGCTTATCGGAGACGGCGTTTGAATGGTACTCCGAGCTCCCGAACGACTCTGTTAAAACTTTCGCTGAAATGGAGATGTTGTTTACCCAGCGTTTCGCAAGCGCAAGTGAGCGCACCCCGATAACAGCACTGATCAATGCCAGGGTAAGGCCAGGCGAAACGTGGGTTCAATATGCAACCCGATGGCGGAACTTATGGTCAAAATGCGAACAATGCATCGAAGAAGCGCCAGCGGTGGGCATGTTCGTGGGCACCTTAGACCCTCATGCAACTATTTCACAGTTCATGATATTCTTCAAGCCGACCATCTTCTAGGCCTTGATTAACAAGCTGGCCCAAATGGACCAGATGGGCCATAGGCCTTCCCCTTCAAAAGACGGAACCTTGGAATGAAAAGGGCAAAGGGAAAGCAACCTTCGTCGCCAACGCTCAACAACAGCCGAGCAACTTAAAGCCGATTGTTCGCTAAAATAACGTGTGTCCATGCCCATCCCTCGAGGAGAGCCTGGGACGTTCTTACTCGTTCCCTCAAGACAAAACGAGAAGATTGTTTGAGCTGGCAGTGCGCAACAGACTCATTAATCTGCCGAGTCCAAAACGTCCGTTGCAGCCAAGCGATCTCAACAATCCTAATTACTGCCCTTACCATCAAGCAGTAAGCCATCCAATCGAAAATTGCTTCGTTTTCAAAGGCTAGATTGAGGACCAATACCAGTAAGGTAAGTTCGCATTATCCGAAAACTGGAAGGTGAACCCGCCACAACCTCATGCCCCTAAAAAAGTGGACATGCCGGGGGCAACGTGCTCTTTTGTTGAAGAAGCCCCATGGGAGGTGGCCCTTTCGGCCAAAACCAAAAAGATGCTGAATGATCTCCAGACATGTCCGACGATCGGGTGGAAGAATCCGCTAGAACCCCAGATCATCGAAGGGATGCTAAAGCCGCGCCCAATTCCAAAGATCAGTGGTGATAGCCAAAGCTCGCACACCCAGCCGTCGAAATTTTCGAAAAAGAAGAAATCCAAAAAGCCCGTGAAGCCTGGCGACAAGCGCACGGACCTGCAGAAACAAATCGACGTGCTGGAAGAGTATAACCAGAAGGCGCGGACTCCAATCATGCTCCAAGAATTCCTCGGCCACGTCCTTGAAGACGGAGATGATGGAGAAGACTCGTCAGATGAACCTGAGGATTATGTGGCAAGCTGCCATGTGATCTCTCACTCGTCGATAGACGATAAAGAAGCTCCTTGCACCGAGAGACGGGGGGCAGGTCCTGAACCAGAACTTCTAGGACCATCAGACGAAATGATTGACGCATTCCTGAACGAAGCCCGTCTTAAAAGCAAAGCTGATCGAGAGCGCGAGATGGCCATATTCGAGAAAGCCAAACGCCGGCGACTAGATGAAAGGGTCGAAACACTCCCACCGGATCAAAGTACATCCGACGCAAATGAAAGCAGGATTAAGACAAGGAAACGATTCGCCAAAGCCATATCGATGGGGATGAAGTTGCCCTCTTTCAGAGAAAATTCTCTTGGCGGTATACATCTTGATGAAGCGGACGTGCATCATAATTTCTGTTTATATCATCAGAAGATCGCACATCCTGCTGAAGATTGCAACTCCTTTAAGTGTTGGTGGCAAGAGTATGTCGCACACAGGCAACACTTCAACAAAACAAAGCGTGAAGCTCGTAGACAGCGGAAAAATGCGACAAATGAGCATAAAAGAATTGCTGGCAATTGTCATAGGGTTGATCCCGGGGGATCGCGAGTTCTCACCTTCGGGAGCGACTCCGACGAAAAAATATTCCTTGGCCCTCTCTTCAAGGAATCCATCTCTAGAACGAAAGAATTGAGGAGTTGCGAGAACATTCAGCCGTGCAATCGCACGCTACCCGGAAAGAATTTCAGACCCGCAAACAAGGGATCGGACAAAAAAGGATAATGGGAAGGGAAAAACGGCCTTCGCCGCTAACGCTCAACAACAATCGAGTGACCCTAGACTGGTTGTTCGCCAAAGCAACAAGCGGTAACCCCTCTATGAAAAGTTGAAACGTCCTTACTCATTTCCCCGGGATGAAACAAGAAGGCTGTTCGAACTAGCAGTGCGCAACAGGCTTATCATTCTACCGGAGCCGAAACACCGGCTACAACTGAATGGTGTCAACAATCCTAATTACTGCCCTTACCACCAAGTATTGGGCCATCCGATCGAAAACTGCTACGTCTTCAAAAACTGGGTTGAAGACCAATACCAACAGGGCAAGTTCGCGCTGTCCAAAAACTGGAAGGTGGGCCCGCCACAGCCACATGCTCCGAAAAAGATGGACATGCCGGGGGCATCATGCTCATTCATAGGGAAAGCCCCATAGACCGAAAAGTCAGTAAACTAGAGATTCGCCTAAAATACGGCGACGATGGACCACTATGTCCTAAAACTGGCTGCGGACCGAAACGTCCTTAAACTAACAGTAGACCGCAATGTCCTAAAACTTGCCAAGGACCGAAACGTCCTTAAACTACTACCGCAGCATCCTAAGTCAAAAAAAAAAAAACGGTATGTCCATAAGCAAAGTGGGCACGGATGAAAACCCGAAAGGGTTCCGTGAGTAAAAACAGCAGGGCTACCGGCGAGTGTTTGTGAAAACCTGAAAGGGCGCAATCTCGTTAGAAAAAAAAAGAATAAAAAAAACGGTATGTCCATAAGCAAAATGGGCACGGATGAAAACCCGAAAGGGCTCCGTGAGTAAAAACATCAGGGCTACCGGCGAGTGTTTGTGAAAAGCCGAAAGGACGCAACCTCGTTAAAAGACACTTACAGGGTCCTCTCGACCTTATAAGGAGAAACCACCCGCGTGAGATCCTTACGACTCACAGGGAAGCAACACACTTAGGGATCCTCACGATTCCTAAGGAGAAATTACACTTGCGAGATCCTCATGACTCGTAAGGAGAACTCTCTTATGGGACCCTCACGGCTCATAAGATTTGAAAGTCTTAACTTACAGAAACCTGAACCTGTTCTTAAGCGAAACCCCCCCACAACTTTCGATATTGCTCTACAAGCGGCTCATACTGACCCTTGTATACAATCCACGGGCGTGAATAAACATTTCCCTAACCGAGTCCCATCCGTAACTAGGGATATGTTCATATGGTGAACAACCCTTGTAAGTCCTCTCGACTTATAAGGAGAAAATCTTTTTGTAAGATCCTTACGACTTACAAGAGAACATGTACTTAGGAATCCTCATGATTCCCAAGGAGAAAACACACCTACAGGATCCTCACGACTTATAGGGAGAAATACCTTTGTGAGACCTTTACGGCTCATGAAGTCAAAAGCCTTAGTCGACAGGACCCTTAACCCTGTTTACTAAGCCACCTTTGTTCAACATCGACAGAGGCAAATGATGATTCGCTCCTGGCAATATCCCAGTTGTAGCGATGCTGATGCCTAAATCGGTATCAAATTCCAAGTCCTTTCATGGCAAATAATGATTCGCTCCTGGCAATATTCCAGTTGTAGCGATGCTGATGCTGAGATCGGCACCAGATTCCAAGTTCCACACTCATGATAAAAAAAATCAGCGAGCTAAAAATGCATATGAAATAGCCGAAATGATGGGACAACTTGCAACAAAATCAGCAAGTAAAAATGTATGCATGCAAAATAGCCGAAATGATTGGGCAACTCGCAATAAAAAGCAGCGAGTAAAAATAAAATAAATAGCCGAAATGATTGGGCACCGCGAAAAATAGCCGAAATGATGGAGCAATCGCGACCTTCGCGATATAAAAGCTAAAATGATAGAGCATCGCGGAAAGAATAAAAAAAAAGAATGAAATGAAAGAATGAAACTTTTTGCCCTATAGGTGAGATCACATCGATCCCTGTATACAATCGAGGGGCACAAACAAAGAGGGAACCATACCTTCCCAACAGGCTCCACCAGAAAGCGAAGCCAAATCTCGACGGTTCATAGACAACCTAGAGACAATCTCGACATTCGTCGCAATATTGCAGTCGCAGTGTCAACAAACAAAGTGAAGGAAGATCCCTAGCTTCAGGGTCTCGACGTCGATATCGACAAGTTAGAGATCACCAACGGCGTTTCTCCTCACTCCAACCAGATGCAGATATGACGTCAACAACCGACCTCAGAGTCGCAACGAAACGAAGCCACGGCATAGTCCCTAGTTCCAAATCTTAACGGCAATATCTACAGCCTAAGAATCAGCAACGGGGTTCCTTCGCAGTCCAGCAGGATGCAGATGCAACATCAACGAAAGACCCCACGGTCGAAACAGTGCGGTGTGACGGCAAAATCCTAACTCCACCTCAGCATTCGTCTCGATACGGCAGACAAAATGTCAACAACGGCGTTCCTTTGTGATCCAGCATGATGCAGGTACAACGTCAACAAAAGACCTCACGGTCGAAACAAATGGAGCTATAACAAAGCCCCTACTCCAAATCTCGGTGGTTCCCAGACAACCTAGAGACCACCTTGACGTTCGTCTCGATACAGCAGACGAGATGTCACCCCAGCATTCTTCCTCCAACAGGATTCAGACGCGACAAAGAAAATGAAGCAAAGGCCAAATTCCTAGCTTCAGGGTCTTGACGGCAAGTCATATAAAACCTGAAAGACCACCAGAGATCATCTCACCCCAGCATGGAGTGGTCACCACCTCGACGTTCGTCTCGATACAGCAGACGAGATATCACCCTAGCGTTCTTCCTCCAACAGGATTCAGACGCGACAAAGCAAACGAAGTAAAGGCCAAATTCCTAGCTTCAGGGTCTTAACGGCAAGTCATATAAAACCTAAAAGACGACCAGAGATCATCTTACCCTAGCGTGGAGTAGTCACCACCTCGACGTTCATCTCGATACAGTAGAAGAGATGTCACGACAACGTTTTTTCTCCAACCGGATTCAGACGTGACAAAGCAAACGAAGCGAAGGCCAAATTTCTAGCTTCAGGGTCTTAACGGCAAGTCATATAAAGCCTGAAAGACAATCGGAGATCATCTCGCACAAGCGCGGAATGGTCACCACCTCAACGTTCGTCTCGATACAGCAGACGCAACATCACCAAAAGGAGCCACGGCAAAATCCCTAGTTCCAAACCTCGACGGTTCATCAGCAACCCAGAGACAATCGCGACATTCGTCTCGATACAGCAGACGCAATGCCAGCAAACGAAGTGAAGGCCAAATTCCTAGGTTCAGGGTCTTAACGGCAAGTCATATAAAGCCTGAAAGACAATCGGAGATCATCTCGCACAAGCGCGGAGTGGTCACCACCTCGACGTTCGTCTCGATACAGCAGACGCAACATCACCAAAAGGAGCCACGGCAAAATCCCTAGTTCCAAACCTCGACGGTTCATCAGCAACCCAGAGACAATCGCGACATTCATCTCGATACAGCAGACGCAATGCAGCAAACGAAGCAAAGGCCAAATTCCTAGCTTCAGGGTCTTAACGGCAAGTCATATAAAGCCTGAAAGACAATCGGAGATCATCTCGCACAAACGCGGAGTAATCACCACCTCGACATTCGTCTCGATACAGCAGACGCAATGCCAGCAAACGAAGTGAAGGCCAAATTCCTAGCTTCAGGGTCTTAACGGCAAGTCATATAAAGCCTGAAAGACTATCGGAGATCATCCCATACCAGCGCGGAGTGGTTATGACTCATCGGGGCTCTCCAAAATGAGCCTAACCTCAAGTAAAAAGCGGCATGGCAAAATTCCTAACGCTTGCTCTTCCGACGGTCAAACTGCCTAGGAGGATTGCTTGAAGACGACTTGTCCAGCCCCCGAAGGGATCAAAGACACGACAGTCGCAGGGCTACTCGAACAGCACGATTGCCTATCGAGGGATACATCAGCCAATGCGACGGTACGACGGGCAAAACCCCAGTACCGCAGACCCTAACGGACCTCTGTCATAAAGAGCAGATGTTAACTGTGACGTTAGGATATTCTTGCGAGATCTGCTCAATCCGTTTCGACTCGTGAGGAAATTGATGTCTTTGCGAGAACTTCTCGATTCGTCTCGACTCGTGAGATAAAGCCTTAGGCAGTAGGGATTAAAAAACCTGTTTCCTAAGCACTGGGACCCTGCAAGTCGGCCCAAAACGGTCTCTTGCATACTATCCACGGGTCACACTCTCCAAATTCGAATCTCGACAAGGAGGGAAACAACCGCTTACGGGTCCTCTCGACTCGTAAGAGGGAAAACTCTCTTATAGGATCCTAACGACTTATAAGAGAAAACACACTTAGGAATCCTCACGACTCCTAAGGAGAAAATACACCTACGAGATCCTCACGGCTCGTAAAGTTGAAAAGTCTTAGGTGGCAGATCCTACCCCTGTCTCCTAAGCCATCACTGCGCTGCAAAGAAGTCAATATGGACCATCTATGAGCCACACTTGCCAAACCAACATGCCACTGAAATGGAGAACTTACTCATGAGCATATAAACTACTTCACGCCAGAGTAAGACATAAAGAGATAGAAGGGTGCGGCTCATGGAGTTAAGGGTTTGGAACTATATCTCTTAAGAGTCAAGATTTGAGTCAATGATAAATGACGACGCTTATGTCCGCTCGTTATCTTCTCAGATCAAGATCCTGAAAGTTATATACCAATCCGAAACTGGTCATACGCCATGCATAACTCTTCACTACTTCACCCACGTACATACTTACGTAGGTAAAGTAGTGGGGGGCATTTGTTCCCGTCAAAAATTTCTGCGCAAAAGAGCCCAAGGTATCAAATGGCAGTGATACGCTTAAGAAAATGCGAGCCAGTATTTTCCGGGCTATTTTTTTGACAAACTCCCGAATGAGAAACAGCCCAATTATGATGGTATCGAAAGCGTCTCGGAAAACCCTTCGATTTGATATATTATGGGCCTCATAATTCATCCAGGATCAAAAGTTATGAGCAAATATGCTATGCACTGTTCCCTGATTAAAAATCAGGAATTACCTCAATAAGGTATCACGTGCTCACACGTGACTAATGGTCACGTGATGACACATGATGGATAAAATATCATCAAACAGAAATGAAAACAAACAGCCGAAAGATGACTCCATTGGGGGTCACGTGCCAGCACGTGACCAAGGGTCACGTGCCTGCACGTGACAGGCTTTGAAAGCCTTACAGCTTAAATAGAACTTAATTCTAAAAAATCAGAAAATAGCTCAATGAGGTATCACGTGCTCACACGTGACCAATGGTCACGTGTTGACACGTGATGGTTAAAACTGAAGCGTAAACAAACGCTGAGAAAAGGACTCAATTGGGGGTCACGTGTCAGCACGTGACTGGTTTCGAAAACCTTACAGTTTAATAGAATTAAATTCTAAAGGCTTCTCGATCTTTCCAAATGGAAAAGGATTATGGGGACCGTTGGATTAAAGATCCAAGGGTGATTAAAAATTACCAATTTATGGTAAAATCTTAAACAAGGAAAGATTTCTCCTAAATCTCACCAGAAATAACAAATCGAATATCTTTGGATTAAAAATCCAATGGTGAATAAAATTCACCTAATAATCTAAAAGCTCAGATTAATAATGAAAACAAATCAAATCTTTCAATGAAAGATTTGCTAAACAAATTGATTTTTTTCCTCCTCCTATAAAGAGGAGCCAAGAGAAGGGGGGAGAGAATTTGGAGAGAGAAAACTTTTGAGAGAGAATTTCTGGGATCTTGAAATTGTAGAGAGAAAAGAAAGGAGAATTTAATTCTCAACAGAGAAAAACTCTAGGTGAGAAAAGAAAGGGGATAAAAATTTCAAACAGAGAATTTAATTCTCAAAGATCTAAGAGTTTAACCCTTTTGCAAAAGAACTTAGTTCTTTCTCTGGTTGAAGATCTGCAAAATGCACATCTTCCCTATAAATTGAGAATTTAATTCTCATTGGGTTGAGATCCTGCCATGCAGATCTAAAACATAGAGGAGGAATTGAGTTTTGAGAATTTAATTCTCACAGAATTATAGGAATTTAATTCCTTTGAGATCAAATTAGGGTTTAACCCTATACTATAGGAATTTAATTCCTTCAAAATGGACAGAACTAGGGTTTAACCCTAATTGAGAACTTAATTATCTCAAACTCACAGGAATTTAATTCCATTAAGAAAAGAAATTAGGGTTTCACCCTATACCAGAATTTAATTCTTTACATATACGGGGAATTTAATTCCTACAGAAAAGAAATTAAGAATATAATTCTTCAGAAGAAAATAGGAATTTAATTCCTCTACAGTTTATTGCTAGGGTTTAACCCTATGAAGAATTTAATTCTTAAAAAGATAAAGAGATCTTCAAACATGCAAAGAACCAGAGTCACATGCCCCACGTGACCCCTGTAAAGATCCACAGAAAAAAACTTTAAGGCCACGTCTCACGTGCTCCCACGTGACAGAAAAGAAAAAGCAAAAGAAACAAAAGCTATGGGCGCTCTCACGTGCTACCACGTGACCCCTTGGCAAAAGCTTTAACAGACAAATACCCAAATTCGCATCACGTGACAGCACGTGATGCTCCAAAGTATTCAATACTTTCAGCAGAACAAAATAAGGGGAATCAGGGCGCTCTCACGTATCTACACATGACCCCTCTCTCCCCTTAGTGTTTAACACTAATTTGAAAACTCTATTTGCAGTGTGTAACACTGATTAGCCTTAGTGTTTAACACTAATTTGAAAACCTTATTTCCAGTGTTTAACACTGACTGTTTCTAGTGTTTAACACTAAATTGAAGATTATATTTTTGGTGTTTAACACTGATTGTCTTTTAGTGTTTAACACTAATTTGAGAGTTCTACCTCCAGTGTTTAACACTGTTGTTCTCTAGTGTTTAACACTACTTTTAGCCAAATTGGCTAATTTTCCAGAGGCAAAAGGCCCTCCTCCAAATGAATCTCAAAATTGAGGAAATCAAAGACAAAATGTTGTCAGAGCCCCCAAACCTCTGTTTAACACTGCTGAATGATGAGGGGCTGAACCTAGACAAATGTCTAATGGTCCAAAGGGCCAATATTTCAAACATAACTGGACTTAGCCCAATTTTGGCCATAAGTCCTCAAATTAAATTGACTGAGCACGACTGCTCTCCCAAAATCAATTTACACCTGGTTCAAGGGTACATCTATGAACTCCTCTGATATTTATCGTTGTAATCCTTCAACGTCGTCAGAGAGGTGACGGGTCCCGACAACCACACATAATACGGACTGTGGGGTCCTTAAACTCATGCGTCCTTAAACCAGTATCCTTCCCCAAAATGGGAATGTTAGACCACCATGTTCCTAAACTGGCAATAGACCACCATGTCCCTAAACTGGAACAATAGAGCCCAAATGCTCTTTTGTCGGATCTAAATGATCCTGTTAAGTCGATCTTAGTCTCAAATTAGGCTAACGTATCCTTAACAAACATTTAAGTTGATCTTAGCCTCAAATATGGCTGACGCATCCCTAAACTGGCAATGGACCACCATGTCCCTAAACTGGAACAATAGAGCCCAAATGCTCTTTTGTCGGATCTAAATGATCCTGTTAAGTCGATCCTAGTATCAAATTAGGCTAACGTATCCTTAACAAACGTTTAAGTTGATCTTAGCCTCAAATATGGCTGACGCATCCTTAAACCAAAACTTTCAAAACAGACTTTAGTCCCAAATTGGACTATAGATCTCCCAACCAACTTTGGCTCAAGGGTACATCTCTGAACTCCTCTGACATCTGCCGTTGTAATCCTTCAATGTCGTCAGAGAGGTGATGGGTCCCGACGGCCATACATTCTATCGACCGCAATGTCATTAAACTAAACAATAGAGCCAATTGCTCTCTTGTCGGATCAAAACGATCCCGTTAAGTTGATCTTAGTCTCAAATTGGACTAACGTATCCTTAACAAACGTTTAAGTTGATCTTAGCCTCAAATATGGTTAACGTATCCTTAAACCAAAACCTCAAACCCAAATCTAAGAAAGATACGGATTTGGACTAGTTCACGCCCTACGGGTGACAACATAACTTAGTCTCCGTATACAATCCACGGGTGACCAAACACAAAACAAACACCCACGACACGAAGTGATCATCTGGAGAATGAGAAAGTTGTTACCGCGGTGCGGTAGCGTAATTAACTGTAGGGGCTTGCTCTACAGGGAAGAGCATCCCCACAATAAAAACCCCCTCAAACGAGGGGGAATCTGACGAAGTCTGCTACATCGGACGCATCCGTTTAAACCTTCGATACATGGTGCCATAAATCAACCTGGCATCTTCGGAGAGGTGGACGGATAGCACCAATTAGCATTTGCCCCGAATCTCAGGCAAGACGTCCATGTCTTGGCCGCCGTTCGGAGGGGAACAGTGTTCGAGGACATCTCGGGTTTACCGCCAAAACAAGATGTGGAGTTCGCGATCGATCTTGTTCCTGGTGCAGCGCTAATCTCAAAAGCGTAATATCCGATGGCACCAGTGGAGTTGGAAGAAGTAAAAAAGCAGGTTACTGAATTGCTAAAGAAAGGTTGGATTCGAAGCAGTAATTCACCTTAGGAAGCTCTAGTTCTTCTAGTCAAGAAGAAAGATGGCACAAGGAGGATGCGCATTGATTATTGAAATTTGAACCGGGTGACTATTAAGAACAAGTACCCGATCCCTCGCATTGGCAAATTATTCGAGCAACTCAGTGGCGCGAGGGTGTTCTCGAAGCTGGATTTACGGTCCGGATATCATCAAGTTCAAGTTAAATCAGAAGATATTTGCAAGACCGCGTTCCGAACTCGATATGGACATTACGAGTATTTAGTGATGCCATTCGGGGTCACGAATGCACCGGCGATATTTATGGACTTGATAAACCGAATCTTTTCACCGTTCTTAGACCAGTTTATAGTGGTGTTCATCGATGATATTCTGTTCTACTCGAGGAGCCTAGAAGAGTATGCTGAACACTTGAAGATCGCACTGCAGACATTGAGACATGAAAGATTGTATGCAAAGATGAGCAAGTGCGAGTTTTGGCTTAAAGAAGTGAAGTTTTTGGGGCACGTCGTATCCAGAGATGGAATCGCCGTTGATCCCAAGAAGATTGCAGCAGTTCAAGATTGGCCGATTCCGAAGAACGTAGCAGAGATCAGAAGTTTTATTGGACTTGCTGGCTATTACAGAAGGTTCGTGGAGAATTTTGCTCGCTTAGCTGAGCCTTTGACCAAGCTTACGCGTAAGGAAGTACCATTCGTATGGACGGATAGTTGTGCGTCAGCTTTTGAGGCGTTGAAGCAAGGGTTGATAACCGCTCCTATTTTGACTGTACTAGACGGTTCCGGAGGATTGGTGATTCACAGCGACGCATTTGGGAAAGGTTTGGGATGTGTTTTGATGCAGCATGGGAAAGTTATGGCTTACACATCAAGATAATTGAAGACCCATGAGAAGAATTACCCAACTCATGATTTGGAGCTGGCAGCAGTGATTTTCGCCTTGAAGATTTGGAGACACTACTTATTGGGCGAAAGGATCGAAGTATTCACCGATCACAAAAGTCTAAAGTATGTGTTCACGCAGAAAGAGCTCAACATGAGGCAGCGTAGATGGTTGGAGCTGATGGCTGACTATGATCTTGATCTCAAATACCATCCGGATAAAGTTAATGTAGTGCTGGATGCGCTTAGTCGGTTGCCAGCAATTCGGATGTTGACAGCACAGATAAAGCTTATCGATGATTTTCGGAGATTCGAGTTGGAGGTCATGTTACCGCATTCTTCAGGACAGTTGATACAGCTGCAAGTACAGTCGTCATTGATCGATAATATTAAAAAAGCGCAGTCGCACGATCCAAGGTTGCAGAAGTTTCGAGAACAGGTAGAAGCGAAATTTCGAACAGACTTGTTGATTCATGAAGATGGTTCGTTGCGATATGGTAGCCGTTTGTGTGTTCCAAAAGGAGACATTTGTGAAGAAATTATGAAGGAGGCGCACAGTTTCTCATATTCTGTACATCCAGAAGGCACGAAGATGTACGTGATCTACGACAGCATTTCTGGTGGGAAGGCATAAAAAGGGAGATTGCTCGTTTTGTAGTGAAGTGCTCGGTGTGTCAGCAAGTTAAGGCTTAACATCAAAGGGTAGCTGGTTTATTGCAACCACTTCCGATTCCCCAATGGAAGTGGGAACATATAACCATGGATTTCGTGACTGCTTTACCGCGGAGTCCAAAGGGCAACAATGCAGTTTGGGTGATTGTTGATCGATTGACCAAGGCAGCTCATTTCATTCCATTTCGAGTGGGTCAGTCGACGGAAGCGTTAGCAGAATGGTACATACAGAAGATTGTGAGATTGCATGGTGTACCTGTGAGTATCATTTCCGATCGTGATACCCGATTTTTATCGCACATCTGGAGGAGTTTACAGGAAAGTTTGGGGACGCGATTGAAGTTTAGCACCGCTTATCATCTTCAGATAGATGGCCATTCGGAGAGAACGATTCAAACTCTTGAAGACATGTTGAGAGGTTGCATGTTAGACTTCAAGGGTTCATGGGAGGATCATCTACACTTGGTGGAGTTTTCGTACAATAACAGTGTCCAGGCGACTATTCAGATAGCTCCATTCGAATCATTGTATGGTCGCAAATGTCGCTCACCTGTTTGTTGGGACGATATTGGAGAACGAAAATTGTTGGGACCGGATTTGATCGTGCAAACCATGGAGAAAGTTAATACTACCCGGAATCACATGAAGGCAGCACAAGATCGGCAGAAGAGTTGGGCCGATACATCGAGAAGTCCTCTAGAATTCGCTGTTGGTGATCTTGTATTCTTGAAGATATCACCGACTAGAGGAGTGATTCGTTTTGGGAGTCGAGGCAAGCTTAGTCCTCGATTCGTGGGGCCTTTCGAGATTATTGAGCGTGTTGGAGAAGTGGCTTATCGATTGGCTTTACCACCATTTTTGGCGAGTGTTCATGACGTGTTTCATGTATCTCAACTCCGTAAGTATGTTCGAGATGAGACGCACGTGCTAGATCATTCGGAGCTGACTGTAAGGGAGGATTTGACCTATGAAAAACGACCGATGTCGATTGTTGATCGAAGAGAAAAGGTCCTTAAGAACAAAGTTATCCCTCTCGTACTCGTTTCATGGGGGAACCGCTCGCACGGAGAATCGACTTGGGAACGAGAAGACGAGATTCGACAGAAGTTTCCACACCTCTTTTCCTAGATTCATGCTTGATTTTCTTTCCTTGTTCCAGGAATTTCGAGGACGAAATTCTTTTTGTAGTTGGGTATAATGTAACAACCTAGTTCGTTATACCATACTTGATTTGATTAATTTATATATTGAATGGCTATTCTTGATTTATTGCTGTTTTAGGTGCGAATAGTATAATTGGTATCTGTGTTTGCATCCGACCCGACCCGCTTGCTAGAAACTCGTCTCGATTCCTGTTTATGATTTATATGCTAGTTATGAGGATCCGTGCACTTTCATGTTGTATATCCCGTTCATCTGCATCGTATATCTGGCATCTGCATTTTTTTTTAATAATATAAATATAGTCAAATAAAATATTTTAAAAATATATAGCATGGCCTGCATCATACCCCTGACCCAGTGGTAGCATCCGTACATCTTGCTCTCGTTCCGTTTTGTGAAACGGACTCGTTTGAATAGCTACGTGCATGCTACGTGTATCCGTTCTTGGGAGTATGCATTTTCATTACCCGGTTATCCTATTTTGGTTTTGGTTGACACGTATATTTTCCGTATTTTCAAACAGTAATTTTTGACCCGACCCAGGCGTATTTTGGAGAATTTTTGTATTAGCCAGAAAACTCAAATTTAATAATATTTTAATCATCATATACATATAACTGTTTACAATATATATATTCAACGAAAAATATATTTTATATATATTTCTAAAATCCTAATCTTAACGCTCAAATATCCGCCTCTCTCTCTCCTCTGCACAGTATACTATATAATATAATTTATTTACATTATAACCTATTCTAATCTGAGCCCACTCCTTACGTCCTCTCTCTCCCCTCATCGCCTCATTCGTTCCAGCCTCGCATCCATGAAAACCCTAACCCTACCCACACCCGCGCCTCGCCGTTGCCGCCTCCACCCTCGTCCTCGTCTCCTCCCCTCCTCGACCACCTCCTCACCGCCATCTTCTCTCCCCTGCAAACCCCGTCGCAACCTCAACCCAAGAAACCCATCGCTGCACACCCCTCATCGCCGGAGCTCCGATTACCCCGACGACCTCTTACCCTCATCGCCGTCTTCATATCCTCCTTCTCCTCTCTCCTACACTCTCAAACCAGAGCAAGAACCCTGCACATACCCGATCCTGACTTCAAGAAACCCACAGCTGCCTCGCCGGAAAACCCACGCCTTTCGTCTTCACCCCCTCGCCTCTGTCCCTGAACCCCAGAACAACTCCAGTACACCCTTCAACCACCACAGCCCTCTTCTTTTCTTCTTCTTCTTCTTCTGTTCTTCTCTTCTTGTTTCTTGATTCCGCATTTTTCCGGTCACCGCCGGAGCCGTGCCTCCGCCGACGATACGGATGACCCTGTGGACATCCTCAGCCAGCGTGGTCGTGTTCTTGCTTTGCCTGATCCTATTCTGTACGCCCGTGTGTGCATCGGGACAGTTAGCGACATCGTACGCGGTGTACGCACCCCGTCGTGAGATCCGATCATGCAACTTTATCTTGCTACATGCTATAATATATATTTTGCATCCATATGAATAAAAATATCACATGTTCACTGCATTGTACATTCATGTTACTGTTTTACAGTTTTTCGATACCTGTACGCATCCATATCAATAATTATATATCTAGCTGGATGCCATGTCATATCATTCATGTTACTGTTATATTAACCCCCCATGCTTGATAACGTGCATCCTACGTAGTCATGGAGTTGTAGATGTAATCCCTGATAAATATTTCTGCATCCGTGCTTTACTGTGCATCCGTACAATTTATTATATATCCAGTCGCATGCCATGTCATACTATTTCATATTACTGTTATATTAGCACCCCATACTTGATAACGTGCACCCTACGTAGTCATGGTGTTGTAGATGTAATCCCTGATAGATATTTATGCATCCGTGTTTTACTATGCATCCGTACTTTTATCGTGCATCCGTACTTACTACAGTTTTATTATGAGCATCCGTTTGATACCTGTGCACTACCTATCATGACCTGATACACCACTACTTGACTTGTTACCTAATCCTGTTTCTAATACCCACAATCCTGACATGGACGAATCGTGTTGTCTAGATAGACAAACCTATACCTGCTTGATCCTGTGTTGGCATTAGCTCCAGTTTATCAATACCCGACTCGAACACATAACCTTGGGGGTATGGGAAAATCAAAGGTGTAACCGAGTGTAACTTAAAAGGGTATTACTTGATCCGTGGTCCCGGGGGGTAACGGGACAGAATCATTCGTGATTCTTCTTAATTCGTGGTCCCAGAGGGTAACGGGACAGAGTCATTCATGACTCTTACAGCTTGGTCCGTGGTCCCGGGGGGTAACGGGACAGAACCATTCTTGGTTCACATATCCTGATCCGTGGTCCCGGAGGGTAACGGGACATATTCTTTGAGTTACATGAGGAGTGTATCAATTGATTTTGAATAACTTTAGAATAGATAACCCGGTAGCACAGTTTAGATTATTTACCGCACTTCACCCGCACGTATACACTTCACTGTTTCATACCCGTGTTACTTGTTATACACTCATGTCATGACCCGAAAGTACGGAACGTGACCGGCACTTAGATTACGAAGCGTCTAGAGGCGCCACGTAACCTAAGTAAGCCGAAGCCCAGAAATCTAAACCATAGAAGAAGAAGAAGAAGAAAAAGAAAACAAGTTTAAAAGAATCAGCAAATTTCCCAAAAATTTCGGCAGAGTCTCCTCTGTAAAAACTGGCCCCCAAATGGGTACAACAAGTATAATATACATAAACAATAAAAAGCATCCCCAACGGGAGCTAGCTCAACGCCAACAGGCGGAAACAACCACAATAAGCACAATAATATACAACGCCAAAGGGCAAGGCTCAAAACTCAAAATAAAACAAAACCACCAGATCAGAATAATACATGCGCGACTCTAAGGTCGAAATAAAAGAATGGTCCAATAAACTTATCAAGTAATACAAGTATGGTTGATGGAGCTTACTAGATACAAATGAAAGAATAAAAAATACAATGGTGGTTCAGATACAAGTGAACCAACCTACCGTGCAAATCACCCGAAATGAAAATGATGTGCCAGCAACTGCCAAGGGAAACCTATACATCGAACCTGTAATAAAATTTGGCACAACGGGGTGAGTTGCCAACTCGTGAGTAGAAGACATCTACGAAAAGAAATCGAATGCACGACGCTATCCTAGGTCATAATAATACACTATTATATCCTAATCATCTAGTAATAGCAGGGTAAAAACTACGTGTAAATATAGATACTCCGTGCTCATGGCAGTGCCTCATATCATACTATGTCATATGAATGGATATGCATGCATCATGAATATAAAATAATCAATCCTGAAATCCTGAAATATCTGTATAAGAAATCTTTAGCTGTTATCATAGTAAAATATGTATAGGAATCTGAAATCTCAATAATGAAATCCATGGAAATCCGTGTCAAGCATCGACACAAACATGTAAATCTCAAGTCTCATAGTCTCAATACCTTGTGCTCCGTCAGTCCGGATCGGCCCATATCATCAAATCTCACGACAACGGTCGGTATCCTCCGGATATCCGCCGCACCAGATATCACCGGTAGGTAGCCTTCCCCTGCCAGGCTCATCGTCTACAACTCGATCTTCTTGCCCCGGGATACCATACCGGGCCCACCATGTACCCGAGACGGTTCATTCACTCCTCGAATCGGGTCTCGAAATCCAACAGAAAACATGAAATCTCATGGTGGACGACACATACATCACGAGAAAACCGCATCTTATTTTAAAAAGAGAGGAGGAGAGAGAGAGAAGTTTTTATAATTTCTTGCGGTTTTCCCCAAAAATCCAGAAATCTCATAGAAATCCAAATCTTAAAATCATGAGTAAGTATATGATAAGTGTCGGCATATGCCCATGATACTGCATGATAACATGAAAATATGAATGCATGAATGTCAAGTAATAAATATCATGTCTATACTAACATCAGAGAGTAATCACGATATTATATCGGTTTAGTTGTTAACTGATTTTATCAATAAAAGACAATATGATCTAAAGTGTACGTGACATAGCAATTACCGATGATGATGTGTGTGAGCCGGCAAATGAGTGTGCGTGGAATATGCACATCATCGGTAATGGTGCTAGTGTCCTAACAGGTAAAGTTTATACTGATTATAGCAACATATGCATGAACATGCAACATTATGATTACAGTAAAAAAAAAAGTAAAGACGGATGTGTGTTATCCACTCATTTGATATACAAATACCACTACCACTATATGGCTCAAACCTAACCTAGTGTTCATCTAACCCTCCTAAGGAAAACTAAACCTAAGAACTGGTCGATAGAAGTACACCTAACGCCTGAGTCCATATCTCTAATAGTCGGCGATCCTGCCTCAATAGCGTCACGTACATAGTACGACTTCCTCAAATCAGGAGTGCGGATCAATCATCACATCTATGCCTCGTACGGTAAAATCCATCGTACGGCATCCCAATATCGGGGTACGGGTCAAGTATCTCTTAGGTGTCTCATCATTCGTATAATGTCATCATCAACACATCTCATGATCAAGGTGCTAAACTGTGACCGCCTACATCAATCATATATCATTGCCATCATAATATGCATCATTAGTTTATTCTCAGAAATATCATGTCATATGTATCATATTGTGATTAAGTCATACTGATATCATATCGTCATCAAGTCACACTTATATGATATCGACATCTGGTCACACCTATATGATGTCGTAATCAAGTCATGTATATATCATATCATGATCAGTCACAAGTTACAGTCCGGATACTATTTTAGAGTCACATGTACCTCAATATCATCACCACCCATTATAATTTATGTATACCTGTTCATTATCTCATTCTCTAATGATCCGCTAACACTTTAATACGACTGTATAGTCAAGAATCACGGCATCAAGCCCAATTATCCTGTTTCATTCCCGTGTATCAATGTATCCCACATACGTGTTGTATATATCTATATATATACCTATACCTAGTCCTATATATATATACACATACCCGTATACACCATGTCGAGTTTCAGTGTGTGCGTGTGTGTGTTTCTACCTGAAACCTATGAACCTCTTCCAGGGTATTCATCCTCTGGTATGGTCTTCCTAAATCAGTCTGGTCCAGCCTAGGGTCAATACTAGGGTCCTACTCATTAAGAATCTAGGGTCACATCTGGTTTCCTAATGTCAATAAGTACTATTCCTATTCTACGTTGCGGGGGTGCTAAACGCCATCCACCCGACTTCCCCCCCGTAGATATGCATCTACTCACCTGGTCCATGTCTGCCGAAGACGGTGTCGCCATCATCCTCTTCATCGCCCGCAGTCCATGTGAGGGGTACCTAAACGCAATCATATAAATAGTATCGTAAACTGAATCACATACAAAAGCCAAAACGACGCAAGGAACAAGCATAGATTAAAACCTTTGTCCCGTCCACGCAAAAGAACCAAATATCGCTCGATATCGGCGTACAGACTCCGATGGATCGAGATAAACATCAACAAATAACTCGTAGTTTTAAAACTCATTACTTATATTATAAAACATGATTAAATCCATCGAAACCCTAAAATCCATCAAATCGCCCGATTTCGTAAAACCCGAAAATGCCAATTTACCGTTTTTCTTCAAAACTTGACATTTAAATGAAACCAATGGTCATAAAACTCATTAAATAGCATAACTAGACTATACAAACCATTACTATATTTTTATTACACAAATTTGTATTAATTTGAAATTTCTAGTTTGCAACCTTTAGTAATTTTTAACATCTTTCAAGCAAAATACCACAATTCCACAACAAAACTTGATTTTACATGGATTAATGTTTTAAACTACAATTCATGATGATAATGATATAATGAAACCATAAATTATATTTTTAATCTCATTTATTTAGGAATTTCCAAAATCTAGTTTACAAAAATAGCATTTTATTAGTAATTTCCAATTATCAAAGGAAACTAGTGATCAAACTAAGTTTTTTTCTTTCCAATAACATGCTAATATTCTCACTAAAACTACAATCTAATGATAGCAACCACAATTAGAATTTTATTTTACCCACAAACACATTTTATAAAATCCTAGTTAGCTAAATAGCTTAATTAAATCAATTTTGGATAAACAAATTATTATACAACAACCATGCAAGATTTTTCCACTCTAAAAATGTTAAACTAGCTATTATAACCTTATTTAATTAATAAAAATCACAACTTGATTTTTTAAATCCTAACTTGAATTTTAAAAGTAGCAAATAGAATTAATATATTAAATCTAATTATGCTTAAATGAACATCTAATAACAATAAATCAAAAGAAGGAAATTTATACCTCCAAAATATGAAACCCAAACATGAAATAAGCCTCCAAAATGCATGCTTTCCATCTCCAAAATCCATGCTAAATAGGTCAAAGGAAAATGGTAGAGGTTGAATGTTGATTTTTGAGATTTATTTTTGGAATTTTTGATGAATTTTGATGATTTTTAATGCAAAAATGATGGGGGGAAAATTTTGGGGCTACCCATGGAGGGGAGGCCGGCCATGGAGAGGGAGGATGGTGGAGAGAGAGAAAAAATGTGTGGTATTGTGTAGAAAGTTCATAAATAATGCATTTTTTTCACTTAAACCCTTTATTATCTAACTTTTTCAATTTAACCCTTTTCCTATAAATTTCTAGAACCATGGAGAGATTTTGGAAAAGATTTTGCATATTACACACTTGATTCTAATATACCATGGCTCATTTTTACAAGTTAAAACCATTTAAATTTGTAATTTACACTAATTTAAATAAAAAATAAAGCTTATGTTAATATTTAAAATATTTAATTTAGGAAAAATATTTAATTGAACTAAAAATTTATAAGTGGCTAAATAAACACCATTTACTAGTAATAACATAATTAAAATAGATATTTTTAAATTTATAGTGAAAAATAATTACGGTTTAGTTTTACGAAAAATATATTTTACTTTACCGAAAATCCTAAAATTCACTTAATTTTTTTTTTTATTTAATTATTTTTAAAATTTTACAACTCATTACTGTTCATACTCATGCCTGCATATCTCGTGTATCCTGTTCATTTATTATTATTTGATATTATGACGCACTGACATCTCGGTTTTGTATGGCCCAGATCCTTTATCTCTTTCGCAGGCTGATCAGGAGTATTTCAGCCGACAGGCCGAGCAGTGAGGATCCTGTTAGTATTTAGCTTTGTTTAGTTTAGTTTTCTTTCAGCATTTTCATTTCCTGATGTGAGCCCGTATTTGGGACGTATTTTCCAAATGTTACTGTTTATTAGATTTATTGGTTCCGCACATTTATTATTTCTTGACTCGTTTATTCTGGCATATGGACATGTACTAGATAGTTTATTTTCATTTTATTGTTCTTGATATCTAATAGACAGCCGTAATGTGACTGTCGAGGGATGTTTCGTAGCCACAGGTAGCATGGTTGGCTCTGTCACATGCCGATCTTAGCTCACTCTGGAACGCAGGGCGTGACATCGATCTACAGACTCTCGGGTGGATCGTCTTTGATATGAGAGGACCGACGAGGAGGCCCGATCCAAACGATCCAGGGAGCCTATGACGAGGAGAAAGATAACGACAAAGAAGACCCGAAACACTTGAAATCATGAGGTATAAACTTCTTTCCGAGTAGTTAACCTCATACGCGTTTGGCTAGTTAGGGTTTAGCATCGATCCTGGAATTCAAGTCGGTGTTGCGAGCTTTGTAAAATCGTTTTTAAATATTCCGCCTCCCCACGGACCCGCGGGGTGCGCGACATCGACTTACAGTGATATCATAGCCTACTAAACCTTTATTATCTTTTAGCAAGTGTTAGAATTTCAATCGTCGGAAAAACCGAAAAACGAAACACCAATACCCTATCTTTCTGTCGATTTTTAAATGTGCTCGAAAAATTATTTCAGATGTATTAAAAATGTGCGTAGGGTATTATAAGAAGGCAGAAGAAAAATGAGCCAATGAATCGCCAAGACGGCCGCAGAAGAGCGGCGAAACGGTGGGTTTCGCCGCAGATCCGCGGCCGAGTCGAGGCCGATTCAGGCCATTTTTCCTCTGTTATTTCTTATTTTGGGTGTATTGTTTTCTGGAATATTTGGTATCTATCCAGTATTTTTTTTGTGTGCTGGTTTGTACTTGGGGTAGACACGGATAATATATTTCGATCGAAATTCTAAATATTCTTGGGTAACCGGATCTTCTGTGTTGTTATATGTGTTTTTAAAATTTCAGCTAATTGCTATATGTCGGTTAGTTTGAGGTTGCACATATCTGTTGGTTTGTGTATATGAATTTTGTTGGATAGTCGTGGATGAATAGCCGAGAATGTGAGAAGAGAGTTGTTTTTTCTTTCATTCGATGTAAATTGTAATTTGATATAATATTATTTTGCGGAGTACATCTGGGTTGAGCTTGCAGCCACCGTTGTATTATTTCTTTTACCGTTTTCTGCTCCTAGGATAAACCCAAGGTGGGGTGCACAAACTACCGGGTTCTTTGAAATGCCGAGTGGCCCACTCACTTTGCTGAGGGAGGTTGCTTCACTTCGGGAATCTGGCGGGTGGTTTGCCGCACCCGTTGGGGTCTGGGGTGGGGTTTGGCTATTCATCACGACCGTGGAATACGTCTTTCGTTACAGGTTTAAACGAAATGCGATATTTCTAGTATATCCAATATGTTCATATGTGATCTGGAATGCCTATTATTGCGTGAGACGAATATTCATTATATATATGCTATATAGTAGATGTTGCTTATGTTTTGCATCCGCGCTAGTCCAGCCCCCGGCTCTGGCGTTAGTTAAGTAACCTAACGGTGTAAGACGGGGCCTAGTGGCGAATGCGGATGGCATAAGCGTACGTCATATTTTCGTTTCTTTCTGTAATGATAGGTGTAAATGATGGGATTGCATTAGATTAATGCAAAGCAAACAAACTAAAGTTGAATCGTTGGAACAAATTTTAAAACCACTCGGTTTTTCAAAACAACGGACTTTTAAATGCGGAGCTTAAACCATTCCTTTTAAAAGCTATCAGGTTCCTTCGATTAAATCAAGTTCATTACGTTCACGGTTTCGTCAAAACCAGTCGTAGCCCTCCGTCATTTCAGTTGAATATTCAGTAGTATTCAAGCTATGTATTTTGACTTTCGCCAAGACATAGTGATTGGTAGCTGTTGGATATTCATTTGTAGCATAGATAGATGCGTTGGTTTGGGACAGTCATACTACTATTTTAGCCTTCGTCAAGGGTATATACGGGTGTGTTCAAATTAATCTGGACAATGACGGGCAGCACTTGAAATGTAACTTATGATATGTTGGCCATCGTCAAGGTCATAAGAACATGGGGCAAAAATCCACATCAGGAGTTTCTAAGGAAACTGAAAGTTGCTAGTGCTGCATACCATTTAGAGTGTGATAATGTTGGTAGGATTTCTTCAGAATTATCACATAATGATATTTGGGTCCCGATCCTACTGTGGGTATCAGCTACTCCTCGGGAGATTTTTCACTCACACAATCAATGCTATAAACCAAGTAGGTGTCTAGAACGGTGTTAGCGGGGCTACGTCTCCAGAAAAAAGAGATTATGTAATTAAGGAACTTCGCAAAAGCTTTGGAAAACCTCTCTCGAAATACCAACACTAGTCTGGCTGAAAAGTTAAGCAAGTATTGTAGAATGGGATTAATCGTGACTAATTCTTCTTTTATGGTTTGAGGAAGGATTCAAGAAACAGTGGGAGCCATCAACTGAAAACCAATCTAAACTTGTAAGAGTATCATGCTGATTGTTTCTTCTCTCTCTCTTAATTGCAGCAACCAGGTGACCAGACATAGGTTATAGTTAGATAATCATATGACTGAGTTTTACTATATTGACTGGTAAAGATTTGTCCAGATGTCCATTACTTATGACAAGCTGGACCACCTCATTACTACTCAAGCCTCCGCCATCCCAGGTCTAGATTCCACCATCACGGATGATGTCTGTAAGACAAGGGAAAAAGACCGTGCGAATGCCAAGTGCCTCGTGTTGGCCTCAGTTGATGGTGAAAACCAGAGGCAGCACGAGAAGATGGACTTTACTTCCATCTTCCTCCATAACAAAGATTTATATGGAGAGCAATCTCGTATCGCAAGATATGAGACCTCGAAGGAATTGTTTCAAGCGAGGTTGGCTGTCGGGTCATCTGTAGGGGACTACGTCCCTACAATGATCAGCTGTATTAAATAGATCATGGACCGGGAGACCACGTTAGAGAACGAGTCATATGCTGACTTAATTCTACAGTCCCTACCTTCTACTTACAACCTGAAAGAAAGCAGGGAGACACCCGCTCTGCTTATTGGAGAATCTTCTTCTTCTGGATCCTAGGCGAAAGCCAAGGATGAGAAGAAGAAGACCTCCACAAAGCCGATAGGTGGTGTCAGTAAGGTAGAGAAAAAGGGAAAGGCAAAAGTTTCGGGGTTAACAATAGGAAAAGAGGGATGTTCCTATTGTCACGGGAAAGTGCATTGGCAGAAGGAATGCAAGGCTTGGAAAGCCAGAATCCAGGATTCGAAACATGTTGTGGCTTCGACTTCAGGTGTGTTTTTGAATGAAAACTGTTTGTCAATTAACTCTACTTTCTGGATACTAGATACCGGATCAGGATCTCATATCTGTAATTCTTTACAGGCTTTGAGAAAACCGTAGAGTTATTAAGGCAGGTGATATGACTCTCAGGGTTGCTAACGGAATGAGCGTGGACGCTGTATCCGTAAGGGTATATCACCTAGGATTGACAAGTGGGTAGATATTAATTTTACGTAACTGTTTGTGTGTACCTAATCTAGCTTGTAAGCGATGTGGTCCACATCCACCTAAATCAAAGTTTGATTAGGTCAGGTACACTAGGGGATGGTATATACGTATTACATTAAGTTCGGGTTTTCAACGTCCATAAAAGAAAGTCTCCAGAATTAAATATGGCTTTCTTATGGCATTGTAGACAGGGTCACATCAATGAAATATGGTTGACGAAGTTATATAGAGAGGGATATTTGGATCCATTCTAATATCAGTCTTATGCAACTTGTCAATCTTGTCTCATAGGAAATATGATAAAGACTCCTGTTCTCTGATAAAAATTGAATAATAAATAAAAAGCAACGGGAAAACCCCCAAATGAAGCATCACGTGCCACACGTGATGGGCTCCTAAGCCTTCTGAGCCGATAGAATTAAATTCTAATTAAAAAGAATCAAAAACTTTATTTGGAAAATATTTCCTTGGATCTTTCTAAACAAGAAAGATTATGCTGTGTACAACAGAGCACCGTTGGATTAAAGATCACCAATCTACAAAAAAATTCTATATAGGGAAATATCTTCTCAATCTTGTTAAGAACAACAAACAAGATATCTTTTGTTAAACAGAAGTCCTTGGATTAAAAATCCAACGGTGAATAAAATTCACTGATTGATCTAAAAGATCTTTTTGGCTGATTATAAAATCAATTAAAATCTCTCAATGAGAGATTTTCTAAACAAATTGATTCTTTTCTTTCTCCTAAAAATAGGAGTCAAGAAGAAAAAAAGGAGAGAGAAGGAGAGAGAAAACCCCCTTTAAAGCAAAAAAGAAAAGAAAAGAGAATTTAATTCTCCAGAGAGAAGAAGATCTCTTCAAGGAAGAAAGGAACTCTAGGTAAGAGAAGGAAGGAGATCACCTCATAAGCTCTCACAAAACAAAAGAGAATTTAATTCTCAAACTAAGAGTTTAACTCTTATAAAAAGAACTTAGTTCTTCCTTTGGTTGAAGATCTGCAGAAGCAAATCTCCCAGCAAGTTGAGAATTTAATTCTCATCGGGGAGATCTGTCATGCAGATTCAAAACTTAGAGGGGAGAATTGAGTTTAAAGAATTTAATTCTTTCAACGTAACACATGGGAATTTAATTCCTCAAAATAAAATTGGGGTTTAACCCTATAAAAGAATTTAATTCTTAAACAAGGGATTTAACTCTCCATGCACGTAAAAGAGATCAACATCTAACATGATAAATGTTAGATCACGTGCGCCCACGTGAACTCCCTAATGACCAAAAGAGAACAATTGATATCAGGTCACGTGCTCCCACGTGACCTATGAACTAGCATCTTCAAAAGGATAAAAGGGGAGTAAACCTAAAACAAATCTCAATTTAAGGCGCCTTACGTGACCTCACGTGATCCCTTGATAGTGCTTAACACTCAGAAAAAGAAAAGGAGAATAAAACTGTAACAGCCATAATTTTCCTATATAAATTTTTCAAATATTTTTTTCAAAATCCATAAAGGGGTATTTATTACCTGAGCATAAGATTTAAGTAATTAAATAACTCCATTTTTAAAGTACAAAGAATTGATTTAAATTCAAAGTATACTTGGAGTATTTAATGTTGTTAATATCTCTTTAAGTATTTATTTCACACAATAATTACAAGAAAGAGCTTGTAGTTCATTGGTAATACGTTGCACTGCTGAACCAAGCCACCAGAGTTCGAATCCCATGCCCCATATTATTTTTTAATATTATTTTGTTTTAAATTCTTAGGAAGCCCAACAGTTCACCTGAGATAACTCTCAAAACTTGAACTGAACCTGAAAATCTGAAAACGCCAGTGCCTACCCCCGGCGATCCCCCACCTACCCGACCACCGACTCGGCCCGCCGGACTCGGCCGGACGGCCGAGTCGTCAACTGAAAAGTCGCGCCTCTTCGTCTCCTAAACTCCCCTGCACACTCTAATTTAATGGATCGGTTCCAGAGAGTTAAATATACCCCAATTACTACAATTTTTAATGAATTTCCTACATTTTTATAATTTTTTATTAAAAACCCTACACCTACCTTAACCCTAGCCTAACCCTATAAATAACCCCTACACCCTACCATCTCACCCCAAAACTCCTGAGCCCACTCTCTCAAAAATTTCCAAGAATCGTGTACTTTGAAAACAAGCTCGAGGCGAAGCTCCGACGAATTCCCGGCAGAAATTCCGGCGATCGTTTTAGAAACTACCAACGACGATGCAACACCTCGACGATTCCTCTACTTCCCTCTCACCCTCTTGTGTGATCTAAAACCCGTAAGTCCCAAATTCTACCTATCTCTTCTATCTAAAAATACGGTTTTACAAAACCCGACGGAATCGGAACAAATCCGATTTCCGATTCGGTTTCTTATAAAATTCCACTTCTCACTAATACAATCATACTTAAACTTTCTCATGTTGACTATTAAACACTAATCAATCAAATTGATCAAGTTTCATCACATGAAATGATAGCTATTTCAATTTATCGTATTTTTTCACTTAAATATCACATTGTTTCAACTTTACATTTAGCTCCATTAAACTTGCTATACCTTTAAAGTAGAGCACGAGATAACGACATACCTCCTCACACACTCATATACAACTTAACACGATACCATCGAAAACTTAGAATACGAGAAAACAATATTTTCATTTAAATACCCTTGACTTAATAAAACCATTACTAAAAGATTTAGTATTGATACACTTTTTAAATAAATACTGAATGGAAGGTGTACAATGACTAGAGCTTGGGGTCTTCATTGAACTGATCCAAGTCTTCAGCGCTGGGCTCGATCTCTGAAGTGTCCAGATCACCTGACGACATTCAAAGAAGAAAGAAAGAGAATGTCGTCAGCGAACAGATCACTCGGTAAGTCCCAAAGAGAAGGGAGAAGTAGGAAAGAAGAAAGAGAGAGAGAGTAGCTTTTAAAGTTGCATTAAATTGTTATGATGTTGTGTTAACGATATTGTTTGTAACTTGGTACAGAAGATGCCAGTGTATACGAGAGGAGTCCCACTTACACCGGAGACTTTGGTAACCTGTAGTATAAGGCTCCGTCGATAATACCACGGAACAACGGCATGGATGTAATTATGTCTTAAGTGACCACCTCGTGCCACCTTTAACATATTCCGTACCAGTCTACCGCTTAAACCCCGTAGTGTTTTGGTTGTATTCTTTGTCTTGTAAAATGTATTGATTGTATAATTGATCGACTGACCGAAACCATGATATCGGTAAACTGATATAATCGTAGAATGATGTAAATGGAATAACTGGAGAACCATGTAAGTGGAATGTATATCCATGGTTCGGTTCGGTCAAGTTGTATAGATTGATAATTGGATTTGTTGATTCATGTTGCATTGTAATATTGAAAATTGTAGAATTGTGGATTGTAGACTGTTGATCATGTTCAAGCCGGATTATACTGAGACTCAAACCGAGTCAGACAATTAGCAAAGTAAAGTGAAGTCCTGATTGTTTTTATTAATTTGTCTACCTTAGATAGGAAAGCACCCACTTCTCCGGCTCCCTGGGGCTCAAGAGATTGGTTCTGCTTAAACCTATGTTTACTAGGTCCTTAGGGTAATTTATAGGACTTGAGGGGGTTTCTGTAAAAATACTTTTATATACTTTTCAAAATACTCCTCAAGAATTTATTATTCGTCTTTAGAGTTGTAATGAATGTGGATTTTATATTGTGATATTTCTAGTGAAAATATCCTAGTTTCAGAAAATAAAGTACTTTATTTGTAATATTGATTTGTTTGGAATTCATGGTATTTTAGTGTAAACTTTATTCTTGTAATTTTTAGAAACAGGTGGAATATTTATATCATAATAAAATAGGTATTTTAAGGATAAGTATACATATATTTATACAAAAATAATTCTAATAAATATTTTATATTCTAAAAATCTCATTTTCTTAAGATATCGTATTTTAAATTTTTCGAGACCGAATGCTCCTTGCGGAGGTCTGAATCTCACACTACTAAGGCCGAGGATGTGCGATAAACCGCACCATCCCGAACGGGTTCCCCAAAATGGGTTGTAGCGGCGCTTTGCAAAGATTGTAAAATACTAAATACTTTAGAAAACGGTTTTATGAAGTAATTGGTATTTATTTGTAAAGATATCAATTTTTCCGTATTCTATGTTCTATGGTCTCCTAAGTCAATTTAACCATTCCTAACTGGTCTAAACGACAAGTTGTGAGATGCCTCAAATCGCCTCTTCACTGCCAATTGTGGCCAGGTAAGTACAAGTGAAGAAAGGAGGGATCCGCTCACGAATCACCGTGAAACGGGCCTTTTAAAGTTACCTTTCTCACTTACCTAGCCTAGACACCACAAAGTCAGGTTTAGATAAACGACTGATGTCCACAACTTATCGTATTTTCATAATAAGATGTGTTTATTTAAAAGTGTATCAACACTAAATCTTTTATAAATGGTTTTATTAAGTCAATGGTATTTAAATGAAAATTGTTTGTTTTCTCGTATTCTAAGTTTTCGATAGTATCAGGTTAGGTTGTATATGAGTGTGTGAGGAGGTAGGTAGTTACCTCGTGCTCTACTTTAAATGTATAGCAAGTTTGATGGATTTAAATGAAGGATTGAAATAATGTGGTATTTAAGTGAAAAATACGATAAATTGAAATAGCTATCATTTCATGTGATGAAACTTGATCAAATTATTTGATTAGTGTTTAATGGTTAACATGAAGGAGTTTAAGCATAATTGTGTTAACGAGAAGTGGAGTTTTATGAAGAAACTGAATCGGAAATCGGATTTGTTCCGATTCCGTCGGGTTTTGTAAATCCGTATTTTTTTAATAGTAAAGGAAGATAGAAATGAGACTTACGGGTTTTAGGACACACAAGAGGGTGAGAGGGAGGTAGTATGTGTTGCATCGTCGCCGGTAGTTCCGCCGGGAATTCGTCGGAGCTTCGCCTCGAGCTCGTTTTCAAAGTGCATAAGTTCTCTTGAGAATTTTAGAGAGTTGGCTCAGAAATGTGAGTGAGAGGGTAGAGGGTAGGGTGGTATTTATAGGGTTAGGCTAGGGTTATGGTAGATGAAGAGTTTAGATAAAAAAATGTAAAAATATATTAAAATGTATTAAAAATTGTAGTAAATGAGGCTTTCTGAATTCTCTGGAACCGATCTGGGAATTTGAAGTATACATGTTACGCCCCGCTTCCCAGTATACGGCGAAGGGGACGCGACTGGTCCGCTACGTATTTACTCTGAAGTAAATACGCTAAGCGTATCTAAGCAATATAAAAGTAAACGATGCCTAAACAATGGCATAACAGAAATGAAAAGTACTGAATGGAAAAATGTACAATGAAACTAGAGCTCTGGTTTTTCAGCAAACTGGTCCAAGTCTTCTGCAGATGGCTCGATTTCCGCCGGGTCCAAACCACCTGACGACATTCAAAGAAGAAAGAAATAGAATATCGTCAGCGAACAGGTCGCTCGGTAAGTCCCAAAGATAAGGGAGAAATAGACAGAGAGTAAGAGAGAGAGAGTGGCTTTTAATGTTGTATTATAATGTTGTAATGTTTTATTAACGCTGTTGTTTGTAGCCTGGTACAGAAGATGCCAGTGTATACGAGGGGAGTCCCACTTACACCGGGGACCTTGGTAACCTGTAGTACAAGGCTCCGTCAATAATTCCAGGGAACAACGGCATGGATGTAATTACGTCTTAAGTGACCACCTCGTGCCACCTTTAACATATTCCGTACCAGTCTACCCCTTAAACCCCGCAGTGTTTTGATTGTATTGTTTGTCTTGTAAATTGTATTGGTTGTATAATTGACCGACCGACCGAAACCATGATATCGGTAAACGGATATAACTGTAGAGTCATGTAAATGGAATAACTGGATAATCATATAAGTGGAATATATCCATGGTTCGGTTCAGTCAAGTCATATAGATTGATAATTGGATTCATGGACTCATGTGTTTCTATTGAATTGGAATGTTGTAGATTGTAGATTGACTTGAATCATATTCAAGTCAAAATGATCAGACTCAAACCCGAGTCAGACAGTCAGAAATGTGAATCGAAGTCTTAAAATTTCTAGGGTCCTTAGGGTAATTTATAAAACTTGAGGGGGTTTTATGTAAAAATACATTTATATACTTTTCAAAATACTCCCCAAGCATTTATTATTCGTCTTTAGAGTTGTAATGAGTGTGGATTTTATATTGTGATGTTTCTTAGTGAAAATATCTTAGTTTCATAAATAAAGGTATTTATCTGTAATATTGATTTATTTGAAATTCATGGTATTTTATTGTAAACTTATTCTTGTGATTTTTAGAAAAAGGTGGAATATTTATATTATAATAAAATAGATATTTAAATGATAAATATACATATATTTATACAAAAATAATTTTAATAAATATTTTATATTCCAAAAATCTCATTTTCTTAAGATGTCGTATTTTAAACCTTTCGAGACCGAATGCTCCTTGCGGAGGTCTGAATCTCGCACTACTAAGCCCGAGTATGTGCGATAATCCGCACCATCCCGAACGGGTTCCCCAAAAATGGGTTGTAGTGGCGCTTTGTAAAGATTGTAAAATACTAATCCTTTAGAAAACAGTTTTATAAAGTAAAAGGTATTTATTTGTAAAAATATCAATTTTCCGTATTTTAAATTCTAGGGTTTTCTAAGTCAACTAGCCTATTTCTAAATGGTCTAAACGACAAGTTGTTAGATATCTCAAATCGCCTCTTCACCGCCAATTGTGGCCAGGTAAGTACAAGTGAGGAAAGGAGGGATCCGCTCACGAATCACCGTGAGTCGGGCCTTTTAAAATTATATTTCTCACTTGTCTAGCCTAGACACCACAAAGTCAGGTTTAGATAAACGACCGATGTCCACAACTTATCGTATTTTCCTAATAAGAGGTATTTATTTAAAAGTGTATCAAAGCAAAAACTTTTAGAAATGGTTTTATTAAGAATATGGTATTTAAATGAAAGTATTGTTTTATCGTATTCTAAGTTTTTTGATGATATCGTTTTAGGTTGTATATGCGTGTGTGTGGAGGTAGGTCATTACCTCGTGTTCTACTTTAAATGTATAGCAAAGTTAAGCAATTAAATGTGAAATCGAAACATTGTGGTATTTAAGTGAAAATACGATAAATTGAAAAGGCTATCATTTCATGTGATGAAACTTGTTCAAATTATTTGTTAAATGTTTAATAGTCAACATAAAGATATTTAAGCATGATTGAATTGGTGAGAAGTGATATTTTATAGAAAACCGAATCGAAAATCGGATTTATTCCGATTCCATCGGGTTTTGTAATTTCGTATTTTGGATAATAAGAAAGAGAGATAGAATGGGACTTACGGGTTTTCGATTACACTAGAGTGAGGGAGGACTAAAGGGGTTGCTGAGGCGTTGCTTCGTCGCCGGTTGTTCCTAAAAACGTCGCCGGAATTTCCGCCGGAATTTCGTCGGAGCTTCGCCGCGAACTTGTTTTCAAAGTACACAACTCTTGAGATGGTTTTGAAAGAGCGGGCTCAGGATTTTAGGATGAGAGGGTAGAGAGTAGGGGGTGTATTTATAGGGTAGGCTAGGGGTAGGGTAGGTGAAGGGTTTTTAATAAAAAAAATGTAAAAATATAGAAAATTCATTAAAAATCGTAGTAAATAGGGTATATTGAAGTCTCGGGAACCGATCCATTAATTTGGAGTATACAGGGGGGTAGGGTAGGTGAAAAGACACACTTCCCATGTTGACGACTCGGCCGTCCGGCCGAGTCCGGCCGGTGGTACCGGCCCGAGTCAGCCAGTCCGCCGGCCAACTCGGCCGAGTCGGGCCGAGTCGGGGCATGGGAAGGTGGGGTGTCTCCTGACGTACACTCTGGTATATTTACTTTTTCAGGTGTAGTTCAAGTTTTGGGAGTTATGGTGTTTGGATTGTTGGGCTTCCAAAGGATTTAAAGCAAAATAAATACAAAAAATAATGTGGGGTATGTAATTTGAACTCTGGTGGCTTGATTCAGCAGTGCAAGATATTACCAATGAGCTACAAGCTCCTTTTTATAATTATTTGTGTGAAATAATTACTTAAAGAGATATCAACAATATTAAATACTTCAAGTATACTTTGAATTTAAATCAATTCTTTGTACTTTAAAAATGGAGTTTTTTAATTACTCAAGTCTTGTGCTCAGGTAATAAAATACCCCTTTATGAATTTTGAAAAAAAATATTTTGAAAAATTTGTATAGGAAAATTAGGATTGTTGCAATACGGGGGGTTATAGAATGCCAAGAGCCAAATTTTTCGTGTTGATGACTCGGCCGTCCGGTCGAGTCCGGCCGACGGCGCCGGCCCGAGTCGGCCGGTCCGCCGGCCGAGTCGAGATGTCGGAGGGGGGGTTCTCCTGGGGTGCTCACTGGTGCATTTAGTTTTTAATGGGTAGTGGGAAAATCTGGAGTTATCTTGTGTGGACTGTTGGGCTTCCATAAAATTTAAAACAAAATAAATACAAAAAATAATGTGGGGCATGTGATTTGAACTCTGGTGGCTTGGTTCAGCAATGCAAGGTATTACCAATGAGCTACAAGCTCTTTCTTGTAATTAAATTGCTAATTAATTACTTAAGTCTTGTGCTCAGGCAATAAATACCCCTTTATGGATTTTTGAAAAAATATTTTGAAAAATTTGTATAGAAAATTTGGGGTTGTTGCATTCTGCCCTCCTTATAAAAATTTCGTCCTCGAAATATGTAAAAGGAAAGTGTAACAGATTCAAGGAAAGTTTGGTGATAGTGTGTGAAGAATAACAAAGTAATGCAAGGGTGTGAAAAAGGTTGAAGAGAATTATCAGGATTATTCTGACCAACCGTATCAGCTTCTACAGCCGCCAAATTGTAAGCCTGGTGTCTCGGCACGTTCCTCCTAGCTGGAGGCATATTCCATGTACTCGAGGCATGTTTCTCAGTGCCTGATGGAATTGGCGAGTAGGTTGTGCAGGAGTTCTGTGTGGAGGTGGTGCTGGGAGTGCAGGACGAGTTGCAGGAGCCTGAAAAGCTGGCTGCTGCGGGTAGTTGACGGGTGTATGAGCTGGGTTGCGTCTATAGGGATAGTTTCCAATTCCGTGATTGGACGCGCCATAAACCAAGCATAGATCTTTTGCGCGCTTATAGTCCTTCCACAAGTGTCCTTACCTCTTGCAATAAAAGAAAAAATCGGGTCTTGGCCAATCCTTGGCTTCTTCCAGTCTTCTGAGTTCAACAGCTGGCCTTGAAGAGGCCCCTCCTGCCATTTGA
The DNA here is from genome assembly GCA_030015575.1 of Agapanthus africanus. Classification (NCBI taxonomy): domain Eukaryota; kingdom Viridiplantae; phylum Streptophyta; class Magnoliopsida; order Asparagales; family Amaryllidaceae; genus Agapanthus; species Agapanthus africanus. Next base: position 424,681,594 of record CM057351.1, read on the forward strand.
GTGACAGGGCGTTTCACTCCTGCAGATTGAGGTCTGCCCCTTGCCTTTATCACTGCTTCATAACGGCGGGCAGCTTCCAGAGCATCCTCGTGAGTCGGAAATTTCCCTGTGGCTAGTGAAGCCTGGATTTCCGTGTCCAAACCTTGTTGAAATCGACGGGCTCTGATCTCATCCGTCGGTATCAGGTGTGCCGCAAATCTGTTACGGTCTTGTGTTAGTTGTGTAGTATGTGATATTAAAAATTTGAAATACTGTGACATATCTTACCGACTGAGCATGGTGAATTCAGCGTCATACTCATGTACTGACTTGTCCCACATCGAACCTTATTGTAGATGAATGAACTGCTGTTCCATGGCAAACCTGGTAGTCACAGGGAAGTACTTCGCGTCGAACTTATCGCTAAAAGTCTTCCATTCAATGGGCTGATCAAGATGGCTTTCTTCCGCCTTCCGCCAGTTCCGTGCATTGTCCGTGAGTTGCAGCTTTGCAACTCGGACCCAAGCTATTTCTGGCACTTGTGCTGCTGCCAGATCATCCTCGATACTTTGAGCCCATTCCTCAGCTTCCAGTGGGCTTCCCTTTCCTGAGAACTTTTTGGGATGTAAAGCTCTGAATTGCTTCACCCCAGGTGCTTCAGCCTCGGGATGGTTTAAGAGCTGCTGCTGTCCCTCTAGGAGGCTGCGGATTGCCTCAAGCAGAACCTTTTGCTCGTTGAGTGGAGCAGGAACGGCAGGTGTGAGTGGTAGTGGTGGAGGTGTGTTGTTGACATTGCTGCTGGTGTTGTTTGGTGAATCCATAAGCTTGAATGAAAAAGTTAGGTTATGACAGATTCAAAGTATATGATTCAAAGAATAAGAAATGATGGGATTCAAGTAACATGATTGTAAAGAATGTTTTAGTTGCTGGTTCTTGTGTTATATTGCTTAGGTTGTTCACGCAGAACAGAACTGCAATATAGAGTTTCATACAGCTCAGACTTGCATGGGCCACCAACAAAACCTGTCATGCCCCGCTTCCCAGTATACGGCGAAGGGGACACGACTAGCCCGCTACGTATTTACTCTGAAGTAAATACGCTAAGCGTATCTAAGCAATATAAAAGTAAATACACAAGAGACAAGAGATATAAAACAACAACTTTATTTATTAACATTCTTTTGTACAATGCATGAAAAGTAAATACAACCGAATAAAAAGTAATGCCTAAACAATGGCATAACAGAAATGAAAGTACTGAATGGAAGGTGTATAATGACTAGAGCTCGGGGTCTTCACTGAACTGATCCAAGTCTTCAGCGCTGGGCTCGATCTCTGAAGTGTCCAGATCACCTTACGACATTCAAAGAAGAAAGAAAGAGAATGTCGTCAGCGAACAGATCGCTCGGTAAGTCCCAAAGAGAAGAGAGAAGTAGAAAAGAAGAAAGAGAGAGAGAGTAGCTTTTAAAGTTGTAATATATTGTTATGATATTGTGTTAACGATATTGTTTGTAGCTTGGTACAGAAGATGCTAGTGTATACGAGAGGAGTCCCACTTACACAGGAGACTTTGGTAACCTGTAGTACAAGGCTCCGTCGATAATACCACGGAACAACGGCATGGATGTAATTACGTCTTAAGTGACCACCTCGTGCCACCTTTAACATATTCCGTACCAGTCTACCCCTTAAACCCCGTAGTGTTTTGGTTGTATTGTTTGTCTTATAAAATGTATTGATTGTATAATTGATCGACTGACCGAAATCATGATATCGGTAAACGGATATAACCGTAGAATCATATAAATGGAATAGCTGGAGAACCATGTAAGTGGAATGCATATCTATGGTTCGGTTCGGTCAAGTTGTATAGATTAATAATTGGATTTGTGGATTCATGTTGCATTGTAATATTGAAGCTTGTAGAATTGTGGATTGTAGACTGTTGATCATGTTCAAGCCGGATTATACTGAGACTCAAACCGAGTCAGACAATTAGCAAAGTAAAGTGAAGTCCTGATTGTTTTTATTAATTTGTCTACTTTAGATAGGCAAGCACCCACTTCTCCGGCTCCCTGGGGCTCAAGAGATTGGTTCTGCTTAAACCTATGTTTACTAGGGTTCTTAGGGTAATTTATAGGACTTGAGGGGGTTTTCTGTAAAAATACTTTTATATACCTTTCAAAATACTCCTCAAGTATTTATTATTCGTCTTTAGAGTTGTAATGAATGTGGATTTTATATTGTGATATTTCTAGTGAAAATATCCTAGTTTCAGAAAATAAAGTACTTTATTTGTAATATTGATTTGTTTGGAATTCATGGTATTTTAGTGTAAACTTTATTCTTGTGATTTTTAGAAAAATGTGGAATATTTATATCATAATAAAATAGGTATTTTAAGGATAAGTATACATATATTTATACAAAAATAATTCTAATAAATATTTTATATTCTAAAAATCTCATCTTAAGATGTCGTATTTTAAATCTTTCGAGACCGAATGCTCCTTGCGGAGGTCTGAATCTCGCACTACTAAGCCCGAGGATGTGCGATAAACCGCACCATCCGGAACGGGTTCATCAAAATGGGTTGTAGCGGCGCTTTGCAAAGATTGTAAAATACTAAATCCTTTAGAAAACGGTTTTATGAAGTAATTGGTATTTATTTGTAAAGATATCAATTTTTCCGTATTCTATGTTCTATGGTCTCCTAAGTCAATTTAACTATTCCTAACTGGTCTAAACGACAAGTTCTGAGATACATCAAATCGTTTCTTCACTGCCAATTGTGGCCAGATAAGTACAAGTGAAGAAAGGAGGGATCCGCTCACGAATCACCGTGAGACGGGCCTTTTAAAGTTACCTTTCTCACTTGCCTAGTCTAGACACCACAAAATCAGGTTTAGATAAACGACCGATGTCCACAACTTATCGTATTTTCATAATAAGAGGTATTTATTTAAAAGTGTATCAACACTAAATCTTTTATAAATGGTTTTATTAAGTCAATGGTATTTAAATGAAAATTGTTTGTTTTCTCGTATTCTAAGTTTTCGATGGTATCGGGTTAGGTTGTATATGAGTGTGTGAGGAGGTAGGTCGTTACCTCGTGTTTTACTTTAAATGTATAGCAAGTTTGATGGAGTTAAATGAAGGATTGAAATAATGTGGTATTTAAGTGAAAAATACGATAAATTGAAATAGCTATCATTTCATATGATGAAACTTGATCAAATTGTTTGATTAGTGTTTAATGGTCAACATGAAAGAGTTTAAGCATAATTGTGTTAACGAGAAGTGGAGTTTTATGAAGAAACCGAATCGAAAATCGGATTTGTTCCGATTCCGTCGGGTTTTGTAAATCCGTATTTTTTTAATAGAAAAGGAAGATAGAAATGGGACTTACGGGTTTTAGGACACACAAGAGAGTGAGAGGGAGGTAGGGGAATCGCCGATGTGTTGCGTTGTCGCCGGTAGTTCCTAAAACGATCGCCCGAAATTCCGCCGGGAATTCGTCGGAGCATCGCCTCGAGCTCGTTTTCAAAGTGCACAAGTTCTCTTGAGAATTTTAGAGAGTTGGCTCAGAAATGTGAGTGAGAGGGTAGAGGGTAGGGTGGTATTTATAGGGTTAGGCTAAGGTTAGGGTATATGAAGAATTTAGATTAAAAAAATGTAAAAATATATTAAAATGTATTAAAAATTGTAGTAAATGAGGCTTTCTGAATTCTCTGTAACCGATCTGGGAATTTGAAGTATACAGGGGGTTATAGAATGCCAAGAGCCAAATTTTTCGTGTTGACGACTCGGCCGTCCGGCCGAGTCCGGCAGGCGGCGCCGACCCGAGTCGGCCGGTCCGCCGGCCGAGTCGAGATATCGGGGGGGGGTCTCCTGGGGTGCTCACTGGTGCATTTAGTTTTTAATGGGTAGTGGGAAAATCTGGAGTTATCTTGTGTGGACTGTTGGGCTTCCATAAAATTTAAAACAAAATAAATACAAAAAATAATGTAGGGCTTGGGATTTGAACTCTGGTGGCTTGGTTCAGCAATGCAAGATATTACCAATGAGCTACAAGCTCCTTCTTGTAATTAAATTGCTAATTAATTACTTAAGTCTTGTGCTCAGGCAATAAATACCCCTTTATGGATTTTTGAAAAAATATTTTGAAAAAATTGTATAGGAAATTTGGGGTTGTTACACAAACCATGGATATACATCTATTATCCAGTTATTCCATTTACATGATTATGAAGTTACATCCGTTTACTGATATCATGGTTTTGGTCAGTCATCAAATTATACAATTCAATTTACAAGACAATACAATGCAATACAGTACTATCAATAACATAACTACACGGGGTATTGGGGTAGTTCATTCGTGAATCCAACATAATCTCAAGAGTCCCCCTAGATCATGAATACATGTCTACTAACACAAGCAAGCAATCATGAGGGCCCGTGGTTCCATGCTCCTGGTGTAATACCCAGCCCCTTTTTATACCAATATCCGTATTTCTCTTTAACTTATAAAATTTTTATTTTATTTATAATTATTTATTTATTTTAAAAAACCCATTAAACACCAAACCCCAAATCTTTCCTTTTCTTTTTTCCATTATTCCTAAGCCCGGCCCAGACACTCCATTTCATTTTAATTATTTCTTAACTACCCAGTCCATTTCTTTTTTTTATTAAAATTAAACCCAAACCATCAAATAATTTCCTCAGCCCAGCAAACCTCCAGCCCACCAAGAAAATAAATATAAAAGAATTTATTTAATTTAAAACCCCGGCCCAGCCCGTCTCATCCAAGCCCACGCCCCAACTCCTTCAGCCCGAGCCCAGCTCCTTCACAAGCCCGCACCCGCGCCCGCTCAGACCCGACCCGCTTCTAATCTTTCCTTCATCCCCAACGGCTCTTTCCTTTTCCCCCGCTCACGCGATCCGCTTTCTTCGCCAACGCTCGCGCCCACGTCGCAACGCCGTTGCCCACGCCCCCGCGACCTTGACCATGACTCCCTCGATTTCCTCACCCTCTCCTCGTCTCTAACCCTCTCCCCCCCATCAAGAATCGAGTCTCAAACCTCTCTCTCGTTCACCCAAAAATCTTGTTCACCCAATCCACTGCCTCGAGCCCCTCACGCCGCTCGACCCTCACCAACGACGACGACCCCACCACCTCTTACTCCCCTTCGCTCACTCCTCCTCCATCAACAGAACCCCTCACCACTCCACTCCATCAACCATGCACCCCTCACTAGAGTCCCTGCACCCAAGCTCGGCCATCACGTGCACTCGACGCCGGCGAGTCCCCACTGCCCTGAACCACCACGTCGACCTATACACTCTCTTCTCCTCAGCCTCATCTCCATCACGACTAGCACCCGAGCCCTTACTCCCTCTCTCTCTATACTCTCTCACTCTCTCTCTCTGTTACTCTCTCTATCTCTCTCTCTCTCTCTCTGTACTCTCTCACTCTCTCTCTGTTACACACACACACTCTCTCAATCTCTCTGTCTCTCTCTCTTTCTCACCCTCTCTCTCTGTGAATCTCTCTCTCTATCTCACTCTATCTCTCTCTAATTCCCTGTCTCTTTAAATCTCTCTCTCTCTCCCTCTCAGCGCCTCTCCTCCATGCTGGAGCCACAATGTTCGTCGCACCCACTGAGACATCGAGTCCAAGAGCCAAGCTCGAGCCGAGACCGCGAACCCCAGCCGCGCCGTTCGTCGCGCGTTCGTACCGTTTCCGCTGCCGTGCATCGTCAAAGCGTCTCCAGGCAAGTAATTTTACTTGCTACATGCTAATATTTTCATGTTACAAACTCAAATCGTATAAATTGCAAATTTACAACTCATGATAACTTATATGATATACCTGTTCGATGTATGATCTCAATGAAAATATTTATCTAATTTGATGGAATTGGATTGTCTATGCTGGCCCATGTAGTGATGAATACTGTGTTTAAATTTCACTGGAAAATACGACTGTTAATGGCTAAAACGAATACCCCCAAATATACCCGTAAAACTAGAAATTTCACGTATCTGAAAATTGTTAAAATCACCATAAATTATGTACATACTGAAATGATGCGTTCGAGGGCTTAAATCGAAGACGAATTGACGAACTATAACCCTATGCAAGTTTCTAATGGTTTCTGTACTGAAATTGTGACGATAGTTGGATCGGAGTGCGGCTCTGGACTGCAGTCCAGAGCGACTCTGGTTACTGTTTACTGTTCCGTAATGTGTGTCGCTTGGTTTCCCGAACTCGTATGTTGCGGAACTCTACATTTTATCAAAGGTGAATCTGTTATCTAAATAACACAAGTAGTTTCATTCCGTTTCATCGTCGTTTTCTATTTAATTTGTAAATTAAGAGGGCAGGACGTATAACAGTCCAGAACAGATTCAGAAGCGACAAACTAGTGTTAAACAGTGTGTAACTTTCGACGTACAGACGCGATTGAGAATCCGTCTGTTGCGTTGAACACCCTACTGAAAACCCTAGATTTCATTCAACTATAGCGTCGCTAAAATCTGATCTCAACTAGGATTAAAATGCGTTGCGAAACGGATTTCCGATTCTGAAACCGGATTTCCAGCAGTGAACGCTTAAAATGAAATGGCCATGTCTAGTAATCAGGAAAACCGATTGACGTGAAACCAAATTCGCTGGATAGATAATCACACATACTACTTATCCCCTGTTCATTGTTTCGCTAAATTTTGACATGTATTACTAATGATAAATTATGCAAGTGGTAGGATACCGACATATGACATCTTAATCCTGCTTTACATACTGTTTTCTCATCACATCATATGTATATGTTATTGCATTGGTAGCCCAGTGATCATGTGCATTACCCAGTGTTAGGTATTAGTGGTGATTGTGGCAAGTACGTTAGTGTTCGTGCATGAGTGGATAAGTGAAAGTGACACGTACTTGTACACAATCAGTGAACCCTATTATTCTATTGCATTGTCGACGTCTGTGGGACGCGTGTAAGTGTGACTATAAATGGTATGGGAAACTTATGGAAGCTCTTGCATGGGTGTCACAGATAAGGCACCAGACATTGCCCATTTATCTTGGGTATTAGTCGGGACGTGCTTGATGGAGATCCTGTCTCCAGTTCTCGCGCAGACTTGTCATGGACCGACCGATATTTGAGGTTATGGTTGGCGTTTGATGTAGACCACGGGGTGTGGGGTAGTTTGAGTGTGAGTTCAACAGAATCTCGGGAGTCCCATGTCGGCTTATATATATGGAGATATATGGAGATTTACAGGGTACATGATTATTACCGTGAGTTATATTTTGGGCCCGTGGTCCCTTACCCTTGGGTCCTACCCTTGGGTGGAGGACACTCACGAGTGGTTGACTCTCACACTTGGACTGACGATAGGCTTAGTGACCTGTACAGTGAGACTTAGAGATAGTGACATTGACATGCATTACTTACTGTATTGACACACTTGACATACTATTTTACTGCTTTACCGTTCACCTGCTCTATTAGACACCGCATTGGTTACTCCATATTCACATCTTTACTGTCTTGATTTACTGTTATATACCTATTATCACTGTTCGAGTTACAACTGCATCAATACATATATGTTGCTATCGTGTCGCTCTGACGACCTGAGTATGCATGCTCAGAGTGAGAAGTGGACTTAGTTTGGACCAGGACCAGACGTACCTTGAGGACATCGCGGACATTTTGATCAGCTATCCAGAGCTATACTCATTTGACCTCCATCAGGTCAGTTCTTGGTATTTGTTTTGTTTCAGTTACTGCATTTCTCATTACCTGAGCGTTGTTTACTGATTACCACGTAAAGCTAGAAGCCGAAGTGTGACTACGGCAGGATATTTCCTTGACCGTAGGAGCATGGCTGGCCTTATCAACCTCTCGTATTCCGTATTTTGGGAAGCGGGGCGTGACACCTGGACCGTGGCCTGTTGAGTTTGGAATATTTCGGCGACGGTCGAAGTCCCGCTACTAACATATCATTTGGGCCCGTTGTTCCCTACCCTTGGACTGTGGCCTGTTGGGTTTGAGAACACTCTTGAGATTAGTTGACATTCACACTTGAACTTACGATAACAACAACATTAACACTATAACAATATAATACAACTGTAAAAGCTACTCTCTCTCTATCTTACTCTCTGTCTATTCTCCTCTTATCTTTGGGACTTACCGAGCGACCTGTTCGCTGACGACATTCTCGTTCTTTCTTCTTTGAATGTCGTCAGGTGATCTGGACACGTCAGAGATCGAGCCCACTGCTGAAGATTTGGACCAATTCAGTGAAGACCCCGAGCTTTAGTTTCATTTTACACATTTCCTTTCTGTACTTTACATTCCTGTTATGCCATTGTTTAGGCGTCGCTTTTACTTCAGATGTATTTACTTTTCATGCATTGTACAAAAGAATGTTAATAAATAAATTTGATGTTCAGTTTATATATCTTGTCTCTTGTGTATTTACTTTTATATTGCTTAGATACGTTTAGCGTATTTACTTCAGAGTAAATACGTAGCGGACCGGTCGCGTCCCCTTCGCCGTATACCGGGAAGCGGGGCGTGACAGGTTTTGTTGGTGGCCCATGCAGGTCAGAGCTGTATGGAACCCTAAGCAATATCAAACACAAGAACCAGCAACTAAAACATTCTTTACAATCATGTTCCTTGAATCCCATCATTTCTTATTCTTTGAATCATATACTTTGAATCTGTCCTAACCTAAATTTTTCATTCAAGGTTATGGATTCACCAAACAACACCGGCACCAATGTCAAAAACACACCTCCACCACTACCACTCACACCTGCCGTTCCTGCTCCACTCAACGAGCAAATGGTTCTGCTTGAGGCAATCCGCAGCCTCTTAGAGGGACAGCAACAACTCTTGAACCGCCCTAAGGTTGAAGCACCTGGGGTGAAGCAATTCAAAGTTTTACATCCCAAACAGTTCTCAAGAAAGGAGAGCCCACTGGAAGCTGAGGAATGGGCTCAGAGTATTGAGGATGATCTGGCAACAGCACAAGTGCCAGATATAGCTTGGGTTCGTGTGGCAAAATTACAGCTCACGGACAATGCACGGAACTGGTGGAAGGCGGAAGAAAGCCGTCTTGATCATCCCATTGAATGGAAGACTTTTCGCGATAAGTTCAACGCGAAGTACTTCCCTGTGACTGCCAGATTTGCCATGGAACAGCAGTTCATTCATCTATAATAAGGTTCGATCTGGGACAAGTCAGTAGATGAGTATGACGCTTAGTTCACCATGCTCAGTCGATTTGCGGCACACCTGATACCGACGGATGAGATCAGAGCCCGTCGATTTCAACAAGGTTTGGATACGGAAATCTAGGATGCACTAGCTACAGGGAAATTTCTGACACATGAAGATACTTTGGAAGCTGCCCGCAGTTATGAGGCAGTGATAAAGGCGAGGGGTAGACCCCAATCTGCTGGATTTAAACGCCCTGCCACTAAAATGGCAGGAGGAGCCTCTTCCAGGCCATCGTTTGAACCCAGGAGAACCGAAGAACCCAATAACCAGCCAAGACCACATTTCTGTTTTCATTGCAAGAGAGATGGACATTTGATAAAACTGTAGGCGCGCAAAATGCCTGTGCCTAGTTTGTGGCGCGTCCAATCACAGAATTGAGACCTGTCCATATAGTTACAACTCAGCTCACACACCTACCAACTACCCGCAGCGGCCAGCTATCCAGGCTCCTGCAACTCGTCCTGCACTCCCAGCACCACCTCCACACAGAACTCCTGCACAGCCTACTCGCCAATTCCAACAGGCAATGAGGGACATGCCTCGAGGGCAGAGAAACAGGCCTCAAGGACAGAATGTGCCTCCAGCTAGAAGAAATGTACCACGGCGACAGACATTCACCTTAGCAGCCATAGAACCTGAAACTGTGAACTAAGGAACCTAAGTAACCCCCTCACTTTGACCAAAACTTTTTACAATTTTTAGTTCTGTCACCAAACTGTTACACTTTCGTTTTACAAATTTCGAGGACGAAATTTTTATAAGGATGGTAGAATGTAACAACCCTAATTTTCCTATACAAAATTTTCAAATATTTTTTTCAAAATCCATAAAGGGGTATTTATTACCTGAGCACAAGATTTAAGTAATTAAATAACTCTATTTTTAAAGTACAAAGAATTGATTTAAATTCAAAGTATACTTAGAGTATTTAATGTTGCTAATATCTCTTTAAGTATTTATTTCACACAATAATTACAAGAAAGAGCTTGTAGCTCATTGGTAATACCTTGCACTACTGAACCAAGCCACCAGAGTTTAAATCTCATGCCCCATATTATTTTTTAATATTATTTTGTTTTAAATTTTTAGGAAGCCCAACAGTCCACCTGAGATAACTCCCAAAACTTAAACTGAACCTGAAAATCTGAAAACACCAGTGCCTACCCCCGGCGACCCTCCACCTACCCGACCCCCGACTCGGCCGGACGGCCGAGTCGTCAACTGAAAAGTCGCTCCTCTTCGTCTCCTAAACTCCCCTGCACACTCTAATTAAATGGATCGGTTCCAGAGAGTTAAATATACCCCGTTTACTATAATTTTTAATGAATTTCCTACATTTTTACAATTTTTTTATTAAAAACCCTACACCTATCCTAACCCTAACTTAGCCCTATAAATACACCCCTACCCCCTTCCATCTCACCCCAAAAATCCTGAGCCCACTCTCTCAAAAATTTCCAAGAATCGTATACTTTGAAAACAAGCTCGAGACGAAGCTCCGACGAATTCCCGGCGGAACTTCCGGCGATCGTTTTAGGAACTACCGGTAACGACTCAATATCTCGACGATTCCTCTACTTCCCACTCACCCTCTTGTGTGATCTAAAACCCGTAAGTCCCAAATTCTACCTATATCTTCTATCTAAAAATACGGTTTTAACAAACCCGACGGAATCGGAACAAATCCGATTTCTGATTCGGTTTCTTATAAAACTCCACTTCTCACTAATACAATCATACTTAAACTTTCTCATGTTGACTATTAAACACAAATCAATCAAATTGATCAAGTTTCATCACATGAAATGATAGCTATTTCAATTTATCGTATTTTTTCACTTAAATACCACATTGTTTCAACTTTACATTTAGCTCCATTAAACTTGCTATACCTTTAAAGTAGAGCATGAGGTAACGACCTACCTCCTCACACACTCATATACAACCTAACACGATACCATCGAAAACTTAGAATACGAGAAAACAATATTTTCATTTAAATACCCTTGACTTAATAAAACCATTACTAAAAAATTTAGTATTGATACACATTTTAAATAAATACCACTTATTATGAAAATATGATAAGTTGTGGACATCAGTCGTTTATCTAAACCTGACTTTGTGGTATCTAGGCTAGGCAAGTGAGAAAGGTAATTTTAAAAGACCCGTCTCACGGTGATTCGTGAGCGGATCCCTCCTTTCTTCACCTGTACTTACCTGGCCACAATTAGCGGTGAAGAGACGATTTGAGGCATCTCACAACTTGTCGCTTTAGACCATTTAGGATCAGTCTAGTTGACTTAGGAGACCCTAGAACATAGAATACGGGAAAATTTACATCTTTACAAATAAATACCGGTCACTTCATAAAACCGTTTTCTAAAAAATTTAGTATTTTACAATCTTTGCAAAGCGCTGCTACAACCCACCTTGGGGAACCCGTTCGGGATGGTGCGGATTATCGCACATCCTTGGGCTTAGTAGTGTGAGATTCAGACCTCCAAAAGGAGCATTCGGTCTCGAAAGATTAAAATACGACATCTTAAGAAAATGAGATTTCTAGAATATAAAATATATATTAAAATTATTTTTGTATAAATATATGTATATTTATCATTAAAATACCTATTTTTTTATGATATAAATATTCCACCTTTTTCTAAAAATCACAAGAATCAATTTTACACTAAAATACCATAAATTCCACATAAACCAATATTACAAATAAATACCTTTATTTATGAAATTAGGATATCTTCACTAGAAATATCATAATATAAAATCCACATTCATTACAACTCTAAAGACGATTAATAAATACTTGGGGTGTATCTTGAAAAGTATATAAAAATATTTTTATATAAAACCCCCTCAAGTTTTATAAATTACCCTAAGGACCCTAGTAAATATAGGTTTAAGAAATAATCAAGTCTTCGATTTACATTTCTAATTGTCTGACTCGGGTTTGAGTCTGATTATATCTGACTTGAATATGATTCAAGTACAATCTACTATCTACAATATTCCAATTCAATATGAACACATGAATCCATGAATCCAGTTATCAATCTATACAACTTGACTGAATCAAACCATGGATATACATCCATTATCCAGTCATTCCATTTACATGATTATGCAGTTACATCCGCTTACTGATATCATAATTTTGGTCAGTCATTCAATTATACAATTCAATTTATAAGACAATACAATTCAATACGGTACTATCAATAACATAACTACACGGGGTATTGGGGTAGTTCATTCGTGAATCCAACATAATCTCAAGAGTCCCCTTAGATTATGAATCCATGTCTACTAACACAAGCAAGCAATCATGAGGGCCCGTGTTTCCATGCTCCTGGACTGTGGCCTGTTGAGTTTGGAATACTTCGGCGACGGTCGAAGTCCCGCTACTAACATATCATTTGGGCCCGTGGTTCCCTACCCCTGGACTGTGGCCTGTTGGGTTTGAGAACACTCTTGAGATTAGTTGACATTCACACTTGAACTTACGATAACAACAACATTAACACTAAAACAATATAATACAACTGTAAAAGCTACTCTCTATCTATCTTACTCTCTGTCTATTCTCCTCTTATCTTTGGGACTTACCGAGCGACCTGTTCGCTGACGACATTCTCTTTCTTTTTTCTTTGAATGTCGTCAGGTGATCTGGACACGTCAGAGATCGAGCCCACTGCTGAAGACTTGGACCAATTCAGTGAAGACCCCGAGCTTTAGTTTCATTGTACACATTTCCTTTCAGTACTTTACATTCCTGTTATGCCATTGTTTAGGCATCGCTTTTACTTCAGATGTATTTACTTTTCATGCATTGTACAAAAGAATATCAATAAATAAAGTTGCTGTTCAGTTTATATATCTTATCTCTTATGTATTTACTTTTATATTGCTTAGATACGCTTAGCGTATTTACTTCAGAGTAAATACATAGCAGACCGGTCGCGTCCTCTTCGCCGTATACCGGGAAGCGGGGCGTGACAAAAACAAAGGCAATTTTCATTCTTCATAGTGCCTCACGTGATCTCACGTGACCCAATAGTGCTTAGCCCTCAGAAAAGGAAAAAGGAAATAAACCCAAGATAGCTCCCATTTTAGGGGCACCTCACGTGTTCCCACGTGACCCCCAAATAGTTGTGTATAAAAGAAGGAAAAAATTCCAAAGACATCGCTCGCATTTTGAAGGCACTTCACGTGTCTGCACGTGACTGTTTGATGAGCCAAGTGCTTAGCACTTATAAATGAAAGAGGAATAAAATCCAGAGAACAGTTCTCACCCTGGGCGTCTCACGTGACCTCACGTGTGCTCAGCACTTTTATATATATATGAGCGAATAAACTCAAGGAACAATGCCCATTTCGAGGCCCCTCACGTGTTCACATGTGAGCTCCTCCAAAATCCAGTGTTTAGCACTGATTCGGTGCTTAGCACTATGGGGTGACTAAGGGAAATCAACCTCAGCTCAAATTAGGCAAGTCTTCCGAAACCAAGACCCTTTTTGTCACCAATCAACCGAGTCCCCATGTTCAGGTCTCCCCAAACTAATCTTAGTCCCAAAGATGACTAGTGTTCTACTAACAGATGACATCTAAACTGATGTTCATCCCATTCCCCAAATCGGGATATTGGTTCAAGGGTACATCTCTCCATACCTCTGATATATGTCGTTGTAATTCTTCAACGTCTTCAGAGAGATGGAGGGTCCCAATAACCAATAACATTTGGTGCATCCCCAAACGGTTGAACCAAAACCACACAGACTATGACGTCTTTAAACTGGAATATGATGTCCTTAAACTTTACGGATTGTGGGGTCCTTAAACTCATGGACTATGATGTCCTTAAACTTATGGACCGCAACGTCCCTAAACAAGACCCCATAGACTATGCCGTCTTTAAACTATGGACTATGAGGTCCCTAAACTCATGGACTATGATGTCCTTAAACTTATGGACCGCAACATCCCTAAACTAAAACAATAGAGCCCAAATGCTCTTTTGTTGGATCTAAATGATCCTGTTGAGTAGATCTTAGTCTAAAAATTGGACTAACATATCCTCAACAACATTTAAGTTGATCTTAATCTAAAACAAGATTAACGATTCTTAAACCAACCCAAATCCAAATCTAAGAAAATACAGATTTGTACTAATCAACGCCCTACGGGCGACAACATAAATTAGTCTCCGTATACAATCCACGGGCAACCAAAAACAAAACAAACATACATGACACGAAGTGACCGTCTGGAGAAGGAGAAAGTAGTTACCGCGATACGATAGCGTAATTAACTACGGGGGCTTGCGCCTGCAGGGAAGAGCGTCCCCACAATCAAAAACCCCTCAAAATGAGGGGGAATCTGACGAAGTCTGCTACATCGGCCGTATCCATCTAAACCTTCGATACATGGTGCCATAAATCAACTTGGCATATTCGGAGAGGTGGACGGATAAAACCCAATAGCATCTGCCCCCCCCCAAAATTCAGGCCAGACGTCCCAAACGTCCCGGTCGCGTCTTTCGGCGGCGAACAGATTCTGGCATACCCGGTGGGACCTTTTCCTCTTTCCACTCCACACTTCGTGTGTCGTGTGTCGTGTTTCGTGAATGAATCGCGGTTTGCTGTGGTTTCCCCTGGATTCAAGGTACTAAGATTTGGTGTCTTGCTCCGTGCAGAAAACAGAAGATCAATGGCTTTCAACTGCACTAACTGCAACAACTGTAACAACTCCCACTCCGTCCTTGCTGAAGGAGTGACCTATGGGCCTCAAGCGGCCTCCCTTTTTACGATGCCAGTGGAACAGGTGACTCAGGCCACCACTGGAGTGTTATTTGGGACCATGCTCCCACCCATGAGCTTCAACGCCCTACTGCCGTCGCAAGAAGCTCCGAAGAAGTCGGTCATTGATCGGCTCACGACTACCGCGGCCCCTCTCAATGGGTCACCCAAATCCAACGCCTCAGTCTTTAACAAACTGGGCCAAAACTCCAATGGGCCCATGAAGAAGGCCGCGATACCTGAGGGGGTTATCCCAAAACGAATAGCCATTCCTGCTCCTGAAGTCGCCAAAGCGGCTTCTCCTGCTAAGGGGTCGTTCTTCGTAAGACCGGCCGTTCCAGCTCCCGCTCCAGATGAAGTAACCAAGGCTGCTTCCCCTGCCAAAAAGTCGGTCTTTTCAAGATTGATCATTCCCTCTCAGCGGACGTCAGTCTTCGATAGGCTGGCACCAACAGCAATCCCTCATCAGAGCGGGGGGCATAAAGAAGCTCACCCAACAGCAGAGGTGGTCCTGTCCGCAAGGCATGCTCGACGTCGCCACTGGCGCCGAGTGAGGAGAGCTAGGGGCAATTCCCTATCTGGGCTTACCCCGCCGGCTCTAACGGTGGAAGTCGACGCTGCTGTTCTAATTGGAAAAAGCTTTGAACCACTCAGGAGAGTCAGCAAGAACTCTCTGACTGCCGTCCTGAAAAGATCTCCTTTACCTTTGGAGAATGCTACAAAGACAAAGCCAGAACAGCCCCCTCAGCGGCTGTCCTCTAAAATTCACAAGGTCTGGCGACAGGTCCAAGACTCAGCGATCAACCAAGACTACACCCGCCGACCGAAGAAGATGAAAGTTCGGCAAGAGAAGGACCACCCTGTTGTACCACAGTAGGTGTCGTCTACTTAGGTGCCCGCTGCAATGGCCCCTTCAACTTCGACCGCTCACAAAAGAAGAAGACCGGAGAAAATCCCCGTGTCTACGACGAATCTAAAGGGCACTGAACCTAAACGCCCCAAGTCTGGGGGCATGGTGGTGCACACTGTTTATATGGCATACGGGAAAGAGGATAGCCGTATCTCCAGGGGCCATCGACCTCTCACCAGATCAGTGAAAAAAGCACAGGAGCAACAACAGCAAAAACTCCAGGAGATGCTAACACAGATGGCCTCACTCACCGGGCCAAAAGAAAGCTCGGAGACGTCGTCAGAGCAGCGTCAAGAACAGGAAACCGATGCTGAGTTCCTCTACAGAATCCTTGAGAAGAGAGACAGAGAGACCGTGGAACAAGCGACCAACATAAAAAGAATGGCGCTTTTATTCCAAGATATGGTCGGGATGATGATATGGCCGGATCCTCCAGTTGAAGACCCCCCGATTATCCTTGAAGACGACAGAGAGGAGACATTGAACCCTCTTCCGGCTCTATCAGCAGCCAAAGAGGAGACGATCTCCAAAGCCGCCCCGGATGACTATATCGCTCAACAGATACAAGCTCATCAGGCGAGCGAAGCAGCCGGCCAAATTGTTAAGACTGGACGACCCTATCCGGGTTGGTATGACCAAATAAAATACCCACCGGGATATACGATCCCTAAATTCCATGTATATAAGGAGACGGGAAATCCACACCAGCACGTTGCTCAATTCAGGGCATTGTGCGGTAATACTGGGGGTGACGACAAACTGCTGCTTCACCAGTTTGTTGGCAGCTTATCGAAGACGGTGTTTGAATGGTACTCTGAACTCCCGAACAACTCTGTTAAGATATTTGCAGAAATGGAGATACTGTTTACATAGAGATTCGCAAGCGCTTGCGAGCATACCCCGATCACCGCACTAATTAACGCCAGGGTGAAGCCAGGCGAAAAATGGGTTCTGTATGCGATACGGTGGCGGAATCTATGGTCGAAGTGCGAACAGCGCATAGAAGAGGCTCCTGCAGTAGGCATGTTCGTGGGTACCCTCGATCCGCAGGCAACTATATCCCAGTTCATGATGTTTTTCAAGCCGACTGCCTTCCAGGCCTTGATTGACAGGCTGGCCCAAATGGATCAGATGGGTTATAGACCGTCTTCTTCGAAGATTGAGCCTCGAAACGAAAAGGGAAAAGGGAAAGCGACCTTCGTCGCCAATGCTCAGCAGCAACCCAGTGGTCCAAAACCAATTGATCGCCAAGACGATAAACATTGATTCTTTAACGAGAAGCTGAAGCGCCCTTATTCGTTTCCACGGGATAAAACGAGGAGACTGTTCGAGCTGGCGGTGCGCAACAGGCTCATCACCTTGCCAGATCCAAAACACCCACTGCAGCCCGGTGACGTCAACAGTCCCAACTATTGCCCCTACCATCGAATAAAGGGCCATCCAATCGAAGATTGCTTCATCTTCAAAAACTGAATTGAGGACCAGTACCAGTAAGGCAAATTCGCGTTGTCTGAAACTGGAGGGTAAACCCGCCCCAGCCGCACGCTCTTAAAAAGGCGGACACGCCGGGGGCATCATGCTCATTCATAGAGGAAGTTCAATGGGAAGTAGTTCTTTCGGCAAAAACAAAAAGAATGCTAAAGGATCTCCAAATATGCCCGGCGATAAGGTGGAAAAGTTCGCTGGAACCCAAGGTCATCGAGGGAATACTGAAGCCGTACCCGACGCCAAGAATTGGTAGTGATAGTCAAAACGCCCATGCCCGTTCGTCAAAGTCTTCGAAAAAGAATAAGAAGACCAAAAAGCTCGTGAAGCCTGACGACAAGCGCACGGACCTGCAAACACACATTGATGCGCTGGAAGAATACAACCAGAAGGTGCGAACCCCGGTCATACTCCAAGAGTTTCTCAACCACATCCTTGAAAACAGAGATAGAAACAAAGATGAGGGAGAAGACTCGTTAGATGAATCTGAGGATTATGTGGCAAGCTGCCACGTGATCTCTCACTCGTCAATAGATGGTGAAGAAGCTCCTGATGCAGAGAAATTGGGGGCAGATCCCGAACCGAAACCTTTGGAACCTTCTAACGAGATGATCGATCTACTGCTGAACGCAGCCGGTCAGAAAAGCAAAGCCGATCGGGAGCGCAAAATAGCCATATTCGAAAAAGCCAAACGCCGGCGGCTGGACGAAAGGGTTAAAACACTCCCACTTGATCATAGCACATCCGCCGCAAACAAAAGCAAACTTAAGATGAGGAAACGGTTCGCCAAAACCATGTCAATGGGAATGAAGCTGCCACTCTCTGAAGAAAAAACTCCTGGTGGGATACACCTTGATGAAAAGGATGTACATCCAAATTACTGCTTATACCATCAGAGGATCGCGCACCCTACTGAAGAGTGCAACGCCTTTAAAAACTGGTGGCAGGGATATGTCGCCCACCGACAACATTTCAAGAGAATGAAGCGTGAAGCTCGTCGACAGCGAAAAGAAGCGCGATCAATGAGCATAAAAGAACTGCCAGCAACTATCACATGGTTGATAGCAAGGGATCACAAGTTCTCACCTTCGAGAGCGATTCTGATGAAGAAATAGCCCTCAGCCCTTTCTTCAAGGAATCCATCTCTGAAACAGAAGAGACGAAGACCTGCGAGAACATTCAGCTGCGTAATCGCACGTTACCCGAGAAGAATCTCGGACCCACAAACATGGGTTCGAGTAAAAAAGATAAAGGGAAGGAAAAAGTCCCTGAAGATATCGCCCTCGATGATCAAGTCGTCAAAGAGCTGACAGCCAAGGACCCACCAAAGAAAAACAAGGTGAACTACAACGTTCTGGCACACTTGAGGAGGATACCCTCGCAGCTAAGCATTCTCGATGCCCTTCTGCTATCTAAAGAGGCGAGAGATTCATTAATCAAGGCGTTACAGGACCCTAGGCAGTTTCAAGCCTTCCTTGCCGAAGAAAAGATGAAGGACGAGCTGGAAGAAGTGTACACAGCCGATATCACCTTCGGCGATGAGGACCTCCTCCTCGGGACATGCGAGCATAACCTTCCCCTCTATGTCTCCGGGTATTGCTATGACATCAAGATAGGGAAGATCCTAATTGACAACGGATCCTCTGTCAACCTCCTAAATGTAAGGGTGTTAAAAAAAATCTGCATGAGCGTTCAACACCTTGCTCGGGATAAAATCACTATCTCTGGGTTTGACTCCCAGTCATCACGGACGCTCGGGTCTGTGATACTGACATTACGCTTCGGGTCGCTCGTCACTGACATCAAGTTCCACTTCATTAACGCCAAGACTTGCTATAACGCCTTGCTCGGTAGGCCTTGGTTGCACGAGTACAACATCTTCCCTTCTACATAACATCAGTGTATGAACTATTTCAAGGATGGTCTCGAGTACACCGTAACAGGGGAGCTAAACCCATTCTCCGTGAATGAAGTCCGCAAATACGAGGATGCAAAGTATTTCCTGCCAAACTTTGAAGACACGGAAAGATGCCATGAACCGGAGAATAAGCAAAAAGCTATCACCACTATTCCGGTCTTCGGGAGCGATACCGAGGAGGAAGAAGAGATAGTCTATTCGGGGCCGCTCCAATGCAACAAGCCGGGACCGTCTATCCCTATTCTGGTCTTTGGCAGTGACTCTGAAGACGAGGTCAACGCCGTGTTCTCGGTCCGCCCATCGATGCAAGCCTTCACCGGAGATGATCAGAGTTTGCAAATCGCCGTGGTCCCGAGAAAGCATTACAAAGAACTCGACACACTCGATACCTATAGTGTACAAGAGCTCCAAACGTTCTACAGTCCCTCCCGGGCGAAAAGATGAAAAGGCGATCCTCTTTTATTGATCCACGGAAACTAAAGTAGAGAAAGAAATCTGGCATGGTGCCGATTATACACTTGACAGGCTCCAGCCTATCCATCTGTCCAGATACTACATGGAAGGACTAAAAAGGCTGTTTAGGCGCCAAGGCGTACCCTTCAAACAGACTGCTTGACAGGCTCAGTTCTACAACAGGATCTGGAACGTCCCTAGAACTCAGAAAAAATTGCCCAACGGGAGAATGGAAACGATCGGATTTGGATATGTTCAATCCAAGAAACGGGAGCGATTCCATGGTTGCTACGTTATACATGACTTTGATGAAGAAGGAGATTCTCTGTTAGAAGACGCTAACCCTGAACCAAAATGAGGTCCCACCATGAAAGTGCCAAGTCCGTCGTTCGAAGAACAGATGGACAAGCTAATAATGGAAGCGGGTCAAAAGGTCCGGGATGACCATAGCCGCGAAATGGCCATTTACGAGAAAACCAGAACGCAACGCTTTCTTCAGCAGGCTACGGAGAATGATGATGCCGTTCGTCGCCAGCCCGTTATACTGAAGACCCGACGCGGAGGCAAAAACAAGCTAAAGAACAGAAAAAACGTTCGACAGCGGCAAAGCGGGTCCAAGAAACCACGCGATCGAGAATTGAGCAGCCGGGATCCGTCTTTTATAAAGAAGATGGGTCGAGAATATTTGTTAGGGTCAAAATTTGCACCCCCGGTTGACCGAGTCAAAGTCAAGGTCAACCCTAAGCCAAGTGGGCCCAAGCCCAGGTCAAGCGGGCCCTTGCCCAAGTCGAGCCCGCGGCCAGCCTCCTCCATACCAAAATATAGATCATGTAATAAATAATTTTTATGTATGCATGAATGTATGCAAAATGGGCATAAAGCCAACTTTTTGTAAAGCCCGTGGCTTATGTGCAAAATGAAATGGTACATGAGCCATGAGATGGGCGAAATGCCATTTTGTAAAACCCAAGGGGCTATATGTAAATATGTAAGCCTGTATAAGGCAACATGATGATGAATAAAAGAGACAACACTTTTCATTCCCCAAAAAATTAGGGCCTGTGCCTTTTTCTCCTTCCTCAAGGTTCTAAAACCTTCTTCTTTCTTTTGAATCAAATTAAGAGTTTTACTCTTCTTTTTTCAAAACTAAATAGTTTTTCACCACAAAACCCACAAAAGGGACTTGGATCTGCCATCAGATCTCAGAAAGGAGAGATTTTTAAAATGTCATACTTCTTGATCTTCAAGATCCGGCCAACAAAGGAAGAAAAAGGAGACCCATCCCCAGAAACCCCACTTTGGGGAAGCTTCAGGGCTCGAGGGGAGAAGCCCCTTTCATCGGCTTCAAAATAGCCTAGGAGTTTAACTCCTCATACACACACACACACACACACACAAAATAATATGTGTTCCTTTCTGGGAGTATAACTCCCATTGCAGGGACCAAGTCCCCTTGCGCACAGAGCGCTAGCGCACAGAGCGCTACCGCCCAAAGCGCTACCGCCCGAGCACCCATGTGCCTGACACGTGGGGTGCTAGCGCTCTTGCGCTCAGAGCGCTAGCGCCCGAGCGCCCACGTGCCTGACACGTGGGGCGCTAGCGCTCAAAGCGCTAGCGCTCTTGCGCTCAGAGCGCTATCGCCCAAAGCGATAGCGCCCGAGCGCCTAAGTGTCTGACACGTGGGGCGCTAGCGCTCAGAACAGTTTAAACCGTTAATCGGAGGTTTTCTCGCTCCAAAGGCGAGGGGTAATTAACGACAGCTTAGTCCACGGCTGCCGGAGATTCGGATTCCCACAATCAATAAACCCCTACCTACTCTAGGCAGGGGGAGTCTGTAGTATGCCTGACCAGCACGCGTGTATTCCTATCTCAATAGGGTGACGAAAAACACCGTACAGATTCTGGCACGCCCGGTGGGACCAATCTCTCCTCCCATATTTCGGGTTAAACGTTTATGCGAACTCAATCAATATACATATCTATATTTATACTAAAATAATGCTCTTTCATGCAGGTTTTCAAGCAATCACTTCTCAACAATGTCTCCAAAGATGAACTCAGCTCCCATCTCATACACGATGAAGATGGACTCCAGGACGGTCCTCCCGGCCAGTCTTGGGCGACAGTGGGAGGAGCCGATGCTACAGTTCGGTTCTATTCTGTTCGTACCAGCTAACGCCATTCCAGCTCCTCAAGTTCCGGTGACAAACAAACCGGTCTCGAAAGGCAAGAGGCCAAATGTGGTGGTCTCGAAGGCGTCCCAACTCAAACGCAAGTCGGTGTTTGAGCGAATTTCCTTGGCCCCGGCTGGGGGCAAGGCCATCAACACGAACAAAGCAACGAGGCGTCTCGAGCAAGCTCCAGCGGTGCCCTTGACAACTGCTCGATCGGGTGTCTTCTCTAAGCTCCCCACTAATCGACTCACGGTGGCTTCCCAGGAAATGGATGCCCGCCAAGCCCTTAAAATTGAGAAGCTAAGACAAAAAAGGCTCAGATATAGAGCCAACAAAAGGGCTAGGGCTCCTGCTAGGCTGAACCTCATGAGGTTCGAAGAACAGAATCACCCCGCCAAAGATGGGGAAATGGCTGGATATGTGGTCCACACTGTCTACCTGGTGGGCACGCGCAGCAAGAGCAAGGACGGGGCCACCACATCTCAAATCCAATCTGGCTTGAATGTGGTTGCCGCTTCCCAAGAACAGCCGCCTCTGCTGGGTGATGAAAACCCTCTCGATGAGGCTGATAGGCAGAGAGATCCCTCAGTTCATGAGGAGTCGGGCTCGGAAAGCGAAGATGAGCCAACTTTCCAGCCTAAGACCGCAGAGCCGCAACTTCTCCAATAGCTCCGAAAATAGCTCAGAAGCAAAGACAAGGAGATGGCCAAGCTCTACTCAAAGATCGATGACTTGACAAATGTCGTCTTACGGTTTACAGCCTAACTTGCCTCTCAGCCGCCCAATCAAGCGCAGGGCTCTGCTCATGAACCGGGAAACGGTGTCCCGAGACAGCCGACGCCTATTCCCTCAAATCTAAAGGTGGGCGGACCGCACGAAAGCCAGTCGCATCCTATCTTAGGAAATGTCTTGGCTACCGATGACAGTAGCCCTCTAACTCAAGATCAAATCATGGATTTGGTTGCCAACAAAGTCAAAACATTGGTAGCCGAAACCGAAGCGCAAAAAGATATCAGCAGCAGTGGGAGACCATATCCTGCTCAGTATGATCTGGTAGAATTTCCTAGCGGCTATGTCATCCCTAAATTCGGAAGATTTGATGGGACGGGAAATGCGAATCTGCACATCGCCCACTTCAAAGTCTCATGCGGGAATACTGGGGGCAATGATGCGCTTCTTCTCCGCCAGTTCGTTAATAGCTTGACCGATGTTGCTTTTGACTGGTACGCGAGCATACCGGATGGCTCCGTTACTACTTTCGTCCAAATAGAATCTTTGTTTCGACAAAGGTTCATGAGTGTCAGCGATAAGATCACCATTGCCGAGCTCGTAAGGACCAAGCCCAAGAACAACGAAAGCAGCATGGATTTTATAAACCGATGGCGCAATCTCTCCGTCAAATGTGAACTGCCAATAGAGCAGGACCAATCTGTCAGTCTCCTTGTCGGAAATCTCAACAATTGGATGGCCCCGTTTCTATGCACCGCGGGTCTCAAAACATTCCAAGAGCTGACCAAGAAAGTTCAGATGCTGGAGCGCTCAAAGCAGGTTTCCTCCTCGGATTCCCAAAATAACAATAGGTCCTGGAGAAACCCAAAGGATAATAATCGCAAAGGCGGGAATTCCGACGATTCTGAATCTTTTAACACTTCGGCTAACCGAAATAAGCAAGGGATGAGCGGGCCTAGTGCCGACCAGCCTCGGAAGCCAGTGTTCAGAAAGGGAGGAGAATCTCCACTGAAATAAAAGCTAGATAAGGTCTATTCTTTCAGAAGGGACAAAATCCGTAAAATATTCAAAGACGCTCTGAGGAACGGTCTACAACTGCCAGAGTCAAAAAGACCGCAGGAAGCGAATATGACCGACGACCCCAAATACTGCCCCTATCACAGAGTGATAGGTCATGCCATTGAGGACTGCTTCATCTTCAAAGATTGGGTCGAAAATCAATACAAGGCAGGAGAGATAGAACTATCTAAAGGCGTGTTAACAAACAGTCTAGCTGCGACTGCCAATTTCATACAAACGGAGACCGAAGTTCTTCGTGAAACTGATTCTCTCAGACATCTGCCTTTCTCTGAAAACAGTCGACCACCACGTCATTAAACCGGGAATAATCGACCACTAAGTCGTTAAACTGGGAATGTAAAAATATATATATATGTAAATAAACAAAAAATGTGTAAATAAAAGAAAAATAAAAGCCGAAACGATGGGGAAACTCGCAATAAAAATTAGCGATTAAAATAAAGATGAAAATAAAGCCGAAATGATGGGGCAACCGCGAATAAAAGCCGAAATGATAGGGCAATTGCTATTTTCGCGATAAGAAAAGCTGAAATGATAGAGCAATCGCGGTATAAAAAAAACAACGGCGAATGATGAGTCGCTCCTAGTACCATATTCCAGTGTAGCAATGCAGACGCCAACCAAAATCCAGTTTCCCAAAATTCTTCCGGCCCTACGGTTAGTCCCCAAATTGACTACTGTATACAATCCACGGGCTCAAATAATTTTCATCACACTCATGCCCCACTGCAATCACCAATCCAGCGGCCGGTCTCCGCCCTTAGAATTATGCTCCATTTGGGAAGACCTACTCATGTATCCTCACGATACATGAGGAGAACAAACCTTCGTGGGATCCTTATGACCCACAAAGGAAAAACACCCTTGGGGGTCCTCACGACTCCTGAGGAGAAAATGCACCTACGGGATCCTTACGACTCGTAGGGAGAAAATGCTTTTATGGGACCCTTACGGCCCATAAAATTGAAAAGCCTTAGGTGATAGGGATCTAAACCTATCTCCTGAGCCATCGCTTCCCAAATCCCAACGGCGAATGATGAGTCGCTCCTGGTACCATATTCCAGTGCAGCGATGCAGACGCCGTCCAAAATTCAAATTCCCAGCGGAGAATGATGAGTCGCTCCTGGTACCATATTCCAGTGCAGCGATGCAGACGCCGTCCAAAACTCAAATTCCCAGCGGCGAGTGATGAGTCGCTCCTGGTACCATATTCCAGTGCAGAGATGCAGACGCCGTCCAAAACTCAAATTCCCAGTGGCGAATGATGAGTCGCTCCTGGTACCATATCCCAGTGCAGCGATGCAGACGCCAACCAAATCCCAAACTCAAATTCCCAGTGGCGAATGATGAGTCGCTCCTGGTACCATATCCCAGTGCAGCGATGCAGACGCCAACCAAATCCCAAACTCAAATTCCAATGGAAAATGATGAGTCGCTCTTGGTATCATATTCCAGTGCAGCGATGCAGATGCCAACAAAGTCCCGAAAGTTTTCCGGCACTACGGTCTGGATCATACATCCTGCAAAACCATATACAATCCACGAGCGTAAAACGATTCTAATCTCTCCCAAGTCCTGCCGGCGAGACCACATTCAAAATCCCACCGGCGGTGAAGATTAAAAAAAAAAGGTATGTCCACAAGCAAAATGGGCACGGATGAAAACCCGAAAGGGCTCCGTGAGTAAAAACAGCAGGACTGCCGGCGAGTTTGTGAAAACCTGAAAGGGCGAAAACTTGTGAAAAAGAGATGAAATGCACTCGCAAAATCCTCTCGACTTTGTGAGGAGAAAATTCCCGCGTGAGATCCTTACGACTCACAAAGGAGCAACACACTTGGGAGTCCTCATGACTCCTAAGGAAAAAATACACCTACGGGATACTTACAACCCGTAGGGAGAAAATGCTTTGTGAGACTCTTACGGCTCACAAAATTGAAAAGCCTTAGGTGATGGGGACCTAAAACCTGTCTTCTATGACATCACTTCCTAACAAGCAAGCGCAAATGATGATTCGCTCATGGTACCATATTCCAGTGTAGCGATGTTGATGCCAAACAAAAACCAAAATCCCCAAATCCTCTCATGGCAACTGATGATTCGCTTCTGGTACCATATTCTAGTATAGCGATGCTGATGCCAACCGGAATCAAATCAACCAACCAGCTCTGCGCCGGAATCATGCTTCGTCTCAGAGTGTACCCCACGTCGAAATCAAGCTTCGCCTCGTTGTATCTACCTTTCCTGTTGGAATTATGCTTCAGCTCGGAATCAACCAGCGACCTCATCATCGGAATTAAGCTCCGCCTCGGAATCAAGTCGACCAACAAGCTCTGCGCCGAAATCATGCTTCGTCTCAGAGTGTACCCCGCATCGAAATCAAGCTTCGCCTCGTTGTATCTACCATCCCTGTTGGAATTATGCTTCGGCTTGGAATCAACCAGCGTCCTCTTTGTCGGAATTAAGCTCCGCCTCGGAATCAAGTCAGTCAGCAAGCTCTGCGTCGAAATCATGCTTCGTCTCGGAATGCACCCCATGTCGGAATCATACTTCGCCTCGGAGTACCTGCCTTCCCTGTCGGAATTATACTTCGCCTGGGAATCAACCTCTGCATCGAAATTATGCTTCGGTCAGAATGTCTGCCGCTCATCGGAATTATGCTCCAACCCTTCGGAATGATGCTCCAATTCCTGGAATCATGCTCCGCCCTTCGGAATGATGCTCCGATCCCTGGAACCATACTCTGCCCTTCGGAATGATGCTCCGATCCCTGGAACCATGCTCCGCCCTTCGGAATGATGCTCCGATCCCTAGAATCATGCTCCGCCCTTCGGAATGATGCTCCGATCTCTGGAATCATGCTCCGCCCTTCGGAATGATGCTCCGATCCTTGGAATTATGCTCTGCGCTTCAAAATGATGCTCCGATCCTTGGAATCATGCTCTGCTCTTCGGAATGATGCTCCGATCCTTGGAATTATGCTCAGCAAATTAGAACAATGCTCCGAAAATCGGAATGCTCCGATCCCCGGGAATCATGCTCCCCGAGGGATACTCCGACCCTGGAATTATGCTCCGCGAATCAGAATGATGCTCCGATCCCCGGGAATCATGCTTCCCGGGATGATGCTCCGCCCCCGGAATGATGTTCCACCTCGAAGTTCAGCTTCAAGATCCATCAATTTCATGCACACAACTCAAATGTGCGATGTGCATTTATTGATGGGGAGCACTTTGTTAGGGTCAAAATTTGCACTCCTGGTTGACCGAGTCAAAGTCAAGGTCAACCCCAAGCCAGGTGGGCTAAGGCCTAGGTCAAGTGGGCCCATGCCCAAGTCGAGCCCGCGGCCAACCTTCTCCATGCCAAAATATAGATCATGTAATAAATAATTTTTATGTATGCATGAATATATGCAAAATGGGCATAAAGCCAATTTTTATAAAGCCCATGGCTTATGTGCAAAAAGAAATGGCACATGAGCCATGTGATGGGCAAAATGCCATTTTGTAAAGCCCAAGGGGCTATATGTAAATATGTAAGCCTATATAAGGCAACATGATGATGAATAAAAGGGACAACACTTTTCATTCCCCAAAAAATTAGGGCCTGTGCCTCTTTCTTCTTTCTCAAGGTTCTAAAATCTTCTTCTTTCTTTTGAATTAAATCAAGAGTTTTACTCTTTATTTTCCAAAACTAAATAGTTTTTCACCACAAAACCCACAAATGGGAACTTGGATCTGCCATCAGATCTCAGAAATGAGAGATTTTTAAAATCTCATACTTCTTGATCTTCAAGATCCGGCCAACAAAGGAAGAAGAAGAAGACCTATCTCCAGAAACCCCACTTTGGGGAAGCTCCAAGGCTCGAGGGGAGAAGCCCCCTTCATCGGCTTCAAAATAGCCTAGGAGTTTAACTCCTCATATATATATATGCACACACACAAAATAATAAGTGTTCCTTTCTGGAAGTACAACTCCCATTGCAGGGACCAAGTCCCCTTGCGCACAGAGCGCTAGCACACAGAGCGCTAGCTTACGAGCGCCCACGTGCCTGATACGTGGGGCGCTAGCGCTCTTGCGGCCAGAGCGCTAGCGCCCGAGCGCCCACGTTCCTGACACGTGGGGCGCTAGCGCTCAAAGCGCTAGCGCTCTTGCGCCCAGAGCGCTAGCGCCCGAGCGCCCACGTGCCTGACATGTAGGGCGCTAGCGCTCTTGCGGTCAGAGCGCTAGCGCCCGAGCACCCACGTGCCTGACACGTGGGGCGCTAGCGCTCTTGCTCTCAGAGTGCTAGTGCCCCACGTGCCTGCCCTGGCGCCCAAAGCGCTTTCTCCCACGCATCCTTTGGATGACCTTCTCCCTTATGTGTATGTGTGTGTGTGTGTGTGTGTGTGTGTGTGTACATATACATACTCCACACTAAAAATACCTCCTCCGTTAGAAAAAATTTCTAACGGGACGTTGCCTCGCACCCTGCAAGGGGACTGCTAGCCCCATTGACCCCCAGCCCGCTATTCGGGTAGCGGGCCCCCATAAAAACTCTGTGGGGCCCCAGATATATCCAAAACCCCTTTTAAAACACAACACACGTACACTGCACATTGAGTTCGCATGACCATTTTAACCCGTTAATCGGAGGTTCCCTCGCTCCAAAGGTGAGGGGTAATTAACGGCAGCTTAGTCCGCGGCTGCCGGAGATTCGAATCCCCACAATCAATAAACCCCCGCCTACCATAGGCAGGGAGAATCTGTAGTACGTCTGACCAGTGCACGCGTATTCCCATCTCAATAGGGTGACGAAAAACACCCTACAGAATCTGGCACGCCCGTTGGGACCAATCTCTCCTCCCATATTTCGGGTTAAACGTTCATGCGAACTCAATCAATATACATATCTATATTTATACTAAAATAATGCTCTTTCATGCAGGTTTTCAAGCAATCACTTCTCAACAATGTCTCCAAAGATGAACTCAGCTCCTATCTCATACACGATGAAGATGGACTCCAGGACGGTCCTCCCGGCCAGTCTTGGGCGACAGTGGGAGGAGCCGATGCTACAGTTCGGCTCTATTCTGTTCGTGCCAGCTAACGCCATTCCAACTCCTCAAGTTCCGGTGACAGACAAATCGGTCTCGACAGGTAAGAGGCCAAATGTGATGGTCTCGAAGGCGCCCCGACTCAAACGCAAGTCGGTGTTTGAGCGACTTTCCTTGGCCCCGGCTGGGGGCAAGGCCATCAACACGAACAAAGCAACGAGGCGTCTCGAGCAAGCTCCAGCGGTGCCCTCGACAACTTCTCGATCGGGTGTCTTCTCTAAGCTCCCCGCTAATCGACTCGCGGTGGCTTCCCAGGAAATGGATGCCCCCCAAGCCCTTAAAATTAAGAAGCTAAGGCAAAAAAGGCTCAAATATAAAGCCAACAAAAGGGCTAGAGCTCCTGCTAGGCTGAACCTCATGAGGTTCAAAGAACAGGGTCACCCCGCCAAAGATGAGGAAATGGCTGGATATGTGGTCCACACTGTCTACATGGTGGGCACGCGCTGCAAGAGCAAGGACGGGGCCACCACATCTCAAATCCAATCTGGCTTGAATGTGGGCATATTCTGCTATAAAGTGATGCCTTTCGGTCTGAAAAATGCCGACGCCACCTATCAGAGGGCCATGACGAAGATCTTTGATGACCTTATACACAAAATCGTCGAATGCTATATCGACGACCTCGTAGTGAAAAGCAAATCGTACGAGGAACATTGGGAACATCTGAAGATCATGTTCCAATGTCTTCGAAAATACAATCTGAAGATGAACCCTCTCAAATGCGCATTTGGAGTTTCCTCCGGCAAATTCCTAGGATTCATCGTACGACATCGGGGCATCGAAATAGACCCGTCAAAGATCAAGGCGATTATGGAAATGCCTCCTCCAAGGACTCTGAAACAACTGCGGTCTCTCCAAGAAAAGCTCACGTATATCCGACGGTTCATAGCTAACCTCTCCGGCAAATGCCGCCCATACAGTCACCTAATGAAAAAAGGGAACCCGTTCGTCTAGGATCATAAATGCCAGAGTGCACTCGACGAAATCAAGCAATACCTGCAGAATCCGCCAGTGTTGACCGCTCCGGTTAAGGGAAAGCCTCTCATCCTGTACACAACAACCCTTGAAGGTTCTTTAGACGCGCTATGGGCACAAGAAAACGACTAAGGGAAAAAGAGAGCCCTCTACTATTTGAGTCGAATTCTCCTAGGGGCAGAAAACAACTACT
This sequence comes from Agapanthus africanus, assembly GCA_030015575.1. NCBI lineage: Eukaryota > Viridiplantae > Streptophyta > Magnoliopsida > Asparagales > Amaryllidaceae > Agapanthus > Agapanthus africanus. The sequence continues at coordinate 424,711,713 of CM057351.1, forward strand.
CCCCCATCGAAAAACACTGCCTGGCGTTAATCTTCGCGATAACGAAGCTCAGACACTACGCATTGGCGCATGAGGTCCACCTCATATCAAAAGTGGATCCTCTCAAATATTTGATGTCAAGAGCCATACTAACAGGGCGGCTCGCTAAATAGGCCCTCCTCTTGATGGAGTTCTCGATAACTTATCGTCCCCTCAAGGTAGTGAAAGGCCAGGCCATCGCCGACTTCCTCGCTGAGCATCCGATACCTGCCGATTCACCCCTAAATTGCGAACTGCCAGATGAGCACACGTTTGACACGATCGACGGGGGGAGAAGAGAGAATGATACCCGATGGGAGCTCTATTTCTACGGAGCATCTTCCACGAAGAAGCGAAAGCACAACTCCCCTATAATCAAATCGGGGGTAGGCCTCATCTTCGTGACTCCACAAAGAGAGATAATGTGCTTTGCCTTCTCCTTAACAGAGCTGAGGACGAACAATGAAGCCAAATATGAAACTTTGATAGCAGGTCTTGAGATCGCTGTCGACATGGGAATCGAAAACGTCCTTATATACGGAGACTCCCAGTTGGTCGTTAGTCAAGTAAACGGCGACTATCAAACGTGCAAACCGGAGTTGGTAAAGTACGGTGAGAGAGTGCTGCAACTACTGACTCAAATCGCTTCCTATGTTTTAAAAAGCATACCGCATACAGAAAATAGCAAAGCGGATGCGTTAGCCAAACTCTCCAAAGAATTGGCTGATGAAAACCTCGATGACGTAAGGATCGTGGTACAAAGCCGTCGGGTTCTTGCACCAGCAAAATATCTCCGGAGTCGTTCGAAGAAAAGGAAGCGACCAAGCAAATGGCCCTACAAATAAAAGACCAGGAAAAAGCTAAGGATTGAAGGGAAGTCTTTATAGACTACTTCAAATCTCGTCGAACACCTGAAGATGCGTCCTCAAGACATCAGCTCATGAAACATGCTCTGTCTTTCGCCTTCGTCAATGATACGATGTATAAGAGGTCGTTTGACTCTGTATGGCTGAGGTGCCTAGGACCGAAAGAAGCAAGTAGAGTTGTCCAAGAAACTCATGACGGACTCTACGGTTCTCATCAAGCCGGACCGAAGATGAAGCTGAAAATCAAAAGGATGGGCTACTATTGGCCCACGATGATTCAAGACTGCCTCGAATACGCGAAGCAGTGTCACTCATGCCAGGTTCACGGGGATTTCATTCACCAGCATCCAAATCCGCTACATCCAACGGTGGCTAGTTGGTTGTTCGAAATGTGGGGAACTGACATAATCGGCTCATCGAACCAGCATTGTCCAGAGGACATCGGTTCATATTGGCGACAACCGATTACTTCTCTAAGTGGGCAGAAGCAGTACCGCTAAGAGAAGTGAAGACGGAGAATATTCTCTATTTCTTCAAGACACACGGCATCTATTGGTTCGACACTCTACGACGGATTATCTCCGATAACGGGCCAGCCTACAGAAGCCACAAGGTCGGCCGCTTCGTACAACAGCATAACATAGACTAGAGATACTCTTCGGTCTATAATCCCCGAGCTAATGGTCTAGCTGAGGCTTTCAACAAGACCTTGACGAAGATCATAAAGAAAACGGTGTTCAGAAATAAAAAGGACTGGCACGAGAGACTGCATGAAGCTCTCTGGGCGTACCGGACAACGTTCAAAATGACCACAAATACAACGACATACGCATTGGTGTTCAGCACTGAGGCAGTACTCCCCTTGGAGATAGAGTTACCCTCTCTACGAGTGGCGGTTCATTACGAGCTAACAGATGAAGAGAATGCTCATTTTCGGCTTGAGGAGCTCGATGCCCTCGATGAAAATCGTCTCATGGCGCAGCAAAATTTAGAGGCTTACAAAGCAAAGAAGACGCGCTCGTACGAAAGATTGACTAGGCCGAGAACATTCCGTCAAGGCGAACTTGTGCTAGTGGTCAAGAGACCTATGATCCCCAATCGTGCCAAACGAGAGAAGTTCGATCCGAAGTATGAAGGCCGGTACATCATAGACAAAGTCTACCAAGGTGGGGCCTACTTGCTCATGGACATACATGGCGAAAGACCCTTCAGACCAATAAACAACCGGTTCCTGAAGAAATACTACGCCTGATAGATAATGACACCCATGTCCGCTCGCTATCTTCCCAAAACCAAGCTCTGTAAGGGGTATCCAGCGAAACCGTTGTCCCCACACAGGACCAAAACGTCCCTAAACTAATAATGGACCGTAATGTCCTAAAATTAACTATGGACCGAAATGTCCTAAAATTAACTACTGACCGAAACGTCTTTAAACTACTACAAACCCGCAGCATCCTTGGGCTGACTCGTAAAAAAAAGGTACATCCATAAGAAAGATGGGCACGGATGAAAACCCGAAAGGGCTCCGTGAGTAAAAACAGCAAGGCTACCGGCGATGTTTGTGAAAACCCGAAAGGGCGTAGACTCGTAAAAAACGGTACGTCCATAAGCAAGATGAGCACGGATGAAAACCCGAAAGGGCTCCGTGAGTAAAAACAGCAGGGCTACCGGCGAGTTTGTGAAAACCCGAAAGGACGCAATCTCGTTAAAAGACACTTACTAGGTCCTCTTGACCTTGTAAGGAGAAAACTACCTACGTGAGATCCTTACGACTCACAAAGGAGCGACACACTTAGGGATCCTCATGATTTCTAAGGAGAAATTACACTTACGAGATCCTCACAACACGTAAGGAGAACCCTCTTATGAGACCCTCACAGCTCATAAGATTCAAAAGCCTTAAGCTACAGGGATCTGAACCTGTTCTTAAGCCATCACCTTTCCTAGACTGCCCTACAAGCGGTTCAATATTGACCCTTGTATACAATCCACGGGTACAAATAAACGTCTTCCCCACCAAGTTTCCGCCAATGGCGTGAAATTTCCCCGCTTGGTGAACAACACTTATAAGTTCTCTCGACTTATAAGGAGAAAACACTCTTGTAAGATCCTTACGACTTATAAGAGAACACACACTTAGCAATCCTCACGATTCCTAAGGAAAAAACGCACCTACGAAATCCTCACGACTCGTAAGGAGAAAAACCTTTATGAGACCCTTACGGCTCATGAAGTTAAAAGCCTTAGTCGACAGGATCCTAACCCTGTTTGCTAAGACACCTTTGTTCGAATCGACAAAGGCAAATGATGATTCGCTCGTGGCAATGTCCCAGTTGTAGCGATGCCGATGCCTACATCGGTATCAAGTTTCAAGTTCTTTCACGGCAAATGATGATTCGTTCCTGGCAACATTCCAGTCGCAGCGATACTGATGCAAAATTGGTATCAGACCTTGAGTTCCATACTCAAGAAAAAAAATGTATATGAAATAACCAAAATGTTTGGGCAACTCGCAATAAAAATCAGAGAGTAAAATATATGCATACAAAAATAGCCGAAATGTTTGGGCAACTCGCAATAAAAAGCAGCGAGTAAAAAAACAGCCGAAATGATTGGGCACCGCGAAAAAGGAAAGCCGAAATGATTGGGAAATCGTGACTTTCGCGATACAAAAAGCTGAAATGGTAGAGTATCACGGAAAGAAAACAAAAAATACATATAAAATGAAACTTTTGCCCTGCAGGTAAGTCCATACTGACCCCTGTATACAATCCATGGGCATAAACGAAAAGGAAACCATATGTCCCAACAAACTCTATCAAAGAGAAAGTCAGGTCTCAACGGCAACATCTACAGCCTGGAGACCAACAACGACATTCCCCCTCATTCCAGCAGGATACGGATGCGACATTACCAATTGGAGCCATGATAAAGCCCCCAGTTCCAAGACTCTGCAGTTCACAGACAACCTAGAGTCAACCCCGACACCATAGAAAACGGAGAAAGTCGATCCCCGATACTGTAGAAAACGGAGAAAGTCGATCCCCGACACCGTAGAAAACGGAGAAAGTCGATCCCCGACACCGTAGAAAACGGAGAAAGTCAACCCTCAACCTCCCCGTCGAAACAACGCTTCGACTCAGGAACAAGTCAACCCATCAACCACTTACGAGTCCTCTCGACTTGTAAGGAAGAAAATTCTCTTGTGATATCCTTACGACTCTCAAAAGAAAACGCACTTAAGAATCCTTACGATTCCTAAAGAGAAAATACACCAGCGAGATCCTCACGACTCGTAAGGAGAAAAGTCTTTATGAGACCCTCATGGCTCATAAAGTTGAAAAGTCTTAGGTGGCAAATCATAACCCTGTCTTCTAAGCCATCGCTGCCCTACAAGCAGGTTCAAACTGACTCTTGTACATTATTCACGGGCTACACTCTCCCAAGTCGAATATTGACAAGGGGAAACAACCACTTACGAGTCCCCTCGACTTGTACGGGAGAAAATTCTCTTGTGAGATCCTTACGACTCTCAAGAGAAAATGCACTTAGAAATCCTTACGATTCCTAAGGAGAAAATACACCTGCGAGATCCTCACGACTGTAGGGAGAAAATTCTTTATGAGACCCTCATGGCTTATAAAGTTGAAAAGTCTCAGGTAGCAGACCTGAACCTTTTTCCTAAGCCATCGCTACCTTATAAGGAGGATAAGATGGACTGTTATCTACCAACTACAAGCTACGTTCGCTAAAGCTAATACACCAATAACACAATAAAGAAGAGAAAACGACAACTTGAAATGAAGTATTTCTTTTATTTATGAATCCAAAAGAATGCAAAGTACATCTCATAAAAGAATCAAAATGAATACAAACTATTTTTATTCATAAATAAAAAATATACAGTAAAAGAAAATTATTCAAGCCGGCGGACGGTGTAATAAATTCGTCAGTTCATCCTTCTTCCGCTGAGTCTCAGCTTCAAGTTTTGTTATTGCTACGAGACGGGTCTCCGCCTAGGACTGTTGAGCCTGATACGAGGCGAGCCGAATTTCGAGTTCCTTTTCAGCAACTTTGTGAGCTTCGACCATCTCGCGGGTAAAGATAACGGCTTTATCAACAACTACCACCTCCCTGATAATTTCTTGAAGCACCCGCCAAAGTTCGTATGCATGGGTGGTCTTAGCGGTGAGCTCAGCTTGATGTTCCCCCAAAGCAGTCCAGGCCAGTTCCCTCTCCGAGAATTTCCGGTTAAGCCTCTTCTCACATGATTGTAGATTCGCGTCGCACCGTTCGATCAGCCCCCGCAAGCTCGTCTTTTTCAGCCACAACCTCTGAGGGAAGGCGTGTGCACTCGAGACCATGTAAGAAAGCCTCCACTCGACGACAAAACTCAACCCAGACATGCACCATTGTTTCATCATGGTAAGTGGCGAGAAAGGGCAGAGAAATGTTGGCTTCGGCAGCAAATTCTTCGGCTGTGATCGAACTACCGGCACGAAGATCTTCGATAAGAGCCGACAAGGAGTGAAGGCTTTGCTTCGCCATCCGTTCAGATGCGCGCCGGGCATAAGGGCCGGGCGACATAATGATGCGAGATTCCAGCGGGATAAGAACGGGCAAAGCTGTCAAGATTCATGAATAATCAGTGAGATTTGCAAACAAAGAATAGAGGGAACAACGTCAAAACTTTACTTACCCACAGTCATGCAAGGAGGGTTTAAAAGATCTCCAGGCCCCTCGAGGATCTTAACTTCGTCGTCAGCTTCCAGAACTACAGAAGACATTAGCATAGTTATACGAAATAATGATAATGCAATGAGGGGGTCAAATAACACCGATCTTGCCCAGAAGAGAGGACGATGAGTTGCGGGGATATTGCCTGCGGGGCGGCCATCTCCAGCAGACGCTGAAAAGACTTTCTGGGGGATAAATCCGCAATGGACGCCGCCAATTCTCGTAATTCTGAAAAGACAGAAAGATTCAGATAATGGAGTAATCATTAAAACAAAATATAGAAGACTACCTTCGATGCTCTTCCCGCTTTGAAATGGAGGGATAGCAGCTTCGGCAGCCTCCTCCGTACCCTCAGGAACATCACCGGGGACGTGTGCTGGTGTAACAGCTTCCAATTGAGGGGCAGCGGACACCGCTTCAGGCTCCAATAAAAGGTCGGCGGTCTCGACTACCTGTTCCACAATCTTCGGGACGTCACCAGAAAGATCCATTAAATCTGCGGCCAATGAGGATGCCTCTTCTGAGAGAGCAAGCACCGGGAGAACAGAAGCCACCAATGGAAGCTCTGCAGCAGGAATAGCAGCCGTAACGACCTCCTCCGCACCTACTAGTGACTCGTCGGGGACATTTACAGAGTCCACAGTCAGGACACGACTTGAGCTCAAATTTTCTGCCATGGCCGAAGTCCCTGCAAAGTTTTTCGCAAAGATAAGGGAATATAAAATACGATACAAAAAAAATACGGAAAGCATGCCTACCAATGCGCCAGGGTGCCTCCAGTATGGCTTTTTCAAGCTGTCGTTCCTTCCTCAGGAAATGTGCTTGCCGGGCGTCAAACGTAGACTCATGCCCACCGGTCTTCACTGCTAGATCATCTTCGGAGGCAGCTGAAATGGGCTGCTTGAGGGCTATGTCATCTTCCGGTCGCAGGGGACCCATATGAACCATTCGCAGTGATGGAGGATCTTCGTAAAAGATAACCGGCGGGTAAGACCTTTTCGGGTCGCGCACGTTCTCAGTCTCATCCTGGGAACGCCTTATAGCCTCAGCCAATTGTGCGGCTTCCTCGGCCGATGAACCCGGAAAGAGAAGACCATCATCCGGCTCTTGCACGGATATTGGCTCGTCTTGAACAATAGGCTCGGATTCCAGCAAAAGGTCGAGCAGACCGGTGACCGTCTTATTCCTCCTTTTCGAGCCAGAGCTGACACAAGAGGAGGAGGATCGCTTCTTTCCCTTTGGTGTTTTGATACGGCGCTGCTCAACCTCGCCTCCAGTATCCTCTTTTGGTGGTACTATCGAAGATGACACTGCCATTGATGACGCCACAACTGATGGAACTACTGCTGGCGCATTGTCGGAAGCCTTTGCTTGGGCTCTAGTACGCATTGGCATGCCAACTATAGGAAGAGTTGATTCCGCATCCGCCACCTCAGGGATAAGTAAAGCACCGGTACCCCTCAATGGAGGACGAACCACTGTTCTCGGTCGCGGCGGAACGCCCGTGGCTTGGATTGGGGTGGGAGCTCTATATCCAAAGAGTATCCGCTTCTCCTCAGTGATGATTGGACCAACTCGATGATGGTACCAACCCTTATAAGACCCCACACACCTTAGAATATAATCAACCTCGGGGATCACGAAACGAGAGCCGATGTTCATTCACATAAAGTGATGGGTGATGTCACGAACAACTCCCAGAGACGAGCTGGGCTCCACCAAAAATGCCTCGATGGGAACACCCTGGTTATAACCCAATTGTCGGGCAAAGCGATGCGGATTGTACCGCATGAAAAGAGCCGCATCATTTCGACGAAACACCAAATAACCCGGCCTAATCGAATACAAGTGCATAATTTCCTTAGTCTTCGAGGATGGTGCTCCCCTTTCGATAAATCGAACAACTGTTGAATAGGTCCCGAAGGAGCAGAGAGAACTCGGTCGTTGAATACCATCCCGCCTTCCTTAGCATACGGGTTAAGCAACACACGAAGAGCCCCTAGCTGAGTCGGATTAGGAGCAGAAGCGTCCACCAACCTCATGAGCCACGGGAAAGTGTAAGCATTATAGAAATGAGGTCTCTGGTGCGCTGCGAATGCCCCCAATACATGCATCTCGATCCATGACGTAAAGTAGCGGAGGGAGAAACTCACAATGTCTACACCCGGGGTTGAAGTATTGGCCGCAGCGCTCAGCCCATGGTATAAATGCGATAGCCCCGCGATGCCCATAGCCAGTCGTGCCCCTTCAGCCATACGATGAGCAGGATAGATGACTGAAGCTCTCATGAAGCGACGATGCGTTGGAATGGCGAACCAGCTAAGCCAAAGGCTGATAAAACCGACAAAGAAGGTCTCTTCGTCCATGTCGAGAGCCGCGATTGAATCGAAGGGCACGACCGACAAAATCGGGATGTAAAACTGCGGTAAATCTTCTTCTTTGGCCGGCAGTTTATTTAGCCCAAACCTAAAAGGGTCATTGATGTTCGCAAACTTTGGAGCCATCTTGGACAAAATGTCTTCGCGGATAAAGCAGGCAATGAAGCTCTCAAAAGTGACACCATGCCCTTCCGACTCTGCAAACAATTTCTCAAAGATAACCAAAACCTTAATTAAGCTAGGGTGGTTATGGCGGACGACACTTTCAGTCGTTAAGCCATCAAGCGAAGCTGGCATCGTCTCAAACACATACTCATCGGGAGGCAGCAACTCTTCATAGTGCTTTCCCCTGATCGGCAATCCAGAAATCTCGCGGAACTCTTCCAGGAAAATCGAGACCTCGCGATCCCCTAGCAGGAAAGTATTGGTGGGAAGATTCCATTGATTTAGGAAAGGTTTAACCCACCAGACATGGGGAGATTGATAATGAAAGAAAGATGCGTACACCGCTTGATAAAGCCCGACCTTCTGCAATCGTGCACGATGAGCAGACATGATATAGCGAGCCCAGAGAAGGTAGCCCATTGGATGGCGAGGGGTAAGCCCTATCTTATAGACTTGTCCCCAGGGCTGGGCTTCACCTTGACAAATGCGACGCCCCAAGATATCTATGGCCGGCAAAGGCTGGTTAGGTATCCCAGTTGTCGACGGCTCAAGCCGGCCTATAAGAGTCCAGCCAGCTATCTCCACTGCAAAGGCAGTCTACGGATGCTCCATCGGCAAGATTGAGCGAAGAGGCTCTGTTGGCACTTCGCAAAGAAAGCTGCGGCGGCCCCGAATGATATGCCCATACCAGGTACCCCATAAGAGCAAATTAGTACAGTCTTTATCATGGGCCCGAATCATCGCCATTGCTTCTTCGTTTGACGGCGATTGCGGAAAAGCAGCATCGGAGCGAGTAAAAGGAAAGTAAGGGAGAGAAGCCATTGGTCCTGGAATAGGGAAAAGGAAAAGACCATTATATATATATATATATATATATATATATATATATATATATATATATATATATATATAATGCAAATAATCTTGGTTAGAGATCCATCCTTCTCATTTTTTCTTGAAAAATTGAGATTATAGGTCCATCCTTCTCATTTTTTCTAGAAAAATAAAAAATGAGAAAAATCCTCACCTTTCAAGCCCTCCACGTCATCTCTCTTACCTCTCAAGCCCTCCACGTTATCTCTCTCTCTCTTAAAAAACAATTAATTGTATATCTAGAATCTTCCATATCATCTCTTCCAATATATATAGATACTCTCTCCTAAAAACAATTAATTGTTTATCTAGAAGCTTCCATATAATCTCTCCCACTCTCTCTCTCTCTCTCTCTCTATATATATATATATATATATATATATATATATATATATATATATATATATATAATGCAAATAGGGGTTGGTTAGAGGACCCTTTCTCAATTTTTAAAAATAAATAAATAAGACTTTAGAGCCCTCCACATTTCTTTTTCTCCTCTCTTCTTAAATTTTTTAAACTAACACGTGCAACGCACGTGTATAAATTCTAGTGTGTGTGTATAAAATGCAAATAGGGTTGGTTAGAGGTCCCTTTCTCAATTTTTTTTTAAAAAATAAATAAGATTAGAATCCTCCACATTTCTTTCTCTCCTCTTTTCTTAAAAATTTTAAACTAACAAGTGCAACGCACGTGCATAAATTCGTGTGTGTGTGTGTGTGTGCGCAAACATCCTTGGTTAGAGGTCCATCCTTCTTTTTTCTAGAAAAAAAGAGAAAACGAGAAAAAACTCACCTCTCAACCCTCCACATCATCACTCTCTCCTCTCAAGCCCTCCATCTCATCCCTCCCGTTTTTTAAAAATAAATAAATAAATAAAACTCTAGGACTCTCCACATTTCTCTCTTTCCTTCTCAAAATTTTTTAAACACGTGCAACGCACATACACAAATTCTAGTACATATATGTGTGTGTGTGAGATGTTAAAAATGCAAGAGGCTTTCTTCGAGCCTTGCCACATGGATGCTATATTTTCATACAAAAATTATTTGATGATGGTTATGAATCTGTGCATCATGTTTTCCATTATAATGCTTGTTGTTAAGTAGTACAGTCAGTATAATGCGAGTATAACAAGGAGCCCCATGGTTTGTGTAGGATCAAAAAAAGATCCAACGGTTGGGATGGCCAAGAGCAGGATTCTTGTCATTTTTATCCAAATCCATTGAGGGGTTTTTTCGAAATAGGGTGAATATATATTAAAATAATATAATTTAAATTATATTTAGTACAATATGGCGGTTTATTAAAAGCGGGATCTCATAACCCGTCTTATCAGGCCCCATCCCCGCCCATGAAATAAAAAGAGCGGGGTCCTAGAACCCGCCCCCACCCCAAATGAAGAGGGCGGGTTCTAAGAACCCCCCGCCCTCTCCTTTATAAAGGAGAGGGTGGGTTTTAGGACCCGCTCTCTTCATTGCATGGGTGAGGGCGGGTTCCTAGAACCCGCCTAAGAATTTTTAAAATTTTAAAAAATTAAAATAAATCAAATTTTTTTAAAAAAAATATCCGTTTAAACAACCCTTTCTTAAGAGGAATAAATAATAAAATTGTTGTTTTTGTTACGGACGTGGTGGTAAGTGTTATTACAGTTCATATAGAATTACTATAAATATGAATCTTGTATACAATTCATTAACAAAATGAATCTATCAAAATAATAATACAAAAAAATCATATCATACTAAAATGTAAATTGTACCAGTTTCTTTACAAGCGCTAACCGATTTTCCTCCCGTGCACTTGTTACGATCCCGAAGGTCCCATCTCTATTGACTGTCCTGGACATCATAATGACCTGGTTGTTTGCATAGGCTACATCTGTCGTTCCTTTACTGAGGATCAGCATCCATTGTCATTCAATCTCAACGCACCTTAAGTCTTCTGGGTCCTATATTTTTGTCCGGCGGTAATACAGTCGGTGTTTGTCTGTTCCCAGTATAATAGTGCTAATAGCGACTGTCTGGTATAAGATGAAATTTTGGATCATATGCGCCTTGGTAATTGGAAGCTGTATAGTAACGGGAAGTAAAATTGTAATGTGAGTTATGCATGCTGCTCGCAGCAGTAATTGCATGGGCACAAGGTAAATGTTATTACTGGAAAACACTACATGTGCACGAAGAGAGCCCTTCATCTCTAAAATTTACGGTATATTGATTCCCATTACTTCCCATAACTTGAAACTCCGTCGTGTCAAACCTTTCAGATCTGTAGTATTTTGATCTGCGCTATCTTTTCTGGAATATATCTTCGTAATACGCGGTGAGTGGAGTCTCCATCGCCAAATACTTTTCCCTTCTTTGCACAAAGTAAGTATTCACTCTGAAAAAGTTCGAACAATCAACCCCTGTATCGGTAAGCCTCTAACACCTTTAAGGACTCCGTTGAACCTTTTAGACATATTAGTGGTCATTAGTAGATATTTGCATCCATTATCATGTGCTTGTGACCACATGCATACTGGATATTCATCTAACCACGCTTTCGCTGCTTGACTAATCTCTCCAATTTTCATCATGTACATGTCATGAACATTAGGGCCAGACGCTTTACCGGCTTTGTACATAAACTTATGTAGATCTGAATTTTTAAATTTTCTATCAAAATTTTGTCTGAAGTGCCGCATGCAAAACCTATATGGGGTCGTCGGAATACAGCTCTCGTTGCCGCTAGTATTTCTAGATGTCTATCAGATATGCTGCATAAATCTGTTTTATTAATAACAGATGAGATACTTTTGAGTTGACGAAAAACTATGACCAGGATGATATATTTTCACGCTCGACAATAGAAAATCCCAACGGAAATATACCGTTATTAGCAACATTACCTGTAGCAATTAACATACAACCTCTGTACTTACCATATAGATACGTCCCATCCACGCACAATACCGGCCAACAGTGTGTGAAACCAGCCGCACAAGGAGCAAAGCACCAGAAAATTCTTTGAAACCTAACACAGCCATCGACATTTGTTTCTGTGGTTTTTAATCGGTATACGGACCCCGGATTTGATGCTTTCATGGCTTCCATAAAAGGGACTAGTGAGTTGTATGAGCTTTCCCAATCCCCAAATATCTTGCATAATACCTTTCTACGAGCATCCCATGCCTTCACATACGAAATCTGAATTTTGTGCTCTCCACTGACGTAGAGCCGTATCTCTCGAGAAGTCATCGCCACATCTGTACGGATTAGTGACATGATTAGTGAGAAAATGTAAGATGAAGTGTAATTCCTGTGATCTTTTAACATAATAGAATTGATACAAGTATGTTATTGGTTGTATTTCATGACCTTCCAAGTTTTGACTCTTTTGGAACAACATGCATACAATCTCCATTTACGTTTAGGAGCTTTCGTACATACCACGGTATAGTACGTCTTATTTGACTCTTTGGTTTTAAATGTAACATTTTTTTGAATAGCCCACGACTTCAGTTTACAAATAAGATCTCCTTTTTCCTGAAACATATCTCCAACAGTGACGCAATTTTCGCTTGCTACGGTCGCTTCCAAATAGGGTTCAGTATTTATTTCTGCCGCGGTTAAGTCTACCCAACTATCATCTTCCAGCGGATCGAGGCCGGAATCTTCTAGTTCGACAAAATCATTATTCACAGCCATATCATCAATCAATGCTATTTCATTCAATCCAGCGGTATAATCTACGCTATCCTCCCCTTGATGACCTTCACCAGTTTCATCATCATCACTATCACCCATATTAATGTCACCCGTAGCAACATAAGTCTCGGGTGCAATATACGATGATTGAGGTCGGTATAATGTGGATGGTTCAGGGTGAAAAGGCCGGAAATATGTGGACGGACATGCTTGGAATGCGCTACTTGGTTCGTGCTGGAATGATACGGAGGTATGGAAAAATCTGCGTTTAATATATAAATTTTTATTATATAAATTTTTCTTAATATTTTCGTATTGCGAAAAATATAAACATAATCGCCACTTGTTTCAGATTGATTTACCTTTGGAAAGTTGTATATGGTAATCTTTGTTGTTCTTCAGGTGTGCATGCAACTGCAGCAGACGATTGGGAAAATCTGTATTTAATATATAAAATATATTGGTATTTTGGTATTACAAAAAGACGATTTATAAAATATTTACCCTTGAGTTTGAAGGTTTGAATAATCATGTGTATAGTCGTATCCACCGAGACTAAAGGTATCATCATTAACCATCGGACCGTATCCCTAGGAACTACCTCCAGTATTACCATCAAAATTACCCGTTGGAATGACATCTGATACTTCCAATTGTTCCTTCTGAACTAAAAGTTCAAAAGAATGCTGGGTGTTTGCTAGACTAAAGTCTATCATCGAAGATATTGAAGTATCGTCTATAATTTCAACCAATGCATTTCCACTAAACAGAGGCCATATACAACTTAACTTATGATTAATTTCACGGGGATCGCATTTCTTGATTTTAAACACTTTATTCTCGAGTTCATTATAAGTCGTTGATAATTCTAATCGCATAATTCTTGCGCACCCGCCCATATACTCGGGACCTTTTGCACTTGTCACAATCTGGGCATCGTATTTACATACAACAAATAAACTTGAACTTGTCATTATCTGCATCAAACAATATCAACCCAACAATAAATAAAAAACGTCAACAACTGATATAATGATTATATTCATTGAAAATTAAATAAACATTAAATTAAATTTACATACATTTGAATTTCGACAGATAGAGCTATAAGGATAGAGAAAATGAGAGGGTGAGTTCCGTTTGAAGGGGTGCAGATGAGATTTTGTAAGAGGTGCAGATGCAAATCGGAGCAGAATGGAGAACAAATGTGAGAAGGTATGACAGGTTTTTATAGGTATTTGGTGGTAAAGGGGTCACGGGTTCCTGGAACCCGCTATTCCTTTTTGACAACACACTGCGGGAGGGAATAGATGGGTGATTTCACAATACAAAGGGAGATAAAGGGGTCACGGGCTTGTCTTGAATTAAGTAAAATTATTTAAAATATTAAGGAGGCTGTTTTCCAAGAACCCGCCCTCTTCTTTTTAAATGAAAATGCGGATTCTTGGAACCTGCTATTTCCTTCTGACAAATTCGATTTTTGATTGCGAGTTCAGAAATCATTTTAGTAGAAATGGATCAGAGTCATACGCTATCGAGTTAAGAGTCACGGGCTATTGGGTTAGGTAAAATTATTTAGATTTCTTATTTTTAACTAAGAGGGCGGGTTTTAGGAACCCGCTATCCCTTTTTCGCAAATACGGGTGATTTGACAACACAAAGGAGTCGCGGGTCACGGGCGTGTCTGGCAAGAAAATTATTAAAGGAGAGCGTGTTCTAAGAACCCACCCTCTCTTTTTTAAATGAGAGAGCGGGATCTTCGAAGAGGGACTGAGATTCTTTTTGAAAAAAACAAATCCTATGATTATTTTTTAAAACAAACAAAGGTTCGTATTATTTTTTAAACATAGATTTCATAACACACCTCAGATTATTTTTTAAAACAAACTAAGGTTCGTATTATCACATCTCGTTTTTAAAAGGAAGATGTGACAACACATGGGCATAGATTATTTTTTAAAACAAACAAAAACTCCAGCATTATCACATCTCCTTTTTAAAAGGAAGATGTGACAACACATGGGCATAGATTATTTTTTAAAACAAACATAAACTCCAGCATTATCACATCTCCTTTTTTAAAGGAAGATTTGACAACACATGAGATTTTGTTTTAAGAAAAAACAAAATCTTTCTGTAGAGAAAGGTGAGGGCGGGTTCTTAGAACACGTCCTCCTTGCCCTATAAAACCCAATTTCTTCGCTCTGATTTTTACTATTTCTATCCAAACTCCTTCTATACCCACCAACTTTCCCAAATTTTCAAGTAATTGTAATTTCAAAAATATTTCAATGGAGAATCAACCATTCGACAAATCACTGCTCGTAAATCAAAACGAGTATAAATCTTTCAGTATATTATATGGGGAGGAAATATTCAAAACTTATTAAATTTGTTTCAATTGCCCATTTCTTTTTCTAATATTCGAAAATAATATGAATAAATCTTGCAGGGTGGAGATAATCTTACAGCGGTCAGTCATAGTTCTGACAAATGGCAAGTTACGGATTATCGTATAATCGAGCGGATTCGAAGAGCCGGATTTTATGAAGCTTCATTATTTCGTCATATCCAACTCGACCACAGTCTTGTTACCTTTCTTATTGAGCGTTGGACAAAACAGACTCACACTTTTCATCTTAGATGGGGTGAGACCATTATCACACTTCAGGATATTGGCATTTTACTCGGTTTACGGGTGAATGGACTTGGATTAATTGGAGGTATAATTTTGGGTCCAGAAATCGAGCACTCATATTGGGATACATATATTGAATCTGCTCTCGGATAGATATAATTCGTAATTTTTTTAAATAAAATGTTTAAGTATGTTACAGTGATAATAATTAACAATTAATTGTAAAATTCAGATACCAGGAGGATATACTAAGGGGTATAAGATCAGTTTAAACTGACTCAAAGATACATTTACCAATATCCCTGATGAAGTTGCCGATGATGTTTTAGATAGACATGCACGTGCCTACATTCTGTACATGATCGGTTCTTGGTTGATACCGGACCAATCGGCAACGCATGTCCATCCTTTATATCTTGAGTCTCTTATGGACTTTGATGTGTGTGGCCAATATGCTTGGGGAGCAGGGGTCCTGGACTATCTTTACAAGAAACTAGATAAGGCATGTGCTCCTACGAAGAATAAAATTTGTGGCTGTATTACATTAATTCAGGTATATAATATTTTTTAATAGCTTGGCATTTGTAAAATTGTAATATTGGTTCTTTCTAATATTATGACACTTTATATATAGATTTGGTCATGGGAGCATAAGTGTATGGGAAGACCAAATCGCATTCATATTTCCGCCGTGGATACCCCTGGAAAGCCTCTCGGCTCTTGGTGGAGTGAGAAGAAATCTTATAAGGCTCCTCGTCGAGTACTTAAATATTATAGAAATGGGTTGGATCGCATAGAGGTGACTTAGGTAACCATACATTAGGCAATTGACTTTGTTTAAAATTTTTAATTTAGCTTCATTACAATTTTTGTACTATATTATTTGCGCGGTTCACATGGACGCCTTATACAGTAGATCGTCTGCAAGGATTACCCGGTATCTGTATCGAAGGAGAACCGGTTTGGCGGATTCGATGCCTACTACTATGCATTAATATCATGGTCATGCACCTATTTGACCGTGTGTTGCGGCGGTTTAGTAGATTGCAACATATTCCTGTTCCGCCGCCTGCGCCTATGACAATAGAGGAAGACATGCGAGGAGAAAAGACGGAGCGTGATTGGAGGGAGTATCATCATCAATATTTGCTGAGATGGGAAGATATGCAGCGTACTATTGTCTTACAGCAAATAGATGACCAAACAATTACCGACGCTATAGAAATATATCTACAATGGTATAAGCGTGTCACTGTAAGATATCTTTCTGCTCCCCCTAACGACTTTCCAAACATTCGGCAGTACGAGCCTAGAGGCTACGTAGAACAAGAAATGGTAAGTTAAATTTTTTAAATTAAATTAGTTTTTAATATCCGGCAGTATGAGTCAATAATTATATCTTATTTTTAATGTAATGACAGGCTCGTGGGTTGCATCATATACAATCATCGATACCGGATCCATATCCAACTGATGCTGGTCCAGATACTCAGACTTTATTTTCTGTTGTAAACTCATATATTGGCGGTATATTCAGTTCATATCATATGCTTCCACATTTATCGCCATCGCTAGAGCCGCTGCATGAGCCGACACCAGAGACGCAGCATGAACCGGAACCAGAGCCGCAGCATCAGGCAGATATAGAGTAGTGGGACCAGTGGTTCGAAGCACCATACTGTCAGCAGCAACCCTGGCATATTGAACAAGCGCAACAACCGGAGCAGCTACAGTCTTGGAGGACAGGTTTTTCGCAACAATAGCTGTCTTGGGGGTCAGGCTTTGCGCAATAACAACAGTCTTCGGGAACATGTTTTGTGCAGCCTTGGGGGCTAGATTTTGTGCAGCAGCAGCAGCAGGAAACCGGGACAGGTTCTTCGCAACAACCCCCCAATTGGGAGACGAATTTATCGTCCTGCATACAGTTGTTGGGAGGCAGCACATATCCGACGCCTGTCCCCCATTCAGGACTTGCGGAACAACAGTCTGTCCAAGACGACACCGAAGACGAAGCAAAAAATCCGCCGCCGCCGCCGCCATATACCCAAAACACGGCAGGATCGTCCAGTCACCTCAAGAGGCATAGATTTATGTCAAGACTTCACGGATTGGGAAAGGAAAATGGAAAGGGAAAGGGAAACAAAAAGCGATAATTGTATACTTTTACAAATGGGTGTCAAAGCGTCCAATTCTTTTGATGGATTCATTTTGTTAATGAAGAGTATACAAGATTCATATTTATAGTATGATCTAAATATTGAATTACTTCTATATAAATTGTAACAACACTTGTCACCACGTACGTAACAAAAACAACAATCTTATTATTTATTCCTTTTAATTTTTTAAATTCTTTTTTGATTTATCTTAATTTTTTAAAATTTTAAAAATTCTTTGGCGGATTCTAGGAACCCGCCCCCACCCATGCAATGAAAGGGGGGGGGGTTTTCCTAGAACCCGCCCTCTTCATTTGGAGGGTGGGGGCGGGTTCTAGAAACCCGCTCTCTCTATTACATGAGCGGATGAGGCCTGATAAGACGGGTTATGAAATTCCGATTTAATAAAACGCTCTACTGTGCTAAATATAATTTAAATTATATTATTTTAATAATTTCAATATATAATCACCCGAATAAAAACCCATCCATTGATTGGTCACTGACACCATGGAGCAGGGTACTCCTGTCCTATCCATTATTATTATAATTATTATTATTATTATATTATAGAAATTTGTACTCCGGCGCCAGACCGGCGTTTTTGGCTTTTTCTGTGGAAAATTACCTTCAGCCCCTTAAACGTTGAGCAAATTTGTATTTGGCTCCTTGTGAGTTTACCAACCAAAATTTCCACCGTAGCTACAGCTCAGGTACCGGAAAATTAAGTTTTTCCCCTTCTTTTTAATTCAAATATTCATTCAGACCTTCTTTTTAGTTCAGATATTCATTCAGACCTTTCATGGTGTATCTTTTGGTCTTTTTCAAGTTTATCTATATGGAGCAAAAAGAATGAAAATTGCATTTCAGATTCATCTGTTTTTTCTTCCTGCTTGAAATTGATTAAGTTCATCCGTATGGCATATTACTTGCTCTTATGTTTTCTAATTCTGAAAGGCGGATCGTCTTTTGGTTTTTAACGTAGCCATTTGATTTATCTTTACTATTATAGGCAAAAAGAAATGGGGTCTCAAATTTTACTACCCGTATTAATTTCATCAGTCAAATGCCACATCGTTAAGGAGCAGGAAAATTTTAATGGGCTAATCCTGTGCATGGCGCCGAGGCCCTCGCTAGTGTTTACTTTAATATATAATATATGGGCCTCGTGTATGCGAGTAATATATTTGGATGAGGTGAATCCCATCTTTTTATGTGTTGTGTGCAGTGTGACAGGTAAGATATTTATCATATAAAAGCCTGTAAAAAGTGCAAGCATTATGGACACCCGTGTTAAACACATGCAATATGCATTGAGAGGTTTAGAGAGCAAATCTTTGCCACGACAACAAAGGTGAAGAATTAAAAAAGACATGAAGATAGAAGTTACAGTCATAGTCACAAATTCATGATTCGTCAATAATTCGGCAAGGTCGAAAATTCGGATTCGGAGAACTATTCAGAAAAAATCGGCAGGTATTCGGGAAAGATTCGGTAAGTGTTCGGGAAAGATTTCGAGCAAAAAATTAATATAAAATTAATATATGAGACGCTAGATTTTGATTTCGTGAATTATTTGCTGTTTTTTGAATAATTTGTTTTTTTTAATAATTCGGGAATTATTCGTGAATAATTTGGCACGTTCGGTGATGGCGAATAATTCGTAGATTTAATCGGCAGTCATATAATTCGCGAATTATTCATGAATTCGCCGAATAATTCGTGAATTATAAGACTATGGTTATAATGGGTAAGGAGTAACCGAGATTGGGTTTCCTTAATTTTTTTCAACAGAAGCACACTCGGAAAAATATAAAAATTCAGCTCTGATCAAAACCAAACCTATCTTGAATGTATCATGTTATAAAGCAAAAGATTTTGCTTGTTTTATTTTATTCTATTGAATAATAGGCAATTAGGCACCAGATAGGCTGGTGCAAATGAAAGACGAATCCCAAACCACTTGCTGGACTACAAAATGACTTTACCACTTATCAACTCAATTACAATGGTACTTGATGGGATATATATATATATAAACTCGCTCTGATGATTCTCACAAGTGGTGTTTTCTCAGATTATGATACGTGGCGGATGACGTGTTCCGAAAGCTACGGAGATGGAATAAATGGGTTGCATTAGGGGCGTTCCTTGGGATCTCGTCTCGAGAAAGTGTCCGACCTTTTAGGAGACCTCTCTGAGTACTTTCCACCTTTACCTAATAAACTACCAACAGCTCGTTTCCGAGCTTCCTCAGTCTTCTTACTCGTCTTCGAGCCATCTGACATGCCTAGCTTCCTGGGCCTCCCGGCTCGTCTCCGAGCCATTTGACAGGCCTAGCTTTCCGGGCCTCCCGGCTCGTCTCCGAGCTCCTGACGTGCCGAGCTGTAAGTGCACGGCGGCGTCCCGGCCTCCATCCCGAGGCCAAATGCAGAAGCGATGGTAAACTTTAATTTTGCAAACTAGCAAACCGGCACCACCGCGCACTAAAACCCGGATCGGGCCATTAACTAGTCCTAGCTAACTACAAGATGGGGAATAGAGATATACCGACTGATCCGAGTCCTCCGGTCTTCTCGTCGTCGTCCCGATCTCCCGCGGAAACTCCGGTCGTCGCCTCCTTGCCGGAAGTGCACCACATCGCCTACATCTTTTACGGGCTCCCACCTCAATGCCGAGGCAACTCGGGCACGAAGCTGGCTAGTCGACGTGCCCAAGGTTTGCTGTAGAATGTGTAGTGCTCAAGTCTCATTTTGGGGTTGTAGGAATTGCCATTTTGGTGGAGGTATGAACTATCTTTTGGAGAGGAGCTAAAATGATTTTTGCCAAGCCAAATGAGTGTAAATTCCTACACCAAAAATTAGGACAGCCCACTAGAGGAAGTGGCCGGCCATGCCAATGGGGAAAGAGAGAATGAGAGTGAGTGAGGGAGGCTATCAATCAAAAGAATGAGAGTCTCTCATAATCCAAGAGAGAGAAAAAGCTATCATGCAAAGAAATGATCATTATGAAAGTCCAACACTCAAACAACAATCATCACACCCCTTCATCATAACCAACCATGATCATCAAGCATGATGACTTCAAAAAGGTCAAGCCATCATGAAAGAAGAAGTCAAAAGGTCAAGGGATGGTGCAACCATCATGATCCAACTAATATGCAAAAGACCCTCTTCCAAATTGCTTATTTGCACAAATGCAAATAAGCCCTCCTCCACCAATCTTCGGCCAAAGAACGATACAAAGAAATATGGCCGAAACGGAAAGCAAACTGGCAACTCCAGAAAACTGGTCCCGTAATAGATTACAGGAAAACCCCACAACTGTGCATACACACCCGCATCTGTATTCCGACCGAAATACAAATGCAATGAGACAAAATCTACACTGTACTATACTAGGATCCGGCTTAAACCAAAGCCGGCTAGTATTATCCGTCCGATCCTGATCCGTGCAATACCGCACGTATCTGATCGAACCCTGCCATATATCCATACGGCCTCTAGTACAAACTGTCCGATCCTGATCCGTGCAATACCGCACGTATCTGATCGGACCTTGCCATATCTCCATACGGCCTCTACAGCTTTTCGCCCGAAAACTTGAGCAACTGAATGTGGGGGACTCTAAAGACTCGTCAACACCTTGGTTGTGGATTTAACCACTAGCACGTCAGAGGTATAAGCCAATACGTGACGGGCTACCAGGTATTGACCAAAAGGGATGTCGATGAGCGAACTCATCCTGACACCCTACTGAGCCTGTCAGTGACAATATCCGTACAGTCCGGTCCGTTCGTCTATGAGCATCGCATGGCGGACCTAGGGGGTTGGTAAAAGTCAGAGCCCCAAAAGCGGTACAAGTCGTGTCGGAGTGTAGCCCAGAACACCCTGAGATACTACTGGAATACCTACCAGTAAATCTCCTGCCTTGGCCAAGGACTTCGTGTAATGGCTCTCCTAGACACAGCGCGACCTCACCCCCAATACCGGGAGAGACGAACCCCTGAAGATCCGCTCACTGCCTCCATGTGGCTCGGGACTGTACCCAACTAAAACCTGTTTGCACGTCTCCTTTGAGCGTGCTAGGGTAGTAATCAAAGTACAGTGGGAACTCACACGAGACAAATGACGATCCACAGGTCGATGAACTAACCTGTACACATGTCACCAGGGAACTGCCATCTGACGTCTGGTATAAGACCAACTAGCATGTTCCCGGCGAGTCCTGTCCGGTGTACTCATAACCCAATGAGCACTTGTATACATCTTAGGTGAACCAACTGACACCAGTGGCTTGTGAGACCGGCCACCGCCCCTCGTCGGGGTCTCGACTGTATACACTAGTCTACTCTGGAGTATCGATACCCTGTCTCGAAACTCCCACGACTAGGGACCTTTTAAGGATGTGCTTATAGACCCCCAGCTCCCACTTATATGATCGCTCTCATACTGCTGGTGGTCAAGCAAGAATCCTAGAGGCTCTATCAACGTGTAATAGTGACCTGTCAGGTCACCTAAAGCAGTACATGATGATAAAGGTAAACCAGATAGCATACTATCATCTCGAGTAAGACTGTCCTACCGGGATAGGTCCTCCCTCAATCATTGCAATCACGTGCCTGTGATCCAATAATTGACTCTGAGGGCACTATCTCCAACAATCTCCCACTTGCACTCAAGGCTAATTATTGCGATGTCGCATACTCACAGCCCGTGTGATACCGAACACCCAACTCCTCTACTAGTCAGTCTCACAAAGCCTGTTTGGGAAACTATTGCGTTCGAGGAATAGCCTCAGTGAGTGGATCCGCTTTGATGTTTCTTTCTATGTCTCTCTATATCTCAAGTTCGCGGAGAAAGCCATCTCCCGAAATGAGCAATACCTGTCTTAGAATATGTCTGGATGTCTGATGGGACCTAGCTCATAAATGAACTCCAAATCCAAACTTCTTAGACTGTATCGTCAACTGAACTTAATCAGTATCCTGCGCCATGCCTCCCTCAGTATTGCCTTGGACCACCTGTCCAAAATACTGCCCCTCGTCAAAAGGAAAACTATAACTCTGACAACCTCCCTGTCGTCCAAGTCACCTTGGAAGCCTGGAATGATAACTGTCTCCCGAATGAGGCTGTCGTTATCATATCCCTAGAACATCCACTTATGTTCTAAAACTGGTTCCGACTGTTTCTCCCGGATTGGATCAATGTCAACTTATTGCATCTAGTGCAAGAACAACATCTGGTGTGGTACTTGACATCTCATGATTGACTCAATTGCCTGAGCAAGTGATCTGCCAATCATGCACATCCCTCTCCCCTTTAGTCTGTAAGACACCTTTAGAGAGGGTGACTCCATCACCTGCAGGTACACTACCGTGCCCGGAGTCGTCCATTCTAAATACTCTTAGAATACTGTCTAAGTACCCTGATTGGGAAACCACCCAAATCCAGATCTAAAACCATAGATCTAGTAACCAGTATGTCTGATATAATATCCAAGTCCTGTGTGGAGAAACCACTGTGTGACGACCAAAGTATAACCGATCGTAGTATAGGAGTTTCCTTTCCTACTCTGTGTATGTCATCCAAATATCAGGACATTACACCCTACTACCTTCTCAACAGATCCATCCCCTATTTTGATGAAGTCAAACCTATGACTGTCACATCAGAAATAGATGATCTATCTCCGCTATATCCGCTTTAGTCTATAAATAGACATAAGCTACATGTCCACCAATGCTTTCGCTGCTCCCACTGACCACGACAACCCTCTGGCAGAGTCATATAGACGTGCGCTTCTAAAGCTAGTTTAGAACGATGCTATACTCATCCTGCCGGGTCTCACGGTCTGGAACAACAGTAATGGCAAATCTGGGTAAACAAGAACCTCCCTGCCACCGTCCTTGAGCATACCGAAGTATCTTTCGGGTGCCTGAGGTTACCCACTTTATCTGCGGAGTGGCCAATGGAATGTCAAACCAGATTGAATCTTTAGGTTCCTATCAAATCTTCAGTAATCGTTTGTGGTTCTGAAATCACTTCCAGTTCTACCATACTCCAACTACGGTTTTTCGAAAAAATCCATTTTTGTTAAAACTGTGGCGAGTTAAGAACAATATCACTATTGATCTTCCAGATGGTAGAAAGTCAACCCTCGTCATAGCCTGGGTCGACCCACAAGCAGCCATTACAGAAACGTGCCTTGAGTTGTCCAGTGTCTGGTTTTAATCATAAACCAGACAACTCCCCGTACCTTAACATCGTTAAGATATGAACTGTTCTATATCCAATATAGAACCAGAGGCACTGAATTAATTGAACCAGATTCAAATCATGCAACTGTTTCCAGTGCATGTCAACTAAATGGAAGGAGGCCGATCAGCGTTACTCAACTTAGGAATACTTCTAATTATGAGTAACCTGAAAGAGAAGCAAGTTCTCTTAATCACTACTATCAACTGAATACCATACACAAGTATCTACATCTTCAATCACTTTGAAGAATCCCGATACTTGCAACACCTGGTTCCCTACTTTATTCAAATACCTATAACTTCTCAAAATTCGGACCCTGTGTTTCCACGAAACACCTGTCTAAAAACTAGAGAAGTCATAAGTAAACCGAATATAGTACGAGGACCAACCCCTCTGTCCTGATGGACCCTGGACAACATACAATACTCTGTATAAGTCCCTTGAGTCTGATAACTCAATCTTTGTGTGTCGTAGGTTGAAAACTGTACTTATGGTTAAGAAGAATTACACCGCTGTTTAATGCTCCTTACCTAACCATCCACTGATATAGGTAAATGTCATAGACATAATTTCAAAAAAATATATCTCACTCTATGAAAATAGACGTACAGATATATCAATTTGAAATTGGTGCATAACAGCGGATATTCAAAACCAAATATTTGCCGACCGGCAAACAGCCCAGGTGATTTCCTCAAATATCACCGATTACAACGAATCCCGATATAATGAGGATGATCACCTAATTCCCAATAACTTACTCCCACTCATCATCTGTAAAATCTTACAGATGTGAGAATCACACCTGGTAAATACATACCCTGGAGCAAATGTCTAATTGGGAAATCAGTTTTCCATTAACAGTACACAGTGAAACTGAAATATTGAAATATTTCGATGGGGTATCCCGGTATTCCTAGTAATGCCTCTTCCAGATTCACGACTATAACCGTATAATTCTTTGCCACCTCTCCAAATCCCTTTATATGTCTTTAGTCATTACCTTCTGCACACCCCTTTAGGCTAAATGGTTTTCTTCCTTCCCTACCGTTCGGCACCAGCTATGGTTTGGAAGAAGACTGTCCAATAAGCATAATGGGTGTACTGTCCTAATACTAGGAGCACTCGCAATGCGAGAGAAGGTGAAAATAAAAGACAACCGAATAAACCTTATTCCTATTTCTCCTGAACCAGAATCCATCCCCGAACTGGAACAAGTTCCTTTCGAGTTCGTATATAACCATACGATGGAATATCCAATAAACTGTGGATCTTCATAGTGATACGGAGTGTCCTGGAGAAATACAAAGGTGATTTTAGGATTGGCGAAGAAATACTTGGTTTGGTCGTGAATATCAGTCGCAATTTACTTTGCCCTCCTTCTAATCCCTTTCTTTGTCTTAACTTAATACCTTCTGTACACTATCGTTAGGCTAATTGGTTTTCTTCATTCCCTACCGGTCGGCACCTGCCTATGGTTTGGAAGAAGACTATCCAATTTGCGTAATAGGTGTACTATCTCCTAAACCAAGGAGTACTCGCAATCTGAGAGAAGGTAAAAGGAAAAGACAACTGAATAGTCCTATTCGTTTCCTCTAGAACCGGAAACCATCCTCGAATAAATTCCTTCGAGTTCGTATATAACCATACGATGGTTTTGTCCAATAGAAGTGGACGTTCGTAGTAATACGGGGTGTCCTGGAGAAAAGGGTAAAAGTAAGAGTGGTAATGAGGTTTGCAACTCTGACAATCCAAAAGCCAGTGTTAAGAAGGTTCGGTTAATTTTGGTCACTGAGTCATAGTCTTAGGGTCGGGTCAATGGTCGCTGCCAAAGAGAGAGAGAAAAGAAACACTCAGCGTGCACTCTAACCTAGATTAGAATGGTTACCGATTTATCTAATCTGGAAACCTCCCACTGTACCGTCAAATTCTCCTCCAAACCTGAAAGAAGAATTAGTCGGGGTCACCCGAGGAGTAAACAAACTCATCAGTGGGAATCGGGATCCAACTATCATCGCATGATAACGTGACGGAATCCGCTCACGTCATCACACTCCAGAAGGTATGCGCATATCTGGCAAGTTTCAGTTCTTTTGAAACTCCCGATGTGATTTTTACCCCATGCTCTTATGACCTTGACTTTGGCCAACAAATCATAAGTCACATGTCAAGTTCTACCCGTCATTCTCCAGGTTAATTTGAATCCACCCGTACCTATCCTTGACTTTGGCCAACAAGGCAGTACGACTGTTCCAAACCAACGCATCTATCTATGCTGCATATGAATAACCAACAACTACCAAACACTGTGCCTTGACTTTGGCCAACAAACACAGCTTGAATACTATTGACTATTCATATGAAACGACGGAGGGCTACGAATGGTTTCTGGCGAAAATCTTTAATGTAATGAACTTGATATCGTTGAAGGAACGGATAGCTTTTAAAAATATAGTGACGAAAACCTTTACTAAAGAGGTCACTCCCGGTGAAGGGATCTCGGCTCTTTCCCCGTAGAATGAGGTGCAGGATATTCCAACTGAATACCACGATGCATAACAAAAGTGAACGTTCTTGCAATAACAGCTTTTTGAAAAAGTTCCAACAACATCAGATTAGGTTTGTTTTTAACTTGCATTGATCCAAATCAACGCAGTCCCATCAATTGATCACACCACAAAGAACGAAAATAATATGACGTATGTATATGCTATCCGCATTCGCCACTGGGTCCCATCATTACCCGTTAGGTTAGCTAACTAACGACAGAGCGGGGACTGGACTAGCGCGGATGCAAAACATATACAACATCTACTAATATATATTCCAATATATTATATTTCGCTCAAGGCGTGATAAAAATGCAACACCACAGAAATGTACAGCATCACAGAAACAATACAGATATCTGGGATCCCCGGGTTTCACAGAGCTACTACTGAAACCCGACGTTCCCCTGGTCGTGTGGATAGCCTGTGCAATGAAATCCTAGACCCCTACGGGCGCGGCAAGTTACCCGCTAAAACCTGAAGCGAGGCAGCCCCCTTCAGCACCGTGAATGGACCACCCGGCACTTCACGGAATCCGGTAACTTGGGCACCCCTCCTGGGTTAACCTGTACCCAATACGAGTGCGGCGAATAGCCCGCCAATCCTAGAGTGAAGCCCCCTCCGTCTCAATGCCATGAGATGCGGGCTTGTTGCCCTCTAGAACCCGGCTATCCGTGCACCCCTCCGCGGGGCAATCCTAGTACAGAAAGTAAAATATACATACAACGGGTACATCGACCGCAACCTGGTCGTGCCCCAAAATAATAATACAAACAGGCAGTGACGGTAGTCCACATGTCGGACGCTCGCCCCGTAATATCAAATGTACATAATACAACAAAAACTGTACTAGCATTGCATCCAGGCTATCCCCACGACCGATCCGCAACATCACAGCAAAATCACAAAACATCAACGTGAATGTCACGTTCGCAAATCTGTCTAACCGGGCTATAGCAGTTAGACAGGATTTACCGATCGAGTGACATTCACGGTCGCAGATATAATGTAAATACTGTGAAAAAATGTGTTTAAAATATTCAATCGATCAAAAGAATACCAAGTGGGCCCCCAAGCAATACTGTAGCACTCACAGAAATTCTGGGCCCAAATATAATATTCCAAAAACCCTAAAATCAACCCAGAGAGCAACTGCAGAAATTTGATGCAGTGATCTCAACATAGTGCGGCGGAACCGCGGCACAAAGGGGTGTTTGGCCGCGGTTCCGCGCTCCCACTGTGGAGTCACTGTATCGAATTTCTACAGTGTTCTTAGAATTTCCAGTACATCACTTTTCTACAACCTGAAAAAAATTTTGAGCAAGAAAAAATTCAACAGAAAACTGATGTATGTGAAAACGCGGGTTTTTGGAATTTTGGTCGATCGGAAATGTAAACACATTAAACAAAGCTAGACCACGTTAATGGCGAGACTCTGATACCACTGTAAGTGCACGGCGGCGCCCCGGCCTCCATCCCGAGGCCAAATGCGGAAGCGATGGTAAACTTTAATTTTGCAAACTAGCAAACCGGCACCACCGCGCACTAAAACCCGGATCGGGCCATTAACTAGTCCTAGCTAACTACAAGATGGGGAATAGAGATATACCGACCGATCCGAGTCCTCCGGTCTTCTCGTCGTCGTCCCGATCTCCCGCGGAAACTCCGGTCGTCGCCTCCTTACCGGAAGTGCACCACATCGCCTACATCTTTTACGGGCTCCCACCTCAATCCCGAGGCAACTCGGGCACGAAGCTGGCTAGTCGACGTGCCCAAGGTTTGCTGTAGAATATGTAGTGCTCAAGTCTCATTTTGGGGTTGTAGGAATTGCCATTTTGGTGGAGGTATGAACTATCTTTTGGAGAGGAGCTAAAATGATTTTTGCCAAGCCAAATGAGTGTAAATTCCTACACCAAAAATTGGGACAGCCCACTAGAGGAAGTGGCAGGCCATGCCAATGGGGAAAGAGAGAATGAGAGTGAGGGAGGGAGGCTATCAATCAAAAGAATGAGAGTCTCTCATAATCCAAGAGAGAGAAAAAGCTATCATGCCAAGAAATGATCACCATGAAAGTCCAACACTCAAACAACAATCATCACATCCCTTCATCATAACCAACCATGATCATCAAGCATGATGACTTCAAAATGGTCAAGCCATCATGAAAGAAGAAGTCAAAAGGTCAAGGGATGGTGTAACCATCATGATCCAACTAATATGCAAAAGACCCCCTTCCAAATTGCTTATTTGCACAAATGCAAATAAGCCCTCCTCCACCAATCTTCGGCCAAAGAACGATACAAAGAAATATGGCCGAAACGGAAAGCAAACTGGCAACTCCAGAATACTGGTCCCGTAATAGATTACAGGAAAACCCCACAACTGTGCATACACACCCGCATCTGTATTCCGGTAGCATCTGTATTCCGACCGGAATACAAATGCAATGAGACAAAATCTATACTGTACTATACTAGGATCCGGCTTAAACCAAAGCCGGCTAGTATTATCCGTCCGATCCTGATCCGTGCAATACCGCACGTATCTGATCGAACCCTGCCATATATCCATACGGCCTCTAGTACAAACTGTCCGATCCTGATCCGTGCAATACCGCACGTATCTGATCGGACCTTGCCATATCTCCATACGGCTCTACAGCTTTTCGCCCGAAAACTTGAGCAACTGAATGTGGGGGACTCTAAAGACTCGTCAACACCTTGGTTGTGGATTTAACCACTAGCACGTTAGAGGTATAAGCCAATACGTGACGGGCTACCAGGTATTGACCAAAAGGGACGTCGATGAGCGAACTCATCCTGACACCCTACTGAGCTTGTCAGTGACAATATCCGTATAGTTCGGTCCGTTCGTCTATGAGCATCGCATGGCGGGCCTAGGGGGTTGGTAAAAGTCAGACCCCCAAAAGCGGTACAAGTCGTGTCGGAGTGTAGCCCAGAACACCCTGAGATACTACTGGAATACCTACCAGTAAATCTCCTGCCTTGGCCAAGGACTTCGTGTAATGGCTCTCCTAGACACAGCGCGACCTCACCCCCAATACCGGGAGAGACGAACCCCTGAAGATCCGCTCACTGCCTCCATGTGGCTCGGGACTGTACCCAACTAAAACCTGTTTGCACGTCTCCTTTGAGCGTGGTAGGGTAGTAATCAAAGTACAGTGGGAACTCACACAAGACAAATGACGATCCACAGATGAACTAACCTGTACACATGTCATCAGGGAACTGCCGTCTGACGTCTGGATAAGACCAACTAGCATGTTCCCGGCGAGTCCTGTCCGGTGTACTCATAACTCAATGAGCACCTGTATACATCTTAGGTGAACCAACTGACACCAGTGGCTTGTGAGACCGGCCACCGCCCCTCGTCGGGGTCTCGACTGTATACACTAGTCTACTCTGGGATATCGATGCCCTGTCTCGAAACTCCCACGACTAGGGACCTTTTAAGAATGTGCTTATAGACCCCCAGCTCCCACTTATATGATCGCCCTCATACTGCTGGTGGTCAAGCAAGAATCCTAGAGGCTCTATCAACGTGTAATAGCGACCTGTCAGGTCACCTAAAGCAGTACATGATGATAAAGGTAAACCAGATAGCATACTATCATCTCGAGTAAGACTGTCCTACCGGGATAGGTCCTCCCTCAATCATTGCAATCACGTGCCTGTGATCCAATAATTGACTCTGAGGGCACTATCTCCAACACGAGCTCCCTCAGCCTCCTGGCTCGTCTCCGAGCTTCTTTCAGACCGAGCTTTCTCGGCCTTCCCGATCAACCGAGAGCACAGAGCCTAAGCGCCCCCGCAACGGCTCCGCGTATCTTGCCAGGGCGAGATATCCGCCTCCCCACGTTCCGCGTCCCACACTAGCGTATCCCCTCATTAATGGATGCATCCCACCATTAAATGCGAGGATAACACTGGGGCGTAACTGACGGCGATGATCTCGCGCCTTCTCGCTCCACGCGACCGCTATATAAACCCCTCACTCAGACAACTCAGGTAACTGGAACTCATTTCCAATACGCCGTTACTTTGCACCTATTCCTGTAACATTTCAGAAAATAAATTATTATTTTTAAAATTTAAATAAATGAAATAATAAATTTTATAAATATTATAAGGATATAGGAATTGGTTTTGATGAAGTAGTATGATTATATACTTATAGTTTGGAAAATAATTGGAAAATTTATATAAATTATTTATTTTGAAGGTGTTTATGTGATTTAGACATTTTATAAATTATTATACAATTAATTGTATATAAGTTAATGCTAAACTCGATTAATATTTCACTAATTTTGCATTAATCTTGTTTATGTGTTATGTCATGCACCATGACATGTTGCCACACTTGTTACATTAATTTGAAACATGATTCATTTTATTTATATGGTTTTTGTTTTTATTAAATAAAAAGAAAAGGAATTTAAAAATGAGAGATATTTTGGAGAGGGGGGACCATGAGACATGAAGGCACGGGCCTTGGATGAGAGAGAGAGAAGGGAAGGTTCTACACTCATGGCTCATTTCTTTATCCTTCTTCATCTCCCATCTTCATTTTCTTCTGCTCCTTCGTTCCCCTCTTCCTTCACCTCCTCATCCACCATGCAGCACCCCCAAATCATCACTAAAATCTCACACTTCCTTTACAAAAACTACTCCAAACCTCACTACAAATCGTATGGATCAATCAAGTGGAGATTTTGAGGACTTGGGCAACCCAAGAATTTTCTTGGGTTGCTAAATGAGATATAATCCTACACTTCAAGATAAGATATTAGTTTTCCTTATACCCTATAGTGTTTTAGAGTTAAACTTATGTAGTTTAGCGATGTTAGAAATTTCCAAGTTGAGATTTAGGTAATGTTATGAATTGTGAATGTGTAATTAGTGACCACAACCCCTGTAGTGTTAGATTATGGGCAAAACCTGAGACTAAACCCCAAAAATGCGAACTTTGATTTTGCCGATATCGGATTTTGTGGGAAATTTGAGGTGTTATTGGGAATCTGCTATAACCCGGGAACCCTGAATAATATTTAACGATTACAGAGAGTTGTGCAGGTAACCTAGAGACTACCCTAGCAACTCGAGACCCCATATCCCTTTCATGGCCGCAAATTTAATACTTGTGGCCGCAAATTGCGGCCACATTGGTGAATCTGGGGTTGGGTTTTGGTGTATGGTTCAATTATCTGTTAATTATACCTTCCATATATGCAAAATTGGCTAATTTAACTTGGGATAAAATCCGGAGGTGTTTTATCAAGTTGCTGATTTCGTTTTCCGAGTTTTGTTAACTTGAGTTTTGATATTTGTGTTTTATCTCGGTCGATTGGCGTCGTACGTCGATGTCGAGAGTTGTTGGTTATTTTTGCATGCGCAGGCCGTAGGTTTTAACCTATGTGCACTCCACGTGTCGTACTGGTTTTCGTGTTGGATTCTGTTTACGATACTATATGTTGTAAACTGTAGGTACCTCCGCATGGACTTCGGGACGACAAGAGAGAGGAAGGCGTCGTCAACTTCGGCAAGCGAGAATCGAAGGTGAGTAGATGTATATCTACGGGGGAAGTCGAGTGGATGACATATAGCACCCCCGCAACCGTAGAATGGTACACACACACATACACACACCACACACACACACACATATACATATGTTAATGCGAGGCGGATACTTAGCAAATAAGGTTTTTAAGAGATTTTAGGTAAGATTATGCGTACTCACAGGAAGATCTACCCCTAATGTTAATTTCTTAGTTGTGAGCGGTTAGTTTTTACTTTGTCGCAAAGACACACGCACACACTTGGTTTGATATGTGGTGTGTGTGTGTGTGTATGTGTGTATATACACGTGTAAGATGAGAATATGATGTATTATATGGTTTGAGTGGATACGATTGAGTATAATGTCAAGAGATAATTAATTTATGATTGAGACGAGACATCGCAAATGATGCGATATATTAGCGGATCGTTGGGCGTTGTACACATAACATGCGATAACATGTGACTTGATAAATAATAGATTGTACGAGACCTTATATCTGCACCCCTGATTATGATATTATACAACGATTGATATCGTACGAACTATATGATTTATATATGATATTTGACCGTATCCTCGATTTTGAGGATGCCGTACGATGGATTTTACCGTACGAGATGTATATGATGATTGATCCGCACTCTTGACTCGAGGATGCCGTATGATGGATTATACCATACGTGATGATATGAGACTGAATCGCCAACTACTAGATATATCGACTCAGATATGCTTTCGATTCTTATTTACTTTCGACTCGGTTCATAGTTTAGTCTTTAGTTGCTTAGATAGATGTTAGCTTAGGCTCGAATCATATTTATTTTCAAAACTAACGAATCGTAGGCATTTTTAATGGATAAACTGAGTGACGCTACGGATTTTCAAAAGACATCTTTTTCTCAAAACACCGTAGTCCCTACTTTTCTAAAAACAAGGATTCGTGCTATTTAAACACGATAAACGGTATGGCTCGTATATAGATGTATATACCTTATGTTGCTTTTTCTGTTTACTTTCTGTTATGATCTCGTTTGTTAGAACACCTGCGCCATTACCGATAATGCGTATGTTGCACGTACACTTGCTTGCCGGCTCACACACATCAGCATTGGTAATTGCTATGTCACGTACACCGTAGTAACCGCTATTCCATTGTATACACTGATAATTGTAGCTAAGTAGTACTGTTTTTCATTCCTGATATCATATGCTAGTTTAGACATTGCATTTCGTACTTAGATGCCACATGCATTTGTTTACCTACATTCTGATTATATACTGCAGTTGGGCTCTATGCCGACATTCATTGTTCATTATTAGCTCATGATTTTGAGATTTCAGATTTTCATGAGATTTCTTGATTTGGAAACCACATGTGAAATTAAAGGCATATGCTCCTTTCAAAAGAAAATACGGTTTTCCTTGATATAATGTGTGACGTTCACCATGGGATTTCTCGGTTCTGAAAATATATGATATATGATTACCCGATTCGAGGAGCGAGGAGACACCGTCTGCGGGTACATGGTGGACCCGGTGCGGTACCCCGGGGAAAGAAGGACGTATAGAGAGACGTTGAGCCCGGCAGGGAAGCACCGACCGGTGATAGTTGGTGCGGCGGATATCCGGAGGATACCGACCGTAGCCGTGAGATCAGATGAGATGGGCCGATCCGGACTGACGGAGCCCGGGATATGAGGATTATGTGTCACTGATGGATACGGTTTTCATGATATTTTCGTGTGCCAATACTTGACACTCAAGTTTTATCGTGATTTTTGTGTGTCGATGCTGGGCACACTTATTTGATGATGCATTCATACATAATATACATGACATGTAGTTACCTTGTGACACGGACACGGGTACTTGACATTACACATATGCTTATATTATTATCTTTGATGCTGCTACTCGATGTTATCGTGTTGCTATTATTATTGTGTTGTAGAAGATAGTCAAACATTCGGTTTCTACTCGGTGATATTTTCTACTCACAAGTTGGCAACTCACCCCCGTTGTGCCACAGTTTTCTTGCAGGTTTGACCGCACAGGTTTCCTTGCAGCTTGCTGGCACACTACCTTCTTCAGGGTAATTGCTTTGATAGGTAGGACACATTTGTATGGTGACCACAATTATATAATTGTATATTTTATTTCAGTTGTTTCTAGTTAAAACCTCCATCAACCAGATTTGTATATTTATAGACTTAGAAACGCTATTGTACATTCTTTCGGTCTTAGAGTCACGCTCATGTGTTTATTATTGTCTCTGGTTTCCTTGATGATGATTTTGCTTTTCTTGCTTTCTTTTTGTGTTTTTGATCCTTGCCGTTTGGCGTTGTATATTTATATCATTGCGTGGTTGTTTTCGCCAATTGGCGAAGAGCTAGATCCCGCTTGGGGATGTCTATTATTATTGCTCGTATTCATTTTCGGGTTAAAAATTATAAAGGAGGTGCTGCCAAAATTTCAAACGTCGAAAAATATTTTCAAAACAAATATAAAGCATTGTATTTCATAGACCATGTCTTATGTTTTAAAGGAAAGAACCTAATTTCATCAACCCATTATTTCAAAACTTCACCTCCAATATTTTCCCTAAAATGTTTAGATTTCTGGGCTTTTGGCTTACTTGAATTAGGTAGGGTCCTATAGACTTCACATGATTCAAGTGCTAGTCGCGTGCCTTTTTTAGGTCGTGATAAAGTTGGTATCAGAGCGTTGGGTTTAACCTTGGTTCGAGTTTAAGTTTGACTATGCGGAGTTTAGGGCGTATATATATTTCAGAACCTAAGCTTGACCTTACGGAACTTAGACTTAGCCGAGGGGGTATTAGACCCGAACTTTCGTCGCGTAGGTTGACTTTGGTTGATAGAGTAGCTGACTTGAGTAGAGTGACATACCGTGTGTAAATTCCGCGGCATACTTACAATACGCTATTTCGCTTAAGTAACCTTAAGATGTACATTTCTTATGCACTGTATTTCTATTCATTCCTATGATCTATCCTCATCGATATCGTATTGTGGTTTCCGTTACCTTGACTGCATGTGCAGAGAGAGCTGCGGCTAGAGATGCGGTCAGCATGAGCTCGTCAGGAACGAGGACTGACCAGGATGTATTCCGGTGACACACGAACGTTACGATATACTGTTTTGCTATGTTTTCTCGTTGACGCGAGCGTTCGGGATCTGCACCAGATGATCGGGCCATTGCTAGAAGCCAGTCAGATTGTGAAGACTATTAAGGTACTGTCTACTCTAGATGATTGAGGCGTTATCTACTGTGCGGACAGATGAACCAGCTGTTGCTGGGTTTGACAAATATCGCCCCAGACCTTTGAAGATAATGCATCTTGAGCTACACACGAAGATGTGATAGAAGATCACTAGTCATCCCTGGATTATCCGAAATAGCTGAAATGATTGGGCAATCGCGACTTTTGCAATATAAAAGCTGAAATGATAGAGCATCGCGGAAAGAAAAATGTAAAATGAAACTTTTGCCCTACAGGTGAGATCACATTGATCCCTGTATACAATCCAGTGGCACAAATTAAGAGGGAACCATACCTTCCCACCAGGCTCCATCAGAAAAGAAGCCACATCTCGATGGTTCACAGACAGCTGGAAAATCATCTCAACATTCGTCTCATTACAACAGACGCAACATCAACAAATCGGAGCTGCGGCGAAGTTCCCAGTTCCATGACTTGACGATGCACAGACAACCGAGAGTCAACCCCTCCTGCTCTTGTGGAACATGGCTTATGTCAATCCTGACCCCGTGGGAAGCGCCCAGAGCAAATCCTGGTTTCGTGGAACACGACTTATGTCAATCCTGACCCCGTGGGAAGCATCCAGAGTGGATCCTAGTCCTTGGGGAATACGGCTAATGTCAATCCTGACCCCGTGGGAAACGTCCAGAGCAAATCCTGGTCCTGTGGAATACGACTTATGTCAATCCTGACCAGGTGGGAAGCATCCAGAGCAAATCCTGGTTTCGTGGAACACGACTAATGTCAATCCTGACCCCGTGGGAAACGTCCAGAGCAGATCCTGGTCCTTGCGGAACACGGCTAATGTCAATCCTGACCCTGTGGGAAGCGTCCAGAGCAAATCCTGGTCTAGTGGAATACGGCTAATGTCAATCCTAACCCCGTGGAAAGCGTCCAGAGCGGATCCTGGTCCTTGCGGAACATGGCTTATGTCAATCCTGACCCCGTGGGAAGCATCCAGAGCAAATCCTGGTTTCGTGGAACACGGCTAATGTCAATCCTGACCCCGTGGGAAACGTCCAGAGCGGATCCTGGTCCTTGCGGAACACGGCTAATATCAATCCTGACCCCGTGGGAAACGTCCAGAGCAAATCCTGGTCTAGTGGAACACGTCAAATGTCAATCCTGACCCCGTGGGAAGAGTCCAGAGTGGATCCTGGTCCTTGCGAAACACGGCTTATGTCAATCCTGACCCCGTGGGAAGCATCCAGAACAAATCCTGGTTTCGTGGAACACGGCTAATGTCAATCCTGACCCCATGGGAAACGTCCAGAGCAGATCCTGGTCCTTGCGGAACACGGCTAATGTCAATCCTGACCCCGTGGGAAGCGTCCAGAGCAAATCCTGGTCTAGTGGAACACGGCTAATGTCAATCCTGACCCCGTGGGAAGCGTCCAGAGCGGATCCTGGTCCTTGCGGAACACGGCTTATGTCAATCCTGACCCCGTGGGAAGCATTCAGAGCAAATCCTGGTTTCGTGGAACACGGCTAATGTCAATCCTGACCCCATGGGAAACGTCCAGAGCAGATCCTGGTCCTTGCGGAACACGGCTAATGTCAATCCTGACCCCGTGGGAAGCGTCCAGAGCAAATCCTGGTCTAGTGGAACACGGCTAATGTCAATCCTGACCCCGTGGGAAGCGTCCAGAGCGGATCCTGGTCCTTGCGGAACACGGCTTATGTCAATCCTGACCCCGTGGGAAGCATCCAGAGCAAATCCTGGTTTCGTGGAACACAGCTAATGTCAATCCTGACCACGTGGGAAACGTCCAGAGCGGATCCTGGTCCTTGCGGAACACGGCTTATGTGAATCCTAACCCCGTGGGAAGCGTCCAGAGCAAATCCTGGTCTAGTGGAACACGGCTAATGTCAATCCTGACCCCGTGGGAAGCGTCCAGAGCGGATCCTGGTCCTTGCGGAACACGGCTTATGTCAATCCTGACCCCGTGGGAAGCATCCAGAGCAAATCCTGGTTTCGTGGAACACGGCTAATGTCAATCCTGACCCTGTGGGAAACGTCCAGAGCGGATCCTGGTCCTTGCGGAACACGGCTAATGTCAATCCTGACCCCGTGGGAAGCGTCCAGAGCAAATCCTGGTCTAGTGGAACACGGCAAATGTCAATCCTGACCTCGTGGGAAACGTCCAGAGCGGATCCTGGTCCTTGTGGAACATGGCTAATGTCAATCCTGACTCCGTGGGAAGCGTCCAGAGCAAATGCTGGTCTAGTGGAACACGACAAATGTCAATCCTGACCCCGTTGGAAGAGTCCAGAGCGGATCTTGGTCCTTGCGGAACACGGCTTATGTCAATCCTTACCCCGTGGGAAGCATCCAGAGCAAATCCTAGTTTCGTGGAACACGGCTAATGTCAATCCTGACCCCGTGGGAAACGTCCAGAGCAGATCCTGGTCCTTGCGGAACACGGCTAATGTCAATCCTGACCCCGTGGGAAGCGTCCAGAGCAAATCCTGGTCTAGTGGAACACGGCTAATATCAATCCTGACCCCGTGGGAAGCGTCCAGAGCGGATCCTGGTCCTTGCGGAACACGGCTTATGTCAATCCTGACCCCGTGGGAAGCATCCAGAGCAAATCCTGGTTTCGTGGAACACGGCTAATGTCAATCCTGACCCCGTGGGAAACGTCCAGAGCGGATCCTGGTCCTTGCGGAACACGGCTAATGTCAATCCTGACCCCGTGGGAAGCGTCCAGAGCAAATCCTGGTCTAGTGGAACACGGCAAATGTCAATCCTGACCCCGTGGGAAGAGTCCAAAGTGGATCCTGGTCCTTGCGAAACACGGCTTATGTCAGTCCTGACCCCGTGGGAAGCATCCAGAGCAAATCCTGGTTTCGTGGAACACGGCTAATGTCAATCCTGACCACGTGGGAAACGTCCAGAGCGGATCCTGGTCCTTGCGGAACACGGCTTATGTGAATCCTGACCCCGTGGGAAGCGTCCAGAGCAAATTCTGGTCTAGTGGAACACGGCTAATGTCAATCCTGACCCCGTGGGAAGCGTCCAGAGCGGATCCTGGTCCTTGTGGAACACGGCTTATGTCAATCCTGACCCTGTGGGAAGCATCCAGAGCAAATCCTGGTTTCGTGGAACACGGCTAATGTCAATCCTGAACCCATGGGAAACGTCCAGAGCGGATCCTGGTCCTTGCGGAACATGGCTAATGTCAATCCTGACCCCGTGGGAAGCATCCGGAGCAAATTCTGGTCTAGTGGAACACGGCAAATGTCAATCCTGACCCTGTGGGAAGAGTCCAGAGTGGATCCTGGTTCTTGCGGAACACGGCTTATGTTAATCCTGACCCCGTGGGAAGCATCCAGAGCAAATCCTGGTTTCGTGAAACACGGCTAATGTCAATTCTTACCAAGTGGGAAACGTCCAGAGCGGATCCTGGTCCTTGTGGAACACGGCTTATGTCAATCCTGACCCAGTGGGAAGCGTCCAGAGCAAATCCTGGTCTAGTGGAACACGGCTAATGTCAATCCTGACCCCGTGGGAAGCGTCCAAAGCGGATCCTGGTCCTTGCGGAACACGGCTTATGTCAATCCTGACCCCGTGGGAAGCATCCAGAGCACCTACTGGTCCCATAGAACACGGTTAAAATCAATCTTGACCCAGTAGGAAATGGCCAGAGCAACTCCTGACTCCGTCAAATGCGGATAAGGTCAACCCCTGACTCCGTGAAATGCAGATAATGTCAACCTCATCCATCACTTACGAGGTCCTCACGACTCGTAAGGGAGAAAACTCTTTTGTGAGATCCTTACGTCTCTCAAGAGAAAACGTACTTAGGAATCTTCATGATTCTTAAAGGAGAAATTACACCTACGGGATCCTCTCGACCTGTAGGGAGAAAATTCTTTATGAGATCCTCACGGCTCGTAAAGTTGAAAAGTCTTAGGTGGCAGATTCTAACCCTGTCTCCCAAGCCATCATTGCCTCACAGAGAGGTAAAGATAGATTTTCTACGGACCATACTCTCCGATAAGAAAGGGAACAATCACTTACGAGTCCTCTCGACTCGTAAGCAAGAAAAACTCTCTTGTGAGATTTTTACAACTCTCAAGAGAAAATACACTTAGGAATCCTCACGATTCTTAAGGAGAAATTACACTTACGAGATCCTCACGACTCGTAAGGAGAAATACCTTTATGAGGCCCTCACGGCTCATAAAGTTGGAAAGCCTTAGGAGGCAGATCTGAACCCGACTCCTAAGCCGTCGCTGTCCTATAAGGAGATCAAAATAGATTATCCACAAAATGCATTTACTAAAAGGGACACACCATCATGAAGCAAAATATGTCTTTTATTCATGAATCAAAATGAATACAAAGTACAATTTATGAAAGAATAAAAAATACTTTCCTTCAGGAGTAAGTACAAAAGAAGAATAAAAAATATACAATTCTTCAAGCCGACGGACGATTTAATAGGTTTGCCAGCTCATCCTTTTTCCGCTGGGCTTCAGCTTCATGATTTATTATCGTTAAGAGACGGGCCTCCGCTTGAGCCTGTTAGGCCTGGTACGAGGCAAGCTGACTTTCAAGCTCCTTTTCGGTAACCTTATGAGCTTCAACCATTTCGCGAGTGAAAATGACGGCTTTATCAATGGCTACCACCTCCCTGATAGCTTCTTGAAGCACCCGCCAAAGTTCATATGCCTAAGTGGTCTTGGCCGTAAGATTAGCTTGAAGTTCCCTCAGCGCTTTGGAAGCCAGCTCCTTCTCCGAAAACTTTCGGCTGAGCCTCTTCTCGCATGATAGCATATTCACAGCGTATCGCTCAATCAGCCCCCGTAAGCTCGCCTTTGCAGCCACAACCTCTGAAGGAAGGCGTGTACATTCAAGACTATGCAAACAAGCCTCCACCTGACGACAGAACTCAACCCAGACTTGCACCAATGTTTTACTATGGTAAGTAGCAAGAAAAGGAAGAGAACCGTTGGCTTCAGCGGCAAATGCTTCGGCCGTGATCAGACTGCCAGCACGAAGGTCTTCAATCAGAGCTGACAGGGAGTGAAGGCTTAGCTTTGCCATCAGTTCCGAGGCGCGTAGAGCGTAGGGGCCGGGCGGCATGACGATGCGAGATTCCAGCATGGTAAGAACTGGCAAAGCTGTTAAGATTCATAAAAAGAAATCAGCAAGACTTGCAAGCAAAGAGCAGGTGGAACAGTGTCGAAACTTTACTTACCCAAAGTCATGCAAGAAGGGTCTGAAGGCTCCCCAGGCCCGTCAAGAATCTCAACTTCGTCATCAGCTTCCAGAACTGTAGAAGACATCAGTGTTATTATATGAAATAATAATAATGCCGTGAGGAGAGGGCAAATGACACTACCTTGCCTAAAAGAAAGGACGATGTGTTGAGGGGATATCGCCTGCGAAGCGGCCATCTCTAACAGACGCTGAAAAGACTTCCTCGGGGACAAGTCCACGATGGACGCCGCCAATACTCGTAGCTCTGAAAAGACAGAAAGGTTCAGATAATGAAGAGATCATTAAAATTAAAGATAGAAGAATACCTTCGATACTCCTCCCACTCTGGACTGGAGGGAAAGCAGCTTCGGCGGCCTCCTCCATGCCCCCAGGCACATCATCGGGGACGTGGGCCGGTATAATAACTTTCGATGGAGGAGCAGTGGCCATCGCTGCATGCTCCAATGAAAGGACGATGGCCTCGACCACCCGTCCCATAGTCTCCGGGCCGTCCCCAGGAAGATCCATTGAATCCACGGCCAATGAAGATGCCTCTTCCGGGGGAGCAAGCACCGGGGGAACGGGAGTCACCGAGGGGAGCTCCGTGGCAGGAACAACAGTTGTATCAACCCCCTCCACACGTATTGGTGTCTCATCGGGGATATTTGCAGAATCCATAGTCAAGGCGTGACTCGAACTCAGATCCTCTGCCGTTGTCGAAGTCCCTGCAAAGTTTTCACGAGGATAAGGATATAAATATATATGAGCAATGCAAAATATTACAAAAAGATATATGAGTATATCAATGCGCAAAGGAGCCTCTATGGCTTTTTTAAGCCGGAGTTCCTTCTCAAGGATGCGTGCTCGGCGGGGTGCGAGGGTAGACTTGTGGCCACCAGTCCACAACGACAGCGCGTCTTCGGCGTCGGCCGAGATAGGCTGCTTAAGGGCTCTCTCGCCTCCCTCTTCCAGAGGACCTATAAATATCCGCCGTATCGATGGAGGATCTTCGTATAAGATGACGGCAGGATAAGGCCTCTTCGAGACCCTTACATTCTCAGCTTCATCCTGGGAGCATCTTATAGCCTCAGCCAATTGCGCGGCTTCCTCGGCAGATGGACCGGGAAAAAGAAGACCACCATCCAGCTCTTGCGTAGCTATTGGCTCGTCCTGAAGAATAGGCTCGGATTCCACTAAAAAGTCGAGCAGATTGGTGACCGTCTTCCTTCGCCTCTTGGACCCAGAATTAACACCAGAAGACGATCGCTTCTTTCCCCTTGGCGCTTTAGTGTGACGTTGACCCACTTCATCTTCAATATCCTCACTCGGCGGTGCTACCGATGATGACACTGCCATTGCTGACGCCGCAGCTGATGATACTGCTACTGGCACTTTATTGGCCCTTGCTTGAGCTCTAGTTCGCAGCGGCATACCAGCTGTGGGAGTTAGATCCACTTCCGCCGCCTCAGGAATAAGCACGATATCAGTATCTCTCAGGTGAGGGCGAACCACTGCCCGCGGTCGTGGCGGGACTCCCGTAGCCTGGATCGGAGTGGGAACCTTATATCCAAGGAGCATCCTCCTCTCCTCAACAATAATAGGACTGACTCGGTGGAGATACCAGCCCGTGAAAGCCCCCACACATCGAGCGATGTATTCAGCCTCAGGAATCACGAAGCGAGAGCCGGTGTTCAGCCGCATGAAGTGATGAGCGGCGTCACAAACAACTTTCGACGACGGGCTGGGCTCCACTGTAAATGCCTCAAAGGGGACACCCTGGTCATATCCCAGTTGCCGAGCAAAGCGGTGTGGGTTGTACCACATAAAAAGGGCCGCACCGTTTTGACGAAACACCAGATAACCTGGTCTGATAGAATATAAGTGCATGGCTTCTTTAGGCTTCAGAGAGGGTGCTCCCTCTTTCGACGAGTCGAAAAGCTATTGAATCGGTCCTGAAGGAGCAGAAAGGACTCGATCATTAAATACCATCCCGCTCACATTGGCGTAGGGATTAAGCAGCACACGAATAGTTCCGGACTGAGTCGGATCAGGAGAAGAAGCGTCCACCAATCTCATGAGCCGCGGAAAAGTGTAGTCATCATAAAAGCTGGGTCTCTGATGCGCGGCAAATGCCCCTAGCACATGCATCTCAATCCATGACGTAAAGTAATGAAGAGAGAAATTCACTACGTTCACGCCTGGTGTTGAGGTATTGGCTGCAGCGCTTAGCCCATGATACAGATGCGCTAGCCCCGCAATGCCCACAGCCATTTGCGTCCCTCCAGCGATGCGATGAACAAGGTAAATGACCGAAGCTCTCATGAATTGACGGTGCGTTGGAATGACGAACCAGCTGAGCCAGGCGCTGATAAAACCCACGAAGAAAATCTCTTCATCTATGCCAGGAGCTGCGATCGACTTAAAAGGTACAGCCGACAGGATTGGAATGTAGAACTGCGGCAAATCCTCTTCTTTAACCGGTAGCTTATTTAAACCGAACCAGAAGGGGTCGTTGATACTCGCAAACTTTGGAGCCGTCTTTGATAGAACGTCTCCGTGAAGGAAGCAGGCGATAAAGCTTTGAAAGTGACGCCCTGTTCCTCTGACTCTGTGAACAACTTCTTAAAAATGCCCAAAACCTTGATTAGACTTGGGTGCTTGTGGCGGACGACATTTTCAGTCGACAAGCCGTCAAGCATAGCAGGCTCAGTTTCGAAAACATACTCATCAGGAGGCAGCAGTTCTTCATAGAGCGTCCCCCTGACCGGCAACCCCGAGATCTTGCGAAACTCTTCCAGGGAAATTGAAACTTCGCTGTCCCCTAGCAAGAAGGTGTTGGTGAGAAGATTCCATTGATTTAAGAAAGCCTTAACCCACCAGACATGGGGGGACTGATAGTAGAAGAGAGACGCGTACACCGCCTGATAGAGCCCGACCCTCTGCAGTCGTGCACGATGGGCAGACAGGATATAACGAGCCCAGAGAAGGTAACCCGTTGGTTGTCGAGGAGTAAGCCCTATTTTGTAAACCTGCCCCCAGGACTGGGCTTCACCTTGGCAGATACGACGCCCTAAGATGTCTATAGTTGGCACAAGGTGGTTTGGAATCCCAGCTGTTGACGGCTCGAGCCGTCCCGTAGGGGTCCAGTTCAACATCTCCATAGCAAAGGCGGTCCGTGGACGCTCCATCGGCAAAAATGGTAGGTAAGCTCTGTTGGTATCTCGCAAAGAAAGCTGCGGCGACCACGGATGATATGACCGTACCAGGTCCCCCATAAATGCAAGTTGGTGCAATTAGGGTCGTG
The DNA here is from genome assembly GCA_030015575.1 of Agapanthus africanus. Taxonomy (NCBI): domain Eukaryota; kingdom Viridiplantae; phylum Streptophyta; class Magnoliopsida; order Asparagales; family Amaryllidaceae; genus Agapanthus; species Agapanthus africanus. Next base: position 424,755,427 of record CM057351.1, read on the forward strand.
AGCTCTAATCATCGCCATCACCTCTTCATCAGACGGTGACTGAAGAAAGGCGGCCTCGGAGCGAGTGAAAGGGAAGTACGAAAGACAAGCCATTGTTCCTGAAACAGATGAAATGAAACTGTTAGTGAAGCCCACACGTGTATATATATTTATAAAAATATATATATAAAAAAAGGATAGTGGAAAAAAACGATAAACAACTTATTTTATGGGACCATTGGTTACAAAACATAGGGGCCCCACAAAATCAAGATAGCGGCTCACTAATGATGAGGCAAGTAATCATTATGAGAACAAAAGGAAGATTCTCAATAAATGAACAGTGGATTTCAAACAACTCTATACATTCCCCAAGGAGAAAACCCACTGCAAGAACTCTATGCAAATCATGAAGGATCTCTCAGGAAACATTTTTGCAAAGAACAACTCAGGGCAAGAAAATCCCAAGAAGTTCTCTGTGAAGAACTAAGTTCTCTAGAGGAATTAAATTCCTTTTGAATAGAGGAATTAAATTCCCAGAAAACATTTTCAGAGCTAAAGCTCTTTGGAATGGAATTAAATTCCAGAGAGAAGACAAGCATCACCATCGATCCCTGAGATCAGAGAAGCCCTAACAAACGGAGTTTATTATTTAAAGATTGGACATTATTTTAAAGAACTTGGAAAGATGGGTTCTTGTTAAAGGGAAAAACCCTTGGTGTGGATTTAAAATCCAAAGAAAATTTCTACAAGAAGTTCTTCAGCCGTTCAAGATCCTTACCTGAAAAAGGAAATCTTTTGTTGACAGAGTTAAACTCTGGAAATTTTTGAAACAAAGAACTGAGCTCTGGGAAAAGAGAATTAAATTCTCAGAGGAAAACGAGTAAAAAAGAAGATAGAAAAAGTGGAGGCGCTTCTGAAGGGACCCCTGCATTTATAGGATGTGATGGGAAACGGTTCATCTCCCCCCTTCCCTAGGCAGATCCAACGGCCACAAAAAATGACAGCGTTGCACTCACGTGCAAACACGTGAGAACAACGCTGTGGGGGCATTTGTTCCCTCATAAAATATCAGGAAAACCCCCAATGGGGTATCACGTGACCAGGGGTCACGTGCTGACACATGATGGTTTCCTGGGGATTCTGCTGAAATAGAATTAAATTCTAATCAAGCAAGCAATTAGTGGAGTCACGTGCCCACACGTGATGGGTCTTTAAAAAAACCCACTGAAGGAATTAAAAGGCATAATAAAACTGCAAGGAAAGATCCCAATGGGGCATCACGTGTCTACACGTGACCAAGGGTCACGTGCTGACACGTGACGATTCCTTAGTTCTTTAAAAACGGCAGAATTAAATTCTGGTTAAAAATGTTTAATCAGGGGGGTCACATGTCAACACGTGATGGGTTCCTGAGCTCTTTAATTAATAGAATTAAATTCTATTTAAAATGATCAAACAGTGGGATCACGTGCCAACACGTGATAGGCTCTTAAGCCTTCTGAACCAATAGAATTAAATTCTAATTAAGAGAGAATCGAAAACCCTAACTGGAAAAATATTTCTCTAAATCTTTTCAAACAAAGAAGATTGTGCTCTATAAAGTGGAGCACCGTTGGATTAAAAATCCAATGGTGATTAAAAAATCACCAATTTATAGAAAGATTCTATACAAGGAAAGATTTCACTGAAATTCACCAAGAATAACAAACAGAATATCTTTTGGATTAAAAATCCAATGGTGAATAAAATTCACTGAGTAATCTAAAAGATCATGTTGGTTACAAAATCAATTAAAATCTTTCAATGAAAGATTGACTAAACAAATTGATTCTTTTCTTTCTCCTATAAATAGGAGCCAAGAAGAGAAGATGGGGCTTCTTTTTTTTTGGGAGATACACAACAACAGAGAGAAAAGAGAGAGGAGAATTTAATTCTCAAAAGATAAAAGAAGATCTCTTCAGAGAAAAAAACTCTAGGTGAGAAGAAAAGGAAGAAGTTCATTCTATAAGCTCTCACAAAATAAAAGAGAATTTAATTCTCAAACTAAGAGTTTAACTCTTCTGAATAAGAACTTAGTTCTTCCTTTGGTTGAAGATCTGCAGAAGCAGATCTCCCCATAAGTTGATAATTTAATTCTCATACGGGAGATTCTGCCATGCAGATCTAAAACCTAAGAGAAGATATAAGTTTAGAGAATTCAATTCTCACATCAAAGCAATCAGTAATTTAATTCCTTCAAACAAAATAGGGTTTAACTCTTAATACAAGATCTTAGTTCTTCTTTTGGTTGAAGATCTGCAGAAACAGATCTCCCCATAAGTTGAGAATTTAATTCTCATCGGGAAGATTCTGCCATGCAGATCCAAAGCTTAGAGAGAGAATCAAGTTTAAAGAGAATTTAATTCTTCCAAATACATAGGAATTTAATTCCTCTAAACAAAATTAGGGTTTAACCCTACAAAAGAATTTAATTCTTAAATAAGGGACTTAGAATTTTCATGCACGTAAAAGAAGTCAGTGTCCAACTTGATCACGTGGCAACACGTGACCCTCCCCCTCAATGATCAGAAAGAGAACGAACAAGACTAGGTCACGTGTCCCCACGTGACCCTTAAACAGACTTCTCAAAATGAAAAAGGGCAGAATATATTTTGGGTGCCTCACGTGTCCCTACGTGACCCTTAAACAAACTCCTCAAAATGAGGAAGAACAAGCTTGGAGGCAATGCCTTACGTGTACCCACGTGACCCCTAACAAATCCCTTTAATATCCAGTGCATGGATGCCCATCACGTGCTCACACGTGATGGTCTCGAAGACTAAAAGTGTTTAACACTTATTTGAATATTCTGGGAAGAAAATAAAGGAGGTTTGGCCCAATTCTATGGCGCCTCACGTGACTCCATGTGACCGCCTCATTTTTTAGTGTTTAACACTATTTTGAGTGTTCTGTCCCTAGTGTTTAACACTGTTTTAAGCGCATCACGTGGGAACACGTGATCGCCAAGTATCCTCTAGTGTTTAACACTATGTTAAAAACCAAGCTTAGCCTAAATTGGCTAAGTTTTCCAGAGGCAAATCTTCCCTTCAACTGAATCTTATAATCCAGAGCTATAATGAATGGTTAGTACACATCCAAAGACAAAATGTTGTCAGAGCCCCCAAACCCCTGTTTAGCATTGCTAAATAATGGGGGGGCTGAACCCAGGCAAATGATTCAACAGTCCAAACAAAGGTCCAACATTTCGAACCTAATTGGACTTAGCCCAAATTGGTCATAAGTCCTCAATTCAGATTTAACTGAGCCAATGTGCTCATAATCTAATTAATTGATCTTAGTTCCAAATTGGACTACAGATTTCCCAATCAACTTTGGTTCAAGGGTACATCTCTTCACTCCTTTGATGTTTGTCGTTGTAATCCTTCAACGTCTTCAGAGAGGTGACGAGTCCTGATAACCAATCATTCCATGGACTGTGGGGTCCTTAAATTCATGGACTATGATGTCCTTAACCTGGACTGTGGGGTCTTTAAGCTCATGGACCATGATGTCCTTAACCTGGACTGTGGGGTCCTTAAGCCCATGGACTATGATGTCCTTAATCTGGACTGTGGGGTCCTTAAGCCCATGGACTATGATGTCCTTAACCTAGACTATGATGTCTTTAAACTGGACCGAGATGTCCTTAAACTAACATTGGACCACCATGTCCTTAAACTGGTAATGGACCGCAAAGTCCTTAAACTAAACAATAGAGTTCAAATGCTCTTTTGTTGGATCTAAACGATCCCGTTAAGTTGATCTTAGTCTGAAATTAGACTAACGTATCCTTAACATACGTTTAAGTTGATCTTAGTCTCAAATAAGACTAACGTATCCTTAAACCCAACCCCAAACCCAAATCTAAGAAAATACGGATTTGGACTAATCCACGCCCTACGGGCGACAATGTAAATTAGTCTCCGTATACAATCCACGGGAAACCAAAAACAAAACAAACACACACGACACGAAGTGACCATCTGGAGAAGGAGAAATTTGTTACCGCGATGCGGTAGCGTAATTAACTGCAGGGGCTTGCGCCTGCAGGGAAGAGCGTCCCTACAATCAAAAACCCCTCATCATGAAGGGGAATCTGACGAAGTCTGCCACATCGGCCGCATCCGTTTAAACCTTCGATACATAGTGTCTTAAATCAACTTGGCATCTTCGGAGAGGTGGACGGATAGCACCAATTAGCATCTGCCCTCGAAATTCAGTCAAGACGGACCTCCGCGGTCTCGTCTTTGTGTTCGGCGGAGAACAGATTCTTGCACGCCCGGTGGGACCTCTTCCTCTTTCCACTCCACACTTCATGTGTCGTGTTCGCGAACGAATCGCGGTTTAATATGGTTGCCCTTGGGTTCGAGGTACTAAGATTTGGTTTTTCTCTCGTGCAGAAAGAAGAACATCAATGGCCTCTAACTGCACAAGCTGCAACAATGGCAATAACTCTCACTCCGTCCCCGCAGGAGGAGTGACCTACGGGCCTCAGGCGGCCTCTGTTTTTACAATGCCGGTGGACCAGGTGACTCAGGCCACCACTGGGCTATTCTTCGGGACCATGCTCCCACCCATGAACTTCAATGCCCCGCTGCCGTTGCAGGAAGCCCTAAAGAAGTCGGTCTTTGATCGACTTACCACTACTGCGGCCCCTCTCAACGGGTCGTCCAGCTCTAACGCCTTAGTCTTTGACAGACTGGGCCAGAGCTCATTTGGGACCATGAAGAAGCCCGCGATACCGGAAAGAGTTATCCCTAAGAGGATAGCCATTCCTGCTCATGAAGTCATCAAGACGGCTTCTCCTGCCAAAGGGTCGGTCTTCACAAGACTGACTATTCCGGCTCCCGCTCCAGGCGAAGTCCTCAAAGCTGCTTCCCCTGCCCAAAGGTCTGTCTTTGACAGATTGGACACTACTTCTCAACGGACGTCAGTTTTCAAGAGGCTGGCGCCAGCGACAACCCTTCGCCAACACATGAAGCATGAGGAAGTCACCCCTACAGCTGAGACAATCCCAACGGCTTGACATACTCGACGTCGCCACTGGCGTTGAGTAAGGAAGGCTGGGGGCAATTCCCCTTCCGGATTGACTCCGCCAGCTCCAACAGAGGAAATCGATGCTGCTGTTCCAACTGGGAATAGCTTTAAACCGCTAAGGAGGGTGCGCAAAAACTCTCCGACTGCCGTGTTGAAGAGATCTCCTCCACCTGTGGAGAATGCTACAAAGAAGAATCCGGAGCAGCCCCCTCAGCGGCTGTCCTCCAAAATTTACAAAGTCTGGTGACAGGTCCAGGAATCGGTGATTGACCAGGACTACTCTCGCCGACCAAAGAAGATTAAAGCTCGGCAAGAAGAGAGCCATCCCGTGGTACCACAGAAGATGTCATCCGTCTGGGTGTCCGCTGCAACGGCTTCCTCAACTTCAACCGCCCACAAGAGAAGGAGGCCGTAGAAAGCCCTTATGACCGCGGCGAACCGCAAGGACGCTGAATCTAAACGTCCCAAGTCTGGGGGCATGGTAATACATACCGTTTATATGGCTTCCGGAAAAGAGGAAATCCGTGCTTCTACGGGTCATCGACCGCTTACTCGATCGATAACAAAGGCTCAGGAGCAACAACAATAAAAACTTCAGGAGATGCTGACTGCAATGGCCGCACTCATTGGGCCGAAAGAAAATCCAGGGACCTCAGAGCAGCGTCAGGAACAAGAAACTGATGCTGAATTCCTCCGAAGAATGCTTGAGAGGAAAGAAAAAAAGACCGCGGAACAGAAGTCCAACATAAACGAATGGCTTTTTTGTTCCAAGACATGGCTGGGATGATGTTACAGCCAGAACCTCCAGCTGAAGACCCCCCGATTATCATTGAAGATGACAAAGAAGAGACATCGAACCCTCCTCCGGCTCTTTCAGCAGCTAAGGATGAGACCATCTCCAAGGCCGCTCTGGATGATTACATTGCTCAGTAAATACGAGCTCACCAGGCGAATGAAGCGTCTGGGCAGATCGTTAAGACTGGACGACCCTATCCGGGCTGGTATGACTAAATAAGGTACCCACCAGGATATACGATCCCCAAATTCTACGTATATAAGGGGACGTGTCACGCCCCGCTTCCCAGTGTACGGCGAAGTGGACGCGACGAGGCCCGCTATGTATGTACTCGGAAGTACATACGCTAAGCATAGCTAAGCAACATAAAGTAAATCACAAGAGACAAATGATATAGAAATAACAGCAACTTTTATTAATAACATTCTTTGTACAATACATGAAAAGGAAATACAACTGAAATGAAAAGCGATGCCTAAACAGTGGCATAACAGGAAATGAAAATACTGGAAAGAACAAGGTACAATATCTAGGGCTCCGGGTCTTCGTAGAACTGCTCCAAATCTTCACCGGTAGGCTCGATCTCAGCTTGGTCCAACACACCTGACGACATTCAAAGAAGAGAGAAACAGAATGTCGTTAGCGAACAGGTCGCTCGGTAAGTCCCAATGATATGGGAGAAACAGACAGAGAGTAAGAGAGAGAAAGTGACTTTTACAGTTGTATTACATTGTTATATTATAGTAGTATGGTGTTAACGCTGTTGTTGTAGCTTGGTACAGAAGGATACCAGTGTATACGAGAGGGGTCTCAGTATGCTAGAGACCAGGGCAAATGGAAGTACAAGGCTCCGTTATACAACCCGGAACAACGGCAATTGGATTCAGGTTAGGTGTCTTAATCGTACCATCTCGTGCCACCTTTAACACCTTCCGTACCAATCTACCCCTTAAACCCCGCGATGTCTTGTTTGTATTGTTATCTTGTAAAATTGTATTGATTGCATGATTGACTGACCGACTGACCGAAACCATGATATCAGGAAACGGTTATAACTGTGGAGTCATGTAAATGGAATACTGGGAAACATGTAAAAGGAATATCCATGGTTCGGTTCAGTCAAGTTATATAGATTGTGAACTGGATTCTGGGATTCATGTATTCATCTTGAGTTGAAATATAAAGAATATAGATTGACTTGATTCATATTCAGATCAGAAATAGTCAGACTCTAACCCGAGTCAGACTAAAAGAAAGATAGTTTGAAGTTCTATATTTATTAGGGGCCTTATTGTAATTAATAAAACTTGAGGGGGTTTTATGTAAAAATTACTATTGTATAGTTTTCAAAATACACCTCAAGTATTTATTATTCGTCTTTATAGTTATAATGAGTATGAATTTTATTTGTGTTATTCTAGTGAATATATCCTAATGAAAGTATTAATTGATTTATTTGAAATTTCATATTATTTTAATGTAACTTTTAATCTTGTAATTTTTAGGAAAAGTGGAAACCTTATATTATAATAAAATAGGTGTCTAAATGATAATTAAATATATTTTAATACAACAATAATTTTTAAATAAATATTTTATTTTTCCAAAATCACATTTTTCTTAAATGCCGTATTTTAACCCTTCGAGACCGAATGCTCCTTGCGGAGGTCTGAATCTCGCACTACTAGCCCGCGGGTGCACGATGAACCGTACTATCCCTAACGGGTTCCCCAAAGATGGGTTATAGCGGCGCTTTGCATAGGTTTAACAAATATCATTCATTTAGAAAAAACGGTTTTATAAATATAAGGTATTTTTTTGTAAAAGAGTATAAATTTCCGTATTTTAGTTTCTAAGGTTTCCTAAGCCAACTAACCTATTTCTAAGGTCTAAACGACAAGTCATTAGAAGCCTCAAATTGCCTCTTCACCGTCAATTGCGGCCAGGTAAGTGTCAGGTAAGTGGGAAGGAACCACAGTCATGGGCCTAATTAAAAACCACTAGCCTTAGACACACTTACCTAGACACCACAAGACAGTTTAGATAAACGATCAATGTCCATGACATATCGTGCTTTCATTTTAAAAGATTTTATTTAGAATTGTGTAAAACTTAAAGCTTTCAAGAGAGGTTTATAAAGAATATGGTATTTTAGTGAAAAGTCCTGTATTTTCGTATTCTATGTTTTGACGTTTATCAATTAGGGTTATATTTGTGTGTGTGTAGAGGTAGGTCATTATCTCGTGACTTATTTTAAGGTTTAATGAAGTTTTAGAGGTTAAATATGACATATTAAACTTGAAGGTATTAAAGCGCAAGAATACGGTATTTGAAAACGTTATCATTTTATGTGTGAAATTTCATTCAAATTGATTTCTACAAGTTTAGTGATCAAGATAAACATATTTAGGAGTGAGGGATTTATTTAGAACAATAAAAATAAACTTTATGGTATTTTTATGAAAAGAATACGGTTTTACAAGAAAGCTATCATTTCATGTGAGAAACTTTGTTTAAATTGGTTTCTATGTGATTAATAGTCATCATGAATATAGGTAGGTATTATGTATTATGTGACAAGTGGAAATTTGCAGAAAAACCGCATCGGAAATCGGTTTGTTCCGATTTCCGTCGGGTTCCAAAAAGTCGTATTTTCTATTAAAAGAAAAGAGAGATAGAAGAGATGGGACTTACGGGTTTTGACAAGCTAAGGAGGCTAAGGGATGTGGCGGTTGTCGATGCGTCGAAAACGTCGCGAAGGTTCTAGTCCGATCGCCGGAATCCGTCGTCGGTTTCGGCAGCGCTTCGCTTCTCGCTCTTTGTACCGAGTTCTCGAGAATTTGAGAGAGTGGACTTAGAGTTATAGTGTGAAATGGTAGAGGGTAGGGGTGTTTATATAGGGCTAGGCTAGGGTTAGGGTTTGGATTAAAAAAAATATTAAAAAATGTAAAAATTCATTAAAAATCATTAAACGTAGGAGTAAAAGGGATTTATTGGCCAAATTAAAACCGATCCAGGTATAATAAGTATGCAAGAGGGTTGACCAAGTCAAGAGCCAACTTTTCTCAGTTGGTGACTCGGCCGTCCGGCCAAGTCCGGCCGGCGGCGCCGGACCGAGTCGGCCGATTCACCGACCGGCGGCGCTGAGTCGGGCCGAGTCAGGGTTCCAATGGCCGGGGATTTTCTGGGGGTACAATTTGGTATATTTACTTTTTGTTGTCCAGTACATATTTTGGGACTTATGGCCTTTTTACCGTTGACTTCCAAAAAAAAATTAAAACAAAATAAATACAAAAATAATGTGGGGCATGGGATTTGAACTCCGGTGGCTTGGTTCAGCAGTGCAAGGTATTACCAATTAGCTACAAGCTCTTTCTTGTAATTATTGTGGTTTTTAATTACTTAAACTGATAGCAGCAAAAATAAATACTCCTAGTATTCATTAGATTTAAAGTAATTTCTTGTACACTAAAAATGGAGTTATTTTATTCTTGTTGCTTGTAATTAAAAACAAAAATAATTACCTAAATCTTGTGCTCAGGCTTAAATACCCCTTTGTGGATTTTTAAAAAAAATATTTTGAAAAATATTGTATAGGAAAAAGTGTATAAAAATTAGGGTTGTTACAGGACGGGAAATCCGCATCAGCATGTCGCTCAATTCAGAGCCTTGTGCGGCAACACTGGAGGTGATGATAAACTTCTGCTCCACCAATTTGTTGGCAGATTGTCGGAGACGGCGTTCGAGTGGTATTCTGAACTTCCAAACGACTCTGTCAAGACATTTACAGAAATGGAGCTGTTGTTCATACAAAGATTCGCAAGCTCTAGCGAGCGTACCCCGATTACCACACTAATTAACGCCAGGGTGAAGCCAGGTTGAGATTTGATGATATAGGCCGGTCCGGATTGCAGGAGCCTGAGGTATTGAGATTTGATGATATGGGCCAGTCCGGATTGCCGGAGCCCAAGATATTGAGAGATCGAGATATATATTTTGTGTCGATACTTGACACTGATTCTCTGTTGATTTCATTGATGATACTTCGATTTTTATACAGAAATCTCACTGAGATATGAAAATGGTTTTCTCATTCAGTGGCATTCTGTTTTCATGCATTCATACATCATATATGTATTATGTTGCTACCTGAGGCACTGACACGAGCACTTGGTATTACACTTATGTATAGATGTTTACCCTTGCCATTATTTAGATGCTTCAGGTTATATATTGAGGATATATTATTGTATGACCTAGGATAGAGTCATACATGCGATTTCTTCTCGGTGATGTTTTCTACTCACGAGTTGGCAACTCACCCCGTTGTGCCACAATTTCTTGTAGGTTTTGCCGTACAGGTTTCGTTGCGGCTTGCTGGCACACTGCTTCCTTCCGGGTGATTGCTTTGGTAGGTGGAGTCACTTGCATCGTGACCACCGTTGCACTTTTATTTTTTTCAGTTGTATCTAGTAAACTCCATCAACCAGACTTGTATTATAGTTAGACTTAGAAGACCAGTGTATATTCTTTCGACCTTAGAGTCGCGCGCATGTATTATTATGGTTTTTTTCCTGGTTTTCTTGAGGATATTGGTTTTCTTTCTGAGTTTTGGATACTCGCCCTTCGGCGTTGTATATTATATGTCTTGCGTGGTTGTATCCGCCAATTGGCGAAGAGCTTGCTCCCGCTTGGGGATGCCTTTATTCATTATGTATATTATGCATGTTTATACCCGTTTGGGGCCAGTATTTACAAAGGAGACTCTGCTGAATTTTTCGGGTAATTATGATGTTGCTTTTAAATGTTTAATGCCTTATTTCATTAAAACCACTTGCTTGGAAACAAGTTTTCCTTCACTTCTTCCTTAAAATGGTTTAGATTTCTGAGCCTTTGGCTTACTTGAGTTAGGTGTGGTCCTATAGAGTTCACATGATTCAAGTGCCAGTTGTTTCCCCCAATCAGAGAAAACCTCTGTTTGAATTTCAAAATTTCAAAAATTGAAGCAACGCTTCAAATTCCGTGCGCTGCGCGCAGCGCGCCACGTGTCAAAAGCTGATACGTCAGCGCAGCGTCCAAGGCAGTGCGCCCAATCAGAGCAAGGCTCTATTAAAAAACAAAAATTAAAGGAAGCAACATTTCAGTTGCGCTGGCGCTGCGCTGCGCGACACGTGTCAGCGCAGTTGCGCAAGCGCAGTTGCTGTGCGCTGCGCGACACGTGTCAGCGCAGTAGCGCAAGCGCAGTTGCGCTGCGCGACACGCGTCAGCGCAGTTGCGCTGCGCGACACGTGTCAAGCGCTGGGGCATTTGCGCCAAATAGAATTAAATTTCATTAAGATCTTTCTGTTCTTGTTAAAACAAGAAGATTGTCTTCTGTAAAACAGAAGCCCTTGGATCAAAGATCCAACAGTGGGGAAAATTCCCCAAATCACTCAGAGAATGGTCTCTTTAACAAATTTAACAAATTAATGGGCACTATATAAAGGCCCCTAGACCCCAACTCAAAAAAGGAGAGAAGAGAAAGAACCGGAAGAACTTCAAAACAGAGAGAACTCTGAAGAATTTTGAGAAGAACTCAAGAACAAAAAAGAAAAGGTAAAAACCTTTATAAAAGAGAAGAATCTCTTCTGAATAGATCATTGATCTAAGAACAAGATCAATGATCTTCAATAAAAAATAAATAATAACAGTGCCTTGCACTTTTTTATGAACCACTGGTTCTTTGGAAACAAAAAAAACTTGTTTTCTTTGATCTAAAATTGATCAAAATATAAAACAGTGCCTTGCACTTGCAAAAATTGCACTGTTGCGCTCCTGGGTTGGCGCAAGCTACTAGAGAGCGCCACGTGTCAGCTCCAAGACCACTTGCGCTATGCGCTTTTAAGATAGAGTATTGCTCTCTAAAATTGGCGTAACTTATCATAGCGCGCCACGTGTCAGCAGCGCAACAGCGCAGCGCACTGACGCAGCGCACTGCGCTGTTGCGCTTGCGCTCACCAGAGCGTGACACGTGTCACCTCCACATGCGCTTGCGCTCAATAACTGGCGCAAAGTGCCTGACAAGTCACTGTCAGATACTTAATGCACTGCATTATTTACAGAAGGGCCAAGCCCAATTAAAAAGGGGCCTAACAGGCCAAATTAAATGCAATGCATTATTTTAAAGAAGGGCGGAGCCCAAACAGATGCCCTGCATCATTTATAAAGGGACAGAGCCCAAATCAAAAAGGCCTAGCAGGCCAAAATAAAATGCAGTGCATTATCAAACATGGGCAAAGCTCTAGCACAAGCCTAATAGGCCAAAGATAAAAACGTCGAATATTCTCAACTGGACTTTGCCCAATCATGACCGTAAGTCCTCAAATTAAATTGACTGAGCAAGACTGCTCTCTTAAATCAATTTACATCCGGTTCAAGGGTACATCTCTGAACTCCTCTGACACCTATCGTTGTAATCCTTCAACGACGTTAGTGAGGTAACGGGTCCCGACGACCACACATCCATACGGACTGCGGGGTCCTTAAACTCGTGGACTAATGCGTCCTTAAACACAACCATATGGACTGCGGGGTCCTTAAACTTGTGGACTAATGCGTCCTTAAACACAACCATATGGACTGTGGGGCCCTTAAACCCATGGACTTATGCGTCCTTAAACTACCTGTGGACCACCATGTCCTTAAACTGGAACACGGACCACCATGTCCCTAAACTAGAATATGGACCCCAATGTCCCTAAACTGAAAATGGACCGCAATGTCCTTCAACTACCTACGGACCACTATGTCCATAAACTGGAACAACAGAGCCTCCAAACGCTCTTTTGTCGAATTTAAACGATCCCGTTTAAGTTAATCTTAGCCTCAAACATGGCTAATGCATCCTTAAACATTCAATCGGACTTCATCTCCTTAATCAACTTTGGTTCAAGGGTACATCTCCGAACTCCTCTGATTCCTGTCGTTGTAATCCCTCAACGTCGTCAGAGAGGTGACGGGTCCCGGTGGCCACATACATTAAACGGACCACTACGTCCCTAAACTGGAACACTTGAGCCCCTAAATGCTCTTTCCGTTAAGTTGATCTTAGTCTCAAATCAGACTAACGTATTCTTAACGAACGTTTAAGTTGATCTTAGCCTCAATATTGCTAACGTATCCTTAAACTAAAAAATCAAACCCAAATCTAAGTAACTACGGATTTGGACTAATCCACGTCCTACGGGCGACGGCATAACTTAGTCTCTGTATACAATTCACGGGCAACCACAAACAAAACAAACACACACGACACGAAGTGAAATTTCTGGAGAAGGAGAAAGTTGTTACCGCGATGCGGTAGCGTAATTAACTGCAGGGGCTTGCGCCTGCAGGAAAGAGCGTCCCCACAATCAAAAACCCCTCAAGTGAGGGGGAATCTGACGAAGTCTGCTAAATCGGCCGCATCCGTCTAAACCTCCGATACACGGTGCCATAAATCAACTTGGAATCTTCGGAGAGGTGGACGGATAAAACCAAATAGCATCTGCCCCGAATCTCAGGCAAGACGTCCCTCAAATCGTCGTCGCCGTCTTTCGGAGGGGAACAGATTCTGGCACGTCCGGTGGGACCTTTTCCTCTTTCCACTCCACACTTCGTGTGTCGTCTTCGCGAACGAATCGCGGTTTGTTAATGGTTGCCTTTGGATTTCAAGTTACTAAGGTTTGGTCTTTTGCATGGCGCAGAAATCAAGCATCAATGGCCTCCAACTGCTCGAGCTGCTCGAAGTGCAAGTGCAATCAACGCTCCGCCTCACCTGGAGGCGTAGCCTACGGGCCCCACGCGGCCTCCATCCTTGCCATGCCGGTAGAACAGGTGATCCAGTCCACAACCGGCCTGTTTTTCGGGACCATGCTCCCGCCTGCAAGCTTCGCTGTTCCAGTGCCCACACCAGAGGCGAACAAGAAGTCGGTTTTCGATCGACTCACTGCTACAACGGCCCCTTTCAATGGGTCGTCCAATATCAAACCAGCAACCTCGGTCTTTGCTGGGCTGGATCAGAACTCTGATGGGCCCGCCAAGAAGCCTATGAACCCTGAAATAGCCGTCCCGAGAAAGACAGCCACCCCTGCTCCAGAAGTCGTCAAGGCGGCTTCTCCTGTTAAACAGTCAGTCTTTTCAAGGCCGACTATTCCGGCTCCTGCCCCTGCTCGAGGATCTGTCTTTGACAGATTGAATATCGCCCCTCAAAGGACAACCTTAGTCTTCAAGAGGATAACACCAGCGGCGCCTCATCCGGACAGGGGGCAAAACGAAACTATCCCTATCGCCGAGCCGGTCCCAACAGCTCGACGCGCTCGACGTCGCTACTGGCGCCGAGTGAGGAAGGCCGGGGGCAACTCCCCTTCAGGGCTAACTCCACCTGCTCCACTAGTGGAAGTTAATGCTGCTGTTCCAACTGGGAACAGCTTTGAACCGCTGAGGAGGGTACGCAAGAACTCTCCGACTGCTATGCTAAAAAGATCTCCTCCACCTGTGGAGGGAGTTACAGAAACTAAGCCAGAGCAGCCCCCTCAATGGCTGTCATCCAAGATTTACAGGGTCTGGCGACAGGTGCAGGACTCAGTAATCGTTCAATAGCACTCTCACCGGCAGAAGAGGGTAAAAGTTCAAGAAGAAAAGAACTGTCCTAACAAACAACAAAGAACGACCGCCACCTGGGTGCCCGCTGCAACGGCCCCTTCAACTTCAACGGCTCATAAGAGAAGGAGGCCGGAGAAAATTCCCACGCCTGCGGCAAATGTCAGAGGCAGTGAACCTAAACGCCCTAAGTCTGGGGGCATCGTGGTTCATACCGTATACATGGCATCGGGAAAGGAGGACAGCCGTGCATCTACAGGTCATAGACCTTTTACCCGGTCAGTGACCAAAGCACAGGAGCAACAGCAAAAGCTCCAGGAAATGATGAACGCGATGGCCGCACTCACTGGGCTATAAGAAAGCCCCGAAGCGTCATCTGATCAACGCCAGGAGCAAGAAACTAACGCTGAATTCCTTCGTCGGGTATTGGAGAAGAAGGATAAAGAGGCTGCTGAACAAGCAGCCAACATAAAGCGAATGGCCCTCCTGTTTTAGGACATGGTAGGAATGATGATTCAACATGATCCTCCTGCCGAAGATCCTCCGATCATCCTTGAAGACGACGGGGGAGAAACGTCAAATCCTCCACGAGTTCTGTCAACAGTCAAGGAGGAGACAATCTCCAAAGCTGACTTGGACGAATATAAAGCTCAGCAGGTCCGGGTTCATTAGGCGACTGAGGCAGCTGGTCAGGTCGTAAAAACGGGACGGCCATATCCGAGCTGGTACGATCAGATCAAGTACCTGCCGGGTTATACAATACCGAAATTCCATGTGTATAAGGGGACTGGCAATCCCCACCAGCATGTTGCCCAGTTCAGGGCGCTCTGCGGCAACACCGGCGGTGATGATAAATTGCTGCTTCGCCAGTTCGTTGGTCGCTTTTCGGATACAGCATTCGAATGGTACTCCGAGCTCCCAAATGACTCTATCAAAACCTTCACGGAAATGGAGCTGCTGTTTACCCAGCGTTTCTCAAGCGCCAGCGAACGCACCTCGATAACGGCGTTGATTAATGCCAGGGTGAAACCAGGCGAAACATGGGTTCAGTATGCGATACGGTGGAGGAACCTATGGTCAAAATGCGAACAACGTATTGAAGAGGCACCGGCAGTGGGTATGTTTGTTGGAACCCTCGATCCGCAGGCGACCATATCCCAGTTCATGATGTTCTTCAAGCCAACTACCTTCCAAGCCCTGATCGATAAGCTGGCTCAAATGGATCAGATGGGCCACAGACCACCCCCTCCGAAGCCGGACTCTCGAAACGAGAAGGGGAAGGGAAAAGCGATCGTTTTCGCTAATGCTCAACAACAGCCGAGCAACTTGAAACCTGCTGTCCGTCAAAATAATATGCGTCCGCGCACGCCCCTCGAGGAGAGGCTTGGACGTCCTTACTCGTTTCCCCGAGATAAAACGAGAAGGTTGTTTGAGCTGGCATTGCGCAACCGACTCATAAATCTTCCGGATCCAAGACGTCCGTCGCAGCCAAATGATGTCAACGATCCCAACTACTGTCCCTATCATCGAGTACTGAGTCATCCGATCGAAGATTGCTACGTCTTTAAAAATTGGATTGAGGACCAGTACCAACAGGGCAAGTTTGCGTTGTCCGACAGATGGAAGGTGAATCCGCCTCAGCCTCACACCCCTAAAAGGATGAATACGCCGGGGGCAACATGCTGTCTCGTTGAAGAAGCCCCATGGGAGGTCGTGCTATCAACCAAGACAAAGAGGATGCTAAACGATCTTCAAACATGCCCAGCGATCAGGTGGAAGAACCCGTTGGAACCTCAGATCATTGAAGGAATGTTGAGACCGCGTCCAACTCCAAGGACCGATGGTGGTGGCCTAAGCACTCACAACCAGCCGTCAAAATCTTCAAAGAAGAAGAAGAAGAAAGCCAAGAAGCCCGTGAAGCCTGGCGACAAGCGCACAGACTTACAAAAACAAATTGACGCGCTGGAGGAATACAATCAAAATGTACGGACTCCCATTACACTCCAAGAGTTCCTCAACCACGTCTTTCAAGAGGAAGATGAGGGAGAAAGTTCGTCGGATGAATCCGAAGAATACATGGCGAGCTGTCATATGATCTCCCATTCGTTTACAGATGATGAGGAAACTCTTTGTGCTGAAAAGCCGGGGGCAGATCCTGACCCAGAACTTTTAGGACCATCAGACGAAATGATTGATGCATTCCTGAACGAAGCCCGTCTTAAAAGAAAAACAGATCGGGAAAGTGAGGCGGTCATATTTGAAAGGGCCAAACGCCAGCGACTTGACGAAATAGTTGGAATACTCCCGCTGGAGCAAAGTACGTCCCCTGCAGATAAAAGCAAATTCAAGATGAGGAAAAGGTTTGCTAAGGCCATATCCATGGGTATGAAGCTACCATCCTCTGAAGGAAACATTACTCGTGAAGCGGAAATGCACCCTTCATACTGCTTGTATCATCAAAAGGTTTCGCACCCCACTGAAGAGTGCAAAGCTTTCGATAGATGGTGGCAAGGATATGTTGCTCACCGACAGCATTTTAAGCGGGAAAAGCGCAAAACTCGTCGGGAGCAGAAAAATACGACCGAGGGGCGTGACAGAACTACCGGCAATAGTCACATGGTTAACGTCGGGGAATCATAAGTGCTCACATTCGGGAGCGATTCTGACGAGGAGCTGGCTCTTAGCCCCCTCTTTAAAGAGTCCACTTCAGGAAAAGAAGAAGAGCCGAAGGTTTGCGAGAATATCCGACTGCGTAATCGGACGCTACCCGAAAAGAATCTCGGGCCCTCAAACAAAAAAGATAAAGGGAAAGAAAAGGTCTTTGAGGATATCTCCCTAGATGACCAAGTCATGGAAGAGCTAACTGCCGAGGACCCGCCGAAGAAAAATAAGCTGGATTACAACGTTCTAGCGCATCTGAGGAAGCTACTCTCACAGCACAGCATTCTTGACGCCCTTTTACTATCAAAAGAGGCTAGAGATTCGTTAATCAAGGCACTACAGGAGCCGGAGCAATTCCAAGCTTTCCTGGCCGAAGAAAAGATGAAGGATGAATTGGAGGAAGTGCACACGGCCGATATCACTTTTGGCGACGAAGACCTTCTCCTTGGGACGTGCGAACACAATCGCCCCTCTACGTCTCAGGATACTGCCATGATATAAAGATAGGCAAAATCCTGATCGACAATGGATCCTCCGTTAATCTCCTCAACGTGCGGGTGTTAAAAGAAATCTGCATGAGCGTCCAGCACCTTGCTCGGGACAAGATCACCATCTCAGGGTTCGACTCTCAATCATCAAGAACTCTTGGGTCTGTGATACTGACGCTACGCTTTGGGCTGCTCGTCACGGACATTAAATTCCACATCATAGACGCCAAGACATGCTACAATGCTCTGCTCGGCCGACCATGGTTACACGAGTACAACATCATCCCCTCTATACAGCATCAGTGTATGAAATATTTTAAGGATGGTCTCGAGTATACCGTGACAGGAGAACTGAACCCGTTCTCCGTGAACGAAGTCCGCAAATATGAAGATGCAAAATACTTCTTACCAGATTTTGAAGACACGGAGAGGTGTCACAAGCCGGAGAACAAAGCTAACGCCACCATCCCTATCTTCGGCAGCGATACCGAGGAAGAAGAGGAGATAGTTTATTCGGGTCCGCCCCAATATAACAAGCCGGGACCATCCACTCCTACATTGATCTTTGGTAGTGACTCGGAAGACGAGGTCCATACCATATTCTCCGCTCGGCCTTCAATACAAACATCCGCTGACGAAGAGCAGAGTCTGCAAGTCGCCTTGGTTCCACTTCAACATCATAGAGAACTGGATGCGCTCGATACCTACAGTGTAGAGGAGCTGCGGACGTTCTATGTCCCTCCTAGGCAAGAAGGCGAAAGGGCAATTCTATTCTACCGCTCTGAAGAAACCAAAGTGGAGAAAGAAATATGGCATGGTATGGATCCTACGCTTGACAGGCTTCAGCCCATCCGTTTACCCAGATATTACACAGAAGGCTTGAAAAGGCTATTGAAGCGCCATGGGATGTCCTTCAAACAGACCGCTCGAAAAGCCAAATTCTATGACAGAGTTTGGAACGTCCCCGGAACTCAGCACAAGCTGCCTAGTGGGAAGATGGAAACAATCAGGCTCGGATACATTCGGTCCAAGAAACGAGAGCTGCTCCGTGACTGTTACGTCGTACATGACTTCAATGAAGAAGCGGATGCTCAATAGGAGGACGTTAATGCTGAACCAGTAAAAGTTCCTGATGCAAAGGTGCCCAGTCCGTCGTTCGAAGAACAACTGGACAAGTTTATAAGGGAAGCTGATCAAAAAGTCTGAGACGACCACAACCGCGAAATGGCCATTTACGAGAATGCCAAAACGCAACGCCTCCTCCAACAGGCCGTGAAAGATGAAAATGCAGCTCCCTGTCAACCTGTTATAAAAAAGGCTCGACGCAAAGGCAGAAACAAGTCTAAAGGTCAAAAAGGCGCTCAACAACAACAAAGCGGGACTAAGAAGCCACGCCAGCAGGAATTGAGCGGTCCAGATCTGTCCCTCGTAAATAAAATGAGTCGAGCGTACTCTTTTCCTCGGGACAAGACGAAGAGAATACTTGACCTCGCTCTAAAACATCAGATGCTTACACTGCCGGAGTCTAAACACCCCGAACAAGCAAGCGAAGTCTCTTACCCAAACTATTGCTCTTATCACCGAGTAATAGGGCACCCTCTCGAGGACTGCTTCACCTTTAAGAATTGGGTCGAAGATCAGTATCAACAGGGCAAGTTCGCTCTGTCTGACAACTGGAGGGTAACGCCGCCACAGAAGCACGAACCCAAAGCCACGAGAGCAGAACCAGCTCCACATTGGTCTTGGAAGCGAATTCGTACTTGTCATATGATAACGATATCGAAGGAAGAGCCCGAGAACACGGATGACCTTTCCTGGTGCTTCGAAAACAGCAACGACGAGGTGATCTCAGTGTAGGGTTCCTTGGCACACTAATGAAGTCTCACAAGGCATCAAACATGGCTAATTCAAATTTTACATGTGCCTACAAACCCTAATACGGATCGTTAACTAGATTTATAGGCTATGCGATGCAAGTTAACGACTTTAACTTAAAAGGAAAGGGGCTACAACCTTTGTAGATTCGGTCCACCACTTCATAAGCTCCGCGATGATGTCTCTCCGCTGTCCAAATCGGATCCCGGACTCTAGCGTCGGCTTCATCGGAAAAATGGGCGGGCTTGGTCGTCGGCTTCGATGCCAAAGATGATCTACGTCGAGGCATCACAAGATCAAGCTCCCACTTCACCAAGTCATGAAACTTGTGAAGAAAACACCCTATACTACTTGGCAAGAGGTAGAGGATGAAGAAATAGGAAGTGGGTTCACTTTAGAATTGGATTTCTCAATCTTATTCTCAAGTTGCCATTGATGGTGGCATGGTTTCTTCATGTTGAAGATGAAGAAGAAGAAGAAAGAATATGATAAGTTATTATTTAAAAAGAAAACAATATGATACTTATCATGTATTCAACCATGGTTTAGTGTAGAGATTTAACTAAGGTTAGATGAATGGTTAGGGTTAGAGAAGAGACAAGAATGGTGGACTTGTTCAAAGCTTCAAGAAGCTTCAACAAACAAACAAAACAAGCCACCATTTTCTTTTCTTCTTTTCTAAAATAAATAAATAAATAGATAGATAAGAAAATGAAAACCCTAACCATTACACAACCATGGTTTAATCTTTACACAAACCCAAGTGAGCATGTATCATCAAACATGATACAATCTTGTGCACAAAAATATATCACATATACAATGTGCATTTCAAGTGAGAAAATCCTTTTAAAGTGAACCAATACTAGTTAATGCAAAGTAATATATCAAATATATAATTATACATTAAATCATTAAATCAACACTTGATATAACGATCCGGTCATATCGCATATAACCGACTAGTATCCTATGTATCGGCTTATCGAATCAATCCTTGATTCGATAACTAGGTTATATCGTATATAACCAATCGATACATTCATCGCGAGAATGAAATACGGTATCACATACACGCATTATTCTCGGTCCTGCACATATCTCATATGCGCTCCTATTTCGTTTCGCTTGAGCCAGGAAACCTCTGTGTAGGACTCTAAAGACTCGTCAATACGCCGGCAGCAGATGATGATCATATCAAGCACCCACAAGCCGCAATACCGGGAGAGACGAATCCCCTCCTATCGCTCATTGCCTCCATGTGAATCGGGACTGTACCCAAAAACCACCTGTTTGCATGACTCAGTAGAGCCGTGGTAGGGTGGAAATCAAAGCACAGTGGGAGACACACAAGACTCTATGACGATCTCGGGTCAACAGACTAAGCTGTACCAGTGTCACCAGAGAACTGCCATCTGACGTGAGGTATAATACCATCTGGGAGTTCTCGGCGAGTCCGTTCAGTGTACCCAGTCTCCACTGAGCACCCGCATACCATCTCCGATGTCAAACACCAATGGATATGGGATCATCCATCGCCCATCACATGGGTCGAGAAGATATACGCTAGTCTACTCTGAAATATCGATGCCCTGTCTCGATATTCCCACGACTAGGAACATTGAAGGATGTACTCATTGACTACCCAGACCCCACTAGTATGATCTGCATCATAGTTCTGGAAGTCGAGTACACATCCTAAGGGCTTTATCAACATGTAACAGAGAGACAGAAAGTATACATGTTAAGATAAAGAGTAACCAGATAGCGTACTATCATGTCGAGCAAGAAAGTCCTACCTATATATGTCCCAGCATCCACTACAATATACATCCAATGTACAGTAATGGCCTCTAGGGCATACATATAACTAACAATCTCCCACTTGCACTAGGGCCATCTGTAGCAGTAGTTGTAGTATCTAATACTCAACCATCCCCTAAAAGTCTCTCTTTGGGAAAAGGCCTTCGTGAGTGGATCCGCCGTGTTGTCCTCTGAATCTGCTCTCCTAACCTCGATCAACCTGGAGATCAACTATCTCCTTGATCAGGTGATGCTGCCTCAGAATATGTCTGGGTCACTGATGGGACCAGGGTTCTAGGGCCAAAGCCACACTTCCATTGTCACACAATGGTAGGAACCTAGTTCATCCTATGAACCAATATACACCCAAACTGCCTCTTTGGTAGTATCTTTAATAGCGATGTTACCAGCCTTTATCGTCTAGTTTGTCACGGTATCTAGCTTGGAAATCTTCCAACATACCGTCCCTTTACCGAGGGTAAAGACAATGCCTGTGACTGACACTCAGTCGTGCTTATCAGTGTGGAACTCTTCTAGTGATGCTCCCCAGGATCGATTGATACAATCTCACTATTCCTAGTGAGAACCCTAACATCCCTTTAGATCTATCTCATAGATCCAAATCTCAGGATTTAGGAAGTATCATCTTTATCCTAGTTGGAGAATCCTTGTGATAAGCGGAGATTGACCGTGCGTAGCATAAGAAACTCCTTCCCTATCAAGAGTATGTTATCCACGTACTCTACGAGGATCTTCACAATACTCCCTACTTCCTTTTTGTTTATACAAGGTTCATCTACCATTTTGATGATGTCAAACTCTTTGACTAACACATCAAAACAGATGTTCCAACTCCGCGATACCTGCTTTATCCTATAAAGCATCTTGTACACGTTTCCGCTGCTCCCACTGTCTACGAAGCCCTCTGGCTGTGTACTTATAGACGTTCTTTTCTAAAACATCATTTAGAAAAACAGTCATGGCACCCAACCTGCCAGATATCGTATTCATGGTATGTAGCCGTGGCAAGTAGGATCCGGATGGACTTAAGCATAGCCACTGGAAAAGGTATCATCATTATCCATGCCTGGTTGATGACTATAACCTTTAACAAGTCTAGCTTTGAAAGACTCAACTTTTCCATCTACACCAAGTAATCTTCTCAAGATATACTTGCTCCCGATGGGGATTTAACCCTTCAGATATAGCAACCAAAGTCCATACTTTGTTGGTGTATTAGGATTCCATCTCAGATCGCTAAGCATCCAGCCATTCTTACAGAGTCCCTACTCTCGATGGCCTGCTCGAAACTAGTTGGGTCATCATCTCATGATGCATTCCTCGCTCCCACTGTCATCGAGAAACTAAGGTATCTCTCAGGCGGATGAGGAACCCTACCAGATCGGCGGAGAGGCTGAGGTTCGTCGGGAACTATTGAATCCTTTGGTTCTGTCAAATCATCAGCTGTAGTTTTGTATAGCTGGAACCTTTCCAGTTTTACAGATCTGTCCTTGCCTCGATCTTGTCCGGATTTTGCTTTTGACATAGGCCGGACAACCCCAAATCTTAACTTACTCAAGAGATGGACTCTTCCCATACCATATCTCATATAGAGTGGTAGGCACTGATTTGAATCGAACCTTATTCAATAGGTATGCAACTTCATAAGTGCATAACTCCCAGAAAGGAAATAGGTAACTCAGTAGTACTCATCATAGAGCACACCTTATCATATAGGGTGTGATTGCTCCGCCCCGATATACCATCGTACTATGGTGTATACGGAGGAGTAATGCTGAGAGAGAATTTCATTCTCCTTTAGAATAGTCTAGGAATTCCATGCACAAGTATTCTCCTCCCTGATCTCATCATAGGATATAATACTTATACCTTTACTTTGGTTCTCTACTTCTAACTTATATTCTGTGAATATCTCAAAAGATTCGGGCCTATGTTTCAACAGGAACATATGTCTGAATCTTGAGAGATTTTCAGAGAACGTAATGAAGTATAAAGAACCGGTCCTGGCATGTGTAGACAGGAGACCTTACATACATCATCATGTATCAGTCCCAAGAGTTCATTAACTCTTTCTCTATTTCCAACAAACAGGGCTATGGTCATCTTATCTCTGTGACATGACTGGCAAGTTTCACAAGATGTAAATTCAAACTGATTTAAATATGCATCTAAAATGTAACTTCAGCCAGTCGGGTCGCATTGATGTGACCTAGTCTACAATGCCTTAAGAAGGATCCGTTCATTTCTGAACTCTTCCTCTTGTGTGTGTTCTGTATACTAGGAACCGTAGTTTGATTTAGAACATCAATGCTTTTAGATAACGTGCCTGAATCGATCAACTTTTGATATAGGAAATGTTCAAAACATTATCCAACAATACAAAATTTTATCATTTCTTTACTTTTAAAGAGACTGATATGATTTTGTATATCAGGTTCGGTATCTAATAACATTCGTTCAGAATCAATGTATTGGTAATACAGGGTGACAGTAACCAACAGACTTGGCTGCAACACTTGCCCCGTTTTCTGTCTCATGAAACTTATCACCCGTTCTCAGTTTTTCTACCCTTTTGTAGCCCTATGTAACAGATTACATATCTGGGATCCAGATCCGGTATGATATACACAGGATGCGGAGAATACTGAGAAACAGTTCTTTGTAATGAACACACCCGAAGATGATGCATCAGCATGCACTCTCTTCGTTTGGGCGGCACGGGAATTCTGGTAATCCCTAATTTCCTGCACTGTCTTATAACAATTATAAGTTGGAGCGGGACCAACGTTCCCCAGCTCAGTATAACAAGCGGGTTCGGTCAATATCCGTATTATTATCTTGATTAAGGCGTGATATGGTCGCTACCAGGAGAGAGAGAGAAGAAAACACTCTGCGTGCGCTCTTGCAAGATTAGATTGGTTATATATTTTATCTAATCAGGATGCCTCCCACTGTTTTTATCAAATCTTCCTTCAAACCTTAAAAGGAAAGACTAGCCGGGATTAATTACACTCTACAAGTTCGCCAATCTTTCAGCCAGGCCAGTGTCGGTACTTTGAGGGAGGTTCCCCGTGCTTTCGCACGGACCTAATTACAGTAAACATCGTTTTCCCAGAGACGTAACCTCGTTGACACCTTTCTAGACACCTACTTGATCGGCTAATTGTAAAGTGCAAAACTCTCCCAGGAGTAACAATTACTCGCAGTGGGTATCGGGATCCAACTATCACATAGAAGGTATGCAATCTCATTGCAAATTTCAACACTTGAAACTCCCGATAAAGATTTTTACCCCTAGCACTTATGACCTTAACTATGGTCAACAAATCATAAACACTAGTCAAGTTCTACCCGTCATTTCGTGATTAATTAGACCCACCCACATGACCCTTAACTAAGGTCAACAAAGTCACGCGACTGTCCTAACTAATCGCATCATATGCGGCGTAGGAAGACATCACTTAGCTACCGTACATTGTGCCTTAACTAAGGTCAACAAACACAGCACGAATACTAAGTACTCTACTTCCTAAAATGACGGAGGGTTGTGAATGGATTTTGTGAAAACCTTTAACGCTTTGAACTTGATCTCGTTGCGGAATCAAATGGTTTTTAAATGGAATGTTTTTGAGGCTTTTCTAGTTTTGCTAAAGGGGTCACTCCCGGTGAAGGGATCGTCGGCCCTTTCCTCGTCGAATGAGGTGCGGGATATATCATATATATCACTGTGCAAAGCAGAAACTATAGAAGCAATCAAAAGACAAACCGAGGGTTGTAGCATCTTCCAGTTATTGCTAAAGGAGTCACTCCCGGTGAAGGGATCTCGGTCCTTTCCTCATCGAATAAGGTGCAGGATATTCTATAAGGAACACCGCGATGCAAAGCAAGAACTGTAGCTACCTGTTTTATTTTTGAAATTCGATTCCACAACATCAATTAGATTTATTTTCTTTCATTAATCTCATTAATGAATGTCCCATCATTTAAGTCCACCTAAACATCACAGATAAATATAACGTACGCTTATGCCATCCGCATTCGTCTCGATGTCCCGTCTGCACCGTTAGGTTAGGTAACTAACGCCAGAGCGAGGCAGGGCTAGCGCGGGTGTAAAACATAAGCAACGTATATATAATATATCATATATACTATATACTATATCTGTCACAGAACATCACATGATCATATCACAGATAAATCACAGCAGAAGATACATATGAAATATTGGATATACTAGGGCGTCCGTGTTTTCAATACGAGCCAGTATAAAACACGGATTCCACGGTCGTGATGAATAGCCAATCCCACACCCCTAGACCCCTACGAGAGCGGCAAGCAACCCTACCAATTCTAGGGTTAGGAGACCCGGACTCGACTCCTCGAGATGGTCTCCTTCTGGACCCTAGAACCCGGTTACTTGTGCCCTCCTCCTTGGGTCTATCCTAGTGCAGAAAAGAAAATAATATACAAATGGTGACATCTTCCGCAACCTGGAAGTGCCCCAATAAAAGAATATTACATACAAGTTTATACATGAATGAAAATGAAAAACACTTATCTCACATAAAACCCCCCCCGGCTATTCAAACACGACGATCCAATATAACATATCCAGCAACACATAACATCACATGTCATCAACGTAAGTAAATATGCGCATCCCAATTGTCGTTGACATATAGCAACGAAACCGGCGATACCACATATTACACTTACGGTCACAGAAAAGAAAGTGTAAAACTACAACAATTGGAATCCGCAATCTCTTTAGATATCGCATGCCTAGCCAAATGAATTCCTTAGACATCGCATGCCTAACAATTATAAACCCTGTATTTTAGTCTCAAAATCGAAAACACTTTTCAATATAAAGTCGGGCAATTCAACAGGATTCCCGACATTCAGATCGAATGCTCCTCGCAAACTTTAGTAGGCGGCCGCACCCCCGATACCGTCGACGAAGTGCACTAAGGCGGAACACCGCTACCGCGAGCACCCGAACGGATGCTTTCGGCGACGGGGTTCTCCTACAGTCACTTGGTCGGGGCTATGGGGCGAGGCTGTCTATTAAGTTTACCCGGCGAGTATCCGCGTACGCTACGTAATTGCGACGGACTTTTGATCATATCAAAATTCCGTGGCAACTGATCAAGTGAGACTAAACTGCTATGTTTATAACATTTATTCAGTTATCTCATAACTACTTGTGAATTCCAAATATTGTATCACATTCCGGATAAGATAGAAAATGTTAAACTTTCCGATCGAACAATCGAACACCCAAGTTTTCCCAATACAGCTCAACACATGAAATAAGTCTAAAAACATTCAGTTCGTGCCTCAGTACCAACGGTCCAGCCGTAGAAGGGTCAAGCCAACGCCTCACATGTGGCACGCCGTACTGCCCCAAACCCTAAGGTTCAAAGGGCAGTTCAAGACGGTCACATAATCGAGTTAAGGTTTGTTGTCTTCTAGAGGGTCCATCGCGTTACTTGCACTACTTAGAACGTCTTTAAACCACGGAAAAATCCAACACTTGGAAATTTTCCGGTAGGGGAAAAAAGTGGGTATTTATATCCGGTCGAACTTTTTAACATATTCTAAAATTATCCGGAAAAACACACAGACAAAATTAGACAATCCGATTGAAACACCGAGTCCCCAATACAACCCAGAAAATTCAACTCTTGAATAAATATTAAAAATTCCTAGGAAAACCAGCACTAAAAACTATGAATTACTGTGTAAATAAAATTGTCTGAAGAGGCAAATCGGCCGCGGAACCGCCGCAATAGGCATGCTATTGCCGCGGTTCTACCGCGCTTTGTTGGAATCAGGAGTACGGGCTTCACAGTAATTCTTAGAATCTCCTGCTGATTTTTCTGCATATTTTTAATTCTTAAAAAACCAAGAATTTCAAAAATGTACAGAGAGCATTTTAGGGTTTGGGGTTCGGTTCGATCGGACTTCTAATTCCGTCTACGCATCGCCTAAGGCTCTAGCTAGTCTCTGATACCACTGTAGGGTTCCTTGGCACACTAATGAAGTCTCACAAGGCATCAAACATGGCTAATTCAAATTTTACATGTGCCTACAAACCCTAATACGGATCGTTAACTAGATTTATAGGCTATGCGATGCAAGTTAACGACTTTAACTTAAAAGGAAAGGGGCTACAACCTTTGTAGATCCGGTCCACCACTTCCTAAGCTCCGCGATGATGTCCTTCCGCTGTCTAAATCGTGTTAGTTATATGTATGCCCTAGAGGCCATTACTGTACATTGGATGTATATTGTATTGGATGCTGGGACATATATAGGGAGGACTTTCTTACTCGACATGATAGTATGCTATCTGGTTGAACTTTACCTTAACGTGTATACTGATTGTCTCTCTGTTACATGTTGGTAAAGCCCTTAGGATCTGTACTTGACTACCTGGACTATGATGCGGATCATACTAGTGGGGACATGGTAGTCCATAAGTACATCCTTCAAAGTCCCTAGTCGAGGGTGTATCGAGACGGGGCATCGATATACCAGAGTAGACTAGCGTGTACCTTCTCGACCCATACAGATGGGCGATGGATGATCCCATATCCATTGGTGTTTGACATCAGAGATGATATACGGGTGCTCAGTAGAGACTGGGTACACTGGACGGACTCGCCGAGAACTCCCAGATGGTATTATACCTCACGTCAGATGGCAGTTCTCTGGTGACACTGGTACAGAGTAGTCTGTTGACCCGAGATCGTCATAGAGTCTTGTGTGGTTCCCACTGTGCTTTGATTTCCATCTTACCACATCCAAGAGGGCGTGCAAAACGGTGGTTTTTGGGTACAGTCCCGAGTCACATGGAGACAATGAGCGATAGGAGGGGATTCGTCTCTCCCGGTATAGGGGGTTGATGTTGCGCTGTGTTCGATTGGCTATAACAGGAAATCCCTGGCCAGGGTTGCTGAGATTTACTGGTAAGTGTTACCAGTAGTTTCTCGAACAGTTATAGACCTCATATCGACACGACTTATCAAGCTATTGGGGTCTGACGTTTACCACCCCTAGGCGAGATATGCGACATATCAGACGATCAGACCGGACTGTACGGTAGTGTTACTGGTTGGATTCACTGGAGTGTGAGCGGGCTTGCTCGTCGATCTTCAGATCGCTCAATACCCGGGTGGCCGTTACGTTTAGCAGACCGCTTGCGGCTTGTGGGTGTTTGATATGATCATCACCTGCTGCCGGCGTATTGACGAGTCTTTAGAGTCCTACACAGAGGTTTCCTGGCTCAAGCAAAACGAAATAGGAGCGCATATGAGATATGTGCGGGACCGAGAATAATGCGTGTATGTGATACCGTATTCTATTCTCGCGATAAAAGTATCGAATGGTTGTATGCGATATAACCTAGTTATCGATTCAAGCGTTGATTCGATAAGCCGATATATTGTATACTAGTCGGTTGTGTGCGACATAACCGGATCATTGAATCAAGTGTTGATTTAATGATTTAATGCATATTTATATATTTGATATATTACTTTGCATCAACTAGTATCGGTTTACTTAAGATGGATTTTCTCACTCGGATGTGCACATTGTATATTCGATATAGTTTTGTGCAC
Organism: Agapanthus africanus; assembly: GCA_030015575.1. NCBI lineage: Eukaryota > Viridiplantae > Streptophyta > Magnoliopsida > Asparagales > Amaryllidaceae > Agapanthus > Agapanthus africanus. The sequence continues at coordinate 424,784,376 of CM057351.1, forward strand.
TTGATTATATCATGTTTGATGATACATGTTTGCTTGTGTTTGTGTAAAGATTGAACCATGGTTATTTAAATGATTAGGGTTTACATTTTCATATCTATTTATTTATTTATTTATTATGGAAATGATAATGAGAAGAATGGTTGCTAGTTTTGTTTTATTCTTTGAACCTTCATGAAGCATTGACTTTAGTCAACCATTCTTATCTCATCCTTAACCCTAACCATTCAAACTAACCTTGGTTTAATCTCTACACCTAACCATGGTTTGCTTATGATAAGAATGCATTTTCTTTTCTTTTTTAATTATTCTTATCATAACAATTTCCTTCTTCTTCTTCATTTCTTCAAGTGAAGAAAGCTTGCCTCCATCAATGGCAAGTGATGAAAAAGAGTGAGAAATCCAAATCTAAAGTTTACCCACTTCCTATTTCTTCATCCTCTACCTCTTGCCAAGTAGTAGAGTGTGTTTCCTTCACAAGTTTTTAGGGCTTGGTGAAGGTGGAGCTTGATTTAGCGATGCCTCGACGTAGATCATCTTCGGCATGGACATCGACGACCTAGCTCGCTTTTTCTCCGACGAATCCAACTCTAGAGCCCGGATTCCTTTTGGACAGCGGAGACGACTTTGTTGCGGAGCTATGGAGGTGGAGCACCGGATCTACAAAGGTTGTATTTCCGATATCCCATTAGTTAAGTTGTTAACTAGATTGTCTTTCGCCTAGATTTCTAGCAAACGATCCATAGTCGGGTCTCTCGGCACCTAGATTTTTTGAAATGGCATGTTCGATGCCTTATGAGACCTCATTAGGGTGCCTAGGAACCCTACAGTGGTATCAGAGCCTAGCTAGAGCCTTAGGCGAAGTCCAGACGGAGTTTGAAGTCCGAACGAACCCGAAAACCCATTTCTAACATGCTCTCTGTCCTTTTTTGAAAACAGTGAGTTTTTCAACATTAAAAATTACTAAAAAATTCAGCAGGGAAATCTAAGAATTACGATGCAAAAATTATTTCATGAACAGTAATTTTCGCGGCGGATCCGTGGCAGAAGCATGGCTTCTGCGGCGGATCAGCGGCCCCTTGATAACGTCAGCCCTGTTCCTTTGCACAGTAATTCCTAGTTCAAAGAGCTGAGTTTTCTGGGAATTTTTAATATTTATTCAAGAGTTGAATTTTCTGAGGTTGTTTTGGGGATTCGGTGTTTCGATCGGAGTATCAGATTTTGTCTATTTGGCTTTCCGGATAAATTTTAGAATATGTTAAAAAGTTCGACCGGATATAAATACCCAATTTTTCCCCTGTCGGGAAATTTCCAAGTGTTGGATTTTTCCGTAGTTTAACGACGTTCTAAGTAGTGCAAGTAACGCGATGGTCCCTCTAGAAGACAACAGACCTTAACTCGATTATGTGACCGTCTTGAACTGCCCTTTGAACCTTCGGGTTTGGGGCAGTACGGCGTGCCACATGTGAGGCGTTGGGTTGACCCTTCTACGGCTGGACCGTTGGTACTGAGGCACGAACTGAATGTTGTTAGACTTATTTCATGTGTTGGATAGTATCGGGAAAACTTGGGTGTTCGATTGTTCGATCGGAAAGTTTAACATTTTCTGTTTATCTGGAATGTGATACAATAATTGGAATTCACAAATAGTTATGAGATAACGGAATGAATATTATAAACATAGCAGTTTAGTCTCACTTGATCGGTTGCCACGGAATTTTGATGTGATCAAAAGTCCGTCGCAATCACGTAGCGTACGCGGATACTCTCCGGGTAAACTTAATAGACAGCCTCACTCCATAGCCCCGACCAAGTGACTGTAGGAGAACCCCGTCGCCGAAAGCATCCGTTCGGGTGCTCGCGGTAGCGGTGTTCCGCCTTGGTGCACTTCGTCGACGGTAACGGGGGTGCGGCCGTCTACTGAAGTTTGCGACGAGTATTCGATCAGGATGTCGGGAATCTTGTTGAATTGCCCGACTTAATATTGAAAAGTGTTTTCGATAATGAGACTAAAATGCGGGGTTTATAATTGTTAGGCATGCGATGTCTAAGGAATTCATTTGATCAGGCATACGATGTCTGAGGTGGTTGCGGATTCCAACTGTTGTAGTTTTACACTTTCTTTTCTGTGACCGTAAGTGTAATATGTGATATCGCCGGTTTCGTTGCTATATGTCAACGACAATTGGGATGGACATATTTACTTACGTTGATGACATGTGATGTTATGTGTTGCTGGATATGTTATATTGGATCGTCGTGTTTGAATAGCCGGGGTTTTTTATGTGAGATGAGTGTTTTTCATTTTCATTCATGTAAAAACTTGTATGTAATATTCTTTTATTGGGGCGCTTCCAGGTTGCGGAAGTTGTCACCGTTTGTATATTATTTACTTTTCCGCACTAGGATAGACCCAAGGAGGGGAGCATAAGTAACCGGGTTCTGGAGTCCAGTGGGAGACCAACTCGAGGAGTCGAGTCCGGGTCTCCTAACTCTAGAATTGGTAGGGTTGCTTGCCGCTCTCGTAGGGGTCTTGGGGTGTGGGTTTGGCTATTCATCGCGACCGTGGAATCCGTGTTTTATACTGGCTCGTATTGAAAACACGGACGTCCTAGTATATCCAATATTTCATATGATTCTTCTGCTGCGATATATGTGATGTGATCATATGATGTTCTGTGATAGATACTGTATATAGTATATATGATATATTATATAGGCGTTACTTATGTTTTACACCCGCGCTAGCCCTGCCCCGCTCTGCCGTTAGTTACCTAACCTAACGATGCACGAGGGGACATCGAGGCGAATGCGGATGGCATAAGTATACGTCGTATTTATCTGTGATGTTTAGGTACTTAAATGATGGGACTTCATTAATGTGATTAATGAAATAAAAGAAACCTAAGATGTTGTAGAATCGAATTTCAAAATAAAACAGGTAGCTACAGTTCTTGCTTTGCACAGAGGTATATGTGATATATCCTGCACCTTATTCGACAAGGAAAGGACCGAGATCCCTTCACCGGGAGTGACTCCTTTAGCAATAACTGGCAGATGCTACACACTCGGTTTGTCATTTGATTGCTTTTAAGTGTTTTTGCTTTGCACAGTGATATATGTGATATATCCCGCACCTCATTCGACGAGGAAAGGACCGACGATCCCTTCACCGGGAGTGACTCCTTTAGCAAAACTAGAAAAGCCTCAAAAACACTCCATTTCAAAATTCATTTGATTCTACAACGATATCAAGTTCATTACGCAATAGGTTTTCAGAAAAACCTATCGTAGCCCTCCGTCATTTCAGATATGTACTAGTTAGTATTCGTGCTGCGGTAGTTTGGCATTCGTCAAGGCGTAGTGTACGGTAGCTAACTAGTATTTATCTGCTTGAGCATATGATGCGATTGGATTAGGGTATTCGTACGGCGTTGTTTGGCATTCGTCAAGGGTCGTGCGGGTGGGTTTAATTCGATCAAGAAATGTACGGGTTGAACTTGACTAGTGGACTATGGGTTGTTTGGCATTCGTCAAGGTCATAGCGAGCTAGGGGCAAAATATTATCGGGAATTTCAAGTGTTGAAATTTGCAATGAGATTGCATACCTTCTATGAGATAGTTGGATCCCGATACCTGCTGCGAGTAAGAGTTACTCCTGGGAGAGTTTTATACATTACAATTAGCCGATCAAGTAGGTGTCTAGAAAGGTGTTAACGAGGTTACGCCTCTGGGAAAACGAGGTTTACATTAATTAGGTTCGTGCGAAAGCACGGGGGACCTCCCTCAAAGTACCGACACTGGCCTGGCTGAAAGATTGGCGAACTTGTAGTGTGTAATTAATCCCGGCTAGTCTTTCCTTTTAGGGTTTGAAGGAAGATTTGATAAAAAGCAGTGGGAGCCATCCTGATTAGATAAAATAATAACCAATCTATTCTTGAAAGAGCGCACGCTGAGTGTTTTCTTCTCTCTCTCTCCTGGTAGCGACCATATCACACCTTAATCAAGATAATAAAACGGAATATTGACCGAACCCGCTTGTTATACTGAGCTAGGGAACGTTGGTCCCGCTCCAACTTATAATTGTTATAAGACAGAGCAAGAAATTGAGGAATACCAGATTTCCCGTGCCGCCCAAACGAAGAGAGTGCATGCTGATGCATCATCTTCGGGTGTGTTCATTATACAGAACTGTTTCTCAGTATCCTTTACGTCCTGGGTATGTGATACCAGATCAGGATCCCAGATATGTAATCAGTTACATAGGGCTACAGAAAGGTAGAGAACTGAGAACGGGTGATAAGTTTCATGAGGCAGAAAACGGGGCAAGTGTTGCAGCCAAGTCTGTTGGTCACTGTCACCCTGTATTACCAATACATTGATTCTGAACGAATGTTATTAGATACCGAACCTGATATACAAAATCATATCAGTCTCTTTATTAGTAAAGAAATGATAAAATTTTGTATTGTTGGATAATGTTTTGAACATTTCCTATATCAAAAGTTGATCGGTTCAGGCACGTTATCTAAAAGCATTGATGTTCTAAATCAAACCACAGTTCTTAGTATACGGAACACACACAAGAGGAAGAGTTCAGAAATGAACGAATCCTTCTTGAGGCATTGTAGACTAGGTCATATCAATGCGACCCGACTGGCTGAAGTTACATTTAGATGCATATTTAAATTAGTTTGAATTTACATCTTGTGAAACTCGCCAGTCATGTCACAAAGATAAGATGACCATAGCTCTGTTTACTGGAAACAGAGAAAGAGTTATTGAACTCTTGGGATAATACATGTTGATGTATAAAGGTCCCCTGTCTATACATGCCAGGAAAGGTTCTTTGTACTTCATTACATTCTCTGATAATCTCTCAAGATTCAGACATATGTTCCTGTTGAAACATGAGTCCGAACCTTTTGAGATATTCATAGAATATAAGTAAGAAGTAGAGAACCAAAATACGGGTAAAAGTATTATGTCCTTTGATGAGATCAGGGAGGAGAATACTTGAGCACGGAATTCCTGGACTATTCTAAAGGAGAATGAGATTCTCTCTCAGCATTACTCCTCAGAATACACCATAGCACGATGGTATATCGGGGTGGAGCAATTACACCCTATGTGATAAGGTGTGCTCTATGATGAGTAATACTGAGTCACCTTTTTCCTTTTTGGGGGTTATGCACTTGAGAAGCTGCATACCTATTGAATTGGGTTCTAATCAAATCAAATGCCTACCACTCCATATGAGATATGGTATAGGAAGAGCCCATGTCTTAAGTCAGTTAAGATTTGGGGTTGTCCGGCCTATGTCTAAAAGCAAAATCTGGACAAGCTCGAGGCAAAGTCTGTTATGTAGAACTGGAAAGGTTCCATCTATACAAACTACAGCTGATGATTTGGTACAATCAAAGTATTCAGTAGATACCAACGAACCTCAGCCTCTCCGCCGATCTAGTAGGGTTCCTCACCCACCTGAGAGTTACTTCGGTTTCTCTATGACAGTGGGAGCGAGGATTGCATCATGAGATGATGACCCAACTAGCTTCGAGCTGGCCATCAGGAGTGAGACTCTGTGAGAATGGCTGGATGCTTAGTGATCTGAGATGGAATCCATATACACCAACAAAGTATGGACTTTGGTTGCTATATCTGAAGGGTTAAATCCCCATCAGGAGCAAGTATATCTTGAGAAGATTACTTGGTGTACATGGAAAAGTTGAGACTTTCAAAGCTAGACTTGTTAAGGGTTTTCGTCATCAACCAGGCGTGGATAATGATGAAACCTTTTCCAGTGGCTATGCTTAACTCCATTCAGATCCTACTTGCCACGGCTACATACCATGACTACGATATCTGGTGGTTGGGTGTCATGACAGCTTTTCTAAATGATGATTTAGAAGAGTGCATCTATAAGTACACAGCCAGAGGGCTTCGTAGACAGTGGGAGCAGCGGAAACGTGTGCAAGATGCTTTATAGGATAAAGCAGGCATCGCGGAGTTGGAACATCTGTTTTGATGAAGCGGTCAAAGAGTTTGACATCATCAAAATGGTAGATGAACCTTGTATATACAAAAAGGTAGTAGGGAGTATGGTGATGATCCTCGTAGAGTACGTGGATGACATACTCCTGATAGGGAAAGAGTTTCCTATGCTACGCTCGATCAATCTCCGCTTATCACAATGATTCTCCACATAGGATCAAAGTGATACCTCCTAAATCCTGGGTTTTGGATCTATGAGATAGATCTAAATGGATGTTAGGATTCTCACTAGTTGTTGTGAGATGGTATCAATCGATCCTGGGGAGAATCACTGGAAGTGTTCCAGGGTGATAAAGACGACTGAGTGTCAGTCACAGGCATTGTCTTTACCCTCAGTAAAGGGACGGTATGTTGGAAGAGTTCCAAACTAGATACCGTGACATACTAGACGATAAAGGCTGGATACATCGCTATTTGAGATGCTACCAAAGAGGCTGTTTGGGTATATATTGGTTCATAAGATGAACCATGTTTCTCCCATTGTGTGACAATGGAGTTGTGGCTTATGCCGAGGAACGCCGGTCCCATCAGTGATCCAGACTTATTCTAAGGCAGCATCGCCTGATCATGGAGATAGTTGATCTCCAGGGAGATCGAGGTTAAGAGAGTAGACTCAGAGGACAACACAGCGGATCCACTCACAAAGGCCTGTTCCCAGAGAGAGACTTTTATGGGATGGTTGAGTATGAGATACTGCAACCACTGCTACAGATGGCCCTAGTGCAAGTGGGAGATTGTTAGATATATGTATGCCCTAGAGGCCATTACTGTACATTGGATGTATATTGTATTGGATGCTGGGACATATATAGGGAGGACTTTCTTACTCGACATGATAGTATGCTATCTGGTTGAACTTTACCTTAACGTGTATACTGATTGTCTCTCTGTTACATGTTGGTAAAGCCCTTAGGATCTGTACTTGACTACCTGGACTATGATGCGGATCATACTAGTGGGGACATGGTAGTCCATAAGTACATCCTTCAAAGTCCCTAGTCGAGGGTGTATCGAGACGGGGCATCGATATACCAGAGTAGACTAGCGTGTACCTTCTCGACCCATACAGATGGGCGATGGATGATCCCATATCCATTGGTGTTTGACATCAGAGATGATATACGGGTGCTCAGTAGAGACTGGGTACACTGGACGGACTCGCCGAGAACTCCCAGATGGTATTATACCTCACGTCAGATGGCAGTTCTCTGGTGACACTGGTACAGAGTAGTCTGTTGACCCGAGATCGTCATAGAGTCTTGTGTGGTTCCCACTGTGCTTTGATTTCCATCTTACCACGTCCAAGAGGGCGTGCAAAACGGTGGTTTTTAGGTACAGTCCCGAGTCACATGGAGACAATGAGCGATAGGAGGGGATTCGTCTCTCCCGGTATAGGGGGTTGATGTTGCGCTGTGTTCGATTGGCTATAACAGGAAATCCCTGGCCAGGGTTGCTGAGATTTACTGGTAAGTGTTACCAGTAGTTTCTCGAACAGTTATAGACCTCATATCGACACGACTTATCGAGCTATTGGGGTCTGACGTTTACCACCCCTAGGCGAGATATGCGACATATCAGACGATCAGACCGGACTGTACGGTAGTGTTACTGGTTGGATTCACTGGAGTGTGAGCGGGCTTGCTTGTCGATCTTCAGATCGCTCAATACCCGGGTGGCCGTTACGTTTAGCAGACCGCTTGCGGCTTGTGGGTGTTTGATATGATCATCACCTGCTGCCGGCGTATTGACGAGTCTTTAGAGTCCTACACAGAGGTTTCCTGGCTCAAGCAAAACGAAATAGGAGCGCATATGAGATATGTGCGGGACCGAGAATAATGCGTGTATGTGATACCGTATTATATTCTCGCGATAAAAGTATCGAATGGTTGTATGCGATATAACCTAGTTATCGATTCAAGCGTTGATTCGATAAGCCGATATATTGTATACTAGTCGGTTGTGTGCGACATAACCGGATCATTGAATCAAGTGTTGATTTAATGATTTAATGCATATTTATATATTTGATATATTACTTTGCATCAACTAGTATCGGTTTACTTAAGATGGATTTTCTCACTCGGATGTGCACATTGTATATTCGATATAGTTTTGTGCACTTGATTGTATCATGTTTGATGATACATGTTTGCTTGTGTTTGTGTAAAGATTGAACCATGGTTATTTAAATGATTAGGGTTTACATTTTCATATCTATTTATTTATTTATTTATTATGGAAATGATAATGAGAAGAATGGTTGCTAGTTTTGTTTTATTCTTTGAACCTTCATGAAGCATTGACTTTAGTCAACCATTCTTATCTCATCCTTAACCCTAACCATTCAAACTAACCTTGGTTTAATCTCTACACCTAACCATGGTTTGCTTATGATAAGAATGCATTTTCTTTTCTTTTTTAATTATTCTTATCATAACAATTTCCTTCTTCTTCTTCATTTCTTCAAGTGAAGAAAGCTTGCCTCCATCAATGGCAAGTGATGAAAAAGAGTGAGAAATTCAAATCTAAAGTTTACCCACTTCCTATTTCTTCATACTCTACCTCTTGCCAAGTAGTAGAGTGTGTTTCCTTCACAAGTTTTTAGGGCTTGGTGAAGGTGGAGCTTGATTTAGCGATGCCTCGACGTAGATCATCTTCGGCATGGACATCGACGACCTAGCTCACTTTTTCTCCGACGAAGCCAACTCTAGAGCCCGGATTCCTTTTGGACAGCGGAGACGACTTTGTTGCGGAGCTATGGAGGTGGAGCACCGGATCTACAAAGGTTGTATTTCCGATATCCCATTAGTTAAGTTGTTAACTAGATTGTCTTTCGCCTAGATTTCTAGCAAACGATCCATAGTCGGGTCTCTCGGCACCTAGATTTTTTGAAAATGGCATGTTCGATGCCTTGTGAGACCTCATTAGGGTGCCTAGGAACCCTACAAATCGGATCCCGGACTCTAGCGTCGGCTTCATCGGAAAAATGGGCGGGCTTGGTCGTCGGCTTCGATGCCGAAGATGATCTACGTCGAGGCATCACAAGATCAAGCTCCCACTTCACCAAGTCATGAAACTTGTGAAGAAAACACCCTATACTACTTGGCAAGAGGTAGAGGATGAAGAAATAGGAAGTGGGTTCACTTTATAATTGGATTTCTCAATCTTATTCTCAAGTTGCCATTGATGGTGGCATGGTTTCTTCATGTTGAAGATGAAGAAGAAGAAGAAAGAATATGATAAGTTATTATTTAAAAAGAAAACAATATGATACTTATCATGTATTCAACCATGGTTTAGTGTAGAGATTTAACTAAGGTTAGATGAATGGTTAGGGTTAGAGAAGAGACAAGAATGGTGGACTTGTTCAAAGCTTCAAGAAGCTTCAACAAACAAACAAAACAAGCCACCATTTTCTTTTCTTCTTTTCTAAAATAAATAAATAAATAAATAGATAAGAAAATGAAAACCCTAACCATTACACAACCATGGTTTAATCTTTACACAAACCCAAGTGAGCATGTATCATCAAACATGATACAATCTTGTGCACAAAAATATATCACATATAAAATGTGCATTTCAAGTGAGAAAATCCTTTTAAAGTGAACCAATACTAGTTAATGCAAAGTAATATATCAAATATATAATTATACATTAAATCATTAAATCAACACTTGATATAACGATCCGGTCATATCGCATATAACCGACTAGTATCCTATGTATCGGCTTATCGAATCAATTCTTGATTCGATAACTAGGTTATATCGCATATAACCAATCGATACATTCATCGCGAGAATGAAATACGGTATCACATACACGCATTATTCTCGGTCCTGCACATATCTCATATGCGCTCCTATTTCGTTTCGCTTGAGCCAGGAAACCTCTGTGTAGGACTCTAAAGACGCGTCAATACGCCGGCAGCAGATGATGATCATATCAAGCACCCACAAGCCGCAAGCGGTCTGCTAAACGTAACGGACACCCGGGTATTGAGCGATCAGAAGATCGACGAGCAAGCCCGCTCACACTCCTGTGAATCCAACCAGTAACACTTACCGTACAGTCCGGTCTGATCGTCTGATATGTCGCATATCTCGCCTAGGGGTGGTAAACGTCAGACCCCAATAGCTTGATAAGTCATGCCGACGTGAGGTCCATAACAATCGTGAAACTACTGATAACTCTTACCAGTATATCACTGCAACCCTGGCCAGGGATTTCCTGTCATGGCCAGTCGAGCATAGCGCAACATCAACCCCCAATACCGGGAGAGACGAATCCCCTCCTATCGCTCATTGCCTCCATGTGAATCGGGACTGTACCCAAAAACCACCTGTTTGCATGACTCAGTAGAGCCGTGGTAGGGTGGAAATCAAAGCACAGTGGGAGACACACAAGACTCTATGACGATCTCGGGTCAACAGACTAAGCTGTACCAGTGTCACCAGAGAACTGCCATCTGACGTGAGGTATAATACCATCTGGGAGTTCTCGGCGAGTCCGTTCAGTGTACCCAGTCTCCACTGAGCACCCGCATACCATCTCCGATGTCAAACACCAATGGATATGGGATCATCCATCGCCCATCACATGGGTCGAGAAGATATACGCTAGTCTACTCTGAAATATCGATGCCCTGTCTCGATATTCCCACGACTAGGAACATTGAAGGATGTACTCATTGACTACCCAGACCCCACTAGTATGATCTGCATCATAGTTCTGGAAGTCGAGTACACATCCTAAGGGCTTTATCAACATGTAACAGAGAGACAGAAAGTATACATGTTAAGATAAAGAGTAACCAGATAGCGTACTATCATGTCGAGCAAGAAAGTCCTACCTATATATGTCCCAGCATCCACTACAATATACATCCAATGTACAGTAATGGCCTCTAGGGCATACATATAACTAACACTCAGAATTTCCGCCAGCACCGAAAGTGCTGGAGGATGGGATACATACCACTGCAGATAACCTCAAGAAAATTGAGTTGGGAACGGTGAACGACCCACGACCGACATTCGTCAGCGAGTTGCTGTCTGAAGAAAGTGTGGTTGCGTTAAAAGACGTGCTTATGCAGTACAGAAATTGCTTCGCGTGGAACTATTCCGAAATGCCAGGACTAGATCCAGAAATTGCTGTGCATAAATTGGCGATATCTCCGGACGTCAAGCCGGTCAAACAAGTGCCAAGAAGAAAGCGGCTCGAGCTTGAGATGAGTATCAACGCCGAGGTCAAGAAGCTAATCGACTCTGGCTTTATTCAGGAGGTTCAATATCCTGAATGGATCGCTAATATTGTCCCAGTGATGAAGAAAAATGGGACAGTACGCATATGCTTGGATTTCCGGGATCTCAATAAAGCCTGCCCGAAGGATGATTTCCCAGTGCCAGTCACCGAACTGATGATAGACAATACGTCCACTCACGAGATTTTCTCCTTCATGGACCGATCATCAGGATATAATCAGATCAAGATGCATCCCGAAGACCAGAGGCACACCGCTTTTCGGACTCCTCTGGGAATATTCTGTTACAAGGTGATGCCCTTCAGTCTAAAGAACGCCGGTGCCACCTATCAGAGGGTCATGACGAAGATCTTTGATGACCTTATACATGAAATTGTCGAATGTTATATCGATGACCTCGTGGTGAAAAGCAAATCGTACGAGGAACATCTCGAGCATCTGAAGACTGTATTTCAACGCCTTCGGCAATACAACTTGAAGATGAATCCTCTCAAGTGCGCATTCGAAGTTTCCTCGGGCAAATTCCTGGGATTCTTCGTCCGACATCGAGGCATTGAAATAGATCCGTCGAAAATTAAGGCGATCATGGAAATAACTCCGCCGAGAACTCTTAAGCAGTTGCGGTCTCTCCAAAGGAAGCTCGCATACATATGGCGATTTATAGCCAACGTTTCAGGCAAGTGCCGTCCTTACAGCCACCTGATCAAGAAGGGAACCCCGTTCGTCTGGGATCAAAAATGCCAAGGTGCGCTAGACGAAATCAAACAGTACTTGCAAAACCCACCAGTGCAGGCTGTTCCGGTCAAGGGAAAGCTCCTCATTCTCTATACGACCGCCCTCGAAGGTTCTTTAGGCGCATTATGGGCGCAAGAGAACGACCAAGGAAAAGAAAGAGCACTCTACTATTTAAGTCGAGTCCTGTTGGGTGCTGAAAGCAACTACTCCCCCATTGAAAAACACTGCCTGGCGATGATCTTTGCTGTAACAAAGCTCAGGCACTATGCATTAGCGCACGAAGTCCGTCTCATTTCGAAGGTGGAACCCCTTAAATATTTGATTTCGAAGGCTATATTGACAGGTCGACTCGCTAAATGGGCCCTTCTCTTGATGGAGTTCTCGATAACGTATCAACCTCTCAAGGCAGTAAAAGGCCAGGCCATCGCTGACTTCCTCGCTGAGCATCCGATACGTGCTGATTCTCCTCTGAATTGGGATCTGCCAGACGGACATGCGTTTGACGCGATCGACGGTGGTGATACCCGGTGGGAGCTCTATTTTGATGAAGCGTCTTTCATGAAGAAGCGCAAACAAAGCACCCCTATAATCAAATCAGGGATAGGCCTCATCTTCGTGACTCCACAAGGAGGGATTATGCGCTTCGCTTTCTCCTTGACAGAGCCGAGGACGAACAATGAAGCCGAATATGAAGCTTTGATAGCAGACCTTGAGATCGCCATCGACATGGTAATTGAGAACCTCCTCATATATGGAGACTCCCAACTGGTCGTCAGTCAAGTAAATGGCGACTACCAAACGTGCAAACCAGAGCTGGTGAAGTACGGCGAAAAGGTGCAACAACTGTTGACCCAAATTCCTTCCTACACTTTGGAAAACTTACCGCGTGCGGAAAACAGCAAAGCGGACGCATTAGCCAAGCTCGCTAAAGAACTGGCTGAAGAGAATCTCGATGACGTCAGGATTGTGGTACAAAGCCGTTGGGTGCTTGCCCCAACAGAAATATCTTCGGAATCATCCGAAGGAAAGGGAGAGACTGAGCAGATGGCTATGCAAATAAAAGACCGGGAAAAGGTCGAGGATTGGAGGGAAGGCTTTATAGACTATTTCAAATACCGTCGAACGCCCGAAGATGCGTCCTCAAGACATCAGCTTATGAAACGAGCTCTGTCTTTCGCCTTCGTCAATGATACTCTGTACAAGAGGTCGTTTGATTCTTTGTGGTTGAGATGTCTGGGACCTGACGAAGCGAAAAGAGTCGTTCAGGAAGTTCATGACGGACTCTGTGGTTCTCATCAAGCGGGCCCGAAGATGAAGTTGAAGATCAAACGAATGGGCTACTACTGGCCCACGATGATTCAGGACTGTCTCGAATATGCGAAGCAATGCCACTCGTGCCAAATCCACGGGGACTTCATCCACCAGCATCTAAATCCACTACATCCAATGGTGGCTAGCTGGCCGTTTGAAATGTGGGGAACTGACATAGTCGGACCCATCGAACCGGCATCGTCTAGAGGACATCGTTTCATCTTGGCGACGACTGACTACTTCTCCAAATGGGCAGAAGTAGTACCGTTGAGGGAAGTGAAGACGGAAAACATCCTCCATTTCTTCAAGACGCACGTCATATATCGGTTTGGAACCCCGCGACGGATCATCTCCGATAACGGGCCAGCCTACAGAAGCCACAAGATCAGTCGCTTCGCGCAACAACATAATATAGACTGGAGATATTCCTCAGTTTATAATCCGCGAGCTAACGGTCTAGCTGAGGCCTTCAACAAGACCTTAACAAAGATCGTGAAGAAGACGGTGTCCCGAAATAAGAAGGACTGGCACGAGAGACTGCAAGAAGCTCACTGGGCGTATCGGACCACGTTCAAGACGGCCACGAACACTACGCCATACGCATTAGTGTTCGGTACAGAAGTAGTACTCCCCCTCGAGATAGAGTTACCCTCTCTACGAGTGGCAGTCCATTACGAGCTAACGGACGAAGAAAATGTTCACCTTCGGCTTGAAGAGCTTGATGCTCTTGATGAAACCCGGCTAATAGCGCAACAAAATCTGGAGGCTTATAAAGCGAAGATGACGCGCTCATATGAAAGATTAACCCGGCCGAGGACATTCCGCCAAGGCAAACTCGTGCTAGTGGTCAAAAGACCTATGATTCCCAATCGCGCCAAGCGGGGAAAATTCGAGCCGAACTATGAGGGCCTGTACATCATAGACAAGGTCTACCAGGGTGGAGCCTATCTACTCATAGATATGCACGGTGAAAGGCCTTTAAGTCCAATAAACGGTCGCTTCCTGAAGAAATACTACACCTAACGAGTCACAGCCTAGGTCAATGATAGATGACGACGACTATGTCCGCTCGCTATCTTCCTAAGCCCAAACTCAATGAGCAGTAGCCTGCCTTCTCCTGAGCGGACCGAAACGTCCTTAAACTAATGGCGGACCGAAATGTTCTTAAACTAATGGCGGACCGAAACGTCCTTAAACCAATGACGGACCGAGACGTCCTTAAACTAATGACGGACCACTATGTCCTAAAACTAGCTAACGACCGAAACGTCTTTAAACTACTACCGTAGCATCCTCAGGCTGACGAGAATAAAAAAAAGAGAAAAAAAAGAGAAAAATAAAAACGGTACGTCCATAAGCAAAATGGGCACGGATGAAAACCCGAAAGGGCTCAGTGAGTAAAAACAGCAGGGCTACCGGCGAGTGTTTGTGAAAACCCGAAAGGGCGCGACCTCGTTAAAAGAAAAATAGAAAAAAAATAGAAAAAAAACGGTACGTCCATAAGCAAAATGGGCACGGATGAAAACCCAAAACGGCTCCGTGAGTAAAAACAGCAGGACTACCGGCGAGTGTTTGTGAAAACCCGAAACGGTGCAACCTCGTTAAAAGACAATTACAGGGTCCTCTCGACCTTGTAAGGAGAAACAACCCGCGTGAGATCCTTACGACTCACAAGGGAGCAACACACTTAGGGATCTTCACGATTTCTAAGGAGAAAATACACTTGCGAGATCCTCACGACTCGTAAGAAGAACTCTCTTATGGGACCCTCACGGCTCATAAGATTTGAAAGTCTTAACTTACAGAGACCTAAACCTGTTCTTAAGCAACCCCCACAACCTTCGATATTGCCCTACAAGTGGCTCAATACCGACCCTTGTATACAATCCACGGGCGCGAATAAACATTTCCCTAACCAAATCCCATCCGTGGCTAGGGATATGTTCGCATGATGAACAACCCTTATAAGTCCTCTCGACTTACAAGGAGAGAACCCTCTTGTAGGATCCTTACGACTTACAGAGGAACATACACTTAGGAATCCTCACGATTCTTAAGGAGAAAATACACCTACAAGATCCTCACGACTTGTAGGGAGAAATACCTTTGTGAGACCCTTACGGCTCATGAAGTCAGAAGCCTTAGTCGACAAGACCCTAACCCTGGTCGCTAAGCCACCTTTGTTCGACATCGACAGAAGCAAATGATGATTCGCTCCTGGCAATATCCCAGTTGTAGCGGTACTGATGCCGGAATCGGTGTCTAATTTCAGGTTTACCGTGAAAAACCAGTAGGCCGCACATGCATACGAAATAGCCGAAATGATGGGCCAAGTTGCAATAAAAAGCAGCAAGTAAAAACGTATGCGTACAAAATAGCCGAAATGATTGGGCAACTCGCAATAAAAAGCAGCGAGTAAAAATAAAATAAATAGCCGAAATGATTGGGCTCCGCGAAAAATAGCCGAAATGATTGGGCAATCGCGACCTTCGCGATATAAAAGCTG
Source organism: Agapanthus africanus (assembly GCA_030015575.1). Lineage (NCBI taxonomy): Eukaryota > Viridiplantae > Streptophyta > Magnoliopsida > Asparagales > Amaryllidaceae > Agapanthus > Agapanthus africanus. The sequence goes on from CM057351.1 coordinate 424,800,245, forward strand.
AAATGATAGAGCATCGCGGAAATAAGACAAAAAAATATATGAAACTTTCGCCCTACAGTTGAGATCACATCGATCCCTGTATACAATCTAAGGGCACAAACAAAGACGGAACCACGCCTTCCCAGCAGGCTCTGCCAGAAAGCAAAGCCAAATCTCGACGGTTCACCAACAGCCTAGAGACGACCGTGACATTCGTCTTAATACAGCAGACACAGTGCCAGCAAACGAAGCGAAGATCAGATTCCTAGCTTCCCAGTCTTGACAGCAACTCATATAAAGCCCGAAAGATAACCAGAGATCATCTCAACCCCAGGGAAATCAGTGTCCTTGGCAAAACTCCTCAATTCAGGGAAACTAGCGTCCTTGATGAGAGCCTCCTGATTCGCGTCGGCCCGCAGAGAAACCAGCGTCTCCGCAGGAATACTCCGATTCGTTTCAACTTCGAGGAAACTAGCGTCCTCGGCAAAATCCTTCGACTCAGGGAAACTAGCGTCCTTGACGAGAACATCCTGATTCCCGTCAACCCGCAGAGAAACTAGCGTCTTTGCAGGAATACATCGATTCGTTTCAACCCCAGGGAAACCAGTGTCCCTGGCAAATACCTCAATTCAGGGAAAATAGCGTCCTTGATGAGAGCCTCCTGATTCGCGTCGGACCGCAGAGAAACCAGTGTCTCCGCAGGAATACTCCGATTCGTTTCAACCCCGAAGAAACCAGTGTCCTTGGCAAAATCCTTCGACTCAGGGAAACTAGCGTCCTTGACGAGAACATCCTGATTCACGTCGGCCCGCAGAGAAACCAGCGTCTCCGCAGGAATACTCCGATTCGTTTCAACTTCGAGGAAACTAGCGTCCTCGGCAAAATCCTTCGACTCAGGGAAACCAGTGTCCTTGACGAGAACATCCTGATTCGCGTCGACCCGCAGAGACATTAGCGTCTTTGTAGGAACACATCGATTCGTTTCAACCCCAGGGAAACCAGTGTCCCTGGCAAATACCTCAATTCAAGGAAACTAGCGTCCTTGATGAGAGACTTCTGATTCGCGTCGACCCGCAGAGAAACCAGTGTCTCCGCAGGAATACTCCGATTCGTTTCAACTTCGAGGAAACTAGCATTCTCGGCAAAATACTTCGACTCAGGGAAACCAGTGTCCTTGACAAGAACACCACGATTCGCGTCGACCCGCAGAGAAACTAGCGTCTTTGCAGGAGCACCTCGACTCGTTTCAACCCCAGGGAAACCAGTGTCCTTGGCAAACCCCTCAACTCAGGGAAACTAGCGTCCTTGATGAGAGCCTTCTGATTCGCGTCGGCCCGCAGAGAAACCAGTGTCTCCGCGACAACTACCCGATTTGTCTCAACTTACAAGATAAAGCCTTAGGCGGCAAGGATTAAAAAACTTGTTTCCTAAGCACTGGGATCCTGCAAGTCGATCTAAAACGGTCTCTTGTATACTATTCACGGGTCTCACTCTCCAAAGTCGAATCTTGACGAGGAGGGAAACAACCGCTTACGGGTCCTCTCGACTCGTAAGAGGGAAAAATTCTCTTATAAGATCCTTACGACTTATAGGAGAAAACGCACTTAGGAATCCTCACGATTCCTAAGGAGAAAATCCACCTACGAGATCCTCTCGATCCGTAAGGAGAAAAGTCTCTGTGAGACCCTCATGGCTCATAGAGTTGAAAAGTCTTAGGCGGCAGATCTGAACCTGTGGCCTAAGCCATCACTATCTCTTGAAGAAACTAAGATACTTACTCTATTATCTGTCAACCATATTTATTAAGACAGCATGCTAGTAATAAGAGAAAGGGAGAAAACAGAAGAGCATACAAGACATTGCAAAGAAAAAATGTGTATCTTTATTTGTTAATTCAATCAAGTACAAGGTGAATCGTACAAAAGAATAAAGAATGGATACATCTTATTCGAAAAAGAAAATTTTACAAGTATAATGATACAAAGGCAGCTACTGGGAAGGAAGCGTCTTAAATAGCCCTATCAGTTGTTCGCGCACTTCCTTCCATGCCTTTTCCTGATCGGCTACCACCGCCAGTTCCGCCTCCACTTGAGCCCGTTGCTGCAAGAAGGATGCAAGCTGCTCTCCAACGGCCTGCTGAGCTGCTTCGCGGCCTTGGGAATTACGCTCGGCAGCATCGAGTTTCTGCTTCAGGTTCAGCCCATTTGAGATGCGTTCCATGAGACCCTCGAAAATAGTCTTCACTTGGGCAGCGTTAGCCTCAACCTCAGCAGGCAGACGAGTCGTCTCGCTGGAGGTCTCTTGGCATTCCCTCAGCCTTAAAGCCGGTTCTTGTTCCAAGTGGTGGACGTAAGAAGCGCTTTGCTCAATCCACGCTGCTCTTTGATTGCTTGCGGCTAAGGTCTCGGGAGCAGGGCGCATAAACTCCAGTTGATGCAGGCGGGACTCGATCTCTCTGCAGTGATTAACTCAAGACGCGACGATACCTTCATTATGGAAGTTTACGAGTATCGCCAGCATTGGGTTAACCGCCGTAGCAAAATCTGCGACAGACTTAGGAGTCTCGACGTCGAGCTCCTCAATGTAGTCGCTCACCATGCGCAGACTATTCGCGGCGCCTTTCGAGGACGGACGTCTCACGAAAGGCCCTGCCGGCATTATAACGCGAGACTCAAAGGGCGCCGGGATCGGAACGATAGCTGAAAAGACAAAGTATGATTAGATGACGGTTCGAGAAATACGAAGAAAGTCATCGATGCGATAGTTTACTATACCAGCTGCAGCAGGTGGCAAAGCCGGAAGGGCCGGTGGCGCGACCGATCTTTCATCCCCTCCTTCGATTTGTAGTACTGCAATCAGGACAAGAGAGAGTTAGAAATAATTCCATTACTGAAAAAGAAAGACATCAATTGGAAACTACACTCACCAACACCACCGGAAGAAGAAGCGAGTTCAGATGGGAAGGAGAAGTGTGGGTGCAACACCTAATAAAGATGATCAAAAAGCACTCCTGAAAAGACACAACAATACGACTTTAGTACATAAATTATGCGGCTGAAAGATAAAACCAATAGGTTGCAAATCCATACCTTCCAACATCTTTGATGGTACAAGGGAGGGCTGAGAGGTGACCACCGTCAAGGCAGTAGTTGACGGTGCTCCCTCGAGCAATGGAGCATTGGCACTGGCCGCACCTGCGTTAAAAAACAAGGATAAACTTGTCAGAAAGGATTGCAAGATGAAAAAAGGGACTATAACTCAAAATTTACCTGATGAGCCGCCGGCCGAAACGGAGGCATCTCCCTCCTCCATCGATACGAGTCCACCTCCCGAGGCTCGTCACCGGACTCGACAGGGGCTGTCGTCGTGCTCGCATGACCAGGAGACGGCGGAGGACCGTAGGCAGGGAGAGCAATGATTGGAGCATTGCCAGACTATTGAGAAAGAGCGGATGGCTCGTCGCCGGGAATCACGCCCATCTCACCCGCTACTCCTTCAGGCTCGGCGGTCGCCATTGTCTCATCCGCCGTCACCATGGGGTCGCCGGTCTCAAGCGACTCGTCCGCCGCTACCCCGGGCTCAGTTATAGCGGTCATCTCATTTTCCGCCACCTCAGGCTCGGCATCAACGACCTTCTCGGGTGCAGCTCCTTCAGCCCCCAGCTCAGGCTCAGCAACCCTGGCGACGTTGCCTACCGTCGGCTCATGTTCGGCCGGTGCCTCCTTCTCTGTTTCCTTGGGTTCGACGGTCTCCGCCTCCCCATCGGTTGGACTTGGCCCTGCAAGAACAAAATATATAAGAACCGACAGGTTTACAATTCTTACATCAAAATCTTGAAAGATACATTACCTGAGGTGGATTGATCGTTGGCCCAACGGGCTGCACGCACCGCCCGTCTGTGAGCTGTAGACAAAGCGACCGGGGGCTCTTCTGTGGGGGTGTCAGCACGAGGGACGCCGCTTGGGCCTGCTCCCACGGCCAAAGCGACTCTGCGTGCCTTCGCCTCACGCCTCGACCGCTTTCTCTCCTCCTGGGCCGTCACGACGGACCTCTTTGACGCTTCCTTCACCAAGGCGTCTTCCTCCTCGTATAGAGTTGCCTCCAGAGCCTTCAAAGCGTCTCTCATCAGCGTATCAAGTCGGGTTTCTCGCGTTGGCCCTGATGAGGTCGGGACTTCAGTAGTCGGCCCGGGGAGAGTCCCCGCATCGGCTTGCAAAATAGGTCCCGCAGTCCCTGCAATAAAACAAAGGGAAGGTTAGACTGATAATAACAAAGGAGAATAAAGACTTAATGAATCGAAATATACCGAGCCCTAACGATACTCGGAGTCGTTCCTCCTCTTGAAAAGTTTTGAGGGAGGCAGCGATGGCCTCTTCGGTAGTAATGCCTGTTTAAAGAAAAAGAGGGGAAAAGCATTAGCCAAAGACAACAATAAAGATATGATGCAGCAAAAAATGCGACTAGTAATTACCCGATTGCGCAAGCTCACGCGTCGCGCCTCGCCAATCCCTCTGAAGCTGCGATGGCGGCCGCCAGATCCGTGTCATCCGGCGGCATAACCAATCCTTTATTGGTCCCATACTCGCCCAAGCCCTCGCTATATGGAGCATGAGGTTCTTGACCGAACGCAACGTCAGCCGAGAAGAGCGACTTCTTCTTCCTCTTCTGCCCACTAGCCCTTGGTGCACCCGGGATCGACTTGCGCTTTGCAGGCACCTTGGGGCGGCGAGTCCCGATATCCATGCCTACGCCAGACTCCGGCGAAGCCACAATTACCGTCTCCACTGGAGCACGGGGCGCTCGTGGTGCATCCGTAGTATCAGGAAGCGGCAATCCACGTAGAGGGCTCAACACACACGGTGGTTCAGCTCTAGCATCTTCCAGCGGAGGTACTACGGTGGTCCTTGGCACCGCAGGAGCTTTGCGGTCGCTGCCGGGAGGCACACCCTTACGGTCGACCAACAATCGCTTTTCTTCTTTTATAACGGCGCCCGTCGAATGATTGTACCACGTTGTATATGAATTGAGGATTCGTGGGGCGCAAGCCGGCTCGCTGATAAAAAAATGAGAACCCGTATTCAGACACATGAAGTGATGCAGCGCGCTTTCCATCCCTTCTTCAGTAGCAGCAGGTTCCAGTAAGAAAGCCTCCAATGGTACCCCTTGATTGTAGCTCAGTTGCTGGGCGAAACGATGCGGGTTGTATCTCATGAAAAGCGCCACACCATTGTGCCTAAACACCAGGAAGCCCGGTCTGATAGAATATAGATGTAGGGTCTCCCGGGCCGTCAGAACTGAAGCTCCATCTTTGAAAGTATCTTGCAATGGCCGCACTATGGTGGTAGACGCCTTTCCAATGGTCAGCACTTTGTCAATGAAAGACATCCCGTCTCCAATGGTGTGGGGGCGAAGGAGCAAACCCCTGGCGTTCCGTGGCGACGGAGTTACAATTGAGGCGCCGATCAATCGTATAATTCGGGGGAAGCTGCACCTGTCATAGAACGGGGGCCTTTTATGCATACCGAAGAAGCCCAATGTATGTAGCTCAAGCCATGATACGAAGTAGTGCATCGGGAAGATCACGTGCAGTACCCCAGGCTCATTAGCATCCGCCGCTTGACTAAGGCCGTGATACATGTGCGCCAAGCCGGCGATCCCAACGGCCACTTTTACCCCAATGGTCATCCGGTGAGCTGGGTAAAAGACAGAGGGCCGCATATGGCGAGAATGCATCGGGAGCGCAAACCAACTCAGCCATAGCCCAAGGAATCCTAAGAAGAAAGCTTCCTCGTCCATCCCAGGGGCTGCAACCTCCGCAAAAGAGATAACCGGAGAGTTAGGAAGGAAAAAACTCTTTTGATCTACCTCCTTCACTGGTAGGTTGTCCAAACCTAAACCAAAAGGGTCATCAACGGTGGCGTACTTAGCAGCTTCTACTGAGAGAACGTTTGGGTGAAGGAATCGGGCGATGAAATCCTCGAAGCTGACTCCGCGGCTCCCACGTTCGATAAAGAGGGCCTCGTAGATGTTCAACACTTTGATCAAACTTGGAAATTGATGTTGAACAGCATTCTCCGGAGTGAGGCCCCTTATTGCCGGCTTAGCACCGAAGACATATTCGTCTGTAGGGAGCAGCTCCTCATAGTGCTCCCCTATAACCGGTAAGCCGGAGACCTCTGTGAATTCTTCTAAAGAAATCGACACTTCCCGGTCCATTGCAAGGAAAGTGTGAGTAGGGATGTTCCATTGCTCCAAAAAGGCCTTAAACCACCAGGTGGGAAGCGTGGGATATTGGAAGAGGGAAACATAAACTGCAGTGTACAACCCTAGCCTCATCAACTGCGACTTCTTCGCTGACAAAATGTAGCGAGCCCATGGCAGATAGCCGATCGGATGGCGGGGGATCAGACCAATGTTATATGATTGCCCCCAAGACCGCGCCTCGCCTTGACAAATACGGCTCCCCAGGATATCCAAAACCATAGGAGGCTGAACCGGAATTGCATCTGTAGCAGGATGAAGAAGGCCCTTTGAAGTCCAATCGACCATCTCCACGGCATACTGCACCGGGGGTGGGCTGGCATAGTGGATCGCCGTAATAGGCTCTGATGGTACCGCACATGAAAAGCTCTGTCGACCCATAATAATTTGGTTGTACCATGACCCCAAAAAGTGAAGATTCTTATATTCCGGGTCATGGTCCATAATCATGGCTAGGACCTCACGGTCTACGGGTGCTCCGGGGAACCCTCCCTCCGAACGGACAAATGGGAATGAGGTATCGAAAGACATGTTTCCTGCGGAGGGACAAAAGTCAGTCGTCAGTGTTGTGACTCCAACGCTTAGCGTTTTAAAAATTTACATCACACTGCAATGCAGTGGGTAGGGGACCAAATGGGGACCCACAAAATCTGGATGACAGTGCATCAGTTAATAAGACAGCCCCATCATTGGATGAGACTGTCAATTAATGAAAAGATCCCCAAGAGAATATTCTCATTAATAAGAAATCCCTAGAGACAAGGAGAAAATATCCTCTTTCAGAACAAAGCTCTGTCACAGAGTGACATTTGTCAAACTCTGGTCTTAGGGGAATAAAATTTCCTAAAAAGAGCCTAGCTCTGTAGTAATAATGGAAAGATCCATCAAAAAAAATTTAACTCTTGAAAGAACTAAAATTTTGGGATCTTAAAAATCCATGAAAACTTATAAAAAGTTCTCCATTTTTAGATCAAAAAAGATCTACATTTGATCCATGAGCAAAGCTCTGTTCATGGGTTAAAACCCATGAACAAGATCTCTGTTGATCTATGAACTTTTGAGAGCAAGGCTCTGTTGATGAAACCCCAAAGGGGTTTGCTTTAGATCAAAGATCCATAAGAGCAAAGCTCTGTTCATTAAATTTAATTTAATTTGATTTAAATTTTACCTAAGTTGTTCTAAAAATCTGAACTCTGGAGTTCTTGGAAACGAGAGCAAGGCTCTAAAATTCTTAAACAAGAGCAAGGCTCTGAAAATTCAAGTTCTTGAAAATGGTAAAACATTTTCTAAGGACCAAGGGTCCTATTTATAGGCGCCTGCGCCTTTTCAACTCACCCGTTGATCTAACGGCCAAGATCTTGCCACCGCTGCACTCACGTGCGCGCCACGTGAGCGCAACGGTGGGGGGGCATTTGTTTCCCCCAATCAGAGCAAAGCTCTGTTTGAATTTCAAAAATTGAAGCAACGCTTCAAATTCCGTGCGCTGTGCGCAGCCCGCCACGTGTCAAAAGCTGATACGTCAGCGCAGCGCCCAAGGCAGTGCGCCCAATCAGAGTAAGGCTCTATTAAAAAACAAAAATTAAAGGAAGCACCGCTTCAGTTGCACAAGCGCTGCGTGATTGGTACGAAAAAGTGTGTTTGTAGAATAACCGCAATCAATAACGGTGTCGCGTGTAGCTAGACCGAGATGAGTACGGGTCGTCCTCTGGGAAACACGGAACCTTTTACTCTTACTTTAGATGTGTTGAAAAAGAAAGGAGGGATAAAGAATATTGTAGAATGGTTTCTAGATCTACGTTAAGCACTAATGCAAAATATAGATCTAGATTATTTATTGATGTAAGTTTATATAAGAAGAGGGCTTGTAGGGTTCATTAGGATTTAGTAGTTATGGATGATTAATTAAAAATTACTCTTTCTATCCTTTAATAGATTTAAAACTAGAACGACGGTGATGCGTATAGATTAGGGTTTCTGGAGGGAAAAGGAATCCCACTATTAACCCCTATCTCGACACGGAACTCCGTTCATATCTAGCCTTTACCAAAACAATCATTAATCTAATCTCTAATCGCGGTCGCGGCTAACAATGAATTGGTAGCGCGCCCGATTAGGATGTTAATGATTCTTTTGATAAAGTTTATAAACTTTATAGGACTTAAAAAGAGTATAGGGATTTTCATCATCCATTAGCCTACCCTAATCCTACAAACCCTAACAAGCGGAGAATTACTCGCGCATGTTGGGAGAAAAAGAGATGGAGAGAAAATGCATAATTAAACTACGAAGAAATAGAATAAGAAAAAGAAAGCTACCTTTATTAATCAACAATATTCATTACACTTTGATTCCTTAGAAAATGATTACAAGTACTAGTTGCTTCTCGATCTCTTCTAAGAAGGTAGATGAACCGTTGATGACCAGCCTGGATGCGTGAGCCGTCTTGGACTTCGTGATCGTGTCGGCTTGATGATTTTTCCAAGAGGCTCTCGGTCTTTTTTTATAGTCCCAAAGCCAGAACCCTTGCTTCCAAATATGGAAGATAACAGTAAAGATTCTCCCCAAAAAATTGCAGCATCTAAATCTTCTATCTTGCCGCGGATCCGCGGCCAACAGGGGGGTTTGGCCGCGGATCCGCGGCCAATGGTGGAGATCTCTTCATAAGTTTTCTGTGGGTAGATCCTTGTGACATGTGGCAATCTTTGGAAGCTTTGGAACTTGGAAATCTTCTCGTAGTTGCTGCCAGACTTGGTCTCCAAGTTTTGCTTTCTTAATTTGGCAGGTTTTCTTTAACAACTTGATTTCCTTGATTTTAGTCTTGGAAAAATTCTGCACAACAACTTGGAAATATTCTGCACAACAACTCAAATAATATTTAGTAGACTATGCTCTCTTAGGATTTGGTCAATGATATTATTTGCATACATTTTCCTACCAAATGCTAATTATAATATATCAACACATGGAAAATAGTATTTTTACAAATAAACCCTTATATGTTTGATATATTATAATAAAGACCTTTTTTAAATATAGAAATAGTAGAAAAAATATAATAACAAATATGCAGTTTTATCAACTGAACAAATGCCCCCAAACTTATCTTTGATCGTCCCGAGGAAACTAGTTTATTCAAGAGAAGGAGAAAAAAGAAAGGAGAAAACTAAGCACACTTTCGTAGGAAAACACGATTGCACTGAGCACGTGCAACAAGCCGTTAAACCCCTAGGTGTCCCTAGTAGGAGGAGTGTTGTCTCCTGAGGGTTTTCAGTGGATTACACCCACAAAATCCTATAATAAAAGAGAGATGGTGAAATTTACATATAAAGATAAGAACCATAAAAGAAATACTTTGAAAATTTAGAGTTTCCAACTATACTAGCTTTTCAGTTGTCATGAGCCCTATCTTAATAGTCATGAAAAGATGTTAGAAATCACATCATCTCTCAATAAAACATCGTCTTTATTCTTCATTCCTACCTTTCATCCAAACATCGATCATATAACCCTACGTGTGTGTAAAGAACATCCCTACATTCGGAGAATTCAATTCAAGCTATCATACTCTTGTCCATCTACCTCAGTACTTTTTAATTTGATGAATATTTAGATTTGCTCACACATTTTCATGCGACCGTTAATACTTCTTGAGGTACTAACTGACCGATTACTTATGTGCTTGCTGATTAGGTGATAGTATTTTCCTCGCCTTGCACCACCTAAGGCTTAGCAGTGACTCCCAGACCAGTTGGTCTAAGGCACTAGCTGATGAAACACCCTCGCTATATTTTTTTATTGTTGCCTTGGCGATAACAAAACCAGTGTTCATTTTTCTTTTCACCATTTTTATATTTTCTTCATTTATTATTTCCTTCATACTTTGGCTTTTAGACAAGAGCATTTCAAGGTATCCTCTACTATCCCGAGTTTCAAGACGTGTGTAAGTGCATATAGTAGGGTATCAACATTCAAATGTTTGGCTTTCAGAATAGAAACTATTTTTCAGACTTATTTTTATCCTCAGATTAGTGACTTCCTTCATCTTACTAACCCTTGGGACAATGGCTCATAACTACTTATTACTAGTTCGTTTAAGAAAACTTCTAATTTTCTTGGTTTTCTTAAACTATTCCTATCTTTTGGATGTAATTTTTCACTTTCTACTCTTTTGTTATAAAAAAAAAATTTTTTTTAAATTTTTTTTGAAAATGTTGTGTTTATGCAAAGTATGATGCAAATTGATGTGTAAATAAGCACAAACCTCCCCCAAACCTGTTTACAGCAGTGTCCTCACTGATATCATCCGTTAAGCACAAAAACCTGTAGACTTGGGAGGAAATTATTAATGGGGGCAAGAATATATGAAAGTGAAAATTCTCCCCCAAACTTATTTTTGGCTCACAAATTTGAGGACAAAAGTTATGTTCAAGAGCCAAAAATACACCCCCCATCAAACATGAGTTAGACAATACGAAGCATTTTAAGAGGGGGTGAGTCATTTGGTCAAAGTAAGACTTTACAAAGACCAAAAGTTAACACCAACCATTCAAAGATTTTATCAGTATAGCGTATAGGTTGGTGGAAGAATGTGTTGTATCGAGTCAAGAAAAAATGGGGAAGGGATAAGAGGTGGTCTGAAAAGGGTTTGAAATTAGAGAAAAGAAAGAATGAGGATGAATGTGAATGATTAGGAAGAAGGAATGATGACGGTTCAACCTCTATAGGTGGAGATTGATCATTCACAAAATCCGTATTGTTTAAAAATTCAAGTTCGTCAGCAAAAAATTCTTCAAAACTTTTATCAATGGTGTGATTGAATATTTTGCTGTCAAAGAGTTTTGTGCCAGAATTTATCCTACTTGATTCATCAAAAATCATTGAGGCAGAGGACTCGAAAAACTCATTTACCTCATTTTCAAAAATATCCAAATTAAGTTGAATTTCTAGTATTATTGAACTTGAATTAACGGATTGTGATTCATCAAAACTCACTGAAACTATAGGAACAGAAGAAGAACCGAAGAAAATAGAAGGTGAAATGGGTAAACAAATTGGTGTGTCGAGTGTTGTTGTACCAGTTGTGGAAGATAGAGTCTGTATTTCTTCGGGTATACCTTTATCATCAACTTCAAGACGTATTTAGGGTTCGGGAAGAATTAAAGGCTCAAGATGATGACCACAAGGAAGTGAAAGGATCTGATGAATTGGTGGGACAAAATCATCCAAAATTTCGGGTTCATCAATCAATATATCCCCAACGTCAATCACCTCATTCAAGTGAATGTTAAAATTCTCAAACTCCTCATCAAAAATATGGTTTTCAATCAGTTTTGGTTCAAGAGTGGAAGTGTAGAGATCACAAGGGTTGGGTATGGTTTCACTTGAAATGGACCCTTCACAGTCGGGTAAATCAAACACTACAAAGTCACACAACTTATCAGTCATTCTATTTGGTGAACTTGATGAATCTATGAAACTGGAGTTGTGGATTTCAGTTTGGAATGGGGAGGTTTGATTAGGAAGGGTGTACAGTTCTGTCTCACTACCCAAATTCTCATTTTGTCCTATGCCCGAATCATATACTGAAAATTTTTGGTCTGGTTTGAAATTCTTTGCTTGCATCCACTCTGTTGTTTCCTTCCTAATTTGGTTCGACATTTCCAAAAAAATTTCTAATGTCTGCTCAAGACTAGACTTGGGTCGATAAGGGGTTTCAGGATAATATTGAAATTCTTGTGGACGATTAAAACTCCCAAATGACTAATTAGAAGGACTGTCTAGAGAAGGTGGAAAAGTCGGATTGGATTGATAGGAATAGAATGGTTGCGGAACTTGGATAGGAGTAGGATCAATATTATGATAAGAAGAATATTGATATGGGTTGGTTGGCTAGCTATTTTCAATAGATATCTTATATGCTACAAACCGCCTATCAAACTCTTCTCTGGACAGTGGTGGTGATTGTTGATATTGGTCCGGGTTGAAACTTTGGCCTGTACCCCTAGCTATATGCTCAGCAATGGACATTCGTCTAGGGGCTTCCTCACTCTGGGTATGAACTGAAACAGGTGTAGCATTAGGATATGGTTGATAAGACCTAGACTGAGGTGGCCAACTGTTTCTTCCTGCTTATTCTATATGATCTCTTATGGACATGGAAGAGCCGGACGGTATACTGAAGGGATTACGAAAACAAGAGATATCTGGTTGTGGACAGCAAAGCTCGGCAAGTGTTCTTCTGTTTAGATCACCCATTATAAGAAGAGAAGAAGGGGGAAGGGGTAAATTGGGGAGAAAATAATTGGTTTGTTTTGAAAAATGACGGATTTAGACAAATCACACAAAAATGCACAAACAACCCTAAAACTATGGTTACCTAGGTCCAATTTCTCGACCGCTCCTAGACTTCCAAAGGAAAAGCCGCAGGATCAATCCTCTACCGCCTCCGTACTACTCATGTAGCCAGATAAGTGCCAGGTAAGTGGGAAGGAACCACAGTAGTGGGCTTAATTAAAAACCACTAGCATTTTGTCACACTTGCCTAGGCACTACAAAAGTAATGCGGATAAACGATAGATTACCCACGACCTTCCTCTGTCCTTATTGAGCGCGACAGTCCTTAGAGTCTGGTCTAGATATTTTTTAAATTAATGAAGGGTTGATCTAGATGCTCGGTTTGTGATTTGTGGGGCTTAGGAAGGGTGATGAAATCCCCACCTAATCTGGATTTGGTCTTTGCCTCTTAAAGTCCGTATTAAAATATGCAAAACAAAACCAATCACAAAACTTTTGCAAAAAGATTTTTTTTGAGCACTGCTATTTTGCAAAGAATCCTGCAGAAAATAGATTTTATTGGATTTGAGGGGAGAGAGAAGGAGTTGAGAATCTTACCAGAGGAATTGGAACACTAGATCCCCTTGTCAAGCCGCGGTTCCGCCGCAGATCCTTGCTAATGCCGCGGTTCCGTCGCGTGGTAGGTGGTTCAGTTGATGACAATTTCTCTGTGGCCCTCTGTGCTCCTCTGGATCTCGATGAATGTCTCTGTCTTCTGTTTTCCTCACTTCTGTGACTCCAGATCTCCTTGCAAAATTCACGCACAAATCATTAAATATGCAATTTGCAGTTTTTTGTTAATAATGATATAAATCGTCTAAGAATTCAACATAAATAGTAAAAATAAAAAATTACGCACGTATCCCCGGCAACGGCGCCATTTGATTGGTATGAAAAAGTGTGTTTGTAGAATAACCGCAATCAATAACGGTGTCGCGTGTAGCTAGACCGAGATGAGTACGGGTTGTCCTCTGGGAAACGTGGAACCTTTTACTCTTACTTTAGATGTGTTGAAAAAGAAAGGAGAGATAAAGAATATTGTAGAATGGTTTCTAGATCTACGTTAAGCACTAATGCAAAATATAGATCTAGATTATTTATTGATGTAAGTTTATATAAGAAGAGGGCTTGTAGGGTTCATTAGGATTTAGTAGTTATGGATGATTAATTAAAAATTACTCTTTCTATCCTTTAATAGATTTAAAACTAGAACAACGGTGATGCGTGTAGATTAGGGTTTCTGGAGGGAAAAGGAATCTCACTCTTAACCCCTATCTCGACACGGAACTCCATTCATATCTAGCCTTTACCAAAACAATCATTAATCTAATCTCTAATCGCGGTCGCGGCTAACAATGAATTGGTAGTGCGCCCGATTAGGATGTTAATGATTCTTTTGATAAAGTTTATAAACTTTATAGGATTTAAAAAGAGTTTAGGGATTTTCATCATCCATTAGCCTACCCTAATCCTACGAACCCTAACAAGCGGAGAATTACCCGCACATGTTGGGAGAAAAAGAGATGGAGAGAAAATGCATAATTAAACTACGAAGAAATAGAATAAGAAAAAGAAAGCTACCTTTATTAATCAACAATATTCATTACACTTTGATTCCTTAAAAAATGATTACAAGTACTAGTTGCTTCTCGATCTCTTCTAAGGAGGTAGATGAACCGTTGATGACCAGCCTGGATGCGTGAACCGTCTTGGACTTCGTGATCGCGTCGGCTTGATGGTTTTTCCAAGAGGCTCTCGGTCTTTATTTATAGTCCCAAAGCCATAACCCTTGCTTCCAAATATGGAAGATAACAGTAAAGATTCTCCCCAAAAAATTGCAGCATCTAAATCTTCTATCTTGCCGCCGATCCGCGGCCAACAGGGGGGTTTGGCCGCGGATCCGCGGCCAATGGTGGAGATCTCTTCATAAGTTTTCTGTGGGTAGATCCTTGTGACATGTGGCAATCTTTGGAAGCTTTGGAACATGGAAATCTTCTCGTAGTTGCTGCCAGACTTGGTCTCCAAGTTTTGCTTTCTTAATTGGGTAGGTTTTCTTTAACAACTTGATTTCCTTGATTTTAGTCTTGGAAAAATTCTGCACAACAACTTGGAAAAATTCTGCACAACAACTCAAATAATATTAAGTAGACTTTGCTCTCTTAGGATTTGGTCAATGATATTATTTGCATACATTTTCCTACCAAATGCTAATTATAATATATCAACACATGGAAAATAGTATTTTTACAAATAAACCCTCATATGTATGATATATTATAATAAAGACCTTTTTTTAATATAGAAATAGTAGGAAAAATGTAATAACAAATATGCAGTTTTATCAACTGAACACTGCGCTGCGCGACACGTGCCAGCGCAGTTGCGCTGTGCGCTGCGCGACACGTGTCAGCGTAGTTGCGCTGCGCTGTGCGCTGCGTGACACGTGTCAAGCGCTGGGGCATTTGCGCCAAACAGAATTAAATTTCAGTAAGATCTTTCTGTTCTTGTTAAAATAAGAAGATTGTCTTCTGTAAAATAGAAGCCCTTGGATCAAAGATCCAACAGTGGGGAAAATTTCCCAAATCACTCAAATAATGATCTCTTTAACAAATTTAACAAATTAATGGGCGCTATATAAAGGCCCCTAGACCCCAACTCAAAAAAGGAGAGAAGAGAAAGAACCGGAAGAACTTCAAAACAGAGAGAACTCTGAAGAATTTTGAGAAGAACTTAAGAACAAAAAAAAAGGTAAAAACCTTTATAAAAGAGAAGAATCTCTTCTGAATAGATCATTGATCTAAGAACAAGATCAATGATCTTCAATAAAAAATAAATAATAACAGTGCCTTGCACTTTTTTATGAACCACTGGTTCTTTGAAAACAAGAAAAACTTGTTTTTTTTGATCTAAAATTGATCAAAATATAAAACAGTGCCTTGCACTTGCAAAAATTGCACTGTTGCGCTCCTGGGTTGGCGCAAGCTACCAGAGAGCGCCACGTGTCAGCTCCAAGACCACTTGCGCTATGCGCTTTTAAGATAGAGCATTACTCTCTGAAATTGGCGCAACTCATCAGAGCGCGCCACGTGTCAGCAGCGCAACAGCGCAGCGCACTGCGCTGTTACGCTTGCGCTCACCAGAGCGTGATACGTGTCACCTCCACATGCGCTTGAGCTCAATAACTGGCGCAAAGCGCCTAACAAGTCACTGTCAGATACTTAATGCACTGCATTATTTACAGAAGGGCCAATCCCAATTAAAAAGGGGCCTAACAGGCCAAATTAAATGCAATGCATTATTTTAAAGAAGGGCAGAGCCCAAACAGATGCCCTGCATCATTTATAAAGGGACAGAGCCCAAATCAAAAAGGCCTAGCAGGCCAAAATAAAATGCAGTGCATTATCAAACATGGGCAAAGCCCTAGCACAAGCCTAATAGGCCAAAGATAAAAACGTCGAATATTCTCAACTGGACTTAGCCCAATCATGGCCGTAAGTCCTCAAATTAAATTGACTGAGCAAGACTGCTCTCTTAAATCAATTTACATCTGGTTCAAGGGTACATCTCTGAACTCCTCTGGCACCTATCGTTGTAATCCTTCAACGACGTCAGAGAGGTAACGGGTCCCGACGACCACACATCCATACGGACTGCGGGGTCCTTAAACTCGTGGACTAATGCGTCCTTAAACACAACCATATGGACTGCGGGGTCCTTAAACTCGTGGACTAATGCATCCTTAAACACAACCATATGGACTGTGGGGTCCTTAAACCCATGGACTTATGCGTCCTTAAACTACCTGTGGACCACCATGTCCTTAAACTGGAACACGGACCACCATGTCCCTAAACTAGAATATGGACCCCTATGTCCCTAAACTGGCAATGGGCCGCAATGTCCTTAAACTACCTACGGACCACTATGTCCATAAACTGGAACAACAGAGCCTCCAAACGCTCTTTTGTCGGATCTAAACGATCCCGTTTAAGTTGATCTTATCCTCAAACATGGCTAATGCATCCTTAAACATTCAATCGGACTTCATCTCCTTAATCAACTTTGGTTCAAGGGTACATCTCCGAACTCCTCTGATTCCTGTCGTTGTAATCCCTCAACGTCGTCAGAGAGGTGACGGGTCCCGGTGGCCACATACATTAAACGGACCACTACGTCCCTAAACTGGAACACTAGAGCCCCTAAATGCACTTTCCGTTAAGTTGATCTTAGTCTCAAATCAGACTAACGTATCCTTAACGAACGTTTAAGTTGATCTTAGCCTCAATATGGCTAACGTATCCTTAAACTAAAAAACCAAACCCAAATCTAAGTAACTACGGATTTGGACTAATCCATGTCCTACGGGCGACGGCATAACTTAGTCTCTATATACAATCCACGGGCAACCACAAACAAAACAAACACACACGACACGAAGTGAAATTTCTGGAGAAAGAGAAAGTTGTTACCGCGATACGGTAGCGTAATTAACTGCAGGGGCTTGCGCCTGCAGGGAAGAGCGTCCCCACAATCAAAAACCCCTCAAGCGAGGGGGAATCTGACGAAATCTGCTACATCGGCCGCATCCGTCTAAACCTCCGATACACGGTGCCATAAATCAACTTGGAATCTTCGGAGAGGTGGACGGATAAAACCAAATAGCATCTGCCCCGAATCTCAGGCAAGACGTCCCTCACGTCGTCGTCGCCGTCTTTCGGAAGGGAACAGATTCTGGCACGCCCGGTGGGACCTTTTCCTCTTTTCCACTCCACACTTCGTGTGTCGTCTTCATGAACGAATCGTGATTTGTTAATGGTTGCCTTTAGATTTCAAGTTACTAAGGTTTGGTCTTTTGCATGGCGCAGAAATCAAGCATCAATGGCCTCCAACTGCTCGAGCTGCTCGAAGTGCAAGTGCAATCAACGCTCCGCCTCACCTGGAGGCGTAGCCTACGGGCCCCACGCGGCCTCCATCCTTGCCATGCCGGTAGAACAGGTAACCCAGGCCACCACCGGCCTGTTTTTCGGGACCATGCTCCCGCCTGCAAGTTTTGCTGTTCCAGTGCCCGCACCAGAGGCGAACAAGAAGTCGGTTTTCAATCGGCTCACTGCTATAACGACCCCTTTCAACGGGTCGTCCAATATCAAACCAGCAGCCTCGGTCTTTGCCAGGCTGGATCAGAACTCTGATGGGCTCGCCAAGAAGCCTATGAACCCTGAAATAGTAGTCCCGAGAAAGACAGCCACCTCTGCTCCAGAAGTTGTCAAGGCGGCTTCTCCTGTTAAACAGTCAGTATTTTCAAGGCTGACTATTCTGGCTCCTGCCCCTGCTCGAGGATCTGTATTTGACAGATTGAATATCGTCCCTCAAAGGACAACCTCAGTCTTCAAGAGGCTAACACCAGCGGCGCCTCATCCGGACAGGGGGCAAAACGAAACTATCCCTATCGCCGAGCCGGTCCCAACAGCTCGACGCGCTCGACGTCGCCACTGGCGCCGAGTGAGGAAGGCCGGGGGCAACTCCCCTTCAGGGCTAACTCCACCTGCTCCACTAGTGGAAGTTAATGCTGCTGTTCCAACTGGGAACAGCTTTGAACCGCTGAGGAGGGTACGCAAGAACTCTCCGACTGCTATGCTAAAAAGATCTCCTCCACCTGTGGAGGGAGTTACAGAAACTAAGCCAGAGCAGCCCCCTCAACGGCTGTCATCCAAGATTTACAGGGTCTAGCGACGGGTGCAGGACTCAGTAATCGTTCAAGAGCACTCTCACCGGCAGAAGAGGGTAAAAGTTCAAGAAGAAAAGAACCGTCCTGACAAACAACAAAGGACGACCGCCACCTGGGTGCCCGCTGCAACGACCCCCTCAACTTCAACGGCTCACAAGAGAAGGAGGCCGGAGAAAATTCCCATGCCTGCGGAAAATGTCAGAAGCAGTGAACCTAAACGCCCTAAGTCTGGGGGCATCGTGGTTCATACCGTATACATGGCATCGGGAAAGGAGGACAGCCGTGCATCTACAGGTCATAGACCGCTTACCCGGTCAGTGACTAAACCACAGGAGTAACAGCAAAAGCTCCATGAAATGATGAAAGCGATGGCCGCATTTACTGGGCCAAAAGAAAGCCCCGAGGCGTCATCTGATCAACGCCAAGAGCAAAAAACTAACGCTGAATTCCTTCGTCGGGTATTGGAGAAGAAGGATAAAGAGGCTGCTGAACAAGCAGCCAACATAAAGCGAATGGCCCTCCTTTTTCAGGACATGGTAGGAATGATGATTCAACAAGATCCTCCTGCCGAAGATCCTCCGATCTTCTTTGAAGACGACAGGGGAGAAACGTCAAATCCTCCACCAGTTCTGTCAACAGCCAAGGAGGAGACAATCTCCAAAGCTGACTTGGACGAATATATAGCTCAGCAGGTCCGGGTTCATCAGGCGACTGAGGCAGCCGGTCAGGTCGTAAAAATGGGACGGCCATATCCGAGCTGGTACGATCAGATTAAGTACCCGCCGGGTTATACAATACCGAAATTCCATGTGTATAAGGGGACTGGCAATCCCCACCAGCATGTTGCCCAGTTCAGGGCGCTCTGCGGCAACACCGGCAGTGATGATAAATTGCTGCATCGCCAGTTCGTTGGTAGCTTATCGGATACAGCATTCGAATGGTACTCCGAGCTCCCAAACGACTCTATCAAAACCTTCGCGGAAATGGAGCTGCTGTTTACCCAGCGTTTCGCAAGTGCCAGCGAACGCAACCCGATAACGGCGTTGATTAGTTCCAGGGTGAAACCAGGCGAAACATGGGTTCAGTATGCGATACGGTGGAGGAACCTATGGTCAAAATGCGAACAACGCATTGAAGATGCACCGACAGTGGGTATGATTGTTGGAACCCTCGATCCGCAGGCGACCATATCCCAGTTCATGATGTTCTTCAAGCCAACTACCTTCCAGGCCCTGATCGACAAGCTGGCTCAAATGGATCAGATGGGCCACAGACCACCCCCTCCGAAGCCGGACTCTCGAAACGAGAAGGGGAAGGGAAAAGCGATCGTTGTCTCTAATGCTCAACAACAGCCGAGCAACTTGAAACCGGCTGCCCGTCAAAATAATATGCGCCTGCGCACGCCCCTCGAGGAGAGGCTAGGACGTCCTTAGTCGTTTCCCCGAGATAAAACGAGAAGGTTGTTTGATCTAGCATTGCGCAACCGACTCATAAATCTGTCGGATCCAAGACGTCCGTCGCAGCCAAATGATGTCAACGATCCCAACTACTGTCCCTATCATCGAGTACTGGGTCATCCGATCGAAGATTGCTACGTCTTTAAAAATTGGATTGAGGACCAGTACCAACAGGGCAAGTTTGCGTTGTCCGACAGATGGAAGGTGAATCCGCCTCAGCCTCACACCCCTAAAAGGATGAATACACCGGGGGCAACATGCTGTCTCGTTGAAGAAGCCCCATGGGAGGTCGTGCTATCAACCAAGACAAAGAGGATGCTAAACGATTTTCAAACATGCCCAGCGATCAGGTGGAAGAACCCGTTGGAACCTCAGATCATTGAAGGGATGTTGAGACCGCGTCCAACTCCAAGGACCGATGGTGGTGGCCTAAGCACTCACAACCAGCCGTCAAAATCTTCAAAGAAGAAGAAGAAGAAAGCCAAGAAGCCCGTGAAGCCTGGCGACAAGCGTACGGACTTACAAAAACAAATTGACGCGCTGGAGGAATACAATCAATAGGCACGGACTCCCATTACACTCCAAGAGTTCCTCAACCACGTCTTTCGAGAGGAAGATGAGGGAGAAAGTTCGTTGGATGAATCCGAAGAATACGTGGCGAGCTGTCATATGATCTCCCATTCGTTTACAGATGATGAGGAAACTCTTTGTGCTGAAAATCCGGGGGCAGATCCTGAGCCAGAACTTCTAGGACCATCAGACGAAATGATTGATGCATTCCTGAACGAAGCACGTCTTAAAAGCAAAACTGATCGGGAACGCGAGGCGGTCTTATTTAAAAGGGCCAAACACCAGCGACTTGACGAAACAGTTGGAATACTCCCGCTGGAGCAAAGTACGTCCCCTGCAGATAAAAGCAAATTCAAGACGAAGAAAAGGTTTGCTAAGGCCATATCCATGGGTATGAAGCTACCATCCTCTGAAGGAAACATTACTGGTGAAGCGGAAATGCACCCTTCATACTGCTTGTATCATCAAAAGGTTTCGCACCCCACTGAAGAGTGCAAAGCTTTCAATAGATGGTGGCAAGGATATGTTGCTCACCGACAACATTTTAAGCGGGAAAAGCGCAAAACTCGTCGGGAGCAGAAAAATACGACCGAGGGGTGTGACAGAACTACCGGCAATAGTCACATGGTTAACGTCGGGGAATCACAAGTGCTCACATTCGGGAGCTATTCTGACGAGGAGCTGGCTCTTAGCCCCCTCTTTAAAGAGTCCACTTCAGGAAAAGAAGAAGAGCCGAAGGTTTGCGAGAATATCCGACTGCGTAATCGGACGCTACCCGAAAAGAATCTCGGGCCCTCAAACAAAAAAGATAAAGGGAAAGAAAAGGTCTCTGAGGATATCGCCCTAGATGACCAAGTCATGGAAGAGCTAACTGCCAAGGACCTGCCGAAGAAAAATAAGGTGGATTACAACGTTCTAGCGCATCTGAGGAAGCTACCCTCACAACTCAGCATTCTTGACGCCCTTTTACTATCAAAAGAGACGAGAGATTCGTTAATCAAGGCACTACAGGAGCCGGAGCAATTCCAAGCTTTCCTGGCCGAAGAAAAGATGAAGGATGAATTGGAGGAAGTGCACACGGCCGATGTCACTTTTGGCGACGAAGACCTTCTCCTTGGAACGTGCGAACACAATCGCCCCCTCTACGTCTCAGGATACTGCCATGATATAAAGATAGGCAAAATCCTGATCGACAATGGATCCTCCGTTAATCTCCTCAACGTGCGGGTGTTAAAAGAAATCTGCATGAGCGTCCAGCACCTTGCTCGGGACAAGATCACCATCTCAGGGTTCGACTCTCAATCATCAAGAACTCTTGGGTCTGTGATACTGACGCTACGCTTTGGGCTGCTCGTCATGGACATTAAATTCCACATCATAGATGCCAAGACATGCTACAATGCTCTGCTCGGCCGACCATGGTTACACGAGTACAACATCATCCCCTCTACACAGCATCAGTGTATGAAATATTTTAAGGATGGTCTCGAGTATACCGTGACGGGAGAATTGAACCCGTTCTCCGTGAACGAAGTCCGCAAATATGAAGATGCAAAATACTTCTTACCGGATTTTGAAGACACGGAGAGGTGTCACAAGCCGGAGAACAAAGCTAACGCCACCATCCCTATCTTCGGCAGTGATACCGAGGAAGAAGAGGAGATAGTTTATTTGGGTCTGCCCCAATATAACAAGCCGGGACCATCCGCTCCTACATTGATCTTTGGTAGTGACTCGGAAGATGAGGTCCATACCATATTCTCTGCTCGGCCTTCAATACAAACATCCGCTGACGAAGAGCAGAGTCTGCAAGTCGCCTTGGTTCCACTTCAACATCATAGAGAACTGGATGCGCTCGATACCTACAGTGTAGAGGAGCTGCGGATGTTCTATGTCCCTCCCAGGCAAGAAGGCGAAAGGGCAATTCTATTCTACCGCTCTGAAGAAACAAAAGTGGATAAAGAAATATGGCATGGTATGGATCCTACGCTTGACAGGCTTCAGCCCATCCGTTTACCCAGATATTACACAGAAGGCTTGAAAAGGCTGTTGAAGCGCCATGGGATATCCTTCAAACAGACCGCTCGAAAAGCCAAATTCTATGACAGGGTTTGGAACGTCCCCGGAACTCAATACAAGCTGCCTAGTGGGAAGATGGAAACAATCGGGCTCGGATACATTCGGTCCAAGAAACGAGAGCTGCTCCGCGACTGTTACGTCGTACATGACTTCAATGAAGAAGCGGATGCTCAATGGGAGGACGTTAATGCTGAACCAGTAAAAGTTCCTGATGCAAAGGTGCCCAGTCCGTCGTTCGAAGAACAACTGGACAAGTTTATAAGAGAAGCTGGTCAAAAAGTCCGAGACGACCACAACCGTGAAATGGCCATTTACGAGAAAGCCAAAACGCAACGCCTCCTCCAACAGGCCGTGAAAGATGAAAATGCCGCTCCCTATCAACCTGTTATAAAAAAGGCTCGACGCAGAGGCAGAAACAAGTCTAAAGGCCAAAAAGGCGCTCAACAACAACAAAGCGGGACTAAGAAGCCACGCGAGCAGGAATTGAGCGGTCCAGATCTGTCCCTCGTAAAGAAAATGAGTCGAGCGTACTCTTTTCCTCGGGACAAGACAAAGAGAATACTTGACCTCGCTCTAAAACATCAGATGCTTACACTGCCGGAGTCTAAACACCCCGAACAAGCAAGCAAAGTCTCTCACCCAAACTATTGCTCTTATCACCGAGTAATAGGGCACCCTCTCGAGGACTGCTTCTCCTTTAAGAATTGGGTCGAAGATCAGTATCAACAGGGCAAGTTCGCTCTGTCTAACAACTGTAGGGTAACGCCGCCACAGAAGCACGAACCCAAAGCCATGAGAGCAGAACCAGCTCCAGATTGGTCTTGGAAGAGAATTCGTACTTGTCATATGATAACGATATCGAAGGAAGAGATCGAGAACACGGATGACTTTCCCTGGTGCTTCGAAAACAGCAACGACGAGGTGATCTCAGAATTTCCGCCAGCGCCGAAAGAGCTGGAGGATGGGATACATACCACTGCAGATAACTTCAAGAAAATTGAGTTGGGAACGGTGAACGACCCGCGACCGACATTCGTCAGCGAGTTGCTGTCTGAAGAATGTGTGGCTGCGTTAAAAGACGTGCTTATGCAGTACAGAGATTGCTTCGCGTGGAACTATTCCGAAATACCAGGACTAGATCCAGAAATTGCTGTGCATAAATTGGCGATATCTCCGAACGTCAAGCCGGTCAAACAAGCGCCAAGAAGAATGCGGCTCGAGCTTGAGATGAGTATCAACGCCGAGGTCAAGAAGCTAATCGACTCTGGCTTTATTCAGGAGGTTCAATATCCTGAATGGATCGCTAACATTGTCCCAGTGATGAAGAAAAATGGGACAGTACGCATATGCGTGGATTTCCGGGATCTCAATAAAGCCTGCCCGAAGGATGATTTCCCAGTGCCAGTCACCGAACTGATGATAGACAATACGTCCACTCACGAGGTTTTCTCCTTCATGGACGGCTCATCATAATATAATCAGATCAAGATGCATCCCGAAGACCAGAGGCACACCGCTTTTCGGACTCCTCTGGGAATATTCTGTTACAAGGTGATGCCCTTCAGTCTAAAGAACGCCGGTGCCACCTATCAGAGGACCATGACGAAGATCTTTGATGACCTTATACATGAAATTGTCGAATGTTATATCGACGACCTCGTGGTGAAAAGCAAGTCGTACGAGGAACATCTCGAGCATCTGAAGACTGTATTTCAACGCCTTCGGCAATACAACTTGAAGATGAATCCTCTCAAGTGCGCATTCGGAGTTTCCTCAGGCAAATTCCTGGGATTCGTCGTCCGACATCGAGGTATTGAAATAGATCCGTCGAAGATTAAGGCGATCATGGAAATGCCTCCGCCGAGAACTCTTAAGCAGTTGCGGTCTCTCCAAAGGAAGCTCGTGCGGTCTCTCCAAGGGAAGCTCGCGTACATACGGCGATTTATAGCCAACCTTTCAGGCAAGTGCCGTCCTTACAGCCACCTGATGAAGAAAGGAACCCCGTTCGTCTGGGATCAAAAATGCCAAGGTGCGCTAGACGAAATAAAACAGTACTTGCAAAACCCACCAGTGCAGGCTGCTCCGATCAAGGGAAAGCCCCTCATTCTCTATACGACCGCCCTTGAAGGTTCTTTAGGCGCATTATGGGCGCAAGAGAACGATCTGGGAAAAGAAAGAGCACTCTACTATTTAAGTCGAATCCTGCTGGGGGCTTAAAGCAACTACTCCCCCATTGAAAAACACTGCCTGGGGTTGATCTTTGCTGTAACAAAGCTCAGGCACTATGCATTAGCGCACGAAGTCCGTCTCATTTCGAAGGTGGACCCCCTTAAATATTTGATGTCGAAGGCCATATTGACAGGTCGACTCGCTAAATGGGCCCTGCTCTTGATGGAGTTCTCGATAACGTATCAACCTCTCAAGACAGTAAAAGGCCAGGCCATCGCCGACTTCCTCGCTAAGCATCCGATACCTGCTGATTCTCCTCTGAATTGCGATCTGCCAGACGAACATGCATTTGACGCGATCGACGGTGGTGATACCCGGTGGGAGCTCTATTTTGATGGAGCGTCTTTCAGGAAGAAGCGCAAACAAAGCACCCCTATAATCAAATAAGGGATAGGCCTCATCTTCGTGACTCCACAAGGAGGGATTATGCGCTTCGCTTTCTCCTTGACAGAGTCGAGGACGAACAATGAAGCCGAATATGAAGCTTTGATAGCAGGCCTTGAGATCGTCATCGACATGGGAATTGAGAACCTCCTCATATATGGAGACTCCCAACTGGTCGTCAGTCAAGTAAATGGCGACTACCAAACGTGCAAACCAGAGCTGGTGAAGTACAGCGAAAAGGTGCAACAACTGTTGACCCAAATCCGTTCCTACACTTTGGAAAACATACCGCGTGCGGAAAACAGCAAAGCGGACGCATTAGCCAAGCTCGCTAAAGAACTGGTCGACGAGAATCTCGATGACGTCAGGATTGTGGTACAAAGCCGTCGGGTGCTTGCCCCAACAGAAATATCTTCGGAATCATCCGAAGGAAAGGGAGCGACTGAGCAGATGGCTATGCAAATAAAAGACCGGAAAAAGGTCGAGGATTAGAGGGAAGGCTTTATAGACTACTTCAAATACCGTCGAACGCCCGAAGATGCGTCCTCAAGACATCAGCTTATGAAACGAGCTCTGTCTTTCGCCTTCGTCAATGATACTCTGTACAAGAGATCGTTTGATTCTTTGTGGTTGAGATGTCTGGGACCTGACGAAGCGAAAAGAGTCGTTCAGGAAGTTCATGACGGACTCTGTGGTTCTCACCAAGCGGGCCCGAAGATGAAGTTGAAGATCAAACGAATGGGCTACTACTGGCCCACGATGATTCAGGACTGCCTCGAATATGCGAAGCAATGCCACTCGTGCCAAATCCACGGGGACTTCATCCACCAGCATCCAAATCCACTACATCCAATGGTGGCTAGCTGGCCGTTCGAAATGTGGGGAACTGACATAGTCGGCCCCATCGAACCGACATCGTCTAGAGGACATCGTTTCATCTTGGCGACGACTGACTACTTCTCCAAATGAGCAGAAGCAGTACCGTTGAGGGAAGTGAAGACGGAAAACATCCTCCATTTCTTCAAGACGCACGTCATATATCGGTTTGGAACCCCGCGATGGATCATCTCCGATAACGGGCCAGCCTACAGAAGCCACAAGATCAGTCGCTTCGCGCAACAACATAATATAGACTGGAGATATTCCTCAGTTTATAATCCGCGAGCTAACGGTCTAGCTGAGGCCTTCAACAAGACCTTAACAAAGATCGTGAAGAAGACGGTGTCCCGAAATAAGAAGGACTGGCACGAGAGACTGCAAGAAGCTCTCTGGGCGTATCGGACCACGTTCAAGACGGCCACGAACACTACGCCATACGCATTAGTGTTCGGTACAGAAGCAGTACTCCCCCTCGAGATAGAGTTACCCTCTCTACGAGTGGCAGTCCATTACGAGCTAACGGACGAAGAAAATGTTCACCTTCGGCTTGAAGAGCTTGATGCCTTTGATGAAACCCGGCTCATAGCGCAACAAAATCTGGAGGCTTATAAAGCGAAGATGACGCACTCATATGAAAGATTAACCCGGCCGAGGACATTCCGCCAAGGCGAACTCGTGCTGGTGGTCAAAAGACCTATGATTCCCAATCGCGCCAAGCGGGGAAAATTCGAGCCGAACTATGAGGGCCTGTACATCATAGACAAGGTCTACCAGGGTGGAGCCTATCTACTCATGGATATGCATGGTGAAAGGCCTTTAAGGCCAATAAACGGTCGCTTCCTGAAGAAATACTACACCTAACGAGTCACAGCCTAGGTCAATGATAGATGATGACGACCATGTCCGCTCGCTATCTTCCTAAGCCCAAACTCTATGAGTAGTAGCCTGCCTTCTCCTGAGCGGACCGAAACGTCCTTAAACTAATGGCGGACCGAAATGTCCTTAAACTAATGGCGGACCGAGACGTCCTTAAACTAATGATGGACCACTACGTCCTAAAACTAGCTAACGACCGAAACGTCTTTAAACTACTACCGCAGCATCCTCAGGCTGACGAGAATAAAAAAATATATATAAAAAAAGAGAAAAATAAAAACGGTACGTCCATAAGCAAAATGGGCACGGATGAAAACCCGAAAGGGCTCCGTGAGTACAAACAGCAGGGTTACCGGCGAGTGTTTGTGAAAACCCGAAAGGGCGTGACCTCGTTAAAAAAAATAGAAAAAAAAATAGAAAAAAACGGTACGTCCATAAGCAAAATGGGCACGGATGAAAACCCGAAAGGGCTCCGTGAGTAAAAACAGCAGAACTACCAGCGAGTGTTTGTGAAAACCCGAAAGGGCGCAACCTCGTTAAAAGACACTTACACGGTCCTCTCGATCTTGTAAGGAGAAACAACCCGTGTGAGATCCTTACGACTCACAAGGGAGCAACACACTTAGGGATCCTCACGATTCCTAAGGAGAAAATACACTTGCGAGATCCTCACGACTCGTAAGAAGAAGTCTCTTATGGGACCCTCACGGCTCATAAGATTTGAAAGTCTTAAGTTACAGAGACCTAAATCTATTCTTAAGCAACCCCCACAACCTTCGATATTGCCCTACAAGTGGTTCAATACTGACCCTTGTTCCCCTCCGAAAGACGGCGCGACATGACGTCTTGCCTGAGATTCGGGGCAGATGCTAATTGGTGCTATCCGTCCACCTCTCCGAAGATACCAAGTTGATTTATGGCACCGTATATCGAAGGTTTAGACGGATGCGTCCGATGTATCAGACTTCGTCAGATCCCCCCTTGTTTGAGGGGTTTTTTTTTTTGATTGTGGGGACGCTCTTCCCTGCAGGCGCAAGCCCCTGCAGTTAATTACGCTACCGCATTGCGGTAACAACTTTCTCCTTCTCCAGATGGTCACTTCGTGTCGTGGGTGTTTGTTTTGTTGCCCGTGGATTGTTTACGGAGACTGAGTTATGTCGTCGCCCGTAGGGCATGGACTAGTCCAAATTCGTATTATCTTAGATTTGGGTTTGGGGGTTAAGTTTGAGGATATGTCAGCCATACTTGAGGCTAAGATCAACTCAAACGTTTGTTAAGGATACGTTAGTCTCACTTTAAGACTAAGATCAACTTAACAGGATCGTTTAGATCCGACAAAGGAGCGTTTGGGCTCTATTGTTCCAGTTTAGGGACATAGTGGTCCATCGTATGTATAGCCGTCGGGACCCATCACCTCTCTGACGACGTTGAAGGATTACAACGACGGATGTCAGAGGAGTTCAGAGATGTACCCTCGAGCCAGAGTTAATTGGGGGGATTCATAGTCCAGTCTGTTTGAAGGTTTAAGGATACGTTAGCCATCTTTGAGGCTAAGATCAACTTGAACGGGACCGTTTAGATCCGACAAAAGAGCATACGGGGCTCTATTGTTCTAGTTTAAGGACGTTGCGGTCCATGGGTAGTTTAAGGACGTTGCGGTCCATGGGTAGTTTAAGGACATTGCGGTCCATGGGTAGTTTAAGGACATTGCGGTCCATTGTTAGTTTTAAGATATCTCGGTCAAGGTTAAGGACGTCGTAGTCCATGGGTTTAAGGACCCCACAGTCCATTGTTAGTTTTAAGACATCTCGGTCAAGGTTAAGGACGTCGTAGTCCATGGGTTTAAGGACCCCACAGTCCGGTATGTGCTCTGGATGCTTCACACGGGTTCACTGCCGTGCTCTGCGAGGACCAGGCTCCGCTCTGGACGTTTTCCACGGGGTCAAAGAGTGACATTATCCGCGTTCCACGTAACCAGGAATTTTGCATTAAACACGGGTTTAAGGACCCCACAGTCTGTATCAATGTGTGGTCGTCGGGACCCGTCACCTCTTTGAAGACATTGAGGGATTACAATGCCAAGTATCAAAGGAGTGAAGAGATGTACCCTAGAACCGGAGTGGATTAAATAGTCCTTGGCCCAATTTGGGATCAAGACGAATTAATTATGTTATGAGTCCATTGGCCCAGTTAATCATAAATTGAAGACTTATGGCCATCTTGGGCTAAGTCCAATCAGGAGAGGCTTTGCCTCTATCCATTTAGGCCAATTGGGCCAAAGCCTAGTGTTAAACACTACAGAGCAGTCAGTGTTGAACACTGGGAATGAGGTTGACAAGTTAGTGTTTAACACTAAGAGATAATTGGTGTTAAACACCAGCAACAAGGCTTTTCAAATTAGTGTTAAACACTAAAAAAGATCAGTGTTGAACACTGGCAATGAAGATCTCAGATTAGCGTTAAACACTAAGGTAGTCAGTGTTGAACACTGCAAACAAAGCTTTTTGATTAGTATTGAACACTAAGGCCCAACAGTGTTTTAACACTGGGTTCGGGGGTTTCAATTTAGTGTTAAACACTAAGGCAGGAGGGGTCACGTGGCAGCACGTGAGAGCGCCCTCCCTTCATCTATTCTGCTGAGATTATCGCATCTTTCAGAGCATCACGTGCCATCACGTGATGGGCATTCAAATGCCTATGTATTAGAGCTTCTGCCGAGGGTCACGTGGGTCACGTGGGGTGCTGCCTCAAAGGGGCTTTCTGTAGATCTCTTGGGGGGGTCACGTGGTGACACGTGACCCTGCCTCTATGTATGTTGTTTTAGAGGATCTGTTAATCTTTTCCAGGAATCAAGTTCCTCGTAGGGTTAAACCCTGACAGTAATTTCAGAGGAATTAAATTCCTACTTCCTTTCGAAGGTTTATATTCTGAATAGAGTTGGACTCTGAATTTTCTGTAGGAATTAAATTCTT
The DNA here is from genome assembly GCA_030015575.1 of Agapanthus africanus. Taxonomy (NCBI): domain Eukaryota; kingdom Viridiplantae; phylum Streptophyta; class Magnoliopsida; order Asparagales; family Amaryllidaceae; genus Agapanthus; species Agapanthus africanus. The sequence continues at coordinate 424,829,989 of CM057351.1, forward strand.
CATATATGTGAAGAACTGAATAGGGTTAAACCCTAATAAAATCTTTTAAGGAATTAAATTCCCACTTTCTTTTAAGTTATGATCAAGGGAATTAAATCCCCGCTGTTCCAACAGAACTAGGTTCTTAATTAGGGTTAAACCCTGTTTCTTTTTGTTCTGAAGGAATTAAATTCCCATAACACAGGGTCAAGCCCTAGTTTCATTTTAAAGGAATTAAATTCCTATAGTTCTGTGAGAATTAAATTCTTGTGCTGCCATTCCCTCTCTATGTTTTGGATCTGCATGGCAGGATCTCGACCCATTGAGAATTAAATTCTCAACTTCAAGGGGAGATGTGCACTTTGCAGATCCTCTATCAAAGAGAGAAGAAATATGTTCTTCTGTTTTATATATCAGAGTTAAACTCTGTTGAGAATTAAATTCTCTTTCTTTCAAAAAGCCTTCCCTTTCTTACCTAGGGTTTTCTTTTGCAGAAGATCCAAGTTCCTCAAAGTATCAAGGCTCTCTCTCTTTTTCTTCCCTCTGCGTATATCTCTTTTTGTGTCTCTTGGCTCCTATTTATAGGAGAAGCAGCCGAGTCAATTAGTTTTTGACGAATCTTTATTGAGAGATTTGATTTGCATCCATCATTCGTTTTGGACCTTTGGATTATTAGGTGAATTTTATTCACCATTGGATTTCAAGTCCCGGGATTCTCCTTTGTTGTTTCGGTTAGATTTAAAGGGGAAATCTTTCCAAACCCGAGATTTTCCCATAGATAGATGATATTTCATCACCTCTGAATCTTTAATTCGATTGGTTCCAGATAGTCGTTTTCCTTTGGAAAGATTTGAATCTCTTTCAGAATTTAATTCTGTTGACAAAATGGGCTTTGAAAGCCGGTCACGTGTGACCACGTGACCCCTGGTCACGTGTGGGCACGTGACCCCCTTTGGAATGAGCCTTTTCCTTTCTTTTTGCGCTGTCTTCTGGTTGTTGCTTAACCGGCACGTGCCATCACGTGACCCCTGGTCACGTGTGAGCACGTGACCCTGAGCTGGACTCTTTTTCCTTGACTTGATCCGGGAAACGATGTGCCTTTGAATCCGCTTTAAAATGTCACGTGCCAACACGTGACCCTGGTCACGTGGGAGCACGTGACCCTTTCTTAAGCCCTTTTTCTTTGATGTAGTCAGGAAGCTGAACTTGCTTTGCCGGTACTTTTGGGTGTCACGTGCCAACACGTGACTGCTGGTCACGTGTAAGCACGTGACCCTCTTCTCAAGCTTTTTCCATAAGCTTTCCTGATTTTAAATCAGGAAACAAATTCCCCCACAGCGTTGTTCTCACGTGTCAGCACGTGAGTGCAACGCTGTCACCTCTTGCGACCGTTGGATTCCTTTAGGGATCTGAGGAGATGAAACGTTTCCATTGCCTTCTATAAATACCTCTGTCTCTTCATAGGAGCCTTCACTTTGCTCATCTTCTTCTTCTGAGAACTCTTTCTGAGAATTTAATTCTCGCTTCCAGAGCTTAGTTCTCTGCCTTGAAACAATTTTCAGAGTTTAACTCTGTTTTAAAAGATTTCTTTTCCTCAGGTAATGTTCTGGGACAGACGATGGACCTTCACATTCCTCTGGATTTTAAATCCAAAACAAGGGTTTTTACCCTTTTCTCTTCATGTTTTCCCATAAGAACCGCTTAACCTTCAAACTGTAGATCTTTTAGGGTTTAGATGATCTTTGGGGAGATGATGATGGCGTTTCAACTCCATGGAATTTAATTTCCATCCAAAAATGTTTCTGGGAATTTAATTCCCTTTTCTTAATAAGGAATTTTAATTCCAATGAAGGATTTGATTTCTTCATGCGGAGGCTTCCTGGGGTCTCTTGACCCGAGGTTGTTCTTCTGCAGTTAATGAAACAGGAGTTTTCTAATGAATCTCATGACCTTTATTTCAGGTATCATGGATGCCCATCTGTATGGTCTTGACGAGATCATTTCCTATGGGAATATTCGTGCACTGGGCTGCAGTCAGAACCAGGAGTTCACCGATGCTCAATGTGCCGAGATTATGAGCCGCTTTGATGAGTACAACCATCGGCTACTCCCCCGTCGCTCTTCTCTTGTGAGGCTGATCGTGCTGGCGATCAGGGAGGCTCTCCCTCTATTCTGTGCTGGTGTGCCGCTTGGGGCATTGGACGCCGCCGAGGATAAAGTACACTCGGTGTATCTGATGCACTTGATCTCAAAGAGAAGGCGGGATAATCTTATTGATCTCCTGCATCAGATGTTCCAGCAGTCGGCCATACTTGCCGCCTATCGGAGGGTGGAGGACATTCGTGAGGACCCCGATGCTTGTGATCGTGAGAGGAAGCATACTCGGGAGGTTCGAAATGCTTGGAAAATCTTGAATAAAGTTAATTTTGAGTTTCTCAACCCATGTCCCGTATCTGAAGTTTTACCATTGTAAATGTGTCCTCTGTATTTTGTATGAACCCCTTGAAGTATGAGTGACAATTGTTATTATGTCTTTCTATGTTTGCATGTCTTTTCTCTGGGATTTTATCATTTTGCTACTGTTGTTGTTGGTGCTTTCAATATGCAGGGTGCTACTCCATTTTTTTAGTGTACATCAGGTTTAGGCCTCACGTAGTCTGCACGTGGGGTCCCTTGATGTGGCTGTTCACAAAATCTTCTCATGCCCTTCAGCGCACAATATTATACGCAGAAAAAAGGGCCTTGGAAATAGTTCCATCTCCTTGATTTTCGTTGCCTTTCCTTTTTTGGGCCTTGGAAATAGTTTCACCATGCAAGATTTTCCGCGCACAGCACTTAATGCATTTCCTTATATATGAGGCTATAGCTTCCCTTTTCCTCTCACAAAGAGATTTATATTATTATTTTTTTTTTATCTTGGAGTAACTTGTCTTGAGAAACAAACGAGCGCCATGGCCTGCAATCGCCCTCATACTCGTCGACAGCCATGGGAAGTTCCTATTGAGGAAATGGTCCCCCGCTTTGCTGCTCGGTTGGTGGATCCCCTCCTTACCGACAACGAATGCGACTCAGCCATGCATGAACTCTCGATCCGTAGGGGGTCCCCCCTCCCGATGGGTTCTCTCTGGCTCCGAATGATTCTCAAGGCCGTGCTTGCCGACATCCCTCCTCACTCGGCGGAGATGACCCTGGCGATGCTCGACGCGGCAGAAGAAAAGCTCGAGGGTTTTCATGAAGCGTGCCTGATTACTCAGGCTTTGAAGGATTGCTCAATTTATCTGCTGAGCCAGATCAAGGCCCGACGAGCTATTATGTCTGCTTTCGCGGACGAACACGGCGCCAATCGATGGGGAGCGACTCCTCGTGAGAACCGTCGCTTTGACGTGCTGGAGAAAGCAGAGAGAGAGACGGAGAATTTTGTCCTCTGTTTCATTAACCCTTGTGCCGTTGATCCCATGTTTGGTGACCTTTTCCGTTAGCGTAGAATACTTTTAAATTAGTCCCTCTTTTTTTTACGCTTTATGCCGAGATTCCATGTAGGCTTGGTGCTAGTATGTATGTTTCCGCTTGCATAAATAAACTTTGTATTCTTCTCATGAGAAGTTTCTTTAACTGCAAATGCTACCATCACTTTCCTGCGCATCAGACCTTTTTGGGTATTATGAACGTTCATGCGATTGCAAATGCTATTATTATTATTATTATTCCCTTTTTGAATACTCATATGATTGCGAACGCATGCTTGAAATATGTCGGAAACTTTTCTTGTTGCCTTTCACATCAGGCGATGTGAGCGCGTTTTAGATCGATTATTCCCGTCAACTGGAAGCCCATTTATATGGTCTTGTCAATGTCTTGTTTCCAAGGCTGTGGTTACGAAAGCGAGCTTACGTGGCCTGATAGAGCGATACGTAGCGAACATAAGGTTGTGGCTCTCGATAAAGCTGCCACGTTCACTCGTGAGAGGGTCGAGGCTCATAAGGCCACTGAGAAAGAGCTTGAAGCCCGGCTCGCTTCGTATCAGGCTCAACAAGCTCAAGCGGAGGCTCGTCTTTTGGAGATCTTGCGTCATGAAGCCGTGGTCCAACAAAAGCAGGATGAGCTGACCAAGTTGCTGAATCGCCCGCCGGCCTGAAACATTTGTATCTTTTCCTTCCTTTTTGTACATACTCATGGATGAGGGTATTTTCTTTTTGTTTCTTTCATGAATTGTACTTTGTACCCATTTTGGTTTATGAATAGAAGATACATTTTTCTTCTAAATGGTGTGTCCCCCTTTTTATTGAATGTATTCTGCAGATATTCTACCTCGATCTTCTCGCAGGACAGCGATGGCTTAGGATTCAGGGTTAAGATCTGCTTCCTAAGACTTTTGCATTTTACGAGCCACGAGGGTCTCATAAAGAGTTTTTCTCCCTACAGGTCGAGAGGATCCCATAGATGTAAGTTCTTCTTAGAGATCGTGAGGATCCTTAAGCGAGTTTTCCCTTGAGAGTCGTAAGGATCTCACAAGAGAGTTTTTCTTCCTTACAGGTCATGAGGACTTGTAAGTGTTGGATGCGGTCACCCTTGTCCGTGTTTTACGGAGTTAGGGGTTTCTCCAGGCATCGTAGTTTAAAGACATCACGGTCAAGGTTAAGGACCTCATAGTCCGTGGATTTAGGGACTCCACAGTCCGCTGTTAGTTTTAAGACATCACGGTCAAGGTTAAGGACCTCATAGTCCGTGGATTTAGGGACTCCACAGTCCGGTGTTTGGTTGCAGGGACCCGTCACCTCTTTGAAGACGTTGAGGAATTACAACGCCGGGCATCAAAGGAGTGAAGAGATGTACCCTTAAACCAAGGCAAAATCTGTAGGGAATCGGGGTGGTTGATCGTTAGTTTTAAGACATCACGGTTGAGGTTAAGGACGTCATAGTCCGTGGATTTTAAGGACTCCACAGTCCGGTATTTGCTCTGGATGCTTCACACGGGTTCACTGCCGTGCTTGGCGAGGACCAGGCTCCGCTCTGGACGTTTTTCACGGGGTCAAAGAGTGACATTATCCGCGTTCCACGTAACCAGGAATTTTGCACTAGATGCTTCACACGGGTTCACTGCCGTGCTCGGCGAGGACTAGGCTCCGCTATGGATGCTTCGCACGGGTTCACTGCCATGCTCTGCGAGGACCAGGATCCGCTCTGGACGTTCTCCACGGGGTCAAAGAGTGACATTATCCGCGTTCCACGTGACCAGGAATTTTGTACTAGATGCTCCACACGGGTTCACTGCCGTGCTCGGCGAGGACTAGGCTCCGCTCTGGATGCTTCGCACGGGTTCACTGCCATGCTCTGCGAGGACCAAGATCCGCTCTGGACGTTTTCCACGGGGTCAAAGAGTGACATTATCCGCGTTCCACGTGACCAGGAATTTTGCACTAGATGCTTCACACGGGTTCACTGCCGTGCTCGGCGAGGACTAGGCTCCGCTCTGGATGCTTCGCACGGGTTCACTGCCATGCTCTGCGAGGACCAGGATCCGCTCTGGACGTTTTCCACGGGGTCAAAGAGTGACGTTATCCGCGTTCCACGTAACCAGGAATTTTGCTCTAGATGCTTCACACGGGTTCACTGCCGTGCTCGGCGAGGACTAGGCTCCGCTCTGGATGCTTCGCACGGGTTCACTGCCATGCTCTGCGAGGACCAGGATCCACTCTGGACGTTCTCCACGGGGTCAAAGAGTGACATTATCCGCATTCCACGTGACCAGGAATTTTGCACTAGATGCTCCACACGGGTTCACTGCCGTGCTCGGCGAGGACTAGGCTCCGCTCTGGATGCTTCGCACGGGTTCACTGCCATGCTCTGCGAGGACCAGGATCCGCTCTGGACGTTTTCCACGGGGTCAAAGAGTGACATTATCCGCGTTCCACGTGACCAGGAATTTTGCACTAGATGCTCCACACGGGTTCACTGCCGTGCTCGGCGAGGACTAGGCTCCACTCTGGATGCTTCGCACGGGTTCACTGCCATGCTCTGCGAGGACCAGGATCCGCTCTGGACATTTTCCACGGGGTCAAAGAGTGACATTATCCGCGTTCCACGTGACCAGGAATTTTGCACTAGATGCTCCACACGGGTTCACTGCCGTGCTCGGCGAGGACTAGGCTCCGCTCTGGATGCTTCGCACGGGTTCACTGCCATGCTCTGCGAGGACCAGGATCCGCTCTGGACGTTTTCCACGGGGTCAAAGAGTGACATTATCCGCGTTCCACGTGACCAGGAATTTTGCACTAGATGCTTCACACGGGTTCACTGCCGTGCTCGGCGAGGACTAGGCTCCGCTTTGGATGCTTCGCACGGGTTCACTGCCATGCTCTGCGAGGACCAGGATCCGCTCTGGACGTTTTCGACGGGGTCAAAGAGTGACGTTATCCGCGTTCCACGTAACCAGGAATTTTGCTGAATATATCCGCATTTCACGGGATGAAGGTTTGACTGTTGGCGATATGTATACCACCGAGCCATGGAATTGGGAGTTGCCGCTGTTCCGCTTAGCTTGAAGTTGTGTCCGTTGTTACGAGACGAGTGTTGGGATGATCTCTAGGTCGCTTGTGGCCCGTCGAGATTTTAGCTTCGTTCTTTGATGAAACCTGGGGGAGGGAGGTACGTTCCCTTTTTGTTTATGCCATTGGATTGTATACAGGGTGTGATGGAACATCATCTGTAAGGCATACATTTTATTTTTATTTTATTTCTTTTTCCGCGATGCTCTATCGTTTCAGCTTTTATATCGCGAAGGTCGCGATTGCCCCATCATTTCGGCTATTTTTCGCGGTGCCCAATCATTTCGGCTATTTATTTATTTTCTACTCGCTGCTTTTTATTGTGAGTTGCCCCATCATTTCGGCTATTTTTTTATGCCTTCATTCTTACTTGCTGCTTTTTATTGCAAGTTGCCCCATCATTTCGGCTATTTTGTAGGCATGTGTGGCTTGCTAGCTTTTTCGCCGCAAGCTCGGATTTTGGACACCGATTTTGGCATCAGCATCGCTGCAACTGGGATGTTGCCAGGAGCGAATCATCATTTGCCATGAAAGAACTTGGGATTTGATACCGGTTTAGGCATCAGCATCGCTGCAACTGGAATATTGCCAGGAGCGAATCATCATTTGCCTCTGTCGATGTTGAACAAAGGTGGCTTAGCAAACAGGGTTAAGGTCCTGTCGACTAAGGTTTTTGACTTCATGAGCCGTAAGGGTCTCACAAAGGTATTTCTCCCTACAAGTCGTGAGGATCTTGCAGGTGTATTTTCTCCTTAGGGATCGTGAGGATTCCTAAGTGTATGTTCCTCTGTAAGTCGTAAGGATCCTACAAGAGGGTTTTCTCCTTATGGGTCGAGAGGACCTACAAGGGTTGGACTTTGCTGGGGAAATGTTTATTCGCGCCCGTGGATTGTATACAAGGGTCAGTATTGAGCCTCTTGTAGGGCAATATCGAAGGTTGTGGAGGATTTGCTTAAGAACAGGTTCAGGTTTCTGTAACTTAAGACTTTCAAATCTCATGAGCCGTGAGGGTCCCATAAGAGAATTCTCCTTACGAGTCGTGAGGATCTCGTAAGTGTATTTTCTCCTTAGGAACCGTGAGGATCCCTAAGTGTGCTGCTCCTTTGTGAGTCGTAAGGATCTCACGCAGGTGGTTTCTCCTTACAAGGTCGAGAGGACTCTGTAAGTGTCCTTTAACGAGGTTGCGCCCTTTCGGGTTTTCACAAACACTCGCCGGTAGTCCTGCTGTCTTTACTCACGGAGCCCTTTCGGGTTTTCATCCGTGCTCATTTTGCTTATAGACATACCGTTTTTTTTTATTTTATTCTTTTTCACTTCTTTTTTTTTTACAAGGTCGCGCCCTTTCGGGTTTTCACGAACACTTGCCGGCAGCCCTGCTGTTTTTACTCACGGAGCCCTTTCGGGTTTTCATCCATGCCCACTTTGCTTATGGACATACCGTTTTTTTTATCATTTTTTATCTTCTTCTTTTTTTTTTATCCATCTCGTCAACCTAAGGATGTTGCGGTAGTAGTTTAGGGACGTTTCGGTCCGTCGTTAGTTTAAGGACGTTTCGGTCCGTCGATAGTTTAAGGACGTTTCGGTCCGCCGTTAGTTTAAGGACGTTTCGGTCCGTCGTTATGGGAAGGCCGGCTGCTGCTTGTAAAGTCTGAGCCTAGAAAGATAGTGAGCGGACATAGTCGTCGTCATCTATCATTGACCCAGGCTGTGGCTTATTAAGCATAGTATTTCTTCAAGAAGCGGCCGTTTATTGGCCTGAAAGGCCTTTCACCGTGCATGTCCATGAGTAGGTAGCCTCCACCCTGGTAGACCTTGTTTATGATGTACGGGCCTTCATAGTTTGGCTCAAATTTTCCTCGCTTGGCACGATTGGGGATCATAGGTCTTTTGACCACTAGTACGAGTTCGCCTTGGCGGAATGTCCTCGGCCTGGTCAATCTTTCGTATGAGCGCGTCATCTTTGCTTTGTAGGCCTCTAGATGTTGTTGCGCTATGAGCCGAGTTTCGTCAAGGGCATCAAGCTCCTCAAGCCGAAGGTGAGCATTTTCTTCGTTCGTCAGCTCGTGGTGGACTGCTACTCGTAGAGAGGGTAACTCTATCTCGAGGGGGAGCACTGCTTCCGTCCCAAATACCAAGGCGTACGGCGTTGTGTTTGTGGCCGTCTTGAATGTAGTTCGATAAGCCCAAAGGGCTTCTTGCAGCCTTTCGTGCCAGTCTCTCTTATTCCTGGAAACGGTCTTTTTTATGATCTTCGTCAAGGTCTTATTGAAGGCCTCGGCCAGACCGTTAGCTCGTGGGTTGTAAACCGAAGAATATCTCCAGTCTATACTGTGCTGCTGTGCGAAGCGGCTAATCTTATGGCTTCGGTAGGCCGGCCCATTATCGGAGATAATCCGCCATGGAGTTCCGAACCGATAGATGACGTGCGTCTTGAAGAAATGGAGGATATTCTCCGTCTTCACTTCCTTCAGTGGTACTGCTTCTGCCCATTTGGAGAAGTAATCAGTTGTCGCCAGGATAAAACGGTGTCCCCGGGATGATGCTGGCTCAATGGGGCCGACTATGTCACTTCCCCACATTTCGAATGGCCAACTTGCCAGCGTTGGGTGCAGTGGATTCGGATGTTGGTGGATGAAGTCTCCATGAATCTGGCATGAGTGGCATTGCTTCGCATACTCGAGGCAGTCCTGGATCATCGTGGGCCAGTAATAACCCATCCGTTTAATTTTTAACTTCATCTTTGGGCCTGCTTGGTGAGAACCGCAAAGTCCGTCATGAACTTCCTGAATGACTCTTTCTGCTTCGTCAGGTCCTAAGCATCTCAGCCATAGAGAATCAAACGATCTCTTGTATAGAATATCGTTGACGAAAGCGAAAGATAAAGCTCGTTTCATGAGCTGATGTCTTGAGGACGCTTCTTCGGGCATTCGGTGGGACTTAAAGTAGTCTATGAAGACTTCCCTCCTGTCTTCGGCCTTCTCATGGTCTTTTATTTGTAGGGTCGTCTGCTCAGTCGTTCCCTTTTCTTCGTATGATTCCGGAGATATTTCTGCCGGGGCGAGCACTCGACGGCTTTGTACCACGATTCTGACGTCATCGAGGTTCTCGTCAGCCAGTTCTTTAGCAAGTTTAGCCAACGCGTCTGCTTTGCTGTTTTCCGCGCGCGGTATGTTCTCCAAAGTATAGGAGGGAATTTGGGTCAATAGTTGTTGCACCCTTTCGCCGTACTTCACCAACTCCGGCTTGCACGTTTGGTAGTCACCATTTACTTGACTAACGACCAGCTGAGAATCCCCGTATATAAGGAGGTCTTCAATTCCCATGTCGATGGCGATCTCGAGGCCTGCTATAAGAGCTTCGTATTCAGCTTCATTGTTTGTCCTCGGCTCTGTTAAGGAGAAGGCGAAGCGCATTATCCCTCCTTGTGGAGTTGCAAAGATGAGGCCTATCCCTGATTTGATCATTGGGATACCTTGTTTCTGTTTCTTTATGGAGGACGCTCCATCGAAATAGAGTTCCCATCGGGCGCTTCCGCCGCTAATCGCATCAAATGCATGCTCGTCCGGCAAATCACAGTTCAGAGGAGAATCGGCCGGTATCGGGTGCTCGGCGAGGAAGTCGGCAATGGCCTGGCCTTTCACTGCCTTGAGAGGTTGATACGTTATCGAGAACTCCATCAAGAGCAGGGCCCACTTAGCGAGTCGTCCCGTCAATATGGCTTTCGACATCAAATATTTGAGAGGGTCCACCTTCGAAATAAGACGGACTTCATGTGCTAATGCGTAATGTCTAAGCTTTGTTATTGCGAAGATCAACGCCAGGCAGTGCTTTTCAACGGGGGAATAGTTGCTTTCTGCCCCCAGCAGCACTCGACTTAAGTAGTAAAGTGCTCTTTCTTTCCCCTGATCGTTCTCTTGTGCCCATAATGCGCCTAAAGAACCTTCGAGGGCGGTCGTATAAAGAATGAGGGGTTTTTCCTTGACCGGCGCGGTCAACACCGGAGGGTTCTGCAGGTACTGCTTGATCTCGTCTAGTGCACCTTGACATTTATGATCCCAAGCGAATGGAGTTCCCTTTTTCATCAGGTGGCTGTAAGGACGGCATTTGCCCGAAAGATTAGCGATAAACCGCCGGATGTGTGCGAGCTTCCCTTGGAGAGACCGCAACTGCTTGAGGGTTCTTGGCGGAGGCATTTCCATGATCGCCTTAATCTTTGACGGATCTATTTCAATACCTCGGTGTTGAACGATGAATCCCAGGAATTTGCCCGAGGAGACTCCAAACGCGCATTTGAGGGGATTCATTTTCAAATTATATTGCCGAAGGCGATAAAATACAGTCTCCAGATGCTTTAAATGATCTTCGTATGACATGCTCTTTACTACGAGGTGATCGATATAGCACTCGGCGACGTCGTGTATGAGGTCATCAAAGATCTTTGTCATGGCCCTTTGATAGGTAGCGCCAGCGTTCTTTAGACCAAAGGGCATAACCCTGTAGCAAAATATACCCAAAGGGGTGCGGAAAGCGGGGTGCTTCTGGTCTTCGGGATACATCTTTATCTGATTGTATCCTGACGAACCATCCATAAAGGAGAAAACCTCGTGAGTGGACGCGTTATCTATCATTAGCTCGGTTATTGGTACTGGGAAATCATCCTTTGGACAGGCTTTATTGAGATCCCTGAAATCCACGCATATGCGTACCGTCCCGTTCTTCTTCATTACCGGGACGATATTGGCGATCCAGTCGGGATATTGGATTTCTTGGATAAATCCAGAATCGATCAGCTTCTTGACTTCGGCGTTGATGCTCATCTCAAGCTCGAGTCGCATCCTCCTTGGCGCCTGCTTGACTGGCTTGATATCTGGGGATATTGCTAATCTATGCACAGCAATCTCCGGAACTAGTCCTGGCATCTCGGAGTAGTTCCACGCGAAGCAGTCTTTATGCCGTAGAAGCACGTCCTTTAACGCAGCCACCCTCTCTTTGGATAACAGCTCGCTGACAAATGTCGGTCGCGGGTCGTCTACCGATCCCAACTCAATCTTCTTGAGGTTATCTGCAGTAGTATGTATACCATCTTCCAGTTCTTTCGGAGCGGGCAGAAATTCCGAGTGTTGGAGATAGTGCCCTCAGAGTAAATTATTAGGTCACAGGTACGTGATTTTAATGATTGAGGGAGGACCTATCCCGGTAGGACAGTCTTACTCGAGATGATAGTATGCTATCTGGTTTACCTTTATCATCGTGTACTGCTTTAGGTGACATGACACGTCGCTATTACACGTTGATAGAGCCCATAGGATTCTTGCTTGACCACCAGCAGTATGAGGGCGATCATATAAGTGGGAGCTGGGGGTCTACAAGCATATCCTTAAAAGGTCCCTAGTCGTGGGAGTTTCGAGACCGGGCATCGATACTCCATTAGTAGACTAGTGTATACAGTCGAGACCCCGACGAGGGGCGGTGGCCGGTCTCACAAGCCACTGGTGTCAGTTGGATCGCCTAAGATGTATACAGGTGCTCATTGGGTTATGAGTACACCGGACAGGACTCGCCGGGAACATGCTAGTTGGTCATATACCAGACGTCAGATGGCAGTTCCCTGGTGACATGTGTGCAGGTTAGTTCATCGACCTGGGGATCGTCATTTGTCTCGTGTGAGTTCCCACTGTACTTTGATTACTACCCTACCACGGCTCAAAGGAGTCATGCAAACAGGTTTTAGTTGGGTACAGTCCCGAGCCACATGGAGGCAGTGAGCGTATCTTCAGGGGTTCGTCTCTCCCGGTATTGGGGGTGAGGTCGCGCTGTGTCTAGGAGAGCCATTACGCAAAGCCCTCGGCCGAGGCAGGAGATTTACTGGTAGGTATTCCAGTAGTATCTCAGGGCGTTCTGGGCTACGCTCCGACACGACTTGTACCGCTTTTGGGGGTCTGACTTTTACCAACCCCCTAGGCCCGCCATGCGATACTCATAGACGAACGGACCGGACTGTACGGATATTGTCACTGACAGGCTCAGTAGGGTGTCGGGGTGAGCTTCCTCATCGACGTCCCTTTTGGTCAATAGCTGGTGGCCCGTCATGTATTGGCTTATACCTCTGACGTGCTAGTGGTTAAATCCACAGCCATAGTATTGACGAGTCTTTAGAGTCCACCACACTTTCAGTTACTCAGCTTTCGGGCGAAACGCTGTAGAGGCCGTATGGAGATATGGCAGGGTCCGATCAGATACGTGCGGTATTGCACGTGTCAGGATCGGACAGTTTTGTACTAGTGGCCGTATAGTTATATGGCAGGGTTTGATCTGATACGTGCGGTATTGCACGGATCAGGATCGAACGGATTTTACTAGCCGGCTTTGGCTTAAGCCGGTCCTAGTCTAGTACAGTGTAGATTTTGTCTCATTGCATTTGTATCCGGACGGAATACAGATGCGGGTGTGTATGCACAGTATTGGGGTTTTCCTGTAGTTTATTACAGGACCAGTTTTCTGGAGTTGCCAGTTTGCATTCCGTTCCGGCCGGTTTTCCTTTGTTCTTTCCCGGCCGGACTTTTCCGATGGAGGGGGTAATTTGCAGTTTTGCAAATTACACTTTGTGGAGGGGTTTTATGCAATTATATTGATTATGACACCTTTCTTGTCTTGCTCCATGACTTGATTTAAAGGTGAAGTGAAAGGGTATGGGTTGATAAAGTAATAAGCATGGTTGTATGTTTTTTGGTCTCTTGATATGGTCACCCTCCTTGCACTCCTACACTCACCTCCCTTCATGATACATATCATTTCCCTCCACCATTTCCTAGAGGGAGAGGCCGGCCACTTGAGTGAGGAGATGAGAGAAAATTTCATTTTTGGCATGACACATTTTCTTCATCTCATATCTTCATGCAAGGAAAAATGAAAGCACCATATATTTTCCTTGTTCTCATTCCTCCATCCAAAGGCAACAAACCCCAAAGTGAGACTATGATTCTACACTACGCTTCCTACAGCATTTCTTGAGCATGTCGAGTTGCCGGCTTCATGCTCGAGTTGCCTCGGTATTGAGGCGGGAGCCCGTAAAAGACGAAGGCGATGTGGTGCCCTTTCCGGCGAGGAGGCGACGATGTGGAGCCAAGCTTTTCCGCGGGAGATCGGGATGATGAAGAGAAGACCGGAGGACTCGGATCACTCGGTACAACATTTCTACACTCTTTACTGTTTGTTAGTTTAGCAATAATGGCAGATCCGGGTTAAAGTATACGATAGCGCCAAGTTAAAAAGTTTTATTCCGCGATTGGCGTCTGTAGACTGCCGGGGCGCTAACGTAGACTTACAGTGGTATCAGAGCCTCACCATTTTGCTATGCTAACTTGTGCTAACGCGTTTAAAACTTCGATCCGACCGGAAATCGAAAACTACAAAATCCAAGCCGACAGTTTCTGTTGTTTTTAAACGGTCTCAAAATTTATTTCTGGATGTCTTAAAAATCAGAGCAGGAACATTTAAGAGTCACGACAAAATTTGGACTCGTGATCCCTCTATGTTGCCGCGGAAGCGCGGCCATAACCATGGTTTTGCCGCGTAACCGCGGCCACGTGGGGAGCACGTGCTCCCAAATTTTGTCAGTTGGTTCATGGTTGGATTTTGGGGTTTTTGAAATATATCGTTTTTGCCCAGATTTTGTTACTGTTCACCAGTAAGTCGTGGGGCCCACTTCTTGATATTTTGTCGATCGAAATTTAAACACGTTAGTTTTTCCACAGTATTTACATTATATCTGCGACCGTGAATGTCACTCGATCGGTAAATCCGGTCTAACTGCTATAGCCCGGTTAGACGGATTTGCGAACGTGACTTTCACGTTGATGTTCTATGTATTTGCTGTGTTGTTGCGGATCGATCGTGGGGGATAGCCTGGATGCAATACTAGTACTGTTTTGTTGTATTATGTACATTTGATATTGCGGGGCGAGCGTCCGACATGTGGACTGCCGTCACTGCCTGATTGTATTATTCTTTTGGGGCACGACCTGGTTGCGGTCGATGTACCCGGTGTATGTATATTTTACTTTTTGTACTAGGATTACCCCGCGGAGGGGTGCACGGATAGCCGGGTTCTAGAGGGCAGCAAGCCCGCATCTCATGGCATTGGGACGGAGGGGGCTTCACTCTAGGATTGGCAGGCTATTCGCCGCACTCGTAGGGGGTACAGGTTTGACCCAGGAGGGGTGCCCAAGTTGCCGGATTCCGTGAAGTGCTGGGTGGTCCATTCACGGCGCTGAAGGGGGCTGCCTCGCTTCAGGTTTTGGCGGGTGACTTGCCGCGCCCGTAGGGGTCTAGGATTTCATTGCACAGGCTATCCACACGACCAGGGGAACGTCGGGTTTCAGCGGCTCTGTGAAACCCGGGGATCCCAGATATCTGTATTGTTTCTGTGATGCTGTTCATTGTCTGTGATGTTGCATTTTATTCACGCCTTGAGCGAAATACTATATATTGGTATATATATTAGTAGATGTTGTATATGTTTTTCATCCGCGCTAGTCCAGTCCCCGCTCTGCCGTTAGTTAGCTAACCTAACGGGTGATGACGGGACCCAGTGGCGAATGCGAATGGCATATACGTACGTCAGTATATTTTCGTTTTTTGTGGTGTGATCAATTGATGGGACTGCATTGATTCGGATCAATGCAAGTTAAACAAACCTATTGTGATGTTGTTGGAACACTTTTCAAAAAGCTGTTATTGCAAGGACGTTCACTTTTGTTTTGCATCGTGGTATTCATTTGGAATATCCTGCTCCTCAGTCGACGAGGCAAGGGCCGAGATCCCTTCACCGGGAGTGACCCCTTGGACAGAAGTTTGCGTCAGGGCATTAACTTCACTATAGCCGATTACTTTTGCTTTGCACCGTGGTATTCAGTTGGAATATCCTGCACCCCATTCTACGGGGAAAGAGCCGAGATCCCTTCACCGGGAGTGACCTCTTTAGCAACGGTTTTCGTCACTATATTTTCAAAAGCTATCCGTTCCTTCAACGATATCAAGTTCATTACGTTAAAGGTTTTCGCCAGAAACCATTCGTAGCCCTCCGTCGTTTCAGACGGGTAGCACGTAGTATTCATGCTATGTTTGTTGACCTTCGTCAAGGCATAGTGTATGGTAGCTGCTTGTTACCTTTCTGCTGCATAGATAGATGCGTTGGTTTGGGACAGTCGTACAGCCTTGTTGACCTTCGTCAAGGGCTTGTACGGGTGGATTCAAATTAACCTGGATAATGACGGGTAGAACTTGACATGTGACTTATGATTTGTTGACCTTCGCCAAGGTCATAAGAGCATGGGGCAGAAATCACATCGGGAGTTTCAAAAGTACTGAAACTTGCCAGATATGCGCATACCTTCTGGAGTGTGATACCGTGAGCGGATTCCGTCACGTTGTCATGCGATGAGAGTTGGATCCCGATTCCCACTGATGAGTTAGTATACTCCTCGGGTGACCCCGACTAATTCTTCTTTCAGGTTTGGAGGAGAATTTGAGGTACAGTGGGAGGATTCCAGATTAGATAAATTGGTAACCATTCTGATCTAGGTTAGAGTGCACGCTGAGTGTTTCTTTTCTCTCTCTCTTGGCAGCGACCATTTGACCCGACCCTAAGACTTTGACTCAGTGACCAAGTTGACCGAACCTTCTTAACACTGGCTTTTTGGATTGTCAGAGTTGCAGACCTCATTGCCACTCCTACTTTTACCCTTTTCTCCAGGACACCCCGTATTACTACGAACGTCCACTTCCATTGGACAAAACCATCGTATGGTTATATACGAACTCGAAAGAATTTATTCGAGGATGGTTTCAGGTTCTGGAGAAAACGGATAGGATTATTCAGTTGTCTTTTCCTTTTACCCTCTCTCAGGTTACGAGTACTCCTTGGTTTAGGGGTAGTACACCTATTACGCAAATTGGATTGTCTTCTTCCAAACCTTAGGCTGGTGCCGACCGGTAGGGAATGAAGAAAACCAATTAGCATAACGATGGTGTGCAGAAGGTATTAAGTTCAGACAAAGCAAGGGATTAGTAAGAGGGCAAAGTAAATTGCAACAGATATTCACGACCAAACCAAATATTTCGTTACCACTCCCACATCACCTTTGTATTTCTCCAGGACACTCCGTATCACTACGAAGATCCACAGTTTATATGGATACTCCATCGTATGGTTATATACGAACTCGAATGGAACTTGTTCCAGTTCGGGGATGGATCCTGGTTCAGGAGAAATAGGAATAAAGTACATTCAGGTGTCTTTTATCTTCACCCTCTCTCATTGCGAGTGTTCCTAGGATTGGGACAGCACACCCATTATGCTTATTGGATAGTCTTCTTCCAAACTATAGGCTGGTGCCGAACGGTAGGGAAGGAAGAAAACCATTTGGCTTAAGGGGTGTACAGAAGGTAAAGACTAAAGACATATGAAGGGATTTGGAGAGATGGCAAAGAACTATACGGTTACAGTCGTGAATCTGGAAGAGGCATTACTAGGAATACCAGGATACCCCAACGAAACATTTCAATGTTTCAGTTTCACTGTGTACTATTAAAAGAAAACTGATTTCCCAATTAGACACTTACTCCAGGGTATGTATTTACCAGGTATGATTCTCACATCTGTATGGTTTTACAGATGATGAGTGGGAGTAAGTTATTGGGAATTGGGTGATTATCCTCATTATATCGGGATTCGTTGTAATCGGTGATATTTGAGGAAATCACCTGGCCTGTTTGCCGGTCGGCAAATATTTGGTTTCGAATATCCGCTGTTATGCACCAATTTCAAATTGATATATCTGTACGTCTATTTTCATAGAGTGAGATATACCTTTCTGAAATTATGTCTACGACATTTACCTATATCAGTGGATGGTTAGGTAAGGAGCATTAAACAGCGGTGTAATTCTTCTTAACCATAAGTACAGTTTTCAACCTACGGCACGCAGTGAATGAGTTATCAGACTCAAGGGACTTATACAGAGTATTGTATGTTGTCCAGGGTCCATCAGGACAGAGGGGATGGTCCTCGTACTATATTCGGTTTACTTATGACTCCTCTAATTTTTAGACCGGTGTTTCGTGGAAACACAGGGTCTAAGTTTTGAGGAGTTATAGGTATTTGAATAGAGTAGAGAACCAGGTATAGCAAGTATCGGGATTCTTCAAAGAGATCGAAGATGTAGATACTTGTGTATGGTATTCAGTTGATAGTAATGATAAAGAGATCTTACTTCTCTTTCAGGTTACTCATAATGGGAAGTATTCCTAAGTTGAGTAACGCTGATCGGCCTCCTTCCATTTAGTTGACATGCGCTGGGGACAGCTGCATGATTTGAATCTGGTTCAATTAAATCAGTGCCTCTGTTTCTATATTGGATATAGAACAGTTCATATCTTAACGATGTTAAGGTACGGGGAGTTGTCCGGTTTATGATTAAAACCAGACACTGGACAACTCAAGGCACGTTTCTGTAATGGCTGTTTGTGGGTTGACCCAGGCTATGACGAGGGTTGATTTTCTACCATCTGGATGAACAATAGCGATATTGTTCTAGACTCGCCACAGTTTTATTAAAAATGGATTTTTTCAGAAAACAGTAGTGGGAGTATGGTAGAACTGGAAGTGATTCCAGAACCACAAACGATTACTGAAGATTTGATTAGGAACCTAAAGATTCAATCTGGATTGACATTCCATTGGCCACTCCGCAGATATGGTGGGTAACTTCAGGCACCCGAGAGGTACTACGGTAGCCTCAAGGACGGTGACGGGGAAGTTCTTGTTTACCCACAGTTACCATTGCTGTTGTTCCAGGCTGCGAGACCCGGCGGGAGGATGAGTATAGCGTCGTTCTGAACTCGCTTCAGAAGTGTACGTGTATATGACTCTGCCCGAGGGTTGTCGTAGTCAGTGGGAGCAGCGGAAGCATTGGTGGACAGGTTGCTTATGTCTATTTATAGACTAGAGCAGATGTAGCGGAGATAGATCATCTGTTTCTGACATGACAGTCATGGGTTTGACTTCATCAGAATAGGGGATGGATCTGTTGAGAAGGTAGTAGGGTGTGATGTCATGGTATTTGGATGACATACACAAAGTAGGAAAAGAAACTCCTATACTACGATCGGTTATACTTTGGTCGTCACACAGTTGTTTCTCCACAAAGGAAATGGATTTTATATCAGACATACTGGTTAACTAGATCTATGGTTTTAGATCTAGATTTGGGTGGTTTCCCAATCAGGGTACTTGACAGCATCCTAAGAGTATTTAGGATGGACGACTCCTGGCACGGTAGTGTACCTGCAGGTAATGGAGTCACCCTCTCCAAAGGTGTCTTACAGACTAAAGGGGAGAGGGACGTGCATGATTGGCAGATCAATTGCTTAGGCAATTGAGTCAATCATGAGATGTCAAGCACCACACCAGATGTTGTTCTTGCACTAGATGCAATAAGTTGACATTAATCCAATCCTGGAGAAACAGTCGGAAGCAGTTTTAGAACATAAGCAAATGTTCTAGGGAGATGATAACGACAGCCTCATTTAGGAGACAGTTATAATTCCAGGCTTCCAAGGTAACATGGACGGCAAGGAGGTTGTCAGAGTTTTAGTTCTCCCTCTGACGAGGGACAGTGTTTTGGACAGATGGTCCAAGGCAATACTGAGGGTGGCATGGCGCAGGAGACTGATTAAGTTCAGTTGATGATACAGTCTAAGAAGTTTGGATTTGGTGTTCATTTATGAACTAGGTCCCATCAGACATCCAGACATTCTAAGACAGGTATTGCTCATTTCGGGAGATGGCTTTCTCCGCGAACTTGAGATATAGAGAGACATAGAAAGAAACTTCATAGCGGATCCACTCACTGAGGCTATTCCTCGAACGCAATAGTTTCGCAAACGGGTTTTGTGAGACTGACTAGTAGAGGAGTTGGGTGTTCGGTATCACACGGGCTGTGAGTATGCGACATCGCAATAATTAGCCTTGAGTGCAAGTGGGAGATTGTTGGAGATAGTGCCCTCAGAGTAAATTATTAGGTCACAGGTACGTGATTTTAATGATTGAGGGAGGACCTATCCCGGTAGGACAGTCTTACTCGAGATGATAGTATGCTATCTGGTTTACCTTTATCATCGTGTACTGCTTTAGGTGACATGACACGTCGCTATTACACGTTGATAGAGCCCATAGGATTCTTGCTTGACCACCAGCAGTATGAGGGCGATCATATAAGTGGGAGCTGGGGGTCTACAAGCATATCCTTAAAAGGTCCCTAGTCGTGGGAGTTTCGAGACCGGGCATCGATACTCCATTAGTAGACTAGTGTATACAGTCGAGACCCCGACGAGGGGCGGTGGCCGGTCTCACAAGCCACTGGTGTCAGTTGGATCGCCTAAGATGTATACAGGTGCTCATTGGGTTATGAGTACACCGGACAGGACTCGCCGGGAACATGCTAGTTGGTCATATACCAGACGTCAGATGGCAGTTCCCTGGTGACATGTGTGCAGGTTAGTTCATCGACCTGGGGATCGTCATTTGTCTCGTGTGAGTTCCCACTGTACTTTGATTACTACCCTACCACGGCTCAAAGGAGTCGTGCAAACAGGTTTTAGTTGGGTACAGTCCCGAGCCACATGGAGGCAGTGAGCGTATCTTCAGGGGTTCGTCTCTCCCGGTATTGGGGGTGAGGTCGCGCTGTGTCTAGGAGAGCCATTACGCAAAGCCCTCGGCCGAGGCAGGAGATTTACTGGTAGGTATTCCAGTAGTATCTCAGGGCGTTCTGGGCTACGCTCCGACACGACTTGTACCGCTTTTGGGGGTCTGACTTTTACCAACCCCCTAGGCCCGCCATGCGATACTCATAGACGAACGGACCGGACTGTACGGATATTGTCACTGACAGGCTCAGTAGGGTGTCGGGGTGAGCTTCCTCATCGACGTCCCTTTTGGTCAATAGCTGGTGGCCCGTCATGTATTGGCTTATACCTCTGACGTGCTAGTGGTTAAATCCACAGCCATAGTATTGACGAGTCTTTAGAGTCCACCACACTTTCAGTTACTCAGCTTTCGGGCGAAACGCTGTAGAGGCCGTATGGAGATATGGCAGGGTCCGATCAGATACGTGCGGTATTGCACGTGTCAGGATCGGACAGTTTTGTACTAGTGGCCGTATAGTTATATGGCAGGGTTTGATCTGATACGTGCGGTATTGCACGGATCAGGATCGAACGGATTTTACTAGCCGGCTTTGGCTTAAGCCGGTCCTAGTCTAGTACAGTGTAGATTTTGTCTCATTGCATTTGTATCCGGACGGAATACAGATGCGGGTGTGTATGCACAGTATTGGGGTTTTCCTGTAGTTTATTACAGGACCAGTTTTCTGGAGTTGCCAGTTTGCATTCCGTTCCGGCCGGTTTTCCTTTGTTCTTTCCCGGCCGGACTTTTCCGATGGAGGGGGTAATTTGCAGTTTTGCAAATTACACTTTGTGGAGGGGTTTTATGCAATTATATTGATTATGACACCTTTCTTGTCTTGCTCCATGACTTGATTTAAAGGTGAAGTGAAAGGGTATGGGTTGATAAAGTAATAAGCATGGTTGTATGTTTTTTGGTCTCTTGATATGGTCACCCTCCTTGCACTCCTACACTCACCTCCCTTCATGATACATATCATTTCCCTCCACCATTTCCTAGAGGGAGAGGCCGGCCACTTGAGTGAGGAGATGAGAGAAAATTTCATTTTTGGCATGACACATTTTCTTCATCTCATATCTTCATGCAAGGAAAAATGAAAGCACCATATATTTTCCTTGTTCTCATTCCTCCATCCAAAGGCAACAAACCCCAAAGTGAGACTATGATTCTACACTACGCTTCCTACAGCATTTCTTGAGCATGTCGAGTTGCCGGCTTCATGCTCGAGTTGCCTCGGTATTGAGGCGGGAGCCCGTAAAAGACGAAGGCGATGTGGTGCCCTTTCCGGCGAGGAGGCGACGATGTGGAGCCAAGCTTTTCCGCGGGAGATCGGGATGATGAAGAGAAGACCGGAGGACTCGGATCACTCGGTACAACATTTCTACACTCTTTACTGTTTGTTAGTTTAGCAATAATGGCAGATCCGGGTTAAAGTATACGATAGCGCCAAGTTAAAAAGTTTTATTCCGCGATTGGCGTCTGTAGACTGCCGGGGCGCTAACGTAGACTTACACCGAGATCACCTCATCATTGCTTTTCTCAAAGCACCGGGGAAGGTCATCTACGTTCTCGGGCTCTTCTCCTAATATCGTAATCGTATAACAAGTGCGAACCCGCTCCCTGGACTGAGGTGGACCCGGTTCTGCTCTTGCGGCCTTGGGCTCATGCTTTTGCAGTGGCGTTACCTTCCAGCCGTCGGATAAAGCGAATCTGCCCCGTCGGTACTGGTCCTCGACCCAGTTCTTGAAGGTGAAGCAGTCTTCGGTAGGATGTCCTATGGCTTGGTGATAAGAGCAATAACTCAGATGAGAAGCCTTGCTAGCTTGCTCAGGATGTCTAGACTCTGGAAGCGTGATCATTTGATGTTTTATAGCGAGGTTGAGTAACCTCTCCGTCTTGTCTCGGGGGAAGGAGTACGCTCGACTCATCTTCTTCATGAGGGACAAACCCGAGCCGCTTCTTGATTTATTTTCGTCTCTGCGTCGGGCCTTTCGTACAACGGATTGACGAGGATAAGCGTCTTTGTCTTTTGCAGCACGTTGAGATAGACGTTGCGTCCTGGCCTTCTCGTAGATGGCCATTTCGCGGTTGTGGTCTTCCCGAGCTTTCTGACCCATTTTCCTGATAGGCTTGCCCATTCGTTCTTCAAACGACGGACTCGGCGCTTTAATCGCGGGGTCTAGTTTTGATGGGGGGTTGGCATCTCCTGACAGGGCGTCCTCCTCTTCATCAAAGGTATATATAGCGTAGCTGCTGTGAGCCCGTTCCCATTTTCTGGCTCTTGCGTATCCCAGCCCGAATGTTTCCATCTTCCCGTTGGGCAATTTGCGTTGAGTCCCGGGGACATCCCAAATCCTGTTGTAGAACCGCGCCTGCCGAACGGTCTGTTCTAAGGGTACTCCTTGGCGCTTCAATAGCTTCTTTAATCCATTTGTATAGTATCTGGGCAGACGGATGGGTTGGAGCCTGTCAAGTGTAGCATCCGCGCCATGCCAGATCTCTTTCTCTATTTTCGACTCTGAGGATCGGTAGAATAGGATCACCTTCTCACCCCTTTGCCTGGGAGGGACGTAAAATGTTTGCAGGTCCTGCACATTGTGAGCCTGAAGCGTGTCGAGATCCTTGTAGTGTTCTCGCAGTACCATGGTGATTTGCAAACTATGGTCATCGCCAGGGGGTGCTTGTATTGACAGCCGATTGGAGAACACAGCATTAACTTCATCTTCTGAATCACTTCCGAAGACCAACACGGGGGCGGGCGTCCCCAGGTTGTTGTGTTGAGATGGCCCTGCATAAACTATCTCTTCCTCTTCTTCGGTGTCGCTTCCGAAAACGGGGATGGTGGCGACGGTTTTGTTCTCCGGGTTGCGACACCTTTCTGTATCCTCGAAATCTGGCAAAAAGTACTTCGCATCTTCGTATTTGCGGACTTCGTTCACGGAAAATGGGTTTAACTCACCTGTTACGGTATACTCGAAACCATCCTTAAAGTACTTCATACACTGATGTTGTGTAGAAGGGATGATATTGTACTCGTGTAGCCAAGGACGGCCGAGCAAGGCATTGTAGCAGGTCTTGGCGTCAATGACATGGAATTTGATGTCTGTGACGAGAAGTCCAAAGCGTAATGTTAGTATCACAGATCCGAGAGTCCGTGACGATTGTGAATCGAAACCGGAGATAGTAATTTTGTCACGAGCGAGGTGTTGCACGCTCATGCAGATTTCCTTCAACACCCGAACATTAAGGAGGTTGACGGAGGATCCATTATCCACCAGGATCTTGCCTATCTTGATATCATGGCAGTATCCGGAGACATATAGGGGACGGTTATGGTCGCACGTCCCGAGAAGGAGGTCTTCATCACCGAAAGTGATGTCGGCTATATGCATTTCCTCCAGTTCATCCTTCATCTTTTCAGTGGCGAGGAAGGCTTGGAATTGCTCAGGTTCTTATAACGCCTTAATTAGTGAGTCTCGCGCTTCTTTTGATAATAGGAGGGCATCGAGAATGCTAAGCTGAGAAGGTAGCTTCCTTAGGTGCGCGAGGATATTATAGTCCACTTTACCCTTCCTAGGAGGGTCTTTGGCAGCCAGCTCTCTCATGACTTGGTCATCTAAAGTGATATCTTCAGTGACCTTTTCCTTTCCTTTATCCTTTCTATTCCCGGGCCCGAGATTCTTTTCTGGGAGTGTGCGATTGCGCAGCTGAATGTTCTCGCAGATCTCCGATTCCTCCTCTTTCCCCAACACGGATTCTTTGAAGAGAGGGCCCAGAGCGATTTCTTCATCAGAGTCGCTCCCAAAGGTGAGAACTTGTGACCCCCTGGCGTTTACCATGTAACAGTTGCCAGTAGCTCTGTCGTGCCCATCGATAGTACTTCTTCGCTCCCGACGGTTCTTGCGTTTCATGCGCTTAACATGTTGCCGACGAGCGACATATCCTTGCCACCATATCTTAAAAGCGTCGCACTCCTCCGTGGGGTGTGAGATTTTTCGGTGATATGCGCAATAGTCAGGGTGCCTCTCCACCCCATCGTGTGTGTTTCCTTCCGAGGGTGGTAGCTTCATTCCCATTGACATGGCTTTGGCAAACCTTTTCCTCGTCTTGAATATCTTCTTGTCTACTTCGGATGCCTTTTGCTCTGGCAGGGGTAGTTCAACTCTTTCGTTCAGTTGCCCGCATTTAGCTCCTTCCGACGTGGTCATCTCATGCTCCTGGTCCGCTTTACATTTTAGACGAATCTCGTCTAGAAAAGCGTCGATCATTTCGTCTGTTGGACATGCGCGCTCTGGTACAGGCTCTGCCTCCAGCTTTTTAGTGCCAGGAGTTTTCCCATCATCGGTGAACGAGTGGGAGATTACGTTACAACTCGCCACATATCCTTCGGATTCATCCGACGAGCTTTCTCCATCATCTTCCTCTTGAAAGATGTGGTTGAGGAACTCTTGCAGTGTGACAGGAGTTCGCGCCTTTTGATTGTATTCTTCCAACGCGTCGATTTTCTTCTGCAAGTTCGTGTGTTCGTTTCCAAGCTTCACGGGCTTCTTGGATTTCTTCTTCTTTTTCTTCGAAGATTTTGACGGTTGGGCGTGAGTATTTGGGCCCTTATCGCGAATCTTCGTAATTGGGCGGGGCTTCAACATTCCTTCGATAATTTGAGGTTCAAGAGGGTCCTTCCATTCGATCGCAGGGCACGCATGAAGGTCTCTCAGCATTCTTTTGGTTTTAGTTGATAGCACGACCTCCCATGGAGCTTCTTCAATAAAAGAACATGTTGCCCCCGGTGTATCCGCTTTCCTAGGAGCATGCGGCTGTGGTGGGTTCACCTTCCACTTTTCGGACAGTACAAACTTCCCCTGGAGGTACTGGTCTTCAATCCATCCTTTGAAGACGAAGCAATCTTCAATCGGATGGCCTACCGTTTGAAGGTAAGGGCAATAGTTAGGGTTATTCACCTCGGTGGGTTGCGGCGGTCGCCTTGGATTTGGCAGGTTTATAAGTCTGTTGCGTATTGCCAGCTCGAATAGCCGTTTCGTCTTGTCCCGTGGGAACGAGTAGGGACGCTTCATCTTCTCGTTATAATACCGACGCCTTTCCTCCAGTTGATCTGCCGATTTCGGGGCATTAGGTTGCTGTTGGGCATTCGCAACAAAGGTTGCTCTTCCTTTACCCTTGTCATTCCGAGGTTCCGACTTCGGGGGAGGTGGTCTATGACCCATCTGGTCCATCTGAGCCAACTTGTCGATCAAAGCCTGGAATGTGGTTGGCTTAAAGAACATCATAAACTGGAAGATAGTTGCGTGGGGGTCTAGGGTTCCCACGAACATGCCCACTGCGGGTGCTTCCTCAATGCGTTGTTCACATCTCGACCACAAATTCCGCCAGCGTATAGCATACTGGACCCAGGTTTCGCCTGGTTTTACCCTGGCGTTAATCAGTGCAGTTATTGGAGTGTGTTCGCTGGCACTTGCGAATCGCTGAGTGAACAACAACTCCATTTCAGCGAACGTTTTGATAGAATCGTTCGGGAGTTCCGAATACCATTCGAACGCAGTTTCTGATAAGCTGCCCACGAACTGGCAGAGCAATAGTTTATCATCACCGCCGGTGTTACCGTAGAGGGCCCGGAACTGGGCGACATGTTGATGGGGGTTGCCAGTCCCCTTGTACACGTGGAATTTTGGTATCGTATAGCCTGGCGGGTATTTGATTTGGTCGTACCATCTTGGATATGGCCGCCCTGTTTTCACGACTTGACCAGCTGCCTCAGTCGCGTGATGAACCCGGATTTGCTGGGCTATGTAGTCAACCAAGTCAGCCTTAGAGATTGCCTCCTCCTTGGCCGTTGAGAGGGCTGGTGGTGGATTTGACGTTTCTCCTCGGTCGTCTTCAAGAACGATTGGGGGATCCTCGGCGGGTAAGTCCTGCTGGATCATCATTCCTATCATATCTTGGAAGAGAAGGCCCATACGTTGTATGTTGGCCGCCTGTTCAGCAGCCTCTTTGTCCTTTTTCTCCAGTATCCGGCGAAGGAATTCAGCGTCGGTTTCTTCCTCTTGGCGCGCATCTGAGGACGTTTCTGGGTTTTCTTTTGGCCCGGTAAGTGCGGCCATAGCATTCATCATTTCCTGAAGCTTTTGTTGCTGCTCCTGGGCTTTCGTCACGGATCGGGTTAGCGGTCGGTGGCCCGTAGAAGTGCGGCTTTCCTCTTTTCCAGAGGCCATGTAAACAGTGTGCACCACCATGCCCCCAGACTTAGGGCGTCTGGGCTCGGTGCTTTTAGCCGTCGTTGCATGCTGGGGGGTCTTCTCTGGCCTCCTCCTTTTATGAGCCAGTTGATCAACAGCCCTTTGGGGTTTAGCCTGGTGACCAGCTTCCAGTTGGATTTTCAATTTCTTGTGCTGGCGGGAGAAGTTTGGATCGATGATTGAGTCTCGGGCCTGCTGCCAAACTTTATAGATTTTGGAAGACAACCGCTGAGGAGATCGGGGCTGTTCGGGTTTTATTTCCACAACCTTTTTTAATGGGGGAGGAGACCTCTTCAGCACTGCAGTAGCAGAATTCCTTCGCACCTTATTTAGCATTTCGAAGCTGTTCCCAGTTGGAACAGCAGCATTAACTTCTGCCACCGGGGCCGATGGAGTCAACCCGGAGGGGGAGTTGCCCCCAGCCTTCCTTACTCGGCGCCAATGGCGACGTCGAGCGTGTCGAGCGGACGGCGTAGGGTCAGCGGTAAGAATGGTTTCGTCTTGCCCCCTGTGTAGGTGAGGGGTCGCTGTTGGTGTTAGCCTGTCAAAGACCGACGTCCTTTGGGCAGCAGGAGCGGGAGCTGGAGCCGTCAATCTTGTAAAGACCGACCTTTTGGCCGGAGAAGCCGCCTTGACGATTTCGGGAGCAGGAGCAGCCACTTTCTTAGAAGCAGCCTTCTCTGAGATTGTAGGTCCCATGATGGGTTTGCAGGATTTCTGGCCCAATCTAGAGAAGACCGAGGCGTTGACGTTGGGCGACTCGTTGAGAGGAGCCGCGACAGGGGTGAGACGATCAAAGACCGACTTCTTGAGAGCTTCCGTTGTCAGCACTGGAGCGGTGAAGTTTGTCGGCGGGAGCATGGTCCCGAAGAACAATCCTGTGGTGGCGCGAGTGACCTGTTCCACGGGCATTGTGAATAGCGAAGCAGCTTGGGGTCCGTAGGCTATACCTCCTGGCGAGGCAGAGCGTTGGTTGCAATTGCAGTCTGAGCAGTTGGAGAATTTCACGGAAGTAGAAGCCATCGATCCTTTGCTTTCTGCAATAAGCAAGACGCCAATTCTTAGTATCTTGAAACCCAAGGGCAACCATCAGCGAACCGCGATTGGTTCGCGAGTCACGACACACGAAGTGTGGAGTGGAAAGAGGAAAAGGTCCCACCGGGCGTGCCAGAATCTGTTCCCCTCCGAAAGACGGCGCGACATGACGTCTTGCCTGAGATTCGGGGCAGATGCTAATTGGTGCTATCCGTCCACCTCTCCGAAGATACCAAGTTGATTTATGGCACCGTATATCGAAGGTTTAGACGGATGCGTCCGATGTAGCAGACTTCGTCAGATTCCCCCTTGTTTGAGGGGTTTTTTTTTTGATTGTGGGGACGCTCTTCCCTGCAGGCGCAAGCCCCTGCAGTTAATTACGCTACCGCATTGCGGTAACAACTTTCTCCTTCTCCAGATGGTCACTTCGTGTCGTGGGTGTTTGTTTTGTTGCCCGTGGATTGTTTACGGAGACTGAGTTATGTCGTCGCCCGTAGGGCGTGGACTAGTCCAAATCCGTATTATCTTAGATTTGGGTTTGGGGGTTTAGTTTGAGGATACGTCAGCCATACTTGAGGCTAAGATCAACTCAAACGTTTGTTAAGTATACGTTAGTCTCACTTTGAGACTAAGATCAACTTAACGGGATCGTTTAGATCCGACAAAGGAGCGTTTGGGCTCTATTGTTCCAGTTTAGGGACATAGTGGTCCATCGTATGTATAGCCGTCGGGACCCATCACCTCTCTGACGACGTTGAAGGATTACAACGACGGATGTCAGAGGAGTTCAGAGATGTACCCTCGAGCCAGAGTTAATTGGGGGGATTCATAGTCCAGTCTGTTTGAAGGTTTAAGGATACGTTAGCCATCTTTGAGGCTAAGATCAACTTAAACGGGACCGTTTAGATCCGACAAAAGAGCATACGGGGCTCTATTGTTCTAGTTTAAGGACGTTGCGGTCCATGGGTAGTTTAAGGACGTTGCGGTCCATGGGTAGTTTAAGGACATTGCGGTCCATGGGTAGTTTAAGGACATTGCGGTCCATTGTTAGTTTTAAGACATCTCGGTCAAGGTTAAGGACGTCGTAGTCCATGGGTTTAAGGACCCCACAGTCCATTGTTAGTTTTAAGACATCTCGGTCAAGGTTAAGGACGTCGTAGTCCATGGGTTTAAGGACCCCACAGTCCGGTATGTGCTCTGGATGCTTCACACGGGTTCACTGCCGTGCTCTGCGAGGACCAGGCTCCGCTCTGGACGTTTTCCACGGGGTCAAAGAGTGACATTATCCGCGTTCCACGTAACCAGGAATTTTGCATTAAACACGGGTTTAAGGACCCCACAGTCCGTATCAATGTGTGGTCGTCGGGACCCGTCACCTCTTTGAAGACATTGAGGGATTACAATGCCAAGTATCAAAGGAGTGAAGAGATGTACCCTAGAACCGGAGTGGATTAAATAGTCCTTGGCCCAATTTGGGATCAAGACGAATTAATTATGTTATGAGTCCATTGGCCCAGTTAATCACAAATTGAGGACTTATGGCCATCTTGGGCTAAGTCCAATCAGGAGAGGCTTTGCCTCTATCCATTTAGGCCAATTGGGCCAAAGCCTAGTGTTAAACACTACAGAGCAGTCAGTGTTGAACACTGGGAATGAGGTTGACAAGTTAGTGTTTAACACTAAGAGATAATTGGTGTTAAACACCAGCAACAAGGCTTTTCAAATTAGTGTTAAACACTAAAACAGATCAGTGTTGAACACTGGCAATGAAGATCTCAGATTAGTGTTAAACACTAAGGTAGTCAGTGTTGAACACTGCAAACAAAGCTTTTTGATTAGTATTGAACACTAAGGCCCAACAGTGTTTTAACACTGGGTTCGGGAGTTTCAATTTAGTGTTAAACACTAAGGCAGGAGGGGTCACGTGGCAGCACGTGAGAGCGCCCTCCCTTCATCTATTCTGCTGAGATTATCGCATCTTTCAGAGCATCACGTGCCATCACGTGATGGGCATTCAAATGCCTATGTATTAGAGCTTCTGCCGAGGGTCACGTGGGTCACGTGGGGTGCTGCCTCAAAGGGGCTTTCTGTAGATCTCTTGGGGGGGTCACGTGGTGACACGTGACCCTGCCTCTATGTATGTTGTTTTAGAGGATCTGTTAATCTTTTCCAGGAATCAAGTTCCTCGTAGGTTTAAACCCTGACAGTAATTTCAGAGGAATTAAATTCCTACTTCCTTTCGAAGGTTTATATTCTGAATAGAGTTGGACTCTGAATTTTCTGTAGGAATTAAATTCTTCATATATGTGAAGAACTGAATAGGGTTAAACCCTAATAAAAGCTTTTAAGGAATTAAATTCCCACTTTCTTTTAAGTTATGATCAAGGGAATTAAATCCCCGCTGTTCCAACAGAACTAGGTTCTTAATTAGGGTTAAACCCTGTTTCTTTTTGTTCTGAAGGAATTAAATTCCCATAACACAGGGTCAAACCCTAGTTTCATTTTAAAGGAATTAAATTCCTATAGTTCTGTGAGAATTAAATTCTTGTGCTGCCATTCCCTCTCTATGTTTTGGATCTGCATGGCAGGATCTTGACCCATTGAGAATTAAATTCTCAACTTCAAGGGGAGATGTGCACTTTGCAGATCCTCTATCAAAGAGAGAAGAAATATGTTCTTCTGTTTTATATATCAGAGTTAAACTCTGTTGAGAATTAAATTCTCTTTCTTTCAAAAAGCCTTCCCTTTCTTACCTAGGGTTTTCTTTTGCAGAAGATCCAAGTTCCTCGAAATATCAAGGCTCTCTCTCTTTTTCTTCCCTCTGCGTATATCTCTTTTTGTGTCTCTTGGCTCCTATTTATAGGAGAAGCAGCCGAGTCAATTAGTTTTTGACGAATCTTCATTGAGAGATTTGATTTGCATCCATCATTCGTTTTGGACCTTTGGATTATTAGGTGAATTTTATTCACCATTGGATTTCAAGTCCCGGGATTCTCCTTTGTTGTTTCGGTTAGATTTAAAGGGGAAATCTTTCCAAACCCGAGATTTTCCCATAGATAGATGATATTTCATCACCTCTGAATCTTTAATTCGATTGGTTCCAGATAGTCGTTTTCCTTTGGAAAGATTTGAATCTCTTTCAGAATTTAATTCTGTTAACAAAATGGGATTTGAAAGCCGGTCACGTATGACCACGTGACCCCTGGTCACGTGTGGGCACGTGACCCCCTTTGGAATGAGCCTTTTCCTTTCTTTTTGCGCTGTCTTCTGGTTGTTGCTTAACCGGCACGTGCCATCACGTGACCCTTGGTCACGTGTGAGCACGTGACCCTGATCTGGACTCTTTTTCCTTGACTTGATCAGGGAAACGATGTGCCTTTGAATCCGCTTTAAAATGTCACGTGCCAACACGTGACCCTGGTCACGTAGGAGCACGTGACCCTTTCTTAAGCCCTTTTTCTTTGATGTAGTCATGAAGCTGAACTTGCTTTGCCGGTACTTTTGGGTGTCACGTGCCAACACGTGACTGCTGGTCACGTGTAAGCACGTGACCCTCTTCTCAAGCTTTTTCCATAAGCTTTCCTGATTTTAAATCAGGAAACAACCCTTGTATACAATCCTCGGGCGCGAATAAACATTTCCCTAACCGAATCCCATCCGTGACTAGGGATATGTTCACATGATGAACAACCTTGTAAGTCCTCTCGACTTACAAGGAGAGAACCCTCTTGTAGGATCCTTGCGACTTACAGAGGAACATACACTTAGGAATCCTCACGATTCCGAAGGAGAAAATACACCTACAAGATCCTCACGACTTGTAGGGAGAAATACCTTTGTGAGACCCTTACGGCTCATGAAGTCAGAAGCCTTAGTCGACAAGACCCTAACCCTGGTCGCTAAGCCACCTTTGTTCGACATCGACAGAGGCAAATGATGATTCGCACCTGGCAATATCCCAGTTGTAGCGGTACTGATGCCGGAATCGGTGTCTAATTTCAGGTTTACCGTGAAAAGCCAGTAGGTCGCACATGCATACAAAATAACCGAAATGATGGGGCAACTTGCAATAAAAAGCAGCAAGTAAAAACGTATGCGTACAAAATAGCCGAAATGATTGGGCAACTTGCAATAAAAAGCAGCGAGTAAAAATAAAATAAATAGCCGAAATGATTGGGCACCGCGAAAAATAGCCGAAATGATTGGGCAATCGCGACCTTCGCGATATAAAAGCTGAAATGATAGAGCATCGCGGAAATAAGACAAAAAAATATATGAAACTTTCGCCCTACAGTTGAGATCACATCGATCCCTATATACAATCCAAGGGCACAAACAAAGACGGAACCACGCCTTCCCAGGAGGCTCCGTCAGAAAGCAAAGCCAAATCTCGACGGTTCACCAACAGCCTAGAGACGACCGTGACATTCGTCTTGATACAGCAGACGTAGTGCCAACAAACGAAGCGAAGATCAGATTCCTAGCTTCCCAGTCTTGACGGCAACTCATATAAAACCCGAAAGATAACCAGAGATCATCTCAACCCCAGGGAAATCAGTGTCCTTGGCAAAACTCCTCAATTCAGGAAAACTAGCGTCCTTGATGAGAGCCTCCTGATTCGCGTCGGCCCGCAGAGAAACCAGCGTCTCCACAGGAATAATCCGATTCGTTTTAACTTCGAGGAAACTAGCGTCCTCGGAAAAATCCTTCGACTCAGGGAAACTAGCATCCTTGACAAGAACATCCTGATTCGCGTCGACCCGCAGAGAAACTAGCGTCTTTGCAGGAATACATCGATTCGTTTCAACCCCAGGGAAACCAGTGTCCCTGGTAAATACCTCAATTCAGGGAAATTAGCATCCTTGATGAGAGCCTCCTGATTCGCGTCGGCCCGCAGAGAAACCAGTGTCTCCGCAGGAATACTCCGATTCGTTTCAACCCCGAAGAAACCAGTGTCTTCGGCAAAATCCTTCGACTCAGGGAAACTAGCGTCCTTGACGAGAACATCCTGATTCGCGTCGGCCCGCAGAGAAACCAGCGTCTCCGCAGGAATACTCCGATTCGTTTCAACTTCGAGGAAACTAGCGTCCTCGGCAAAATCCTTCGACTCAGGGAAACCAGTGTCCTTGACGAGAACATCCTGATTCGTGTCGACCCGCAGAGAAACTAGCGTCTTTGCAGGAACACATCGATTCGTTTCAACCCCAGGGAAACCAGTGCCCCTGGCAAATACCTCAATTCAAGGAAACTAGCGTCCTTGATGAGAGACTTCTGATTCGCGTCGGCCCGCAGAGAAACCAGTGTCTCCGCAGGAATACTCCGATTCGTTTCAACTTCGAGGAAACTAGCATCCTCGGTAAAATACTTCGACTCAGGGAAACCAGTGTCCTTGACGAGAACACCCCGATTCGCGTCGACCCGCAGAGAAACTAGCATCTTTGCAGGAGCACCTCGACTTGTTTCAACCCCAGGGAAACCAGTGTCCATGGCAAACCCCTCAACTCAGGGAAACTAGCGTCTTTGATGAGAGCCTCCTGATTCGCGTCGGCCCGCAGAGAAAGTCTCCGCAAGAACTACCCGATTCGTCTCAACTTACAAGATAAAGCCTTAGGCGGCAAGGATTAAAAAACTTGTTTCCTAAGCACTGGGATCCTACAAGTCGATCTAAAACGGTCTCTTGTATACTATTCACAGGTCTCACTCTCCAAAGTCGAATCTCGACGAGGAGGGAAACAACCGCTTACGGGTCCTCTCGACTCGTAAGAGGGAAAAATTCTCTTATAAGATCCTTACGACTTATAGGAGAAAACGCACTTAGGAATCCTCACGATTCCTAAAGAGAAAATCCACCTACGAGATCCTCTCGATCCGTAGGGAGAAAAGTTTCTGTGAGACCCTCACGGCTCATAGAGTTGAAAAGTCTTAGACGGCAGATCTGAACCTGCGGCCTAAGCCATCACTATCTCTTGAAGAAACTAAGATGCTTACTCTATTATCTGTCAACCATGTTTATTAAGACCGCATGCTGGTAATAAGAGAAAGGGAGAAAACAGAAGAGCATACAAGACATTGAAAAGAAAAATTGTGTATCTTTATTTATTAATTCAATCAAGTACAAGGTGAATCGTACAAAAGAATAAAGAATGGATACATCTTATTCGAAAAAGAAAATTTTACAAGTATAATGATACAAAGGCAGCTACTGGGAATGAAGCGTCTTAAATAGTCCTATCAGTTGTTCGCGCACTTCCTTCCATGCCTTTTCCTGATCGGCTACCACTGCCAGTTCCGCCTCCACTTGAGCCCGTTGCTGCAAGAAGGATGCAAGCTGCTCTCCAACGGCCTGCTGAGCAGCTTCGCGGCCTTGGGCATTACGCTCGGCAGCATCGAGTTTCTGCTTCAGGTTCAACCCATTTGAGATGTGTTCCAGGAGACACTCGAAGATAGTCTTCACTTGGGCAGCGTTAGCCTCAACCTCAGCACGCAGACGAGCCGTCTCGCTCGAGGTCTCTTGGCATTCCCTCAGCCTTAAAGCCGCTTCTTATTCCAAGTGGTGGACGTAAGAAGCACTTTGCTCAATCCACGCTGCTCTTTGATTGCTTGCGGCTAAGGTTTCGGGAGCAGGGCGCATAAACTCCAGTTGATGCAGGCGGGCCTCGATCTCCCTGTAATGATTAACTCAAGACGTGATGATACCTTCGTTATGGAAGTTTACGAGTATCGCCAGCATTGGGTTAACCGCCGTAGCAAAATCTGCGGCAGATGTAGGAGTCTCGACGTCGAGCTCCTCAATGTAGTCGCTCACCATGCGCAGACTATTCGCGGCGCCTTTCCAGGACGGACGTCTCAGGAAAGGGTCTGCCGGCATTATAACGCGAGACTCAAAGGGCGCCGGGATCAGAACGATAGCTGAAAAGACAAAGTATGATTAGATGACGGTTAGAAAAATACAAAGAAAGTCATCGATGCGATAGTTTACTATACCAGCTGCAGCAGGTGGCAAAACCGGAAGGGCCGGAGGCGCGACCGATCTTTTATCCCCTCCTTCGATTTGTAGTACTGCAATCAGGACGAGAGAGAGTTAGAAATAATTCCATTACTGAAAAAGAAAGACATCAATTGGAAACTACACTCACCAACGCCGCCGGAGGAAGAAGCGAGTTCAGATGGGAAGGAGAAGTGTGGGTGCAACACCTGATAAAGATGATCAAAAAGCACTCCTGAAAAGACACAACAATACGACTTTAGTACATAAATTATGCGGCTGAAAGATAAAACCAATAGGTTGCAAATCTATACCTTCCAACATCTTTGATGGTACAAGGGAGGGCTGAGAGGTGACCACCGCCAAGGCAGTAGTTGACGGCGCTCCCTCGAGCAATGGAGCATTGGCACTGGCCGCACCTGCGTTAAAAACAAGGATAAACTTGTCAGAAAGGATTGCAAGATGAAAAAAGGGACTATAACTCAAAATTTACCTGATGAGCCACCGGCCGAAACGGAGGCGTCTCCCTCCTCCATCGATACGAGTCCACCTCCCGAGGCCTCGTCACCGGACTCGACAGGGGCTGTCGTCGTGCTCGCATGACCAGGAGACGGCGGAGGACCGTAGGCAGGGAGAGCAATGATTGGAGCATTGCCAGACTCTTAAGAAAGAGCGGCTAGCTCATCCCCGGGAATCACGCCCATCTCACCCGCTACTCCTTCAGGCTCGGCGGTCGCCATTGTCTCATCCGCCGTCACCATGGGGTCGCCGGTCTCAAGCGCCTCGTCCGCCGTTACCCCGGGCTCAGTTATAGTAGTCATCTCATTTATCGCCACCTCAGGCTCGGCATCAACGACCTTCTCGGGTGCAGCTCCCTCAGCCCCCAGCTCAGGCTCAGCAACCCTGGCGACGTTGCCCACCGTCGGCTCAAGTTCGGCCGGTGCCTCCTCCTCTGTTTCCTTGGGTTCGACGGTCTTCGCCTCCCCCTCGGTTGGATTTAGCCCTGCAGGAACAAGATATATAAGAACCGACAGGTTTACAATTCTTACATCAAAATCTTGAAAGATACATTACCTAAGGTGGATTGATCGTTGGCCCCACGGGCTGCATGCACCGCCCGTCTGTGAGCTGTAGACAAGGCGACCGGGGGCTTTTCTGAGGGGGTGTCAGCACGAGGGACGCCTCTTGGGCCCGCTTCCACGGCCAAAGCGACTCTGCGTGCCTTCGCCTCACGCCTCGACCGCTTTCTCTCCTCCTAGGCCGTCACGACGGACCTCTTTGACGCTTCCTTCACCAAGGCGTCTTCCTCCTCGTATAGAATTGCCTCCAGAGACTTCAAAGCGTCTCTCATCGGCGTTTCAAGTCGGGTTTCTCGCGTTGGCCCTGATGAGGTCGGGACTTCAGTAGTCGGCCCGGGGAGAGTCCCCGCATCAGCTTGCAAAATAGGTCCCGCGGTCCCTGCAATAAAACAAAGGGTAGGTTAGACTGATCATAACAAAGGAGAATAAAGACTTAATGAATCAAAATATACCCAGCCCTAACGATACTCGGAGTCGTTCCTCCTCTTGAAAAGTTTTGAAGGAGGCAGCGATGGCCTTTTCGGTAGTAATGCCTGTTTAAAGAAAAAGAGGGGAAAAGCATTAGTCAAAGACAACAATAAAGATATGATGCAGCAAAAAATGCGACTAGTAATTACCCGATTGCGCAAGCTTAGCTAGCCACGCGTCGCGCCTCGCCAATCGCTCTGAAGCTGCGATGGCGGCCGCCAGATCCGTGTCATCCGGCAGCATAACCAATCCTTTATTGGTCCCATACTCGCCCAAGCCCTCGCTATAGGGAGCATGAGGTTCTTGACCGAACGCAACGTCAGCCGAGAAGAGCGACTTCTTCTTCCTCTTCTGCCCACCAGCCCTGGGTGCACCCGGGATCGACTTGTGCTTTGCAGGCACCTTGGGGCGGCGGGTCCCGATATCCACGCCCACGCCAGACTCCGGCGAAGCCACAATTACCGTCTCCACTGGAGCACGGGGCGCTCGTGGTGCATCCGCAGTATCAGGAAGCAGCAATCCACGTGGAGGGCTCAACACACGCGGTGGTTCGGCTCTAGCATCTTTCAGCGGAGGTACTACGGGGGTCCTTAGCACCAGAGGAGCTTTGCGGTCGCTGCCGGGAGGCACACCCTTACGGTCGACCAACAATCGCTTTTCTTCTTTTATAACGGCGCCCGTCGAATGATTGTACCACGCTGTATATGAATTGAGGATTCGTAGGGCGCAAGCCGGCTCGCTGATAAAAAAATGAGAACCCGTATTCAGACGCATGAAGTGATGCAGCACGCTCTCCATCCCTTCTTCAGTAGCAGCAGGTTCCAGTAAGAAAGCCTCCAATGGTACCCCTTGATTGTAGCTCAGTTGTTGGGCGAAACGATGCGGGTTGTATCTCATGAAAAGCGCCACACCATTGTGCCTAAACACCAGGAAGCCCGGTCTGATAGAATATAGATGGAGGGTCTCCCGGGCCGTCAGAACTGAGGCCCCATCTTTGAAAGTATCTTGCAATGGCCGCACTATGGTGGTAGACGCCTTTCCAATGGTCAGCACTTTGTCAATGAAAGACATCCCGTCTCCAATGGTGTGGGGGCGAAGGAGCAAACCCCTGGCGTTCCGTGGCGACGGAGTTACAATTGAGGCGCCGATCAGTCGTATAATTCGGGGGAAGCTGCACCTGTTATAGAACGAGGGCCTTTTGTGCATACCGAAGACGCCCAATATATGTAGCTCAAGCTATGATACGAAGTAGTGCATCGGGAAGATCACGTGCAGTACCCCAGGCTCATTAGCATCCGCCGCTTGACTAAGGCCGTGATACATGTGCGCCAAGCCGGCGATCCCAACGGCCACTTTTACCCCAATGGTCATCCGGTGAGCTGGGTAAAAGACAGAGGGCCGCATATGGCGAGAATGCATCGGGAGCGCAAACCAACTCAGCCATAGCCAAAGGAATCCTAAGAAGAAAGCTTCCTTGTCCATCCCAGGGGCTGCAACCTCCGCAAAAGAGATAACCGGAGAGTTAGGAAGGAAAAAACTCTTTTGATCTACCTCCTTCACTGGTAGGTTGTCCAAACCTAAACCAAAAGGGTCATCAAGGGTGGCGTACTTAGCAGCTTCTGCTGAGAGAACGTTTGGGTGAAGGAATCGGGCGATGAAATCCTCGAAGCTGACTCCGCGGCTCCCACGTTCGATAAAGAGGGCCTCGTAGATGTTCAACACTTTGATCAAACTTGGAAATTGATGTTGAACGGCATTCTCCGGAGTGAGGCCCCTTATTGCCGGCTTAGCACCGAAGACATATTCGTCTGTAGGGAGCAGCTCCTCATAGTGCTCCCCTATAACCGGTAAGCCGGAGACCTCTGTGAATTCCTCCAAAGAAATCGACACTTCCCGGTCCATTGCAAGGAAAGTGTGAGTAGGGATGTTCCATTGCTCTAAAAAGGCCTAAACCACCAGGTGGGAAGCGTGGGATATTAGAAGAGGGAAACATAAACTGCAGTGTACAACCCTAGCCTCATCAACTGTGACTTCTTCGCTGACAAGATGTAGCGAGCCCATGGCAGATAGCTGATCGGATGGCGGGTGATCAGACCAATGTTATATGATTGCCCCCAAGGCTGCGCCTCGCCTTGACAAATACGGCGCCCCAGGATATCCAAAACCATAGGAGGCTGAACCGAAATTGCATCTGTAGCAGGATGAAGAAGGCCCTTTGAAGTCCAATCGACCAACTCCACGGCATACTGCACCGGGGGTGGGCTGGCATAGTGGATCGCCGTAATAGGCTCTGATGGTACCGCACATGAAAAGCTCTGTCGACCCATAATAATTTGGTTGTACCATGACCCCCAAAGGTGAAGATTGTTATATTCCGGGTCATGGTCCCTAATCATGGCTAGGACCTCACGGTCTACGGGTGCTCCGGGGAACCCTCCCTCCGAACGGACAAATGGGAATGAGGTATCGAAAGACATGTTTCCTGCAGAGGGACAAAAGTCAGTCGTCAGTGTTGTGACTCCAACGCTTAGCGTTTTAAAATTTTACATCACACTGCAATGCAGTGGGTAGGGGACCAAATGGGGATCCACAAAATCTGGATGACAGTGCATCAATTAATAAGACAGCCCCATCAATGGATGATACTGTCAATTAATGAAAAGATCCCCAAGAGAATATTCTCATTAATAAGAAATCTCTAGAGACAAGGAGAAAATCTCCTCTTTCAGAACAAAGCTCTGTCACAGAGTGAGATTTGTCAAACTCTGGTCTTAGGGGAATAAAATTTCCTAAAAAGAGCCTAGCTCTGTGGTAATAATGGAAAGATCCATAAAAAAAATTTAACTCTTGAAAGAACTAAAATTTTGGGATCTTAAAAATCCATGAAAACTTATAAAAAGTTCTCCATTTTTAGATCAAAAAAGATCTACATTTGATCCATGTGCAAAACTCTGTTCATGGGTTAAAACCCATGAACAAGATCTCTGTAGATCTATGAACTTTTGAGAGCAAGGCTCTGTTGATGAAACCCCAAAGGGGTTTTCTTTAGATCAAAGATCCATAAGAGCAAAGCTCTGTTAATTAAATTAAATTTAATTTGATTTAAATTTTACCTAAGTTGTTCTAAAAATCTGAACTCTGGAGTTCTTGGAAACGAGAGCAAGGCTCTAAAATTCTTAAACAAGAGCAAGGCTCTGAAAATTCAAGTTCTTGAAAATGGTAAAACATTTTCTAAGGACCAAGGGTCCTATTTATAGGCGCCTGCCCCTCTTCAACTCACCCGTTGATCCAACGGCCAAGATCTTGCCACCGCTGCACTCACGTGCGCGTCACGTGAGCGCAACGGTGGGGGGGCATTTGTTTCCCCCAATCAGAGCAAAACTCTGTTTGAATTTCAAAAATTCAAAAATTGAAGCAACACTTCAAATTCCGTGCGCTGCGCGCAGCCCGCCACGTGTCAAAAGCTGATACGTCAGCGCAGCGCCCAAGGCAGTGCGCCCAATCAGAGCAAGGCTCAATTAAAAAACAAAAATTAAAGGAAGCAACGCTTCAGTTGCGCAAGCGCTGCGCTGCGCGACACATGTCAGCGCAGTTGCACTGCGCTGCGCGATACGTGTCAGCGCAGTTGCACAAGCGCAGTTGCGCTGCGCGACACGTATCAAGCGCTGGGGCATTTGCGCCAAACAGAATTAAATTTCAGTAAGATCTTTCTGTTCTTATTAAAACAAAAAGATTGACTTCTGTAAAACAGAAGCCCTTGGATCAAAGATCCAACAGTGGGGAAAATTTCCCAAATCACTCAGAGAATGATCTCTTTAACAAATTTAACAAATTAATGGGCACTATATAAAAGCCCCTAGACCCCAACTCATAAAAGAAGAGAAGAGAAAGAACCGGAAGAACTTCAAAATAGAGAGAACTCTGAAGAATTTTGAGAAGAACTCAAGAAAAAAAAAGAAAAAAGTAAAAACCTTTATAAAAGAGAAGAATCTCTTCTGAATAGATCATTGATCTAAGAA
Source organism: Agapanthus africanus (assembly GCA_030015575.1). Taxonomy (NCBI): domain Eukaryota; kingdom Viridiplantae; phylum Streptophyta; class Magnoliopsida; order Asparagales; family Amaryllidaceae; genus Agapanthus; species Agapanthus africanus. The sequence continues at coordinate 424,870,094 of CM057351.1, forward strand.
CAAGATCAATGATCTTCAATAAAAAATAAATAATAATAGTGCCTTGCACTTTTTTATGAACCACTGGTTCTTTGAAAACAAGAAAAACTTGTTTTCTTTGATCTAAAATTGATCAAAAAATAAAACAGTGCCTTGCACTTGCAAAAATTGCACTGTTGCGCTCCTGGGTTGGCGCAAGCTACCAGAGAGCGCCACGTGTCAGCTCCAAGACCACTTGCGCTATGCGCTTTTAAGATAGAGTATTGCTCTCTAAAATTGGCGCAACTCATCAGAGCGCGCCATGTGTCAGCAGCGCAACAGCGCAGCGCACTGACGCAGCGCACTGCGTGTTGGAGATAGTGCCCTCAGAGTCAATTATTGGATCACAGGCACGTGATTGCAATGATTGAGGGAGGACCTATCCCGGTACGACGGTCTTACTCGAGATGATAGTATGCTATCTGGTTTACCTTTATCATCGTGTACTGCTTTAGGTGACCTGACAGGTCGCTATTACACGTTGATAGAGCCCCTAGGATTCTTGCTTGACTGCCGGCAGTATGAGGGCGATCATATACGTGAGAGCTGGGGTCTACAAGCATATCCTTAAAAGTCCCTAGTCGTGGGAGTTTCGAGACAGGGCATCGACTCTCCAGAGTAGACTAGTGTATACAGTCGAGACCCCGACGAGGGGCGGTGGCCGGTCTCACAGGCCACTGGTGTCAGTTGGTTCACCTAAGATGTATACAGGTGCTCATTGGGTTATGAGTACACCGGACAGGACTCGCCGGGAACATGCTAGTTGGTCTTATACCTGACGTCAGATAGCAGTTCCCAGGTGACATGTGTACAGGTTAGTTCATCGACCTGGGGATCGTCATTTGTCTCGTGTGAGTTCCCACTGTGCTTTGATTACTACCCTACCACGGCACAAAGGAGTCGTGCAAACAGGTTTTAGTTGGGTACAGTCCCGAGCCACATGGAGGCAGTGAGCGGATCTTCGGGGGTTCGTCTCTCCCGGTATTGGGGGTGAGGTCGCGCTGTGTCTAGGAGAGCCATTACACGAAGTCCTTGTCCAAGGCAGGAGATTTACTGGTAGGTATTCCAGTAGTATCTCAGGGTGTTCTGGGCTACACTCCGACACGACTTGTACCGCTTTTGGGGGTCTGACTTTTACCCACCCCCTAGGCCCGACATGCGATGCTCATAGACGAATGGACCGGACTGTACGGATATTGTCACTGACAGGCTCAGTAGGGTGTCAGGATGAGTTCGCTCATCGACGTCCCTTTTGGTCAATAGCTGGTGGCCCGTTACGTATTGGCTTATACCTCTGACGTGCTAGTGGTTAAATCCACAGCCATAGTATTGACGAGTCTTTAGAGTCCACCACACTTTCAGTTACTCAGCTTTCGGGCGAAATGCTGTAGAGGCCGTATGGAGATATGGCAGGGTCCGATCAGATACGTGCGGTATTGCACGGATCAGGATCGGACGATTTGTACTAGTGGCCATATAGTTATATGGCAGGGTTCGATCTGATACGTGCGGTATTGCACGGATCAGGATCGGACGAACATTACTAGCCGGCTTTGGTTTAAGCCGGATCCTAGTTTAGTACAGTGTAGATTTTATCTCTTTGCATTTGTATCCGGACGGAATACAGATGCGGGTGTGTATGCACAGTATTGGGGTTTTCCTGTAATTTATTACGGGACCAGTTTTCTGGAGTTGTCAGTTTGCATTCCGTTCCGGCCGGTTTTCCTTTGTTCTTTCCCGGCCGGACTTTTCCGATGGAGGGGGTTATTTGCAATTTTGCAAATAACATTTGTGGAGGGGTTTTCTTGCATATGGATTAATTATGATACCATTCTTTTCTTTCTTCCATCACTTGCATTTAATGAGATTAGAAAGGGTATGGTTTGGATGTGCTTTTATCATGATGATGTTTATGATGTGGTCACCTCTTGCTTCATCCTACACTCACCTCCCTTCATGATTTGTTTTTTGTTTCCCTCCACCATTCTCAATTGATATAGGCCGGCCACTTGAGTGAGGGAAATGAGTGAATTTCATTTTTGAGCTTGTGGCATTCTTGATCTCATTTGATGCTAGAAAAATGCAGGCACCATTTTTCTTCTTGATTCCTCCATCATCTTTCAAAGGCAACATAACCCCAAAGTGAGACATAGCCTCTACACTACACATTCTACAGCATATCTTGGGCATGTCGACTTGCCGGCTTCATGCCCGAGTTGCCTCGGTATTGAGGTGGGAGCCCGTAAAAGATGCAGGCGATGTGGTGCCCTTCCGGCAAGGAGGCGACAACCGGATTTTCCGCGGGAGATCGGGACGATGACGAGAAGACCGGAGGACTCGGATCACTCGGTATATCTCTTCCCTATCTTGTTAGTTAGCTAGGACAAGTTTAATGGCCCGATCCGGGGTTTAGTGCGCGGTGGTGCCGGTTTGCAAAGTTCGCAAAATTAAAGTTTATCACCGTTTCCGCATTTGGCCGTCGGATTGATGCCGGGGCGCCGCCGTGCACTTACAGTGGTACCAGAGCCTCGCCATTAATTTCGTCTAGCTTCGTTTGATGTTTTTTTCATTTCCGATCGACCAAAATTCCAAAAACCCAATTTTAGTTCACGACAGTTTTCTGTTGAAATTTTTTGGTCTCCAAAAATTTTTCAGGTTGTAGAAAACTGATGTACAAGAAATTCTAAGCATACTGGAAAAGTTCGACACAGTGAGTCGACACCTGGAGCGCGGAACCGCGGCCAAACCCCCCCTTGGGCCGCGGTTCCACCGCACATTTGTATCCTCACTGTATCATTTTTTTCCAGTGGGCTTCTGGGCTTATTTTAGGGGTTTTGGAATATTAATATTGGGCCCAGATTTTCTGTGAGTGCTACAGTATTGTTTGGGGGCCCACTTGTTAATTTTTGATCGATCGAATATTTTAAACACATTTTTCACAGTATTTACATTATATCTGCGACCGTGAATGTCACTCGATCGGTAAATCCGGTCTAACTGCTATAGCCCGGTTAGACGGATTTGCGAACGTGACTTTCACGTTGATATTCTATGTTTTTGCTGTGATGTTGCGGATCGGTCGTGGGGGGTAGCCTGGATGCAATGCTAGTACAGTGTTGTTGTATTATGTACATTTGATATTGCGGGGCGAGCGTCCGACATGTGGACTGCCGTCACTGCCTGTTTGTATTATTCTTTTGGGGCACGACCTGGTTGCGGTCGATGTACCCGTTGTATGTATATTTTACTTTCTGTACTAGGATTGCCCCGCGGTGGGGTGCACGGATAGCCGGGTTCTGGAGGGCAACAAGTCCGCATCTCATGGCATTGGGACGGAGGGGGCTTCAGTCTGGAATTGGCGGGCTATTCGCCGCACTCGTAGGGGGTACAGGTTGACCCAGGAGGGGTGCCCAAGTTACCGGATTCCGTGAAGTGCTGGGTGGTCCATTCACGTTGCTGAAGGGGGCTGCCTCGCTTCAGGTTTTGGCGGATGACTTGCCGCGCCCGTAGGGGTCTAGGATTTCATTGCACAGGCTATCCACACGACCAGGGGAACGTCGGGTTTCAGTAGTGGCTCTGTGAAACCCGGGGATCCCAGATATCTGTATTGTTCTGTGATGCTGTACATTTCTGTGATGTTGCATTTTATTCACGCCTTGAGCGAAATACTATATATTGGTATATATATTAGTAGATGTTGTATATGTTTTTCATTCGCGCTAGTCCAGTCCCCGCTCTGCCGTTAGTTAGCTAACCTAACGGGTGATGACGGGACCCAGTGGCGAATGCGGATGGCATATACGTACGTCAGTATATTTTCGTTCTTTGTGGTGTGATCAATTGATGGGACTGCATTGATTCGGATCAATGCAAGTTAAACAAACCTATTCTGATGTTGTTGGAACACTTTTCAAAAAGCTGTTATTGCAAGGACGTTCACTTTTGTTTTGCATCGTGGTATTCATTTGGAATATCCTGCTCCTCAGTCGACGAGGCAAGGGCCGAGATCCCTTCACCGGGAGTGACCCCTTGGACAGAAGTTTGCGTCAGGGCACTAACTTCACTATAGCCGATTACTTTTGCTTTGCATCGTGGTGTTCATTTGGAATATCCTGCACCCCATTCTACGGGGAAAGAGCCGAGATCCCTTCACCGGGAGTGACCTCTTTAGTAAAGGTTTTCGTCACTATATTTTCTAAAAAGCTATCCGTTCCTTCAACGATATCAAGTTCATTACGTTAAAGGTTTTCGTCAGAAACCATTCGTAGCCCTCCGTCGTTTCATATGGATAGTCAATAGTATTCAAGCTGTGTTTGTTGGCCATAGTCAAGGCACAGTGTTTGGTAGCTGTTGGTTATTCACATGCAGCATAGATAGATGCGTTGGTTTGGGACAGTCGTATAGCCTTGTTGGCCCTAGTCAAGGGCTTGTACGGGTGGGTTCAAATCAACCTGGATAATGACGGGTAGAACTTGACATGTGACTTATGATTTGTTGGCCATAGTCAAGGTCATAAGAGCATGGGGTAAAAATCACATCGGGAGTTTCAAAAGAACTGAAACTTGCCAGATATGCGCATACCTTCTGGAGTGTGATAACGTGAGCGGATTCCGTCATTTTATCATGCGATGAGAGTTGGATCCCGATTCCCACTGATGAGTTAGTTTACTCCTCGGGTGACCCCGACTAATTCTTCTTTCAGGTTTGGAGGAGAATTTGAGGTGCAGTGGGAGGTTTCCAGATTAGATAAAGGGATAACCATTCTGATCTAGGATAGAGTGCACGCTGAGTGTTTCTTTTCTCTCTCTCTCTGGCAGCGACCATTGACCCGACCCTAAACTATGACTCAGTGACCAAGTTGACCGAACCTTCTTAACACTGGCTTTTGGATTGTCAGAGTTGCAGACCTCATTGCCACTCCTACTTTTACCCTTTTCTCCAGGACACCCCGTATTACTACGAACGTCCACTTCCATTGGACAAAACCATCGTATGGTTAGATACGAACTCGAAGGAATTTATTCGAGGATGGTTTCCGGTTTTGGAGAAAACGGATAGGATTATTCAGTTGTCTTTTCCCTTTTACCTTCTCTCAAGTTACGAGTACTCCTTAGTTTAGGAGATAGTACACCTATTACGCAAATTGGATAGTCTTCTTCCAAACTTTAGGCTGGTGCCGAACAGTGGGGAATGAAGAAAACCAATTAGCCTAAACGGTGTGCAGAAGGTATTAAGATTAAGACAAAGCAAGGGATTAGTAAGAGGGCAATGTAAATTGCGACTGATGTTCACGACCAAACCAAATATTTCTTCGCCAATCCTAAATCACCTTTGTATTTCTCCAGGACACTCCGTATCACTACGAAGATCCACAGTTTATTGGATACTCCATCGTATGGTTATATACGAACTCGAAAGGAACTTGTTCCAGTTCGGGGATGGATTCTGGTCCAAGAGAAATAGGAATAAGGTTTATTCGGTTGTCTTTTATCTTCACATTCTCTCGCATTGCGAGTGTTCCTAGGACTAGGACAGTACACCCATTATGCTTATTGGATAGTCTTCTTCCAAACCATAGGCTGGTGCCGAACGGTAGGGAAGGAAGAAAACCATTTGGCCTAAGGGGTGTGCAGAAGGTAATGACTAAAGACATATAAAGGGATTTGGAGAGGTGGCAAAGAATTATACGGTTATAGTTGTGAATCTGGATAATGGTAGAGGCATTACTAGGAATACCAGGATACCCCATCGAAACATTTCAATGTTTCAGTTCAACTGTGTACTGTTAAAAGAAAACTGATTTCCCGATTAGACACTTGCTCCAGGGTATGTATTTACCAGGTTTGATTCTCACATCTGTATGGTTTTACAGATGGTGAGTGGGAGTAAGTTATTGGGAATAGGGTAATCATCCTCATTTTATCGGGATTCGTTGTAATCGGTGATATTTGAGGAGATCATCTGGGCTGTTTGCCGGTCGGCAAATATTTGGTTTTGAATATCCGCTGTTGTGCACCAATTTCAAATTGATATATCTGTACGTCTATTTTCATAGAGTGAGATATACCTTTTGATTTTATGTCGATGACATTTACCTATATCAGTGGATGGTTAGGTAAGGAGCATTAAACAGCGGTGTAATTCTTCTTAACCATAAGTACAGTTTTCAACCTACGACACACAGTGAAAGAGTTGTTAGACTCGGCGGACTTATACAGAGTATTGTATGTTGTCCAGTATCCATTAGGACAGAGGGGTTGGTCCTCATACTATATTCTGTTTACTTTTAACTTCTCTAGTTCTTAGACGTGTGTTTCGTAGAAACACAGGGTCTAAGTTTTGAGGAATTATAGATATTTGAATACAGTAGAGAACCAAGTGTAGCAAGTATCGGGATTCTTCAAAGTGATCGAAGATGTAGATACTTGTGTATGGTATTCAGTTGATAGTAATGATAAAAAGAAATTGCTTCTCTTTCAGGTTACTCGTAATTGGAAGCATTCCTAAGTTGAGTAACGCTGATCGGCCTCTCTCCATTTAGTTGACATGCACTGGAGACAGCTGCATGATTTGAATCTGGTTCAATTAAATCAGTGCCTCTGGTTCTATATTGGATATAGTACAGTTCATATCTTAACATTGTTAAGGTACGGGGAGTTGTCCGGCTTATGATTAAAACCAGACTCTGGATAACTCAAGGTACGTTTCTGTAATGGCTGTTTGTGGGTTGACCCAGGCTATGACGAGGGTTGATTTTCTACCATAAGAAAGATCAATAGTGATATTGGTCTTGACTCGCCACAGTTTTAATAAAAATGGATTTTTTTCAAAAACAGAAGTGGGAGTATGGTAGAACTGGAAGTGATTCCAGAACCGCAAACGATTACTGAAGATTTGATAAGGAACCTAAAGATTCAATCTGATTTGACATTCCATTGGCCACTCCGCAGATAAGGTGGGTAACTTCAGGCACCCGAGAGGTACTCCGGTAGCCTCAAAGACAGTGACAGGGAAGTTCTTGTTTACCCACACTTGCCATTGTTGTTGTTCCAGGCTGTGAGACCCGGCAGGAGGATGAGTATAGCGTCATTCTAAACTAGCTTTAGAAGTGCACGTCTATATGACTCTGCCAGAGGGTTGTCGTAGTAAGTGGGAGCAGCGGAAGCATTGGTGGACATCAGGCTTGTGTCTATTTATAGACTAAAGCAGATATAGCGGAGATAGATCATCTATTTCTGATGTGACAGTCATGGGTTTGACGTCATCAGAATAGGGGATGGATCTGTTGAGAAGGTAGTAGGGTGTGATGTCATGGTATTTGATGACATACACAAAGTAGGAAAGGAAACTCCTATACTACGATCGGTTATATTTTGGTCGTCACACAGTGGTTTCTCCACATGGGACTTGGACATTATATCAGACATACTGGTTACTAGATCTATGGTTTTAGATCTAGATTTGGGTGGTTTCCCAATCAGGGTACATTGACAGCATTCTAAGAGTATTTAGAATGGACGACTCCTGGCATGGTAGTGTACCTGCAGGTAATGGAGTCACCCTCTCTAAAGGTGTCTTATAGACTAAAGTAGAGAGGGATGTGCATGATTGGCAGATCACTTGCTTAGGCAATTGAGTCAATCATGAGATGTCAAGTACCACACCAGATGTTGTTCTTGCACTAGATGCAATAAGTTAACATTGATCCAATCCTGGAAAAACAGTTGGAAGCAGTTCTAGAACATAAGTGGATGTTCTAGGGATATGATGACGACAGCCTCATTTGGGAGACAGTTATCATTCCAGGCTTCCAAGGTGACATGGACGACAAGGAGGTTGTCAGAGTTATAGTTTTCCTTCTGACGAGGGGCAGTATTTTGGACAGGTGGTCCAAGGAAATACTGAGGGTGGCATGGCGCAGGATACTGATTAAGTTCAGTTGACGATACAGTCTAAGAAGTTTGGATTTGGAGTTCATTTATGAGCTCGGTCCCATCAGACATCCAGACATTCTAAGACAGGTATTGCTCATTTCGGGAGATGGTTTTCTCCGTGAACTTGAGATATAGAGAGACATGGAAAGAAACATCAAGGCGGATCCACTCGCTGAGGCTATTCCTTGAACGCAATAGTTTCACAAACGAGCTTTGTGAGACTGACTTGTAGAGGAGTTGGGTGTTCGGTATCACACGGGCTGTGAGTATGCGACATCGCAATAATTAGCCTTGAGTGCAAGTAGGAGATTGTTGGAGATAGTGCCCTCAGAGTCAATTATTGGATCACAGGCACGTGATTGCAATGATTGAAGGAGGACCTATCCCGGTACGACAGTCTTACTCGAGATGATAGTATGCTATCTGGTTTACCTTTATCATCGTGTACTGCTTTAGGTGACCTGACAGGTCGCTATTACACGTTGATAGAGCCCCTAGGATTCTTGCTTGACTGCCGGCAGTATGAGGGCGATCATATACGTGAGAGCTGGGGTCTACAAGCATATCCTTAAAAGTCCCTAGTCGTGGGAGTTTCGAGACAGGGCATCGACTCTCCAGAGTAGACTAGTGTATACAGTCGAGACCCCGACGAGGGGCGGTGGCCGGTCTCACAGGCCACTGGTGTCAGTTGGTTCACCTAAGATGTATACAGGTGCTCATTGGGTTATGAGTACACCGGACAGGACTCGCCGGGAACATGCTAGTTGGTCTTATACCTGACGTCAGATAGCAGTTCCCAGGTGACATGTGTACAGGTTAGTTCATCGACCTGGGGATCGTCATTTGTCTCGTGTGAGTTCCCACTGTGCTTTGATTACTACCCTACCACGGCTCAAAGGAGTCGTGCAAACAGGTTTTAGTTGGGTACAGTCCCGAGCCACATGGAGGCAGTGAGCGGATCTTCGGGGGTTCGTCTCTCCCGGTATTGGGGGTGAGGTCGCGCTGTGTCTAGGAGAGCCATTACACGAAGTCCTTGGCCAAGGCAGGAGATTTACTGGTAGGTATTCCAGTAGTATCTCAGGGTGTTCTGGGCTACACTCCGACACGACTTGTACCGCTTTTGGGGGTCTGACTTTTACCCACCCCCTAGGCCCGACATGCGATGCTCATAGACGAACGGACCGGACTGTACGGATATTGTCACTGACAGGCTCAGTAGGGTGTCAGGATGAGTTCACTCATCGACGTCCCTTTTGGTCAATAGCTGGTGGCCCGTTACGTATTGGCTTATACCTCTGACGTGCTAGTGGTTAAATCCACAGCCATAGTATTGACGAGTCTTTAGAGTCCACCACACTTTCAGTTACTCAGCTTTCGGGCGAAACGCTGTAGAGGCCGTATGGAGATATGGCAGGGTCCGATCAGATACGTGCGGTATTGCACGGATCAGGATCGGACGGTTTGTACTAGTGGCCATATAGTTATATGGCAGGGTTCGATCTGATACGTGCGGTATTGCACGGATCAGGATCGGACGAACATTACTAGCCGGCTTTGGTTTAAGCCGGATCCTAGTTTAGTACAGTGTAGATTTTATCTCTTTGCATTTGTATCCGGACGGAATACAGATGCGGGTGTGTATGCACAGTATTGGGGTTTTCCTGTAATTTATTACGGGACCAGTTTTCTGGAGTTGCCAGTTTGCATTCCGTTCCGGCCGGTTTTCCTTTGTTCTTTCCCGGCCGGACTTTTCCGATGGAGGGGGTTATTTGCAATTTTGCAAATAACATTTGTGGAGGGGTTTTCTTGCATATGGATTAATTATGATACCATTCTTTTCTTTCTTCCATCACTTGCATTTAATGATATTAGAAAGGGTATGGTTTGGATGTGCTTTTATCATGATGATGTTTATGATGTGGTCACCTCTTGCTTCATCCTACACTCACCTCCCTTCATGATTTGTTTTTTGTTTCCCTCCACCATTCTCAATTGATATAGGCCGGCCACTTGAGTGAGGGAAATGAGTGAATTTCATTTTTGAGCTTGTGGCATTCTTGATCTCATTTGATGCTAGAAAAATGCAAGCACCATTTTTCTTCTTGATTCCTCCATCATCTTTCAAAGGCAACATAACCCCAAAGTGAGACATAGCCTCTACACTACACATTCTACAGCATATCTTGGGCATGTCGACTTGCCGGCTTCATGCCCGAGTTGCCTCGGTATTGAGGTGGGAGCCCGTAAAAGATGCAGGCGATGTGGTGCCCTTCCGGCAAGGAGGCGACAACCGGATTTTCCGCGGGAGATCGGGACGATGACGAGAAGACCGGAGGACTCGGATCACTCGGTATATCTCTTCCCTATCTTGTTAGTTAGCTAGGACAAGTTTAATGGCCCGATCCGGGGTTTAGTGCGCGGTGGTGCCGGTTTGCAAAGTTCGCAAAATTAAAGTTTATCACCGTTTCCGCATTTGGCCGTCGGATTGACGGCCGGGGCGCCGCCGTGCACTTACACTGCGCTGTTGCGCTTGCGCTCACCAGAGCGTGACACGTGTCACCTCCACATGCGCTTGCGCTCAATAACTGGCGCAAAGCGCCTGACAAGTCACTGTCAGATACTTAATGCACTGCATTATTTACAGAAGGGCCAAGCCCAATTAAAAAGGGGCCTAACAGACCAAATTAAATGCAATGCATTATTTTAAAGAAGGGCAGAGCCCAAACAGATGTCCTGCATCATTTATAAAGGGACAGAGCCCAAATCAAAAAGGCCTAGCAGGCTAAAATAAAATGCAGTGCATTATCAAACATAGGCAAAGCCCTAGCACAAGCCTAATAGGCCAAAGATAAAAACGTCGAATATTCTCAACTGGACTTAGCCCAATCATGACCGTAAGTCCTCAAATTAAATTGACTGAGCAAGACTACTCTCTTAAATCAATTTACATCCGGTTCAAGGGTACATCTCTGAACTCCTCTGACACCTATCGTTGTAATTCTTCAACGACGTCAGAGAGGTAACGGGTCCCGACGACCATACATCCATACGGACTGTGGGGTCCTTAAACTCGTGGACTAATGCGTCCTTAAACACAACCATATGGACTGCGGGGTCCTTAAACTCGTGGACTAATGCGTCCTTAAACACAACCATATGGACTGTGGGGTCCTTAAACCCATGGACTTATGCGTCCTTAAACTACCTGTGGACCACCATGTCCCTAAACTGGAACACGGACCACCATGTCCCTAAACTAGAATATGGACCCCTATGTCCCTAAACTGGAACACGGACCACCATGTCCCTAAACTAGAATATGGACCCCTGTGACCCGAAACTGGCAATGGACCGCAATGTCCTTAAACTACCTACGGACCACTATGTCCATAAACTGGAACAACAGAGCCTCCAAATGCTCTTTTGTCGGATCTAAACGATCCCGTTTAAGTTAATCTTAGCCTCAAACATGGCTAATGCATCCTTAAACATTCAATCGGACTTCATCTCCTTAATCAACTTTGGTTCAAGGGTACATCTCCGAACTCCTCTGATTCCTGTCGTTGTAATCCCTCAACGTCATCAGAGAGGTGACGGGTCCCAGTGGCCACATACATTAAACGGACCACTACGTCCCTAAACTGGAACACTAGAGCCCCTAAATGCTCTTTCCGTTAAGTTGATCTTGATCTCAAATCAGACTAACGTATCCTTAACGAACGTTTAAGTTGATCTTAGCCTCAATATGGCTAACGTATCCTTAAACTAAAAAACCAAACCCAAATCTAAGTAACTACGGATTTGGACTAATCCACGTCCTACGGGCGACGGCATAACTTAGTCTCCGTATACAATCCACGGGCAACCACAAACAAAACAAACACACACGACACGAAGTGAAATTTCTGGAGAAGGAGAAAGTTGTTACCGCGATGCGGTAGCGTAATTAACTGCAGGGGCTTGCGCCTGCGGGGAAGAGCGTCCCCACAATCAAAAACCCCTCAAGCGAGGGGGAATCTGACGAAGTCTGCTACATCGGCCGCATCCGTCTAAACCTCCGATATATGGTGCCATAAATCAACTTGGCATCTTCGGAGAGGTGGACGGATAAAACCAAATAGCATCTGCCCCGAATCTCAGGCAAGATGTCCCTCACGTCGTCGTCGCCGTCTTTCGGAGGGGAACACCAGTCACGTGCCATTTCGGGTCGTGACCGGTATATTTCTCAACTCCTCTCTCCTCTGAAATCCAATAAAATATCTTTTCTGCAGGATTCTTTGCAAAATATCGTTGCGCAAAAATCTTTTTGCAAGTTTTGTTTTGCGGTCTGTTTTTGCATATTTTAATACGGACTTTAAGGGGCAAAGACCAAATTCAGATTAGGTGGGGATTTCATCACCCTTCCTAAGCCCCACAAATCACAAAAAAAGTATCTGCATCACTCTACATTAATTAAAAAATATCTAGACCAAAGACTCTAAGGACCGTCGCGCTCAAATAGGACAGAGGAAGGTCGTGGGTAATCTATCGCTTGTCCGAATTTCTTTTGTGGTGTATAGGCAAGTGTGTCTAAAGCAAGTGGTTACTTAATTAGGCCATCTATTTTCGGTGATTCGTATAGCGGATACCTCCCACTTACCTGGCCACAAGAGTAATAAAGAGGTGGTACAGAATTGACCCTGCGGATTGTCCTTTGGAAGTCTAGGAGCGGTCTAGTGCTTGACCTAGGTGACCTTAGTTTTAGTGTTTGCTTGTGCATTTTGTGATTTGTCAGGTCAACCTTTAAATCCCACTTTCAAAGCAAAATAATCCAACTAGAGCTTAAATCTTTCCACCCTCCTTCCTCTTTTCACCTTCTTATAATGGGCAACCCAAATAAAAGAACTCTTGCCGAGTTTTGCTATCCAGAATCAGATATTTCTTGTTATCGTAATCGTTTCGGTATACCATCCGACTCTACCATGTCTTTAAGAGATCAGATAGAGCAAACGGAAAGTAACAGTTGGCCACCTCACTCCCTGTCCTGTCAACCGCATCCAAATTCTACATCTTCTTATGTTGATACTCCGAGTGAAGGAACTCCTAAACGCATGTCCATCGCTGAGCATATAACGAGGGCTAACGGCCAAAGTTTCAATCCAGTCAAACCATTAAGACAACAAACACCACCACTTTCTAAAGAAGATTTTCATACTCGGTTTGTGGCGTATATGATGTCTGTTGAAAATCACCAACCAACCAACCAATATCAATATTCTTCTTATCACAATGTTGATCCTACTCCTGCCCAATTTTCATAACCATTCAATTCCTATCAATCGTACCCGACTTTTACACCTTCTCTAGACAGTCCTTCTAATCAGTCATTTGGGAGTTTTACTTATCCACAAGAATTTCAATCTTATACTGAAACCCCTTACCGACCCATGTCTAGTCTTGAACGGACTGTGGAAGAATATGCGGTAGCGTCGCTCCGCACCAGAGAGGAATTGAAAGAGTGTATAGCCATTCTCAATAAACAAAACGAACGAGTAACTAGTTTCAAACCAGCTCAAAATTTTCCAACGTATGATACGGTCATAGAACAAATTGAGAATTTGGGTAGTGAGAGAGAGCGGTACACCCTTCCAAATCAAGCCTCCCCATCTCAAATTGAAATCTACACCTCCAGTTTCACAGATCTATCGAGTACACCAAATGATTCACCAATCGAAGATAGAATGTCTGATGAGTTGTGTGACTTTGTAGTGTTTGATTTACCCGATTGTGAAGGGTCCATTTCAAGTGAAGCCACACCCAACCCTTGTGATCTCTACACCTCCACTCTAGAACCACAATAGATTGAAAACCCTGCTTTTGATGAAGTGTCTGAGACTTGTAACCTTCACTTGATTGAGAATATTGACGTTGGGGATATATTGAATGATGAACCCAAAATTTTGGATGAGTTTTTCCCACCAACTCTTCAAGTCATTTCACTCCCGTGTGGTCATCATCTCGAGCCTCTAACTATTCTTCCTGAACCCCATATGCGTCTTGAAATTGATGATAAATGTATAACCGAAAGGCAGAACGAAATTCAGCATTCATTTCCCACATCTGGTTCAGCAATGCTCGACACACCAATTTGTTTACCCATTTCATCTCCCACTTTCTCTGGTTCTTCTTCTAATCAACCTTTATTTTTAGCGAGTGTTGATAAATCACAATCCGGTATTTTGAGTTCGATAATTCTATAAAGACAACTTGATTTAGATACTTTTGAGAATGAGGTAGATAAGATTTTCGAGTCTCTTACCTCCATAATTTTTTACAGATCAAGTGTGTTGAATTCTGGCGCGACACTTATTGTCATTGAAACGTTCAATCGGACCATCGATAAAAGTTTTGAAGATATTTTCGCCGACGAACTTGCATTCCTAAATGACACGGATTTTGTGATTAATCAACCTCCACCTGAAGAAATTGAACCACCACCATTTCTTCTTATCCCATACGAGAATGTGATCATTCTTCCCATTCCTAATAATTCACATTCTCGTTTCCGTTCACCATTATTATTTCGTCTCTATCAACCGAGACGTAAACCATACCGCCTCCTATCTTCCCACTTCTTCAAATCTTTGATTTTCCACCAACCAGTGCGTTATATCGATAAAATTTTTGAATAGCTGGTGTTGACTTTTGGTCTTTGTAAGGCTTTACTTTGACCAATAACTTTAACCCCCCCATAATTTTAAATGCTTAATACTATTTTACTCAAGTTTGGGGAGGGGGGAGAAAAATATTTTGGCTCTTGAAAATAAGTTTTTACAAAATTACGAGCCAAAAATAAGTTTAGGGGAGACTTTCACTTTCATTATTTCTTGTCCCCTTTGATAACTTTTCCTCCCAAGTCTACAGATTTTGAGATTTAAAAGATGCCAACAGTGAGGACACTGCTGTAAACAGGTTTGGGAGAGGTTTGTGCTTATTTGCGCATTATTTTGCATTATACTTTATATAAGCACAAATTTTTTTTGATAATGGAAGTTAGAAAGTGAAAAACTGCATATGAAAGATAGGAAAAGTTTAAGAAAAACAAGAAATTTAGATGTTTTCTTAAATGAAACTAGTAATAAATAGTTATGAGCCGTTGTCCCAAGAGTCAGTAAGATGAAGGAAATTACTAATCTGAGCATAAAATTAAGTTTGAAAAATAGTCCTTATTCTTGACGCCAAACATTTGAACGTTGATACCCTACTATACGCACTTACACACATCTTAAAACTTGGGATAGTAGAGGATACCTTGAAATGCTCTTGTCTAAAAGCCTTGGTATGAAAGAAAATAAAATAAAATATAAGTGGTGAAGAAAAAATGAACCCCGGTTTTGTAATTACCAAGATAGCATAAAAAATATAGCGAGGGTGCTTTATCACCTAGTGCCTTAGACCAACTGGTTTGGGAGCTACTGCTGAGCTTTAGGTGTTGCGAAACGAGGAATTACGCCTAAATGCGCAAGCACATTTTGTAAACGGTCGGTTAGTACCTCAAGAAATATTAACAGTCGCATGAAAATTGTGTGAGCAATTTTATCTAACATATTCACCAACTATAAAGTACTTTAGAAGATGGATAAGAGTAGAGATGTCTTTTACACTTGAATTGAATTCTCTAAGTGTAGAGATGTCTTTTACACACACGTAGGGGTATATGATCAATGTTTGGAGGAAAGATAGGGGGAAGACTAAAGGCGATGTTTTATTGAGGGATGATGTGATTTTTAACATTTTTTCATGACCATTAAGATAGGGCTTATGACAACTGAAAAATCGGTGTAGTTGGAAACTCTTATTTTCAAGTCCTTTCTTTTATAGTTCTTATCTTTATATGTAACTTTCACCATTTTTCTTTTATTATAGGATTTTATGGGTGTAATCCGCTGAAAACCCTCAGGAGACAACACTCCTCCTACTAGGGACACCTAGAGATTTAACGGCTTGTTACACGTGCTCAGTGCAATCGTGTTGCCTACGAAAGTGTGCTGTTTAGGTTTTTCTTTTTCTTTTTCTCCTTCTCTTGAATAACTAGTTTGCTCGGGACGATCAAAGTTAAGTTTGGGGGTATTTATTCAGTCGAAAATATTGTGCATTTGATATGACATTTTCCTTACTATTTCTATATAATAAAATGTGTTTATTATAAATATGACACATATAAGAGTTTATCTGTAAAAATACTATTTTCATGTGTTTATATATTATAATTAAGATTATGAAGGAAAATGTTAGCATATAATATCTATATAATATTTAATCCATTGAAATATCCTTACCTTATCAAATATCTTTAACCAATTTTCTAAAACTATAATATCATGTCAAATGGTTAAGATAATATCTCAAAAAAAAATTCTACTAACATTATTTATTGTGTTATGGTGTAGAAATTATTCCAGGACCGAAATCAAGGAAATCCGAGTTAGCGAGATCAAATCTGCCGAAATATTCAAGTAAATCGAAGAAATCAATTCTGGCAGAGACTTAGAGAAGATTTTCAAAGTCCATATATTCAAAAGATCACCATGTGTCAGAGAGATAAAGCCCCAGAAATTTGAGCCAAAGATCCCACCAAAGCACGGCTAAACCGCGACCAAAACCCACTATTGGTGGCGGATCCGTGGCCTGTTAGAGGAGTTGGGATATGGGATTTTCTACGCAGGATTGTCTCAACAAACCCTAACTTATAGAATCTAGGGTTTCCAACTTCTGTGACTATAAATAGAACCGAGAGCCTCTTGTAAAAATCATCAAATCGACGCGATCACGAAGTCCACGATGGCTCAAGAATACTGTTTGATCATCGACAGTTCATCTACCTCCTTAAGAAGAGATCGAGAAGCAAACTAGGGTTTTGTAATCATTTTCTAAAGGAACAAAGTGTACTTGATCTTGTTGATTAATAAAGGCAGTTTTATTCTATTACATTTTATTTTCTTCATGATTTCTATCTTTTCTTTTCCCACCATGCGCGAGTAATTCTCCGCTTGTTAGGGTTCGTAGGATTATGGTAGATTAATGGATGATGAAGATCCTTAAACTTTTTTTACGTCCTATAAAGTTTATAAACTTTATCAAAAGAATAGTTAACATCCTAATCGGGCGCGCTATCAATTCATTGATACTCACGACCATGATTAGAGATTAGATTAACAATTATTTTGGTAAAGGCTGGACATGAACGGAGATCCATGTCAAGATAGGGGTTAAGAGTGGGAACCCTTTTACTTCCAGAAGCCCTAATCTAAATGTATCATTGTCGATCTAGTTTTAAATCTATTAAAGGATAAGAGGAGTAATCTTTAAGTAATCATCCATGACTGCTAAATCTTAACGAACCCTACAAGCCCCCTTCTAATATAAAACCTACATCCGTAATTAATCTAGATCTATATTCTAAATCTGTGTTTAACGTAGATCTAGAAACTATTTCCACTATTCATTATTCTTCCTCTTTTCCTAATCAACACGCCTAAAGTAAAATTAAAAGATTCAACGTTTCCCTGACGACGACCCGTACTCATCTCGGTCTAGCTACACGCGGCACCATTATTGATTGCGGTTACTACACAAACACAACTTCACAAAAAACATCATCAATCAGACCCTGAAGGCCCAAGTGGCCTCCATTGCTTAGGAGGCTGTTCAAGTCGGTATAGTTGTTTTCTTAATTGCCCTTTCTTAGCCCGGGCACTTCTAAATCCATCTGTTGCTTTTCTTAGGTTCTCTAACACTGTGCCGTCATCATCAACATGGAAGCCGAGGAGATCGCCCCGTCCATGAAGAAGGTAGGGGAATCGTCTTCGGAGGCGGAGGATCTGCGCCTCCAGCTGCTGCAGGAAAAGGAGAGGACGAACGCCCTTGAGACCCGGTCGGCCGCCGGGGAGCTCATGCTCTCCAAGAGCCAAGAGTCCTACCGGCTCCTAGGCGAGTCCCACCGAGCCATAGAGGGCAAGTTGGAGAAGCTGGGTAAGTGCCACGCCTTAATGAAGAAGGCGAAGGATGCCAGCAAGAGGGAAACTGAGGCTGCACTTGAGGCGGTGAAGATCGCCGAGCTTCCGGCCCGCAAGTTGGTGGACGCGTACAAAGTGTCAGACCAGTTCTACACCGACCTCGGCGAAGCCTCCACCATCGTTTAGCATGCAGCCCTGATGCCGTCAATGAGTTGATGCTAGAGTTTGCGGACGGTGAGCTCCATGCTCGGGTCCCTCTCTCGGTGGAAACGCCGCAGGCGGCTGGCGCAGGAGGCGGGGCGGCTACAGAAGCAGAAACCCCGGCCCCTGAGGACGGTGCCGAACAAGGCGAGATCTCGGCGGAGCCTGCTGCCTGAGCTCCTCTTTATTTTTTTCTTTTTAGTGAGCCTCCGGGCAATTTTTATATTGCCGGGGAGCCCAAAATACCTTGTAAAATTTTTGGAACATGAAATAAACTGAATTTATTTTCCTCACCAGGTCAATGCGTTCCTCTTAGATGACGATCGCGCGTCGAGTATAAGTCAATTAACCACTAAGTGTAGGAAGGTCAGTGCCTTTCCCACCCCCGGAGTCGAGGTGGCGATCGTCGACTTAGAACACATCGGAAGATCCCTCATTATAGGAAGGTCGGTAACTGCCCATTCCTTAGGGTCGGGCCAACGACCACGTCTCTTAGCGTGAGTTGAATAATAGCCAAGTTATGATTGGTCGGCGCCGACTGATGAGGGCTCTGGATCCTTAGCATAGGTGGGTAGGTGCTACCCGCTAAGGATTGGCCGAGCAAGGAAGCTGCTCGGTGGCCTCTTGAGGAGGGCTTTCGATCCTTGGCGCGGATGGGTAGGGGCTACCCGCTAAGAATTGACCGAGCAGGGAAGTTTCTCGGCGGCCTCTTGATGAGGGTTTTCGATCCTTGGCATAGATGGGTAGGAGCTACCCGCCAAGGATTGACCGAGCAGGGTAGCTACTCGATGGCCTCTTGAGGAGGGCTTTAGCTCTTTAGTGTTGATAGGTAGGATCTACCCGCTAAGGATTGATCGAGCAGGGAAGCTGCTCGGTGGCCTCGTGAGAAGGGCTTCGATCTTTAGCGTAGGTGGGCAGGATGTGCCCGCTAAGGATTGATCAAGCAGGGAAGCTGCTCGGTGGCCTCGTGAGGAGGGCTTCGATCCTTAGCGTAGGTGGGCAGGATGCGTCCGCTAAGGATTGACCGAGCAGGGAAGCTGCTCGGTGGCCTCATGAGGAAGGTTTTGATCCTTAGCATAGGTGGGCAGGATGTGCCCGCTAAGGATTGACCGAGCAAGGAAGCTGCTCGGTAGCCTCATGAGGAGGGCTTTGATCCTTAGCGTAGGTGGGCAGGATGTGCCCGCTAAGGATTGACCGAGCAGGAAAGCTGCTCGGTAGCCTCATGAGGAGGACTTCGATCCTTTGCGTAGGTGGGCAGGATGTGCCCGCTAAGGATTGACCGAGCAGGGAAGCTGCCCAGTGGCCTCGTGAGGAGGGCTTCGATCCTTAGCGTAGGTGGGCAGGATGTGCCCGCTAAGGATTGACTGAGCAGGGAAGCTGCTCGGCGGCCTCGTGATGAGGGATTTTTAGACTTCTTCTTGCCTTCACGGGGCGTTGTTCAATCTCCCTCGTCTTGTAAAAAATCTGGAAAAGCGACCGTCGCGGACGACATGTGGCTGAAATGCACAGGCGATGCAAGTCGCTCCAAGATCCGCGTCTTTCTGACTTCCATTGACCGCGTATGGGATTGTGAGGTACGACATGGTCACCACACGGCAACCCTGTATTGGGAAATGTGAAAATATCCCGTGATTCGCGCAGATGCCTGCGCAAATTTCGGCCCTTAGGGATTCTGCTGAGGCTATAAATAGTGAAGGCATGTTGGTTTCTTTCAGCATTGCATTTCTGAAAAATGGCCGGGCTAATCTACTCTATCGGAGAGATCATCTCCCGCGATGACGTGTACCTCTATAACCAGGAGTGCACGGAGGAGACGTACCGAACGGTGGTCGAACGCATAAAGGACCACTTCGGCCGCCTACTTCCTCGACGGTCTTCTTTCCTCCAATTGGTCATGTACGCCATTTGGAGGATGTCCCCGGGTTTGTTCAACACCTTGTCTCCGTAGCTACAAGATGAGGTGCTCGATAAGCTGCACACGTTCTACATGCGTGGCCTCATCTCGAAGAATAGACATGATCGATCGGCGACCCTTCTTTTGGAGTGTTTCCAAAAGAGGCTGATCGCGGACTCTTGCCCGACGGGCAGGAGTTCCGGTGCTTCCGTGGTGTCCCAGGTACGTGGGCAGCATCAGAGGGAGCGGGCTGAAGAGGCTAGGGGTCGGCTAGCGGAGATCTCCTTGGAGTACCATCAACAGTGCTTTCTCGACCCCCTACCCCCTCTGTTGTAATTTTAATTTTTTTGTGTAAGGCTGAGGAGCCCATAATATCTCTCAATGAATAAAATTCTTCTTTTCCGATGTGTTTTGTTTTCTCTCAGAAATGATCTAGGGATCTCGGGGCCGTGAAAAAGAACAGAATTTATGGTAGAAGTCTCTTACAACTTGGGAGACTTAATAAAAACTACATTGCTTCGAAAAGAAGAAAATACATTCACTTGTAAAGTTTTAGTTTTTCGGCGTTGTAGGGTCGAAGAAACTTCCGTCCCCCTGCGTCTTGTAAGCGATAGGCTCCACCGGGCAATACTTCAGAGACGAGGAAAGGGCCGTCCCACTTCAGGGAAAACTTATGCAGTCTTCCCTGATCTACAAACTCGTTCCACCTTAAGACCAAATCTCCTGTCTTGAAGGCACGATGCTTAACTCGGGCGTTATAGTAGCGGGCAGTTTGTTGTTGATAAGTGTCGGCTTTGATCTGTGCCCGGTCCTATTTCTCTAGCAAGATTTCCAAATTAGTCCGGAGCGTCGAGGTGTTTGCTTCATCATCGAAGTGTTCGACTCTGTAACTGGGCAGTCCGATCTCCAATGGGACCATTGCCTCGGTACCGTAGCAGAGGCTGAAGGGGGTCTCTCCCGTGGGGTCTTCTTCAATGTGCGTAAGGCCCATAACACCCGCGGTGGCTCCTCGACCCAGCTGCCCTGCCGTCCTTCTAAACGAGTTCGAATACCTCGGATGATGTCTCGGTTAGCGACCTCGGCCTGCCCATTGCATTGAGAGTGCGCGATGGCGGCAAACTTCATTAGTATGTGGTGTTCGTTACAGAACTCTTTGACTTTGTCGTTTTCGAAATTCATCCCGTGGTCAGTAACGATGCATCTCGGGATCCCGTGGTCGGTGGCCTCGTGAGGAGGGCTCCGATCCTTAGCGTAGGTGGGCAGGATGTGCCCGCTAAGGATTGACCGAGCAGGGAAGCTGCTCGGTGGCTTCATGAGGAGTACTTCTATCCTTTGCGTAGGTGGGCAGGATGTGCCCACTAAGGATTGACCGAGCATAGAAGCTGCTCGGTGGCCTCGTGAGGAGGACTTCGATCCTTAGCGTAGGTGAGCAGGATGTGCCCGCTAAGGATTGACCGAGCAGGGAAGCTGCCCAGTGGTCTCGTGAGGAGGGCTTCGATCCTTAGCGTAGGTGGGAAGGCTGTGCCCGCTAAGGATTGACCAAGCAGGGAATCTGCTCGGTGGCCTCGTCAGGAGGGCTTCGATCCTTAGCTTAGGTGGGCAGGATGTGTCCGCTAAGGATTGATCGAGCAGGGAAGCTGCTCAGCGGCCTCGTGATGAGGGCTTTTTAGACTTCTTCTTGCCTTCATGGGGAGTCGTTCAATCTCCCTCGACTTGTAAAAAAATATGGAAAAGCGACCGTCGCAGACGACACGAGGCGGAAACACACAGGCGAGGCGAGACGCTCCAAGATCCGTGTCGTTCCGACTTCCATTGACCGCGTAGGGGCTTGTGAGGTACGGCATGGTCGCCACGTGGCAGCCCTTTATTGGGAAATATGAAAATATCCCGCGATTCGCGCCGATGCCTGCACAAATTTCAGCCCTTAGGTATTCTTCTGAGGCTATAAATAGTGAAGGTACGTTGGTTTCTTTCAGAGTTGCATTTCTGAAAAATGGTCGGGCTCATCTACTCCATCGGAGAGATCATCTCCCTCGATGACGTGTACCTCTATGATCAGGAGTGCACGGAGGAGATGTACCGAACGGTGGTCGAACGCATAGAGGACCACTTCAGCCGCCTACTTCCTCGGCGGTCTCCTTTCCTCCAATTGGTCATGTACGCCATTTGGAGGATGTCCCCAGGTTTGTTCGACGCCTTGTCTCTGCAGTTGCAGGACGAGGTGCTCGATAAGCTGCACACGCTCTACATGAGCGGCCTCATCTCGAAGAACATGCATGATCGATCGGCGGCCCTTCTTTTGGAGTGTTTCCAAAAGAGGCAGATCGCAGACTCTTGCCCTGCGAGCGGGAGTTCCGGTGCTTCCGTGACGTCTCGGGTACGTGGGAAGCATCATAGGGAGTAGGCTGAAGAGGCTAGGGCTCGGCTGGTGGAGATCTCTTCGGAGTACCATCAACAGTGCTTTCTCGACCCCTATCCCCTCTGTTGTAATTTTAATTTTTTTGTGTAAGGCTGAAGAGCCCATAATACCTCTCAATGAATAAAATTCTTCTTTTTCGATGTGTTTTGTTTTCTCTCAGAAAAGAATCTAGGGATCTCGGAGCCGTCAAAGAGAACAAAATTTATGGTAGAAGTCTCTTACAACTTAGAAGACTTAATAAAAACTACATTGCTTCGAAAAGAAGAAAATACATTCACTTGTAAAATTTGAGTTTTTCGGTGTTGTAGGGCCGAAGAAACTTCCGTCCCCTTGCGTCTTGTAAGCGGTAGGCTCCACCAGACAATACTTTGGAGACGAGGAAAGGGATGTCCCACTTCGGGGAAAACTTGTGCAGTCTTCCCTGATCTACGAACTCGTTCCGCCTTAAGACAAAATCTCATGTTTTGAAGACGCGATGCTTAACTCGGACGTTGTAGTAGCGAGCAGTTTGTTGTTGATAAACGGCGGCTTTGATCTGTGCCCGGCCCCATTTCTCTAGCAAGATATCCAAATTAGTCCGGAGTGCCGAGGTGTTTGCTTTGTCATCGAAGTGTTCGACTCTGTAACTGGGCAGTCCAATCTCCGCTGGGACCATTGCCTAGGTACCGTAACAGAAGCTGAAGGGGGTCTCTTCCATGGGCATCTTCTTCGATGTGCGTATGGCCCATAACATCCGCGGTAGCTCTTCGACCCAGCTTCCCTTCCGTCCTTCTAAACAAGTTCGAATACCTTGGATGACGTCTTGGTTAGCGACCTCGGCCTGCCCATTGCATTGAGGGTGCGCGACTTTATCAAACTTCATTAGTATGTGGTATTCGTTGCAGAACTCTTTGACTTTGTCATTTTTGAAATTCGTCCCGTGGTCGGTAACGATGCATCTCGGGATCCCTAATCGGAAGATTATGTTGTTCTGCAGGAATTTGATGGTCGTGGTGGCATCCGGTTTTCTGATGGGGACGGCCTCAATCCACTTCGTGAAATAGTCTACCATGACGAAGATGTATTTTTGACCTCCCGTACCAGTGGGGAGTTGGCCCACCATGTCCATCCCCCACTGGGAAAACGGCCAGGAGAAGTGTTGGCCGTTAGCTCGGTAGAAGGAAGACGGGGTATGTTGCCGTGGAATTGGCATCATTTGCATCTTCTGACGAGCTTTTAAGCATCTTGGTGAATCGTCAGCCAATAGTACACTTGGAGCAGCGTCTTCTGGACTAAGATACGGGCCCTTTGATCTGCTCCGCCAACCCCTTCGTGTATCTCATACAGGATGTAGCGGCTTCGTGGGGGTCGACGCACCGGAGTAGAGGCTGTGTGTATGAATTCTTGTAAAGGTTTCCATTGCTCCATATGAAATGGCGGGCTTTAGCCCGAAGGCGACGCGCTTCCCATCAATCTTCTGGAAGTGTACCCTCCTTCAGGAACTCTACGAGGGCTTTCTCCAATCCCGGCCTTCCTCCTGAGTAGTGTATACTTGAAGCGTTTCCTCTCTGTCTTCGACACTGGGCCGTAGCAAGACTTCGAAGAGGATATTCCACTTATTGTTGGCCCTGTAGGAAGAGGCTAGCTTGCTCAGTGCATCTGGGCGTTCAGGTGCTGCTGGATCTACTCCACTTGAACTTCGTCGAAACTTTTTCGTAGTCTCTTTACCTCGGCTAAGTACTTCACCATGATCGGCTCTCAGGCCTCAAAGTGCCCGTTCACTTGGCCGACGACCAGGGTGGATTTGCTGCGAATTCGGATCGTCTTCAGCCCCATTCCGGAAGCGATTCGCAACCCAGCGAGAAAGGTCTCGTATTCCACGGCATTGTTCGACGCTATGAACCCGAGCTTCAAAGAGTACTCCATTTCTGCCTCGTTCGGGCCTTGAATGATAAGGTCGGCACCGCTCCCCTCCTCGGTAGAGGATCCATCGATGTAGAGGACCCAGTCGGGGATGGAGTCGGTCACTTCCTCAACCGAGGGTCGGGACCCGGGGACGGGCGCCAACGCTGCTTCCTTGTTGGGGGATAGTATACTCGACAACAAAGTCTACCAGGACTTGTGCTTTAATGGCTCTGGGGTGGTATTTGATATCGAACTGGGATAACTCCTACCTCCATTTCTCTAGACGACCGGACGATTCGAGGGAGGCGAGAATAGCCCTATGGGCCGCTCAATAAGCATGATGATGGTGTGTGCCTGGAAGTAGTGCCGTAGCTTCTTTGAAGCGACGATTAGCGCCAAGACAATCTTTTCTATGGCCGGGTACCTCGTTTCCGCGTCTTTAAAGACATAGCTCACGTAGTAGACCGGCTTCTGCACTCCTTCGACTTCTCGGACGAGCACCGAGCCAGCAGCATGATCGGATACCGCAAGTTACAGTAAAAGCTCGTCTCCTTCGATTGGCCGGGTGAGCGGTGGGGGAGTTGCCAGGTGCACTTTGAGTTGCTCGAAAGCGTTTTGACACTCTTCCGACCATTCGAAGCTTGGGATCTTTCTCAGGGCTTTGAAGAATGGGAGACACTTTTCTCCGGACCTCAACATGAAGCGACTAAGAGCAGCCACTCTCCCCGTGTGTCGCATGATTTCCACGTTGCTCTTCGGCGTGGCTATATTGAGAATGGCGCTGATCTTCTCCGGGTTAGCTTCGATTCCACGGTGGGTAACCATGAACCCGAGTAATTTCCCGCTAGTGACTCCGAACGCGTATATGGCTGGATTCAGCTTCATTTTGTACTTTCGGAAGATGTCGAATGTCTCGCCAAGATTCTTGGCTTTCTCGTCCGATGAGGTTGATTTCACGAGCATGTCGTCAACGTAAATCTCTATGTTCTTCCCGATCTGTGGTTTGAACATTTTTTAACCAGGCGTTTTTGAGGCCGAAGGGCATCACTTTGTAGCAATATACCCCCCGGTCCATGGTGAACGCGGTTAGTTCTTCATCTGCCGGGTTCATACGGATCTGGTTGTAGCCTGAGAAAGCGTCCATGAACTGAGCAATTCGTGGCCCGCTGAGCTGTCAATATGCTGGTCTATCCGAGAGAGGGGATAGTTGTCTTTCGGGCAGGCCTTGTTCAAATCCGTGAAGTCGACGCACATGCGCCACTTCCTGCTCGCCTTTTTAACCATGACCACATTCACCAGCCATTCCGAGTATGCCACGTTTCGAATGAAGTTGGCTGCAAGCAACCTATCGACTTCGTCCTCGATTGCCTTTTGTTTGATCGGAGCGAAACTTCGCTTCTTTTTTCTGACGGGTCGGGCCGTCGGGTCGACCCCAAACTTGTACGAGATCACCTTAGGGCTGATCCGGGCATGTCAGCTGGTGCCCAGGCAAACACGTCCGAGTTTGCTCGGAGAAAGTGGATCAGGTTTTCGCGTCGGGCTCCTTGTAGGGTGTTTTTCTTCACCCCATTGAGATGGGAATGCGCGCGCACTTGTTAGGCGTATTATAGATTCCTCCTGCCTAGGGTAGGCTGGGGTTTATTGATTGTGGGGATTCGAATCTCCGGCAGCCGCGGACTAAGCTGTCGTTAATTACCCCTCGCCTCAGGAGCGAGAGAACCTCCGATTGACGGGTCAAACAGGTCATGCGAACTCAATGAGAAGTATTGTGTTTTGAACGGGTTTTGGATATATCGGGGGCCCCACAGAGTTTTTACGGGGGTCCCGCTACCCGGATAGCGGGCTGGGGGTCAAGGGGTGTCACGCCCCGCTTCCCAGAGTGCGCTAAGATTGGCACATGACAGAGCCGACCATGCTACCTGTGGATAGGAAATATCCCTCCACAGTCACATTACGGCTGTAGAGATATCAAGAACAGTAATAAACTAACTAATACATGTCCATAAGCCAGAATAAACGAGTCATGAAATAAAATAATGCGTAAGCAAAAGATCCAAGTACAATAATAATCTGGAATGGACGTCCCATAATGCGGGCTCACATCAAGAATGAAAAAAAACATACTGAAAGGAAACTAAACTAAACTAATAATAGGTCCTCACTGCTCGGCCTGTTGATCAAAATACTCCTGGACGGCCTGCGATAAGGATAAGGGATCCGGGCCATGCAAAACCCAGACGTCAGTGCGTCATAATATCAATAATTCTAAGCAAGCAGGATGTGATGAAATATGCAGGCATGAAGTATGAACAGTAACAAGTCATCAGTAGCAAGTAAACCGTAACATGAATATAGATGAGTTAATAGGATGTGAACAGGTGAAGAGGAGTGAGTAGTCTAAACTGTGCTATAGGGTTATCTACTCTAAAGTTATTCGAAATCAATTAATGTAATTCTCATCGTAACCCATCGGTCTATGCCCCGTTCATTCCCCACGGGACCACGGTAATAAGATATAATAGACTGTGAGTCTATGTCCCGTTCATACCCCACGGGACCACGGTAACATGATGTAATAGCCCTTTGAGTTACGTTCAGCTACATTCTTGATTTCCCCATACCCCCAAGTTATGTGTTCAAGTCAGGTATTGATAAATCTGGAGCTAATACCAACACAGGATCAAGCAGGTACATGTTTGTCTGTATAGACAACAGGATATCTCCATAGGGACAACAGGTCAAGATTTGTCGGCATTAGTAACAAGATTAGGTATCAAGTCAAGTAGTGATATATCAGGTCATGTCAAGTAGTGCACATGTATCAAGTTATGTCAAGTAGTGTATTAGGTCATGTCAGGTAGTGCACAAGTATCAAGCGGGTGCTCATAATCAAACTGTAATAAGTATGGGTGCACAAAATCAAGTATGGAGTACTAATATAACAATAAAATGAAATAATGTGACATGGTATGCAGATAGATATAAAATCAATGATATGGATGCACAATTATCGATTAGGGTTACATTTATAGTTCCAATACTAATTAGGATGCACTTTATTAAACATGGGGTGTTAATATCATAGTATTATGTATTAATGTGATCTATAGATGCAGTTATATATATTTTAAATGAGATGGATGCAACGAGTATCCGAAAACAGTAAATTGTAAAATGGTAATGTGGGATGTATAACTAAGAAATATGAGATGTAAATATTCTATTGGGTGCAGTATATTGTAATATAGTATGTAACAAGATAGGTTTGCATTGCGCTATATGTAAAGTAACACATACGGATGCAGACGGATGTCGAAAAACTGTAAAAGTAAACATGCGGCGTATAATTTGAAATACCAGTATTATATTTATTAAAATAGATGTATATAAAGTAATGTAGCATGTAGCAAGATAAACTGGCCTAGACGGATCAAGAACGGATATGTACGGTACGTCCGACGTTGGAAAAATATCGCGACGCACGCACGGCACACTGAATGGGTCCAAGTAACACACGAGGGTGATCACGCGGGTAAGGTACGTTTTCTGGATCGTCGACGTCGATCCCGGCTCCGGCGAACTACGGAAACGTAGAATTCAAGAGTTAAAGAAAGAAAGAAAAGAAAGAAAGAAAGAAAGAAAGAAAGAAGGAAGAAGAAGAAGAGAGGGAAGAGGATTACTGGACTGTGGTTGCAGAGAGGAGGTGATGGTGTCAACGGCGATGAACGGAGCTCCGGTGAAGAGGGTTGGTTGTTAGGGTTTCGGTTAGGGTTTGGGGTTGGTTTTGTGTTCTGGGTTTCTTGATGCAGAGTGTGTGCAGGGGTCTGGTGAAGGAGAAGGGAACATAGGAGAGGGAGAGAAGAGGTGGAAAAAGGAGATGGTGATGAGATGAGGTGGTCGGCGGCGATGAGGTGGTGGTGCTGGGTTTAAAGGGTTATCGGGGTTTCTTTGGGTGCAGTGGTGTTCGGGTGTGCAGGAAGAAGAAGAATGAGATGGTGAGGAGGAGGAGATGAGGTCTTGGTGAGGAGGCAATGAGGTTTTTAGGGTTAGGGTTGAGGAGGCAGAGGGTTGATGGGTTAGAGAAGGGAGGCTTGGGGATTTTTAAAGGAGAAGAAGGAGAATTATAAGGGAGGTGAGTGTAAGCTTTGAGGGAGGTGACAGGATCTAAATTCACCGCGAGAGGAGAGAGAGAGAGATGCGAGAAGAGAGAGAGAGGGACGCGCGAGAGGAGAGAGAGAGGGGGAGGAGAAAGAAATTCGTCTGGTAGCGGGGGAGAGAGAAAAAGAGAGAGAGGGAGAAAAGAAAGATGAGAGAGAGTGAGTATTGGTTCATACTGTTTAGATTTTAATTTGAAAATTTTATTTGTTAGTTTTTAAAAGATTTGAAAGTTAAAGAAATTTAAACTGTCGAATAAAATTTAATATTATATTAAATAAATTTGAATTTTGGCGGGATACAAAAATATTCCAAAACACGCCCGGGTCGGGTCTAAAAATTCAGTTTTAAAATATAAAAAATATATGCGACGACCAAATTTAAAAATGAATGCTCGGATAACGAAAATGCATACCCCCAAGAACGGATGCACGTACGTGCGCGTAGCCATCTAAACATGTCCGTTTCACTGAACGGGACGAGAACAAGATACGCGGATGCTACCACGGGTTAGGGGTATCATGCAGGCCATGTTATATAATTTTAAATTATTTTATATGACTTAAAATGTTATATGGTAAAAGATGCAATGCCAGATAAAATGCCAGTATGCAGTATTCATGAAAATGCACGTGTCTATGTAACAAGTCAGGATAATTCATAAATATGAATCAAATAAGCTTCAAGCAAGCAGGTCGGGTCGAATGCAATATAAAATGTAAAATACCATTCGCACCCAAAACACGATAAATCAAGAAAATACCACAAATAAGGAAATACGGGAACTGGAATTGGTATAAATGAAATAGGGTGTTACAAGGGGGCTAGCAGCCCCTTTGCGGGGTGCGAGGCAGCGTCCCGTTAGAAAAAATTTCCCAACGAGGGACGTGTTTTGATATGGAGTGCATAAATAAAAAAATGGTGGGAGAAGCGTATTAAAGACGCGTGCGTGGCACGTGGGCGCTTTGATATGGAGTGCATAAATAAAAAAATGATGGGAGGAGCGTATTAAAGACGCGTGCGTGGCACGTGGGCGCATGGTGCCCACGGGCACGTGCCTGGCGTGTGAGCGCTTGGCGCCCGCTGGTCACGTGCGCAGCACGTGGGCGCTGGGCGCCAGCGGGTCACGTGCGCAACGCATGATCGCGAGGCGCCCGCGGGTCGCGTGGGGCGCACGTGGGTGCTATAGTGCCCGCGGGACACGTGTGCGCACTTGCCCGGGGTCACGTGCGCTGCACGCGGCCTTTGGACGCTTTAGTGCCCGCGGGTCACGTGCCATGCACGCGACCACTGGGCTCCCACGGGTCACGTGTGCTGTACGCGACCGTGGGGCACCTACGGGCCACGTGCTCAGCACATGACCGCTGGACGTCCGCGGGTCACGTGCACGGCACACCCCCGTAGGAAACACCAGCAGGAAGGGGCTTAGCCCCTAGGTTGGGGAGTTAAACTCCCAAGGGGTTTTGGAGTTGAGCTCCTAACAGAAATTTAATTTTTGGAGTTAAACTCTAACAGATCTAGAAAGGAGTTGACCTCCTAAGAATCTTTGGCTCATCTTTTGAACCTTGGATCCTCCCAACATGGGATTTTTGGAGATGGGTGTCCTTCTTCTTCCTCTCGGTTGGCCGGATCTTGGGGGAAAAGGGGAGTGAGATTCAAAATCTCCCCTTTCAGAGATTTGATGGGAAATCCGAGCTTCCCTTTGTGGGTTTTGTGATGAAAAACTACTTCTTTTTGAGAAAGGAAGAGTTAAACTCTTAATTTAATTCAAAAGGAGGAAGAGAGTTTTAGACCCTTGAGAAAGGGGAAAGAGGCATACAAACCCTAGATTTTGAGGGAAATGAAAAGTGTATTCTTTATTCATCATCATGTTGCCTTATATAGGCTTACACATTTACATATAGCCCCCTGGGCTTTACAAAATGGCATTTTTCTCATCCCATGTCTCATGTGCTTTTTCTTTTTGCACATAAGCCATGGGCTTTAAAAAAATTTGGCTTTATGCCTATTTTGCCTACATTCAAAATTATTTATTACATGATTTTTTATTTCGGCATGGGGGAGGCCGGCCGCGGGGCTCGACTTGGGCATGGGCCCACTTGCTTGGGCTTGAACCCGCATACTTGGCTCGGGGTTGACCTTGACTTCGACTTGGTCAACCGGAGTGCAAATTTTGACCCCAACAAAGCGCCTCCCATCAATAAATGCACACCGCGCATATGAGTTGTGTGTATGAAGTTGATGGATCTTGAAGCTAGACTTCGAGGGGGACATCATTCCGGGGGCGGGGCATCCTTCGGAGAGCATGATTCTCGGGGATCGGAGCATCATTCCGATTTGTGGAGCATAATTCCAGGGTCGGAGCATAATTCCGAAGAGTCGGAGCATAATTCCGAGGATCGGAGTATAATTCCGAAGGGTCGGAGCATAATTCCGAGGATCGGAGCATAATTCCGAAGAGTAGAGGCATGATTCCACGGATCGGAGCATGATCCCGATGAGCGGAGCATGGCTCCAAAGGGGTCAGAGCATAATTCCGACGAGTGGCAGATATTCTGACCGAAGCATAATTTCGATGCTGAGGTTGATTCCCAGGCGAAACATAATTCCGATAGGGAAAGAGGATACTCCGAGGCGAAGCTTGATTTAGACACGGGGTACATTCTGAGACGAAGCATGATTTTGACGCAGAGCTTGCTGGTTGACTTGATTCCGAGGCGGAGCTTAATTCCGACGAGGAGGTCGCTGGTTGATTCCGAGCCGAAGCATAATTCCGACAGGGAAGGCTGATACACTGAGGCGAAGCTTAATTTCGACGCGGGGTATACTCTGAGACGAAGCATGATTCCGGCGCAGAGATTGTTGGTCGACTTGATTCCGAGGCGGAGCTTAATTCCGACGAGGAGGTCGCTGGTTGATTCCGAGCCGAAGCATAATTTCGACAGGGAAGGCAGATACACCAAGGCAAAACTTGATTTCGACGCGGGGCACACTCTGAGACGAAGCATGATTCCGGCGCAGAGCTTGTTGGTCGACTTGATTTCGAGGCGGAGCTTAATTCCGACGAGGAGGTCGCTGGTTGATTCCGAGCCGAAGCATAATTCCGACAGGAAAGGCAGATACATCGAGGCGAAGCTTGATTTCGATGCGGGGTACACTCTGAGACGAAGCATGATTCCGGCACAGAGCTTGTTGGTGGACTTGATTCCTAGACGGAGCTTAATTCCGACGAGGAGGTCGCTGGTTGATTCTGAGCCGAAGTATAATTCCGACAAGGAAGGCAGATACACCGAGGCGAAGCATGATTTCGACACGGGGTACACTCTGAGATGAAGCATGATTCCGACGCAGAGCTTGTTGGTCGACTTGATTCCGAGACGGAGCTTAATTCCGACAAGGAGATCGCTGGTTGATTCCGAGCCGAAGCATAATTCCGACAGGGAAGGCAGATACACCGAGGCGAAGCTTGATTTCGACGTGGGGTACACTCCGAGATGAAGCATGATTCCGGCGCAGATCTTGTTGGTCGACTTGATTCTGAGACGGAGCTTAATTCCGACGAGGAGGTCGCTGGTTGATTCCGAGCCGAAGCATAATTTCGACAGGGAAGGCAGATACACCGAGGCGAAGCTTGATTTCGACACCAGGTACACTCTGAGACGAAGCATGATTCCGGCGCAGAGCTTGTTGGTCGACTTGATTCCGAGGCGGAGCTTAATTCCGACGAGGAGGTCGCTGGTTGATTTCGAGCTGAAGCATAATTCCGACAGGGAAGGAAGATACACCGAGGCGAAGCTTGATTTCGACGCGGGGTACGCTCTGAGACGAAGCATGATTCCGGCGCAGAGCTTGTTGGTCGACTTGATTCCGAGGCGGAGCTTAATTCCGACGATGAGGTCGCTGGTTGATTCCAAGCTGAAGCATAATTCTGACAGGGAAGGCAGATACACCGAGGCGAAGCTTGATTTCGATGCGGGGTACACTCTGAGACGAAGCATGATTCCGGCATAGAGCTTGTTGGTCGACTTGATTCCTAGACGGAGCTTAATTCCGACGAGGAGGTCGCTGGTTGATTCCGAGCCAAAGCATAATTCCGACAAGGAAGATTTATACACCGAGACGAAGCATGATTTCGACACGGGGTACACTTTGAGACGAAGCATGATCCGACGCAGAGCTTGTTGGTTGACTTGATTCCGAGACGGGGCTTAATTCCAAAGAGGAGGTCGTTGGTTGATTCCGAGCCGAAGCATAATTCTGACAGGAAAGGCAGATACACGGAGGTGAAGCTTGATTTCGACGCGGGGTACACTCTGAGACGAAGCATGATTCCGGTGCAAAGCTTGTTGGAATTGGTTGGTTTGATTTGTTTGATTTTTGCCTTGCTCGGCGGGACTTTTGAATTTGCAAGGAATTTAGAATTTGTTTAGCATCAGTATTGCTGCACTGGAATAATGCCAGGAGCAACTCATCATTTACCCTGGGAGGACTTGGGATTTTGGTTTTGGTTTGGCATCAGCACCGCTTATACTTGAATATGGTAGCAGGAGAGAATCATCATTTACCTTTGCCCGTTGGGCAGCGATGGCTTAGGAGACAGGTTTAGGTCCCTATCACCTAAGACTTTTCAATTTTATGAGCTGTAAAGGTCCCATAAAAGTATTTTCTTCCTACGAGTTGAAAGGATCTCGTAGGTGTATTTTCTCCTCAGGAGTCG
Organism: Agapanthus africanus; assembly: GCA_030015575.1. Lineage (NCBI taxonomy): Eukaryota > Viridiplantae > Streptophyta > Magnoliopsida > Asparagales > Amaryllidaceae > Agapanthus > Agapanthus africanus. The sequence continues at coordinate 424,903,311 of CM057351.1, forward strand.
TGAGGACCCCCAAGTGTTTTGCTCATTTGTGAGTCGTAAGGATCTCACGCGGGAATTTTCTCCTCACAAAGTCGAGAGGACTTTGTGAGTGCATTTCATCTCTTTTTCACGAGTTTGCGCCCTTTCGGGTTTTCACAAACTCGCCGGCAGTCCTGCTGTTTGTACTCAGGAGACCTTTCGGGGTTTCATCCGTGCCTATTTTGCTTGTGGGCATACCTTTTTTTGGAATCTTCATCGCTGGTGGGACTTTGAATGTGGTCTCGCCGGTAGGACTTGGGAGAGATTGGGATCGTTTTACGCCCGTGGATTGTATATGGTTTTGAAGGATGTATGATCCAGACCGTAGGGCCGGAAAAATTTTAGGACTTTGTTGGCGTCTGCATCGCTGCACTGGAATATGGTACCAGGAGCGACTCATCATTCGCCGTTGTGGTATGGGATTTGGAATTTGGTTGGCGTCTGCATCGCTGCACTGGAATATGGTACCAGGAGCGACTCATCATTCGCCGCTTGGGGTATGGGATTTGGAATTTGGTTGGCGTCTTCATCGCTGCAATAGAATATGGTACCAGGAACGACTCATCATTCGCCATTGGGGTATGGAATTTGGAATTTGGTTGGCGTCTACATCGCTGCACTGGAATATGGTACCAGGAGCGACTCATCATTCGCCGTTGGGGTATGGGATTTGGAATTTGGTTGGCGTCTACATCGCTGCACTGGAATATAGTACCAGGAGCAACTCATCATTCGCCGCTTGGGGTATGGGATTTGGAATTTGGTTGGCGTCTTCATCGCTGCACTGGAATATGGTACAAGAAGCGACTCATCATTCGTCGTTGGGGTATGGGATTTGGAATTTGGTTGGCGTCTGCATCGCTGCACTGGAATATGGTACTAGGAGCGACTCATCATTCGCCGTTGGGGTATGGGATTTGGAATTTGGTTGGCGTCTGCATCGCTGCACTGGAATATGGTATCAGGAGCGACTCATCATTCGCCGTTTTTTTTACCGCGATTGCTCTATCATTTCATCTTTTCTTATCGAGAAGGTCGCGATTGCCCTATCATTTCGGCTTTTTATTCGCGGTTGCCCTATCATTTCGGCTTTATTTTTCATCTTTATTTTACTCGCTGATTTTTATTGCGAGTTGCCCCATCATTTCGGCTATATATATATATATATATATATATATATATATATATATATATATATATATATTTGTTTTATTTACACATTTTTACATCCCCAGTTTAACGACTTAGAGGTCGATTGTTCCCAGTTTAATGGCGTGGTGGTCGATCGTTCCCAGTTTAACGACGTGGTGGTCAGCTGTTTCCAATTTAACGACATGGTGGTCATCTGACGGGGAGCTTAGAGAAGATACCTGATTAAGCAGTTTTCAAGGCAATGCTGGAGCTTACTCAAGACGCCTTATTGCTTTGTTGGTGTTGATGGCCTTACCCCCAGCTGGAGCAAAGGGAAGTCGTTCAAACACCAACTTGCGTTTGGGTAGTGGTGCCCTCGAGGTCACCATATTTGGCATCTTGCCTTTCGAGGCCGGTTTGTCTGTTACCGGAGCTTGAGGAGCTGGGATGGCGTTAGTTGACACGAACAGAATAGAGCCAAATGGTAGGGCGGCTCCTCCCATTGTTGCCCGAGACTGGCCGGAAGGACGTCTTAGCGTCCATCTTCATCGTGTAAGAGATGGGAGCTGTGTCGAGAGCTGAGTTCATCATTGGAGACATTGTCTCCGCGTCCGAAGATTGCAATTGGAAACTTTTAACCTGCATAAAGAAGCATGATTTCAGTACAGGCAATCGATATATATATTGATTGAGTTTGCATGAACGTTTAACTCGAAATATGGGAGGAGAGATTGGTCCCATCGGACGTACCAGAATCTGTAGGGTGTTTTTCATCACCCCATTGAGATGGGAATGCGCACGCTTGTCAAGCGTATTATAGATTCCTCCTGCCTAGGGTAAGCTGGGGTTTATTGATTGTGGGGATCCGAATTTCCGGCAGCCGCGGACTAAGCTGCCGTTAATTACCCCTCGCCTTTGGAGCGAGAGAACCTCCGATTGACGGGTCAAACAAGTCATGCGAACTCAATGTGCAGTTTTGTGTTTTGAAGGGGTTTTGGATATATCGGGGGCTCCGCAGAGTTTTTACGGGGGTCCCGCTACCCGGATAGCAGGCCGGGGGTCAATAGGGCTAGCAGCCTCTTGCGGGGTGCGGGGCAGCGCCCCGTTAGAAAAATTTTCCCAACGAGGGACGTGTTTTGATGTAGAGTGCATAAATAAAAACAAATAGGGGAGGAGCGTCTTAAAGACGCGTGCGTGGCACGTGGGCGCATGGTGCCCACGGGCACGTGCCTGGCGTGTGAGCGCTTGGCGCCCGCTGGTCACGTGCGCAGCACGTGGGCGCTGGGCGCCAGCGGGTCACGTGCGTAGCGCATGATCGCGAGGCGCCCGCGGGTAGCGTAGGGCACACGTGGGTGCTATAGTGCCCGCGAGTCACGTGCCTTGCACGCGACCGCGGATCACGTGCGCTACACGCGACCGCGGGTCACGTGCGCTGCACTCGATCGCGGGGCATGCGCGCACATAGACGCTTTGGTGCCCGCGGGACACGTGCGTGCACGTGCCCGGGGTCACATGCCATGCACGCGACCACTGGGCGCCCGCGGGTCACGTGTGCTGCACGCGACCGCGGGGCACCCACGAGCCTTGTACTCGGCACGTGACCGCTGGGCGCCCGCGGGTCACGTGCGCGGCATGCGACAGCGGGAAACACCAGCGGGAAGGGGCTTAGCCCCTCGGTTGGGGAGTTGAACTCCCAAGGGGTTTTGGAGTTGAACTCCTAAGAGAAATTTAATTTTTGGAGTTAAACTCCAACAAATCTAGAAAGGAGTTAAACTCCTTAGAATCTTTGGCTCTTTTTTTGAGCCTTGGATCCTCCCAACGTGGGATTTTTGGAGATGGGTCTCCTTCTTCTTCCTCTCGGTTGTCCGGATCTTGGGGGAAAAGGGGAGTGAGATTCAAAATCTCTTCTTTCAGAGATTTGATGGGAGATCCGAGCTCTCCTTTGTGGGTTTTGTGGTGAAAAACTACTTCTTTTTTAGAAAGGAAAAGTTTAACGCTTGATTTAATTCAAAAAGAGGAAGAGAGTTTTAGACCCTTGAGAAAGGGGAAAGAGGCACACAAACCCTAGATTTTGAGGGGAATGAAAAGTGTATTTTTTATTCATCATCATGTTGCCTTATATAGGCTTACACATTTACATATAGCCCCCTGGGCTTTACAAAATGGCATTTTGCCCATCTCATGCCTCATGTGCTCTTTCTTTTTGCACATAAGCCATGGGCTTTACAGAAATTTTGCTTTATGCCCATTTTGCTTACATTCAAAATTATTTATTACATGATTTTTTATTTCGGCATGAGGGAGGCCGGCCGCGGGGCTGGACTTGGGCATGGGCCCGCTTACTTGGCTCGGGGTTGACCTTGACTTCGACTTGGTCAACCGGGGTGCAAATTTTGACCCCAACACTCCTGTTAAAAGGGATCCGATCTGAACTGCCCGTTCCTTGTTCCTCTCAACGAGGGGACCTCTGTTAGCGCCTCCATCGGGGCCCCTCAGATTTCCTTCTGTTCGTCACGAGTATCCAAGGACCCCTAGAAATCATTTGCGCTTCCGAGGTCGTCGCTTTGCTCTTCAGTGGTGGATGTTGCCGTGAAGCAAATCTTGGCGATTTGCTGGTTTCCGTAGGCCCGGCCTATCCCACCTTGGTGCAACGGAAACTTGATCGCGAGGTGGTAGGTCGAGATCTGATCCCGAAGAGAGTTTAGCGTCGGGAGTCCCAGGAGTATGTTGTAGGACGAGGGGATCCTGGCGACGATGAATTCCACCGGTATTGTCTTCGTATGGCTCGCTTCCACAATGTTAAGGAGTAGGGTAACCACTCCCTCGGCCGGGATGGAGTGGTTGGTAAACCTCGAGAGGATGTGGACGGTCGGCCGTAGGTCGGAAGGGCCGAGCCCCATACGCTGGAAGCAGTCATAGAAAAGGATATCTGCCGAGCTTCCTGAGTCGACCAATATCCTTTGAACCTCGTAGCGTTGGACCCGTACCGTAATCACGAGGGGGTCATTGTAAGGTAGGGATATGCCGTGGAAGTCTTCATCAGTGAAGGTGATGGGCTCGACGGTCTTGCATTTCTTCCGGGGATGGTCGCTTGTTCCTTCGTCGGGTAGGAGGCGACGAATCTCGTCGGCTCCATGTGTGCAACCCGAAGAAATGACCATGATTTGGCCGATCGTTAATTCGTCGGGAGGGGGATGGTTGTCGCCAGGTATTTCGCCAGGTGGCCCGAGCGAATCAACTCCTTGATATAGTCGCAGAGTTATTTACAGTGCTCGGTCGGGTGTCCCTACGACCTATGGAAGGCACAGTACGGGCCCCGGATTTGTTTAGCCGCTCTATTGGTGACCGAAGGGAGCTTGAAAAATCGATCGCCCTTCACCTCCTCTAACAGCTCAGTCTGAAAGATGTTGAGTGGAGTATACTCCTGGAACTTCGGGGAGTATGGCTTTGGCCAATCGACCTTCTTCTTCTCTTCTCTACCCCTCTTCTTTTGGTCGGCTTGGTCGCTGCATGGTAAGTTTACATTTACTTCGGACTCGAGTTGGATTTCTCGCTCGGTCCAAGCTTTTACCTCGGCCATGGTCTAAGGTTGCGCTAACGCAAAGGAGCAGAGCCACTCCTTGTGTCTAAGATCCGACCTCAGAGCGGTGATGACAGTTTCGTCCCGGTGCTTAGGAACTTCGAGAAGAGCGTTATAGAAGCGAGTGACGTTTCCTTTAAAGGATTCCCTGTCCCCGCTCTTTATGGTGAAGAGGTAATCGACAGCCCTCTTCTGTCGTCTGTTCCCGACGAAATGTCCGAGGAACTGGGCGGCCAGCTCATCAAAGGTAGAGATGGAGCGTGGCGTGAGTCCTAGGAACAAGTCTCGTCCAGCCCGGATGAGGGTTGTGGGAAATGCTCGACATTAGGCGGCATCTTAGTTATCCTGGAAGCTTATGCCCGCCGTGAATGCGTCCAGATGGTCCTTCGGGTCAGATTTCCCGTCGAAAAGGGCTACCTTAGGAGGTTTGTTTCTGGATGAGACGTGTACGACGTGTAGCTCTTTAGTGAAGGGATTTGTAAGCGAGTCGGTGGCATACCTGGTTGCCTCGCTCGACGGGTGACCCTCTCGATATATACCCTCGATTTTCTTATCGAGAGCGTCGAGACGGTTGTGGTACCCCGAGGATTCGGCATGGTCAGAGTAGTGGCCATTCCCGCTTGTAGCCTGCGCCCGGCTGCGACTACGGTTCCACTCTATCAAATTCCTCAGGTCCCCCGGGGAGGTCCTTCTTGAGTCCTCGCGGCGAGTGTCATTCGTGCGGTCCCGTTGAGGGAGGGATGTCGATCATGCCTGAGTGCAGGTGAGTTGACCGATACCTCCTCGGGAGGGACGGGAATACGACGGGCCTCAGGGCAATGCGCTCTTTCGCGAGACTGCAGTGTGGGGTCATGTGGCGCCCAGCGGGTCATAGAATCGGTCGCCGCGGGGGATTTATGGTCGCCGGATTGAGTAAGACGTTGTTCAATGGTGCCAGTGTGGGCAGCGTCATCTCCCCCTCTGCATAGGTCATGATCCCCGGACGGGGGAACAGCGATCTGGGAGGCTGGGCCCGCCGTTTGGACGCGAACAAGGGCATCCACTATGGACGCGAGCCCATCGATCCGTGCCGAGAGGGCGTGGATGTCATTCGGTGGGGGAGTAGATCCATCTGCGCCCCCATTGTGGGGAGGGCGGTGGCTTGTGCTGGGATCGCCATGGTCTTCGCTCTCTATGTAGTCGAGGGCGGAAGATCAACTTTTGATGGGTGGACGAAATTTACAATCTTCCGACAGACGACGCCAACTGATGGTGGTTTGGATCTCCTTCAGATGTTGTCCTCCGTCGATCTGTCTCGAGCGTTGATGAACGGCTGATATTGGTGTTGAGGATTGCCTTCTTGAGCATGCGGATCTCCATGGGCTTGTTTTGAGGTGAAACCGAGCTATCTGTAAAAGAAGTCCCGGGGTGGTTGTACCACCGTGGACCCCCCGACGATCAAGTTAGCCGATGAATTTGGGCAGAGTAGCGGTTTATTGGAATAAAATTGCGTTACCTGAGTCGTCTGAGAGAGGAGTTCTTATAGTGGTCGCATGGAGCGAGCTAGCGCGAGATCTTCACCGTCGGTTACGCCCCTGACGTTACGCCTACGTGATTGAAGGGATCCCCCCATTAATGACGAGATACGCTCGTTAATGGGGGATACGGCGGCGTGGAATGCCGGGTGTTGGGTGGCGGATATCTCGCTTTTGGAGAGATACGCGGAGCCGTGGCAGAGACGCTTGGGCTATGCGTCCTTGGTTGCTCGGTAGAACCGGGGAGGCTTAGCTCGGCGGGAGGCTCGGAGACAAGCGCGAGGCCGAGGAAGCATGGTTCTGTAATAGCTCGAAGGCGAGCGAGGATGGTTGAGAAAGCTCAGCGTGTAGGAGGGCTCGGAGGCTAGGGAATGGTTATTTACATGGCGAGCATAAGAGTGTTCAGGGATCCATCGGAGATCGGGTCATGCCTCGGGATGATAGCCGGAGGGACGCCTTCAATGTGTGGTGCTTGCTCTGTTCCCGTGAGCCCCAGGATACATCAGCTACCACGTGTCATGATCTGGAGAGTTCCCACTTATGAGCATCATCACAATGAGGGAACATATCTTGATGATGTTTCAAGTGCATTGGAGAAGTGCTTCTTTTTCTTTTCGTTTTTCCTCGTTCACTTTGAAAGAGCCAAATGGTTTCTTCTTTTTTGTGTGTTGGGAAAATAGATAGGGTCAACCCTAGCCCGATAGAACATTTCATTAAAATAATAAAAGAAGAAAAATCATAAATTACAACATGAAGAAAAGTTACAAATTACATTCTTCATAAAAAAAACAAGCATCTTCTAGAAAATTCATCATAAAATAAATAAATACAAGAACAAAAAAGTTTTTTTTTGTTGAAATAGTATGAATTAAATAATTAATTATTAAAATCGGACGGTTGTATTTAAAATTAGCGAAATAGGATGGTTTCGCCCCCCACCCCACCCCAACCCAGTATAAGGGACGGGTTCCTAGAACTCGTCCCCTATATAATAATATAGAGGGCGGGTTCTGGGAACCCGCCCTCTTTATAATTATAATTATAATTATAATTATTTTAAATCTTTTTAAAAATAAATAAACGTAAAAAATATTTGAATAAAATAATAAAATTTTATTATATCAATGTTTTGTACAGAATGAATCCGTCAAAATTTACAATACAAAAAAATCCTATCCGATTTCTATCTCGACGGTCAAATTTACAATATAAAAAAATCCTATCAATTTGTAAAATGTAAATTCTATATCGACGGTCAAATTTATAATAACAAAATGAATCCGTCAAATTTATAATACAAAAAAAATCTTCCGGTACACTTGTCACGATCTCGAAGGTCCCGCCCCTGATGACTGTCCTGGACATCTGGTCCTATAATGGCCTGGTTGTTTGCATAGGCTACATCTAGCATGCCTTTGCTGAGGATCAGCATCCATTGTCATTCGATCTCGACGCACCTTGGGTCTTCCGGGCCTTATATTTTTTTCCGGCGGTAATACAGTCGGTGTTTGTCTGTTCCCATTATAGTAGTGCTAATAGCAACTGTCCGGTATAGGATGGAATTTTGGATCGTATGCGCCTTGGTAATTGGAAACTGTATAGTAATGGGAAGCAAAATTGTAATGTGAGTTATGCATGCTGCTCGCAGCAGCAATTGCGTGGGCACAAGGTAAATGTTGTTGCTGGAAAACACCGCATGTACACGAAGAGAGCCCTTCATCTCTAAAGTTCACGGTATATTGATTCCCATTACTGCCCGTTACATGAAACCCCGCCGTGTCAAACCTTTCGGATCTGTAGTATTGTGCTCTGCGCTCTCTTTTCCGGAATATATCTTCGTAATACGCGGTGAGCGGAATCTCCATCGCTAAGGACTTTTCTCTTCTGTACACAAAGTAAGTATTCATCCGGAAAAAGGTTCGAACAATCAACCCCTGTATCGGTAAGCCTCTAACGCCTTTAAGGACCCCGTTGAAGCTTTCAGACATATTAGTCGTCATTAGTAGATATCTGCACCCATTATCATGTGCTTGTGACCACATGCGTACTGGATACTCATCTAACCACGCTTTCGCGGCTTGACTCATCTCCCCAATTTTCGTCATGTACATGTCATGAACATTAGGGTCAGGCGTTTCACCGGCTCTGTACATAAGCTTATGTAGATCCGAATTTTAAATTTTCTATCGAAATTTTGCTTGAAGTGCCGTAGGCAAAATCTATGTGGGGTCGTCGGAAATACAGATCTCATTGCAGCTAGTATTCCTAGATGTCTATCAGATATGATGCATAAATCTGTTTTATCAATAACAGATGGGATATTTTTGAGTTGACGGAAAAACCATGACCAGGATGATGTATTTTCACCCTCGACAATAGAAAATCCCAACGGAAATATACCGTTATTAGCATCAATACCTGTAGCAATTAACATGCAGCCTCTGTACTTACCGTATAGATACGTACCATCAACGCACAATACCGGCCGACAGTGTGTGAAACCAGTCGCACATGGACCAAAGCACCAGAAAATTCTTTGAAACCTGACAGAGCCATCGACATCTATTTCTGTGGTTTTTAACCGGTATACGGTCCCCGGATTTGATACTTTCATGGCTTCCATAAAAGGGACTAGTGAGTTGTACGAGCTTTCCCAGTCCCCAAATATCTTGCATAAAGCCTTTCTACGAGCATCCCATGCCTTCACATACGAAATCTGAATTTTGTGCTCTCCGCTAACCAAGAGTCGTATCTCTCGGGAAGTCATCGCCACATCTGTACGGATTAGTGTCATGATTAGCGAGCAAATGTAAGATGAAGTGCAATTCCGGTGATCTTGTAACATAATAGAATTGATGCAAGTATGTTCTTGGTTGTATTTCGCGACCTTCCAAGTTTTGGCTCTTTTGGAACAACATGCATGCAATCTCCACTTACATTCAGGAGCTTTCGTACATACCATGGTATAGTACGTCTTATTTGACTCTTCGATTTTAAATGTAACATTTTGCTGAATAGACCACGACTTCAGCTTACAAATAAGATCTCCTTTTTCCTGAAACAAATCCCTGACACTGACGCAATCTTCGCTTGCTGCTGTCGCTTCCAAATAGGGTGTCGTATTTACTTCTGCCACGGCTAAGTCTACCCAACTATCATCTTCCAGCGGATCGAGGCCGGGATCTTCTAGTTCGACAAAATCATTATTCGCAACCATACCATCAAAGAATGCTACCTCATTCAATCCAGCGGTATATTCCACGCTATCCTCCTCTTGATGACCTTCACCGATTTCATCATCATCACTGCCACACATATCAATGTCACCCATAGCAACATAAGGCTCGGGTGCAATATATGATGGTTGTGGTCGGTGTAATGTGGATGGTTCGGGGTGAGAAGACCGGAAAGATGTGGACGGACATGCTTGGAATGCGCTACTTGGATCGTGTTGGAATGATGCGGAGGTGTGGGAAATCTGCGTTTAGTATATAAACTGTTATTATAATATTATTCCTTAATATTTTCGTAAATAAATCACCACTTGTTTCAGATTTATTTACTTGTGGAAGATTGTGTATGGTAATCCTTGTTGTTCTTCTGGGGTGCATGTAACTGCAGCAGTCGACTGGGAGAACCTGGATTTATGGATTTATAAAATGTTTGAATATTAGTATCATGGTATTACTAAAATGTTTGAATATGGATTTATAAAATGTTTACCCATGAGTTTGAAGGTTTGAATAATGTTGTGTATAGTCATATCCACCGAGACTGACGGTATCATCGTTAACCATATGATCGTACCCCCAGGAACTATCTCCAGCATTACCATCAAAATTACTCATTGGAGGGACATCTGATACTTCCAATTGCTCCTTCTGAACCAAAAGTTCAAAAGAATGCTGGGTGTTTGACAGACCGAAATCTATCATCGAAGATATTGATGCATCGTCTATAATTTCAACCAATGCATTTTGTTCAGTTGATAAAACTGCATATTTAATATGACATTTTTCCTACTATTTCTATATAATAAAAGGTGTTTGTTCAGTTGATAAAACTGCATATTTAATATGACATTTTTCCTACTATTTCTATATAATAAAAGGTGTTTATTATAATACAGTAAAACCTCTATACAGTAATATCCTTGGGACCGGGGAAAAATATTACTATAGGGGGGTTATTCTTAAGTAGAGTTTTATATATAAAAGAAATCATGGCGGCAATAAGGCAAGAAGCGCAAGGTGATAATCCGGAAGACGATAGTGTGGAAATAGAAAAGGTGTCATGTCGAGAAGCTTCAAACATGTTGGATAAGTTAGAAATGTTTTGGATTCAACAAGAAGGTGATTGTGGTGACGAGTTACTACGAACTCGCAAGTTAAAGGATATGGTAGTAACTCAAAAAATTAAGTCATTGTCCCAAACAACTTTGAATAAGTACTTTATGTCATCTTAAGTTCAATTGTGTAGTTAAGTAATTTATGTCATCTTAAGTTCAATTGTAATAGCCAAGTAATTTTATGTATTTTTTATATATATAAAAAATTATTTAAAATTTAATGCCAATTTATTACTATATAGAGGTAAATTAGTACAGGCGGGACTTGGAAAAAGTATGGAATATCACACTGTGGAGGTTATTCTTATTTATAACTGGTCCCGAGTCGGGACCGGGACTTTTTATCACTATAGGGAGGTTATTCCTATATAGAGTATTCCTATACGGAGGTTTTACTGTATATGATACATATGAGGGTTTATCTGTAAAAATACTATTTTCATGTGTTTATATATTATAAATAACATTTTGTAGGAAAAAGTAAACATATAATATCCATGTAACATTTGGCCCATTTAAATATGCTTACCTTATTAATACCTTTGACCAATTCTTAATGGTTAAGTTAATATCTCAATAAAACAAACTCTACTAATATTGTTTGTTGAGTTATTGTGCAGAATTTTCAGGGCTGAAATCAAGGAAATCAAAGTTGGCAAATCAAATCTACCAAAGATATTCAAGAAACTAATTCTGGTAGAAATGTAGAAAAGATTTTCAAAGTCTAGATACTCAAAAGATTACCAAGTGTTACAAATATGAAGCTATAAAAATTAGAGGCCATGATCTCACCAAAAAGGGGCGGATCCGCGGCCAAACCTATCCAATGGCCGCGGTTCCACCGCGGATTTGAAGAGTTGAGATATGAGATTGTGGTGGTTAGGATCCTAACAACTAGTTTCCATATTAGGAAACGAGGGTTCTGGCTCTGTGACTATAAATAAGGACCGAGATTCTCTTGGAAAAATTATCAAGCCGACGCGATCACGAAGTCCAAGATGGCTCACGCATCCAGGCTGGTCATCAAAGGTTCATCTACCTTCTTAGAAGAGATCGAGAAGCAACTAGTACTTGTAATCATTTTCTAAGGAATCAAAGTGTAATGAATATTGTTGATTAATAAAGGTAGCTTTCTTTTTTCTTATTCTATTTCTTCGTAGTTCAATTATGCATTTTCTCTCCATCTCTTTTTCTCCCAACATGCGCGAATAATTCTCCGCTTGTTAGGGTTCGTAGGATTAAGGTAGGCTAATGGATGATGAAAACCCCTAAACTCTTTTTAAGTCCTATAAAGTTTATAAACTTTATCAAAAGAATCATTAACATCCTAATCGGGCGCGCTACCAATTCATTGTTAGCCGCGACCACGATTAGAGATTAGATTAATGATTGTTTTGGTAAAGTCTAGATATGAACGGAGTTCCGTGTCGAGATAGGGGTTAAGAGTGGGATTCCTTTTCCCTCCAGAAACCCTAATCTACACGCATCACTGTCGATCTAGTTTTAAATCTATTAAAGGATAAAAAGAATAATTTTTAATTCATCATCCATAACTACTAAATCCTAATGAGTCCTACAAGCCCTCTTCTTATATAAACTTACATTCATAAATAATCTAGATCTATATTTTGCATTAGTGCTTAACGTAGATCTAGAAACCATTCTACAATATTCTTTATCCCTCCTCTCTTTTTCAACACATCTAAAGTAAGAGTAAAAGGTTCCACATTTCCTAGAGGACGACCCGTACTCATCTCGGTCTAGCTACAAGCGACACCGTTATTGATTGCGGTTAACTACTACAAACATAATTTTTCGTACCAATCAAATGGCGCCGTTGTCGGAGATACGTGAGTAATTTTTTATTCTTACTATTTGTGTTAAATTCTTAGACGATTCATATCATTATTAACACAAAACTGCAAATTGCATATTTAACGATTTGTGCATGAATTTTGCAAGGAGATCTGGAGTCACAGAATTGAGGAAAACAGAAGACAGAGACATTCATCGAGATCCAGAGGAGTACAGGAGGCCAAAGAAAAATTTTCATCACTTGATCCCTCCACCCCGCGGCGGAACCGCGGCAAGAAGGGACTTTAGGCGGCGGAAACGCGGCTTAACTAAGGGATCTAGGGTTCACACTTCTCTGGTATCTTTCTCAACTCTTTCTCTCTCCTCTTAAATCCAATAAAATCTATTTTCTACAGGATTCTTTGCAAAATAGCGCCGCTCAAAAAGTCTTTTTGCAAAAGTTTTGTGATTGGTTTTGTTTTGCATATTTTAATACGGACTTTAAGGGGCAAAGACCAAATCCAGATTAGGTGGGGATTTCATCACCCTTCATAAGCCCCACAAATCACAAACCGAGCATCTGTATCAACCCTACATTAATTTAAAAAATATCTAGACCAGACTCTAAGGACTGTCGCGCTCAATAAGGACAGAGGAAGGTCGTGGGTAATCTATCGCTTATCCGCATTACTTTTGTGGTGTCTAGGCAAGTGTGTCTGGGGCGAGTGGTTACTTAATTAGGACCACTACTTTCGTAGTGGGGAGCCTCCCACTTACCTGACACTTACCTGGCTACAAGGGTAGTAACGAGGCGGTAGAGGATTGATCCTGCGGCTTGTCCTTTGGAAGTCTAGGAGCGGTCTAGAGACTGACCTAGGTAACCTTAGTTCTAGGGTTGTTTGTGCATTGTAGAGTGATTTGTCTTGAGTCCCACTTTTTTCAAAACAAACCAATTTTAAATCACACACACGCTGCCACTTGCACTAAACCCGCTTAGTGCATGCTCGGCTGGACACGGGATCCTAGTGCCCGTCTTGTCCGCGTTCCTGCTATCGACGCCGAAGTCGGTACTTCTTCATCTTCTTTTCCCCCACCGCACACCACGACCGAGATGGAAAGCACTCCATCAGATTATAACACCACGCTGCCACCGCCGGTAGGTGTGCAGAATCCACCTCGCATCTCTCTCCAAGAGAGATGCTATCCTATTCGTGGTCCTCTTCCCACTTGTCTATCTCTTCCACCAGCTAACGGGGATAATTTCGAAATTAAACCCCACTACATCAATCTGCTACCTAAATTTCACGGGCTTGAGTCGGAAGACGCGTACGTTTTCATCACCAAATTCGAAAACGTATGCGCAATGATGGGTACTTCACAGTTGATTGTGGATGCTATGCGCTTGCGTCTTCTCTCATTCACACTGTGCGACTTGGCAGAAAAATGGCTTTATAATACTGCCGCACACTCTATCACTAATTGGGATGAATTCGTCATAGCATTTCTTAAGAAGTTTTACCCAAACCATAAGACTGCCCATGTTAGGAGCGAGATCAACCAGTTCACCCAGCTTCCGAATGAACCATTTTGGAAGTGCTTTGAACGTTTCAAAGATCTGCTTGTCCAATGTCCTCATCATGGAATCAATAGATGGGATTTATGCCGAATTATATATGAGGGCATTAATCCAGCGACAAAGCAGATGCTTGAGACAAATTGTCAATGCAATTTCATGTCTAAAGACGACGGTGAAGCTTGGAAATATCTAGAAGACTTTGCTGAACACACTTTGCAATGGGAAAGCGTAAGACCACCTTCATCTAAGGGAGGTATTCACCAGCTCGATGTTTCTATCGCAGTAAAAGCCGAAATGGCAGCGATACAGAAGAAACTTGATGCTATTAAGAACAAGTTCTCATCATTCTCCCTAAATCAGGTCACGCTTCCCAAGACCGTCTGTGATTTCTGTTCGGATCCTTCACACTTAACGGAAGAATGTCCTATGAATGCATCGTTTCAAACTAATGCTGCTTTTCAGCAGCGACCTAGAAACGCTCCTTATTCTTCCACGTATAATCAAGGATGGAGGAATCATCCTAACTTTGCTTGGAACCAAAACCAACAAAGCAATTATCAAAGACCTCCTCCACAGCAACCACAACCACAAAGTCAGCTCCCCTTTCAGTCACAAAATTTTCAAAATCCGGCCAACACTTCTACACCATAAGTCGCCGGTACTGACAACTCTTCACTCGCACAAACTTTGGATATGTTCATGAAACATTCCATGCAATTGTCGGCTGAGATGAAGTCTTCTATTGATACCATACAGAAATACTCCGCCTCCCACGGCGAGAGTATTAAATCAATAGAAAACCAACTTGCACAGTTGAACGCCGCAATGAGTGCGAGAGAGAAAGGGAAACTCCCATCTCAACCCATATCTAATCCTGGCCACTCACAAAGTTATAATGTGAGTGCTGTTACTACGTTGAGATCGGAAAAAGTGCTGAATAACCGAGTAGGTGAGCAATTTGATGTTAGTGACACCAATGATACCCCAGCTTCTTCTTCTTTCCCTAATTCGTCTAGTCTCCCACCTTCATCCGATCCTATTCTCTGTTTTCCCCAAGGCTCAAACCCTTCGCCCATTTTCTCGAATCTACCTAAAACGATCCCCACTCCAGTTCTGGGATCCACTCCATCCCCACAATCCTCTCCAATGTTGGACCAAACCCTTATTGATAAAGCACCTTATACAAACAGGTTAAGGGGCAACAGACCAAGTCCACAAATGGAGAAGATTGTGGAAATTTTTAAGCAAGTTAACATAAACATTCCTCTCCTAGATGCTATTCAACAAGTTCCATCATATGCGAAAATCCTAAAGGACTTGTGCACTAGGAAGAGAAAAGTTCAAGTACCTAAAAAAGTTTTCCTTGCGAGTAATGTGAGCACTGCTTTTACACAACAACTACCCAAGAAACAAAAGGACCCGGAAGTCCTACAATTTCTATTTCCATTGGGGGTAAAAATATCAATCGTGCTCTACTCGATTTAGGTGCTAGTGTTAACTTACTTCCGTATTCTGTTTATGAGCAATTAGGGATCGGAGAGTTAAAACCTGCGCATTGCACTCTTCAGATGGCCGATCGATCTATCACCCAACCTAGGGGTGAGCTAGAGGATGTGTTAATCAAAGTCGGGGAATTTATATTTCCTGTGGACTTTATCGTTATTGATACACAACCTGTGGCAAACCCACGCAATCAAATCCCGGTGATACTCGGTCGACCCTTTTTGGCCACTTCCAACGCAGTAATCAATTGTAGAAACGGCTCTATGACCCTATCCTTTGGAAAGAAGTCAATTGAGCTTAACATTTACAAGTTGGGAAGTGAACCCTCCGAACCCTATGCTTATGTGTGTTCTGTCGAATTAATGGATGTCGACAGCAGCAAATTTGATCAACCTCATAATTCTGACTCTTTTCATATGTTGTTGCTTGATACGGACTCTTCCACCGAGTTGTCCGGGTCAACATCCAACACTGATGAGGAAATTTTTATAGAGTCTAACGATCACCCTATTTTTTCTGATGACATTATTCTTCGGGGTATCGACGAAAGCTTTGAGGAAATTTTCGCTGATGAACTCGCATTTTTATAAGACACGGGTGTTGAGATAAATCAACTCCAAGACAAAGAAATTGAACATCCACCCCTTCTTCTGGACAATCATGATAATGCGAGTAATCCATCATTACTATCACTGTGTCGTCTCTCCAAATTGAGATGTAATCCTTTTCCATTACACCTCTTATCACCTCCCCACTTCCTCACGTCGAAAGGTGACATGTTCTTCCACCAACCTTGGTGCTTCATCGATAAAATTTTTGAATGGTTGGTGTTGACCTTCGGTCTTTGCAAAGCTTGGCATTGACCAATAACCTTGACCCCCTCGTGTGATTTTAAAAGATTAAAATTGTTTAACTCAAGTTTGGGGGGAGGGGTATATTTTGGCTCTTGAAAGAAAATGATTTTTACAAAATTATGAGCCAAAAATAAGTTTGGGGGAGGATTTTCACTTTCATATATTCTTGCCCCCATTAATAATTTCCTCCCAAGTCTACAGGTTTTTGAGCTTAACGGATGACATCAGTGAGGACACTGCTGTAAACAGGTTTGGGGGAGATTTGTGTTTATTTACACATCAATTTACATCATACTTTGCATAAGCACAACATTTCCAAAAATTTTAAATTTTTTTTCTTTTATAACAAAAGAGTAGAAAGTGAAAAATTACATCCAAAAGATAGGAATAGTTTAAGAAACCCGAGAAAATTAGAGGTTTTCTTAAACGAACTAGTAATAAGTAGTTATGAGCTGTTGTCCCAAGGGTTAGTAAGATGAAGGAAGTAACTAATCTGAGGATGAAAATAAGTCTGAAAAATAGTTTCTATTCTGGAAGCCAAACATTTGAATGTTGATACCCTACTATATGCACTTACACACGTCTTGAAACTCGGGATAGTAGAGGATGCCTTGAAATGCTCTTGTCTAAAAGCCAAAGTATGAAGGAAATGAAAAATGAAAAAATGAAGAAAATATAAAAATGGTGAAAAAAAATGAACACCGGTTTTGTTATCGCCAAGGCAGCAATAAAAAGATATAGCGAGGGTGCTTCATCACTTAGTGCCTTAGACCAACTGGTCTGGGAGTCACTGCTAAGCCCTAGGTGGTGCAAAACGAGGAAAATACTATCACCTAATAAGCAAGCACATAAGTAATCGGTCGGTTAGTACCTCAAGAAGTATTAACGGTCGCATGAAAATGTGTGAGCAAATCTAAATTAAAAGGTACTGCGGCAGATGGACAAGAGTATGATAGCTTGAATTGAATTCTCCGAGTGTAAGGATGTCCATTCACACACGTAGGGGTATATGATCGATGTTTGGATGAAAGATAGGAATGAAGAATAAAGACGATATGTTATTGAGGATGATGTGACTTCTAATATCTTTTCATGACTATTAAGATAGGGCTCATGACAACTGAAAAACTAGTGTAGTTGGAAACTCTAAATTTTCAAAGTATTTCTTTTATGGTTCTTATCTTTATATGTAAATTTCACCATCTCTCTTTTATTATAGGATTTTATGGGTGTAATCCGCTGAAAACCCTCAGGAGACAACACTCCTCCTACTAGGGAAACCTAGAGGTTTAACGGCTTGTTGCACGTGTTCAGTGCAATCGTGTTTGCCTATGAAAATGTGCTTATTTTTCTCCTTTTCTTTTTCTCCTTCTCTTGAATAAACTAGTTTGCTCGGGACGATCAAAGATAAGTTTGGGGGTATTTATTCAGTTGATAAAACTGCATATTTAATATGACATTTTTCCTACTATTTCTATATAATAAAAGGTGTTTATTATAATATATGATACATATGAGGGTTTATCTGTAAAAATACTATTTTCATGTGTTTATATATTATAAATAACATTTTGTAGGAAAAAGTAAGCATATAATATCCATGTAACATTTGGCCCATTTAAATATGCTTACCTTATTAATACCTTTGACCAATTCTTAATGGTTAAGTTAATATCTCAATAAAACAAACTCTACTAATATTGTTTGTTGATTTATTGTGCAGAATTTTCAGGGCTGAAATCAAGGAAATCAAAGTTGGCAAATCAAATCTACCAAAGATATTCAAGAAACTAATTCTGGTAGAAATGTAGAAAAGATTTTCAAAGTCTAGATACTCAAAAGATTACCAAGTGTTACAGATATGAAGCTACAAAAATTAGAGGCCATGATCTCACCAAAAAGGGGCGGATCCGCGACCAAACCTATCCAATGGCCGCGGTTCCGCCGTGGATTTGAAGAGTTGAGATATGAGATTGTGGTGGTTAGGATCCTAACAACTAGTTTCCATATTAGGAAACGAGGGTTCTGGCTCTATGACTATAAATAAGGACCGCGAGCCTCTTGGAAAAATTATCAAGCCGACGCAATCACGAAGTCCAAGACGGCTCACGCATCCAGACTGGTCATCAAAGGTTCATCTACTTCCTTAGAAGAGATCGAGAAGCAACTAGTACTTGTAATCATTTTCTAAGGAATCAAAGTGTAATGAATATTGTTGATTAATAAAGATAGCTTTCTTTTTCTTATTCTATTTCTTCGTAGTTTAATTATGCATTTTCTCTCCATCTCTTTTTCTCCCAACATGCGCGAATAATTCTCCGCTTGTTAGGGTTTGTAGGATTAAGGTAGGCTAATGGATGATGAAAATCCCTAAACTCTTTTTAAGTCCTATAAAGTTTATAAACTTTATCAAAAGAATCATTAACATCCTAATCGGGCGCGCTACCAATTCATTGTTAGCCGCGACCGCGATTAGAGATTAGATTAATGATTATTTTGGTAAAGACTAGATATGAACGGAGTTCCGTGTCGAGATAGAGCTTAAGAGTGGGATTCCTTTTCCCTCCAGAAACCCTAATCTACACACATCACTGTCGTTCTAGTTTTAAATCTATTAAAAGATAGAAAGAGTAATTTTTAATTAATCATCCATAACTACTGTCACGTCCCGCTTCCCAAAATACGGAATACGAGGGGTTGACAAGGCCAGCCATGCTCCTACGGTCAAGGAAATATCCTGCTGTAGTCACACTTCGGCTTCTAGCTTTACGTGGTAATCAGTAAACAATGCACAGGTAATGAGAAATGCAGTACTGAAACAAAACAAATACAAAGAACTGACCTGATGGAGATCAAAAGAGTATAGCTCTGAATAGCTGATCAAGGTGTCCGCGATGTACGTCTGGTCCTGGTCCAGGTAGATCCACTCCTCACTCTGAGCATGCATACTCAGGTCGTCAGAGCGACACGATAGCAATATATACATAGGTGCATGTGGTAACTAGTAAAGTAATAATGGTTGTATAACAGTAAACCAAAACAGCAAAGATATGAGCATGGAGTAACCAATGCAGTGTCTAATAGATCAGGTGAACAGTAAAACAGTATTATAGTATGTCAGGTGTGTCAATACAGTAAGTAATGCATGTCAATGTCACTATCCTTATTAGTCTCTAAGTCTCACTATACAGGTCACTAAGCCTAACGTCAGTCCAAGTGTGAGAGTCAACCACTCGCGAGTGTCCTCCACCCAAGGGTAAGGGACCACGGGCCCAAAATATAACTCACGGTAATAATCATGTACCCTGTAAATCTCCATATATCTCCATATATATAAGCCGGCATGGGACTCCCGAGATTCTGTTGAACTCACACTCAAACTACCCCACACCCCGTGGTCTACATCAAACGCCAACCATAACCTAAATACCGGTCGGTCCATGACAAGTCTGCGCGAGAACTGGAGACAGGATCCCCATCAAGCACGTCCCGACTAATACCCAAGATAAATGGGCAGTGTTTGGTGTCTTATCTGTGACACCCATGCAAGAGCTTCCATAAGTGTCACATACCACTTATAACCACACTTACACGCGTCCCACAAACGTCGACAATGCAAATAGAATAATAGGGTTCACTGACTGTGTACAAGTACGTGTCACTTTCACTTATCCATTCATGCACGAACACTAACGCACTTTCCACAATCACCACTAATACCTAACACTGGGTAATGCACATGATCACTAGACTACTAATGAGATAACATATACATATGATGTGATGAGAAAACGGTATGGAAGGCAGGATTAAGATGTCATATGTCGATGTCCTACCACTTACATAATTTATCATAAATAATATATGCCGGAATTTAGCGAAACAATGAACAGGGAATAAGTAGTATATGTGATTATCTATCCAGCGAATTTGGTTTCAAGTCAACCGGGTTTCCGGATCACTAGATATGGCCATTTCATTTTTAGCGTTTACTGCTGGAAATCTGGTTTCAGAATCGGAGATCCGTTTCGCAACGCATTTTAATCCCGGTTGGGATCAGATTTTAGCGACGCTACAGTTGAATGAAATCTAGAGTTTTCAGTAGGGTGTTCAACGCAATAGACGGATCCTCAATAGTGTCTGTACGTCGAAAGTTATACACTATTTAACACCGGTATGTCACTTCTGAATCTGTTCTGGACTGTCATATGTCCTGCCCTTTTAATTTACAAATTAAATGGAAAACGACGATGAAACGGAATGAAACCACTCGTGTTATCTAGCTAACAGATTCAATTTTAATAAAATGCAGGGTTCCGCAACATACGAGTTAAGGAAACAAGGTGGTACCCATTACGAGACAGCAAACAGTAACCACAGTCGCACTGGACTGCAGTCCAGAGTAGCACTCCGATCCAAATATCGTCGCAGTTTCAGTACAGAAATCATTAGAAACTAGCATAGGGTTAAAGTTCGTCGAGTCGGATTCGATTTAAGCCCTCGAACGCATCATTTTAACATGTACGTAATTTACGATGATTTTAACCATTTTCAGATACGGGAAATTTCTAGTTTTACCGGTATATTTGGGGGTATTCATTTTAGTCACTAACAGTCGTATTTTTCCTGTGAGATTCATACAAGATATTCATCACTACATGGGCCAACATAAAAAATCCAGTTCCATCAAATTAGGTGAGTATTTTCATTGGGATCATGCATCGAACAGGTATGCCACATAATCTACCGGAAATTGTAAATTTGTAATCTATACGAATTAAGTTTGTAACATGAATATATTAGCATGTAGCAAGTAAAATACTTGCCTGGAGACGAGTCGACAATAATACTGCAGTGGTAACAGCACGATCGCGTCACGAACGCAGCACCGGTTCAGTCCTTTGGAATTCGACAATTGCACTCGATTTAGCTGCTCTCCGTTTCTTCACCGCTCCAAGTTGTTTCCGGTCTCGATCTGATAGAGAAAAGAGAGGGTTAGAGAACAGCGAGAGAGATTTAGAGAGAGAGAGACAGAAACAGAGGGAGGGAGAGAGTAACAGAGAGGGAGAGAGGGAAACAGAGAGATTGAGAAAGAGAGAGAAAGTTAGAGGGAGGGAGAGATTAAGAGACACACAGAGAGAGATTGAGAGAGGATTTGAGAGGAACAGAGAGAGAAAGGCTTACGTGGGGTCGACGGAGACAGCGAGGGGAGATCGTCGACGATGTGCGCGCAGGTGGTGGCCAAGGTGACGCGGAGGAGCTCGGCGGAGTTGTGATGGAGGAGAGTGAGGAGGGGTTGGTGGTGACGGTGCTGAGGATGGAGAAGTCGACGGGGTTTCAGGTGCAGTGGGGCTCGCCGGTGTCGTGGGTGTAGGTGAGCTCGGGTGAAGAAGTGGCTTGTCGGTGGTGCGGTCGTGGCACGGGTGCAGTGGGATTCTCGAGTGGAGGAGGAAGGGTTCTGTGGGTGGAGGAGAAACGAGGGAAGATGAATGAGGGGTCGAAGTCGTCGTCGTCGACGGCGGGAGTGTGGGTGATGGAAGCAGTGGCTGCGGGAGTGGGTTTTCGAGGGAGAGGTGAGGAGTTTTGAGAGTGAGAGAGAAGTGAGGGTGTGAGGGAGATAGGGGAGAACGTTGAGGGGATCGCGAGGGATGCGCGACGTGGGGCAAGGGCGCGGGGGTGGGCGTCGGCGTCGGCGGAGAAAATGGATCGAGGGAACAGGGAGCGGGAAAAGGGAGAGAGCCGTTGGGAAGAAGAAGGGTAGGGTGTGGGCCGGGTCGGGTTAGGGGGAGCGGGCGCAGGCCGTTGGGCTGAGGAGAAAATAAAGAAAATTTGATGAGAAAAGAGGGAGTGGGCCGGGCTAAAGTTTAAAGGGGATTAATTTATTTTATGTTGGGCTTGGGAAAAATAAGTTATGGGCTGAGGGAATTATAAGGTGGTTTGGGTTTAATGGAGTTTTAAAATAAATAAATAATTATAAATAAAATAAATAAATTTTATAGGTGAAAGAGAAATACAGATATTGGTATAAAAAGGGCTGGGTATTACAACTACTAAATTCTAATGAACCCTACAAGCCCTCTTCTTATATAAACTTACATTCATAAATAATCTAGATCTATATTTTGCATTAGTGCTTAACGTAGATCTAGAAACCATTCAACACTATTCTTTATCTCTCCTCTCTTTTTCAACACATCTAAAGTAAGAGTAAAAGGTTCCACATTTCCCAGAAGACGACCCGTAATCATCTCGGTCTAGCTACAAGCGACACCGTTATTGATTACGGTTAACTACTACAAACATAATTTTTCGTACCAATCACATTTCCACTAAACATAGGCCATATACAACTTAACTTAACCCTAATTTCACGGGGATCGTATTTCGTTATTTTGAACACTTTATTCTCGAGTTCATTATAAGTCGTTGATGGTTCTAATCGCATGATTCTTACGGACCCGCCCATATACTCGGGACCTTGTGCACTTGTGATAATCCGGCCATCGTATTTACATACAACAAATAAACTTGAACTTGCCATAATCTGCATCAAACAATATCAAGCCAACAATAAAAAAAGCGTTAACAACTTCATACAATCACAGTCAAAACATGCACAATCATACCTAGAGCTATGGTCTTCAAAGTTAACTAGACTGCTCCTAACTGTTTCAAAGTGACAAGTTGTGAGATAACCCTCAAATCGCCTCTTCACTGCCAATTGTGGCCAGGTAAGCACAAATGAGGAAATGAGGGATCCGCTCACGAATCACCGTGAGACGGGCCTTTTAAAATTACCTTTCTCACTTGTCTAGCCTAGGCACCACAAAGTCAAGTTTAGATAAACGATCGAATACCCATAACCTTCCTCTGTCCTATTGAGCACGACAGTCCTTAGTTGGCTGAGTCTAGATATTTTTTAATTAAACTTGAGGATAATGCGTATGCTTTTAGTGATTTTTGGGGTCTTAGGAAGGGTGATGAAATCCCCACCCAATCTGAATTGGTGTTATAGCCCCTTAAAGTCCGTATTATTTATGCAAAACAGTAACAAACATAAATCGAAAACACTTGCAAACAACTTATTTGGCGGCGGCGCAAAGAATCCTGCACAAAAACAGTTTTATTGGAGAGAGAGAGAGAGAGTTTGTGCAAAGAAGAAACTTGCAATAAGTTTGCATTGACTTATATATATTCAGTTTTACGAACTATATTTTTTATGTTGTGTTGAAACAAACATTTTATAATACAAAATAATAAATATCAAACTGAACAAGATATTAGTACATATAGAAAATATAATGGATGTTTCAGATCAATTATTGTGCAAAAATTGATATTTCAAGTAGTCACAGGTTCATGAATTAGTGTTGTAAAGTACACAATTTTGTCAATATGATGGATGTTTCAGATCAATTTGGTTTTTGATTGTCAAGTTAAGGTTTTCACTCTCATTTCTTATATTCTAAATTGGGGTTTTTCACTCTCATTTCTTAATATGATTTTTGCTATTGTAGATCTTCGCAGGCACCAAAGAAGCATTTGCGAGTACAAGATGAGCATTAACTGTACTTCATAATGCAAGTGTGTGTGAATGTAAGTGTGTGTGCGTGTGTGTGTTTGTTTTTTGACAGGGGGCGGTTGGGGTTAGGGGAGTTGGGGAAAGAGGAAGAGAAGCAAGAGAACGGAGAGTTTGAGAAAGGAAGAAGACATTGCAATATCAAACTCACACGTAAATGGATAATAATTAAATGTTAACTGAAATTAAGATATTAATAATATTTAGAAAATAAATTTAAAAAATGAACCTTCAATATACGTCTCTTCTTCCTGTTTAAAGCCCCTGAACCTTGGGTTGGTCACAGAATTTGCTCCAGAAATTTACAGCAAGCCGTGGTTCCGTCTTGATCCTATCCAGCAGCTCCTCCCTCCCGACTATGGTACTGAGTTTGACATTCTTTCTAAACTCCACACTTACACAAAATAAGGGAGCATCATCATCAATATTTGCTGAGATGGGAGAATAGGCAGCGTAATATTGCCTTACAGCAAATAGGTGACCAAACAGCCACCGACGCTGCCGAAGCATATCTACAGTGGTATAAGCGTGTCACCATAAGATATCTTTCTGCTTACCCTAACAACTTCCCAAACATCTCGCGGTACGAGCCTAAAGGCCACGTGGAACGAGATTTGGTAAGTTAAATTCTTTATATCATATTACTTTTTAACATCCGGCGGTATGAGTCAATACTTATTTCTTATTTCTAATGTAACGACAGGCTCGTGGGTTGCATCTTATACAAACAATGGTGCATGAACCATACCCGACTGATGCTGGTCTGGAAACTCAGGCCCTATTTTCAAGTGCAGACCAATTAATTGGTGGTGTATTCGGTTCATATAATATTCTTCAACATTTATCGCCGGCACCAGAGCAGTAGTATGAGCCGATACCGGAGCCGCGGTATGAACCGACACCAGAGCCGCAGCATGAGCCTGCACCAGAGCCGCAGCATCACGGAGATCCAGCGCAGCAGGATCAGTGGTTTGGATCACCATACCGTCAGCAGCAACCCTGGCATACCGGACAAGCGCAACAACACCAGTCTTGGGGGTCAGGTTTTGCAGAACAGCCGTCTTGGGGGTCAGGTTTGGCGCAACAACAGCAATCTTGGGGGTCACGATTTGCGCAGCCATGGGGCCCAGGTTTTGTGCAACAGCAGCCGCATGAAACCGGGACAGGTTCTTCGCTACAACTGCCCAGTTGGGACACAGATTTATCGTCCTACGTACAGTTGTTGGGAGGCAGCACATATCTGACACCTGTCCCACATTCAGGATTTGCGGAACAACAGCCTGTCCAAGACGCTGCTGAAGATGAAGCTGAAGCCGAACTTGAAGTCGAAGCAGAAGAGCAGACGCCGCTGCCATCTACCCAAGAAACGGGTGGGTCCTCCAGTCATCCCAGGAGGCATAGGCTTATGTCAAGCCTCCTCGGATTTCATAAGGAAAAGGGAAAAGGAAAACGATGGTTATTTACATTTTACAATCATATAGGATTTTTTGGTATTATAAATTTGACGGATTTATTTTGTTATTATAAATTTGACCGTCAAGATAGAATTTACATTTTACAAACAAATAGGATTTTTTTTTATTGTAAATTTTGACGGATTCATTCTGTACAAAACATTGATATAATAAAATTTTATTATTTTATTCAAATATTTTTTACGTTTATTTATTTTTAAATTTTTTTAAAATAATTATAATTATAATTATAATTATATAGGGGGCGGGTTCCTAGAACCCGCCCTTAATATAGAGGGCGGGTTCCCAGAACCCGCCCCCTATATAATAATATAGAGGGCGGGGTGGGGTGGGGGGACGAAACCGTCCTATTTCGCTAATTTTAAATACAACCACTATATTTTAATAATTAATTATTTAATTCGTACTGTTTCAAAAAAAAACCAACAAAAGATTAGCGAGGCTACTGTTTTCCCCCCAAAAAATTAAACGGCATCGTTTCTAATCCGCCAGCAAACAATTTTAGCAGATCACATGGAAGGGATCTTTTTATGCTAAAGAGAGAGATGATGTGGAAATAGCAGAGGATATTTCTTTTCTATAAATTTTACATGAGTTAAACGAGGTCCCTAGGCTGGGTCATGTAAGCGTAGCCATAAGGCTGTGCTCGACCCTAACCATATTTTCCCATATTTTATGTATCAATGAAATGTATTGTTTCCATGACTATAAATTCTTTTCGTGCGTTTATTAAGGGCCTGTTAGGTTGTAGAATTATGAAAGATTTGGCTTGTAGAATCCAAAAATTTGAGAGGATTTCATAATTTGTGTTTGGTAGTGGGATTTGGATTTGTAGGATTCCTATGTTTTTTATGGGGGCCCACCACAAAACAAAGATTCCTGAATCCTAAAAAATTTGGAGAATTTGCAAGGATTTGGCACTATTAATTATACTTTAATCTGAGACCCGTGTACTTTATTTATTTAATAATAATCCTCTCTCTATCTATCTCTCTCTAAAATCCTCAAATTCAAATCCCACTTTCTTTTCACCAACCAGAAAAAAATTATAAGGATCTACAAATTCAATAATAGGAATCCAATACCAACCAAATAACAAATTACCAAATCTAGAAATTTTCAACCGTTCTATTTTGGAATCCAAATTTCATAATCTTGCAACCAAACAGCCCCTGAAGAGAACTTATTTAATTTTCTTCTCCAACGGTCCTAAATGCCACGGTTTTTTTTTAAAATATTATTATTTTAAAAATAAATTATTAAAATAGGGGGGAATCTTATAAAATTCGCAAAATAGGACGGTTTGCCCCCCCCAGGGGGCGGGTTCCAAGAACCCGCCATCTATACAATAGTATAGAGGGCGGGTTCCAAGAACCCGACCCCTTTTTTTTAATTATTAATTTTTATTTTTTAATAATTAATTATTAATTATTAATTATATAATAATAATTATAAATATAATTTTAATTTTGAATTTAATTATAATTATAATTATATAATGATAATTATAATTATTTTTAAAAAAATTTAAAAATAAATAAACGAAAAAAATTTGAAAAAAATATTAAAATTTCATTATATCAATGTTTTTTACAGAATGAATCCGTCAAAATTTACAATACAAAAAAATCCTATCTATTTGTAAAATATAAATTCTATATCGACGGTCAAATTTATAATAACAAAATGAATCCGTCAAATTTATAATACAAAAAAATCTGAGTGCACTTGTCACGATCCTGAAGGTCCCGTCCCTGATGATTGTCCTGGACATCTGGTCCTATAATGGCCTGGTTGTTTGCATAGGCTACATCTGGTTTGCCTTTGCTGAGGATCAACATCCATTGTCATTCGATCTCGATGCACCTTAGGTCTTCCGGGCCTTATATTTTTTTCCAGCGGTTATACAGTCGGTGTTTGTCTGTTGGCAGTATAATAGTGCCAATAGCGACTGTCCGGTATAGGATGAAATTTTAGATCGTATGCGCCTTGGTAATTGGAAACTGTATAGTAATGAGAAGCAAAATTATAATGTGAGTTATGTATGCTGCTCGCAGCAGCAATTGCGTGGGCACAAGGTAAATATTGTTGCTGGAAAAGACCGCATGTACACGAAGAGAGCCCTTCATCTCTAAAGTTCACGGTATATTGATTCCCATTACCGCCCGTTACCTGAAACTCCGCTGTGTCAAACCTTTCGGATCTGTAGTATTGTGCTCGGCGTTCTCTTTTCCGAAAGATATCTTCGTAATACGCGGTGAGCGGAGTCTCCATCGCCAAGGACTTTTCTCTTCTGTGCACAAAATAAGTATTCATCCGGAAAAATGTTCGAACAATCAACCCCTGTATCGGTAAGCCTCTAACCCCTTTAAGGACCCCGTTGAAGCTTTCAGACATATTAGTCGTCATTAGTAGATATCTGCACCCATCATCATGTGCTTGTGACCACATGCGTACTGGATACTCATCTAACCACGCTTTCGCGGCTTGACTCATCTCCCCAATTTTCGTCATGTATATGTCGTGAACATTATGGTCAGGCGTTTCACCGGCTCTGTACATAAGCTTATGTAGATCCGAATTTTTAAATTTTCGATCTAAATTTTGCCTGAAGTGCCGTAGGCAAAACCTATGTGGGGTCGTCGGAAATACAGATCTCATTCCAGCTAATATTCCCATATGTCTATCAGATATAATGCATAAATCTGTTCTATGAAGAACAGATGGGATATTTTTGAGTTGACGGAAAAACCATGACCAGGATGATGTATTTTCACTCCCGACAATAGAAAATCCCAACGGAAATATACCGTTATTAGCATCAACACCTGTAGCAATTAACATGCAGGCTCTGTACTTACCGTATAGATACGTACCATCAACGCACAATACCGGCCGACAGTGTGTGAAACCAGCCGTACACGGACCAAAGCACCAGAAAATTCTTTGAAACCTGATAGAGCCTTCGACGTCTGAATCTGTGGTTTTTAACCGGTATACGGTCCCCGGATTTGATATTTTCATGGCTTCCATAAAATGGACTAGTGAGTCGTACGAGATTTCCCAATCCCCAAATATCTTGCATAAAGCCTTTCTACGAGCATCCCATGCCTTCACATACGAAATCTGAATTTTATGCTCTCCGCTAACCAAGAGCCGTATCTCTCGGGGAGTCATCGCCATATCTGTACGGATTAGTGGCATGATTAGCGAGCAAATGTAAGATGAAGTGCAATTCCGATGATCTTGTAACATAATAGAATTGATGTAAGTATGTTCTTGGTTGTAGGCCGTGACCTTCCAAACTTTGGCTCTTTTGGAACAATATGCATGCAATCTCCACTGACATTCAGGAGCTTTCGTACATACCACCGTATAGTACGTCTTATTTGACTCTTCGGTTTTAAATGTAACGTTTTGCTGAATAGACCACGACTTCAGCTTACAAATAAGATCTCCTTTTTCCTGAAACAAATCCCCGACACTGATGCAATCTTCGCTTGCTGCTGTCGCGTCCAAATAGGGTGCCGTATTTATTTCTGCCACGGCTAAGTCTACCCAACCATCATCTTCCTGCGGATCGAGGCCGGGATCTTCTAGTTCGACAAAATCGTTATTCGCAACCATACCATCAAAGAATGCTACCTCATTCAATCCAGCGGCATATTCCACGCTATCCTCCCCCTGATGACCTGCACCGATTTCATCATCATCACTGCCACACATATCAACATCACTGCCAACATAAGGCTCGGGTGCAATATATGATGGTTGTGGTCGGTGTAATATGGATGGTTCGGGGTGAGAAGACTGGAAAGATGTGGACGGACATGCTTGGAATGCGCTACTTGGATCGTGTTGGAATGATGCGGAGGTGTGGGGAAATCTGCGTTTAGTATATAAATTGTTATTATAATATTATAAAGCCTTTCTACGAGCATCACATGCCTTAATATTTTCTTAACTAAATCATCACTTGTTTCAGATTTATTTACCTGTGGAAGGTTGTGTATGGTAATCCTTGTTGTTCTTCTGGGGTGCATGTAACTGCAGCAGTCGACTGGGAGAACCTGGATTTATGGATTTATAAAATGTTTGAATATTAGTATCTTGGTATTACTAAAATGTTTGAATATGGGTTTATAAAATGTTTACCCATGAGTTTGAAGGTTTGAATAATTTTGTGTATAGTCATATCCACCGACACTGACGGTATCATCGTTAACCATGTGACCGTACCCCCAGGAACTATCTCCAGCATTACCATCAAAATTACCCGTTGGAGGGGCATCTGATACTTCCAATTGCTCCTTCTGAACCAAAAGTTCAAAAGAATACTGGGTGTTTGAGAGACCGAAATCTATCATCGAAGATATTGATGCATCGTCTATAATTTCAACCAATGCATTTCAACTGAACATAGGCCATATACAACTTAACTTAACCCTACTTTCACGGGGATCGTATTTCGTAATTTTGAACACTTTATTCTCTAGTTCATCATAAGTCGTTGATGCTTCCAATCGCATGATTCGTGCGGACCCGCCCATATACTCGGGACCTTGTGCACTTGTGATAACCTGGCCATCGTATTTACATACAACAAATAAACCTGGGGAGGCCATAATCCTGCACAAAAAACAGTTATATTTTTTATGTTGTGTTGAAATTGCAAAAAACTTTCTTTTATAGCAAAATTGCCATTTATTCCTCTGTATTGTTTTAGATCCAATCATTTCTAACCAAAATCATTACTATTACAGTTAATTTATCTGTAAAAAAGTAAACTCAGTTTGATAATCTTGTATAATTTTTTTAAAATTATTTTTTCTACACTTAACAGTTTGATAATCTTGTATGATTTTTTTTAAAGTTTTTTTATTAATAATGTTCCGTCTAGAAAAGATTGCTTACTTCCAATACTTTGTGAACTGTTCCGTCTTGATCCTATCCAGTAGTTCCTCCTGGCAGACTATGGTACTGAACTTGAACTTCTTCTAAAACTCCACATTTACACAAAATTGATAGCGGAGAAAAACTGATCGAAGTAAATGGATAGTGACTTGTACAGAAGAAAATTTGATAGAGATGAAATGGGTAGTGAAATGTATAGCGGAGACCTATTTATAGGATATGAGGGCCGACAAGATATTGAAGAGAGCGGGTTCTAACAACCCGCCCTCTTACTTGACCTGACACACAGACACGATGGGACAACACTGGCATAACACACAGTGTACGATGGGACAAGTGACACGAATAATTATTGAAGAGGGCGGGTTTTAATAACCCGTCCTCTTCTTTCTGATATCTGGACAAAAAAAAACTGATGTGACCATTCATATAATTATTAAAGAGGGCGGGATCTAATAACCCGCCCTCTTTAATAACCCAACAGACTCACGTTTTAAATAAATATATTAAAAGAAACTAATTTGACAAGACACCTTTAATAAAATATATAAAAAACAAAATTATTGAAGAGGGCGGGTTCCTGGAACCCGCCCTCTTCCTTTGTGAACAGGAAAAACCAAACTGATTTGACACCATTCATATAATTATTGAAGAGGGCGGGTTCCTGGAACCCGCCCTCTTCAACTGATTTGACAACCAATACTGTAGCGGGTTCCTGGAACCCGCCCACCCTTCACTATAAAACCCTCGACAAATCAGTTTGAGAATCAACCACTCATCTAATCTATTCACTATAAAACCCTCGACAAATCTCTGCTTATTCATCAAAATGAACACAGATCGTTTAATATATTACACGGGGAGGAAATATTCTAAACTTAGTTAATTTTTTTTAATTACCCATTTCTTTTAATTCTAATAGTTGAAAATAACATTATTTAATTTTGCAGGATGGAGATAATCTCACCGTCGTCACCCATACCTCAGACAAATGGATAGTTAGCGACCAACGAATAAACCAGTGGCTTAGACGGGCCGGAGTTTATGAAGCTTCGTTGATTCGTCATATCCAAATCGACCACGCCCTCATTAGCTCTCTGGTTGAGCGCTGGAGAAAAGAGACCCACACTTTTCATCTAAAATGAGGTGAGGCCACAATCACACTCCAGGATATTGGCCTCTCACTCGGTTTACGGGTCAATGGGCTTGGGTTGGTCGGAGGAAAAATTGTTCGTCCAGATACCGACCACCCATACTGGGATACATATGCCAAGTCTGTTCTCGGACAGGTAAAAATTTTCATTCTGATTCCCCTATTAAGTGTACCTATTTTATGTTGTACATTATTTCTAGTTTTAATATTTCAAAAAAAATGCTAATATCAGGCACCAGGAGGCTACAGTAAGGGGTATAAGATCAGTTTAAACTAGCTAAAAGATACATTTAGTAATATCCCTGATGAAGCCACCGATGAAGTTTTAGATAGACATGCACGTGCCTACATTCTGTACATGATCGGTTCTTGGTTGATGCCGGACCAATCAGCAACGCATGTTCATCCGTTATACCTTGGCTTCCTAACGGATTTTGATGTGTGTGGCCAATATGCTTGGGGAGCAGAGGTCCTGGTCTTTCTTTATAAGAAACTCGATAAAGCATGTGCTCCTACGAAGAATAAAATTTGTGGATGCATTACATTACTTCAGGTAAATTCCTTATTTTTCACAGCTAGAATTTTGCAAAATTGTAATATTGGTTTTCTCTCTTATAATCTGAAACTTTATTTATAGATCTGGTCATGGAAGCATATGTATATAGGAAGACCGGAGAATGTTAAAATAACTGGCTTGGATATCCCCGGAAAGCCGCTCGGCTGTTGGTGGAATGGGAAGAAAGCGTATAAGGCTTCTCGTCGAGTACTTAAGTACTATAGAGATAAGTTGGATCGCATGGAGGCGACTCAGATAACCATAACTTAGGTAATTAAATTTGTTTTACAATTTTGAAATACCTTAATCATAATTTTTTTACTATGTTATTTGCGCAGTTCCTGTGGACGCCTTATACAGCAGATCGTCTACAACGCTTACCCGGCATCTGTATCGAAGGAGAGCCGGTTTGGCGGGCTCGATGCCCACTCCTTTGCATTAATGTCGTTGTCATGCACCTCCCGAACCGGGTGTTGCGACAATTTGATAGATCACAACATATTCCTGTCCCACCGCCTTCGCCTATGACAATAGAGGGAGACATGCGAGGAGGAAAGACGGAGCATGATTGGAGGGAGCATCATCATCAATATTTGCTGAGATGGGAGGATAGGCAGCGTAGTATTGCCTTACAGCAAATAGGTGACCAAACAGCCACCGATGCTATCAAAGCATATCTACAGTGGTATAAGCGTGTCACCATAAGATATCTTTCTGCTCCCCCAACAACTTCCCAAATATCTCGCGGTACGAGCCTAGAGGCTACATGAAACGAGATTTGGTAAGTTGAATTCTTTATATTATATTAATTTTTAACATCCGGCGGTATGAGTCAATACTTATTTCTTATTTCTAATGTAACGACAGGCTCGTGAGTTGCATCTCGTACAAACAATGGTGTAGGAACCATACCCGACTGATGCTGGTCCGACATCTCAGGCTCGATTTTCAAATGTAGACCAATTAATTGGTGGTGTATTCGGTTCATATAATATTTCTCAACATTTATCGCCGGCACCAAAGCAGCAGTATCAGCCGGCACCGGAGCCGCAGTATGAACCGGCACCGCAGCCGCAGTATGACCCGGCACCAGAGCCGCAGCATCACGGAGATCCAGCGCAGCAGGATCGGTGGTTTGGATCACCATACCGTCAGCAGCAACCCTGGCATACCGGACAAGCGCAACAACACCAATCTTGAGGGTCAGGTTTTGCAGAACAGCCGTCTTGGGATCAGGTTTTGCGCAACAACAGCAATCTTGGGGGTCAGGATTTGCGCAGCCATGGGGCCAAGGTTTTGTGCAACATCAGCCGCATGAAACCGGGACAGCTTCTTCGCTATAACTGCCCAGTTAGGACACGGATTTAGCGTCCTATGTAGAGTTGTTGGGAGGCAGCACATATCTGACACCTGTACCACATTCAGGTTCAGGATTTGCGGATCAACAGCCTGTCCAAGACGCTGCTGAAGCAGAACCCGAACCCGAAGCCGAAGAGCAGACGCCGCCGCCGCCATCTACCCAAGAAACAAGTGGTTCCACCAGTCATCCCAGGAGGCATAGGCTTATGTCAAGCCTCCTCGGATTTCATAAGGGAAAAGAAAAAGGAAAACGATAGTATTTACATTTTACAAACAGATAGGAATTTTTAACATTGTAAATTTGACGGATTCATTTTGATATTATAAATTTGACCGTCGAGATAGAAATTGGAAAGGATTTTTTGGTATTGTAAATTTTGACGGATTCACTCTGTAAAAAATATTGATATAGTGAAATTTTATTATTTTATTTAAATATTTTTTTCATTTATTTACTTTTATTTTATTTTTAAGAATTATAATTATAATTATAATAATAATAACAATAATAATCATATTATAATTATAATTATATTTATAATTATAATTAAATTTATATAATAAATAATTAAAAAAAATAAAAAAAATATATGGGGAGGGTTCTCAGAATATAGGGGGCGGGTTCTGGGAATCTGCCCCATATTCTGGGGTGGGGGGTGGGATGGAGGTAGGGTGGCAAACCACCCTATTCTTATAATTTTAATTTAACCCTCTTATTTTAATAATTTATTTTTAAAATATTAATATTTCAAAAAATACCCAAATGCCACGCACGTGCAATAACAAATGTTACAGGGTGAGAATAGCAGAAAAGCTCATTAAATCTCGACCGTCCAATAAATGAACGAACCTCAATCTGAAACGTTGAAGCTGCTCCAAACTCCGCCGCCTCAGTGGCATGATCGGAAATTCACCCACTCCGCCATTTCCACAACATTTGAAATTTAAATAGAAGGGTGACGGTGACCAGAACCTAATCCGTTCATTAATCCTAATCTCTACTTGGATCCCGTCACCGCCCACAAACCCTTCCCTTCTTTAAATTCCAAACCCTAGATCGATATTAGGTTATAAAAGATCGTCCCCATTTCGATGCAGATCACGCGATCTCTCAACCGCTGAAGAAGAAGAAGAAACTACAGTAAGAAAGAGATCCCTTTTTTTCCCATTCTTGAAATTTCATCTCAAAAAGTTTGATTTTTTAATCTTTTGTAGGCGAAAGATGCCGACTGATCTGGTGGTGAGAGGAGGTGAGGTCGCCGGAGGATTTTGGATCCGGCGAGTACCGGAGGCGGCGACCGTGAGGAGGCCGCAGAGGCTGGTGAGGGTGGAGGATAACAAGGAGAACGTTCTGCCGTTCGATTTTGCAGGGCCCATGCCATGGAGGAGGAGGCAGAGGACGAGGAAAAGCCCGTTACCTGAATGGCACCGGCGGACACCGCGGGACATAACGGCGATCATCAATGTAAGAAAGCTTCTAACTCTAGTAGTTTCTTGGATATTTATTTGATAGACCATATTCATTTTTAGTAGAATCTTAGGGTTTCTTTGGATCTTCAGTATGGTGATTGCTTTCATGAGGTGCTTCTGAAGAATTTCTTTAATCTTGTTGACTAGGAACCTTTACATTTTAGTTTTGTACTTTTGAAGTAGTTTCTTGAATATTTCATTGATAGATTATATCCCATTGAATCTGTTTATGATAAAATCAATGTAGAATTTTCTTTTTGTGGAATTTTTTAATTATATTTGTCTCTTGATCTTGTTGCTTTTAGCTGTGAATCAATGCAGAATTTTCTTTTCTGCTTTATCTTGTTAAAATTTGTGTTTTTTTTATAGTCTATCCACCTATGTGGAAAGTTTTCTAATCTATGTTAGAAGGGCCTGATGGGTTTCTTGAATCCGATGATCATGATCAGAGTTTCAAATGATGAACTTGTCCTATTTTTTTCAGAAAATAATGGTAAAAAGAAGTTTCTTCTGATTCTCGAGGATAGTTAATGGTTATAATTCACTGATAAATCTACTTGTTTTCTCTATTCTTATTTTGTTTCAGAATTCACAAAAATTTGATCACCTACCGAAACATGATTGTGTCGTTGCTTACCGGTGATATTTTGTGTCAAATGTTCTAATCTGTCATTTGAAGGATTTGGTTTAAGGGGTTAATAGTATTTGACTGAAGTTTTGGGAATTTAGTTTGGACATTATAACCTTTCTGATTGATGATATTTAACTTCTCTGCCATAACTCTTCATTCTACAACCTTCATGCTGATAGAGTTTTCAAATCACATATTCTATGTGCCACACTTTTCATTGAAAAGTCTTCTTCAGTGGATTCTGTAAATAGGCTGAAGGAATTTAATCCCTTTTCGATTTTCTAGTTACTCATGATTTCTGGCTTGTTGGAAACTTTATCCATATGCCCATCTTTTTCTATAAGAAGTTTTAGCGTATATACAGTAATTTGATTTCACTAGGAGAGGAGAATTAGTGAAACATAAAATTTAAGGCAAGGTCACAAGTTTATACAACATGTTGCGATTAATGTTTGGTTGTTATAGTAAATTTCTAAGCTAGATAATTAATAAATTTTCAAATTCATCGATTTACACATTCGTTGTACAACATAACAAATTACACTCGCGTACCTTCAATTATTGCTGTTTTCACTATACTGAGCGCTTGTTTAAAAATATTACAGCAAGCTTCCCTTAAGTGTTACATATAACTATAACTGTATTTTAGAGGGGGGAAATCTCTCTTAAAATTTGAAGTTTAAGGGAGTTTAGAAGTTTAAGGGAGTTTACTTTAATATAAAGCTTCAAGGCAGTCTAGTGAAAACAGTGTCACATAGTGTAACTTACAGTAAGTTAGCCCATCTTTATATATACGTATAAACGAATCTGTTATTCAGTTGTTAAGCTAAGTTTTTGGAAAAGATATAGCATGCAATAGCCAAATCTGGAACTGCATATTCACAAACGTGATTCTTAATTTTAGGCGATTGAAAGGAGGAGGCTCATGGTGCAGGCAGCAGCAGCCCGTGCACAACAGTTGAGCAACAGAGACAATGAAGCCTCTCATGAGGATGCACACTGTGTCACTTCCCAAACTCCGATTCCTGATTCTAGTCTGATCCCTGATTCCGATTCCACTCCGATTCATACCATCACCACCACATGCATTACCCCTTCCTCTTCATCTCCTATCGTGCATCCACTGCCGACCCCTTCTACCTGTGGTTCTTTTTCCGAAACCGAGGAGAAGTTGTGTCGGACAATTGAGCAGACTGAGAAAATGGTGAAGAAGCAGTGGAAGACAAAGAAGACCGTGAAGGATGCTGCATCTGCCAAAAGGGTCATGCAGAGGAAGACCCTGATGTCAATGCGATGAGTGATGAAACATTTCGTTTCTTGCACCGCTCCTTTGCCGCATACCACCGAAAGCAGCTCATTCTGTTTCAGGGCCACTGCTTCTGCTGCTGTGCCGCTGCTTAGGGCTCAGGTTGCAACCTTATCAAATCTTCATTGATTGGTGCCTCTCCTGGTTTACTCCTATCATTTTGAGCAGCAGCAGATGCGCTGTAGTAGGGAGACTAGTTAAGCTGTCTGAAATATTCTGTATATATTTTTACCCATTACCGATTTGTTACTTGAGAGGAATCCAGCATTTATGTTGTATTTTATTCTATACCATTTTGCAATCAATAATCAGAATGATACACTTGAGGTGCAGCCTTTTCTTGTTAGTATCATACTTTTTGTAATTCCTAGTTTATTTGTTTTAGCTTTTCTTCATTATGTCCTGCTTGAGTAGGTGCAATTTTACATCTTCGAATTGCTGTAATGAAGCTATTGCAGTTTCTTATAATAATTTTTTGTTAATTTATGACTCGCAATTTGATAGTTGGTTAATACCAGTTATTTCTACAGTTACTGTCAAAATAATCGCCTCTCTTGTCTCGATTTTGAGTATTTGCTGCTGCCGCTGTCGGTAGGGGAACTACTATATCATTTTGGTTTTGCAGTTGAGAATCAAATGGTCCATTTTGTCTACTGCTAGTTATTATCATTTCCTGTCACCTGATTATATTGCATTTTCTCCAAAGCTAACAGTTTTCTGAATTTGTCCACTACTGCGATATGTCGTTTCACAATCGTAATGTGATTTACGTTATTTTATAGAGTGCAAGCGATTTTTGGATAGTTTCAGACATATATGAAGCGGCATGACTGTATTGATGCTCGAAAATGCGTTAGTTTGTCAAATTATGATTCTTGCATTGCCATTTGGTTTATTTCTGGTGTGTAGCCCACAGCTAGTCCATTTATGTGATGTTTCTGTTTCTGGATTTATTTTTGTGGATACTGAAAAAACATGATATGGTAGTGTTGTCCCTCTTCATGCTCTTATTCTCACCTTCTATGTAAACAAATACAATCCCTAAACTGTCAATGTTAAACCTGAAGTGCTTTGGCATTGAAGAAAACATCACCAAAGAAAATTACAATTATTTTGGTGATCTACTTTGGTATTTCGAACTCAAATATTTTAAGTTATTCATGGCAGCAGAATACTCTCAGCACATCTTGGAAACATTGAATTGATTTCATCAACAGAAGGTTATCAAGTAATCTTGAGCCCTGCACATAAAGATACTTGTAGGATCATCATACGCATAGCTATAAGCATTTGGGCACGCATTCTTGAACAACCTCGAATACTCCGATGGTTGGCACTTCTCAGGGCTTCCGTACTCTCCGGTGCAGCAAAACTCTGGCGTGTCAAAAGCCATGCACGCACTCTTACATGCCACCACCTCCCCAGCTTGGTTGAAAACCTGAAGGTCATAGTCATCGTTAGCATTTTTCTCTCAGAATAGGATTGGATGTAAATAAAGTCAGGGTTCATGGAATTATGTGAAATTTTACAACTGGATGTCAATCCGGCGTTTAAAAAAAAAAAAAAATCATAAACAGCATGTTCAATTGTAACGCATAGTTAAAATGAACCTGCAAATCCTTCGGGCAAATCCGGTTCAGATCAGATTGACATCTTATGCTCTGGCAAGTCCTCGACCTAGCGCGATAGCCTCCAGGAACCACTGACATCGGCACATTATACCCATCAACTAAACTCACATCATAATAATCAACGGGGCTATTTAGTGTAAATTCCACAAGAGTGACAGGTGGCGTTCCGCCTGCTCCGACACAGTTGAGGACACCACCGCAGTCTCCGGTTTGGCACGTGCCGTACCCGGACTTGTCGAAGGAGCAATCACGGCGAGGCCAGAAGCGGCCGGACCAGTTAGCTGGGGATTGGATCTGGATTGTTTGGCCCGGGCTCAGCTCGGACCCACCATGACCAATCATCTCGTGGCCTGCACCAGGTTGGATCCCTGCCCAGATTGTGTAGGGGCATGAGTTTTGGAATCTGAATAGTGCTGCACCTGCACCTGTGAAGATAAGACAGACAACTGGTCAGGTTCAAAAAGAAATCCGAATTGAATTTTAATTTCTTTTAACACCCGGTTTCAATAAATTTGGTGTCTCTCAATCTATGGTTTAGAAAAACTGATATTCTCTCCACGGAAAAAAATTTGTGGACCAGCTGTCCATCACTTGATAGGACACTGGTCC
Source organism: Agapanthus africanus (assembly GCA_030015575.1). NCBI lineage: Eukaryota > Viridiplantae > Streptophyta > Magnoliopsida > Asparagales > Amaryllidaceae > Agapanthus > Agapanthus africanus. Next base: position 424,942,312 of record CM057351.1, read on the forward strand.
TCTGCATGCATTCGGTTGGTGAACGGTTGGATTGTTCTTTTATCCAAACACATTCCAACTTCATAATTTGGAGTTTGATCAACAAACTTCATGGAACTTCGGTTTCTCGACGACAAAAATCGTATTTGCCAAGCTAAAGGCCGAGAGAGAGAGAGAGAGAGAGAGAGAGAGAGGTTTGAAGGTTCTTACTAGTGAAGGCATAAGCACAAAGGAGAAGGTTGAGAGATGCTAAAGCCATGGTGAAGAGTAATGGATGGTTTAGAGTTGAAGTGAGGGTGATATTTATATAATGGTGTCTGAGTTGCACAAAACATGCATGGTTTGATTAAATTTTTTTTTTTTTTTTGAGGAGAACTAATTGATAAAAGAAACATTGGTAGAAGGCTCATGCTCTTTACACCAAGTTTGTACCGAGCCCTTTATATATATTCTTCTCCAAGGAGTGGCATGGGAAGTGTGACTTGCATTGTTCCTTGATTTGTCATCTACCTTCCATCAGAACATTTATTTGCAATTTTATTTCTTTTAATTAGAGTGAGTCAAGGAAAACACAAAGATATAGGGTGTAAACAGGATCGAAACCATGAAGAGCATGCTGCTAGTTAGAATCGATTTGCTGATCAGACCAAGGAGTAAGTCAATCATGGTCTAGCAAAAAATAGAGACACATAGAATGAAAGGGTTTGAGGGAAGCCGTCTCCTAATATTTGCGCATTGCGCTGTCTCTGATCCTGTAACAGATGTCTTGTTCTTGCGCACAAGTGTCCATATGTCGACTGCCCCAATCATGATAATGGCGTCGATCTGTTTAACCCCATCAGTGGCTCTCGAATTGAGCTCCCTTCATTAGAAACCGTTCATAGGAATAGAACCAGCGATAGTGGTTGGGGTGCTATGCATTATGACTGCTCTGGATGCGTTGATAAAATCGTGGTCTCGTCGAATTAACTTGAGCGCTTGTTCTGTATAGGTATATCAATCTTGCATTGGTAAGAGTGGGGGATAAGGCTTGGACGAAGCTTTATTTTGCTGGCAGGGACCTTTGTATCCGTGATGCGGTTCATCACAAAGGGAGGTTCTTTGTTATTTATAGAAACGGGCATCTTCGGGCAATCAATCCAGCAGGGAGGTTGCTTAAGGGGTCGACCTTCCATGGATCTAATGATGGCGTTGACACAAAACAATATCTGGTGTCATCTCCTTGTGGTGGTTTGTTTCAGGTTAAGCAAACACAAGAAGAATTTGTTGTTCTCAAGTTTGATTCAAGATTTATTGTTGTGGTATGAGGTTAACGATTTGGATGATTTGAGTTTGTTCTTGGATTGCAAAGGTTCGATGGCAATTTCGGCTAGGGATGTGCCGGAGCTGAGAAGAAATTGCATATATCATACGTATAATAAGGTGGAACACATGTATACTCCTGATGGCTGTAAACACATTTCCGAGAATTATATTAATGTGCTTGATATGGAGAAAGAGACTAGTATGCCATATTTTGATCGGAAATTTCAGTTCGATAGCAAACCATTGTTCCCTCTGATTTGGTTTATGCCTTCTCTATTGTAAATTCAGCATTAAAGGTATGTCATCAACCGGACATTCTGATTATGCCTTTAGTCACTTGTGCTGTTCCAATTGGTGAAGTCAGCGAATTCATGCTTGATATCTACAGGAACATGAGAAGTAATTTTTCGTTTGGTAAAATGTACATGTAGAACTATTGATATTGAAAAAAATAAAAATAAAAACTCTTAGTTAGATTACTAAGTTGTGATAATGAATTTTTGCAAAGCCGCCTCTCTTATTTATTCAATTCTCTATCCATCTAATCTACCTTTTTTGAATAGGCCGCAGGTCATCCGTCTAAAAATAATTTAGACCTTTTATCTATATTTCTTATGTAAAAAGAATGTAATGGTATTATAATACATATTCTAATTATGCTACACTTATCATTCTTCCCTTTAGTGAGGACGCTTGCCAAGTTCATTCAATTAATGTGCATATCAGTTGACCAGAGGTTAAGTTATATGCTTTAATTTGTACATCGACAAAGTTTTTATTCTACCCGTCTCGACACAAAATACATCCTAGGACATGAAAAACATAACAACCGAGGCAAAGAAACAAGGACTTAGTTAGAGGAAAATGGTGAGGCCAAATTCCCTTGCATTTCATTAGATAAGCTAGCTTTAATGATTGGAAACACTTAGGCAATGTTTGGATATGGAGTTAGAATAACTGGAAATAATTTTTTAGTGGAGGTAGACGGGATTCAAACGCCCAAACTCCATTTAAAAACAACCTATGGTTATGTTATAAGAGACATGTTTGAGAGATCGGAGTTTACGAAACTTAGATCAGATTGGAGGAAAGAACATTGCAGTCATCCCAACTTTGGAGTATCTTGACTCCAAAGTAGATACCAAACGGGGATAAGCTAGCATTATGGAGTTAACCTTTTGCAGTCTTTATGAAACTCCAATTCAGAAAACTTTAACTCCATTATCAAACAGGGCCTTACATGTTCATACAAAACTTTCGATGAGTATTCATAATCAAAAGGACGATATCAAATTCATGGACCTCCTCATAATATAAATTGCCGATGATCCTTTGCTTGTTACTCGCCCAAAGAACCATTTAATATGACTTTCTAGAAGTAATCTGCGTGATCTATGTAGCTCAAAATTGTAATACCTGTTCAAGCAATAATATCAACTGAAACCTTTCCCTGTACCATATGGATGAATTGGAAGTAGCTGATAACTATAGTCTTATATAACATTGCGAGTGATTGCATATATCATATAATTGGAGAAGCTATAGTGTAGCAAAATTAGTATAATTTGTACGATTTTCCCTAATATAGCAGGCGTAATCCAAATAGGCGGAAAGGGGTCCATTCTATTGCACTGATCGCGGACAGAAAAACAGGGCCAAGTAAACCCTGACTCTATATGAAACCGACCACATTCTTTATATAATTCGGGCATGTATATGCAATCCCCTTTTCAGCTCTGGATCATCTCTATTGTCCAAGAACAATATCACCCATATCCTTAGTCTCAACCCATCAAGTATCTATCTCGTCATCTAAACTTCATCACTTTGATTTCTTGATTTGTTATCGGCCTTTTCACATTTAGCAATTCCTCAAACCTAGCCGTCACCGAATAGCTATTGTGCTTACCCCTGAGCTCAAGCTATTCATGGAGAGAGATGATTCTATATAAGGACCCAAGAACCCATAAGCATGCAATTGGCCATTTGGTGGAGATGGCGAAGAACCTATCGATGTGATGTAATGTAAATTCCTTTTGGGAAGAATGTTTACTGGAGTTCATGTTGAGTTCCCTAAATAAATAAATTGGAAAATTGATGCAATATATATTGAAACCTCTTTGGGGTAGATTACAGGAAGTCCTTATCACTGTTGCTTGTATTCCAAAACCATCATAACCTTTAAAAAACTACAGTTTAAAACCTAAATAAAGGGAGACTGAAGAAGAGTGGACGGTGTTCTAGAAAGAAATATAGGGTTTATATGGACAAAACCCCAGCCTAAAACTTATATAATGACATTTTTATTGATTCGGTCTGTATTTATGTACAATTAATGCTTGCCCGCCAAGTTATAAACCGATCATTAGCTAAGCAAGCTTAGTTGACCCATAATTAATTACTGTATACAAATTATATATCTGTCACACTCGTTACCCTGCCTATACTATGCATTACGATATCTGTTTCCAGAACTTTTTTCCCAATTTGCTTCTAATTTCTGCAACAATATGCATTAGTTTTCTCTCTTTATTTTTTTTTAACTGACAGTGAAGTTTCCATTTGTTCGCCCAGGGAGATAATTTAGAAAAGGAGAAAGTTAAACAAAGCAGGAGAACAAGCCAAAGGATTTTTCAACAACACGTACTATTAATGTTGAAGATGGTAATGCCTTTTTTATCGAACAGCGCACGAGAAAGAGACTTTGCCATCGAGATCCAAACGGTGTATCAGAATCAACCACAGAAAATGGGAAGAAGGGATAAACTCTTTCAAAACCGGCGCTACGAATCCTAGCATGGTTAGAGGTAGAGCAGCTTCTATGCGACGAGGCAGATGGTCTGATGCCATATCTGCCCTATTTGGCTCGTCAGGCGCTCTTTTTTTCAGTGATGCGACTCCTTCAGGAATCAAAGCGGGTGGCAGGAGCTATGCTCCTTTGGTTATTCGGCTCATGGCCTTCCTTTTCCCTTTTCTGCTCCCCTCATTCCTTTACGTCATCTTTTGATCTGAACTTCAATAATTCAAGCTGAAAAATCGTCTTCTGCAAAATATAGTATTCATTTAACCGATTTATTTCATATATGGTATCTAACTATGACTACAATTTGATGTAAGCTGAACAATCACATGTAATCTTTGAGTACCTACTCGTGCTGTTATGCATGTCACTTATGCTGCTTTTCAAAAGGTTAAAATACATGAATCGGTTAGACGGTTATTCCACATGTCTCACTCAGTTTTTTCTTCTTCCAGCACCGGCCTATAAGCCCTAACCTATACACACAACACAACCACACACACTACACACACAAGCAAACAACACAAGGGATCCTTGAATTTACCCAGAAAACGTTAATTTGTGGACATTTCCCCTCTTGAGGATCCTGGTTCAAACTCTGCATTCTCCCCAAGAGGGGAAGTGCCCATCCCAACTGAGCTATTGCTCGGTTAATGCTTATCTTTCCTTGCTTCGTGCTTTAATGGTCTCCATTCTTCTTGGCACATGCTTTAGGGGCTCACTATCTTGACCAACGTATGCATGTCGAGCCGCATTATTCTTGCTGTGTTCTTTTAACGGCCGAATCAATGCTTCGGCTTTCGGATGGGTTTTGATTCAAGGGGTGAGGCGAGCCCTATTTAGCCGTCTAATTTGGTCTTTACAAGTGAAGCCGAATTTCGGTGTAAACCATTAGTTATCTAGATAAATCCAAAAGATAGGCCGCAGTTGGAAGTTAACATCACATGTATCTTTGAGTGCCTACTCGTTGCCGATCATTCATGTGTTTGTTATCATTTAAACATTGTAAGCCATTTATGCTATTTTTCAAGAGTTTAAGACGCATGAATCGATTAAAGGAACGATCAATTGTTGTTTATATTCGTTCTATATCCGGCTCATAAATCTAATAAAGGGACCACATATCTGCTAAGATTCGTTATATAGATGAATAAATTGAAATTCTAAGTCATTCTCAAGGCCACGGATTAATTAACCACATTTGGGCATGAGCTGAAATATGCTTTATTGTGGTTCGTGTCATAAAATATGACAAAGTTTTACTCGGTTGTCATAGACCTATCATAATCCTCACCCTTTTGCATCCGGATTTGGGATCCTTTTTTCACCCGGATTTGGGATTGGCAATGGTGGATTTATGTCTATTGGACATATATTTTACTATCAATCAATAAAGAGGAGCCAAATAATTACTGGCATTGATGATTTGGAAAAAATACAAGGACAGTAAACCAAATATAAAAAATAATTATAAAAAAATTCATTTTGAAAAATAATTACAAAAAGAGATCACTTTTTGCCTCGTAGGCACCACGTCAACGCCGGCGCTAGTGCGGGCGTGGAATATATTTTTTTTATATGCGCAATTTCAAATTGCGCCCATAGCATTTGTATGGGACGCAGTTCGAAACTGCGCCCCATACATTTTTCCTTGACAGTATGGGGCGCATTTTTAAAATGCGCTCCATACATTTGTTATGGACGCAGGAACTGCGTCCTTTACATTTGTATGGGGCGCCCCATACAATATTGGACGGAGTTTGAAACTGCGCCCCATACAATTAATAAATGCAAAATAATATAAATCATTGTTTCTGTAAGGACTTTGTTTTTTTTGGGCGCAGTTGCAAACTGCGTCCCAAAAGGAAACATACTCATTTACGGATATGTATTTTTCTATGACGCGGTTTGAAAATGCGCCCCAAAAGGTTACACAATCATTTAAGGGTATGATTTTTTCTGGGACGTAGATACAAACTGTGTCCAAAAAAAGAAACATACTCATCCACGGATTTGTGTTTTTTTTATGGTGCAGTTTGAAGGTGCATCTAAAAAAACACAATCATTCATGGGTATGTGCTTTTCTGGAGCGCAGTTGCAAACCGCGCCCAAAAAAAACCTATACCTGTGAATGATTGATTATATTAAGAGTTTAATCTCTTCTTCTCTATCTCGAATCTCACTATCAGTGCTGATCTCTCTCTCACTCTCTCAGATCTCATCGCCATCACATTCTTTATCTTTCTTCCTCTCAGTTCTTAGCCTCGCTCTCTTTCTCTCTCAATGTCGGGATCTTCATCTGCAGGATTGCCATCAATCGATGAAATTAAGAGGTGCATCTCTTACATCGTGGTGAAATCTGTATATAAGATAATAGACTATTCTGATTACGAAGACATTCTCTATCGATTACGAGGGGTATCAACTGGCCGATGAAGATCGATCGTGAAATCCTGCGGCTCTTGCACTTACCCGTATTGGATGCACTCCCGTCTCCCCCTGAAGAAGTAACCCATTGTTTCCCCCAATCGGAGCAAGGCTCTACTGAATTTTGAAAATTCAAAATTTGAAGCAACGCTTCGGTTTCCGTGCGCAACGCGCAATTTGCCACGTGGCAGAAGGTGATTCGGCGGCGTAACGCCCGAGACAGTGCGTCCCATCAGAGCAAGGCTCTTCAGAAAACAAAATTAAGGCTTAAACTGCGCAAATACATGGCAGCGCGACACGTGGCTGCGCAAGCGCACAGATGCGTGACACGTGTCTGCGCAGTTGCGCAATCGCAACTGCGCAAGCGCACAGATGCGTGACACGTGTCTGCGCAAGCGCACAGATGCGTGACACGTGTCTGCGCAGTTGCGCAATCGCAACTGCGCAAGCGCACAGATGCGTGACACGTGTCTGCGCAAGCGCACAGATGCGTGACACGTGTCTGCGCAAGCGCACCGATGCGTGACACGTGTCTGCGCAGTTGCGCAATCGCAACTGCGCAAGCGCACAGATACATGACACGTGTCTGCGCAAGCGCACAGATGCGTGCACGTGTCTGCGCAGTTGCGCAATCGCAACTGCGCAAGCGCACCGATGCGTGACACGTGTCTGCGCAGTTGCGCAATCTCAACCGCGCAAGCGCTCGGATGCACGACACGTGTCTGCGCAGTTGCGCAACCGCAACTGCGCAAGTGCACAGATGCGTGACACGTGTCACGCACTGGTGAGTTGCGCAGCAACTAAATGAAAATTTATGTGGATCTTTTCTGTTTTCCTGTAAAACAGGGACCCTTGGATCTCTGATCCAATGGTGGGAAAATTCCCAAAATCATTCAGGAAAGATTTTGTTAACAAATCCAACAAATTTGTGAGCACTATAAATAAGACCCCAGGCCTCATTCAGAAGGCATCATCATCAAGAGAAGAAAAAAAAAAAAACTTCTGAAAAGAAAAAAAGAGAAGAAACTCTTGAAGATTAATCAAGAAAAGAGAAAAAAAGGTAGAATTTCTGAAGAACAAAAGAAAAAAGAAATAAATAAAAATAATAAAAATAGTGCCTTGCACTTGATATGAACCCTTGGTTCTGTGAAAAGAAAACAAGAAGAAAAACTTGTTTTCTTTTGATCCATATTTAGATCAAAAGTGCTATGCACTTTTGTTCTTCAATCAGAAGATTCTTGAGTTCCTGTAACTCATTATTTAAAAAGGCCTGGCCCAAATCAAATCAAAAATAATAAAAGGGCAGAGCCCCATTTGAAAACTTCTTGAGGGCCTGGCCCAAATAAAATAATAAAAGGGCAGAGCCCTATTTGGAAAATTCTTGAGGGCCTGGCCCAAATCAAATCATGAAAGGGCAGAGCCCTATTTGGAAATTCTTGAGGGCCTGGCCCAAATCAAACTGCAAGAATAAAAAAGAGGCAAAGACCTATTTAGATTGATTCTTTCAGTCAGGCAAAGCCTAAAATAAATAAAAATTGGACTTAACCCAATCCTGACTGTAAGTCCTTAAAATTAAGTTGACTGAGCGAAATGGTTCTCATAAACCAATTCACGACCGGTTCGAGGGTACATCTCCGAACTCCTTTGACATCACTCGTTGTAATTCCTCAACGACGTCAAAGAGGTGACGGGTCCCAACGACCACTCATTAAAAATTGGACCGAAACGTCCCTAAACTAAAAATTGGACCGAAACGTCCCTAAACTAAAAATTGGACCGAAACGTCCCTAAACTAAAATTGGACCACCACGTCCCTAAACTGGCGATGGACCACCACGTCCTTAAACTGGAATATGGACCACTACGTCCTTAAACTGGCGACGGACCGAAACGTCCCTAAACTAATAATGGACCACCACGTCCCTAAAACTGGCAATGGACCGTCACGTCCTTAAACTGGCACAATAGAGCCCAAATGCTCTCTTATCGGATCTAAACGGTCCCGTCTAAGTTGATCTTAGCCCCAGCTACGGCTAATGTGTCCTTAGATCTTTAAATAAACAATAAAACCCCAAATCAACTTTGGTTCAAGGGTACATCTCTGAACTCCTCAGACGCCTGTCGTTGTAATCCCTCAACGACGTCAGAGAGGTGACGAGTCCTGATGGCCAGATAATTAAATCAAACACTACGTTAAGTTGATCTTAGTCTAAAACAGGACTAATGTATCCTTAACAAATGTTTAAGTTGATCTTAGCCGCAACGCGACTAATGCATCCTTAAACTATAAAACACCAAACCCAAATCTAAGCAAACACGGATTTGGACTAATCCACGTCCTACGGGCGACGACATCAATAAGTCTCCGTATACAATCCACGGGCAACCACAAACAAAATAAACATACACGACACGAAGTGAAATTCTGGAGAAGGAGAAAGTTGTTATCGCAACGCGATAGCGTAATTAACTGCAGGGGCTTGCGCCTGCAGGGAAGAGCGTCCCCACAATCAAAAACCCCTCACCCTGAGGGGGAATCTGACGAAGTCTGCTACATCGGCCGCATCCGCCTAAACCTCCGATACACGGTGCCATAAGTCAACTTGGCATCTTCGGAGAGATAGACGGATAAAACCAAATAGCATCTGCCCCGAACCTCAGGCACGGACACGACGTCCAGGCCGCCGTTCGGAGGGGAACAGATTCTGGCACGCCCGGTGGGACCTTTTCCTCTTTCCACTCCACACTTCGTGTGTCGTCTTCGCGAACCAATCGCGGTTTGTTAAATGGTTGTCCTCGGATTTCAAGTTGCTAAAATTTGGTCTTTTGTCTGGCGCAGAACTCAAGATTCAATGGCCACCAACTGTTCGAAATGCCATTGCAGCGGACGCTCCACCTCACCGCGAGGTATAGCATATGGGCCCCAGGCGGCTTCCTTCCTGACTCTGCCGGTAGAGCAGGTGACCCAGGCCACCACCGGCCTATTTTTCGGGACCATGGTCCCCCCTGCAAGCTTCTCTATGCCGATATCCGCACCAGAAGCGAACAAGAAGTCGGTATTTGACCGGCTCACTGCTACTACGACCCCTGTCAACGGGTCGCCCGCTACTAAGCTGACAGCCTCTGTTTTCACCAGGCTAGGTCAGGATCATAAAGTGGCTGTCCCAAAGAGGGCAACGGCCACAGCTTCGGAAGTCGTTGAAGCGGCTTCTCCTATCAGAAAGTCAGTCTTCACAAGATTAACGGTTCCTACTCCTCCTTCAGCTGATCAAAAAGCATCAGTCTTTGATAGGCTGACACCGGCAGTTGCCCCATTCCCAAACAGGGGGCAACAAGAAACTATCCCGATTTCCGAGCCAGTCTCAATGGCTCGTCGTGCGCGACGTCGCCATTGGCAGCGATTAAGGAAAGCAGGAGGCAACTCCCCTTCAGGGTTAACCCCGCCTGCTCCAGTGGCGGAGGTCAACGCTGCTGTTCCAACTGGGAACAGCTTTGAATTGCTAAGGAAGGTGAGAAAGAACTCCCCGGTTGCTACATTGAAAAGGTCTCCTCCACCCTTGGAAAAAGCTCCGGAGACGAAACAGGAACAGGACCCTCAACGGCTGTCATCAAAAGTTTATAAAGTATGGCGCAGGGTTCAAAACTCTGTGATCGATCCGGACCACCTGCGTCACCAGAAGAAGGCGAAGGTGGAGAATAACAAAAGCTGCCCCATTAAACAGCAGGGGGCAACAAATGCTAGAATGCCCGCTTCGACGGCTCCTTCAACCTCAAAGGTCTACAAAAGAAGGAGGCCAGAGAGAGCTCCCGCAACGGCAGCAAGAGTTAACAATGGTGAACCTAAACGCCCCAAGTCAGAGGGCATAACAGTTCATACAATCTATATGGCCTCAGGAAAAGAAGAAAGTCGTACTTCTACAGGTCACCGACCGCTTACCCGGTCAGTGACCAGGTCTCAGGAGCAGCAACAAAAGCTCCAGGAGATGATGACTACAATGGCTGCACTCACGGGGCCAAAAGAGAATCCTGAGACGTCCTTAGATGAACGTCAAGAGGAGGAGACCGACGCTGAGTTCCTCCGCCGAATACTGGAAAAAAGAGACAAAGAGGCTGCAGAACAGGCGGCCAACATAAAGAAAATGGCCCTCCTGTTCCAGGACGTGGTGGGTATGATGATTCAACCAGATCCACCTGCTGGAGATTCCCCAATCATTCTTGAAGATGATAGGGGAGAGACATCGAATCCTCCACCGGCTCTATCCGCAGCTAAAGAGGATACCATATCAAAAGCTGATTTGGATGAATATATTGCTCAACAAATACGGGCGCATCAAGCGGTTGAAGCAGCCGGTCAGATCGTGAAAACGGGGCGGCCATATCCGGGCTGGTACGACCAAATCAAGTACCCGCCAGGTTACACAATTCCTAAGTTTCATGTCTACAAGGGGACCGGCAACCCCCATCAACATGTTGCCCAGTTCAGGGCACTGTGTGGTAACACTGGAGGCGACGACAAACTTTTGCTGCGCCAATTCGTTGGAAGCTTATCAGACACGGCTTTCGAGTGGTATTCCGAGCTCCCCAACGACTCTATTAAAACCTTTGCGGAGATGGAGCTGCTCTTCACCCAACGTTTTGCAAGCGCCAGCGAGCGTACTCCGATGACGGCGCTGATTAACGCCAGGGTAAAGCCCGGCGAGACGTGGGTTCAATACGCTATACGGTGGCGTAATCTATGGTCTAAGTGTGAACAACGCATAGAAGAAGCGCCGGCAGTGGGGATGTTTGTTGGAACGCTTGATCCGCAGGCAACCATCTCGCAGTTCATGATGTTCTTCAAACCGACTTCCTTCCAGGCTTTGATCGACAAATTAGCGCAGATGGACCAGATGGGCCATAAACCCCCTCTCCCGAAGCCGGACCCCCGAAACGATAAAGGAAAGGGAAAAGCGATCATCGTCGCCAATGCCCAACAACAACCGAGCGACTCGAAGCCGGCTGCTCGTCCAAACAATACACGCCCATACGTACCCCTTGAGGACAGGATGGGACGTGCTTACTCCTTCCCCCGTGATAAAACAAGGAGGCTATTCGAGCTGGCGTTGCGCAACAGGCTTATAAATCTGCCAGATCCAAAACGTCCGTCACAACCGAATGACGTCAACGATCCTAGTTACTGCCCTTATCACCGAGTGTTGGGACATCCAATCGAAGACTGTTACGTTTTCAAAAATTGGCTTGAGAATCAATACCGTCAGGGCAAATTTGCGCTGTCTGACAAATGGAAGGTGAACCCTCCGCAGCCCCACACCTATAAGGGGACGAATACGCCGGGGGCAACATGCTCCGTTATTGAAGAGGCTCCCTGGGAGGTTGTATTATCGGCCAAAACGAAAAGAATGCTAAATGATCTTCAAACCTGCCCAGCGGTCAAGTGGAAGAACCCCTTGGAACCGCAGGTTATTGAGGGAATGTTGAAGCCACGACCGACCCCGAAGACCGATGGTGGTAGTTCAAGCGTTCATAGCCAACCGTCAAAATCTTCGAAAAAGAAGAAGAAGAAATCTAAGAAGCCCGTGAAGCCTGGCGACAAGCGCACGGACTTACAAAAGCAAATCGATGCGCTGGATGAATATAACCAAAAGGCGCGAACTCCCATCACGCTCCAAGATTTCCTTGATCACGTCTTCCAAAAAGAAGATGAAGGAGAAAGTTCATCGGATGGATCTGACGAATATGTGGCAAGCTGTCATATGATCTCCCATTCGACCACGAACGATGAAGGAACTTCTGGCACTGAAACGCTGGGGGCAAATGCCGAATCGAAGACCCCAGGGTTACCAGTTGAAATGATTAACGCGTTTCTTAATGAAGCTCGGTTGAAAAGCAAGGCTGATCGAGAACGCGAGACGGCTATATTCGAAAGGGCTAAGCGTCAGCGACTTGAGGAAGGAGCTGAAATGATCCCGTTGGAGCAAAATGCCTCCACCACTGACAAAAGCCAATTCAAGATAAAAAAGAAATTTGCTAAGGCCATATCGATGGGCATGAAGCTACCACCCTCTGAAGAAAAAGTTACTGGCGCGGTAGAAATGCACCCCTCTTATTGCTTATACCATCAGAAGGTCTCGCATTCCACCCAAGATTGCAAAGCTTTCAATGGATGGTGGCAAGGATACGTCGCTAATCGACAACGATTTAAACGGGAAAAACGTAAAATTCGCCGAGAGCAAAGAAATACGACTAAAGAACTTGAAAGAACTGCCGGCAATTGTCACATGGTTAACATTACCGGGTCACAAGTGCCTACATTTGGAAGCGATTCCGATGAAGAGCTAGAGCTTGGCCCCCTCTTCGAAGAATCCACTTCGGGAAAAGAAAAAGAACTGAAGGCCTGCGAGAATATACAGCTGCGCAATCGAACATTACCCGAAAAGAACCTCGGACCCTTGAATAAGAAAAACAAAGGGAAAGAGAAGGTCTCTGAAGACATCGCTTTGGATGACCAAGTTGCGGAAGAGTTAACCGCCAAGAATCCCCCAAAAAGGAATAAAGTAGATTACAATGTCTTGGCGCATCTGAGAAAGCTACCCTCACAACTCAGCATTCTCGATGCCCTATTGCTATCAAAAGAGGCGAGGGATTCTTTGATTAAGGCCCTACAAGATCCGGACCAGTTCCAAGCCTTCTTAGCCGAACAAAAGATGAAGGATGAATTGGAAGAGGTGCACACAGCCGACGTTGCTTTTGGTGATGAAGACCTTCTCCTCGGGACGTGTGAACACAATCGCCCCCTTTATGTCTCGGGATACTGCCATGACATAAAGATAGGAAAAATCTTGGTCGATAACGGATCGTCTGTCAATTTACTCAATGTGCGAGTGTTAAAGGAGATTTGCATGAGTGTCCAACACCTCGCCCGGGACAAAATCACCATCTCCGGTTTCGACTCTCAATCCTCAAAGACTCTTGGATCTGTGATATTGACGCTACGCTTCGGGGTGCTCGTCACAGACATCAAATTCCATGTTATAGACGCCAAGACGTGCTACAATGCTCTGCTCGGCCGACCATGGCTACACGAATACAATATCATCCCTTCTACACAGCATCAGTGCATGAAGTATTCTAGGGACGGCCTCGAGTACACAGTGGCAGGAGAGTTGAATCCATTTTCCGTGAACGAAGTTCGCAAGTATGAAGATGCCAAATACTTCCTACCGAGTTTCGAAGACACGGAAAGATGTCACAAACCGGAGAACAAAACTAACGCAACCATCCCTGTCTTCGGCAGTGACACCGAGGAGGAGGAGGATATAATTTATTCAGGTCCGTCCCAGTCCACCAGGCCAGGACCATCTGTTCCTTCATTGATCTTCGGTAGTGACTCAGAGGATGAAGTTCATGCTGTATTCCCCGCTCGGCCTTCGATACGAGCTTCTGCCGATGAAGAGCGAAGTCTACAGATAACCTTGGTGCCGCTCGAGCATTACAAAGAACTGGATGCACTCGACACCAACAGCATAGAAGAATTGCAGACATTCTATATCCCTCCTGGACGAAAAGGCGAGAAAGCAATCCTATTCTACCGTTCTGAAGAAAACAAGGTGGAAAAGGAAATTTGGCACGGCGCGGATCCCACGCTCGACAGGCTCCAGCCTATCCGTCTTCCCAGGTATTATACCGAAGGTTTGAAGAAGCTGCTGAAACGCCAAGGGATGTCCTTCACACAGACCGTCAGAAAGGCCAAATTCTATGACAAGGTCTGGAACGTTCCCGGAACTCAATGCAAACTGCCTAACGGGAGAACGGAAACAAAAGGGCTCGGGTACATCCGGCCAAAGAAACGGGAGTTAATAAACAGCTGTTATGCCATGTATGACTTTGATGAAGAAGCGGACGCTCAATGGGAGGACGCTAATCCCGAATCAGCAAAAGTTCCTGACACAAAGCCGCCCAGTCCATCGTCTAAAGACCCGGTGAGCAAATTTATAAAGAATGCGAGTCAAAAAGCCCGAGATGATCACGATCGTGAAATGGCGATCTATGAGAAAGCCAAGACACAGCGTCTCCTTCGACAGGCAGTAAAGAACGAAGATGTTACCCCACGTCAGCCTGCTACAAAAAGGGTTCGACGCGAAAGCAAAAACAAGTCGAGGGGCCGAAAAGGTGCTCGACAACCACAAGACAGAGCTAAGAAGCCACGCATACGAGAGGCGAGCGTTATTGACCTAGCCCTTATGAAGAAAATGGGTCGAGTATACTCGTTTCCTCGGAATAAAACAAGGAAAATACTTGATCTTGCTCTAAAACATCAAATGCTAACTCTGCCAGAGTCTAAACACCCTGAGCAAGCAGGCGAAGTCTCCGACCCAAATTATTGCTCTTACCATCGAGCAGTAGGGCATCCGCTTGAAGATTGTTTCACCTTTAAGAATTGGGTTGAGGACCAATATCAGTTAGGCAAATTCGCGCTTTCTGACAACTGGAGGGTAGCACCACCACAGAAGCACGAACCCGAGGCTGCAAAAGAAAAACCAACTCCGCATTGGGACTGGCAGAAAATTCGCACTTGCCACGTGGTAACAATATTAAAAGAAGAATCCGAGGACATGAACGACTTCCCTTGGTGCTTTGAAAACAGCAGCGATGAGGTAATCTCAGAATTTCCCCCAGCTCCGAAAGAACTGGAGGATGGAATCCACACCACTGCAGATAATCTCAAGAAAATTGAGTTGGGGACGGAAAATGACCCGCGACCAACATTCATCAGCGAGCTGTTATCTGAAAAAAGGGTGACTGTGTTGAAGGATGTGCTTCTACAACACAAAGATTGCTTCGCGTGGAACTATTCCGAAATGCCGGGACTAGATCCAGAAATTGCTGTACATAAATTGGCGATATCTCCGGACATCAAGCCCGTCAAACAAGCGCCGAGGAGAATGCGACTCGAGCTTGAGATGAGCATCAACGCCGAAGTCAAAAAGCTTATAGACTCTGGCTTCATCCAGGAAGTTCAATACCCTGAATGGATCGCTAACATCGTCCCAGTGATGAAGAAAAATGGGACAGTGCGCATATGCGTAGACTTTCGGGATCTTAATAAAGCCTGCCCAAAAGATGATTTCCCAGTGCCAGTTACTGAACTTATGATAGACAATACATCCACTCATGAGGTTTTCTCCTTCATGGACGGCTCGTCGGGGTATAACCAGATAAAAATGCATCCCGAAGACCAGAAGCACACAGCCTTCAGGACTCCTCTTGGTATATTTTGTTATAAAGTGATGCCCTTTGGTTTGAAGAACGCCGGTGCTACTTATCAGAGGGCCATGACAAAGATTTTCGACGACCTTATACACGAAATCGTCGAATGCTACATCGACGATCTCGTGGTCAAGAGCAAATCATACGACGAACATCTTGAGCATCTGAAGACCGTGTTTCAACGTCTTCGGCAGTACAACTTGAAGATGAATCCTCTTAAATGTGCGTTCGGGGTTTCCTCGGGCAAATTCCTGGGATTTGTTGTTCGGCATCGAGGTATTGAAATAGATCCTTCAAAGATTAAAGCGATCATGGAAATGCCTCCGCCGAGAACTCTCAAGCAACTTCGGTCTCTCCAAGGGAAACTCGCATACATACGGCGATTTATAGCCAACCTCTCAGGAAAATGCCGGCCATATAGTCACCTGATGAAGAAAGGAACCCCATTCGTTTGGGATCAAAAATGCCAAGGCGCACTAGACGAGATCAAGCAGTACCTGCAGAACCCGCCGGTGTTGGCTGCCCCGGTTAAGGGGAAGCCTCTCATTCTTTATACGACCGCCCTCGAAGGTTCCTTAGGCGCATTATGGGCACAAGAGAACGATCAAGGGAAAGAAAGAGCACTCTACTACTTAAGTCGAGTGCTGCTGGGGGCAGAAAGCAACTATTCTCCCATTGAAAAACACTGCCTGGCATTAATCTTCGCAATAACAAAGCTTAGGCACTATGCGTTGGCGCACGAGGTCCGTCTGATTTCAAAAGTGGACCCTCTCAAATATTTAATGTCAAAAGCCATATTGACAGGACGACTCGCTAAATGGGCCCTGCTCTTGATGGAATTTTCCATAACATATCAACCTCTCAAGGCAGTAAAAGGCCAGGCCATCGCTGACTTCCTTGCCGAGCATCCCATACCTGCCGACTCTCCTTTAAACTGCGATTTGCCAGACAGACATGCATTTGACGCAATCGACAGTGGTGATACCCGCTGGGAGCTTTACTTCGATGGAGCGTCTTCTATGAAAAAGCACAAACAAAGTACGCCAACGATCAAATCGGGGGTGGGACTCATCTTTGTGACTCCCCAAGGAGGAATAATGCGCTTCGCCTTCTCCTTAACGGAGCCGAGGACGAATAATGAAGCCGAATATGAGGCTCTGATGGCAGGCCTCGAGATCGCCATCGATATGGGAATTGAGAGCCTCCTCATATATGGGGACTCCCAATTGGTCGTCAGTCAAGTGAACGGCGATTACCAAACATGTAAACCGGAATTAATAAAATACGGTGAAAAAGTGCAGCAACTGCTAACCCAAATTCCCTCCTACACGTTGGAAAGCATACCGCGTGCGGAAAACAGCAAAGCAGACGCACTAGCCAAACTTGCTAAAGAACTGGCTGACGAGAACCTCGACGACGTTAAAATCATAGTACAAAGCCGTCGAGTGCTCGCCCCAACAGAAATATCTCCAAAATCGTCTGAAGAAAAAGAAGCGGAAGAGGAGACAACCCTGCAAACAAAAGACAGGGAAAATACCGAAGACTGGAGAGAAGTCTTCATGGATTACTTCAAGTTCCACCGAATACCTGAAGAAGCGTCCACAAGACATCAGCTCACGAAACGGGCTCTGTCTTTCGCCTTCGTCAATGATACTTTGTATAAAAGGTCATTCGACTCTCTGTGGCTAAGATGCTTAGGACCTGACGAGGCGAGAAGGGTCGTCCAAGAGGTTCACGACGGACTCTGTGGTTCCCACCAAGCAGGCCCTAAAATGAAATTAAAGATAAAGCGGATGGGCTACTACTGGCCTACGATGATGCAGGATTGCCTGGAATACGCCAGACAATGTCACTCATGCCAAATTCATGGGGACTTTATCCATCAGCATCCTAATCCACTGCACCCAACAGTGGCTAGTTGGCCGTTCGAAATGTGGGGAACTGACATAGTCGGTCCCATCGAACCAGCATCGTCAAAAGGACATCGTTTCATCTTGGCGACGACCGATTACTTCTCCAAATGGGCGGAGGCGGTACCGTTGAGGGAAGTGAAGACGGAGAATATTCTCCATTTCTTCAAAACGCACGTCATATACCGGTTCGGAACCCCGAGAAGGATCATCTCTGACAATGGGCCAGCCTACCGAAGTCATAAGATTAGCCGTTTCGCACAGCAGCACAATATAGACTGGAGATATTCATCAGTTTATAATCCGCGAGCTAACGGTCTAGCCGAGGCCTTCAACAAGACCTTGACAAAGATCATAAAGAAAACAGTATCCCGAAATAAAAAAGACTGGCACGAGAGGCTGCAAGAAGCTCTTTGGGCGTATCGAACTACGTTCAAGACAGCCACAAAAACAACGCCATACGCGTTGGTGTTTGGGACGGAAGCAATACTCCCTCTCGAAATAGAATTACCCTCTTTGCGAGTGGCAGTTCACTACGAGCTGACGGATGGAGAAAACGCACACCTCCGGCTTGAGGAGCTTAACGCCCTTGAAGGAACACGGCTCATAGCGCAACAAAACCTTGAGGCTTATAAAGCAAAGATGACGCGATCATACGAAAAGTTAACCCGACCGAGGACGTTCCATCAAGGCGAACTCGTGCTAGTGGTCAAAAGGCCCATGATCCCCAATCGCGCCAAGCGGGGAAAGTTTGAGCCAAACTATGAAGGACCGTATATCATCGATAAGGTCTACCAGGGTGGGGCTTATCTACTCATGGACATGCACGGTGAAAGACCCTTCAGACCAATAAACGGTCGCTTCTTAAAGAAATACTACGCTTAATGGGTCACAGCCTAGGTCAATGGCAGATGACGACGACTATGTCCGCTCGCTGTCTTCCTAAGCCCGAGCTTATAAGCAGTAGCCAGCCCTTTAACGTTGGACCGAAATGTCCTTAAACTAATAACAGACCGAAACGTCTTTAAACTACTACCAAAAAAAAAAAAAAAAAAAAAAAAAAAAAAACAAAAAAAAACAAAAAAAAAAAAAAAAAAAAAAAACGGTATGTCCATAAGCAAAATGGGCACGGATGAAAACCCGAAAGGGCTCCGTGAGTAAAAACAGCAGGGCTACCGGCGAGTGTTTGTGAAAACCCGAAAGGGCGCAACCTCGTTAAAAGACACTTATGGAGTCCTCTCGACCCTGTAAGGAGAAACTACCCGCGTGAGATCCTTACGACTCACAAGGGAGCAACACACTTAGGGATCCCCATGATTCCTAAGGAGAAAATACGCTTGCGAGATCCTCACGACTCGTAGGGAGAACTCTCTTATGGGACCCTCACGGCTCATGAGATTTGAAAGTCTTAAGTTACGGAAACCTAAACCTGTGCTTAAGCAAGCCCCCACAAACTTCCAATATGGCCCTACAAGTGGCTCAATATTGACCCTTGTATACAATCCACGGGCGCGAATAAACATTTCCCTAATCAAGTCTCATCCGAGACTGGGGATATGTTCGCATGGTAAACAACCCTTATAAATCCCCTCGATTTATGAGGAGAAAACCCTCCTGTAGGATCCTTACGACTTACAGAAGAACAAAACACTTAGGAACCCTCACGGTTCCTAAGGAGAAAATACACCTACAAGATCCTCACGACTTATAGGGAGAAATACCTTTATGAGACCCTTACGGCTCATGAAATCGAAAGCCTTAGTTGACAGGTCCCTAACCCTGATCGCTAAGCCCTCTTTATTCGACAATAACGAAGGCAAATGATGATTCGCTCCTGGCAATATTCCAGTTGCAGCGGTGCTGATGCCGAAATCGGTGTCCAATTTCAGGTTTATGGCGAAAGCCAGTAGGCCGCTCATGCATACAAAATAGCCGAAATGATAGGGCAACTTGCAATAAAAAGCAGCAAGTAAAATGTATGCATGCAAAATAGCCGAAATGATCGGGCAACTCGTAATAAAAAGCAACGAGTAAAGATAAAATAAAAAAGCCGAAATGATTGGGCACCGCGAAAAATAGCCGAAATGATTGGGCAATCGCGACCTTCGCGATATAAAAGCTGAAATGATAGAGCATCGCGGAAATAAAATAAAACAAAAATTAGAAATGATGAAACTTCGGCCCTACAGTTAAGATCACATCGATCCCTGTATACAATCCAAGGGCGCAAACAGAGAAGAAACCATACTTCCCCAGCGGATTCCGTCAAACGACGAAGCTAAACCCCAACGGTTCATTTCAACCGAGGAAACCAACGACTTCAGCAAAACTTCTCAACTCACGGATACAAACACTCCTTGACGAGAGCCTTCTGATCCGCGTCGACTCGCAGAGCCACCAGCGCCTCCGTGGGAACCATCGACTCGTTTCAAACCCTAAGGACACAAATAATCCTTGGCGCTTGGGAAACAAATAATCCCTCGCAAAACTTCTCGACTCACGGATACAAACACTCCTTGACGAGAGCCTTCTGATCCGCGTCGACTCGCAGAGCCACCAGCGCCTCCGTGGGAACCATCGACTCGTTTCAAACCCCAAGGACACAAATAATCCTTGGCGCTTGGGAAACAAATAATCCCTCGCAAAACTTCTCAACTCACGGATACAAACACTCCTTGACGAGAGCCTTCTGATCCGCGTCGACTCGCAGAGCCACCAGCGCCTCCGTGGGAACCATCGACTCGTTTCAAACCCCCAAGGACACAAATAGTCCTTGGCGCTTGGGAAACAAATAATCCCTCGCAAAACTTCTCAACTCACGGATACAAACACTCCTTGACGAGAGCCTTCTGATCCGCGTCGACTCGCAGAGCCGCCAGCGCCTCCGTGGGAACCATCGACTCGTTTCAAACCCCAAGGACACAAATAATCCTTGGCGCTTGGGAAACAAATAATCCCTCGCAAAACTTCTCAACTCACGGATACAAACACTCCGTGACGAGAGCTTCTTTGACTCACATCTCGGGCAGTAAGGATTCAAAAACTCACTTCCTGAACAATGGGATCCTGCAAGTCAATCCTAAATGGTCTCTTGCATACTATCCGCGGATCTCACTCTCTGAAGTCGATTCTCGACAAAGAGGGAAACAACCGCTTACGAGCCTTTTCGACTCGTAAGAGGGGCAATGGGATCCTGCAAGTCAATCCTAAATGGTCTCTCGCATACTATCCACGGATCTCACTCTCTGAAGTCGATTCTCGACAAAGAGGGAAACAACCGCTTACGAGCCTTTTTCGACTCGTAAGAGGGGCAATGGGATCCTGCAAGTCAATCCTAAATGGTCTCTTGCATACTATCCACGGATCTCACTCTCTGAAGTCGATTCTCGACAAAGAGGGAAACAACCGCTTACGAGCCTTTTCGACTCGTAAGAGGGGCAATGGGATCCTGCAAGTCAATCCTAAATGGTCTCTTGCATACTATCCACGGATCTCACTCTCTGAAATCGATTCTCGGCAAAGAGGGAAACAACCGCTTGCGAGCCCTCTCGACTCGCAAGAGGGAGAAATTCTCTTATAGGATCCTTTCGACTTATGAGAGAAAACCACACTTGGGAATCCTCACGATTCCTAAGGAGAAAATTCACCTGCGAGATCCTCTCGATCCGTAGGGAGAAAAATCTCTATGAGACCCTCACGGCTTATAGAGTTGAAAAGTCTTAGATAGCAGACCTGAACCTGCGGCCTAAGCCATCGCTATCTCTTGGAAAAAAACTAAGTTACCTGTCAAACATGTTTATCAAGACAGCATGCTGATAATAAGAGAACGCAGAAAGAAAAAGTGCATACAAGACATTGAAAAAGAAAATGTGTATCTTTATTCATTGACTTCAATCAAATACAAGACGAATCGTACAAAAGAATAAAGAATAGATACATATTATTTTAAAGAAAAATTTTACAAATACATTGATACAAAAACAGCTACTGGGAAGGAAGCGTCTTAAGTAGCTTTATCAGTTGCTCGCATACCTCCTTCCACACCCTCTCCTGCTCGGCTACCGCCGTCAACTCTGCCTCCACTTGGGCCCGCTGCCGCAAGACCACTGCAAGCTGCTCCCTCACGCCCTCATAAGCAGCCTCTCGACTTGGGATATGGCGCTCAGCCACGTCAAGCTTCCTCTTTAAATTTAGCCCATGGGAGATGCGCTCCAAGAGACCCTCAAAGATAGTCTTCACTTGGGCGGCATTTGCCTCAACCTCAGCGCGCAGATGGGCCATTTCGTTTGAGGTCTTTTGGCATTCCTTTAGTCTCCGAGCTGCTTCTTGCTCCAAGTGGCGGGAGTGCGAAGTGCTTTGCTCGAGCCAAGTTGTGCGTTGAGCGCTCAGAGCTAAAACTTCAGGAACGGGTCGCGTCAACTCCAGCCGGTACAAGCAGGCCTCGATCTCCCTGCAGTGGTTAACCCAAGATTCGACGACGCCTTCGCTGTGAAAAGTTACGAGCGCCGCTAACATGGGGTTAACATCCACAGCGAAATCTGCAGCGGAAGGGAGAGCGTCCATGCTGAGCTCTTCGATATATCCGCTCAGCATGCCTAGACTCATCGCAGCACCCTTTGAAGACGGACGTCTCAAAAAGGGGCCTGCCGGTGAAAAGACGCGAGCTTCAAAGGGAACGGGAGCCGGAACAATAGCTGCGAAACAAAACAGGTTAGACGATGGTTCAAAAGATGTTAAAGGGTTACCAAAAAGGGAATCTACTATACCAGCAGCAACGGACGGCGGAGCCGGAAGGGCCGGTAACGCGGCAGGCCTTGCATCCCCTCCTTCGATTTGTGGCACTGCAATAAGGAAAAGGAAAGATCAGAAATTATCCCACTGCTAAAAAAAGGGGGGGTAAGTAAAGACATTATGGTGAAAGTATACTCACCGGCGCCACTGGAGGGGGAAGTGAGGTCGGATGGGAAAGAGAAGTGTGGGAGCAACACTTGATATAAATGGTCGAAAAGCACTCCTGCAAAAGCACAATAGTATAACGTTAGTACAAAAGCCACATTTTTGAAAAAATTAATGCATAAGTCGTAAATCCATACCTTCTAACATCCGTGACGGTATAAGGGAAGATGGGGAGGTAACTACTGCCAAAGTAGTAATGGACGGTACTCCCTCGAGCAATGGAGCGTCAGTACTGGCCGCACCTGCAAGAACAAGCTTGTTAAAAGAGATCACAATATATATACAAAAAAAAAAGGGGAAAACGCTGGTGACTTAAAAATTTTACCTGACGAACTGCCCGCAGAAACGGAAGCAGTCCCCTCCTCCACTGACGGAAGACCACCGCCTGTAGCTTCATCACCCGACTCAAGGGGAACCGTTGTTATGCTCTCAAGCTCTGCAGGCGGTGGGGAACCATAGACAGGGAGGGCCAAGATAGGAACATTGCCAGATTCCTGAGAAGGAGCGCCTAGCTCGTCCTCAGGAATCATGGCCGCCTCACCTGCTGCTCCCTCAGGATCAGCGATTACAGCTGCCCCGTCCACCGGCACCACGAGGTCCCCAGCCTCAAGTACCTCGCCCTCTACCGCCTTCGGCTCGGTCGAGACAATCATATCATCTGCCACCGCTTCGGGTACGGCATCAATGACTTTCTCCGCGGTAGGTTCCTCAATCTCGGCTCCAGTCCCCACGGCCTCGACAAAGTTGTCCACTGTCGGTTCGGGTTCGGCGAGTACCGCTTCTTCCGCTCCCTTGGGTTCGACGGTCGTCTCCGCCTCCCCCTCAGTTGGACTTGACCCTGCAAGATGAGATATGTATAAGCCAATAGTTTTACAAATCATACAACAAAGTTCTGAAAGGAGTACTACCTGAAGCGGATTTATCATTGGCGTTCCGAACCGCGCGTGCAACTTGCCGATGAGCGGTAGACAGAGCCACAGGGGGCTCTTCAGAAGGAGTACTAGCGTGAGGAACAGTGCTAGGGCCCGCTCCCGCGGCCAGAGCAGCTCTGCGCGCCTTAGCTTCGCGTCTGGACCGCTTCCGCTCCTCTTGAGCCGATGAGACAGATGCCATCAGAGCTTCCTTGAGCGAAGCCTCCTCATCCGTGTAGAGGGATGCCTCCAGATTTTTCAGAGCATCCCTCGTTGTTGCATCAAGCCGAGGCTCTTGCGGCAGCTTCGACGGAGCTGGGACTTCGATGACGGGCTTGGGAAGGGTCCTGGCGCCGATTAATACCACCCCTGTAAAGAAACAAGAGAAGGTCATGTCGGCTATCATAAAAAGACAACAAACTTTCCTTATAAAAGAGAAGGGGATAGAGCATACCGACGCTTGCCAGTGCACGTTTCTTCTCCTCCTCTTGGAAGGTCTTCAAGGATGCAGCGATAGCATCTTCAGTGGAGATACCTGTTAAAAAAGGGAGCAAAAGTTAGTTAAATGTAACAATATAGAGTGCAACGAGATAACAAATAAGGCGTCTGATGATTACCGGACTCGGCGAGTTTACTCAGCATCGCTTCGAGCCTCGCTGATCGCTCTGATTCTGCAATGGCGGCGGCTAGGTTGGTGTCCTCAGGATCCACCACGAAACCCTCGTTGCTGCCATACTCACATATAGTCTCGGCAGGATGAGCCGCGGGCTCCAAGTTAAGAATCACATCGAGGGATAAGGTGGACTTCTTCTTTTTTTGCCCGCCAGCCTTGGACCCGCTGGGAGCAGCTTTACGCTTGCCAGTTTTGGCAGTCGCTTTCGGGCGGCGAGTCCCGATGTCCGCTCCTGCACCCGACTCCGGCGATGCCGCTTTAACCGTCTTTGTCGGAGCACGGGGCGCCGTTGGGGCATCCACTGTAGTAGGCAGTGGCAGTCCACGCGGAGGGGCCAACACCCGTGGTCGATCAGCTCCGGCCTCTTTCGTCGGAGGGATAACCTGAACCCCGGGCTGCAATGGAGCCTTGCGATTGCCGCCGGGAGGCGCAGCCCTGCGATCGACCAGTAGACGTTTCTCCATCAAGATAATTGGGCCCATCGCGTGCGCGTACCAAGCCACATACGAATTGAGTATCTTGGGGGTACAGCTGGGCTCACTGATGAAAAAGTAGGAGCCTGTATTGAGCCGGATGAAGTGATGCATCGCATTCCGTACTCCCTCTGGACCGACTGCAGGTGTTCCCAAGAAGGCTTCCAACGGGACTCCTTGGTTATAACTCGATTGCCGGGCAAATCGATGCGGGTTATACCTCATGAAGAGGGCCGTTTCATTCTGCCTAAATACCAAGTAACCCGGCCGAATGGAATAAAGGTGGAGGATTTCCCGAGCCTTCAACACGGAGACACCGCCCTTGAAGTCATCACGCAGCGGCACCACCGACTTAGTGGTCTCGGAACCCATGGTGATGACCTTATCCACAAAAGAAGTCTTCGCCCCGACTAGATGCGAACGCAGAAGCAGTCCCCTAGACTCCCGCGGAGGTGCAAACACGATGGAAGCCCCGATCAATCGTATGATTCTTGGAAATATGAATCTCTCAAAGAATGGAGGAGTTTTGTGGGCACCAAACACTCCTCGAACATGCAGCTCCATCCAAGATGTGAAGTAATGCATCGGGAAGGTAGCAGGCTGCACCCCAGGTTCATTAGCGTCCGCCGCTACGCTAAGTCCATTGTAGAGATGAGCCAACCCGGCGATCCCCACTGATAACTGTAGACCGGCCACCATTTGATGCGCCGGGTAAAAGACAGAAGACCTCATGAGGCGTGGGTGCATGGGAAGCGCGAAGCTGCACAGCCACAGACCTAAGAACCCGATGAAGAAGGTCTCCTCATCCATGCCAGGAACGGCGATCTCTGAGAAAGGAACGCTAGCAGTACCGGGAAGGTAAAAACTTCGCTGATCAATTTCCGATGAAGGTCGGCGGTCCAGGCCGAAACCAAAAGGATCAGCAAGTTGGGCGAACTTCTCACCTTGCTCTGATAAAAATTCCGGGCGAATAAAACGAGCAATGAAGTCCGCAAAACTAACTCCTCGGTCGCCCAATTCCAAATGAAGCTCCTCGTAAATCTCCAACACCCTCACCAGGCCCGGATGCTGATGCTGGATGGCATTTTCCGGAGTCAAGTCGAGTACCACTTGCTTGGTGGCAAAGACGTACTCATCAGGAGGAAGCAGCTCTTCGTAGTGCTCCCCCCTCGCCGGTAAACCAGAAAGCTCAACGAATTCCTCTAGAGAAATTGAAACTTCCCTATCCGCTGCCAGGAAAGTATGCGTGGGGATATTCCATTGTTCGATGAAGGCCTTTGTCCACCACGTTGGAGGAGTAGGATACTCGAAAAGCGAGACGTAGACGGCGGAATATAAACCTATCTTCGTCAGGTGAGCTCTTTTCGCCGCTAAAATGTACCGGGCCCATGGCAGGTATCCAGCAAGCGGTCGCGGATTTAATCCAATATTGTAAGCCTGTCCCCAAGGGCGTGCTTCACCCTGACAGATTCGCCTTCCCAAGATATCTATGGCCGGCGGCGGCTGTACCGGAATAGCGCCGATTGCGGGCTGGAGAAGGTCGTCTGAATTCCAATTTTTTACCTCCACGGCATACTCCACCGGGGGTTTGTCCGCATAGGGGATCGTAACTATGGGTTCGGAAGGCGAGGCGGAACTAAAACTGCGGCGGCCTTGGATAATCTGGCTATACCACCTCCCCCATAGGTGAAGTCTCTTGCACTCAGGATCGTGATCTTTGATCAGAGCAAACACCACCCGGTCCACTGGTGCATGTGGGAACCCTCCTTCTGAGCGAACAAAGGGAAAAGACAAATCTTCAGACATGTTTCCTGTAGATAAAAAAAAAATATAATAACAACTGTTAGTGTTCCATTGCTTCACATATCAAAGGCATACATCACACTGCAATGCAGTGGGTTGGGGACCAAAGGGGGACCACAAAATCTGAATGATGTGCATCATTTGATAAGACAATCCCATCATTAGATGTGACTGTCAATTCATAAAAAAAAAATTCCCAATGGGATACACCCATTGGTTGGGGATCCCCAAGGAAAAGGAGAAAATCTCCTCTTTTCAGAGCAAAGCTCTGTCACAGAGTGACATTTGTCAAACTCCTGTTTCAGAAGAATAAAACTTCAAAAAAAAAAAAAAAAAAAAAAAAAGAGCCTAGCTCTATAGCAATAATAAAAATTTATAACTCCTAAGAATTAAAATTTTGGGGTCTTAAAGATCCATGGAAACCTTTAAAAAGTTTTCTAGTTGATCTGTGGGCAGGGCTCTGTTCATGGGTTAAAACCTAAGAACAGAGTCTCTGCAAATTTTTGAGAGCAAGGCTCTGTGAATAGAAACCCCAAAGGGGTTTCCTTTAGATCAAAGATCTATAAGAGCAAGGCTCTGTTGAAGAAACCCCAAAGGGGTTTCCTTTAGATCAGAGATCTATAAGAGCAAGGCTCTGATTATTTAAATTTGATTTAAATTAAGTTAATTTACCTAAAATGGTTCTGAAATTAGAACTTAGAAGTTCTTAAGGAAATCACAGGAGCAAGGCTCTAAAGTTTTAAACAAGAGCAAGGCTCTGGGTAAAAATTCTTGAGAATGGTAAAAATTACCAAGGACCAAGGGTCCTATTTATAGGCGCCTGCGCCTGTTCACCTGACCCGTCGATCCGATGGTCAGGATCTTGCCACCGCTGCACTCACGTGCGCGCCACGTGAGCGCAACGGTGGGGGGGCATCTGTTTCCCCCAATCGGAGCAAGGCTCTACTGAATTTTGAAAATTCAAAATTTGAAGCAACGCTTCGGTTTCCGTGCGCAACGCGCAATTTGCCACGTGGCAGAAGGTGATTCGGCGGCGTAACGCCCGAGACAGTGCGTCCCATCAGAGCAAGGCTCTTCAGAAAACAAAATTAAGGCTTAAACTGCGCAAATACATGGCAGCGCGACACGTGGCTGCGCAAGCGCACAGATGCGTGACACGTGTCTGCGCAGTTGCGCAATCGCAACTGCGCAAGCGCACAGATGCGTGACACGTGTCTGCGCAAGCGCACAGATGCGTGACACGTGTCTGCGCAGTTGCGCAATCGCAACTGCGCAAGCGCACAGATGCGTGACACGTGTCTGCGCAAGCGCACAGATGCGTGACACGTGTCTGCGCAAGCGCACCGATGCGTGACACGTGTCTGCGCAGTTGCGCAATCGCAACTGCGCAAGCGCACAGATACATGACACGTGTCTGCGCAAGCGCACAGATGCGTGCACGTGTCTGCGCAGTTGCGCAATCGCAACTGCGCAAGCGCACCGATGCGTGACACGTGTCTGCGCAGTTGCGCAATCTCAACCGCGCAAGCGCTCGGATGCACGACACGTGTCTGCGCAGTTGCGCAACCGCAACTGCGCAAGTGCACAGATGCGTGACACGTGTCACGCACTGGTGAGTTGCGCAGCAACTAAATGAAAATTTATGTGGATCTTTTCTGTTTTCCTGTAAAACAGGGACCCTTGGATCTCTGATCCAATGGTGGGAAAATTCCCAAAATCATTCAGGAAAGATTTTGTTAACAAATCCAACAAATTTGTGAGCACTATAAATAAGACCCCAGGCCTCATTCAGAAGGCATCATCATCAAGAGAAGAAAAAAAAAAAACTTCTGAAAAGAAAAAAAGAGAAGAAACTCTTGAAGATTAATCAAGAAAAGAGAAAAAAAGGTAGAATTTCTGAAGAACAAAAGAAAAAAGAAATAAATAAAAATAATAAAAATAGTGCCTTGCACTTGATATGAACCCTTGGTTCTGTGAAAAGAAAACAAGAAGAAAAACTTGTTTTCTTTTGATCCATATTTAGATCAAAAGTGCTATGCACTTTTGTTCTTCAATCAGAAGATTCTTGAGTTCCTGTAACTCATTATTTAAAAAGGCCTGGCCCAAATCAAATCAAAAATAATAAAAGGGCAGAGCCCCATTTGAAAACTTCTTGAGGGCCTGGCCCAAATAAAATAATAAAAGGGCAGAGCCCTATTTGGAAAATTCTTGAGGGCCTGGCCCAAATCAAATCATGAAAGGGCAGAGCCCTATTTGGAAATTCTTGAGGGCCTGGCCCAAATCAAACTGCAAGAATAAAAAAGAGGCAAAGACCTATTTAGATTGATTCTTTCAGTCAGGCAAAGCCTAAAATAAATAAAAATTGGACTTAACCCAATCCTGACTGTAAGTCCTTAAAATTAAGTTGACTGAGCGAAATGGTTCTCATAAACCAATTCACGACCGGTTCGAGGGTACATCTCCGAACTCCTTTGACATCACTCGTTGTAATTCCTCAACGACGTCAAAGAGGTGACGGGTCCCAACGACCACTCATTAAAAATTGGACCGAAACGTCCCTAAACTAAAAATTGGACCGAAACGTCCCTAAACTAAAAATTGGACCGAAACGTCCCTAAACTAAAATTGGACCACCACGTCCCTAAACTGGCGATGGACCACCACGTCCTTAAACTGGAATATGGACCACTACGTCCTTAAACTGGCGACGGACCGAAACGTCCCTAAACTAATAATGGACCACCACGTCCCTAAAACTGGCAATGGACCGTCACGTCCTTAAACTGGCACAATAGAGCCCAAATGCTCTCTTATCGGATCTAAACGGTCCCGTCTAAGTTGATCTTAGCCCCAGCTACGGCTAATGTGTCCTTAGATCTTTAAATAAACAATAAAACCCCAAATCAACTTTGGTTCAAGGGTACATCTCTGAACTCCTCAGACGCCTGTCGTTGTAATCCCTCAACGACGTCAGAGAGGTGACGAGTCCTGATGGCCAGATAATTAAATCAAACACTACGTTAAGTTGATCTTAGTCTAAAACAGGACTAATGTATCCTTAACAAATGTTTAAGTTGATCTTAGCCGCAACGCGACTAATGCATCCTTAAACTATAAAACACCAAACCCAAATCTAAGCAAACACGGATTTGGACTAATCCACGTCCTACGGGCGACGACATCAATAAGTCTCCGTATACAATCCACGGGCAACCACAAACAAAATAAACATACACGACACGAAGTGAAATTCTGGAGAAGGAGAAAGTTGTTATCGCAACGCGATAGCGTAATTAACTGCAGGGGCTTGCGCCTGCAGGGAAGAGCGTCCCCACAATCAAAAACCCCTCACCCTGAGGGGGAATCTGACGAAGTCTGCTACATCGGCCGCATCCGCCTAAACCTCCGATACACGGTGCCATAAGTCAACTTGGCATCTTCGGAGAGATAGACGGATAAAACCAAATAGCATCTGCCCCGAACCTCAGGCACGGACACGACGTCCAGGCCGCCGTTCGGAGGGGAACACCCATGACCACCATGGGGAAGAAAATCGTTGTCTCCACTTCTTTTATTCTATAAGTCTTTTTTCAGGTTGCAATATCGAGTACTCCGTAAGCTCTCTTTACCGCATTTTTATGCACCGTCGGACTTTGAAGCATCTCGAACTCACTCGAGATACTGCGCTAAGTGATGAGGCCATTGATGTAATTATATAGCGAATTAATTCTGTTGCTGCGGAGCTAAGTAACGTAGATGATTTATTTTTGAAATTTTAGTAATGAATTATGCCGTTGTTACTGTTTTTTATATCTATTTTGTTTGCGTCGTTCTCATGTATGTTGTCGATGGGTGTACCATGTGTGTGTAATATATCGTGTATGAACACGTGTTTGTGTGAAAGAATCAACGTTTGAATTAAAATGAATTAAAGCGTTATTTTGTAAAGAAATAATCGGGGGAAATCGGACAACACCTCTTTTGTAAATTTTGAATAAAATTCATGTACAAATATAGTAAAATAATAGTATCCACAGACGGAGCTAACTCAACGCCCAAACGGCAGAGACACAATCCACGCACAATATATGATGCCCAAACGGCGAAGAACAATAAGCCGGAAATATTAAACAATGTAATATAAATAACGAATTCATCGCAACACAATACAACACGAACATTCATGACAATCTAACGAAGTCGTCGCACCATCCCAGGTGTCCTCCTCTTCGCTACAGGACGTCGAGACTGTGACGGTCCAGCTTCGTCGGCGGCTGAGACGGCTCTGGCTGTAATGGTCTATGCTCGTACTCATCGGGATTCTAAGACGGCGCTAGCTGTCTCCATCTACGTCGTGCATAAGTGATAGGAATGGCAAGTGCAGATACAGCTGGGACGGGTGGTGCAGGGACAGGTGGCGGAGGCACGGGTGGTACATGCACGGCCGGTGGACGTATGAATCTGTGGCTCGTTATCACACTCCTGATCAAGGACTTGATGTTCATAAAGCAACTCGCTGAGTCCCTGATGCCACTAATACCCTCATCAGCAATATCCTCCAACATGTAAATGGTATGGACCTATATTGATGGTAAATAAAATAATGAATTTCATAAAAATAAGATTTTAGTTTTAAAAGGTTTGATATAAACTTACCAAATTTCTCTCTATCGGTACTCGAGGAGTATATAAGGTGGGCGGAGTGACGGCTGTGATGATGTGTCACGACCTGGAACATGACTGGCACTTGAATCATGTGAAGTCTATAGGACCACACCTAATTCAAGTAAGTCAAAAGCCTAGAAATCTAAATCTTTTTAGGGAAAAATAGTGAATGTGCAGTTTGAAATAAGGGTACACTGAAAACAAGTTCTTTCTTTAAATACATAAGTCATAGTATATGAAACACAATGTTTGTAACTATCTTGGAAATATGTTTCGTCGTTTGAAATTTGGGCAGCACCTCCTTTGTATATTTTACCCGAAAACGAATACAAGTAAATATAATAGAAGGCATCCCTAAGCGGGAGCTAGCTCTTCGCCAATTGGCGGAAACAACCACGCAATGGTATAAATATATACAGCGCCGAAGGAGGTGATCATATACAGAAAGAAAATAAAGAAAACCATGCATCATCAAGAAACCAGAAATAAGAATAAATACATGAGCGTGACTCTAAGGCCAAAAGAATATACAACAGCGTTCTCTAAGTCTATAAATATACATAGTCTGGTTGATGGAGCTTTTAACAAGATACAATTGAAATAATATATACAAGTACAATGGTGGTCACGAAGCAAGTGAAACCACTTACCAAAGCAATCACCCGGAACAAGCGGTGTACCAGCAAGCCGCAACGAAAACCTGCGCGGTCAAACCTGCAAGAAAACTGTGGCACAACGGGGATGAGTTGCCAACTCGTGAGTAGAAAACATCACCGAGTAGAAACCGAACGTATGACTATCTCCTAGGTCATACAGTATGATATAGTAAAAATAGTAACACGAAAACATCGAGTAACAATAAAGGTAATAATATAAGCATATGTGTAAAGCCAAGTACCCGTGTCCGTGTCACAAAATAACTACATGTCATGTGTATCATGTATAAATCATTAATCAACGTGTGTCCAGCAATGACACACAAAATCATGATAAAACCTGAGTTCCAAACGTCGACACTCGAAAACATCATGAAAACCATGTCCATCAGCGACACATAATCCTCGTATCTCGGGCTCCGTCAGTCCGGATCGGCCCATATCATCTGAATCTCGGGTTCCTTCAGTCCGGATCGGCCAAAACTATCACCGGTCGGTAGTGCTTCCCTACCGGACTCAACGTCTCTATCTCTCTATATACGTCAATCTTGCCCCGGGGCACCGCACCGGGTCCACCTTATACCCGCAGACGGTGTCGCCCTCGCTCCTCATAGCGGGTAATCATATTCATATATGCTTCAGAATCGAGAAATCTCATGGTGTACGCCACAAATCATATCAAGGGAAAAACCACATTTTTCTTTAAAAGGAGAATAAGTTTTCGAATTCACATGCGGTTTCCTAAATCCAGAAATCTCATAAAAATCGGAATCTCATAATTATGAGCTAATAAAGAGATAATGAATACCGGCATAAAGCCAAACCGCAGTGCATAACCAGAATGTATGTATACAAATGCATGTGGCATCTAAGTAAGAAATACGAAGTCTAAACTGACATATGATATCATGAATGCAAAACAGTAGTACTTAGCTACAATTATTAGTGTATACAATGGAATAGCGGTTACTACAGTATACGTGACATGGCAATTACCGATGCTGATGTGTGTGAGCCGGCAAGCAAGTGTATGTGCAACATACGCATCATTGGTAATGGTGCAGGTGTCCTAGCAGACGAGATCATAACAGAAAGTAAACAGTAAAAGCAGCAATAAGGTATATAAATCTATATACGAGCCATACCCTTTATCGTGTTTAAAAAGCACGAATCGTTGTTTTTAGAAAAGTAGTGATTACGGTGTTTTGAGAAAAGAGATGTCTTTTGAAAGTCCATAGCGTCCCTCGGTTTATCCTTTGAAAATTCCTTACGATTCGTAGTTTTGAAAATATATATAACTCGAGCCTAAGCTAACATCTATTTAAACAACTAAAGACTAAACTAAGAAACGAGTCGATATATCTAGTAGTCGGCGATCCAGCCTCCTAGCATCACGTACGGTAATATAAATCGTACGGCATCCTCGAGTCAAGAGTGCGGATCAATCATCATAGATATATCTCGTACTGTATAGTCCGTCATACGGCATCCTCAAAACCGAGGGTACGGGTCAAATATCATATATAAATCATATAGTTCGTACGGTATCAATCGTCGTACAATATCATAATCAGGGTACGGATCTAAGGTCTCGTACAATCTATTATATATCAAGTCACATGTTATCGTATGTATGTATATAACGCCCAACGATACGCTAATATATCGTATCATAAACAATGTCTCGTCCCAAATTATATATCAATTATCTCTTGACATCCTGCTCGATCGTATCGACTCAAACCATATAATACATCATATCCTCATCATACACGTATATGTATAGTGTGTGTGTGTATCACATACCCATACACACACACACATACATATACACACATATCAAATAAAGCATGTGTGCGCGCGACAAGGTAAAACCGACAACTCACGACTAAGGAACTAAACTAAAAGTAAACCATCCTACAAGTACGCTTAATCTAACCTACAGTCTCCTATAAACCCTATTTGCTAGGTATCCAAGCCTCGCATATATATATATATATATATATATATATATATATATATATATATATATATATATATATCATATTCTACGGTTGCGGGGGTGCTATACGCCATCCACACGACTTTCTCCGTAGATATACATTTACTAATCTTGATCCTCGCTTACCGAAGTCGAAGAAGCCATGCTCTCCCTTGCCGTCCGAAGTCCACGCAAAGATACCTACAGTTTCAAGCACATCGTATCGTAAATAAAAATCGCATATGAAAACCGACACGTTACGAGGAGTGCACATAGGTTAGAACTTACGGCCTACGCATGCAAAACAATCAAATAACCCTTTTCGTTGGCGTACAAACGTCCAACGACCAATTCCAAATTCAAATACCAAAAACCAAGTTTTAGAAATCGAAAAAACATTACCAAAATCAACATAAAAAAGCTCCCAGATTTTTGCTCAGATAAATTGGGACCAAATTTACAATACAGGGGCTAGGTTATAAGATAAGTGAGCTACAGGCCAAACCCCAACACCCTTGCCCAACAACTGACTGGCGAGATATGAAGGAGGACCCGGTGTCGCCGGCCCCAACATGGTGTTGGTGTCTCGTTCTTCTGTAGTGGTCCTATGGTGGTCTAACTAGGTTTATGAAGTTGTTTTATTTTCCTATAAACACTCCAAGTTGCTCCAGATTCCCTGTAGTTCTCAAAAATCAAAGAAACCGATATCGTAAAATTCCAGTTTTGAGAATTGGTTTTTTTTTCTATGCTCAGTTTTGGTCCGGGATTAACACTGACAGGGTTGTGGTCACTAATTACACTCAATTACACTATCACAACTCATAATCTCCCATAACCTCATCTTGGAAATTTCCAAGCACACTAAACCCCACTTGTTGCTTAAAACTACACTAGGATATAAGAAACATCAAAACTTAACTAGAAGAGTAGGGATTACACCTCATCTGGCAACTCAAGAATTTTCTTGAGTTGCCCAAAGTGCTCAAAGTCTTGACTTGTTCCTACCATAGGGTTTGTAGTGAGCCTGTGCACATTTTTTGTGAAGGGAGTATGGGTGTTGGTGGTGGTTTGAGGGGTGTTGTAAGGAGGTAGAGGAGGTGGAGGGAGGTGTGGAATGAGATGAAGAATGAGGGGAGATAAGGAAAAAAAGAGAGAAGAAGATGTCTAAGAATTGTGTAGAACCCCCACCTTCTCTCTCCTCTCACATGAGCCCATGCCCCTTGGTCCCCCCATGTCTTCCCTCCAAAATATCTCTCATTTTCTTTTCTTTTTATTTTAAAAACAAAACAATAAATAAAACAAGTTATGCAAATGAAGCCATGGTTTTCAAAATATGTAATAAGGTTTTGTAACATGCTTTGTTGCATGTCATAAACCCTAAACGAGATTAATACATAATTAGTGAGATATAAATCAAGTTTAGTATTAAAATTGTATACTAACAATTATATAATAATTTATAAATGCTCAATTCACATAAATTCTTTCAAAATCAATAATTCTTATTAATTTTCCAAATATTTTCCAAAATATCGGTATATAGTTATACTATATCATTAAAACTAATTCTCATACTTTAATAATTTTCATGAAATTCATTATTTTAATTATTTAAAGTCCCAAAAATAATATTTTATTTTATGAAATGTTACAATCTTCCCCCCTTAAATAAATTCGGTCCCCGAATTTGAATTTAAACCCTTCAAATACTAAAACATTTCAGTAAAATGATCAAATCGTCGGGGCTTCGGAATCATGAATACATAAGATATATCATAACGCATCATATGCGCATGAAAACGAGTGCAAAACTTAAAATCAAAACTCCGTCAAGTGCCACGCAATCATCGGAATTAATGCAAGAATACAATGTCAAATCCATTACGAAAATGAAGTATAATGCAGTTATGACTATATCATATATATAGTACGCATCGATGTGAAGCCGTCAAAAACAAGCAAATGAAAGTGCATGCAAAATCCCTTTTCAAATCACCGTGCGATACGCACATCACGACACAATTAGCGGACATGCATTTTAAAGAAAATAGCTATACACACACACACACACATACACACACATATCCTTTGCTTAATATATACGTCCCGTCGTTTGAAAATGATTTAGAAGTGCTTTCTTCGTAAAATTTCATGTCATCATGGACACGTAGGGAAATATCGAGACTATAGCTCCTTTTTGAAAATCCCTTCGGTAAATATCGATGCATGCAAAAATACTCAGGTACTGTCCTCAGACCAGTCCTGCTCGATTACTAAACCGTATAGTATATGTCATAAAAACACAGTGCTCGAAAGGAAATCAATCTCAAATAGTATATATAATAAATGCCACGTGTGTCTGGTGCGCACGGAAATCGAAGTCAATATAGGTGCCACGAATGTGCACAAAAACCAAAACTAAGTGTAACGGGTGTGCACAAAAACATAGGTCGAGTGCAACGAGTATGCACGACAACAATGTCAGATGCATTCGATAAGCACGAAGAATCTTGATTTAGTGCATCTGGTGTGCACAAAATCGCATCAAGTGCGCCAAGTGTGCGCAAGAATCTCAGGTGCACGAAAACATAAATCCAGTGCACTAGGGTGCACGAAAACAAATATCGAGTATCAAAATCGAAATCGACGGTATACAACATACACAAATTCAAAATCAAGTATACCACGGGATATAAACTCATAAACATGTGCATTTGTGCGCAAAAAAACCCATATCAAAATACTAAAAGCTCGTGTAAACTACATCGAATGCATAAGTCAAAATCATGTGCATACTATATGTATGATATCAAATCAAATATATCAGAGTGCACGAAATCAAAATCAAGTGCAAATGTGGTGCACAAAAACGAAAATCAGTACAACTGATACATGAAAATATGAATCAAGTGCAACTGTGGTGCACATAGAAAATATCAATCATAAAACAAATTATCAAAATACCGAAATCAAAACAACGAAAACGTGATATCTGAATCACCGAGACGCAAAACATAAATAACTGTCGTCGATGTGCCCCTCCTTCAATGTCGAAAGGTGCTGGTGCATCCAAGGCTAGCAGAGCAAGAATATCTACTTGCCTCTTGCCCACGATCTGGCGTCCTCTGCTCTTAAGTCCTCGTTTCTCTTTGCGGATCACCAGTTACATGACTCCTCGGCTCAACAGCCCTATTCGGAGTGATGACGGAACAATTCCGCTCTGGCGCTTCTCTGAAGGTCTCCTGACCAATTAACATGGTCACTCGTAATGTATCACGTCAATGATGGCAGTCTCTGGCCTCCTAAGTGTGCACGATACAACCGATCCTGGGTCCAAGTATTTATCGAGTAGTATCCCCGAAAGATCCTATCAGGGTCTCTTTCCTAATCTCGTCTCTACCGGACTGCCCAGAAATTGACACTCTTTATTTAATCCGTTTCTCATTCCGGGACAACTGCATTCTCTTCAGGACGTTCTTCTGGAAAGGTGGCCATATTCAACGCCTCTGCGAGCGCAGTAAATCGCTGACATCAATGGAGTGGAATGACAACTTATAAAAATCTCGCATGAACTTCTTACTCCGCTTTCCTACAGTATGGACCAATTCGAAATCATCTCTTCGCAGCTGTGTGGACTGCACTCCAATTGGCTGTACTCATATCTAGAGTCTCTTTCGAAGCTACGAACTCGGCATCTCTAATATCCCGTGGAAGGTGTCTAGCCAATTTCGCCCTCGGAAACTCGTCCAAGTCACCGGAGTAATGTGTTTCCGCTCGTCCTTCTCGATCGACTCATAACACGTCTGTATGAGATCTCCTTATAACTGAAGCTAGGCATTTGATGACTTCACATTGGAGCATCCAAACGAACCAACTGTCCTAGTCACTCATCTAAGGGTGACTAGCGATCTCCTATCACATCTTCGTGTATAAACTCATGCAGCATTAGCTTCTGAAGTCTGGGGGCGATATCTTATCAAACTCAGCAACAACTAGCTCATCTGTCTGCACGGTAGACAACGCCTCAATCATCTGGAGTAGACGGTATTTTAATAGTCTTCACAATCTGGCTGGCCTCTAGAAATGGCCCAATCATCTGGTGTAGATCCCGAACGCTCGTGTTAACGTAAAATCCTAGTAAAATAATAAATCAGTATGTTCGTGTGTCACCGGAATACATCCTGGTCGGTCCTCGTCCATGACGAGCTCGTTCTGACCGCATCTTTAGCCGCAGCTATCTCTGCTCGTGTAGCCAAGGTAACGGAAACCACGATCCAATATCGATGAGGATAGATCATAGGGACGAATAGAAATACGGTACATAATAAATGTACGTCCTAAGGCTACATAACCGAAGTAGTGTATTGTAAGTATGCTGCGGAACATACACACAGTACGTCACTCTATTTAAGTTACCTACTCTATCAACCAAGGTGAACCTACGCGACGAAAGTTCGGGTCTAATACCCTCTCGGCCAAGTCTAAGTTCCGTAAGGTCAAGCCTAGATTCCGAATATATATATATATATATATATATATATATATATATATATATATACGTCCTAAACTCCGCATAGTCAAACCTAGACTTGAACCAAGATTAAACCTAATGATCTGATATCAACTTTGCAACGACCCGAAAAAGGCATGTGACTGGTACTTGAATCATGTGAAGTCTATAGAACCACACCTAATTCAAGTAAGCTAAAAGTCCAGAAATCTAAATCTTTTTAGGGAAAAATAGTGGAGATGTAGTTTGAAATAAGGGTACGCTGAAAACAAGTTCTTTCTTTAAATGCATAAGTCATAGTATATGAAAACACAATATGTGTAACTATCTTGGAAACGTGTTTCGTTGTTTGAAATTTGGGCAGCACCTCCTTTGTATATTTTAACCCGAAAACGAATTCAAGTAAATATAATAGAAGGCATCCCCAAGTGGGAGCTAGCTCTTCGCCAATTAGCGGAAACAACCACGCAATGATATAAATATATACAACGCCGAAGCAGAGGATCAAATACATAAAGAAAATAAAGAAAACCATGCATCATCAAGAAACCAGAAATAAGAATAAATACATGAGCGTGACTCTAAGGCCGAAAGAATATACAACAACGTTCTCTAAGTCTATAAATTTACATAGTCTGGTTGATGGAGCTTTTAACTAGATACAATTGAAATAATATATACAAGTACAATGGTGGTCACGAAGCAAGTGAAACCACCTACCAAAGCAATCACCCGGAAGAAGCGGTGTGCCAGCAAGCCGCAACGAAAACATGTGCGGTCAAATCTGCAAGAAAACTGTGGCACAACGGGTGTGAGTTGCCAACTCGTGAGTAGAAGATATCACCGAGGAGAAACCGAATGTATGACTATCTCCTAGGTCATACAGTATGATACAGTAAAAATAGTAACACAATAACATCGAGTAGCAATAAAGGTAATAATATAAGCATATGTGTAAAACCAAGTACTCGTGTTCGTGTCACAAAATAACTACATGTCATGTGTATCATGTATAAATGCTTCAATCAACGTGTGTCCAGCAACGGCTCACAACATCATGATAAAACCTGAGTGCCAAGTATCGACACTCGAAAACATCATGGAAATCATGTCCATCAGCGACACATAATCCTCGTATCTCGGGCTCCGTCAGTCCGGATTGGCCCAAACTATCACCGGTCGGTTGTGCTCCCCTGCCGGGATCAACTTCTCCATCTCTCTATATATGTTAATCTTGTCCCGGGGTACCGCACCGGGTCCACCATGTACCCGCAGACGGTGTCGCCCTCCCTCCTTATGGCGGGTAATCATATATTATATGATCCAGAACCGAGAAATCTCATGGTGAACGCTATACATCATATCAAGGGAAAAACCACATTTTTCTTTAAAATGAGCATAAGTTTTCGAATTCACATGTGGTTTCCCAAATCCAGAAATCTCATGAAAATCGGAATCCCATAATCATGAGCTAATAAAGAGATAATGAATACCGGCATAAAGCCAAACTACAGTGCATAACCAGAATGTATGTATACAAATGCATGTGGCATCTAAGTAAGAAATACGAAGTCTAAACTGGCATATGATATCATGAATGCAAAACAGTACTACTTAGCTATAATTATCAGTGTATACAATGGAATAGCGGTTACTACAGTGTACGTGACATGGCAATTGCCGATGCTGATGTGTGTGAGCCGGCAAGCAAGTGTACGTGCAACATACGCATCATCGGTAATGGTGCAGATGTCCTAGCAGACGAGATCAAAAACAGAAAGTAAACAGTAAAGCAACAATAAGGTATATAAATCTATATACGAGCCATATCGTTTATAATGTTTAAAAATCACGAATCGTTGTTTTTAGAAAAGTAGGGACTACGGTGTTTTGAGAAAAGAGATGTCTTTTGAAAGTCCGTAGCATCCCTTGGTTTATCCTTTGAAAATGCCTTACGATTTGTAGTTTTGAAAATAGGTATGACTTGAGCCAAAGCCAACATCTATCTAAGAAACTAAAGACTAAACTAAGAAACGAGTCGATATATCTAGTAGTCGGTGATCCAGTCTCATAGCATCACGTACGGTAATATACATCGTACGGTATTCTCGAGTCAAGAGTGCGGATCAATCATCATAGATATATCTCGTACGGTATAGTCCATCGTACGACATTCTCAAAATTGAGGGTACGGGTCAAATATCATAAATAAATCATATGGTTCGTACGGTATCAATCGTCGTACAATATCAAAATCAGGGTATGGATCTAAGGTCTCGTACAATCTATTATATATTAAGTCACATGTTATTACATGTATGTATATAACGTCGAACGATCTGCTAATATATCGCATCATAAATGATATCTCATCCCAAATCATATATCAATTATCTCTTGACATCCTGCTCGATCGCATCGACTCAAACCATATAATACATCATATCCTCATCATACACGTATATGTATATATATATATATACATATATATATCATATACATATATATGTACATATATATATACACACACACGCATACATATACACGCATATCAAATCAAGCGTGTGTGTGTGCGACAAGGTAAAACCGACAACTCACGACTAAGGAACTAAACTAAACTAAACCATGCTGCAAGTACGCTTAATCTAACCCACAGTCTCCTAGAAACCCTATTTGCTAGGTATCCAAGCCTCGCATAAACACACACACACACACACACACACATACACACAATATATATAGATATCCTATTCTACGGTTGCGGGGGTGCACGTCATCCACCCGACTTTCCCCATAGATATACATTTACTCGCCTCGATTCTCGCTTGCCGAAGTCGATGACGCCACGCTCTCCTTTTTCATCCGAAGTCCACGCAAAGGTACCTACAGTTTCAAGCGCATCGTATCGTAAACAAGAATCACATATGAAAATCGACACGGCACGAGGAGTGCACATAGGTTAAAACCTACGGCCTACGCATGCAAAAAAATCAAATAAGCCTCGTCGTTGACGTACAAACGTCTAGCGACCAATTCCAAATTAAAATACCAAAAACCAAGTTTTAGAAATCGGAAAAACATTGCCAAAATCAACATTAAAAAGCTCCCAGATTTTTGCTCAGGTAAATTGGGACCAAACTAACAATACAGGGGCTAGATTATAAGGTAAGTGAGGTACAGGCCAAACCCCAACACCCTTGCCCAACAACTGACCGGCGAGATATGAAGGAGGACCCGGCGTCGCCGACCCCAACATGGAGTCAGTGTCTTGTTCTTCTGTGGTGGTCCTATAGTGGTCTAACTAGATTTATGAAGTTGTTTGATTTTTTTATAAACACTCCAAGTTTCTCCAGATTCCTTATAGTCTTCAAAAATCAAAGAAACCGACATCATAAAATTCCAGTTTTGAGAATTGTTTTTTTTCTACGCTCAGTTTTGGTCCGGGATTAACACTAACTGGTTGTGGTCACTAATTACACTCAATTACACCATCACAACTCATAATCTCCCATAACCTCATCTTGGAAATTTCCAAGCACACTAAACCTCACTTGTTGCTTAAAACTACACTAGGATATAAGAAACACCAAAACTTAACTAGAAGAGTAGGGATTATACCTCATTTGGCAACTCAAGAATTTTCTTAAGTTTCCCAAAGTGCTCAAAGTCTTGACTTGTTCCTACCATAGGGTTTGTAGTGAGCCTGTGCACATTTTTTGTGAAGAGAGTATGGGTTTTGGTGGTTGTTTGAAGGGTGTTGTAAGGAGGTAGAGGAGGTGGAGGGAGGTGTGGAATGAGATAAAGAATGAGGGGAGATGAGGAAAAAGAGAGAGAAGAAGATGGCTAAGAATTGTGTAGAACCCTCACCCTCTCTCTCCCCTTCTCACATGAGCCGATGCCCCTTGGTCCCCCCATGTCTCCCCTCCAAAATATCTCTCATTTCCTTTTCTTTTTATTTTAAAAACAAAACAATAAATAAAACAAACCATGCAAATGAAGCCATTGTTTTCAAAATATGTAACAAGGTTTCGTAACATGCTTTGTTGCATGTCATAAACCCTAAATGAGATTAATGCATAATTAGTGAGATATAAATCAAGTTTAGTATTAAAATTGTATACTAACAATTATATAATAATTTATAAATGCTCAATTCACATAAATTCTTTCAAAATCAATAATTCTTATTAACTTTCCAAATATTTTCCAAACTATCGGTATATAGTTATACCATATCATTAAAACTAATTCTCATACTTTAATAATTTTCATGTAATTCATTGTTTTAATTATTTAAATTCCCAAAAATAATATTTTATTTTCTGAAATGTTACATGACGAATCTGCGGGTAATCATCCAATATCAGGAAAGGTATCGATTTATCAGTATACCTGGCTATATCTCATCGGGTATGTGGTGTACCCGATCGTACCATCGACCCACTAAAATCTGATACTCTACGAGCCAAGCATCCCCAACTAGCGCTCCACCCTGTCGCGGTGTCTGATCCACCGCGTCTGGTATGTGCTGCCTTAAACCGAACTGGCGAAGCACACAGTC
This sequence comes from Agapanthus africanus, assembly GCA_030015575.1. Classification (NCBI taxonomy): domain Eukaryota; kingdom Viridiplantae; phylum Streptophyta; class Magnoliopsida; order Asparagales; family Amaryllidaceae; genus Agapanthus; species Agapanthus africanus. The sequence continues at coordinate 424,985,189 of CM057351.1, forward strand.
TGGCATGTGCATCTGAATAATATCGTTGCAGACAATCGGCGTCCGTATACGCTAGAAGCCGGCGCCTGCCAAACATAATGGATATAGAGTGTCCATCAGGTCATGTGTGTACTGTATCCACGTAACTGCTGCCTCCTCCATGACATCGAACTCATTGCGGTAGAAACGGAGGCTACGATCCGGTGTCACATCCCATGACCTGGGCACATTCCATCTGCATAGAGATTACACACAAGTCAATATTCGAAAAAAAATTGAAATTTGAAATATGCGTATAGTTTCAAATACTTACTGGCATCCATATGGCCTTTGGCCATCTAAAGCGAACCGTGTCGTAATGGTCGGGCGACCAAAAGAGAGATATGTCTATGACCATATCTGAAATACAATATGTTAGAATTATGTTTTACGTTGAATATCAACTTAATTACGCAAAATTAGTAGAATGCGGTTTTAGTATTGTATACCTGAAGAAGCGTCAAACAGCCCCTAAAACTCTTTTGCTCCATCAATGCAGCAATTCTCAGCTCGCTGTAGAGAAATGACAGAACTACACCCCCCCACGATAAAGTGGCACCCTGGTCGAGATTGGCTAAAAGAGGCAGCCAGATAAGACTAACTCTGCTCTTACTCTTATCCGGAAATAAACGAACCCGTAAAATGTAGGCTCGTGTGTGTTGCTCGATCGCCGCGGGGGTACCATCCAAGGTAGGCTCAGCACTAAAAGCTCCCCGCAGCCAACTCAAGTGGATGCTACTGTCTCTCCTCTGGCCAACAGGTGGAATCCTACCCAGCAAGCTGGGACACAAGTGTGATCAATCGTGGCTGTACTCTACAGCAACCACCTCTCCGTCTATAGGCAGACCAAGCAGCACATCGACGTCCTGAAAGGTGATAGTCATCTCACCAACTCTAAAATAAAATGTGCATGTCTCTGATCTCCATCTATCTACCAAAGTCGTAATCAAGCCTCTATCCAGACGTATATACTCTAATCTGGATAGAAAATGAAAGCCCGTCTGTTGCAGCTCAATTTGCACATGGGATCTTCAACTGAGATCCGGCTGCTCTGGACTGAATGGTCAACGCATGTAATCACCTGATCACTCTGCCAATTATAAAAAGAGGAATTGTATCCATAACAAATAAATAACATATGTAAGTAAATAAAATAAAACTACAAAGTTTTACCTGTACTACTACGGCGTTGGCCGACCTGTGGTCAGCCTGCAAGTACAGAATACTCGTATCTATAGGTCCAGGATCCATAGGTATATCTGCACAATGAAAAAGTCGAGTTATATTATCTTTGAAAAAATGAGCATGTATAACAAAGAACGTATGTGTGCGTGTATGTGTGTGTATATGCATATGTGTGTATTTCAAAATATAGGCAGAGATTACCAATGGCGACGTGGGGCTGGAGGATTTTTGCATTATGCCTTATTATGACCATACTCATTGCAGATGCTGTATTTATTTTGCCTACGTCCTTCTCATGAATCATCCATAACACCTTTGATACGAATAGAACGTGGTCGTCCTGCTTGTCTCCTACTGATAGGCGGTAATATCATTGGACCGTTGTATGCCTCCTAATATCGGTTATCGGGTACAGGATGGAACAACAAGGCATAAACATCTTTATATTTGGGGACATAATACCACTTTGAAACAAGATCGTGATGTGTGTCACGTCCCGCTTCGCAGTAGATAGAAACGGTGATGTGGTAAGCCCGCAACATATTTATCCAGAGAAGGTCATTCCCTAAATAAATATACTAAGCATATTGAAACAATAATACACAATACAAGAATAAATGGAGACTGTAAAATTTTTCAATAAACATCTTTATTTACATTCAACTTTCAATATTTACAAATACATGAGTTTATGCTAGAAAGTAAATATAATAAGGAAAATACCTAAACATGTGGCATACATAAACTGAAGAAAAAATGAAGCTGAACTAGCCCTGAGTAGCGATCTGGTTTTAGACCTCCTCTGTGGCTTCAACTTCCTCCACATCGACCGTATTTGACGAACATTCCAAAAGAAGAAAAGTGGGTGAAATGCCCGTCAGCGAACTAGTGCTCGGTAAGTCCTAAAGATGAGTAAGAGTAAAGAAAATGACAAGTGTAGAATATATATGACGAGTAAGAGTATATGATCATAGGTAAATATATACTATAGGTATCTATATGGTCATTATGTTAACGTTAAGTTCCAAGTGTGAATGTCAACGCAGCCGTAGAAGTATCACGAGCTCAAGAGTGGGGTCCCAGGAGTAAGGAAATACGGGCCCGTTTCATGTGTTAGTATCGGGGCTCTAGGCTGTGGATGAGTCAACCCGACTGATATTCGAGTAAAATAAAAAAAAGGTTAATACGGGACTCCTGAAGCTCCGTTGGATTCACACAAGAAACTATCCTAACACCCCGGATATAATTGTAACAACTGAGTCCAGTTATACCAATTTCAGTTACCATATGTGTTGTTTGTGTGTTTATTTCATTTACCATGTTTGATTTTGAGTAGTAGTTACTTTATATTCGACCCATTTACATGAGCTTGTTGTCTCCTAGTTATAGATTACCCTAACATTTCATATTCTTGCATATAACCATTTAAGTCTCTTAAAATAAATTAAAAATACATGACATGGCCTGCTTGATACTCCTAACCCTGTGGTAGCGTCCTTGCATCGTGTTCTCATCCCGTTCGGTGAAACGAACGTATTTAGACGGCTACGCGCAAATACGTGCGTCCGTTCTTGGGGGTATGCTTTTCTGTTACAAAATCCTTCATTTTGATTTTTGGAACTTGCTAGTAATTTTCATATTTCAAATCTAAAATTTTGGACCCGACCCGGGCGTTTTTATGAATTATTTTACATCCCGCTAAAATTCAATTGTTTAAATTTTAAAATTTACTTCTAAATAGTTTCTTCAATGCATAAGATTTCTAAAACTAATTGTAAATCTTTTTCATTTTTCTGGTAAATGCGAAGATTGCTTTCTCCCTTTATTTTTTCCCTACAACCAATCAAAAGTCTTCATTTTTCACCGGGCTCATCTCTCTCTTTCTTTCCCCAACCAATAGAACAATTCCTCAAACTATTAAAAATCTTTTCTAAAACTTTTCCAGCCAATTCTTAAGTTGTTAGCCAATCAAAGCTTTCCATTTGCGTGCACCTGGGCCCCACGAAGCGCAGATCTCTCTCTCTCTTTCTTTCTCTCTCTCTCTCAGCGACGCAGCTCTCTCTCTCCCCCTTCTCTTTCTCTCTCCTCTCGCGCCCACTCTCTCACCTCTTGCGATTACTATTCACTCGATTCTCGTCACCGCTCTCGCGATCGGGTCACCTTCCTTCCGCGTCTTCTTCTTCTTCTGTTTTAAACATGCAGACCTCGCCACGAGAACCCCTGCAGTTCACCGCCCTCCTCAAACCGTAACTCCCTCATCTCCTCAACTCCAATCGAGCCTTGTCATCTCCTCCTCCTCTCCATATTCTTCTTCTCCTTCTTCCTCCGAAGCCTCTCCCTACACACACCCACCGAGCACCCTTCAACCCAACATCCCCGAGCGTCGCCGACGATCCCAGCATTGCACCCACCATCATCACCATCTCGTCTCCTTCCCCTCCTCTACATCAGCACCTCATCACAACCCTTCACGTACCCTGCATTAAACCCCAGAAACCAAACCCTAGCATATCTTGAAACCTGCACCCTCGCCGGCAACACACCGCCGGTGACCCCGTCACCACCACCTCGTCTCCCTGACCCCTGCGCACAACCTAGTAAGATATCCCTCCTTCTCCTTCTTCTTCTTTTCCTCTTCTCTTCTCTTCTCTTTCTTTATCTTTTCTAGAATTCATGTTCACTGTTTCTTTAGATCGCCGGATTCCGGTCGGGCTGTCGACGATCTCGACGACCCAGCGAGGACATCTGATCCGTGTGATCCCACTGTTCGTTGTTTGGACTCATTCCGTGTACCGTGCGTGCGTCACGACTTTTCCCGCCGATGCGAGTGTTGGGGTAAAAATTTACACCCCGGTTGACCAAGTCAAAATCCAAGTCAACCCCAAGCCAAGTGGGCCCAAGCCCAGATCCAGTGGGCCCATGCCCGGGTCGAGCCAGAACATGAAGCGGCCGGCCTCTCCCCATGCCGAGATAAAAATTTTGTAATAAATAAATTTTGTTGTATTTCTTTTATTTTATTTTTGGACAAATGTAAGAAAAAATAGGCATAAAGCCAAATTTTTGTAAAGCCCATGGCTTATGTGCAAAAAGAAATGGCACATGAGCCATGAGATAGGCAAAATGCCATTTTGTGAAGCCCAAGGGGCTATGTGTAAAATGTATGGCCTATAAAGGCAAAGATAATGAAATATCTCAACGACTTTTTTCTCTCTCCGGAAATTTTCTAGATCTGAGATCTCTTCCTCCTTCCTCAAGGTTCTAAAACCTTCTTTTCCTTTTTTGAGTTAAATCAAGAGTTTAACTCTTCCTTTTCTAAAAATAAGTAGATTTCCACCATAAAACCTATGAAGGGGAGCTTGGATCTCCAACCAGATCTCGAAAAGGGGAGGTTTTTAAGACTCATCCCCTTTTTCTCCAAGATCCCGCCGGTCAAGAGCAAGAAGAAGGAGACCCATCTCCAAAAACCTAACTTTGGACAGACCCAAGGCTCAAAAGAAGAGCAATAAATCCCCAGGAGTTTAACTCCTTTCTAAAGTTGCTGGAGTTTAACTCCATAAATTAATTTCTGTTGGAGTTTAACTCCATAATTTTGTTTCTGTTGGGAGTTCAACTCCAAAAGTTCCCTTGGGAGTTCAACTCCCCAGCCTAAGGGCTAGGCTCCCCTTTCCGCGGGTCTTTCCTGCGGTCACGTGTGCCCACGTGACCCCAGGGCGCTAAGGCGTCCATCGGTCACGTGTGCGCACGTGACCCCGGGGCGCCAAGGCGCCCATCGGTCACGTGTGCGCACGTGACCCCGGGACGCCAAGGCGCCCATCGGTCACGTGTGCGCACGTGACCCTTGGGGCGCCAAGACGCCCATCGGCCACGTGTGCCCACGTGACCCCTGAGGCGCCAAGGCGCCCATCGGTCACGTGTGCCCACGTGACCCCTGGGGCGCCAAGGCGCCCATCGGTCACGTGCGCGCACGTGACCCCGGGCATTAAGGCGCCCATCTGCCGTGCGAGCGTCCTTTAGACGCCATTTTGTGTTCTTTTCTCCTCGTTTTACGTGTACTCCCCGACAAAATCCCTTCTGGAGTTTAAACCCTTTTTAAAATATATACATATATATATTCTTTGGAGTTTAACTCCACAATAAAGTTCTATTTTAGGAATTTAATTCCATATAAAATTCTTTTAGGAGTTTAACTCCATTTAAAATTCTTTGGAGTTTAACTCCACAATAAAATTCCTTTTGAAATTAAGCTCCACTTTTAAAAAAATGGGGGGGGGAGGAAAACATGCACAGACTCCACGACACTGTCTTCCGTTAGAAAAAAATTTCTAACGGGGCGCTGCCCCGCACCCCGCAAGGGGGCTGCTAGCCCCCTTGACCCCCAGCCCGCTATCCGGGTAGCGGGACCCCCGTAAAAACTCTGCGGGGCCCCCGATATTTCCAAAACCCCTTCAAAACACGATGCTGCACATTGAGTTCGCATGACCAGTTTAACCCGTTAATCGGAGGTTCCTTCGCTCCAAACGCGAGGGGTAATTAACGGCAGCTTAGTCCGCAGTTGCCGGAGATTCGGATCCCCACAATCAATAAACCCCGGCCTACCCTAGGCAGGGGGAATCTGTAATGCGCCTGACAAGCGCGCGCGTATTCCCATCTCAATGGGATGACGAAAAACACCCTACAGTGAGACGTTCCGTTTACCGTATCACAATCCGTCGAGGCAAGTTAATCTTGCTACATGCTATTTGAATTATTTTATACCTATTTAATTATAGATTATACCTGCAATGTAAATCCAGTACCTTATGTTTCACTTTTATAACACTTCGGTGTTCCGTGGCATTCGTTTATACCATTTTAGATCTAGGTCATGGAAAGCACATCTTGTTGTATATTAGATTACATTAAACTGCATCCATACCCATATTTATATCACATAATGCTTATTTACATAGGCTATAGTACCCTTTATAGTTTTACCCTCACAGACGACCATTTGCATACATTTACCCTGATTTATATTCAATTGCATCTCTAGGTTACTTAGTTCATATTAACATGATTTTACCATCCGGATGTGTTTTACTGTATTCATGAAATGTTGAAACTATCCCTTAAACCCAAACTGATAACTGTGCATCTACATACCTTACTCTGTACTTGATTGTATTTCACGTTACAAGTTCCAGCTTGTTGATTGTTTTAGCATACATACTTGCTCTGTATACCATGTTTATGCTAGTTTGATTATGAGCACCCACATGATAGCTTATACACCCTGACATGACCTGCTACATCTATTACTTGACACGACATGGTACCGTGCACCTCCTAACATGACATGACACCTAAATACACTACTTGACTTGACCTGACGTACCATGGCTTTACCTGTTACCTGATCTTGCGTTTAATGCCAACAAACCTGTCCTGTAGTCCTCACGGACCGTTCCTGTTGTCTATACAGACAAACCTGTACCTGCCTGATCATGGGTTGGCATTAGTGCTATATTATTTTATACTTGACTTGAATATATATAACTTGGGGATACGAGGAAATCAGTATTGTAACCGAACGTAACTCAAAGGGCCATCCGATTGTTTGCCGTTTTTCCGGGTGTTACGGAATACCCATTGTTTGCTGTTTTTCCGGGCGTTACGGAATACCCATTGTTTGCCGTTTTTCCAGGGGTTATGGAATACCTATTGTTTGCCGTTTTTCCGGGCGTTACGGAATAACCACCGACGAGTTATGAGGAGGATTACATTACTTGGTTTCGAAGACTTTAGAATAGATGACCCCGTAGCACAGTTTAACTATCTCTGCATTTCACTTATACTGACACATTTACTATTATATATTCTCATTATATTCTTGCTCATACTCATACCTGCATGCCTTATTACCCCTGTTAATATTATTGCTTGATGTCATGACGCGCTGACGTCTGGGTTTTGCATGGCCCAGATTCCTTACCTTTGCTGCAGTCCGAGCAGGAGTACTTCAGTCAGCAGGCTGAGCAGTGAGGACTCGTTAGTAGTTAGTTCTTTTATTTTTCAGTATTTTCATTCCTAATGTGAGCCCGCATTATGGGACATACATTTCAGTTATTCTTGTATTGGATCTCTTACTTCCGTATTATTTATTCTTGACTCATTTTATTTTGGCTTATGGACATGTGCTAGATAGTTTTATTTTTGTTCTTGATATCTCTACAACCGTAATGTGACTGTGGATGGATACTTCCTACCCATAGGTAGCATGGTTGGCTATGTCACGTGCCAATCTTAGCGTACTCTGGGAAGCGGGGCGTGACAATAATATATATAACTGGTTAATATACTTAATTGATTTGATTGATTGATTAACATGTCTTGATCGAAACCATAAATTGCAAAAGGTGTAGAATGTAGTCGAGTGAGTCGAGTAATATGCGAGTCATGACAATTGTAATCTTGGTTCGAGTCAAGTTGGTTCGAGTAGTTTCGGTTCGAGTTCATATTCGAGTTAGGTTAGAGTTCGAGTTTGAGTTCAAATTTAGGTTCGAGTTTATGTCTTTTCATGAGAATTGATTTAAATTGTTAAAAATCTTATGTTTGGGAGAAATCGGCAACTGCTGCACATGGACGGCAGGATTTATGTTTTTTTCCAAGACAATTGCCATTGATAATTCCATCAAGTTGTTTAATCTAAATAGGTAAGCACTCACTTTCTCCGGTGGGGCTCAAAAGAAATGATACCGCTTAAGCCTATATTAATTCTAGAGTCCTTAAAATGTTTTTTTTCATATCTCGAGCGGGTTTTATGAAAAATATATATTAATATTGTTTAAAAGTAACCTCGAGGGTGATTTGTAATATTTAGGGTTTTCATGAATATGTATTTTAATTGTTGTGGTGTTTTGGTGATAAAACCTAGCCTTTTTTAAAGTTTATGGTATTTTTATGAAACCTACTTCTTTTGGAAACTTGGTGGTGTTTTATTAAGAATTCTAACTTTTCATTTTAAAGAATATAGTTTCATAATATTTTTTTATTGAAAATACGGATTCATAATTTTTATATAATTTTTTAAAAATTAGTTTTGTTTAGAAAAGTCGTGTTTCTTAAAAACCGTACTTTTATTTCCTTTCGAGACCGAATACTCCGTGAGGAGTTCTGCATTTCACTCTACTGTCCCAAGGATACGTGATAATCCGCACCATCCATTAGCGGGTATTCTAGCGAGGGTTGTAGAGGCGTAATTGCCAAGAATTTCGAAATACCGATTAAAAAAAACCCATTCTGAAAAGTGTGGTATTTTAATGAAAAAGTCATTCTTTAAAACATCGTGCTATGTAGCCATAGCGTGCATGTGGGGTAGGTCATTACCCAATGAAGTTTTCTTAAAGGTATTTTTTAACAATTATTGAAAAGGGGTTATACTATAGTTCATGGCATTTTATTGAAAAAATTCATTATATGTTTGTTTCATATGAATTTTTTTTGTTAAACTTCAAGCTAAAAGATATAAATAATGTTATGAATGGTGTCAGGGTATTAGTTTGACATATTTTGTTTATAGAGTGGATGAAAAGGTTAGAAAAGAAAGCAATATTGGTTCTAACTCCACTTTACTGATATGTATTTAGAAGATGATTTAAGATGAAAAGAAAAGAGAGAAGAGAGACTTACGGTTTTAGATGGTTAATAAAAGAATGAAGAAGCCCTTGGGGTCGTGGTTTCGTCGGAGATACTCCAGTCGTCGAGTTTGGCTTGCTACTCCACTTGGGATGCTTAACTCCACTTGGTATTTAGAGAGTTTGAGAGAATTTTTGCTAGAATTTCAGAATGGGGAAGAGCTAGGGCATGTGGTGGTATATATAGTGAAGAATTAGGGTTTGAGAATTAAAAATGTGGATTAAAAGAATTTAAATGGTGTTAAATGGTTAATTGAAGAGTCTTTGTTTGATTGCAGGAAAATCAAACAGTGCAGGGGAATTAAGGGGAGTCGAAGAGTCAAGTATGCAAAGCACGGAGGCAAATGGAAGCATCGGGACCGTCGGCGGCAGCCAAAGAGGCAAAACGGGTGGTTGGATTTGATCGAGCTGTCTCGAGATTTGTGCCACGTGTCAAGTTAGGTGTGTACACCTCATTGCGCCTGTTTGATCTGAAACTTTTCGTTTCTCTGTCTATTGCACGTGCAACTCTTGGGCTTTCAAAAAATTAAAAAGGAAAATCTAAAAAATAATTGTGTCTGATGAGAATTGAACACACAGGCTATGTCACAGCAGTGCAGAGGATTTACCAGTGAGCTATAAGTTGCTTCTTGCTTTTATTAAACAAAAATAACTTTTAACTCGTATGCACGCTGTAATACCCTTTACTGTGAATACAAGAAATTTCTGTACAGTGATTTCAGAGTCGTTATAATGTGCAATGTTCCCCCTACCCTTGCTCGTGTGCATGCTGAAATTACATGTGAACAAGGCAAATTTTGCAACTTAGAAATATTGCACGTACAACTGCAGTTCCTACCGTTGATGACTACGCCGTAATTTTTTCCATCTTTGTCAGTCACCTGCCATTTGGACTGGCTGAGCCTCACGATCCAAGCATGCCTGGTATCAGTAGCTCTTTTTGTTATTAATTGTTCGAACTTAGGACATAATTTTGTCGTCCACTCTTTTCCCACCTGACGTCGTGCAAAGAAGTATTTGTTCGCCCTGTAAAAAGTACGTCCTACTAAGGCTTGAATAGACAAAGATTGAGATCCTTTTAAGACCCTGTTAAAGCTTTCTGAAGCTTTCGTAGTCATCATGCAAAATCGCCTACCACCATCTTTCGAAAGAGCCCATCTTTTTTCTTCATTTTTGTAGACTACTTTCAATCTAAGTATTCGCTTTTGGACATATTCGTTTAAGTTCCTCTATTAGCTCTGTATAGGTCAGGTCATCTGGTGCACATGCAATTTAAGAGAACAAATTCTGCAAGGTTTTGCCACTAAATTCAGCAGTTGAGAAGTTGGCTCTGATATGTCGCATACAATAACGATGATTATGAGGTTCTGCCTATGATCTTCGTAGTGTCGTCGGAATCCCTTTCATCCGGTCAGATATGAAGGTAATGTGCGTTCCCCGCATGGATGGAATGTAAATATGAATGCAAGCAATGAACCACTCCCAATTTTCAGTAGTTTCACCTCCAACTACAGTATATGCCAAAGGATAAAGGCCATCATTTATAACAGCACCAGTAACAATGAGCAAAGTCCCTTTGTATCTGCTGTATAAGTGGGTTCCATCAATACTGAGAACGGGACGACAATAAGCGAAACCATCAATGGCCGGTCCGAATGCCCAAAATGCACCGGTAAAATATTCCATTCTTTCTAATATTGAAACGTCGGTTATCTTGAAAACAGTCCCGGAATTAGTGCAGTGGCAAGATATCGTGGCAAATGTTCATACGAATCTTCCCAATCTCCGTATATTTTAGACAATGCCTTATTCAACGCTTTCCATGCCTTCATATAATTTGTTTCAATGAATAATGTATCTTTTATAAGCACTTGAATCGTTTTGGGGGTTAAATCGACATCTGCTTTCACAAAAGGCAATATCTTGTTACATATAAATGTAGAAGTAGCATGTTTATGATTTGAATATACTACAGAATTCACACAAGTATGATTACCCACATACTTTTTTATCTGCCAGAATCCTATCGGTGATTTCTTTGAGATATATGCATGAAGCCTCCACGGGCAGTTCGCGTCTGATTTATAAACGGCGGTGTACTTAGTCGTGTTCGTCTTGATTGGTTTAAAAGAAACTCCGTGTTTAATTGACCAAACGCTGACTGCCTGAATTAACTTCTCCTTATTCTCGAACAAATCGCTGACCTTCAACCCACTTTTAATATCGACTGCCGAAAGCCTATCCGCACGAAAGTTGACATTCTTCATTACCGATGTAGATAACATATGAGCATCTGTCATTTTATCAGCAAGTGGATTTTCAAACTCAACGAATTCATTGTTAACACATGAATTAGTAATCCACTGCCTATCATTCTCATCAGTAAGGACATGTGCAATTTGCATGATATCTTGTGCTTGAATCTCGTCCTCATCACTAGCATCATCATCACTTTTATCTCCATTATATTCCAACACCGCTGGATCCGTAACAGGTATATCGGTTAGATGTGCGGAACCAATATTGGGGACTTGCATAATACTTGATATTCTGGCTTCATACCGACGAAATCCCAACCTATCGTCTGCAAACGGTGTCCATCACGTATTGTATTCCGTATTGTGTGACTACATGTGCTCGGTATTTTGGGGCATAATATTAAAGCCGAAACTTGGCGCTGGTATATATAAAACCGAAAATTGGCGGTGACATGCAATTATAACCGGGGCGGCGGTACATAAGAACTGCACACAAATTTATGAATACTGAGTACCTATAGCATACCCCCACTATCAATAAATAATGATCCGCTAAATGTATATGCGGTATAAAAATATGCAAGGTAATACTTACTTTGTAAACTGCCAATTTACTGGTATCCCACTTAATGTGCCTTCACCTACGTAATTTTGATCTATATACTGTTCATCATTGGTGGGAGACATAAATCCGGTAGAATCAACATTCATATTAAGCATGCGTGTCATTTTTTCTTGCGGGTATTGCTCGGACACTCGAAAAGAAGGATCAAGTACTTCAGAATAAGGTTCGGGCAGTTGAGCGGACGTCAATATCTCCTTTTTCACAACAGCTCGATCGATTTCGATTTCGAGGCAAGCATGACTTGTGTATCCTCATCATCGAATACTTTAATGGCGGTATATTTATGCTCCATCAGCCATTTGCATATTAAGAAGATATTGAACTCTAACGGATTGATTTTGGTAGTTTTGTACACTATTTGGCACAGCTCATTGTATGTGCTAGACTTCTTGACTCTAGTCATCTTAGTTTTTCCACCGATATATTCATGAATATTACTTTTTCCAATGGTTAATTGGCCACCGAAATAGCAAATTAGATGGATGTGATTATCCGTCATTTCTCCACCTGCCAGAAATATTGACACACTTTGAGAGTTCTCATCAAACAATCTACTTATTTATCTTCACGGTTATACTCAACTAATTACATAACATTACAATAAAATCCATATTTATAGCATGTAACAAGTTGCAAGAACTTGTATCCTATTTATTGATCCATCATAAGTAAAATCGGGGAAAAGCCCTAATATATATCCAATTTGTTTGAATTGCTTACCAATACCAAATTTAAATCAATTTTAAAAAAATTATTTTTAAATAAAATTAGGGTTTAGCTAACCTTCGAGATGCTCACAATGGTGATGACAATGGCGAGAATGAAGGCGACTGTTCATCCGTGAGTTTCCAACTAAAGCTGCACAAGCGAGAGACTGTGAGATCGAGAACGAGCGAGGGAAATGAGAGAGAGAGACAGAGGAGAGAGAGATAGTAGAGTAGCCAGAGGAAGGTCGGAGGAGGTCGGAGGAGGTGGGGTCGGGGGGGAGAGAGAGATAGAGAGAGCGAGGGAGATGAGATCGAGATACAGAAAGAGAAAGATCGGGAGAGAGAGCGTGCCCGAGAGAGATGAGAGTGAAGTGAGGAGAGGAAAGTAGGCTCGGGTATATTGGGGGAATGGGTGCACTTTGAAAGTGTGCACCATTATTTTTTGTTTAGGTTTTTGGGCGCAGTTTGAAACTGCACCCATACAAATGTTATGAGGCACAGTAACTGCGCCCATAACAAATGTATGGGGCACAGCTTTGAACTACGTCCCATACAAATGCTATGAGCGCAGTTTGAAATTGCGTTCATAAAAAAAATTTATTCCACGCCAGTGCAAGCGCTGAGCTGGCGCTGACGTGGCGCCTATAAGGCAAAAAGTGATCTTTTTTTGTAATTATTTTTTAAAGTGTTTTTTTTAGTTGTGACCGGCACTTAAATCACGTCATGTCTAAAGGCGTAACGTAATTCAAGTAAGCCGAAGCCCAGAAATCTAAACCTTTTTAAAAAAATAAAGAGGTGAAGTTTTGAAATAAAGGTATGATGAAATCAAAGGTTTTCTTAAATTCATGGATAATGGAACATGAAAAATGCAAGTGGATTTTATTAGTTGGAAAACATGTTTTTTCTTTTAAAAATTTGGGCAGCACCTCCTTTGTATATTTTGATCCAAAACCACATATACAAGATAATATAAAAGGCATCTCCAAGCGGAAGCTAGCTCTTCGCCAATCGGCGGAATCACAACCACGCAAGTCATAAATATATATATATGACGCTCAACGGCGAAGATCAACACAAAAGATAATGAAATAAGCAAGACATCAACCCACCAAACGAACATATAACCCATCGCTCAAGTCTCGCAACCACAAGTCTTTCCAAGTCTTACTACTTATATAAATACTAGTTTCTGATTGATGGGGTTGACTAGATACAATATGAATAATAATACAAAAGTGGAACGATCCAACATGCACCAGCTACCAAAGCAAATCACCCGAATGCAAGCTGTGTGCCAGCGATGCTGCTACTGATCCATGCGGTCAAACTGTAAGAACTGTGGCACAACGGGGGTGAGTTGCCAACTCGTGAGTAGAAAACATCATCAGGTAGAAATCGAATAAAACAACGATTCCTAGGTCAACTATATCATAAAGGGAATACTATGATATGTAGGGTGACCGTATATGAATATATGCCAACAATATAATCAATGCCTGTAAGCATGTGGATAATATCTACGTGTCCATCAATGACACAACAACATCATGCATGTAAATATCATGAAAGCATATGCATGTAAATATGAGAATATCAATCAACGTGTGTCCATCAACGACACATCAAAATCATGGAACCTGAGTGTTCAACATCGACACTCGAAATATCATGAAACCCGTGTCCAACATCGACACGTAAATTCTCATATCTCGGGCTCCGTCAGTCCGGATTGGCCCACGGGCTCCGTCAATCCAGATCAGCCCGTATCATCTCTCGACTCCGGTCGGTATCCTTCGGATAACCGCCGAGTCCAAATACTATCACCAGTAGGTAGTAGTCCCTCTGCCAGGCTCATCGTCTACTGCACAACATACCTTTCTTGCCCCGGGATACCATACCGGGTCCACCATGTACCCGCAAACGGCCTCATCCCGCTCCTCAAATCGGGTATCACATAACTCATAACCGAGAAAACACATGGTGGACGTCTCGAAATATCATATCAAGAGAAACCGGGTTTTTAAAACAATACATACTTTCTTTTGAAATATAACCATGGTTCTCAAATCCAGAATCTTATGAAAACAGTATCTCAATGCATATAATCGTAAAGCATGATGTATGCAAACATATAACAGAAATATGAGTGTTCAGTCAAAAATAATGTGCATTTGATATGACATTTTCCTTACTATTTTTATATAATAAAAAGGGTTTTATTATAAATATGACACATATGGGGGTTTATCTGTAAAAATACTATTTTCATGTGTTTATATATTATAATTAACATTATGAAGGAAAATATATGCATATAATATCTATGTAATATTTAGTCCATTTAAATATGCATACATATCAAATATTTTTGACCAATTCTCTTAAAACTATAATATCATGTCAAATAGTTAAGATAATATCTCAATAAAAACAAATTCTACTAACATTATTTATTGAGATATTGTGCAGAAATTATATCAGGACTGAAATCAAGGAAATCCGAGTTGGCGAGATCAAATCTGCCGAAATATTCAAGTGAATAGAAGAAGTCAATTCTGGCAGTAACTTAGAGAAGATTTCCAAAATCCAGATATTCAAAAGATCACCAAGTATTAACAAGATGAAGCCCCAGAAAGATGAATCCCTAACTCCCATGATCCACCGCGCAACCGCCGCCGAATCTTACCTAACGCGGCGGATCCGCGGCCCTATAGAGGAGTTGGGATATGGGATTTTCAGGTTGGGATCTTAACAACTAGTTATCATATTAGGAAACTAGGGTTCTAACTCTATGACTATAAATAAGGACTGAGAGCCTCTTGGAAAAATCATCAAACCGACGCGATCACGAAGTCCACGACGGCTCAAGAATCCTGGTTGATCATCGACAGTTCATCTACCTCCTTAAGAAGAGATCGAGAAGTAAACTAGGGTTTTGTAATTATTTTTTAAAGGAACAAAAGTGTACTTGATCTTGTTGATTAATAAAAGTAGTTTTATTCTATTGCATTTTATTTTCTTCATGATTTCTATCTTTTTTTTCCCAACATGCACGAGTAATTCTCCACTTGTTAGGGTTCGTAGGATTAAGGTAGATTAATGAATGATGAAGATCCTTAAACTCTTTTTACGTCCTATAAAGTTTATGAACTTTACCAAAAGAATCATTAATATTCTAATCGGGCGCGCTATCAATTCATTGATATTCACGACCACGATTAAAGATTAGTTTAACAATTGTTTTGGTAAAAGCTAGACATGAACGGAGATCCATGTCAAGATAGGGGTTAAGAGTGGGAACTCTTTTCCCTCCAGAAACCCTAATCTACATGCATCACCGTCGATCTAGTTTTAAATTTATTAAAGGATAAAAAGATTAATTTTTAATTATTCATCCATGACTACTAAATCTTAACGAACCCTACAAGCCCCCTTCTAATATAAAACCTACATCCGTAGTTAATCTAGATCTATATCCTGCATCCGTGTTTGACGTAGATCTAGAACTTACAACCATTCTTCACCATTCATTATCCTTCCTCTTTTCCTAATCAACACGCCTAAAGTAAGATTAAAAGAATCAACGTTTCTCTGAGGACGACCCGTACTCATCTCGGTCTAGCTACACGTGACACCGTTATTGATTGTGGTTATTCTACAAACACAACTCTAAAAAAAAGAATCAAATGGCGCAGTTGCCGGGGATACGTGCGTAATTTATTTTTCTTACTATTCGTGTTGAATTCTTATTCGATTCACATCATAAACATAAACAAAACTGCAAATTGTATATTTAACGATTATTGTGTGATTTTTGCGAGGGAATCTGGAGTCACTTTAGCGAGGAGATAAAGATTCAGAGATATTCATCAAGATCCAGAGGACCAAGGAAGGCGACGTAGTAAAATCCTTCATGAGATCCCTCTTTTTGGCGGCGGAACCGCGGCAAATATGTCCAATTAGCGGCGGAACCGCAGCGGAATTAGGGATTTAGGCTTCCAAATTTCTCTGGTATATTTCTCAACTCCTTCTCTCTCCTCTGGAATCCAATAAAATATCTTTTCTGCAGAATTCTTTGTAAAATATCGCCGCTCAAAAATCTTTTTGCGAGTTTTGTTTTGCGGGTTGTTTTTGCATATTTTAATACGGACTTTAAGGGGAAAAGACCAAATTCAGATTAGGTAGGGATTTCATTGCCCTTCCTAGGCCCCACAAATCACAAAACGAGCATCTGCATCACCCTATATTAATTAAAAATATCTTCACCAAGACTCTAAGGACCGTCACGCTCAAATAGGACAGAGGAAGGTCGTGGATAATCTATCGCTTATCCGCATTTCTTTTATGGTGTCTAGGCAAGTGTGTCTAGGCAAGTGGTTACTTAATTAGGCCCGCTATTTTCGGTGATTCGTATAGCGGATACCTCCCACTTACCTGGCACTTACCTGGCCACAAGAGTAATAAAGAGGTGGTAGAGGATTGATCCTGCGGCTTGTTCTTTGAAAGTCTAGGAGCGGTCTAGTGCTTGACCTAGGTGGCCTTAGTTTTAAGATTTGCTTGTGAATTTTGTGATTTGTCAAGTCAACCTTCAAGTCCCACTTTCAAAGCAAAACAATCCAACTAGAGCTTAAATCTTTCCACCCTCCTTCCTCTCTTCACCTTCTTATAACTCTTGTCGAGTTTTGCTATCCAGAACTAGATATTTCTTGTTATCGTAATCGCTTCGGTATACCATCCGACTCTACCATGTCTTTATGAGATCGGATAGGGCAAACGGAAAGAAACAGTTGGCCACTTCACTCCAGGTCCTGTCAATCGCATCCAAATTCTACATCTTCTTATATTGATACTCCGAGTGAAGGAACTCCTAAACGCATGTCCATCGCTGAGCATATAGTGAGGGCTAACGACCAAAGTTTCAATCCAGTCAAACCATTAGGACAACAAACACCACCACTTTCTAAAGAAGATTTTCATACTCGGTTTGTGGCGTATATGATGTCTGTTAAAAATTGCCAGCCAACCAACCAATATCAATATTCTTCTTATCACAATGTTGATCCTACTCCTGTCCAATTTTTACAACCATTCAATTCCTATCAATCCTACCCGATCTTTACACTTTCTCTAAACAGTCCTTCTAATCAGTCATTTGGGAGTTTTACTTATCCACAAGAATTTCAATCTTATACTGAAACCCCTTACCGACCCATGTCTAGTCTTGAACGGACTGTGGAAGAATATGTGGTAGCGTCGCGCCGCACCAGAGAGGAATTGAAAGAGTGTATGGCCATTCTCAATAAACAAAACGAACGAGCAACTAGTTTCAAACCAGCTCAAAATTTTCCAACGTATGATACGGCCATAAGACAAATTGAGAATTTGGGTAGTGAGAGAGAGCGGTACACCCTTCCAAATCAAACCTCCCCATCCCAAATTGAAATCCACAACTCCAGTTTCACAGATCTATCGAGTGCATCAAATGATTCACCAATCGAAAATAGAATGTCTGATGAGCTGTGTGACTTTGTAGTGTTTGATTTACCCGATTGTGAAGGGTCCAATTAAAGTGAAGCCACACCCAACTCTTGTGATCTCCACACCTCCACTCTAGAACCACAATTGATTGAAAATCCTGCTTTTGATGAGGTGTCTGAGAGTAAGCTTCACTTGATTGAGGATATTGACGTTGGGGATATATTGAATGATGAACCCGAAATTTTGGATGGGTTTTTCCCACCAACTCATCAAGTCATTTCACTCCCGTGTAGTCATCATCTCGAGCCTCTAACTATTCTTCCTGAACCCTATATGCGTCTTGAAATTGATGATAAATGTATAACCGAAAGGCAGAACGAAATTCAGCATTCATTTCCCACATCTGGTTTAGCAATGCTCGACACACCAATTTGTTTACCTATTTCATCTCCCACTTTCTCCGGTTCTTCTTCTAATCAACCTTTACTTTTAGCGAGTGTTGATAAATCACAATCCGGTATTTTGAGTTCAATAATTCTAGAAAGACAACTTAATTTAGATACTTTTGAGAATGAGGTAGATAAGCTTTTCGAGTTTCCTACCTCCATAATTTTTGACAAATCAAGTGTGTTGAATTCTGGCGCAACACTTATTGACATTGAAACGTTCAATCGGACCATCGATGAAAGTTTCGAAGATATTTTCACCAACGAACTCGCATTCCTAAATGATACGGATTTTGTGATTAATCAACCTCCACCTGAAGAAGTTGAACCACCACCATTTCTTCTTATCCCATACGAGAATATGACCATTCTTTCCATTCCTAATCATCCACATTCTCGTTTCCGTTCACCTTTATTATTTCATCTCTATCAACCGAGACGTAAACCATACTGCCTCCTATCTCCCCACTTCTTCAAATCTCTGATTTTCCACCAACCAGTGTGTTACATCGATAAAATTTTTGAATGGTTGGTGTTGACTTTTGGTCTTTGTAAGGCTTACTTTGACCAATAACTTTAACCCCCCAAAAATAATTTTAAATGCTTAATACTATTTTACTCAAGTTTAGGGGGGAGAAAAATATTTTGGCTCTTGAAAATAAGTTTTTACAAAATTACAAGCCAAAAATAAGTTTGGGGGAGAATTTCACTTTCATTATTTCTTGTCCCCTTTGATTACTTTTCCTCTCAAGTCTACAGATTTTGAGATTTAAAAAACGACAACAGTGAGGACACTGCTGTAAACAGGTTTGGGGAAGATTTGTGCTTATTTACGCATTATTTTACATTATATTTTATATAAGCACAAAAAAATTTTGATAATGGAAGTTAGAAAGTGAAAATTTACATTTGAAAGATAGGAATAGTTTAAAAAAAAAGAAAGTTAGATGTTTTCTTAAACGAAACTAGTAATAGGTAGTCATGAGCCGTTGTCCCAAGGGTTGGTAAGATGAAGGAAATTACTAATTTGAGAATAAAAATAAGTCTGAAAAATAGTCCATATTCTTGAAGCCAAACATCTGAACGTTGATACCCTACTATACGCACTTACACATATCTTGAAACTTGGGATAGTAGAGGATACCTTGGAATGCTCTTGTCTAAAAGCCTTAGAATGAAGGGAAAAAAAATTATAAGTGGTGAAGAAAAAAAAATGAACACTGGTTTTGTAATTACCAAGGCAGCATAGAAAAAATATAGCGAGGGTGCTTTATCTCCTAGTGCCTAAGACCAACTGGTTTGGGAGCCACTGCTAAGCCTTAAGTGTGCAATACAAGGAATTACGCCTTAATACGCGAGCACATTTTGTAATCGGTTGGTTAGTATCTCAAGAAGTATTGACGGTCGCATGAAGAATGTGTGAGCAATTCCATCTAAAATATTCACCAACTAAAAAGTATTATGGAAGATGGACAAGAATATGATAGCTTGAATTGAATTCTCTAAGTGTAGAGATGTCTTTTACACACACGTAGGGGTATATGATTAATGTTTGGAAGAAAAATAGGGAGGAAGACTAAAGGCAATATTTTATTGAGAGATGATGTGATTTCTAATATTTTTTACGACCATTAAGATAGGGCTCATAGCAACTGAAAAGCTGGTATAGTTGGAAACTCTTATTTTCAAGTTCTTTCTTTTATAGTTTTTATCTTTATATGTAACATTCACCATCTCTCTTTTATTATAGGATTTTGTGGGTGTAATCCGCTGAAAACCCTCAGGAGACAACACTTCTCCTACTAGGGACACCTAGAGGTTTAACGGCTTGTTGCACGTGCTCAGTGCAATCGTGTTGCCTATGAAAGTGTGCTGCTTAGTTTTTTTCTTTTTCTTCTTCTCTTGAATAACTAGTTTACCCGGGACGATCAAAGTTAAGTTTGGGGTATTTGTTCAGTCAAAAATATTGTGCATTTGATATGATATTTTCTTTACTATTTTTATATAATAAAAAAGGGTTTTATTATAAATATGACACATATGAGGGTTTATCTGTAAAAATACTATTTTCATGTGTTTATATATTATAATTAACATTATGAAGGAAAATGTATGCATATAATATCTATATAATATTTAGTCTATTTAAATATGCATACCATATCAAATATCTTTGACCAATTCTCTTAAAGCTATAATATCATGTCAAATGGTTAAGATAATATCTCAATAAAAACAAATTCTACTAACATTATTTATTGAGATATTGTGCAGAAATTATATCAGGACTGAAATCAAGGAAATCCGAGTTGGCGAGATTAAATCTGCCGAAATATTCAAGTGAATCGAAGAAGTCAATTCTGGCAATAACTTAGAGAAGATTTCCAAAATCCAAATATTCAAAAGATCATCAAGTATTAACAAGATGAAGCCCCAGAAAGATGAATCCCTAACTCACATGATCCGCCGTGCAACCGCCGACGAATCCTACCTAACGCGGCGGATCCGCGGCCCTATAGAGGAGTTGGGATATGGGATTTTCAGGTTGGGATCCTAACAACTAGTTACCATTTTAGAAAACTAGGGTTCTGGCTCTGTGACTATAAATAAGGACCGAGAGTCTCTTGGAAAAATTATCAAACCGACGCGATCACGAAGTCCACGACGGCTCAAGAATCCCGGTTGATCATCAACGGTTCATCTACCTCCTTAAGAAGAGATCGAGAAGCAAACTAGGGTTTTGTAATCATTTTCTAAAGGAATAAAAGTGTACTTGATCTTGTTGATTAATAAAGGTAGTTTTATTCTATTGCATTTTATTTTCTTCATGATTTCTATCTTTTCTTTTCCAAATATGCGCGAGTAATTCTCCACTTGTTAGGGTTCGTAGGATTAGGGTAGATTAATGGGTGATGAAGATCCTTAAACTCTTTTTATGTCCTATAAAGTTTATGAACTTTATCAAAAGAATCATTAACATCCTAATTGGGAGCGCTATCAATTCATTGATATTCACGATCACGATTAGAGATTAGATTAACAATTGTTTTGGTAAAGGCTAGACATGAACGGAGATCCATGTCAAGATAGGGGTTAAGAGTGGGAACTCTTTTCCTTCCAGAAACCCTAATCTACATGCATCACCGTCGATCTAGTTTTAAATCTATTAAAAGATAAAAAGAGTAATCTTTAATTATTCATCCATGACTACTAAATCTTAACGAACCCTACAAGCCCACTTCTAATATAAAACCTACATCCGTAGTTAATGTAGATCTATATCCTACATCCGTATTTGACGTAGATCTAGAACCTACAACCATTCTTCACCATTCATTATTCTTCCTCTTTTCCTAATCAACACGCCTAAAGTAAGATTACAAGATTCAACGTTTCCTTGAGGACGACCCGTACTCATCTCGGTCTAGCTACACGTGACACCGTTATTGATTGCGGTTATTCTACAAAAACAACTCTAAAAAAACAAACAATCAATGAGCATATACGTATATCATGCAACATGGAACAATGATGTGAGCATAGCAGTATATCATGCGACATATCATAATGATGTGAGCATAGCAAGTATATCATGCAACATAGCATAATGATGTGGCAATTCTACTGTGCAAGTGACACAGCAATTATCGATGATGAAGTGTGTGAGCTGGAAAATCTGTGTAAGTGTAACATACGCATCATCGATAATGGTATAGGTGTACTAGCACATGTATATATAGTGCAATGAGAATGTCATGAACGTAACATAAAGTATATCGTACGCGAAATGTCATCAAGTATACGTATCTACAGTATATCCGAGTCGGTGAATCTATCAATCGACATCCAGCCTCAAAACATCACGTACGGTATAATCTATCGTACGACATCCTCTAGTCAAGGGTATGGATCAATCATCAAGTAAAACTCATCACATACGGTATCCATCGTACGGCGGCATTAAACCATTTGGGACCCTATCAACCTATATGACAATGAGGGTACAGACCTAACGTCTCGTACGGCATATCACTCATGATTCACAACAATATCCATATATGTATACCTATCTCTCAGGCCGTATCAATCTCATATCGTGAGACCGACAAAGGTATCTATTATCTCATATCTACTCGCATCCATATAACGACATATCAACCAAGTCATCATATCACATCATATACTCTTTTCATCACATTAATATCTCACATCGAGTCACCCTATAAATCTCATATCGTATTTATCGACCTCATTACATGCCACTATAATCTCATACTTATCTTCTTGCAGCTACATATGTCCATATCGTGATTCACATCCTTATATATATCAATTCGAGACATCATTTCTATCATATCATGTCACACTAAACCATACACTATAATCTTAAGTCGTGGTATATCTTATTTCCTACTAAACCTCTAAACATATTCAGAAGTTTCTAACATGGTCTCCTTAACCATATTCGATATATATCAGTTTCCATTACAATTTGGGGGGTGCTATACGCTATCCACTCGACTTTTCCCGTAGATATAAATCTGCTCACCTTGATCCTTGCTTACCGAAGTCAATGTCGCCATGCTCCTCCTCGTTATCCGAAGTCCACGTGAGGGTGCCTACACATATGAACACATAGTATCATAAACAGAAATCGCGCATAAAACCAAAACGACATCCGAATCACACATAGGTTAGAACCTATGGTCTATGCATGCAAGAATAACCAAACAACTCCTGATATCGACGTACAAACGTCAAGTGACCGATACAAAACACAAATATCAAAACTTCAAGTTATGCAAAAGCTACAAATCAAAACAGCAACTAAAGAAAATGGTCCCAAATTTTGGTTCAGGTAAAATCAGGCCAAACCAGCAGTACAGTGGGGGTAGTATAGGGGGTAAGTGAGCTACAGAACCAACCTAGACACCAAATACCATAATGAGGCCGGCCACATGCCCTAGAAATCCGGCCAGCTCGGCCAAGACTGCTCTGTTCTGGCTCGTCTTCTCAGGGTGGTCTCCTATTGGTGTAACTAGGTCTCTGGAGTTGCTAGTTTTTCTCATAAGTGGCCCAGGTTGCTCCAGATTCCCTGTAGGCTAAAAACCAATACAAAACCGACAAGGAACAAATCGTAAGTTCGTATTCTCTGTTTTTGGCCATACAATCCACACTAAGGTCTTGTAACAGCCACTACATATCACCACAATACAACTCAAACCCTAAACCTCATCTGGGAAAATTCTAAGATCACAATCCACACTAAATCGCATTTTAAACTAAACTAGAATACACTAAATATAATAACCTAGCTAGGGTTTAGAATTATACCTCATTTGGCAATTCAAGAATTTTCTTGAGTTGCTCAAAGTTTTCAAAATCCAACTTTGATTGATCCAAAGTGTTGAGGAGGATGCGGGGATCAATTTTAATGAAGGGAGTATAGGGTTTTGGTGAAGATTTTGTGATGGATCATGAAGGTAGAAGTGAGGGGAAGCTTGAGGAAGAAGTTGAAGAAATAATCGGGGAAGAAAATGATGGCAGACCTCTCTCTCTTATTCTCACCCCTCACAAGCCCATGCTTCTCTCCCTCTCTCTCCAATAATTCGCTTTCTCACCTTTTCTCTTTTTCTTTTTTGTAAAAGCCAAATATCAACAAATAACAATGAAACGACATGCAACCAAATGCAACATGTCATGGTGCACTAACCATGGAAAAATGTAGAAACACGGATTTGGCTTAATCGCGATTAGTAGTGCACTAATCAATTTTTATTCAAACTGCATATAATTAATTATAAAAATGCCAAATCCGATAAATATATTTTTAAATGAATAAATCATTTTAATCTCCAATTATTTCACAGATATTGGTATATATTTATACCATTTTACGAAAACCCAAAATGCGCAAATCGGGTAGTTTTCGCGAAATATATTATTTTATTATTAAGTTCAAAAAATAATATTTTATATTTTCTGAAATGTTACGGATCTTTTTTATAAATTATTTTTTAAAGTGGATTTTTTTTATAATTATTTTTTATTTTTGGTTTACAATAAAAAAAATTTGTTCAAAATACAATCAGGAAATTAACGGCTGTTTTCATCTCATCTCTGAAATTCCCTTGATCGTTTTCTTCTTTCTTTTTTCCGCCTCCACCTCTTTCTCCCATCCACATCCACATCCACCACCTCCTCCGATGAGCCACCTGTCTCCACCTTCTTCTTGGACCATCATCCTCCACCTCCTCACTCCACCCTCTAGCTTAATTTTTTCTAATCCCCAAACCCAAATTCATCATGGCCATGGCCACCACATCTCATCCACAACAGCCTTCTCCTCGGACCATCTGCCTCCATATCCTCCCCTCTTAAGCTCTAATTCTCCAAGAACTTTCACAGTTCTAGATAATATCCATGAATATTTCCTATCAGTTTTTAGATGTTAGGTCTAGAACATTTTAGAGAATTCTTCCGCGTTCTAGAAGACCTCAGAATATTCTAGAGGATTCTGGTGGGCTCTAGAAAACTTGATGGTGCTCAAATTGTTATTCATTTCCAAGAAGGAATCTATCTCTGGATCAAACCTTATCGTTTACATTTCTTGGTCCTGTCGTCAACTTCTAGCATTCCTCAGAATTAGTTGAAGCCGCGTAGCTATTTGTGGTCACAATCATTTGAACTCGAGCTCGTGCCTGAGCTATTCATGAGGAGTGATGATTTTAAATAAGATCCCGAAAGGCCAAAGGTGTGCCAGTAATTGGTCATTGGTGGACAAGTAGTCCTAGTTGAGTCTTAGCATATGTTAGGGACTGCCAAGGGTTGTAGACTGCTACTGCAACAAAATTGTTATGAGCTGAATTGTTTCCTTGTACTTTTGTTCACATATTTGAAGTATTAATCAATGCAAATTTAAATTGCTTTCTATTTAATACCCATGCCTTGTTAGAATGTCATTCAAAATGGATAATAATTATGTATTTATCAAGGTTCAAGAACATGGTTTCGGTTTCGGTCTCTCGTAATTTTATTAGTTTCGTTGGGTTTCGGCTGGTTTCGCTAATCTCGATTCGGGTTTCGGTTTTGACGATACATAAATGTATATATATTAAATACTTAAATTTATGGTTCAATATAGACAATGAACCTAGTGTTTAAAAATCCAACCATGATGCAAAGCGTAGTTGGATAAGTATTAATATAGGGTTTTGGTTCATTTTTTTGCGGTTTTCTAACAACGAAGACCTACAATGATCACAATGACAATAAAAATGGTATAAAAAATAAGTTTGTACAGGTTTTAGCCGAAACGATATTGTATGGCTGGTTTCGTATCGGTTTCGGGTTTCGGATTTCGTATCGGTGTCCACCGAAACCGATATGAAACCACCGTGTACCAGAGGTTTCGGCCGAAACCTCGAACCTTGGTATTTATTTACAACTATAGCTTGGCCATCAATTAAAATATGATTATTTATCGGGTAAACTAATCCAGGTGACCCAAGTTTAATACGAACTATATATATTTCTCTGTTCCGAAATTCTTATGTTCAAATTACTTCAAATTTCTTTCTATTATATTTTTCTACTAACATGCCCTTTTGAATTACTTTCACCAAGGTGGTAATTCAGAAAGAAAAGCTTCGGAACGAAAAAGACATGACTCAGTGAAACTGAAGATGATGGATGATTTTCCACAACAGGGTCAACGAAGAAGAAAATATCGTGCAATTTAGCCAAAATCGAAAAAGAATGTAATTGTGACAATTTTACTACAGTGCCTACCAGTCTTGGGGATGTGAGGAAGAAGGTAGTATCTTTTTTCGACACGGCTTGGGAAAAAAACAAGAGTTTGCGCCTTTGATGTTATTTAAACTGCTTAGAATCTATCAATGAACAAACAATCACTTGTTTCTGTACTTTTGAATGTTATGATGGAGGGACTTATATGATAGCTATTCCATTTAACATGTATATATTAGATCTTATTAGAAATAACACTTCTCTTTGGATGTTATGAAAGATGAAGGGGTCTACAAAGAAACTGTGTATTTGTATAATAAAAATTCAAAATCAACTAAATTCATTATCTACCATTTTCTTTCCTGGGAGGTAAACAATTTTAAATCTAGTTGTTTTCAAAAATACCTCTTTAACTCTCATCATCAAATTGATATGATTTAACGCTTGGACAAGCCGAGGTCTCGTGAAGTCTGTATAGTGTTGTTAGAAGTTTAGAGAAAATTCAGCTGTTTCATTGTGGACAAATTTGAGAGGGAGAAAGACAAGTCATGTTTGTCATTGCACAATGCTAGTTTAGAGAAAATTCAGCTGTTTCATTTCGTTTGGTTCCTTGGGGTCTTTGTAAATTAATATATAATTTTCAACTTCTTTTCGGTTTCCACATTTTAATGAAACGACACTAGTTTTCAACTTCTTACAGTTTAATACCTAAACCATTTGCCTGGAAGCAGTAAATAAATAACAGCGAGACCAAACCTTAATCCATGGTGATTCATGGCTAAACCCTTGGCAGCTCTTAATCCATGGTGATCTCATCATCTTCCAAAACCCTACCAAAACTCTCCTCCATCTCCATCTCCATCTCCATCTCCATCTCCATGTCTTGATTTCAAGGACCATCGTGCCGGCTTCGATCTGTTCAACCCCATCACTGGTGCTCGAATCGAGCCTCCAGTAGAAACAATTCATAGGAATAGAACAAGTGATAGTGAAGAAAGAGATTACCGCGCCATATTTTGATCGAAAACTTGAGTTCGAATGCCAAGCATCGTTTCCTCTAATTTGGTTTATGCCTTCTCTAGCATGAATGCAGCATAAAGGTATGCAAGTAGCTAGAAATTTGTTGCTATGCTTTTAATCATTGTTGTTGTTTCAATTTGTGAAGTAAGAGTTTTGCGCTTTATTTGATGAAGAAAATGAGAACGTAATGGATATTATATGCAATTCAGATACATATGATGCTTATACTTTTTTGCTCATTATTATTTTCTTTTTGGAAGAAATACCAATGTTATAAATTGATAAAAAAAAACTAGGGTAAATTGTCAAAAAAAAAAAAACCAAGAACTTTTTTCCGCCGTCAAAAAACGCTAGCCTCGAAACGGTAGACAAAAACCCATTAGAAATTTTTCCAGCAATATCTACATAGCAGCCTACTATATCTAACCAATTCATACAAACCATTTAGATATCGCAGGAAACAGTTTAGATATCACAGACAACTCTTTAGATATCGCAGGAAACAGTTTAGATATCACAGACAACTCCTTAGATATCACTGGCGACTGCTTAGATATCGCAGGAAACTAGATATAGTATGCAACTACTTGATATCACAGGTAAGTGGTTTCTTTGGCAACTAAAAACTTTTTTATGGGGGTTTTGACCAACTTTTCAAGCCCGGGGGTTTTGACAACAGAAAAAAAATGCTTGGTTTTTTTTTTCTGACAGCTTACCCTAAAAACTAAGATCTTTTATCTAAATGAAAACTAAATGCGTACATTAGTTGAATGGTAGCGAGTTAAAGGAGAGGCAAAAATCCCTCGCATCTCAATCAGAGTAGCTAGCTTTGATTATAGGCAACCAGCTTACATGTTCAATTCAAATACATAACTTTTTTGAGTATCCTTAATAAGGTACAGACTCAAATTCATTCACCCCTTGTAATTGTGAACTGTCGATGATCCTTTGCTCGTGACCCTCATATAAAGAGCCATTAAAATGACTTTCTGGAAATAAATTGCTCAATCTATATATCTTGCTCCCAACTGTTTTACCTGTTCAAGCAATGATATCAATTAGAATTTTTTTTGGTATATTATATTGTAGGCGACTGTTTGCATCTCAAATAATTAGAGCAGTTGTAGAGTAGCGAAATGAGTGTAATAGAACTTACTTGTATCATTTGTCCCCGATAGAGAAGGCATAATCCAAATAGGTCGCGGGGATTGTTTTCTATTATAGTGAATATTGAGAGAGAAGCATGGCGAAGTAAACCTTGACTCAACATGAAACCTCACCACATTCCTTATAGAATTCAAGTTTTCATTTATAATGTAAATGCAATTCCTTTTCAGCTCTGGATCATCTCTGGTCGAAACAGACATCGAGTATTTGCCATCCAAGAACAAAGCTTGATCACCCAAATCCTTTGTTTCAACCCAACAAGAATCTATCTCTGGATCAAACTTCATCACTTTGATTTCTTTATTCATTATCGACTTTTTCACAAGTAGCAATTCCCTAGAACTAGCCGACACCAAATAGCTATTGTGGTTATACCCATTTGCGCTCGAGCTAGTGCTATTCATGAAGAGTGATGAATCTAAATAGGGCCCAGAGAGGCTAAATGTGTGCAATTGGCCATCTTTGGAGATGACAAAGAACCTATCGATGTGATATACGATATCTTCGATGTATATTCCTTTTGGAAGAATGTATATAGGAGTCCATGTTGAGCTTCCTGGCCTAGCATAGGCTAGGGATTGCCAGGAATTGTAGATTGCTATTGCAGCAAAATTATTAGAAGCTGGATTGTTTGATAGTACTACTTTGTTCACATATTTGAAGCAGCAATCGTCATCAATTTCTAAGAGTTTAGAAAAGGGAGGGAGGTGAATCTGTGCTCCATCGAGGGGATTCACTAGCCAGACCTTGAGAGTTTCTTGTAGGATTACTAGCCACCCATCTTTGTATCCAACAACACAATACCTGTTTTATGTCAAGAGGGGGGAAAAGAAAAACCTGTTTGGTAAATATTTTATAACTCTTTCGTTAAATTGCAGAAAATTTCCTTACATTTGACCATATAGCAGATAATAAGTGCGGTTCTGGTAGAATCCCCATTTGCAGAAAATTTCCTTACATGGACGGTTGAGATTTGAAAATAACGGCCTAAAAAATAAGAGTTATTTTTTCTTTTAATCTCGACCGTCCATGTATTACATCATGGACGGTGGATAACCCGCTTCTACCTTTTTGCATCAAATGGGGGTTCTATGGAAACTTTACTTGCAGAAAACCATCATAACCCTAATCAAGCGAAAGAGTTTTGGCACTGGTTCAGAAGAAAGATACGGTTTCATGTAGGTTGTAGATAAAACTTAGCTCCATCAAACCCCCAAAAGTAGTCTAATTATCGAAGAATGGTATACCATTTCTATAAGATCATTCTGTATTTATAACAAGTATTGCTTAGCTATCATATAAAATGATCACAGATAAACAAATCTAGCTGACCCATAACTAACATATACGAATTATATACCTAGAAAATATTTTAGCCCGCCTTTAATATGCGCCAGTTTTTTCTGTTTCCGGAACTTTTCCCCTACCAAATTGCTTCTAATATCGCCCCCCCCCCCCCCCCCCGCCCCACATTTTTATCTATTTATTTTATTGACACTGTCCATTTTAATTCTTTAACTCAGGGGAATAATCTAGAAAGAATAAGCTCTAGAAATGGAAAAAATAATCTTGTTTCGATGAAGTTAAGGATGTGGATGATTTTCTGCAATGCGTACAAAATTGAAGGAATTTCATGCACATTTAGCCCAGCTAGATGAAGAATGTAAACATAAACAGCGGCGCAGTACCTGCGAATCTTGGGCAAGCGAGGAAGATGGTAATATCTTTTTTCGACAGGACTGAAGAAAGAGAGTTTGCCGCTAAGATCTAAAGGATGCATCAGAATCAGCCATGGGAAATGGGAAGTAGTAGGAACAAAATCTTTGAGAGCTGATGCCCAGCAGGAGCAGACCACACGTAATCTAGCATGATCGGAGACGAGCAGCCACTGCGCAATCGAGCAGAGGATATCAGATGGAATGGCTGCCCAATTGGTTGCCATGATTTTTGAACTATGGCTTTGTTGCTTTTCTTTTAATCTGAGATTCAATGATTCATGTAGAAAAAAGTAAACGAGGCCAACTTGCGGAACTTCTTTGTTGGCTGCTGAATATTCTTTTGAATTAAGAATGTGTTGAAAATGACTAATGGTTATTACTTTTGCGATCAATGGGTGGGGAGAGCACGAAACTTGTCCTGATTTGATGATTTTGATGTTGCTGTACTGCTCAATAGTCAGCGGATTAATATACTTTAGTCTCTTGTTCATTTTGCTATTGAAGAACATTATTAACTGATGCTTTCATTCTTGCCCAGAAACTCTTATATGAAATCTTATCTTTAGTGTTGGGAATAAGGTTTTACGTATCGGAATTCTATCGGATTGGATTGGTGTTTGATATATATCATATTCAGCCGATATATCGGTTAATATTGTATATTGTGAAAAATTGGAGTAAGACCAGCATCATAAACAAACGAAATGGGAAACGAAAATAGTTGGAAAGATTTCCAATTGCAATGTGGATAAATGTTACCGTTTTAAAAATCCCTCATTTAATGGGCAAATTTCCTTTTGGGAAAATTAAAAACCATAGCTTGCAAGATTTTCCAATATAAATTATTTCATGTGCTAAATACAGTTCAAATATTTTTATAATTTCTATATATCGCTCTGACTTATTTGGGAACTTGGAGAGTAATTTTGGAGGGCAGTAAATTTCCTATTTTCATGAACAAAAAGTCCGTACCTAATTGATAGGGAGTTCGTAGATACGATGTTCAGTAATTAAATAAATAACCATGTACATAAATTTATTGTAGCATATATGCATGTATCATCAGTATTGATAACAACATTTTCTAATAGTAGTATATTTATTTTTATTTTAAAAAAAAAAAGAATCAAAGGCCGGAGCCAACGGAAGACCATATATGTTCTGTTCAGCCGTTCCGAGATTCATAATAGTGGAGATACAACAATCCTGATCGGATGACCCAAAAAAATACAGAACAAGGGGAATCACAAGTAATGTGATGTCTTGATCTATGATGAAAGGTCGGCTTTACTCGAAAAGCTCAAGGCCTAAATAGACCAATTGGGGTTTTCGCTATGGTTTTCTATACTTGGATATTCTCGGTCTTTCATGAGTTCATCACTCATCAAAACATCCCATACCACTGAACCCTCCAGCTTTAGCCTTGCCCCACTGTCGGATACCAGGATTCGGTTTGGTTCGATTGTATTATAATTTATGCAAAAATAAAACCAAATATTATCATCGGTTTGAAATTTTTTTCTTTTTCTTTTTAATGCAAAACGCTAGTTAAGATTAATAACAAGCAACAATATCGGTCATTACATACCAACTACAATAGAGCTTTTAAAAATCTAATCTGACCATCCGGACAACACAGTCTAGTGTTTCAGATCTGTTGGAAAATCGGTACCAGCATTTGTCTTGCAGAAAATGCAGCAAGAATATTTGCAGAAAATGCAGCAAGAATATTTTTTGTTTTAACAAAACAAAAAATAAAGCCTTATCTCTTGGGTCCCCCAAAAGCTCATTACAGAATCCCCCAAATTAAAACTCTCGCTCTTTGTCCTTTTTTTTTCTTTACTCCGCTAAATTAATAAATAAACCTCCCGCCATTAGAGAAACCATCGTTAAATTCTCATCCTCTCGAGATCCGATCGCCGCCGCCGCCGCCGCAGATGGATCTGCCGGTGATCGATCTTTCCGCTTACTTCTCGATCTCGTCGCCCGTGGAGGAGCTCACCTCCCTCTGCTCGGAGGTGAGCAGATCGCTGAAGGAGACGGGGGCGCTGCTGGTGAAGGATCCGAGGTGCTCGGTCGAGGACAACGACCGCTTCCTTGACATGATGGAGATGTACTTCGAGCGATCTGATGAGTTCAAGCGCCTCTAAGAGCGGGCTCATCTCCATTACCAGGTCAATTTGGGCATCTTTTTGGCTTTGATTTTGTGGTTTTTTTTTTTTTTGTATCTACGGTTTTAATCTGCAAATAGTTTGATCTGTCATTTGTTATGTGATCTCTAAAAAATTTCGTCATTTTGAGTAATCTGATAGGTTCAGAAGCCTTACAGTTAGTTTGATGCAAAGGATTGGGATTGGATTGTTGCTGTAGTTAATGCAAATTAGAATTTTTTAAAATAAAAAATTAATATTTAGCGTGGTCTTACATCTAGTGTTGTGGATAGAGATTGATGGAGGTCGTGATCTCCTCAGATGCCAGCAGGGCTGCTGAAATTTGTTGTGAAAGATTGAGCATATGGATCTCAATGGGTTTGATGGTTGATGTTGACGCCGTAGAACCCTCCGACGATCAAGTACCGGGGAATATTTAGGCATAGTAGCGGCGTATTGGAATGAGTTCGCCTTACATGGATCATCTGGAGGAGGGGGTCGCATGGAGCGAGTTGTTGCGATATCCTCACCGTCAGTTTCCCCACGCATCATGTTTGCATTAATGGCGAGATACACTAGCGTGTGATGTGGGACATGGAGCGGCGGAGATCTCGTCATGGCGGGATACACGGAGCCGTTACGAGGACGCTCGTGTTTCATGCTCCCGGCCAAATATGGACCCTGAGGAATCTCAGCCATAGGATAGCTCGAAGACGAGCAAGAAAGCTGAGGAGGCTCTGCTCTATGATTGCTCGGAGACGAGCTATTGGCTGGTGGTCAGGTGAAGATGGAACGTACTTAGGGGAGGTCGCCCAAAGGTCGGATGCTACCTTCGAGGCGAGATGCCGAGGAATGTCCCCATTGTATCATACTTATTCCAGTTCCGTACCCCCAGAAATCTAGTGGGCTTATGTGGACGACACATAATCTGCATTGTGCCGTGATCTGGGGAACCCCTACTTACGAGTATCATCAGAGATGGAATTGGAGTGTCGAGGTAAGTTGGATTAAGTTGATGTAGAAATAAATTGTAATCGGTAATCGAGAGTTCGTAGATGCTTATGATTGAGAGAAGGCATGTTCTAGTATCCAGAGGAAAAATCTCAATTTGTTATTCGGCATGTCTTCAAAAGGATTCTTTTTCTGCTTCAAATGACTTTCACAATTCTAGTGTATCTAAAGAAAGTGTTTATGTTAGTCTTCTCAAGATACTGATTCAAGATGTCACCGCCAGAACTAGAAATCTAGGATGTGCCATATCACAGGTTTTGTGTTATTCAAGACAAGTTAGTTAGGGAGGCGTTCATTCTATTGAAAAATGTGCAAACAGTTTTCTTTGAGTCTATTATTGAAAATGCGACCAAATATTTAAAGGAACTCTGAGGCCATCAATCTATGGACAAAGTTCACATTAATGTATTCAGCATTGTTATCAGTTGCCACTCAAATTTTGTTTGACTGGACAATGCAGGTTGGTGTAACACCTGAGGGGGTGGAAGTACCCCGCAGTCTAGTAGACGAGGATTTGCAACAGAAAATAAAGATGATGCCGAAAGAGTTCCAACCATCTTTACCGAAAGGACCGGATCCGAAATGGCGATACATGTGGAGAGGTACTCGCTTTAAGGTTATATCTGATCTTACCAGGTTTACTTTATGTACATTTACATTGAGTATAGAAATGGGTGTCTTAACAACTCATTTGTATAGGAATTGAATTCTGAGCCTGTGATACCTGAAGGGTTCCCTAAATGGAAAGAAACCATGGACTTGTGGGGATACAAAATGATATCTGCGATTGAGGTTAAAAAAACCATAAATTGACATTGTTCTATGTTTTTGCATAGTGTAAGTTTGTATAAAGTTTGGTCTTTGGTAGTTATTAAACCTTTATCTAATCATACGTTGCAAAACTCTAATATAGGTTGTTTCCAAAATGACTGCAATAGGATTTGGCCTGTCAAAGGATGCATTTACGTCTTTAATGAAACAGGTAATGAGTCTATGACGGTCATTGAAATTTGTTATTGATTGTTCTTTTATCTTTTTTACTGCAAGACAAAAATAACAATATGAAATGTCTGATAATTTTTTACTAAGAAAATTTAGTGAGCTGTTGAAAGCCTTTGGGACCTACAAGATAGTGCTCTTCAGTAGAAAGCTTTTCATAACAACCCTATACCATACATATTCCCGGTCAGTCGACCCTCCCATGTCATGATCCAGTAGACTTAAACTTGTTATCTTTTCACCTTTGGAGCTAAAACATATTTTCTTAGTACAGGAACTATATCTCAGGATAAATAATCTCCGGTTACAAGTTGAAACAATCATTGTTGAAAAAATTTAAAATTTTATCCATCAACTTTGAATTACCAAAAGAGAAAGCACGATTCACTGTTAAGTGTTATTGTCTATTAGCGAGTTATTTTTTTTTCTGGACTGTGCTGTGTAAATAATTTACTGTTTACATGAACAATAAGTTCATATTGTCTTTATCTTTGCTCAGGATTTTGATCATCCAGGGACCTCACCTTCTTGCTCCAACTGGAAGTAACCTTCAACGCCATGGCCATGAAGGCACAGTATTTGCTGGTTATCATTACGACCTTAATTTCCTGACCATTCATGGAAGGAGCAGATTCCCTGGCCTAAGCATTTGGTTAAGAAGAGGAGAGAAAGTCGAAGTTAAGGTTCCTGTTGGCTTCCTTCTTATCCAGAGCGGTAAACAGGTATAACATGTTCTCATAGTCTCATTGTTTTCAGTGATATTTTTTGGGGGTTGGTGGGGAGTGGGGGTGCGTGAGCAGCTGAATCTTGATACCATATCTGTTACGGATATACAGGAGCAGATTTATTTATGTGAAACATCTGTAATTTCCACAAACGGCCTTATTTAGCCATATTGATTTAGGCAGTCAACAATTTACTAAGATTAGACATGTCACGATCTATTTGATATGGGTTATTTTGGTAATCGGTAGTTTGCGGAAATTACAGCTTTCTTTGTTAAGATGATTAGCCTGTTTATATCTGTAATCGGTAGTTCGTGGAAATTACAGCTTTCTTTGTTAAGATCATTAGCCTGTTTATATCTGTAACAATATCAAATCATAAATTTCCTTTCCAAATGTTGGTCTGGTTGTTTACTTGGTATATAATTTTTAATTAATAGAAACCCTTTTCCCCTATAACATATCTGGTTATATATGATGGACAATAATACAAATGACACTTTTTATATTATGTCTGTACTCAAATTAATTCTCTAGTTTTTCTGAAAATGTTAGGGCAGCTATTTTTTGAGTTCTGTGCAAACTATTAAATTTCAAAATGCTACAAACTAATGAATACTTATTATTGGTAATTCTTAGAAAAAGAAAAAAGGATAATCTGAATGGGATTTATGGGTTAAAGACTAATAAGAAAAAGGTACCGCAACCAAACCTTAGTAGGATTTTTTGTCTTAATACAGTTGGAGTGGCTTACTGGTGGAGAGTGTTTAGCTGGTATGCACGAAGTAGTCATAACTAATAGGACCCTCGATGCCATTGAACTTGCTCGCCAGCAAAACCGCAGCTTGTGGAGGGTTTCTTCAACAGTAAGTTCAACATGACTATTTTCTCTGCTTAGCTTTTAAATTTCTTTCATTAATCCCATGGTTCCGTGTCCATTTCTTTTATGGATCAAATAGCTGTTTGCGCATATTGCTTCTGATGCTACGTTGAAGCCCTTGGGTCATTTTGCTGATTCACCGCTTGCTGGCAAATACTCTCCCATTCTAGCAGGGGATTATGTTGAACAATAGCTTGCAGCTATTAATTTGAAGGGAAAGAAAACTGAGCCTTAGATCAAAATTGGAGTTAGCCAGTTGCATACTTGGTGATTAACAATGTTGGTTATTAGTTCAGGATAAAACCAGGCTGAAAAAGCCTCGGTACTGTATTCTAACATATGTTTATCTGATGTTCTCACTATTATCAATTCTAAAATAATAATTCGTTCTTCTTGTGAATGTATCTCTTTAAGTGGCTATATCTTTGTCGTGTATTTTGTTGTGCTGAAACTGGTTCAGCCTGAAGAACTGATTTTCTAGTTACATACTGCTAAATAATGTGATAGTGATATGATTCAATGAATGTGTTGTAATTTAATGAATAATGCACATATTCATTGTGTTATGGTTTTGATTACATGATATGCTGCAATAGAAACTGATTATTTTTTTAGTATGTGATATTGTTGAGTTTGCCTCGTATTCTCGATCCTTAAAAGTTGAGACGGCTCAGTAAATTTTGAGACAGCTCATAACATGTTTAGAATTACATATTTCTCTCTGTTTGTATGAGATGGCTCGAGGTAATTAATTTTGAGCCGGCTCAAACGTCTGTCGACGAGTCTTTCTATGTTTTGGTTTTGGTGAAAATTCGTTTTGGAGATTAATTAGGAAAATTTGTTGGAGAGTTATTTGAAAATTTGTTGGGAGATTATGAAGAGATTTGTTAGAAATTGTTTTGGAGATTTGATGAGGTTTTAATTGGAATAGGTTTAGGGATTTTAGGTAAATAAATATAGATTGATTAGGGTATTTTGTTTAGAAAGAAAAAGAGAAGTTGGAAGAATTTATTGTATTTGGTTGTGTTTTTCATATTATCCTTTCTTTTCAAAGATTCCGTGTTTGTTTTTTGAATTGTTTGGGACCTAAAAATTCTTACAAATTGGTCTCAGAGCTTGGTTGAGAGAAGAATGACGAAGACGGAGACAATTCAAATCAAAACAAGGATGGTGTGTTTGAATAACACAACCTGGTCAATATGGAAGCCAAGGATGAGGGACATGTACCTCAACGATTTAGATGCGTCTCTTGCTGGGATTAACACCAAACCAGAGAAGATGTCTGATGAAAATTAGGTAAGGATGGATCGGAAGGTGAAGGGTCTTATTCAAGGATGAGTAGAAGATTCGGTGTCTCACCATATGTAGTCGGAGAAGACAACAAAGGCATTGTGGAAGAAATTGACAGATTTGTACGAGAGAAAGACGGCTACAAACAAGGCTTTTCTAATGAGAGAATTGATGAATTTGAAGTTCGAGGAAGATTTCTCAATAGCGGAGCACTTGAACGGAGTTCAGAATATTGTGAATCAACTAGCAGCCATGAAAATACCGATTGAAGACGAGATGCAAGCGCTTATAGTGTTGAGTTCTTTTCCGAATAGTTGGGAAACTCTGGTAGTTTTTTTCATCAAATCGTCTCCTGATGGAGTTAATGCGATGAGCACAGTAACAAATTGTCTCTTGAATGAAGAACTAAGAAGAAAATTATCAAGTAGACCATCTGGTTCATCTGCACTTATTGTAAGAGAGGGTCCGAAATGGAGAAAGAAATAAAGCAATGATGGAAGAAATTAGAGATCGTGGTCTGCAAAAGATAATTCGAAGATAAGATGTCGTCATTGCAACGAGATGAGTCACTTTAAATCTGATTGCCCCAAGTTGAAGGAGGACTTAGATGATCTAAAGAGACTTAGATAGTAAGACCAAGCGAACGTGACCCACGATGCCGAAATAAAGTATGATATGCTTATGACTAGTAATAGAGAAGTTAAAAAAGAAGATATGTGGTACATGGATTCGGGAGCATCCTCTCACGTATGTTTAAATAAGAAGTGGTTCGATGAGATTGAGGAGAAAAAAGAGACAGTGACATTAGTGGATGACTCTGAAGTGCAAGTGGAAGGTGTGGGCACCGTAAAATTGGAGATGTTCGATAGCAGAGAGTTCTTGGTGATATCATGTATGTCCCAAAACTGAAAAGGAATCTAATTTCGCTTTGGAGATTGGATACAAAAGGTTACACAATTATTGTTCAAGGTGGGTGGATTAATGAAGGTGTGCCAAAAGAACTGTATCGTGATGAAAAGAGTCAAAAATCTCAAGCAATATATATTAACTTATGGGGAAGCTTGTGCCTGGAAGAACAATCTTGGAGTAAGGTGGAGGAAACTTATCAAGATGGAGCTTTGTGCAGAACTCGGAAGATGTCGTGGGTGGAAGTTATGAAGAGCTGATAGAAGATAACTCGTTGAATATAAGTCAAGGTGGAGATTTGTTGAGTTTGCCTCGTATTTTCGATCTCTAGAAGTTGAGACGGCTCAGTGAATTCTGAGATGGCTCACAACATGTCTGGAATTATATATTTCTCTCTATTTGTATGAGACGGCTCGAGATAATTTTGAGCCGGCTCAAACGTCTGTCAACGAGTCCTTCAAGGTTTTGGTTTTGGTGAAGATTCTTTTCGGAGATTAATTAGGAAAGTTTGTTTGAAATTTATTTGAAGATTTGTGAAAAGATTTGTTAGAAATTGTTTTGAAGATTTGATGAGATTTTAATTGGAATAGGTTTAGGGATTCTAGGCCTATAAATATAAATTGATTAGGGTATTTTGTTTAGGAAGAAAAAGAGAAGTCGAAGTTTTTTTAATTCGTATTAAATTGAATAAAAGCAGAAAAATTGGAAGAATTTCTTATGTTTGGTTGAGTTTTTCATATTATCCTTTCTTCTCAAAAATTCTGTGTTTGTTTTCTGAATTGTCAGAGACCTAAAAATCCTTACAGATATTATTTATAAATTTACTTTGTTTTTATGCTGTACTATATGCTTTACTTGGTAGAAATGTATGGTAAGATATTGTTCCAATTCGAAATTTACTTTGTTTATATGTTGTATCGTATGCTATCTATCTATACAATATATATATAACTATATGAGAATATTTCTTGGAATAATCTTTTATCTAGCTTGGACTTCAATGGAAAAATTGTTTTCTATCATTATTTTATTCTTTTATTACATTTAGGTCATGAAAAATATTTTTTTGGCTCCCTATTTGATATTTCACTATTTTATCTCATACAGCTACGTTTATATGGTGGAATATTTTTGATCGGTCTCCTTTAATATCTCTTTTTATTTTTCTTTCACCATTTAGTTTTTACTGACAAAATATTTTTAAACTTTATGATTTTTGTTTGCTCGCATGAAAAATGTAGAAAAGATGAAAAAACAAAATTTAGAGTTAAAAATTTCGTGATTTTCATTTGGTATTGTAAAAAGATATGGCAAAAAGAAAACAAAAATTTGACATTTTTGAAAAATTCGCTTTTTCATGTGCTATATGTAAAATATTAAAATTTTGAAGAAAACAAAAAAGTTTGAGAATTATAAAATTTCGTGATTGTCGTGTCCGTATAGCATGCATAATATTGAAAAAAGGGAAAAAAGAAAATTTTGGGATTTCTGAAAATTTTGCGATTAATCTGTGCTATAACATGTAAAATATAGAAAAATGGAAGGAAAAAGAAAATAACGACACTTTTAAAATTTCCTTGATTTTTGTGTGCCAGACAAAAAATATCGAAAACCCGAAGGAAAAAATTCGTCTGATTTTTAATGATTTTTAAACTTTAGTGATTTTCATGTGTTATCAGAATTAAATATTGAATAACAGATGAAAAAGAAAATTTTGATACTTTAAAAAAGTTAACGATTTTTCCGTGATTTTGAAAAACCAAATAAAACTAAAATAATTTAGACTTTTAAAATTTTCACCATTTTCGTGTGCCGCAATATTGGAAATTTGAAGAAAATTGAATTTTTTTGCATTTTTAAAAATTCTCAATTTTCGTGAGCTAGCATCCAAAATATTAAAAATTTGAAGAAAACAAACAAATTTTGTAATTTTCGTGTGCTTATATATGCAAAATATTAAAAATTTAAAGAACGCGGAAAATTTGGAGATTTTTGAAAATATCGCGATTTTCATGTATTATAGCAAGCAAAATATTTTTGAAAAACGAAGAGGACAAAATTTTTGAGATTTTTTAAAATTTCGTATTTTCGTGTGTAACATGCAAAATATTGAAAATTTTAAGAAAACACAAAATTTTGTAATTTTTGTGTGCCATGCAAAATATTGAAAATTTGAAGAATATTGACTTTTTTAATTTGAATTTTTAAAAATTTCTCAGCTTTTGTGTGCTATAGCATATAAAATATTAAAAACTTACAAAAAACATGAATTTTTTTGTACTATTCATGCAAATACTAAAAGTATGAAGGAAGCTGAAAATTTTTGAATTTTTGAAGATGTCGCTAATTTCATGTATCATGGCAAGCAAAATATTGAAAACCGAAGAGCACGGAAATTTTGATAAATTTTAAAAAATTCACGATTTTCGTTTGCTATATATAGCATGCAAAATATTAGAAATTTGATGAAAATAGTAAATTTTTGATTTTTTGTTTTTAAAAAACGTAATTTTCATGTGTTATAGCATGCAATATGTTGAAAATTTGAAGAAAACATAAAATTTTTGAATTTAGAAATTCGCACTTTTCATATGCATAGCATGCAAGATATTGAAAGTTTGAAAAAAATAGAATACTTAAAAATTCATAATTTTAGTGTGCAAAGCATGCAAAATACTGGAAATATAAAGAAATCTTAATTTTTAAAATTTTCAATTTTCGTATGATATAGCATTCAAATTATTGAAAATTTGAAGAAAACATAAATTTTTTGAAATTATGAAATTTTTGTACTTTTCGTGTGCCATGCAAAATATTAAAAATTTGAAGAAAGCAGAAATTTGGAATTTTTGAACATATCGTGATTTTCATGTATCCGCAAGCAAAATTTTGAGAACTAGAAAATTTTGATTTTTTTTTCAAAATTTCGTGATTTTCTTGTATTGAAATGCAAAATATTGGAAATTTGAAGAAAATCGAAATTTTTTGAATTTTTTAAAAATTAGCAAATTTTGTGTGTTGCAGCATGCACAATATTAAAAATTTAAAGAAAACATAAAATTTTTGAATTTTAAAAAAAAATTGCAATTTTTGTCTGCTATGCAAAATATTGGAAATTTGATGTTTTTTTTTTATAATTTTCAAAATATTGC
Source organism: Agapanthus africanus (assembly GCA_030015575.1). Taxonomy (NCBI): domain Eukaryota; kingdom Viridiplantae; phylum Streptophyta; class Magnoliopsida; order Asparagales; family Amaryllidaceae; genus Agapanthus; species Agapanthus africanus. Next base: position 425,026,346 of record CM057351.1, read on the forward strand.
GATTTTCATGTATTATAGGAAACCAAATATTGAACCGAAGAACACAGAAAATTTTGATAATTTTCAAAAATTTTGTGTTTTTCGTGGGCATGTAGTATATTGGAAATTTGAAAATATAAATTTTTTGAATTTTTAAAACAAAAACGTAATTTTTGTGTATTATAGCATACAAAATGTTGAAAATTTGGAGAATTGAAGAAAATAGAATATTTAAAAATTTCACAATTTCGTGTGCGAAGCATGCAAAATATTGGAAATTTGAAAAAACACTGTTTTTGAATTTTGAATTTTCTTATGTTATAGCATTCAAATTATTGAAAATTAGAACAAAATATAAAAAATTTGAAATTATTAAAAAATTTCACTTTTCGGGTGCAAATGCATGCAAAATATTAAAAAATTGAAGCAAGCAGAAATTTGGAATTTTTGAAGGTATCGCAATTTTCATGTATTAGCAAGCAAAATATTGAGAACTAGAAAATTTTGATTTTTTTCCTAAATTTCACGATTTTCTTATACTATTGGATGCAAAATATTAGAAATCTGAAGAAAATCGATTTTTTTTAATTTTTTAAAAATTTGCAAATTCCGTGTGCTAGGATGCAAAATATTGAAAATTTAAAGAAGACATAATATTTTTGAATTTTTAAAGCTATGCAAAATATTGAAAATTTGAAGCAAATAGAATTATTTTTGTTTTTTAAAAAATCACAATTTTATTATTCATAAAATGCAAAGTATTAATTTTTGTAATTTTTGTGTATAATAGCAAGAAAACATTAAAAATTCAAAGAAAACATAATTTTTTTGAATTTTTAGAAATTTTGCAACTTCCGTGTGCCAACACACAAAATATTAAAATTTTTGGAAGCATATAATTTTGGAATTTTTGACGATATCATGATTTTCATGTATTATTGCAAGCAAGATATTGAAAACGGAAGAGCACAGAAAATTTTGAAATTTTTTAAATTTTTGCGATTTTCGTGTGCTACATGCAAAATATTGGAAATTTCAAGAAAACAGTCATTTTCTGAATTCTTTTTTAAATTTGCAATGCTTCCGTGCTATAACATGCAAAAGATTAAAATCTAGAAAGAACCAGAATTTTTTTTATTTTTGAAGATATCATAATTTTCATGTATTATTACAAGCAAAATATTGAAAACCGAAGAGAACATAAAATTTTGAAATTAAATTTTTTTTTTAACGATTTTCATGTGCTATATGGCATGCAAAATATTGGAAATATGACGAAAATTGTATTTTTTTTAATTTTTTTTTTAATTTCGCAATGTTTGTGTGCTATATATAATATGCAAAATGTTGAAAATTCGAAAAAACAATAAAAATTTTGAATTTTAAAATTTTCCATTTTCATGTATTATTGCAAGCAAAATATTGAAAACTGAAGAGCGCATAAAATTTTGAAAATTTTTAATTTTTTTGCAATTGTGCTATTACTTGCAAAATATTAATATCTAGAAAAAAGCAGAAAATTTTGTAATTTTTGAAGATATCATGATTTTGATGTATTATTTCAGGCAAAATATAAAATTTAATTATATATATATATATATATATATATATATATATATATATATAATAATCAAATATTTTAGTGGTTATCTCAATATTTTATTCTCTTTCATTTTATTTAATTTGTACATGTAATTTTATTCTCATCTTTTTTCTCAAAAACACTTTTCTAAGTAAAAACCAAATATCTAAACAAACGGTTCTTTTCCAAAAAAAATATATAATAAAATAAAATAAAAACAATTTTGTTTATTCTCTTTAAAAACAATATTTTATAATGCAAAATAATGAAAATAAAGAAAGAAATAATTTGGAGAAGGATAGCAATGCAGTGAAAAAACTAATAGTTACAAGAATTAACCATGCATATAAATAAAATAGAAATAAATTTATATACACTTGATTGAAACAAAATGGGTTTTATTAAAGAAAGGAAAATACAATGAAAAGTACAAGGATTTTATGGTCGTTACCATTTACCCTCCTTAAAAAAAATTCATCCTCGAAATCAATCAAGAAGAATGTTGTAACAAAGCAAGGAAAAGAATCATGATAACTTAGTTACGTTTCGTTGTCGCTCTTCATCAGTCGGTACTATAATCGATAAGAAGGTGTGCAATTGGAGTAGATTGTTGATTTGTTGTTTTTTTATTTGGTTTGGTTTCCATCTGATTTGTTGTTGTGATGATTGATTCACCTCTATTTGTTGAAACCTTTACTGATTTATAATGATATTTCCAAATTTGTTCCAAATTTGCAAATTTTCTTTTGATTTTTTGAATAATTCTCTTAAATCTCCATTGTACGCACGTAATCCTTCTTTTAGGACAATTTTCAGTCCTTTTGCATCCAAATCCTCTTATCTATAATAATTCATAAAAGATACCCGGAACAGCATAATATATAACAATAATATGATAAATGGGTAAGAGAAATGTGTAATAAATTACACCTATCAAATACCCCCACACTTATCTTGCTAGTCCTCAGCAAATCTAGGTTTTCAAACTCTAAACTAAATTACTATCTAACTAAATCCTACTTCTACTCCTATAAAAGAAAATGAAGAAAATGAAAATTGTATACAAAGATAGGAATAGATAAAAAAAATACGAAAAACAAGAGTTTAAACATCACTTGATTTTCAGTCGTCATAAGTCATGCCTTAATAGATTTTGATTTATGCTGAAAATTACATCCTCATCATTCTTTCAATCTTTCCTACCTATTTTGCTTCCAAACATGATCATATACCTCTACGTGTGTGAAAAATCATCCCTACACTGATAATTCAGTTCAAGCTCTCATACTCTTGCCCTTCGTTCCCTATTACTTTTTAATTGATGATTAAATTAATAGATTTGTTCCCACATTTTTCATTCGACTGTTAATATTTCGTGAGGCATTAACCAACCGATTACAGAATGTGATCACTTATTAGACATAAATAGCAATATTCTAATCTTGCAACACCTAAGGCACAACAAATGATCCCAGACCGGTTAGTCTAAGTCACAAGGCGATGAAGCACCCTCGCTGAATTTTTTTATGTTACCTTGATAATTGTAAGACAGTGTTCGTTTTTTTGTGATATTAATTTTTCTTTTTTATACTAGGACATTATAGAAAAGAGCATGACAGGTATTTTCTACTATCCCAAATTTCAAGATGTGTGCATATGCGTATAGTAGAGTATCAACATTCAAATGTTTGGACTAAAAGATAGGCTCCACTTACATCTTCTCAAATCTAGCAACCCCTTCATGATACTAGCCTTTTGGGAACGGCTTCATGACAACTTATTACTAGATCCATTTAATCATCCATTTTTCTTATTTTTCTTAGAATCTCTCTTTTATATACATTTTTCACTTTTTCATTTCTATTTTCAACAATTTCTGTCAATATTTTTAAAAAAATTATTTTTTTATTTTGAAAACTAAAAACTATGTACAACCCCCCCCCCCCCACACACACACACACACATTTGAACTTGACAGTGCCCTCACTGTCTACCACGACTCTTCCATAAAAAAAACTAATAAACTAATGATGTACATATGTTACAAACGAGGGGTTTTAAAATTTTTTAAAATCGGCTCATGGAGATCCATGGCTCCGTCTCATTATTCGCAGAAAATTCTAAAAATGGTTTCAATTTTTTACCATTAATTTTGAACACCTCACCATTTTAGGATTTTCAATCTAGATAGTTCCATGTGAAAAAAATGTTTTTGACAATAAACGGTCCGGTCCATCTCGATTTTAATTTTCCAGGAAATAGATGCAATCGCAAATCATATAGTAAAACTTTTTGGCCCATTTGAAAATCTTTTCGTAAAAAGTTTTTATCATGGAAAATTTTCGTTTTTTCTTTAAAAATGTTGGCATTGTCATAAGCATCGTTCCTAATTTCCTCTAATTCATTAGTTGGAGTTTTCTATACTTACTGGCTTTTTCAGTATCCATATTAACTGTTTTACGGCCCACATAGCGTGGAGTTCCAATTCCACTGGTAAGTGGCAAGGTTTCCCAAATATAAGCCTATAAGGACACATACCAAGGATGGTCTTGTATGAGGTTCGGTAAGCCCATAATGCGTTAATAAACTTAAGTGACCAATTCTTGCGGTTTTTATTAATCGTCTTTTCCAATATTTACTTAATTTGTCTATTTGATACCTCAACATTCCCACTAATTTGTAAATGATATGGGGTGGATAACTTATGGTGGATCGAATATTTTCTAATAAGAGTTTCGAAAGATTGGTTGTAAAAATAGATCCCATTATCACTAATAATAGAACGTGGAATGCCAAACCGAGAAATAATATTATTTTTCAAAAACTTGACAACAACCTTTTTGTCATTGGTTTTGCATGCCATTGCTTCCGCCCATTTTGATACATAATGGACTACTACTAAAATATAAACGTTCTCAAATGAAATTTTGTAATGACTCTAATTTTACTGTACGAAAATTTTTAAGTTAATGTACAGAATGGAGTTTGCAAGTCTGAGTACAAGTTATAAATTTAATTTGTTTAAGAACAGCAAGAAACAACTTGTACCTCATTGGTAAAGCCTTGCACTGCTGTGATGTAGCCCATGTGTTTGAATCCCATTAGCCACATATTATTTTTCCTGATTTTTTTAAAAAAAAATTTGGAAGCCTAAAATTTTACACATGCAATACACATAAAAATGAAAAGTCAAAAAAAAACTAACATGTGCAAAATATTGTATGAACTAAGATAGATACATGGCTTCAATCCGACGGTCCCCCGACACCAAATGGCCGACAAGATGCCCAATTTGGCCGGCGGCATCGGGTCCCCCCATACCCAATGGTCCCCAAAATTTGCACACAAAACCCTTTGACCTACCCAATTACCCCCATACTGTTTGTTTTCTCTGCAAATTAACAAAGACTTCAATTTCATTCTTTAATCCAATTTTAAATACTTTTTAATTCATTCTTTCAATTCCACACTATAAATACAACCTCATACCTAGACCCTCTTCATTCTGAATCCCTAGTCAAAATTATCAAATTTTCTAAGTACAAGTAGAGTTCAAGTGGAGTTAGCAAAAGGTCGACTTCCGGCGAGGATCTACGCAAGTTCCGGCGACCCCACGACACTATGAAAGTTTCTACATCTTCATCTACCTTCCCTCTTTCCTTCTAGAAAGTAAGTCACACACCCTTATTCTCTTTCTACAATAAAAGTTCTCTTTTTCAAAATATGTCGGTAAGTGGAGTTATACCAACATTTAATTCTAAAATCTTTGAAACTATAATTCTTCCTAAGAATCACTCGTTCATGTTTCTATACCTTACTTGTTAATCTTTAAATTAACATTTAGAAACAATTTTCACTCTAAAACTCCATGTTAAATAATTTTAATTAAACTTTTACTTTTAAATACCATGAATTTTCTATATGTCATCTTTAAAACATTTTGCTTAGCATATCTTTAGAAAACCTCATGGGGTAATGACCTATCCCTCACATACACACATATTGATATAGCACGATACTTTTTGCAATATAATTTTGTAACGAATACAATATTTCAGTTAAATACCATGAACTATAAAAACCTGTTTTCTTTGAATTGTATTATCAAAATCTTTGCAATTATGCCTCTATAACCCATTTTGGGGAACCCGCTATTGGATGGTGCTGATTATCGCATATTCTCGGGCTAGTAGAACGAGATGCAGATCTCCTCACAGAGCATTCGGTCTTGAAAGATTTTAATACGATTTTTAAGAAAAACGTAATTTTCTATTTTAATAAAATTAATTTTTAATAATTATATAAATATTAACAAACCACATATTTTCAAGATATAATAAAAATTCCATGTTTTCTAGAAAATAAAAGAATGACAAGTTTCACCAAAATACCATCAAGTATCAATACAAGACAAGTTTCATTAAAATACCATGAATTATTTAAGCTAAGTTAATATTCACTAAAATATCTCAAAGCTTAAAAGTTACATCCATGAAACCCTAAATATGATAAATAAATACTCGAGCTTTATTTTGAAAGTAAATAAAATATTTTTCATAATACCCCTTCGAGTTATATAAAATTACATTAAGGATCTTAGTAAATATGGGTTTAAGCGGGATAATTCTCTTGAGTCTCGGGGAGCCGGAGAAAGTGAGTGCTTGCATATTTAAGATAGAAAAACTTAATGGTGTTATTAATGGTGTCTTGGAAAAGGACACAAATCATGCCTTCCATATGCAGCGGTTATTGATAATTGCTAAACCTAATTCAAGATCCAATCAGTTCTAATATCTGACTCAAGTCTGATTCCAAATCAATCTGAATTCAATCCAAATATGAATCCAATTCAACATGAATCCAATATACCAAATATGAACCTGAATACCATAACAATATCAACATGCAAATATGACTTGACTTGACCGAACCATGTCTATGACTTGACTTGACTACATGTCTACTTGATACATCTTGAAACCGTTTACATGAACAATTTATATCCATGGTCTCAGGAAGTCTGATAACTACAATCTATACAATATACATTACGGGGTTTAACGTGATAGATTTGTAAGGAATGTATTAGAAGTGGAACGAGATTATCACTAAAAGACACTTACATGAACATCCGTGCCGTTGTCCCGTAGGTTTTGATGGGGCCTTGTACTACCGGATTACCTTAGTCCACGGGAAAAGTTGGACTCCTTTCGTATATACTGACACCTTTTGTACCAAGCTACGAACAACTACGTTAGTTTAATAAATATATACTTGTATAAGTTATCAGTTCTTCTCTATCTACTTGTTCATCATTTGCTCTGTTATACTCAATGGACGAGGTACTTTATATTATTGAGGGAGTATTGTTACAGCCAATGAGTCTAGGTGAAACTCTTCTTTCTTCTCTATTCGATAGTGAATTAACTGCAACTGCCGCTAACTTAACTATAGGTGTCGATCGAGTCTATTCTTTTTTTAGGCTTATCGAGTGCTAGTTCGCTGACGACATTCGTGTTTCTTCTTTCTTTGGAATGATCATCAGGAGGACTCGATTCTCAGGAGACCGATCTCAACCAGAGTACTTGGAGCAGATTGAGGCCTAGATAGACTTCTAGATTATTTGTATTTATCTCTTTTCATTGTATGCCACTGTTGTTCCCCTCCGAATGGCGGCGGAGACGACGTGATGACGTCTTGCCTGAGATTCGGGGCAGATGCTATATGGTTTTATCCGTCTACCTCTCCGAAGATGCCAAGTTGATTTATGACACCGTGTATCGAAAGTTTAGACGGATGCGGCCGATGTAGCAGACTTCGTCAGATTCCCCCTCGCTTGAGGGGTTTTTGATTGTGGGGACGCTCTTTCCTGCAGGCGCAAACCCCTGCAGTTAATTATGCTACCGCATCGCGGTAACAACTTTCTCATTCTCCAGAATTTCACTTCGTGTCGTGTGTGTTTGTTTTGTTTGTGGTTGCCCGTGGATTGTATACGGAGACTGAGTAATGTCGTCGCCCGTAGGACGTGGATTAGTCCAAATCCGTATTTACTTAGATTTGGGTTTGGTGTTTTTAGTTTAAGGATACGTTAGCCGTATTGAGGCTAAGATCAACTTAAACGTTCGTTAAGGATACGTTAGTCCTGTTTAAGACTAAGATCTACTTAACGTGGTGATCCATTTAATATATGGCCGTCGGGACTCGTCACCTCTCTGACGTCGTTGAAGGATTACAACGATAGGTGTCAGAGGAGTTCAGAGATGTACCCTTGAACCGAAGTTGATTAGGGAATATGGAGTCTGTTGAAACGCTTAAGGATATGTTAGCCTTGTTTAGGGCTAAGATCTACTTAAGCGGGATCGTTTAGATCCGACAGAAGAGCGTTTGGAGGCTCTATTGTTCCAGTTTAGGAACGTGGTGGTCCATCGCCAGTTTAGAGACGTGGTGGTCCATCGTCAGTTTAGGGACGTGGTGGTCCATCATTAGTTTAAGGACGTTTCAGTCCGATATTAGTTTAAGGACGTTTCGGTCCACGAGTTTAAGGACCCTGTTCCCCTCCGAACGGCGGCGCGCAGGACTGCGATGTCCTGGCGCTGAGATTCGGGGCAGATGCTAATTGGTGCTATCCGTCCATCTCTCCGAAGATGCCAAGTTGATTTATGGCACCATGTATCGAAGGTTTAGACGGATGCGTCCGATGTAGCAGACTTCGTCAGATTCCCCCTCGTTTGAGGGGTTTTTGATTGTGGGGACGCTCTTCCCTGCAGGCGCAAGCCCCTGCAGTTAATTACGCTACCGCATTGCGATAACAACTTTCTCCTTCTCCAGATGGTCACTTCGTGTCGTGGATGTTTGTTTTATTTGTGATTGCCCGTGGATTGTATACGGAGACTGAGTTATGTCGTCGCCCGTAGGGCGTGGACTAGTCCAAATCCGTATTATCTTAGATTTGGGTTTGGGGGTTTGGTTTGAGGATACGTCAGCCGTACTTGAGGCTAAGATCAACTCAAACGTTGGTTAAGGATACGTTAGTCTAGCTTTGAGACTAATATCTCCTTGATTTTAGATGCCTTTCCTTTTTTTGGCCTTGGAAATAGCTTTACCATGCAAGATTTTCCGCGCACAGCACTTAATACACTTCCTTATATATGAGGCTATAGCTTTTTTTTCCCTTTACGGAGAGATTTATTATTATTATTATTATTTTTTGTAACTTGTCTTGAGAGACAAACGAGTGCCATGGCCTGCAATCGTCCGCACGCTCGTCGACAGCCATGGGAAGTTCCTATTGAGGAGATGCTCCCCCGTTTTGCTGCTCGGTTGGTGGATCCCCTCCTTACCGACAACGAATGCGACTCAGCCATGCATGAACTCTCGATCCGTAGGGGGTCCCTCCTCCCGATGGGTTCTCTCTGGCTCCGGATGATCCTCACGGCCGTGCTCGCCGACATTCCTCCTCACCCGGCAGAGATGACCCTGGCGATGCTTGATGCGGCGGAAGAAAAGCTCGAGGGCTTTCATGAGGCGTGCCTGATTACTCAGGCTTTGAAGGACTGCTCAATTCATCTGCTGAGCGAGATAAGAGCCCGACGGGCTGTTATGTCTGCTTTTGCGGACGAACACGGCGCCAATCGATGGGGAGCGACTCCTCGTGAGAACCGTCGCTTTGACGTGCTGGAGAAAGCAGAGAGAGAGATGGAGAATTTTGTCCTCTGCTTCATTAACCCTTGTGCCGTTGATCCCATGTTTGGTGACCTTTTCCGTTAGCGTAGAACATTTTTAAATTAATCCCTCCTTTTTTACGCTTTATGCCGAAATTCCATGTAGGCTTGATGCTGGTATGTATATTTCCGCTTGCATAAATAAACTTTGTATTAGAACTTTCTTTAATTGCAAATGCTACCATCACTTTCCTGCGCATCAGACCTTTTTAGGCATTATGAATGTTCATGCGATTGCAAATGCTATTATTATTTTTTTTGAATACTCATATGATTGCGAACGCATGCTTGAAATATGTCGGAAACCTTTCTTGTTGCCTTTCACGTCAGGTGATGTGAGCGCATTTTAGATCGATCATTCCCGTCGACTGGAAGCCCATTTATACGGTCTTGTAAATGTCTTGTTTCCAAGGCCGCGGTCACGAAAGCGAGCTTACGTGGCCTGATAGAGCGACACGTAGCGAACATATTGTTGTGCGAGAAAAGGGCTCGGCCGCAAATTTTCGGAGAGGGAATTGGCTTCTAAGGCGTTGAGCGAGCTTCAGGCCAGCCTCACAGCCATGGACAACAAAGCATACGAACTCTGGCGGGCGCTTCAGGAGTCCATAAAAGAGGCGGCGGCTCTCGATAAAGCTGCCATGTTCACTCGTGAGAGGGTCGAGGCTCATAAAGCCACCGAGAAAGAGCTCGAAGCTCGGCTCGCTTCGTATCAGGCTCAGCAAGCTCAAGCAGAGGCTCGTCTTCTGGAGATCTTGCGTCATGAAGCCGTGGCTCAGCAACAGAATGACGAGCTGGCAAAATTATTGCACCGCTCGCCGGCTTGAGGACTTGTATCTTTTTTCCCTTTTTTGTACATACTCATGGATGAGAGTATCTTTCTTTTTGCTTCTTTCATGAATTGTACTTTGTACCCATTTTGGTTTATGAATAAAAGATACATTTTTCTTCTCAATGATGTGTCTCCTTTTCACTGAATGTATTCTGCGGATATTCTATCTTGATCTCCTTGCAGGACAGCAATGGCTCAGGACTCAGGGTTAAGATCTGCTTCCTAAGGCTTTTGCATCTTATGGGCCACGAGGGTCTCATAAAGAGTTTTTCTCCCCATGGGTCGAGAGGATCCCATAGGTGTAAGTTTTTCTTAAGAATCATGAGGATTCTTAAAAGGGTTTTTCTTTGAGAGTCGTAAGGATCCCACAAGAGAGTTTTTCTTCCTTACAGGTCGTGAGGACTTGTAAGTGTTGGATGCGGTCACCCTTGTCCGTGTTCTACGGAATTAGGGGTTTCTCCAGGTATTGTAGTTTAAAGACGTCGCGGTCAAGGTTAAGGACCTCATAGTCCGTGGATTTAGGGACTCCACAGTCCGATGTTAGTTTTAAGACATCACGGTCAAGGTTAAGGACCTCATAGTCCGTGGATTTAGGGACTCCACAGTCCGATGTGTGGTTGCAGGGACCCGTCACCTCTTTGAAGACGTTGAGGAATTACAACGCCAGGTATCAAAGGAGTGAAGAGATGTACCCTTAAACCAAGGCAAAATCTGTGAGGAATCGGGGTGGTTGATCGTTAGTTTTAAGACATCACGGTCGAGGTTAAGGACGTCATAGTCCGTGGATTTTAAGGACTCCATGTTCCCCAATCAGAGCAAGGCTCTGCTTAAATTTCGAAAATTCAAATTTTGAAGCAACGCTTCAGTTTCCGTGCGCTGCGCGCAATGCGCCACGTGTCAGAAGTTGACACGGCAGCACAACGCCCAAGACAGTACGTCCAATCAGAGCAAGGCTCTTTAAAAAAACATAAGCAACATTCAACTGCGCAAGCGCACGGCAGCGCGACACGTGTCTGCGCAGTTGCGCAAGCGCTGTTGCGCAAGCGCACCGCTGCGCGACACGTGTCTGCGCAGTTGCGCAAGCACAGCTGCGCAAGCGCCTTACCGCGCGACACGTGTCACGCGCTGGTGAGTTGCGCAACAACAGAATGAAGAATTAAGGAAATCTTTTCTGTTTTTGTTAAAACAAGAAGATTTCTTCTGTAAAACAGGGGCCTTTGGATTAAAGATCCAACGGTGGGGGAAAATTCCCCAAATCACTCAGAAAATATCTTTTTAACAAATTTAACTGATTTTTGAGCACTATAAAAAGGACCTTAGACCCCATTTCAAAGAGGGAGAGAAAATTGGATTAAAAAAAAAAGAAGAAGAGAACTTCTTGAGAACACGAAGAAGAAGGTAAAAACCTTTGAAATAAGAGAAAATTCTCTTAGGAATAGATCATTGATCTAAAAGACAAGATCAGTGATCTTCAATAAATAAATAAATAAATAAAAATAATAAAAAAATAGTGCCTTGCACTTGCTAGGGAACCTCTGGTTCTCTGAGATAGAAAGAAAGAAAAGATTTTCTTTTCTTTCTTTTCTTTGATCTAAATTTAGATCATTAAAAAGTGCTCTGCACTCATTTTCTTGAATCTAAAAGATTCTTGGTGCTTTGCACTATTTGAAGGGCCAGGCCCAAATCAAAAGACCTAGCAGGCCAAAATAAATTGCAAAGCAATAAAAGGGCTGAGCCCAAATAAAATTGATGCTCTGCATCATTCATAAAGAACAGAGCCCAAAACAAATTGATGCCCTGCATCTTTTCTGGGCAAAGCCCAAATAAAAATAAAAGGAAATGCAAAAGCAATGTTGGACATTTTCTTTACTGGACTTAGCCCAATCGTGGCCATAAGTCCTTAAATTAAATCGGCTGAGCAAAATGGCTCTCATAAATCAATCTACATTCGGTTCGAGGGTACATCTCCGAACTCCTTTGACATCCATCGTTGTAATTCCTCAACGACGTCAAAGAGGTGACGGGTCCCAACGACCACACATCGATATGGACTGCGGGGTCCTTAAACTCATGGACCGAAACGTCCTTAAACTAATAATGGACCGAAACGTCCTTAAACTAATAATGGACCGAAACGTCCCTAAACTAATATCGGACCGAGACGTCCCTAAACTAATATCGGACCGAAACGTCCCTAAACTAATATCGGACCACCACGTCCCTAAACTGGCACAATAGAGCCCAAATGCTCTTTTATCGGATCTAAACGGTCCCGTTAAGTTGATCTTAGTCTCAAACTGGACTAACGTATCCTTAACAAACATTTAAGTTGATCTTAGCCCCAAACATGGCTAACGTATCCTTAAATATTCAAGTAGATTATAAAACTCCCAATCAACTCTGGTTCGAGGGTACATCTCCGAGCTCCTTTGATACATGTCGTTGTAATCCTTCAACGACGTCAGAGAGGTGACGAGTCCCGATGGCCATACATTAAATTAATCACTACGTTGAGTTGATCTTAGTCTAAAACAGGACTAACGTATCCTCGACAAACGTTTAAGTTGATCTTAGCCGCAACGCGACTAATGCATCCTTAAACTGAAAACACCAAACCCAAATCTAAGTAAATACGGATTTAGACTAATCCACGTCCTACGGGCGACGGCATTACTCAGTCTCCGTATACAATCCACGGGCAACCACAAACAAAATGAACACACACGACACGAAGTGAAATTCTGGAGAAGGAGAAAGTTGTTACCGCAATGCGGTAGCGTAATTAACTGCAGGGGCTTGCGCCTGCAGGGAAGAGCGTCCCCATAATCAAAAACCCCTCATCCTGAGGGGGAATCTGACGAAGTCTGCTAAATCGGCCGCATCCGTCTAAACCTCCGATACACGGTGCCATAAATCAACTTGGCATCTTCGGAGAGATAAACGGATAAAACCAAATAGCATCTGCCCCGAACATCAGGCACAGACGTCCTAAAGTCCAGGCCGCCGTTCGGAGGGGAACAGATTCTGGCACGCCCGGTGGGACCTTTTCCTCTTTCCACTCCACACTTCGTGTGTCGTCTTCGCGAACCAATCGCGGTTTGTTAAATGGTTGCCTTTGGATTTCAAGTTGCTAAGATTTGGTCTTTTGTCTGGCGCAGAACTCAAGCATCCATGGATTCTAACTGCACCAAATGCGCGAAGCACCACTGCAACGGACGCTCCACCTCACCGAGAGGTGTAACATATGGGCCCCAAGCGGCCTCTTTCCTCGCTCTGCCGGTAGAACAGGTGACCCAGGCCACCACCGGCCTGTTCTTCGGGACCATGGTCCCACCTACAAGCTTCTCTATGCCGATATCCGCACCGGAAGCGAACAAGAAGTCGGTGTTCGACCGGCTCACTGCTACCACGACCCCTGTCAACGGGTCGCCCGCTGCTAAACCGACAGCCTCCGTTTTCACCAGGCTAGGTCAGAACTATAAAGTGGCCGTCCCAAAGAGGGCAACGGCCGCTGCTATGGAAGTCGTTAAAGCGGCTTCTCCCATCAGAGAGTCGGTCTTCACAAGATTGACGGTTCCCACTCCTCCCCCAGCTGGTCAAAAGGCATCAGTCTTCGATAGGCTGACATCGGCAGTTACCCCACACTCAAACAGGGGGCAACGAGAAACCATCTCGATTTCCGAGCCAGTCCCAACGGCTCGTCGTGCGCGACGTCGCCATTGGCAACGAGTAAGGAAAATAGGGGGCAACTCCCCCTCAGGGCTAACCCCACCTGCTCCAGTGGTGGAGGTCAACGCTGCTGTTCCAACTGGGAACAGCTTTGAATTGCTGAGGAAGGTGAGAAAGAACTCTCCAATTGCTACATTGAAAAGATCTCCTCCGCCTATGGAAAAAGCTCCGGAGACAAAGCAGGAACAGCCCCCTCTACGGCTGTCGTCAAAAATTTATAAAGTTTGGCAGAGGGTTCAAGACTCCGTGATTGACCCAGACCACTTTCATCGCCAGAAAAAGGCAAAGGTGGAAAAGGACAAAAACCGCCCCATTAAACAGCAGGGGGCAACAAATGCTAGGATGCCCACTTCAACGGCTCCTTCAACCTCAATGGTCCACAAAAGAAAAAGGCCAGAGAAAGCTCCCGTGACGCTGACAAAGTTTAAAAGCGGTGAACCTAACCGCCCCAAGTCAGGGGGCATAACAGTTCATACGGTTTATATGGCTTCTGGAAAGGAAGAAAGTCGTACTTCTACGGGTCACCGACCGCTCACCCGATCCGTGACGAAAGCCCAGGAGCAACAACAAAAGCTTCAGGAAATGATGACTACAATGGCTGCACTCACTGAGCCAAAAGAAAGCTCTGAAACATCTTCGGATGAGCGTCAAGAACAAGAAACCGACGCTGACTTTTTACGCAGAGTCCTCGAAAAGAGGGACAAAGAAGCTGCAGAGCAAGCGGCTAACATAAAACAGATGGCGCTCCTCTTCCAAGATATGGTAGGGATGATGTTACAGCCGGACCCTCCTGCTGAAGATCCTCCGATCGTCCTTGAAGACGACAGGGGAGAAACGTCAAATCCTCCGCCGGCTCTGTCAACAGCCAAGGAGGAGGCAATCTCCAAAGTTGACCTAGACGAATATATAGCTCAGCAGATCCGGATTCATCAGGCGAATGAAGCGGCTAGGCAAATTGTTAGAACCGGACGACCGTATCCGAGCTGGTATGACCAAATCAGTTACCCGCCAGGATATACGATCCCTAAATTCCATGTATACAAAGGGACAGGGAATCCGCATCAGCATGTCGCTCAATTCAGGGCCTTATGCGGCAATACTGGAGGCGATGACAAATTGTTGCTACGTTAATTTGTCGGCAGCTTAGCAGAAACAGCCTTTGAATGGTATTCATAGCTACCTAACGACTCTGTCAAAACATTTGCAGAGATGGAACTGCTGTTTACACAAAGATTCGCGAGTGCTAGTGAACGCACCCCGATAACAGCACTGATTAATGCCAGGATAAGGTCAGGCGAAACATGGGTCTAATACGCAACACGATGGCGGAACCTATGGTCGAAATGCGAACAACGCATAGAGGAGGCACCTGCGGTAGGCATGTTTGTGGGAACTCTCGATCCGCAGGCGACCATCTCGCAATTCATGATGTTCTTCAGGCCGACCACCTTCTAGGCCTTGATCGACAAATTAGCCCAAATGGACCAGATGGGCCATAAGCCGTCTCCTCCAAGACCCGATCCCCGAAATGAGAAAGGAAAAGCGATCATCGTCGCCAATGCTCAACAACAGTCGAGCAACTCAAAGCCGGTCGTTCGCCAAAACAACGTGCGTCCACGCCCATCTCTCGAAGAGAGGCTAGGACGTCTTTACTCGTTTCCTCAGAATAAAACGAGAAGACTGTTTGAGCTGGCAGTGCGTAACAGACTCATCAATCTGCCGAGTCCAAAGCGTCTGTCGCAGCCAGGCGATCTTAATAACCCCAATTATTGCCCTTACCACCAAACGGTAAGTCACCCGATTGAGGATTGTTTCGTCTTTAAGGGATGGATCGAGGATCAATACCTGCAAGGCAAGTTCGTGCTGTCTGAAAGCTGGAAGGTAAACCCACCGCAGCCGCACTCTCCAAAGAAAACGGACACGTCGGGGGCAGCTTGTTCTTTAGTCAAGGATGAAAACGATGGAGAAAACTTATCGGATGAATCCGAAGACTACGTAGCGACTTGTCATATGATTTCTCATTCACTGACGGATGATGAGGAGGATCCTTGCGCTGAGAAATCAATGGCGGACCCTGAAACAGAAATTCCGCGGCCGTCAGACAAGTTGATCGATACCTTCCTAAATGAAATTCGTCTGAAAGCAAAAGCCAATCAAGAGCATGAAATGGCCATACTGGAAAGAACCAAGGTATTCCCGTCAAATCAAAGGCCATACACTGCGGATAAAAACAAATTCAAGACGAGGAAACGGTTCGCCAAAGCTCTATCAGTAGGAATGAAGCTACCGCCCTCTGAAGAAAATTCTTTCTCTGAGGTAGAGATGCACCCTAACTTCTGTTTATATCATCAGAAGATCATACATCCTACCGAAGACTGCGAGTCCTTTAACTGTTGGTGGCAAGGGTATGTCGCTCAAAAGCAACACTTCGACAGGACAAAGTGTGAAGCTTGTGGACATCGGAAAAATGCGATATATGAGCGCAAAGGAGCCGCCGCAAACTGTCATATAGCCGACTTCAAGGGATCACAAATTATCACCTTTGGAAGCGACTCTGACGAAGAAGCTATCCCTAACTCTTCCCTCGGGGAATCTATTTCAAAAATAAAGGAATTGAGAAGCTGCGAGAACGTTCAGCCATGCAATCGCATGCTACTGGAAAAAAATCCTGACCCCGTAAGCAAGGGACCGAACAAGAAGAACAAAGGAAAAGGAAAAACGGCCCTCGTCGCCAGCGCTCAACAACAATCAGGTGACCCTAGACCGGTTGCTCGCCAAAGCAACAAGCGGCAGTCCCTCCAAGAAAAGTTGAAACGTCCTTACTCGTTTCCGCAAGATAAAATGAGGGGACTGTTCGAGCTAGCAGTGTGCAACAGACTCATCAATCTGCCGGCTCCAAAACGTCCGTTGCGGCCAGGCGATATTAATAATCCTAACTATTGCCCTTACCACCAAACAGTAGGTCACCTGATCGAGGACTGCTACGTCTTCAAAAACTGGGTTGAAGACCAATACCAACATGGCAAGTTTGCGCTGTCTGAGAATTGAAAGGTAAGTCCGCCACAACCGCACGCTCCGAAGAAGATGGACACGCCGGGGGCATCATGTTCATTCATGGAGAAAGACTCATAGACCGAAAAGTCAATAAACTAGATATTCGCCTCAAATACGGCGACAACGGACCGAAACGTCCTTAAACTAATAATGGACCGAGATGTCCTTAAACTAATGATGGACCGCAATGTCCTAAAACTTGCAAATGACATAAATGTTTTTAAACTACTACCGCAGCATTCTCAGGCTGACGAGAATATAAAAAAAAAACAACAAAAAACAAAAAAAACGGTATGTCCATAAGCAAAATGGGCACGGATGAAAACCCGAAAGGGCTCCGTGAGTAAAAACAGCAGGACTACCGGCGAGTGTTCGTGAAAACCCGAAAGGGCGCGACCTCGTTAAAAAAAAAAAAAAAAGAAGGAAAAAAAAAACGGTATGTCCATAAGCAAAACGGGCATGGAGGAAAACCCGAAAGGGCTCCGTGAGTAAAAACAGCAGGGCTACCGGCGAGTGTTCGTGAAAACCCGAAAGGGCGCGACCTCGTAAAAAAAAAATTAATTAAAAAAAAAATAAATAAAAAGAATAAAAAAAAACGGTATGTCCATAAGCAAAATGGGCACGGATGAAAACCCGAAATGGCTCCGTGAGTAAAAACAGCAGGGCTACCGGCGAGTGTTTGTGAAAACCTGAAAGGGCGCAACCTCGTTAAGAAACACTTATAGGGTCCTCTCGACCCTGTAAGGAGAAACCACCTGCGTGAGATCCTTACGACTCACAAAGGAACAACACACTTAGGGATCCCCACGATTCCGAAGGAGAAAATACACTTGCGAGATCCTCACGACTCGTAAGGAGAACTCTCTTGTGGGACCCTTACGGCTCATAAGATTTGAAAGTCTTAAGTTGCAGAAACCTTAACCTGTTCTTAAGCAGCCCCCACAACCTTCGATATTGCCCTACAAGCGGCTCATAATGACCCTTGTATACAATCCACGGGCGCGAATAAACATTTCCCTAACCAAGTCCCATCCGTGACTGGGGATATGTCCACACGGTGAACAACCCTTGTGAGTCCTCTCGACTCATAAGGAGATAACACTCTTGTAAGATCCTTACGACTTATAAGATAACATACACTTAGGAATCCTCACGATTCCTAAGGAGAAAACGCACCTGCGAGATCCTCACGACTCGTAGGGAGAAATACCTTTGTGAGACCCTTACGGCTCATGAAGTCAAAAGCCTTAGTCGACAGAACCCTTAATCCTGTTTACTAAGCCATCCTTTGTTCGATATCGACAAAGGCAAATGATGATTCGCTCCTGGCAATATTCCAGTTGTAGCGATGCTGATGTCTAAATCGGTATCAAATTCCAAGTTCTTTCATGACAGATGATGATTCGCTCCTGGCAATATTCCAGTTGTAGCGATTCTGATGCCAAAACCGGTATCAAATTCCAAGTCCTTTCACGGCAAATGATGATTCGCTCCTGGCAATATTCCGGTCGCAGCGATACTGATGCTAAGATTGGTATCAGATCCCAAAACCCACACTCGCGATAAAAAAATCAGCGAGCCAAAAATGCAGATGAAATAGCCGAAACGATAGGGCAACTTGCAATAAAAAGCAGCAAGTAAAAAGGTATGCATGCAAAATAGCCGAAATGATTGGGCAACTCGCAATAAAAAGAAGCGAGTAAAAATAAAATAAATAGCCGAAATGATTGGGCACCGCGAAAAATAGCCGAAATGATTGGGCAATCGCGACCTTCGCGATATAAAAGCTGAAATGATAGAGCATCGCGGAAAGAATAAAAAAAATGAAAGAATGAAACTTTTTGCCCTACAGGTGAAATCACACCGATCCCTGTATACAATCCAGGGGCACAGATAAAGAGGGAACCATACCTTCCCAACAGGCTCCATCAAAAAGCGAAGCCAAATCTCGACGGTTCATAGACAACCTAGATACAATCTCGACATTTGTCGCAATATTACAGACACGATGTCAACAAATGAAGCAAACGAAGATCCCGAGCTTCAGGGTCTCGACGTCAACATCGACAACTTAGAAATCACCAACGGCGTTTCTCCTCACTCCAACTAGATGTAGACATGACGTCAACAACCGACCTCAGAATCGCAACGAAACGGAACCATGGCAAAGTCTCTAGTTCCAAATCTCAATGGCCACATCTGCAGCCTGGAGACCAACAACGGTGTGCCTCCTCATTCCGGCAGGACACAGATATTACACCATCAAGCGGAGCGATGGCAAAATCCCAGCTTCACCTCAGCATTCGTCTCGATACAGTAGACGCAATGTCAACAACAGCGTTCCTCCGCAGTCCAGCTGGAGGCAGATGCAACGTCAACAAAAGACCTCACGGTCGAAACAAAGCGGAGTAACGGCAAAATCCCAACTCCACCTTAGCATTCGTCTCGTTACAGCAGACGCAATGTCAACAACGACGTTCCTTCGCAGTCCAGCAGGGTGTACATGCAAAGTTAACAAAAGACCCCATGGTCGAAACCAAGCGGAGTGACGGCAAAATCCCAGCTCCACCTTAGCATTCGCTTCAATACACCAGACGCAGTGTGAGCAAATGAAGCGAAGGCCAAATTCCTAGCTTCAAGGTCTTAACGGCAAGCCATATAAAGCCTGAAAGACCACCGGAGATCATCTCACATGGAGTGGTCACCTCCTTGACGTTCGTTTCAATACAGCAGACGAGTTGTCACCCCAGTGTTCTTCCTCCAGCAGAGATTCGGACGTGACAAAGCAAACGAAGCGAAGGCCACATTCCTAGCTTCAACGTCTTTACGGTAACTCACATAAAACCGGAAAGACAATCGGAGACCATCTCACATAAAGTGGTCACCTCCTTGACGTTCGTCTCGATACGGTAGACGAAATGTCAACCTCAGCGTTCTTCCTCCAGCAGGGATTCAGACATGACAAAGCAAATGAAGCGAAGGCCACATTCCTAGCTTCAACGTCTTTACGGTAACTCACATAAAATCGGAAAGACAATTGGAGATCATCTCGCATCAGCACAGAGTGGTCACCACCTTGACGTTCGTCTCGATACAGCAGACAAAATGTCAACCCCAGCGTTCTTCCTCCAACAGGATTTGGACACACCAAAGCAAACGAAGCGAAGGCCACATTCCTAACTTCGACGTCTTGACGGTAACTCACATAAAACCGGAAAGACAATCGGAGACCGTCTCACATGAAGTGGTCACCTCCATGACGTTCGTCTCGATACAGTAGACGAAATGTCAACCTCAGCGTTCTTCCTCCAGCAGGGATTCAGACATGACAAAGCAAATAAAGCGAAGGCCACATTCCTAGCTTCAACGTCTTTACGGTAACTCACATAAAACCGGAAAGACAATTGGAGATCATCTCGCATCAGCACAGAGTGGTCACCACCTTGACGTTCGTCTCGATACAGCAGACGAGATGTCACCCCAATGTTCGTCTCGACACAGCAGGCGCAACGTCATTAAACGAATGGAGCCACAGCAAAATCCCTAGTTCCAAACCTCGGCGGTTCACCAGCAAACTAGAGACAACCTCGACGTCCGTCTCGATACAGCAGACGAGATGTCACCCCAACGTTCGTCTCGACACAGCAGACGCAATGTCATCAAACAAACGGAGCCACGGCAAAATTCCTAGTTCCCACCGCAACATTCGTCTCGATACAGCAGACGCAATGCCAGCAAACGAAGCAAAGGCCAAATTCCTAGCTTCAGGGTCTTGACGGCAACTCATATAAAACCCGAAAGACTATCGGAGATCATCCCACACCAGCGCGGAGTGGTTATGACTCATCGGGGCTCTCCAAAATGAGCCTAACCTCAAGTAAAAAGCGGCATGGCAAATTCCTAGCGCTTGCTCTTCCGACGGTCAAACTGCCAAGGAGGATTGCTTGAAGACGTCTTGTCCAGCCCCCGAAGGGATCAGAGACACGGCAGTCGCAGGGTTACTCGAACAGCACAATTGCCTATCGAGGACTATATCAGCTTATGCGACGGTACGATGGCCAAAACCCTAAGTACCACCAACCTTAACGGGCTTCTGGCGTAAAGAGCAGAGGTTAAATACGACGTTAAGATGTTCTTACGAGAAACATTCGATTCGTCTCGACTTGTGAAAAATTGTCGAGGCGGCTCGACTCGTGAGATAAAGCCTTAGGCAGTGGGCATAAAAGAAGCCTGTTTCCTAAGCATTGGGACCCTGCGAGTTGGCCCAAAACGGTCTCTTGCATACCATCCATGGGTCTCACTCTCCAACGTCGAACTTCGACAAGGAGGGAAGCAACCGCTTACAAGTCCTCTCGACTCGTAAGAGGGAAAATTCTCTTATAAGATCCCTACGACTTATAAGAGAAAACCACACTTAGGAATCCTCACGATTCCTAAGGAGAAAATCCACCTATGAGATCCTCTCGATCCGTAGGGAGAAAAGCCTCTATGAGACCCTCACGGCTCATAGAATTGAAAAGTCTTAGGCGGTAAACCTGAACCTGCGGCCTAAGCCATCGCTACTTCCTGAGAAAGTCGGAATACTCTTTTTAGACATCCATCAACCATGGTCATTAAGACAGCCTACTGACATTAAAAGAAAGAAGATGACAAAGAATATCCGTTCTACATTTGATCTGGCGTTCGTGACGCATTCATTTATGCACGGGCAGAAAACTCAGGACGAGAAATAAGAGAAGCTGAAATAAAAAGTTTCCATTCATATTGGCAAAAATTCTTACAATTATGAAAAGCAGTAAAAGGAAAATATTATTACAATGGAATGACTTCAGATCCGGGGCAGGGATTGAGGAATTCAAAAGTAAGGCCGTCCAAAGTTCTTCTGGCCTTTCTAATTATTCTTATGCGCAGCCTCTCGCGCTCCTCGGTGTCGATATCATCGGCAAGCCCTTCCGGCCTTCGATAAGCAGCAACGATCGTCGTCTGCTGAAATATTTGATGTAGGATGTCAACGAGGTTGTTTCGCCGTTTCTTCGAAATCAGCCCCGTCAGGTACACTGAATGCACCTTGTCTTCGGCATCATCTAGCGCATCGAGTGGTAAGGCCTCGTGAAGACCTGGGAGTGCTCTCCATATTGCCCCCAGCACGACTTTCAAAAGGGCCGAACGACGAGGTAGCAGCCAGCCACCGCTGGCATTCAGGCGATCCATGACCTCTGCACATTGAGCGTCCGTAAACTCCTGGTTCTGTTGACGGCCCTGTACACGGATATCCTCATAAGTGATGAACTCGTGCAAGCTGTATAGACGCACCGCCATAATACCTGAAGAAAACAATACAGGGATATTAACAAACAAGAAAATACAGAAAGTTAAAAGTTAAACTCCTTGAGAGCAATGCTCTGCAGACAGGAGCGACACCAGTCAAAATCAGTTATGAGGAGAATTTGAGGAAAATTCCCTGAGAATATTGAGAGCTCCGCTCTGGAAAAAAATGATATAATAATAATAATATTCTCAAGTGCCATATAATTTGGGAGGAGCAAAGCTCCATTAATTAAGAAGATATAAGAAAAATCTTTTATAGAGCAAAGCTCTATTAATGGAACCCTAACAGGATTCTCCTGAGTTCTCTTTGGACCTCTTTAGAGCAAAGCTCTGCTAAATGAAACCCTAAATGGGTTTTCTTTAGATCAGGGATCTATGGAGAGCAAAGCTCTATTAATCAGTTTTAATTTAATTTAATTTTATTTTATTTACCTACGATGGTTATGAACTCTGGAGTTCTTGGAAAAAAATCAAGAGCAAGGCTATGAAAATTCTTAAGCAAGAGCAAGGCTCTGAAATTCAAATTCTTGAAATTGGTAAAGAATTACCAAGGACCAAGGGTCCTATTTATAGACGCCTGCGTCTTTTCACCTGACCTCAATGATCCAACGGTCGGGGTCTTGCCACCGCTGCACTCACGTGCGCGCCACGTGAGCGAAACGGTGGGGGGCATTTGTTCCCCCAATCAGAGCAAGACTCTGCTTAAATTTCGAAAATTCAAATTTTGAAGCAACGCTTCAGTTCCCGTGCGTTGCGCGCAACGCGCCACGTGTCAGAAGTTGACACGGCAGCACAACGCCCAAGACAGTACGTCCAATCAGAGCAAGGCTCTTTAAAAAAACATAAGCAACGTTCAACTGCGCAAGCACACGGCAGCGCGACACGTGTCTGCGCAGTTGCGCAAGCGCATCTGCGCAAGCGTAACTGCGCAAGCGTACGGCAGCGCGACACGTGTCTGCGCAGTTGCGCAAGCGCTGCTGCGCAAGCGCACCGCTGCGCGACACGTGTCTGCGCAGTTGCGCAAGCACAGCTGCGCAAGCGCCTTACCGCGCGACACGTGTCACGCGCTGGTGAGTTGCGCAACAACAGAATGAAGAATTAAGGAAATCTTTTCTGTTTTTGTTAAAACAAGAAGATTTCTTCTGTAAAACAGGGGTCTTTGGATCAAAGATCCAACGGTGGGGGAAAATTCCCCAAATCACTCAGAAAATATCTTTTTAACAAATTTAACTGATTTTTGAGCACTATAAAAAGGACCTTAGACCCCATTTCAAAGAGGGAGAGAAAATTGGATTAAAAAAAAAGAAGAAGAGAACTTCTTGAGAACACGAAGAAGAAGGTAAAAACCTCTGAAATAAGAGAAAATTCTCTTAGGAATAGATCATTGATCTAAAAGACAAGATCAGTGATCTTCAATAAATAAATAAATAAATAAAAATAATAAAAAAATAGTGCCTTGCACTTGCTAGGGAACCTCTGGTTCTCTGAGATAGAAAGAAAGAAAAGATTTTCTTTTCTTTCTTTTCTTTGATCTAAATTTAGATCATTAAAAAGTGCTCTGCACTCATTTTCTTGAATCTAAAAGATTCTTGGTGCTTTGCACTATTTGAAGGGCCAGGCCCAAATCAAAAGACCTAGCAGGCCAAAATAAATTGCAAAGCAATAAAAGGGCTGAGCCCAAATAAAATTGATGCTCCGCATCATTCATAAAGAACAGAGCCCAAAACAAATTGATGCCCTGCATCTTTTCTGGGCAAAGCCCAAATAAAAATAAAAGGAAATGCAAAAGCAATGTTGGACATTTTCTTTACTGGACTTAGCCCAATCGTGGCCATAAGTCCTTAAATTAAATCGGCTGAGCAAAATGGCTCTCATAAATCAATCTACATCCGGTTCGAGGGTACATCTCCGAACTCCTTTGACATCCATCGTTGTAATTCCTCAACGACGTCAAAGAGGTGACGGGTCCCAACGACCACACATCGATATGGACTGCGGGGTCCTTAAACTCATGGACCGAAACGTTCTTAAACTAATAATGGACCGAAACGTCCTTAAACTAATAATGGACCGAAACGTCCCTAAACTAATATCGGACCGAGACGTCCCTAAACTAATATCGGACCACCACGTCCCTAAACTGGCACAATAGAGCCCAAATGCTCTTTTATCGGATCTAAACGGTCCCGTTAAGTTGATCTTAGTCTCAAACTGGACTAACGTATCCTTAACAAACATTTAAGTTGATCTTAGCCCCAAACATGGCTAACGTATCCTTAAATATTCAAGTGGATTATAAAACTCCCAATCAACTCTGGTTCGAGGGTACATCTCCGAGCTCCTTTGATACATGTCGTTGTAATCCTTCAACGACGTCAGAGAGGTGACGAGTCCCGATGGCCATACATTAAATTAATCACTACGTTGAGTTGATCTTAGTCTAAAACAGGACTAACGTATCCTCGACAAACGTTTAAGTTGATCTTAGCCGCAACGCGACTAATGCATCCTTAAACTGAAAACACCAAACCCAAATCTAAGTAAATACGGATTTAGACTAATCCACGTCCTACGGGCGACGGCATTACTCAGTCTCCGTATACAATCCACGGGCAACCACAAACAAAATGAACACACACGACACGAAGTAAAATTCTGGAGAAGGAGAAAGTTGTTACCGCAATGCGGTAGCGTAATTAACTGCAGGGGCTTGCGCCTGCAGGGAAGAGCGTCCCCATAATCAAAAACCCCTCATCCTGAGGGGGAATCTGACGAAGTCTGCTAAATCGGCCGCATCCGTCTAAACCTCCGATACACGGTGCCATAAATCAACTTGGCATCTTCGGAGAGATAAACGGATAAAACCAAATAGCATCTGCCCCGAACATCAGGCACAGACGTCCTAAAGTCCAGGCCGCCGTTCGGAGGGGAACACTCCACAGTCCGGTATTTGCTCTGGATGCTTCACACGGGTTCACTGCCGTGCTTGGCGAGGACCAGGCTCCGCTCTGGGCGTTTTCCGCGGGGTCAAAGAGTGACGTTATCCGCGTTCCACGTAACCAGGAATTTTGCACTAGATGCTTCACACGGGTTCACTACCGCGCTCGGCGAGGACTAGGCTCCGCTCTGGATGCTTCACACGGGTTCACTGCCGTGCTCTGCGAGGACCAGGATCCGCTCTGGACGTTTTCCATGGGGTCAAAGAGTGACATTATCCGCGTTCCACGTGACCAGGAATTTTGTACTAGATGCTTCACACGGGTTCACTGCCGTGCTCGGCGAGGACTAGGCTCCGCTCTGGACGTTTTCCACGGGGTCAAAGAGTGACATTATCCGCGTTCCACGTGACCAGGAATTTTGCACTAGATGCTTCACACGGGTTCACTGCAGTGCTCGGCGAGGACTAGGCTCCGCTCTGGACGTTTTCCACGGGGTCAAAGAGTGACATTATCCGCGTTCCACGTGACCAGGAATTTTGCACTAGATACTTCACACGGGTTCACTGCCGCGCTCGGCGAGGACTAGGCTCCGCTCTGGACGTTTTCCACGGGGTCAAAGAGTGACATTATCCACGTTCTACGTGACCAGGAATTTTGCACTAGATGCTTCACACGGGTTCACTGCCGCGCTCGGCGAGGACTAGGCTCCGCTCTGGACGTTTTCCACGGGGTCAAAGAGTGACATTATCCGCGTTCCACGTGACCAGGAATTTTGCACTAGATGCTTCACACGGGTTCACTGCCGCGTTAGGCGAGGACTAGGCTCCGCTCTGGATGCTTCACACGGGTTCACTGCCGTGCTCTGCGAGGACCAGGATCCGCTCTGGACGTTTTCCACAGGGTCAAAGAGTGACATTATCCGCGTTCCACGTGACCAGGAATTTTGCACTAGATGCTTCACACGGGTTCACTGCCGCGTTAGGCGAGGACTAGGCTCCGCTCTGGACGTTTTCCACGGGGTCAAAGAGTGACATTATCCGCGTTCCACGTGACCAGGAATTTTGCACTAGATGCTTCACACGGGTTCACTGCCGCGCTCGGCGAGGACTAGGCTCCGCTCTGGACGTTTTCCACGGGGTCAAAGAGTGACATTATCCGCGTTCCACGTGACCAGGAATTTTGCACTAGATGCTTCACACGGGTTCACTGCCGCGTTAGGCGAGGACTAGGCTCCGCTCTGGATACTTCACACGGGTTCACTGCCGTGCTCTGCGAGGACCAGGATCCGCTCTGGACGTTTTCCACGGGGTCAAAGAGTGACATTATCCGCGTTCCACGTAACCAGGAATTTTGCTGAATATATCCGCATTTCACGGGATGGAGGTTTGATTGTTGGCGATATGTATACCACCGAGCCATGGAACTGGGAGTTGCCGCTGTTCCGCTTAGCTTGAAGTTGTGTCCGTTGTTACGAGACGAATGTTGGGATGATCTCTAGGTCGCCTGTGGCCCGTCGAGATTTAGCTTCTTTCTTTGGTGAAACCTGGGGGAGGGAGGTATGTTCCCTTTTTGTTTATGCCATTGGATTGTATACAGGGTGTGATGGAACATCACCTGTAAGGCATACATTTTATTTTTATTTTATTTCTTTTTCCGCGATGCTCTATCGTTTCAGCTTTTATATCACGAAGGTCGCGATTGCCCCATCATTTCGGCTATTTTTCGCGGTGCCCAATCATTTCGGCTATTTATTTATTTTCTACTCGCTGCTTTTTATTGCGAGTTGCCCCATCATTTCGGCTATTTTTTATGCCTTCATTTTTACTTGCTGCTTTTTATTGCAAGTTGCCCCATCATTTCGGCTATTTTTTTATGCCTTCATTTTTACTTGCTGCTTTTTATTGCAAGTTGCCCCATCATTTCGGCTATTTTGTAGGCATGTGTGGCTTGCTAGCTTTTTCGCCGCAAGCTTGGATTTTGGATACCGATTTCGGCATCAGCACCGCTGCAACTGGGATGTTGCCAGGAGCAAATCATCATTTGCTTCTGTCGATATTGAACAAAGGTGGCTTAGTAAACAGGGTTAAGGGTCCTGTCGACCAAGGCTTTTGACTTCGTGAGCCGTAAGGGTCTCACAAAGGTATTTCTCCCTACAAGTCGTGAGGATCTTGCAGGTGTATTTTCTCTTTAGGGATCGTGAGGATTCCTAAGTGTATGTTCCTCTGTAAGTCGTAAGGATCCTACAAGAGGGTTTTCTCCTTATAAGTCGAGAGGAATTATAAGGGTTGTTCACCATATGGGCATATCCCTAGTCACGGGTGGGACTTTGCTGGGGAAATGTTTATTCGCGTCCGTGGATTGTATACAAGGGTCAGTATTGAGCCTCTTGTAGGGCAATATCGAAGGTTGTGGAGGATTTGCTTAAGAACAGGTTTAGGTTTCTGTAACTTAAGACTTTCAAATCTCATGAGCCGTGAGGGTCCCATAAGAGAATTCTCCTTACGAGTCGTGAGGATCTCGTAAGTGTATTTTCTCCTTAGGAATCGTGAGGACCCCTAAGTGTGTTGCTCCTTTGTGAGTCGTAAGGATCTCACGCAGGTGGTTTCTCCTTACAAGGTCGAGAGGACCCTACAAGTGTCTTTTAACGAGGTTGCGCCCTTTCGGGTTTTCACAAACACTCGCCGGTAGTCCTGCTGTTTTTACTCACGGAGCCCTTTCGGGTTTTCATCCGTGCCCATTTTGCTTATGGACATACCGTTTTTTTTTTAATTCTTTTTCACTTCTTTTTTTTTTTACAAGGTCGCGCCCTTTCGGCTTTTCACGAACGCTTGCCGGCAGCCCTGCTTTTTTTACTCACGGAGCCCTTTCGGGTTTTCATCCGTGCCCATTTTGCTTATGGACATACCGTCTCTTTCTTTATCCTTTTTCATATATATTTTTTTTATTTTTTCTTTCTCTCTCTTCTTCTTTTTATCTCGTCAGCTTAAAGATGCTGCGGTAGTAGTTTTAGGGACGTTTCGGTCCGTCGTTAGTTTAAGGACGTTTCGGTCCGTCGATAGTTTAAGGACGTTTCGGTCCGTCGTTAGTTTAAGGACGTTTCGGTCCATCGTTAGTTTAAGGACATTTCGGTCCATCGTTATGGGAAGGCCGGCTGCTGCTTGTAAAGTCTGAGCCTAGGAAGATAGTGAGCGGACATAGTCGTCGTCGTCTATCATTGACTTAGGCTGTGGCTTATTAAGCGTAGTATTTCTTTAAGAAGCGTCCGTTTATTGGCCTGAAAGGCCTTTCACCGTGCATGTCCATGAGTAGGTAGGCTCCACCCTGGTAGACCTTGTCTATGATGTACGGGCCTTCATAGTTTGGCTCAAATTTTCCCCGCTTGGCACGATTGGGGATCATAGGTCTTTTGACCACTAGTATGAGTTCGCCTTGGCGGAATGTCCTCGGCCTGGTCAATCTTTCGTACGAGCGCGTCATCTTTACTTTGTAGGCCTCTAGATGTTGTTGCGCTATGAGCCGGGTTTCGTCGAGGGCATCAAGCTCCTCAAGCCGAAGGTGAGCATTTTCTTCGTTCGTCAGCTCGTGGTGGACTGCTACTCGTAGAGAGGGTAACTCTATCTTGAGGGGGAGCACTGCTTCCGTCCCAAATACCAACACGTACGGCGTTGTGTTCGTGGCCGTCTTGAATGTAGTTCGATAAGCCCAAAGGGCTTCTTGCAGCCTTTCGTGCCAGTCTCTCTTATTCCTGGAAACGGTCTTTTTTATGATCTTCGTCAAGGTCTTATTGAAGGTCTCGGCCAGACCGTTAGCTCGTGGATTGTAAACCGAAGAATATCTCCAGTCTATATTGTGCTTCTGTGCGAAGCGGCTAATCTTATGGCTTCGGTAGGCCGGCCCGTTATCGGAGATAATCCGCCGTGGAGTTCCGAACCGATAGATGACTTGCGTCTTGAAGAAATGGAGGATATTCTCCGTCTTCACTTCCCTCAGTGGTACTGCTTCTGCCCATTTGGAGAAGTAATCAGTTGTCGCCAGGATAAAACGGTGTCCCCGGGATGATGCTGGCTCAATGGGGCCGACTATGTCAGTCCCCCACATTTTGAATGGCCAACTAGCCACCGTTGGTGCAGTGGATTCGGATGTTGGTGGATGAAGTCTCCATGAATCTGGCATGAGTGGCATTGCTTCGCGTACTCGAGGCAGTCCTGGATCATCGTGGGCCAGTAGTAACCCATCCGTTTAATTTTTAACTTCATCTTTGGGCCTGCTTGGTGAGAACCGCAAAGTCCGTCATGAACTTCCTGAATGACTCTTTCTGCTTCGTCAGGTCCTAAGCATCTCAGCCATAGAGAATCAAACGATCTTTTGTATAGAATATCGTTGACG
Organism: Agapanthus africanus; assembly: GCA_030015575.1. Classification (NCBI taxonomy): domain Eukaryota; kingdom Viridiplantae; phylum Streptophyta; class Magnoliopsida; order Asparagales; family Amaryllidaceae; genus Agapanthus; species Agapanthus africanus. The sequence continues at coordinate 425,055,893 of CM057351.1, forward strand.
AAAGCGAAAGATAGAGCTCGTTTCATGAGCTGATATCTTGAGGACGCTTCTTTGGGCATTCGGTGGGACTTAAAGTAGTCCATGAAGACTTCCCTCCAGTCTTCGGCCTTCTCATGGTCTTTTATTTATAGGGTCGTCTGCTCAGTCGCTCCCTTTTCTTCGCATGATTCCGGAGATATTTCTGCCGGGGGGAGCACTCGACGGCTTTGTACCACGATTCTGACGTCATCGAGGTTCTCGTCAGCCAGTTCTTTAGCAAGTTTAGCCAACGCGTCTGCTTTGCTGTTTTCCGCGCGCGGTATGTTCTCCAAAGTATAGAAGGGAATTTGGGTCAATAGTTGTTGCGCCTTTTCGCCGTACCTCACCAACTCCGGCTTGTACGTTTGGTAGTCACCATTTACTTGACTAACGACCAGCTGAGAATCCCCGTATATAAGGAGGTCTTCAATTCCCATGTCGATGGCGATCTCGAGGCCTGCTATCAGAGCTTCGTATTCAGCTTCATTGTTTGTCATCGGCTCTGTTAAGGAGAAGGCGAAGCGCATTATCCCTCCTTGTGGAGTTGCAAAGATGAGGCCTATCCCCGATTTGATCATTGGGATACCTTGTTTCTGTTTCTTTATGGAGGACGCTCCATCGAAATAGAGTTCCCATCGGGTGCTTCCGCCGCTAATCGCATCAAATGCATGCTCGTCCGGCAGATCACAGTTCAGAGGAGAATCGGCCGGTACCGGGTGCTCAGCGAGGAAATCGGCAATGGCCTGGCCTTTCACTGCCTTAAGAGGTTGATACGTTATCGAGAACTCCATCAAGAGCAGGGCCCACTTAGCGAGTCGTCCTGTCAATATGGCTTTCGACATCAAGTACTTAAGGGGATCCACTTTTGAAATGAGGCGGACTTCATGTGCCAACGCATAGTGCCTGAGCTTTGTTATCGCGAAGATTAACGCCAAGCAATGTTTTTCAATGGGAGGGTAGTTGCTTTCTGCCCCTAGTAGAACTCGACTTAAGTAGTAGAGTGCTCTCTCTTTCCCCTGATCGTCCTCTTGTGCCCATAATGCGCCCAAGGAACCTTCGAGGGCGGTTGTATAAAGAATGAGGGGTTTTCCTTTGACCGGCGCAGCCAACACCGGCGGGTTCTGCAGGTACTGCTTGATTTCGTCTAGTGCACCTTGACATTTTTGGTTCCAGACGAACGGGGTTCCCTTTTTCATCAGGTGGCTGTAAGGACGGCTTTTGCCTGAAAGATTGGCGATAAATCGTCGGATGTATGCGAGCTTCCCTTGGAGAGACCGCAACTGCTTGAGGGTTCTTGGCGGAGGCATTTCCATGATCGCCTTAATCTTTGACGGATCTATTTCAATACCTCGGTGTCGAACGATGAATCCCAGAAATTTGCCCGAGGAGACTCCAAAAGCACATTTGAGGGGATTCATTTTCAAATTATATTGCCGAAGGCGTCGAAATACAGTCTCCAGATGCTTTAAATGATCTTCGTATGACATGCTCTTTACTACGAGGTCATCGATATAGCACTCGACGACGTCGTGTATGAGGTCATCAAAGATCTTTGTCATGGCCCTTTGATAGGTAGCGCCAGCGTTCTTTAGACCAAAGGGCATAACCCTGTAGCAGAATATACCCAAAGGGGTGCGGAAAACGGTGTGCTTCTGGTCTACGGGATGCATCTTTATCTGATTGTATCCTGACGAACCATCCATAAAGGAGAAAACCTCGTGAGTGGACGTGTTATCTATCATTAGCTCGGTTACTGGTACTGGGAAATCATCCTTTGGACAGGCTTTATTGAGATCTCTGAAATCCACGCATATGCGTACCGTCCCATTCTTCTTCATTGCCGGGACGATATTGGCGATCCAGTCGGGATATTGGACTTCTTGGATAAATCTAGAATCGATCAGCTTCTTGACTTCGGCGTTGATGCTCATCTCAAGCTCGAGTCGCATCCTCCTTGGCGCCTACTTGACTGGCTTGATATCTGGGGATATTGCTAATTTATGCACAGCAATCTCCGGATCTAATCCTGGCATCTCGGAGTAGTTCCACGCGAAGCAGTCTTTATGCCGTAGAAGCACGTTCTTTAACGCAGCCACCCTTTCTTCGGATAACAGCTCGCTGACAAATGTCGGTCGCGGGTCGTCTGCCGCTCCCAACTCAATCTTCTTGAGGTTATCTGCAGTAGTATGTATACCATCTTCCAGTTCTTTCGGAGCGGGCAGAAATTCTGAGATCACCTCATCATCGCTGTTCTCAAAGCACCGGGGAAGGTCATCTACGTTCTCGGGCTCTTCTCCTAATATCGTAATCGTATAACAAGTGCGAACCCGCTCCCCGGACTGAGGTGGACCCGGTTCTGCTCTTACGGCCTTGGGCTCATGCTTTTGCGGTGGCGTTACCTTCCAGCCGTCGGATAAAGCGAATCTGCCCCGTTGGTACTGGTCCTCGACCCAGTTCTTGAAGGTGAAGCAGTCTTCAGTAGGATGTCCTATGGCTTGGTGATAAGAGCAATAACTCAGATGAGAAGCCTTGTTAGCTTGCTCAGGATGTCTAGACTCTGGAAGCGTGATCATTTGATGTTTTATAGCGAGCTTGAGTAACTTCTCCGTCTTGTCTCGGGGGAAGGAGTACGCTCGGCTCATCTTCTTCATGAGGGACAAATCTGAGCCGTGCAATACCCGACCACGTAACCCTCTAATCCTGCGTCGTTGTTGTCGGCTCCTCTTTCCGCTTCTTGATTTATTTCCGTCTCTGCGTCGGGCCTTTCGTACAACGGATTGATGAGGATAAGCGTCTTTGTCTTTTGCAGCATGTTGAAATAGACGTTGCGTCCTGGCCTTCTCGTAGATGGCCATTTCGCGGTTGTGGTCTTCCCGAGCTTTCTGACCCACTTTCCTGATAGGCTTGCCCATTCGTTCTTCAAACGATGGACTCGGCGCTTTAATCGCGGGGTCTAGTTTTGATGGGGGGTTGGCATCTTCTGACAGGGCGTCCTCCTCTTCATCAAAGGTATATATAGCGTAGCTGCTGTGAGCCCGTTCCCGTTTTCCGGCTCTTGCGTATCCAAGCCCGAGTGTTTCCATTATTCCGTTGGGCAATTTGCGTTGAGTCCCGGGGACATCCCAAATCCTGTTGTAGAGCCGAGCCTGCCGAACAGTCTGTTTTAAGGGTACTCCTTGGCGCCTCAGTAGCTTCTTCAATCCATTTGTATAGTATCTGGGCAGACGGATGGGTTGGAGCCTGTCAAGTGTAGCATCCGCGCCATGCCAGATCTCTTTCTCTATTTTTGACTCTGAGGATCGGTAGAATAGGATCACCTTCTCACCCCTTTGCCTGGGAGGGACGTAAAATGTTTGCAGGTCCTGCACATTATTAGCCTGAAGCGTGTCGAGATCCTTGTAGTGTTCTCGCGGTACCATGGTGATTTGCAAACTATGGTCATCGCCATGGGGTGCTTGTATTGACAGCCGATTGGAGAACACGGCATTAACTTCATCTTCTGAATCACTTCCGAAGACCAACATGGGGGCAGGCGTCCCCAGGTTGCTGCGTTGAGATGGCCCTGCATAAACTATCTCTTCCTCTTCTTCGGTATCGCTCCCGAAAACAGGGATGGTGGCGGCGGTTTTGTTTTCCGGGTTGCGACACCTTTCTGTATCCTCGAAATCTGGCAAAAAGTACTTCGCATCTTCGTATTTGCGGACTTCGTTCACGGAAAATGGGTTTAACTCACCTGTTACGGTATACTCGAAACCATCCTTAAAGTACTTCATACACTGATGTTGTGTAGAAGGGATGATATTGTATTCGTGTAACCAAGGACGACCGAGCAAGGCGTTGTAGCAGGTCTTGGCGTCAATGACATGGAATTTGATGTCTGTGACAAGAAGTCCAAAGCGTAATGTTAGTATCACAGATCCGAGAGTCCGTGGCGATTGTGAATCGAAACCGGAGATAGTAATTTTGTCACGAGCGAGGTGTTGCACACTCATGCAGATTTCCTTCAACACCCGAACATTAAGGAGATTGACGGAGGATCCATTATCCACCAGGATCTTGCCTATCTTGATATCATGGCAGTATCCGGAGACATATAGGGAACGGTTGTGGTCGCACGTCCCGAGAAGGAGGTCTTCATCACCGAAAGTGATGTCGGCCGTATGCACTTCCTCCAGTTCATCCTTCATCTTTTCAGTGGCGAGGAAGGCTTGGAATTGCTCAGGTTCTTGTAACGCCTTAATTAGTGAGTCTCGCGCTTCTTTTGATAATAGGAGGGCATCGAGAATGCTAAGCTGAGAAGGTAGCTTCCTTAGGTGCGCGAGGATGTTATAGTCCACCTTACCCTTCCTAGGAGGGTCTTTGGCAGCCAGCTCTCTCATGACTTGGCCATCTAAAGTGATATCTTCAGAGACCTTTTCCTTTCCCTTATCCTTTCTACTTATGGGCCCGAGATTCTTTTCTGGGAGTGTGCGATTGCGCAGCTGAATGTTCTCGCAGATCTCCGATTTCTCCTCTTTCCCTAAAACGGATTCTTTGAAGAGAGGGCCCAGAGCGATTTCTTCATCAGAGTCGCTCCCAAAGGTGAGAACTTGTGACCCCCTGGCGTTTACCATGTAACAGTTGCCAGTAGTTCTGTCGTGCCCATCGACAGTACTTCTTCGCTCCCGACGGGTCTTGCGTTTCATGCGCTTAACATGTTGCCGACGAGCAACATATCCTTGCCACCATATCTTAAAGGCGTCGCACTCCTCCGTGGGGTGTGAGATTTTCCGATGATATGCGCAATAACCGGGGTGCCTCTCCACCCCATTATGTGTGTTTCCTTCCGAGGGTGGTAGCTTCATCCCCCTCGACATGGCTTTGGCAAACCTTTTTCTCGTCTTGAATATCTTCTTGTCTACTTCGGATGCCTTTCGCTCTGGCGGAGGTAGTTTAACTCTTCCGTTCAGTCGCCTGCGTTTGGCTCCTTCTGAAGCGGCCATCTTATGCTCCTGATCCGCTTTACTTTTTAGACGAATCTCGTCTAGAAAAGCGTCGATCATTTCGTCTGTTGGCCATGCACGCTCTGGTACAGGCTCTGCCTCCAGCTTCTTAATGCCGGGAGTTTTCCCATCATCGGTAAACGAGTGGGAGATTACGTTACAACTCGCCACATATCCTTCGGATTCATCCGACGAGCTCTCTCCATCATCTTCTTCTTGAAAGATGTGGTTGAGGAACTCTTGCAGCGTGATAGGAGTTCGCGCCTTTTGATTGTATTCTTCCAGCGCGTCGATTTGCTTCTGCAAGTTCGTGTGCTCGTTTCCAGGCTTCATAGACTTCTTGGATTTCTTCTTCTTTTTCTTCGAAGATTTTGACGATTGGGCGTGAGTATTTGGGCTCTTATCGCGAGTCTTTGTAGTTGGGCGGCGCCTTAGCATCCCTTCGATAATTTGAGGTTCAAGAGGGTCCTTCCATTCGATCACAGGGCACGCATGAAGGTCTCTCAGCATTCTTTTGGTTTTAGTTGATAGCACGACCTCCTATGGAGCTTCTTCAATAAAGGAGCAGGTTGCCCCCGGTGTATCTGCTTTCTTAGGAGTATGCGGTTGTGGTGGGTTCACCTTCCACTTTTCGGACAGCACAAACTTCCCCTGGAGGTATTGATCTTCAATCCATCCTTTGAAGACGAAGCAATCTTCAATCGGGTGGCCTACCGTTTGATGGTAAGGGCAATAGTTAGGGTTATTCACCTCGGTGGGTTGCGGCGGTCGCCTTGGATTTGGTAGGCTTATAAGTCTGTTGCGTATTGCCAGCTTGAATAACCGTTTCGTCTTGTCTCGTGGGAACGAGTAGGGACGCTTCATCTTCTCATTATAATACCGACGTCTTTCCTCCAGTTGATCTGCCGGTTTCGGGGCGTTAGGTTGCTGTTGGGCATTCGCAACAAAGGTTGCCCTTCCTTTACCCTTGTCATTCCGAGGTTCCAATTTCGGGGGAGGTGGTCTATGACTCATCTGGTCCATCTGAGCCAACTTGTCGATTAAAGCCTGGAATGTGGTTGGTTTAAAGAACATCATAAACTGGGAGATAGTTGCGTGGGGGTCTAGGGTTCCTACGAACATGCCCACTGCGGGTGCCTCCTCAATGCGTTGTTCACATCTCGACCACAAGTTCCCCCAGCGTATAGCATACTGGACCCAGGTTTCGTCTGGTTTTACCCTGGCGTTAATCAGTGCAGTTATTGGAGTGCGTTCGCTGGCACTTGCGAATCGCTGAGTGAATAACAACTCCATTTCAGCGAACGTTTTGATAGAATCGTTCGGGAGTTCTGAATACCATTCGAACGCAGTTTCTGATAGGCTGCCCACGAACTGGCGGAGCAACAGTTTATCATCACCGCCGGTGTTACCGCAGAGGGCCCGGAACTGGGCGACATGTTGATGGGGGTTGCCGGTCCCCTTGTACACGTGGAATTTTGGTATCGTACAGCCTTGCGGGTATTTGATTTGGTCGTACCAGCTTGGATACGGCCGCCCCGTTTTCACGACTTGACCAGCTGCCTCAGTCGCGTGATGAACCCGGATTTGCTGGGCTATGTAGTCAACCAATTCCGCCTTAGAGATTGCCTCCTCCATGGCCGTTGAGAGGGCTGGTGGTGGATTTGACGTTTCTCCTCGGTCGTCTTCAAGAACGATTGGGGGATCCTCGGCGGGTATGTCCTGCTGGATCATCATTCCTATCATATCTTGGAAGAGAAGGCCCATACGTTGTATGTTGGCCGCTTGTTCAGCAGCCTCTTTGTCCTTTTTCTCCAGTATCCGGCGAAGGAATTCAGTGTCGGTTTCCTCCTCCTGGCGCGCGTCTGAGGACGTTTCTGGGTTTTCTTTTGGCCCGGTAAGTGCGGCCATAGCATTCATCATTTCCTGAAGCTTTTGTTGCTGCTCCTGGGCTTTCGTCACGGATCGGGTTAGCGGTCGGTGGCCCGTAGAAGTGCGGCTTTCCTCCTTTCCAGAGGCCATGTAAACAGTGTGCACCACCATGCCCCCAGACTTAGGGCGTCTGGGCTCAGTGCTTTTAGCCGTCGTTGCGTGCTGGGGGGTCTTCTCTGGCCTCCTCCTTTTATGAGCCAGTTGATCAACAGCCTTTTGGGGTTTAGCCTGGTGACCAGCTTCCGGTTGGATTTTCAGCTTCTTGTGCTGGCGAGAGAAGTTTGGATCGATGATCGAGTCTCGGGCCTGCCGCCAAACCTTATAGATTTTAGAAGACAGTCGTTGAGGAGATCGGGGCTGTTCGGGTTTTATTTCCACAACCTTTTTTAATGGGAGAGGAGACCTCTTCAGCACTGCAGTAGGAGAATTCCTTCGCACCTTATTTAGCATTTCGAAGCTGTTCCCAGTTGGAACAGCAGCATTAACTTCTGCCACCGGGGCTGATGGAATCAACCCGGAGGGGGAGTTGCCCCCAGCCTTCCTTACTCGGCGCCAATGGCGACGTCGAGCGTGTCGAGCGGACGGCGTAGGGTCAGCGGTAAGAATGGTTTCGTCTTGCCCCCTGTCTGGATGGGGGGTCGCTGTTGGTATTAGCCTGTCAAAAACCGATGTCCTTTGGGCAGCAGGAGCGGGAGCTGAAGCCGTCAATCTTGTAAAGACCGACCTTCTGGCCGGAGAAGCTGCCTTGACGACTTCGGGGGCAGGAGCGGCCACCTTCTTAGAAGCAGCCTTCTCTGAGATTGTAGGCCCCATGATGGGTTCGCAGGATTTCTGGCCCAATCTAGAGAAGACTGAGGCGTTGACGTTGGGCGACTCGTTGAGAGGAGTCGCGGCAGGGGTAAGACGATCAAAGACCGACTTCTTGAGAGCTTCCGTTGTCAGCACTGGAGCGGTGAAGTTTGTCGGCGGGAGCATGGTCCCAAAGAACAATCCTGTGGTGGCGCGAGTGACCTGTTCCACGGGCATTGTGAATAGCGAAGCAGCTTGGGGTCCGTAGGCTATACCTCCTGGCGAGGCAGAGCGTTGGTTGTAATTGCAGTCTGAGCAGTTGGAGAGTTTCACGGAAGTAGAAGCCATCGATCCTTCGCTTTCTGCAATAAGCGAGACGCCAATTCTTAGTATCTTGAAACCCAAGGGCAACCAATAGCGAACCGCGATTGGTTCGCGAGTCACGACACACGAAGTGTGGAGTGGAAAGAGGAAAAGGTCCCACCGGGCGTGCCAGAATCTGTTCCCCTCCGAACGGCGGCGCGCAGGACTGCGATGTCCTGGCGCTGAGATTCGGGGCAAATGCTAATTGGTGCTATCCGTCCACCTCTCCGAAGATGCCAAGTTGATTTATGGCACCATGTATCGAAGGTTTAGACGGATGCGTCCGATGTAGCAGACTTCGTCAGATTCCCCCTCGTTTGAGGGGTTTTTGATTGTGGGGACGCTCTTCCCTGCAGGCGCAAGCCCCTGCAGTTAATTACGCTACCGCATTGCGATAACAACTTTCTCCTTCTCCAGATGGTCACTTCGTGTCGTGGATGTTTGTTTTATTTGTGATTGCCCGTGGATTGTATACGGAGACTGAGTTATGTCGTCGCCCGTAGGGCGTGGACCAGTCCAAATCCGTATTATCTTAGATTTGGGTTTGAGGGTTTGGTTTGAGGATACGTCAGCCGTACTTGAGGCTAAGATCAACTCAAACATTGGTTAAGGATACGTTAGTCTAGCTTTGAGACTAAGATCTACTTAACGGGATCGTTTAGATCCGACAAAGGAGCGTTTGGGCTCTATTGTTCCAGTTTAGGGACATAGTGGTCCATCGTATGTATGACCGTCGGGACCCGTCACCTCTCTGACGACGTTGAAGAATTACAACGACGGATGTCAGAGGAGTTCAGAGATGTACCCTCGAGCCAGAGTTAATTGGGGGAATTTATAGTCCACTCTGTTTGAAGGTTTAAGGATACGTTAGCCATCTTTGAGGCTAAGATCAACTTAAACGGGACCGTTTAGATCCGACAAAAGAGCATGCGGGGGCTCTATTGTTCTAGTTTAAGGACGTTGCGGTCCATGGGTAGTTTAAGGACGTTGCGGTCCATGGGTAGTTTAAGGACATTGCGGTCCATGGGTAGTTTAAGGACATCTCGGTCAAGGTTAAGGACGTCGTAGTCCATGGGTTTAAGGACCCCACAGTCCGGTATGTGCTCTGGATGCTTCACACGGGTTCACTGCCGTGCTTGGCGAGGACCAGGCTCCGCTTTGGACGTTTTCCACGGGGTCAAAGAGTGACGTTATCCGTATTCCACGTAACCAGAAATTTTGCATTAGACACGGGTTTAAGGACCCCGCAGTCCATATCAATGTGTGGTCGTCGGGACCCGTCACCTCTTTGAAGACATTGAGGGATTACAATGCCAAATATCAAAGGAGTGAAGAGATGTACCCTAGAACCGGAGTGGATTAAATAGTCCTTGGCCCAATTTGGGATCAAGACCAATTAATTATATTATGAGCCCATTAGCCCAGTTGATTACGAATTGAGGACTTATGGCCAGCTTGGGCTAAGTCCAATCAGGAGAGGCTTTGCCTCTATCCATTTAGCCAATTGGGCCTAAGCCTAGTGTTAAACACTACATAGCAATCAGTGTTAAACACTGGAAATGAGGTTGACAAGTTAGTGTTTAACACTAAAAGATAATTGGTGTTAAACACCAGCAACAGGGCTTTCAAATTAGTGTTAAACACTAAAACAGATCAGTATCAAGCACTGGCAACAGAGATCTCAAATTAGTGTTAAACACTAAGGTAGTCAGTGTTGAACACTAAGGCAAGAGGGGTCACGTGGCAACACGTGAGGGCGCCCTCCCTTCATTTATTCTGCTGAGATTATCGCATCTTTCAGAGCATCTCGTGCCATCACGTGACTGGCATTCAAGTGCTTATATTCTGCCGAGGGTCACGTGGGTTACGTGGGGTGCTGCCCCAAAGGGGCTTTCTGTAGGTCTCTTTGGGGGATCACGTGGTGACACGTGACCCTGCCTCTATGTATGTTGTTTAGAGGATCTGCTAATCTTCTCCAGGAATTAAATTCCTCGTAGGGTTAAACCCTGACAGTAATTTCAGAGGAATTAAATTCCTACTTCCTTTTGAAGATTTATATTCTGAATAGAGTTGGACCCTGAATTTTCCGTAGGAATTAAATTCCTCATACGTGTGGAGAACTAAATAGGGTTAAACCCTAATAAAAGCTTTTGAGGAATTAAATTCCCATTCTCTGTTAAATTATGATCAAGGGAATTAAATCCCCGCTGTTCTAACAGAACTAGGTTCTTAATTAGGGTTAAACCCTGTTTCTTTTTGTTCTGAAGGAATTAAATTCCCATAACACAGGGTCAAGCCCTAGTTTTATTTTTAAAGGAATTAAATTCCTATAGTTCTGTGAGAATTAAATTCTCGTGCTTCCGTTCCCTCTCTATGTTTTGGATCTGCATGGCAGGATCTCAACCCATTGAGAATTAAATTCTCAGCTTCAAGGGGAGATGTGCACTTTGCAGATCCTCTATCAAAGAGAGAAGAAATATGTTCTTCTGTTTTATGTATCAGAGTTAAACTCTGTTGAGAATTAAATTCTCTTTTCTTTCAAGGAGCCTTCCCTTTCTTACCTAGGGTTTTCTTTTGCAGAAGATCCAAGTTCCTCGAAGTATCAAGGCTCTCTCCCTTTCTTCCCTCTGCGTGTATATCTCTATATTTTTGTGCCTCTTGGCTCCTATTTATAGGAGAAGCAGCCGAATCAATTAGTTTTTGACGAATCTTCATTGAGAGATTTGATTTGCATCCATCATTCGTTTTTGACCTTTGGATTATTAGGTGAATTTTACTCAGCATTGGATTTCAAGTCCCGGGATTCTCCTTTGTTATTTCGGTTAGATTTAAAGGGGAAATCTTTTCAAACCCAAGATTTTCCCATAGATAAATGATATTCAATCATCTTTAAATCTTTAATTCGATTGGTTCCAGATAATCGCTTTCCTTTGGAAAGATTCGAATCTCTTTCAGAATTTAATTCTGTCAACGAAATGGGCTTTGAAAGCCGGTCACGTGTGACCACGTGACCCATGGTCACGTGTGGGCACGTGACCCCCTTTGGAATGAGCCTTCTTCGTTCTTTCTGCGCTCTGTCTTCTGGTTGCTACTTAACCGTCACGTGCCGCCACGTGAGCCCTGGTCACGTGCGAGCACGTGACCCTTGTCTGAACTCTTTTTCTTGATTTAACTGGAGAACAATTCTGATGTTTTGATCGTCACGTGCCCACACGTGACCCTGGTCACGTGGGAGCACGTGACCTCTTCTGAAGCTTTTTCCTTGATTTGATCCGGAAGCGTTGGGTCTTTGCTGCTGGCTTTTAAATGTCACGTGCCGACACGTGACCCAGGTCACGTGGGAGCACGTGACCCTTACTGAAGCCCCCTCTTTTTGATGTAGTTGGGAAACTGAACTTGCTTTGCCGGTACTTTTGGGTGTCACGTGCCAACACGTGACTGCTGGTCACGTGTAAGCACGTGACCCTCTTCTGAAGCTTTTTCCATAAGCTTTCCTGATTTTAAATCAGGAAACAGACCCCGCAGTCCGTATTGATGTGTGGTCGTCGGGACCCGTCACCTCTCTGACGTCGTTGAAGGATTACAACGATAGGTGTTAGAGGAGATCAGAGATGTACCCTTGAACCTGTTGTAAATTGATTTAGGAGAGCGGCTGTGCTCGGTCAATTTAGTTTGAGGACTTACGGCCATGATTGGGCTAAGTCCAGTTGAAAATTATTCAACGCCTTTATTTATCTTTGGCCTACTAGGCCTGCCCACATTTAAATAATGCATTGCGTTACTTTTTATTTTTGTTTGGGCTCTGCCCATAAAGGATGCAGAGCACTTATTTGTATTTTACTTGGGCTCTGCCCATTTATAAATGATGCAGAGCATCAATTTTACCTGGGCTCTGCCCATTTGTTGCTTTGCAATTTAATTAGGCCTACTAGGCCTTTTTAATTTGGGCCTGGCCCTTTAGCAAAAGAAATGCATTGCATTTGTCAGGCGCTTTGCGCCAATCACTGAGCGCAAGCGCTTATGGTGTTGACACGTGTCACGTAAGCGCAGTGCGCTGCGCCAATGTGCTTCGCTTGCGCTGCAGACATGTGGCGCGCTCTGGTGAGTTGCACCAATTCCAGAGAGCAAGGCTCTATTTCAAAAGCGCATAGCGCAAGTGGTTCAGATACTGACACGTGGCGCTCTCTGGTGGCTTGCGCCAACCCAAGAGCGCAACAGTGCAGATATTCAAGTGCAGAACACTATTAATTTGAGAATCTTTTTAGATTTAAGAACCAATGGTTCACAAAGGAAGTGCAAAGCACTATTTGATTTCTTGATCTAATTTAGATCAAAGAAAAACAAACTTTTTCTTATTTTAGGAACCAGAGGTTCATAAAAAGTGCAAAGCACTGTTTTTATTTTGTTTTTTATTAAAGATCATTGATCTTGTTTTTGGATCAATGATCTATCAGAAGAAATTCTTCTATCTAAAAGGTCTTTTACCTTTCTTTTTTTTTCTTGGAATTTCCTCAGAGTTCTCTCTATTTTATTTCTCAAAGAATGTTCCCTCCCTTTGATTTGAGGTCTAGGGGTCTTTATATAGTGCCCATAAGTTTGTTGAATTTGTTAATGAGATCTTTCTCTGAATGATTTGGGGAATTTTCCCCACCGTTGGATATTTGATCCAAGGGCTTCTGTTTTACATAAGAAAATCTTCTTGTTTTAATAAGAACAGAAAGATTTCTTTAAAATCTTAATTCTGTTTGGCGCAAATGCCCCAGCGCGTGACACGTGTCAAGCAGTGCACAGCGCAGCGCAACCGCGCTGACACGTGTCGCGCAGTGCAAAGCACAGCGCAACTGCGCTAGCGCATCCGTGCTGACACGTGTCGCGCAGCGCAGTGCTTGCGCAACTGAAGCCTTGCTTCCTTTTGTTTTTTAATAGAGCTTTTCTCTGATTGGGCGCGCCTTCTTGGGCGCTGCGCTGAAGTATCAGCGCCTGACACGTGGCGCGTTGCGTCCAAGATTTGAAGCGTTGCTTCATTTATTTTAACTTTAATTTTCACTTCAATTTTCAAAACAGAGCTTTGCTCTGATTGGGGGAAACAGAAGCGTTGCTTCATCTCTCGCCTTGGAATTTGAACAGAGCTTTGCTCTGATTGGGGTAAACAAATGCCCCCCACCGTTGCGCTTACGTGGCCCTCCAAACGTGAGCGCAGCGGTGGCAGAATTCTAACCGTCGCGGCAACTTTTGGAAGTTGAAAGGGCACTTGACGCTTATAAATAGGACCTTTGGTCCTCAACAGATGATTATTATCTTCAAAATTTTACTTTCAAAACTTCAGAGCCTTGCTCTTCAAGAACTCCCAGAGTTAAATTTTCTTTAAAAGAAACTTTTTAGGTAAAAATTAATCTTGAATTAAATTAATTTTAATTAATAGAGTCTTGCCCTCATAGATCTTTGATCTAAAGAAAACCCCTTTGGGGTTTCACCAATAGAGCCTTGCTCTCAAGAATCTGTTTCAGGGTTTCTTAACCCATGAACAGAGCTTTGCTCTTTGGCAAAACATAGATCTCTTTGATCTAAAAAAAATGAACTCTTAAAAGTTTGAATATGGATAATGGAGATTAAAAATGGAGTTTTGTCTTTAATGGATTATATCATCTTTTAATAGTAAGGTTTTCAGAGTCCTCGGGGAATTTCTTTAAATTCCCTTCATTATTGGATTCTAACAGGTGTCACTCCTGTCTGTAGAGCATTGCTCTCGAGGAGTTTTAACTCCCTGTGCTTTTTCCTCATTGCTAATCTTCCAATGATGTTTCCTTTAGGCATTATGGCGGTGCGTCTATACAGTCTGCATGAATTCATCACCTACGAGGATATCCATGTACAGGGCCGTCAACAAAACCAAGAGTTTACGGATGCCCAGTGTGCGGATGTCGTGGGTCGTCTGAACGCACGTGTTGGTTGGCTGCTTCCTCGTCGTTCAGCTCTCTTGAAAGTCGTGCTGGGAGCAATTTGGAGAGCACTCCCGGGGTTCCACAAGACCTTACCACTCAATGCGCTGGATGATGCCGAAGACAAGGTGCATTCAGTGTACTTGTCGGGGCTGATCTCAAAGAAGCGGCGGGATAACCTTATCGACATCCTGCATCAAATTTTCCAACAGACGACGATAATTGCTGCTTATCGAAGACTGGGGGGCTCGCCGAAGATCTTGACACACAGGAGCGCGAGAGGTTGCACACGAGAATCATTAGAAAGGCCAGGAGAACTCTGGATGGCCTTACTTTTGAATTCCTCAATCCGTGCCCTGGATCTGAGGTTATTCCATTGTAGTAATTTGAATAATGTTTTTGTTTATGATTGTAAGAATCCTTTGTAATGGAAAATTTCTCCTTTCAGCTTGTCTTATTTCTCGCTCTGAGTCTTTTGCACATGCATGAATGAGTGTGCCTCGAATGCTTAATCCAATGTCAATCAGATGTTCTCTTTGTCGCTTTCTCCTTTCTTTTATTATCCGCATGTTACCTTAGTGAACATGGTTGACAGACAATAGAGTAAGCATCTCGATTTCTTCAAGAGATAGTGATGGCTTAGGTCGCAGGTTCAGGTCTGCTGCCTAAAACTTTTCAACTCTATAAGCCGTGAGGGTCTCATAGAGACTTTTCTCCCTACGGATCGAGAGGATCTCGTAGGTGGGTTTTCTCCTTAGGAATCGTGAGGATTCCTAAGTGTGTTTTCTCTTATAAGTCGTAAGAATCTTATAAGGGAATTTTTCCCTCTTACGAGTCGAGAGGACCCGTAAGCGGTCGTTTCCCTCCTTGTCGAAACTCGACTTTGGAGAGTGAGACCCATGGATAGTATGCAAGAGACCGTTTTGGGCCGACTTGCAGGGTCCCAGTGCTTAGGAAATAGGCTTCTTTTATGCCTACTGCCTAAGGCTTTATCTCACGAGTCGAGCCGCCTCAAGAATTTCTCGCAAAGACATCAATTTCTTCACAAGTCAAGACGAATCGAACGTTTCTCGCAAGAACATCCTAACGTCGCAGTTAACCTCTGCTCTTTACGACAGAAGTCCGTTAAGGTTCGTGGTACTTAGGGTTTTGGCCGTTGTACCGTCGCATAAGCTGATATATTCCTCGATAGGAAATTGTGCTGTTCGAGTAGCCCTGCGACTGCCGTGTCTCTGATCCCTTCGGGGGCTGGACAAGACGTCTTCAAGGAATCTTCCTAGGCAGTTTGACCGTCGGAAGAGCAAGCGTTAGGAATTTGCCATGCCGCTTTTTACTTGAGGTTAGGCTCATTTTAGTGAGCCCCGATGAGTCATAACCACTCCGCGCTGGTGTGGGATGATCTTCGATAGTCTTTCAGATTTTATGTGAGTTGCCGTCAAGACTCTGAAACTAGGAATTTGGTCTTTGCTTCGTTTTGCTGGCATCGCGTCTGCTGTATCGAGACGAATGTCACGGTTGTATCTAGGTTGCTGGTGAACCATTGAGGTTTGGAACTAGGGATTTTGCCGTGGCTCCGTTTGTTTAATTGTGGCGTCTGATCCTGACTGGAGGAAGAACGCTGGGTTGACATCTCGTCTGCTGTATCGAGACGAAATGCCGAGGTAGAGCTGGGATTTTGCCGTAGCTCCGTTTGTTTTGATTATTGCGTCTGATCCTTACTGGAAGAAGAACGCTAGGATGACATCTTGTCTACTGTATTGAGACGAACGTCGGGGTAGAGTTGGGATTTTGCCGTGGCTCCGTTTGTTTTGATTGTTGCGTCTGATCCTTGCTAGAAGAAGAACGCTGGGGTGACATCTTGTCTACTGTATCGAGACGAACGTCGGGGTGGAGCTGGGATTTTGCCGTGGCTCCGTTTGTTTTGATTGTTGCGTCTGATCCTTGCTGGAAGAAGAATGCTGGGGTGACATCTTGTCTACTGTATCGAGACGAACGTCGGGGTGGAGTTGGGATTTTGCCGTGGCTCCGTTTGTTTTGATTGTTGCGTCTGATCCTCGCTGGAAGAAAAACGCTGGGGTGACATCTTGTCTACTGTATCGAGACGAACGTCGGGGTGGAGCTGGGATTTTGCCGTGGCTCCGTTTGTTTTGATTGTTGCGTCTGATCCTTGCTGGAAGAAGAACGCTGGGGTGACATCTTGTCTACTGTATTGAGACGAACGTCGGGGTGGAGCTAGGATTTTGCCGTGGCTCCGTTTGTTTTGATTGTTGCGTCTGATCCTCGCTGGAAGAAGAACGCTGGGGTGACATCTTGTCTACTGTATCGAGACGAACGTCGGGGTGGAGCTGGGATTTTACCGTGGCTCCGTTTGTTTTGATTGTTGCGTCTGATCCTCGCTGGAAGAAGAACGCTGGGGTGACATCTTGTCTACTGTATCGAGATGAACGTCGGGGTGGAGCTAGGATTTTGCCGTGGGTCCGTTTGTTTTGATTGTTGCGTCTGATCCTCGCTGGAAGAAGAACGCTGGGGTGACATCTTGTCTACTGTATCGAGACGAACGTCGGGGTGGAGCTGGGATTTTGCCGTGGCTCCGTTTGTTTTGATTGTTGCGTCTGATCCTCGCTGGAAGAAGAACGCTGGGGTGACATCTTGTCTACTGTATCGAGACGATTGTTGAGATGAAGCCGGGATTCTGCCGTCGCTTCGTTTTGTTTTGACCATGAGGTCTTTTGTTGGCGTTGTATCCGCCTCTTGATGGACTGTGAAGGAACGCCTTTGTTAGCATCTCGTCTGCTGTATCGAGACGATTGTTGAGATGAAGCTGGGATTCTGCCGTCGCTTCGTTTTGTTTTGACCATGAGGTCTTTTGTTGGCGTTGTATCCGCATCTTGAGAGGCTGAGGAGAAACGCCGTTGATGATCTCTAAGTTGTCGATGTTGAAACCCTGAAGCTAGGGATCTTCCTTTGCTTCGTTTGTTGATATTGTGTCTGCAACATCGCGACAAATGTCGAGATTGTCTCTAGGTTGTCTATGAACCGTCGAGATTTGGCTTCGCTTTCTGATGGAGCCTGTTGGGAAGATATGGTTCCCTCTTTGTTTGCGCCCTTGGATTGCATACAGGGATCAATGTGATCTCACCTGTAGGGCATAAGTTTCATTCATCATTTTTTTTTGGCGATGCTTTATCATTTCAGCTTTTATATCGCGAAGGTCGCGATTGCCCAATCCTTTCAGCTATTTTTCGCGGCGCCCAATCATTTCGGCCTTTTTTTTTACTCGCTGCTTTTTATTGCGAGTTGCCCAATCATTTCGGCTATTTTGCATGCATTTTTAGCTCGCTGGTTTTTTTTTATCGCAAGTGTGCAACTTGGAATCTGACGCCAATCTCAGCATCAGCATCGCTACAACTGGAATATTGCCAGGAGCGAATCATCATTTGCCATGAAAAGACTTGGAATTTGATACCGATTTAGGCATCAGCATCGCTACAACTGGAATATTGCCGGGAGCGAATCATCATTTGCCTTTGTCGATGTCGAACAAAGGTGGCTTAGTAAACAGGGTTAGGATTCTGTCGACTAAGGCTTTTGACTTCATGAGCCGTAAGGGTCTCATAAAGGTATTTCTCCCTACAAGTCATGAGGATCTCATAGGTGTGCTTTCTCCTTAGGAATCGTGAGGATTCCTAAGTGCATGTTCCTCTGTAAGTCGTAAGGATCTTACAGAAGGGTTTTCTCCTTATAAGCCGAGAGGACTTACAAGGGTTGTTCATCGTATGCACATATCCTAGTCACGGATGGGACTTTGTTAGGGAAATGTTTATTCGCGCCCGTGGATTGTATACAAGGGTCAGTATTGAGCTACTTGTAGGGCAGTATCGGAGGGTTGTGGAAGTTGCTTAAGAACAGGTTCAGGTCTCTGTAGTTTAAGACTTTCAAATCTTATGAGCCGTGAGGGTCCCATAAGAGGGTTCTCCTTACGAGTCGTGAGGATCTCGCAAGTGTAATTTCTCCTTAGGAATCGTGAGGATCCCTAAGTGTGTTGCTCCCTTGTGAGTCGTAAGGATCTCACGCGGGTGGTTTCTCCTTACAAGGTCGAGAGGACCTTGTAAGTGTCTTTCAACGAGTTTGCGCCCTTTCGGGTTTTCACAAACACTCGCCGGTAGCCCTGCTGTTTTTACTCACGGAGCCCTTTCGGGTTTTCATCCGTGCCCTATTTCGCTTATGGACATACCGTTTTCTTTTTTTAACGAGGTCGCGCCCTTTCGGATTTTCACGAACACTCGCCGGTAGCCCTGCTGTTTTTACTCACGGAGCCCTTTCGGGTTTTCATCCATGCTCTATTTCGCTTATGGACATACCTTTTTTTTTAACGAGGTCGCGCCCTTTCGGGTTTTCACGAACACTCGCCGGTAGACCTGCTGTTTTTTACTCACGGAGCCCTTTCAAGTTTTCATCCGTGCCCTATTTCGCTTATGGACATACCTTTTTTTTTAACGAGGTCGCGCCCTTTCGGGTTTTCACGAACACTCGCCGGTAGCCCTGCTGTTTTTATTCACAGAGCCCTTTCGGGTTTTCATCCGTGCCCTATTTCGCTTATGGACATACTTTTTTTTTTAACGAGGTCGCGCCCTTTCGGGTTTTCACGAACACTCGCCGGTAGCCCTGCTGTTTTTACTCACGGAGCCCTTTCGGGTTTTCATCCGTGCCCATTTCGCTTATGGACATACCTTTTTTTTTGTTTTTTTGTTGTCAGCCTGAGGATGCTGCTGTAGTAGTTTAAAGACGTTTCGGTCGTTTGCAAGTTTTAGGACATTGCGGTCCGTCGTTAGTTTAAGGACGTTTCGGTCCACCGTTAGTTTAAGGACGTTGCGGTCCGCCGTCGCCGTATTTGAGGCGAATCTCTAGTTTATTGACTTTTCGGTTTATGGGGCTTTCTCTATGACTGAACATGATGCCCCCGGCGTATCCATCTTTCTCGGAGCGTGCGGTTGTGGCGGGTTCACCTTCCAGTTTTCGGACAGCGTGAACTTGCCCTGTTGGTATTGGTCTTCAACCCAGTTCTTGAAGACGTAGCAATCCTCGATCAGATGACCTACCGTTTGGTGGTAAGGGCAATAATTGAGAGCGTTAACATCTCCTGGCCGTAACGGACGTTTTGGACTCTGCAGATTGATGAGTCTGTCACGTACTGCCAGCTCGAACAGTCCCCTTGTTTTATCTTGCGGAAACGAGTAAGGATGTTTCAACTTTTCCTGGAGGGGTTGCCGCTTGTTGTTTCGGCAAACAACCGGTTTAGGACCACTCGATTGCTGTTGAGTATTGGCTACGAGGGCTGTTTTTCCCTTCTCTTTATCCTTTTTGCTCGATCCTTTGTTCGCGAGGCCGAGATTTTTTTTTGAGTAGCGTGCGACTGCACGGCTGAACGTTCTCGCAACTCTTTAATTCTTTTACTTTTGAAATGGATTCCTTGAGGAGAGGGTTGAGGGCAGCTTCTTCGTCAGAGTCGCTTCCGAAGGTGACAATTTGCGATCCCTTGGAGTCAGCTTTGTGACAGTCATCGGCGGCTCTCTTGCGCTCATCTATCGCATTTTTCCGATATCTACGCACTTCACACTTTGTCCTGTTGAAGTGTTGCTTTTGAGCGACATATCCTTGCCACCAACACTTAAAGGAGTCGCAGTCTTCGGTAGGATGTATGATCTTCTGATGATATAAGCAGAATTTGGGATACATCTCTAATTCATCGAGAGTATTTTCTTCAGAGGGTGGTAGCTTCATTCCCACTGATAGGGCTTTGGCGAACCTTTTCCTCGTCTTGAATCTGTTTTTATCCGCATTGGATGGCTTTTGATTTGACGGGAGTGCCTTGGCTCTTTCCAGTATGGCCGTTTCACGCTCTTGATTGGTTTTAACTTTCAGACGAATTTCATTGAGGAAGGCGTCGATCAACTCGTCTGACGGCTGCGGAATTTCTGTTTCAGGGTTCGCCCTCGGTTTCTCAGCGCAAGGAGCCTCTTCATCATCCGCCAATGAGTGAGAGATCACATGACAAGTCATTATGCAGTTTTTGAATTCACCTAATGAGACTTCTCCATCATTTTCGTCCTCGACAAAAGAACAAGTTGCCCCCGTTGTATCCGTTTTATTTGGAGTATGCGGCTGTGACGGGTTCACCTTCCAGTTTTCAGACAGCGCGAACTTGCCTTATAGGTACTGATCCTCGATCCATCCCTTAAAGACGAAACAATCCTCGATCGGGTGACTTACCGTTTGGTGGTAAGGGCAATAATTGGGATTATTGAGATCGCCCAGCTGCAACGGACATTTTGGACTCGGCAGATTGATGAGTCTGTTGCGCACTGCTAGCTCGAACAGTCTTCTCGTTTTATTCTGAGGAAACGAGTAAGGACGTCTCAGTCTCTCCTCGAGGGATGGGCATGGACGCGCGCTATTTTGGCGAACGACCGGCTTTGAGTTGCTCGGCTATTGGTGAGCATTGGCGACGACGATCGCTTTCCCTTTTCCTTTCTCATTTCAAGAATCTGGTTTTGGATGAGACGGTCCATGGCCCATCTGGTCCATTTGGGCTAACTTTTCGATCAGGGCCTGGAAGGTGGTCGGCCTGAAGAACATCATGAATTGCGAGATGCTCGCTTGCGGATCAAGAGTGCCTACAAACATGCCTACTGCAGGAGCCTCTTCTATGCGTTGTTCGCATTTTGACCATAGATTTCGCCATCGCGTTGCGTATTGGATCCATGTTTCGCCTGGTTTTATCCTGGCATTTATCAGTGCTGTTATCGGGGTGCGTTCACTAGCACTCGCGAATCTTTGTGTAAATAGTAGCTCCATTTCCGCAAATGTTTTAACGGAGTCGTTAGGTAGCTCTGAATACCATTCGAAGTCCGTTTCTGCTAAGCTGCCAACGAATTGGCGAAGCAACAATTTGTCATCGCCTCCAGTATTGCCGCATAAGGCTCTGAATTGAGCGACATGCTGATGCGGATTCCCTGTCCCTTTATATATGTGGAACTTAGGGATCGTATATCCCGGCGGGTAACTGATTTGGTCGTACCAGCTCGGATACGGTCGTCCCGTTTTTACGACCTGACAGGCTGCTTCGGTCGCCTGATGAACCCGGATCTGCTGAGCTATATATTCATCCAGGTCAGCTTTGGAGATTGCCTCCTCTTTGGCTGTTGACAGAGCCGGTGGAGGATTAGATGTCTCCCCTCCGTCATCTTCAACAATGATTGGAGGGTCTTCAGCTGGAGAGTCCGGCTGTAACATCATCCCTACCATATCTTGGAAGAGGAGTGCCATTTTCTTTATGCTGGCCGCTTGTTCCGCAGCCTCTTTATCCTTCTTTTCCAATATCCGGCGAAGAAACTCAGCGTCAGTTTCTTGTTCTTGACGCTCATCCGAGGACGTTTCAGAGCTTTCTTTTGGCCCAGTGAGTGCGGCCATTGCAGTCATCATTTCCTGAAGCTTTTGTTGTTACTCCTGGGCTTTCGTCACGGATCGGGTGAGCGGTCGGTGACCCGTCAAAGCGCGGCTTTCCTCCTTTCCGGAAGCCATATAAACTGTGTGCACTACCATACCCCCAGACTTGGGGCGTTTGTGTTCAGCGCTTTTACGGTGTGCCTTGTTCACAGGGGCTTTTTGCGGCCTCCTTCTTTTTTGAGTAATTGGCGTTGAGGGTGTCGCTGCAGTAGACACCCGAGTAGCCGTTGCTTCTTCTGGCCTGATAGAGTAATCTTTCTCTTGCCGAACCTCCGTCCTTTTCTGTCGGTGGAGATAGTTTTCATCAATCACCGACTCCTGGACCTATCGCCAGATCCTGTAAATTTTAGAGGACAGTCGTTGAGGGGGCTGTTCTAACTTCTTCTCTGGAATATTCTTCACAGGTGAAGGAGTTCGATTCAACACCGCAGTAGGAGAGTTTCTATGCACCGAGTTCAGCAATTCAAAGCTGTTCCCGGTTGGAACAGCAGTATCGATCCCCACCGTTAGAGTTGGAGGAGTAAATCTAGAGGGGGAGTTGCCCCCGGCCTTCCTCACT
This sequence comes from Agapanthus africanus, assembly GCA_030015575.1. NCBI lineage: Eukaryota > Viridiplantae > Streptophyta > Magnoliopsida > Asparagales > Amaryllidaceae > Agapanthus > Agapanthus africanus. The sequence goes on from CM057351.1 coordinate 425,077,978, forward strand.
CGGTGCCAGTAGCGACGTCGAGCATGTCGTGCTGATGGAGTTGTTTCAGCTATAAGGGTGACTTCGTCATGCCTTCTCTGGGCAGGGGAAGCAACTTTGAGGATCTCGCTTGGAGCAGCGGCCGGAATGGCCAGCCTTGTAAAAACTGACTTCTTAGAAGGAGGAGTCTTTCCAATGATTTCGTCCGCTTGAGCCGAGATGACTATCCGCTTTGGGATGGCAGCTTCGGGTATCGCGGGCTTGTAGACGTTCTGGCCCAGTCTGTTGGAAACTGAGGTATTGAAGTTGGGCGACCCGTTGAGAGGGGCCGCAGCAGTAGCAAGCCGATCAAAGACCAACTTCTTTGGAGCTTCTTGCGACGTCATTGGGGCATTGAAGCTCATTGGTGGGAGCAGGGTCCCGAAGAATAGTCCAGCGGTGGCTTGAGTCACTTGCTCCACTGGCATTTTGAAAAGGGAGGCCGTTTGGGGCCCATAAGTCACTCCTCCAGCAAGGACGGAGCAAGGGTTGCAGTTGCAGGCAGTGCAGTTTAAAGCCATTGATCTTCTATTTTCTGCACGGAGCAAGACACTAAGTCTAAGTACCTTGAATCCATAGGCAACCACAGCAAACCGTGATTCGTTCGCGAACACGACACACGGAGTGTGGAGTGGAAAGAGAAAGAGGTCCCACCGGGCGTGCCAGAGTCTGTTCCCCTCCGAACGGCGGCCGAGACAACGTGGGGACGTCTTGCCTGAGATTCGGGGCAGATGCTATATGGTTTTATCCGTCTACCTCTCCGAAGATTCCAAATTGATTTATGACACCGTGTATCGGAGGTTTAGACGGATGCGGCCAATGTAGCAGACTTCGTCAGATTCCCCCTCGCTTGAGGGGTTTTTGATTGTGGGGACGCTCTTCCCTGCAGGCGCAAGCCCCTGCAGTTAATTACGCTACCGCATCGCGGTAACAACTTTCCCCTTCTCCAGAATTTCACTTCGTGTCGTGTGTGTTTGTTTTGTTTGTGGTTGCCCGTGGATTGTATACGGAGACTGAGTAATGCCGTCGCCCGTAGGACGTGGATTAGTCCAAATCCGTATTTACTTAGATTTGGGTTTGGTATTTTTAGTTTAAGGATACGTTAGCCGTATTGAGGCTAAGATCAACTTAAACGTTCGTTAAGGATACGTTAGTCCTGTTTAAGACTAAGATCTACTTAACGTGGTGATCCATTTAATATATGGCCGTCGGGACTCGTCACCTCTCTGACGTCGTTGAAGGATTACAACGATAGGTGTCAGAGGAGTTCAGAGATGTACCCTTGAACCGAAGTTGATTAGGGAATATGGAGTCTGTTGAAATGCTTAAGGATACGTTAGCCTTGTTTGGGGCTAAGATCTACTTAAGCGGGATCGTTTAGATCCGACAGAAGAGCGTTTGGAGGCTCTATTGTTCCAGTTTAGGGACGTGGTGATCTATCGCCGGTTTAGGGACGTGGTGGTCCATCATTAGTTTAAGGACGTTTCGGTCCGATATTAGTTTAAGGACGTTTCGGTCCACGAGTTTAAGGACCCCGCAGTCCGTATTGATGTGTGGTCGTCGGGACCCGTCACCTCTCTGACGTCGTTGAAGGATTACAACGATAGGTGTTAGAGGAGCTCGGAGATGTACCCTTGAACCGGTTGTAAATTGATTTAGGAGAGCGGCTGTGCTCGGTCAATTTAGTTTGAGGACTTACGGCCATGATTGGGCTAAGTCCAGTTGAAAAATATTCAACGCCTTTATTTATCTTTGGCCTACTAGGCCTGCCCACATTTAAATAATGCATTGCGTTACTTTTTATTTTTGTTTGGGCTCTGCCCATAAAGGATGCAGAGCACTGATTTGTATTTTACTTGGGCTCTGTCCATTTATAAATGATGCAGAGCATCAATTTTACCTGGGCTCTGCCCATTTGTTGCTTTGCAATTTAATTAGGCCTACTAGGCCTTTTTGATTTGGGCCTGGCCTTTTAGCAAAAGAAATGCATTGCATTTGTCAGGCGCTTTGCGCCAATCACTGAGCGCAAGCGCTTATGGTGTTGACACGTGTCACGTAAGCACAGTGCGCTGCGCCAATGTGCTTCGCTTGCGGTGCAGACACATGGCGCGCTCTGGTGAGTTGCGCCAATTCCAGAGAGCAAGGCTCTATTTCAAAAGCGCACAGCGCAAGTGGTTCAGATACTGACACGTGGCGCTCTCTGGTGGCTTGCGCCAACCCAATAGCGCAACAATACAGATATTCAAGTGCAGAGCACTATTAATTTGAGAATCTTTTTAGATTTAAGAACCAATGGTTCATAAAGGAAGTGCAAAGCACTATTTGATTTCTTGATTTAATTTAGATCAAAGAAAAACAAGCTTTTTCTTATTTTAGGAACCAGAGGTTCATAAAAAGTGCAAAGCACTGTTTTTATTTTGTTTTTTATTAAAGATCATTGATCTTGTTTTTGGATCAATGATCTATCAGAAGAAATTCTTCTATCTAAAAGGTCTTTACCTTTCTTTTTTTTCTTGGAATTTCCTCAGAGTTCTCTCTGTTTTATTTCTCAAAGAATGTTCCCTCCCTTTGATTTGAGGTCTAGGGGTCTTTATATAGTGCCCATAAGTTTGTTGAATTTGTTAACGAGATCTTTCTCTGAGTGATTTGGGGAATTTTCCCCACCGTTGGATCTTTGATCCAAGAGCTTCTGTTTTACAGAAAAAAATCTTCTTGTTTTAACAAGAACAGAAAGATTTCTTTAAAATCTTAATTCTGTTTGGCGCAAATGCCCTAGCGCGTGACACGTGTCAAGCAGCGCACAGCGCAGCGCAACCGCGCTGACACATGTCGCGCAGCGCAACCGCGCTAGCGCATCTGCGCTGACACGTGTCGCGCAGCGCAAAGCGCAGTGCAACCACGCTAGCGCATCTGCGCTGACACGTGTCGCACAGTGCAAAGCGCAGCGCAACTGCGCTAGCGCATCCGCGCTGACACGTGTCGCGCAGCGCAGTGCTTGTGCAACTGAAGCGTTGCTTCATTTTGTTTTTTAATAGAGCTTTGCTCTGATTGGACGCGCCTTCTTGGGCGCTGCGCTGAAGTATCAGCGCCTGACACGTGGCGCGTTGTGCCCAAGATTTGAAGCGTTGCTTCATTTATTTTAACTTTAATTTTCACTTCAATTTTCAAAACAGAGCTTTGCTCTGATTGGGGGAAACAGAAGCGTTGCTTCATCTCCCGTCTTGGAATTTGAACAGAGCTTTACTCTGATTGGGGTAAACAACTGTTTAGGCATTGCTTTCAATATTGTACATTTTCTTTTCAAATCATTTGTAATGTAAAGAAAGAATGTTAATAAAAGTTGTTGTTTATATTACATCTCTTGTCATTCGCATGCTTTTATTTATATTGCTTATTTACGCTTAACGTATTTACTTCTGAGTAAATACGTCGCGGTCTATCATGTCTACTTCTCCGTATACTGTGAAGCAGGGCGTGACAGGTTTTGTTGACGGTCCATGCAAGTCAGTTTTGCATGAAATCTTACCATGCAGCTTAGTTCTATATGAAATCCTAAGCAATATATATCATAAGAATTATAAAATTCAGCAACTATACATTCTTTACATTTCAAATTCCTTAAATCTATCCTAACCTTTCTTTTCTATCAAGGTTATGGATCCTTCCAACAACACGAGCATCAACATGAATGGCAACACTCCACCACCTCCTCTACCATCACCACCTACTGTTACAGCTCCCATTAACAAGCGGACGGTTTTGCTTGAGGCGATCAAGAGCCTCTTGAAGGGTCAGCAGCAGCAAACTGCTATCCTCTTGCACCGTCCTGAGACAGAAGCACCCGGAGTCAAACAATTCCGGGCATGGTACCCTAAGCACTTTTCTGGGAAAGAGAGCCCACTAGAGGCAGAGGAATGGGCTCAGTCCATTGAAGATAACCTGGCAGTAGTACAAGTGCCAGAGATTGTTTGGATGAGAGTTGCGAAACTGCAACTCACAAACAACGCTAGAGTATGGTGGAAGGCTGAAGAAAGCCGTCTTACCCAGCCGATTGAATGGAAGAATTTTTGCGACATGTTCGACACGAAATACTTTCCCGAGACTGCCCGTTTCGACATGGAACAGCAGTTCATCCACTTGCAGCAAGGTTCGATGTAGAAAAAATCTGTGGATAAATACGATGCTGAGTTTACCACACTCGGCAGGTTCGCGGCACACTTAATCCCAACTGCTGAGATCAGGGCACGAAGATTTCAGTAAGGTTTGGACCCGGAAATCCAAGCTGCACTAGCTACAGGGGATTTCCCAACCTATGATCTTACGCTGAAGGCTACCCGCCGCTATGAAACAGTGGTGAAGAAGAAGGGCAGATCTCAGACTGTCGGTGTGAAATACCCTACCGCTCAGATGGCAGGAGGAGCCTCTTCCTTGCCAACTTTTGCACCCATGAGACCGGAAGTAACATTTAACTGGCCAAGTCCAGACTTTTACTTCTACAGCAAGAAGAATGGACGCCTGATGAAGAACTGCAGGTGTGCAAACGGCCTGTGCTTAGTTTGTGGCACATCCACTCACGACATTGGAACATGTCCTCATAGACTCAACCCAGTTCCAGAACACATCACTTTTCCGCAGCGGCCAGCTATTCAGGCTCTTGCACCTCGTCTTGCCCTACCTACTCCTCCTTCTCGTGGACCTCCCGTACAGCCTTCTCGTCAGTTTCACCTGGCAATGAGGAACATGCCTCAAAGGTAGAGAAACATGCCCCAAGGACGGAGGAATCTGCCTCCAACTAGGAGGAATGTACCCCGGCATCAGGCTTCACTTTAGCGGCCGTAGAAGCCGAAGCTATGGGTCAGGGTAACACTGGTAATCTTTCTTCTTTCAAAACTCTTGTATCCTTTCATTGTTTCAAACATATTTTTTCATGCACTTTCAGTAACTCTTTCACCACCACTGTAATCAAATTTTTCTTGAATCTGTTTCAACTTCCTTCTATAAATTTTGAGGACGAAATTTTTATAAGGAGGGTAAAATGTAACGACTCTAATTTTACTGTACGAAATTTTTTAAGTTAATTTACAGAATGGAGTTTGCAAGTCTGAGTATAAGTTATAAATTTAATTTGTTTAAAAACGACAAGAAACAACTTGTAGCTCATTGGTAAAGCCTTGCACTGCTGTGACGTATCCCCTGTGTTCGAATCCCATCAGCCACATACTATTTTTTTTTTCTTTTAAACTTTTTGGAAGCTTAAAAGTTTACATGTGCAATACACGTGAAAATGAAAAGTCAGAAAAAACTAACATGTGCAAAATATTGTATAAACTAAGATAGACAAGTGGCTTCAATCCGACGGTCCCCCGACACCAAATGGCCAGTGAGATGCCCAATTTGGCCGGCAAAATCGGGCTCCCCTTACCCAATGGTCCCCAAACCTTGCACACAAAACCCTGTAGCCTATCACATTACCCTCATACTGTTTGTTTTCTCTGCAAATTAACAGAAACTTCAATTTCATCCTTTAATCCAATTTTAAATGCTTTTTAATATATTCTTTCAATTCCAAAACCCTAATTTCACACTATAAATACAACCCCATATCCTAACCCCTCTTCATTCTGAAATCCTTAGTCAAAATTATCAAATTTTCTAAGTACAAGTGGAGTTCAAGTAGAGTTAGCAAGAGGTCGACTTCCGGCGAGAATCTACTCAAGTTTCGGTGACCCCACGATACCACGAAAGCTTCCACGTCTTCTTCTACCTTCCCTCTTTCCTTCTAGCAAGTAAGTCTCACCCCTCTTCTTCTCTTTCTATAATAAAAGTTCTCTTTTTCAAAATATGTCGGTAAGTGGAGTTATACCGACATTTGATTCTAAAATATTTGAAACTACAATTCTTCCTAAGAATCACTCGTTCATGTTTTTATACCTTGTTTGTTAATCTTTAAACTAACATTTAGAAACAATTTTTACTCTAAAACTCCATGTTAAATAACTTTAATTAAACTTTTACTTTTAAATACCATGAATTTTCTATACGTCGTCTTTAAAACATTTTGCTTAGCATACGTTTAGAAAATCTCACAGGGTAATGACCTACCTCTCACATACACACATATTGACATAGCACGATACTTTTTGCAACATAATTTCGTGACGAATACAATATTTCAGTTAAATACCATGAACTATAAAAACACGTTTTCTTTGAATTGTATTATCAAACTCTTTGCAATTATACCTCTACAACCCATTTTAGGGAACCCGCTATTGGATGGTGCAGATTATCACACATTCTCGGGCTAGTAGAGCGAGATGCAGATCTCCTCACGGAGCATTCGGTCACGAAAGATTTTAATACGGTTTTTAAGAAAAACGTAATTTTCTACTTTAATAAAATTAATTTTTAATAATTATATAAATATTAACAAACCATATATTTTAAAGATATAATAAAAATTTCATATTTTCTAGAAAATAAAAGAATGACAAGTTTCACAAAAACACCACCATGTATCAATACAAGACAAGTTTCACTAAAAAACCATGAATTATTTAAGCTAAGTTAATATTCACTAAAATAACTCAAATCTTAAAAGTTACATCCATGAAATCCTAAATACGATAAATAAATATTCAAGCTTTATTTTGAAAGTAAATAAAATATTTTTCATAAAACTCCCTCAAGTTATATAAAATTACATTAAGGACCTTAGTAAATATGGGTTTAAGCGGGATCAATTCTCTTTAGCCTCAGGGAGCCGAAGAAAGTGAGTGCTTGTCTATTTAAGGTAGAAAAACTTCATGGTGTTATCAATGGTAATTGTCTTGGAAAAGACACAAATCCTGCCGTCTATGTGCAGCAGTTACCGATAACTCCTAAATCTAATTCAAGATCCAATCAGTTCTAAGTGTCTGACTTAAGTCTGAGTCCAAATCAATCTGAATCCAATCCAAATATGAATCCAATTCAACATGAATCCAATATATCAAACATGAACCTTAATACCAGAACAATATCAATATATAAACATGACTTGACTTGACTACATGCCTACTTGATACATCCTGAAACCGTTTACATGAACAACTTATATCTATGGTCTCGGGAAGTCTGATAACTACAATTTATACAATATACATTACAGGGTTTAATGGGGTAGATTGATGCGGAATGTATTAGAAGTGGAACGAGATGGTCACTAAAAGACACTTACATGAACATCTGTGCCGGTGTCCCGTGGGTTTTGACGGGGCCTTATACTACCGGGTTACCTTAGTCCACGGGAAAAGTTGGACTCCTCTCGTATACACTAACACCTTCTGTACCAAGCTACAAACAACTACGTTAGTTTAACAAACATATACCTGTATAAGTTATCAGTTCTTCCCTATCTACTTGTTCTATTCTATTCTTTCTTTTAGGAATTACCGAGCGCTAGTTCGCTGACGACATTCCTGTTTTTTCTTTTTTTGGAATGATCGTCAGGAAGACCCGACTCTCAGGAGACCGAGCCCAGCCAGGAGTACTTACAGCAGATTGAGGCCCAGATAGACTTCTAGATTACCTGTACTTATCTCTTTTCATTGTATGCCACTGTTTAAGCATTGCTTTCAATATTATACATTTCCTTTTTAAATCAGTTGTAATGTAAAGAAAAATGTTAATAAAAGTTGTTGTTTATATTATATTTCTTGTCATTCGTGTGCTTTTATTTATATTGCTTATTTATGTTTAACGTGTTTATTTCTGAGTAAATACATCATGGCCCATCACGTTTACTTCTCCGTATACTGGGAAGCGGGGCGTGACAATTTAGGAATGGCCCCATGAAATCGATGCACCATACATCAAAATCTCAACTATAAGGATAGAATTGAGAGGCATCATGTTCCGCCTAATGATTTTACCTAAGTGTTGACAGCGTTCAGAAGTTTTACAAAATTTAACGTGGGTCAATAAAACCCACTTTGTAAAACTTTTTTCACCGTCTTTTTAGCACCAAAATGGCCCCACATGCATGATCATGACAAAATGAAAGAACACTCATAATTTCATCATTAGGTACACACCGCCGAATGATTTAGTCATTGCACCGTTTAAATAAATAAGGATCATCCCAAATGAAATATTTAACTTGGGAGTGAAACTTATATCGATCTTGTTTAGACCAATCGGGCGGTGTCATTTTTGTGACGAGAAAGTTAATTATATCTGTGAACCATGGTTCGCTAGAAACTGTGTATAACTGTTCGTCGGGAAAATGGTCATTTATAGAAAGTTCTTGTGTAGGTGCAACTGGTAGACGTGATAAGTGATCGGCCATAACATTTTCGGATCTCTTTCTGTCTTTTATTTTAAGGTCAAACTCTTGCAATAGAAGGATCTATCTAAGCAATCGGGTTTTAGTATCTTTCTTAGAAATAAGATGTCCAATGGCCGAATAATTCGTGTAGATCGTAATGTGTGAAACGATGAGATAGGACCTAAACTTTTCAAGTGCATATACAGCAGCTAAAATTCTTTTTCGGTGGTGGAATAATTTAACTGTGCATCATTTAGGGTCCTACTCGCATAATGGATGACCTGGGGATTTTATTAGTCTCTAAATTAAACTGCAAGTATATAGCTATTTCACAATAGTACTTGAGGATTGTTCCCACAGAGAGGTGTGTTAACTACCTTTAAACTAAGTTAAAGAAAATAAGGAAATTTAAAATGTTGGTTTTTATAAAGAGAAAAGTCTAGAGTTTTGTATTGTTTTATCTTCTATGATTGGTTTAAGAGACACTTGTTCTTTTCTAAATTTATGTTTAATATGTTTTCTATTAATTAAAACAAAAGTATAGGTTATATTAATTATATTTAAAAATAACCTATCAATTATTAAAACATCATTTAGAAACTATATCAAACATTTATATTTCTAGTTAATTAAAAGTACCCTAAATTTAATCTTCGATTAACAGTATTAGTTAGTTAATCTATACTATTATTTTATTGAATTAACCTAGAGCCCTTTAATTATGTAGGTTGAATTTATTTTAATCTAATTCTTTTCTTACCGTCCCTAATTAGCTTTCTAGTTTGTCGGACAGTTATTAACCTAATGAGTTGTTAGGTGTATCATCAATCTCTAAATATAAGTCAAAGCGTCAATTATACTTATAAGATCTAGTTTATATGACGAAAATATAAAAAGAAAGGAATTAAATCAAAAGAAACTTCATAAATTAAGCAAAAGAAAAGAAAAGTTTGAAATAGTCCAACCACTAGAATTAAACAACACAAAACCTAGAATGAAATTAAGTACTCATCATAATTAAAGATAAAAGAAGTTTAATTGATATAATGAAATACTTACAAATATAATTGATCTCCCTCTAGAAAATCCTAGGTTGAATACAATGAGAGAGATATGAAATCCTAAGGCTATACAAGTGCTTATATAGGGCTAAAGAAGATTGGAGAACAAGTAATAGAAAATACAAGAGAATCTACTTTCTTATGATAATCTAATCTAATCGCTATGTTGGATACTGTTGCATGCCTTTAGAATTTTCAAAAGACGAAACCTTACATCTCATATTAATCTATGTGTAAAAACGATCGTGCCCATAAAAAATCCCATCGAACGGCCCAAAATTGACCACTGATCCACTGCCGTTTGGCTAGATTGGCCGCTGATCCGCCACCGTTTTTTGGTTTCGTGGCTACATATTTTTTCTGTGGTTTTATCGTCAATTTAGATGATTTTTGAGTACATAAAATCTTGAATATCTCGTTGTATCTCTGTAGTTGCGTAGATCTCCGAATTGTTCTCAAATTTGGCATATAATTCGGCAGGTTGATTTGTTATTTTTTCGATTTGATTTGTTTTTTCTATCTGATTTGTTGTTATGATGATTGATTCACCACTATTTGTTGCAACATTTACTAATTTGTAATAATATTCCTAAATTTGTTCTAAATTTGCAATTTTTTTAAATTTTCTGAATAATTCCCTTAAGTCTCCATTGTACGCATGCAATCCTTCTTTTAGGAAATTTTTTCGTTCTTTTGCATTCAATCCCTGTTATCTGTAATAATTCACAAAAGATATCTGGAACAGCATTATATATGACAATAACATGATAAATGTGTTAGAAAAATGTGCAGTAAATTACACCTATCAACGGTACCCAGGGGTAAGAAAATCGTATAGAAAGGCGTTCAGCCTGGCTGGAAACACTACCTACAGGGACAATATTGGACTCGGCGGATATCCGGAAGATACCGAACGGAGTGATATAAGACAGATGGATATGAGGGCCGATCTGATGAGACGGTGCCTGAGATATGAGGGCCGATCCGATGAGACGACGCCTAAGATATGAGAATTTACGTGTCGATGCTGGACACTGGATTTATGACGATTTTGAGTGTCGATACTACATGCTCAGGGTTTTATGATGATTTCGAATGTCGTTGATGGACACTCATCAGATGATACACACACACACACATGCTATGGATGACATGTTACCACATATTGATACAGACACGATGTTATATTCATACACACACACACACACATGATCACCTTCGATACCACACAATATGATATTATTATTATAGTATGATCTAAGTAGATCGTTATGCATTCTATTTTTACCTGATGATGTCTTCTACTCACGAGTTGGCAACTCATCCCTGTTGTGCCATAGTTTTCTTGCAGGACCGATCGCTCGGATCAGTAGCGGTTCGCTAGCACACTTCTTATTCGGGTGATTACTTGGTCGGTGGGTTACATTCCAGATTGTAACCACCATTTGTATATTTTTAATTTTTTGTAATCTAGTTAAAAGCTCCATCAACCAGACTATATATATTTGTGAACTTAGAGACCAGTTTGTATATTCTTTCGACTTAGAGGAGAGGCTTGTATATATTCTTTATATTTGAGTTGAATGATGTTTTGGTTTTCCTTATTCTTTTTTGTGATTGATCTTCGTCTTGGGCATCGTATACATGTTGCGTGGTTGTGTTTCCGCCGATTGGCGATGAGTTATCTCCCGATTGGGGATACCAATATTATTATTAATTATGTATAGGTTTTGGTCAAAATTTACAAAGGATATGCTACCCAAATTTCAAATAACGAAAATATTTTCAAAACTATTGCATGCAATCCACTTGTATTTCTATAAACTTTACCTATACGTTAAAAGAGGAACTCGATTTCATTTATACCCATCTTTCTAAAACTTTACCTCCACTATTTTCTTAAAAAGGTTTAGATTCCTGATTTTTGGCTTACTTGGGTTATGGTGGGGTCCTATAGACTTCATGTGATTCAAGTGCTGGTCACGTGTCATTTCCGGGTCGTGACACAACAATGCTTAAGGATCACTGGTTGATCTTATAATCAATTTGAGATCTCTCAATGAGAGATTCTCTCAACTTTCCCAACTCCTCCTCCTATAAATATGAGTAGAGGGGAGAAATCTTCAGAGACACAGACCCCCGAGATTCAAGTCTCTGCAAGAAGAAAATTCTTCTTCAATCTAGAAAGGGACACAATCCCCCAGATAAGCTTCGAAGAAACCAAGACTTAAGCATCTGCAAGCAAGTTCTCCTTTTTCTAAAAAACCCTAGGTAAGGTAAGGAGATTAATCTCCATCAAAGCTTAAGCTTCAAAAAGAACTTAATTTCTTCCTCTGGATCAAAGATTCTTGAGTCAAATCTTCTCTTTGTCGAGAATTTATGTTCTCATGGAGGGATTTACGATCTCAAGATCTGAGATTTGAAGAAAAACCTGAGTATCCCTCCACCAAAAAGATGCAAGATCATTAAGATCGATATGAACATGAAGCTTAAGCTTCACAGGACCGAATTTTCCCACCAAGAACCATGAATAAGGACCTAAGATCATATAAAATCTGATCTTGATGATTTTAATACCCAAAAGACCATTAAACAGAAGCTTAAGCTTCATGATAATTTAAAAGGTTAACCTTTCTGAAAGAAGACAGAGATTAATTTCTAAAACCCTAGCCGCGCCACGTGATATGCATGTAAGCATGCGCCAAAGTCATGCGCAGCGCTATGCGCCAAGCAAGAAGGATTGCGTTAAGCGCCAGCGCCAAAATCGTGCGCAGCGCCGTGCGCGAGCGCCAAGAAAGACACCTTATCTCACCGAGCGCCACGTGAAATGCACGTGACCAAGCGCTAATGTTCCCACCGGGTGCCACGTGAAACGCACGTGGGCAAGCCGAGTCGAGCCGATGTTGTGTGCCAAGAACCCAATTTGCCCCATCAGGCGTCACGTGAAATGCACGTGTTCATGCACTAAAGCCATGCGCCCGAGCCAACTTAAGCTGAGCTAAACGCTATGCGGCAAACATATTTTGGATGTCAAACCGATCCAATACTTATCCTAAATTGGCTAAGTCTCGAAGCTTAATCTTCTGCTGTGATCAAATGATCGAACTAAGAATAATATTCTCATACCACCTAGATTGACCTAGTCCTCAAAGGAGACTAAGTGCCCTTAGGCAGTGTCTATACTCCCAAACTCGCTAAGTTAACCTTAGTTCTTAAATTAAACTAACGTGTCCTTAAACGGAGTTTCTACTCTCATCTAAACTGACGGACCTCACAAATGTGAGAAGTGCTACCAAAGTTCTCTCCCGTTAGCAAACCAAGCTACCAACGTGGACCCCGTAAAGAAAATGCTTGACCAAATCATGAAAATATAAGTACGGATTTGGACTAATCCGCATCCTACGGGCTACCACAAAATTAGTCTCCGTATACAATTCAATAGCAACCCAAAACAAACAAACAAAAACATGACACATAAAGGAAACAACTTGGAGTGCAGAAAGTTGTTATCGTTCGTGATAACGTAATTAACTACAGGAGCTTGCGCCTGTAGGAAAAATATGTCCTCACAATCAATAAATCTCTCATTCGTGAAATGGAATCTGAAGTTGGTTATATCGGTCGCATCCTTCCAAACTTCCGATATACGATGTTATAAATCAATTTAGTATCTTCGGAGAGATGGATAGACCAAACCTATTCATCTGCCCCCAAATTTAGGCTAGACGGTCCATCCCGGATCGCCTCAGTTCCTTGTCTTCGTTGGTAAAGAGGTGTTTTTGGGTTACGACAGAAAAATAAAGGAAAAGATTAGGGTTTCTGATATACTTTAAAGAGATAATATATTTGATCTTTTAGCTTAAAAAGTATTTTCATAATTAAACTGAATCTTATAAAATTTAGTAAATATTTAATAGTTTAAATTTTATCTATTACATTTATTTCAAAAATTTTAAATATGGTAAAACTTAAATTAGTTATATATAAGCAAAGTAATCAAATATTTTGGTAGTTATCTCAATATTTTATTATCTTTCATTTATTTAATTTGTATATGTAATTTTATTCTCAAATCTCTTTTCTAAATAAAAACTTTTCTAGAATAACCAAACATCTAAACAAACTGTTCTTTTCCAAAAAAAATATAATAAAATAAAATAAAAACAATTTTGTTTATTCTCTTTACAAACAAGAATTTATAATGCAAAATAATCAAAATAAATAAAGATATAATTTGGAGAGGCTAAGATTTAAACCTGAGACCTGTGGGATAACAATGCAGTATGATAACCAATAGATATAAGAATTAACAATGCATATAAATAAAAAAAAAGAAATAAACTTATATACACTTGATTCAAACAAAAGGTGCTTTATTAAAAAAGGAAAATACAATGAAAAGCATGCAAAATATTTTCTTTTGAAATTCGCAATGTTCGTGTACTATAACATACAAAATATTAAAATCTAGAAAGAAGAAGAAAATTTTGTAATTTTTGAAGATATTATGATTTTCATGTATTGTTGCAAGCAAAATATTGAAAGCTGAAGAGCATAGAAAAGTTTGGAAATTTTTAAATTTTTGCGATTTTCGTGTGCTATATAGCATACAAAATATTGGAAAGTTGACAAAAATAGCCATTTTTTAAATTCTTTTGAAATTCGCAATGTTTGTGTGTAACATGCAAATATTAAAATCTAGAAAGAAGCAGAAAATTATGTAAATTTTGAAGATATCATGATTTTCATGTATTATTGCAAGAAAAATATTGAAAATTGAAGAGCACCGAAAATTTTGAAATTTTTCAAATTTTGTGTGCTATATATAACATGCAAAATATTGAAGAAAATAGTCATTTTCTGAATTCTTTTGAAATTCGCAATGTTCGTGTGCATAACATGCCAAATATTAAAATCTAGAAAGAAGCTGAAGGGTTTTTATTTTTGAAGATATCATGATTTTTATATATTATTGTAAGCAAAATATTGAAAACTGAAGAGCACGCAAAATTTTGATACTTTTCAAATTTTTGTGACTTTCGTGTGCTATATAGAATGTGAAATATTGTAAATTTGAAGAAAATAGACATGCAAAAGATTAAAATAAAGAAAGAAGCAGAATATTTTGTAATATTTTGAAATATCATTATTTTCATGTATTATTACAAGAAAAATATTGAAAACCGAAGAGCATAGAAAATTTTGATTTTTTTTCAAAATTTTGCGATTTTCGTTCGCTATATAGATTGAAAAATATTGGAAATTGGAAGAAAATCGTAATTTTTTGAATTCTTTTGAAATTCGCAATGTTCATGTGCTATATATAATACGCAAAATATTGAAAATTTGAAGAAACAATAAAAATTTTGAATTTTAAATTTTGCGATTTTCATGTATTATTGATATTGAAAACTGAAGAGCATATAAAATTATGAAATTTTTCAAATTTTTTCATGTGTTATTGCATGCAAAATATTAGAAATTTTAAGAAAATAGTCATTTTCTGAATTCTTTTGAAATTTGCAATGTTCTTATGCTATAACATGCAAAATATTAAATTCTAGAAAGAAGCAGAAAATTTTGTAATTTTTGAAGATATTATGATTTTCGTGTATTATTGCGAGCAAAATATTGAAAACTGAAGAGCACGGAAAATTTTGAATTTTTTTCGATTTTCGTGTTCTATAGCATGCAAAATATTGGAAATTCGAAGAAAAGAGTCATTTTTTGAATTCTTTGAAATTCGTACTGTTTGTGTGCTACATGCAAAATATTAAAATCTAGAAAAAATCAAAAAATTTGTAATTTTTGAAGATATCATGATTTTCATGTATTATTCAAAGCAAAATATTGAAAACTAAAGAGCACATAAAATTTTAAAAAATTTCAAAATTTTGCTATTCTCATGTGTGCTACAGAATCCAAAATATTGGAAATTGGAAGAAAATAGTTATTTTCTGAATTCTTTTGAAATTCACAATATTCGTGTGCTATAACATGTAAAATATTAAAATCTAGAAAGAAACAAAAACTTTTGTAATTTTTGAAGATATCATGATTTTCATGTGTTATTGCAAGCAAAATATTGAAAACTGAAGAGCACAGAAAAAATTGAAATTTTTAAATTTTTTGTGATTTTCATGTGCAAAATATTGAAATTTGAAGAAAATAATCTTTTTCTGAATTCTTTTGAAATTTATAATGTTCGTGTGATATAACATACAAAATATTAAAATCAAGAAAGAAGCCAAACATTTTGTGATTTTTGAAGATATCATGATTTTCATGTGTTGTTGCAAGCAAAATATTGCAAAATATTGAAAACTAAAGAGCGCGGAAAACTTTGAAATTTTTCCAATTTACGTGTGCTGTAACATGCAAAATATTGAAAATTTGAAGAAAATATTCATTTTGTAAATTCTTTTGAAATTTGCAATGTTCGTGTGCTATAATATGCAAATATTGAAAATTTGAAGAAACAATAAAATTTTGAATTTTAAAAAGTTTTTGCAATTTTCGTGTGCGATGCAAATATTATAATCTAGAAGGAAATAGGATTTTTTTTTAATTTTAAAAAGTTTTGCGATTCTCGTGTATTATGCATTGAAAATATTGAAGATTTGAAGAATTTATTTTTGAACTTTTAAAAATTTAAATGCATTATATAGCATGCAAATTATTAAGAATTTGAAGAAAACATAAAAATTTTGAATTTTTATAAATTTTTCAATTTTCGTGTGCTCTATATAGCATTCAAAATATTTAAAATTTGAAGATAGCGTAAAATTTTAGATTTTTTGAAGATACTACGATTTTCAAGTATTATATAGCAAGCAAAATATAGATAATCGAAGAGCACAGAAAATTTTGAGATTTTTCAAAATTTCGTGAAGCATGCAGAATATTGGAAATTTGAAGAAAATAGTAATTTTTGAATTCTTTTGAAATTCACTATATTCGTGTGCTATTACATGCAAAATATTGAAACTTTGTGGAAACAATAAAAAAATTAATTTAAAAAATTTTGCAATTTTTGTGTGATATACAATGCAAAATATTATAATTTTTAAGGACATTGAATTCTTTTGAATTTTAAAAATTTTGCAATTTCTGTGTGTTGTGCATTCAAAATATTGAAAATTCGAAGATTTTTTTTGAATTTTAAAAAATTTTATTATGTTATATAGTATGCAAAGTATTGAGAATTTGAAGAAACCACAAAATTTTAAATTTTATAAATTTTACAATTTTTGTGTGCTAAAATATGCAAAATATTAAAAATTAGAAGAAAGCTGGAAATTTTATAATTTTTGAAGATATTGGAAAATTTTGATAGTTTTAGCAAGCAAAATATTTAAAACCAAAAAGCATAGAAAATTTTTAAATTTTTCAAATTTTCGCGTTGTCTGTGTGTCATGGCATGCAAAATATTGGAAATGTGAAGAAAAAAGCAATTTTTGATTTTTTTTAAAAATTAGTAATTTTCATGTGGCATACAAAATTTTGAAAATTTGATGAAAACATAAAAAAAAAATTACATTTTTTAATGCAAAATATTAGAAATTTGAAGAAAATAGAATTTTTTTGAATTTTAAAAAATTGAAATTTTCGTGTACTATATAGAATGCAAAATATTGATAATTTGAATTTTAAAAAAAAAATTGCTATTTTTAAAAATAAATTGCACTTTTTTTGTGCTATTGCATTCAAAATATAAAAATTCAAAATATTGGAAATTTGAAAAAAATAGAAATTGTTCACAATTTTCATATGTTGTATAGCATGCAAAATATTGAAAACTTGAAGAAAAGATAATTTTTTTATATTTTGAAAACTTTGGCAATTTTTCATGTGCCAGCATGCAAAATATTGGAAATTTGAAGAAAATAATATTTTTTGAATTGTAAAATGATCACTATTTTCGTGTTGAACATCAAAAAAATTGCATTTGAAATTTTTTTTCAATTTTCTAGTGCAATATATGCATGAAAAATATTTAAAAGTTGAAGAAAACGTAAAATTTTGCAATTTTTAAAATTTTGCAATTTTCATGTACTAAAGCATAAAGAATATTAAAAATTTGAAGTAAGCAGAATTTTTTTTAAGATGTCGCGATTTTCATGTATTATAGGAGGCCAATTATAAAAGCAAAGAACACAGAAAATTTTTAGTAGTTTCAAAAATTTCACGATGTTCGTGTGCTACATGCAAAAAATAGAAAAATCAAAGAAAAGAGATTTTTTAAAAATTTCACAATTTTTGTATGCTACAGCAAACAAAATATTCAAAATAAAAATAGGAATTTTTGATATTTTTGAAAGTTACACAATTTTCGAGTGATAGCGTGCAAAATATCGTAAATTTGAAGAAAATAAATAATTTTGGGATTTTGTAAATTTTGCGATCGTAGTATGCATTCAAAATATTAAAAAACCAAAGAAAACAGAAAAATTAAGATTTTTGAAAGTTTCAGGATTTTCTTATTCTATGCATAATATTGGAGGAAAAAGAAAATAGAAAACTTTGAGATATTTAAATTTTTTGTTATTTTCGTGTGCTATATCATCGTATTGAAAAACTGAAGATGTCAAAAAAATATTTTGTTTTATAAAAATTTCATGATTTTCTTATGCTAATTGCTATTGCAAGCAAAATATTGGAAAATTAAAGAAAAACATAATTTTTTAGATTTTTAGAATTTCTCCGTATTCGTATACTATATACCGTATAAATTGTTGAAAATATGAAGAAAAACAAAAATATTTGGGATTTTTTTGTACATTTGCCGATTCTTGTGTGCTATATAATAAGCAAAATATTTTTTAAAAAACGAAGGAAAAAGGAAAATTTTGAGTTTGTAAAAAATTTGTTATGCTTTTTGTTAAATATGTATATCCTAGAAGTCATTATTGTATATTATAATGGATACTTGGACATATGTATGTACATGACAATCTTGCTTGATATGATAGTATGCTATTTGGTTTGTCTTTATCATTCATGTGTATAGTTTTACTTGATATTACTGTCGCTAATACTTGTTGATAAAGCCCGTAGGATCTTTGCTTGACTATCAGGATTATGATATGGATCATACTAGTGGGGCCTGGGTAGTTTATAGCACATCCTTAAATGTATATAGTCGTGAGAGTATCGAGACTGGGCATCGATAATTCAAACTAGACTAGTGTATACGTTTCTTGATCTCGACCGGGGCGATGGTTGTTCCTACAGCCATGGGTGTTTGACACCAAAGATTGTATACATATGCTTATTAGAGAATGAGTTTTACCGAACAGACTCATCGAGAACTTCTAGATGGTATTGTGCCTATCATCAGATATCAGTTCTCTAGTGACATGAGTATATGGTAATCTGTAGACCTGAGATCGTTAAAGTGTCTTGTGTGTTTCCCACCGTTCTTTGATTATTACCCTACCACGGTTTTAAAGAGCCGTACAAACAGGTTTTAGTTGGGTACATTCTGAAGCACATAAAGGCAGTGAGCGATTGGAAGGGATTCGTCTCTCCCGGTATAGGGAGTTGATGCCATGTTGTGTCAGATCGACTGTAACCATAAGTCTCTGACCAGAGCAGATGAGATTTGCTCATAAGTGTTATCAGTAGTTTATCGGTTGGTTATAGTTTTAGATCGGCACGACTTATCGGGTTATTGGGGGTTTAACAGATTCTACCCTCCATACTCGATATGCGATACTCTCAGATGAAGAGACAAGACTATACGGAGACTGTCACTTTTAGGCTCTGTAAGATTTCGGATCATCTTGCTTGTCGATCTTCCTTTTCGATCAATACCTGAGTAGCCGTTACGTGCACCTAGTATTGTTGCATGCTTATGGGCTATGAATATGATCATAATCAACTAGCGGCGCATTATCAAGTTTTTAGAGTCTCACATAGAGATTTCTTAGCACAGGAGAAACGATGTGGGGCACGTATAAGGATACATGCAGGAGTTCGATTAAACACGTGTATTTGATACACGTAGTTTAGTCGAGTTTTTTATGATATTAATCGGTATATATATTGATATAACCGGATTATTAAATCAAGTGTTGATTTAATAATTAAATGTATAATTATATATTGATATAGATATACATTTACTAATATCATGCTAACTTTTATTTTCTTCTCTTCTCTTTAATTTATATTTATATATGATATAAATATATATAGTGTCATGTATGTTGATACATGCAACTTGTATGTAGGATAAACATGGAAACGAGATGGGGATAATTTAGTTTCTTTATTTTTTAAAGAAAAGAAAGAAATGCATCATGAGAAGATAACAAGTTTGTGAAAGTATTTTGAAATGCCTACACTTATCTTTAAGATAAGTATGTATATACTTTTTCATTCTCATCTTGTCATCTCTCTCATTCTAATATCCTCTCTCTCACCCTCTCTCTTGGTTTTCCAATTTAGAGAAAGAAAAAGAAAAGGAGAAGAAAAATAGAGAGCAAAATTCGTTTATCATCTTCTAACACTAACCTAGCAAATTAGTGTTACCAGTTTACTTCACACACTTCCACTTTGTCAAGTAGTAGCTTATTTTGGAAATTCTCAAGATGGATCATCTAGAACTTCAAAGATCTACAACCAAACTTCTTCTCAAACTCAAGAGCCTAGCTAGAGATCATCCAAGGAGCTTTTGAAAGTGCTACAAAGTTTATAGTCCCAAACACCGAGTATAAGCTTCTCTTTTTCTTGTAAGTTTTAGTCTTTAGGCTTTTTTTCATTGTTTGGTTTGGTTTTGCTCTTTAGAAATTTTTTAAATGCTTCCATTGCGCCTCTGCTTGAAAACTAGAGAACCAAAACCACCTTAGGCTTTTAAAAAGGAAAATATTGAAAAGCCGAAAAAATGCCCAAGTATTTGCAAATTAGTTCTTCATATATTTTACATATTCATAAATATAAGATATTACAACTTTCAAATCATATAATATTAAACTTTTAAATTAATATGATTTTTCTTATTAAACTTTTAAATTAATATGATTTTTCTTATTAAACTTTTAAATTAATATGATTTTTCTTCACGTTACTTGGGGCCATGAGGCCATCTTGTTATCAGCTTTACACATACACAAGCTTAATAACTTGAATAATCAATTCAATGTGAATAATAATTTAACACCTCGGGAATTTAGCGAGTGGAATCTACCAGTTTCTCTCAAACTAAGTAAAACTAAATTATGTATAATATATCTACAATTACATAGCAAATTGAAGAGGCATTTAATTTTGAAATTGATGGATTAGTTATAGGGCTTCTTATTTTTTTTTAAAACATATACAAAGTAATTGATAGAGACGTTTGTTATAAATCAGTAATGTACTTATGTCAAAATATATAAAGGCTTCAACATACATGCTAAATACTAATATATATAGGTCAACAAATAATGCTTGATGTTCAAATTACATACTAATTTAACCAAGCACAACATATATTTCTAAATCTTTCTATAATTTTCTGCTGTTCATAGATCACAATGATAATCACATCAAATTGGAACGATTGTTGCTAAATTTCCTCAGAGGCAAGGCCTGCCGCGCTCCACCAAAAACTGACAGAGAAGCTAGGGGAAAGGGATCGCACATAGTGCCACCATTTTGGTGGAATATAAAGCATTTCTCCTTCCTCCAATACACAATCCAAAAACTCCAAATTTTCAGCTCTGGGAAATTTTTCCACATTAAGATTATCGAGGTCCACCTGAGAACGGAAAACAGCATAAGAAATTTGGTATTGAAAAGTAAAAAGAATCAGATAATAAGCAAATCCGTAGTTAATTGTCGTGAAGCACCAAATTTTGCCTCAACAGATTGCTCATTAAACTACATTAGCTAGGAACCTAACAATAGAAGCAAGGCCTAATTTCACTTTTGCTAATATACTGTGTTACATATACATAAGCTACCAAAAAAAATCCCCAACATTATATATATATATATATATATATATATATATATATATATATTTGAACTAGCCTGTAAGCCTAACCCATGCACACGCACACACAACACACACAAGCACCCAACATTTTATATTCTACATTCACTTGACTACCTGACTGTTTCGCTGTGCTTTTGATCAAACCCAAATGTAAAGTCTTGTCTAGAATGATATAATGATTTCTATATATGAAGTATATAAATTAAAAGCCTTCTATGAAGAGTAATTAATATTGGTGGAGTCTAACGAGCATAAAATGGAAAAAGAAACAGAAATTTCGAACTTCCATGAAAACCAGATACTCTGTGTAGCAACCCTAGGCCGCCCACGAAAAAAAGAGGGCACACCTATGAACTAAAATATTTTGTACTAATTGTCATTTGTATTTGTGTTTTTTTTTAATTTCTCTTTTTGATGTTCCTAAATGCAAGAGGGATCTTAAACACCAGATCACTTGTTTGATTAAAATATGCTTTATCATTAAGCTATAATGTAACTTGCATTTGAATAATTATGCTTAGTTTTCCATAGTAAAGTTTAATAGAAGGGTGTACCTGGCTCGAATTGCTTAACATAGATTCGGTATAAGGGTACAGATCTTCAGATGCGGCAGCTGGATAAAGTCTTATGTACTTTCTGCCAACAACCTACAATTAAAATATGGGGAGGGGGGGGGAGGAAAGGTCAAACATTTTAGTCATTTACCTTTCATGTTATTTGAACAGGAATGAACACAAACCATTTACAATTATATTCAATTGTTGATAGAAAATCTGGGTGATACCCCTCAATTCACCATGGTCATAGTTCAAGTGATGGAATACTCCAAAGAATTTTTTCTTATCATCCAATGGAATTCCGAAGTAAAAAAATATGCATGCACACACACAATACAAATCGGGGGATACGTCAATGAATTTATAAGAATCCATTTAACGGTCCCTAATTGAACAAATAATATAACTATAAACAGAAAAAGAAAATGATATGAAGAAAGTTTAGTTCTATAGAATAGTAATATATTCTCACAATGCGTGACCGACATTCCAGTGATTACTTCGCATCCCTTCAGAAAAAATTAGGATATAACTGAGATCATTTGAGCATTACTATGATTAAAGAAATATTACTAATGAAAAGATGGGCAAAAATACCAGAGTGGAGATTGATTTTACAGCTTTCGGATAAAATCATTGTATAATGTATGCTCGGAGGTGAATTAGTGATGCAACATGGTCGAGAAACAAACAAACAAATAAAACCTAAATAAAAAGGCTAGTAAATAACTTGATCAAGAAAATGTCGTGGAGAAAAGTTATACTTGACTGGAGAGTTGGTCAATTGTCCCGATATTTTGAAGGTTCTGCCTGATGATTAATCAAAGAAGTGAGATCTTATCTGCCTTGAGCTCAATTTATATAGAATTCTTCACAGCATATCTACAAGAGATTCTTTGGGATTAACGAACCAACTGATATCAAATGGCAATGTTGTCGTTCATGTAAGTTCCGACTATAATGCACAAGTATGGTTTGAAACTTTGAATCAGAAAGCACCTAATTCAAGCCCTGTTTTATTATAATTTTTTCCTCCAGATTTTAGGGGTCAAGTTATTTCTATTACCTGAGCAAACATATTATGATGTGGATCATGGTGCAACGGTGTCACGGTTCCAGGCGGACCAAACCAAGCATTAAGAGACTGAAGTTTCCCACCACCAGCATAACAATAATCAGGAATCATTATATCATTGTGCAGTTCTTGAATCTGCCATTTAATGAAGTAGTCAATCGTGAATCCATGATTTATTTCAGCAATAGAATTAATTTCAGCACTCACAAACGGTGCTGGGTTACCTGATCGAACAATGGATGCTGAGCAAGATAAGTCCGGTTCTCAGGGCAGTCATTGGACTTCATCCTTTCAAGAAATTGTGAAAAGGTGATGAGCTCTTGCTTCCACTCTGAGGCGAGATAGTTCTTTCCAACCTGCAATTGTTAGCTTTACCAGCTTTAAGTCCTGTAAACATTCAAAGAGAGAAACAATGGAGGGTAAAGTATTGTGTCTCACAGGGATGGGGGCAAAGGCCCAAATATATGCTTGTTTACAGACATGGCATGGCCACTCGCATGATGGTTAACCTCACTTGACTAGTGAGCATTAAGTTATATGTATATGCATGACTATTAGGTTTTCAAGTCATGGTGAACAGACCTACGACCTAGAAAGAACAGGAGAGGTATTGAAAAGAAAGGGTGATGCACGACAATCAGTTATTTTAGATGGCTTCTTTGTTTATTATTTTTATGCTTGCTTCCTATAGTTTAATTTTTGGTACTAAAGAAAGGGTCAGCATCAGGTTGACAGTGAGGAGTAGATCGTCGTCAATCTTTTATGGGGCTCAGCTTCATAGCCGATTCCATTTTGATAAATGCTAGGAAAAGGCTTAGACAACAAAGGTGTTATAAATATAAACTCTAATTCAACACTATAATACTGGTGAAACAGCATAATAAACCTATTAAAAATCATGCCATAAGTGTCCCCTTCATCAGTCACAATCTTGCAATTCATTGGCAAACTTACTGCTAACTAGATTCAAGTTACCTCAATCAAATAGACCAGCCACATGGACATTGATTACACGCACTAGGATCCTGAAATCATGCAATCATCAGGGAAAATAAAAGTTTCTCTAGAGCTAGCACCTAGAGGATTATTGATAATGTTGTAAAGCAGAGAGGAGAACAAAGCATGAGGGTATGGCTTAGGCCAGGGGCTTAGTGAGGCTATAAAGAAAAATCGTGTGTGTAATGAGAATAATGTAGGAAAGAGGCCCTACGAGGCTTTTTCGTTAAGTGGCGTAAAAAAATACACCATCCAATATTTTATTCGACAATCGGCACCCATCGTCATCATCTTTATCATCTAAGATGTGGATATACCAAATTTCATGCGATTCTATCACTTTTCCACCGTTGGATTAGCAATGTAAAAGGTTCTATTGTCGATAACCGTTAATTTTGCACCCGCTAATTCAACGGTGAAAAAATGATAGAACCACGTGAAATTCGGTGTATCCACATCTTAGATGATAAAGATGGAGGTGATAGATGCCGATTGTCAAAAAAAATTCATGGAGAATGTATTTTTTTGACGCCATAGGAGTGTGTGTGAAGAAAAGAGGTCCTAGGAGACTTTTTCGTTAGGTGGCGGCAAAAATCTGTATCCTCCATTTTTTCGACGATAGGCACCCATCATCTTCATCTCTACCATCTAAGAAGTGGATACACCAAATTTCACGTGATTCTACCACTTTTTCATCGTTGAATTAGCGATGTTAAAAGTTCTATTGTCGGTAAACCGTTAATTGTGCATCCATTAAATCAACGGTGAAAAAGTGATAGAACCACATGAAATTGTGTATCCACATCTTAAATGATGAAGATGGAGATGACGGATGTCGATCGTCGAAAAAATCATTAATGATGTATTTTTTCGACGCCACAGGAGGAAATTCCCACCCATGGAACCTTTCGTCCATTATTCCCTCTCTATATAGAGAGAATACACCCTCCATTATTCCCGCCATAGGAGGGTGTATTCTCTCTATATATAGAGAGAGAATAATGGAGAAAATATGCCATAGGAGAGAATTTCCTCCTATGGCGTCGAAAAAATACACCATGATTTTTCGACGATCGACATCCGTCATCTCCATCTCTCCCTCTATATATATATATTGAGGATTATGAAGGAAAGGTGTCATAGAATGGAATTTCCACTTATGGTATCAAAAAAATACACCCTCCACGATTTTTTCGACGATCGGCAATCATCATTATCATCTTCATCATTTAAGATATGGATACACTAAATTTCATTTTATTCTACCACTTTTTCACCGTTGGTTTAGTGGTACAAAATTAACAGTTTACCGATAATAGAACTTTTTACATTGCTAATTCAACGGTGAAAAGTGGTAAAATCACATGAAATTTGGTGTATCCACATCTTAGGTAATAAAGATGATAATAATGAGTGCCGATCGTCGAATAAAATGGGAGAGGATATAGATTTTTGATGCCACCTAATGAAAAAGTCTCTTAAGGCCTCTTTTTTCATTATTCTCATATATATATATATATATATAATTTCCAAAATTAGAAAGTAAAAATATGATCTAACGACGAAAAGGTTATGTTCCCTATATGTAACTTAGTTACATTCTATGCAAAATAACAAAATGCCAATTGATCTCCATGGTGTAACATATGGGCATACTTAAATTTAAGTGGTTTGGAAATTTTTTGATCATGCATCAGACAGGGTGGTCTGGGGCTTATGAGCCTCTCCCAATAGGTCAGCACCTACATCGTGGTAGTTGTGGTTGTAACTCGTTTAGTCTCCTAGTTAGGCGCATTCGATTGAGTTGCTGGAACGAGTGAAGTGAAGGAAGGGGTAAATCCCGACACGAGCGAAGCTTTCTTTTTTCCTTGCCGACTTGAAGGCTTGAGCGCATTGCTTTCCAACCGCGCCTACTTATTTCTTGAAAGTCACCCTCGACTTTCACCGGCGCTTGCCTTTCATTACCTGACAAACTGAACTGAAACTCTCTACGATCTGCGGCACCTGCCGTGGGCTCGAGTTACTACTGACCGCTAACCAAACGGAAACAAGGAAAGTCAAGAGCTTGGTTGCAAAATGGACAATTTTCCAACAATAGTATAATTTACAAACTTATATCTATGGGCAAAATGTGCCCAAATAATATAGAAAAATTGGTGAACCCGTATTTTAGAGCATGAAGATCAAATATTAACGGTGGCGATTGTTGGGGTCAAATTTTACACCCCTTACCCAAAAAACCAAAGTCAAAAGTCGACAAGTCAAAGGGTCAGAGTCAGCACCCAAGTAAACCCGAGCCAAATTCTAG
Organism: Agapanthus africanus; assembly: GCA_030015575.1. Classification (NCBI taxonomy): domain Eukaryota; kingdom Viridiplantae; phylum Streptophyta; class Magnoliopsida; order Asparagales; family Amaryllidaceae; genus Agapanthus; species Agapanthus africanus. Next base: position 425,104,287 of record CM057351.1, read on the forward strand.
CCTAAGTGAAGCCGGCCTCATACCAACAAGAAAAATTATGCGACAAATAAATTTAATGTAGTTTCTTCTTTTATGAATAAATGTAATAAGCAAAAAGACAATTGATAAAAGCTCAAAGGCCCAAATGAAATGTAAAGACTATATAAAACTAATCATACGATAAAATAAAAAAGAATATTCTCTCCTAAAAATTTATAAGGTTTTATGCCGCTCTCTCAAAGTCTCATTCCTCCTCTCTTTTTCAATTAAATCTAAGGCAAATCTTCTTCCTTTTCTGAAACAAAATTGATTTTAGCCATTAATCCATTGAGAAGAATACAGATCTCCCATTGAAATCACCGAAGGAGCAACCTTTCTTTTTTATCTCTCCTCAAGATCCAACAGAGGATAGGAGGAAGAAGAGAAAATCCATGTGCACACGTCCTGAAGCCTCATGGAAAAGAAAAAGAACCTCTTTGATCTTTCTAAAAATCAATTTTTTTGTGTTTGGGGCTATAACTTCATTGGGTTTCAACCCTTACTTGCACCGTGCTAGATGCCCATTTGGCTAGATGCGCACCCCAGTGGGTACACATCGTGCCAGGTGCCCATCGGCCCATATGTGCACCTCGCTATGTGCGCACTACCCTAAGTACGCACCTCATTGGACCTTTTGACCCATTCGAGACCCTTTGGCCCCTGATTCTCGCATCTCGATAGGTGCGCACCTCTCTAAGTGCACACTGTAGAGTGTTTTTTGTCATCCTATTGAAATAGGAATATGTGCGCTGATGGAGGTTGGAATCTCCCTCAGATGTTGTCCTCCGTCGATCTTGCTGCAAGCCTTCCTGAACGGTTGAGATTGAGAGTGAAAATTGGACGTGTGGATCTCAATGGTTTGGTATTGACGCCGAACTACCAGTAAGGGAAGTCCCGGGATGGGTGACCACCATAGGACCCTCCGACGATCAAATAAGTACCGAGGTATAAAGACAGGATAGCGGCATGTTGGAGTTGATTTTGGCTTGCCTGAATCGTCTGGAAGAGGGGGTTTATATAGCGGTCGCGTGGGGACGATCCGGCGCGAGATTCCCGCCGTCCGTTACGCTCTTACGGCACGTTCGCGTTGATGGCGGGACACGCCCATTAATAGTGAGATACGCTCGTTAACGGAGAAACGTGCCAGCGTGGGATGCGGAACGTGGAGCGGCGGAAATCTCATTCTGACGAGATACGCGGAGCCATTACGAAGGCGCTTGGGCTCCGTGCTCCTGATTGGACAGGAAGGCCGAGAAATCTCAGCTCGGTGGGTAGCTCAGAGTCGAGCGAGGAGGCCGAGGATGCTCGGCTTTGCACCTGCTCGGAGTCGAGCGAGGAGGCCGAGTCTCGGCTGCATGAGCGCATATGGTGGGTACTCCGGGGAGGCTCTTCCGAAAGGTCGGGTACCACCTTGTCACGTGGTCCCAAAAAAGGCTTGTAATGTGTCGCACTGATTCCCCGTCGTAGCCCCAGGGGTCCAGAGGGTATGTGCTGACGACATGTCACCTCCTACGTGTCGCAATCTGGGGTGTTCCCGTTCATGAGCCTCATCATCAGCCCCCCACTCTCGCCCTGATCTATTTATAGGTCAGGGTCGAGAGTGGTAAGCCCAACTTTTCATGATTCAGCCGAAAATTTCCCCGCGATGGGCTGCCCGATGATGACGAGACGTTTGGCGGCGCTCCTCTCGGGTTGCTGGATCCACGTGGCGGTTTACGAGGAGCCTCAGTTCCCGTGTGTATCTTTGGTGATGTCAGGGAATCAGTGAAATGATTGCGCTTTTAAAGAGAGGGTGCTGTTTCGTTCGCCCGCCGATTGGATTACGCGCCACATGCCCGCCGTTGGGTGGCTGGGGCGTAAGGAACTGTCACCGAACCCTGCCATGAGGAGACGCATCCAATGGCATGTCGCTACGTAGAGCCCTAATGTCTGCTAGGTGCGACGCTTCGTTTTGGCGGGAACAGATTTGGGTCGTTGGATGCCTTCTCATAGAGTGTATAAATAGAAGGGGCTCTCTTATGGCCGACACTTTGCTCTAGTTGACTCAAATTGCCTGAAGATTGCTCGATGCCCCTCTGCTTAGGTCGGAACCTCAACCAAATTTTTCTCGGCAAGCCCTTTCTTGAATCGGGTTAGATGTCTTCTTCCGAAGCATCTGTTGACGTAGTAGAGATCGAGTTGGATGATGAGGTTTCAGTTTCTGAAGCCGAGTCCGGTGGGTCTTCTTCCTCCTCGGCTTTCGATAGCTAAGAGAGTTCCTCTTATTCTTCTTCAGCTTCTGAGGGGGGTGTCGCCCTTGTCTCACGTCGTCGAGGGACGACAAGGGCCCCAAAGATGCGCATCGGGAACATCTGCGATGCGCCCTCGGTCTTGAACCGTCTGGATGAGTTTTATGACATCCGGGTTCGATTTCATATCCCCTCCGGCTATTCACTTCGTTTGGCCAGGGAGGGTGAACGGGCAGACCAGGTACAGGGTAAAGAGATTGCCCTGTACCTGAAAGCATTCCGTGCAGGGATACGTCTGCCCTTCCCGCCTGAAGTTTGTGTTGTGCTTCATTGTTTCCATCTTGTCCCGGGCCAGCTAGCACCGAATTCGTAGAGAATCCTCCTCGGATTTCTGGTCTGGCTGAACATTGATCAAATCCCTTTTGATTTGAGCATCCTTCTTTCCTTCCTTTGTTATAAAAACCACCCGACGCCAGGAAAGAAGAACCGAGCTCGGTGTATCTTTCGTTTAAAAAACATAAGGGTAGGACAGCCGGGTTGGGGGTAGTGGTTGTCCCTTCCTCCATCCTCGAATGAAAAGAAAAATTCGTCTTCGTCGGGCCACCGGAAGGTGAGGATTGACCGGTGCCCATCCAGTGGCACAGGGCCGATTGTCCTAGGGTTAGGCAGTCGAACACCCCTGAGGCAAGGGTGGTGTCGCAATGGAAACCGATACAGCGGGCTGATGTCTTGCTTTCCGAGCAGGCTCTGAGCTGGGCTGGGCTCAGTCCCGCGCGCTTTGTGGGTAAGTCAGGGCCTTCGTCGATCTATTTAGACTTTGCTTGCTAAAATTTCGTTGCTGATATTTTTCTTTACGTGTTCCTCGCAGAGCCTATGGATCGTCAGAAAATTATAGCTGCTATGGCCGCCAAGGACCAAAAGAGGAAGAGCGGTCGCTCCAGCTCGGCCCGGCCATCTCCAAGTACGGCTCCTCGGCAAGCTCCTCCTGCCAAGGCTCCTGCAGCGCCCCCAGTTCAGGAAGAGCACCGTGGGGATGTCACAAGAATGCGCGGGGTGCGGCGCCCCGAGCTAGGACGGAGGCGCCGCCTGCACTCGAATCCCCCCTCAAGAGGCAGAAGAGCGTGGTTTCTCGGCCGCCCTCGACCGGGATTTAGATGCAGGAGGGTTTGTTCTGCATTGAGGTGCCCTCGGGGCTCTCCGTGGCTGACAGACTACTGGCGGACATGAAGAAGACGGCGGGGGCCAAGATTTCCCGAGGCACGATGAAGGCTTAGGTGGCCGCAATAGCTCAGAAGGTTGTTCATATCGATAACCTTTTTTAGAATTTCTCAAGTGTTTTTTGCTCGGTCTTTAGCTTTTTAATATGGTTCATGTTTTCCTCAGGTCCTCCAACACTGCGCCCTCCTCGCTGCTATGGAATCCGAGGTGGCCCCGACGATGAAGAAGGCGGGCGAATCTTCCTCGCGAAAGGAGCAGCTCCTTAGCCGGCTGCAACATGCTGAAAAGAAGACGGCCCTCCTCGACTCTAGGTTAGTCTCGAAGGATCTGTCGGTCGCCAAGTTGAAAGAGTCCCATCAGTTCCTGACCGAATCCAACCGGGCTATCCAAGCCCAGGTGGGGGAGGTCATCGGGCTCTACGATGCCATGAAGAGGCAGAGGGACTCGTTCAAGCGGGATGCCCGGGCAGCCTGCGAGACGGCGAAACTCGCGGAGGGGAGAGCGGAAAGGGCCGTGGAAGAGTATAAGACCTCCGACCAGTTCTACATCGACCTCGCCGATTCCGCGGCTGTTGGGTGGCACAATGCCCTTGACGCCGTTAAGGAGGCCATGCCCGGGTTCGACGATCAGGACCTTCGTGCCCGGTATCCCCTAGTCGAGGAAGCGCCACAGGGTAAAGACGTCGAACCGGATAGAGAGCAGGTGGCGGCGGTCATGGACGCCGAGCCGGAGGTCGCCATTGTAGCCCCCGATGGAAGCACCGAGCCAGGAAGGACCGGCCGAGCAGACGGCCTGAGTTATCTCTCTTTTCTAGTTATCAATTTTGTATGCCTCCGGGCATTTTTGTAAGGCTGGGGAACCCAAAATACTTGTATATAATTTTGAATGTGAATAAAGTAATTTTAGGTCGTAAGTGTTTTTGCCTTTGAGTTGCTTTTTCTCCCGCAAGCCTTTCGGAGTGCTTCTATTTTCGCAAGCGTTCGGTGAGCGCGGCGTCAGAGCTAAGCCAAGCATAGGCAGCCCGGTGTCCATCCTTTCCCCGTAGTCGAGACGACGATCGTGCATCGAGTATGAATCGAGCGATAGCCAAGAGTAGACAGACCGGTGTACATCCTTTCCCCGGAGTCGAGACGGCGATCATGCATCGAGTATGAATCGAGCGATAGCCAAGGATAGGCAGACCGGTGCCCCCTATATTTAGGTTTTGATCGGGATGAACAGGGAACTAATCGGCCACCTCTTGACGAGGGCTTTGGATCCGCGGATTGACCAGGCAGAAGCTACTCGGCTGCCTCTTGTCGAGGGCTTTGGATCCGCGGAGCGGATGAGCCGAGCAGGAAGCTACTCGGTTGCCTCTTGTCGAGGGCTTTCTGAATTCGATAGTTTTCTTTAGGATATCGTTCAACCTTCCGTGACCCATATAGGGAGGAATGGTGACCGTCACGGATGACACGTGACAGTATCTTATTGGGAAAGTGCGATATTCCGTGATTTGCATGGTTGTGTGAGTAGATCTCGACCGTTAGAAGCTATTTGTTGAGGCTATAAATATCGAATGTATGGTCTCACCTACGAATTCTCATATCAGCTTATTTCTAGTCTTGTGTTTCTCGAAGATGACCGACCGCGTTTCTCGGGACGATGTGTATTTTTATAATCTCGATCGTTCTGAAGAGACATACGAGGCGGTGATAGGCCGCTTGGAGGACCACTGTGGGCGCTTACTTCCTCGACAATCTTCTCTCCTTCAAGTGCTAATCTACGCGATATGGAGGACTTCCCCGGGTCTGTACAACACCCTATCACCGCAGTTGATGGATGAGACGTTTAATAAAATGTATACGGTCCACGAGCTTGGTCAGATCTCGAAGGGCAGGCAGGACCGCTCGGTGCACCTTCTTCTTGAAAGTTTCCAGCAAAGGTTGGTCGTTGCATCTTGCTCGGCGGATGGGGACCCCGGCGAGTCCGTGGCTTCTAAGGTCCACGGGTACCGTCAAAGGGAGCGGGCAGAGGCTGCCTGGGCTCAGCTGGAGGAGCTTTCTTCTGAGGATCACCGACAATGTTTTCTTAATCCTCGCCCTCCTCTGCTGTAATAGTTGTAAGGCTGGGGAGCCCATAATACCTCTAAATAAATAAATTTGTCTTTGGTTATGGTGTATTGTCTCTTTCCTCCTTTCCGTACCTTCCCCCTTTTTTCAACCTCGGAGTCTCGAGGCAGAGGAAAGTAATGAAGGGCTGGAGCCCTGGGGTGGTGCAGAAGTCTCTTCTGTGAGAGGACTTAGTTCGGAAAACTTAGCCAATGCCGAAAAGAATTGCATTATTCAAAACAGGGTACATGTTTATTTATACAACTTAAGCTTCTAGGCGTTTTATGGCCGAGGAAAATTACGCCCCCTGGAGTCCTGTAGGCAGTATGCTCCAACGGGCAATGCTTCCATTACGATAAATGGTTCGTCCTATTTCGGGAAGAACTTATGTAGTCTCCCTTGGTCTACGAACTCGTTTCCTCGTAAGATCAGGTCTCCCGTCTTGAAGGCCCGATGTTTAACTCGGGCATTGTAATAGCGAGCGGTTTGCTGCTGATAGACGGCTGCTTTGATTTGCGCTCGATCTCGTTTTTCTAACAAGATGTCCAAGTTGCTTCGCAGTGCCAAGATGTTAGCTTTATCGTCAAAGTGTTCGACCATATAACTGGGCAATCCAATTTCAGCGGGGACCATTGCTTCGGTACCATAGTAGAGACTGAACGGGGTTTCTCCCGTCGGTGTTTTCCTTGATGTCCGTAGTGCCCAGAGCACATGAGGCATTTTCTCAACCCAACCGCCTTGTCTCCCTTCCAGATGAACCCAGAGTCCGCGAATGACACTTCGGTTTGCTACTTCGGTTTGCCTGTTGCATTAGGGGTGTGCTATCGCGGCGAACTTCATCAATATGTGGTAGTCGCTGCAAAACTCCTTGACTTTGCCGTTCTCGAAGTTGGTCCCATGGTCGATGATAATGCATCTCGGGATTCCGAACCGGAAGATTATATTGTTCTGTAGGAACTTTATCATAGAGGGGGCGTCTGGCTTCCTGATGGGCACGACCTCGATCCACTTTGTAAAATAGTCTATCGCAACAAGAATGTACTTGTGTCCACCCGTGCCGGTGGGGAGCTGTCCTACCATATCCATCCCCCACCGTGCAAATGGCCATAGGGAACTTAGCGGCGTTAGTTCGGTGGCCGGAAGGCGAGGAATGCTGCCGAAGAGTTAGGCAGCTTTTGCATTTTCTAACCAGTTTCTCGGCATCTTGATGTATTCCCGGCCAATAGTACCCCTAGAGCAATGTCTTTTGGACCAGGCTGTGGGCCCCTTGATGTGCCCCTCCGACCCCTTCGTGTATCTCCCCGTAGGACGTAGTACGTTTCGTGGGATCGACACATCGGAGCAGAGGTTGAGTGTACGACTTTTTGCATAGACTTTCTTTGCTCCGTATGAAATGGTGAGCTTTGGCCCGAAGCTGACGGGCCTCGACTCGGTCCTTTGGAAGAATCTCTTCTTTTAGGTATTCTACGATGGGCTTTCTCCAGTCCGGGGCATCTTATTGAGTCGCGTAGATTTGGAGCGTTGTCTCCCCATCTTCAATACTGGGCCGAGATAGGACTTCAAAGAGAATATTTCTCTTGTGGTTGGCTGAATAGGAGGAGGCGAGTTTGCTTAGCGCATCAGCCTCGGCATTCAAATTTCTAGGAATTTGCTTCACTTGAACTTTGTCGAATTTATTCCGAAGCCTTTTTTACCTCCGCCAGGTATTTTATCATGAACGGTTCTCGGGCTTCAAAACGACCGGTTACTTGGCCGACGACTAGCGCAGAGTCGCTACGTATCCGGATGGTCTTCAGCCCCACTCCGGAGGCGATTCAGAGTCTGCCAATAAGACCTCGTATTCCGCGGCGTTGTTCGATGCTTTAAAACCGAGCTTTAGGGAATACTCCATTTCTGCGCCGTTCGGGCTTCGGATGATCAGGCCTGCCCCATCTGTAGAGGATCCGTCTACATAGAGCACCCAGTACGGGATCGGGCCGGGTACTTCCTCGATCGAGGGCCTTGAATCGGGGCTCTGAAGAGCCGTTTATTCCTTCATAGGAATGGTGCACTCAATAATGAAATGGCATGGGCTTTGATGGCCCGTCGGGGTCGGTATTTGATGTCGAATTGGGATGGTTCCCATCTCCGTTTCTCTAGACGGCCCGACGATTCAGGAGGGGCAAGGATATTCCCTAGAGGTCTTTCAGTGAGGACGAGAATTGTATGCGCCAGGAAATAGTGTCGTAACTTCCTGAAATCGACGACAAGTGCCAAAACTATTTTTTCTATAGCCAGGTATCTGATCTCTGCGTCTTTGAAAACATGGCTCACGTAGTAGACCGGCTTCTGAGTCCCTTCGAATTCCCTGACGAGCACAGAGCCTGCGGCTTGGTCGGAGACAGCTAAGTATAGTAACAATTCGTCACCTTCGATCGGTCTGGTGAGAAGTGGTGGGGTCGCCAAGTGGGTCTTGAGTTGTTCCAAAGCGTTTTGGCATTCCTTGGTCCATTCAAACCTGGGAATCTTTCTGAGGGCTCTGAAGAAAAGGAGGCATTTTTCCCCAGCTCTGGACATAAAGCGACTCAATGCGGCCACCCTCCCAATAAGTCGCATGATATCGGTATTGCTCCTAAGCGTTGTCATGTTAAGGATGGCGCTGATTTTCTTTGGGTTTGCCTCGATTCCTCGATGGGAAACCATGAAACCGAGGAATTTCCCACTTGTGACGCCGAACGCGCATTTAGCTGGATCCAGCTTCATCTTGTATTTTCGCAGGATATCGAACGCTTCGCCGAGGTCCGCGTTGTGTCCGGCTGACAAAGCGGATTTTACAAGCATGTCATCGACGTAGACTTCCATGTTTTTCCTGATCTGTGCTTTGAACAGTTTGTTAACCAGTCGCTCGTACGTGGCCCCGGCGTTCTTGAGCCCGGAAGGCATTACCCTGTAGCAGTATACCCCCGATCCATGGTGAAGGCTGTCAACTCTTCATCGGCCGGGTTCATTCGAATCTGATTATAACCGGAGAAGGCGTCCATGAAGCTTACCAGTTCGTGGCCGGTCGAGCTGTCCACTAGCTGGTCTATCCGAGGAAGTGGGTAAATATCTTTGGGGCAAGCCTTGTTCAGGTCAGTGAAATCGACGCACATACGCCATTTCCCGTTTGCCTTCTTGACCATGACCACGTTCGTCAGCCAGTCCGAGTAGTCCAGGTTTCTGATAAAGTCGGCAGCGAGCAATCGATCCACCTCGTTTTCTATCGCTTTCTATTTAATCCGCACAAAACTTCTATTCTTTTGTCAGATCGGCCTGGCTTTCGGGTCAACCCCAAGTTTGTAAGAGATCACCTCGGTGTCGATCCTGAGCATGTCCGCGGACGTCCAAGCGAACACGTCCGAGTTGTCTCGGAGGAATCAGATCATGCCTTCGCGGATATCCCCTGTCAAGAGAGAGCCGATCTGAACGGTCTAGCCGTCGACCCCCTCTGTGAGGGGAACTTCTGCCAACGCTTCGACCGGGGCGTCTCGAACTTCCTTTCGATCGTCGCGTGTATCTAAAGACCCCTGAGGATCATGCATGTCTTCAAAATTATCGCCTTGCTCTTCGGTGGGGGACGTTGAGGTAAGGCAGATCGTGGCAGTTTGTTGGTCCCCATAGACCCGACCTATTTCCCCATTATCTAAAGGGAATTTGAGCGCAAGATGGTAAGTCGAGATCTGAACCCAGAGGGTGTTTAAGGTAGGGCGTCCCAGAAGAATATTGTAGGATGACGGGACCTTAGCAACGAAGAAGTTCACCAGTACGGTTCGTGTGTTGCCCCCTTCCCCAATGTTGAGGAGAGTGACTGATCTCTCGGTCGGGACGGAATGGTTGGTGAACCCGGAGAGAACGTGGGAGGTCGGCTGAAGGTCGGATGGACCTAATCCCATACGCTAGAAACAGTCATAGAATAGGATATCTGTTGAGCTCTTTGAATCGACCAATATTCTCCGGACCTCGTAGCGGTGAACTCGGACCGTTATCACAAGAGGGTCACTGTGAGGAAGTGATATGCCGTGAAGGTCTTCGGCGGTGAAGATGATCAGGTCATCCTTCCTGCATTTCTTGTGGAGTGGATCACTTATGTCCCCAACCGGTAGGGGGTGGTGGTTCCCCCACTTTCTAAAGTTGGATTCGTCAAAGTGACCATGATTTCCCTAATCGTTAACTTCCCGGGTGGGGTTTGGTCTTTTGCTCCCGCTCCGTTTGTCGCTTGTCTCGTAGGTATTTCGTCAGGTGGCCAGAGCGGATCAATTCCTTAATGTAGTCATAGAGTTTCTTGCAGCTCTCCATCCGGTGACCCTGCGACCTGTGATAGGCGCAATACAGGCCGCGGAGTCGCTTGCCCATCCTCTACGCAGCCGAGGGGAGCTTAAAGAACCCCTCGGCTTGAACCTCTTCTAACAGCTCAGTCTGTGAAATGTTCAGAGGAGTACTCCTGGAACCTTAGGAAGTAAGGTTTCGGACGGTCGACTTTCTTTCTCTCTTTCTTGTACCGTCTTTTCCGGTCTATTTGGTCACCTCTAGGCAGGTTGGAATTCACCTCAGACTCGAGTTGGATTTCTCGCTCGGTCCATGCTTTCACTTCGGCCATAATCTTAGATTGCACCAATGCAAAAGAACGGAGCCACTCTTTGTGACTAAGACCCGACCTCAGCGTGGTGAACTGTTTCGTCCCGGTGCTCGGGAACTTCCAGGAGGGCATTGTAGAAGCGGATGACATACCCCTTGAAGGATTCTTTGTCTCCGCTATTGATGGTGAATAGGTAGTCGATCGTCTTTTTCTGTCATCAGTTACCGACGAAATGACCAAGAAATTGGGTAGCCAGCTCGTCAAAGGTCGAGATAGAGCGCGGCGCAAGCCCTCGGAACTAATTCCGACCAGCTCGGATAAAGGTGGTGGGGAAGGCCCTGCATTGAGCCGCATCTGAGTTGTCTTAAAAGCTCGTGGCGGCCGTGAACGCGTCCAAGTGGTCCTTCGGATCGAACTTTCCGTCGAAAAGAGGCACTTTGGACGGTTTGTTCCTGAACAAGACATGTTCGACAAGGAGTCGTTTAGTAAACGGTCTTACGAGTGAATCAGCGGAGTACTTTGCCCTTTCGCCGACCGTGTAGTTGTCCTGTCATATATCCTCGATCTTCTTTTCTAAGGCTTCGATCCGTTGGTGCTACCCCGAGAATTCTGCACAGTCGAAGCGCCGGCTATCCCCGCTCCGGGCCTGCGCGGTGCGGCTTCGGTTTCGCTCTATCACATTTCTTAAATTCTCGGGCGAGGCCCTTCTTGAGTAGTCCCGACATTCGCCGTTTGTGTGGCCTCGACGAGAGTGGGAGCGTCGGTCGTGCCTGAAAGCAGACGAACTGACCGACACCTCCTCAGAGGGTGAGAGCACGTGGCGGGCGGCGGAACGACGGCATGGTCTCCCCTGAGATTGAGGCGTTGAACTGTCCGGCGCCCATTAGGTCATTGAATCATTCCCCGCATATAGGTTGTAATTGCTGGAATCGGCGCGCCGGCGCTCGTTAACGTCAGTGTGTGAGCGCGATTGAGGTCAAGGACCTGGGTGCGTATTCCCGCCAGCATGCGTACGTCCCCATCCTGGGGAAGGGGAACCATGGTTTGGTGGGCATGGCCGGCCATTTGGACGCGGGCGAGCGCGTCCACTATCACCGTGAGCATGTCGATCCTAGCGGATAAGACGTTGATGATATTAGGAAGGAGAGTAGGACCGCTCCCGCCTCCGTTATGGAGGGCGGGACGGCTCGTGATGGGATCGTCGCGGTCGTCGCAATTATCGCTTGCTATTGAATCGAAGGCGGAATATCATCTTTTTGTGGTTGAAAAGTCTTTCGAGTTCCCACAGACGGCGTCAACTGATGGAGGTTGGAATCCCTTAGATGTCCTCCGTCGATCTTGCTGCAAGCGTTCGTGAACGGTTGAGAATGAGAGTGAAAATTAGACGTGTGGATCTCAATGGGTTGGTGTTGACGCTGAGCTACCTGCAAGGGAAGTCCCAGGATGGGTGACCACTATAGGACCCTCCGACGATCAAGCAAGTACCGAGATATAAAGGCAGGGTAGCGGCGTGTTGGAGTTGATTTTGGCTTACCTGAATCGTCTGGAAGAGGGGGTTTATATAGCGGTCGTGTTGGGGCGATCCAGCGTGAGATCCCCGCAGTCCGTTACGCCCTTACGGCACGTTCGCATTGATGGCGGGACATGCCCATTAATAACGAGATACACTCGTTAACGGAGAAACGTGCCAGCGTAGGATGCGGAACGTGGAGCGGCGAAAATCTCGTTCTGACGAGATACGCGGGGCCGTTACGGAGGTGCTTGGGCTCCGTGCTCCTGGTTGGACAGAGAGGCCGAGGAATCTCAGCTCGGTGGATAGCTCGGAGTCGAGCGAGGAGGCCAAGGGTGCTCAGCTTTGTATCTACTCGGAGTCGAGTGAGGAGGCCGAGAATGCTCAGCTTTGCATCTGCTCGGAGTCGAACGAGGAGGCCGAGGATGCTCAGCTTTGCATCTGCTCGAAATCGAGCGAGGAGGCCGAGGAGTCTCGGCTGCCTGAGCGCATATGGTGGGTACTCCGGGAGGCTCTTCCGAAAGGTCGAGTACCACCTCGTCACGTAGTCCCGAGGAAGACTCGTAATGTATCGCACCGATTCCCCGTCGTAGCCCCCAGGGGTCCAGAGGGTATGCGCTGACGGCACGTCACCTCCCACGTGTCGCAATCTGGGGTGTTCCCGTTCATAAGCCTCATCACGCACTAATCAGGCGTATATAGATTCCCCCGTCTAAGGTAGGCTGGATTTATTGATTGTGGGGATCCGAATCTCTGGTAGCCGAGAACTAAGCTGCCGTTAATTACCCCTCATTTTTGGAGCGAGAGAACCTAAAACTGGTCATGCGAACTCAATGTGCAGTGTGTGTTGTGTTTTAAATGTGGAGCGTGTAGGAAAAAGAGGGGTAAGGAGCGTCCTAAGGACGCGTAAGACTGCACGTGGGTGTTGGACACCCGCCGGTCATGTGCGTGGCGCATGGACGCGGGCGCCAGCGGTCATGTGCCCTACACGCGGCTGCTGGCCGCCAACGGGAAAAAGGGGTTAGCCCCTGGACTGAGAGTTGAACTCCCGAGATACTTTGGAGTGAACTCCTAAAAAAGGATTTTTATTTGGAGTTAAACTCCTAAAAGATCCGGATTTTGGGGTTAAATTATTTTTTAGGATTTGGATCTTGGAATTAAACTCCTCAAAGATTGGTTTGGAGTTAAACTCCTAAAGAAGAGATTCTTGTTTTGGAGTTAAACTCCCAAAAGATTTTCGGAGATAATGAAAGGACCCCTTTCGTCTCCCTTGAGCTCTGGATCTTCTCTTAAGTCCTGGATCTTCCCAATGTGGGATTTTTTTAGATACTCTCTGTTGGTTGGATCTTGGAGAAAAGGGGTGGTGAGATTTAAAGATCTTCCTTTTTAGAGATTTGATGGGAGATTTGAACTCCCCTTCAAGAGTTTTATGGTGAAAAACTATTTCTTTTTGGGAAAGGAAGAGTTAAAACTCTTGATTTAATTTTAAAAAAAGAAGATTTAGAATCTTGAAGGAGGAGGCACAGAACTCTAGAATTTTTTTGAGAATGAAAACTGTTCTTAATTTTCTCATCATGCTTGCCAATTATAGGCTACACACTTTACATATAGCCTCTTGGACTTTTCCATATGGCACTTGTGCCTCCTCATACCTCATGTGCATATTTCTTTTTCCACATAAGCCATGGGGTTTATAAAATTTTGGGCTTTTTGCCCCTTTTCCATATATTTATTTAAAAAATACATTAAACTAATTTATAGCTTCATTCTTTTTTAACGGGGCTGGCCCCTTCCATGCTATGTCTTGACTTGGGCTTGGACCCACTTGGCTTGGGCTTGGCCCACTTGTTTGGGCTCAGGCCCACTTGGCTTAGGGTTGACTTTGAGTTTAGCTTGATCAACCGGGGTGTAATTTTTTATCCTAACAAAGTGCCCCCATCAATAAATGCACACCGCGTGTATGGGTTGTGTATGAAATTGATGGATTTTGTTCTATATGGGTATTGATTTGGTTTGGTTCCCTGTGGAGGGTCGGTACTGCCCTTTTTGCGACGTGGACGGTCGATGCTTCCATTTTTGCGAGTTGGACGGTCGGTATTTGATTTGACTTGCTCTGCTTCTTACGGTGTCGAGGTTGAAGTTGACTTGCTCCGCTTCTTACGGTGTCGAGATTTGATTTGACTTACTCCACTTTCTGCGGTGTCGGGGTTGAAGTTGACTTGCTCCGCTTTTTGCGGTGTCAGGATTTCATTTGTCTTGCTTCGCTTTTGCGGTGTCGGGATTGAGGTTGACTTGCTCAGCTTCTTGCGGTGTCGGGGTTGATTTGATTTAGAGTTTCTTACCCATTCCACAGGACTTTTTGAGATTAGAAGCACTGCTGGGTGGGACGTTTATTTGATTTGTTTGATTTTCATCTCGTTTGGCGGGACTTTTGAATTTAAATAGGATTTGGAGTTTGGATTTTGTTTTGGCATCAGCATCGCTGCACTGGAATAATGCTAGGAGTAACTCATCATTTGCCCTTAGAAAATCTTGGGGTTTGAGTTTTGGGTCGGTATCGGCACTGCTAACACTGAAGCGTAGTGTTAGGAGCGACTCATCATTTGCCTTTAGGAAAACTTGGGGTTTGAATTAGGGTCGGCATCAGCACCGCTAACACTGAAGCATAGTGTTAGGAGCGACTCATCATTTGTCGTTGCCCATTGGGAAGCGATGGCTTAAGAGACTGGTTTAGATCCCTATCACTTAAGGCTTTTCAATTTTATGAATCGTAAGGGTCTCATAAAAGCATTCTCTCCCTACGAGTCTAGAGGATCTCGCAGGTGTATTTTCTCCTTAGGAATCGTAGGGATTCCCAAGTGTGTTGCTCCTTTGTGAATCGTATGGATCTCACACGGGGACTTTCTTCTCACAAGGTCGAGAGGACTTTGCGAGTGTATTTCATCTCTTTTCATGAGTTTGCGCCATTCCGGATTTTCATAAACTCGCCGGCAGTCCTGCTGTTTTTACTCACGAGGCCCTTTCGGGTTTTCATCTGTGCCCGTTTTGCTTGTGGACATATATTTTTCTCTTTTTTCTTTTTTTATGCTTCATCGCCGGTAGGACTTCAGATATAGTCTCGCCGATAGGACTTGGGAGAGATAGGAGTCATTTGCGTCCGTGGATTGTATACGGTTTTACATGATGTATGATCAAGACCATAAGACCGGTGTGCTCAATTCGCCTGCGACTTAGAGCATTCTTACGCAGTATTTCTTGAGATATCGGTCATTGATGGGTGGCATAGGCCTTTCTCCCTCGGCATTTATCAGCTCGTAGAATCCTCCATCAACACTTTCTTGATGACGTATAGTCCTTTCCAGTTTGGCTCGAATTTTCCCTTGGCATGTCGATTAGGGATGATCGGCCTTTTGAGGACCAATACCAATTCGCCTTTCTTGAAAGCACGGAGACGGGTCATCTTGTCATAGGCCCGTAACATTTGAGCTCGGTACTGCTCCAGATTTTGTTGTACTGCGATCCTTTTTTCTTCGAGGGCGTCGAGCTCTTCGAGCCGAAAAAGGACGTTTTCCTCCTCCGTCAAATCATGCTGGACAACCATCCTTAAGCTTGAAATTTCGACTTCGAGAGGGAGGATTGTCTCCACTCCGAAGAGTAATGAGTATGGAATGGACTGAGTTGGAGTGCGGCATGGTACGATATGCTCACAACGTCTCGTGGAGCTTGAGATTCCAGTTTCTCTTGTTGGCTGAAACATTTTTCCTCAGGAGCTTACATAGAGTTTTATTGAAGGCTTTAGCTAACCCATTGGCTCTTGGATTGTAGATGGAGGAATATCTTCCGTCTATCTTGTGCTGTGTAGCGAACCTTGAGACTTTGAAGCTCTTGAAAGAAGGCTCGTTGTCAGAAATGATTCTTCTAGGTGTACCGAAACGGTATAGAATATTATGCCAGAGGAATGTCAGAATATTTTCTTTCTTGATCTCTTTTAGCGGGACGGGTTCAGCCCATCTGAAAAAATAGTCAGTTGCGGCCAATATGAATTGATGGCTTTTGGATGACAGAGGATCAATTGGGCCAACTATGTCGGTGCCCCAAACTTCGAAGGGTCATGCCGCCACCGTAGGATGTAACGAATTGGGATGCTTGTGAATGAAGTCATCGTGAATTTGGCAGAGATGGCATTTCTTTACATGCTCTTCGCAATCCCTTATCATGGTGGGCCAGTAATACCCAAGCCGCTTGATTTGAAGCCTATTTTGGGGCCAGATTGGTAAGCTCCGCAGACACCTGAATAAACTTCTTTCATGACCTTTTGGGCTTCGGTCGAGGACACACCTGAGCCAGAATTGATCATATGATCTGCGGTATAGCGTATTATTTACAAACATGTATCGAAGAGCTCTCTTCTTCAGCTAAGCCCTCACAGATTTTTCTTCGGACAGCTTGTCGTATCGGAGGTACTCTATGAAGGGTTCTCTCCAATCGGGCTCGTCTTGAATGATCAGTGCTTCTTCGGCAAGATTGTTCTTTTGTTCTACGCTTCCTTCTTCACGCAAAGAGACTGAAGGTAAAATTTGTCGTCTTCTGACTGTCATCAGAATTTCATCCATATCGGGATCAGCCAAGTTGGCTGAGCGAGCAAGTACGCCAGCTTTTCCGTTCAACGCCCTAGGAACTCTCATCAGTTCAATGTAAGTGACATGTTTCATGGGCTCCACCACCCGGCTTCTATACCGAGCTAACTCGGGTTTATACATCTTATAGTCGTCGCTTTCTTGGTTGACGACAAGCTGGGAATCACCATAGACCCGTAACCGAAGGATCTCTATTTCTATGACCAGCTCCAGCCAGCTATCAGAGCTTCATACCCAGCCTCGTTGTTTATGCGAGGCTCGGTAAGAGCGAAGGAGCGTCGCAGGGTTCCTCCGGATGGTGTAATGAACACCAATCATATCCCGGGTAGGCTGGGGTTTATTGATTGTGGGGATCTGAATCTCCGGCAGCCGCAGACTAAGCTGCCGTTAATTACCCCTCGTCTTTGGAGCGAGAGAACCTCCAATTGACGGGTTAAACTGGCCGTGCGAACTCAATGTGCAGTGTTGTGTTTTAAAGGGGTTTTGGATACATCGGGGGCCCCGCAGAGTTTTTACGGGGATCCCGCTACCTGGATAGCGGGCTGGGGGTCAAGGGGCTAGCAGCCCCTTTGCGGGGTGCGGGGCAGCGCCCCGTTAGAAATTTTTTCTAACGGGGAAAGTATATTTAGTGTGGAGTATGTGTGTATGTGTGTGTGTATATATGAAAGAGGGAAAGGGCATCCAAAGGATGCATAGGAGAAAGCGCCAGAGCGCTAACGCCTCACGTGCCAGGCACGTGGGCGCTCGGACGCTAGCGCTTTGGGCGCAAGGACGCTAGCGTCTCACGTGCCAGACACGGGCGCTAGCGCTTTGTGCGCTAGCGCCTCACGTGCCAGGCACGTGGGCGCTCGGACGCTAGCGCTTTGAGCGCAAGGGCACTAGCGCCTCACGTGCCAAGCACATGGGCGCTCGCAAGACAAAAGGGACTTGGTCCCTGCAATGGGAGTTATACTCCTAGAAAGAAACACTTATTATTTTATGTGTATATATATATATGAGGAGTTAAACTCCTAAGATATTTTTTGAAGCTGATGAAGGGGTTTCTCCCCTTGAGCCCTGGATCTTCCCCAAAGTGGGGTTCTTGGAGGTAGGTCTCCTTCATCCTCCGTTCGCAGGATCTTGAACAAGAAGTATGAGATTTTAAAAATCTCAACTTTTTGAGATCTGATGGGAGATCTGAGTTCCCCTTTATGGGTTTCATGGTGAAAAACTATTTAGTTTTGGAAAAAGAAGAGTAAAACTCTTGATTTAATTCAAAAGGAGAAGAAGGTTTTTAGAATCTTGAGGAAGGAGAAAATCACAGATCTTGATTCTTTTGGAGAGAGAAAAAGTTGTTGAGATATTTTCATTATCTTTACCTTTATAGGTTATACACTTTACATATAGCCCCTTGGGCTTCACAAAATGGCATTTTACCCTTCCCATGGCTCATGTGCCATTTCTTTTGCACATAAGCCATGAGCTTTACAAAAATTTGGCCTTATGCCCATTTTCTTATATTTATTCATAAAATAAAATAAAAGAAATACAACAAAATTATTTATTACAAAATTTTTATTTTGGCCCGGGGGAGGCCGACGGCTTCATGCTCGGGGCTCGACCCGGACATTAGCCTACTTGACCTGGGGTTGACTTTGATTTTGACTTGGTCAACCGGGGTGTAAATTTTGACCCCAACAATCCTCAGACGATATTTTTATCTGATTGTACCCAGACGAGCCATCCATGAAGGTAACAGCTCGTAATTTGAGGTATCGTCGACCATCATTTCCATGGCCGGTAGCGGGAAGCCGTCTTTAGGGCATGCTTTGTTCAGGTCCCTGAAATCAACACAGACTCGGATCTGCCAGTTCTTTTTTCACTGGAACGATGCATGCGATCCAATCCGCATATTTCTCTTCTTTTATGAAGCCGGCATCGATGAGTTTCTTGGTTTCCTCGATGACCTTTTGTTCCAGCTTCCTTCTCATTTTTCGAGAAGCTTGTTTGACTGGGTTGGTATCAGGAGATATAGCCAGCTTATGCGCGGCTACCATAGGAGAGAGGCCAGGCATTTCTTTGTACGTCCACACGAAGCAATCGATGAACTCATGCGGCAGGACGATTATCTGCTCTTTCATTTCCTTTGACAAGAGTGAACTAATGTAAGTCGGCCTTGGATTATTAAGCGTTCCTAAATCAATCTCGGTTAGCTCGTCGAAGGTTGCTTGTCCGCCATCTTTGACCTCTCGAGGGGCTTCTTCTGGCTCGGCTGGCTCGTCGTCGTCATTTGACTCTTCGCTGGCTTTACCAATATGGATCATGTAGCATGCCTTGACGTCAGGTTGAATGAAATTTAAGTCCCGTCTATCTGGGATTCCTCTATCAATGAGTGCTCGGACGTGAGGCGGGTGCCACAGCCCCTCATAAAACTTCGCTTCGGGATCCGTTTTGATACAACCGACATCCTCACTTTTAAAATAATCCCGCATCTCGAACGCATAATATCTGGAGTTTAGGACAGCTCTTATGTCTCTTTCATAGGGAAGGCACGTGACAGAAAAATCGTCCGGGTGCACGACAGGATTTGACCCATAAAACATGATGCCTTTCTGTCCACTCTTTCTTCCGGGAACGTAGAAGGTCTTCAGCTGATCCGTGGTGGAGACTAACAATGCATCGAGCTCTTTGCACATTTGCTCCGGCACCCTTATGATAGTTAGGGATCCTTCTGTAACTTCGAAGGTTCCTCTTAGTTTCGCTTTTTGCATGGGGAGCCAATCTGTATAGCTGTTGCAAGGCGGGTCTTCTTCCTCCGACTCTTCAATGTCACTGCCTAAACGAGGATGAATTTTGCTGCCGGATAGGCTTTCAATATCAGACTCGTCCGTATCGCTACCGAAATGAGGGCGAGCTTTACGGAATGACGGACTTCCAGCGTCAGACTCATCAGTGTCACTGCCGAAACTCGAACGCACTTGAGGGTTTTTGCTTTTAAAAGTGACAGCCAGCTCACATTTGCCTTTGAGTTTCAGTGTTTTTCTGTTCTCGGTCAATTGTGGCTTGGTATTTTGGGGGTTCACAAAGTATCGGGAATTTTCATATCGGCCTTCATGCACACCAAACGGCTGGATGTCTCCATTAATGCATCTCTCTTCGCCACTTTTAGTATACTTCATGCATTGATGGAGAGTTAACGGAACGATACCGTAATCGTGGAGCCACGGCCGTCCCAGAAAAATCTTATAAAACGTGTCGACATTGATCATGTATATTTTAGTTTCGGTTTGCAAATCCCCAAATTTAATTGGCATAGGTATGGATCCCAGAACTTGCTGACAGTTTTGATTGAAACCTTGAATGACAATCCTTTCCCTTGACAGATGTTGGACGTTCATTGACAAACTCTACAGGGTCCGCAAGTTCATGATGTTCACTGAAGACCCCGGATCAATCAATATACGATTAATTCGGTCTCTATCGTTGTACCCTGTCACATAAAACGGTCGGTTGTGCTCAACTGTTCCCAGTAACAGGTCTTCATCTTTAAATGTGACCGCGGCTGTATGCAGAGTGTACTGGGCCTCTTTCATATTAATTTCTGCGAAACGAGCCTGATACCGCTCGGGGTTTTGCAGGACATGAATGAGAACATCTCTGAGCTCCTTGGATAGGACCAGAGTATCATATATGCTTAAGGGAGACAAAAGCTTTCGGAGATAAGTCAAGACATTATAATCCACTAGGGAAGGACTCGAGTCTTCATGAGCAAGCCTTTCGCCATCTTCTTCATTAGCGACTTATTTTTCCTTTCTTTTTGGGGCGTTGTCTTGATTTGGCGATAGAGCCTTGCCGTTTCTGAACTGGATTTGGTTGGCATTCGTGGCGAGCTCCTCATCCTCTTCAGGAAAACAAAGCTCTTTCTCAGAGTCGCTACCAAGGTGGATTACGTAGCAGGTCACGACAGAGACCTCATCATTTGAGTCTTCTTCCAGCTCTTTTAGAATCTCGGTTGCTTCTATGGGGAAGAACTCTTTCAATTGAATTAGAGTTCTTTCCTTTTACTCATAGTTTTCGAGAGAATCGATATGCCTTTGAATGGTTGATTTCTCAGCCGACTCATTTTCGCTTCGAGCTACACCTTTTCTTCTTCTTTAGCTTTTTGAATTTTAAGCCCGATTGAGCCGAATTGGTAGCTAGAACGGTGGGCTCCTTCTGCCCCTCCCATTCTGTTCTGAGCTCTTTCTGAAGTAGCTTTAATATCTTATTAGATATGTGCATACTCCACGGAGGCAGCGGCGAGTCTGATTCATTTCTCGGGACAGCGGATTGAGCTGTCTACTTCCAGAAGGCTTCAGCTTTTGTTTGTATAAAGTTGATGGTTGCAGCTTGATTGTTCACCAACAAACTCTTGGACAGCTCGATCTCTCCGGTCTTGTATTGCTTTTCGACCCAGTCTTTGAAAAATGTAGCAAACCTCGATCGCATAGCTGACTACTCTGTGGTACGGACAATACAGGGATTATCGGTCATTTTTACTTCGTGAGGTCTTTTCGACTCCGGCAATTATAGACCGTTGTTCAAGACATCCTTGAATATCTTGCGGACCTTGTCCCTCCTGAAAGAGTAAACCTTGTTCTTCTTCTCCTCTAGGTAAGGCCCTTCTCCTCCTAGCAATGGCTTTCGAGACCAGTCCGTTATTGATCCGCCCGTCTTTCTCTTGTCTTCATTGTCAGACGCATTGAAGGCGTTGGTCTTGTTGGAGCTCTCATCTTTACGGTTGTCGTCTTTTCTGCTCTTCCAAGGCTTGTCACCCTAAAAGTCCGGGATAGACTCTTGTTTCGAGCATTCCAACATTTGTACTCTCTTGGTCAGCTCTTGAAACGTCTTGAGACCTGTTGTACATAAGAATGAGACCATCCAATTGCTGAGGTTTCCAATGAGAATGCTGACGGACTGGTCCTGCTCCAGCGGCGCTTCACATTTGACCGTGAGATTGCGCCATCGGGCGATAAAGTCTGTGTTGCTTTCGTTCTTCCCCGGCATGGTCCTCACAAGGTCAGCAATGGAGATTTTATCACTGACACTCATGAACTTTTGCCGAAACAGAGACTCTATTTGGGCGAAAGTAGTGACGGACCCGTCTGGTATGTTTGCGTACCAGTCGAAAGCGACACTGGTCAGGCTATTGACAAACTGACGAAGAAGGAGTGCATCATTGCCCCCTGTATTTCCGCACGATGTTTTAAAATAGGCGATGTGGTGATTTGCGTTTCTCGTCCCATCAAATCATCCGAACTTAGGAATGATGTAGCCGCTAGGGAACTCGATCAGATCTTACTGTACAGGATATGGCCGCCCATTACTGCCAATTTCTTTATGAGTTTCGGTTTCGGCCACCAATGTTTTACCCTTGCTGCTGACCAAATCCATTATCCGATCTTGTGTTAGCAGGATGGTGCCATATGGGGCCAAGGCGTCCCCAGAAGCGGAATGCGGCCGGCTTTCGTGCGGCACGCCCAAACTTGGACCCAAGGGGACAGGCATCGGTTGTTTCGGATTGTTATCACCCGGCTCATGAGTAAAAACTTACACTTGATTGGAGGGCGTCCGAGCAACTTGAGCCGTGAGCTGCATCACGACGTTCGTCAGATCGTCAATTTTTTAGTAAAGCTTGGCCATTTCTTTATCTTTGCTCCTGAGCTGTTTTCGGAGTTCTTGAAGCAGCCCCTGCACTGCGGTCCTGAGACGGAAAGTTGGTTCTTCTTCGCTATCTGTGCTTGACTCCATATGAACTGAGGGGTCTTTCTGTATATCGGCCTCATCGAGAGGGTTTTCATCATCCAGCGGAGACAGCTGATCTTGGGAAGTAGCAACCACATTCAAGCCAGATTAGGTCTGGGATGTGGTGGCCCCATCCTTGCTTTTGCTGCGAAGGTTGTCGCTGGGATACGTGCCCACCATGTAGACTGTGTGGATAATATATCTGGCCATCCTTTCATTATTGGCAGCTGATTTCGCGGATCGCTGTCGTGGCCCTCCTGTTTCAATAACGGACAACCGATTGAAGATGGCTGGCCTGACCGGCTTCTTGAGTGGTGTTGGCGCTTCTTTTCTGGATTTGGCCCGCTGCTTTCGCACGGCACAAAACGCTTGATAAACTCTTGAAAAGACGGTGTCATGCTTTCTCTGTTGGGGCTGGGACACGTCTCTTTGAAGCATCGTTCGGACTAATGTCTTCTTGTTTCGGACTGTTATGGCGTTTTTCTGAACCCACTTTAGAGGTTCAAAAGAATTGTTGACTTTTACGGCCGACTCAGCCGACATTGCAGGGTAACCCTGCTCTTGGAACCTCACAAGATTCCACTTTGCCAGAGTCCTGGCCTTCTTATTGGCTCGATACCTGAGCCGCTTCTGTCTCAACCTTTCTGTTTTGAGCACTTAAGAGGCTTCGACTTTTCGAGAAGGCACCGTAGACCGATTGACAGAGAGTCCAGCAAAGACACCCGCTCATGCGATTGTCAATGGCACCGTCTGAGCTTGCTGGAGATGCTTTGTAGCTTCATTGGTGTTGGTGGCCTTTCCCCCAGTCGGAACAGTGGAGAGCCATTCGAATACGGATTTGCATTTAGGGTGGGATGCTTTGGCAATCATAACGTTCGGCCTCCTGTCCCTTGAGGTCGGTTTAGCCGCTTGGTTTGCCGAGACCTCCGCCAGATGAGCGCTCCCGGTAAGGTAGATAATGACGGAACCAAATTGACGGGATGGTTCCTCCCATTGTCGGCTGAGACTTGCAAGGAGAACCACGCGGGCATTAATCTTAATAACGTACGGGATCGGAATTGCCTCAAAATCGAACTGGTCCTCAGAGACATTCTCGTTGAATTTGAAGATTGTGATTGGAAAGTTGTTATCCTGCACAAAGAAGCATGATTTCAGTACAGACAATCAATATATATGTTAATTGAGTTCACATGAACGTCTTACCTAAAATATGAGAGGAGAGAAAAAGTCCAACCGGGCGTGCCAGAATCTGTAGAGTATTTTTTCACCCTATTGAGATAGGAATACACGCGCTTGTCAGGCGTATACATATATTCCCTGCCTAGGGTAGGCTGAGGTTTATTAATTGTAGGGATTCGAATCTCCGGCAGCCGCGGACTAAACTGCCGTTAATTATCCCTCGTCTTTGGAGCGAGAGAACCTCAGATTGACGGGTAAAATTAGTCATGCGAATTCAATGTGCAGTGTGTTGTGTTTTGAATGTTGAGCGTGTAGGAAAAAGAGGGGTAATGAGCGTTCTAAGGACGTGTGAGATGGCAAATGGACACATGCATAATGCATGGGTGATGGGCACCCGCGCGTCACGTGCGTAGCGCGTGGACCCTGGATGCCAGCGGATCATGCGTCCTGCACGCGGCCGCTAGCCGCCAACGGGAAAAGAGGCTTAGCTCTAACTTCCGAGGGATTTTGGAGTTAAACTCCTAAAAACTGATTTTTATTTGGAGTTAAACTCCTAAAAGATTCAGATTTTGGGGGTTAAACTCTTTCGAGAATTTGAATCTTGGAGTTGAACTCCTCAAACATTGGTTTGGAGTTAAACTCCTAAAAAAGAGATTCTTTTTTGGAGTTAAACTCCTAAAAAAAGAGATTCTTTTTTTGGAGTTAAACTCCCAAAAGAATTTTGGAGATGATGAAAGGAGGCCCCTTTTTTCTCCCTTGAGCCCTGGATCCTCTCTTAAGCCTTGGATCTTCCCAAAGTAGGATTTTTGGAGATGGATCTCTCTCTTCCTCCTC
The DNA here is from genome assembly GCA_030015575.1 of Agapanthus africanus. Classification (NCBI taxonomy): domain Eukaryota; kingdom Viridiplantae; phylum Streptophyta; class Magnoliopsida; order Asparagales; family Amaryllidaceae; genus Agapanthus; species Agapanthus africanus. The sequence goes on from CM057351.1 coordinate 425,128,355, forward strand.
TCTGTTATAGTTGGATCTTGGAGAAAAAGGTGGCGAGATTTAAAAAATCTTTCTTTTTGGAGATTTGATGGGAGATTTGAACTTCTCTTCAAGGGTTTTATGGTGAAAAACTATTTCTTTTGGGGAAAAGAATAGTTAAGCTCTTGATTTAATTCAAAAAAAGAAGAAAATTTAAAACCTTGAGGAAGGAGAAGGAGGCACAGAACCCTAGAATTTTTAATAGAATGAAAGTTGTTCTTGATTTTCTTATCATGTTTGTCTACTATAGGCCACACACTTTACATATAGCCCCTTAAGCTTTTCCATATGGCTTGTGCCTCCCCGTGTCTCATATGCCTATTTTTTTTGCACATAACCCATAGTCTTTACAAAATTTTGGGCTTTTTGCCCCTTTTCCATACATTTATTTAAAAAATATATTAAACTAATTTATATCTTCATTCTTTTTTTAACGGGGCCGGTCCCTTCCATGCTCGGTCTTGACTTGGGCTTGGGCCTACTTGGCTTGGGCTTTGGCCCGTTTGTTTGGGCTCGGGCCCACTTGGCTTAAGGTTGACTTTGACTTTGGTTTGGTCAACTGGGTGTAATTTTTTATCCCAACACACCTCATTGGACATTTTGGCCCATTCGAGGGCCTTTGACCCCTATCTCTCTCGCAACTCTCCAAGTGCTCACCGGGCCAGACGCGCACCTTTCAGGGTCACATCTTTCCAGGTGCGTATCTCAACATGTGTGCACCTAGTCACGTGCACACCTCGACAGGTGCACACCTTACCACATGCTCACTTTGCTAATTGCGCACTTGACACACGCGCATCTCTCACTTCTATCTTTCTTATAAATATTTTACAAAAATAAAAAAAAACAAAATAAAATAGGCATGCCCCACACTCAAAAGCCTTCTCCCCTTAAATTTTTTTCGAACGGGACGTTGCCCCGCACCCCGTAAGGGGGTTGCTAGCCTCCTTGACCCCCACCCCGCTATCCGGGTAGCGAGATCCCCGTAAACTCTTCGAGGCCCCCGATATGCCCAAAACACTCTCAAGACACGCATTCACATACTGCACATTAAATTCGCATGATCCGTTTCACCTGTTACTCAGAGGTTCGCTCGCTCCAAAAGCGAAGGGTAATTAACAGCAGTTTAGTTTGCAGCTACCGGGGATTTGGATCCCCACGATCAATAAACCCCTGCATACCCTAATCAGGAGGAATCTGTAATGCGCCTAACAAGCGACGCGTATCTCTATCTCAATAGGGCGACGAAAAACTCTACACCGATCATCCAAAAAGTTGATATATCATATCATTTTTCCATAGAGGTGTAACTGATACACCCCGGGAGTAAAATAGGTGCTCCCATGAAATTTTATACTCATAACATAAAAAAACAAGTATAGTAAGGAAGCCGCCTTCTAAATACTCAAGAAAACAATAAACTAAGGAAATTCGATCATAAGGTAGTTACAGCTTGGGCATTAAGTAGGAAATGAAAGACCAAGGACCTTTTTGGGTATGGAGTTAAGTCCGCATGACCAGCGTTTCATAAACTTATCTAAACTTAACTCTGAAATCCTAACTATGCCAAAATTGGCTTTCATTTTGGATTTTAAAAATTCCACTTATCGATAACCAGAGTTTTTTTAATTCCAAACCTTTTAAAGTTTTCTGAACTCCCAAAAAAACACTCATTTTGGAGTATTCAGAGTTTAGATAACTTATGTCAAACACGCGATCAAAGTTAAACTATTAAGTGGAGGTAAGGCCTTGCAAATTGAACCCTTCTACCTCCATTCAAAAATAAACTCTGGTTTTCCTAGCTCTATACCCAAAGAAGGCACCCAAGTTACCAGAATCGGAAGCCATTTTCTTTTCTTTTCTTTTTTTTTTGGGGGGGGGGGGGGGATAGGAAGAAATTTTTTATTTTGGTTTTTGTTTTTGGAATGAACACTTCAAATGGATTGCGCAAAAAAGAAAAACACTCAACCACTAATGGAAACCATGAAATAAACAATTTGTATACACTTTCAATGCGGGAAGACATGATAAACATATATGCCCCAAGAAGGTGGGGAGAGTTGATAGTGCATGGGAATTGTGACAAATATTTTAAGCATGCAATCAACACAAGAGGTGCCGACAAAAAGTGCATGGCAGCTTAGCAATATATTGCATTGCAAATAAGAACATTGGACCCCTCATGGTGTTCTGTTGATGCAATGAGAGATTAAGGATCACTACATTAACTATAATGCATAAGTCTAGAAAAGAAAATGGTAGACCCAGATTGCCAAAATATGTGGATTTTAGTTTGCCAAGGGAGACATTTTAGTTTGCCAAGGGAGACAATATACTAAAAAATCAATCACCTCAACAGGAACGGTTCGATCTCCAGCAATCCTTTTCAAATACTCACTGTCCTTCCACTTTGTTCGTGCAGGCCAATGATCAATGCAACCACCGATTATAACGGGGGAGTTCCTCAAGAAATAATCACAAATAAATGTCTCTAGAGAGATAGAAGATCTCTTTTCAACGATCTTACATGACAAAGATCGCTTTGGCAAAACTTGAAGCACCTAAAAGAAAGAACAGATGTCATCAGATAAAATACATCAAAATGCCCATTTACATGAGTAATATAGTTATATACACCAACTTACAACCAGTAGGAGGTGATTACAATTAGAGGAGTGGTCATAGGCTCAAGACTTGAGAAGTGCCAAAATGCCAATAAAGGATTAATCCCCACCCCACCCCACCCCACTCCGCGCACACGAGGAAACTTTAGTACATAAAACAGCTAAAGTTATGATTAACCTATCATGGTAAAAAAAATGTACAGTAGACATTCTTCAAACAAAAATGGAAATCTATTCATGTTTATCTTCTTATATAAATGTTCATGGGTTTTAAATTGTCTTCCATGCTGAAAATAATGTCACACAACTCATGAAAATACTCATATAACCTTAAAGTTGTTTAAATGTTATAGGAGAAAGATCTAAAGAAAAAAAAACTTACTAAATGCAAGTGTACCAAAGTACCTAATGGAAGGCAATTTAAACATATACAATATGAAATTGAGTTCGTGCAAAGATCCTTAAAAGTTGCAAAATTATGATGATACATGACTAAGAATCAAGAAATCCAGGCATTCAAAATAATATATATTAAATGGAAACTAAAAATAGAAAGTCCAAGAACAAAATATAGACCAAGATGTACAAAAGATGGGTTCTCTTATTGATAGTCATTTATGATGTTTTGTTGTTTGGAAGGTTTTCAACATAAAGTAAGATGAATGATTTATCAGTATTGATAAATACAAATTTCACAAAGCCATATGCTCTGGGAAATCTCAAAAGATTCGGTGATCTCCATACTCTATATTTGGTCTCTATTTGAGATCACCGTAAAACAAATACTACATGCGATCAGTGAGATCTCACTGAGGACACTTGTGGGAAATAGCGAAAGCGTAAAAGCTCAACCTCTAGAAAACAAAAAACGCAAACAGCGTTGCTGTAATACTCCAGGTGGAGTTGGGGATGTATACCACCTACCCCACAAGAAGAGAGGTGTTATCCGGTATCGAGGTGGGGATCTAACCGATACGGATACACACGGGGACCCACTGTAGAACAATGAGGAGTATCGAATTATATTCCAAAAAAGGGCACGATTAGAACAATAAATGGAATGATACCACTCCTATAACACGGAGGCGCCTTTTGGATGAACCGGAACTCCGGAGTTTGAAAAACCCCGTAGTTAAGCGTGCTTGAGCTAGGGAAATTCTGGGATGGATGACCTTCTGGGAAGTGACCTCTGGGTTGGGTCGTAACAAAATGGTATAGAGAGCCGGTCCTTCAAAAGTAGATCTGTAGTTCAAGAACGAACCATTGTTCTAAGTGGGGTTGTAATACCTCAAGTGGAGTTGGGATATATACCACAATCAGAATAATAAATGGAATGATGCCACTCCTATAACATGGAGGCGCCTTTTGGATGAACCGGAACTCCGTAGTTAAACATGCTTGAGCTAGAGATTCTGTGATGGGTGACTTTCTGGAAAATGTCCCCTTCTCGAGTCCGATTCATTTCAAGGGGCAAAACCATGCGGCCTCGGCCAGAGCGAACAATACCGTCTGTGTTTGGGGATGGGTCATGACAGTTGCCCAAAGCATAAATTCATGAATTATTACTTTATGAATGTTGATAACTATGCTTAATCACGATATATTATAAAAATAAGTAAATTTATTTTTAAAAAATAATTTTTTTGGCAAATTTTCATGAAAATAATACAAGTCACACCGATAAGTTAAGCGACAAATTCCTTATCTTCGATTGACAAGTTCATATCCATACTTTATAATAGCATTATACCGTCCAAAATCAATCAAATAGACAAGAACATGAAAAAGGAAAATAACATTAAGAAAAATCAATAACTATTTAGATAACATTATCATAACTGAACAAATTGTTATGGTAAATCAGTCGTGATCGAAAAGAATTAAAAGAAGAATGGATTGCTCGATTTGAATGCTCCAGTCAGAAGAATCAAGGACAATTCTTTTGATTCTAATAAGAGAAAATCTGAAAAGACAATATTAGGGCTTAATTTGACGATATTTAGGAGTTAGGATTTAACGTGGATGACAGAAATTAGGAACTTTTCATTTGGCTCTAAATGATTGGGTGTTTAGAGGATATTTTATTTAACACCGCTATGATAAGAAAAAATGTTATCAAGAATTTTATCTACAAATAGTGTTGGTTACGCCACCACTAAATACACATAGCGTAGTGTTGTAAAAACAGTGCAAGATACTTTGTATTTAAGCTATTATATTGAGCTATATAACGGTTAGGTCGAGCAACACTACATAGTGCAAAATAACAAGCCACGCAGCATGCAATTTTCAACTTTGGAGGACAGTCTACTTGTCTTTTGTTGTGTTCCATTATAATTGCAAAATACAAACCAATCATTTGTGCCACCCAATGTCGTCTAGTATTTGCTTGTTAACTACAATTTAGGCACATCTACTTTGGCATTCATTTTGGAGTTGAGACTTAGTTATCTAAACTCCAATCTAATCTCAGCTATCTATATTCCATTTTCCGCTACACCTCTTGGGCTTGCAAATCCACTTGAAAATAAATTCCAGTTATCCTAACTCCATACCCAAACAGGGCCTAATTTCTTCCTGATACATTCATTAATTATCTATCTCAATACTCCCATTTCCAGCAGCGATCAAGAAATCAACACAGCTACCAATTCGCTCAGGAAGCAGTCTGAATTTAAACATTTTAACTTTAAACATAAGAATTCTGCATTATTCAAACCAGAATATTACTTTTAAAAAAATAAATAAATAAATAATAGAATACAATAACCTAAAGAGAAAAAAAGATTCAAAAATTTTACCTCTTGCAAATCCAATCTCTCCTCGGATCTGAGCACATGAGGATCCTGCAGCAGCGGGGGAGCGACCGACGTGGCCTTGATCCAGTGGACGGCGGCGTCGAGGTCGTGCCTGAGGAGCGGGCCCCCCATGATGATCCCCATATCGAGCACCTTCATCGCCTCTTTCAGGTCCCCCATCGCCGCCGCCCTGATCTGCGCCACGTGGAGGCACGCCATCGCGTACGCGTCCCTCCACGCGGGGCCCACCTCGTTCCACGGCCCCGAGTGCAGCTGCTCCCACGCCATCTCCCTCGCCGCATCCGCCGCCCACAGGTCCCCCGACGCCGCCGCCGCCTCCACCGACGTCACGTAGGCGAACCCTCCCTCCTCCGTGATCCTGCGGAGAAGGCTCGCTCGCACCTCGTCGGAGACGAGGAACCACGACGACGACGATGACGTGTCCGTTCGTGATTGGTCGCCCATTTGGGGACAGAGTGAGAGAAAGAGATGCGGCTGAAAAGGTCTCATAAAGTGCAAAGGGCAGCAGCAGCTGAAGATATTTTTGTAGTGAGGTGGAGACGTGTGTGGGGGTCTCCTCACCTCCTAGTGAGCTTACCGACGTGGCCAAAGCTAGGTTGCGTTTGACCCGAACCGGCCCGACATATCCTTCGTCAACCTGACCAGGCCGCTTGAATATTAAATACGAATTTTATGGAACGGATATGAATATAAGCAAACCAGCTTCATGTGTCTGATCTGACTCGATATATTTTGCTGGTGCAATTTTTAAGTGTAATCAATAGATTTGTGCTATCGTCAAAGTATGATTTTTGTGCATATAAATCTGGTTAAAACTCACCTCATGTGCTATAATTTCAATTTCTTGATAATTTATAATGAGGAAGGTCTGAAACCCCGAAAAAACCAGCAGGCACACCTGTCTAAATCCGAAATCCATCCAAAACCGCAATCAAGACGTGCATCCTGATTGTTAAGGGTTTTGTACGTGCGTTTTAAAATTTAAGAGAATACCGCAATCAAGACGGTGTCGCTTGATAGCTAGCCGGTTGAGTACGAGTCGATCCACAGGGAGAAGGGGTTCTTTTCTTTATGTTCTAACGAGTTAAGTCAAAAAAGTTGGTGGTTTGTTTTAAGATATATTAATGAGAATAAGTTGATAAAAAGATTGCTAGGGTTAGAATTAGGTTAGTTCGAAATAGGGATCTTCTCACTTCTTTCAATGCCTTAGTTGTGAATAAAGGTGTTAGGGTAATCGGCGACAATGGGGATTAGCACGACTGGGAAGAAACTTAGTTTCTTCCTTTTGGTCCTTGTCCATCCGTTCTTGGCTCTTAGCCTTAACCTCCGGTTAATTCAACCACAACCAGTCTAACTAGGAAATCACCGCTATCATGTAGGATAGGGTGCCGTAGCGAGTGGAGTGTGATTGATTTAAAGGGAATCCTTTAAATAAAATTATTTGGGCAAAGAGAGGAGTGAGAGAGATTTCCTTCTCTCAAACCTTCCCTCTCCTATCCCTAACAAGTGAGGAATTACTCACTCATTAGGAAGATAACAATAAAATTCAAGATAAGAAAAAATGCAAATTAAATTCTACAGCTAGATTAACAAATAATAATTGCAGATAATAAAATACGATAAGAAAAATGCGAGAAAAATAAAGGAACTTATTTTTTATTGATACCTCTTAAAAGCTCATTACAATGGAGAATTAAATTCTAGATCTAGAAATAAAAAGAGACATCCTCCAAAGAGGCACACCAAATTTGGCTTTGAGCCCTCCTATTTATAGATAGGAAAAACCCTAAATTTATATTCTGATCCATACATGAAATTACAAAACAACCCCAAAGACCGAGTCAAAGCACCGACACCCCACCGACACGTGCATATTATGGCCGCGGAACCACGGTAGAAAGGCATGTTTGGCCGCGGTTCCGCGGCCATTTGGTGGGTTCTTGGGCCCATCTCTTCAGGATTTCTCTGTGTTGCTTTTATCTTCTGTTTTCTTTACTTGGTTTCTCAGAATTTCTTCTATTTCCTTCCAGATTTCCAACAGTGCAGAATGATGTGGACTTTTGCCTTGAGCTTCGCGTTGAAATCTTGAATCTTGTGCTGCCCTTGTGCTTTGTGCATTGAACTGTTCACTGATCTTAGTTTGTTCCTTAAACTGGTAGGCGGTATCATACAGATTCATCTATTTGTTGGTCGTAGTCTCACATTTGTAGCGTCTTTTCATGAATTTCACTGTATTGTTCTGAGAACCTGTAACCCGCAACTATTTAGCAGACATGGATCAAAAGCACCTATTTATTGTAATATGAATAAGAATGGACGATATAATAATGCAAAATTCTGATATGAACACGCCCTCGTGCAAGGCATGTGAGGCGCTGCCTTAGAGTTTTTGACTCTTATTTAATAGATTCCTTTTTGTGCTTTGCACATTGGCGTCCGCGTGAGGAGCACGTGAGGCGCCATCATAGGATTTAATTCTATGCGAGGCAGTACCTACATGCTTTGCATGTGGATCTTTCCCTTTATTTTTATTTTATTGTTATTGTTTTATAAGGGAGCAAGTTTTAAGCCAAAATTTTGGTGGGAACAAATGCCCCCTACTACTTTGCCCACGTAAGTATGTACGTAGGTGAAGTAGTGCAGAGTTATGCATGGCCTTAGAATTGAAGGCTTAGGGGACAAGTTTAGAGTCCTTGTAGCCTAAAACTTTTTGTCGAGACGAGTCGAGAAGTTCTCGCAGGAATGTTATTTTCCCTATGAGTCGAGACGAATCGAGAAGTTCTCGCAAGAACACTAATTTCCTTACGAGTTGGGACGAATCGAGAAGTTCTCGCAAGGACATTATTTTCCGTACGAGCCGAGACGAATCGAGAAGTTCTCGCAAGGACGTTATTTCCCCTACGAGCCGAGATGAATCGAGAGGTTCTCGCAAGGACATTATTTTCCTTACGAGTCGAGACGAATCGAGAGGTTCTCGCAAGGACACTAATTTACGCACGAGTCGAGACGAATCAAGAAGTTCTCGCAAGAACACTAATTTCCTTATGAGTCGAAACGGATCGAGAAGCTCTCGCAAGGACACTAATTTCCTTACGAGTTGAGACGAATCGAGGTTCTCGCAAGGACACTAATTTCCTTACGAGTCGAGACGAATCGAGGTTCTCGCAAGGACACTAATTTCCTTACGAGTCGAGACGAATCGAGGTTCTCGCAAGGACACTAATTTCCTTACGAGTCGAGACGAATCGAGAATTTCTCGCAAGGACACTAATTTCCTTACAAGACGAATCGAGAAGCGACGGCTTAGGAAACAGGTTCAGATATGCCGCCTAAGACTTTTCAACTTTATGAGCCATGAGGGACTCATAAAGGGTTTTCTCTCTACGTTTCGAGAGGATACCGTAGGCATAGGAGTTGTGAGGACTCTTAGGTGTGTTTTATCTTGAGAGTCGTAAGGATCTCACAGGAGAATTTTCCCCCTTTACAAGTCGAAAGGACTTATAAGTGGTTTTTCCCCTCCTTGTCGGTATTCGACTTTGGAGAGTGTGGCCCGTAGATAGTCCATCTTGATTTCCTTGTAGGGCAGCGATGGCTTAGGAAATAAGTTCAGATCTGCCGCCTAAAGCTTTTCAACTTTACGAGCCATGAGGGTCTCGTAAAGACTTTTCTCCCTACGAGTCGAGAGGATCCCGTAGGTGTCTTTTCTCCTTAGGAGTCGTGAGAACTCCTAAGTGTGTTTTCTTTTGAGAGTCGTAAGGATTTCACAAGAGAATTTTTCCCGCTTACAAGTCGAGAGGGCTCGTAAGTGGTTGTTTCCCTCCTTGTCGGCATTCGACTTTGGAAAGTGTGGCCCGTGAATAGTATGCAAGAGTCCATATTGGACCGACTTGCAGGGCCCCAGTGCTTAAGAAACAGGTCCTTATCCCCATTGCCTAAGGCTTTCCTCTACGAGTCGAGACGAGTCGAGAAGTTCTCGCGAGGACACTAACTTCCTCACGAGTCGAGACGAATCGAGAAGTTCTCGCAAGGGTTTCCTAACGTCACAGTTAACTCCTGCTAATAGAAGTCCGTTAAGGTCTGTGGTACTAGGGTTTTCTACCCGTCGCGTTAGTCGATATATTCCCCGATATGCAATCTTGTTGTTCGGGTAGCCCCGCAACTGTCGTGTCTCTGATCCCTTCGGGGGCTGGACAAGACGTCTTCAAGTAATCTCCCAGGTAATATTACCGTCGAAAGAGCAAGCGTTAGGGATATTCCATGGCGCTTTTTACTTAAGGTTATGCTTAGTTTGGGAGCCCCGATGAGTCATGACCACTCAGCGCTGGAGTGGGATGGTCTCCGATAGTCTTTCAGGTCTCATTTGAGGTGTTGTCAAGACCCTGAAGCTAGGGATCTTCCTTTGCTTCGTTTGTTGACATTGGGTCTGCAATATTGCGACGAATGTCGAGGTTGTCTCTGGGTTGTCTGTGAACCGTCGAGGTTTGGAACTAAGGGACTTTGCCATGGCTCCGTTTATTGATGCCGCGTTTGTATCCTGCTGGAGGGAGGAAGAACGTTGTTGTTGATCTCTAAGCTGTGGATGTTGCCGTCGAGACTTAGAACTAGGGACTCTGCAATGGCTCCGGGGTAGTCTCTAGGCTGTTTGTGAACCGTCGAGGTTTGGAACTAGGAGGCTTTGCCATGGTTCTGGGTAGTCTCTAGACTGTCTGTGAACCGTCGAGATTTGGAACTAGGGGACTTTGCCATAGCTCTGTTTGTTGATGTCGTGTCTACATCCTGCTGGGGTGGAGGAAGAACGCTGTTGTTGATCTCTATGTGGCCGTCGAGACTTGGAACTAGGGACTATGCCATGGCTCCGAGGTAGTCTCTAGGTTATTTGTGAACCGTCGAGATCTGGAACTAAGGGACTTTGCCGTGGCTCCGAGGTAGTCTCTAGGTTATTTGTGAACCATCGAGATTTAGAACTAGGGGAATTTGCCATGGTTCCGTTTGTTGATGTCACATCTGCTTCTGGTTGGAACGAGAAGGAACGCCGTTGTTGATTTCTAGGCTGTAGATCTAGCCATTGAGATCTGGTTTCCCTTTGATGAAGCCTGGTGGGACGATATAGTCCCCTTTCTGTTCGTGCCCATGGATTGTATACAATGGTCAATATTGAACCACTTGTAGGGCAAAGTTTCATTTTATTTCTTTCCGCGATACTCTATCATTTCAGCTTTTTATATCGCGAAAGTCGCGATTGCCCGATCATTTCGGCTATTTTCTCGCGGTGCCCAATCATTTCGGCTATTTTTGTTTTTCTTTACTCGTTATTTTTATTGCGAGTTGCCCAATCATTTTGGTTGTTTTTGTATGCATATATATTTTTGTAACATTTCAGAAAAATAAAATATTATTTTTGGGAATTTATATAATTAAATAATAAATATTATGAATATTTTAACGATGCGGTATAATTATATACCGATAAATTGGGAAATATTTGGAAATTATGTTAGTTATTGAATTTGAAGAGATTATAAGAACGGAGCATTCATAGATTTTATATAATTAATTATATTCCATTTTTATGCTAATCGCGATTAAATATCACTAATCATGCATTAAGCTTGATTTGTGCACGTGGCATGCACCATGTAATATTACACATTGTTACATTTTTCTACCATGGATTTTTCTTTATTTTTCATGCATGGTTGGTTTTAAAATGAGAAGAGAAGAGATAAAGAAAAGAAAAAGGAAAAGAAAAAGAAAAGGAAAATGTTAAAACAAAGGAGGTATAGGCAAGAGAGAGAGGGGTGAGGGGTCAACCTTGGTCATGGCTCCTTGTTTCATTCATCATCTTCATCTTTTCTTCTCCCTCTCCCCTCAACCTTGGCTGCCCTCTTCACTCCACCATCCCCACCTCCTCACACAACCCAAAATCCACATCAAAACATCATCTTCCCTTCACTAAAAATGTGTACAAGCTCACTACAAGCATTTTGGACCAAGAAAGCTAGGATTTTGAGCATTTGAGGCAACTCAAGAAATTTCTTGAGTTACTAAATGAAGTACTTCCTTCACACATAGTATAGTTTTTCATTCACTTAAGCATCCTTGCATGTTTAGAAGTATTTTAGTGTAGATTAGTGAACTTGGAAAATTCCAAGTTGAGATTAGGGTTTGTTTTGAATTGTGATGGTGGAATTGAGGTATTCTAAGCGACTACAACTCCTTTATTAACAAAGCCTTGACCTAACATGAGACTAAAACCCCATTTCACAAACTTAGAAATTCCCGATATCGTATTTTTGTGGGAATTGTGATAGTAATTAGAGAACTGCTATGACCCGGGGCACCTGAAAATTTTATAGTGATCACAGTGAGTCGTGCAGGCAACCTAGAAGCTACCCTGATGACCCGAGACCCTACCCCTTCTACTTGGCCGCAGATATAATCCTTCTGGCCACAAATTGCGGCCAGGGTGTTGGCTTGGGTCCTCGTTTTTGGTTCATGGCTCCAGTATCTGTTAAATAGACCCTCCACATGTGCAAAAGTGGCTAATTTCACCTGGGGTAAAATCTGGAGATGTTTTCTTGAGTTGTTGCTTTGTTTTGCGACTTCGTTTTAACTTGAGTTTTGGTATTTGATATTGTGTTCCGTCGTCTGATGTTTGTACTACAGCGGCGAGGGTTGTTTGGTGGTTTTGCAGGCGTAGGCTATAAGTTCTAACCTATAAGTGATTTGTGTGCCGTATTGGTTTTCCGACTTGATTTTAATAAGCATTTGCGATCGTGTTTATATGTGTAGGTACCCTCGAGTGGACTTGAACAACGAGGAGAGCATGGCATCATCGACTTCGGCAAGCAAGGATCAAGGTGAGTAGATATATATCTACGGAGGAAGTCGGGTGGATGGCGTATAGCACCCCCGCAGTTAGTAGTGTAGCCTAGAATAAGGTTGCACACATGCACACACACACGCATACATTTGATTTACTTGTGCTTATATATATATATATGTATGTATGTATATATATGTATGTATGTATGTATATATATGTATGTATATATATATATATATACATATATGTATGTGAGTATGTGTGTGTGTGTATGTGTGTGTGTGTGTGTACATATACATGAATAATGAGGATAGTATGTGGTACTTGGAGATGAGTCGATGAGATTGGGCATGATGCCACGAGATCGGTGATGTGATTTGGTTCATATTATGAGATACGACATGAGATTATAGCGGGTCTTTAGGCGATGTGTTTTCATACACACGCACGCGCGCGCGCGCACACACACATATATGTTGAGGGTATCAGAATGTACTAGACTTTAGATCAGTCCCCCTAATTCAGGATATGTTGATAAGGATACCAGATGAATAATGAGGTAAATGTGATATTCGACCCGTACCCAGATTTGGGATGCCGTACGATAGATTTACCGTACGAGCTATAATTATGATGATAGATCCGCACTCTTGACTCGAGAATGTCATATTATATATATTTTATCGTACGTGATACTACTGAGGCGGGATCACCGACTACTAGATATATTTATATATATTGACCTAGACTTAGGTGGTTTTCCTTAACCTTTCGATTAGTCTGTTAGTTTAGTCCTGCAGTTTACTTAGTAGATATTAGACTGAGCTCGAGTCATACCTATTTCTAAAACTAACGAATCGTGAGTATTTCAAAGACAGGCCAAGGGATACTACGGATATTTCAAAGGACATACCTTTTCTTAAAAACACCGTAGCCCCTATTTTCTAAACCCACGATTCGTGTTATTTCAAATGCCAAAACTGTATGACTCATATATATTATGTACATTCTTTATTGTTGCATTTACTATTCATTTGCCATATATTCCTGCTGTTCGTATCGCATTGCACGCTTATATGTGTTTTCATTAGTTATTATGAAACCTGTTGTCAGGACACCAGCACCATTACTGATGATGCGTATGCTCCACGTACACCTGCTTGCCGGCTTAAACACGTCATCATCGGTAATTGCCATGTCACGTACACTTTAGAGAACATTACCTTACCGATATCGCTTGTTAGCTGATAGTTTCGATATGTCATTACTATGTCAGTTTAAATACTGCATTTATTACTGTGATATTTCATGCATGTGTATATTCATTTGTTATACAATATTATGAGGCTTTATGCCAACATTCACTGTTTATTAACATCGTGATTTTGAGATTTCGGATTTCCATGAGATTTATGAATTTGGAGAAACAGTAAGGATTTTATAAACTCATTATCATTTTCAAAAGATAAAAATTGCGGTTTTCTCACGTTATGATGTGAGATATGTCCACCATGAGTTTTCTCGGCTCTTGAGCTATATCATACACTCGATTCAAGGAGGAGGAGGAACCGTCTGTAGGTGCATGGTAGACCCGGTGCGGTACCCGGGGTAAGATGGTCAAAGATGATGGCGTTGAGCCTGGCAGGGGAGCAGTACCGACTGGTGATTTTATTGTGACTCGATGGATAGCCGGAGGATACCGATCGGAGTATAGGCCAGTCCGGATTGCCGGAGCCTGAGGTATTGAGATTTGATGTTACGGGCCAGTCCGGATTGCTGGAGCCCTAGATATTGAGATTTGATGATACGGGCCAGTCCGGATTGCCGGAGCCTGAGATATTGAGATATTGGAATATATATATTTTTGTGTCGATGCTTGACACTGATTCTCTGATGATTTCATTGTTGATACTTCGATTTATATACAGAAATCTCACTGAGTTAAGAAAACAGTTTTCTCATTTAGATGTATTCTGTTTTCATACATTCATACATCATATATATGATATGTTGCTACCTGAGGCACTGACAGGAGCACTTGGTATTACATTTATGTATAGATATTTACCCTTGCCATTAGTATATGTGTCACGACCCAAAAGAGCACGTGACTGGCCCTTAAACCATATGAAGTCTATAGGACCCCATCTGATCCAAGTAAGCCAAAAGCCCAGCAATCTAAAACCATTTTAAGAGTAAATAAGGAAAACTGTTTTTGAAAAGTAAGGAAATCATGTTTGGAAATCAAAGTTTTTAAATAACTAAGCCGAATATGCATTTTTTTAAAATGTGTAACCTTTCCTGAAAATTTCGGCAGAGTTTCCTTTGTAAAAACTGGCCCCGAACGGGGTACAACAAGAATAATATATATGAAATGATAAAAGGCATCCCCAAGCGGGAGCTAGCTCTTCGTCCATCGACGGTCACAACCACGCAAGCAATAATAATATACAACGCCAAAGGGCGAGGATCAAAACCCAAAAAAAAAAAGAAACTCAAACAGCCAGAAAACCGTAATACTACTAGCGCGACTCTAAGGTCGAAATAAAACAACACTGTTTTCTAAGTCTGAAACAATATACAAGTTTTGGTTGATGGACAATTCTAGATACAATAAAAATACATGAACAATGGCGGTTCTGATACAAAGAACCCACCTAACCAAGCAAGTCACCCATAGGAAGCAGTGTGCCAGAAATGCCGCTATGGAATCTGTACGGCAAAAACCTGCAAGAACTGGGGCACAACGGGGGTGAGTTGCCAAC
Source organism: Agapanthus africanus (assembly GCA_030015575.1). NCBI lineage: Eukaryota > Viridiplantae > Streptophyta > Magnoliopsida > Asparagales > Amaryllidaceae > Agapanthus > Agapanthus africanus. Next base: position 425,143,407 of record CM057351.1, read on the forward strand.
TCGTGAATAGAAAATATCTACAAGCAGAGATCGAATGCATGACCTATCCTAGGTCAATACGATCAGATAATAAATAAACCTCAATATGAATAAAGCTGAAGCATGCTAAACTGGCAATGTAATCTCTATATATGAGTGTAGTACCAAGTGCTCGTGCTAGTGCCTCAGGTAATAGCATGTCATGAATATGAGGTATAACAAATGTAATCAAATCTGCACACTCGTGGATCCCGTCCACTCGTCACCCACTGACAATAACCACCATGCATGTAAATATCATGAATCATGTGCATGGGAAATAATATGAGGATATAACCACCCGTGTCCCTCGCGACACATCAAAATCATGGAACCAGGGTGCCCAGCATCGACACCCGAAAACATCATGAAAACTGTGCCCAGCATCGGCACGTAAATCCTCATATATCGGGCTCCGTCAGTCCGGATCGGCCCGCGGGCTCTGTCTGCGGTATCGGCCCTCGGCCCCGGCAGTATGCCCAAAACATCTATCGACTCTGGTCGGTATCCTCCGGATAACCGCCAGGTCCAACCAATCACCGGTAGGTACTCGCCCGCCTCCAGACTCAATCGGCAAAGCTCATCGATCATCTTGCCGAGGGGAACCATACCGGGTCCACCATGTACCCGCAATCGGCTCATCCACGCCTCGATTCGGGTTACACATATCGCTCTCAGCACCGAGAAAACACATGGTGGACGCACTGAAATATCATATCAAGGGTAACCGGGTTTTTAAAGAAATGACATATTCTCTTTTGAAATACCCTCGGTTCCCAAATCCAGAAATATCATAGAAACAACATATCTCAATGCGTACAGTCAAAGCATGATGTATGCGGCATGTAACAGTAATGCAAGCATATCAGTAAGTCATGCAACATGGAATAATAATGTGCACATGTCGAGGGAGACCGCTCTTTTAAAAGGAATCTGTTTTTAAAGAGTATCTTGCGGTTCCCAAATCCCCAATCAAGCTAGAATCATCTATATATGTGTACAGGTATAAGTGTACAATATGCCATGCCAGAATCATATCATGAATGCAATAGTACTATAGTGTAGTGACATGGCAATTATCGATGATGAGTGTGTGAGCCGGCAACAAGTGTACGTGGAACATATACATCATCGATAATGGTGCTGGTGTCCTAGCAGCATGACTGAATGTCACAACAATACAAGCGATGCAATGCAAATAGCAGGAATATGCGGAAACGAATGATCAACGCAAAAGTACAGAACCTGCCCCAATAGATATGTCATGCAACCTTGCCTTTTGAAATAAGACGAATCAGGGCTTTTGGTAAAGTAAGGGCTACGGTGTTTTAAGAAAAGATGCATCATTTGAAAATATCCGTATAACCCTTCTGCTTATCTTTAAAATATCCCCGATTCGTTAGTTTTGAAATAGGTATGACTCGGTCTAGTCTAATGTCTACTAAATAATCTAGACAGGAGGGGTATGAAACCACCTAATCTGAGTCAATATCTAAATATAAATATGATAGTCGGTGATCTCGCCTCAATAACATATCGTATGATATCCTCGAGTCATGAGTGCGGATCTATCATCAATATCGGCTCGTACGGTAAATCGTCGTACGACATCCCAATAGCTGGGTAGGGGTCAATATCACACCATCTCATCACATATCAGGTATCACTTATCATCAGATCACACAATCTGGGGTACTACTGTAAGTCTAGTACAAATCGACACCATCTATAAAATATGAATGCGGGTAAAGCACATGTCCAAAGGCCCGCTAAAACTATCATATTTCACCTCAAAGGCAAACTATGTCACATCGCCGATCTCACGGCCTCACATCAAGTATCATCTCAAACCACGTATCATCCTCCAATCCCGTATATAAACACATAGTCCCATACCCATGTGTAGATATACGCACCATCATATGCACTCTAATAAATAAAAGAATGAATGCAAGTATGTGTGTAAATGTATGTGTGAGTGCAACCACCACTCTAGGGTTCGCACTATACTAAACCAATAAATTCTTATCATCAAAATATCATTATTACGATCAATGATCCTAAACAACACATAATAAATATTCGTGTGTATACGTATTCGTATACATCACCACGGACTGCGGGGGTGCTATACGCCATCCACCCGACTTCTCCCCGTAGATATAAATCTACTCACCTTGCTTCTCGTGTGCCAAAGCCGATGTCGCTATCTTCACCTCCTTTGCCTCAACATCACGCGGGGTACCTACAAGTATATCACAATGCTAAAGCACATGAAAATCACATCGGAAACCAAAATAGCACACGCTACCCGCATAGGTAAAAACCTATCGAATCGCATATAAACACAATCAAAATCCACTTGTCGTTGACGTCCAAACGCCACCCGACAGGAAAGAATCACCAAATACCAAAATCCATGCTAAAACAAGTCCCAAATTATACACCAACATAGGAAAATCAACCCAGATTTCACCCTAAATGGAATCAGTCAAAACTAGACATACTCAGGGTCAAAACTAGAGGAAATGGGGGCATGCACAGAAAACGAGGCAATTCCTTAAAATACCTTATTTTAGAATTTTCCATAATTTTTCCCCATTTATCTGTATTTAATTATACCAGAATATTAAAATATTCATTAAAATAATATTAAATTATAAAATTTCCCAAAAATCATATTTTATTATTTTGAAGACGTTACAATCTACCCCCCTTAAAGAAATTCGATCCCCGAATTTAAATTTAAACCCCCAAATACTAAAATATTTCAATACAAATTCCAAGTCATCGGGGCTCCGAAATCATTTATACATAAAACATCATAGCGCAATGCATGCGCATGAGTACTGAGCAGATAACTCAAAAGCAACACTCCATCAAGCATCCGCAATCATCGGAGTCATGGTAACGACACAATGTCAAATCCAATACAAAATCAATATGATATGGACCAAGACTATACATGTAGACACCCAATCTATACATGTAATTAGCTGATGCAACTGTATGCCAAATCTTTTTAAGTCGCTGTGCGATGCGCGTAACACTGCACAGTGGCGGACGTTTCTCATAAGAAAATAACTATATATGTGTATATATATCCTTTGTTTAATAAGCACGTTCCACCATTTTGAAAATAATCAGAAGGGTTTTCTTGTTTTTAAAACGTTTTGTGTCATATCGGACACGTAGGTATATACTGAGACTATAGCTCGCTTTTCGGAAATCCCTTCGATAACTATCGATGCATGCAAAATATATCCAGACACTGTCCACTGACTAGTCCTGCTCAGTATGAAAGCAAATATCCCACATCATAAAAATGTACTGCTCCAAAAGGAATAAATTCCAAAAATGCACATAACACCACCCTGTGCGTCTGACGCGCACGGAAATCAAAATCCATATATGCGCTAAACATGTGCACAAAACAACATCTAGGTGCAACGGGTGTGCACGAAGCATCTGTCATAAGCAACATGTGTGCCTGACAGCCAAAACAGGTGCATCTGACATGCACGAAGAATCTCGATTTAGTGCATCTGGTGTGCCCCAAAATCGTATCTCAAAACATGCGCCCAACATGCGCGAAAATCCAAATCGGTGCATCCATCATGCACGAATGAAAATCTAGACCCTGCGCACTCAATATGCACGGAATCACAAAATCCAATAGCAACGTCGAATATGCGTAAGTCCAGTCAAAAGCACGGAGTGCAAGAATCCACATCAATATCACAATCAAAATCGACATACCGAAAGGCATCAAATCGAAGTCAGGTGCAATCGTAATGCACAAAATATAAATCCGGTGCAACAAAGGCACGAAATATAAATCTGATGCGATAAACGCAAGAAACATAAAACTGGTGCGACAAATGCACGAAGTATAGAACTGGTGCATCCCATGCACAAATACCAAGCAATAACTCAAATACGTAAGCAGCAACACCAAGTGTATCCAGATATGAAGAAAATCATAAACGTGTGCAGCTGCGGGCACAAAACACATATCGATGCACTACAAGCACATATAAGCTATACCGAGTGCAAAATCAAAACACTAAAATTACATGAAACTCTGCTGGAAGCGTAAATCAAATCACCAGCATAAAATAGGCATGAAATCGCAATCAACAGCTCAAGAGTAATAACTATGTACAAGGTATAAATACCCAGTAGGTGCAACCATGGTGCACAAAATCAAATATCATGAAACTCAGTCATCAAGACTAAATCATGCGAATAGATCGCCCAAAATACCGAAATCCAAAGCAACGGATACGTGATAATCAAATCACAAAATCACAAATCATAATTACCGTCGTCGGTATACCCTCCTTCAGGGTCGAGAAGGTACCGGTACATCCGATGCTAGCGGCGCAAGATATCTACTTGCCTCTTGTTCGCGGCTGGCGTCCTCTGCCTCTGGTTCCTGATCTTTCCTGTAGATTACCAACTCGCAATCCATCGGCTCATCGGCCCGGTCAGGTGTGCTGACAGGAACGATTCTGTTCTTGCACTTCCCTGGTCATCTCTCGGTCAATCCTCACGACCGCTCGTAAAGCAGCACATCTCTGGGGCCGACCTCAGGTCCTCTGAATGCATATCACACATCCGATCCTGGGTGCAACTCTTATTGCAGCAGTGTACTGGAAGGAATCCTACTCAAGGTCTCTTCTGATCTTGCCTAAGCCAAACTGTAAGGAGGCTGGTACTCTGGCGAAATCTTTTCTCGCTCTCTGGACCTCTGCGTCCTTAGTACAACATCTCCTCGGAAGCTGGTCGCATCTCTGCGCCTCTGTATGCATGTCCGGCCTTTAATCTTAACGGGGTGTAGTAACAGCTCGTCTGCCTCTCGCACGAACTTCTTGTCCCGCTTGTCAGTATCATCGACCATTCGACGTCGCGTCTTTATCTGCACACTGCAATGTCCTCGGCTACGGTCCACCCGAAGTCTCTAACACGGACTCGAAATCACGAACTCAGTATCTTCATCACTCAGTAGAAGATATCTAGCCGAACACGTCCTCAGCGTGCATATCGCATCTCTGATGTCAGCGGAGTGGAACGTCATCTCGTCGAAATCTCGTGCAAACTCTTTACTCCACCTTGCTCCACTATCGACTGATTCGGACTCATCTCATCATGGCTACACAGACTGCGCTCCGACGGCTATGCTCGTATCTGGAGTCTCCCAAGCAGTGTCCCATCACATGATATCCGAATGATGTCGAATCATCCGATCGACTCGTCAGAACCTCCCAATCCCCCAAGAGCTCAACATCTCGGGTACAGTTTAATAGTATCGAGTACATGACACAGCGTCGGTGGTCCAGCCGTAGAAGGGCAAACCCAAGCTTCACTAATGGCGCCGAGGAACTGCCGCAAACCCTAAGGTTCAAAGGCTTTCACACGGTCATTAAGTCGAGTTAGGGTTTCATTCTTCTAGAGGGTCCATAGAATCACCTGCATGTCTTTCCGTATACTTTAAACTTGGAAAATGGGTTCCTGACCTTTGATCGTCTCAATCGACTCTCAACGAATCTGCGTGAAGTCGCCTCTAGCTGGAATCAATCTATCTGATGACCTCGCATCGGGGTAAGCGAACGAACCACATGTCCTAGTCATTCATCCTCGGTGACTAGCGACTCACTACCATATCTCTAAGAATATGCTCATGCTGCAGTAGCTCCAATCATCTGGGCGATATCTCATCACTCGCAGCAACAACTGGCTCATTCGTCGGTACGCTAAGCAGCGCCTCAACCATCATGAATAAGCGATATATCAGCAGTCATCACATCCTGGCTGGCCTCTATCAGTGGCTCAATCCTCTGGTACCGTCCGGTACATCCGAGAAATCTCGCAACAGCGATCTGTCAAACGCTCAAAGTGCGGAAACACAAAATACGAAGCCTCAATGCAACCGTATGTCTCTGGAATCACGCCCCGGTCAGCCCTCGTCCGCGACGAGCTCATGCTGACAACTCGAGCCGTAGCTCACTCTGCCCGTGCAATCGTGGCAGCAAAACCACAACCAGTATCGATGAAGATAGATCATAGGAAGGAATATGACACAATGCAAGGAAATGTACAACCTAAGGTTTCTTAAGCGGAGTGGCGTGTCGTAAGTATGCCGCGGAACATACCAACGGTACGTCACTCTACTTTAGTCACCTATTCCATCAACCAAGGGTCATCCTACGCGAAGAAAGTTCGGGTCTAATACCCCCTCGACCAAGTCTAAGTTCCGTAAGGTCAAGCCTAAGTTCCGTATATAAGTAACGCCCTAGGCTCCACATAGTCAAACTTAGACTCGAACTAAGGTCAACCTAGCGCTCTGATACCAACTTTGTCACGACCCGAAAGAGCACGTGACTGGCCCTTGAACCATATGAAGTCTATAGGACCTCATCTGATCCAAGTAAGCCAAAAGCCCAGCAATCTAAAACCATTTTAAGAGTAAATAAGGAAAACTGTTTTTGAAAAGTAAGGAAATCATGTTTGGAAATCAAAGTTTTTAAATAACTAAGCCGAATATGCATTTTTTTAAAATGTGTAACCTTTCCTGAAAATTTCGGCAGAGTTTCCTTTGTAAAAACTGGCCCCGAACGGGGTACAACAAGAATAATATATATGAAATGATAAAAGGCATCCCCAAGCGGGAGCTAGCTCTTCGTCCATCGACGGTCACAACCACGCAAGCAATAATAATATACAACGCCAAAGGGCGAGGATCAAAACCCAAAAAAAAAAGAAACTCAAACAGCCAGAAAACCGTAATACTACTAGCGCGACTCTAAGGTCGAAATAAAACAACACTGTTTTCTAAGTCTGAAACAATATACAAGTTTTGGTTGATGGACAATTCTAGATACAATAAAAATACATGAACAATGGCGGTTCTGATACAAAGAACCCACCTAACCAAGCAAGTCACCCATAGGAAGCAGTGTGCCAGAAATGCCGCTATGGAATCTGTACGGCAAAAACCTGCAAGAACTGGGGCACAACGGGGGTGAGTTGCCAACTCGTGAATAGAAAATATCTACAAGCAGAGATCGAATGCATGACCTATCCTAGGTCAATACGATCAGATAATAAATAAACCTCAATATGAATAAAGCTGAAGCATGCTAAACTGGCAATGTAATCTCTATACATGAGTGTAGTGCCAAGTGCTCGTGCTAGTGCCTCAGGTAATAGCATGTCATGAATATGAGGTATAACCAATGTAATCAAATCTGCACACTCGTGGATCCCGTCCACTCGTCACCCACTGACAATAACCACCATGCATGTAAATATCATGAATCATGTGCATGGGAAATAATATGAGGATATAACCACCCGTGTCCCTCGCGACACATCAAAATCATGGAACCAGGGTGCCCAGCATCGACACCCGAAAACATCATGAAAACTGTGCCCAGCATCGGCACGTAAATCCTCATATATCGGGCTCCGTCAGTCCGGATCGGCCCGCGGGCTCTGTCTGCGGTATCGGCCCTCGGCCCCGGCAGTATGCCCAAAACATCTATCGACTCTGGTCGGTATCCTCCGGATAACCGCCAGGTCCAACCAATCACCGGTAGGTACTCGCCTGCCTCCAGGCTCAATCGGCAAAGCTCATCGATCATCTTGCCGAGGGGAACCATACCGGGTCCACCATGTACCCGCAATCGGCTCATCCACGCCTCGATTCGGGTTACACATATCGCTCTCAGCACCGAGAAAACACATGGTGGACGCACTGAAATATCATATCAAGGGTAACCGGGTTTTTAAAGAAATGACATATTCTCTTTTGAAATACCCTCGGTTCCCAAATCCAGAAATATCATAGAAACAACATATCTCAATGCGTACAGTCAAAGCATGATGTATGCGGCATGTAACAGTAATGCAAGCATATCAGTAAGTCATGCAACATGGAATAATAATGTGCACATGTCGAGGGAGACCGCTCTTTTAAAAGGAATCTGTTTTTAAAGAGTATCTTGCGGTTCCCAAATTCCCAATCAAGCTAGAATCATCTATATATGTGTACAGGTATAAGTGTACAATATGCCATGCCAGAATCATATCATGAATGCAATAGTACTATAGTGTAGTGACATGGCAATTATCGATGATGAGTGTGTGAGCCGGCAACAAGTGTACGTGGAACATATACATCATCGATAATGGTGCTGGTGTCCTAGCAGCATGACTGAATGTCACAACAATACAAGCGATGCAATGCAAATAGCAGGAATATGCGGAAACGAATGATCAACGCAAAAGTACAGAACCTGCCCCAATAGATATGTCATGCAACCTTGCCTTTTGAAATAAGACGAATCAGGGCTTTTGGTAAAGTAAGGGCTACGGTGTTTTAAGAAAAGATGCATCATTTGAAAATATCCGTATAACCCTTCTGCTTATCTTTAAAATATCCCCGGTTCGTTAGTTTTGAAATAGGTATGACTCGGTCTAGTCTAATGTCTACTAAATAATCTAGACAGGAGGGGTATGAAACCACCTAATCTGAGTCAATATATAAATATAAATATGATAGTCGGTGATCTCGCCTCAATAACATATCGTATGATATCCTCGAGTCATGAGTGCGGATCTATCATCAATATCGGCTCGTACGGTAAATCGTCGTACGGCATCCCAATAGCTGGGTAGGGGTCAATATCACACCATCTCATCACATATCAGGTATCACTTATCATCAGATCACACAATCTGGGGTACTACTGTAAGTCTAGTACAAATCGACACCATCTATAAAATATGAATGCGGGTAAAGCACATGTCCAAAGGCCCGCTAAAACTATCATATCGCACCTCAAAGACAAACTATGTCACATCGCCGATCTCACGGCCTCACATCAAGTATCATCTCAAACCACGTATCATCCTCCAATCCCGTATATAAACACATAGTCCCATACCCATGTGTAGATATACGCACCATCATATGCACTCTAATAAATAAAAGAATGAATGCAAGTATGTGTGTAAATGTATGTGTGAGTGCAACCACTACTCTAGGGTTCGCACTATACTAAACCAATATATTCTTATCATCAAAATATCATTATTACGATCAATGATCCTAAACAACACATAATAAATATTCGTGTGTATACGTATTCGTATACATCACCACGGACTGCGGGGGTGCTATACGCCATCCACCCGACTTCTCCCCGTAGATATAAATCTACTCACCTTGCTTCTCGTGTGCCAAAGCCGATGTCGCTATCTTCACCTCCTTTGCCTCAACATCACGCGGGGTACCTACAAGTATATCACAATGCTAAAGCACATGAAAATCACATCGGAAACCAAAATAGCACACGCTACCCGCATAGGTAAAAACCCATCGACTCGCATGTAAACACAATCAAAATCCACTTGTCGTTGACGTCCAAACGCCACCCGACAGGAATGAATCACCAAATACCAAAATCCATGCTAAAACAAGTCCCAAATTATACACCAACATAGGAAAATCAACCCAGATTTCACCCTAGATGGAATCAGTCAAAACTAGACATACTCAGGGTCAAAACTAGAGGAAATGGGGGCATGCACAGAAAACGAGACGTGAGAGTCTCGCAGGGGGAATTCTCCTCACGAGTCGTGAGGATCTCATAAGTGCAATTTCTCCTTAGGTATCGTGGGGATCCCTAAGTGTGTTACTCTCTTGTGATTCGTAAGGATCTCACGCAGGTATTTTCTCCTCACAAGGTCGAGAGGACCTTGCAGGTGTCTTTATTTTGACAAGATTGCGCCCTTTTGGGTTTTCACAAACTCGCCGTTAGTTCTGTTGTTTTTACTCACGGCGTCCTTTCGGGTTTTCATCCGTGCCCATTTCGCTTGTGGACATACCCTTTTTTTTGAACGATGAAACTCTCGAGAATAGTTTCGCCGCATGTGATCCATCCGTTTTGCCAGTGGGATTTGAGTTGCAGTCCTCACCGCTGGAACTTGTGGACTTGCATTCTATTATCACCGAGTTTTGAGGCGGCGTACTTAGTTTAAGGACATCATGGTCCATTGTTAGTTTAGGGACATCCCGGTCCATTGTTAGTTTAGGGACATTACGGTCCGTAGCTAGTTTAAAGACGTTGCGGTCTGTAACTAGTTTAAGAACATTGCGGTCCGTAGTTAGTTTTAAGGACGTTATGGTCCATAGCTAGTTTAAGGACGTTACGGTCCATAGCTTTCCATGTTTGAGACGGAGTACTGTTGGGTACTACTCTTAGAGTCTTGACTCAAGAAGATAGTGAGCGGACATAGGCGTCGTCATCTATCATTGACCTGAGCCGTGACTCGTCAGGCGTAGTATTTTTTCATAAATCGGCCGTTTATTGGCCGAAAGGGTCTTTCGCCATGCATATCCATGAGCAAGTAGGCTCCACCTTGGTAGACCTTGTCTATGATGTACGGGCCCTTATAGTTCGGCTCGAATTTCCCCCGTTTGGAACGATTGGGGATCATAGGTCTTTTTATGACTAGCACGAGTTTGCCTTGGCGGAATATTCTCGGCCTAGTCAATCTTTCGTATGATCGCGTCATCCTTGCTTTGTATGCTTCTAGGTTTTGCTGTGCCATGAGACGAGTTTCATCGAGGGCGCCGAGCTCCTCAAGTCGAAGATGGGCATTTTCTTCATCCGTCAGCTTATATCGAACCACTAATCGTAGAGATGGTAGCTCTATCTTCAAGGGAAGTACTGCTTCCGTGCCAAAATACCAACGCGAATGGCGTTGTATTCGTGGCCATCTTGAACGTGATCCGATAAGCCCAAAGAGCTTCATCCAATCTCTCGTGCCAGTCCTTTTTATTTCTGGACACCGTTTTCTTTATGACCTTCGTCAAGGTTTTGTTGAAAGCCTCAGCTAGACCATTAGCTCGGGGGTTATAGACTGAAGAATATCTCCAATCTATTTTATGCTGCTGTGCAAAGCGACTGATCTTGTGGCTTCTGTAGGCCGGCCCATTATCCGAGATCATCCGTCGCAGAGTGCCGAACCGGTAGATGACATGTGTCTTGAAGAAATGGAGGATGTTCTCCGTCTTCACCTCTCTTAGCGGTATTGCTTCTGCCCATTTAGAGAAGTAATCAGTTGCTGTTAGTATGAACCGATGTCCCTTGGATGATGCTGGTTCGATGGGTCTGATTATATCGATTCCCCACATTTCGAATGGCCAGCTAGCCAATGTCGGGTGTAGCGGATTTGGACGCTGATGGATGAAGTCCCCGTGAATTTGGCATGAGTGACACTGTTTCGCATATTCGAGGCAGTCCCGAACCATTGTGGGCCAATAGTAGCCCATTCTTTTGATCTTCAGCTTCATCTTTGGCCCAGCTTGATGGGAACCGCAGAGTCCGTCATGAGTTTCTTGAATGACCCTTTTTGCTTCTTCTGGTCCTAGGCATCTCAGCCATAGACAATCGAATGATCTCTTATAAAGAGTACCACTGACGAAGGCGAAAGACAGGGCTCTCTTTATGAGCTGGTGTCTTGACGACGCGTCTTCGGGCGTTGATTTGAATGATTTAGCGTGCTTGCGCTTTCTAAAAGATAGATCAAAAATATTTGTAACCGCAATCAAGAACGGCGTCGCTTTGCAGCTAGCCGGTGAGTACGGGTCGGTCCACAGGGATGTTGTGAATTTCCGATTCGTTCTTACGAGTTAATTCCGAAGGGTGTTCGGAATTGTTATTAAATCTAAAAACCTAATTAACCTAGGGCAATTATCTAAATCTAAATCTTGCTAGAGTTAGGTTTAGGAATGATTTGGAAATGCAAATAAATCTCGACGCTTTCTATACCCAGATTAGGATCTAAGAGGAGTTATGGTAATTATCAATAAAGGGGATTAGATCCATTCGGGAATGTGTTCCTTCCTCTAGGTTCTTGTCCTTCCTTTAGAGATCCTTACCTTAACCTCCATGGAAAACGCGCGCAACTGAGCCTTTATACTACGGTATCACCGCTACCTCGAGGGATAGGGTGCCGTAGGGCGCAGTGTGTGCGTGTATGCATGGAGTCCTATAGATTCTATGTGATGGGTAAGAAAGGGATGAGAGATCTCATCTCTCAAAAGCCTTTCCCAAAGCTAACATCTAAGGCAAGAAATTAAAATCTAAACTAGAACAAGAAATTAAATTACTTACAGATGGATCCCTCCAATCTTCCATCCAGGTTTGTCAGATCTGAATTTCTGAATTAAAGAGAGGCACCGATGCTCTCCAAAAGATTTCTAAATTTTATTCATTAAAGGGAGGCATAAGAAAATACATTCTTTAGAGTTCCTATTTATAGAAGATAGGAAACCCTAGGGTTACAATGACTCGCACGTCTGCTTTTACAAAAATGCCCTCTAAGAAAAAGACCAAGTCAACAAGCCTCGCACCGCCACAAAATTTGGTAAAAAGATTTTTCCCTGATCGCTCTAACCTACCGCGGAACCGCGGCCGTAGGCCTGGTTTGGCCGCGGTTCCGCGGCCATACAGTGGTCTTGAGTGCTGAAATTTCTGTTGATGCTTCTTGATGACTTGTTCTTCCTATTTCTTTAGTTCTTTTCTCAATTTGGTTTCTTGGTTTCTTCCAGATTTCCAGTGAACATTGTAGCAGACTTTTACCGTTGCTTCGTGACGAAGTCTTGAACCTCGCGCTGTTTTGTACTGATCTTCGTGTAGGCTTGATCAAGATTCTCCGTTTGTTGGTCAACGTCCCACTTTTGCATCGTCTTTATATCTTTTTCACTGTTTTAGATCCAAGAACCTGTAACCTGTAACATGTAGCAGACATGGGTCAAAAGCACCCGTTTATTTATAAAAAGAATAAGAATGGGGAGTATAATAATACAATATTATGGTGTGAACAGGCGTTCGATGGGATTTGAAGTAGTCTATGAAGACTTCTCTCCAATCTCTCGCCTTTTCTTCATCCTCAAATTGGAAGGCCTCTTGTTCGGTTGCTTCCTCTCCTTTAGAAGTCTTCGGAGATATTTCTGCTGGTGCGAGAATCCGACGACTTTGCACAATGATCTTTACGTCATCGAGGTTTTCGTCGTCCAGTTCTTTAGCGAGCTTGGCTAACGCATCCGCCTTGCTATTTTCCGCACGCGGTATGATTTCCAGGGTGTAGGAGGGGATTTGCGTCAGCAATTGCTGCACTCTTTCACTAAACCTGATCAGTTCCGGTTTGCATGTCTGGTAGTCGCTATTTACTTGGCTGACGACCAGCTGGGAGTCTCCGTATATGAGAAGGTTTTCGATTCCCATGTTGACAGCAATCTCGAGACCTGCGATCAAAGCCTCATACTCGGCTTCATTTTTTGTTCTTGGCTTCGTTAAGGAAAGGGCAAAACGCATTATCCCTTCTTGTGGAGTCACAAAGATAAGGCCCATCCCTGCTTTAATCATGGGGGTGTTTTGCTTTCGCTTCTTCAAGGAGGACGCTCCATCGAAGTAGAGTTCCCATCGGGTATCATTCCCTTCTTTCTCCCTGTCAATTGCGTCAAACGCGTGTTCGTCTGGCAACTCGCGGTTCAAGAGAGAGTCGGCAGGTATCGGATGTTCAGCGAGGAAGTCGGCGATGGCCTGGCCTTTTATTACCTTGAGGGGTCGATATATTAACGAGAACTCCATCAAGAGGAGGGCCCATTTGGCAAGCCTTCCTGTCAGCATGGCTCTTGACATCAAATACTTAAGAGGATCCACCTTTGATATGAGATGGACCTCATTTGCCAAGGCGTAATGTCGGAGCTTTGTTACTACGAAGATCAGTGCCAGGCAATGCTTTTCGATGGGGGGGTAATTATTTTTTGCCCCCAGGAGAACTCGAATCAAATAATAGAGAGCTCTCTCCTTCCCCTGGTCGTTCTCTTGTGCCCATAACGCGCCTAAAAAACCTTCAAGGGCTGTTGTGTACAGGATGATGGGCTTTCTCTTGACCAGCATGGTCAGTACCGGCGGGTTCTGCAGATATTGCTTGATTTCTTCCGGTGCGCTTTGGCATTTACGATCCCAAACGAACGGGGTCCCTTTCTTCATGAGATGACTGTAGGGGCGGCATTTGCCAGAGAGGTTAGCTATGAACCGCCGGATATACGCGAGCTTTCCTTGGAGAGATCACAGTTGTTTGAGAGTTCTTGGTGCGGGCATTTCCATAATCGCCTTGATCTTTGACGGGTCTATTTCGATGCCCGGTGTCGTACGATGAATCCCAGGAATTTTCCCGAGGAAACTCCAAATGTGAATTTCAGAGGGTTCATCATCAGATTATATTTCCGTAGATGCTGGAACACTATTTTCAAATGCTCCCAGTGTTCCTCATATGATTTGCTTTTCACCATGAGGTCGTCGATATAAAATTCAACAATCTCATGTATGAGGTCATCAAAGATCTTTGTCATGGCCTTCTGGTAGGTGGCGCCAGCGTTCTTCAGACCGAATGGCATCACTTTGTAGCAGAATATGCCCAGCGGAGTCCGGAAAGCAGTGTGCTTTTGGTCTTCGGGATGCATCTTGATTTGGTTGTACCCTGGGGATCCGTCCATGAAGGAAAAGACTTCATGGGTAGATGTGTTATCGATCATCAACTCGGTGACAGGCACTGGGAAGTCATCTTTTGGACAAACTTTGTTGAGATCCCGAAAATCAACGCAGATGCGTATTGTCCCATTTTTCTTCATTACCGGAACGATATTGGCGATCCAGTCAGGATATTGAACTTCTTGGATGAAGCCGGAGTCGATTAGCTTCTTGACTTCGGCATTGATACTTATCTTAATGTAACACCCGAGCCCAATACTACTAATTTCTGTTACTGTTTGAGCATTAGGTGGTACTCATTTCATTTATCTTGCTTATTTGTCACTTACTGTAAAATTTTATCCGGAAAAGTCATTTCTGCACATAACAAATTTTAGCATCTAAAATGAAATTAAAAATATCTATCTTGGCCTACTCGACACCCCTAACCTTGTGGTAGCATCCGTGCATCGTGTTCTCGTCCCGTTCGGTGAAACGGGCGAGTTTGGACGGCTACGCGCGCGTACAGGTGTCCGTCTTGGGGGTATGCTTTTTAATCATAAAACACTCAATTTCAAAATTTGAAACCCGCTTAAAATCCTATTATTTAAATTTCGAATTTTTGGACCCAATCCGGACGCAATTTGGAAATGTTTTATTTGGCGCCAAAATCCCAAATTTTAATAATTTAAAACCTTCGAAATATTTCTTTAACTATACATATCTTCACTGTTAGTATTAATCTTTAAAATCTTTAATATTTCTTTCTCCACAACAACCCCAGCCAATCAGCGAAGGTATAATTCTCGTGGGCCCTATCCTTTATCTCTTTCTCTCTCTCTCTCTCTCTACCTTTCTCAATCTCTCTCTCTCCCCTTTAAATATTTTCCCTCTCCTTCATTTTTCCTCACCACGTGAACAGAAACCCGAGCCCTCACGACCCAACGGCAGCAACCCTAGCCGCCTCCATCCTCGCCGCCGCAGCCCCGACGCCGACGCCGACACCACCAGCACCCTCGCTTCCTCCTCCTCGTACCACCCACATCCCTATTGCCTGCACCCTCGCAGCCACCTGAGCACCCCCGCTGCATCTCCTCTGTGTCGCCTGAGACGTCACCGGCGATCACCTGCGCCGCCCCTGGCCGTCGCCGACGATCCCCGACCACCCCAGAACACTTTTAAGTGGGTCTCCATCTCACCCTTCCTCTCTTCTTTTTTCCAAAAACTGAAAACACCCGCTGGATCTTTTCTGCAGATCGCCGGAGACGCCGTTCTCGCCGCCGTCGATCTCGCCGTCGTCGCTAGTGCCCTCTGGGACCAGTGAGTATCCCCATCTTCTTCTTTCTCTGTTCATTTCCTTCTTTCTCTAGATCTACACCCGTAGAAACCCTATTCACTGTTTTTGTGTCTCGCCGGAATCCGGCCGTGCCGGCGACGTGTCCCGATGATCCAGCAGAGTACTCTGACCCGTGTGGTTCCTTGGCTCGTTGTTTGGGTTCAATCCGTAAACCGTGCGTCCGTCGCGAGTTTCCCCACCGACGTTACGTTCCGTTTTTCCCGGTTCGCGACCCGTCGAGGCAAGTACCCCTTGCTACATGCTATACAATATATTTATATATGTATTGACACCCTAAACCTGTAAAATTAGCTTGGTACAATCGTTTTCCATTTTCGGTTACAATACTGCATTATATCATTTTACTGTTAAACATGGAACTTACAATTTGCAACTTGAACCTAATAATCATATCTACCTGTTCAATCACATTTTACAGTTAAAATAGCTGGTAGCATTTATCCCTGTAGTTCTATTACATTCGGACACTCGTATGCATCTAACTTGATATAACTGTACTGAACCGATACCTAAACTATTGCACCGCTAAGGGTGCTTAAACCTGTTAACATGACTAAACGGCTACATTGTATTACTGCACTCTTGTGATTGAATGAAGCTGCTTATTATGTAATTTATTTCTTATCTTATATTGTTAATACCCCTGTTGATTATATATCTGATTGTGAGCACACCCACGATATTGTTTACACCTTGACCTGACATTGCTACACATATATATATATATTGATACACCTGACATGGTACCGTATACTGTTGACTTGACCTGAGGTACCATGACCCGACCTGTCACCTGATCTCGTGCCTAATACCAACAAACCTGACATGCAGTCCTCATGGACCGTTCCTGTTGTCTATCCAGACAAACCTGCTTTTACCTGATGCTGTGTTGGCACTAGTTCTTGATTACTGAATACCTGACCTGACATACATAACTTGAGGGTATGGGGAAATCAAAGGTGAAACCGACTTGTAACTCAACAGTTCGATACCCGTTCTGATCAGTCTTACGGGCTAGGCCAGCCTCGGAGTGATGATACTGACATCACTCGCCCATCCTGCTACCTGTTACTGCCTAGCGGCACGTCTCGGATTCAGCCCCGAGAACCTTGACCGTGGTCCCGGGCACGCACGAGATACTATTGAGTTACATCGACGATTCATCAATTGATTTCAAAGACTTTAGAATAGAAAACCTGATAGAACAGTTTAGTTACCCACTGTACACTACCCTGCACAGCTTGATTCATATTACTGCTACCCTCGTTTTATTCATGTTTATTTTGCATTGCATGTTACACTGTTCATATTATATTACTTGTTGACATGATGCACTGACGTCTGGGTTTTGCATGGCCCAGATTCTGTACCGCTGTCGCAGTCCGAGCAGGAGTATTTCAGCCAGCAGGCCGAGCTGTGAGTTTAGTGGTAGTTAGTTTTATTTCCTGCATTTATTTCCTGATGTGAGCCCGCATTATGGGACATACTTTCAGTTATTTGTATTGGATCATTTGCTTCCGCATTCATTTATTATTGACTCCTGTTATTCTGGTTTATGGACATGTTTTTAGATAGTTTTATCTTGTTCTTGATATCTCTACAGCTGTAATGTGACTGTGGATGGATACTTCCTACCCACAGGTAGCATGGTTGGCTATGTCCCGTGCCTAATCTAGCGTACTCTGGGAAGCGGGATGTGACATGGTTCTTTTGGTATCAGAGCCATAGGTTAGTTGGGTCGATTCTTTTGTAGTTGGGTATTGTACCCAATACACGAATCAGAATGCCCGTGTTTAGGAAACATGTCCTGCCACTTTGCCATTTACCATTCTTGAATCACATTCTTCCTGATTATATCTTTTACGACGTGCAAACTTACTTTGCATGTTGACTCGAAAAACATGATTTCTTGTTATCTCTAGGACTTAGGCGACTTGGGTAGAGTTAAGTAATTGTGGCTAAGATACCGCGGCATAGTTACAATGCGGTACTCTATTTAAGTATCTTGGAGTTCTAGCCTTGATCTATATATTGAATCTATCATCATGCTAATGCTGGGTGTTTTGATTTCAGGGATATGGTAGATAAGAATTTCAAGACGTACCAGAGGCGTGTGGATGAAGCCGCCATGCTTGGAGTGATAAGGGGAATGCTGGAGAATCAAAAGAGGCAGACTGAGCTGATCTAGCAGCAAGCAGATTCGTTTCAGGAAGGTTTGCAGATCGTTCAGCAGTCTGTAAACAACGCTGGAGCTAAACCAGTTGACCGAGTAGGGACCGTGGCAGATTTCAGACGTTTGGGTCCGTCTACATTTAGTGGTTTGGAGGAGCCGTTGCCAGCCGAGCAGTGGCTAGTTGTTCAGTCGATAAAACTGCACATTTGTAGTACATTTTTCCTACCATTTTTATATTAAAAAAGGACTTTATTATAATATATTATACATATGAGGGTTTATGTGTAAAAACATTATTTTCCATGTGTTAATATATTTTAATTATCATTTGGTAGGAAAATGTATGCAAATAAATCTATTGACCAAATCCTAGTAGAACTAAGTCTACTAAATATTATTTGAGATTATGGTGCAGAATATTTCCAAGTTGTTATGCAGGATTTAACAAACAAATCAATTTGTTGAAGAAATCTTGCCAAATTAAGAAGCAAACTTGGAGACCAAGTCTGGAAGCAACCGAGAGAAGATTTCTGAAATATGAAGATGCCTTGGATTGCCACATGTCACCAGATGAAAGCCCACGAAAAAGAATCAAATGATCCCCACCCTTGAGCGCGAATCCGCGGCCAAACCCACCCTTGGGCCGCGGATCCGCCGCAATATTATGGAGTTAGAAGGAAATATTTTGGGGCATGATTCTCTACAATATTTTACCAACTTTTGAAGCAAAAGATTCTGGCTTTGCACTATAAAAAGGCACCGAGGGCCTCTTGGAAAAGCTATCAAGCCGAAGAGATCACGAAGCTCCCGACGCTCATGCATCCAGGCTGATCATCGACTGTTCGACTACCTCCTTAGGAAAGATCGAGAACCAAATCAAGTTTTGTAATCATTTTCTATGGATTAAAAGTGTAGCTTGAAGGAGTTGATTAATAAAGGTAGTTTTTATTTAATTGTTTGTTTTTTTTACATTATGTTTTCCCTCTCTTTCTTTTCATCTTCTTCTCCCAACATGCGCGAGTAATTCTCCGCTTGTTAGGGTTCGTAGGATTAGGGTAGGCTAATGGACGATGAAAATAATTAAACCCTTTTTAAGTCCTATAAAGTTTAGGAACTTTATCAAAAGAATCATTAACATCCTAATCGGGCGCGCTAGCAATTCTTTGCTAGTTCCGACCGCGATTAGATATTAGATTAATGATTGTTTTGGTAAAGGCTAGATATGAACGGAGTTCCGTGTCGAGATAAGGGTTAAGAGTGGGATTCCTTTTCCCTCCGGAAACCCTAATCTACACGCATCACCGTCGTTCTAGCTCTAAATCTATTAATGGATAAAAAGGGTAACTTTAATTAATCGTCCATAACTACTAAATCCTAACGAACCCCACAAGCCTTATTATTATATTATTTAAATCTCTAAAATAATCTAGATCTATATTTTACATTCTTGTTTAACGTAGATCTAGAAAACATTCTATAAAATTCTTTATCCCTCCTTTCTTTCTCAACACATCTAAAGTAAAAGTAAAATGTTCAACGTTTCCCTGAGGACGACCCGTACTCACCTCGGTCTAGCTACGCGCGACACCGTTCTGATTGCGGTAAACAAACACAAAATTTCACATCAATCACTAGTTGACACGGAGAATTTGCTGATTGCGGCACAGATTCCAGAGGACAAAAGAGTTGATGTGGTACGCATTCAGTTGGTGGACTACGCCTGAGTATGGTGGCTTGTGGAGGAGACCCGCTTGCCCAAGCCGATCAAGTGGGCGGATTTTTCTAAGAGTTTTCTGGAGAAGTTCTTCCCGCGGACTGCACGGGAGGAAATGGAAGAGAAATTTATTGGGCTAAGGCAGAATGGAGCACCCGTGGACGTGCATGCAACAGAGTGGACGGGACTCAGTAGATTCGCTGGACCTTTAGTCGCCAACGAAGTAGACAGGGCACGAAGGTTCATGCGCAGCTTAGATGTGGACATCCAGAGGCAGATTGTCTCCCTGGGTTTGACCACTTTCTCACAGGTTCTTACGGCCGCTCGGGAACAACAGAGTTTATCTGGGATGAAAGGGAGCTTGCAGCAGACAACAGTTGCGGCCAGGAAGCCCGCATTTGTACCTAACCGAGCTCATGGTCGCAAGGGTATTCCAGTGGACCGTCGAGGTGTAGCACCCATGAAGAAGCCTGTAATTGTTGATCGAAGGAGGAGCGTGATTTGTGACTACTGCCGTTTACCTGGGCACGTGCAGAAGGATTGTCGAAGAAGGCTGGGACTTTGTTTGGTTTGTAGAGTGGCTGATCACGCAGTTGGTGTCTGTCCGTCGAAGCTTCGTACGAGGGATGATATTCAGAAGCCTCCGCAGAAACCGTTCCAAGGGCAGAAACAGCTGACTCAAGGACCTAATCAGGCTCGAGCTTTTACCTTGACAGCAGAGGAAGCCAAGGCATCAGGAGAAGTTGTTTCAGGTACTTTACTCGTTCATGGTTTTCCCGCATTGGCATTATTTGATTCTGGTGCATCCCACTGTTTTATGTCATCCAAATTTATAACTACACACTCGATTATCTACACGACCCTGTCTAGTTTCTGGGACAAACACACTGGGAATGGGAAAATCATATCTAGTAGGGAGTGAAAGATTATACAGTTGTTGTGTGCGGACGGGAACTCTTTGCAGATTTCTTGGTGATTGATACGGGCAGCTATGAAGTCGTCTTAGGAATGGATTTTCTTGGCACTTTCCACGCTCACATTGACTGTAGAGCAAAGAAAGTAATTTTCCAGATTCCCGGATATCCCGAGTTTACCTTCACTGGAGGAAGCAGTTCCGTCGGGCCAGTCGAGTTTAGGGCTAGGCCGACAAACAATATTTTTGCAGCAATGGAAGTTGATAGTGGTGAAGAGCCGGCGGTGGTTCGCGATTTTATGGACGTATTTGAAGATATAACGGGTTTACCGCCGAAGCGAGTTGTGGAGTTCGCAATTGATCTTATCCCCGGTGCAGCGCCAGTATCTAAAGCATATTATCCAATGGCACCAGTAGAATTGGAAGAAGTTAAGAAACAGGTTGCTGAATTGCTTGAGAAGGGTTGGATTCGAAGCAGTAACTCGCCTTGGGGAGCCCCAGTTCTTCTAGTAAAGAAGAAGGATGGCACAAGAAGGATGTGCATCGACTATCGAGAATTAAACCGGATGACTATTAAGAACAAGTACCCGATCCCTCGCATTGGAGAACTTTTTGAGCAGCTTAGTGGCACGAGGGTATTCTCGAAGCTGGATTTGCGATCCGGATATCATCAGGTCCGAGTGAAAGCAGAAGATATTTGCAAGATGGCGTTCCGAACTCGGTATGGACATTACGAATACTTAATGATGCCCTTCGGAGTAACGAATGCGCCGGCGGTATTCGTGGACTTGATGAACCGAATCTTTTCACCGTTCTTGGACCAGTTTATTGTGGTGTTCATTGACAATATTCTGGTTTACTCGAAGAGTTTTGAGGAGCATGCTGAGCATTTGAAGATCGCACTGCAGACGTTGAGATAGGAGAAGCTTTATGCAAAGATGAGTAAGTGCGAATTTTGGCTGGAGGAAGTGAAGTTTTTAGGGCATGTTGTGTCGGGCGATGGAATCGCCGTCGATCCCGAAAAGATTGCAGCAGTTCGAGATTGGCCTATTCCAAAGAATGTTGCTGAGACAAGGAGTTTCCTTGGATTCGCCGGATACTACAGGAGATTTGTGGAGAACTTTGCTCGTCTGGCAGAGCCGTTGACCAAGCTTACGCGCAAGGAGGTACCTTTTGTATGGACGGATAAGTGTGCGTTAGCTTTTGAGACGTTGAAGCAGAAGTTGATAACCGCCCCTATTCTGACCGTGCCAGACAATTCCGGAGGATTGGTGATTCACAGCGACGCATCTGGAAAAGGATTGGGAAGTGTTTTGATGCAGCATGGGAAAGTTGTAGCGTACGCATCAAGAAAATTGAAGACCCATAAGAAGAATTATCCAACTCATGACTTGGAGCTTGCGGCTGTGATTTTCGCTTTGAAGATTTGGAGACACTACCTTTTGGGCGAAAGAGTCGAAGTCTTTACAGATCATAAGAGCTTGAAGTATGTGTTCACACAGAAGGAGCTGAATATGAGGCAGCGTAGATGGTTGGAGCTGATGGCTGACTACGATCTTGATCTTAAGTACCATCCGGGGAAGGTCAATGTTGTGCCGGATGCGCGTAGTCAGTTACCAGCAATTCAGGTGTTAACTACGCAGAAGGAGATCGTTGCAGATTTTCGAAGATTTGACTTGGAGGTTGTGCTACCGCGTTCTACAGGACAGTTGATGCAGTTACAAGTGCAGTCGTCTTTGATTGAAAAGATTAAAGCAGCAGAATCGCAGGATCCTAGACTGCAAAAGTTTCGAGAGCAAGTTGAAGCCGGACTACGAACAGATTTACTAATCCACGAAGATGGTTCGTTGAGGTATGGTAGCCGTTTGTGTGTGCCAAAGGGAGATGTTCGCGAAGAGCTTATGAAGGAGGCACACAGTTCAGCTTATTCTGTACATCCAGAGGCACAAAGATGTACCGAGATATTCGACAGCATTTCTGGTGGAAAGGCATGAAACGGGAGATTGCTCGCTTTGTGGCTAAGTGCTTGGTGTGTCAGCAAGTTAAGGTTGAAGATCAAAGGGTTGCTGGTTTATTGCAACCACTTCCGATTCCTCAGTGGAAGTGGGAACATATAACCATGGATTTCGTGACGGCTTTACCGCGGAGTCCAAAAGGCAACAATGCAGTATGGGTGATTGTTGATCGGTTGACCAAGGCAGCTCACTTTATTCCTTTCCGGGTTGGTCAATCAATAGAGACTTTGGCAGAGCGGTACATGCAGGAGATTGTGAGATTGCATGGAGTACCGGTAAGCATCGTGTCCGATCGGGACACTCGGTTCTTATCACACTTTTGGCGGAGTTTACAGGAAAGTTTGGGGACTCGATTGAAGTTTAGCACAGCTTATCATCCTCAAATTGATGGTCAGTCGGAGATAACGATCCAAACTCTTGAAGATATGTTTAGAGCATGCATGTTGGACTTCAAGGGTTCGTGGGAGGATCATCTACACTTGATGGAGTTTTCTTACAACAACAGTTTTCAGGCAACTATCCAGATGGCTCCGTTTGAAGCGTTGTATGGTCGTAAATGCTGTTCACCTGTTTGTTGGGATGATATCGGTGAACGAAGATTATTGGGACCAGATTTGGTTGTACAGACAATTGAGAAAGTTAACACTATCCGAAATCATATGAAGGCAGCTCAAGACAGACAGAAGAGTTGGGCTGACACGTCAAGAAGACCTCTAGAGTTCGCCGTGGGTGATTTGGTATTCTTGAAGATATCACCGATTAGAGGGGTGATTCGTTTTGGGAGTCGAGGAAAGCTTAGTCCTCGATTCGTTGGACCCTTTGAGATCTTGGAGCATGTTGGAGAGTTAGCGTACCGTTTGGCGTTACCGCAGTCCTTGACAGGTGTGCACGATGTGTTTCACGTATCTCAACTACGAAGGTATGTTCGAGATGAAACACACGTTTTGGATCATTCGGAGTTAGCAGTACGGGAATACTTGACTTTTGAGGAGCGACCGGTTGAAATCGTGGATCGAAGGGAAAATGTTCTTAAGAACAAGGTTATCCCCTTGTGCTTGTTTCTTGGGGTAATCGATCGCATGGAGAGTCCACTTGGGAACGAGAAGATGAGATCCGGCAGAAGTTTCCTCACCTTTTTCTATAGTTTTCTATCTTGTATTCTTGGAATTTCGAGGACGAAATTTTTTTTGTAGTTGGGTATAATGCAATACCCGAGCCCAATACTACTAATTTCTGTTACTGTTTGAGCATTAGGTGGTACTCATTTCATTTATCTTGCTTATTTGTCACTTACTGTAAAATTTTATCCGGAAAAATCATTTCTGCACATAACAAATTTTAGCATCTAAAATGAAATTAAAAATATCTATCTTGGCCTACTCGACACCTCTAGCCTTGTGGTAGCGTCCGTGCATCGTGTTCTCGTCCTGTTCGGTGAAACGGGCGAGTTTGGACGGCTACGCGCGTGTACAGGTGTCCGTCTTGGGGGTATGCTTTTTAATCATAAAACACTCAATTTCAAAATTTGGAACCCGCTTAAAATCCTATTATTTAAATTTCGAATTTTTGGACCCAACCCGGGCGCAATTTGGAAATGTTTTATTTGGCGCCAAAATCCCAAATTTTAATAATTTAAAACCTTCGAAATATTTCTTTAACTATACATATCTTCACTGTTAGTATTAATCTTTAAAATCTTTAATATTTCTTTCTCCACAACAACCCCAGCCAATCAGCGAAGGTATAATTCTCGTGGGCCCTATCCTTTATCTCTCTCTCTCTCTCCTTCTCTATCTCTCTCTCTCTACCTTTCACAATCTCTCTCTCTCCCCCCTTTAAATATTTTCCCTCTCCTTCATTTTTCCTCACCACGTGAACAGAAACCCGAGCCCTCGCGACCCAACGGCAGCAACCCTAGCCGCCCACATCCTCGCCGCCGCAGCCCCGACGCCGACGCCGACACCACCAGCACCCTCGCCTCCTCCTCCTCATACCACCCACATCCCCATTGCCTGCACCCTCGCAGCCACCTGAGCACCCCCGCTGCATCTCCTCTGCGTCGCCTGAGACGTCACTGGCGATCACCTGCGCCGTCCCTGGCCGTCGCCGATGATCCCCGACCACCCCAGAACACTTGTAAGTGGGTCTCCATCTCACCCTTCCTCTCTTCTTTTTTCCAAAAACTGAAAACACCCGCTGGATCTTTTCTGCAGATCGCCGGAGATGCCGTTCTCGCCGCCGTCGATCTCTCCGTCATCGCTAGTGCCTTCTGGGACCAGTGAGTATCCCCATCTTCTTCTTTCTCTGTTCATTTCCTTCTTTCTCTAGATCTACACCCGTAGAAACCCTATTCACTGTTTTTGTGTCTCGCCAGAATCCGGCCATGCCGGCGACGTGTCCCGACGATCCAGCAGAGTACTCTGACCCGTGTGGTTCCTTGGCTTGTTGTTTGGGTTCAATCCGTGAACCGTGCGTCTGTCGCGAGTTTCCCCGCCGACGTTACGTTCCGTTTTTCCCGGTTCGCGACCCGTCGAGGCAAGTACCCCTTGCTACATGCTATACAATATATTTATATATGTATTGACACCCTAAACCTGTAAAATTAGCTTGGTACAATCGTTTTCCATTTTCGGTTACAATACTGCATTATATCATTTTACTGTTAAACATGGAACTTACAATTTGCAACTTGAACCTAATAATCATATCTACCTGTTCAATCACATTTTACAGTTAAAATAGCTGGTAGCATTTATCCCTGTAGTTCTATTACATTCGGACACTCGTATGCATCTAACTTGATATAACTGTACTGAACCAATACCTAAACTATTGCACCGCTAAGGGTGCTTAAACCTGTTAACATGACTAAACGGCTACATTGTATTACTGCACTCTTGTGATTGAATGAAGCTGCTTATTATGTAATTCATTGCTTATCTCATATTGTTAATACCCCTGTTGATTATATATCTGATTGTGAGCACACCCACGATATTGTTTACACCTTGACCTGACATTGCTACACACATATATATATATTGATACACCTGACATGGTACCGTATACTGTTGACTTGACCTGATGTACCATGACCCGACCTGTTACCTGATCTCGTGTCTAATGCCAACAAACCTGACATGTAGTCCTCATGGACCGTTCCTGTTGTCTATCCAGACAAACCTGCTTTTACCTGATGCTGTGTTGGCACTAGTTCTTGATTACTGAATACCTGACCTGACATACATAACTTGAGGGTATGGGGAAATCAAAGGTGAAACCGACTTGTAACTCAACAGTTCGATACCCGTTCTGATCAGTCTTACGGGCTAGGCCGGCCCCGGAGTGATGATGCTGACATCACTCGCCCATCTTGCTACCTGTTACTGCCTAGCGGCACGTCTCGGATTCAGCCCCGAGAACCTTGACCGTGGTCCCGGGCACGCACGGGATACTATTGAGTTACATCGATGATTCATCAATTGATTTCAAAGACTTTAGAATAGAAAACCTGATAGAACAATTTAGTTACCCACTGCACACTACCCTGCACAGCTTGATTCATATTACTGCTACCCTCGTTTTATTCATGTTTATTTTGCATTGCATGTTACACTGTTCATATTATATTACTTGTTGACATGACGCGCTGACGTCTGGGTTTTGCATGGCCCAGATTCTGTACCGCTGTCGCAGTCCGAGCAGGAGTATTTCAGCCAGCAGGCTGAGCTGTGAGTTTAGTGGTAGTTAGTTTTATTTCCTGCATTTATTTCCTGATGTGAGCCCGCATTATGGGACATACTTTCAGTTATTTGTATTGGATCATTTGCTTCCGCATTCATTTATTATTGACTCCTGTTATTCTGGTTTATGGACATATTTTTAGATAGTTTTATCTTGTTCTTGATATCTCTACAGCCGTAATGTGACTGTGGATGGATACTTCCTACCCACAGGTAGCATGGTTGGCTATGTCACGTGCCCAATCTAGCGTACTCTGGGAAGCGGGGCGTGACACTCAAGCTCGAGCTGCATTCTTCTGGCTGTGCGCCTGTTTGACTGGCTTGACGTCCAGCGATATTGCCAGTTTATGCACAACTATCTCTGGATTTAATCCCGACATCTCGGAATAGTTCCATGCGAAGCTGTCTTTATACTGCATAAGCACGTCTTTTAACGTAGCCACCTGCTTCTCAGACAACAGCTCACTGACAAACGTTGGCCTTGGCTCGTTTGCCGTCCCCAAGTCGATTTTTCTCAGGTTGTCTGCTGTGGTGTGTATTCCATCTTCCAGCTCTTTTGGCGCCGGTGGAAATTCTGAGATCATCCCATTCTCATCTTCATTTGCAAAGCATTGGGATAGGTCGTTCATATTCTTGTGCTCTCCTTCCTTTCGAGAATGTTATCATATGGCAGGTACGAGCTCGTTTCTAAGCTCGATGCTTATCTAGACTTTCTCTCGCGGTGTAGGTTGCTCTCGGCTCATGCTTTCGTGGCGGGGCTACCCTCCAACTGTCGGATAGAGCAAACCCGCCTTGCTGATACTGATCTTCAACCTAGTTTTTGAAGGTGATGCAGTCTTCAAGAGGATGTCCCGCTACTCAGTGGTAAGAGCAATAATCCGGGTGATGGACCTCGTTTATCTGTTCGGGGTATTGAGACTCCGGGAGCACTATCATTTGATGTTTTATGACATGGTCGAATATTTTCCTTGTCTTCTCTTGAGGGAAAGAATATTCCCGACCCATCTTCTTTATGAAAGATGGGTTTCGGCTGACTTTTCCTCGCTCGCGTGGCTTCTTGGATCCGCTCTGCTGTTTTGGAATGCCGTCCTCGTTCGTGACCTTGCTGTTATTTCTACATCGGGCTTTATTTTTGCCACAAGAGCGCACAGCGGGTTGGGGGTGAAAGGGATCGTCATCCTCCGTAGCCTGCTGAATGATACGCTGCGTCCTGGATTTTTTGTAAATAGCCATTTCGCGGCTGTGGTCATCCCGAACCTTTTGACCTGCTTCTCTTATTAGCTTGTCAATCTTCTCTTCGAATGACGGACTTGATATTCGTACGGCGGGTTCTCGTTCTGGTTCGACATCAACGCTGTCCGAAAATGTATTCGCTTCTCCACCGGAGTTATTTATGACATGGTAGCCATGGAATCGCTCCCGTTTCTTGGACCGGACGTATCCAAGGCCAGTCGTCTCCATTTTCCCGTTGGGCATCTTCCGCTGAGTCCCGGGAACATCCCAAATCTTGTTATAGAAATGGCTTGTCGAGTAGTCTGTTTGAAGGGTACGCCTTGGCGACTCAATAGCCTTTTCAGTCCCTCTGCATAGTATATGGGTAGACGGATTGGTTGAAGCTTGTCGAGCGTAGGTTCGGCACCGTGCCATACTTCTTTCTCCACTCTAGTCTCTGTGGATTTATAGAAAAGGATCGCCTTCTCACTTCTTTGGCGAGGAGGGACGTAGAAGGTTTGCAGCTCTTGCACGCTGTACGTATCAAGTGCATCAAGTTCTTTGTAATGCCGCTGCGGAACCAGGGCAATCTGTAAACTCTGGTCAACTCCAGCAAAGGTCTGTATTGACGGGCGGATGGAATATACTGCATTGGCCTCGTCCTCAGAGCTTGCGTACAGGTATCGAGCCCATAGAGGGCTGTGCATAAACAGTGACCATGTTGACGTCGCTCGATTCCTGCTTCTGGCGTTGTTCCAACGATACTTCCGGGCTTTCTTTCTACCCAGTAAGTGCGGCCATCTTTATCAGCATTTCCTGGAGCTTCTGTTGTTGCTCCTGAGCTTTTGTCACAGACCGTGTGAGCGGTCGATGACTCACGGAAGCACGACTATCCTCTTTTCCAGATGCCATGTAGACGGTATGTACAACCATGCCCCCAGACTTGGGGCGTTTGGGTCCACTGCCTTTGATATTTGACGCCAGTGGTGGAAGATTCTCAGGCCTTCTCTTTTTGTGGGAGGTCGAGGTTGAGGGGGCCGTTGCGGCAGACACCCATGCAAATGATACCTTTCGTGGTATGGCGGCTGGATGGCCTTCCTCTTGCCGAGCCTTCGTCTTCTTCAGCCGGCGAGAGTAATCTTTGTCGATTAAAGAGTCTTGGACTTTCCGCCAGACTCTGTGGATCTTGGAGGACAACCGCTGAGGAGACTGTTCCGGTTTTGCCGGCGTTGTGTTTTCAGCAGGCGGAGGAGACTTCTTCAGTATGGCGGTTGGAGAGTTTTTGCGCACCCTCCTGAGTAGCTCGAAGCTGTTCCCAGTTGGAACAGCAGCGTGAATTTCCACCATTGGAGCTGGTAGGGTAAGTCCAGAGGGGGAACTGCCCCTAGATTTTCTCACTCGGCGCCAATGGCGACGTCGAGTGTGTCTTGCGGATGGGATCACCTCAGTTGTAGAAGCGACCTTGTCGTGTCCCTTGCTTTGATGAGAGACTGCTGTTAGTGCCAACCTGTCGAAGACTGACGTCCGTTGAAGGGGAACATCTAACCTATCGAAGACTGACTTTCGAATAGGGGAAGCACTTGTAATGACCTCATCCGTAGCATGAGTTGGAATGGCCAGATTTACGAAGACCGATCCCTTAGCAGGAGAAGCTCTTTTAACGACTTCATCTACCGGAGCTGGAATGGCTATCCGCTTCGGGATAACTTCTTCAGGTATTGCAGGCCTCTTTACGGGCCTACTGGAGCCATGGCCCAGTCTGTTAAAGACTGAGGCATTGGAATTGGACGATCCGTTGAGAGGGGCCGTGATGGTTGCGAGCCGATCAAAGACCGACTTCTTTGGAGCCCCTTATGATGGCATTGAGGCATCGAAGCTTATTGGCGGGAGCATGGTCCCAAAAAACAGTCCAGTGGTGGCCCGAGTCACCTGTTCCACTGGCATCGCAAAGATGGAGGCCGCTTGGGGCCCATAAGTTACTCCTCCAGCAAGGACGGAGTGTGAGTTGTTGCTGTAATTTGTGCAGTTGGAAGCCATCGATGTCATCCTCTCTTCTTGATGGAGCAAGACACCAAATCTTAGTACCTCAAATCCAGGGGCAACCATATTAAACCGCAATTCGTTCGCGAACACGACACACGAAGTGTGGAGTGGAAAGAGGAAGAGGTCCCACCGGGCGTGCCAGAATCTGTTTACCGCCGGGAACCGGGAAGACAAACGTCTTGCTTGAATCTGGGGGCAGATGCTATTTGGATTTATCCGTCCACCTCTCCGAATATGCCAAGTTGATTTATGGCACCAAGTGTCGGAAGTTTAGACGGATGCGGCCGTTGTAGCAGACTTCATCAGATTCCCCCTCGTGGTGAGAGGTTTTTGATTGTGGGGACGCTCTTCCCTGCAGGCGCAAGCCCCTGCAGTTAATTACGTTACCGCGTAGCGATAACCACTTTCTCCTGCTCCAGAAGGTCGCTTCGTGTCGTGTGTGTTTGTTTTATTTTTGGTTGCCCGTGGATTGTATACGGAGACTAATTTGTGTTGTTGCCCGTAGGGCGTGGATTAGTCCAAATCCGTATTTTCTTAGATTTGGGTTTGGTTTAATTTAAGGATCATAAACCTTATTTGAGATTAAGATCAATTTAAATATTTGTTAAGGATACGTTAATCCGATATTGGACTAAGATCTACTTAACGGGGGTTCGGGATCATTTTTTATCCAACGAAAGAGCATTTGGGCTCTATCGTTTTATTTTAAGGACATTACGGTCCAAGGGCTAGTTTAAGGACATTACGTTCTATGGGCTAATTTAAGGACATTACGGTCCATAGAATTGTTGGTTGTCGGAACCCGCCATCTCTCTGAAGACGTTGAAGAATTACAACGACATGTATCAGAGGTGTGGGAAGATGTACCCTTGAACCAGTGTCGGTTGGGAGATCTGTAGTCGGGTTTGGGACTAAGACCAATTTAGAGAAATTGTGAGAACATGGGCTCGGTTGATCTGAATTAGGGACTTGTCAACTTGGGCTCAGTCCACTTAATTTTGAATAAAGTGTTGAACACTTGTTTGGGCTCGGTCCTTTTTTCTGCAACAATGCTAAGCATTGATATGGGCTCTGACTCTCACCCTATTTCTTTGTTTTTTATGGAGTGTTAAACACTCTTTATGGCGTTGGGCTTTATGGGCAGAGCGCTTTAGGTTAAACAGGGCCCACGTGAGGGGCACGTGGGGCGCTCGGCGCCAACCACTGAATGCAAAGCGCTCTCTATTTTATTAGTGCCCACGTGAGGGGCAAGCGGGGCGCTTGGCGCTGGGCGCCAACCACTGAGTGCTAGGCACTCTTTATTAAGCAGCGCCTACGTGAGGGACACGTGAGGCGCTAGTGCTAAGCACTATTTATTAAGCAGCGCCAACGTGAGGGGCACGTGAGGCGCTCAGCGCTGTTTCCTTCTTTGTGCATTTTTCTGAAGAGTTCAATTCTTTGTTCTCCCCTGGATCTTCAATCCTAAAGAACAAATTCATCCCTACGAGAATTAAATTCTCATTTGTGGGAAACTTGTCTCATGGATCTCAGATCCAGGAAAAGAACTATGTTCTTTTTATAAGGGTTAAACCCTTGGGTATGCAGATGAGATACTATGATCTCTATTTACCTTGAAGAAAGTTCTTCTTCTTTCTTCTCTCTTCAAGCTCTTTTTGCTTGCTCTTCTTTTTGAACTTAAAGTTTAGGGGGGGTTTCTCTCTCTAAGACTTGAAGTCTTAGGGTCTTTATATAGTAGAGGCAGACTTGTTGATTCAGTTAAGGAAATCTCTCATTGAGAGATCCTCAATTGATTTGGGGATTTTATCCACCGTTGGATCTTTGATCCAAGGACTTCTGTTTTACAGAAGACATTTTTCTTGTTTTTAACAAGATTGGGCAAATATTTTCCCGTACAGAGCTTATTCTATATCTTGGTGATTTTTAATCACCATTGGATCTTTGATCCAACGATAATCCTTCTTGTCTAGAAAGATTGGGAAAATATTTTCCCCTACAGAGTTTATTCTGTAGCTTGGTGATTTTTAATCACCATTGGATTTTTGATCCAACGGTGCTCTGATTTACAAAGCACAACCTTTCTTATTTAGAAAGATTGGGAAAATATTTTCCCATACAGAGCTTATTCTGTAGCTTGGTGATTTTTAATCACCATTGGTTCTTTGATCCAACGGTGGTCTGATTTACAGAGCACAATCTTTCTTGTTTAGAAAGATTGGGAAAATATTTTCCCATACAGAGCTTATTCTGTATCTCGGTAATTTTTAATCACCATTAGATCTTTAATCCAACGGTGCTTTGATTTACAGAGCACAATCTTTCTTGTTTATAAAGATTTGAGAAGTATTTTTTCGATCAGAATTTAATTCCGTGCTCTGATAATTTATCATCTCCATTGGATCTTTGATCCAACGGCAGTGAACTTTTAGTTCTGGCGCCAGCGCCCTTGTGCGGGGCACGTGAGGCGCTGCCTCAGAGTTTTTAACTCTTGGCGTTGGCGCCCTCGTGCAAGGCACGTGAGGCGCTGCCTCAGAGTTTTTAACTCTTATTTAATAGATTTTTTTTTGTGCTTTGCACATTAGCGCCCACGTGAAGAGCACGTGAGGCGCCATCATAGGATTTAATTCTATCCGAGGCAGTACCTACATGCTTTGCATGTGGAGCTTTCCCTTTATTTTTATTTTTATTTTATTGTTATTATTTTATAAGGGAGCAAGTTTTGAGCCAAAATTTTGGCGGAAACACGCGTTCACCGCGGGCATGAGCTATCAGGATAACTCGGACGCTGGTCGGTGTCGAGCATTCCCTACCACCCTCATCCGAGCAGGACGAGACTGGTTCCGCGGCCTGACTCCGCACTCAATCTTAACCTTTGAGAAATAGGCCGCGTAGTTTCTCAGCCACTTCGTCGGCAACCGACGACAGAAGAGATCGATTGACTATCTGTACACCATCAAGTGCGAGGACAGAGAGTCTTTCAAAGTCTATATTACCCATTTTTACAATGCTCTTCTGGAGGTACCTGAGCACCGGGATAAGACAGTCATGACTGCCCTGAGGTCTGGTCTTAGGCATAAAGAGTGGCTCTGTTCTTTCACATTGGCGCAACTTAAGACCTTGGCCGAGGTACAACTCTGGACCGAACGGGAAATCCAGCTCGAATCAGAGGTTAATGCTCATCTTTCCTGGGGAGATCGGACATGCCAAAAGAAAAGGGACTGGGTAGAAGACAAGAAGAAGGTTGATCGGTCAAAACCTTACACTCCGAGGTTTCACGAGTATATGCCTCTCAATGTCTCGTAGGCCGAGCTACTAGAAGAGGCGAAGAGCGAAAGATTCTTCAAGCTACCACCGATGACACGAAAGCCGGGCAAGCGACTCCGCGGCCCGTATTGTGGCTATCATTGGACACAAGGGTACCTGACCAAGAATTGTAAACAGCTGCACGATTATATCGAGGAGCTGATCCGCTCCGGTCACTTGGCAAAATACCTACGAGATAAATGTCAAGCAAATAGGGGGCAAGCCGACCAATTTGAAGCTAGAGAGCTGACAATTGGACAGTGTAATGACTCTGAAATTCCTGTACAGAAATTTCTTGTATTTCACAGTAAAGGGTATTATAGCCTGCGTAAGAGTTAAAAGTTATTTTTGTTAAATAAAAGCAAGAAGCAACTTGTAGCTCGCTGGTAAAGCCTCTGCACTGCTGTGACATAGCCTGTGTGTTCGATTCCCATCAGACCCAATTAATTTTAGGGTTTTTCTTTTTAATTTTTCGGAAGCCCAAGAGCTGCACGTGCAATACACGGAGAAACGGAAAGTTTCAGAAAAATCAAACAGGCGCAATGAGGTGTACATACCCACCTTGACACGTGGCATAAAGCTCGAGATCAATCACCAAGATCCGACCGCCCATTCTTGGCAAAGGGTCGGTGCCGACGGTCCAAGATGCCCCAAATCCTCCCGCGCTTTGCACACTTAACTCTTCAACTCCCCTCAACTCGCCTGCACTGTTTGATTTTCCTGCAATCAAACAAAGACTCTTCATTTCACCATCTAACACCATTTAAATTCTCTTAATCCACATTTTTAATTCCCAAATCCTAATTCTTCACTATAAATACCACTCAATGCCCTAGCTCTTCCCCATTTTGAAATTTCTAGCAAAAAATTCTCTCAAACTCTCTAAGCACCAAGTGGAGTTAAGCCCCCTAAGTGGACTAGCAAGCCAAACTCGACGACCGGAGCATTTTCGACGACGCCACGACACCCGAAATCTTCCTTCTCTCTTGATAACCACTTAAACATGTAAGTCCCTTCATCTCTATCCTTTTCCACCTCAATTTTTTTTTTAAAACAAATCGATAAAAGTGGAGTTATCTCCGATATAATATTCTTCTTAATTTTTGTATTCCACTTGATAAGCAACCTAGATCAAACTAACATCCTATATTAATCTTAATTTTATTTCCCATCATTTAGTTTTTAGTTTAACAAAATTTTCATGTGAAACAAACATACAACAAACTTTTTCATTAAAATACCATGAACTTTAGTATAACACTTCTCGATAATTAGATTGAATACCTTTAGGAAAACTTCACAGGGTAACGACATACCCCACACGCACACTATGGTTCCATAGTATGGTATTCTAGATCTATGGTTCATTTAAAGAATAGGTTTTTCATTAAAATACCACGCCTTTTCAAAACGGTTTTTTTTAATCGGTATTTTGAAATCCTTGGCAATTACGCCTCTACAACCATCGTTAGGAGACCCGCTAATGGATGGTGCGGATTATCGCACATCTTTAGGACAGTAAAGCAAGATGCAGAACTCCTCACGGAGTATTCGGTCTCGAAGGGAAATAAAAATACGGTTTTTAAGAAATACGACCTTTCTAAATAAAAACTAAATTTTGGAAAATTATATAAAACTATGAATTCGTATTTTCAATAAAAATATATTATGAAACTATATTCTTTAAAATGAAAAACTAGAATTCTTAATAAAATACCATCAAGTTTCCAAAAGTAGTAGTTTTCATAAAAATACCATAAACTTTCAAAAAGCTAGGTTTTATCACCAAAATACCACAACAATTAAAATACATGTTCATGAAAACCCTAAATATTATAAATCACCATCGAGGTTTATTTTTTAACTATATTAAAGTATTTTTCATAAAACCCCTCGAGATATGCAAACAATATTTTAAGGACTCTAAACTTAATATAGGTTTAAGCGGTATCATTTCTCTTGAGCCTCAGGGAGCCGGAGAAAGTAAGTGCTTGCCTATTCAGGTTAGACAACTTAACGGAGTTATCAATGGCAATTGTCTTGGAAAAAAACACAAATCCTGCAGTCCATGTGCAGTAGTTGCCGATTTCTTCCGAACATAAGATTTTTAACAAAAGACATGAACTCGAATCCAGACTCGAATCTAAACTTGAACTCGAACTCGAACTCGAACACAAACTCGAACTCTAATCTAACTCGAATATAAACTCGAACCCAAACTACCCGAACCAAGATTGCAATTGTCATGACTCGCATATTACTCGACTCACTCGAATACATTCTACACCTTTTGCAATCTATGGTTTCGATCAAGATATATTAATCAATCAATCAAATCAATTAAGTATATTAACCAGTTATATATATTATACTCGGGGTGTTTGGGATAGTTTCTTGTGTGAATCCAACGGAATTTCAGGAGTCCCGTATTAACCTTTTTTTTTTATTTTACTCGAATATCAGTCGGGTTGACTCATCCACAGCCTGGAGCCCCGATACTAACACATGAAATGTGCCCATGTTTCCTTGCTTCTGGGGCCCCACTCTTGAGCTTGTGAATACTTCTACGGCTGCGTTGATATTCATACTTAGAACTTAACGTTAACATAATGACCATATAGATATCTATAGAATATATTTATCCATGATCATATACTCTTACTCGTCATATATATTCTACACTTGTCATTTTCTTTACTCTTACCTATCTTTGGAACTTACCGAGCGCTAGTTCGTTGACGGGCATTCCACCCACTTTTCTTCTCTTGGAATGTTCGTCAGATACGGTCGAGACGGAGGAAATTGAAACCACAGAGGAGGACTACAACCAGATCGCTACTCAAGGCTAGCTCAGCTTCATTTTTCTTCGGTTTATGTATGCCACTTGTTTAGGAATTTCCCTTATTGTACTTACTTTCTAGCATAAACTCATGTATTTGTAAATTTTGAATGTTGAATGTAAATAAACATATTTGTTGAAATTTTTTACAGTCGCCATTTATTCTTGTATTGTGTACTATTGTTTCAATACGCTTAGTATATTTATTTAGGGAATGACCTTCTCTGGATAAATATATCGCGGGCTTGCCACGCCACCGTTTCCGTGTACTGGGAAGCGGAGCGTGACAGATCATGGTCGCCACCAACTGACCCGAGTCCGAGCAACAAGAGCACCCACTATATCCAGTCATTTAATGCAGGAGAGTTTAAACTGCATCAACGGATCTGTATTTTCTTTAATAAATAAAAATTTTAACTTCCATAAAATCTAAACTGCTTTTTTTGTTTCCGAGCTAAGAGGCCCCGCGAGGCCGCCGAGTAGCTTCCTGCCTAGCCCATCCTCAGCGGATAGCTTCTTGCCCAACAACATCGTGGACCCAAAGCCCTCATCACAAGGCCGCCGAGTAGCTTCCTGCTCGGCCCATCCACAGCGGGTAGCTTCCTGTCCAACAACTTCGTGGACCCAAAGCCCTCATCACTAAGTCGCTGGGTAGATTCCTGCTCGGCCCATTCACCGCGGGTAGCTTCTAGCCAAACAATGCCGTAAATCCAAAGCCCTTATCACGAGACCGCCGAGCAGCTTCCTGCTCGGCCCATTCACCGCGGGTTGCTTCCTGCCCAATAAGGCCGTGAATCTAAATCTCTCATCACAAGGCAACCAGGTAGCTTCATGCCCGGCCCATCCATAGCAGGTAGATTTCTGCCCAACAATGTTATGGATCTAAAGCCCTTATCGTGAGGCCTCCGGATATCTTCCTGCCCAATCCATTCACTGCGGGTAGCTTCCTGCCCAACAATGCCGTGAATACAAAGCCCTCATCATGAGGCCGCCGGGCATCTTCCTGCCCGGCCCATCCACAATGGGTAACTTCCAACCCAACAACGCCGTAGATCCAAAGCCTTCATTACGAAGCCGCCAAGTAGCTTTCTGCCTGGCCCATTCACCGCGGGTAGCATCCTGCACAACAAGGTCGTGAATCTAAAACCATCATCACGAGGAAGCCGGGTAGTTTCCTGCTCGGCCCATCCATAGCGGGTAGCTTCCTACCCAATAACGCCGTGGACCCAAAGCCCTCATCGCGAGGCCGCCAGGCAGCTTCCTGCTTTACCCATTCACCGCAGGTAGTCTCCTGCCCAACAATGCCATGAATCTAAAGCTCTCATCATGAGACCGCCAAACAGCTTCCTGCTCAGCCCATCCACAGCGGATAGTTTTCTGCTCAACAACGCTATGGATCGAAAACCCTCATCACGAAGCCGCCGGGCAGCTTCCTGCGCGGCCCATCCACAGTGGGTAGTGTAACGACTCTGAAATTCCTGTACAAATATAATTTATTCAAATGTATAGAAAGGGTATTTCAGCTTGATTGGGAGTTATAAGTTATTTTTGTTCACTAAAAGCGAGAAACAACTTGTAGCTCATTGGTAAAGCCTCTATACTACTATGACATAGCCCGTGTGTTCGACTCCCATCAGTCCCAATTATTTTTTGATTTTTCTTTTTAAATTTTCGGAAGCCTAAGAGTTGCACGTGCAATACACAGAGAATCAAAAAGTTTCAGAAAAATCAAACAGGATAAATGAGGTTTTAATTACGAGTTAAACACATGAATGTTTCTCCAATATTTAAGCTAATAAAAGAGCAAAGCTCTATTTGAATTAAATGAGGCAGCGCCTCACGTGCTTTCCATGAGGGCACCAACGCCAGGATTAAATCCTTTGGTGGCACCGCACATGCTCCTCACGCGGACACCAATATGCAAAGCACAGGAATACCCATCTTTAAAATTAAAGTCTTAAATGGCGCCCACGTGTACAACACGTGAGCGCCGGCGCCCAAGTAGAATTAAATTCCACTCTCTGTTAAACAGAGTCATCGGATCAAAGATCCAACGGGGATGATAAATCATCAAAATACAGAATTAAATTCTATTGGGAGAAAACATTGCCTAAATCTTGCTAAAATAAGGAAGACTCTCGATTGGATCAAAGGTCTAATGGTAGAATAAAATTCTATTTTTGGAATATATATTACCTCAAACTTTCTAAACAAGAAAGATTGCTCTCTGTAAAATAAAGAGCCCTCAGATTAAAAATCCAATGGTGATTAAATAAAACACCATCTTACAGAATAAACTCTGTATAGGGAAAATATTTCCCCAATCTCATTAAAAACCAAAAATCATTTTCTGTAAAAACAGAAGTTCTTGGATCAAAGATCCAATGGTTGGTAAAATTCTCCAGATTGATTTTGAGACCAATTAAATTAATTGGAATCTCTCAATGAGATATTTTCTCAAAACTAATCAACAATTTGCCTTACCTATATAAAGGACATGAGCCTTCAAGTCTCAAAGAGAGATAGAAGGACGCATAAAGAGAGAGAGAGACATACACAGACCACAGAAAGTTTAAAAACAATAGAGAATTCAATTCTCGAGAAAGAAAAAGACTTTCCTCCTTCTAAAAACCGTAGGTAAAGAAAAAAAAAGAAGAGATAAAAAATATCTCCTTTACCTAACATATCTAAGGATTTAACCTTTCTCAAAGAACTTAGTTCTTTCTCTAGATCTGAGATCCACAAGATAAGTCTCCCACAAGTTGAGAATTTAATTCTCATCGGGAAGATTTTGTTCTTTAGAATTAAAGATTCAGGGAAGAAAAAGGTTGGACATGAAGAACATGGAGTCCATAGTACTCCAGGAACTTAGTTCCTTTAAATCGAGAACTTAGTTCTTTAAAAACTCAACCTAAAATCCTCAAATATAGTATTTTTGGCAAGCGTTAATGGTCAAAGCATCATTGATAAAGCTTTAACCTCTCTGAAAATATTAACAGAGATTTAATCTCTAAAATTGATAAAAAGAAAAAGACTAGCGTCTCACGTGCTTCCCACGTGGGCGCCCCTTTTAACAGCGCCCAGCGCCTCACATAAATGACACGCGGGCGCCTAAAACAGAAGGCCAGCGCCGCACGTACTCATCATGTGGGCGCTGAACAAAAGTGCATAGCACTCCGCAAATAGCCAAAAGGGCCGAGTGATCAGCGCTCATTGAGCGGCGCCCATGACTGAATGCTTCATATGTTATATATGTGAGAGTCAGAGATCAAATAAGTGCTTAGCACTTCGGCATGAAAGGAAAGGGGCTGAACAAACAGAGCCCAAATAAGTGCCTAGAAATTTTTAAATAAAATAAAAGACTAAGCAGACCAAACCCCTAAATTGGCTAGGTCTCTGAAGTCTTTCCTGCAGCCCAGCCCAAATACTCTGTTATTCGATCTGAAATAAAAATGATCATCAAAATCTTGCTAAGTTGATCTTAGTCTCAAATTGGACTAATATATCCTTAGTCAAAAAAAAATTGAGCCCCAAATGCTCATATATATTTAAGTTGATCTTAATCCCAAACTAGATTAACAATCCTTAAATAAAACCAAGCCCAAATCTAAATATACGGATTTGGACTAATTCACGCCCTACGGGCGGCGACATAAATTAGTCTCCGTATACAATCCATGGGCAACCAAAACCAAACCAAAACATACACATGACACGAAGTGAACTGTCGGAGCAGGAGAAAGTGGTTATCGCAATGCGCTAACATAATTTACTGCAGCGGCTTGCGCCTGCAGGGAAGAGCATCCCCACAATCAAAAATCCCTCATAAAACGAAGAGGAATCTGACGAAGTCCGCTACAATGGCCGCATCCGTCCAAACCTCCGATATATAGAGTCATAAATTAACTTGGTATCTTCGAAGAGGTGGACGGATAAATCCAAATAGCATCTGCCTCCAAATTCAGGCAAAACGATCCATCCCAGTTCGTTTCTGTTTTCGGTGGTAAATAGATTCTGGCAGGCCCGGTAGGACCTTTTCCTCTTTCCACTCCATACTTCGTGTGTCGTGTTTCGCGAACAAAATCGCGGTTCGCTATGGTTGCCCTTGGATTCGAGGTACTAAGATTTGGTGTCTTGTTCCTGTGCAGAAGAAGAAAAATCAATGGCTTCCAACTACACAACTTGTAACAGCAACCCTCACTCCGCCCCAACTGAAGGAGTGACTTACGGGTCCAATGTGGCCTCTATCTTTTCAATGTCGGTAAGGCAAGTTACGCAAGCCACTACGGGATTGTTCTTTGGGACTATGCTCCCACCAGTGGGCGTCGGTGCCTCAACGACGCAGGAAGAAGCTTCCAAGAGGCCGGTCTTCGATCGACTTGCAACCACAACGACCCCTCTCAACAGGCCGTCCAAATCCGATGTCTCAGTCTTCGACAGGCTGAGCCGAAACTCAGACGTCTTAGTCTTCAACAAACTGAGCAAGAACCAAAACGGGCCCGTAAAGAGGCTCGTGATATCTGAAAGGGCTGCCCCAAAACGGATAGCCCTCCCAACTCCTCCTGCAGGCGAAGTCGTCAAAGGTGTTTCCCCTACCGAAAAGTCGGTCTTTGAAAGATTAGCCGTTCCTCTTCAAACTCTGCCAAGGATGTCAGTCTTCAACAGGCTGGCACCAACAGCAGCCCCTCACCAAAGCTGGGGGCACAAAGAAGCCGCTTCCAAAACTGAGACGGTCCCGTCTGCAAGACACGCTCGACGTCGTCACTGGCGCCGAGTAAGAAAATCTGGGGGCAACCCCCTCTCTGGATGTACTCCACCAGCTCCAACGATGGAATTTGACGTTGCTGCTCCAACCGGGAACAACTTTGATCTGCTCAGGAGGGTACGCAAGAACTCTCCAACGGCGGTGCTAAAGAAATCGCCCCCGCCTGCAGAAGCCACAGTGTAGGCAAAGTCGGAGCACCCCCATCAATGGCTCTCCTCCCAAATTCATAGAGTCTGGCGGAAAGTCCAAGACTCTGTGATCGGCAAAGATTACTCTCGTCGACCGAAAAAATCGAAGGCTCGGCAAAAGGAAGACTATCCCTCCACCATACAGCGAGGGACTTCTTCCACACGGGTGCCCATTACAATGGCTCCTTCAACTTCGACCTCCCACAAAAGGAGAAGGCCGGAGAAAATCCCACTGCCCGCGGCAAATTCCAAAGGCGATGGACCCAAACACCCTAAGGCTGGGGGCATGATCGTGCATACGGTTTACATGGCTTCCGGAAAAGAAGAAAGCCATGATTCTGTAGGTCATTGACCGCAAACTCGGTCACTAACAAAAGCTCAGGAGCAACAACAAAAACTCCAGGAGATGTTGACCAAAATGACAACACTTACCGGGCAGAAAGAAAGTCCGGAACTAGCAACCGAACAGCGCTAAGAGCAGGAGACCGATACAGAGTTCCTGCGAAGTGTGCTTAAAAGAAAAGACAAGGAAGTCGCAGAGCAGGCTGCTAACATAAAGCAGATGTCTCTCTTGTTCCAGGACATGGTTGGAATGATGATCCAGCTAGAACCCCCAGCCGAAGATCCGCCGATAATCATCGAGGACGACATGGGGGAAACATCAAATCCTCTTCCGGCCTTATCAGTGGCCAAGGAGGAAACGATCTCCAAGGCTGCTCTTGATGATTATATCGCTCAACAAATACGAGCTCATCAAGCAAATGAAGATGCCAACCAAATCGTCAGAACTGGGCGACCGTATCTACGCCGGTATGACCAAATCAAGTACCCACTGGGATATATGATCCCCAAGTTCCATGTGTATAAGGGGACATGCAACCCACACCAGCACATCGCGCAGTTCAGAGCTCTGTGCGGCAACACTGGAGGCGACGACAAACTGTTGTTTTTCCATTTCGTTGGCAGCCTGTCAGAGACAGCCTTTGAATGGTACTCGGAGCTCCCAAATGCTCCATGAGGACATTCACAGAGATGGAGCTGCTGTTCACACAGCGGTTCGCCAGCGCAAGCGAGCGCATCCCGATCACAGCATTAATCAATGCCAGGGTAAAGCCGGGAGAAACCTGGGTCCAATACGCAATCCGGTGGCGGAACCTATGGTCTAAGTGCAAACAACGCATCGAAGAATCCCCCACCGTGGGCATGTTCATCGGGATCCTTGATCCTTAAACGACTGTGTCCCAGTTCATGACGTTCTTCAAGCCAACCACCTTCCAGGCTTTGATCGATAAACTGGCCCAAATGGACCAGATGGGCCATGGACCTTCCTCCTCAAATAAGGACCCTCGAAACGCCAAAGGTAAAAGAAAAGCGGCCTTTGTCACCAACACTCAACAATAACCGAGCGACCCAAAACCGGCGGTTCGCCAAAACAATGCATGTCCACGCCTATCCCTGAAAGAAAGGCTAGGACATGCTTACTCGTTTCCCCGCGATAAGACAAGGAAACTATTTGAGTTGGCAATGCATAACAAACTCATCACATTACCAGACCCATGGCGTCCACCGCAGCCCGACGACATCAACAACCCCAACTACTGCTCCTATCACAGAATGGTGAGCCACCCAATTAAGAATTGCTACGTCTTCAATAACCGGGTTGAGGATCAGTATCAATAAGGGAAGTTCACGTTATCTAAGAACTGGAGGGTGAAACTACCACAGAAGCACACTCCCAAAAAAGAGGACGCATCGGGGGCATCATACTCACTCATGGAAGAAGCTCTATGGGAAGTCGTTCTTTCAGCTAAAACCAAAAGAATGCTGAAAAATCTATAGGCATGTCCGGCAGTCAGGTGGAAAATCCCGCTTGAACCCGAAATCATCGATGGGATGCTGAAACCGTGTCCCGTACCGAAAGTTGTTGACAAAGGGCAAA
This sequence comes from Agapanthus africanus, assembly GCA_030015575.1. Taxonomy (NCBI): domain Eukaryota; kingdom Viridiplantae; phylum Streptophyta; class Magnoliopsida; order Asparagales; family Amaryllidaceae; genus Agapanthus; species Agapanthus africanus. Next base: position 425,186,178 of record CM057351.1, read on the forward strand.
ATCCCCAAGTCAAGCCTTGAAAGTCTTCGAAGAAAAAGAAGAAGACCAAGAAGCATGTGCAGCCTGCCGAGTATAACGACAAGCGCACAAACCTACAAAAGTACATCGATGCGTTGGAGGAGTACAAGCAGAAGGCACGGACACCGGTCACCCTCGAAGAGTTCCTCAAGCATATTCTTGAAAACGAAGATAGTGACAACGATGAGGAAAACGACTCATCAGAAGAAATCGAAGACTATGCAGCAAGTTGCCACATGGTCTCCAATTCGTCGTTAAATGGTGAAGAAGCTCCCTCAGCATCAGAAAACAGCTCAGAGTGACTGGGGGCAGGATCGGCGCTAAAATCCCTGGAACTGCCAGAAGACCCGATCGATAGGTTGTTAAACGAAGCCTTTTGAAAAAGCAAAGCAGACCGAGAACGCGAAACAGCCATATACGAAAAGGCTAAACGTCAGCGTCAGGATGAAGAGGCTGCGGCAAGGATGAGTCGTAAAATACTCCAACCAAACCGAACCGCACCTGCCACAAATAAGAGCAGGATCAAGGCAGAGAAGCGGTTCGCCAAAGCCCTGTCTATGGGAATGAAGCTGCCACCTCTCGTAAGAAACACTCCTGGGGTCATATGCCTTGACGGAGAGGATTCACATCCAAACTATTACCTATATCATCGGAGCGTTACCCACCCCACCGAGGAATGCAGTACCTTTAAGAAGTGGTTGTAAGGATATGTTGCCCATCAAAAATACTTCAAGAGGATGAAGCGTGAAGATTGTCGACAGAAAAAGAGCATGAAGAAACGACTGGCAACTATAATATGGTTGATACCAGTTTGGAAAGGAAAAAACCCCAAGTTCCTACCTTCGGGAGCGATTCTGAGGACGAAATACCCCACAGCCTTCTCTTCAAAGACTCCACCTCCGAAAAAGAAGAGGAGAAGGAGAACTGCGAGAATATTCAGCTGCAGAGCCGCACACTGTCTAAAAAGAACCTCGGACGTACAAACAAGGGTTCGAGCAAAAAAGTCAAAGGGAAAGAAGAAATCCCTGAGGAAATTGCCCTTGACGGTGGAGTTGTCAAAGAGCTTGCAGTCAGGGACCCGCCTGGGAAAAATAAGGTGGATTACAACATCCTGGCACATCTAAGGAAAATGCCCTCACAACTAAGCATATTGGATGCTTTCCTCCTGTCTAAAGAGGCACGAGATTCTCTGATCAAGGCATTATAAGAGCCCGATCAGTTCCAAGTTTTCCTCGCAGAAGAGAAGATGAAGGACAAGCTGGCAGAGGTTCACACAGCTGACATTACATTCAGCGATGAAGATCTTCTCCTCGGGACGTGCGAGCATAATCGCCTATTATACGTTACCGGGTACTGCCACGACATCAAGATAGGGAAAATCCTTGTCGACAACGGATTCTCCGTCAACCTTCTCAACGTGAAAGTGCTGAAGGAGATTTGCATGAACGTTCAGCACTTGGCCCGAGACAAAATTACTATCTCCGGGTTCGACTCACAGTCGTCACAGACGCTTGGGGTCCGTAATACTGATGTTACGCTTCGGGTTGCTCGTTACTGACATCAAATTTCACGTCATTGACGCCAAGACTTATTACAACGCTTTGCTCGGCAGACCCTGGTTGCATGAGTACAATGCCATCCCTTCTACACAACATTAGTGTATAAAGTACTTCAAAGACGGCTCGGAATACACCGTCACGGGAGAGCTAAACCTGTTCTCCGTAAATGAGGTTCGAAAATATGAAGACGCAAAGTACTTCCTACCAGACTTCGAAGACACGGAAAGATGTCATAAACCGGAGGATAAACAGAAGTCCGTCGCCACTATCCCGATCTTTGGGAGCGATACCGAGGAAGATGAAGAAATAGTCTACTCGGGGCAACTCCAAGACAGCAAGCCCGGACTATCTACTCTCATTTTGGTCTTTGGCAGCGACTTTGAGGATGAGGCCAACGTAGTGTTCTCCATCTGCCCCCCAGTGCAAACCCTCGATGAAGCAACTAGGAGCCTGCAAATCACAATGGTTCTGCCTTGGCATTACAAGGAACTTGATGCGCTCGATACATACAGTGTATATGAACTACAGACTTTCTACGTGCCTCCCAGGCGAAGAAGTGAAAAGACGATCCTCTTTTACCAATCTACGGAGACCAGAGTAGAGAAAGAAGTCTAGCACGGTGCTGATTTTGCACTCGATAGGCTTCAACCAATCCGTCTGCCAAGATACCACACGGAGGGATTGAAAAGGCTGTTAAGATGCCAAGGTGTACCCCTCGAACAAATTGTTCGGAAAGCCCAATTCTACAAAAAGATTTGGGATGTCCCTAGGACCCAGCGAAAGATACCCAACGGGAAGATGGAGACAACCGGGCTCAGATATGTTCGGTCTAGGAAACGGGAGCAGTTCCACAGCTTCCGCGTCATAAACAGCTCCAGAGAAGAGGAAAATGCTCTTCCAAATGGCCGTGACGTTGAAACAGAGCGAAATCCCGCTCTAAGAACGTTAAGTCTGTCGCTCGAAGAATAAATAGACAAGCTAATAGAGGAGGCTTGTCAAAAGAGTCAAGACAACCACAGCCACGAAATGGCTATCTATGAAAAATCTAGGACGCAGCGCCTCAATCAGCAACCTGCGGAGAAAGAAGACTACAATGCCCTTTATCCCCAGCTCGCTGTATGTCCTTGCAAAAAGGAAAAATCCTGAAATAGAGGCAAAAACAGGACAAAGAGCGCAAACAATGTTCGCAAACAACAAGGCATATCTAAGAAGCCGCTCTGTCAAGAAAAACTTGGTTGGAACCCGTCCTTTATAAAGAAGATGGGTTGGGAATACTCTTTTCCTCAAGACATGACAAGGAAAATATTCAACCTTGTCATGAAGCACCAAATGATGACGCTTCCGGAGTCTCGGCACCCTGAATAAATAACGAGGTCCATCATCCAGATTATTGCTCCTATCACCGAGCAATAGGTCATCCCCTTGAAAACTGCTTCACATTCAAAGACTGGGTCGAAGACCGGTATCAACAAGGTAAGTTCGCTTTATCCGACAGCTGGAGGGTAACCCCACCGTAGAAGCATAAGCCAAAGATGACCTATATCGCGAGGATAGTACCAGCTCAACATCAAGGATGGAAGAGAACCTGTACCTGCCATATGATAACACTCTCAAAGGAGGGAGGGCATGAGACTATAGATGACCCCTTCAAGTGCTTCGCAAAAGAAGACGAGGACGAGGCGATCTCAGAGTTTCCACCAGCACCAAAAGAGCTGGAAGACGGGATACATACTACAGCGGACAACCTAAAGAAAATTGACTTAGGGACGGAAAACGATCCGAGACCAACGTTCGTCCATGAGCTGCTATCTAAAAAATAGGTAGCCACGTTAAAAAAACATGCTCATGCAGTATAAATACTGCTTCGCATGGAACTATTCCGAAATGCCGGGTTTAGATCCAAAGGTAGCAGTACATAAACTGGCCATATCGCCGGACATAAAGCCAGTCAAACAGGCGCCAAGAAGAATGCGGCTCGAACTTGAGATGAGTATAAATGCTGAGGTCAAGAAACTAATCGACTCCGGCTTCATCCAAGAAGTTCAATATACCGACTGGATCGCTAACATCGTTCCGGTGATGAAGAAAAATGGGACGGTACGCATCTGCGTAGACTTTTGGGACCTCAACAAAGATTGCCCGAAGGATGATTTCCCAGTGCCTGTTACCGAGTGGATGATCGATAACACGTCTACCTATGAGGTCTTCTCCTTCATGGATGGATCTTCAGAATACAATCAAATAAAAATGCATCCTGAAGATCAAAAACATACCGCCTTCCGGACTCCGCTGGGCATATTCTACTACAAGGTGATGCCTTTCGGTTTAAAGAACGCTGGCGCTACCTACCAGAGGTCCATGACGAAGATCTTCGATGACCTCATCCATGAGATTGTCGAATGCTATATCGACGACCTGGTGGTGAAAAGCAAGTCTTACGAGGAACATTGAGAACATCTAAATATAGTGTTCCAACGTTTTCGGAAGTATAATCTGAAGATGAATCCTCTAAAATGCACGTTTGGAGTCTCCTCAAGCAAATTCCAAGGATTCATCTTACGACACCGGGGTATCGAAATCGATCTCTCAAAGATCAAGGCGATTACGGAAATGCCCACGCCAAGGACCCTCAAACAGTTGTGATTTCTTCAAGGAAAGCTCGCATATATCCGGCGGTTCATAGCTAACCTCTCGGGAAAATACCGTCCCTACAGTCATTTGATGAAGAAGGGGACCTCGTTCGTCTGGGATCAAAAATGCCAAAAAACACTAGACGAATTCAAGCAATACCTGCAAAATCCGCCGGTATTGACCGCTCCGGTTAAGGGAAAACCCTTTATCCTATATACAACGGCCCTTGAGGGTTCTTTAGGCAGGCTATGGGCACAAAAGAGCGATCAGAGAAAGGAGAGAGCTTTGTACTATTTGAGTCGAGTTCTCTTAAGGGCAGAAAACAACTACCCCCCATCAAAAAGCATTTCCTGGCACTGATCTTCGCGATAACGAAGCTCAGACATTACGCCTTGGCGCATGAGGTCCATCTCATATCAAAGGTGGATCCTCTCAAATATCTGATGTCAAGGGCCATACTGACAGGAAGGCTTGCCAAATTGGCCCTACTCTTGATGGAGTTCTCGATAATATATCACCCCTTAAAGCAGTATAAGACCATGCCATTGCCAACTTTCTCGTAGAGCATCCAATACCAGCTGACTCCCCATTAAATTGCGAGTTGCAGGATGAACATGCGTTCGACACAATAGAAGGAGAAAAGGAAGAAAATGATTCCCAATGGTAACTCTACTTCCATGGAGCATCTTCTATGAAGAGGCGTAAGCAAAACACCCCCATAATCAAAGCCGGTGTGGGCCTTATCTTCATGACTCCACAAGGAGGGATAATGCGTTACGCCCTTTTTCTTAACGGAGCCGAGGACTAATAACGAAGCTGAGTATGAAGCTTTGATAACCGGTCTAGAGATCGCTGTCGACATGGGAATCAAAGACCTCCTCATATATGGAGACTCCCAGCTGATCGTTAGCCAAGTAAATGGCGACTATCAGACGTGCAAGCTAAAGCTGATAAAGTACGGTGAAAGAGTGCACCAACCGCTGAAACAAATCCCTTCCTACATCCTGGAGAGTGTTCCTGCCAATTTTTTTTGGCTCAGAGCTTGTTGTTCCCTTATAAAAATAAAAAGAAAGCTCCACGTGTTAAATACATGCATCCACATGCAAGGCATGTAACTATCATCTCAGGTAGCGCCGCACGTGAAGTTTACGTGGGCGCCAATGTGGAAAGCACAAGAGCACCTGTTCCCCTAATATTTAAACATAATAAAACAACTAAGCTTTGCTAAAATTTTGTTGAGGCAGCGCCTCACGTGCCCTCCACAAGGGTGCCAGCACCAGAGCCAATTTTATACGATTAAATCCTATGGTGGCGCCTTACGTTCTCCTCATGCGGGCGCCAGTGTGCAAAGCACAAAAGAATCTATTAAATAAAATAAGAGTTAAAACTCTTATATAGCGACGCACGTGCTCCCCACGCGGGCGCCAGTGTGTAAAGCACAAAAGAATCTATTAAATAAAATAAGAGTTAAAACTCTCATATAGCGCCGCACATGCTCTTCACGCGGGCGCCAGTGTGCAAAGCACAAAAGAATCTATTAAATAAGAGTTAAAACTCTCAGGTGACGCCTCACGTGCACAACACGTGAGCGCCGGCGTCCAGGTAGAATTAAATTCTACTCTCTGTTAAACAGAGCCGTTGGATCAAAAATCCAACGGAGATGATAAATCATCAAAAATGCAGAATTAAATTCTGTTGGGAAAAAACATTCCCCAAATATTTCTAAAAAATAAGAAAGATACCTTCGGTTGGATCATAAAATAAAATTCTATTTTGGGATATATTCCCTGAATGTTTCTAAACAAGAAAGATTGTCCTCTGTAAAGCAGAGAACCCTTAGATTAAAAATCCAATGGTGATTAAAAATCACCATTTCACAGAATAAAACTCTGCATATGGGAAAATATTTTCCCAATCTTGTTAAAAAACAAGAAAACATGTTCTGTAAAATAGGAACTCTTGGAGAAAAGATCCAATGATGGGTAAAATTCCCCAAATCAATTGGAATCTCTCAATAAGAGATTACCTCAAAACTAATTAAAAAATTGCCTCTACTATATAAAGGACCCAAGACTTTAAGTCTGATATAGAGGAACCCTTAATAAGCTTCTGGAAAAAAAAAAAGACAGAAAGCTTCAAAAGGAACAGAGAATTAAATTCTCAAGGAAGAAGATCTCCCTCCTCAAAACTCTAGGTAAATAAAAAATAGAGATCAAAACATCTCATTTGCCTATTGAAGGGTTTAACCCTTTTAAAAGAACTTAGTTCTTTCTCTGGATCTGAGATCCGCGAGGCAAGTCTCCTACAAGTTGAGAATTTAATTCTCATCGGGAAGATTTTGTTCTTGAGACTCAAAGATTCGGAAAAGAATCAGAAATTGAGTTCCTAAAAAACAAAAGCATACAAGAGAAACCTAGTTCTTATAAAAGAACTTAGATCTTAAAAATGAAGCATGATCCTAGATCTTCAAAATAAAGATCCCGGTGATCATTAATGGGCAAAAATGCCATCAACAGAGGAGAAAAGAATTCAGCGCCTCATGTGCTTCCTACATGGGCGCCTCTAAAAGCGCCTAGCACCTTACATGCTCCTCACGTGGGCGCCACAAAAGAGAAGAGTGCTTAGCACTCATTGGGCAGCGCCCGGTGTACAGCACCGCGCGTGAAAATAACGAGGGCGCTATAAAGTGCTCAGCACTCCATAAAAAAAGAGAGAGCCAAACGGCTGAGTGCTCAATACTCATTGGGCAGCGCCCAGAACCTCACGTGCTCCCCACAAGGGCGCCGCAAAAGAGAAGAAAAGAGTGCTTAGCACTCCACATGCAGTCGAAAACGGCTGAGCGCTCAACACTCATTAGGTAGCGCCCAGCGCCTCACGCGCTCCCCACATGGACTCCATAAAGAGTGCCTAGCACTCCATATAAAGACAAAATGAGTAACGTGTTCAACACTTATTAGGCAATGCCCATGATTGAAAGCTCCATATGATTATATGTGGGCGTCAGAATTCATATACGTGCTCAGTACTTTTTGCATAAAAAAGATGGACTGAATAAACAAAGCCCAAACAAGTACTTAGCACTTTTTCAAAAAAAGGGGAGACTAAGCAGACTAAAGCCCAAACGCTCTGTTGCTGGTTCTGAAATAAAGAAGATTCTAAAATGTTGTTAAGTGGATTTTAGTCTCAAATTGGACTAACGAATCCTTAACAAAAAAAATCAATCGAGCCCATATGCTCTTGATTTCTAAGGTCTCAAATATGACAAAAAATTCTTGAGTCCACAACAACCCCTTTCCCCTCAAATACGGGATTTGTTTTAAGGGTATATTTCTTCACACTTCTGATACATGTCATTGTAATTCCTCAACATCTTCAGAGAGGTGGCGGGCTCCGACGACCAACAATTTCTTCCCTTGATGCCCTTCCAAATTGACGTGCCTACCTCAAATTGGACCGCGCCCCAAATTGGGCACATTCCATATCAATATTGTTCACTTCGTCACGTAACAAATACACGTGCGCGCAAGATGAATGCAGGACCGAAATGTCCTTAAACTAATATTCACCCCCAAATACGGCGACAAAGGACCGAAATGTCCTTAAACTAACATTCGCCCCCAAATACAGCGACAAAGGACCGAAATGTCATTAAACTAATATTCACCCCCAAATATAGTGATAATGGACCGAAATGTTCTTAAACTAACATTCGTCCCCAAAATAGGGATGTTGGACCGAAATGTCCTTAAACTAACATTCATCCCCAAAACGGGAATGTGGGACCGAAATGTCCTTAAACTAATATTCGCCCCCAAATACGGCGATAATGGACCGTGATGTCCTTAAACTAAAATAATTGAGCCCGAACGCTTATACGTTTTAAGTCGATCTTAATCTCAAACCAGATTAACGATCCTTAAATCAACCCAAACCTAAATCTAAAAATATACGGATTTGGACTAATCCATGCCCTACGGGCGACGACATAAATTAGTTTCCGTATACAATCCACGGGTAACCAAAACCAAACCAAAACACATGACATGAAGTGAACTTCTAGAGCAGGAGAAAGTGGTTATCGCGATGCGGTAACGTAATTAACTGCAGAGGCTTGTGCCTGTAGGGAAGAGCATCCCCACAATCAAAAACCCCTTACAAACGAGGGGAATCTGATTAAGTCTTGCTGTAACGGCCGCATTCGTCCAAACCTCCGATATACGGTGCCATAAATCAACTTGGCATCTTCGAAGAGGTGGACGGATAAATCCAAATAACATTTGCCCCCAGGATTCAGGCCGGACGTCCCGACGTCCCGGTCCGTCTTCCGGCGGTGAACAGATTCTGGCATGCCCGGTGGGACCTTTTCCTCTTTCCACTCCACACTTCGTGTGTCGTGTTTCGCGAACAAAATCGCGGTTCGCTATGGTTGCCCTTGGATTCGAGGTACTAAGATTTGGTGTCTTGTTCCTGTGCAGAAGAAGAAAAATCAATGGCTTTCAATTGTACAACTTGCAGCAGCAACTCCCGCTCCGCCTAACTGGAGGAGTGACTTATGACCCCAACGCGGCCTCCATCTTTTCAATGCCGGTGAGGCAAGTAACTCAAGCTACTACCAGATTTTTCTTCGGGACCATGATCCTACCAACGAGTTTCAGCGCCCCAGCGCTGCAAGACAAAGCTCCCAAGAAGTCGGTCTTCGATCGACTTGCAACCACAATAGCCCCTCTCAATGGGTCGTCCAAATCCGATGCCTCAGTCTTCAACAGGCTGAGCCGAAGCTCAGACGTCTCAGTCTTCAATAAGCTGAGCCAGAACCAAAATGGACTCGTCATACCTGAAAGGGCTGCCCCAAAACGGATAGCCCTCCCAACTCCTCCTGCAGGTGAAGTCATCAAAAGCGCTTCCCCTACCAGAAGATCGGTCTTCGGAAGATTGTTCGTTCCTCCGCAAACCCTACCAAGGATGTCAGTCTTCAATAGGCTGACACCAGCAACAGTCCCTCACCAAAGCCAGGGACATGAAGAAGCCGCTTCAAAAACTGAGGTGGTCCCGTCTGCAAGACAAGCTCAACGTCGCCACTGGCACCGAGTGAGAAAAGCTGGGGTAACTCCCCCTATGGACTTACCCCACCAGCTCCGATGGTGGAAACTGATGATGCAGTTCCAACCGGGAACAAATTTGATCTACTCAGGAGGGTTCGCAAGGACTCTCCAATGGCGGTACTAAAGAAATCGCCCCGTCTGCAGAGGTCACTGTGCAGGCAAAACCGGAGCGCCCCATCAATGGCTCTCCTCCCAAATTCACAGGGTCTGGAGAAAAGTCCAGGACTCTGTAATCAACAAAGATTACTCTCGTCGACCGAAGAAATCGAAGGCTCGGCAAGAGGAAGACCATCCCTCCACCATACAACGAGGGACTTCTTCCACACGGGTGCCTATTACAACGGCTCCTTCAATTTCGACCTCCCACAAAAGGAGGAGGCCGAAGAAAATCCCACCTCCTGTGGCAAATTCCAAAGACGATGAACCCAAACGCCCTAGGTCTGGGGATATGATCGTACACACGGTTTACATGGCTTCCGGAAAAGAAGAAAGCCGTGCTTCCGTGGTTCATCGACCGAAAATTCGGTCGTTAACAAAAGATCAGGAGCAACAACAAAAGCTCCATGAAATGCTGACCAAAATGGCAGCACTCACCAGACAGAAAGAAAGTCCGGAACCAGCATCTGAACAGCGCCAAGAGCAGGAGACCGATACAGAGTTCATGCGAAGGGTGATTGAAAGAAAGGACAAAGAAGCTGCTGAGCAGGTTTCCAACATAAAGCAGATGTCTCTTTTGTTCCAGGATATGGTTGGAATGATGATCCATCCAGAACCTCCAGTTAAGGATCCGCTGATAATCATCGAAGATGACAGAGGGGAAACATCAAACCCTCTTCCGTCTTTATCAGCAGCCAAGGAGGAAACGATCTCCAAGGCTGCTCTTGATGATTACATTGCTCAACAAATACGAGCTCATCAAGCAAATGAAGCGGCTGGCCAAACTGTCAGAACTGGGCGACCGTATCCAAGATGGTATGACCAAATCAAGCACCCGCCGGGATATATGATCCCTAAGTTCCATGTGTACAAGGGGACAGGCAACGTACACCAGCACATCGTTCAGTTCAGAGCTTTATGCGGCAACACTGGAGGCGACGACAAACTTTTGCTTCACCAGTTCGTTGGCAGCTTGTCGGAAACGGCTTTTGAATGGTACTCGGAGCTCCCAAATGACTCTGTGAGAATATTCACAGAAATGGAACTGCTGTTCACACAACAGTTCTCCAGCACAAGCGATTGCACCCCGATCACGGCATTAATCAATACCAGGGTAAAGCCGGGAGAAACCTGGGTCCAATATGCGATCCGGTGGCGGAACCTATGATCAAGGTGTGAACAACGCATCGAAGAATCCCCCGCCGTGGGCATGTTCATCGGGAACCTAGATCCGCAAACGACCGTGTCCCGGTTCATGTCGTTCTTCAAGCCGACGACCATCCAGGCTCTGATTGATAAACTGGCCCAAATAGACCAGATAGGCCATGGGCCTTCCTCCTCAAATATGGACCCTTGAAATGCCGAGGGTAAAGGGAAAGCGGCCTTTGTTGCTAACACTCAACATCAGCCGAGTGGCACAAAATCGGCTGCTCGCCAAAACAATGCACGTCCATGCTTATCCCTGGAAGAAAGGCTAGGACGCGCTTACTCGTTTCCCCGCGATAAGACGAGGAGACTATTTAAATTGGCAATGCGTAACAAACTCATCACATTGACAAACCCACGGCATCCACCACAACTCGACGATGTCAACAACCCTAACTACTGCTCCTATCACAGAATGGTGAGCCACCTAATTGAAGATTGCTACGTCTTCAAGAACTAGGTCGAGGATCAGTATCAACAGGGGAAGTTCGCGCTTTCTAAGAACTGGAGGGTGAACCTGCCACAGAAGCACATTCCCCAAAAAGTGGATGCACTGGGGGCATCATACTCGTTTGTGGAAGAAACTCCATAGGAAGTCGTTTTTTCAGCAAAGACCAAAAGAATGCTGAAAGATCTACATACATGTCTAGCATTCATGTGGAAAAGCCTACTTGAACCTGATATCATGAAAGGGATGCTAAAATCGTGTACCGTACCGAAGATTATTGACAAAGGGCAAAATCCCCAAGTCAAGCCTTCAAAGTCTTCGAAAAAAAAGAAGAAGACCAAGAAGCCTGTGCAGCCTGCCGAGTATGACGACAAGCACACAAACATACAAAAGTACATCGACGCGTTGGAGGAGTACAACCAGAAGGCGCGGACACCGGTCACCCTCGAAGAGTTCCTTAAGCATATTCTTGAGAACGAAGATAGTGACAGCGATGAGGAAAACGACTCATCAAAAGAAACCAAATACTATGTAGCGAGTTGCCACATGGTCTCCCATTCATTGTTAAATGAAGAAGAAACTCCCTCAGTGTCAGAAAACAACGCAAAGAAACTGGGGGCAGAATCGGCACTAAAATCCCCGGAACCGCCAGAAGACCCGATCGATAGGCTGTTAAACGAAGCCTTTCGAAAGAGCAAAGCTGACCGAGAACGCGAAACAGCCATATACGAAAAGGCTAAGCGTCAGCGTCAGGATGAAGAAGCTGCGGCAAGGTGGAGTCATAAAGTACTCCAACCAAACCAAGGCATACCCGCGACAAATAAAAGCAGGATCAAGGCAGAGAAGCGGTTCGCCAAAGCCCTGTCAATGGGAATAAAGCTGTCACCTCTGGTAGGAAACACTCCCGGGGTCATATGCCTCGACAGAGAGGATTCACATCCAAACTACTGCCTATATCATCGGAGGGTTACCCATCCCACCGAAGAGTGCAGTGCCTTCGAGAAGTGGTGGCAGGGATATGTTGCCCATAAAAAATACTTCAAGAGGATGAAGCGCGAAGCTTGTCGACAGCAAAAAGGTGCGACAAGTACACGTGAAAAAACGATTGGCAACTGTCATATGGTTGATACCAGTCCAGAAAGGAAAAACCCCAAGTTCTTACCTTCGGGAGAAATTCTGAGGACGAAATGACCCTCAGCTCTCTCTTCAAAGACTCCACCTCCGAAAAAGAAGAGGGGGAGAAGAACTGTGAGATAATTCAGCCGCGTAGCCACACGCTGCCTGAAAAGAATCTCGGACCTATAAACAAGGGTTCGAGCAAAAAAGACAAAGGGAAAGAAAAAATCCCTGAGGAAATTGCCCTCGATGAAACTCCCCTTATAGCATAGCAAAACCTAAAGACTTATAAGGCAAGGATGACATGGTCATACGAAAGACTGACTAGGCCGAGAACATTCCGCCAAGGCGAGCTCGTGCTTGTCGTCAAAAGACCGATGATCCCCAATCGTGCAAAACGGGGGAAATTCGAGCCAAACTATGAAGACCCGTACATCATAGACAAAATCTACTAAGGTGGAGCCTACCTGTTCATGGATATGCATGGAGCAAGACCCTTCCGGCCAATAAACGGCCGATTCCTCAAAAAATACTATGCCTAACGAGTCATGACCTAGGTCAATGATAGATGAAGACGCTCGTATCCGCTCGCTATCTTCCTGAGTCAAAAACACTAAGAGTGGTATACAAAGAAGTTCCGTAGCTTCAAACATGGCAACATCGGACCAAAATGTCCTTAAACTAAAAATTCGCCTCAAATATGGCGACATCGGACCGAAACGTTCTTAAAATAAAAATTTGCCTTAAACATCGCAACACCGGACTGAGATGTTCTTAAACTAAAAACTCGCCTCAAACACGGCGACAGCGGACCGAAATGTCCTTAAACTAAAAATTCGCCTCAAATATGGCGACATCGGACTGAAACGTTTTAAACTAAAACTTCGCCTCAAATATGCGACAACGGACCGAGATGTCCTTAAACTAAAAATTCGCCTCAAACATGACGACAACGGACCGAGATGTTCTTAAACTAAAACTCCACCTCAAATATGGCGACATAGGATCGAGATGTTCTTAAACTAAAAATTCACCTCAAATATGGCGACAACGGACCGAAATGTCCTTAAACTAAAAATTCGCCTCAAATATGGCGACATTGGACCAAAATGTCCTTAAACTAAGAATTTTCCTCAAACATGGTAACACCGGACCGAGATGTCCTTAAATTAAAAATTCACCTCAAACATGGCGATAACGGACCGAGATGTCCTTAAACTAAAATCTCGCCTCAAATATGGCGACATTGGATCGTGAAATTCTTAAACTAGAAATTATCTGCTTTCAGCATGGCGATAATGGACCGAAATGTTCTTAGACTAAAAATACGCCTCAAATATGGTGACATCGGACCGAAACATCCTTAAACTAAAAATTTGCCTCAAATACAGCAACCCCGGACCGAGATGTCCTTAAACTAAAAATTCGCCTCAAACATGGCGACAGCGGACCGAGATTTTCTTAAACTAAAACTTCGTCTCAAAAATGGCGATAATGGACCGAGATGTCCCTAAACTAGCACATCGCCTCCAAAACGGTGATATGCTCCCTTGAGATCTATATTGCAATCGAAGCCCCAACGGCGAAGGCTGCAACTCAAGTCCCGCTAGCTACACAGCTACTCCAGCGGTGAAGTCACCCCCAAGTCCCACTGACAAACAGATGGGTCATTAAAAAAACACTATGTCTACAAGCAAAATGGGCACGGATGAAAACCCGAAAGGGCGCCGTGAGTAAAAACAGCAGGATTACCGGCGAGCTTGTGAAAACCCGGAAGGGCGCAATCTCGTAAAAAACGATATGTCCACAAGCAAAATAGGCACGGATGAAAACCCGAAAGGGCGCCGTGAGTAAAAATAGCAGGATTACCGGCGAGCTTGTGAAAACCTGGAAGGACGCAATCTCGTAAATTTTTTTTACTTACGAGATCCTCTCGACTCGTAAAGAGAACTCCCCTATGAGACCCTCACGGTTCATAGGATTCAAAAGCCTTAAGCTACAGGGATTTGAACCTGTTCTTAAGCAATCGTATCCCCCAACTTGCCCTACAGGTGGTCCAATATTGGCCCTTGTATACAATCCACGTGCACAAATAAACGATTTCCCCGCCAAGTTCCACCAATGACGAGAAATGTCCTCATATGGTGAACGACACTTGTAAGTCCTCTCGAGTTATAAGGAGAAAATACTATTATAAAATTCTTATGACTTATAAGAGAACACACACTTAGGAATCCCCACGATTCCTAAGGAGAAAATATGCCTATGAGATCCTCACGACTCATAAGGAGAAATACCTTTATGAGATCCTTACGGCTCATAAAGTCAAAAAGCCTTAGTCGACAGGATCCTAACCCTGTTTGCTAAGCCATCTTTGTTCAAATCAACAAAGGCAAATGATGAGTCGCTCCTGACAATATTCCAGTTGCAGCGATACCGATGCTTAAAAAGGTATCAAACTTCAATTCCTCTCAAGGCAAATGATGAATCGCTCCTGGCAATATTCCAGTTGCAGCGATGATGATGCCTAAACAAGTATCAAACTTCAAATCCTTTCACGGCAAATGATGATTCACTCTTGGCAATATTCCAGTCGTAGCAATGCTGATGCCAAGGTTGGTTTTAGATTCTAAACTCGCGATAAAAACAACAGCGAGTAAAAAAATATGAAAAAAATAGCCAAAATGTTTGGGTAGCTCGCAATAAAAAGCAGCGAGTAAAAATATAAAAAATAGCCGAAATGATTTGGGCACCGCTATAAATAGCCGAAATGATTGGGCAATCACGACTTTCGCGACATAAAAGCTGAAAAGATAGAGAACCGCGGAAAGAAATAAAAAAATGAAAACGAAACTTTTCTACCCTGCAGGTAGGTCCACACCAACCCTTGTATACAATCCATGGGCATAAATGAAAGAAAGGGGTATCATATTTTCCCACCAGGCTCTGTCAAAGGGAGAGCCAGATCTCGACGGTTCATATACAACCTAAAGACCAGCTCGACGTTCTTCTCATTCCAACAGGGTGTAGACATGACGCCAACAAAGCACCAAGGAGCTAAATTAAAAGGAGTGACGGCAGAATCCTAACTCCAGCTCGACGTGCTTCTCATGCCAGCAGGATATAGACACAACGTCATCAAAGACCCAAGAGTCAAACAAAAAAGGAGAAAAGGAAAAATCCTAGCTCCAGCTCGACGTTCCTTCTCGATGCAGATGCGTCGTCAACAAAGTCTCCAAAAAGGTAAATCAAAAAGGAGTGACGGCAAAATCCTAACTCCAGCTCGATGTGCTCCTCATGCCAACAGGATGCAGATGCGACGTCGACAAAGGCTCCAAGGAGCTAAATTAAAAAGGAGCGATGGAAATATCCTAACTCCAGCTCGACATGCTCCGCATGCCAGCAGGATGCAGACAAGACGTCAACAATGACCCAAGGGTCAAATAGAAATGGAGTCACAGCAAAATCCTATCTCTAAGTCTTGACGGTTCATATACAACCTAGCCAGAGACTATCCCGGCGTTCCTTCTCACTCCAGCAGGATGTAGACGCAACGTTAACAAAAGACCCAAGGTTCGAAACAAAAATGGAGCAAAGGCATATTCCTAGCTCCGGACTTCAATTACAATACATACAGTATAGAGGTCCTACAGATGTCTACCCTACTTCAGCAAAGAATCGGCGCGATATCGTAAAACAAATGAAGTAACGGCATATTCCCAGCCTTGGATCTTGAAGGCAACTCATATAAAGCCTAAAAGACTATCGGAGATCATCCCACACCAGAGCGGAGTGGTTATGACTCATCGGGGCTCCAAACTAAGCCTAACCTCAAGTAAAAAGCGTCATGGAAAATTCCTAACGCTTGCTCTTCCGACGGTAATATGACCTAAGGAGATTACTTGAAGCCGTCTTGTCCAGCCTCAGAAGGGATTAGAGATACGACAGTCGCGGGGCTACTCGAACAGCAGCTTAAAGACTGTCGAGGAATACATTGAAAGTGTACGCTAGCACCGCGACAGGGTTAAAACGGGCATCACACATGCAATTTTAAAATTTTCTGGTGCTAACGAACACTAACCAAGATCTAACTAGAATATTAGGGTTTTACTATGATGACATGATAAAACTATAAGAAGGGATGGATGATACAACCTTTGTAGAACGTTTTCTTCTCTTCTAAAGCTCCGTGTAGTAGTCCACACGACTCTATTAGGCTCCAGTTCAAGTTGGATCGAGCTTACTCCGTGACCTTCATGCCGAAGATGATCCACCCGAAGTCTGCCAATCCAAGCTACCTCTTTACTAAACTCTTTAATGAAGGAAACACACTACACTGGAGTGATAATGAAGTGTAGGATGGTGAAGTAGGGGCTTTGTTTAGCTCACTAGGGTTTCAAGCTCTATGTTTCACAACACATGTGATTGTTTAGAGCTTGAAACATGAAATTGATGAGGAGGTGGAAGATGATGGGAGCTAGAGGAAGAAGGAGCTCATGTCAAGAAAAAGAGCAAGTGTAGAAGATGCAAGTAAAGAATGGCTTTACTATCTCACACATAATTGAAGAAAACCAATTAAATCAATATTCAATTGTAACCATGCTTCAATAGTGTAGTGAGATGAATAAAATATTCATCAAGCCATGCTTCACTCCATGCTCTCATTTTCCACCTCACATTTTCTATTTCCAATAAATAGAAAATCAACCCATGCTTGATTATATATATATATATATATATATATATATATATATTAATACACATATATATAACAAAATAATTAGTGAACAATAATATTAGTTAAGATATAATTATATCAAATATAATATATCATATTATTAAATCAACACTTGATTTAATAATCCGGTTATATCACATATAACCTACTAATATCATTTATCCGTATATCACATTATCAAATCAACTCTTGATTCGATTATCCGGTTATATCACATATAACCTGACTGATATCATATAACTGCCAGATTTGAATACGGTATCACATACTCGTATTTAATCAAGCCACCGCACATATCAACATATGTGCCCTACTTCGTTTCGCTTGAACCAGAAAACTTCTATGTGGGACTCTAAAGGCCCGTCAATACGCCAGCAGTAGGTGATAATCACATCAGTAACCCACAAGCCATCAGCGGTACTAGCTGGACGTAATGGTTAACCAGGTATTGAGCGATTAGAAGATCAACAAGCAAGCTTGTCCAAACTCTCATGAAGCCTATAGGTAAACACTTATCGTACAGTCTGGTCTCTTCGTCTGATTTGTCGCATATCGACTCTAGGGGTGGTATCGTCAGACCCCAATAACTTGATAAGTCATGCTGATGTAAGGCCTATAACGGTATGAGAAACTACTGATAACACTTACTAGTAAATCTC
Source organism: Agapanthus africanus (assembly GCA_030015575.1). Classification (NCBI taxonomy): domain Eukaryota; kingdom Viridiplantae; phylum Streptophyta; class Magnoliopsida; order Asparagales; family Amaryllidaceae; genus Agapanthus; species Agapanthus africanus. Next base: position 425,203,811 of record CM057351.1, read on the forward strand.
ATCAACAGCCATGGCCAAGGAATTACTGTTATAGCCAATCGAGCATAGCGCAACATCAACTCCCAATACCGGGAGAGACAAAACCCCTCCTATCGCTCATTGCCTCCATGTGACTCTGGACTGTACCCAAAATCCACCTGTTTGCACGACTCCTTTGAGCCGTGGTAGGGAGGAAATCAAAGCACAGTGAGAGCCCCACAAGACTCTATAACGATATCGGGTCTACAGACTAACCAGTACCGGTGTCGCCAGAGAACTGCTATCTGACGATAGGTATAATACCAACTAGGAGTTCTCGGCGTGTCCTGTTCGGTGTACCCATTCTCTAATGAGCACCTGTGTATAATCTTTGATTTCAAACACCAATGGATATGGGATCAACCATCGCCCCATACAGGGTCAAGAAACGTACACACTGGTCTACTGTGGTGTATCGATGCCCTGTCTCGATATACCCTCGACTAGGAACAATTGAAGGATGTGCTTGTGGACTACCCAGGTCCTAATAGTATGATCCGCATCATAGTCCTGGTAGTCAAGTCAGCATCCTAAGGGTTTTATTAACATATATATGAGAGACGGTATAATAATACCAGTGAACATGTTAAGATAAAGTCAACTAGATAGCATACTATCACGTCGAGCAAGAAAGTCCTCCATATATATGTCCAATCATCCACTATATCATACAATAATGGCCTCTAGAGCATACATATCACTAACATACATCAGTCAATACGACTGTACCATGGACTAAAACCCTAGTACCACAAACATATCGGACCCCTGTCGTAAAGAATAGGGGTTATCTATATTTCACGTTAGGATACACCTGCGAGATCCTCTCGACTCATCTCGACTCGTAGGGAAAAACATATTTATGAAACCCTCATGACTCATGAAGGTGAAAAGTCTTAGGCGACGGGGATATCAACCCGTTTCCTAAGCACTGTGGCCCGACAAATAGGTCCAAAATGACTTGTATACTATCGACGGGCCACATTCTCCGAAGTCACATACCGACGAGGAAGGGAAACCAATTACGAGTCCTCTCGACTCGCAAGGGGAAAATTCTCTTGTAAGATCCTTATGACTCTCAAGAGAAAACGCACTTAGGAGCCCTCACGACTTCTAAGGAGAAAATACTCCTACGAGAACCTCTCGACTCGTAGGGAGAAAAGTCTTTATGAGACCCTCACGGCTCATAAAGTTGAAAAGTCTTAGGCGACAGATCTAAACATATTTCTTAAGCCATCGCTACCCTACAAGGAGATTCAAACTAACTCTTGTATACTATCCACGGGCCACATTCATCAAAGTTACATGCCAATGAAGTGAAGAAGCCACTTGCGGGTCCCCTTGACTCGTAAGGAGAAAATACCTGCGTGAGATCCTTACGACTCACTGAGGTGAAAGACACATAGGAATCCTCACGATTTGTAGGGAGAATATACACCTATGAGATCCTCACGACTAATAGGGAGAAAAAACTTCATGAGACACTTACGGCTCATGAAGATGAAAAAGTATTAAACGACAGGGATCCTAAACTTGTCTTCTAAGCCATCAATTCCATGGTAATGCATTATTTTGCACTACTTAACCCATGTATAAGCTTACGTGGGCAAAGTAATATGGAGCATTTGTTCCCGCCAAATTTTTTTTGCTCAAAGCTTATTGTTCCCTTATAAAAATAAAGGGAAAGCTCCACGCGTTAAATGCATGGACCGACATGCAAGGCATGTAACTGTCACCTCAGGTAGCGCCGCACGTGAAGTTCACATGGGCGCCAATATGGAAAGCACAAGAGCACATGTTCCCTAATATTTAAACAGAACAAAACAGCTAAGCTCTGTTAAAATTTTGTTGAGGCAGCGCCTCACATGCCCTCCATAAGGGCGCCAGTACCAGAGCCAATTTTATAGGATTAAATCCTATGGTGGCGCCTCACGTGCTCGTCACGCGAGCGCCAGTGTGCAAAGCACAAAATAATCTATTAAATTAAATAAGAGTTAAAACTCTTATATAGCACCGCACGTGCTCCTCACACGGGCGCCAGTGTGCAAAGCACAAAAGAATCTATTAAATAAGAGTTAAAACTCTCAGGCGGCGCTACACGTGAACACCGGCACCCACATAGAATTAAATTCTACTCTCTGTTAAACAGAGCCGTTGGATCAAAAATCCAACGGAGATGATAAATCATCATAAATGCAGAATTAAATTCTGTCGGGAGAAAACATTCCCCAAATCTTCCTAAAAAATAAGAAAGATACCTTCGGTTGGATCATAGAATAAAATTCTATTTTGGGATATATTCCTTCAATATTTTTAAACAAGAAAAATTGCCCTTTGTAAAACAGAGAACCCTTGGATTAAGAATCCAATGGTGATTAAAAATCACCATTTCACAGAATAAAACTCTGCATATGGGAAAATATTACCCCAATATTGTTAAAAAACAAGAAAATATGTTCTGTAAAACAGAAACCCTTGGAGCAAAGATCCAATGATGGGTAAAATTCCCCAAATCAATTGGAATCTTTCAATGAGAGATTTCCTCAAAACTAATTAACAAATTGCCTCTACTATATAAAGAACTCAAGACTTCAAGTCTGATATAGAGGGACCCCCATAAGCTTCTGAAGAAAAAAAGAGGAAGAAAGCTTCAAAAGGAACAGAGAATTAAATTCTCAAGGAAGAAGATCTCCCTCCTTAAAATTCTAGGTAAATAAAAAAATAGAGATCAAAACATCTCATTTGCCTATTGAAGGGTTTAACCCTTTTAAAAGAACTTAGTTCTTTCTCTAGACCTGAGATCCGTGAGGCAAGTCTCCCACAAGTTGAGAATTTAATTCTCATCGGGAAGAACTTGTTCTTGAGAATCAAAAATTCAGAAAAGAACCAGAAATTGAGTTCCTCAAAAACAAAAGCATACAAGAGAAACCTATTTCTTATAAAAGAACTTAGTTCTTAAAAATGAAGCTCGATCCTAGATCTTCAAAACAAAGATCCTGGTGATCATTAATGAGCAAAAATGCCATCAACAGAGGAGAAAAGAATTCAGCGCCCTATGTGCTTCCCACATGGGCACCTCTAAAAGCACCTAGCGCCTCACATGCTCCTCACGTAGGTGCCACAAAAGTGAAGAGTGCTTAGCACTCATTAGGCAGCGCCCGACACCGCATGTGAAAATCATGAGGGCGCCATAAAGTACTCAACACTCCATAAAAAAGAGAGAGCCAAATGGCTGAGTGCTCAACACTCATTAGGCAACGCCCAGTGCCTCACGTGCTCCCCACATGGGCGCCGCAATAGAGAAGAAAAAAGTGCTTAGCACTCTACAAGCAGCCTAAAACGGCTGAGTGCTCAACACTCATTGGGCAGCACCCAGCTCCTCACGCGCTCCCCACGTGGACGCCATAAAGAGTGCCTAGCACTCCATATAAAGACAAAATGAGTAAAGTGTTCAACAGTTATTGGGCAATGCACATGAATGAAAGCTTCACATGATTATATATAGGCGTCAGAACTCATATAAGTGCTCTGCACCTTTTGCATAAAAAAGAGGGACTGAATAAACAGAGCCCAAAAAAGTGCTTAGCACTTTTTCAAAAAAAGGGGGAGACTGAGCAGACTAAAGCCCTAATTGGCTAAGTTGCTAAAGTCTTACAACTGAGTCCAAATGCTCTGTTGCTTAGTCTTAAATAAAGAAGATCCTAAAATATTGTTTAGTGGATTTTATTCTCAAATTGGACTAACGTATTTTTAACAAAAATATCAATCGAGCCCATATGCTTTTGATTTCCAAGGTCTCAAATATGACCAAAAATTCTTAAGTCCACAACAACCCCTTTCCCTTCAAATACGGGATTTGGTTTAAGGGTACATCTCATCACACCTCTTATACATGTTGTTGTAATTTCTCAACGTCTTCAGAAAGGTGTCAGGTCCCGACGACCAACAACTTCTTCTTTGATGCACTTCCAAATTGACGTGCATACCTCAAATCGGACCGCGCCCAAAATTAGGCACATTTCATATCAATATTGTTCACTTTGTCACATAGCAAATACGCGTGCGCGCAAGATGAATGTAGGACCGAAATGTCCTTAAACTAATATTCACCCCCAAATACGGTGACAAAGGACCAAAATGTCCTTAAACTAATATTCTCCCCCAAATACGGCGACAAAGGACCGAAATGTCCTTAAACTAATATTCGCCCCCAAATACGGCGACAAAGGACCGAAATGTCCATAAACTAATATTCTCCCCCAAATACGGCGACAAAAGACCGAAATGTCCTTAAACTAATATTCGCCCGGCGATAATGGACCGAAATGTCCTTAAACTAGCATTCGTCTCCAAAACGGGAATATGGGACCGAAATATCCTTAAACTAATATTCGCTCTTAAATACGGTGATAACGGACCGCGATGTCCTTAAACTAAAATAATTAAGCCCGAATGCTCATAAGTTTTAAGTCGATCTTAATCTCAAACCAGATTAACGATCCTTAAATCAACCCAAACCCAAATTTAAAAATATACGGATTTGGACTAATCTACGCCCTACGGGCGACGACATAAATTGGTCTCCGTATACAATCCACGGGCAACCAAAACCAAAACAAAACACACGACACGAAGTGAACTTCCGGAGCAGGAGAAAGTGGTTATCATGATGCGGTAACGTAACTAACTGCAGGGGTTTTCTCCTGCAGGGAAGAGCGTCCCCGCAATCAAAAATCCTTTACAAATGAGGGGGAATCTGATGAAGTCACGCTACAACGGCTGCGTCCATCCAAATCTCCGATATACGGTGCCATAAATCAACTTGGCATTTTCGGAGAGGTGGACAGATAAATCCAAATAGCATCTGCCCCCAGGATTCAGACCGGACGTCCCGACGTCCCGGTCTTTCTTCCGGCAGTGAACAGAGAGTATTCCGCGTGCAGAAAACAGCAAGGCGGATGCGTTGGCCAAATCAGCTATGGAATTAGCCGATGAAGATCTCGATGACGTAAAGATCATCTTGCAAAGTTGCAGGATCCTCGCGCTGACAGAAATATCTTCAGGAGACTTAACAGAGCCATCTGAAAGAAAAATAAACGACCGAACAAGTGGCCCTTCAAATAAAGGACGAAGAAAAGGTCAAGGATTGGAGGGAAGTCTTCATAGACTACTTCAAATCCCAACGAACTCCCAAAAACGTTGCCTTCATCAATGACACTCTATATAAGAGATCATTCGACTGTCTGTGGCTAAGATGCCTGGGCCTGGAAGAAGCAAAAAGTCGTCTAAGAAACTCACAACGGACTCTGCGGTTCTCACCAAGCTGGGCCAAAAATGAAGCTGAAGATCAAAAGAATGGGTTATTATTGGCCCACAATGATTCAAGACTGCCTCGAATATGGGAAGCAGTGTCACTCATGCCAAATTCACGGGGACTTCATCCACCAGCATCCAAACCCGCCATACCCAGCAGTAGCTAGCTGGCCGTTCGAAATGTGGGGAACCGATATAATTAGCCCCATTGAACCAGCATCGTCCAAAAGACATCGGTTCATATTGGCAACGACCAACTACTTTTCTAAGTGGGCAGAAGCAGTACCACTAAGGGAGGTGAATACGGAGCATATCCTCCATTTCTTCAGGAAACATGTCATCTACCGGTTCGACACTCCGCGATGAATTATCTTGGATAATAGGCCAGCCTACACGAGCCATAAAATCAGCCGCTTCGCACAATAGCATATAATAGATTGGAGATACTCTTTAGTCTATAATCCTCATGCCAACGTCTAGCTGAAGCTTTCAACAAGACTTTGAAAAAGATTATAAAGAAAACGGTGTCCAGGAACAAAAGAGACTGGCACGAAAGGCTGCATGAAACTCTATGGGAGTACTGAACAACGTTCAAAACGGATACGAATACAACACCATACGTGTTGGTATTCGACACGGAAGCAGTGATTCCACTGGAAATAGAACTCTCTTCTCTACAAGTAGCGGTTCGATACGAGCTGACAGATGAAGAAAATGCTCATCTTCGGATTTAGGAGCTCGACGCCCTCGACGAAACCCGCCTTATAGAACAGCAAAACCTGGGGGCTTATAAGGCAAGAATGACACGGTCATACGAAAGACTGACCAGGCCGAGAACATTCCGCCAAGGCGAACTCGTGCCAGTCGTCAAAAGACCAATGATCCCCAATTGTGCAAAACAGGGGAAATTCGAGCCAAACTATGAAGGCCCGTACATCATAGACAAAGTCTATCAAGGTGGAGCCTACCTGCTCAAGGATATGCATGGCGAAAGACCCTTCCGGCAAATAAACGGCCGATTCCTCAAAAAATACTACGCCTAACGAGTCACGACTTGGATCAATGATAGATGAAGACGCTTGTGTCCGCTTGCTATCTTCCTGAGTCAAAAACTCTGAGGGTAGTATGCAAAAAAAAAAAAACGTCGCCTCAAACATGGCGATGACGGACCGAGATGTCCTTAAACCAAAACTTTGCCTCAAAACGGCCACAACGGACCGAGAAGTCCCTAAACTAACAACGGACCGAGATGTCCTTAAACTAAAACTTTGCCTCAAAAACGGCGACAACGGATCGAGAAGTTCCTAAACTAACAACGGACCGAGATGTCCTTAAACTAAAACTTCGCCTAAAAAACGGTGACAATGGACCGAGAAGTCCCTAAACTAACAACGAACCGAGATGTCCTTAAATTAAAACTTCGCCTCAAAAACGGCGACAACAGGCCGAGAAGTCCTTAAACTAACAATGGACCGAGATGTCCTTAACTAAAACTTCGCCTCAAAAACGGTGACAATGGACCGAGAAGACCCTAAACTAATAACGGACCGAGATGTACTTAAACTAGAAATTTGACTAAAAATTGTGACAACGGACCGAGAAGTTCCTAAACTAACAACGGACCGAGATGTCCTTAAACTAAAACTTCGTCTCAAAAACGGTGACAACGGAACGAGAAGTCCCTAAACTAACAACGGACCGAGAAGTCCCTAAACTAATAACGGACTGAGATGTCCTTAAACTAAAAGTTCGTCTCAAACATGGCAATAACGGACCGAGATGTCAAATTAAAAATTCGCCTCAAACATGGCAATAACAGACCGAGATGTCCCTAAACTAGAACCTCGCCTCAAATATGGCAATATAGGCCGAGATGTCCCTAAACTAGAACTTCGCCTCAAATATGGAGACATTCGACCGAAAAGTCCCTAAACTAAGAGTTCACCTCAAACATGGCGATATAGGACCGAAGCGTCCTTAAACTAGCGTATCGCCCCAAATACAGCGAACACTCCCTCGAAATCTATATTGCAATCGAAGTCTCAATGGCGAGGGTTGCAACTTAAGTCCTACTGGCACAACAGCTATTCCAGCGATGAAGCCATCCCCAAGTCCCACCGGCAAAAAGATGGGTCACCTGCGGTGAAACTACTTTCGAGAGTTCCATCGTTCAAAGAAAAAAAAGGGTATTTCCACAAGCGAAATGGGCACGGATAAAAACCCGAAAGGATGCCGTGAGTAAAAACAGTAGAGCTACCGACGAGCTTGTGAAAACCTGAAAGGGCACAAGATCGTTAAAAAAACGGTATGTCCACAAGCAAAATGGGCACGGATGAAAACTCGAAAAGGCGCCGTGAGTAAAAATGGCAGGATTGCTGGCGAGTTTGTGAAAACCCGGAAAAGGCGCAAACTCGTAAAATAAAAAATTCATATACACTTGCAAATTCCTCTCAACCTTGTGAGGTGAAAATATTTGCGTGAGATCTTTACAACTCACAAAGGAGCAAAACACTTAGGAATCCTCATGATTCCTAAGGAGCAATTACACTTGTGAGATCCTCATGACTCGTAAGAAGAATTCCCCTTATGAGACCCTCATGGCTCATAAGATTCAAAAGCCTTAGCTACATGGATCCGAACTTGTTCTTAAGCCGTTATATCCCCCAAGTTGCCCGACAGGCGGTCCAATATTGACCCTTGTATACAATCCACGGGCACGAATAAATATTCCCTGCCAAGTTCCTCTAATGGAGAGAAATGTCCCCATATGGTGAATGACACTGTTCACCACCGAAAGACCGGATCGAGACGTTGGGATGTCTGACCTGAATTTGGGGGCAGATACTATTTGGACTTATCTACCCATCTCTCCGAAGATGCCAAGTTGATTTATGACACCGTATATCGGAGGTTTGGATAGACACGACCGTTGTAGCGGAATTTATCAGATTCCCCATCGTTTGTGAGGGGTTTTGATTTTAGGGACGCTCTTCCCTGCAGGCGCAAGCCCCTACAGTTAAATACGTTACCGCGTTGCGATAACCACTTTCTCCTGCTCCGGAAGTTCACTTCGTGTCGTGTTGTGTTTTTTTATTTTGGGTTGCCCATGGATTGTATACGGAGACTAATTTATGTCGTCGCCCGTAGGGTGCGGATTAGTCCAAATCTGTATATTTGAGATTTGGGTTTAGATCAAGAATTTTGCTTGACGGGGCCTACGTTGGTAGTTTGGTTTGCCAATGGGAATGAAATTAGGACGCAGATCTCATATTTGTGAGGTCCATCGGTTCATGGGATATTTGGGTTTGATCTGAGGATCGTTAGCCACATTTGAGACTAAGATCGACTTATGAGCAGTGAGCATATGGGCTCAACTGATCATTAGATCATATATGAATAGCCCATGGATAGTATACGGTAGTCATTATGGACATAGTCCGTAGGGCAAAATATATTAGTTTAAGGACATCGCGGTCCAACATTCCCTGTTTGAGACGAATGTTAGTTTAAGGACATTTCGGTCCAACATTCCCATTTTTGGGACGAATGTTAGTTTAAGGACATTTCGATCCATTTTTAGTTTAGAGACGTTTCGGTCCAATGTCCATCTTGCGCGCACGTGTATTTGTTACGTGGCAAGTGAACGATGGTGATATGGAATGCGCCTAATTTAGGGTGCGATCCGATTTAAGGTGCGCACATTAATTTGGAAGTGCATTAATGTGGGATATATCATTCTCTATCTTGACGAAATTTTATATCAAGTTGGGATAAGAAAAGAGTTGTTGGTTGTCGGGACCCGCCACCTCTCTAAAGACACCGAGGAATTACAACGACATATATCAGAGGTGTGGAAAGATGTACACTTGAACCAAATCCCGTATTTGAGAGGAAAATGGTTGCGGACCTAAGAATCGTTAGTCATATTTGAGACTAAGATTACCTTAGGAGATATGAGATGAATATCATTTTGGATATCATCAATGAGAGATCATTAGTCATGTTTGAGACTAGGATCGGTTTGGAAATCACAAGCATATGGGCTCGCTTGAAGAATTAAAGAGGTTTAACCTTAGGAAACTGAGCCAATTTAGGCTAAGATTGGGTTTCTGTACTACCCAGCAGTACTGAGCACTCAGTTATACAGCACTCACGTGTGTTTCAAGTGAGGCGCTGAAATAGTGCTAAGCACTAGTTTTTTGTAGAGCCCACGTGTGTTTCACGTGAGGCGCTGCACTAGTGTTAAGCACTAGCTTTTTGTAGCGCCCACGTATGTTTCACGTGAGGCGCTGCACTAGTGCTAAGCACTAGCTTTTTCAGGCGCTCACATGCGTTTCACGTGAGGCGCTATATTTTTGGAGATTTAATCTCTGGTTGATCTTGTTAGAGAACTTAAATATCTGTTAATGGTATTTTAACCATTAACGATCACCAAGATCATTATTTTGAGGATCTGGGATCATGTTCTTTAAGAACTAAGTTCTTGATTTGAAGGAACTATGTTCCTAGAGTATTATGAACTCCATGTTTTCCATTTTTCATGTTTTCAGAGAGGTTAAACCTCTTTTAATGGTGTTTTGACCATTAAGGATCACCAAGATCACTATTTTGAGGATCTTGGATTGGGTTCTTTAAAGAACTAAGTTCTTGATTTGAAGGAACTAAGTTTCTGTAGTATTATGAACTCCATCTTCTATCTTTTCAATTTTGTTCTTTCCTGAATCTTTGATTTTCAAGAACAAGATCTTCCCGTTGAGAATTAAATTCTCAATTTGTGGGAGATTTGTCTTGTGGATCTCCGATCTATAGAAAGAACTAAGTTCTTTGAGAAGAGTTAAACCCTTATATATGATATGATAAGTAAAGGGGATGTTTTGATATCTGTGGTTTCTTTACCTAGGGTTTGAGAGGAGTAAGATCTTCTTTATTGAGAATTAAATTCTCTGTTGTTTTGAGAGCTTTCTGTATTTTTACAGAATCTTATGGGATAGTCTCTTCCTTATTTGGAAAGAGAGACCATTGGTCGTTGGAACCCACCACCTCTCCGACGACGCTGAGGGATTACAGCGCCATATATCGAATGTGTGGAGGGATGTACCCTTTGAACCAAGTGCCACTCATCTGGGGGAAGGACATGTTGGAGCTTAAACTTCTAGCTGCTTGAAAAAAGTTTCTTTGCGTTCGCGCATATGCGGCGCACGTGTTGGGCGCACGTGCGTCGCACTTACCAGATGCACGATGTGGGCGCACGTGGTGCACACTTGGTGGGCACACGTGCGTTGCACGTGGTACGAATGTGGCGGGCGCACGTGGCGCTTGCACATCATGGGGGGCAGCTAAGGCCTTAACTTGGAGAACTAAGCTCCTAAGGAGACTAAGCTCCTTTGAGGATTGAATCATCGCACGTGGCGGGCGCACGTGCGTTGCATATGGTGCGCATGTGGCGGGCGCACGTGCGCTTGCGTAGATGCGCATTATGGGAGGGCAGCTAAGGCCCTAACTTGGAGAACTAAGCTCCTATGGAGAACTAAGCTCCTTTGAGGGTTGAATCCTCGCACGTGGTGCGCATATGGCGGGCGCACGTGCGTTGCACGTGATGCGCACGTGTCGGGCGCCGTGCGTTGCACGTGATGCGCATGTGGCGCACATGGCGCTTGCGCATATGCACATTATGGGGGCAGCTAAGACCATAACTTGGAGAACTAAGCTCCTCTGAGGATTGAATTCTTGCACGTTGTGTGCACGTGCACTTGCGCATTATAGGGGGCCGCTGAGGCCCTAACTTGGAGAACTAAGCTCCTATGGAGATCTAAACTCCTTTGAGAATTGAATCCTTGCATGTGGTGCCTACGTGGCGGACACACGTGTGTTACACGTGATGCACACGTGGCGGGCGCATGTGTGTTGCATGTGGCGCACATGTCACTTGCGCATATGCGCATTATGGAGGGACGGTTAAGACCCTAACTTGGAGAACTAAGCTCCTATAGAGAACTAAGCACATTTAAGGATTGAATCCTCTTTTTTCTAAGAGGTATCCCCTCTTATTTACATGGGAGTGGTAGAGAAGGGATCTTTCTTTTTCCCGATCTGGCACTAAATGTATCCCCCATATGGTAGAGCATTACTTAAACTATACGTGCATAACACATTTGCTCATAACTTTTGATTATGGAAGAGTTATGAGGCCCGTAATATATCAAATCGAAGGATTTTTTGAGACACTTTCGATACAATTATAATTTACTTGATTCTCATTCAGGATTTTGGCAAAATACAGCCCGAAAAATAATGCTTTGCATTTTCTTAAATGTATTGCTGCTATTTGATATCTTGGGCTCTTTTGCGTAGAAATTTTTGGCAGGAAAAAATGCCCCCGCTCATGTAGATATGTACGTGGGTTAAGTAGTGCAAAATTATGCATCTCCGTAGAATTGATGGCTCAGGAGACAGGTTTAGGTCCCTGTCGCGTAAGAATTTTTCATATTCATGAGCCGTAAGGGTCTCAAGAAGGTTTTTTCTCCATATGAGTTATGATGATCTCATAGGTGCGTATTCTCCTTAGAAATCGTAAGGATTCCTAAGTGTATTTCACTTTCGTAAGTCGTAAGGATCTCATGCAAGTATTTTCTCCTTACAAGTCGAGGAGACCCGCAAGTGGTTTCATCACTTTATTAGCGAATGTGGCCCGTGGATAGTATACAAGAGTCAATTTGGACCTATTTGTAGGGCAGCGATGGCTTAGGAAATAGGTTTAGATCTGTCGCCTAAGACATTTCAACTTTATGAGCCGTGAGGGTTTCATAAAGACTTTTCTCCCTACGAGTCGAGAGGATCTCGTAGGTATATTTTCTCCTTAGAAGTCGTGAGGACTCCTAAGTGCGTTTTCTCTTGAGAGTCGTAAAGATCTCACAAGAGAATTTTCCCCTTACGAGTCGAGAGGACTCGCAAGTGGTTTCTCCCCCTCGTCGGTATGCGACTTTGGAGAATGTGTCCCGTGGATAGTATACAAGAGTCATTTTGGACCTATTTGTAGGGCCACGGTGCTTAAGAAACATTTTGATATCCCAGTCGTCTAAGGCTTTTCACCCTCATAAGCCATGATGGTCTTATAAAGATGTTTTCCCTGCAAGCCGAGACGAGTCGAGAAGATTGTTTACCCCCCAATAAAAGAGCAAAGCTCTGTTCAAAAAACTGAAGAGGCAACGTCTCACGTGCTTTCCACGAAGGCGCCAGCACCAGAGTTAAAAACTCTTATTGGCACCGCACGTGCTCCTCACATGGGCGCCAATGTGCAAAGCACATGAAAGAATTAAAAAACCTTAATAAGCCCCACGTGTTTAACACGTGAGTGCCTATATGCAACGCATATAGGCACTGCAGTTAAAACAACTGCTAGGTTAAAATTAAGCCCCACGTGTAAGCACGTGAGCGCTTATATGCAAAGTATATAGATGCTGCATTCAAACAGATGGTACGCCAAAAAGGCTCACGTATTAACACGTGATACACTCTTAGGCTATTGCATATAAATAAACAAGATTAATCCCATTGGGATCACGTGCTACATGTGAGTGCTCTTAAAACCTTCGAAGCTGATAGAATTAAATTCTAAACAACAGGATTAAAACTATATTTGGAAAATATTTTCTTAAATCTTTCTAATATAGAAAGATCCTTCCCTAACAAAGAATCTTGGATAAACTATCTGATAGAATTAAATTCTATATATGTGGGAAATATTTTCCTGATCTTCCTTAAACTAGAAAGATCTTCTTTGTTAAGCGAAGGACTTTTGGATCAAAGATCCAACGGTGATCGTCTGATAGAATAAAATTCTATAAAAGATATTCATATAAATAAAATTCTATGATAGAATAAAATTCTATAAAAGATATTCATATAAATAAAATTCTATGATAGAATAAAATTCTATGATAGAATAAAATTCTATAAAAGATATTTATATGATAGAATAAAATTCTATCTTAGGAAAATATTTCCTAATCTGGTTAAAAACAAATAAGAATCTTCTCTGTTAAACAAAAAGCCTTTGGATTAAAAATCCAACGGTAAATAAAATTCACCAGAACAATTGGATTGATTATGAAATCAATCATGATCTCTCAATGAGAGATTTTCTTAACAAATTGATTTCTTTTCTTCTCATATAAATAGGGGCAAACAGAAAAAGAAGAAAAGAGAAGAGAACAAAAAAAAGGGAGAGAGAGTTACCCAAAGAGACTTAAAGAATTTACAGCAAGAGAATTTAATTCTCAGAAGAAAAGAATTGTTCCCTTGAAACACTAGGTAAAGAAAAAAACAAAAGATTGTTCTTTACATCTCTAAGGGTTTAATCCTTCATCGAAGAACTTAGTTCTTCCTCTGGTTGAGATCTGCAGAAGCAGATCTCCCCATAAGTTGAGAATTTAATTCTAATCGGGGATATTCTGTCATGCAGATTCAAAATCTTGGGGAAAGAACTGAGTTCAAAGAATTTAACTCTTACAGAGATATATAGGAATTTAATTCCTCTGAAAATCAAGGTTTAACCCTACAATAAGAATTTAATTCTTACAAAAACAAGAGGCATGAGATCCTCTAAAATCCGAACATGAGATCAAAATCTCCAAACACTCAGAAGGAAAGATTGGTGATTCATTTGTAACACTACAATAAGATCTCACGTGCTCCACGTGAGTGTCTCTAAAGAATAAAAAGGGAAAGACACAAAGTGCCTCACGTGCTCACACGTGAGCGCCACAAGAATCAAGTGTTTAACACTTCTATAAAAAAAAGGAGGGGGGATGGAACCCAGAGAACAGTTCCCACTTTGGGGTGCTTCACGTGCTCACACGTGAGCGCCACAAGAATCAAGTGTTTAACACTTCTATAAAAAAAAGGGATGTAACCCTGAGAACAGCTCCTAATTTGGAATGCCTCACGTGCTCACACGTGAGTGCTGAACATAACCGAGTGCTGAACATAACCAAATGCTCGACACTTATTAAAAAAAAGAAATAAGGGAAATAAATGGACAACGCCCATAATTGACTACCTCACGTGCACCACGTGAGCGCCACAGAAATTTAGTGTTTAACACTATTTCAGTGCCCGCATGAAATGCACGTGAGCATGGTATGTCTCAGCACATTAACAATGTTGGGCAATTATAGAGACCCAAACCTAGTCCATCTTGACTAAGAGAGTCAAGGCCTCTTTGTGCTCATCATTCCTCCAAGTTGGCCTTAGTCCCCAGCATGACTAATGGTTTGTCAGCTGATGATATTCAAAATGATGTTCATCCCACATCTCCTAAGTTAATCGTAGTCTCCAAAATGACTAATGATTCTTAGATGATCCACCATGATCTTCTCCCTCAAATACAGGATTTAGGTTTAAGGATGCATCTCTCCACACCTCTGATACATGTCGTTGTAATTCTTCAACATCTTCAGAGAGGTGGCGGGTCCCGACAACCAACTGTTTTTTGGTGCACTTCCCAAATTGACTTGTATATTCCAAATCAAACCACATCCTAAGCTGGATGTATCCCATATCATCGTTGCTCATCCCGACACGTAACAAATACACGTGCGTGCAAGATGACCAATGGACCGAGATGTCCCTAAACTAACAACGGACCGAAACGTCCGTAAATTACAACATACCGAAACGTCCTCAAACTAAACGTTTCCTCCAAAATGGCGATGACGGACCGTAACGTCCTTAAACTAAAACCTCACATCAAAAATGGTGATCTACAGACCAAAACGTTATCAAACTACAACATTGCCTCCAAAATGGCGACAACGAACCGTAACGTCCTTAAACTAAAACCTCACCTCAAAAATGGTGATCTACAGACCGAAACGTCCTTAAACCAAACGTTGCCTCCAAAATGGCGACAATGGACCGAGATGTCCCTAAACTAATAACGGACCGAAACGTTCTTAAATTACAACAGACCGAAACGTCCTCAAACTAAACGTTGCCTCCAAAATGGCGATGACGGACCGTAACGTCCTTAAAGTAAAACCTCACCTCCAGAATGGTGATCAACAGACCGAGATGTCCTCAAACTATCTACAGACCGAAATGTCCTCAAACTATAACTCCGCCTCCAAAATGGCGATAAGGGACCGAAACGTCCTTAAACTAAAACAACAGAGCCCAAGTGCCCTCTTGTTGGATCTGAAACAAAAATGATCCTAAAAGCTTGTTATGTAGATCTTAGTCTCAAATTGGACTGACGTGTCCTTAACAAAAAACCAATCAAGCCCCCCATTGCTCATATATATTTAAGTTGATCTTGATCTCAAAAAAGATCAACGATCCTTAAATTAACCCAAACCCCAAATCTAAGTGTAGGGTGTTTTTCGTCACCCTATTGAAATGGGAATATGCGTGCGCTTGTCAGGCGCATTACAGATTCCCCTTGCTTAGGGTAGGCTGGGGTTTATTGATTGTGGGGATTCGAATCTCCGACAGCCGCGGACTAAGCTGCCGTTAATTACCCTTCGCCTTTGGAGTGAGGGAACCTCCGATTGACGGGTTAAACTGGACATGCGAACTCAATGTGCAGTGTACGTATGATGTGTTTTGGAGGGGGCTTGGATATATCGGGAGCCACACAGAGTTTTTACAGGGGTCCCGCTACCCGGATAGTGGGCTGGGGGTCAAGGGGGCTAGCAGCCCCCTTGCGGGATGCGGGGCAACGCCCCGTTAGAAATTTTTTCTAACAGGGACAGTGGCGTGGAGTATGTATGTGTGTACATATGTATACATATGTATATATATATATGTGTGTATATATAAAATGGGGGGAAAGGCATCTAAAGGATGCGTGGGGCCAGCGACAGCGCTTTGAGCGTAAGAGCGCTAGCGCACCAAGTGTCAGCACGTGGGCGCTCGGGCGCTAGCGCTTTGGGCGCTAGTTCTCTGAGCGCAAGAGCGCTAGCGAACTGAGCGCTAGCGCGCCATGTGTCAGCATGTGGGCGCTCGGGCGCTAGCGCGCCACGTGTCAGCACGTGGGCGATTGGGCGCTAGCGTTCTGAGCGCAAGAACGCTAGCGCACTGAGCACTAGCGCGCCACATGTCAACATGTGGGCATTCGGGCGCTAGCGCTTTGGGCACGCCAGCGCGCCACGTGTTAGCACGTGGGCGCTCGAGCGCTAGCGCTATGAGCGCTAGCGCGCCACGTGTCAGCACGTGGGCGCTCGAGCAGCAAAAGGGACTTGGTCCCTGCAATGGGAGTTGTACTCCCAGAAAGTAGCACTTATTATTCTGTGTGTGTGTGTGTGTGTGTGTGTGTGTGTGTGTGAAGAGTTAAACTCCTAAGTTGTTTTGAAGCTAATGAAGGGCTTCTCCCCTTGAGCCAGAGTTCTTCCCCAAAGTGGGGTTTCTGGAGATGGGTCTCCTTCTTCTTCCTTTGTTGGCCGGATCTTGAAGATCAAGAAATATGAGATCTAAAAATCTCTCCTTTCTGAGATCTGATGGCAGATCTGAGTTCCCCTTTGTGGGTTTTGTGGTAAAAAACTATTTTGTTTCGAAAAAGGAAGAGTAAAACTCTTGATTTAATTCAAAAGAAAGAAGAAGGTTTTAGAACCTTGAGGAAGGAGGAAGAGGCACAGGCCCTAAATTTTGAGGGGAATGAAAAAAGTCTTTTTTTATTCATCATCATGTTGCTTTATATAGGCTTACATATTTACATATAGCCCCTTGGGCTTTACAAAATGGCATTTTGCCCATCCCATGTCTCATGTGCTATTTCTTTTTGCACATAAGCCATGGGCTTACAAAAATTTGGTTTTATGCCCATTTTGTTTACATTCATGCATAAAAAATTACATAAAAATTATTTATTACATGATTTCATTTTGGCATGGAGGAGGGCCAGCCGCTTCATGTTCGGACTCGACCTGGGCATGAGCCCACTTGATCCGGGCTTGGGCCCACTTGGCTTGGGGTTGACCTTGACTTTGACTTGGTCAACCGGGGTGCAATTTTCGACTTCAACACTAAGAAATACGGATTTGGATTAATCCACGCCCTATGGGTGACAATATAAATCAGTCTCCGTATACAATCCACGGGCAACCAAAATTAAAACAAACACGCACGACATGAAGTAAACTTCTGGAGCATGAGAAAGTAGTTATCGCGATGCGGTAGCGTAATTAACTGCAGGGGCTTGCGCCTGCAGGGAAGAGCGTCCCCACAATCAAAAACCCCTCGAAAACGAGGGGGAATCTGACGAAGTCATGCTACAACGGCCGCATCCGTTCAAACCTCCGATATACGGTGCCATAAATCAACTTGGCATTTTCAGAGAGGTGGACAGATAAATCCAAATAGCATCTTCCCCCAAATTCAGGCAAGACGACCTACGCGGTTCGTTCCCGTTTTCGGCGGTAAACAGATTCTGGCACGCCCGGTGGGACCTTTTTCTCCTTCCACTCCACGCTTCGTGTGTCGTGTTCGCGAACAAATCGCGATTTACTATGGTTGCCCCTGGGTTCGAGATACTAAGATTTGGTGTCTTGCTCCTGTGCAGAGAAAAGAAGATCAATGGCATCTAAGTGTACCTTCAACAGCAACTCTCGCTCCGTCCCCGCTGGAGGAGGGACATAAGGGCCAAATGCGGCCTTCATCTTTTCAATGCTAGTGGAACAGGTAACTCAGGCCACCACTGGATTGTTCTTCGGGACCATGCTCCCGCCAGTAAGCTTCAGCGCCCCAGTGCCATCACAGGAAGCTCTAAAGAAGTCGGTTTCGATCGACTTGCAACCACCACGACCCCTCTCAACGGATCGTCCAAGTCTGCCACCTCAGTCTTCAACAGGCTGTGCCAGAGCTCAAGTGGGCCCGCAAAGAGGCTCACAATACCTGAAGGGGTTATCCCGAAACGGGTAGCCATTCCAGCTCCGGCAGATGAAGGCGTCAAAGGGGCTTCTCCTACTAAAGGATCGGTCTTCGCAAGATTGGTCGTTCCAACTCCTGCTATAGGCGAAGTCATCAAAAGAGCTTCCCCTACCAGAAAGTCGGCCTTCAAAAGATTGGCCGTTCCCTCTCAACGGACGTCAGTCTTCGATAGGCTGGCACCAG
This sequence comes from Agapanthus africanus, assembly GCA_030015575.1. Classification (NCBI taxonomy): domain Eukaryota; kingdom Viridiplantae; phylum Streptophyta; class Magnoliopsida; order Asparagales; family Amaryllidaceae; genus Agapanthus; species Agapanthus africanus. Next base: position 425,222,249 of record CM057351.1, read on the forward strand.
CAGTAGCCCTTCATCAAAGCAGGGGGCATGACGGAGCCACTCCCACAACTAAGGCAATCCCGTTTGCAAGACATGCTCGACGTCGCCATTGGCGTCGAGCGAGGAAAGCTGGGGGCAACTCCCCCTCTGGACTTACTCCACCAGCTCCAATGGTGGAAGTTGATCCTGCTGTTCCAACCGGGAACAGCTTTGAACCGCTTAACAGGGTGCAACGGAACTCCCCAACCGCAGTGCTGAAGAAATCTCTCCCATCTGCTGAAAGTATGAAGCAGGCGAAGCTGGAGCAGCCCCCTCAGCGGCTGTCCTCCTAAATACACAGGGTCTGGCGGAAAGTCCAAGATTTTGTGATCAACAAGGACTTCTCTCGCCGACTGAAGAAAACAAAGGCACGGCAAGAGGAGGACATGTTTCCCCCAATCAGAGCAAAGCTCTGTTTGAATTTCAAAAATTCAAAAATTGAAGTAACGCTTCAGATTTCTTGCGCTGCGCGCAGCGCGCCACGTGTCAAAAGCTGACACGCCAGCGCTGCGCCCAAGACGGCGCACCCAATCAGAGCAAGACTCTATTTAAAATAAAAATAAAAATAAAGGAAGCAACGCTTCAGATGATCTGCGCTCTGCGCTGCGCGACACGTGTCAGCGCAGTTGCGCTGCGCGACACGTGTCCAGCGCATGTGCGCTTGCGCCAGCTGTGCCAGCATTTAAAACAGAAAAATTCTGGAAAGATCTTCCTAATCTTGTTAAAAACAAGAAGATTATCTTCTGTAAAACAGAAGCCCTTGGATCAAAGATCTAACGGTGGGGAAACATCCCTAAATCACTCGGAGAAAGATCTCTTTAACTGATTTAACAAATCAATTGGCACTATATAAAGGCCCCTAGACTCCAAGTCTAAAAGAGATACAGAGACAGAGAAACACAGAGAATTCCTCTAAAACTTTGAGAAGAATTCAGAGAAAAGAAAAAAGGTAAAACATTTGGAAAAAGAAGAATTTCTTCTAAAAAGATCAATGATCTAAGAACAAGATCAAGATCTTTAATAAAAAAAATAATAATAAAAAGAAGAAGAAGTAATCTACTTCATGACTAGATCTTTTGATCTATATAAAGGCATTGCCTTTCGATGAACCATTGGTTCTTGAAAAACTTGAGGTAGAACCTCTTTAGAATCAAAAAGATTCTGTTCTTTGATCTAAAATAGATCAAGATGTGCTCTGCGCTTTTGAACAGTGCCCTGCACTACTAATTTGAGCCTCTACGCTCTTGGGTTGGCGCAAGTCACCAGAACACGCCACGTGTCAACCCCAGAATAATCTGCGCCTTGCGCTTTAAAAAAATGAACACTGCGCTCTTGAATTGGCGCAAGTCGTCAGAGCGCGCCACGTGTCAGTAGCGCACAAGCGCAGTGCAATGGCGCAGCGCATTGCGCTTGCGCTCACCAGAGCGCGACACGTGTCACCTCCACATCAGTTTGCGCTTTGCGCTCCTCAATCAGCGCAAAGCGCCTGACAAGCCACGCGGGGCGCTGTCAGACCATTAAATACTCTGCATTATTAAAAAAGGGACAGAGCCCAATTAAAAAGGCCTAACAGGCCAGATACAAATAAAATGTTGAACATTTTCAATTGGACTTAACCCAATTTTGGCCATAAGTCCTCAAATTAAATTGAACTGAGCACAACTGCTCTCTCAAATTAATTTACACCCGGTTCAAGGGTACATCTCTAAGCTCCTCTGATATTTGTCGTTGTAATCCTTCAACGTCGTCAGAGAGGTGATGGGTCCCGACAACCATACATTAATACGGACTGTGGGGTCCTTAAACTCATGGACTAATGCGTCCTTAAACCAATATTCGTCCCAAAATGGGAATGTTGGACCGAAATGTCCTTAAACTAATGTTCGTCCTCAAAATAGGAATGTGGGACCACCATGTCCCTAAACTGGAAATGGACCACTATGTCCCTAAACTGGAACAATAGAGCCCAAATGCTCTTTTGTCGGATCTAAACGATCCGGTTAAGTTGATCTTAGTCTCAAATTGGACTAACGTATCCTTAACAAACGTTTAAGTTGATCTTAGCCTCAAATATGGCTAACGTATCCTTAAACCAAAACCCCAAACCCAAATCTAAGAAAATACGGATTTGGATTAATCCACGTCCTACGGGCGACGAAATAAATTAGTCTCCGTATACAATCCACGGGCAACCACAAACAAAACAAACACCCACGACACGAAGTGAAATTCTGGAGAAGGAGAAAGTTGTTACCGCGATGCGGTAGCGTAATTAACTGCAGGGGCTTACGCCTGCAGGGAAGAGCGTCCCCACAATCAAAAACCCCTCAAGCGAGGGGGAATCTGACGAAGTCTGCTACATCGGCCGCATCCGTCTAAACCTCCGATACACGGTACCATAATCAACTTGGCATCTTCGGAGAGGTGGACGGATAAAACCAAATAGTATCTGTCCCGAATCTCAGGCAAGACGTCTGTCGCGCCATCATTCGGAGGGGAACAGGAGGCATATCTCCAGTCTATCTTGTGTTCGGTAGAGAACCTTGAGACTTTGAAGCTCTTGAAAGAAGGCCCGTTGTCAGAAATGATTCTTCTTGGTGTACCGAAACGATATAGAATATTATGCCAAAAGAATGTCAGGATATTTTCTGTCTTGACTTCTTTTAGCGGGACAGCTTCAGCCCATCTGGAGAAATAGTCAGTTGCGGCTAATATGAACCGGTGGCCTTTGGATGACGGAGAATCAATTGGGCCAACTATGTCGGTACCCTAAACTTCGAAAGGCCACGACGCCACCGTAGGATGCAACGGATTGGGATGCTTGTGAATGAAATCACCGTGAATTTGGAAGAGATGACATTTCTTTGCATGCACTTCGCAATCCCTTATCATGGTGGGCCAGTAATATCCAAGCCGTTTGATCTGGAGCCGCATTTTGGGGCCGGACTGGTGAGCCCCGCAGACGCCCGAGTGAACTTCTTTTATGACTTTTTGGACTTCGGCCGATGACAGGCACCTGAGCCAGAGTCGGTCATATGATCTGCGGTATAGCGTATTATTTACAAACACGTATCGAAAAGCTCTCTTCTTCAGCTGAATCCTCATAGATTTTTCTTCGGGCAGCTTATCGTATCGAAGGTACTCTATGAAGGGTTCTCTCCAATCGGGCTCGTCTTGAATGATCGAAGCCTCTTCGGCAGGATTGTTCTCTTGTTCTATGATTTCTTCTTCACGCAAAGAGACTGGAGACAGAATTTGCTGGCTTCTGACTGTGATTAGAATTTCGTCCATATCAAGATCAGCTAGCTCTTTAGCTAGGCGAGCGAGTATGTCTGCTTTTCCGTTCTACACCCTAGGGATTCTCATTAGTTCAATATGAGTGAACTGTTTCATGAGTTCCACCATTCGGCTTCTATATCGAGTTAACTCGGGTTTGTATATCTTATAGTCACCGCTTACCTGGTTGACGACAAGCTGGGAGTCACCGAAACCCGTAGCCGAATGATGTCCATTTCTATGGCGTGCTCCAGACCAGCTATCAGAGCTTCGTACTCAGCCTCGTTGTTTGTGCGAGGCTCAGTGAGAGCAAAAGAACGTCGTAAGGTTCCCATAGATGGCGTGACGAACACCAATCCTATCTCTGCTTTTATCTGCGGGATGCTTGATTTGCCGGAGCTCCTCATTGATGAGGCTCCATCGAAGTAGAGCTCTTAACATGGCTCGTCATCCTCGAGGTGCAGCACTTGTTCGTCGGGCAACTCGCAATTGAGCGGCGACCCTTCTGGTATGGGATGAGCAGCAAGGAATTTGGTGAGGTCTTGCCCTTTTACTGCTTTCTGAGGAGTATAGATTATGTCAAATTTAAGCAGCATGACAGCCCATCTCGCCATTGTACCGGTTAGGCTTGCTTTGGTCATCAAGTGTTTGAGAGAGTCGACCTTGGAGATCAGCATAACCCGATGAGCGAGCAGATAGTGACTCAGCTTCTTCACGGCGAATATCAGAGCCAGGCATTGCTTTTCAATCGGGGAATAGTTGTGTTCCGCCCCGACTAAAGTTCGACTGAGGTAGTAGAGGGCATTTTCTTTTCCCTCCTCATTGTTCTGGGCAAGGAGCGCACCTAGTGACTCATCTAGAGCGACAGTATAAAGAATAAATGGTTTATTTAGAATAGGGGCAGCAAGCACTGGAGGGTGCAACAGGCACTGTTTGATGCTTTCGAACGCTTCTTGACATTCGACATCCCAGATAAAAGGAGCTCCTTTCTTCATGAGCTTTGAGAAGGGCCTACATCTCCCCGATAAATTTGAGATAAACCTTTGTATATAAGCAAGCTTGCTTTGAAAAGATCTTAGCTGCGTCAGATTCTTCAGAGGGGGCATCTCCATGATGGCCTTTATCTTGGATGGATCAACTTCGATCCCTCGATGTCGGACTATGAAGCCAAGGAATTTTCCCGATGACACGCCAAAAGCACACTTCAGAGAATTCATCTTCAGATCATATTCCTTCAATCTAGTGAGAACGGTTTTAAGATCTTGGATGTGATCGGCCTTGACTTTAGTCTTGACGACCAGATCATCAACATAACATTCGACGACTTTATAGATTAGGTCATCAAAGATTTTGGTCATTGCCCTTTGATATGTAGCACCGGCGTTCTTCAGTCCGAACGGCATCACTTTGTAATAGTATATGTTGATCAGGGTTCGAAATGTTGTATGCCTCTCATCCTCAGGCGACATTTTTATCTGATTGTACCCAGAAGAACCGTCCATGAAGATGAACAATTCATAATTTGAGGTGTCATTGACCATCATTTCTATGACCGGAAGTGGAAAATCATCTTTAGGGCATGCCTTGTTAAGGTCCCTGAAATCAACACAAATCCGGATCTGCCCATTTTTCTTCTTTACTGGGACAATTCATGCGATCCAGTCTGTGTATTTCTCTTCTCTGATGAAGCCAGCATCGATAAGTTTCTTAGTTTCCTCAATGACCTTTTCTTCCAGCTCCCTTCTCATTCTTCGAGGAGCTTATTTGACAGGCTTGGCATCAGGAGATATATCCAGCTTATGCATGGCCACTTTAGGGGAGAGGCCAGGCATTTCTTTGTATGTCCACGTGAAGCAATCGGCGAACTCATGCAGCAGGGAAATTATCTGCTCTTTCATTTTCTCTGACAAGAGTGAGCTGATGTAGGTCGGCCTTGGATTATTAGGCGTCCCTAAATCGATCTCGGTTAGCTCATCGAAGGTTGCTTGTCCGCCATCTTCGAGCTCTTGAGGAGCTTCTTCTGGCTCAGCTATCTCGTCATCATCATTTGATCTTTCACTGGCTTCACCAACATGAATCATGTAGCATGCTTTGGAATCAGGCTGGATGAAACCTATGCCCCTTCTATCTAGAATTCGTCCATCGATGAGTGCTCAGACCTGCGGCGGGTGACACAGCCCCTCATAAAACATCGCTTCGGAGTCCGTTTGATATAACCGACATCCACACTTTTTAAAATATTCCCGCATCTCGGGCGCATAATATCTGGGGTTTAGGACGGCACGTGATAGACAAATCGTCCGGGTGCACGACAGGATTTGACCCATAAAACAGGATGCCCTTCTGCTCACTCTTTCTCCCGAGAACGTAGAAGGTTTTCAGCTGGTCCACGGTGGAGATTGACAATGCATCGAGCTCTTTGCACATCTGCTCCAGCACCCTTGTGACGGCTAGGGACCCTTCTGCAATTTCGAAGGTCTCTCATAGTTTTGCTCATTACGTGGGGGCCCAGTCTGCACAGCTGTTGCAAGGCGGGTCCTCTTCCTTCGACTCTTCAGTGTCGCTGCCTAAATGAGGGCGGATTTTGTTGTCGGATGGGCCTTCAGTATCAAATTCGTCTGTATCGCTACCGAAATGAGGGTGAGTTTTACGGAAGGACGGACTTCCAGCATAAGACTCATCAGTGTCACTGCCGAAACGCGGACGTACTTGGGGGTTTATGCTTTTGAAAGTGACAACAGACTCAAAGTTGCCTTTGAGTTTCGGGGCCGCTCTGTCCTCGGTCAGTTGTGGCTTAACATTTTAGGGGTTCAAAAAGTACCGAGAATCTTCATATCGGACTTCATGCACATCGAACGGCTCGATGTCTCCGTCAATACGTCTTTCTTCGCCATTTTTAGTATATTTCATGTATTGATGGAGAGTTGACGGAACAATACCATAATCGTGGAGCCAAGGCCTCCCCCAAAGAATTTTATAAGACGTGTCAGATTCGATCACGCATATCTTAGCTTCGGTTTGCAGATCCCCAAATTTGATTGGCAGAGCTATAGACCCCAGCACTTGCTGGCAGTTTTGATTGAAGCCTTGAATGACAATCCTTTCTCTTGACAGGTGTCGAACGTCCATTGACAAACTCTTCAGAGTCCGCAAGTTCATGATGTTCACTGAGGACCCCGGATCAATCAATATGCGATTAATCCGATCTCCGTCGCTGTACCCAGTCACGTAAAGCGGCCGATTATACTCAGTCGTTCCCAGTGGCAAGTCTTCATCCTTAAACGTGACTGCGGCGGCATGCAGAATGTACTGGGATTCTTTCATATTAATTTCCGCAAAGCGAGCCTGATACCGCTCATAGTTTTGTAGAGCATGAATGAGAATATCTCTGAGATCCTTGGACAGGACCAGAGCATCATAGATGCTTAAGATAGACGAAAGCTTCCGGAGATGAGCCAGAACATTAGAGTCCACGGGGGAAGGATTCGAATCTTCATGAGCAAGTTCTCTGCCATCTTCTTCATTAGCGACTTGTTTTTCCTTCCCTTTTGGGGCGTTGCCCTGATTTGGCAGTAGAGCCCTGCCGCTTCTAAGCTGGATTTGGTTAGACTTTGTGGCGAGCTCCTCGTCCTCTTCAAGAAAACATAGCTCTTCCTCAGAGTCACTACCAAGGTGGATGACGTAGCAGGTCACTATAGGGATCTCTTCATTGGAGTCTTCTTCTAGCTCCTCCAGAATCTCAGCCGCTTCTATATGGAAGAACTCCTTCAATTGAATTAGAATCCTTTCCTTTTGTTCATAGTCTTCGAGAGAATCGATATACTTTTGAATGGTTGATCTCCCTGCAGACTCCTTTTCGCGTCGAGCTGCACTTTTCTTCTTCTTTATCTTTTTGGATTTTGAGCCTGATTGAGCCGAATTGGCGTAAGTCTACGCTAGCGCCCCGGCCGTCTACAGACGCCAAATGCTGAACAAAAACTTTTTAACTTGCGCTATCGTATACTTTAACCCGGATCTTCCATTATTGCTAAACTAACAAACTGTAAAGAGTGTAGAAAGGTTATACCGAACGATCCGAGTCCTTCGTTCTTTAACCATCATCCCACGCTCCGTTGCGGCTGCTCCGATCTCGTCGAACTCCGATATCCTCGTCGAGGTGGCACCACATCACCGATTCTTTAAACGGGCTCCCGCCTCTGACTTGAGGCAACTCGGTCGTCAAGTTTGCTAGAAGAGACGACCAAGAATGATGTAGAGAATGAGTGGATGACTTTGTCTCGTTCCGTCCAAAGCTATGGACGGACGGTTAATGAAGTTGCCGTGGGAATCGGGTGTTGGAATGAAATGAGCTGTGAAATTCCAAACACCCCAAATGCTATCATAATCTTTTCACAAGTGAAAAACCATCAAGTGAGAGAGAGAGGAGGTGGCCGGCCTCTTATAGCAAAGAGGGAGGTGACCGTAGGAGAGGGGGGGTAACCATAAGCAAATATCATAATGTGAACACAAAATAATATCTAGCATAAAGATCTTAAGCAAAACAAGAATGTTTAGAAATCAAAGCATGAGTCACAAGACACCTCACCTAATCTAGAACCTTCTAGAACCTTCTAGAAGCACGACTCACTCTCATCCAAGAAAAGATAAATCCGTCTTTAACCGAATGTTAAAAGACGGCTGATAGAAAACTGGAAACTGGCAACTTCCAAAAGTGATCCTGAAACAACTTTCAGGATAACCCCGAAACTGTATAAATATACCCGCATTTGTATTACGACCGAATACAAATGCAACTGAGACAAAGATATTATACCTACTCAATATAATACTCGGATCCGGCTTAAACCAAAGCCGACCAGTATCATCTGCCCGAAAACTGACACGTGCGTAAACGCACGTGCATTTTCCGAACCCTGCCATAAAACAATACGGCCTCTACAACGTTTCGCCCGAACTTGGGAAACTTTCTGTGGGGGACTCTAATGACTCGTCAGTACCCTGGCAGTGGGTTTAACCACAAACCGTCAGCTGCACTAGCTATACGTAACGGCTGCCCACGGACTGACCTCAAGGGAGACTGATGAGCAAACTCAAGGGTGGCCGATGAATGAACTCATCCAGAAAACCCTACTGAGCCTAACAGTGACAATGTATATACAGTCCGGTCCGTTCGTCAATGAGTATCGCATATCCGCCTAGGGGGCTAGTAACGTCAGACCCCCAGAAGCAGTATAAGTCGTGTCGGAGTGAAGCCCAATAACACCCTGAGATACTACTCGAGTACCTACCAGTAAATCTCCTGCCACGGCCGTGGACTATGTGTAATGGCTCTCCTAGACACAGCACGATCTCGCCCCCAATACCGGGAGAGACGAATCCCCTGCCGATCCGCTCACGTGCCTCCATATGGCTCGGGACTGTACCCAAAAGCTACCTGTTTGCACGACTCCTTTGAGCCGTGGTAGGGTAGAAATCAAAGCACAGTGGGAACTCACACGAGACAAATGACGACCTCAGGTCGATGAACTAACCTGTACACATGTCACCAGGGAACTGCTATCTGACGATAGGTATAGTACTAACTAGCAGATTCCCGGCGAGTCCTGTCCGGTGTACTCATAACCCAATGAGCACCTGTATACATCTTAGGTGATCCAACTGACACCAGTAGCTTGTGAGACCGGCCACCGCCCCTCGTCGGGGTCTCGACTGTATACACTAGTCTACTCCGGAGTATCGATGCCCTGTCTCGAAACTCCCACGACTAGGGACCACAATTAAGGATATGCATATAAACTACCCAACTCTCACGTATATGATCGCCATCATACTGTTGGTAGTAAAGCAAGATCCTAAGGGCTCTATCAAAGTGTAACATGCAATCAGTCACCTGAACATGTACACGACTGATAAAGGCAAACCAGATAGCATACTATCATTTCGAGTAAGACTGTCCTACCGGGATAGGACCTCCGCAATCATTGCAATCACGTACCTGCGATCCAATAATTGACTATGAGGGCACTATCTCCAACAATCTCCCACTTGCACTCAAGGCTAATATTGCGATGTCGACTACTCACAGCCCGTGTGAAACCGAACATCCAACTCCTCTACTAATCAGTTTCACAAAGCCCGTTTGTAAAACTATTGTGTTCGAGAAATAGCCTCAGTGAGTGGATCCGCCTAGAAGTATCTTTCTATATCTCTCTTTGTCTCAAGTTCGCGGAGAAAACCATCTCCCGAATCGAGTAATACCCGTCTTAGAATATGTCTGGATATTTGATGGGACCTAGTTCATAAATGAACTCCTTATCCAAACTTCTTAGACTGTATCGATTACTGAAACTAATCAGTATCCGGCACCATGCCTCCCACAGTATTTTCTTGGATCACCTGTCCATAATACTGTCCCTCGTCGGAGGGAAAACTATAACTCTGACAATCACTCTGTCATCCATGTCACCTTTGAAGCCTGGAATGATAATCGTCTCCCGAAGGAGGCTGCCGTCATCAAATCCGTAGAACATGCACTTATGTTCTAAAACTGCTTTCTTATGTTTCTCCAGGATTGGATTAATACAAACTCATTGCATCTAGTGCAAAAACAACATCTGGTGTGGTACTTGACATCTCATGATTGACTCAATTGCCTAAGCAAGTGATCTGCCAATCATGCACTTCCCTCTCCACTTTAGTCTATACGACACCTTTAGAGAGGGTGACTCCATCACCTGCAGGTACATCACCATGCTAGGAGTCAACTATTCTAAAAACCATTAGAATATCTGTCAAAGTACCCACATTGGGAAACCACCCAAATCTAGATCTAAAACCATAGATCCAGAAACCAGAATGTCTAATATTATATCCATGTCCTGTCTGGAGAAACAACTGTGTGACGAACAGAGTACAACCGATCGTAGTATAGGAATTTTACTTCCTACTTTGTGTATGTCATCCAAATACCATGACATCACACTCTACTACCTTCTTAACAGATCCATCCCCTATTCTGATTGAAGTCAAACCCATGACTGTCACATCAAAATTAGATGATCTATCTCCGCTATAACTGCTCTAGTCTATAAATAGACATAAGCTACTTGCCCACTATGCTTCGGCTGCTCCCACTGAATATGACAACCCTCTGGCAGAATAATATACACGTACACTTCTAAAGCTAGTTTAGAACGACGCTATACTTATCCTCCTGCCTGGTCTCATAGTCTGGAACAACAGTAGTGTCAAGTCTGGGTAGATAAGAACCTCCCTGTCACCGTCCTTGAGGATACCGAAGTACCTCTCGGGTGTCTGAGGTTACCCACCAAATCTGCGGAGTGGCTATTGGAATGTCAAACCTGATTGAATATATAGGTCCTATTAAATTTTCCGTAATCGTTCGCGGTTCTGGAATCACTTCCAGTTCTACCATACTCCCACTACTGTTTTCTGAAAAAGATCCATTTTACTAAAACTGTGGCGAGTCAAGAACAATATCACTATTGATCTTCCAAATGGTAGAATATCAACCCTCGTCATAGCCAGGGTCAACCCACAAACAGCCATTACAGAAACGTGCCTTGAGTTATCCAGTGTCTGGTTTTAAGCATAAGCTGGACAACTCCCCATACCTTAATTTCTTTTAAGGTACGATCCATTCTATATCCAATACAGAAACTTTGGCACTAATTTAATTGGAACCATATTCAAATCATGCAGCTGTCTCCAGTGCATATCACCTTAATGGAAAGAGGCTAATCAACATTACTCAATCTTAGGAATCCATCCAATTATGAGTAACCTGAAAGAGAAACACGTTTCTCAAAACCATCACTATCATCTGAATACCAATCACAAGAATCTACATCTTCGATCTCTTTGAAGAATCCCGATACTTGTGATACCTGGTTCTCTACTTTATTCTTATACCCACAACTTCTCAAAACTTAGACCTTTTATTTCTACGAAACACTTGTCTAAAACTAGAGAAGTTATAAGTAAACAGAACATAGTACGAGGACCTACCCCTTTGTCCTGATGGACACTGGACAACATACAATACTCTGTATAAGTCCGCTGAGTTGAACAACTCATAACCTGTGCGTTGCAGGTGGAAAACTGTACCCTGGCGATTTCCTCAAATATCACCAATTACAACGAATTCCGATATAATGAGGATGATCACCTAATTCCCAATATCTTACTCCCACTCATCATCTGTAAAACCATACAGATATGAGAATGAAACCTGGTAAATACATACCCTTGGAGTAAGTATCTAATCGGGAAAACAGGTTTTCTTTTAACAATGCACTGAAACATGAAAATGTTTCGTAGGGGTATCCTGGTATTCATAGCAATGCCTCTTCCATAATCCAATTCATGACTTCAACCGTATATTTTATTGCCATCTTTCCAAATCCCTTAATTTGTCTTTAGTCGTTACCTTCTGTACACCATCGTTAGGCTAAATGGTTTTCTTCCTTCCCTACCGTTCGGCACCAGCCTATGGTTTGGAAGAAGACTATCCAGTAAGCATAATAGGTGTACCCTCCTAAACCAAGGAGTACTCGTATCTTGAGAGAAGGTGATGATAAAAGACAACTGAATAATACCTTATTCCTTTAAAGGTGAAATAGGAGTGGCGATGAAGTACGCGGTTTTGGTCGTGAATGATATCAGTCGCAATTTACTTTGCCCTCTTTCTAATCCCTTTATTTTGTCTTTACATATTACCTTCTGCACACCCTACTTAGGCTAATTGGTTTTCTTCATTCCCTACCTTTCGGCACCTGCCTATGGTTTGGAATAAGACTATCCAATAAGCGTAATAGGTGTACTCTCCTAAACCAAGGAGCTCTCGCAACCTGAGAGAAGGTGATAATAAAAGACAACTGAATAAACCAATTCTATTTCTCCTGAACCTGGATCCATCCTCGAAGAAGTCCCTTTGAGTTCGTATATAACCATACGATGGATCTATCCAATGGAAGTGGATATCCGTAGTAATACGGGTGTTCTGAGAAATGCAAAGGGTAAAAGAAGGAGTGGCAATGACTTATGCAACATAGACAATCCAAAAGCCAGTATTTTAAGAAGGTTCGGTCAACCTGGTCACTGAGTCAAAGTCTAGGGTCGGTCAAAGGTCGCTGCCAAAGAGAGAGAGAGAAAAGAAACATTCTGCGTGCACTCTAACCTAGATCAGAATGGTCATAACTTTATCTAATCCGGAAACCTCCCACTGTCCTGTCAAATTCTCCTCCAAACCTGAAAGAAGAATCAATCGGGATCACCCGAAGAGTAAACCAACTCATCAGTGGGAATCGGGATCCAACTCTCATCGCATGATAACGTGATGGAATGCATCCACGTTACTCATACTCCAGAAGGTATGCGCATACTTGGCAAGTTTCAGTTTCTTTAGAAACTCCCGATACGATTTTTGCCCCATGCTCTTATAACCTTGGCTTTGGTCAAAATGTCATAAGTCACATGCCAAGTTCTACCCATCACTATCTTGTCAATTTGAACCCACCCGCACATGCCCCTGACTTTGGCCAATCGGCAGAACGACTGTCCCAAACTAACTCATCTATCTATGCAACAATTGAATACCCAGCAGCTACCAAACACTATGCCTTAACTTTGGCTAAAATACATAGCTTGAATACTACTGAATACCCAAAAGAAGTGACGGAGGGCTACGGCTGGTTTTTGGCGAAAAACCTTTAGCGTAGTGAACTTGATATCGCTGAAGGAACCTGATAGCTTTTTAAAATATAGTGGCGAAAACCTTTTGCTAAAGAGGTCACTCCCGGTGAAGGGATCTCGGCTCTTTCCTCGTGGAATGAGGTGCAGGATATTCCACTGAATACCGCTATGCAAAGCAACTTGTAATCGACTATAGTGAAGTTATTACCCTGACGCAAACTTCTGCCCAAGGGGTCAGTCCCGGTGAAGGGATATCGGCCCTTGCCCCGTCGAATGAGGTGCAGGATATTCCACTGAATACCGCTATGCAAAACAAAAGGAAACGTCTTTGTAATAACACTTTTTAAATTTGTTCCAACAACTAAAACAGGTTTGTTTTACTTTGCATTGATCAGAATCAACGCAGTCCCATCAATCAATCACACCAGAAAAGAACGAAAATAAAATGTACGTATATGCCATCCGCATTCGTCACTGGGTCCCGTCATCACCCGTTAGGTTACTTAATTAACGACAGAGCGGGGACTGGACTAGCGCGGGTGTAAAACATATACAACATCTAATAGTATATAAACCAATATATAATAATCGCTCCAGGCGTGATAATATGCAACATTACAGAAAAGTAATAAGCATCACAGAACAATACAGATATCTGGGATCCCCGGGTTTCACAGAGCCGCTGCTGAAACCCGACGTTCCCCTGTCGTGTGGATAGCCTGTGCAATGAAACCTAGACCCCTACGGGTGCGGCAAGTTACCCGCCAAAACCTGAAGCGAGGTAGTCCCCACAGCATAGTGAATGGAACACCCGGCACTTCACGGAATCCGGTAATCTTGGGCACCCCTCCTTGGGTCAACCTGTACCCCCTACGAGTGCGGCGAATAGTCTGCCAATTCTAGAGTAGGACCCCTCTGCCTCTCAAAGCCATGAGATGCGGACCCGTTGCCCTCTAGAACCCGGCTATCCGTGCACTCTGTCGCGGGGTAAAACCTAGTACAGTAATGAAAAATAGTACAATAGGTACATCGACCGCAACCTGGTCGTGCCCAAAAAAGAATATTATACAACAGGCAGTGACGGCAGTCCACAAGTTGGACGCTCGCCCCGCAATATCAAATGTACAAATAAACTCAAACTGTACTACCATTGCACACTGCTATCCACCACGACAAATCCGCAACATCACAGCACAACACAGAACATCAACGCGAATGTCATGTTCGCAAACCCGTCTAAAAGAACTATAGCAATCAGACGCGGTTTACGGATCAAATGACATTCCCGGTCGGAGATATAATGTAAGCACTGTAAACTAACATGTTTAAATTTCGATCGACCAAATATCAAAAAGTGGGCCCCACGACCTACTGGTGAACAGTAACAAAATCTGGGCCAAAACGATATTTACCAAAAACCCCAAAATCCATCAGAGAACCCACTGTACAAATTTAGGATCATGAACACACTAAGTGGCCGCGGATGCGCGGCCAAACCATGGGTTTGGCCGCGGTTCCGCGGCAACTTGGAGGAATCACGAGACCAAATTTTGTCGTGGTTCTTAGAAAAGCCTGCACAGATTTTTAAGACATGTAGAATTAATTTTTGAGACCATTTAAAATCAACAGAAACTGTCAAGGTAGGATTTTGCAATTTTCGATTTCCAGTTCGATCGATGTTTTAAACGCGTTAGCACAAGTTAGCATAGCAAAATGGTTAGGCTCTGATACCACTGTAAGTCTACGCTAGCGCCCCGGCCGTCTACAGACGCCAAATGCTGAACAAAAACTTTTTAACTTGCGCTATCGTATACTTTAACCCGGATCTTCCATTATTGCTAAACTAACAAACTGTAAAGAGTGTAGAAAGGTTATACCGAACGATCCGAGTCCTTCGTTCTTTAACCATCATCCCACGCTCCGTTGCGGCTGCTCCGATCTCGTCGAACTCCGATATCCTCGTCGAGGTGGCACCACATCACCGATTCTTTAAACGGGCTCCCGCCTCTGACTTGAGGCAACTCGGTCGTCAAGTTTGCTAGAAGAGACGACCAAGAATGATGTAGAGAATGAGTGGATGACTTTGTCTCGTTCCGTCCAAAGCTATGGACGGACGGTTAATGAAGTTGCCGTGGGAATCGGGTGTTGGAATGAAATGAGCTGTGAAATTCCAAACACCCCAAATGCTATCATAATCTTTTCACAAGTGAAAAACCATCAAGTGAGAGAGAGAGGAGGTGGCCGGCCTCTTATAGCAAAGAGGGAGGTGACCGTAGGAGAGGGGGGGTAACCATAAGCAAATATCATAATGTGAACACAAAATAATATCTAGCATAAAGATCTTAAGCAAAACAAGAATGTTTAGAAATCAAAGCATGAGTCACAAGACACCTCACCTAATCTAGAACCTTCTAGAACCTTCTAGAAGCACGACTCACTCTCATCCAAGAAAAGATAAATCCGTCTTTAACCGAATGTTAAAAGACGGCTGATAGAAAACTGGAAACTGGCAACTTCCAAAAGTGATCCTGAAACAACTTTCAGGATAACCCCGAAACTGTATAAATATACCCGCATTTGTATTACGACCGAATACAAATGCAACTGAGACAAAGATATTATACCTACTCAATATAATACTCGGATCCGGCTTAAACCAAAGCCGACCAGTATCATCTGCCCGAAAACTGACACGTGCGTAAACGCACGTGCATTTTCCGAACCCTGCCATAAAACCATACGGCCTCTACAACGTTTCGCCCGAACTTGGGAAACTGTCTGTGGGGGACTCTAATGACTCGTCAGTACCCTGGGAGTGGGTTTAACCACAAACCGTCAACTGCACTAGCTATGCGTAACGGCTGCCCACGGACTGACCTCAAGGGAGACTGATGAGCAAACTCAAGGGTGGCCGATGAATGAACTCATCCAGAAAACCCTACTGAGCCTAACAGTGACAATGTATATACAGTCCGGTCCGTTCGTCAATGAGTATCGCATATCCGCCTAGGGGGCTAGTAACGTCAGACCCCCAGAAGCAGTATAAGTCGTGTCGGAGTGAAGCCCAATAACACCCTGAGATACTACTGGAGTACCTACCAGTAAATCTCCTGCCACGGCCGTGGACTATGTGTAATGGCTCTCCTAGACACAGCACGATCTCGCCCCCAATACCGGGAGAGACGAATCCCCTGCCGATCCGCTCACGTGCCTCCATATGGCTCGGGACTGTACCCAAAAGCTACCTGTTTGCACGACTCCTTTGAGCCGTGGTAGGGTAGAAATCAAAGCACAGTGGGAACTCACACGAGACAAATGACGACCTCAGGTCGATGAACTAACCTGTACACATGTCACCAGGGAACTGCTATCTGACGATAGGTATAGTACTAACTAGCAGATTCCCGGCGAGTCCTGTCCGGTGTACTCATAACCCAATGAGCACCTGTATACATCTTAGGTGATCCAACTGACACCAGTAGCTTGTGAGACCGGCCACCGCCCCTCATCGGGGTCTCGACTGTATACACTAGTCTACTCCGGAGTATCGATGCCCTGTCTCGAAACTCCCACGACTAGGGACCACAATTAAGGATATGCATATAAACTACCCAACTCTCACGTATATGATCGCCATCATACTGTTGGTAGTAAAGCAAGATCCTAAGGGCTCTATCAAAGTGTAACATGCAATCAGTCACCTGAACATGTACACGACTGATAAAGGCAAACCAGATAGCATACTATCATTTCGAGTAAGACTGTCCTACCGGGATAGGTCCTCCGCAATCATTGCAATCACGTACCTGCGATCCAATAATTGACTATGAGGGCACTATCTCCAACAATTGGCAGCTGAATGGTGGGCTTTTTCCACCCTTCCCATTCTGTTCTAGGCTCTTTCCGAAGCCGCTTTAGCATCTCTTTGTCTTATTAGATATGTGTGTGCTCCACGGAGGCTGTGGTGAATCAGTTTCATTTCTCAGGGCAGAGGGTTCGGCTGTCTGCTCCCAGAAGGCTTCAGCTTCTGTTTGTATAAAGTTAGTGGTTGCAACTTGATTGTTCACCAACACAATCTTGGACAGCTCGATCTCTCCCGCCTTGTACTGCTTCTCGACCCAGTCTTTGAAGATATAGCAATTCTCGATCGCATGGCTCACTACTCTGTGGTACGGGAAATACAGGGTATTGTCGGTCATTTTTGCTTCATGGGGTCTCTTTGACTCCGGCAATTGTAGACCATTGTTCAAGGAATCTTTGAATATCTTGCGGATCTTGTCCCATCTGAAAGAGTAAACCTTGTTCTTTTTCTCCTATGGAGAAGGCCCTTCTCCTCCCAGCACTATCTTTCGAGACCGGTTGGTTTTGGATTCGCATGCCTTTCGCTTGTATTCATTATCGGACGCATTGAAGACATTGGTATTGCTTGAATTCCCGCTTCTACGGTTGTCATCCCTCTTGCCCTTCCAAGTCTTTTCTCTTTGAGAGTCTAGGGTAGACTCTTGCTTCGAGCGCTCCAGCATTTGGACTTTCTTGTTCAGCTCCTGAAACATTTTGAGGCCTGCTGTACATAAGAATGGGACCATCCAATTGCTGAGGTTTCCAATGAGGAGGCTGACGGACTGGTCCTACTCTAACGGCGGTTAGCACTTGACAGTGAGGTTGCGCCATCGGGCAATAAAGTCTGTATTGCTTTCATTTTTCCCAGGCTTAGTTCTCACGAGGTCAGCGATGGAGATTTTGTCACTAACACTCTTGAATCTTTACCGAAACAGAGACTCCATTTGGGCGAAAGTAGTGACGGACCCGTCTGGTATGCTCGCGTACCAGTCGAAAGCAACACCGGTCAGACTATTGACAAACCGACGAAGAATAAGTGCATCAATGCCCCCTGTATTTCTGCACGACGCTTTAAAGTGGGAGAAATGCTGATTTGCATTTCCCGTCCTATCAAATCTTCCGAAATTAGGAATGACCTAGCCACTGGGGAGCTCGATCAGATCGTACTGTGCGGGATATGGCCGCCCACTGCTGCCAATTTCTTTCTAAGCTTCGGCTTCAGCCACCAATGTTTTAACCTTGCTGTGACCAAATCCATTATCCGATCTTGTGTTAGAGGGATGGTGCAATCTGGGGCCATGGCGTCCCCAGAAGCGGAACGTGGTCGACTTTCGTGCGGCTCGCCCAATCTTGAACCCAAGGGGACAGGCATCTGTTGCTTTAGGTTGTCATCACCTGGCTCATGAGTAGAGACTTGTGCTTGATTGGAAGTCGCCCGAGAAATTTGAGCCGTGAGCTACATCACGACATTCTTCAAGTCGTCGATTTTGGAGTAAAGCTTAGCCATCTCTTTATCTTTGCTCTTGAGTTATTTTCGGAGCTCTTAAAGCAGCTCTTGCTCTGCGGTCCTGGGGCGGAAAGTCGGCTCTTCCCCGCTGTCTGAGCTTGACTCTATAAGTCCACGGTAGTGCCCCGGCCGTCTAACAGACGCCAAATGCGGAACAAAAACTTTTTACAACTGGCGCTATCGTGTACCGTAACCCGGATCAGCCATTAAAACTAAACTAACAAATTACAAATGGGTAGAAACGTTATACCGAATGATCCGAGTCCTTCGGTCTTTAACCATCATCCCACGCTTTTTGCGGCTGCTCCGATCTCCTTGAACTCCGGTCATCTCGTCCAGGTGACACCACGTCGACGGATCTTTAAACGGGCTCCCGCCTCTGAACCGAAGCAACTCGATCGTCAAGTTTGCTAAAAGAGACGACCAAGATGAAGTAGAGAATAAGTAGAATACTTTGTCTCGTTACGTCCAAGGCTATGGACGAACGGTTAATGAAGTTGCCTTTTGGATCGATACGAAATGAGAAATGAAGTATATCAATTTCCATGAACCAAAATCCTTAATCTTTTCAAACAACAACCATGAACTATGAGAGGGGGGAGGCCGGCCACTTATAGATGAGGAGGAGGGTGAGTGTAGGAGGGGGGTGACCACAAGCAAAATATCTAGTGTGAACACAAAGTATGAAAGCATTTAAAGCAAACCAATCACAATTAACCTAGTCACCTTGTCATTAATTGCACCATTAATGACCTAATGACTCACTAGCCTTGTCACCCTCACTAGAACCTTCTAGAACACTGACTCACCTCATCAAGAAAAGATAAATCCGCATTTAACCGAATGTCAAAATACGGCAGATAGAAAACTGGCAACTTCCAAAAGTGATCCTGAAACGAATTTCAGGATAACCCCGTATCAGTATAAACATACCCACATTTGTATTACGACCGAATACAAATGCAACTGAGACAAAGATATTTTATCTACACGGTATAATACTGGGTTCCGTCTTAAACCAAAGCCTACCAGTATTATCTGCCCGAAAAACGACACGTGCGAAAACGCACGTGCTTTTTCCGAACCTTGCCATATCACCATACGGCCTCTACAACGTTTCACCCGAACTTGGGAAAGTGTCTGTGGGGGACTCTAATGACTCATCAATACATCGGCACTGGGTATAACCACTAGCACGTCAGAGGTACAAGCTGCACGTAACGTTTTGCCTATGTATTGATTGGAAGGGAAGCTGATGAGCGAACTCATCTATAAACCCTACTGAGCCTGACAGTGACAATGTATATACAGTCCGGTCCATTCGTCTAAAGAGTATCGCATATCGAGTCTAGGGGGGTGGATAAAGTCAGACCCCTAATAACGCGATAAATCGTGTCGGTATGAAGCCCATCACAACCTGAGAAACTACTGATCCAAATCAGTAATTCTCCACTACCTCGGCCGAAGATTCCTAGTGATGGCCACCCGTGCACTGCGCGACATCAACCCCCAATACCGGGAGAGACGAATCCCCGACGATCCGCTCACTTGCCTCCAATGTGGCTCGGGACTGTACCCAACTAAAACCTGTTTGCACAACTCCTGTGAGCGTGGTAGGGTAGTAATCTAAGCACAGTGGGAACTCACACAAGACAAATGACGATCTCAGGTCGATGAACTAACCTGTACACATGTCACCAGGGAATTGCTATCTGACGATATGTATAATACCAACTAGCAGATTCCCGGCGAGTCCTGTCCGGTGTACTCATAACTCAATGAGCACCTGTATACATCTTAGGTGAACCAACAAACACCAATGGCTTGTGAGACCGGCCATCGCCCCTCGTCGGGGTCTCGACTGTATACACTAGTCTACTCTGGAGTATCGATGCCCTATCTCGAAACTCCCACGACTAGGGACACTTTTAAGGATATGCTTACAGACCCCAGCTCCTACGTATATGATCGCCATCATACTGCTGGTAGTCAAGCAAGAATCATATGGGCTCTATCATCATGCAATAGTGAACTAAAGCATGTATACGATGATAAAGACAAACCAGATAGCATACTATCATCTTGAGCAAGACTGTGATATCGGTATAGATCCTTCCTCAATCATTGCAATCACGTACCTGCGATCCAATAATTGACTTTGAGGGCACTATCTCCAACAATCTCCCACTTGCACTCAAGGCTAATTATTGCGATGTCGCATACTCACAGCCCGTGTGATACCGAACATCCAACTCCTCTACTAATCAGTTTCACAAAACTAGTTTGTAAAACTCTTGTGTTCGAGAAATAGCCTCAATGAGTGGATCCGCCCTGATATTTCTTTCTACGTCTCTCTTAATCTCAAGTTCGTGGAGAAAGCCATCTCCCGAATCGAGTAATACCTGTCTTAGAATATGTCTGAATATCTGATGGGACCTAGTTCATAAATGAACTCCAAATTCAAACTTCTTAGACTGTATCGATAACTGAACCTAATCAGTATCCAGCACCATGCCTCCCACAGTATTCTCTTGGACCACCTGTCCATAGTACTGTCCCTCATCATAGGGAAAAACTATAACTCAGACAATCACTCTGTCATCCATGTCACCTTTGAAGCCTGGAATGATAACCGTCTCCCGAAGGAGGCTGCCGTCATCAAATCCATAGAACATGCACCTTATGTTCTAAAACTGCTTCCTTAAGTTTCTTCAGGATTAGATTAAGATAAACTTATCGCATCAAGTGTAAAAACTATATCTGGTGTGGTACTTGACATCTCATGATTGACTCAATTGCCTAAGCAAGTGATCTGCCAATCATGCACATCCCTCTCTTCTTTAGTCTCTAAGACACCTTTAGAGAGGGTGACTCCATCACCTGCGGGTACACCACCATGCCAGGGGTCATCTATTCTAAGATACTATTAGAATACTATCAAAGTACCCACATTGGGAAACTACCCAAATCTTGATCTAAAACCATAGATCTAGTAACCAGAATGTCTGATATTATATCCATATCCTGTCTGGAGAAACAACTGTGTGACGACCACAGTACAACCAATCGTAGTATAGGAATTTTACATCCTACTTTGTGTATGTCATCCAAATACTAGGACATCACACCCTACTACCTTCTTTAACAGATCCATCCCCTATTCTGATGAAGTCAAAGCCATGACTGTCACATCAAAATTAGATGATCTTATCTCCGCTATATTTGCTCAAGTCTATAAATAGACATAAGCTACTTGCCCACTATGCTTCCGCTGCTCCCACTGACTATGACAACCCTCTGGCAGAATAATATACACGTACACTTCTAAAGCTAGTTTAGAACGACGCTATACTTATCCTCCTGCCGGGTCTCACAGTCTGGAACAACAGTAGTGTCAAGTCTGGGTAAACAAGAACCTCCATGTCACCGTCCTTGAGGCTACCGGAGTACCTCTCGGGTGTCTGAGGTTACCTACCATATCTGCGGAGTGGCTATTGGAACGTCAAACCTGATTGAATATATAAGTCCTATTAAATTTTCCGTAATCGTTCGCGGTTCTGGAATCACTTCCAGTTCTATCATACTCCCACTACTGTTTTATGAAAAAATCCATTTTAATAAAACTGTGGCGAGTTAAGAACAATATCACTATTGATCTTCCAGATGGTAGAAATGTCAACCCTCGTCAAAGCCAGGGTCAACCCACAAACAGCCATTACAGAAATGTGCCTTGAGTTACCCAGTGTCTGGTTTTAAGCATAAGCTGGACAACTCCCCGTATCTTAACATCGTTAAGATATGAACCATTCTATATCCAATATAGAAACAGAGGCACTAATTTAATTGGAACCAAATTCAAATCATGCAGCTGTCTCCAGTGCATAACAACTTAATGAAAAAAGGCTAATCAGCATTACTCAACTTAGGAATCCATCCAATTATGAGTAATCTGAAAGAGAAACAAGTTTCTCAAAACCATTACTATCATCTGAATACTAATCACAAGAATCTACATCTTCAATCTCTTTGAAGAATCCTGATACTTGCGACATATGGTTCTCTACTTTATTCTTATACCCATAACTTCTCAAAACTTAGACATTGTATTTCTACGAAACACTTGTCTTAAAACTAGAGAAGTCACAAGTAAACAGAACATAGTACGAGGACCTACCCCTTTTTCCTTACGGACACTGGACAACATACAATACTCTGTATAAGTCCGCTGAGTTGAATAACTCAAAACCTGTGTGTCGTAGGTTGAAAACTGTACCCAGGCGATTTCCTCAAATATCACCAATTACAACGAATTCCGATATAATGAGTATGATCACCTTATTCCCAATAACTTACTCCCACTCATCATCTGTAAAACCATACAGATGTGAGAATGAAACCTGGTAAATACATACCCTAGAGTAAGTATGTAATCGGGAAATCAGTTTTCTTTTAACAATGCACAGTGTAACTGAAACATAAAAATGTTTCGTTGGGGTATCCTGGTATTCCTAGTAATGCCTCTTCCATAATCCAATTCATGACTATAACCGTATATTTCTTTGCCTTCTCTCCAAATCCCTTTATTTGTCTTTAGTCGTTACCTTCTGTACACCATCGTTAGGCTAAATGGTTTCCTTCCTTCCCTACCGTTCGGCACCAGCCTATGGTTTGGAAGAAGACTATCCAGTAAGCATAATAGGTGTACTCTCCTAATCCTAGGAGTACTCGCAACTTGAGAGAAGGTGATGATAAAAGACAACTGAATAATACCTTATTCTATTTCTCCCAAACTGGGGAAAAAGCAAAGGTGAAATAGGAGTAGCGATGAAGTATGCGGTTTGGTCGTGAATGACAACAGTCGCAATTTACTTTGCCTTCTTTCCAATCCCTTTATTTTGTCTTCACATATTACCTTCTGTACACCCTACTTAGGCTAATTGGTTTTCTTCATTCCCTACCTTTCGGCACCAGCCTATGGTTTGGAATAAGACTATCCAATAAGCGTAATAGGTGTACCCTCCTAAACTAAGGAGCCCTCGCAACCTGAGAAAAGGTGATGATAAAAGACAATTGAATAAACTACTTCTATTTCTCCTGAACCTGGATCCATCCTCGAAGAAATCCCTTCGAGTTCGTATATAACCATACGATGGATCTATCCAATGGAAGTGGATATCCGTAGTAATACGGGGTGTTCTGAGAAATACAAAGGGTAAAAGAAGGAGCGGCAATGTCTTATGCAACTCAGACAATTCAAAAGCCAGTATTTTAAGAAGGTTCGGTCAACTTGGTCACTGAGTCATAGTCTAGGGTCGGTCAAAGGTCGCTGCCAAAGAGAGAGAGAAAAGAAACACTCTGCGTGCACTCTAACCTAGATCAGAATGGTTATCACTTTATCTAATCAGGAAACCTCCCACTGTAATCTCAAATTCTCCTCCAAACCTGAAAGAAGAATTAGTCGGGATCACCCGAAGTGTAAACCAACTCATCAGTGAGAATCGGGATCCAACTATCATCATATGATAACTTGATGGAAGCCACTCAAGTTATCACACTCCAGAAGGTATGCGCATATCTGGCAAGTTCCTGTATGTTTGAAACTCCCGATGTAATTTTTACCCCATGCTCTTATGACCTTGACTAAGGGCCAAAATATCATAAGTCACATGTCAAGTTCTTCCCGTCACTATCCAGGTCAATTTGAACCCACCCGCACATGCCCTTGACTAAGGGCCAAAATGGCAGAACGACTGTCCCAAACCAACTCATCTATCTACGCAACAAATGAATACCCAGCAGCTACCAAACACTATGCCTTGACTAAGGGCCAAAATACATAGCTTGAATACTACTGAATACCCAAAAGAAATGACGGAGGGCTACGGCTGGTTTTTGGCGAAAAAACCTTTAACGTAATGAACTTGATCTCGTTGAAGGAACCTGATAGCTTTTTATAAAATATAGTGACGAAAACGTTTTGCTAAAGAGGTCACTCCCGGTGAAGGGATCTCGGCTCTTTCCTCGTGGAATGAGGTGCAGGATATTCCATCTGAATACCGTGATGCAAAGCAACTTGTAATCGACTATATTGAAGTTATTACCCGGACGTAAACTTATGCCCAAGGGGTCATTCCTGGTGAAGGGATCTCGGCCCTTGCCTCGTCGAATGAGGTGCGGGATATTCTGATTGAATATCGCTATGTAAAACAAAAGGAAATATCTTTGTAATAACACTTTTTAAGATTTGTTCCAACAACATCAAATATAGGTTTGTTTTATCCTTGCATTGATAAGAATCAATGCAGTCCCATCAATCAATCACACCAGAAAAGAACGAAAATAAAATGTACGTATATGCCATCCGCATTCATCACTGGGTCCCGTCATCACTCGTTAGGTTACTTAACTAACGACAGAGCGGGGGCTGGACTAGCGCGGGTGTAAAACATATACAACATCTAATAGTATATATACCAATATACAATAATCGCTCCAGGCATGATAATATGCAACATTACAGAAATGTAATTAGCATCACAGAACAATACAGATAATCTGGGATCCCCGGGTTTCACAGAGCCGCTGCTGAAACCCGACATTCCCCTAGTCGTGTGGATAGCCTGTGCAATGAAACCTAGACCCCTACGGGTGCGGCAAGTTACCCGCCAAAACCTGAAGTGAGGTAGTCCCCACAGCATAGTGAATGGAACACCCGGCACTTCACGGAATCCGGTAAATTGAGCACCCCTCCTTGGGTCAACCTGTACCCCCTACGAGTGCGGCGAATAGTCTGTCAATTCTAGAGTGAGGTCCCTTTGCCTCTCAAAGCCATGAGATACGGACCCGTTGCCCTCCAGAACCTGGCTATCCGTGCACTCCTTCGCGGGATAAACCTAGTACAGAAATAAAAAAATGTACAACGGGTACATCGACCTCGACCCGGTCGTGCCCCAAAAGAATATTATACAAACAGGCAGTGACGGCAGTCCACATGTTGGACGCTCGCCCCGCAATATCAAATGTACAAATAAATCCAAACTGCACTATCATTGCACCCTACTATCCACCACGACATATCCGCAACATCACAGCACAACACAGAACATCAACGCGAATGTCACGTTCGCAAACCCGTCTAAAAGAACTATAGCAATCAGACGCGGTTTACCGATCAAATGACATTCCCGGTCGGAGATATAATGTAAATACTGCATACTGACAAATTTAAAATTTCGATCGACTAAACTTCCCGAAGTGGGCCCCACGTACATCTGGTGTACAGTAATAAAATCCGGGCCCAAAAGAATATACCAAAAACCCACAATTTCCAAACAAAGCCTACTGGGAAAAATTGATGCACTGTTCCCTCTAAAGCGCCGCGGTTCCGCGGTCAAACCTAGGGTTTGACCGCGGAACCGCCGCGCTCTTGTGGGATCACGTGACCAATTTTTTTCAGTATGCTTAGAAAACCCTGCACAATATTCTGCGATATGAAAAATAATTTTAGGACATCATTTAAAATCGACAGAAACTGTAAACTTGGAAAATTGCGAATTTTGAAAATCCGTTCGATCGATCTTTTAAACGCGTTAGCACAAGTTAGTATAGCTTCATGGTGAGGCTCTGATACCACTGTAAGTCCACGGTAGCGCCCCGGCCGTCTAACAGACGCCAAATGCGGAACAAAAACTTTTTACAACTGGCGCTATCGTGTACCGTAACCCGGATCTGCCATTAAAACTAAACTAACAAATTACAAATGGGTAGAAACGTTATACCGAATGA
Organism: Agapanthus africanus; assembly: GCA_030015575.1. Lineage (NCBI taxonomy): Eukaryota > Viridiplantae > Streptophyta > Magnoliopsida > Asparagales > Amaryllidaceae > Agapanthus > Agapanthus africanus. The sequence continues at coordinate 425,248,389 of CM057351.1, forward strand.
TCCGAGTCCTTCGGTCTTCAAGCATCATCCCACGCTTTTTGCGGCTGCTCCGATCTCCTTGAACTCCGGTCTTCTCGTCCAGGTGGCACCACGTCGACGGATCTTTAAACGGGCTCCCGCCTCTGAACCGAGGCAACTCGATCGTCAAGTTTGCTAAAAGAGACGACCAAGATGAAGTAGAGAATGAGTAGAACACTTTGTCTCGTTACGTCCAAGGCTATGGACGAACGGTTAATGAAATTGCCTTTTGGATCGATACGAAATGAGAAATGAAGTATATCAATTTCCATGAACCAAAATCCTTAATCTTTTCAAACAACAACCATGAACTATGAGAGGGGGGAGGCCGGCCACTTATAGATGAGGAGGAGGGTGAGTGTAGGAGGGGGGATGACCACAAGCAAAATATCTAGTGTGAACACAAAGTATGAAAGCATTTAAAGCAAACCAATCACAATTAACCTAGTCACCTTGTCATTAATTGCACCATTAATGACCTAATGACTTACTAGCCTTGTCACCCTCACTAGAACCTTCTAGAACACTGACTCACCTCATCAAGAAAAGATAAATCCGCATTTAACCGAATGTCAAAATACGGCAGATAGAAAACTGGAAACTTCCAAAAGTGATCCTGAAACGAATTTCAGGATAACCCCGTATCAGTATAAACATACCCACATTTGTATTACGACCGAATACAAATGCAACTGAGACAAAGATATTTTATCTACATGGTATAATACTGGGTTCCGGCTTAAACCAAAGCCTACCAGTATTATCTGCCCGAAAAACGACACGTGCGAAAATGCACATGCTTTTTCTGAACCTTGCCATATCACCATACGGCCTCTACAACGTTTCGTCCGAACTTGGGAAAGTGTCTGTGGGGGACTCTAATGACTCATCAATACATCGGCACTGGGTATAACCACTAGCACGTCAGAGGTACAAGCTGCACGTAACGTTTTGCCTATGTATTGATTGGAAGGGAAGCTGACGAGCGAACTCATCTATAAACCCTACTGAGCCTGACAGTGACAATGTATATACAGTCCGGTCCATTCGTCTAAAGAGTATCGCATATCGAGTCTAGGGGGGTGGATAAAGTCAGACCCCTAATAACGCGATAAATCGTGTCGGTATGAAGCCCATCACCACCTGAGAAACTACTGATCCAAATCAGTAATTCTCCACTACCTCGGCCGAGGATTCCTAGTGATGGCCACCCGTGCACTGTGCGATATCAACCCCCAATACCGGGAGAGACGAATCCCCGACGATCCGCTCACTTGCCTCCAATGTGGCTCGGGACTGTACCCAACTAAAACCTGTTTGCACAACTCCTTTGAGCGTGGTAGGGTAGTAATCTAAGCACAGTGGGAACTCACACGAGACAAATGACGATCTCAGGTCGATGAACTAACCTGTACACATGTCACCAGGGAATTGCTATCTGACGATATGTATAATACCAACTAGCAGATTCCCGGCGAGTCCTGTCCGGTGTACTCATAACTCAATGAGCACCTGTATACATCTTAGGTGAACCAACAAACACCAATGGCTTGTGAGACCGGCCATCGCCCCTCGTCGGGGTCTCGACTGTATACACTAGTCTACTCTGGAGTATCGATGCCCTATCTCGAAACTCCCATGACTAGGGACACTTTTAAGGATATGCTTACAGACCCCAGCTCCCACGTATATGATCGCCATCATACTGCTGGTAGTCAAGCAAGAATCCTATGGGCTCTATCATCATGCAATAGTGAACTGAAGCATGTATACGATGATAAAGACAAACCAGATAGCATACTATCATCTCGAGAAAGACTGTGATATCGGTATAGGTCCTTCCTCAATCATTGCCATCACGTACCTGCGATCCAATAATTGACTTTGAGGGCACTATCTCCAACAGACTCTACATGGACTGAGGGGTCTTTCTGCCTACCGGCCTCATCGAGAGGGTTTTCCTCATCCCGTGGAGGCGGCTGATCTTGGGAAGAGGCAACCACATTCAAGCCAGATTGGGTTTGGGATGTGGTGGCCCCATCCTTACTTTTGCTGCGCAAGTTGTCGCTGGGACGTGCGCCCGCCATATAGACCGTATGGATAACATATCCAGCCGTCTTTTCATTATTGGTAGCTGACTTTGTAGACCACCGTCTTGGCCCTTCTGTTTTGGTAGCGGAAAATTGATTGAAGATGGCTGGTCTGACCGGATTCATGAGTGGTCCTGGTGCCTCTTTTCTGGATATGCCTCGTTGCTTTCGCGCGGCACAGAGTGCCTGATAGACTCTTGAAGAAACGGTGTCATGCCTTCTCTGTTGGGGCTGAGACATGTCCCTTTGTAGTATTGTTTGAACCGATGTCTTCTTGATTCTGGAGGTCATGGCATTTTTCTAAACCCACTTCAGAGGTTCGAAGGAATTGCTGACTTTTACGGCCAACTCAGCCGTCGTCACGGAGTAACCCTGCTCTTGGAACCTCTCAAGATTCCACTTGGCCAAAGTCCTGGGCCTCTTGTTGGCTCGATACCTGAGCCGCTTCTGCCTTAACTTTTCTGTTTTAAGCACTTGGCAGATTTTGGCTCTTCGGGAAGACGCCGTAGACCGATTGACAGAGAGCCCAAAGAAGATGCCTGCTCGTGCGATTGTCAAGGGCACCACCTGATCTTGCTGGAGATGCTTTGTGGTTCCATTGGTGTTGACGACCTTTCCCCCGGTCTGAACAGTGGAGAGCGTTCGAATACAAATTTGCATTTGGGGTGGGATGCTTTGGCAACCACAACGTTCGACCTCCCGTCCCTTGAGGTCGGTTTGGCCGCTTGGTTTGCCATGACCTTCGCCAGATGAGCGCTTATGGCAGGGTAGATGATGATGGAACCAAATTGATGGGGTGGCTCCTCCCATTACCGGCTGAGACTGGCAGGGAGAACCACACGGGTATTGATCTTGACCACATATGAGATCGGGGTCGCGTCAGAAGCTGAATTCATCTTAGGAGACATCGTCGTTGAAAGTTGATTGATGCACGAAAAAAACATTATTTCAGTACAAACATCGGCACATATGCTAAATGAGTTCGCATGAACACTTGACCCGAGATATGGGAGGAGAGAAAGGTCCCACCAGACGTGTAAGAATCTGTAGGGTGTTTTTCGTCACCCAATTGAGATGGAAATATGCACGCGCTTGTCAGGCGTACTACAGATTCCCCCTGCCTAGGGTAGGCGGGGGTTTATTGATTGTGGGGATCCGAATCTCCGGCGGCCGCGGACTAAGCTGTCGTTAATTACCCCTCTCCTTTGGAGCGAGGGAACCTCCGATTGACGGGTCAAACTAATCATGCGAACTCAATGTGCCATGTGCATGTGTTGTGTTTTGAAAGTGTTTTGGATATATCGGGGACTCGCGGAGTTTACGGGGGTCCCGTTACCCGGATAGAGGGCTGGGGGTCAACGGGGCTAGCAGCCCCCTTACGGGGTGCGGGGCAGCGCCCAGTTAGAAAAAATATTCCAATGGGGGACGTGTTTTGGGTGTGGAGTGCATGGAAAACGAGGGGTGAGGAGCATTTTAAATACGCGTGCATGGCACGTGGGTGCTAGACGCCCACGGGTCACGTGCCTGGCGCGTAGGCGCTTGGCGCCCGCGGGTCACGTGTCAGACGCGCGGGCGTTTGGTGCCCGCGGGTCACGTGCCAGGCGCGTGGACGCTTGGCACCCATGGGTCCGTGCGCAGCACGCGACCGCTGGGCGCTGGACGCCCGCGGGTCACGTGTGCGGCACATGGGCACTGGGTGCCCGTGGGTCACGTTCCCTGCACGCGACCGCTGGGCGCCCGTGGGTCACGTGCGCGGCACGTGACCGCTGGAAACACCAGCGGAAAAGGGGCTTAGCCCCTGGGCTGGGAGTTGAACTCCAAAGGGTCTTTGGAGTTGAACTCCTAACGAGGATTATGTATAGATTTGAAATTAAACTCTTAAAAGGGTTTTGTTTATGGTGTTAAACTCCAACAGATCTTGAATGGAGTTTAACTCCTAGAAATCTTTGGAAATGACCGAAGGGGACACCTTTCTTCTCCCCTTTAGTCCTGGATCTTCCCCAAAGTAGGATTTTTGGAGGCGGGTCTCCTTCTTCCTCCTCTTCTGTTGGCCGGATTTTGGAGAAAAAGGGGGGTGAGATTTAAAAACCTTCCCTTTTTAAAATATGATGGAAGATCTGAGTTCCCCTTCGAGGGTTTGATGGTGAAAAACTGTTTATTTTTGGAAAAAAAAGAGTTAAACTCTTGATTTAATTCAAAAAGAGCAAGAAAGTTTTAGAACCTTGAGGAAGGAGAAGGAGGCACAGACCCTAATTTTTTTTTTTTTTGAGAGAGAGAAGTTATCATTGATTTTTTCATCATGTTACCTTTATAGTCTACACACTTTACATATAGCCCCTGGGGCTTTGCCAAATGGCACTTATGTCATCCCATGCCTTATGTGCTTATCTCGTTTTGCACATAAGCCACAGGGCTTACAAAATTTTGGCTTTTTTCTTATTTTACATACATTTATTTCTATGCATATATATAAAAAAAGAATTACATTAAACCAATTTATGGCTTCATTCCTTTTGTCATGGGGCCAGTCCCTTTGACCTGGGCTTGGGTCCACTTGGCTTGGGGTTGAGCCTGGGTTTTGACTTGGTCAACTGGTGTGTAATTTTGACCCAAACAGCGCCCACGTGAGGAACACGTGCAGCGCTGGGCGCTTTTCTCCTCTGCTGATTGCATTTTTTGTCCATTAATGATCGATATGATCTTTGTTTTGTAGATCTAGGATCAAGCTTTCATTTTTAAGAACCAAGTTCTTTTACGAGAACTAGCTTTCTCTTATATGTTTTGTTTTGAAGAATTCAATTCCTAGTTCCTTTCTGAGCCTTTGATTCTCTAGAACAAGTTCCTCCCGATGAGAATTAAATTCTCAACTTGTGGAAGACTTGCCATGTGGATCTCAGATCCAGAGAAAGAACTAAGTTCTTCGAGAAAGATTAGACCCATAGATATGCAAATGAGATGTTTTTATTTCTGTTTTTTTTTTCTTTACCTAGAGTCTTTAAGGGAGGTCTTTTTTCTTGAGAATTTAATTCTCTATTCCTTTTTGAACATTTCTGTTTTTGTTTGTAGAATCCTATGGGGGGTTCCTCTCCCTCAGACTTGAAGTCTCCGGTCCTTTATATAGTGGAGGCAAGCTTGTTAATTAACTTTAAAGAAATCTCTCATTAAGAGATCCCAATCAATTTGGGGAATTTTACCCACCATTGGATTTTTGATCCAAGGGTTTCTGTTTTACAGAACATATTTTCTTATTTCTAATAAGATTGGGGAAATATTTTCCATATGCAGAGTTTTATTCTATGAAATGGTGATTTTTAATCACCATTGGATTTTTAATCCAAGGGTTCTCTGCTTTACAGAGGGCAAATTTTCTTGTTTAGAAAGATTAAGAGAATATATCCCAAAAATAGAATTTTATTCTATGATCCAATTTGGGGAATGTTTTCTCCCAACAGAATTTAATTCTGCATTTTTGATGATTTATCATCTCCGTTGGATTTTTGATCCAACGTCTCTGTTTAACAGAGAGTAGAATTTAATTCTACCTGGGCACCAGCGCTCACGTGTTGTGCACGTGAGGCGTCACTTAAGAGTTTTAATTCTTTTTGTGCTTTGCACACTGGAGCCCGCGTGAGGAGCACGTGTGGAGCTATATGAGAGTTTTAACTTTTATTTAATCTAATAAATTTTTTTGTGCTTTGCACACTGGCGCCCGCATGAGGAGCACGTGAGACGCTACCTCATTAATTTTGAACAGAGCTCTGCTCTTTTATTGGGGGAAACAACACCTATATGAATTCACGTGTCGTTGTCCCGTGGATTATGATGGGGCATTGTACTACATGTTACTATAGTCCACCGGGTAAGATGGATTCCTCTCGTATACATGAATTACTTCTTTATCAAAGTACAAATAACCACGTTAGAATAACTATCTTATACATGTGAATGATCATATACGACTTTACCGTCCACTGTTCATTTGGTTTCTATTCATATTATATACTATCTTTTCTTATTTTTTTTGGGACTTACCGAGCGCTAGTTCGCCGACGACATTCCTTTCTGTTTTCTTTCTTTGGAATGTCCGTCACCGGACTATGAGAACATAGAGCCGGGCCAGGAGGACTTGGACCAGTTTGCTACTCAGCTAGACTACTAGTTCTTACTACCTGTACTTACTTTCATTATGCCATTGTTTAGGCATTTGCATTATTATTGTATCTTTTATTTCTAGACAGTTGTATGTAAAGTTGGATGTAAATAAAGTTATTGTTTCATTTTATTACTTTTGTCATTCTTACTCATTGTTATATTGCTTAATTATGCTTAACGTATTTTCATGGTAATACGTTGCGGGCTTGCCACATCACTGTTTCCGTCTACTGGGAAGCAGGACGTGACAAGTAGCTTCCTACCCAACAACGTCGTGGATCTAAAGCCATCATCACGAGATAGCCAGGTAGCTTCCTGCCCGACCTAAACTGTGAATCCAAAGCCTTCATGCGAGGCCGGCGGACAACTTTCTGCTCGTCGCACCCACTCACGGTCCAGGAGACGCCACGTCGCAGCCGATCATTGGCTGCCTTCCTCTCACTCGGACCTGAACGGTCGAAACGACGTCTCATATGCACTCCAGATGCCGCCACGTGGCACGAGATCGACGGTCGGCCCATCATCACGATGACCCGACCAAATAAAGCGACGTTTCCATTATGGCGCCGCCCTCTCATTGATCTGTTGACGTCATCAGGGATACGCGTGAAAATTAAAGCGTCTGGAACCCTATATGGACTCGGAGATCGAAGAGACACAACTGCCAAACGCCATGTCGTTTTCGGACAATCCATTATGAAGAACACTCGGCACCAAACTAAACAGAGAAAGCCGAGCAAACTACCATCGACTCGACCCATAAATAGGTCAGAATGAGAGTGGGGAGCTAATGATGATACTCGTAAGTGGGGATTCCCCAGATCACAGCACATAGAAGATGACGTGTCGTCCATGTAAGCCTAGTAGATTCCTGGGGGATATGGAGCTGGAATATGTATGATGCAATAGGGACATCCCTCGGCGCCTTCCCTCCAAGATAGCACCCGACCTTTTGGAGGCCTCCCTTTAGTACGTTCCTTCTTCAACCAATCACCGGTCAATAGCTCGTCTTCGAGCATTCTTAAGGCTGAGTTTCCTCGGCCTCCTTTGCTGCTCCGACTAGCTCAGGAGTGGTAGCACAAAACCCGATCTTCCTCAACTTCTCTTTACCGAGCTTCTTCCCTCGTCTCCGAGCTATCCTATAGCCGAGATTCCTCAGCGTCCCTATTTGGCCGAAAGCAGGGAGCACGAGCACCCCTGTAACGGCTCCGTGTATCTCGCCACGACGAGATCTCCGCCACTCCACGTCCCGCGTCCCACGCTAGTGTATCTTGCATTAATGAGTGCATCCCGTCATCAATGAGCGCATCCCGTCATCAATGAGCGCATCCCGCCATCAACGTGAGCGTGACGCAAGGACGAAACGGACGACGAGAATCTCACATCGGCTCGCTCCAATACGACCCCTATATAAACCCCTCCTCTAGACGATTCAGGTAACTCGGATTGAATCCAATACACCGCTATTCTACCCAATTATTCCACGGTACTTACTTGATCGTCGAAGGGTCCTACGGCGGTTTCCATCCCGAAACTTCTTTTGCAGGTAGCTCGGCGTTAACAATAACAACCAACAAACCCATTAAGATCCACGCGTCTAATTTTCCACTACAAATCTCAATTGTTCAGCCCCGCTGGCCACAAGATCAATGGAGGACAATATCTGAGGGAGATTTCGACCCCCATCCCATCAGGCAACGAGATGTTTGGGGTTGGGGTTGCAGTTAATAGTTGGCACCTAACAAGAAAGTTGAAGCTGATCATAAGTCATGATGAAAACTTTATACAAATAAATGTAACACTAGTTTTAGTTACTAATCACATAAAATTATCTGAAGCATACAGATATCATGAGAGAGAAAAACCCAAGTTTTGAGCAAGGGCCTGTTTGTTTCGCTGAAGTGGGGCTTGGAAAACTGACATACCACTTGGCATCCACAAGGGGTTTTCTCTTATTTGGTTCCACTACAATCTAATAAAATAATAGTATTTTAGTTACTGCCAGCCACTTGGCATTAAAAGAGGGACTGATGATACTCGATACCAGGGTTTCCTCAGATCCTAACACGTGGCAAGTGACGTGTCCCAGAGCCTACGAGAAAGGATCAAGAACGATACATTGGAAGCATGCCCCGGGCCTTCGCCCGAGAATGGTCCCGACCTTCGGTGGCCTTCCAGACCACTCCCATGCTCGCCTTACAAACAACCGCCGGCTCGCCTCTGAGCCTTCCCGCACACTGAGTTCCCTCAGCCCCCTAGCTCGCCTCCGAGCTATCACCGACCAAGCTCGCTCGGCCTCCCGCTCATTCCCGAGCCTCTCGCCGAGCTTAGCTTCCTCGGTCTCACCGACTGGCCCACGGCACCGAACGCAGGCGTCTCCGCCACGGCTTCACGAATCGCGCCAGACGCGAGATACTCGCTGCCCACGATCCCGCGTTCCACGCCATCGCGTTCCCCCATTAACGAGCGTATCTCGTCATCAGCGGGGAATCCCGCCTTTCACGCAGGCGTAACGGCCGGCGTGAATCTCGCTCCCGCCAGCCCATGGCTACCACTATATAAACCCCTCTCTCAGATGACTCAGGTAAGGCAATTTTACCCCAATAGGCCGCTACTCTGCCCATTTAGCCCGTCTAACTTGATCGTCGGTGGGTCCTCGGTGGCACAACCACCCCGGGACTTCCTTGCAGGTTGCTCGGCTTCAACCACTTCAAGCCCATTGAGATCCACATGCTTCAGGAGGCAACCTCCCAACTCAATCTCGGCCGCTCGTCTCCACTCGCTGCAAATCAACGGAAGGTAACATCTGAAGGAGATCCAGAGATCCATTAGTTGGCGCCGTCTGTAGGAAGCACTAGTTCCACTCAACAAAAGTTCACCTTCCGATCTCAACTTCATGGCGAGCGATCACCACGACGATCCAAGCACTAGCTGCCGCCTTCCCCACAATGGAGGCACGGATGGATCCCCTCCTCCTATGAACACCATTCACGCACTGTCGGCTTGAATAGATCGGCTTGCGTCCGTCGTAGATGCCCTAGTCCATGTCCAAACGGCGGAACAAGCTCCCCAAGTCGCCTTTCCCACACCTCGGGAGCGACACATAGGGAGAGAAGACACTGCCCATGCTGGCACATCCGGGCGCCGTCTCGCTGTCTCCGGCAGTCGCAGATCCTACAGGCCAACCAATTCGATGACCCGGTGGGCACCTCACAGTTCGACGCCAAGGTCTTATGAAAGAGTACCCCGCCCTAAGGCCCATCACGCTCCTGTCTCTCCCGAGGAGGTGTTGGTCAGCTCGCCTGCTCCCAGGTATGACCGGTGCCCCTTCCCTCGACAGGGTCGCATGGATGGGACTCACCACGGTAACTCAAAAATGACCTCGCCAGGGGACCTAAGGAACCTCATCGAACGGAACCGGAGCCGCGGTCAGGTGCAGGTCGCCAGCAGCAAAGGCCATAAATCAGAGTATATCGAATCATCGGGATACCATGGCCGACTCGACGCCCTCGAAAAGAAGATCGAAGGCATGCGTCGGGAAAATCGTCCTTCAACCGACGGGGCTAAATATGCCACCGACTCGCTCATGAAGCCCTTCATCAAAGAGCTTCTTGCCGTCCATGTCTCCTCTCGGAACAAGCCCCTGAAGGTCTCCTTATTCGACGGGAAGTCCGACCCGAAATACTATTTGGACGCTTTCACAGCTGGGATGAGTTTCCAAGACAATTCCGACGCCGTGCAATGTCGCTCTTTCCCCGCCACTCTCATCCGCTCTAGACGAGACTGGTTCCGAGGACTCGCGCCATGATCAATCTCTACCTTCGATGAGCTGGCCACCCAGTTCCTCGGTCATTTTGTCGGGAACAGACGGCAGAAGCAGACCGTTGATCATCTCTTCACCATAAAGAGCGGAGACAAAGAATCTTTTAAAGGATACGTCACCCGGTTCTACAACGCCCTCCTTAAGGTCTCAGAGCACCGGGACGAGACGGTCATTGATTGACACAAAAAAGTGTTTGTTTGTAGTTAACCGCAATCAGAACGGTGTCGCGTGTAGCTAGACCGAGATGAGTACGGGTCGTCCTCTGGGAAACGTTGAATCTTTTATTCTTACTTTAGATGTGTTGAAAAAGAGAGGAGGAAAAAAGAATTTTGTGGAATGGTTTCTAGATCTACGTTAAACAAGAATGTAAAATATAGATCTAGATTATTTTAAAGATGCAGTTAATATAATTAGATGGCTTGTAGGGTTCGTTAGGATTTAGTAGTTATGGACGATTAATTAAAAGTTACCCTTTTTATCCATTAATAGATTTAGAACTAGAACGACGGTGATGCGTGTAGATTAGGGTTTCTGGAGGGAAAAGGAATCACACTCTTAACCCTTATCTCGACACGGAACTCCGTTCATATCTAGCCTTTACCAAAACAATCATTAATCTAATCTCTAATCGCGGTCGGAACTAGCACAGAATTGCTAGCCCGCCCGATTAGGATGTTAATGATTCTTTTAATAAAGTTCCTAAACTTTATAGGACTTAAAAAGGGTTTAGTTATTTTCATCGTCCATTAGCCTACCCTAATCCTACGAACCCTAACAAGCGGAGAATTACTCGCGCATGTTGAGAGAAAAGATGAAAAGATAGAGAGGGAAAACATAATGTAAAATGCAAAAGAATTAAATAAAACAACTACCTTTATTAATCAACTTGAACAATCTACACTTTGATTCCTTAGAAAATGATTACAAAGACTAGTTTGCTTCTCGATCTCTTCCAAGGAGGTAGACGAACAGTTGATGATCAGCCTGGATGCGTGAGTCGTCTTGGACTTCGTGATCTCGTCGGCTTGATAGCTTTTCCAAGAGGCCATCGGTGCCCTTTTATAGTGCAAAGACAGAATCTTTTAGTTAGAAACTTGGTAAAATTCAGCAGAGATTTACTCCACAAAATTTTAGCACACAATCTCTCTAGATTGCCGCGGATCCGCGGCCAACAGGGGGGTTTGGCCGCGGTTCCGCGGCCAATGGTGAGGATCTCTTCACCAATTTTCTTGGGCTCTCTGATTTTAACATTTGGCAATCCTAGGCATCTTTAGAATTCAGAAATCTTCTCTCGGTTGCTTCCAGACTTGGTCTCCAAGTTTTGCTTCTTAATTTGGCAAGTTTTCTTCAACAACTTGATTTGTTTGATAAATTCTTCATAACAACTTGGAAATATTCTGCACAACAACTCAAATAAGATTTTAGTAGACTTTGTTCTACTAGGATTAGGTCAATAATATTTGCATACATTTTCCTACCAAATGATAATTAAAATATATTAACACATGGAAAATAATGTTTTCACACATAGACCCTCATATGTATAATATATTATAATAAAGTCCTTTTTTAATATGAAAATGGTAGGAAAAATGTAATACAAATGTGCAGTTTTATCAACTGAACAAATACCCCCAAACTTATCTATGATCGTCCCGAGCAAACTAGTTTATTCAAGAGGAGAAAAGGAAAGGAGAAAACTAAGCACACTTTCGTGGGCAGACACGATTGCACTGAGCACGTGCAACAAGCCGTTAAACCTCCAGGTGTCCCTAGTAGGAGGAGTGTTGTCTCCTGAGGGTTTTCAGCTGATTACACCAACAAAATCCAATAACAAAAGAAAGATGGTGAAATTTACATATAAAGATAAGAACCATAAAAGAAAGGCCTTGAAAAGAAGAGTCTCCAACTATACTAGCTTTTCAGTTGTCATGAGCCCTATCTTAATAGTCATGAAAAAATGTTAGAAATCACATCATCCCTCAATAAAACATCGTCTTTATTCTTCATTCCTATCTTTCATCCAAACATTGATCATATAACCCCACGTGTGTGAAATGGACATCCCTACACTCGGAGAATTCAATTCAAGTTATCATACTCTTGTCCATCTACCTTAGTACTTTTTATTTTGATGAATATTAAGATTTGCTCACACATTTTCATGCGGCCGTTAATACTTCTTGAGGTACTAACCAACCGATTACTTATGTGCTTCCTGATTAGGTGATAATATTTTCCTCGTCTTGCACCACCTAAGGCTTAGCAGTGACTCCCAGACCAATTGGCCGTAGGGCACTAGGTGAAGAGGCACCCTCGCTATATTTTTTTTATTGCTGCCTTGGCGATACAAAACCAGTGTTCATTTTTTTCTTTCACCATTTTTATATTTTCTTCATTTTTTATTTCATTTCCTTCATACTTTGGGTTTTAGACAAGAGCATTTCAAGGTATCCTCTACTATCCCGAGTTTCAAGACGTGTGTAAGTGCAAATAGTAGGGTATCAACATTCAAATGTTTGGCTTCCAGAATAGAAACTATTTTTCAGACTTATTTTTATCCTCAAATTAGTGACTTCCTTCATTTTACTAACCCTTGGGACAACAGCTCATAACTACTTATTACTGGTTCGTGTAAGAAAACTTCTAATTTTCTTGGTTTTCTTAAACTATTCCTATCTTTTGGATGTAATGTTTCACTTTCTATTCTTTTGTTATATAAAAAAAAATTTAATGCCCGGTGTCAAAGATAATTCAGTGAATACAAACCTTCCCCCCAAACCTGTTTTCAGCAGTGTCCTCACTGATGTAGCTTTTTGAGAACAAGGACCTGTATACTAAGGGAGAGATACAAGGGGTAAAATAATAGTTAAATGAAAAATTCCCCCAAACTTATTCTTTGACACCCACAGATATTCAATCAAATCCATTTTTTACTCACCTCCATTTCTTAAAATGAGAAAATGTTACAAAAACATGGAGGTGAGGCGGAGGAATTTTAGTTTTGATAAAGCGGCTCCTGTAAAAACAGGAGCTCCTCCGCGGGGTCAGCAGAAAAATACGGTTTTAATCTATGCCCATTCACTTTAAAAATCGAACCGTTTTTCAAATTTTCGACCTCAACTGCCCCGTGCGGGTGTACATACCGCACCACAAAAGGTCCTTTCCAACGAGATTTAAGCTTATCCGGATGAAGATGGAGACGGGAATCGTAAAGAAGGACTTGTTGCCCCGATGTGAAGGTTTTTCTAAAAAGATTTTTATCGTGGAACACTTTAGTCCTATTCTTTACTATCACCGCATTATCGTAAGCTTTATCGCAGAGTTCGCTTAGCTCATTCAATTGCAGCTTCCGATAGCTTCCTGCATGGTCAAGATCAAAATTAAGCTCTTTAATAGCCCACATTGCCTTATGTTCAATCTCGACAGGGAGGTGGCATGCCTTCCCAAACACAAGACGGTATGGAGGCATAACGAGATCGGTCTTATAAGCGGTGCGGAATGCCCAAAGAGCATCCGTCAATTTGGTTGACCAATCCTTACGGTTTTTCGAAACCGTCTTCTCCAATATCTGTTTGATCTGCCTATTTGAGATCTCAGCCTGCCCGCTCGTTTGGAGATGATAGGGCGTAGAAAGCTTGTGAGTGATTGAATATTTCCGCATCAAGGCCTCGAAAGACCTATTGTAGAAATGTGTCCCGTTATCGCTAATTATAGCGCGAGGGTATCCGAATCGCGAAAAGATATTTTCTTTAAGGAACTTAATGACAACTTTGTTGTCATTAGTGCGACACGGTACAGCTTCCACCCACTTCGAGACATAATCAACCGCTAACAAGATATATAGATTCCCAAGGGAGTTGGGAAAAGGGCCCATAAAATCAATACCCCAAACATCAAATATTTCCACAACCAATATAGGTTGGAGCGGCATCTCATTCCTTCGTGAAATCCGACCCAAATGCTGACATCGCGGACAAGTTTTGCAATGTTCAAATGCATCTTTAAATAATGTTGGCCAATAAAAGCTACATTGCAAAACTTTCTCCGCCGTTTTTCGAGGTCCAAAGTGACCGCCGCAGGCCTGATCATGACAAAATGATAACACGCTCTTGAATTCATCGTTAGGGACACACCTGCAAATGATTTGATCGGAACAATACTTGAATAGATATGGTTCATCCCAGTAAAAATATTTTACTTGGGATAAAAATCGAAGTTTGTCTTGTTTCGACCAATCGCTAGGTATAAGTCCCGTCGCAAGATAGTTCACGATATCCACGAACCAAGGTTCGTAGGATACATTCAAGAGCTGTTCGTCGGGAAATGAGTCATTTATCGGCACGGTCACAGTTGGCGAAGAAGTGATGCGTGAAAGATGGTCGGCTACAATGTTTTCACATCCACTCTTATCTTTGATGACAAGATCAAATTCTTGTAACAATAGGATCCAACGTATTAGCCTGGCCTTCGCATCCTTCTTCGATAAAAGATGTCGTAGGGCGGAGTGATCTGTGTAAACCACAATAGGCGAGCCAATCAAGTAGGGCCTGAATTTCTCTAATGCAAATACAACTGCCAAGAGTTCTTTCTCGGTAGTTGTGTAATTTATTTGTGCATCATTCAAGGTCCTACTTGCATAGTAAATTACATGTGGCATCTTATCAATGTGTTGTCCTAAGACCGCACCAATAGCAAAATCTGATGCATCACACATAAGCTCGAACGGGTGGTTCCAATCCGGAGATGATAAAACGGGGGCTGTAGTGAGAGATTCTTTAAGTGATTCAAAAGCAGCCTCACAATCCGAATCGAAGTGAAAAGTAGTGTCCTTGGCCAATAGAAGGGTTAAGGGTCTAGCAATTTTGCTAAAGTCCTTAATAAATCTCCTATAAAATCCTGCATGACCAAGGAAGGATCGTATATCTTTGACGCAATTGGGACGAGGGAGGTTTTGAATGACATCTATTTTAGCTCTGTCAACCTCAATGCCTTTATGTGAAATTATATGTCCAAGTACAATACCTTCTTGGACCATAAAATGGCATTTTTCCCAATTCAAAGTCAAGTTCTTATCCTTACAGCGGGTAAGAACAGTGTCAAGATTACGAAGGCAGTCCTCAAAGGAGTCCCCAAAAATGGAGAAATCGTCCATAAAAATTTCTAGAAATTTTTTCACCATTTCTGAAAATATCCCCATCATGCACCGCTGAAATGTAGCGGGAGCGTTGCATAACCCAAAGGGCATGCGTCTACAAGCAAAAGTTCCGAAAGGACAAGTAAAAGTGGTTTTATCTTGATCCTTTTCGGCGATGGGGACCTGGTTATAACCAGAATATCCGTCCAAGAAACAGTAGTATTCGTGTCCCGCTAATCGTTCTAACATCTGGTCAATAAAAGGTAGAGGGAAGTGATCTTTCCTCGTCGCGGCATTGAGTTTCCTGTAATCGATACATACACGCCACCCAGTTTGGGTGCGTATTTGGATTAACTCATTAGCCTCGTTAGTGATGACCGTGATGCCAGACTTTTTAAGGACCACATGAATTGGACTTACCCATTGGCTATCAGATATGGGGTAAATTATTCCATTATCAAGGCACTTGACGATTTCTTTCTTTACTGTCTCCTTCATAACGGGATTTAACCGTCTTTGTGGGTCTCGGGTTGGTTTGGCTTCATCCATCAGATGTATGTAATGTTCAACAATTAAGGGACTAATCCCTTTGATGTCAATCATTGTCCAACCAAATGCTTCCCGATTCGATCTCAACACTGCCAAAAGTGCATTCTCTTGCTCTAAGGCTAGAGAAGCAGATATAATCACTGGCAAAGTCTCATTCTCTCCTAAATATGCATATTTAAGATGAGAAGGTAGCGGTTTGAGATCAAGAATTGGCAGAGAGACAATAGAAGGTGGGGTAAGCGAATGATATTCAGACTCCCGAAGAGGTTCAAAACTTGCATAAGATATTGACTCGGAAAGTGCTGCTGACTTTTGCAATGAGTCAACGGGTTCAATCTCAAGGTCGGACTCATTGAACATATCCTCACTGTGAAGTGGTGCAAGATCAAACGATGTCTCATTAGTGTTGTCGAGAACATCAAAGCAAAGCTCCTCATCCATGCAGCTTTCGGAAGCTATCTCGTGGATGGAACAAACATCCAGCAAATGAGCAGAAGGTTCTGATGGCTGACTTCCTAGCTTGTAAATATTAAGCTCAATTGTCATTTTCCCGAAGGATAAGTTCATAGAACCGTTACGACAATTAATTATAGCGTTAGAAGTTGTTAGGAAGGGTCGACCAAGTATCACCGGGATTTAATTGCGTGGGTTTGCTACAGGTTGTGTATCTAAAACAATAAAGTCCATGGGAAATATGAATTCCCCGACTTTAATTAACACATCCTCTAGTTCCCCCCGAGGTTTGGTGATAGATCGGTCTGCCATTTGGAGAGTACAATGGGGGGTTTTAACTCTCCAATTCCTAACTGCTCGTATAATGAATAAGGAAGCAAGTTGACGCTAGCGCCTAGATCGAGTAAAGCACGATTTATATTTTTACCCCCAATAGAAATAGAGATTGTAGGACAGCCGGGGTCCTTACGTTTCTTTGGTATTTGTTGGGTAAAAGCTGTACTAACATTACTCGTCATGAAAACCTTTTTAGGCACTTGAGTTTTTCTCTTCCTAGTGCACAAGTCTTTAAGGATTCTTGCATAAGATGGGACTTGTTGAATAGCATCTAGGAGAGGAATATTCACGCTAACTTGCTTAAACATTTCCACAATCTTCTCCATTTGCGGGTTAGGTCGGTTGGCCCTTAATCGGTTTGGAAATGGAGCTCGATCAATAAGTTTTGGGTCCAACGTTTGTGGAGAAGACTGTGGCGACGGATTCGATCCCAAAATTGGAGTGGGCATCGACTTAGATAGATTTGGCGAAATGTTTGAGCCTTGGGGAAAACGGAGAATATGCTCGGATGAAGGTGGAAGACTAGACGAGTTAGGGGAAGAAGAAGAAGAAGAAGGGGTATCAAATGTGTCACTATCATCAAATTGCTCACCCACTCGGTTGTTCAGCACTCTCCCCGATCTCAACGTAGTGACGGCATTCACATTATGACTTTGTGAATGGCCAGGATTCGGTAGGGGTTGAGATGGGAGTTTCCCTTTCTCTCTCGCACTCATTGCGGCGTTTAATTGTGCGATTTGGTTTTCTATTGATTTGATACTCTCATCATGGGAGGAGGAGTTTTTCGTTAGGGCATCAATAGAAGACCTCATCTCAGCCGAATTTTGCATGGATTGTTTCATGAACATATCCAAAGTCTGTGCAAGTGAGTTGTCAATACCGGCCACTTGTGGTGTAGAAATGTTGGTCGGATTTTGGAAATTCTGTGACTGAAAGGGGGGCTGATTCTGTGGTTGTGGTTGCTGTGGAGGAGGTCTTTGATAATTGCTTTGTTGGTTCTGATTCCAAGCAAAGTTAGAATGATTCCTCCATCCTTGATTGTACATGGAAGAATAAGGGTCGTTTCTAGGTCGCTGCTGAAAAGCAGCATTAGCTTGAAACGATGCATTCATAGGACATTCTTCCGTTAAGTGTGAAGGATCCGAACAGCAACCACAGACAGTCTTGGGAAGCGTGACCTGATTTAGGGAGACTGATGAAAGTTTGTTCTCGATAGAATCGAGTTTCTTCTGCATCGCTGCCATTTCGGCTTTTACTGCGATGGAAACGTCGAGCTGGTGAATACCTCCCTTAGTTGTAGGTGGTCTTACGCTTTCCCACTGCAACGTGTGTTCAGCGAGATCTTCCAGATATTTCCATGCTTCACCATCATCTTTAGACATGAAATTGCATTGACACATTGTTTCAAGCATCTGCTTTGTCGCTGGAATAATGCCCTCATATATAATCCGACATAAATCCCATCTTTGTATTCCGTGATGGGGGCATTGGACAAGCAAATCCTTGAAACGTTCAAAGCACTTCCAAAATGGTTCATTGGGAAGCTGGGTAAACTGGTTGATCTCGCTCCTAATGTGGGCAGTCTTATGATTTGGGTAAAACTTCTTAAGAAATGCTACGATGAATTCGTCCCAATTAGTGATAGAGTGTGCTACAGTATTGTAAAGCCATTTTTCTGCCAAGTCGCACAGTGTGAATGGGAGAAGACGTAAGCGCATAGCATCTAAAGTTAATTGTGAAGTACCCATCATTACGCATACGTTTTCGAATTTGGTGATGAAAACGTACTCGTCTTCCGACTCAAGCCCGTGAAATTTGGGCAGCAGATTGATGTAGTGGGGTTTAATTTCGAAATTATCCCCGTTCGGTGGTGGAAGAGATAGACAAGTAGGAAGGGGACCACGAATAGGATAGCATCTCTCTTGGAGAGAGATGCGCGATGGATTCTGCTCACCTGCGAGCGGTGGCAGCGTGGTGTTATAATTAGATAGAGTGCCGTCCATCACGGTCGTGGTGTGTGGTGGGGGAAAAGAAGATGAAGAAGTACCGACTTCGGTGTCGATAGCAGGAACGCGGACAAGACGGGCACTAGGATCCCGTGTCCAGCCGAGCATGCACTAAGCGGGTTTAGTGCAAGTGGCAGCGTGTGTGTGATTTAAAATTGGCTTGTTTTGAAAAAGTGGGACTCAAGACAAATCACCCTAAGATGCACAAGCAACCCTAGAACTAAGGTCACCTAGGTCCAGTCTCTAGACCGCTCCTAGACTTCCAAAGGACAAGCCGCGGGATCAATCCTCTACCGCCTCTGTACTACCTTTGTAGCCAGGTAAGTGCCAGGTAAGTGGGAAGGAACCACAGTAGTGGACCTAATTAAAAACCACTAGCCTTTGTCACACTTGCCTAGGCACTACAAAAGTAATGCGGATAAACGATAGATTACCCACGACCTTCCTTTGTCCTTATTGAGCGCGACAGTCCTTAGAGTCTGGTCTAGATATTTTTTAAATTAATGAAGGGTAGATCTAGATGCTCGGTTTGTGATTTGTGGGGCTGAGGAAGGGTGATGAAATCCCCACCTAATCTTGATTTGGTCTTTGCCCCTTAAAGTCCGTATTAAATATACAAAACAAAACCAATCACAAAACTTTTGCAAAACGAATATTTTTAGCGGCGCAATTTTGCAAAGAATCCTGCAGAAAATAGATTTTATTGGATTTAGAGGAGAGAGAAGGAGTTAAGAAATATACCAGAGAAGTTCGGAACCCTAGATCTCCTGCTTCCTCAAGTCTGCGACTCCAGATCTCCTTGCAAAAAATTCACGCATAAATCGTTAAATATGCAATTTGCAGTTTTGTGTTAATAATGATATGACTCGTCTAAGAAATCAACACAAATAGTAAAAACAAAAAAATTACGCACGTATCCCCGTCAACGGCGCCATTTGATTGATTCGTGAAAGTGTTTGTTTGTAGTTAACCGCAATCAGAACGGTGTCACGTGTAGCTAGACCGAGATGAGTACGGGTCGTCCTCTGGGAAACGTTGAATCTTTTATTCTTACTTTAGATGTGTTGAAAAAGAGAGGAGGAAGAAAGAATTTTGTGGAATGGTTTCTAGATCTACGTTAAACAAGAATGTAAAATATAGATCTAGATTATTTTAAAGATGCAGTTAATATAATTAGAGGGCTTGTAGGGTTCGTTAGGATTTAGTAGTTATGGACGATTAATTAAAAGTTACCCTTTTTATCCATTAATAGATTTAGAACTAGAACGACGGTGATGCGTGTAGATTAGGGTTTCTGGAAGGAAAAGGAGTCCCACTCTTAACCCTTATCTCGACACGGAACTCCGTTCATATCTAGCCTTTACCAAAACAATCATTAATCTAATCTCTAATCGCGGTCGGAACTAGCACAGAATTGCTAGCCCGCCCGATTAGGATGTTAATGATTCTTTTGATAAAGTTCCTAAACTTTATAGGACTTAAAAAGGGTTTAGTTATTTTCATTGTCCATTAGCCTACCCTAATCCTACGAACCCTAACAAGCGGAGAATTACTCGCGCATGTTGAGAGAAAAAGATGAAAAGATAGAGAGGGAAAACATAATGTAAAATGCAAAAGAATTAAATAAAACAACTACCTTTATTAATCAACTTGAACAATCTACACTTTGATTCCTTAGAAAATGATTACAAAGACTAGTTTGCTTCTCGATCTCTTCCAAGGAGGTAGACGAACAGTTGATGATCAGCCTGGATGCCTGAGTCGTCTTGGACTTCGTGATCTCGTCGGCTTGATAGCTTTTCCAAGAGGCCTTCGGTGCCCTTTTATAGTGCAAAGCCAGAATCTTTTAGTTGGAAACTTGGTAAAATTCAGCAGAGATTTACTCCACAAAATTTTAGCACACAATCTCTCTAGATTGCCGCGGATCCGCGGCCAACAGGGGGGTTTGGCAGCGGTTCCGCGGCCAATGGTGAGGATCTCTTCACCAATTTTCTTGGGCTCTCTGATTTTGACATTTGGCAATCCTAGGCATCTTTAGAATTCAGAAATCTTCTCTCGGTTGCTTCCAGACTTGGTCTCCAAGTTTTGCTTCTTAATTTGGCAAGTTTTCTTCAACAACTTGATTTGTTTGATAAATTCTTCATAACAACTTGGAAATATTCTACACAACAACTCAAATAAGATTTTAGTAGATTTTGTTCTACTAGAATTAGGTCAATAATATTTGCATACATTTTCCTACCAAATGATAATTAAAATATATTAACACATGGAAAATAATGTTTTCACACATAGACCCTCATATGTATAATATATTATAATAAAGTCCTTTTTTAATATGAAAATGGTAGGAAAAATGTAATACAAATGTGCAGTTTTATCAACTGAACAGTCATTACGGCCCTTAGGTCGGGTCTTAGGCATAAAGAGTGGCTACGCTCCTTTGCATTAGCGCAACCTAAGACCATAGCCGAGGTAAAGGCCTGGACCGAATGTGAGATCCAGCTTAAGTCTGAGGTGAACGCCAACCTACCCCGGACAGAGCAAGCCGATCAGAAGAAAAAGGTCAGGGAGGAGAAAAAGAAGATTGAGCAGCAAAAACCCTACTCCCCGAAGTTTCAGGAGTACACCCCGCTCAACGTCTCCCAAACGGTACTGTTGGAGGAGGCTAAGGGCTAGAGGTTCTTCAAACTCCCCCCATTCTCGAATAGGGCGGCCAAGCATACTCGGGGCCCCTACTGCGCTTTCCACAGGTCGCAGGGCCACCCCACCGAGAACTGCAAGCAGCTCCGAGACTACATAGAGGAGTTGATCCGCTCGGGGCACCTAGCGAGATACTTGCGAGACAAGCGGCAAGCCAACCGTGAACAAGAGCACCAACCCCCTCCCGGCGAGTTAACAATCGGCTAAATCATGGTCGTGTCGGCGCGGGGTACGACGGGGACCGACGAAATGCGGCACCCCTTACCGATCGAGGGGACCGGCAGCCACCCAAGGAAGAAGGCTAAAGCGGCCGAGCCGATCATCTTTACCGACGATGACCTTCACGGGATATTCCTGCCTCACAACGACCCACTAGTGATCACAGCCCGGGTCCACCGCTATGAAGTGCAGAGGATATTGGTCGACTCAGGAATCTCGGCGGACATTCTCTTTTATGACTGCTTTCAGCGTATGGGACTCACCCGTCGGACTTAAAGCCGACCGCCCACGTCCTGTCGGGGTTCACTAACCACTCCATCCCTGTGGAAGGGGTAATCACCCTCCAATTTAACATCGGAGAAGCGGGCCGTACGCGCACTGTGCCTGTGGAGTTTATCGTTGCGAGAATTCCATCGGCCTACAACGTCCTCCTAGGTCGACCGACACTGAACTCCCTCCGCGTCCAGATATCGACCTACCACCTAGCGATAAAGTTCCCGCTCGACCAAGGCGGGATAGGTCGAGCCTATGGGGACCAACAAATCGCAAAGGTTTGCTTTACCGTAACATCTACGTCTGAGCGGCCAAACAATGACCTTGAGTGCGAGGATGATATCAAGGGTTCCCTGGATACTCGAGATGAGCAAAAAGAGGTCCGAGGAACCCCAGTGGAACCACTAACTGAGGTCCCCCTTACGGAAGGGGACAATGAGGGAACCGTCCAGATTGGGTCACTCATGACGGGGAATCGCCGAGACGACCTGATCCACTTCCTCAGGAATAACTCGGACGTGTTCGCCTGGGCGCCTTCCGACATGCCGGGGATTTACCCCAAAATCATATCACATAAGCTCAGGGTGGACCCTATGGTCCGGCCCGTCAGACAGAAAAAGAGAAGGTTCATCCCGATCAAACAAAAAGCAATCGAGGACGAGGTAGACAGGCTCCCCGCCGCCAACTTCATTCGGAACGTGCCTTACTCAGAATGGTTGGCAAATGCAGTCATGGTTAAAAAGTCTAGCGGGAAGTGGCGCATGTGCGTCGACTTCACTGACATCAACAAGGCCTGCCCGAAAGACAACTATCCCCTCCTTCGGATAGATCGGCTCGTCAATAGTTCGGCAGGCCATTAGCTACTTAGCTTCATGGATGTGTTCTCCGGCTACAACCAGATCCGTATGAATCCGACGGACGAGGATCTCACCGCATTCACAATGGACCGGGGGTATACTGCTATAAGGTGATGCCCTTCGGCCTCAAAAACGCCGGGGCTACGTACCAACGCTTGGTTAATTAGATGTTCAAGCCACAGATCGGTAGGAATATAGAGGTTTATGTCGACGACATGCTCGTCAAATCAACCTCGTCGGATGAACACGCCAAGGATCTGGGCGAGGCCTTCGACGTCCTCCGCAAATACAAGATGAAACTGAACCCTGCCAAGTGCGCATTCGGGGTCACCGGGGAAAAGTTCCTCGGTTTCATGGTCACCCACCATGGGATCGAAGCTAACCGGAGAAAATCAACGCCATCCTTAACATGGCCACGCCCATGACTAACGTCGAAATCATGCGGCTGATAGGGCGGGTAGCCGCTCTGAGTCATTTCATGTCAAGGTCTGGGAAGAAGTGCCTCCCGTTCTTCAAAGCTCTAAGGAAGATACCAAGATTCGAGTGGTCGGAGGAGTGCCAGACCGTCTTTGAGCAATTAAAGAGGCACCTTGCGACTCCCCCGCTGCTCACCCGGCCAGTTGAAGGGGACGAGCTATCGCTATATCTAGCGGTATCCGACCAAGCTGCAGGCTTGGTGCTCGTCTGAGAGGTCGAGAGAGTCCAGAAGCCGGTATACTATGTGAGCCACGTCTTTAAGGACGCAGAAACGAGGTACCCAGCCATAGAGAATATCGTCTTAGCACTCGTCGTAGCCTCAAGGAAACTACGGCACTATTTCCAGGCGCACAACATCCTCGTTCTTACCAAGCGGCCTTTAGGGGTTATCCTCGCCTCCTCCGAGTCCTCTGGCCGCTTGGAGAAATGGAGGTGGGAGTTGTCCCAGTTCGACATAAAATACCGCCCGAGGCAGGCTATCAAAGCACAAGCCCTGGTCAATTTTATCGTCGAGTGCACCATCCCCAGCAAAGAGCCAGAGTCCACGTCGGCCCCCGCAGCTCAACCCTCAGTCGAGGGGAAGCCCGACTCCGTCCCCGATTGGATCCTCTGCGTCGACGGGTCCTCGACTGAGGAAGGCTGTGGTGCCAGCCTCATCATTTGGGGCCCGAACGAGACAGAGATGGAATATTCTCTAAAGCTCGGGTTCAAAGCCTCAAACAATGCAGCGGAATACGAGGCCTTACTGGCCGAACTACGGATAGCCTCCGGAGTAGGGCTGAAAACGATCCGGATCAGCAGCGACTTCGCCTTAGTCGTTGGCCAAGTGACCGGCCGATTCAAGGCACGGGAGCCTATGATGGTGAAGTATCTGGCCAAGGTAAGAAAATTATGAAAAGACTTCGATGAAGTCCAGGTGGAACAGATCCCCAGACAGCTAAACATCCAGGCTGACGCCTTGAGTAAGCTGGCTTCATCTTATACGGCCAACAACAAGAGGAACTTCCTCTTCGAGGTCTTGCCATGGCCCAGCGTAGAAGACGGGGCGACGCCACTTCAAGTGTACACAGCCCAGGAAGAAGACCGGGATTGGAGGAAGCCCCTCGTGGAATTCCTAAGGGAAGGTACACTCCCAGAAGATCGAGGGGAAGCCCGCCGTCTCCGAGCCAAAGCTCACCATTTCGTCTGGAGCATTGGGAACCTCTACAAGAAATCATTTACTCAACCCCTGCTCCGGTGCGTTGACCCCCACGAGGCCGACTACGTTCTCCGTGAGATTCACGAAGGGGTCGGCGGCGCGCACCAAAGGGCCCGCAACTTAATCCAGAAGACACTGCTCCAAGGGTACTATTGGCCGATGATTCATCAGGACGGCCAAAAGCTCGTCAGGAGGTGCAAAAGCTGCCAACTCCATGGCAGCATACCTCGCCTTCCAGCTACCGAGCTAACATCCCTAAACTCCCCCTGGTCGTTTGCCCAGTGGGGAATGGACATGATAGGCCAGTTCCCTACCGGTACGGGCGGACACAAGTACGTCCTCGTCGCAGTGGACTACTTCACGAAGTGGATCGAGGCCGTCCCCATCAGGAAACCAGACGCCACCGCGACTATCAAATTCCTGCAGAACAACGTAATATTCCGGTTCGGTATCCCGAGGTGTATCATCACCGACTATGGGACAAATTTCGAGAACGAAAAGGTTAAGGAATTTTGCAGCGAATACCATATCCTTATGAAGTTTGCCGTGGTCGCGCATCCCCAATGCAACGTGCAAGCCGAGGTCGCTAACCAGGACGTCCTCTGAGGTCTTCGGACACGCCTAGAAGGACGCCAAGGCAGTTGGGTCGAGGAACTACCCCGGGTCTTATGGGCCTTGTGCACGTCGAAGAAGACCCCCACCGAAGAGACCCCTTTCAGCCTCTGCTACGGCACTGAGGCAATGGTCCCCGCGGAGATCGGGCTGCCCAGCCACAGGGTCGAGCACTTCGAGGATGAAGCCAACACCTCCTCCCTCCGGACTAATCTGGACGTGTTGTTAGAGAAACGAGACCGGACTCAGATCAGAGTTGCCGCCTATCAACAGCAAACCGCCCGCTACTACAACGCACGAGTCAAGCTCGCTTCTTCAAAACCGGAGATTTAGTCCTAAGGTGGAACGAGTTCGTTGATCAAGGCAAGCTGCATAACTTTTCCCCGAAATGGAACGGTCCCTTCCTCTTCTCCGAGGTCCTGCTCGGCGGAGCCTATCGTTTATAAGATGCAAATGGTCGCAAATTTCCACGGCCTTACAACGCCGAAAAGCTCAAGCTGTACCTCTGAAAAGAATATCTACCTTTCACAAAAGCGATGTAAATCTTTCTAAAGTTCTTTTTTATTTAATAATAAGAGAGAAACTATAGAGCATCGCAAAAGGAGAATTTTATTCATTCGAAAGGTATTGTAAGCTCCTCAGCCTTACAGAAAAAATAAAAGGAAAAATTTACAGCAGAGGGGGAACGGGATCGAAGAAGTACTCCCGGTAATACTCAGAGTATATTTCCGCCAACCTGGCCCAAGCCCCTGCAACCCGCTCCCGCCGATGCTGCACACGAACCCGGGACGCCACGGAGGCACCCGGCACTCCGCCCTCCACGCTCTGGCTCACGATGTGCCTCTTTTGTAAGCACTCCAAAATGAGGGCCAAGGATCGGTCGTGCCTGGCCTTCGAGATGAGGCCGAGCACATAGATCGAGCGCACCTTATCGAGCGCCTCGTCCAGCAGCTCCTCGAAGAGAGGGTTGTACAGCCCCAGAGACCTCCTCCAAATTGCATACATCAGCAACTAGAGGAGGGGCGACCGTCGAGGGAGGAAACGACCAATGTGACCCTCGAGGCGCTGAACCGCACCCCGATACCTGTCTTCGGCTATGGACTGGTCATACATGAAGACGTCGTCGAAGGTGATGATCTCTTCAATCGCATAAACACGCCCTGCCATCTCGAAAAGCAACGCTGGAAAGTTGGCATCTCCCTCTCTATTTATAGCCTACGCAGAATCCCCAAAAGCCTAAATTTGCATGCGCATGGGCGCGAATCCTAAGATTCGATTGATTCTTCCAATGCTGCGCTACCACATGGCGGGTATCCCGTGTTTCTCGGTGAATCGAAGTCGGAAAGACGCGGATTCTGAGTCGCCTCGCCTCACCTATGCGCCTCTGCCACGTGCCGCCTCCGGCGGTCTCGAGTAGAGCCCCGTGACACCGAGCAGCTTTCCTGCTCGGTCCATCCTTGGCCTCCCGCACTAAGGATCAAAGCCCTCATCAAGAAGCCACCGAGCAGCAACCCTACTCATTCCATCCTTAGCAGGCAACTCCTTGCCTTCCCGCGCTAAGGATCAAATCCCTCATCAAGAGGCAACCGAGCAGCTTCCCAGCTCGGTCCATCCTTAGCAGGCAACTCCTTGCCCTCCCGCGCTAAGGATCAAAGCCCTCATCAAGAGGCAAGCGAGCAGCAACCCTGCTCGGTCCATCCTTAGCAGGCAACTCCTTGCCCTCCCATGCTAAGGATCGAAGCCCTCATCAAGAGGCCACCGAGCAGCTTCCCTGCTCGGTCCATCCTTGGCTGGTAATCTCTTACCCAACGACGCCAAGGATCAAAGCCCTCATCAAGAGGCCACCGAGCAGCAAACATGCTCGGTCCATCCTTAGCAGGCAACTCCTTGCCCTCCCGCGCTAAGGATCAAAGCCCTCATCAAGAGGCGACCGAGCAGCAACCCTGCTCGTTCCATCCTTAGCAGGAAACTCTTGCCCTTCCGCGCTAAGGATCAAAGCCCTCATCAAGAGGCGACCGAGCAGCAACCCTGCTCGGTCCATCCTTAGCAGGCAACTCTTTGCCCTCCCGCGCTAAGGATCGAAGCCCTCATCAAGAGGCCACCGAGCAGCTTCCTTGCTCGGTCCATCCTTGACTGGTAATCTCTTACCCAACGACGCCAAGGATCAAAGCCCTCATCAAGAGTCAACCGAGCAGCAACCCTGCTCGGTCCATCCTTAGCAGGCAACTCCTTGCCCTCCCGCGCTAAGGATCAAAGCCCTCATCAAGAGGCAACTGAGCAGCAACCCTGCTCGGTCCATCCTTAGCAGGCAACTGCTTGCCCTTCCGCGCTAAGGATCGAAGCCCTCATCAAGAGGCCACCAAGCAGCTTTCCTGCTCGGTCCATCCTGTTAGTGTTTATGCCCTAGAAGGCCATTACTGTATCATACTAGTTTGTATATTACTTAATGGAAGCTTGGGATATTCACATGTATATAACAGTCTTGCTAAACATGGTAGTATGCTACTTGGTTTTTCTATCTTAATATGTGAGTATACGTATTGATAGAGCTCTTAGGATCTTGCTTGACTACAAGCGTTGTGATGGCAGTCACACTAGTGGGGGCTGGGTAGTCTATAAGCACATCCTTATTCAGGTCCCTGGTCGTTGGATTATCGAGACAGAGCATCGATACTCCGGAGTAGACTAGTGTGTACGCTTCTCATCCCAGTTGGGGAGATGGTCTGTCCCACAGCCGTCAGTACGTCGTACTGGAGATAGTATGCAGGTGCTCGTTAGGTTACGGGTACACCGGACAGGACTCACAGGGAACTGTTGGTTGGTTTTATACCAGTCGTCAGTGAACAGTTCCCAGGTGACATGAGTACAGCATAGTCCGCAGACTTGACACTGCTACTTCGCCTCGAGTGTGTCCCACTGTTCTTATATTGCTACCCTACCACGACTCAAAGGAGTCGTGCAAACAGGTAGCAGTTGGGTGCAGTCCCGAGCATTTGGAGGCAGTGGCGGTTAGACAGGATTCGTCTCTCCCGGTATTGGGAGTTGATATCGCGCTGTGTCAGAGAGCCATTACGCAAAGTCCCTGGCCAGGGCAAGTGAGATTTGCCGGTAGGTTCCAGTAGTTTCTCAGGGTGTAATGGGCTTCCCTCCGACACGACTTATACCGCTATTAGGGGACTGACGGTTGCCGCCCCCCTAGGCCCGATATGCGATAGTCTAATAAGAACGGACCGGACTGTATGGAGATTGTCACAGCAGGCTCAGTAGGAGTTCGGATGGGTTTCCTCATCGGCCTTCTTATCGACATCTACCTGGGGACCGTTACGTACAGCTAGTGCCGCTTGCGGTCTGTGGTTAAAACCACTGCCAGCGTAGTAGTCGAGTATCTAGAGTCCCACACAGAGAGTTTCCCTACTCCAGGCGAAACGATATAGAGGTCGTATGGTTTTACGACAAGGGTTCGGACGCATACGTGTGTTTACGCACGTACGACTTTCGGACAGTTTTTACCAGTCGGCTTTGGTTTAAGCCAGTTACTGGTATCCGGTTATTGGATTTATACAGTCTAAAGTTTTTCCGTATTTTTGCGGAAAGGAGGGGCGTTCTCGTAATTGCGCGAGAAGCTTCTAGAAGATGGTGACTAAGGAGGTTTAGGTGGCATATACAATGAATGTGATTAGTGAGTCATATGGATGATTCATCCATGTCATTAATGCATCATAAATGCTTAATGACTCATGGATGTGAATCATCACTAGATATTATCAAGCATGGTTGTTAAATTCTTTTCTTTTCTTTTCTTGATAAAAAGAAATGCTTGATATATATTATGATAACTCATTATTCTCACTTCATTATTATGTTCATCTTCTCTCTCCTCAAGCTCTCCCTCTTCAAACCCTAATCCTCCCCTCTCATGTGTTGAGTACAAGGATTAGTTAAACTAATTAAACCATAACCCTCACTCTATATCACCTAGCTTCTTTGATTAGCACTTAAAGAAGGTTAGTTGCCTCAAGTTTAGAGGCTAAGCTTGGAGTAAAGCTCTCGGGTGGATCGTCTACTACTTCGAGAAGGCCGAGGAGGAGGAGGAGGAGTTCGCAAAGATGAAGGACACGATTCGTTAGGTATAATCCCTAAACATAGTAGTATAGAACTTCTATGTTTCATGTTAGTTATCGTTTAGCTTCGATTCGTGCGATTAGTCGATGTTTAAGCATAGAACAAGATCGTTTTTCATATTTCCGCCTCCCCGCAAGTCGTGGGGTGTTGTACATCGACTTACAGTGGTATCAGAGCCTCGCTAAACAATAAATAACTTGCTTGCAAATTTGTATGAATTTCGAACGGAAAAAACGAAACCGGAAAAGCCCGAAATCATGGTTTTCTGTCGAATTTTAAATGAAGTCCTAAAATTTTTCAGGGAGGTTCAGAAAGCTTAAAAAGACAGTAGAAGAACACCAAAGAAATTTGGGCCCCTGAATCGCCTAAAGCGCCGCGGAACCGCGGCGGATCGCACCGATCCGCCGCGCTTCCGCCGCCAAGTTGGCGATTCAGGAACCCAATTTTCCTGTGTTGCTTCTCTGTGATATTTGGTATTTTCTGGAAGTTTTTATTTTTGCTCAGGTTTCAGATTTACAGAGAAGTATTGGAGCAAAATTAAAAGTGTTTAATCGATCGAAATTATACAGTATTTGCTTGTTGGATTATATCTGTGTTTGTATAATGTGTTCGTAAACCTCCCCTAACTGCTAGTATGTCGGTTGGCAGGGGGTTGCACATTTCTGTAATGGTTTTTACTGTTTGTGGATATGAACTGTGTTGGACTGTTGTGATGTATAGCCGGGGTTATGTGATGGGTTATTATTTAATTCATTTGATGTAAATGTAATTTGTTGTAATATTATTTTGCGGGGCACATCCAGGTTGCGGTTGTAGCCACCGTTGTATTATTTCATTTTACTGTTTTTGCTCCTAGGACAGACCCAAGGTGGGGTGCACAAACTGCCGGGCGGGTAGTTTGCCGTACCCGTTGGGGTCTTAGGTGGGGTAATGGCTATTCATCACAACTGTGTAATCCGTCTTTTGTTGCAGGCTCAAAACAAACACGGATTACTTGCAAATCCAATAAAGTTCATCTGTGATCTGGAATGCCTATCATTGCGTCTGACGAATGTACAATATCTATATATGATAGCTATTTAGACGTCACTTATGTTTTACACCCGCGCTAGCCCAGCCCCCGCTCTGTCGTTAGTTAAGTAACCTAACGGGTGATGACGGGACCCCGTGGCGAATGCGGATGGCATAAGAGGACGTTGTATTTTCGTTGTTTTCTGCAATGATAGGTTAATGATGGGACGCATTATTTTTAATGCAAAGAAAATAAACCAAAAGTTAATCGTTGGAACAATTTAAAAGAAACCACTCGGTTAATTTTAAAAACAGATATTTTTAAATGCGGAGCTTTAACCACTCCTTTTAAAAGCTATCAGGTCCTTCAGTTATATCAAGTTCACTACGTTCACGGTTTCGCCAAAACCATTCGTAGCGCTCCGTCATTTCATTTGGGTATTCAGTAGTATTCAAGCTATGCATTTTGGCCAAAGTCAAGGCATAGTGTTTGGTAGCTGCTGAGTTTTCATTTGTTGCATAAGATCGATGAGTTAGTTTGGGACAGTCGTATTATCATTTGACCAAAGTCAGGGGTATATACGGATGGGTTCAAATTGACAAGATAATGACAGGTAGAACTTGACATGTGACTTATGACATTTTGACCAAAGCCAAGGTCATAAGAGTATGGGGCAAAAATATATATCGGGAATTTTTAAAGAAACTGAAATTTGCAAAGAGTTGCATACCATTTGGAGTTTGATGAATGTTGGTAGGATTCCTTCAACATTATCATACGATGATATTTGGATCCCGATCCTACTGTGAGTATATGCTACTTATCAGGAGATTCGTCACTTAACGATCAATGCTATAAACCAAGTAGGTGTCAAGAAAGGTGTCAGCGGGGTTACGCCCCCAGAGAAAAGAGGTTATTTAATTAAGGAACTTCGCGAAAGCGTTGGAAAACCTCCCTCGAAGTATCGACACTAGCCTGGCTGAACGGTTAAGCAAGTATTGTACAGTGAGAATAGTCCTGGCTAATTCTTCTTTTATGGTTTGAGGAAGGATTCGAGAAACAGTGGGAGCCATCCAGTTTAGATAAACTAAAAACCACTCTAAACTTGCAAGAGCATCATGCTAAAGAGTTTTCTTCTCTCTCTCCTAATTGCAGCGACCCTGAAAATGACTGGACTTAAGTTACTTTTAGAGAAAAATATACTGACAGGGCCAAACTATAAAGATTGGCTGCGGAATGTCAAAATGGCTTTGACCTATGACAAACTGGGGTACGTCCTCACCGCTACGGCACCTGCTGTCCCTGGTCCCAAATCCAGCAATGCGGATAAGGAAATCCGCAAAATCTGGGATTTAGATTGCGCGAAAGCCAAGTGCATCGTGCTTGCCTCAATGAACAATGAACATCAGAGGAGGCACGAGGATATGAACCTAGATGGCATATTTCTCCATACAAAGGAACTTTATGGAGAGCAATCTCGTATAGCAAGATACGAGACCTCTAAGAACTTGTTTCGAGCGAGGTTCGCTGTCGGATCATCGGTAGGAGAACATGTCCTAAAGATGATCGGCTATATTGAAGAGCTCGCAGACCTTGGGACGACTTTGGATAATGAGCTCTATACAGACCTTATTCTCCAGTCCCTTCCTCACACCTACGCCCAGTTTATCCTGAACTTCAACCTTCAAAGAAAAGAAGTTGAACTTCCGGAACTCCTGAACATGTTAAGGAGTGCAGAGGGCACCTTGCAGACAGCAAGGGAAACACCCGCTATGTTTGTTAGCGGTGCATCTTCTTCCGGGTCCAAGGCTAAGGCCAAAGGAAGGAAGAAGAAGGCCGCCACCAAACCTAGAGGAGGTGTTAGTAAGGTGGGAGGGAAGGGAAAGAAAAAGTTTGCGGTACCGGTAGTTGGCTAGGATGAGTGCTTCCATTGTCACAGGAAAGGGCACTGGAAGAAGGATTGCAAGGCGTGGAACACCAAGAACCAGGAACCGAAGCAAGCTGTGGCTTCGACTTCAGGTGTGTTTGTAATTGAGAATTGTCTGTCGATCAACTCTACTTCCTGGGTATTGGATACCGGATCAGGATCTCATATTTGCAATTCATTGCAGGCACTGAGAAACCTAAGAGTGCTGAAGGAAGGTGATATGACCCTAAAGGTTGCTAACGGAGCTAGCGTGGGAGCTGCGTCCGTCGGGGATTATCACCTAGGATTGACGAGTGGACACATTTTGGTTTTACATAACTGTTTTTTTGTACCAAGCTTAATGTGTAATATCATATCAGTTTCCTTGTTATCAAATAAAGGTTATGATTTCACGTTTGTAAGAGATGTTGTTAACATCCACCTTAATCATGGTTTGATTGGGTCCGGTACACTAAATAACGGTATATATGTTTTAAACCAACTCCAAATTTTCAATGTCCAGAACACACTTAAAAGAAAGTCTCCAGATTTAAATAAAGCTTTCTTATGGCATTGTAGACTGGGTCACATCAATGAGAGAAGGTTGACTAAGTTGCATAGAGAAGGATATTTGGACTCGTTCGAATATCAAACTTATGACACTTGTCAATCTTGTCTCAAAGGAAAGATGACAAAGACTCCATTTACTGGACAAGGAGTAAGAGCGAGCGAGCTCTTAGGACTCATACACAGCGATGTATGCGGTCCAATGTCTACACATGCAAGAGGTGGTTTTTCCTATTTCATTACTTTCACGGATGATTACTCAAGGTAAGGATTCATTTATCTGATGAAACATAAATCCGAGGCTTTTGAGAAATTCCAAGAGTATAAGAATGAAGTAGAAAAACAAACCGGCAAAAGTATCAAGACACTTAGATCTGATCGAGGTGGTGAATACTTGAGTGCCGAGTTCCTAGGTTACCTAAAAGAGAAAGGAATTCTCTCTCAGCTTACTCCTCCATACACTCCACAGCATAACGGTGTATCGGAGAGACGGAATCGAACCCTATTGGATATGGTATGATCCATGATGAGTAATGCTGAGTTACCGCGATCTTTCTGGGGTTATGCGCTAGAATCAGCGGCATATCTTTTGAACAGGGCTCCTACCAAGACTGTGCCTACCACTCCATATCAGATGTGGACTGGGAAGAAACCCCATCTTCAGCATATGAAGATTTGGGGATGTCCAGCTTTTGTTAAAAAGCAGCATGTGGACAAGCTCGAGGCACGATCAGTAAAATGTATGTTTGTGGGATATCCAAAGAACTCCAAGGGATATTATTTCTATTACGCAGAGGAACAAAAGGTTTTTGTTTCTCGTAATGCCCATTTTCTAGAACATCATATTTTAGAAAAGGAAATAAGTGG
Organism: Agapanthus africanus; assembly: GCA_030015575.1. Lineage (NCBI taxonomy): Eukaryota > Viridiplantae > Streptophyta > Magnoliopsida > Asparagales > Amaryllidaceae > Agapanthus > Agapanthus africanus. Next base: position 425,281,766 of record CM057351.1, read on the forward strand.
GAGCGAAATAGAACTGGAAGAAATTCCAGAACCACAAGCTGCTACTGAAAGTTTGGTAGAACCGGAAGTTCAAGAAGAATAGGACATTCCCGCACCCCTCCGCAGGAGTAGTAGGCCGTCTCATCCGCCTGAGAGATACTACGGTTTTCTCATAGATGGGGATAGAGAGGATTGCATCATAGATGATGATGAACCTACTGACTTCCAGCAGGCCATCCAGAGCGGCGACTCGGTACGATGGCTAGATGCAATGCGGACCGAAATGGAGTCCATGTACACCAACAAAGTATGGACTTTGGACTTTGCTCCAGATGGGGTAAAACCCATAGGATGCAAATGGATCTTCAAGAAAAAGATTGGTGTAGATGGACAGGTGGAAACCTATAAGGCTAGACTTGTTGCAAAGGGTTTTCGTCAAAGACCTGGTTTGGACTATGACGAAACTTTTTCTCCAGTGGCTATGCTCAAATCCATTCGGGTCCTTCTTGCTATTGCTGCCTTCCATGATTATGAAATCTGGCAGATGGACGTAAAGACGGCTTTTCTGAATGGAAATTTAGAAGAGTGCGTCTATATGGATCAGCCAGAGGGTTTCAATCAGAGTGGGAGCAGCGGAAAAGTATGCAAGCTGCTTAAGTCCATTTATGGACTAAAGCACGCATCGCGGAGTTGGAACATCTGTTTTGATGAGACAGTCAAAGAATATGACTTTATCAAAAATCCAGATGAACCGTGAATATATAGTAAAGTTGTAGCCAGAAGTGTCGTATTCCTCGTCTTGTACGTGGATGACATTCTATTGATAGGAAATGACATTCCTATGCTACAATCTGTCAAAGGATTCTTGTCACACAGGTTCTCCATGAAAGACCTGGGTGATGCCTCTTACATTCTGGGGATCCGGATCTATCGTGATAGATCCAAGAGGATGTTGGGACTTTCGCAGTCCAGGTATATCGACACTATACTGAAAAGATTCAGTATGGAAGATTCTAAGCGCGGTAATCTACCGGCTTGTCACGGAATCACCCTCTCCAAAGAGATGTCTCCCAAGACTGATTTGGAAAGGGAACGCATGTCTATTATACCCTACGCTTCTGCGGTAGGCTCTATAATGTATGCGATGTTGTGCACCAGACCAGATGTAGTTTACGCACTGAGCGTGGTAAGCCGGTATCAGTCAGACCCAGGGGAGAAGCACTGGATAGCAGTAAAGAACATTCTCAAGTACCTGAGAAGGACTAAGGAGATGTTCTTGGTTTACGGCGGAAAAGACCTCAGGTTGGAGGCCTTTGCTGATTCCGGCTTCCAGAGTGATAAGGACGATTCCAAGTCCATGTCGGGTTATGTCTTTACCCTCAATGGAGGGGCGGTGTGCTGGAAGAGCTCCAAGCAGGACACTGTTGCTGACTCGACGATGGAAGCGGAGTATATAGCTGCTTGCGATGCCGCAAAAGAAGCAGTCTGGATGAAGAAGTTCCTAACAGAACTTCAAGTGGTTCCTACCATAGTTGATCCAATACCTCTGTATTGCGACAACAACGGAGCTATAGCTTTAGCAAAGGAACCAAGGTCCCATCAGAAGTCCAGACACATCTTAAGGCGGTATCACCTGATCAGGGAGATCATTGATCGTCAGGAGATCGAGGTTCGGAGAGTTGCTTCTGAAGAGAACATTGCTGATCCATTCACGAAGGCCCTACCTCAGATTCAGTTCGAGAGGCTACTCGAGATCATCGGTCTTCGATACGCCAGTACATGGCCCTAGTGCAAGTGGGAGATTGTTAGTGTTTATGCCCTAGAAGGCCATTACTGTATCATACTAGTTTGTATATTACTTAATGGAAGTTTGGGATATTCACATGTATATAACAGTCTTGCTAAACATGGTAGTATGCTACTTGGTTTTTCTATCTTAATATGTGAGTATACGTATTGATAGAGCTCTTAGGATCTTGCTTGACTACCAGCGTTGTGATGGCAGTCACACTAGTGGGGGCTGGGTAGTCTACAAGCACATCCTTATTCAGGTCCCTGGTCGTTGGATTATCGAGACAGAGCATCGATACTCCGGAGTAGACTAGTGTGTACGCTTCTCATCCCAGTTGGGGAGATGGTCTGTCCCACAGCCGTCAGTACGTCGTACTGGAGATAGTATGCAGGTGCTCGTTAGGTTACGGGTACACCGGACAGGACTCACAGGGAACTGTTGGTTGGTTTTATACCAGTCGTCAGTGAACGGTTCCCAGGTGACATGAGTACAGCATAGTCCGCAGACTTGACACTGCTACTTCGCCTCGAGTGTGTCCCACTGTTCTTAGATTGCTACCCTACCACGACTCAAAGGAGTCGTGCAAACAGGTAGTAGTTGGGTGCAGTCCCGAGCACTTGGAGGCAGTGGCGGTTAGACAGGATTCGTTTCTCCCGGTATTGGGAGTTGATATCGCGCTGTGTCAGAGAGCCATTACGCAAAGTCCCTGGCCAGGGCAAGCGAGATTTGCTGGTAGGTTCCAGTAGTTTCTCAGGGTGTAATGGGCTTCCCTCCGACACGACTTATACCGCTATTAGGGGACTGACGCTTGCCGCCCCCTAGGCCCGATATGCGATAGTCTAAGACGAACGGACCGGACTGTATGGAGATTGTCACAGCAGGCTCAGTAGGAGTTCGGATGGGTTTCCTCATCGGCCTTCTTATCGACATCTACCTGGGGACCGTTATGTACAGCTAGTGCCGCTTGCGGTCTGTGGTTAAAACCACTGCCAGCGTAGTAGTCGAGTCTCTAGAGTCCCACACAGAGAGTTTCCCTACTCCAGGCGAAACGATATAGAGGTCGTATGGTTTTACGACAAGGGTTCGGACGCATACGTGTGTTTACGCACGTACGACTTTCGGACAGTTTTTACCAGTCGGCTTTGGTTTAAGCCAGTTACTGGTATCCGGTTATTGGATTTATACAGTCTAAAGTTTTTCCGTATTTTTGCGGAAAGGAGGGGCGTTCTCGTAATTGCGCGAGAAGCTTCTAGAAGATGGTGACTAAGGAGGTTTAGGTGGCATATACAATGAATGTGATTAGTGAATCATATGGATGATTCATCCATGTCATTAATGCATCATAAATGCTTAATGACTCATGGATGTGAATCATCACTAGATATTATCAAGCATGGTTGTTAAATTCATTTCTTTTCTTTTCTTGATAAAACGAAATGCTTGATATATATTATGATAACTCATTATTCTCACTTCATTATTATGTTCATCTTCTCTCTCCTCAAGCTCTCCCTCTTCAAACCCTAATCCTCCCCTCTCATGTGTTGAGTACAAGGATTAGTTAGACTAATTAAACCATAACCCTCACTCTATATCACCTAGCTTCTTTGATTAGCACTTAAAGAAGGTTAGTTGCCTCAAGTTTAGAGGCTAAGCTTGGAGTAAAGCTCTCGGGTGGATCGTCTACTACTTCGAGAAGGCCGAGGAGGAGGAGGAGTTCGCAAAGACGAAGGACACGATTCGTTAGGTATAATCCCTAAACATAGTAGTATAGAACTTCTATGTTTCATGTTAGTTATCGTTTAGCTTCGATTCATGCGGTTAGTCGATGTTTAAGCATAGAACAAGATCGTTTTTCATATTTCCGCCTCCCCGCAAGTCGTGGGGTGTTGTACATCGACTTACACATCCTTGGCTAGTAATCTCTTACCCAACGACGCCAAGAATCAAAGACCTCATCAAGAGGCCATCAAGCAGCAACCCTGCTCGATCCATCCATAGCAAGCAATTCCTTTCCCTCCCGCGCTAAGGATCAAAGCCCTCATCAAGAGGCGACCGAGCAGCAACCCTGCTCGGTCCATCCTTAGCAGGCAACTCCTTGCCCTCCCGAGCTAAGGATCAAAGCCCTCATCAAGAGGCAACCGAGCATCAACCCTGCTCAGTCCATCCTTAGCAGGCAACTACTTGCCCTCCCGCGCTAAGGATCGAAGCCCTCATCTAGAGGCCACCGAGCAGCTTCCTTGCTCGGTCCATCCTTGGCTGGTAATCTCTTACCCAACGACGCTAAGGATCAAAGCCCTCATCAAGAAGCAACCGAGCAGCAACCCTACTGGGTCCATCCTTAGCAGGCAACTCCTTGCCCTCCCACGCTAAGGATCAAAGCCCTCATCAAGAGGCAACCGAGCAGCAACCCTGCTCGGTCCATCCTTAGCAGGCAACTCTTTGCCCTCCCGCGCTAAGGATCGAAGCACTCATCAAGAGGCCACCGAGCAGCTTCCCTTCTCGGTCAATCCTTGACCGGTAATCTCTTACCCAACGACGCCAAGGATCAAAGCCCTCATCAAGAGGAAACCGAGCAGCAACCCTGCTCGGTCCATCCTTGGCTGGTAATCTCCTACCCAACGACACCAAGGATCAAAGCCCTCATCAAGAGGCTATCGAGCAGCTTCCCTACTCAATTCATCCTTAGAGGGTGACTTCCTACACGTTTTACTAAGCGATCCCCACCTCGACTTCTGGGCCATGGAGATACCGACCTTGCACCGATCTTAGCACACTTGGCAAATGGTTGAGTTCAACTCGACGTGCGATCGCTAGATGAAAAACCGATCTCCGACCTAACGCGTCATGAAAGTAGTACCACGCAAATAGAGATTTTACCACAAACAAAGGGAAAATATGTACGCAAAGAACACTGCAAAAAGATTTCATTCACAAAAGTCGGAAGTCTTTACAGGTGTATTATGGGCTCCCCAGCCTTACAGAAACGCCCGGAGGCTTACAAAATTTCAGCGCAAAAGAAAATAAGGAGGAGGGAAATTCAGGCCTCGGGGCCGGGGAGAATCTCGATGAGCTCCGCTTCCACCACCACAACCGGGGTGGCATCTTGAAGGTCGGCGCCCACCGCAGGAGCCTCGGCGCTGGGAGCCTGAGCGACCGACTTCTCCCCAACGCTCCCACCAAGGGCTTTTCCCCCGGCAGCGCTTCCAGGGGCATTCCCCTACGCCTCACCCCCGAGGGGGTACTCACCCCGGAGCTCGCCGTCAGGAAACTCCAACATCAGGGCCTTGACGGCGTCGAGGGCCTCGTACCAAACGAAGGCAGCGGCTTCAGCGAGGTCGACGTAGTACTGGTCCGACTTCTTGTAGCTCTCCACCACCTTCGACGCTCGGAGGTCGGAACGCCTCACTCCTTCCTTCGCCGCATCGTTCTCCCTCCGAAGGGTGTTCGCCGTCTTCTTCATGGTGGTGACAAGCACCCTGGAATCTTCCAACTTAGCCTCGGCGACTCAGATGGCCTCTCGGCAATTGGCGATCTCCCGATCCCCGGCCGCTACCCGGTCTTCGAGGGTGGCGACCCTCTCCATCGCCGCTTGCAGCTACAGCCTTAAGCTCTCCTCCCGCGAGGAGGACTCGCACGCGATCTGCATCGCTGGGGCAATTTCCTCATCCTCCTTGTTGACAACGAGGGCGCAGTGCTGGAGGACCTGAAGAAAACAAGGGAGGGGTTAAAAAGAGAAAGAGAGCACCCAATCTGGCGAACAAAAAGTACTGAATAAAAACCCGAGCGAGGTGCGAACACTGACCTGCACGGCCTCCTGGGCTATGGCCGCCATTTGGGCCCTGAGCGTCCCCCGAGGGATTCTGCTCTCGGCCGACCTTTCCATCTCCGAGAGCAGGCTGTCAGCGACGGAAAGCCCTGAGAGCACCTCGAAGCGAAGCTCCTCTTCATCCATGATGATCAGGGAAGCCGGGGTACGGGGCATCATCCTATGGTACCTCTTGAGGAGAGACGCAGGAGAACCAGTCTCGCCTCCTACCTCCAAAACCCGGGGCTCCTACTCCTGAGCGTGTTTTCAGCTCGGCACATGGCTGGACTCCAGGGCCCGGGGTATGCTCGAGCGCCTGGCCGAAGCAGCCGCCGGTGGAGCCGGACTCGACGACGGGCGGGAGGGGCCGGCACCTCCGGCCTTCCTCCCCTTCTTCTGTTCGACCAGGGCTGTCCGAAATTTAGCTAGGTCCATGGGTTCTGCATAAGACGAAAATACAAAAAAGGAGTTAGTAATGCCAGAAAAAGTTAAAGAATACACAAGTCTAAACAGATCACCTAAAAACTCCTAATTTACCCGCAAACTGAGCGGGGCTGAGCCCGGCCCAACTGAGGGCCTGCTCAGACAGCAACACATCGGCTTGGGGGAGGGGCTCCCACTCCGCCACCGCCACCGCGTCGGGATCATTCGACCGCCTCACCCGCGGGCAGTTGGCCCAATGCTACAGGATAGGCACAGGCCAATCCTCATTCTCGGATGGCCCGACAAACAAAAACTTCTTCTTCCATTCGTGGATGGAAGAAGGTACTGCGACGACCCCCGACCCGGCAGCACCTCCCCGGTGCTTTCTAAAAGAAATATATACCCGGCTCGGCTCGTCCTTTCGAGTGCCGGGATGGTTTTTGTAGCAGAGGGAGGAAAGGAGAAGGTTCAGACTGAAAGGGATCTCCCGCAATTTCAACCAGACCAGGAACCCGAGGAGAATCCTCCAGGAGTTCGGCACTAACTGGCCCGGAGCTAACTGGAAACAACACAGCGCCGCACTCACCTCGGGAGAGAAGGGCAGGCGCATTCTGGCCCAAAAGGCCTCCAAGTACAAGGCAATCTCCTTGCCATGTACCTGATCTGCCCTCTCTCCCTCCCCGGCCAGACGAAGCAAGTAGCTGGGAGGAATATGGAAGCGAGCCCAGATGGTGGCAAGCTCGTCCGCATGACTCAATATGGATGACGCGTCACGGACGCCCCTGACCTGCGCTTTGGGGATCGTCCCCGCCGCACGACCCCGGGAAGCGCGACTAACCCTAACCTCCCTGGAAGATTCGGACCCGGACGAAGAGGAGGAAGCTGCAGAAGACTCCCTAGACTCTACCCGAACTACCTCGACAAACTCCGCAGAGGAAGACATCTAACCTGAGCAGATGAAGGGGACGTCCGAGAGAAGAATGCAAGAAATCCGACCTAGAGGGAGGAACGCCGAGATAACACATGGAGGGAAGAGGAAATTATAACGAAGTGTGGACACTCGGGGGAATCCCGCCTCTATTTATAGCAATCGGCAAACACATCCAGCGACACCGATCGTCTCTCGCCAAAATGACACTTCGCAGTCAGCGGCCATCGACGCTCCACCTGTCGCACGCGCATCGGGCGTGTCCCATCGGGGGCGAGAACACTAGCAGTCCATCACGTCGGCCAACCAGCATCGGACACGTGACCTGGCGCTCCAATGAACGTACGTCCGAATCGGCGCATCCTCTTTAATGCGAGATCTCTTCCCTGATCTGCCGACGTCACCAAGAAAATACAATCAATTGCCCGGGAATACGCACCGACGACATCTTCAAATAAGGGCTTATCCCGGGTGATCAATCAGACCACTCTCGACCCGACCCATTAATAGGTCGAGACGAGAGTGGGGGGCTAATGATGATACTCGATACTGGGGTTTCCCCATATCCTGACACGTGGCAAGTGGCGTGTCCCAGAGCCTACGAGAAAGGATCAACAACGATACATTGGAAGCATGCCCCGGGCCCTCACCCGAGGATGTTCCCGACCTTTGGTGGCCTTCCAAACCACTCCCATGCTCGCTTTACAAACAACCACCGGCTTCCCTCCGAGCCTTCCCGCACGCTGAGTTCCCTCAGCCCTCTAGCTCGCCTCCAAGCTATCACCAAACCAAGCTCGCTCGGCCTCCCGCTCGTTCCCGAGCCTCCCGCCGAGCTTAGCTTCTTCGGTATCACCGACCGGCCCACAGCACCGATCGCAGGCGTCTCCGCCACGGCTCCGCGAATCATGCCAGACGCGAGATACCCGCTGCCCACGATCCCGTGTTCCACGCCATCGCGTTCCCCCATTAACGAGCGTATCTCGTCATCAGCGGGGAATCCCTCCTTTCACGCGGGCGTAACAGCCGGCGTGAATCTCGCGCTTATCATCCCATAGCTGCCACTATATAAACCCCTCTCTCAGACGACTCAGGTAAGGCAATTTTACCCCAATAGGCCGCCACTCTGCCCATTTAGCCCGTCTAACTTGATCGTCGGAGGGTCCTCAGTGACACAACCATCCCGGGACTTCCTTGCAGGTTGCTCGGCTTCAACCACTTCAAGCCCATTGAGATCCACACGCTTCAGGAGGCAATCTCCCAACTCAATCTCAGCCGCTCGTCTCCACTCACTGCAGATCAACGGAAGGTTACATCTGAAGGAGATCCAGAGATCCATCAGGGACGATTGAGACATTTCTTAACCTTTTCATTATAGACTTTTCCTTTTAAAATAAACAAAACAAAGGAAGAAAAGCAACTCCATGCCCATCCATTCAATCTTACATTTAGGCCCCGATTGGTTATAAGGTTTGGAAAACCGGAGTTTATTTTAAGTGGACTCAGACGTGTTGAAAACTCCAGTATGCAAGCCCATGTCTCCACTTGGATATGAGGCATTCGGTTTCAGAGCGATCAAGACTCCAAAACGTTGTTATGGAGTTATCCAAACTTTAAGAATTAGTGTTTTTCTTTTCTCTTTTATGAGCTTAAAACGCCGTGGTTGATTTGCAGTTTAGAAAACTACGGTTGTCCAACGCCAAAGCTGAAATAACGGAGTTTTCACTCTCCAAATGGAAGCCAAAATGGCATGATTTGGATAAATATAATTTTAAACGATTGACCGTAGCCTGATGCAAGTGAGGGATGAATCCAAACCTTTTGCTATGTTGCAAAGAAGATTTACACCACTGGATATAGCAGCACTTTGGCATGATTAGGAATCTTAGGGTTTTGGGGTTAAGCAGTCCAAATTTAAAATTCAAACAGGGCTGTTTGGGAATTGCACCATGGTGTAGCCCAAAAGCCCACTCAGAAAGCCTACAAGCCCACAAGCTAATGCATGCCATACAGGTCATTTGTTATTGTGATCCACTGTGCTATCAAGATAGCGTCGGCTGTAAACCGATACGTTATGTAAAACAGCGAAGTTATATAATCCAGTATCAACATGACCTTAGTTTACACCGAAACCGTAAACAAAAATAAGACGCGTAGATTCTTCGAATCTTTAATACATCGTGTCCATTTTCTTAATTCTATCAGTTTATAGTTCCTTGATGCTTATATCTTGCTTAGCATGGACAAGATTTGTGTTATGGTCCCATCTTTCCTATGATTCTCACCTTATACATAAAATGTATCCAAGATCAATTTTCCATTCTAAATATAATTTGTGCGGTAATCATAAAGAGAATCCAGTTGTTGATGAGTTGGTGCAAGGAATAAATTCCAACTTGCAATTGGAAAGGCAGCAGAGAATAAAGATAGCATTAACTTTAGTAGAAAGAAATGAAATGAAATGAAATGAAAAATAAGTGAAGTTAGAATCAAGCAGCCTCTTTAGTGTTGCATCTGCCTTCTTACTTTTATAGCTTTCACTGCTTTGGTCCTGCTATAAATATAAATCAAGCAAATACTATAAACACCAAGCTCACAGAAGAAATACCAAAGAAATTAGACTATAATAATCAATTATGACCTATAAATTGCAAGATTTGGGGTTGAAGAGAGATATAATTAAACAAATTAGACAAGCAAAAACAGGCTAAAAATAAAAATCACAAGTGCGTGCAAAAATAAAAAGGTCATAGTTTTTATTCTTTCTGTCTTTTGAACATGAGCAAAGCTTTTCCTGTAAACTTCATGGTAACCTTCAAAAAGTGATGACAATGTATTGACATTGAAGTGAAAAGAGAAACACATGCATTCATGATCTTAGGCATATCTTGGGATGACCAAAAGATAACATAAACATTATTCATAAATCACAAATGCAAAGTGCAGATAATGCAACAACATAATCTTCTTGATTATTAAATCATCTGTAATGATCATTCCACCAACCGAAACAAAATTTAAAAAATCATTAATAACATGAAGTGAAGAATATTGTGATTATGATTAGAAAATCTCAATCTTCGCGGTATATTGCTCAAACCTTCCTATATAACTTTGCGTTTAAGGTCATGGTGTAAGGTTTAGAAAGATATACTGATATACGTGTATATAAGTAAAGCAGTCTAAATTTAACTCCAAAATCCTAACTGCCTCCCGGTTGAGATTCTCCGATACTCTAAAACTAAATAACACAAAATGTAGTTGTTTATATTATGCATGTACAGCCTGAAGTTTCATCACATGACCTATACCTCGACTTAGATGTTAAATTTGATTAGCTCAACCACGACGCCAGGCCGGGCATTAAGAAGCATACATGTGGGAAAATAAAAAAATCAGGGGGGTATATATGGAAAAATCTACCCATGTCTTTATTCCCTCCCCTTTCACCTTTTAAATATACCTTCAAGCTTCTTCCATCCTTTAGACCCTTTCACTTCTATGTGCACAAAAAACACAACTTCCACATGAAAGATATACCCTTTTGCTCTCCCATGAAGGCATACCCTCAAATCTAACACTGCCACCAAAAGGAAAAGAAATAACATCGATCGCAACAATCCTTCCGAATCACTAACCGATCATAATAAAGAAGAGGGTTTGAGGCAGTAGAAGCTCAAAGTCACAAACTCAAAGACGACAAGTTAATAGTTTGTGATAATGAGTTAAGTTAAGCCAAGCTCAGGAGAGGAGTACAAACTCAAAGACATGAATCCGCAACTTGGAGAACGATGGCCAGGAGGCGGCCATGGCCATGGCCGTGGTGGGTGGATGGGGATCGGAGGAGATAAGTTTGTGAGTACTTACGATCTCGTCGAGCAGATGTATCCTCTCCATATATATATATATATATATATATATATATATATATATATATATATATATATATATATATATATATATATATAAAGTTAATATCCAATATCTCAGGTTCAATAAAATGTTTGTCATAATTATGTTATAACAAACCTTTTCTAGCCATTTACCTTATCAAGCAATGGATATGTCGACAAAAACTGAACTAGATAGAAACTTATGGCCATTGAACATAGGTATTTGCCTTCTCCAAAGAAAGAATACAATCCTCCGTGCTAGAAGTCTACGTAAAGGACAAGGAGGTGGTAGCAAGAGGCGACTACATCGGAAAAGTGATTTTTGATCTAAATGAAGTACCGATTCGGGTCCCACCCGATAGCCCATTGACCCCACAATGGTATCGGCTCAAGGATCTTCAAGGCGATAGGAAGGTGAGAGGAGAAATCATGCTTGCAGGTTGCATGGGGACTCAAGCCGATGAAGCTTTCCCCGAATTAAGCTTGGCATGCCAATGCGGCTTCAGTTCATGGGGAGGGGATATATAGCATCTGCAGGTCTAAAGTTTGTGTCACCTAAACTTTGGTATCTACACGTTAATGTCATCGAGGCACAGGACGTTTCAGCCTAACGATAGTGCCGGAGGCCTTTGTCAAAGTTCAGCTCAGTAATCCCTATATTTACTAAATTGTTATTTGGAAAGCCTTCCAACTATTGTTTCACAAAGAGGAATAACATGTATGACAGTATATTATAGAATGTTATTACTAAATTTGTAATGTAGCAAAGATGATGATATATATTCTTTGATGATTTGTTCCTGAATTGGCCAATTCCAGCTAGGGAACCAAGTACTCAAAACTAAGGTCTGCCAATCCCGAACACCCTAAGCCCTCTATGGAACGAAGACCTAGTCGTCGTTGCAGCTGAGCCATTCGAAGAACAGCTCGTCCTAACCATTGAAGACCGCGTAAGCGCAACCAAAGATGACATGCTCGGCCGCCTCGTCGTCCCTCTCACCGTCTTCGAGAAACGGCTTGACCGCCGCCCCGTCCATCCCCGGCCGGTGGTTCAACCTCGAAAATTTCGGGTTTGGCGTTCTCGAGCTTGATAAGCGCAAAGAGCTCAAATGCACGACCCGGGTTCATCTCCGAGCCTGCCTCAAAGGTGGCTACCATGTAATGGACGGGTCTACTATGTATATCAGCGATCAGAGACCAACAGCCCGCCAACTCTGGAAACCACCCATTGGGATCTTAGAGGTTGGGATTTTGGGCGCGCAAGGTTTGGTGCCGATGAAGTCTAAAGATGGGCGAGGGACCACTGATGCGTACTGTGTGGCTAAGTACAGGCTGAAGTGGGTCCGGACCCGAACGTTGATCGATTTGTTTGCACCCAAATGGAACGAGCAGTATACGTGGGAGGTGTATGACCCATGCACCGTGATCACACTTGGTGTGTTTGATAACTGCCATCTTGGTGGAGGTTCAGGAAAAGATTCGAGGATTGGGAAGGTTAGGATAAGGTTGTCGACGCTCGAAACGGATCGGATTTACGCCCATCTTTATCCGCTGGTGGTGTTGCAACCATCAAGGGTTAAGAAGATGCATGGGGGAGTTGCAATTGGCAGTTAGGTTCACTTGCTTGCCTTTGATTAAAGTGATTTATCTCTAAGGTCATCCATAGTCCCATAATTCGCGAGTTTTTGATCGGCCGATTAATTCTCCGATTTAATCGCCGTTGGAGAACGCTCAGAATAATTCGAAAAATCAACGAATAATTCACAAAAACAACGAATAATTAGTAACATCAAAACTCAGCGCCTCATATATTAATTTCTTACTCGAAATCCTTCTCGAACATTTCCCGAATACCTGCCGAATCTTTCTCGAATACCTGCCAATTTTTTCCGAATAGTTCTCCGAATCTTCGACCTCGCCGAATTAATCCCGAATCGCGAATTTGAGACTATGCGGCCATCCATTGCTCCCTAAGATGCATTACTTGCATCCGTTTACGGTGAACCAACTCGACAGTCTCAGGTATTGTTAGCCTACCATGCATCTTTATAGTTTTGTCGAAAACTTAATAGCTAACTTGGGTTGCACCAGGTACCAAGTAATGAGCATCGTGGCCACAAGACACGTTCGAGCCGAGCCACCATTACGAAAAGAGGTGGTTGAGTACATGCTCGATGTCGAGTCCCACATGTGGAGCATGAGACGGAGCAAGGCCAACTTCTTTCGAATCATGTCTGTTCTCTCCGGAATAGTCGGCACATTCAGATGGCTCGACGATGTGTGCCGCTGGAAAAACCCAATCACCACCGTGCTCGTGCACATCCTTTTCCTAATTCTAGCCTGCTGCCCTGAGCTAATTCTACCCACAGCTTTCCTCTACATGTTCTTGATCGGTATCTAGATATAGGTTCAGGCCCAGGCACCCACCACATATGGACACTACTCTCTTGGGCCAAAGCTGAGGAGTTCGACACGTTTCCTACTTCAAAACAACAGGATATGGTGAGGATGAGGTATGATAGGCTTCGGAGCGTGGCAGGGATAAACAGACTGTTGTTGGGGATTTGGCGACGCAAGGGGAGAGGTTTCAGAGCTTGCTAAGCTCGCGCGATCCTAGAGCGACGTGTCTGTTTATAATATTTTGTTTCGTGGCGGCAGTTGTGCTGTATGTGACGCCGTTTAAGGTGGTGGCACTGGTGGTGGGTCTGTTTCTGTTAAGGCATCTGAGGTTTCGGAGTAAGATGCCGTCGGTGCCAAGTAGTTTCTTTAAGAGGTTGCCGTTGAAAGTTGATAGCATGCTTTGAGAGGCTGTGAGGGTGTGATTCTGTGATGTTGGCATTCAGTTCTTTTTGAGTGATATTTCAAATTAGGTGTAGATCCATTTGGATTGTAATATATTCTGGTCTCAAAAATCTCTTCAGCATCAGTTCAGAAGCACGATCACAAAATTTTTGACCAAAAAACGATTTGAACTGCCTACATCAATGTACAGCTATGCATAAGAAAATACATTGAATCCAGCAATTTAGGTATTACAAAGCCCTACCATAGATTCCATTAAAACTGGGCAAAATTGTTAACTCTAACAAATCTAGAGCAAACATAAAGGCCAGAAATGTCTAAAAGAATGATATAGAGAAACAAGGTACTCCCAGCATTATGCTCAAAATTTAACATAATTCCAATCAACAAGGGAACTAGTCTGAAATCACAAGGAAAAGAAATTCAATAAAAACTACTGAAAAACAAAAAAAAAATTATGTTCCGAAGTTTCGCTTCAAGAAAAGAGAATACAACCAGATAGGTGTAGCAAGGGAGAAATTTTGCCAAGAGTTTTGTCTGTCCTAAAACTTGAGCTCATGCGGCTTCATTCCTTGCCTCAAAGTGAATCTTGCACCCAAATATGACTTGAGTTCTGGAACAGCTTCAATAGCCTTCAACAATTGTGAGTCAACACTCTTCTGACCATCCTTCTTCTCCTGTGGAAGGGACTTCTTCTCATGTATCTGGGAAAAGAACAAAATAATAACTGATTAGGAAAAAACTCGTAACCATAATAACTATATGACAAATGACATATATATTACAAAAACAAACCTCTTTCTCTGACTCAAAGAACTCTCCCTCAGTCTTCTTGTTCTTCGCCTTTGCTTCCTTTGCAAAGTACTTATCGTCGAACTTCTCAACATTAACTCCGGAAATATCGACTTTTGTAGATGTTCCAATAACATAAGACTGGTTCACACGACGAAGCGGAACTCCATTGACCTTGAAGGGTCCTACAAACATAATACAACGATTAATAACAGAATTTTGGCATGAATAGGATTGCTGGACATGCAGCCGTAAATAGGTTCATCATCAATTAAGAGCAATAAAAACAAAATATCGCCCAAACTTCAGAGTAACATAAAATGGTGAACAAAAGAAAATAATAAAAGAAGTCATGCATGCATCCAGTAGTTAGTTAAACCTAGTGTTGCCGGTCTCAAGTCCGGATGAGAAAGGGTGAGGATTGTAGTCGGCTTGTGACTGCCAACGTAAAACTTTGTCAGATTCTATGACATGAACCATAATAAGAATATCGTTGGGGCGCCCCCTACTCAGGGACGCGCTACATCAGATCCCGGGTGTAGTGTGAAGTATGCAAGGCTTCTAGGTTGTCGTCCGGAAACGGCGCGCTACATCGGACCCCAGGTGTAGTGACAAATAAGCAAAGGTTTCATAAGATTCGTCTAGCTTCTTGGAACATAGGTTCTCTTACGGGTAGACTAACAGAATTAGAGGTGATGATTAGGAGGAGAGTTGGTATTATGAGTTTGCACGAAACTACGAGGGTATATGAAAAGGATAGAGTCATAGAGCCTTGAGTTATAAGCTTTGGTATTCGGATAGAGATAAAAATCGTAATGGGATAGACGTAATCATAGATAGACCGTTGTATCATAGATAGACCGTTGTTTGAGGATGTTGAGATTAGGAGAAAAGATGATAGAATTTTACTGGTTAAGCTTATTCTAGGTTGAAAGATCCTTAATATTATTAGTGCTTATGCACCACATATAGGTCTTGGTGACGCTAGTAAGCGTCTGTTCTGGGAGGATTTAGACAAGATGGTGCAAAGGATACCTAGTGGAGAGCTTATTTATTGGTGGTGACCTCAGTGGACATGTAGGTACTAGTCGTAGTGGGTTTTATACTATTCATAGAAGTTTTGGTTTTGGACAAAGGAATGAAGCAGATAGCTCGATTCTAAATTTTGCCTTGACTTATGACTTGATCTTAGCAAACACTTGATTTAGGAAAAGAGAGTCTCACCTTATCACCTTTAAAAGCTGATCAAGCGCAAGTCAAATAGACTTTTTTCTGACGAGAAGGATAGATAGAGATTATTATATCGACTGTAAGGTAGTGCCAGGTGAGAGTGTAACCACTCAACATAGATTTTTAGTTTCAGATTTTCGATTTAAAGGACTTAGGAAGATTAAACGTAAGATAAAGCCTAGAATCAAGTAGTGGCGACTAAAGGAAGGTAACCAAAAAGTTTTTATAGATCATATAGTTCAAGAGATGGATTGGGAGTCTTAAGATGATTCAGATAGAACATGGAACAATATGACTAGTTGTATCAAGAAGGCAGCTAGAGATCTACTTGGTGAGTCGAAAGATGGTCCTCCATCATCCAAGGACATATCATGGTGGAACGAAAAAGTAAAGGCTTCTATTAAAATCATGCGGGATTCTTATAAAGATTTGAAGAAAAACAGAGATGCGGAGAGAATTGAGAGGTATAAAATGGCTTAAAAAGAAGTTAAGAAAGTTGTTCAAGAAGTTAAAACTAAGGTCTACAAGGAGGTGTACAAGAAGTTGAACACTAAGAAGGTTGACATATACTGGATTGCTCGGATGCGGGAAAGAAAGACCAGAGACTTGTGCGGTGAAGTGTGTCAAAAATGAAGATCAGAAGGTTTTAGTTCAAGATGAGGATACCAAGGAAAGATGGAGAGATTATTTTGACAAATTGTTCAATGAGTGCTTTACTAAGAATTTGGATGGACTTGTCATTCAATTTCAAGATATAAACCGCGATTTCATGCGTAAAATAAGAATATCTGAGGTTAAAGAGGTTTTGAAGAGAATGAAATCAAGAAAAGCGGGTTGATCGGGATTCCTATCGATGTTTGGAGATACTTTGGAGAAATAGTCGTTAAATGGCTGACAGGTGTGTTTAATAAGATTTGGCAGACCAAAAAGATGCCAAATGAGTGGAGAAAAAGTACTCTTGTACCTATCTACAAGAACAAGAGTGGCATTCAAAGTTGCTCAAACTACCGTGGAATAAAACTTATGTGTCACACTATGAAGCTTTGGAAGAGAGTGATTGAACATTAGCTAAAAAAGGATGTTAAGACAACAGAGAACCGTTTAGTTTGGGTTCATGTCTGGACGATTGACGACAGAGGCTATTCATTTACTTCGTCAACTTGTCGAGCATTTTCGACAGAGGAGAAGAGATTTGCATAAGATATTTATTGATTTAGAGAAAACGTACGACAAGATATCTAGAGAGGTATTATGGCGGACAATGATGAAGAAAGGGGCACCCGTCAAGTAAATTGACATTATTAAGGACATATACGATATAATGGCAAATGTCAGAACTTGCGGCGACCTAACGAATGATTTTCCAATTATGGTTTACATCAAGGATTTGCATTAAGTCCATTCCTGTTTACCATCGTGATGAATGAGCTTACTAGAACCATCCAAGATGAGGTACCTTGGTGTATGCTATTCGCTGATGATATTGTTCTAGTAAATGATACGAAAGCAGGGGTTAATGCCAAATTGGAGTTATGGAGGCAAACGTTGAAATTTCGGGGGTTCGGATTGAGCAGGTCCAAGACAAGATATATGCATTGCAAATTTAGCAAACAGAGCACATTGGTATAACACTGAAAGGGTAAGAGATATCACTGAGCGCTCAGTTTAGATATCTAGGTTCCATCATCCAAAAGGATGGGAAGATCGATAGCGATGTTAATCAAAAGATCCAAACTGGTTGGTTGAAATGGAAGAGTGCAACAAGGATTTTGTGCGATCGTAACTTCCGTTAAGATTGAAAGAAAAGTTTTATCGGAGCACTATTCGGCATGCTTTATTATATGGTACAGAATACTGGACTCCTAAGAAGCTTCATACACAGAAGATGCATGTAGCAGAGATGCGCATGCTTCGTTGGATGTGTGATAACACTAGAAAATATAAGGTGCAAAATGAGGATATTCGTGCAAAAGTTGGTGTAGCACCTGTGGAGGAGAAGATGCGGGAAAACCGGCTAAGATAGTTTGGTCATGTGCTGCAGATCTATAGAAGCACCGGTTCGACGAATGGATACTCTCGATATAGGCAATGTCAAAAGGGCGAAAGAGAGACCGAAAAAAACATGGATGGAGGTAATACGAAAAAATATAGTTGCCAAAGGCCTCAATGAAAGTATATTGTTCGATAGGGGTGAGTGGAGATGGAGGATTCATGTGCTGGACCCAGTGTGATTCTCATGTTGGTTCATGTATATGCTTGGGATAAAAGGCTCAATTGTTTTGTTGTTGCATGCATCCAGTAGTTGTTTCAGTAAGGCTATGTACCTAAGGCATATGAATTCATTGAAGCCTGAAAACTTATAAACCATGTGCTGTTCAGAAACAAAAAAAAATTATGTAGAGCATGTCTGATCATGAGTTCACTACAGCTAGCCACGCACTATCACCAACCACCAGTCTCATATATTCTCTGAAAGTTGGGTAAATATCATTCAACCTGATACGCTTCAAGGCTTTCTGATCACGAGTTCACTACAGCTAGCCACACACTATCACCAACCACCAGTCTCATATATTCTCTGAAAGTTGGGTAAATATCATTCACCCTGATATACTTCAAGGCTTTTGAGGCAGTACCATTGAACTTTAAAACAGCAATATGCCCCCACTTGAAGGATAATGTTATCAACAAAATGGATGGTGTTTGTCAAAAAAATGTCAGGATCCGTTTAATTTTGGAGCTATTTAGTCCAAGCACAAGGTTATTCTAGGGTTTAGTCATTTTTTGGCTTTAAAAATTGATGAAACTAGCAATTTCAGACAACAATGCGAGTTCAGTTGGGGTTCATGAAATTTCTACGTTCAATGATGCTATCACAAAAACTCGAGAAATTCGATGGCAGTCTATAAAATTTACCGAGGCCAGTTTAAGCATGGCGGTATATAGCGAGCATATCAAATAAGGTTAAATTTTTTTTTTAAAATTATCTAAAACTACTAGGGTATTGAATATTCTCCACTTCGGTAAAAAGACGCTTCCCAATTCAATTATCTTAAGTTCTATACGATTCTTTTTACCATGGAGGAAACAGAAATGCAGATTCCACAGGTTCAGAGAGGATGACATGGTCTCAGAACAAGTAAAATTAGGCATCTTGGGCCAACGAAGAATCCAGGCAGGCATTTGGTTATATACACAAGTTGCCTTTGTTCTACACTTCTATTCTTAAATATCAGATATTTACATGTCTACTAAAATCTTGAGGTAAATTTAAGGTAAATACCTCATCTATTCTATATCTTAAAATATTGGATGGATAGTCGGGGAATTCAGCAATTATAAAAACAGCCACACATTGACTCAAATGGAAACCCGAGCACTACACAGAAAGGATTACAATCACCACTAATTGATTACATTCCCTAAGTTAAATTTAATAAAAGAGTGGTCAACACTTGTAAACAGCTTAAGATAGGTTCCATATTCTAAAAATTGAGTGCAGCTGCATCTTATAGGCTATAACTCAAAACTCAATAGTAGAAAATGCAAATTTCAACTAAGACATTTTTTTGGAGTCAATGGCACGATATGGTTATCAAATTTTTGGAGAGATACTAGAAGCCAGCTACATAGTCTCATCTGGATGTATCATCCAAAATCATTATTTTTTCACAATCACGCACAAAGCATGATGATTCATTAAATTTCAATAAATTTAACCAACCCAACCAAATGCATGCATTTCCCTCTAATCACTAATGGTTCTATCACACCTTTTAAGTATCACTACAGCAACTAATTGTACTACAAAAGTAAGGGAAATGGCAATAAAACGAAAAATAAATCTTAACATAGAAGCAACCTTTTAAAGGTTGCCAAATGGTCTTAACATGAGGTTAGACTAGACATAAAAATGAGAAAATTCAACGAAACCCATGAGTACAATTTCACAGGTAATTAACAATACGAAAATCAATCTTTTAACAACAACAAAAATACCCGCTTTTGATGCACATCTAAACTAAAATGGATCGATGGGAAAAAAAGCGCAGCTCTAATTCAACCAAAAAAAAAACACGCTTGTAATGTAATTGAAATGATCGACAATTAAAAGACTCACCAGTAACAAGAAGCAATCCAGAAGGCAGCTGCTTCAAGAAGACAACCCTCTTCCCCATGAATCTCCCCGCGAGCAGAATCAACACTGTCCCCGGAGTAATGCTAGCCCTAAAACCACCATAAAATACAAATCAAAACACAAATTTTACATTTCAAACAGAAGAAATCAAAAGACAAATCCAAGAATCAAAAAAGACCTGAGCTTGGTGGGCTTGGGCTTGCGGCGGTTGGCGATGGGAGTCTTCACATCGTCGGCGGGGTAAAACTTGGGTGGCTTCACCTCGGCCTTCGCGGGCGCGGGTTTTGGGGCCTGTGTAGGGAAAGATCCGCCATTTTTGGCCTTGATAGCCCAAAGCCCGCGCTTATGGTACATTTTGGAGCGCGAAAATTTGCCGATTCCTCTCACGAGGTCGGGGTTCCTCGAAACCCTAATGCTCTTGCGAGGAGCCATTAATGAAGAACCCCTAACCCTAAAAAATGAGGAGGAGGCGAGATGAACAGCAAACAGGAAGAAAATAAACCCCTAGAATGAGTTGGAGATTTTATATGGGAGATGGAAACCCTAAGTTGCTCGATGAGTTGGGGATTTAGAACCGTTCGATTTTGTGAATCGTAGATCGATTATGGGCTGGTCTGTTTTTCACCTGGCCCCATTTTTTACCGAGTTAGAGGCCCAAATTTTGGGAAGATACTTATGCAATCTCAATGGCATCACAATATAATTAGTGGTTTAATGATCTACGTTGTGATTTTATTATGACTCAAGTGTTTTTTTTGTGGCATAGGCCCCTAAGCGTTAACCTATGCACACCATATACAAACACATAACACACACGCATCTAGGAGACCTACAAATTTGTCTCAGAAATCGTTAATTTATGAATAATGTTTTAAAATCAAAGAAATAAACGGGGTGGTGGGATGCGTGATGTTTGGTCGCTCTGCTCAAAAATCAACAACAATATTATTATTATTATTATTAATTGTTTATTTTAATTTCTTGTATTTAATAGTAAAGATTAATATGTGATCAAGCCGAATTCAGTTTACATTCCACTGCTGTTTTGCGCATGCCGTATATGTTTATAATATAAATTGGAAGCAACATTGTGATATTTTTTATTTTTAAAAAAAAAATATATTTTAAGAAAACTAAATAACTTATAGGCATAACATATTTTCTCCCCTCAAATAATATATATATATAGAGAGAGAGAGTTTGATTAGGATTCAGTCGGAAGGATTTGAAAACAAATCCTTCTCACTTTTTTACTATTAGATTAACTTTGGGATGTGTGCTAACAATTATGAATAAAAGCTTTCATTTATTATCAAACATAATATAATTATTAGCACGCATCCCAAAATTACTCTAATGGTGAAAAAGTGGCAAGGATTTGTTTCCAAATCCTTCCGATGGGATTAACAAATCCTTCCAACAGAATCCTAATATAGAGAGAGACACTCTCTCTCTCTCTCTCTCTCTCTATATATATATATATATATATATATAAGAATAATGAAGGAAAGAGCACCTGGGAGGCTTTTTTCCGTCAGATGACGTCAAAAACCTTCACCCTCCATCATTTTATTCTACTGTCGGCACCAGCCATCTTGATCTTCATCGTTTAATATGTCGATACACCAAATTTCGTAGGATTCTAACACCTTTTCACAGTTGATTTAGCAACGCAAAATGTTCTGCTGTCGGTAAACCGATAATTTGTCACAGTTGATTATTCTCATTTCTTGAATATGCAGAGGAAATAGGATAGTCTATTTCAACTTTACGTGGGACATGGGATGACCGATATCCTAGGTTCAATTTTTTGGGTCAAGAACATATGAATATATGTTCTGAAGGTTTCTTCATCTTCTTAATCAGAGAAGATGGAAAAGCCCTGTTCATGGCTATCTTCTTTATGAAAATAGAAACTGTGTCAAGTTTCTATCGATTTTTTATTGATTCCTGATCAGAAATGGAAGAGAGCAAGAGAGAAAGAAAGAGTCATAAGGTGATTTTTAAAAAAAGTGAGGAATGGACGATTCCATTTCTCTATCTTGCCTTCTTTTTCTCTTCTTCTTCTTCTCCTTAGAAAATTTAACAATTTTCTCTCTGGGTCTATGAAAAGGAAAATCGATGTCAAAACGAAAATCGATAATCTCCACATCGATTTGAGAAGTATTTATCTTCTCTAGGAAGTGGGAGTGGTTAAAGAGTCATTCCCCACGTTCCGAGAGTGAGTGGGGGTGATTGACACCCACTCCCCTCTTAAAAATAGGCGTGGATGCCTACTTTGAGGGGTCCTGACGCCGCTTGGCTTAGTGGGGGCAGGACCCTCCAAATAAAGGGTCCCGATAGTGGGAGGGGTCCCGATGTCGGAGCCCCCAAAAACAATTCTTTTGAATTGTCTTAAGGGGCTTTGTCTTCTGGATGGGCCCCACTTGTATAAAACAAGTTTTTAACTTGTTCATGATGCCATGCGCATCAAATTTATGTTAGGCTTGATCAATTTCTTGATCATTTGATTTATTATTTGATAAAATGCTATATAAGTGTTTATTAAATACTTTGTATAAGTGTTTATCTTTCGAGGGTTAATTTTTTGACTTCAACGAATGCCCCGACAACGAGTATATACAACTTATCGAGTTGTATACATTATATTTTTGCATTCTTTCATTCTTGAATCTTCCTTTATGTCTTGAATCTCCTGTTGTGTGGAGAATTTTTCGTTCCGTTGATATTTTCAATTGGAAAATATTGCATGCTTGATGGGAGCAAGGGAATGAGCCATTCTTCACAAGGCACAAGACTTGTTCATTTGCTTTTTTCCTTTCTCTCTCCATTTTTCCTCTCCTACTTCCTCAAGACCCTAACTCTCACATGAGTTGTGAACCATAGGGTCACTTGAGATAAAACACTCCAATAAATACTCTATATCTCCTAAGTTACCTAGATTAGCGAATTAGGTACTTTAGTTACCTCGGTTTAGAGGTTGGAGCTTGAACCATAGACTCTCGGATGGATCGTCTTTGACACGAGGATACCGACATTTAAGCGCGGTCCGGATCTTCGAGGAGCTCAAGAAGAGGAGGAGAAGAAGAAGACCCGAAGGACAAGTATCTAGGAGGTATAAAACTCTTACCGAATAGTTAGAACCTCCAAGTAGTATAGCTAGTTAAGGTTTCCATAAAGATCTTGGAATTTAGGCCGGTGCTGCAAATCAAGAAAATCGTTTTTTGCAAATTCCGCATCCCCACAAGTGCGTGGGGTGTGCGCCATCAACCTACAATTATATCACCTTTTGTATTCATGAACTCGATCAAAATTTGTAACCTTAATCATAGTCTAATATACGCGGAATGTTGGGGTAGTTCAAGTGTGAATCCAACGGAATTTCAAGAGTCTCCCTAGTTCATGAATCCATGTCTATTAACACCTACAATCTATTATGAAGGCCCGTATTTCCAAGCCCATGGGGCCCTACCCTTGGGTTTGGAATATTTTAACACTAGGTTGAAATCCCGTTACTAACACTTGATTCAGGCCCGTGATTCCTTTCTCTTGGGGCCCTATCTTTGAGTTCGAGAATACTCTTGAGATTGGTTGACATTCACATATGGACCGACATTAAGTTAGAATACCTTATAGAGACCTGTTAAGACGCATACTCATGCTCACTCACACACACTTAACACTGGTTATAGTATACATGCCGTTTTAAATTATTTTTGTACCTGTTAAACGTTATATTTCTTTGGAGACTTACCAGGCGCAAGTTTGCCGACGGGCATTCCACCCATCTTTGTTTCTTTGGAATATTCGTCAAATAATCTAGAGGCTAAGGAGGCGGATCCAACTGCTGATGACTACGACCAGATCACAGTCTGTGCCGACCTTTAGATTCCCTGCTCAGTTTTTTATTACCAGCATGCCACTTGTTTAGGCATTTCATGTTATTTGTATTTTCTTTTCAGAACATCTATCCATGTAAATAAAGTTTGTTGAATGAATGTAAATAAAGTAGTTTGTTGAAAATTTCATGCTTTTATCATTCTTGCTCTATGTATAATTGCTTATTTACGCTTAACATATTTATTTTAAGAAATGATCTTCTTAACATAAATATGTTGCGGGATTGTCACGTGACCGTTACCGTCTATTGGGAAGTGGGGTGTGACACCTGATTTTTCAACAGGTAAAAGCTGAGCACCACAGAGTCGCGGGTTTACTACAGCTTTACCGATACCTAAGTGGAAGTAGCAAAACATTACGATGGATTTCGTGACTGCGCTCCCTCTCAACACGAAGGGCAACGATGCAGTATGGTAATCGTGGACCGGCTTACCAAGTTCGCGCATTTCATTCCCTTCCGCGTCGGCCAGTCAACTGAGAGCCTAGCGAAGAAATATATGGAGAAGATTGCCCGATTACACGGGGTACTGGTATGTATTGTTTCCAATCGTGACACACGTTTCCGATCCCAATTCTAGCAGAGTCTACAAGAGAGCCTTGGTACAAGCTTAAGTTTTCAGCACGACCTATCACCCTTAAACCGATGGCCAATCCGAGAGGGTCGTTCAGATTCTCGAGGATATGCTTCGATCTTGCATGTTGGATTTCAAGGGATCTTAGGAGGATCACTTGCACTTAGTGGAGTTTGCTTACAACAATAGCTACCAGGCAAGTATCGGCATAACACCATTTGCGGCCCTGTATGGGAGGAAGTACAAATCTCCATTGAGTTGGGATGACGTTGGAGATTGAGAACTTTTGGGCCATGAGGTGATTGTCAAGACGGTGGAGGTAGTGAGAACAATCAGGGAACAGCTACGGATAGCACAGGATCAGCAAAAACACTGGACAGATACAAAGAAGAGGCACCTAGAATTCCAACCGGGTGATCACGTGTTTCTGAAGATTTCCCTAAATCGAGAAGTGATAAGTTTCGGGAAGCGCGGAAAGCTCAGTCCACGATTCATCGGCCTGTTTGACATCCTTGAACGAGTCAACTTAGTTTCTTATCGCCTGGCCTTACCACCGACCTTAGAAGGCGTGCACAACGTCTTCTATATCTCGCTACTAAGGAAGTATGTCGGCAACCCTAGTCGTGTTGTGGATCATTCAGAAATCACCATGGGTCTACCTAACCTATGAGCAGCAACCCATCTAGATCTTGGACCAGAAAGAGAAGACCGTAAGGAACAAGACGGTTCAACTTGTTAGGGTTATGTGGAGGAAGGACTCCCCAGGCGAGTCTACTTGAGAGAGAGGATGAAATGAGGGAATGTTATCCCTATCTTTTTGTAACCCTCTCTATATAAATTTTTCCCTACGCTTGTAATTTCGAGAACGGAATTATTTTAAAGAGAGTAGATTATAACGTTTGTGTTTTTCAAATACATAATAAAGATTTCTTACAATTTTATCCTTAAGTCAAGATAATTATTTTAATTCAAGATAATTATTTAAATTCTTTATTTGTTGGAAAACACTTTTAAAAGATTGTTCTAGTTTTAAGACTAATTAATATGATTTTTAGAAGATTTTAAATATTTAATTTGAATTTTTAGAAAAGGATAAAAATTTATAAGATATTTTTAATACCGGAAAAGAAAGTTAATTTTGACCAAATCTTGTTACAAAAGGAAGAAAACATTAAAATAGATTTTCCTAGATTTTTCCTATTTTTCCAATATTTTTAACTATTTTAAAATAATTTTTCTAATTAAAAATCCATTTTTAAGAAAACATTTTTTACTTTTAAAAAAAGAAAAAAATTAAAACCGGGGGAAACGTGGGCCGTTGGGTTCCCCGATCCAACAGCCCAGAATCTCCACGTGGGGGGCGGCAGCCTGGGGACAACGCACAGGCGCATGCACCCACGTGGGCGGCTTACGCCCATGTGCGTGAGCGGCGACCGTTGGATCGCTCAATCCAACGGTCGTGGCGAACGGACGCGCTATTAGCGTGTAACGGCGGCACGGGTTCGAGCGGCAGTCGGCGGCAGATCCGGCTCGGATTAAATGTTCGAAACCCTATAAATACCTTTCCATTCCTTCTCATTTTAGTCACAAATTATTCAGCCGAAAATTCTGGAAAAAAATACCTCGTTCTTCATTTTCTCAACGTCGACACTGTGGTGTTGCCTATTCATCCAGCAAAAATCCGGGAAAGGAGATATCTGCGTTACGGTGTCACTCGATGTTTTCGACCCATTCCTTTCACTCGTCTCAAAAAGATAGGATCCGTCTCGCTCCCACTTGATCTTGTCGTCTTTCTATGCATGTTATATCTGTTCTATAAAGTCACCAACTTGTAAATCCTAATATGAACTTTAAATATGTTTTGTTAGCTTCCAATTATTAAACACGACAAACCTGTTATGTTAGTCACATTCCATGATGAAACTATTTCATGGGGTAACGACCTACCCTCTTTTATTTACTGTTATTTGTAATTACAAACATTCCGTTAGGCTGCGCAGCTCTAAACTCAGTAGTCACCTTTTTCCAAGCCGAAGTGCTACCCGAATTCAGAATAAACTATAATACCACATTTTTCTTATGTAAAACACCTTCGATACTTTAAATAGAGTACT
The DNA here is from genome assembly GCA_030015575.1 of Agapanthus africanus. Lineage (NCBI taxonomy): Eukaryota > Viridiplantae > Streptophyta > Magnoliopsida > Asparagales > Amaryllidaceae > Agapanthus > Agapanthus africanus. Next base: position 425,308,134 of record CM057351.1, read on the forward strand.
TTTACATAAAACACCCTCGAGACTATAAATGGCGTATTTTTACATAAAACACCCTCGAGACTTTAAACGGCGCATTTTTACATAAAATACCGTCGAAACTTTAAATAGGGTACTTTTACATAAAACATCCTCGAGATTTTAAATAGCGCATTTTTACATAAAACACCCTCGAGACTTTAAATAGAATACTTTTGCATAAAACACCCTCAAAACTTTAAATAGCGCATTTTAAATAGACTTTAAATAATGTATTTTTACATAAATCCCCTAACATTTCTAAATACCGTGTTTTCACCCTAAAGTTTCCAAATGTTGTATTTTTAAATAAATACCATTATCAAGACTGGTATTTTTACCGGCTTTTCTAAAAAGTCGTATTTTTAAATAAGTACCATAAACTGCTAAGTCATATTATCGTCTGATTCTCCACTCAGTTGATCTCAATTAATTTGACCAGCTGGTAGGTTTATGTGCATCTTATCTCTTGAGGCTCGGGGAGCCGGAGATAAGATACAATATACATGTCCCTAAAATACCATGAACTTTTATGAGAATCAAATTGCATGTGTATTGTCCTATACATAACCCAACACATGATATACTAAATGACATGCTATCTGGTACGGTTAGGATTAGACGCGCGAATCTAGATATGGAATACTATTGAAGATCCCGATATACGGGTGGCCTTATCTGCGAAGATCCCGATATACGGATGACCTTATATATGAAGATCCCGATATACGGGTGGCCTTATTTATTAAAGATTTCGATATACGGATGACTATATCACTGTTGAAATTCTATGACTAGAAAAACTACGCGCTAACGCTAAGCTGTTCTCTTATATTATTGATTAAGATCGGGGTTGAGTAGTTTAATTAGGTAAGATCGTATTACGGGTCTCGTTGTTGCGTCCCGCTTCCCAGTGTACGGGCAGAGGACGTGACGAGGCCGCTACGTATTTACTCTGAAATAAATACGTTAAGCGTATCTAAACAATATAAAAGAAATATACACAAGAGACAAATGTAATGAACATCAACTTTATTTATTAATATTCTTTTTACAATACATGGATAAGTAAATTACATGGAATGAAAAACAATGCCTAAACAGTGGCATAACAGGAAATGGAAATACAGAAATGAAATGAATTAAGTACAAGTGTTACGGCTCAGGGTCTTCAGTGAACTGTTCAGTGATGTGCTCTAAATGCTCCTGAATGATCTCGTGCTCCTCAAGGTCGGGTCCTCCTGACAACATCCCAAATAAAGAATAGAAATAGGAATGTCGTCAGCGAACAATCACTCGGTAAGTCCCAAAGATAAGGGAGAAGTAGAATAGATGGAGAGAGTGTGTGTAACTTTTAAAGTTGTATTATATTGTTAACGCTGTTGTTTGTAGCTTGGTACAGAATAGGCCAGTGTATACAGGAGCAGTCTCTATATACCAGAGACTAAAGACAGATGGAATACAAGGCTCCGTCGATAATACCACGGAACAACGGCATGGATGTAATTACGTCTTAAGTGACCACCTCGTGCCACCTTTAACATGTTCTGTACCAGTCCATCCCTTTATAAACCCCGCGATGTCTTGTTTGTATTGTTTGCATTGTATTGTAAATTGTATTATCTTGTAATATAGATTATATAATTGGATGACTTGCCGAAACCATGATATCAGTAAATTGATGTAACTGGAGAATCATGTAAATGGAAGTATATCCATGGTTCGATTCAGTCAATACATATTGAATATATTGAACAGATTGATTATATGGATTCATGGAATCATATTGAATTGTAGTTTGTACTTGAATCATATTGAAGTCAGATTATTTATAATGAGACTCGGTCTGAGTCGGAACAATTAGAAAAGAAATTGAATCCTGAATTAGGTTTTGGTGTTATCGGTAACCGTTGCACATGGGCGGCAGGATTTGTGTTTTTTTCAAAAACGATTACCGTGTTGATAACACCATTTATTAAGTTGTCTACCTTAAATAGACAAGCACCCATATCTCCGGCTCTTTGAGGCTCAAGAGACTGGTCCCGCTTAAACCTATATTTACTAGAGTCCTTATTTGAATTTATAAAACTTGAGGGGGTTTTATTTAAAAATAATTTTGTATAATTTTCAAAATACACCTCAAGTATTTAATTATCGTCTTTAGAGTTTTCATAGATGTAGATTTTATATATGTGACATTTCTAGTGAATAAAACCTAATTTCATAATATATGGTATTTAATTGTAAAGTGTTGAACTTGTATGGAACTACATGGTATTTTCATGTAAAGTGATTCTTATGATTTAGAAAAGTTGGAATATTTATATTATCACAAAAAAAATATTTTGATGATACATATATATATATATAATAATTTTAATTTATTATATTTCTAGAAATCTCATTTTCTTAAGATATTTGTATTTTTAAATCTTTCGAGACCGAATGCTTCTTGCGGAGGTCTGCATCTCGCACTACTAAGCCCGAGAATGTGCGATAATCCGCACCATCCCGAACGGGTTTCCCAAATGGGTTGTAGCGGCGTTTTGCAAAGATTTATTTAAAATACATAATCTTGTGAAAATGGTTTTTATAAATTAAAGGTAGTTTTGTGTAAAACGGTATTTCCTGAATCTATATTTCTCAAAAGGTATCGTGCTATGTTGCATATGAGTGTTGTGCAGAGGTAGAACATTATCTCGTGATTTATTTAAAGGTATAGCAAGAAATATGATGTTTTGTGTCAAAACTAAACTATATGGTTTTTTACTAAAAAAGTACAATAAAAATTACAATATGAAATATTTTTCTATGAAACTTGTTCATGATGTTTTGTTAATGTTTAATACTCGAGATGCAAGGGTTTGGTATATTTGTATTTAAGAAAAGGTGGAATTTTTAAGAAAACTGTAAATTCCCAGTTCCGTAAATAAAATTTTTCTATATTTTTCCAAGCCCCCTTGAATGTTTTTCTATTTTCTCCGCATTTTTGTATGAATTTAGATGCTTATGTTTTAAATATTAAAATTTTCCTAAACAAAAAATAAATCCCGGCCCAGCCCATACCCATACCCATGCCCGGCCCAAGCCCTTACCCGACCCATTCTTTCTTCCCCACTGCCTTTTATTTTTCCCGCTTCTTCTTCATTCTTCCCCACGTCGCCGCTCGTCCCTACGCCCCCGCTCCTCGTCGCGACCACGTCCCCACTCCTCGACCCACGACCTCGCGCACGAGCACGCTCGCGAAACTTCCCTCGACCTCGTCTTTTCCTCCTCCTTCTCTCATCACCACTCCAACACCACACGAGCCCCTCCTTCTTCTCCTTCCCTGCTCAAACTTACAACAAAGGACCCAACACCATCGATCCTCCACCGACCGCCGAGCTTGCTAAGCCGACCCCCTCTGCAACCTCCTTCCCCCATTGCATCAACCGAGCAACCCATCATCGCCCATCGCCATCGAAGCCGAGACCACCATCTTTCTCAAACCTCACCCATCGCCGGCGCATCCTTACCTTCCCTGCCGACGAACCTCCTCCCTCCTCCTTCAACACCGAGCACCCTCGCCTGCACTCCAACAGCCTCGCCCTCTTCCTCCTCCACCTCTCTCCATCCCCAACTGCACACCTCAAACCCACTGCACCCCCGCCGAGCTCCTCCTCTCTCACCGGTGACCACCTCAGCCATCCCGGTTGCCTCGCCATCGAGCACCGACAACAGCGACCACTACCACCTCGTTGTCAAGACCCAGCAGCCAAGCCGCCGCCGAGAACTCAAGCTCGAACCAAGTCAAGTGTCGTGCCGCGCGTGTGTCGCGATCGCGCCATTGCTATTGCCGCTGCCGTATCGTCATCAATACGTCACCAGGCAAGTATAATGCTTGCTCCATGCTAAAATTTACCTATTCGTTTCAGTTACCCATTTAATTTCATAAATGCTTTTCGTGCGAACCAACGTGATGCAAGTGTTCGATGCAAAACCCGAATGGAAAACTCCAATTAAATTGACGGAAACTAATCACATAGGATGGCCCGAGTATTAACGAACGTCGTGTTTGTTAGTGTATATGCCCTAGAGGCCATTACTGTATCATACTAGTTTGTATATTACTTAATGGAAGCTTGGGATATTCACCTTGTATAAACAATCTTGCTCAATATAGTAGTATGCAACTTGGTTTGTTTCTACTTCAATGTGTACATGTGTTTATTTGCGATATCACCTATACGCATTAGTGGAGCCCTTAGGATCTTTGCTTGATTACCAGCGTTGTGATGGCAGTCACACTAGTGGGGGCTGGGTAATCTATAAGCACATCCTTATACAGGTCCCTAGTCGCAGGACTATCGAGACAGGGCATCGATACTCCGGAGTAGACTAGCGTATGCGCTTCTCATCCCAGTGTGGGAGATGGTCTGTCCCACAGCCATCAGTACGTCGTACTGGAGATAGTATACGGGTGCTCGTTGGGTTACGAGTACACTGGACAGGACTCGTCGGGAACTGACAGGTTGGTATTATACCTATCGTCAGTTATCAGTTCCCAGGTGACATGAGTACAGATTAGTCCGCTGACTTGACACTGGCACTTCGCCTCGAGTGTGTTCCCACTGCATTTTGATCACTACCCTACCACGGCTCAAAGGAGTCGTGCAAACAGGTAATGGTTGGGTGCAGTCCCGAAGCACTTGGAGGCAATGACGGTTAGACATGATTCGTCTCTCCCGGTATTGGGGGTTGACATCGCGCTGTGTCTAGGAGAGCCATTACACGAGTAGTCCCTGGCCAGGGCAAGCGAGATATACTGGTAGGCTTCCAGTGTTATCTCAGGGTGTTTTGGGCTTCACTCCGACACGACTTGTACCGCTATTGGGGGACTGACGTTTACCGCCCCCTAGGCCCGACATGCGATGTATCAGACGAACAGACCGGACTGTACGGAGAATGTCACATTCAGACTCAGTAGGAGTTCAGATGAGTTTTACCTCGTCAGTCTTCTTATCGGCATCTACCTGGGGACCGTTACGCACAGCTAGTGCCGCTTGCGGTCTGTGGTTAAACCCACTGCCAGCGTAGTGTCGAGTCTTTAGAGTCCCACACAGAGGGTATTCGCCTCTGGGCAAAACAGGGTAGAGGTCGCATGGTTTTGCGACAGGGTTCGTTCTCATCCGCGCACTTGTGCACGTTTGGAGTCCGGACGGATATTACTGGCTGGCTCTGGTTTGAGTCAGATACTGGTATATGTTTTGGGGTTGCTTTTATCTCTCAGTATTCCTGTTCCTCGGAACGAGAATGCAGGTGTGTATGCACAGTTGTTTGAGGCAGAGGAAGAGGTTTTTCATTAGGGTTTCGGAACGGGTGCGTATGCACAGTTGACAGTCGTCTTTTTCCAAACCCTAATGGATTTATGAAATATCAATTAATAATAGTAATTAAATGAAATTGTGTCATGGTTGATTTTGTTGACTTGTTGACCATGGTTGACTTGTTGACCATGGTTGAATGTTTGACCATCATCATTGCTTTGCAAGGATACTCCTTGATTCTAGCTTACATTCATTTAATGAAGTGATGATAATGGGCATTCCAAATACAACCATCAACTATTTCATTTGAATTATTATTATTAATTAGATAATTCTTTTTCCTTTTGTTATGGTTGCAAGAGGAAAAAGAGCTCATTCTATCATATTCATTCTCTCTCCTCACTTCATCTTCTTTTTCCTCAAGCTCAAGGAGAATCCTTCTCATGTGTTGAGAATCCCTCTCCTTGAAAAGAAAACACCCCTTAGACACTCTCTACTCACTCTAGGATCAAAGGTTTAGCAAACCGAAGATTCTAGTTCTCTCTAAGTTCGAGAAAGAGCCCGAAGGTTGAACCCTCAGGTGGATCCATCTTTGACGGAAGAAGGCGACGAGGAAAGAACCATCAACCTCTATAAGGTTTCAAGAAGAAGGAGTTCAAGTTAGGTATAACCTTTTATCCGAGTAGCTAACTCTCCTTTGCATGTTTGCTAGTTTAGTTTAGACACGATCCAGACCTTGTTTAGTCCATGTTGCCCCATGCGCTAAAAAATTTGATTTTTATACCGTTTCCGCCTCCCCGTAAGAACCGGGGTCGCAACGTGGACTTACAGTGGTATCAGAGCCTAACTAAACTTAAACTAGCTTGGTAGCGAAGTGTATGGAAGTTCGAAACCGGAAAATCGCAAAACCGGAAAATCAAAAACCCTAAGTTTCTGTTGAAATTTTTTGTGCTCTAAAAGTAAAAAGTTTTACTCCTAAAATCGGCTCAGGGTTTTGTGAGAACACCCACCAAAAACGATCCCATGAATCCTTCAAACCGCCGCGGATCCGCGGCCTCAGGTATTCTTCTCGCCGCGGATCCGCCGCCGTTTGGGCTCTTCATGTGATCGTGTTTTGTGCAGTATTCTTCTGGTAGGGTTTTGGGATTTTTAAAATATATTATATGTGCCCAGATTTTCCAGAATGGAAATTTACTTTTGGGGTCCTATAAATCCGTATTTTTTTTCGAACTTCGCTACACTTTGGCTATATTGGTTATATCTGTGATGTTTGTATGTATTGAACGTCGGCTAATCGCTATAAGTCGATTAGTCGGGGTTATACATCTCTGTGATCTGTGTTTGATATTGGAATGTGTATATGAATGTGTTGGACTGTCGCGGGTGAATAGCCGGGATGGGTGTGAGATGAGCTTTTGTTTTTCTTTCATTCATTTGTAATATGTAAATTGATGTAATAATATTATTTGTATGGCCGCACAACCGGGTCGGGGTTGTAGCCGTCATTGTATAATTCTTTTTACTGTTTTTGCTCCTAGGACAGACCCATGGAGGGGTGCACAAACTACCGGGTACTTGGCGGGTAGTTTGCCGCACCCGTAGGGGTCTTGGGTGGGGTTTTGGCTATTCACCGCGACCGTGTAATCCGCTTTTCGTTGCAAGCTCGAACGGATTGCGGATTCCTAGTATATCCAATGTATTCATCTGTGATCTGTAATGTCTATCATTGCTTTATATTTAGGCGTTGCTTATGTTTTACAGCCGCGCTAGCCCAGCCCCCGCTCTGTCGTTAGTTAAGTAACCTAACGGGTGATGACGGGACCCCGTGGCGAATGCGAATGGCATAAGCGTACGTCATATTTTGGTTGTTTTCTGCAATGGTAGGATTAAATGATGGGACGCATTAAAAGAACTAATGCAAGAATATCACGCATTAAAAGAACTAATGCAAGATAATAAACCAAGTTAAAGTCGTTGGAACACTTTCGAAAAACCACTCGGTTCTTTTCAAAACTAACTTTTAAATGCGGAGCTTGAACCACTCCTTCTAAAAGCTATCTCGTTCCATCGATTATATCAAGTTCACTACGTTCACGGTTTTACCAAAACCATTCGTAGCCCTCCGTCGTTTCGCATGAACAGGCAATAGTATTCAAGCTATGTATGTTGGCCAAAGTCAAGGCATAGTGATTGGTAGCTATCGGGTGTTCATGTGTAGCATAGATAGATGCGTTGGTTTGGGACAGTCGTACTGCCATTTTGGCCAAAGTCAAGGGTAGGTACGGGTGGATCCAAATTAACCTGGATAGTGACGGGTAGAACTTGACATGTGACTTATGATATTTTGGCCAAAGTCAAGGTCATAAGAGCATGGGGCAAAAATCCATATCGGGAGTTTCATAAGTACTGAAACTTGCTAGATTTGCATACCATTTGGAGTGTGATGATTCTGGTAGGATTCCTTCAGTTTCGTCACGCGATGATATTTGGATCCCGATCCTACTGTGAGTATATGCTACTCCTCGGGAAATTTCTCACTAAACGATCAATGCTATAAACCTAGTAGGTGCCTAGAAAGGTGTTAGCGGGGCTACGCCCCCAGGGAAAAGAGGTTCTTAAATTAAGGAACTTCGCGAAAGCGTTGGAAAACCTCCCTCGAAGTACCGACACTGGCCTGGCTGAACGGTTAAGCAAGTATTGTGCGGTGGGATTGATCCCGGCTAATTCTTCCTTTGTGGTTTGAGGAGGGATTCGAGAGACAGTGGGAGCCATCCTGTTTAGACAAATTAAAAACCATTCTAAACTTGCAAGAGTATCGTGCTAAGTGTTCCTTCTCTCTCCCCCTGCAGCGACCAAATCGAAATGACTGGACTTAAGTTACTTCTAGATAAAAACATACTGACAGGGCCAAACTACAAAGATTGGCTCAGGAATGTCAAAATGGCAATCACTTACGACAAGCTGGGGTATCTTCTTACCACCAAAGCTCCCCCCGTCCCAGGTCCCACCTCCAGCGTCGCGGATAAGGAAATCCGTAAGACTTGGAAGATTGATTGCGCGAAGGCCAGGTGCCTCGTGCTTGCCTCTATGGACAACGAACATCAGAGGAGGCACGAGAATATGGACTTGGAATCCATATTTCTTCATACAAAAGAACTGTATGGAGAGCAGTCTCGTATCGCAAGATACGAAGTGTCGAAGAAGTTATTTTCGGCAAAGTTGGCCGTCGGATCATCGGTAGCGGACCACGTGCTTAAGATGATTGGCTACATTGAGGAGCTCGCGGAACTTGGGACCACGTTGGAAAGTGAACTCTATACGGATTTAGTTCTCCAGTCCCTTCCTTCCACTTACGCCCAGTTCATACTGAATTTCAACTTGCAAGAAAAGGAAGTTGAACTTTCAGAACTCCTCAACATGCTGAGGAGCGCAGAGGGTACCCTACAGAAAGGTAGGGAAACACCCGCTTTGTTTGTAGGAGGATCTTCTTCTTCTAGGTCTAAGGCGAAAGCCAAGGGAAAGAGGAAGAAAGCCCCCGCCAAACCAAGGGGCGGTGTTAGTAAAGTGGGTACGAAGGGAAAGGAAAAGGCAACAAAGATTGCGGGGAAACTGGTGGGTAAAGAGGAATGCTTCTATTGTCATAAGAGTGGACACTGGAAGAAAGATTGCAGGGCTTGGAAAGGCAGGACACAGGAACTGAAGCAGGTTGCGGCTTCAGCTTCAGGTGTGTATGTTATTGAAAACTGTCTTTCTATAAACTCTACTTCCTGGGTATTGGATACCGGATCAGGATCTCATATCTGTAATTCTTTGCAGGCGTTGAGAAACCGTAGGGTTTTGAAGGCAGGTGACATGACCCTCAGTTCCCAGGTGACATGAGTACAACTTAGTCCGCTGACTTGACACTGTCACTTCGCCTCGGGTGTGTTCCCACTGTACTTTGATCACTACCCTACCACGGCTCAAAGGAGTCGTGCAAACAGGTAGTGGTTGGGTGCAGTCCCGAAGCACTTGGAGGCAGTGACGGTTAGACAGGATTCGTCTCTCCCGGTATTGGGGGTTGACATCGCGCTGTGTCTAGGAGAGCCATTACACGAGTAGTCCCTGGCCAGGGCAAACGAGATATACTGGTAGGTTTCCAGTGTTATCTCAGGGTGTTTTGGGCTTCGCTCCGGCACGACTTGTACCGCTATTGGGGGACTGACGTTTACCGCCCCCTAGGCCCGCCATGCGATGTATCAGACGAACAGACCGGACTGTACGGAGAATGTCACACTCAGGCTCAGTAGGAGTTCAGATGGGTTTCGCCTCGTCGGTCTTCTTGTCGGCATTACCTGGGGACCGTTACGCACAGCTAGTGCCGCTTGCGGTCTGTGGTTAAACCCACTGCTAGCGTAGTGTCGAGTCTTTAGAGTCCCACACAGAAAGCTTTTCGCCTTTAGGCAAAAGAGTAGAGGTCGCATGGTATTGCGACAGGTCGCATGGTTTTGCGACAGGGTTCGGTCACATCCGTGCACTTGTGCACGTACAGTGTCCGGACAGTTTACACTAGCGGGCTTTGGTTTAAGCCAGATCCTAGTGTACCTTTTGGGATTGGATTTATCCAGTGTGCATTCGTGTTCCTCGGAACGCGGATGCGGGTGTGTATGCACAGTTGACAGGGAGGCAGAGGCAGCGGATTCTCATTAGGGTTGTTGACAGTTGACCGTTGACTATTTGACTTTTTGCTCAACCCTAATGAGAATATGATATATGATTAACTATTATATTAATTAAGTATTATGGTGACATGGTTGTTGACTTTGTTGACTTGTTGATTTTTGTTGACTTGTTGACTTTGTTGACCGGTTGACTAGGCTTGACTAGTTGACCATCATGATAACCATAGCCATCATTTCATGGCAAAGACTTTTACTTACTTGCTCATTTGTGTAAAATGAGTACATGAAATGATATGGTTATGGTTGCTTCAACCATCACATAAGACTTTTTTTTGGTATGATGAGTTATCATGACTTTGGATTATGAGAGGGTGAGAGACAAAAGACTTGCTCATTCTTTCTTGCTCATTCTCTCTCTTGTTCTTGAGCTCTCTTGTTTTGCTCTCACCCTCTTCCTCCTTTTCCCTCTCTTTAATCTATGGTTCTCTTGTCTCATGAGTTGAGAATCAAGAACCATAGATAAAATCCCATACAAACTCTTCTCTACTCACTCTAGTTTACAAGGTTTAGCAAACCGAGTGAACTAGTTTTTTCAAAGAACGAAGAAGGAGCCAAAGGTTGGAGCTTTCAGGTGGATCTATCTTCGGCGTACGGAGACGACGGGAAGAAGCCAATCCGGACCACCATCGGAGCTTGAAGACGAAGGAGTTCAAGACAAGCAAGGTATAACCCCCTAACCGAGTAGCTAGAAACTCGTAGTTAGGTTGTTAGATAGATGTTTAACCAAGATCCTGGTTTTAGGTCCATGTTACCACCTCCATAAAAATCGTTTTTTACCAAATTCCGCATTCCCGAAAGTACCGGGAGAGGTAGCATGGACTTACAACAGTGTTATGATTTGGCTGGAAAATACGGTCTTTAATGACGTGATAGGTCTTTCCCATTTAGACCCGTTAAAACTGAAATTTTCCCGTACCTGAAACTCGTAAAAATCACAGTTAATTTATTACAAATCGGAATGTTGCGTTCGAGGGCTCATATCGAAGACGACTCGACGACCTAGAACCCCATAAGAGTTTTAATCTGTTTCTATGCTAAAAAGTTGACGGAAACTGGTTCTGAGTGCGGCTCTGGACTGCAGTCCAGAGCAGCACTGGCTGTCGATTCTCATTTTGTAATACTTTCACCCTGCTTTATGAAAATGCCATGATGCGGAACCCTATACCATAGCGAATATAAATCTGTTATCTAACCATTGAAAGTGGTTTCATTCATTTTTACTGTCGTTTACTATTTAAATTATATTTTAAATCAACAGAACATATAGCAGTCCCAAACAGGGACAGAACGTATACCCCTTTATTGTACAATGCATAACTTCCAGTACACAATGGATATTATCGATCTGTCTGGTGCGTTGGAAACCTAAATGATAAACTTAAATTTTTTCAACTACAGCGTCGCCTAATTTTGATCCCAACAGGGTGAAAACTGTGTTGCGAAATGGACCTTCAGTTCAGGAACTGAATTTCCAGCAGCGAACACTTAAAATGAAACGACTGTAACTTGCGAACTCGAAACCCGATTGACTTGAAATCAATTTTGTTGAACCGCCGACTGAGTTTACTTATTACCTCTTTTATATATTTTTGCTTAATTCCGATTGTACGATTTAATATAAATTTTCTATGTTCATAAGATGCATAACGACTTGTACTACACATAAACTGTTTAGCGGCATGATTCATAGTTCTACCCGACTACAAGACCTCTAGTGATAGTGAATATTCGTGTTGATTCTCCGTTTATATTGCATTGTTTAACGTGTACAATATCGGTATGGTTGTGTCAAGTACGTCAGTGAATAGTGAGTGATTCGTGACAATGAACCATACAGTGAACAGTGAATGAAATCGTGTTACTGATGCGTACTTGTACACAACTAGCCCATATTCATGAATAGTGAAACCTGGGGAAAAAAGGGAAATCGAAGTGGAAAGGGGGTTGTATTTAGCGAGGTCAGTGATTTAGAGGATGATCATTCGAACAGCGACTCTTATATATATTAGGTTGGGCCTAGCGGTCCGGCTGGCATGGATATGTCCCGGGCAATATCGGGTCGTAGTCTCGGGTACGTACGAGACCCTCGTCAAACATGATCAACCTTTCCACAACTCGATTTAAAACGTGACTTAGAGATCGATAGGGACACAGATCATACATTGCATCAGCTAGTGACATATTGATTACCTGCATTTTATCTCCACCGTTATTACTTTCATCTTCTTGTCTCTTGTTATTATTATAATATTGCTATTATGCCGCTCTGACGACCTTAGTATGTATGCTCAGACCTTGAGGAAGAACCAGTTCAGGAGTCAGACCTGCCCTTCGAGCTTGCAGAGATTTAGACGGTCGTGTCTCCAGTACCTTTACTGTTTTCCCTAAAGAAACCTTGTATTCGCACTTGGTTAGTAGTTCTTTTCTTTTGTTTTGTTGCAAATTGTGAACAATGAAAGTTGATGTAATAACTAGTGATATATTTCCTTTACTTATGTGTTGTGTTTACTGATTACCATGTAATGCTAGAAGCCGAAGTGTGACTACGGCGGGATTATTCCTTGACCGTAGGAGCATGGCTGGCCTAGTCATCCCTTGTATCCCGTATTTTGGGAAGCGGGGCGTGACAAAAACCGAATCGGAAGTCGGATTAACTCCGCTTCCGTCGGGTTTTAGAAATACGTTTTCTAAGAATATAAAATAGAAGAGGGAGGAGGGACTTACTGGCTTTTAGTTTAGAGGAGAGGAAGAGGGAGTGGAAGTAGGTTCCGGTGCATCATTTCGTCGTTGGGAGCTCCTAGGATCGTCGTCGGAAGTTCGCCGGAGTTTCGCCCTTCGCTAACTCCACTTGCACACAAAGGTGTAGAGATTTTTCTTGAGAGTTTGGACATAATTTTGGAAGTGAGGAGTGTGTGAATTGGAGTGGTATTTATAGGAAAAGATTAGGGTTAGAGTATGTGAAAGGGTGTGAGAAAAAGTATTAAAAATGGAGTAAATAGGTGTTTTTATTGGCTCTGTGTAACAACTTCATTTTTAATGTACAAAGAATTGATTGAAATCCAAAGTATACTTGGAGTATTTAATATTGCCGATATCTCTTTAAGTATTTATTTCACACCATAATTACAAGAAGGAGCTTGTAGCTCATTGGTAATACCTTGCACTGCTGAACCAAGCCACCAGAGTTCAAATCCCCTGCCCCACATTATTTTTGTTTTTGTTTTGTTTTAAATTTTATAGAAGCCCAACAGTCCAACAACCATAACTCCGGAATTTCCCACTACACCCCAAAAGTTAAATATACCAGCGAGCACCTCAGGCGACCCCCCACCTCCCGACCACCGGACTCGGTCGGGATCGGCCGGCGGACTGGCCGACTCGGCCCGACGCCGCCGGCCGGACTCGGCCGGACCGCCGAGTCCCCTGAATAAAAAATGTGCCCTTTCACCTCCCCACCTCCACCGCATACTTTAATTCTGCAGATCAATTCCAGAGAACCCATTAACACCTATTTACTACATTTTTAATACATTTTCCTATTATTTTTACATTTTTTATTTAAAAACCTTACACCTACCCTAACCCTATAAATACACCCCTACCTCCTACCCTCTCATCCCAAAATTCTGAGCCCGCTCTCTCAAAATCTCAAGAAAACCTTGTGTACTTTGGAAACGAGCGAAAGGCGAAGCCCTGACGAAATCGACGGCGAACTTCCGGTAATCGTACTAGGAACTCTCGGCGACGCACCGGCGAATCCTCTACTTCCCTCTCACTCTCTAGTGTTGTCCAAACCCGTAAGTCCCGTTCTAACCTCTCTCTCTCTCTTTTCTAAAATATGGAATTACAAACCCGACGGAATCGGCACAAATCCGATTTCCAATTCGGTTTTCTTACAAACTTCACTTCTCACTATTTCAATTATGTTTAAACACTATCATGTTGACTATTAAACACTAAACAACTAAATTGATCAACTTTCAATTAATGAAATGATAACTTTTCCATTTATTGTATTTTTTTCAATTAAATACTACATTGTTCCAATTTCACATCGAACTCCATTAAACTTGCTATAACTATAAGTAGAGCACGAGGTAATGACCTACCTCCTCACACACTCCCATCTAAACATAGTACTAAAATCTTGAAAATTTAGAATACGAGAAAACAAAACATTTTCATTAAAATGCCCTTTACTTAATAAAACTTTTAGTATTGATACATTTTTACAAATACATAACTTTTGAAATAATAAAATATATCTAGACTCATCCAATTAAGGACTGTCACATTCATTAGGAAAAGTCGTGAACTTTCAGTCGTTTATCTAAACCTGAATTTGTGGTGTCTAGGCTAGACAAGTGAGAAAGGTAACTTTAAAAGGCCCGTCTCACGGTGATTCGTGAGCGGATCCCTCCTTTCTTCACTTGTACTTACCTGGCCACAATTGGCGGTGAAGAGGCGATTTGAACTTGTCACTAGAACATAAAATACGAGAAAACGACATCTTTACAAATAAATACCATTTGCTTAATAAAACCGTATTCTAAAGGATTAGTATTTATAAAATCTTTGAAAAGCGCCGCTACAACCCATTTTGGAGAACCCGTTCGGGATGGTGCGGATTATCGCACATCCTCGGGCTTAGTAGTGTAAGATTCAGACCTCCGCAAGGAGCATTCGGTCTCGGAAAATTTAAAATACGATGTCTTAAGAAAACGAGATTTTTAGAATATAAAATATTTATTAAAATTATTTTTGTATAAATATATGTATATTTATCATTAAAATATCTATTTTGTTATGATATAAATATTCTACTTTTTCTAAAAATCACAAGAATAAATTTTACATTAAAATACCATGAACTTCAAATAAATCAATACTACAGATAAATACCTTTATTTATAAAACTAGGATATTTTCACTAGAAATATCACAATATAAAATTACACTCATCACAACTATAAAGACGAATAATAAATACTTGGGGTATATCTTGAAAACTACATAAAAGTATTTTTACATAAAACCCCCTCAAGTTTTATAAATTACCCTAAGGACCCTAGTAAATTGTCACGACCCAAATTTGGCCCGTAACCGGCACTTAAACTACGTAACGTCTAAAGGCGTACGCAACTTAAGTAAGCCGAAACCCAGAAATCTAAACCACCCAAAACTGGATCAACGGAGAAAACATAGTTTTAAACATTCGGAATTTTTCAAGTAAAAATCTTTAAGTTTAGTTTTCGTTCTTAAAAATTTCGGCAGCACCTCCTTTGTAAAAACTAACCCCGAAAACGGGTACAACATAGATAATAATAAAAGCATCCCAAACGGGAGCAAATCACGCCCAACGGCGGAGACAACCATCACAACATATATACGACACCGAAGCGAAGAAATATAAAAGAAAACTGCATAAAGAAGTAAAACTTTTCAACAAAACCGGCTCTCACGAGCACGGCACCCAAAGTCACCACAAAATAACACTGAATCCTCACAAGGCGTCTCTAAGTCATATACAACATAGTGGTAGATGGAGAATACTAGATCCAATAAAAAAAATATTCAAAGTACAAACAGATAACCGCAACCCACCTAAAAGCAAGGCTTCACAGCCAACCGTAGCGGTATCCGCAAAAGTAGAGATGATAAGATGCCCTGCCGCGACTACTCAGAGGGTAAGTCCTGCACAACACTGTGGCACAACGGGGGTGAGTTGCCAACTCGTGAATAGTAAATAACATCATACAGTAATCGCAAGTATGCACGAACAACGATCTATCTATCACAAGTAATCCGATAGCATAAGTATGATAAGTGAATATGCAACAATCATGTAAAGGTACATCATCAGGGTACTACAACTACATGAAACAATGCATATCAACATAATCCTGAGTGTGGGATGATATAATATAAAATCCCATGCAAAAATCATCAGCATGGAAAAACACCAGTGTCCCTCACTGACACATCAAATCCCAAATCCTCAGGCACCGCATCCTCAGATCGGCCCTCACATCCTGTATGTCTCACGAAAACCTAAGTGTCCAACACCGACACTCGAAACATCATGAAACCCGTGTCTAGTATCGACACGTAAATTCTCATAACTCAGGCGCTGTCACTATGACTAGCCCTGACGATATGTCATACCTCACTCCGGTCGGCATCTCCATGATAACCGCCGAGTCCAAATACAATCACCGGTAGGTAGTGGTCCCACCGTCAGGTTTATCGTTTACACCACGAAATCACCACTCACCCCGGGGTACCATACCGGGTCCACCATGTACCCGCAGACGGTGCGTCCCACTCCTCGAATCGGGTATCACAAGCCAAATCTCAGAACCGAGAAATCACATGGTGGACGCATCAAATATCATATCAAGAGAAACCGGGTTTTCAAACAATACAAAGTTTTCTTGAAAATATCCCCCACGGTTCTCAAATCCATAAATCATATGAAATCCATATCTCAATGCGTAAAATCCATATAAAACTGATATATGCAACATAAAACATCAATATGAGCATATAAAGGGAAAACCGCTCTTTAAATTGAATCTAGCTTAAAACATATCATGCGGTTCCCAATTCCTTCGAAAATAAATGCAGTATCATATGAAGTGTACATGTAAGTGTAGCAAGGTTTAAGTATCTACATGTAATAAAGTACGAGGGTGTACATGTTAATATGTATGCATGATGTATAAGTAATTATAGCAAGATATAAGTGAAGTGGAATAAGGTTCACTACCTTAACTATTCCTGCCCAATGCAATATCACGTAAGTATGTGTTCACAGAATTTCATAAGCACAATAGAATAAGAGTTACTACTCCAATCATTCCTATCCACAATCATATCACATATGTAGGTGTTTGTGCGTATCATGGCAATTACAGACGGTGTGGGTGTAGCATACAATTCAGTGCTCGTGCAACATGAACCGTCAGTAATGTGTTATATCTAAAGTTACGAGTCAAGTACAACAGATAATGCTATGCAATGACATTCATATGAAAGTAACTAATATGCAAATACATGCAGCTATCATATCATATTCGCCCCGACGCATAACGCCATACGGGCGATTTCCCCGTAGATGTTAAATCTACTCACCGATGGTCTCGAGCTATGAAAATCCGACCACCTGCTTCCTCTTGTTCGCAGCACCTGAAATCCCTGCTTGCGAACCTAAAATTTCATAAATATAACACATAAGCTAAATATCCTAAAATGACGAAAAGATAACGAAACGCGACGAAAACGCCCGGAAAATTACACTGCGCGCTTAGCGCATCTATCGCGCACGATACCGGCCAAAACCCTAATTGGGGTCGCTAAACTAAAAAACACCAAGTCTGGACCCCGATCATCCCGATCGCGCAACACAACACAAAAATTACGAGGAATACACTGGATATAACCCCGCAACTACCAAACGAACCCTACGTCGGAAAACCCCGAAATCTAGTAAGCAATCTATCGCAATATATCGCACTAGATTCAAGATAACATAAATCTAACAATTACAAATATCTTAAAATAGCTTAACTAAGCTATCTAAACCAATCCTATATTTTTAACACTCGCTAAATACGTTTTAGCAAAAATCTAGTAAGCAATTTTGCTTAATTAAACAAAATGTTTATTAGCAAATTTTAACATTTTCTACTAGATTAATCTTTTCCAAAATACAATTTAACACTTCAATTAAACACTAATCACTTAATCAAAATTTAACCCTAACATGAATTTCTTAAAGCAAATAAAATGAATTAATCATGAATTAAAAGCTAAACCAAGCACTTAAATAGTTAACTAAATTAGCTAGTTCAAGATTAAAGCAATTAATTATGGATTAAGGTAAGAAATTATACCTCCTCAAGAACACCAAAAAGAAATTAGATCCATCATTTTAGCCTCCAAAAATCAAGCTTTGATGAAGATCCATAAAGGATTAGCGAAGGAAAAATGGTTTAATATTTATATAGGAATTTCTGGATTTATTTTTGGATTTCTTTTTGTGTTTTTGAAAGAAAAAGAGTGAGAAATGAGCTTGGAATTTTTTTGGACAGAAATGGGGGGATGAGGCTCGGCCAAGGTGAGAGGGGGGTATTTTTGTGAATAATTTGTGAGGAAATAGGTAGGAAAGAGAATAATTAATATTAAATAATGCTATTTTGCCACCTTTCACTTTTTTCTTTTCTTTTCTAAATCCAAACCATTAGTCACCAAAAAAAATCTAGATATTTAAAAAGAACCTTCTAAAATAATTCTAGTGACAAAATTAATTTATTCATAAAATAAAAATTTTCCCGATTTACGTGCATAAAATACCGCTTAAAATAATATTTTATTTGGGAAAAAATCTATCTGAACCAAAACCTCCCAAATACTCCTAAAGTTCGCGCACAAGCTTTATTTTGGCCAAATTAGGTGTCGGTAAGCTTATACGGTCGTTTGATCGAAATCGGGTTAAAACGGGAAAAACCGACAATTTTGCCCTAAAACGGAAAAATTCGCAAAACGATTTCTAAAACGTTACATAAATATAGGACTTCGATTTACATCTCTACTGTCCGACTCGGGTTTGAGTCTGATTATAATCTGACTTGAATATGATTCAAGTACCATATAAATCTACAATATTACAATTCAACATGAACACACGAATTCATGAATCCAGTTATCAATCTATTCAATTTGACTGAACCAAACCATGGATATACTTTCCATTTACATGATTCCAGTTTACATCCGTTACATCGTTACTGATATCATGGTTTCGGTCAGTTATTCAACTATACAACTTATACAATACAATATAACAATACAATCAAAACACTAGGGGTTTAAGGGGTAGATTGGTACGGAAGGTGTTAAAAGTGGCACGAGGCAGTAAGATTAAGACACCTAACATGAATCATGTTGTTGTTGTACCGTGGCATAACGGTTCCTTGTACTTTCAGTTTGCCCTGGTCTCTAGCATATAGAGACCCCTCTCATATACACTGGCATCCTTCTGTACCAAGTTACAAACAACAGCGTTAACACAATATTATACAACTTTAAAAGATACATTCTTGTTCTGTCTTTTCTATTTCTCCATTAACTTTGGGACTTACCGAGCGACATGTTCGCTGACGACATCCTATTTCTTTCTTCTTTGAATGTCGTCAGGTGATCTGGACACAGCAGAGATCGAGCCCACCAGTGAAGACTTGGATCAGTTCCTCGAAGACCCCGAGCTCTGGACATTACATTTCCTTTCAGTACCTTTAATTTCCTGTAATGCCATTGTTTAGGCATCGTTTTTACTTCAGTTGTATTTTCTTTTCATGCATTGTACAAAAGAATGTTAATAAATAAAATTGATGTTAATTTATCTCTTGTCTCTTGTGATTATCTTTATATTGCTTAGATACGCTTAGCGTATTTGCTTCTGAGTAAATACGTAGCGGACCAGTCGCGTCCTCTTCGCCGTATACCGGGAAGCGGGGCGTGACACTCTGTTAAATTGCAGGTTAAATAAACATGTCAGGTGTGTTGGGGTCAAAATTTGCACCCCAGTTGACCGGGTCAAAGTCAAGGTCAACCCCAAGTAAGCAGGCCCAAGCCCAAGTCGAGCCTCACCGCCGGCTTCCCCCATGCCAAAATAAAAATCATGTAATAAATAATTTTGATGTAATTTTTTATGCATGAATGTAAGCAAAATGGGTATAAAGCCAAATTTTTGTAAAGCCCATGGCTTATGTGCAAAAGAAATGAGCACATGAAATATGAGATGGGCAAAATGCCATTTTGTAAAGCCCAATGGGCTATGTATAAATTTGTAAGCCTATAAAAAGGCAACATGATGATGAAATGAAAGACAATAATTCATTCTCTTTAATCTAGGGTTTGTACCTCCTTCTCCTCTTTGCTCAAGGTTTCAAACCTTCTTCTCTTTTTGAATTAAATCAAGAGTTTAACTCTTCCTTTCTAAAAAATAAATAGTTTTTCACCACAAAACTCACAAAGGGGAACTCAGATCTCCCATCAGATCTAAAAAAAAGGAGGGACTTTTAAAATCTCATACTTCTTGTTCTTCAAAATCCGGCCAATAAAGAGGAGGAAGAAGGAGACCCATCTCCGAAAATCCCAATTTGGAGAAGATCCAAGACTTAAGAGAGAAGAACCTCTGAAAATCTTTGGGGAGTTCAACTCCAAGACCCAAATCCTCAAAGGAGTTTAACTCCTAATCCAGATCCTTTAGGAGTTTAACTCCAAACCTAAATCTTTTGGAGTTTAACTCCGCTCAAAATCATTTTCTTGGAGTTTAACTCCTATTTTCGGGGCTAAAAGCCCTTTCTGTTCGCCGGCGCCCAAGCGTCCAGTGCCCGCGTGCCGGGTACGTGAGGCGCCAGCGCCCAAGCGCCCAGCGCCCGCGTGCCGGGCACGTGAGGCGCCGGCGCCCAGCGCCCGCGTGCCGGGCACGTGAGGCGCCGGCGCTCACGCGTCCTTTGGACGCCATTTCCCCCTTCATTTTATATACATTCCACACTAAAAATAGTTCCCCTGTTAGAAAAAATTTCTAACGGGGCGCTGCCCCGCACCCCGTAAAGGGGCTGCTAGCCCCCTTGACCTCCAGCCCGCTATTCGGATAGCGGGACCCCCGTGAAAACTCTGCGGGACCCCCGATATATCCAAAACCCCTTTCAAAACACAACACACGCACACTGCATATTGAGTTCGCATGACCAGTTTAACCCGTCAATCGGAGGTTCCTTCGCTCCAAAGACGAGGGGTAATTAACGGCAGCTTAGTCCGCGGTTGCCGGAGATTCGGATCCCCACAATCAATAAACCCCAGCCTATCCTAGGCAGGAAGAATCTGTAATGCGCCTGATAAGCGCGCGCGTATTCCCATCTCAATGGGGTGACGAAAAACACCCTACAAGGAGTTATAAGGAGGCCAAGAGACACAACTTCACAGAAGACCAACTCGGGGTTGGAGGTGAATCGGGCGGCGGCGGCGGGCCATGTCAGCCGCGCCGCCGGCCCGATCCGGCTGAGTCGCGCCGATTCTTCATGCCACGTGTCCATCGACGTTTGGTTATTCTCCTGGGATAGTTTGTTTTATATGTGACTTTTGGTTTTACGGGTTTAGCACGTGTAGGCTCTCGGGATTCTAAAAATATTAAAAGAAATCAATATAAAAAATAATGTGGGTGATGGGATTTGAACTCTAGTGCTTTGGTTCAGCAGTGCAAGGTCTTACCAGCGAGCTACAAGCTCCTTCTTGCTATTAAAGAGCAAAACAAACTTATAACTTGTGCTCTGGCAAAAGTACCCCTTTCTGTATTTTTTGAAAAATTTGTACAGAAAGTTTATGGTTGTTACACTCGTATTCCCTTATTTGGTTGACTGCGGTCCAGGGAGTGAAACATGACACGCTCCGCTTCCCAAAATACGGAATACGAGGGGTAGACAAGGCCAGCCATGCTCCTACGGTCAAGGAAATGTCCTGCCGTAGTCACACTTCGGCTTCTAGTTTGTCATGGTAAACAGTAAACGATGCGCAGGTAATGAGAAATGCAGTAACTGAAAGGTACAATAATATAAACTGACCTGAAGTGGAACAAACGAAAGTGACTCGGAGTAGCAAGTCAAGAAGTCGGTGATGCACGTCTAGTTCTGATCCAAGCTAAATCTTCTCCTCACACTGAGCATGCATACTCAGGTCGTCAGAGCGACACAATAGCAATAATATATATAAAAATCAGGTGATAGTTCTAACAGTGGTAATGGAAATGAATAACAGTAAATCAATGACAGTATGAATATGGATGTGCAGTAATCAATGCAGCGGAACAGTAAATTAGTATAACGATATGTCACGTATGCCACACAGTATATCATGAATAAAATGCCAGTATCCCTATCAGTCTCTAAGTCTCACTGTACAGGTCACTAAGCCTATCGTCAGTCCAAGTGTGAGAGTCAACCACTCGTGAGTGTCCTCCACCCAAGGGTAGAACCCAAGGGCAAGGGACCACGGGCCCAACATGTAACAAGAATATCACGGTGTATATATCACGTACCCTGTAAATCTCCATATAACTCCCTAAATATATAAGCCGGCATGGGACTCCCGAGATTCTGTTGAACTCACACTTAAACTACCCCACACCCCATGGTCTACATCAAACGCTAACCATCAACCTAAATACTAATCGATCCGTGACAAGTCTGCGTGAGAACTGGAGGCAGGACCTCCATCAAGCACGTCCCGACTAATACCTAAGATAAACGGCAGTGTCTGGTGTCTTATCTGTGACATCCGTGCAACGCTTCCATAAATGTCCCATTCCACTTATAGTCACACGTGCACGCATCTCACAGACGTCGACAATGCAATGAAATAATAGTATCGCTGATTGTGTACCGGTACATATCACTTTCACTTAATCACGGATACACGAACACTGACGTACTTGCCACAATCACCACTAAAATCTAACACTGGGTAAATGCACGATGTCACTAGGTTATCACTATAATGATATAGGTATGATATGATGCATGAACAGTATAAGAAGCACAATTAAGGTATCATAAAAACAACAGTCTATCACTTGCACGATTTATCATGAAACATATGTATATAATTTAGCGAAATGATAAACAGGTGGTAATTAATATGTTCAGTTAGCTATCCATAGAATTTTGTTTCAAGTCAATCGGGTTCCAGGATCATTAGTTATAACTATTTCATTTTAAGCGCACGCGGCTGGAAATCCGGTTTCAGAATCAGAAATCCATTTCGCAACGCATTTTAACCTCAGTTGGGATCATAATTTAGCGATGCTACAGTTGAATGAATTCTAGAGTTTTCAGTAAGGTTTTCAACGTAACAGACGGATCTTCAATCGCGTCTGTACGTTAGCAGTTATAACCTGTTTAATATCAACATGTCAATTCTGATTCTGCTGGGACTGTTATGTGTCCCGATCTTCTAAATTACAGATTAAATATCAAACGGTAACGAAACAGGATGAAATAAATTGTGTTGTCTAGCTAACAGATTTATCTATAATAAACAGTGAATTTCCGCAACCTACGAGTTAAGAAAATCCTGTGGTATCCAATACGGGACAGCAAGCAATGACTGGAGTCGCTCTGGACTGCAGTCCAGAGTCGCACTCCGATACAATTATCATCACAATTAAAGTACAGGAATGTCAGGAAACTGGTATAGGGTTAAATTTTGTCGAGTTATCTTCGATTTGAGCCCTCGAACGCACCATTCTAATATGTATATGATTTATGGTGAATTTAACGGTTTTCAGGTACAGTAGAATTTCAGTTTTACGGTTAAACTTGGGGGCAGTTGTTTTAGTCGTTAACGATCAAATTATCCAACGAAAATCACACACTATGTTCACAGCCCTACGGGCCAACCTACACCATTGAGTTCCGTCAAATTTGATGGGTATTTTCATTGGGAACACACACCGAACAGTTATGGCACATAATTGGTTAAACTTGCAATTTTAATAATCTATGTTTGTAACGATCGTAACTTAAGTAAAATAGCATGTAAGCAAGTAAAAACTTGCCTGGGAACGTCTCGGGGTCGTACGGCAACAGTGTCGTCACGGACGCGCGATATACGCCGTGGAACCGATTCGCGCGAGCTTGGATCGAGATGCGGATCTCGCGTCGGAGTTGTCCGGAGTCGTCTTGCGTGCACTGGAAGCTTAGGGGGTGCTCTCTGGTTTGCCTGAGAAGTCTTGGGGTTGCCGACGGTCGACGGCGTTGCTCCGGCAATGGCCGCAGTGAAGGTTTGTAAGGAAAATATGTTTTGGGTGGGTTTTTTTTTTGAGAGAGTTAGAGTGCTAGAGAGAGAGAGAGAGAGAAATGAGAGAGAGAGAGACTGCAGAGAGATAGAGAGAGAGAAGAGTGAGAAAGAGAGAGAGAAATGAGAGAGAGAGAGAGAGGCTGCAGAGAGATAGAGAGAGAGAAGAGTGAGAGAGAGAGAAATGAGAGAGAGAGAGAGAAGAAGAAAGCAGGGGGAAGAGAGAGGGTTACAGAGAGAGAGAGAGGCTGAGAGATTGTGACGACGACGACGACGGCGTCGATGATGATGATGATGATGGGTCGGTGATGGTGCAGGTGAGGAGATGGGTTGCTGGGGTTCGAGCTCGGGTTGTAGTGGCGAGGGTGGTGGAGTTGGGTTGGGACAGCGATGATGATGACGACGACGTCGATGGTGCGGGGGAGAGAGGTAAAGAGGTGAGGGAAAGAGTGAGTGGGTGCGTACGAGAGGAGGAATATGGAGACGGGGGCGTGTGTCGTGGGTGTAACGTGCGCGAGCGCGGGCGTCGCGCTTGATGAGCGACGACGTGGGCGAGGGCGGAGGCAGAGGCGAAACGCGCGCGAGAAAAAGGAAGTAACCGTTGAGGGAGAAAGCACTGTTGGGAGCGGGTCGGGTCGGGTAGATAGCGCGGGAGCGGGTGAGGCTGCTGGGGAAAAGATGGGCCGGGCCAGGCGAAAATAAAGAAAAGAAAAGAGTTAATTGGAGAAGGAAGTGGGCTGGGCCTGCAAGAAAAAAAACAGAGAAAAAGAATTAGTTTAGGGAAAAAGGAAGCGGGCCGGGCCAAGGAAACAGGCTGAGGAATAAAGGAATAAGAAATTGAAGAGGTTAAAAAGAGATGGGAGCGGGCTGTGGGCTGAGAGATGGGCTGAAAAATATTAAAGAGAATTTGGGAAACAGAATAGGAGATGGGCTCGGTGAGAAAATGAAGTGCCAAAGAAATAAAGGGAATTTTTGTGAGGGATGTGGGCTGTTGAAGGTAGGCCGGGAAAATATGAGGAATTTATTTTTAAAAAATTTAAGAGTGGGCTGAGGGAAACGAGAATGGGCTAAGGGTTAAATTTATGAAGGAATTTTATTAAGTAAAGTGTGGGTGGGCTGAAACTTAGGGTTTTTAAAATATAGGGTTAGGATTTAAGATTTATAAAGAAGATGAAGTTTGTTAACTGGGGAAAAGGGTTGGGTTTAATTTAAATAAACGAAATGAGCTGAGTGAAATAAAATATATCTTGGTTTAGAATTTGGGTTTATAAAAGAGATTATAATGAATAAATAATCTTCTAAATAAAAGACATAGATGTATATAGAAAAAAATAAATGGAATTCTAAAGTAACAAAATACGGACTTGGTATAAAAAGGGCCGGATGTTACAAAACTAGTACTATTCCGCACCCAATTGTCGTTGTTCCATGACCTCAACGGAATAATCTCAAGGGTCCGGCACCTTTGCCTACCAAACTAATACACACATAACAATTAGTAGATATCTGATATTGTTTATCACTACACATATACGGCATCTGTCGGAATGCTATGCTCGCCTAGTAGGGATTTTTAAGTAAGCGGAAGCAATAATTTTTAAAAAACTAGAGAGCTCATAACACCCAAACCCTAGAATCAACCCAAAGATTATAACTTGCAACCATAAAGAGAGCTATTCTAAAGGTTTTTCGAACTACAGCTTTTATAGCGCGTCGGCCACATCTTCTTGGACTCCGGCTAAGCTGCTCAACTCCGGGATCGACCTTGAAAGGAGATCTCTTTGTCAAAGATGATCAACATTGAGATTTTCCCGATACAAGCCCTCACTTCACAAAAATATGTATGTGAAGCAACTTGCCTTCACTAGATTGCTACAAAAGTGAAGAAAGATGATGTAAAATAATTTTCTTATTTATTTTCCTCTCTTTTCTTTTTCTAACCCTCTCATAAATTTCCAGGAAAGAGAAGATGAAGATGAAGATGATAACGAGAATAATAATGTGCAGCCATTCTTATCCAAAAGAAATGATCAAAAGAGTTCAAAAACATTCTACTATTTTCTTCTCATTTACACCTCATTTCTTTATTTTAAAATAAAGAAATGAGGTGTAAATCATATAATCTTCTATGTGCATCTCATACAGACTTCTAATATGTATCAAATTATATATTAAAATATATTTGTATCATATACAAATAATAAAGAGAGGAAAAATAAAGTAAGCATGATATATATATCTATATATATATATATATATATAATTATTAAATCAACACTTGATTTAATAATCCGGTTATATCAATATATATATATACCGACTAATATCATAAAATGCTCGATTAAAATACGTGTATCAAAAACACGTGTTTAATCGAGCTCCTGTGCGTATCGCCATACGCACTCTATATCGTTTTGCCTGAGCTAGAAAATCTCTGTGTGGAACTCTAAAGACTCGACAATACGCTAGCAGTATATTAGGATCATATCCTTAACCCACAAGCACGTTAGTGGTACTAGCTGCACGTAACGACTACTCAGGTACTGATCGAAAGGAAGATCGACAAGTAAGCTCATCCGAACTCCTACAGAGCCTATAAGTGACATTCACCGTACAGTTTGGTCTTTTTGTCTGAGAGTCTCGCAAATCGAGTCTGAGAGGTGGAAACTGTCAGACTCTCAATAACCCAATAAATCGTGCTGATGTCTGACTCATAACCATCTGAGATACAACTGATAACACTTATCGGTTTATCTCAACCGCCCTAACCATGGATTTATAGTTATAGCCAATCTAGCACATCGCAACATCGACTCCCTATACCGGGGAGAGGCAAATTTGCTCATCATCATCATCGAGTATGAAATCGACACCTTTCTTCCCTTCGACCGCTCACCGCCTTCATGTGCTTCGGGACTGCACCCAACTAAAACCTGTATGCATGGCTCTTTAAAGCTGTAGTTGGGTAGTAATCAAAATACAGTGGGAACACACACAAGATACCATGACCGTCTAAGGTTTATAGACTACCCTGTAATCATATCGCCAAAGAACCGCTATCTGACAATAGGTATAATACCATGTGGGAGTTTTCGGTGAGTCCGTTCGGTGTAACCACTCTCTAATGAGCACATGTATACAATCTTCGGTGTCAAACACCAATGGTTATGGGACCAATCATCGCCCCGGTCAGGATCAAGAAACATATACACTAGTCTACTCTGGAGTATCAATGCCCGGTCTCGATGCTCCCATGACTAAGAACATTTAAGGATGTGCTTATGGATTACCCAGGCCCCACTAGTATGATCGCATCATAGTTCTAGTAATCAAGCAATGATCCTACGGGATTTATCAAAATGTATTAGCGATACATAATAACAAATAAAATATATACACATGAATAATAAAGACAAACCAGATAGCATATTATCATATCGAGCAAGACTGTTCTGTACATATATATGTCCAACAATTACAATAATTACCTCTAGAGTATACATATCTAACAACAGCACACATGTTACTTTATCTACATTTCTTTATGAGGCATCACATCCGAGTTTAACTCGCC
Source organism: Agapanthus africanus (assembly GCA_030015575.1). Taxonomy (NCBI): domain Eukaryota; kingdom Viridiplantae; phylum Streptophyta; class Magnoliopsida; order Asparagales; family Amaryllidaceae; genus Agapanthus; species Agapanthus africanus. The sequence goes on from CM057351.1 coordinate 425,335,607, forward strand.
GACGGACTTTCTTTCTTTCCATCTTTTCGTAGAATGTCCGTTAGATGAGGATAGGGCATGAAATGAGGATGATGCGTGGAACCTACAGATGAGGACTATGCAGAGCTGTCGACCAACTATTAGAATTAGCTTCCTTTTCTTGCCTAGTTGCCCATCTATTTATGACTTGTCTTTCTGATTTGGATGTAATAAACTCAGTCTTATTTTGGTAACCTATGATGTAATAAATATTTTAGTTAATGAGAATAAATGCTTTTGCTTTTATTTGTTGTTTTGGTACATTGCCTGCATATTATTTTTACGCTTAACGTAATTGTATCGAGTTAGACCACCCTCGGTACAGTTAGGTTGTGGACCGTGCCATGTCACTGCTTCAGTACTTTGGGAAGCGGGGCATGACAGCCGAATGGAATCGGGTCGGACCCGTAGTTGGCTATTCCATACAGTATCAGGAACCATAGTACTTTTAGTGACAAATATTTAATTTGAATTTCGGCAGTATTTCTGCTTATAAAAGAACGTTTCTAAAAAATAGAAATGGACAGCATAATGGCGTGGGTGGGTTTTACATAAAGTAGGTGAAAAGAGGTAAAAATATGCATAAGAATTCCTTTAGGGTGTGGTTTCCCAAGTTAGACGCAACTAAAAAGGGTTCGTCGTGTTTATCGATTAAAACTATATTAACAACAATCAATATGTCCGTATTAAATTTTGGAGCTGTTAGAACATCAGATCAGATTTAGCATGCAAGATGAAGTGATGAGATCGAGAGAGACAGAGAGAGATGAATCCAACTTTTGAAACGAATTTGAAACGGAACGAGTCGAGAACATCAGGTTGTAACGTAACGCGGATATCTCCTTGCTCGGATTTTCGTTGAAGACTTAGGCAACACCGTAGCGTAGGAGACGAAGAAACGAAGACACTGGCATTTTTTCAGAATTTTCGAAGGAGAAATGATGGATAAAAGCTCAAAACAATACGGCCTATTTATAAAGTTCAAAAACCCCCAAATCAAGCCGACAAGTCCCCCAAATCAAGCCCATAAAAAAAACGCATTTGGGCAAATTTCTCGCCAGGTGACCGCTTGCTGCGTGCCCATGCAGGCATGTGGCCCCACACTTTTTTTGTTTTTCTTTTAAAACCATTTTGAAATGTTTTACTTTATATAAAACACTTTGAAAATAGTTTTAAATACCGAAAAATCCAAATAAATTCTAGAAAAATCTACATAACAATTCTTCTTCATTTTCAATATTTTTTTATGTTAAAAAAATTTCCTTTTTTATAAATTCCTTTCTTTAAATTACATCTTTTTTAATTAAAAATGCTTTAAAAAAGGTTTTAAATATCGAAAAATCTAAAAAAAAATTCTAGAAAACTTCTAAATAATGTTTTCTTCATTTTATAAAAAGTTTAATTTTTTTCTATTTTTCATTCTCCAAAAATAATTCCTTTTTCTGACGGCCGTCTTTTTTAACAAATCTTAAAAATTCCAATAATTACATTTAAATTGTTTTCTTTCTCCTAAAAATTATATTTATCATATTTAAACTCAAAATTACCTTTTTCCAGCCATATTGTATGCATTTGTTACCATCCCTCAGTCAATTGAGAGGAGAGGCATCTATGAATGAGACTTTTTGATCCATTTTATATACTTATATATATAAAAGTTAATGAAACTAAAATGGTTAATATATGCCATGGCCTGATAGCGTAAAGTAAACTATCTACTTATATTTTAACTCAAGTTAGCTGGACTATTACTATTCTTTATAAAACTATATAAACTGAAAAGTTTGAGGATAGTAAGATTTAATATATGATGACTCTATAAAATAAAAAGAATTGTGAAGCTCATGCTTCATAAATTAGATTATCCATACCTTGGTAGTACATATACTATTGAATATAATACATTATGGATTTTTTGACATGTTAAAAGAATCATCCAACAATTACAATTATCTACTTATTATTCTAGTATCCAATTCATATGCAATTCTTCTTCATTTTCAATATTTTTTTATGTTAAAAAAATTCATTTCTTTAAATTAAATCTTTTTAATTCAAAATGCTTTAAAATAGTTTTAAATATCGAAAAATCTAAATAAATTCTAGAAAAATTTTAAATAATGTTTTCTTTCGTTTTATAAAAGTTTTCTAAATTTTTTTTATTTTTCATTCTCAAGAAATAATTCCTCTTTCCGACAACCATCTTTTTAAACATATATTAAAAATTCCAATAATTACATTTAAATTATTTTCTTTCTCCCAAAAATTATATTAATTATATTTGAACTCAAAATTACATTTTCCTAACTTTTCCATTAAAAAGGTAATAAAAAAAAAATAATTATTAGCTCTAAAAATATAAAAAGGCTTCATATTAATATAACAAAAACACAGTCGTTACACCCAGGCTCGCAGCTGGTTCCGTCTATGACTAGGGCATGTTTTGTTAGGGAAAAATAAAGATGAAAGTGAGAAAGCAACTTTTACTTTCTCTCTTTACTTGTTTGGAGATAGGATGAGAAAAGCAAGAAAGCACTTTCAGCTGTTTGGTCTTTTATGTATTTTTCTTATTTCCATTATCTTTCCAAAATGTGAGAAAGTGAGAGTAAAGTGAATATCTAACTATTATTTTATCTTATCTTATCTTACTTTTTTTCTTTCTTATTTTTTTACTATCATGATAGTTGAGTCCCGGGGACGTTCCAGACCCCGTCATAGAATTTGGCATTTCTAACGGTCTGTTTGAAGGGTATCCCCTGACGTTTCAGCAGCTTTTTCAAACCTTCCGTATAATATCTGGGGAGACGGATAAGCCGAAGCTTGTCGAGCGTAGAATCCGCGCCATGCCAGATTTCTTTTTCTACCTTGGTTTTTTCGGAGCGGTAAAACAGAATTGCTCTCTCGCTCTCTCGCCTGGGAATCCACTTCATCTACGAGCATAGTTGTTGGTTACAAGATGACATAGAGAATGCAGTTCCCTATATAGTTGATATCATGTCAATTTTTTACCCAATGAGCATTTATGTAGCCCAAATAGATTCCACCATCTTGGCAGATTTTTTTTTTTCCCCCATCATTCCTAACAAACAATCCAATATTACTTTCCATTATCATATAAGCGCCAAATCATCTTCTTTCCCGCTTCCATCTAAACAGAACAAATAAGAATCAATAATTTCTTCGCACTTTATTTTCATTCTACTTTCACATTAATTTTTTACTTTTCTAACTTGTTTTCATTTTTGGGTTGTCCAACATGTTACAATGAGAGAAGGTGAGAGATAAAGAATGGATGCTTGATGTGTTTTCTCCTTAAAATTTTTGATGGGCACACTAGACAACAGAGCGGGATTAATTTTAAAAGGGACAAAATGGTCATTTCATATCTGCCACCCCCGAATATAGAAGTCATGTCAACCCTGATTCTTTCTCGTTCCTTTCTCACCATCTCTTGCCCAATTCGTGCCTCCCTTTGGCCTCAACCTCTCCTCATGGCTGCCGCGCCGCCATCCGACATCCCCGCCGCCACAGACGCGGCCGTCTCGGCCGTCTCCGCCGTCGAGGTCTCCGCCCCTTCGTCTTCGCAGCCCCAGTAAGCAAAAACCTAACCCTAACGTCAAAACCCTAGATCTGATTTTTGTTATGTTTTTTTTTTGAAGTGGCCTAGATCTGAATAGAAAGTCTGATTTTCCCCCCTCCCCTCTCCTAGGTTGAGTTTAGACGAGAAATACGAGCTGGTGAGGAGCATAGGAGAAGAGTGCATTCAAGAGGAGGAACTGAGGAATCTGTTGGCGAAGAAGCCGAACCCCGTTTCCTATGATGGGTTCGAACCCTCGGGGAGAATGCATATCGCTCAGGTCCATTTTGATTACAAATATGATCGTTGGTGATTGTATGTGATTCGTTGATACCATTTGGTTGATTGTAGATAAGATACTTGATATTCTAGGCCTTTTTCGGCTTTGGAGTTACGTTAGAAACACTGAGGTCCTGTTTGGTAACACAGTTAGGATAACCATGGTTTATTTTTAAGTGGGGTTTTGCAACCCTCAAACTCCACTTAAAAATAAACTACTTTTAAATCAAAAAGATGTGTTTGGCTTAAAATAGAGTTTTGTTAACTCTATTTTTATTTCTCCAACCCCAAACCCAACAAAAAAAATTGCATCAGCCCCCCCTCCTTTCTCCTCCTCCTCTTCCGCCGGCGTCGCCCATCGCGGCTCACCGCCGTCTCCATCATCCAAATCGCCGCTCACCACGACCTCCATCGCGGCTCGGCTTTCCTCTCCTCCCCTCTGTTCACGTCACCGCCTACCTCTCTGCCCTCCTTGCCCTCATCTTAAGCTCCCCTCGCTCCCCCTTTCTCTCTTCTCTCATCCTCTCTCCTCCGCCGTTCATCCCTAACCTCTCCCTCTGTTTCCTCTCGCCTCTTCCCAAAACCTACCTTCGCCGTCGATGTCGGCGTGCTGGATCTCCTCCCTCGCCTCGCGAACAAAGGCATGATGGGTTCGATCGTGGACAGGGTGGCGGGGAAGCGTCACTTTCATTGAGCCATGGAAGGGATGGGGAGGCGTTCTTTTCTTTGTAGAAAACACAGTTAACAGAACTCTGATCAAATTTGAGTTTTGATAACTGCAGTTATCTCTACTCTAAATTGGCCCCCAAATAAGGTTCGTTTTGCATTTTGGAATTTAGTTTCCCAAACTTTATGAAACTCTAGTTTACAAAACTAAACTCCATTCCCAAACCGGGCCCGAGTTTATTTTAACTGGAGGTAGAGAGCATGCGAACCCTAGTTTCCAAGGCCCATATGCATTTAAAAAACTTCAATTCCCTGACTGGGGATGAAGTTAAGTTTTCTAAACCGGAGTTTTGTAAAGTTAGAAAAACTAAACTCCAAAATTCAAACTTCAATCATTTTGGACCTGAGATAATTACAATTATCTTGGCTTTACGGTTGGGACAACCTCAATCTGCTCTAAGCTATTTCACCTCTTTGGGGCTTGCAAACAACAATTCACATACCTCCCACCTCCATTTAATAGTAAATAATTGTTATTCTGACTTCATATCCAAACATGGCCCTCACTTGGATGGGTGTTTGGATTTGGAGTTTTGTAAACTCCAAAATGTTGTTATTTAGTTATCTAAATACCAAAATGGGTGTTTTCTTCATAATTTTTTTTTGAAGTTTAGTGAACTTTTATTTGATTGAGTTATGTAAACTCGGGTCATCTCAACCTTATCATATAGAAACCGAAGTTCTCCTAACTTGAAAATCTATGTCAAACATGCCATACTTAGAATTTTGGAGTTCAATTTAGATAACTTTATGAAACTTCAGCTATCTAAACCTAACCCCATTCCCAAACAGGGCTCCAAATTCCAAACTTGAGGTAAATTCAGATAAGTCTAATTTGACTTCTTGTTTCTAAACTGCAAAAATGTGATCAGAAAACATCCATTTTGGAGCTCAAATAATGATAGAATAGGTCTCTATAGTTTAGATAATCCAAAAGCCAAACAACCCATCAAAATGGATTTTTTAAAGTAAAGGTAGGTTTTTGCAAACTAGAGTTTGCTTGGCATCACCTATGTCTCCACTTAAATATAAACCTGGGCTATCCTAACATTAGAGTTAAATAGGCAGTGTCTTGTGTATAGTTGCAGCTGTTCTTTTCTATTCCCCTCAATCGACGAGCACTTTTAATATGCCTGTGAAAGGTACATGCATGTAATCGAGAATATACTTTCATGTGCTTACTAGAATATTACAATGTGGTTTTATGATATAAACGTATCTGTTAATTGGCCTCTTATTATTGTTATTTATGCTCTCTGCACTTCCCCTCACTTGTTTGTGTGATCTAGGTAAGGGTTGTAAAACTGGTAAAGGTAAGTTTGCATGAGGTGGTTGTTTTATTGACTTCTCAAGTTTGAAAGATTCAAAAAAGAAAAAAAGAAAAAGTTTGAATGATTAAATTGTCTTTTTATTTAATATAACGAGACACCATGCATATTGCAATTTTAGAGTATTGGCTTTCTTTACATTCGTGGCTGGAATTTCATGGAATACAACTCTCCAAACTGTTCTACCAATTTGCACATTCTGAGAACTTGGTTTGAAATGTCAATTGCAGGTAAATGAGCAACCTTTCATAAGATTAAACTCTCCTAGCCAAAGTAAGATAGGCTTGGAATAGATGTAGTTATTGAATATTGTTCAAGACTTTCCAGCTTATGTTAAATTGCTCTTATCTTGCCTTTGCTTGTATCGGGAAGTCCAATGGGTCATGGGGTTTGCTACATGCTTAATCCCTATAGGACGAGTCCACTTGATGGTTGCTTAGACAAAAATGGTTTGGTTAGCCTATAACTTTGAATTTGGATCGCTTAAAAACATTTTTTCAGTGTCTCCAAGTTGTAGATTTTATTCCCAAAAACCATTTGATTTCCTACTTGCTTGGCCAAGTATTTTTGTTTGTATGCTTATTTTATAATCTTTTGCTGTTCTAGATGTGTTACATAGTGGCTTTTTGATAAGACCTTAATTAATTCTTGTATAGTTCATTGAGTATGCAGATATCTTACTAAATATAAACTTATGTTGTTTGAGTTGAGTTTCAGAATTTCTAGATGATTTACTGCCGTTTAATATGTTAATAACTTTTGATCAGGGGGTCATGAAGGCAATAAATGTCAATAAGTTGACAAAGGCTGGGTGCACAGTTAAAATATTGGTTGCTGATTTGTTTGCTCAACTAAACAATAAGATGGATGGTGATTTGAAGAAAATACAAACCGTTGGCCGTTATCTCATTGAGATATGGAATGCCGTGGGAATGGATCTGGAGAAGGTTGAATTTTTATGGTCTTCAGAGGAAATTAATAGTCGGCCAAATGAGTATTGGTCACGTGTTATGGAAATTGCTCGGAGAAACACACTTTCTAGGATAATAAGGTTTGTCTCACAACTATTTCTCAACATTAATTATCATTATTTAGATATTTGTCAAAATGGGTTTGGCATGGTGCTAAAGGTAGGTTCTTTGAAAAGTTTGACAAAAATTCTAGTAGCTGATTGTCAACCCAACTTTAAATCTCTAAATTGGTTTCAAATTCCTAGCTAACTATAGCTTGGGCACTGAAAGTTGTTTGAGTTCTTCTAGCCAAATCATATAGGAAAGTAAAATGATATATCACATCGGGCACTGTTTTTCTTTTACTTCTACATGTAATTAAAAAATGATGATAAACTGATGTGGCGCAGGTGTAGCCAGATCATGGGTCGTAATGAGAAGGATGAACTGACTGCTGCCCAAATTCTCTATCCATGCATGCAATGTGCAGACATTTTTTTCCTGGAGGTTTTGCTCTCCCCTCCCCCTAAACAAATCCCTTCCTTTCTCCCCCCAAAAAATAAAAATAACACCTGCATCTTGGCTACTATGTTTATAATTGTTGAATTCAAGCGTCACTGTCAAATTTCTGTTTGATACACTGACATTTGATTTGGTTACTATATGCCCAATTGCATTGAAATGTAAAATCATGTTTTAGTTCCCTTTTTGTTAGTTTTGGGAAAAGGTCCATCATGTAGAAAATTGTGTCCATTTAAAAATGTTAGACCACGAAACTAAAAAAGTGGTTGAGACTCCTTTTTGCAAGTTAGTGTATTGTGTATTTGAATTTGGCATCCTATTTAGAGGGCCAGACAACTGGCAAATCTTGTCGGAGGAGGCCAAAACAAGTTCTAATTTGCTATGTCATTGCTCTTTCTTAAAATCAATTCATATATATCTTTCTGCAAAGATCCCATCCATAGCAGTAATGTTAAACTATTGCTCAAGTATTGTTAACTAATGTTAAAATTGGAATGTATTGTTATAATGGAAATGAGTAATGAGGCCATTGCATATATACTGCACAGGAAACTTGAAGCTTTGGGGTGGGGGGCCTGGGCCCCAGCCTGCCCTCCTGGCTCTGCCCCTGCTCCAAATAGATCGCAATATCCTATGTTACATGGACCAAATTTGCAAAAGACCATGATTATGCCCCTTTGTGGATATGTGCTGCTGAAAAAGTAAAAGCCGAGTGCGCTATAATAATTCTATTAAATCTGCAAACCGACCATTCTTCTTTGAGCAGAAATTCAATTATTAATATTGTAGGCCCTCTATTTGTAATAGTTTGGAATTAAATGCCACTCAATTTTGTTGTTGCAGGCTGACATTTGCCAATTAGGAATGGATCAGCGGAAAGTCAATGTACTAGCAAGAGAATTTTGTGATGAAATAAAAAGAAAAAACAAGCCAATCATTCTTTCACATCGTATCCTACTCTAATCGAAGTTCTTTATTATCACAGCTATCATTTATTGCAAACATTTGATAAATAAATGTTGAGCCATAACTTGAACTGTAGACATGCTTCCCGGGTTACAACAGGGCCAAGAGAAAATGTCAAAAAGTGATCCATCTTCTTCTATTTTTATGGAGGATGAGGAGGTACATTAATGTTGAACTACAATACGTATAATTCATACATATTTCCTAGCCGTATCTTTTCCTTTTCGAATCAACAAATTTATTATATTCACTTCATGTTCCAAAATTAGTTTGCATGCCGTTGAATCAGAAAGCAGAACAAATAAAGTAGCTCTGAAACTGAGCTTGATATTAATTGCTTTTATTTTAAAGTATGATTTATTACATAATACTATGTGTTAACACATAAGTAATTGTCTTTGGGCATGTTTCTTTCTTTACTTTTGGCTGGACTTGAATTTGAGGAATGCGGAAGTAAGAGAAGGATATGTGGATATAATTATATACCAATAGTTTTGTGTTGAGCAAGAATTTAAATTGATTACTTGAATGACTGGTGCTTGCCGACATTTTCACAAGATTTTTGTATGATCACTTGTATAACTGGTTCCCATTGATGTTCTCAAGATTTTGTATGGCATTCAACCGGCTTGGTATGCTGTCCTCCTAGCTTCTTTTACCTATACATGTAGGAAAAGTGGAGCTCTAGATAGATCACTAAACTGTGTTTTATTGAAAGTATTTCTGGGCATTTTCACTACATGGGGATTCTTTCGATATAAGTAAGCAACAACTAACAAATCTCAGCTCAGTTTATGGGCTTTATATTCCAAATTTTGTCAAGCTTGGTGCCCCTAGGATAAAGGATTCATTCAGTATGATTGACAAAGGATATGTTTGTATGCTTGGGGAGTTTACCATTTGGTTGGGTGAGAAGAGCGGTTCTTATAGGGATCAAGTCTTTTGGGTGTGAATGCTAGGCCCATTATCTTCATCGTCACCATCATCAATGTTAACATCAGATTTTCCATCACACAATCAGATTCACAATGATTTCGTCATCACATGGTCCAACTTTAAGTCATGTGCTACCCTGGAAGTCCACCATCGAGATCTAGTCGTTTGCCGCCATCACCTTCACGTGTAGCCATTCATCGAATTTAACAAATTCAATCATATATCTCTGTTGTTCATTTAATGCCTTTATTCTAAGGCGACTTGTCACATTGATGGTTGCCTATAGTCATATGGAGTTATCTTGCTTCTATATGGAAAAATGTCAAGTTAGTACAACATAGGTGTGGGCAGAACTAGAAATGTTTAAGTTTAAGGTTGAAAAGCAAAGAGAGATCCGTGCCATTGATTTAGTCGGCAAACATTACTATAAATGTGAAAATTTGAGTTTTTGGTTTAATTGTTTAGTTACTGATTGAGTTTATCTACTGGGTGTTATAAACTTAGTGTTGAACAATCATTCTATATACAGTAATATAGATCTAGGTGATTTGCATCTGAATTTTGGAAGCTATAATATTTGTGGTCTTCAGAAGAGCTATCTATTCTTTTACACTTGAAGGATCATCTGATATCATCCTAAATTGAATCTTCACACTTGATGTTCAACTGGGAGTATTTAGCCTGTCATTATTTATAATATATATTATTTGTAATTATCAAATATTGGATCATGTCTGTGTGCTTGTATCAACCAGAGATTTTCCAAGGATTTGTATTTCATCGTTTCTTGTTTGATCAATCTTGTGTCTGGACACATGTTTAGCAGCCCTATTATTCTAGTCCCATGTCAATGATGTGGAGTGAAAATTTGCTGCCTTTTCTTTGAACTATTGTACAATGCTTTTGTCCAAGCTGGCATGAAAATTGACATGACTGCATTGGTGGTGCTGTCTGTGCATGTTCTTTCTTTCTTTATTTATTAATTAAACTTTTTAGTAGTTGTCTTTTTTTGGGGGGGGGGGGGTTTGATTTGTTAGCCATCTAGAGTTAGATGGAAACTGGCATCGTTGGTCAATCCTCTTCATTCACATTTTTTATTTGATTGAACCAGTGAAAGTTTTCAAGATTCTACGGGGATCGACATTTTCAGCAAGCATATACTAAAACCCTGAAAAATGTTTGATAAATCGATTCAGTTACATATGATTATGTTGAGCCTTCTATCACTTGTTGCAAAAGCTGGTCTTTCTCCAAGAAGCTGAACCAATAACTGTTAGTGACATGTTGCACTCGTAGCTACTTAGCACCAACACCGTCTTTGCTTTAGCAATTCTATGATATACTATTGTGGTATACTTTTGTAACTGAAATTGCATTGCCTGTGATTTAATTCTGTCCACTTCATCTCCTTATTGCACATGCTCCACGAGAACAGATATCTTGCAATAATCTGTTTGAAAGAAACTTCTGTTAGGTATAGACTAAAGCAATTGTTCGCGTACCATAATCTATACATGGTCCTTTTGCAAATCTGTCTTTTCATTCTATCATATTTCTTGATTTTGGTACATTATTCTTTACTCGATCATCGCATAACGTTTTTAAAAGACCAATGCAATGTAACAAGGTTGACGATGGTTGCAGGCAGAGGTTAATGTGAAAATAAAGAAAGCTTACTGTCCACCAAACATCGTGGAGGGTAACCCTTGTCTAGAGTACATTAAATATATCATCTTTCCATGGTTTGGAAGCTTCACTGTAGTGAGAGAAGCAAAAAATGGGGGAGACAGGTAAGTACTTTGGTCTTTGGTATATTAATTATCATGGCTTGTTCTTTTTCTAGTAATTCTTTCATGGCTTAGTTCCCAAAAAAAAAAACCTACCAAATTTTTTGCCTCAATTACAAGAACCTAGCAAATTCTCTCAAAATTACGAGAAACCACCTTGCTTGATAGTTTTATTGTAGTTTCTTGTAATTATGGCTGACGTGGCACCTTATTTATGGTAGTTTTCGTAGTTCTTGAAAGTTTTTTTTGAGAGTTTCATATAGTTTTTAAAGTTTTGTGGTAGTTTCTTGTGTATTTAACAAGAATTTGGTAGTTTTTTGGAATTAAGCCTTCTTTCATTATTGTCTTGCTATCTTTTTATTTGTCCTAGCGGTGTAAATTTTTCCTGCTAAACATTTCTTTGTTACTGAACGCCAAAATAATATTCTGATTGGGAGGAGAATGTAGTTGCCAGCAGTAGGATTCTATTTAAGTTCCTAAGTTTGACGTTTTCTGTAAATAAATCTGGATGGCATTTTTGTCCTGTCAATTATTCTATTTCTAGTAACAAGCATTGTTCTGTTATGACTCGGGGATTTTTGCATCATTTTCAGAACATTTAACAATATGGAAGAACTAATTGTGGACTATGAGAGTGGTGCACTGCATCCAGCTGATGTAAAACCTGCTCTCTCTAAAGCACTAAATCAGATATTGCAGGTAATTACTAATAACTTGTTATTTTGTTCTTATTTTATTTATTCACCTAGGTAGGTTTACTTTTATGCTATGTTTTAAATATCACTACATCTTTCCAATAAACTTTAATTGATTAATGTTCATTTATTCTTTGGTCGAAGGGCAATCCTTACATGTTTTTTTTTGTCAGTCAAATTTTGAGTATTAAACAATATGTAGAATATAGTCAAAATTTGAAAATTAAGCAATAGGTAGAATATATATTGCCGTTTGCTCTCATGGTTTCCTCTTCTAATGTCAAAATTTACGCTACCAGATTTCCTTTGAATTGTACAAAATAATAAGTACATTTTGGAGAACATGTTTGCTGCAGTTGTAACACCAACTAGTTTCGTGCCCATTTAGACTGTTCTCAATGATAGTAGTTGTCTATGCAGCACGGGTTCGGATACGGATACAGGATACGATACGGATTCATGGATTTGCAATTTTCTAAAAACCTAGGATACGTGAAACTGTTTTATATCAATTTTTTTATTAAATAAATATAAATATATATTAAGATATACATATAAATATATAATAATATAAATAAATAATGGCATTATGTTCGATATTCAATGCACTTTCAAATTTTGAAAGCGTTTTTCGAGAGAAAGAGGAGAGGCATCGATTTTATAGAGGCTGGTAAGATATTTACATGTCCAAGCGAATCCGAAAGAATCCAAGAGTTTCAGACTCCGATAAACGACCGGGTACGGTTCGTGAGGCATTTACAAGCATCCGTGCTTCATAAGTAGTTCGGGGGAGTGTTGGGAATGATAAATTTCTGATAGTGAATAAGATGATGGATCAAAGTACTTGATTTTAGAGCTATCTTCAATGATTTCTTTATTTTATTGTGCGTTGAAGATGATTTTGTTTTATTACATCAGGTCTTATTAATAAGCAAAGAAGGCTTCCAAGGCACAAAGGTCATGATTGGTCTTCCAGTGATTGGGCGTAATATTATAGTCTAAATAGACACTAGGTGCCGTGTCCTAAATCCGCATAAATAAATTTTTAAAAAATATTTGCGTGGCGGTGGCATGTTCACAATTCCTACCGTTGGGAAACTGCAAGGCCTAAAAATCATGCGGTCTCCATAATAAAAATAACCTCTAATTATTAATTTATCAATAAAGATCCCAATACATTTTTCTAGTTCTATAAAAATTAATAAATTCTGAACTCGCAAATAATCTTCTTATTGCATCATTTTATTACAATTTCAAATTTTGCAATAACTAAAATAGACCTTTAAATACTTCAAAGAAAAGACCTACTAGCTCTATCCGAAATCTTCACGGTACCCTAAGAAATTGTTAAATATAGGGGTGAGCGAACTACAATTCAATAATTATATGACCTACATGAGGTTACCAGTGGTATAAAGAAATAAAATTGAAATGAGGGTAGCAATAGGATGTATGAAGTCAACCCTGATATCAACCTTCCAACGGTTATAAACACAGTTTCTCCCTTAACGATCTATCAAAGCAGTCAGGATTCTGTTGCCCTTCCCTTAAGACTAATTTGTGGATCCCTTCCCTTAACGCCAATTTGTTGATCCTGAATGTTGGGCCTTACTTTCATCATTGCCTGCCAACTTGCCGAGGCATCCTTGCTTTGGAGCGCTGTAGCTTGGGTTCCCATTTTAGCCGGTACAAATTTAGCCTAACGATTTCCTCGGTTGTATTTTGATTTTTTTATAGCCTATTTGGCTTATAGGTCAAAGTACATTGCTTGGCTATCCGCAATCCTAATCCTCCTTCAAACGCCAAATAAGCCACTTCCACTTTATCAAAAGCTCAAATTTCCTAGCTCCCCGTAAGATTACATACATAATTCTATCGATTTGATTAAAAACGCTTGAGGAGCAATACATCGATCTAATGATATGGTTTGGTAATGCACTATGAACCGATTTCATCAGTGTGCCAGGGGATACAATATTTCTAGACTTCAATTCCAATAACTTTTCCTTCATCTTGTCAATCAATACCTTTTGTGTTCTCAAATATATTGGAACTCCCAGATACATGAAGTCGTCGTCTGACATAATGTTCTAAAAAGCGGTCTAAGTGGCCGTTTAAGCGGAAGCGGTCCCAAGCCATTCTGTTTTGATCCTAAGTGGTTTGCATTAAACAGTCTAGACAATTTAAGAGCTTAATCGGGCTCTTCCGTCAAGATGGGTGCTGAAGTGGTTATAATACAAGCTTCATGCATTAGGTTTAAGGTTCTTTCTTACAGCATCAGACTCAACCCTTTCGAATAGACAATATGCGTCTTAATCTGGTTTCAAGTTTACACTAACGAAGAAAACCTGAAGTATTCTCATCGGCGCTTTTATTTTGTTATTTTTCTCTGAACTTTTTAAAGGATCGCTGAAAAAATCCTAATTGATCTTGTCCAGTCCACCCTCTGTTTCTTCTCTTTTTAATTTCGTTTCACGAGACTTGGGAAAATTTGCAACCTGAAAAGTTAAATTAAAAATATGACTTTTTCTATGATTTTTCCTATTTTATGTATGTATAAAATATATTTTTAATTAATATTAAAAAATCGGCCCAGGCAGTATGCAAGCAGCGCCTAGGCAGCTAGGTGTTTGGCGGTACTGCAACCGGTCAGCTTCATCTAGCGCCTTTTCCAATCCTTGGTCCAATACCTTGAACCCAAATGCAAACTTCCCCATCATCACTTCATTCAAAGTAAAAGTATCAAGATTCATATTGATTACAGATTTCGCTTTTTTTAACATCTGCCCGTCGCTTGTCAAAACAAAGTAAGAGCTTGGCCCCCTTCCCTTTTTTCATCATCTTACCAAAAAATGACCATATCCATAAGATCAAACTGCACTTGCAGGATTCATAGGCCCATTTCCTCTTCTAGTTGGGGAATCGAAGCCTAAAGTGTCATCGTAGGGTTTACCCACCCTACAGCGACGTTAACATGCCTATATAGTTCATTCGGGGTTGCATATATTGAATCTAATATTTTATACGAGGCAGATGTCTTATCATTGTAGGGTGGATCATTCAAGGACACTTTGGGGGCTGTTTCCTCTTGTAAATGCCTCTCAAGCTGTATTTCTTGAGTTTTTAGTCTACTAATTTTCCTTTATGCTCGAAAACCTCATATTTCGGTATACAATTTTGCTTATATATAATTTATTGTGTTGGTACTTCAAAATCTCTTGTTATGACAACTTGCAGCCTGTTCGTGACCACTTCAAAAACAATGCCACCGCCAGAGATCTATTGAAGACCGTGAAGGTACTTTTACACTAGGCTCTTAACTTATGGTGGTCAATAATATAGTTTAATAATACTTTCCTTTTTAATTACAAAACCAACCAATTTGCGAATATCCGTGATGATTAATACAATCACCTCTTTTTTCCTTGCAGTCTTACAGAGTTACCAGGTGATCATTTTCAAATCTAGACCAGAAAACAAATGGGAGACCTAGCGGAGCAAATTTTCCATCACCTTCAACTTTATGAATATTTTCTAATTCCGAATTTGGAAGTGTTCCTTGATTATTTGGATTTTGCACTCTCTTATGTGGAATAACTTAGAAGCTGGTCAAGTCTTTACACATCATCTGGTTTATTAAAAGAGCAAAGAGCTTTTATATCAGCACATTCTAAAGTATTGCAGTATTAAAAATGATGAGATGTCAGCATGAGTAGTACAAACTTTTAAATTCAAAGAAATGTCTGGATGACGCGTGAATTTGAGTAAAGCTTAATTTTTTGGGTGATATTTGTTGGTCCAGGTTTTCTTAAGTTGACATCGCTCGACATTCTAAGAAATCTATGGGCTAGTTCGGATGAGCGGTGTGAATCCATGATTTTGTAACCAAACCGTGTTTTTGGTGTGAATGGATTTGTAAATATAAATATTTTAAAAATTTTAATATATTAAAAATAAGTCGGGCCTACCATATGTTTTTTTAATTAAAAAAATAGGAAAAAGCAGGCTGGGAGGGGAATAGAAGACCAACCGTGTGGGAGGGAAGGGGGGGGGGCCATCTTCTTCACACGGCCCCTGGGAATGGTGGGAGAAGCCGTCACTCCTTTGGGGAAGAGCGGCGTCCCATTAGCTATACCCATAGAAGGATGGGCAATCCGAACGTACCATCCAAACGTTTGAAAATATGTTGAGAACATGCATGTTCGAATTTCAAGGATCTTGAGAGGATCATCTTCATTTAGTAGAGTTCTTATAACAACAGTTTTCAGGCTAATATTCAAATGACCCTATTCAAGACTTTTTATGGGCGGAAGTGTCGATCCCTATTTTATTGGGATGATGTGGGTGAGCGAAGATTATTGGGGTCTGAGTTTATCATCCAGACAGTGGACAAAATTCAGATGATTAGGCAGCGCATCAAGACTGCTCAGGACCGACAAAAAAGTTGGGCAGATGTCAGTAGAAGACCGTTGGAGTTTGGAGTCGGAGATCACGTGTTCTTGAAGATTTCACTGACTCGGAGATGATCAGGTTGGGCAGTCGAGGAAAACTCGGTTCTTGATTCATTGGACCCTTCGAGGTGTTAGAGCGGGTCAGAGAGGTGGACTACCGTCTTGCATTGCCTCCGTCGTTGGCTGGTGTACACAGTACCTTCTATGTGTCCCAGTTGCACCACCATGTTTAAAATGGTAGCCACATTTTGGATCATTCAAATTTGACTTTGGGTATCGATCTGTCATATGAGGAGCAACCTACAACTATACTCGATCGCAGGAAGAAAGTGCTAAATAATATGGCCATTCTCTTGGTTCGAGTTTCTTGAGGCGGACGTTCTCCAGGAGAGTCCACCTGAGAACACGAGGAGTATATCCGTCTGCGTTTTCTACATCTTTTTGCATAATGTGTTATCGTTGTTTTTTTTTCGTTTTTTAAATTTCTAGTACGAAATTTTTTGTAAGGGGGTGTGATGTAATAACCGGTCTCTATTTTTACTTGAATCCGTATTTAAATAAATATATTTTTCCTACAGATATTTTTTCCCACTTATTTATTTATTATTTTTCCTTTCACTACTTTTTCCCCTGTCCAATTAAAACCTAACCCTATCACATCTTGCCTAAGCTTCCCACTCTCTCACTTTCATTCCTTCTTTATTTTTTCTTTCTTTGGGTCCAACTCCAAAGCCCAAAGCCAAGCCCCACCTTCTCTCTTTCTCTTCTTCTCATCCCCTCCTTTGCTACTCTTCTTTAAATTTCCTTCTTTTCCTCTCCCGAAAATTTCAACCAAAAATCATCAATCAATTCCCATTAATCACAATTTAATTCCTCCTTTAATCCCTCTTAAAAATTCTGTCACGCCCCGCTTTCCAGAATGCGTTAAGATCAGCACGTGATAGAGCCAACCATGCTACCTGTGGCTAGAAAATATCCCTCCACAGTCACATTACGGCTGTCTATAGATATCAAGAACAGAAAAAATAAAAGAAACTATCTAGTGCATGTCTATGAGCCAGAAATAACGAGTCAAGAAATAATATGCGGAAACAATAAATTCAAGTAACAATAACAATCTGGAAAGTACGTCCCAAAATACGGGCTCGCATCAGGAATGAAAATGTGAAATAAAACTAAACTAACTAGCTACTAACATGATCTTCACTGCTCGGCTTGTTGGTCAAAATACTCCAAAACGAACGTATTTTTTAAAACGTTACCCCGAATCTAAAACACTATAATTTCATAAAATTATTAATTTCATTTAAATACCTCGACCTTTATTGAAGGGCCATTTTCCACAAGGATCATAATCCGTATAACGATATCTTTTCAAAAGGAATATCTAGTACCTTATTAAAAGGAAATTTTCAAATAACACCAATCTAGGACAAAAGAAAGGTTGTAAGTATCGGTCGTTTATCTAAACCAGACTTTGTGGTGTCTAGGCTAGACAAGTGAGAAAGGTAATTTTAAAAGGCCCGTCTCACGGTGATTCGTTAGCGGATCCCTCCTTTCCTTACTTGTGCTTACCTGGCCACAATTGGCGGTGAAGAGGCGATTTGAGGATCTCACAACTTGCCCTTTTGAAACAGTTAGGAGCAGTTTAGTTTTTCAAATAAAAACCTCTTGCAACTTGTCCTTATAAAAATCTCTTGCAAAAGATTTTCAAATAAACACCACAACCTTTTATCGAAAGGATATTTTTCCGTAAAACATTATGTTTTTTCCAAAATGATAAATATCCCAAATATCATGGTTTTTCTTAGAAGTAATAAAAGATAATTAAACACTATTATTCTTTTTACTAAACATTCCCTAAGACGACACGAAGTACTTTACGAACTTTAGAAAATAAAACGAGTGGTTGTGGAAGGCCATATTAAACGAGATCAATACTTTTTAAAGATTTCCAGTTTATGACACACCTGACATATACAAAACATGTTACGGTTAGGGTTAGAATGCGCGGACCTAGGTATGGAATACTAAATATGAAGATCCCGATATTCCGGGTGACCAGTCCAATATATAGGCGACTATACAAATATGAAGATCCCGATATTCCGGGTGACCAGTCCAATATATGGGCGACTATACAAATATGAAGATCCCGATATTTCGGGTGACCAGTCCAAAATATGGATGACTATACAATGTGGAAATTCCATGCCTAGAAGTATACGCACTAACTCTAATTCGTCCGAACCTTTATACTGAATCACGGGGATGGGTAGTTTGATTAGGCAAGGATAATTCGGAACTCGGATTCCCCTACTACGCGATCATGATCCCGGGAAGTGAAACGGTACATTTCACTTCCCCAGTTGTTGTTCCGTGGCCACAACGGAATAATCGCGAGTATCCGGACCCTTGTTTAACAAACTAATACGAACTTTTACCTTCACCTATACTTCCTACTACTTATCTACATATAACTTACATCATACTCATGCTCATATATACCTCTCTTCAAAATGTCTTAAGTTTGTTTATTTCAAACATTTACACCCCTTACTTTATGTCTGCATGCATACATCATACTCTTATATACACCTGTTCATTTTTATACTTCTATTTCCTTATGAGGCAATCCTATCCGAGTATAACTCGCTGACGGACCTTCCTTTTCTTCCACTATCTTTGGAATGTCCGTCAGATAAGAATGAGTATTATGGCGAGGATCAAGGTGTGAAGCCAACTTACAAAGATTATGCAGACCGGACGATGGAAGATTAGCTAGATTTAATTTTTGTTGTTGCCCACATGTTTAGGGCTTTTGTTTCTCCTCGATGTAATTAAACTACTTAGTTTATTTTACTTTTTCTTTTGGGATGTAATAAAATTTGGTTAATGGAAATAAATGCCTTTCGCTTTTATTAGTTTATTTTACACATCATGCATGTTAAATATTCATACGCTTAACGTAACTGTATTGAATAGACCACCTTCAATACAGTTAGGTTGCGGACCATGCCACGTCATCCTTCTCCTTCTTTTGGGAAGCGGGACGTGACAGGTTTTTGTGGTGGCCCATCATATAGAATATGATTCTGATGAGGAGGCCCTGCAAAGAACAAACCCCTATAGAGGTGGAATCAGAGAACGAGGCCCCTGCCAGGGATGAGTCGAAGGACGAAGTTTCGAGTGAGGAGGAACTCGAGACCGAAGAAACTCAGGCAGTTGTCCCCACAAGGCACCGTGGGAATGGCCGTACCTTTCGTAGTGCGAGAACCTATCGCCACTTGTTGAACTCCCATAATCGAGACTAATAAGTCTTTTTCCTTTTCTTTGGCCGAATAAAACGATGTAAGAACATTAAGGGTATGTCCTTACTTTTCGGTTGTACTCTCCATATTGAAGTTGGATAATAAAATCTTAGTTTCGAGCAAAAATCTCTCTTGTGTCTCTTGCTCTTCTTATTAGTATCTCTCTTACATTAATTTTTGTCCTTCCATGCAAGCTATTATCTTGTCTCATCCCTAAGCCTATTTGTAACCTAACCTATTCTGATCATCAATGGCCGGACGACACCATGACCGCAACTGAAGGGGAAATGGAGTCAATGAAGCCGCTGCTCAGCAAGCAGCTATGCTACAAAAGATGCAAGGACTACTGGAGCAACAACAGCAGCAGACAGCTGCCCTTCATCAGGAGCTACGAGAAAGTAAGCAGCAACAAGCAGAGATATTAAGTAAGGCACTAACCCCAGTTTCTTAAAGTTCGGCGGGAGTGAAGCAGTTCAGATCACTCCACCCTAAGACTTTTCCGGGGAAGGAAACTCCCTTAAAAGCTAAGGAATGGCTCAAGGGAACAGTCAATGATCTCAGTGCCGCTCAAATTCCGAAGGACGCGTGGGTGAACATAGCTAAGATACAACTTACGGATAATGCCAGGATATGGTGGGAGGCAGAAGAAAGTAGATTGAAGAAGCCCATCGACCGGGAAACGTTCAAACAGCGTTTTGATACCTAGTATTTTCCAGTCGTGGCACACTTAAGGATGGAAAGAGAGTTTATACCTTTCCAACAAGGGAGCATGTAGGATAAGTCGGTGGACGAGTATGCTTAGGAGTTCGCAAGGTTAAGTCGGTTCGCGCATCATCTGGTGACAACCCCAGAACTTTATGATAAGAGATTCAGACAAGGATTAGACCTGAAGACGCAGTCCTCCATGTCTTCTGCTACCCTTTCGACTTATGATGAAATCTTAGAGGTGGCACGAAACTTTGAAAACCTTCAGAGACGGATGAGGAAGGATGACCGTTTGTCTGGCATTAAGCAACCAGCCAATCAAATTCTTGGAGGATCATCTTCCAGATCCAACGGGAAACAACAAGCTAAGAGGCCAGCAGGACCAACTATCTTCGAAAAACCAGCCGTTATATGCAACCATTGCGGTAGAGCCGGACACTTCATGAGAGATTGTTGCATCATGAATAAACTTTGCATAGTCTGCGGGTCTCCGGATCATGCCTTTGGGGACTGTCCTCAGAGAGGGAGCCAATCAGGCCCCGTCAATAAGCCGGCTAATTATGGGGAACCAACACAGGGAAACCGGCCACTTTCCGCCACTAAACTAACTGGTCAAGGGGCATCACCAAAGGGACCACCCTTGTCATCACAGGAGCGTATTTTTTGGCAAGCGCAGAGGAATGGACTCAAACGCCAGACCTTCACCACGACAGCCGAGAAGGCTGATACCATGTGGAAAGACAACAGAGGTACTCTTTATTTTTCTCAACCCTTCTTTCGATACCATTCTTATTTATCTTCGATGCAAATCTTAGTTGGACTCACTATAATTCCTCTAGTTTTCGTAACTTTGACTAGTTGCCTTTATGTTATATATCTCAAGTCTTCCATCAATTCACAACCTTCCTTCAACTTCCAAACCTTTCTACCCGGAAGCAACTACTGATTTTACATTTCAAATTCCTTATAACTAAACCCTTCATAGACTTTACATGCATCAAGTGATACACCAACTCGCGGGAGCGACACATGCAGCAAAGAGGATTCCTGACAGCGTTACTGATTTCTGTGCCTAGTAGTGGCCACTCCTTTGAAAATTTCAAATATGAAATTATTCTAAGGAGGGTAGATCATAACTATCACAACCATTCTTGCAATTCTTAGCAAACCCAGAAGTTTTAAACATCCACAACGATTTTTCGGAGAGGGGACTTGGTGATGTGATGTATCAGCGCGACGATTTAGTCGCATATGTATCAAGACAATTAAAGGTGCATGAGCGAAACTACCCAACGCACGATTTAGAACTTGCCGCAGTTGTTTTCGCACTCAAGATTTGGATGCACTATTTATTGGGTGAGAGGGTAGATATTTACACCGATCACAAGAGCTTGAAGTATATCTTCACCCAGAAGGAACTCAATATGAGGCAGAGGAGATGGCTGGAATTAATGGCAGATTTCGACGTAAATTTACAATATCATCCGGGAAATGTGAATGTAGTCTCGGACGCTTTGAGTCGCCAACCAATGATTTCGAGTCTGACTACTCATTGGAGGAATCACCAAGATCTTAATGAACTAGAGACCGAGTTGATAATGCCCGGAATGCTTACATCCTTCATGAATTTGCAAATTCACTCAACATTAGTCGAACGGATCAAGATAGCTCAAATGGAGGACCCGAGGTTGCGAAGGATCAGAGAACAAGTGGACGCAAATCTGCGGACGTACTTCATCATCCACGAAGATGCTTCTTTGAGATATGGATGCAGAGTCTGTGTACCTAAGGGGGAGATGAGAGAGGAATTATTAAAAGAGGCACATAGTTCTCCATACTCTGTTCATCCGGGAGAAACAAAGATGTACAGGGACCTCATGAAAAACTATTGGTGGCATGGGATGAAGCGGGAGATAGCCAAGAGTGTATCCAAATGTCTTGTTTGCCAACAAGTAAAAGCCGAACACCACAGGACGGCGGGTCTATTACAGCCGTTACCAATAACCGAATGGAAATGGCAAAACATTACTATGGATATTGTGACCGCTCTCCCTCACAGCTCTAAGGGAAACGATGCTGTATGGATGATTGTGGACCGACTCATCAAGTCGGCGCATTTCATTCCTTTTCGAGTGGGTCAATCAACCGAAAGCCTTGCAAAAAGGTATATGGAGGAGATTGTCAGATTGCACGGCATACCGATTTGCATCGTGTCCGACCGAGATACACGTTTCAGATCTCAGTTTTTGCAAAGCCTACAAGAGAGTCTGGGCACGAATCTGAGTTTCAGTACCGCCTACCATCCTCAGACCGATGGCCAATCAGAAAGGGTTATTCAAATTCTCGAAGACATGCTCCGGGCCTGTATGTTGGATTTTAAAGGATCTTAGGAAGATCACCTGCACTTGGTAGAGTTTGCTTACAACAATAGCTACCAGTCTAGTATCGGCATGGCGCCTTTCGCCGCTTTGTATGGACGAAAGTGTAGGTCACTGTTAAGTTGGGACGATATTGGGGACCGAGAACTTCTAGGCCCCGAGATGATTGTCGAGACAGTGGAGGTGATAAGAACCATCAGAGAACAATTACGCATAGCACAAGATCGGCAGAAGCATTGGGCAGATACGAAGAGAAGGCCACTAGAGTTCCAACCAGGAGAACACGTGTTTTTGAAGATTTCTCCTAACCGGGGAGTGATACGTTTTGGAGAGCGAGGAAAGCTCAGCCCACGACTCATCGGCCGTTTAACATCTTGGAAGGAGACGGTGGGTTTGTGTATAGACTAGCTTTGCTATTTTCTATGGAGGGTGTGCATAATACTTTTATATCTCACATCTAAAAGGGTATGCTGGCAACCCTAGCCATACTTTTGATCGTTCTGAGATCACGAAAAGGTTGGCGTAACCTACGAGCAGCAACCGGTCGGAATACTAGAAGGATGAAACCTTGAGCGACAAGATAATCCAGCTGGCTATAGCTATATGAAGAAAGAACTACTAGGCAGACATACACGGAAGCGAGGAAACGTGACGAGAGAGCGGCACTCCAAAATTTTCAACCACGATAAACCCTTCTTGGTGATCTTTTTCTTTTCCTGACCTACCTTCTGAAATTTCGAGGACGGAATTATTTTAAGGGGTGTAGATTGTAACGACCGTGTTTTCTAATACCTAATAAAATATATTTTATTTAAATTTCTACCATCAAATAATTATTTACGTGTTTCGTTGATAGAAGAATAATTTTAATAATTTTCAAAGCATTGAAAATGATTAAAGGAATTTTCTAAAATCTATTTATTGTTTTCCTAGGCTTAAAATGTTTTAATAAAATTTTATAATGCCTTAAAATAATCTACATATTTTTATTATCGATTAAAATAATTAATTCGTAGTTAAAAATATTTTAAAGGATAAACTAGATATTATATAATTTTAATAACTAGCTAAAACCATAGGAATGGATATATTATTTATTTTTAGCCCAAAATTATTTTTATACTAAAGATAACAATAAAATATATTTTCTGAAATTTTTCCATAATTTTCCCGTATTTTAAACTATTTTTAACAATTTTTTTAAACCAAATTCAATTTTTAAAATAATAAACAGATTATTATTTTATTTATAAAAATATATATATATATATATATATATTTAAATTCCCTTTAACCTGGACCGTTGGATGCTCGATCCAACGGCCCAGAACCCACCGACGCGCCCACGTGGTGGGGGACTACGCGAAAACGCGTGATTCCCCTACGCGTGACACATGGCGCAGAGGCGGCAGCTCGTGAGCCGTTGGATGCAGATACAACGGCCACGAAGCATAGGCGGCGGTGGCTAATGACGAGGTGATGATTCTGAATGATTGGCGGCACAGATTTTGGGGAAATTTAACGGAAATTTTGGATTTTATGGTTAGTGAAAAACGCTATAAATAGGCACTTCAAACACTGATTTCTCACAGCTTAGAACTCCAAAAATTCTGAAAAAATACCAGTGCTTTCGTATCGACGACGCCAACGCTACGGCTCCACCTAATCGTCGAGAAAAAATCGGGGTGCGGAGTTTTTTAGGAGTTTTGCACAAGCCTACGTTTTCACCCGTCTACGTCTAACGCTAATCAAAGGTAGGATCCGCCTCTTCTTGTCTCAATAACTTAGTTCCAACTTCTAATCATCAACCCCCTATTTTAAAATGATGTTATAATATTCATGCATGCCTAATCCTTGTACCCTTAATGATGATAATGTTAACCCATGTTTTAAAATGGTGTTTAATTTCCTCTGTACGCAAAAAAAAATATATATATATATATTGCACTCTCATACTACCTGGAATCTGATATGCTTAATGTCATAACCCATGAATTGTCAATTCACCTCTGATATACCCACACTTACCCATACTATCAAAATGATCTCGAAATAGGTTACTTCCACAAAATACACTCATTTAATTAAAATGTTATATTTGTTTAAAATATCCATAAGAGATAAGATATGTGAAATAAATATTTTAGATACGACATACATATATTTTACTTACAATTTTTTATCAACTACTATAATGTTGTTAAACCCCCTTCAATCTTTTTAAAGAAGAAAATACTAAATTTAAATAACGGCTTATGGTTTTTCCAAAACGAACGTATTTTCTAAAACGTTACCCCGAATCTAAAACACTATAATTTCATAAAATTATTAATTTCATTTAAATACCTCGACCTTTATTGAAGGGCCATTTTCCATAAGAATCATAATCCGTATAACGATATCTTTTCAAAAGGAATATCTAGTATCTTATTAAAAGGAAATTTTCAAATAACACCAATCTAGGACAAAGGAAAGGTTGTAGGCATCGGTCATTTATCTAAACCATACTTTGTGGTGCCTAGGCTAGACAAGTGGGAAAGATAATTTTAAAAGGCCCGTCTCACGGTGATTCGTGAGCAGATCCCTCCTTTCCTTACTTGTGCTTACCTGGCCACAATTGACGGTGAAGAGGCGATTTGAGGATCTCACAACTTGTCCTTTTGAAACAGTTAGGAGCAGTCTAGTTTTTCAAATAAAAACCTCTTGCAACTTGTCCTTATAAAAATCTCTTGCAAAAGATTTTCAAATAAACACCACAACCTTTTATCGAAAGGATATTTTTCCGTAAAACATTATGTTTTTTCCAAAATGATAAATATCCCAAATCTCATGGTTTTTCTTAGAAATAATAAAAGATAATTAAACAATATTATTCTTTTTACTAAACATTCCCTAAGATGACACGAAGTACTTTACGAACTTTAGAAAATAAAACGAGTGGTTGTGGAAGGCCATATTAAACGAGATCAATACCTTTTAAAAATTTCCAGTTTATGACACACCTGACATATACAAAACATGTTATGGTTAGGGTTAGAATGCGCGGACCTAGGTATGGAATACTAAATATGAAGATCCCGATATTCCGGATGACCAGTCCAATATATGGGCGACTATACAAATATGAAGATCCCGATATTCCGAGTGACCAGTCCAATATATGGGCGAATATACAAATATGAAGATCCCGATATTCCGGGTGACCAGTCCAAAATATGGACGACTATACAATGTGGAAATTCCATGCCTAGAAGTATACGCACTAACTCTAATTCGTCCGAACCTTTATACTGAATCACGGGGATGGGTAGTTTGATTAGGCAAGGATAATTTGGAACTCGGATTCCCCTACTACGCGATCATGATCCCGGGAAGTGAAACGGTATATTTCACTTCCCCAATTGTTATTCCGTGGCCACAACGGAATAATCGCAAGTATCCGGACCCTTATTTAACAAACTAATACGAACTTTTACCTTCACCTATACTTTCTACTACTTATCTACATATAACTTACAACATACTCATGCTCATATATACCTCTCTTCAAAACTTCTTAAGTTTGTTCATTTCAAACATTTACACCCCTTACTTTATGTCTGCATGCATACATCATACTCTTATATACACCTGTTCATTTTTATACTCCTATTTCCTTATGAGGCAATCCTACCCGAGTATAACTCGCCGACGGACCTTCCTTTTCTTCTATCATCTTTGGAATGTCCGTCAGAAAAGAATGAGTATTATGACGAGGATCAAGGTGTGAAGCTAACTTACGAAGATTATGCAGACTGGACGATGGAAGATTAGCTAAATTTAATTTTTGTTGTTGCCCACATGTTTAGGGCTTTTGTTTCTCCTCGATGTAATTAAACTACTTAGTTTATTTTACTCTTTCTTTTGGGATGTAATAAAGTTTGGTTAATGGAAATAAATGCCTTTCGCTTTTATTATTTTTGTTTTAGTACACATCTTGCATGTTAAATATTCGTACGCTTAACGTAACTGTATTGAATAGACCACCTTCAATACAGTTAGGTTGCGGACCATGCCACGTCATCCTTCTCTTTCTTTTGGGAAGCGGGGCGTGACAACAGGTCAAGATTGTCGGCATTAGTAACAAGATCAGGTATCAAGTCAAGCAGTGGTATATCAGGTCATGTCAGGTAGTGCATAGATATCAAGCGGATGCTCATAATAAAACTGTAGCAGGTACGGGTGCACAAATAAAAGCATGGATGCACAAATATTTATTAGGGGTTACATCATGACTATGTAGGATGCACATTATCAAGCATGGAGTACTAATATAACAATAATATGAAACAATGTGACATGGCATGCAAATTGATATATAATTAATGGTATGGATACACAAACATCGATTAGGGTTACATTTACAGTTCCAAGACTAAGTGGGATGCACATTATTAATCATGGGGTGTTACTATAACAAAACATGAATTAATATGATCTTTAGATGCAACTACATATATAATAGATGATATGGATGCATACAGGTATCCGAAAATAGTAAAACTTTAATATGGATGTATAATGCAATCAACATATAATATTTGTATTCATATGGATGCAAGATAAGTATTATAGCATGTAGCAAGATAAACTTGCATGTGACTAGATATGTAGATAATGATATGGATGCATACGGGTATCGAAAAACTATAAAATTGTAATATGGATGCATAACCAAACAATATGTAATGTTATTATTCACATGGGTGCAAGATATAGTAGTATAGCATGTAGCAAGATAAACTTGCATGCGACTAGATATGTAAATAACGATATGGATTCATACGTGTATCGAAAAACTGTAAAATTGTAATATGGATGCATAACTAAACAATATGTAATGTTATTATTCACATGGGTGCAAGATATAGTAGTATAGCATGTAGCAAGATAAACTTGCCTCGATCGGATCACACGACGGATACATACGGCACGTCCGACGTCGGTAAATCGTCGCAACGCACACACGGCACGCGGGACGGGTCCAAGCAAGGCAAGAAGGTGATCACGCGAGCAAGGGACGTTCACTGGATCGTCTGAATCGGTAGCGACGATACTACTCCGGCGATCGCTAGAAAATCAAGATTCAAGAAAAAGAATAAAGAAAAGAAAAGGAAGAAGAGGAAGAAGAAGAGAGAGGGATTGGTGCTCACTGGAGTTTGGTGCACAGGGGTCAGGGAAGATGAGGTGATGGTGTCGGGGTCACCGGCGGCGAGGTGCAGGTGAGATGAGGGTTCCTGGGATCGGCAGTGAGGAGCTTGGTTTGGTGTGCAGGTTTCTCGGTTGAGGAAGAAGAAGAGAGGAAGAGGGAAATGATGGAGATGAGAAGGAGAAGGAGATGATGGGGATGGAGGTGTTGGTGACGAGGTCGAGGGCAGAGGAGGCTGGGCTTAGGGTTAGGGTTTCTTTTGTGTTCTCGTGGCGAGGCAGGGGCTTTAAATAGAGGAAGAAGAAAAGAAGAGGAGGGAGGTGACCGTAGTGGGGGAAAGTGGTGATCCGACTCGAGGAATGCACAGTGATCGCGATAAGAGAGAGAGAGGGATCGAGAGGAGAGAGAGAGAGTGGGTGGGGAAAGAGAGAGAGAGAGTGAGCGGGGGGGGGGGGGGTCAGCGCGCGAGAAAGAGAGAGAAATTGTCAGAGAGAGAAGGAGAGAGAGAGAAAGAGGTTGTTAAGTGGTTAAGATTTAAATTTAAAAATCTTTTCGTTATTTTAAATTTAAACTGTTAATTAATACTTAAAATATAAAATTCGATATTATGGTAAATACAAACTTACTCCAAAATACGCTCAGGCCGGGTCTAAAAATACAGTTTTAAAATACAAAAAATATATGTGTCGACCAAAACTAAAATTGGATTTCCGGGTAACGAAAATGCATACCTTCAAGAACGGATGCACGTACGTGCACGTAGCCATCCAAACAAGTCCGTTTCACTGAACGGGACGAGAACAAGATGCGCGGATGCTACCACAGGGTCAGGGGTATCATGCAGGCAATGCAATGTATTTTAAAAATATTTTATGTGACTTTAAATGTTATATTAAAAAATGCAGATGCCTGGTAAAATGCTAGTATGCAAATGAAAGTGCATGAGTCCACGTATCAAGTCAGGATAAATCATAAACATGAATCAAGACAGGTTTCAAGCATGTGGGTCGGGTCGGATGCAAATACAGATGTCAAAATACTATTCGTACCCAAAACACAGTAAATCAAGAAACTACTATAAATAAAGAAATACTTGACTAGAACTGGTATAAATGAACTAGGTGTTACATTATACCCAACTACAAAAAGAATTTCTTCCTCGAAATTCCCAAGACAAGAAAAGATAAACAATCAAGAATTTATAAGAATAGGTGTGGAAACTTCTGTCGAATCTCGTCTTCTCGTTCTCAAGTCGATTCTCCGTGCGAGCGACTTCCCCAAGAAACAAGTACGAGAGGGATAACCTTTTTCTTAAGGACCTTTTCTCTTCGATCAACAAACGACATCGGTCGTTCCTCAAACGTCAAATCCTCTCTTACAGTCAGCTCCGAATGATCCAACACGTGTGCTTCATCTCGAACATACTTAGAGTTGAGATACATGAAACACGTCATGAACATTTGCCAAAGATTGTGGTAACGCCAATCGATAAGCCACTTCTCCAACACGCTCCAAAATCTCGAAAGGCCCCACGAATCGAGGAATAAGCTTGCCTCGACTCCCAAAACGAATTACTCCTCTAGTCGGTGATATCTTCAAGAATACCAGATCACCAATAACGAACTCTTGAGGTCTTCTCGATGTGTCGGCCCAACTCTTCTGCGGATCTTGTGCTGCCTTTATGTGATTTCGGATTGTATTAACTTTCTCCACGGTTTGCACGATCAATTCCGGTCCCAACAATCTTCGTTCTCCAACATCGTCCCAAGAAACGGGTGAGCGACACCTGCGACCATACAACGCTTCGAATGGAGCCATCTGAATAGTCGCCTGAAAATTATTATTGTAAGAAAACTCTACCAAGTGTAGATGATCCTCCCATGAACCCTTGAAGTCTAACATGCAAGCTCTCAACATGTCTTCAAGAGTTTGGATCGTTCTCTTCGACTGGCCATTTGTCTGAGGATGATAAGCTGTGCTAAACTTCAATCGCGTCCCCAAACTTTCCTGTAAACTCCTCCAGAAGTGTGATAAGAATCGGGTGTCATGGTCGGAAACGATGTTCACAGGTACTCCATGCAATTTCACAATCTCCTGCATGTACCGTTCTGCTAACGTTTCCGTTGACTGATCAACTTGAAACGGTATGAAATGAGCTGCCTTTGTCAAACGATCAACAATCACCCAAACTGCATTGTTTCCCTTTGGACTCCGCGGTAAAGCTATCACGAAATCCATGGTTATATGTTCCCACTTCTATTGAGGAATCGGAAGTGGTTGCAATAAACCAGCAACCCTTTGATGTTCAGCCTTAACTTGTTGACACACCAAGCACTTCGCTACAAAACGAGCAATCTCCCTTTTCATGCCTTCCCACCAGAAATGCTGTCTTAGATCACGGTACATCTTCGTGCCTCCTGGATGTACAGAATATGCGAAACTGTGTGCCTCTTTTATAACTTCTTCACGAATGTCTCCTTTCGGTACACACAAACGGTTACCATAACGCAACGAACCATCTTCAAGAATCAACAAGTCCGTTCGAAGTCCTGCTTCAACTTGTTCTCAAAACTTCTGCAATCTTGGGTCCTGTGACTGCGCTGCTTTAATATTCTCGATCAACGACGACTGTATTTGTAGCTGCATCAACTGTCCCGAAGAATGCGGTAGTATGATCTCCAACTCGAATCTCCGAAAGTCTTCGATAAGCTCCTTCTGTGCAGTCAACATCCGAATTGCTGGTAACCGACTAAGCGCATCCCGCACTACATTAACTTTCCTCGGATGGTACTTGAGATCAAGATCATAGTCAGCCATCAGCTCCAACCATCTACGCTGCCTCATATTAAGCTCTTTCTGTGTGGACACATACTTCAGGCTTTAGTGATCGGTGAATACTTCGACCCTTTCGCCCAATAAGTAGTGTCTCCAAATCTTCAAAGTGAAAATCACAGCTGCTAGCTCCAAATCATCAGTTGGGTAATTCTTCTCATGGATCTTCAACTGTCTCGATGCGTAAGCTATAACTTTCCCATGCTGCATTAAAACACATCCCAAACCTTTCCCAGATGCGTCGCTGTGAATCACTAATCCTCCGAAACCGTTTGGTACGGTCAAAATAGGAGCGGTTATCAATCTCTGCTTCAATGCCTCAAAAGCTGACGCACATTTATCCGTCCATACGAACGGTGCTTCCTTACGCGTAAGCTTGGTCAAAGGCTCAGCCAAACGAGCAAAATTCTCCATGAACCTTCTGTAATATCCGGCAAGTCCAAGAAAACTTCTGATCTCTGCCACGTTCTTCGGAATCGGCCAATCTTGAACTGCTGCAATCTTTTCAGGGTCAACGGCGATTCCATCTCCGGATACAACATGCCCTAAAAACATCACTTCTTTAAGCCAAAACTCGCACCTGCTCATCTTTGCATACAATCTTTCTTGCCTCAATATCTGCAGTGCGATCTTCAAGTGTTCCGAATGCTTTTCAATGCTCCTCGAGTAGACCAGAATATCATCGATGAACACCACTATAAACTGGTCCAAGAACGGTGAAAAGATTCTGTTCATCAAGTCCATAAATATCGCTGGTGCATTCGTGACTCCGAATGGCATCACTAAATACTCGTAATGCCCATATCGGGTTCGGAACGCAGTCTTGTAAATATCCTCTGATTTAACTCGGACCTGATGATATCCGGATCGCAAATCCAGCTTTGAGAATACCCTCGCGCCATTAAGTTGCTCGAATAATTCTCCAATGCGAGGGATCGGGTACTTGTTCTTAATAGTCACCCGGTTTAATTCTCGATAGTCGATGCACATCCTCCTTGTGCCATCTTTGTTCTTGACTAGAAGAACTGGAGCTCTCCAAGGTGAATTACTGCTACGAATCCAACCCTTCTCTAGCAATTCGGTAACCTGCTTTTTGACTTCTTCCAACTCCACTGGTGCCATTAGATAGTATGCCTTTGAGATTGACGCTGCACCAGGAACAAGATCGATCGCGAACTCCACATCTCGTTTTGGCGGTAAACCCGAGATGTCCTCAAACACGTCCATGAACTCTCGAACTACATCTAGCGCTTCCTCCTTGTCAACTTCCATTGATGAAAGAACATTGTTTGTCGGCCTAGACCTAAACTCGACTGGCCCGGCAGAACTGCTTCCTCCAGTAAAAACAAACTCCGGATGTCCGGGAATCTGGAAAATCACTTGCTTTGCCCTACAATCAATGTGAGCGTAGAAAGTGCCGAGAAAATCCATTCCCAAGACAACTTCATAACTGCCGGTATCGATCACCAAGAAATCTGCAAATAACTCCCGTCCACAAATAACAACTGAACAATCCTTACATTCTCTAATAGCTATGATCTTCCCATTCCCAGTGTGTATGTCCCAACAACTAGACATGGTCGTGCAAGAAATCGAGTGTGCAGTAATAAACTTAGACGACATAAAACAATGGGATGCACCAGAATCGAATAATGCTAATACTGGAAAATCAAGAACAAGTAGGATACCTGAAACAACTTCTTCTGAAGTCTTGGCCTCTTCAGCCGTCAGGGTAAAGGCTCGAGCTTGATTGGTCCCTGAGTCAACTGCTTCTGCCCCTGAAACTGCTTCTGCGGTGGCCTATGAACATCATCTTTCA
Source organism: Agapanthus africanus (assembly GCA_030015575.1). Lineage (NCBI taxonomy): Eukaryota > Viridiplantae > Streptophyta > Magnoliopsida > Asparagales > Amaryllidaceae > Agapanthus > Agapanthus africanus. The sequence goes on from CM057351.1 coordinate 425,368,075, forward strand.
AATGAAGCTTCGACGGGCAAATACTGATAGTATGATCAACTGATCCGTAAACCAAACAAAGTCCAAGCTTCCTCCGACAATCCTTCTGCTGATGTCCGGGTAGATGGCAAAAGTCACACATCATTCTTCCTCTCTGCTCGGGTACGACGGGCTTCTTCATCGGTACTAAGCCACGTCGGTTCACCGGAATTCCTCTGCGTATAGGCATTCGGTTAGGCGCAAACGCCGGCTTCCGCACTGCAACTGCCTGCTGCCGCGTACCCCCAGTCTTCATTGATAAGCTCTGCTGCTCTCGAGCTGCTTTAATAACTTGAGAGAAAGTGGTCAATCCCAGAGATATGATGTGCCTCTGGATTTCCACATCCAAACCACGCATGAACCTTCATGCCCTATCAGCATCATTGGCAACTAAAGGTCCAGCGAATCGACTAAGCTGTTTCCACTCCGCAGCATGCGCATCTACGGATACGCCGTTCTGCTTCAAGCTGATAAACCTTTCTTCCATTTCTTCCCGTACAGTCTGCGGAAAGAACTTCTCCAAGAAACTCTTCGAGAAAGTATCCCAACTGATCGGCTTGGGCAAACGGGTCTCTTCCACAAGCCACCATTCATAGGCATAGTCTACCAATTGGATGCGCACGACATCCACTCTCTTGTCCTCTGGAATCTGTGCTGCAACGAGCAGATTCTCCGTATCAACCAGCCACTGCTTTGCTGGCAACGGCTCCTCCAAACCAATAAAGATGGATGGATCAAGTCTCCTGAAATTCGCCACGGTACCCACACACTGTACTGGTTTGGCCGCAACATCGTTTACGGACTGCTGGACAGTCCACAAACTTTCCTGAAAAGCTTCAGCTTACCGCTGGTTCAGTTCGGTCTGCCGCTTCTGGTTCTCCAGCATCCCACGAATTACTCCAAACAAAGCGGTGTCATCAACATGCCTCTGGTACATCTCAGATTTCTGTCCGCCATGATTCTGAAGCCAAAACACTGGCGAGGATTAGCAAGATAAACAAGATTCAATAAACAGGATACAAGAAGCAAGATAGTTATGGATTCAAGGATGGCAAGATAGCAATAAGGCAGGACATGCTCCTAGTTACGAGTATTCTGATTCGTGTATTGGGTCCAATACCCAACTACAAAAGAATCAAACCCGATTAACCTAAATCCTATGGCTCTGATACCAAACAAACCCTGTCACGCCCCGCTTCCTAGAGTGCGCTAAGATCGGCACGTGACAGAGCCAACCATGCTACCTGTGGCTAGGAAACATCCCTCCACAGTCACATTACGACTGTTTATAGATACCAAGAACAGGAAAAATAAAAGAAACTATCTAGTGCATGTCCATGAGCTAGAAATAACGAGTCAAGAAATAATATGCGGAAGCAATAAATTCAAGTAACAATAACAATCTGGAAAGTACGTCCCAAAATACGGTCTCACATCAGGATGAAAATGCGAAATAAAACTAAACTAACTAGCTACTAACATGATCTTCACTGCTCGGCTTGTTGCTCAAAATACTCCTGAACGGCCTGCGACAGAGATAGAGGATCTGGGCCATGCAAAACCCAGACGTCAGTGCGTCATAATATCAAACAATAATATAAGCAATCAAGATGTAACGAGATATGCAGGCAGGAATCATAAATAGTAGCAAGTCAACAGGAATGTATAGCAGTGAAGTATATCAGTATGTGTGACGTGCAGTGCTCAATCTAAGCTGTGCTACTGGGTTATCTATTATAAAGTTTATTTGAAATCAATTAATGTAATCCTCCATGTAACTCAAAGAATATGTCCCGTTACCCCCCGGGACCATGGATCAGGAATATGTGAACCAAGAGTGGTTCTGTCCCGTTATCCCCCGGGACCACGGATCAAGATGTAAGAGTCACGAATGGCTCTGTCCCGTTACCCCCCGGAACCACGGATCAAGTAATATCCTTTCAAGTTATACTTTAGTTTAAACTTTTGATTTCCCCATACCCCCAAAGTTGTGTGTTCAAGTCAGGTATTGAAAATCTGGAGCTAATGCCAACACAAGATCAAGCTGGTACAGATTTGTCTAAATAGACAACAGGATATGTCCGTAGGTACAACAGGTCAAGATTGTCGGCATTAGTAACAAGATCAGGTATCAAGTCAAGCAGTGGTATATCAGGTCATGTCAGGTAGTGCACAAATATCAAGCGGATGCTCATAATAAAACTGTAGCAGGTACGGGTGCACAAATAAAAGCATGGATGCACAAATATTTATCAGGGCTTACATCATGACTATGTAGGATGCACATTATCAAGCATGGAGTACTAATATAACAATAATATGAAACAATGTGGCATGCCATGCAAATTAATATATAATTAATGGTATGGATGCACAAACATCGATTAGGGTTACATTTACAGTTCCAAGACTAAGTGGGATGCACATTATTAAGCATGGGGTGTTACTATAACAAAATATGAATTAATATGATCTTTAGATGCAACTACATATATAATAGATGATATGGATGCATACGGGTATCCGAAAACAGTAAAACTTTAATATAAATGTATAATGCAATCAACATATAATATTTGTATTCATATGGATGCAAGATAAGTATTATAGCATGTAGCAAGATAAACTTGCATGCGAATAGATATGTAAATAACGATATGGATGCATACGGGTATCGAAAAACTGTAAAATTGTAATATGGATGCATAACCAAACAATATGTAATGTTATTATTCACATGGGTGCAAAATATAGTAGTATAGCATGTAGCAAGATAAACTTGCATGCGACTAGATATGTAAATAACGATATGGATGCATACGGGTATCGATAAACTGTAAAATTGTAATATGGATGCATAACTAAATAATATGTAATGTTATTATTCACATGGGTGCAAGATATAGTAGTATAGCATGTAGCAAGATAAACTTGCCTCGATCGGATCACACGACGGATACATACGGCACGTCCGACGTCGGTAAATCGTCGTAACGCACACACGGCACACGGGACGGGTCCAGGCAAGGCAAGAGGGTGATCACGCGAGCAAGGGACGTTCACTGGATCGTCTGAATCGGCAGCGGCGATACGACTCCGGCGATCGCTGGAAAATAAAGATTCAAGAAAAAGATAAAGAAAAGAAAAGGAAGAAGAGGAAGAAGAAGAGAGAGGGATTGGTGCTCACTGGAGTTTGGTGCATAGGGGTCAGGGAAGACGAGGTGATGGTGTCGGGGTCACCGGCGGCGAGGTGCAGGTGAGATAAGGGTTCCTGGGATTGGCAGTGAGGAGCTTGGTTTGGTGTGCAGGTTTCTCGGTTGAGGAAGAAGAGGAGAGGAAGAGGGAAATGATGGAGATGAGAAGGAGAAGGAGATGATAGGGATGGAGGTGTTGGTGATGAGGTCGAGGGCAGAGGAGGCTGGGCTTAGGGTTAGGGTTTCTTTTGTGTTCTCGTGGTGAGGCAGGGGCTTTAAATAGAGGAAGAAGAAAAGAAGAGGAGGGAGGTGACCGTAGTGGGGGAAAGTGGTGACCCGACTCGAGGAATGCACAGTGATCGCGATAAGAGAGAGAGGGATCGAGAGGAGAGAGAAAGGGGGGGAGTGAATGGGGAAGGAGAGAGAGAGAGTGAGTGGGGGGAGAGAGAGAGTCAGCGAGAGAGAAAGAGAGAGAAAGAGAGAGAAATTGTCAGAGAGAGAAGGAGAGAGAGAAAGAGGTTGTTAAGTGGTTAAGATTTAAATTTAAAAATCTTTTCATTATTTTAAATTTAAACTGTTAATTAATACTTAAAATATAAAATTCGATATTCTGGTAAATACAAACTTACTCCAAAATACGCCCAGGTCAGGTCTAAAAATCCAGTTTTAAAATACGAAAAATATATGTGTCGAGCAAAACTAAAGTTGGATATCCGAGTAACGAAAATGCATACCCTCAAGAATGGATGCACGTACGTGCGCGTAGCCATCCAAACAAGTCCTTTTCACTGAACGGGACGAGAACAAGATGCGCGGATGCTACCACAGGGTCAGGGGTATCATGCAGGCCATGCAATGTATTTTTAAAATATTTTATGTGACTTTAAATATTATATTAAAAAATGCAGATGCCAGGTAAAATGCTAGTATGCAAATGAAAGTGCACGAGTCCCCACGTATCAAGTCAGGATAAATCATAAACATGAATCAAGACAGGTTTCAAGCATGTGGGTCGGATCGGATGCAAATACAGATGTCAAAATACTATTCGCACCAAAAACACAGTAAATCAAGAAACTACCATAAATAAAGAAATACTTGACTAGAACTGGTATAAATGAATTAGGGTGTTACAAATTCCCTTAAATCCCGATTAACCCCCCTCTCTCTTTTTATCTTTCTTTCTCTCCACCTCTCTTTAACTCTCATTCTCCATCTCTCCTTCATCTTTCCACCACCGACCACCTCACTACAACATCACCGCCGGCTCACCTCGCTGCTACCATCACTGACTAAGACACCATCTCCTCCATTGAGCCAAGCCTTCCTCCTTCCAACAACCCTCTCCGTATCACCAACAATCTCTTCCATTTCGAGCCTCCACCGCATCACTTCGCTGCCATTCGAGCCGCCATTGTTGCGCTATCACCACCCGCACCCCCTCCACGTACCGTGTCGTCTTCATCGTTTCAACAACTGAAACCTGTTGGCTATAATGCCCTCAAGTCAATTATTGTAATCGCAGACACGCGATTGTGATAATTAAGGGAGGACCTATACAGGTAGAACAGTCTTACTCGAGATCATAGTATGCTATCCGGTTTGCCTTTATCATCATATACATGAATTATGTGGTATTACAGATCACTATTATATGTTGATAGAGCCCACATGATTCTTGCTTGACTACCAGCATTATGATGGCGATCATATACGTGGGAGCTGGGTGGTCTATAAGCACATCCTTAAATGTCCCTAGTCGAGTGAGTATCGAGACTGGGCATCGATGCTCCGGAATAAACTAGTGTATACTTTTCGAGACCCCAACGAGGTGCGGTGGCCGGTCTCACAAGCCATTGGTGTCAGTCAGTCACCTAAGATAGTATACAGGTGTTCATTAGGTTATGAATTACACTGGACTGACTCCCGGGAACATGCTAGATGGTATTATACCTATTGTCAGATATTAGTTCTCAGGTGACATGAGTACAGATTATTCTGTCGATCCGAGATCATCATTTGTCTCGTGTGAGTTCCAACTGCGCTTTGATTACTACTCTACCACGGCTCAAAAGAGTCGTGCAAACAGGTTTTAGTTGGGTACAGCCCCGAGCCATATGGAGGCAGTGTGCGGATCGTTGGGGATTCGTCTCTTCCGGTATTAAGGTTTGATGTCACGAGGTGCACGGGTGGCCATCACCAGAAATCCTTGGCCAAGTTAGACGAGAATTACTGATTTGGATCAGTAGTTTCTCAGTGGATGATGGGCTTCATACCGACATGAAATATCGCGTTATTAGGGGTCTGACTTTATCCACCCCCTAGACTCGATATGCGATACTCTTAGACGAACAGACCAGACTGTACGGAGATTGTCACTGATAGGCTCAGTAGGGGTTCGGATGAGTTTGCTCGTCGGCCTTCCTTTCGCTCAATACCTGAGTAGCCGTTACGTACAGCTAGTGCCGCTGACGTGCTTGTGGTTAAACCTACTGCCAGCGTATTGACGAGTCTTTAGAGTCCCACACAGAGGGTTTTCACGGTTCAGGCGATGTGATGTAGATGATGTATGTTGGTACATATAGGTGTCCGATTAAATATGTGTACAGGCTACACAGACTTTTATCGGACGGTTGATAATACTAACGGCTTAGGATTAGGCCGGATTATTAAATCAAGTTTTGATTTAATAATTTATATATATATATATATATTTATATGTATTCTAGTATTATTATTCACTATTCATTTTCTCTCTTGGCCATTCGTATTTTTATATGAATACGCGTATATGTATTTCGATACGTATACCGGCTGTATTCCGTATTTATACGGAATATCTTCTAGAATATGGACACCCCATTATATAATTTTCTTTTTAGAAAATCATTTGGAAATGAGGTGGAGAGTGAGGTGGCAAGATCATGGTTGGAGATATGTAGAGAGGTATGGTTTTTGATTGTTTATTGCAAAATATGTGAGATATTTTCTTGCATGGTTGAAAAACACTTAGCCATTTTTTCTACATGCTACTCATTCATTCATTCATTCATTTATTCATTCATTCATTCTCTTGGGCACTTGGCCATTTTTATTGAGTTGCACATGCCCATGGTTTTCCTCACCTCCTCTTTCTTCTTCTTTGATTGCTAACTTTAACATGAGGTAGGAGAGAAAAAGATAGCGAAATATTCCTACATCTCCACTCTCCGTTGCTAGCGACCATGGAGCGTCGGTTGCTTCGCTAGGCAAAGCTGAAGCCTGCATCGTTTTCCTCGGATGGATCATCTTCGACGGAGGAAGACCGGCAGCCAAGCTCAATTGTGGACACCTCAAGAAGCTAAGGATTATGGTGGAAGACCGAATGACACGTATCATTCTGTATAATGTTTCTATCATAGTAGTTTAGCTCTTTGTTAGTTAGCTAGTTTAGGTTTATGGTTCGATTCTACGACGGGTTCGTTAGCGCCAAGTTTTTTAAACGCCAATTTTTGTTCCGCATCAGCCACGGTAGATGACCAGGACACTAGCATAACTCAACATGGTATTAGAGCCACCCCATAAACCCTTACTAGTTAGTTTAAACAAGGTTAAAATGTCGATCGACCAAATTTTCCGAATCGTTTTTCCATTTTCATGTGCCCGCTGTCGTTTTTGAAAATTGTTCAAGAAATCATTCAGAGTATCTTAAAAATACGTGCAGGCATTTATAGGGCACCAGAAGAAATTTGAGCACCTAAGCCAATAATTTGGATGTGGAACCGCCGCGTAACTTGCCTATTGGCGGCGTTCCGCGGCGGTTTTATGGCGATATGGCACCAATTTTTTTCTGGCACTATAATTCATGGAAATATGATTTTCAGGATGTATGTTTTTGGCTCAGATTTTTTTGAGTGCTGGTTTGCATTTGGGGCCAATGTGGAATGGTTTTAGTCGATCGAAATTTTAAATACATGATTATCAGTACATGTGAATATATCTGTGACCATTAATATTATTGAGCGGTACAACCCGACTAATTGCTATATGTTCAACTAGACGGGTTTGTGAACGTGATATCCACGTTGATGTTCTGAGTTGTGCTGATATTGTGGTTGGATTGTCGTGGTGGATAGTCTATGGTGCAATGGTAGTAGTACAGTTTAGATTCATTTGTATATTCGTTATCGCGGGACGAGCGTCCGACATGTGGACATCCGTCTCTGCTAGATTGTATATTCTTTTATTGGGGCACGACCGGGTTGAGGTCGATGTCGCCATTGTATATATACTTTTCTTTTCTGTACTAGGATTACCCCACGGTGGAATGCTCGAATAGCCGGGTTCTAGAGGGCAACGGGCCCGCATCTTATGGTGTTGAGACGAAGGAGGCCTTACTCTAGAATTGGTGGGCTCGCCACACTCGTAGGGGGTATAGGATGACCCACGGTGGAGTTCTCAAGTTACCGGATTCCGTGAAGTGGTGGGTGACCCATTCGCTTTGCTGATTGGGGTTGCCTTACTTCTGAGATTGGCGGGTATCTTGCTGTGCTCGTAGGGGTCCAGGTTTTCATTGCACGGGCTATCCATACGACCGGAAACGTCGGGTCTCATTTGCGGCTCAAATGAAACCCGAGGCTCCAAGATTAGCCACTATTCTGTGTTGCTTGTTGATGTTCTGTCATGTTGCTTACATCATGTCTGGGATGAATGTTATATATATATATATTTATATATACAGTAGATGTTGTATATGATTTGCATCCGCGCTAGTCTATCCCCCGCTCTACCGTTAGTTAAGTAACCTAATGGTGCATGATGGGGCCCCGTGGTGAATGCGGATGCATATACGTATATTTTATTTTCGTTTCTTTTTCTGGTGTGATATGGATTAATTGATGGGACTGTGTTAAATTTGATTAATGCAAGGAAAAATAAACTTAAATGATGTTGTTGGAACCAATTTTTGAAAACTATTATTATAGACGTTTCCTTTTTGCTTTGCACAACGGTATTCGGTTCTGAATATTCAGCACCTCATTCGACGAGGCAAGAGCCGAGATCCCTTCATAGGGAGTGATCTCTTGGGTAAAAGTTTACATCAGTGTAATAACTTCACTATAGTCGATTCTTGTGCTTTGCATCGTGGTATTCAGTTAGGAATATCCTGCACCTCATTCGATAAGGAAAGAGCCGAGATCTCTTCATAAGGAGTGACCTCTTTAGCAAAAGTTTACGCCACCATATATTTGTAAAACCGCTCAGGTTCCTTCAACGATATCAAGTTTATTACGTTAAAGGTTTTTCGCCAAAAGCCAGCCGTAGCCCTCCGTCATTTCAGATTAATATTGCTTAGTATTCGTGCTACGTTTGTCGTTGCTATTCGTGAGACGTAGTGTGCGGTAGCTCTGTAATGCTTTTCTGTAGCACGAATATGTGGATTGGTTAGGACAGTCGTACGATTTTTTGATCATTTGTCAACGGTCGTGCGTGTGGGTTTAACACAATCAAGATAGTGATGGATTGAACTTGACTAGGACTCTTGATTTGTTGATTATTCGTCAAGGTCTTTGGTCCTAGGGGCAAAAACCACATTAGAAGTTTCAAATATAAAGGAAACTTATCAGGCATTTGCATATCTTCTGGAGTGTGGTGACTTGAGTGGCTTCCATCAAGTTATCATACGATGATAGTTGGATCCCAATTCCCACTGATGAGTAGGTGTTACTCCTCGGGTGATTTTCATATGATCCCGACTAATTCTCTTTTTAGGGTTTGAAGGAGAGTTCGAGAAAACAGTGGGAGCCATCTTGATTAGATAAAGTGATTAACCAATCTAATTTAGGTTAGAGTGCACGCTGAGTGTTTCTTTTCTCTCACATTTTGGCAACGACCATGACCTGACCTCAACCTAAAACTCATGAACCAAGTTAACCGGACCTTCTTAAAACATTTTGGCTTTTGGATTGTCATTTAGTCGCATATATCCTTGCCGCTCCTATTTTCCCATTGCATTTCTCCGGAACACTCCGTATCACTACGAAGATCCATATTGATTGGATATTCCATCGTATAGTTACATACGAACTCGAAGAAATTTGTTTCATTTCGAGGATGGATTCCGGTTCTGGAGAAATTGAATAGGATTATTCGGTTGTCTTTTCTCTTTACCTTCTTTCAGGTTGCGAGGGCTCCTAGTATCTGGAGAGTACACATATTGCGCTTATTGGATAGTCTTCTTCCAAACCATAGGCAGGTGCCGAAAGGTTGGGAAGGAAGAAAACCAATTAGCCTAAGTGTGGTGTACATAAGGTAATAAATAAAGACATATAAAGAGATTAGAGTGAGGGCAAAGTAAATTGCAACTCCTATCATTCACGATGAAACTGCGTATACCCCTGTCACTCCTACTTTCCCTTTTCATTTCTCCAGAACACTTCGTATCACTACGAAGATCCATATTGCTTGGATATGCCATCGTATAGTTACATATGAACTCGAAGGAACTTGTTTCAGTTCGAGAATGGTTTCCGGTTTGGGAGAAATTGAATAGGATTATTCGGTTGTCTTTTATGTTTACCTTTTCTCAGGTTGCGAGGGCTCCTAGTATTAGGAGAGTACACCTATTGCGCTCATTGGATAGTCTTCTTCCAAACCATAGGCAGATGCCGAAAAGTAGGGAAGTAAGAAAACCAATTAGCCTAAGTAAGGTGTACAGAAGGTAAGAAGTAAAGACAGATAAAGGGATTGGAGTGAGGGTAAGAATATGGATAGTGAAATAGGCATTACTAAGAATACCTGGCCATCTGTTCCCTGATAAAATATCAGGAAATACCCCAACGGGGTATCACGTGCTCACACGTGACCAAGGGTCACGTGTTGACACGTGATAGGTTCCTGTGATCTCTGCTTTATAGGATTAAATTCTAGTCAAACAAAAATATAATAAGACACTAAGGAAAAACCCCAATGGGGCATCACGTGCTCAAACATGACCAAGGGTCACGTGCTGACACGTGATGATTCCTTAGCTCTGTTAAAAGTGAGAATTAAATTCTTAATAAAATGTTTAATCAAGAGGGTCACGTGCCAACACGTGACAGGTTCCTAAACTCTTTAATTGATAGAATTAAATTCTATTTAATAATCAAATAAAGGGATCACGCGCCAACACGTGATAGACTTTTAAAAGCCTTCTGAAATAATAGAATTAGATTCTAACTAAGGGAAATCAAAGACCCTAACTGGGAAAATATTTCTTTAAATCTTTCCAAAAAAAAAAGATGGTGCTCTGTAAATTAGAGCACCAATGGTGATTAAAAATCCAATGGTGATTAAAAATCACCAATTTATGGAAAGATTTTATACAAAGAAAGATTTCCCTAAAATTCACCAAGAATAACAGACAGAATATCTTTTGGATTAAAAATCCAATGGTGAATTAAATTCACTGAGTGATCTAAAAGATCATGTTGGTTACAAAAACAACCAAAAATCTTTCAATGAAAGATTCACTAAACAAATTGATTCTTTTTTTCTTCTTCTATAAATAGGAGCCAAGAAGAGAAGAGAAGGGATCTTGGGAATTTAGATTTTGTGGAGAAAAACAACAACAGAGAGAAAAAAGAGAGGAGAATTTAATTCTTAAGAGAGAAATGAAGTTCTTTTCAGAGAAAAGAAACCCTAGGTGAGAAAGGGGAAAGAGATCTAAGCTCCATAAAATAAAAGAGAATTTAATTCTCAAATTTAAGAGTTTAACTCTTCTGAATAAGAACTTAGTTCTTCCTTTGGTTGAAGATCTGCAGAAGCAGATCTCTTCACAAGTTGAGAATTTAATTCTCATCGGAGAGATTCTGCCATGTAGATCCAAGACCTAGAGGGAGAATCTGAGTTTAAGGAATTTAATTCCCCCAAAATCATAGGAATTTAATTCCTCCAAATAAAACTAGAGTTTAACCCTATATGAGAATTTAATTCTCCCAAATTCACAGGAATTTAATTCCTCCCAAACAGAACTAGGGTTTAACCCTATATGAGAATTTAATTCTGCCAAATTCATAGGAATTTAATTCCTCCAAAACAGAACTAGGGTTTAACTCTACATAAGAATTTAATTCTTCCACATACATAGGAATTTAATTCCTCTAAAACAGAATTAGGGTTTAACCCTACAGAGAATTTAATTCTTAAAACAAGAGACTTAAAGCTCTCTATGCACGTAAAGAACTTGGTCACGTGGTAACACGTGACCCCCAATTTTCAATGAGCAGAAAAGAGAGAACAAAACTAGGTCACGTGTTCCCACGTGACCCTTAAACAGACTGCCCAAAATGAGAAGAAAAAAAGCTTGGAGGCAATGCCTTACGTGCTCACACGTGACCCTTATAAATGAAGAGAACAAAGCCAAAGACAGTATTGATTTTGGGCGCCCTCACGTGTCCCCACATGACCCCTAATAAACACTTTAATAATCAATACATAGATAACCATCACGTGCCCACACATGATGGCCTTAAGATTAAAAGTGTTTAACACTTATTTGAATATTCTGATAATAAAATAAAGGAGTTCTGGCCCCATCTTCAGGCGCCTCACGTGACCCCACGTGACCGCTTCCTTTCTAGTGTTTAACACTATTTTGAGCATTTTGTCTCCAGTGTTTAACACTATTTTAAATACATCACGTGAGGACACGTGACCGCCAGATGTCGTCTAGTGTTTAACACTATTTTCAAATCAGCTTAGCCCAAATTGGCTAAGTTTTCCAAAGGCATATCTCCTCTTCAAATGAGCCTTAAAATCCAGAACTATAATGTTTAAGTGCTCAGCCAAAGACAAAATGTTATCAGAGCCCTCAAACTCTTGTTTAGTATTGCTAAATAATGAGGGACTGAACCCAGACAAATGCTCAACAGGCCAACAAAGGGCCAACATTTCAAACTTAATTGGACTTAGCCCAAATTGGCTATAAGTCCTCAATTCAGATTTAACTGAGCCAATGTGCTCATAATCTAATTAATTGATCTTAGTTCCAATTGGACTACAGATCTCCCAATCAACTTTGGTTCAAGGGTACATCTCTGAATTCCTTTGATATTTGTCGTTGTAATCTTTAAACGTCTTCAGAGAGGTGACGGGTCCCGACAACCATACATTTCATAGACTATGACGTCTTTAAACTGGACTGTGGGGTCCCTTTAAACTCACGGACTATGATGTCCTTAACCTTGACTGTGGGGTCTTTAAACTCACGGATTATGATGTCCTTAACCTTGACTGTGAGGTCTTTAAACTCACGGACTATGATGTCCTTAACCTTGGACCGAGATGTCCCTAAACTAACAACGGACCATAATGTCCTTAAACTAATCGACCGCAATGTCCTTAAACTAGACAATAGAGTCCAAATTCTCTTTTGTTGGATCTAAATAATCCCGTTAAGTTGATCTTAGTCTAAAATGAGACTAACGTATCCTTAACAAACGTTTAAGTTGATATTAGTCTCAAATGAGGCTAACGTATCCTTAAACCCAACCCCAAACCCAAAATATAAGAAGATACGGATTTGGACTAATCCACGCCCTACGGACGACAACATAAATTAGTTTCCGTATATAATCCACGGGCAACCAAAAACAAAACAAACACCCACAACACGAAGTGACCATCTGGAGAAGGAGAAAGTTGTTACCGCAATGCGGTAGCGTAATTAACTGCAGGGGCTTGCGCCTCCAGGGAAGAGCGTCCCCACAATAAAAAAACCCCTCAAATGAGGGGGAATCTTACGAAGTCTGATACATCGGCCGCATCCGTCTAAACCTTCGATACGTGGTGTCATAAATCAACTTGGCATCTTCGAAGAGGTGGATGGATAGCACCAATTAGCATCTGTCCCCAAATTCAGGCAAGACGCATGTCTTACCGGTTTTCGGCAGTGAACATATTTTGGCACGCCCGGTGGGACCTTTTCCTCTTTCCGCTCCACACTTCGTGTGTCGTGTTCGCGAACGAATCGCGGTTTGATATGGTTGCCCTTGGGTTTGAGGTACTAAGATTTGGTGTCTTGCTCCGTGCAGGAAACGAAAGATCAATGGCTTCTACCTGCACAAAATGCTCCAGCTGCAACTGCAACTCCCGTTCCGCCTCATCTGGAGGTGTAACTTACGGGCCCCAGGCGGCCTCCCTGTTCACGATGCCGGTGGACCAAGTAACTCAGGCCATCACTGGGCTGTTCTTTAGGATTATGATCCCACCCATGAGCTTCAATGCCCCGATGCTGCCGCAAGAAGCCCCAAAAAAGTCGGTCTTTGATCGACTTACCATTACAGCGGCCCCTCTCAACGGGTCGCCCAACTCCACTACCTCAGTTCTCAGCAGACTGGGCCAGAACGCTAACAAGCGCGCGATACCTGAAGCAGCCATCCCGGTTTAAGCGGACGAAATCATCGCAGAGGCTTCTTCTGCCAAGAAGTCAGTCTTCACAAGGTTGGCCATTCCGGCTCCTGCTCCAGGCGAAGTCCACAAATCTGCTTCCCCTGCCCAGAGGTCTGTACTTAACAGATTGGACGTTGCTTCTCAACGGGCATCGGTCTTTAAGAGGCTGACGCCGGCGACAACCTTTCGCCAACACAGGGGGCAAGACGAAGTCACCCCCTACAGCTGAGACAATCCCATCCGCACGACATGCTTGACGTCGCCACTGGCGTCGAGTAAGGTAGGCCGGGGCAGCTCTCCTTCTGGACTAACTCCGCCAGCTCCGATGGTGGAAATCATGTTAGTTATATGTATGCCCTAGAGGCCATTACTGTACATAGGATGTATATTGTAGTGGATGCTGGGACATATATAGGGAGGACTTTCTTGCTCGACATGATAGTATGCTATCTGGTTGATCTTTACCTTAATGTGTACACTGATTGTCTCTCTGTTACATGTTGGTAAAGCCCTTAGGATGTGTACTTGACTACCTGGACTATGATGCGGATCATACTAGTGGGGACATGGTAGTCCATAAGTACATCCTTCAAGGTCCCTAGTCGTGGGTGTATCGAGACGGGGCATCGATATACCAGAGTAGACTAGCGTATACCTTCTCGACCCATACAGATGGGCGATGGATGATCCCATATCCATTGGTGTTTGACATCAGAGATGATATACGGGTGCTCAGTAGAGACTGGGTACACTGGACGGACTCGCCGAGAACTTCCAGATGGTATTATACCTCACGTCAGATGGCAGTTCTCTGGTGACACTGGTACAAAGTAGTCTGTTGACCCGAGATCGTCATAGAGTCTTGTGTGGTTCCCACTGTGCTTTGATTTTCACCTTACCACGTCCAAGAGGGCGTGCAAAATGGTGGTTTTTGGGTACAGTCCCGAGTCACATGGAGGCAATGAGCGATAGGAGGGGATTCGTCTCTCCCGGTATAGGGGGTTGATGTTGCGCTGTGTTCGATTGGCTATAACAGGAAATCCCTGGCCAGGGTTGCTGAGATTTACTGGTAAGTGTTACCAGTAGTTTCTCGAATTGTTATAGACCTCATATCGACACGACTTATCGAGCTATTGGGGTCTGACGTTTACCACCCCTAGGCGAGATATGCGACATATCAGACGATCAGACCGGACTGTACGGTAGTGTTACTGGTTGGATTCACTGGAGTGTGAGCGGGCTTGCTCGTCGATCTTCTGATCGCTCAATACCCGGGTGGCCGTTACGTTTAGCAGACCGCTTGCGGCTTGTGGGTGTTTGATATGATCATCACCTGCTGCCGGCGTATTGACGAGTCTTTAGAGTCCTACACAGAGGTTTCCTGGCTCAAGCGAAACGAAATAGGAGCGCATATGAGATATGTGCGGGACCGAGAATAATGCGTGTATGTGATACCGTATTTCATTCTCGCGATGAATGTGTCGAATGGTTGTATGCGATATAACCTAGTTATCGAATCAAGGATTGATTCGATAAATCGATACATTGTATACTAGTCGGTTGTGTGCGACATGACCGGATCATTGAATCAAGTGTTGATTTAATGATTTAATGCATAATTATATATTTGATATATTACTTTGCATTAACTAGTATTGGTTCACTTTAAAGGATTTTCTCACTTGGATGTACAAGTTGTATATGTGATATACTTTTTGTGGAAATGATTGTATCATGTTTGATGATACATGTTTACTTGGTTAAGTGTAAAGAATTAAACCATGGTTAAACTTATGATTAGGGTTTTGTTTTCTTTTTCATTTATTTGTCTATTTATTCTTTTTGGAGAAATGATAAGAAAAGAATGGTGGCTTTATTTGTAGTTTAGTTGAAACTTCATGAAGCTTTGACCTAGTCCACCATTCTTATCTCATCTTTAACCCTAACCATTCCTTTAACCTTGGTCAATTCTCTACACATAACTATAGTTAAAATTATGATAAGTATTGATTTTTCTATTCTATT
The DNA here is from genome assembly GCA_030015575.1 of Agapanthus africanus. Taxonomy (NCBI): domain Eukaryota; kingdom Viridiplantae; phylum Streptophyta; class Magnoliopsida; order Asparagales; family Amaryllidaceae; genus Agapanthus; species Agapanthus africanus. The sequence goes on from CM057351.1 coordinate 425,383,725, forward strand.
CTATTAACTTATCATAACACTTTCTTCTTCTTCTTCATCTTCTTCAATGAAGAAAGCTTCACTTCATCAATGGTGATTGATGAAAATGAGTGAGAAATCCAATTCTAAAGTGAACCCACTTTCTATTTCTTCATCCTCTACCTCTTGCCAAGTAGTAGAGTGTGTTTCCTTCATAAGTTTTCAAGGCTTGATGAAGGTGGAGCTTGATCTAGTGATGCCTCGACGTAGATCATCTTCGGCACGTCGTCGATGACCTAGCCCGCTCTTTCTCCGATGAAGCCGACGCTAGAGCCCGGGATTTGATTTGGACAGCGGTGAGGACTTCATCACGGAGCCGTGGAGGTGGAGAACTGGATCTACAAAGGTTGTATTTCCGTTCTTGTAGTTAATTTGTTAACTAGTTGCATCTTTCACCTAAAATTCTAGTTAACGATCCGTATTAGGGTTTCTCGGCACCCGTAAATTTTGAAATTGGCATGGTTGATGCCTTGTGAGACCTCATTAGTGTGCCTAGGAACCCTACAGTGGTATCAGAGCCTAGCTAGAGCCTTAGGCGAAGTCTAGACGGAGTTTGAAGTCCGATCGAACCCGAAACCCCATTTTTCCACGCTCTCTGGACTTTTTCTGAAAACGTGGATTTTTCCAAATTAAAAATTGCTAAAAAATTCAGCAGGGAAATCTAAGAATTACGGTGCAAAAAGTTTTCCATGAACTGTTCATAGTGCGGCGGAACCGCGGCAGAAGCCTGGCTTCTGCGGCGGTTCCGCGGTCAAATAATGGGTTTTGACTGTGGTTTTTGCACAGTAATTCCTCTTTTCTGGTGCTGAGTTTTATGGGAATTTTTAATATTTATTCAAGAGTTGAAAATTCTGGGGATGTTTTGGGGATTCGGTGTTTCGATCGGAGTATCAAATTTTGTCTATGTGGCTTTCCGGATAAATTTTAGAATATGTTAAAAAGTTCGACCGGATATAAATACCCAATTTTTCCCCTGTCGGGAAATTTCCAAATGTTGGATTTTTTCGTAGTTTAAAGACGTTCTAAGTAGTGCAAGTAACGCGATGGACCCTCTAGAAGACAACAAATCTTAACTCGATTATGCGACCGTCTTGAACTGCCCTTTGAACCTTCGGGTTTGGGGCAGTACGGCGTGCCACATGTGAGGCGTTGGCTTGACCCATCTACGGCTGGACCGTTGGTACTGAGGCACGAACTGAATGTTTTTAGACTTGTTTCATGTGTTGATCTGTATCGGGAAAACTTGGGTGTTCGATTGTTCGATCGGAAAGTTTGACATTTTCTATTTATCCGGAATGGGATACAATAATTGGAATTCACAAAAGTTATGTGATAACTGAATGAATGTTATAAACATAGCAGTTTAGTCTCACTTGATCGGTTGCCACGGAATTTTGATGTGATCAAAAGTCCGTCGCAATCACGTAGCGTACGCGGATACTCGCCGGGTAAACTTAATAGACAGCCTCACCCCATAGCCCCGACCAAGTGACTGTAGGAGAACCCCGTCGCCGAAAGTATCCGTTCGGGTGCTCGCGGTGGCGGTGTTCCGCCTTGGTGCACTTCGTCGATGGTATCGGGGGTGCGGCCGTCTACTGAAGTTTGCGACGAGCATTCGATCAGTATTTCGGGAATCTTGTTGAATTGCCCGACTTGATATTGAAAAGAGTTTTCGATTTTGAGACTAAAATGCGGGGTTTATAATTGTTAGGCATGTGATGTCTAAGGAATTCATTTGATCAGGCATGCGATGTCTGAGGATGTTGCGGATTCCAACTGTTGTAGTTTTACACTTTCTTTTCTGTGACCGTAAGTGTAATATGTGATATCGCCGGTTTCGTTGCTATATGTCAACGACAATTGGGATGGGCATACTTACTTACGTTGATGATATGTGATGTTATGTGTTGCTGGATATGTTATATTGGATCGTCGTGGTTGAATAGCCGGGGTTTTTTTATGTGAGATGAGTGTTTTTCATTTTCATTCATGTAAAAACTTGTATGTAATATTCTTTTATTGGGGCGCTTCCAGGTTGCGGAAGTTGTCACCTTTTGTATATTATTTACTTTTCTGCACTAGGATAGACCCAAGAAGGAGGGCACAAGTAACCGGGTTCTGGAGTCCAGTGGGAGACCAACTCGAGGAGTCGAGTCCGGGTCTCCTAACTCCAGAATTGGTAGGGTTGCTTGCCGCTCTCGTAGGGGTCTTGGGGTGTGGGTTTGGCTATTCATCGCGACCGTGGAATCCGTGTTTTATACTGGCTCGTATTGAAAACACGGACGTCCTAGTATATCCAATATTTCATATGATTCTTCTGCTGCGATATCTGTGATGTGATCATGTGATGTTCTGTGATAGATACTGTATATAGTATATATGATATATTATATAGGCGTTACTTATGTTTTACACCCGCGCTAGCCCTGCCCCGCTCTGCCGTTAGTTACCTAACCTAACGGTGCAAGAGGGGACATCGAGGCGAATGCGGATGGCATAAGTGTACGTCGTATTTATTTGTGATGTTTAGGTACTTAAATGATGGGATTTCATTAATGTGATTAATGAAAATAAAAGAAACCTAAGATGTTGTAGAATCGAATTTCAAAATAAAAACAGGTAGCTATAGTTCTTGCTTTGCACAGCGGTATATATGATATATCCTGCACCTTATTCGATGAGGAAAGGACCGAGATCCCTTTACCGGAAGTGACTCCTTTAGCAATAACTGGCAGATGCTACACACTCGGTTTGTCTTCTGATTGCTTTTAACAGTTTTGCTTTGCACAGTGATATATATGATATATCCCGCACCTCATTCGACGAGGAAAGGACCGACGATCCCTTCACCGGGAGTGACTCCTTTAGCAAAACTAGAAAAGCCTCAAAAGCACTCCATTTTTAAAAATCATTTGATTCTACAACGATATCAAGTTCATTACGCAATAGGTTTTCAGAAAAACCTGTCGTAGCCCTCCGTCATTTCAGATAAGTACTAGTTAGTATTCGTGTTACGTTTGTTGACTATGTTAAGGCGTAGTGTGCGGTAGCTAATTAGTGCTTATCTGCATAAGCATATGATGCGATTGGATTAGGGTAGTCGTGCGACTTTGTTGACTATGTTAAGGGTCGTGCGGGTGGGTTTAATTCAATCAGGAAATGACGGGTTGAACTTGACTAGCACTTATGATTTGTTGACTATGTTAAGGTCATATAGCTGCTAGGGGCAAAATATTATCGGGAATTTCAAGTGTTGAAATTTGCAATGAGATTGCATACCTTCTATGAGATAGTTGGATCCCGATACCCGCTGCGAGTAAGAGTTACTCCTAGGAGAGTTTTACACATTACAATTAGCCGATCAAGTAGGTGTCTAGAAAGGTGTCAACGGGGTTACGCCTCTGGGAAAACGAGGTTTACATTAATTAGGTTCGTGCGAAAGCACGAGGGACCTCTCTCAAAGTACCGACACTGGCCTGGCTGAAAGATTGGCGAACTTGTAGTTTGTAATTAATCCCGGCTAGTCTTTCCTTTTAGGGTTTGAAGGAAGATTTGATAAAAAGCAGTGGGAACTATCCTGATTAAATAAAATAATAACCAATCTATTCTTGAAAGAGCGCATGCTGAGTGTTTTCTTCTCTCTCTCTCCAGGTAGCGACCATATCACTCCTTAATCAAGATAATAATACGGATTATTGACCGAACCCGCTTGTTATACTGAGCTGGGGAACGTTGGTCCCGCTCCAACTTATAATTGTTATAAGACAGAGCAGGAAATTGGGGAATACCAAATTCCCCGTGCCGCCCAAACGAAGAAAGTGCATGTTGATGCATCATCTTCGGGTGTGTTCGTTACAAAGAACTGTTTCTCTGTATCCTTTACGTCCTGGGTATGTGATACCGGATCAGGATCCCAGATATGTAATCTGTTACATAGGGCTACAGCTAGGTAGAGAACTGAGAACGGGTGATAAGTTTCATGAGACAGAAAATGGGGCAAGTGTTGCAGCCAAGTCTGTTGGTCACTGTCACCCTGTATTATCAGTACATTGATTCTGAACGAATGTTATTAGATACCGAACCTGATATACAAAATCATATCAGTCTCTTTAGAAGTAAAGAAATGATAAAATTTTGTATAGTTGGATAATGTTTTGAACATTTCCTATATCAAAAGTTGATCGGATCAAGCACGTTATCTAAAAGCATTGATGTTCTAAATCAAACTACAGTTTTTAGTATACGGAACATACACAAGAGGAAGAGTTCAGAAATGAACGAATCCTTCTTGAGGCATTGTAGACTAGGTCATATCAATGCGGCCCGACTAGCTGAAGTTACATGTAGATGCATATTTAAATAAGTTTGAATTTACATCTTATGAAACTTGCCAGTCATGTCACAGAGATAAGATGACCATAGCTCCGTTTACTGGAAACAAGAGAAAGAGTTAGTGAACTCTAGGGATTGATACATGCTGATGTATGAAAGGTCCCCTGTCTACACATGCCAGGACCGGTTCTTTATACTTCATTACATTCTTTGATGATCTCTCGAGACTCAGACATATGTTCCTGTTGAAACACAAGTCTGAACCTTTTGAGATATTCACAGAATATAAGCTAGAAGTAGAGAACCAAAATACGGGTATAAGTATTATGTCCTTTGATGTGATCAAGGAGGAGAATACTTGAGCACGGAATTCCTGGACTATTCTAAAGGAGATTGAGATTCTCTCTCAGCATTACTCCTCCGTATACACCATAGCACGATGGTATATCGGGGCGGAGCAATTGCACCCTATTCGATATGGTGTGCTCTATGATGAGTAATACTGAGTTACCTGTTTCTTTTTGGGAGTTATGCACTTGAGAAGCTGCATACCTGTTGAATAGGGTTCAAATCAAATCAGTTGCCTACCACTTCATATGTGATATGAAAAGGAAAGAGCCCATATCTTAAGTTGGTTAAGATTTGGGGTTGTCCGGGCTATGTCTAAAAGCAAAATCCGGACAAGCTCGAGGCAAGGTCAGTTATGTAGAACTGAAAATGTTCCAGCTATACAAACTGCAGCTGATGATTTGATAAAACCAAAGGATTCAATAGTTACCAACGAACCTCAGCCTCTCCGCCGATCTAGTAGGGTTCCTCACCCACCTGAGAGATACTTCGGTTACTCTATGACAGTGGGAGCGAGGATTGCATCATGAGATGGTGACCCAACTAGTTTCGAGCTGGCCATCAGGAGTGGGACTCTGTAAGAATAGCTGGATGCTTAGCGATCTGAGAAGGAATCCATCTGCACCAACAAAGTATGGACTTTGGTTGCTATATCTGAAGGGTTAAATCCCCATCAGGAGCAAGTAAATCTTGAGAATATTACTTGGTGTAGATGGAAAAGTTGAGACTTTCAAAGCTAGACTTGTTAAAGCCTTTCGTCATCGACCAGGTGTGGATAATGATGAAACCTTTTCAAGTAGCTATGCTTAAGTCCATCCAGATCCTACTTGCCACGGCTACATACCATGACTACGATATCTGGCGGTTGGATGCCATGACTGCTTTTCTAAATGATGTTTTAGAAGAGAACGTCTATAAGTACACAGCCAGAGGGCTTCGTAGACAGTGGGAGCAGCTGAAACGTGTATAAGATGCTTTATAGGATAAAGCAGGTATCGCGGAGTTGGAACATCTGTTTTGATGTCTTAGTCAAAGAGTTTGACATCATCAAAATGGTAGATGAACCTTGTATATACAAAAAGGTAGTAGGGAGTATAGTAACGATTCTCGTAGAGTACGTGGATGACATGCTCTTGATAGGGAAGAAGTTTCCTATGCTACGCCAGGTCAATCTCCGCTTATCACAATGATTCTCCATATAGGATCAAAGTGATACCTCCTAAATCCTGGGTTTTGGATCTATGAGATAGATCTAATTGGATGTTAGGATTCTCACTAGTTGTAGTGAGATGGTATCAATCGATCCTGGGGAGAATCACTGGAAGGGTTCCAGGGTGATAAAGACGACTGAATGTCAGTCACAGGCATTGTCTTTACCCTCAGTAAAGGGACGGTATGTTGGAAGAGTTCCAAGCTAGATACCGTGGCAAACTAGACGATAAAGGCTCGATACATCGCTACTTAACATTGTAGGGTTCCTTGGCACACTAATGAGGTCTCACAAGGCATCAACCATGCCAATTTCAATAATTATGGGTGCCGAGAAACCCTAATACGGATCGTTGGCTAGAAGTCTAGGCGAAAAAAGCAACTAGTAAACTAATTAACTAAGTGAACGGAAATACAACCTTTGTAGATCCGGTCCTCCACCTCCATAGCTCCACAATGAAGTCCTCTCCACTGTCCAAATCGAACCATGACTCTAGCATCGTCTTCAACGGAGAAAAAGCGGGCTAGGTCATCGACGACGATGCCGAAGATGATCTACGTCGAGGCATCACTAAATCAAGCTCCACCTTCACCAAGCCATGAAAACTTGTGAAGGAAACACCCCATACTACTTGGCAAGAGGTAGATGATGAAGAAATAGGAAGTGGGTTCACTTTAGAATTGGATTTCTCACTCATTTTCATCAATCACCATTGATGGAATCAAGATTCTTCATCTTGAAGAAGAAGAAGAAGAAGATGATAATATTATGATAAGTCTTATGTAAAATGAATAATAAAATCAATACTTATCATATGCTAACCTTAGTTAGGTGTAGAGAATAGACTAGGGTTAAGTGGAATGGTTAGGGTTAAGCATGAGACAAAATGGTCACTAAGTCAAAGCTTCATGAAGCTTCATAATACAAACAAAGTTAGCAACCATTTTTCTCTTTATGCTTTTCATTTTCCATAAAGAATAAATCAATAAATAAATGAATAAGAAAATGAAAAGAAAACCCTAACCATTACACAACCATGGTTTAATCTTTACACATGCTCAAGTTAGCATGTATCATCAAACATGATACAAACTTGTGTACAAAAGTATATCACATATACAATGTGCACAATCCAAGTGAGAAAATCCTTTTAAAGTGAACCGATACTAGTTAATGCAAAGTAATATATCAAATATATAATTATGCATTAAATCATTAAATCAACACTTGATTCAATGATCCGGTCATATCGTATATATAACCGACTAATATCAACAGTAACAACTTATCGAATCAACACTTGATCCGATAACCCGGCTATATCGCATATAACCGATCAATGTCACATATCGCGAGAATCGAATACAGTATCACATACTGGTATCATTCTCGGTTCCGCACATATCTCATATGCGCTCCTATTTCGTTTCGCTTGAGCCAGGAAACCTCTGTGTAGGACTCTAAAGACTCGTCAATACGCCGGCAGCAGATGATGATCATATCAAACACCCACAAGCCGCAAGCGGTCTGCTAAACGTAACGGCCACCCGGGTATTGAGCGATCAGAAGATCGACGAGCAAGCCCGCTCACACTCCAGTGAATCCAACCAGTAACACTACCGTACAGTCCGGTCTGATCGTCTGATATGTCGCATATCTCGCCTAGGGGTGGTAAACGTCAGACCCCAATAGCTCGATAAGTCGTGTCGATATGAGGTCTATAACAGTTCGAGAAACTACTGGTAACACTTACCAGTAAATCTCAGCAACCCTGGCCAGGGATTTCCGGTTATAGCCAATCGAACACAGCGCAACATCAACTCCCTATACCGGGAGAGACGAATCCCCTCCTATCGCTCATTGTCTCCATGTGATTCGGGACTGTACCCAAAAGCCACCATTTTGCACGCCCTCTTGGACGTGGTAAGGTGGAAATCAAAACACAGTGGGAACCACACAAGACTCTATGACGATCTCGGGTCAACAGACTACTCTGTACCAGTGTCACCAGAGAACTGCCATCTGACGTAAGGTATAATACCATCTGGGAGTTCTCGGCGAGTCCGTCCAGTGTACCCAGTCTCCACTGAGCACCCGTATATCATCTCTGATGTCAAACACCAATGGATATGGGATCATCCATCGCCCATCTGTATGGGTCGAGAAGGTATACGCTAGTCTACTCTGGTATATCGATGCCCCGTCTCGATACACCCACGACTAGAGACTTTGAAGGATGTACTTATGGACTACCATGTCCCCACTAGTATGATCCGCATCATAGTCCAGGTAGTCAAGTACACATCCTAAGGGCTTTACCAACATGTAACAGAGAGACAATCAGTATACACGTTAAGGTAAAGTTCAACCAGATAGCATACTATCATGTCGAGCAAGAAAGTCCTCCCTATATATGTCCCAGCATCCACTACAATATACATCCAATGTACAGTAATGGCCTCTAGGGCATACATATAACTAACAAACATGCTACCAAAGAGGCAGTCTGGATGTATATTTGTTCATGAGATGAACTTAGTTCCTCCCATTGTGTGACAATGGAGTTGTGGCTTATGCCAAGGAACGTCCGTCCCATCAGTGATCCAGACATATTCTAAGGCAGTATTACCAGATCATGGAGATGGTTGATCTCCAGGGGATCGTGGTCAGGAGAGTAGACTAAGAGGATAAACACGGCGGATCCACTCACGAAGGCCTAATCCCAGAGAGAGACTTTTATGGGATGGTTGAGTATGAGATACTGCAACCACTGCTATCAGATGGCCCTAGTGCAAGTGGGAGATTGTTAGTTATATGTATGCCTTAGAGGCCATTACTGTACATAGGATGTATATTGTAGTGGATGCTGGGACATATATAGGGAGGACTTTCTTGCTCGACATGATAGTATGCTATCTGGTTGATCTTTACCTTAACGTGTACACTGATTGTCTCTCTGTTACATGTTGGTAAAGCCCTTAGGATGTGTACTTGACTACCTGGACTATGATGCGGATCATACTAGTGGGGACATGGTAGTCCATAAGTACATCCTTCAAGGTCCCTAGTCGTGGGTGTATCGAGACGGGGCATCGATATACCAGAGTAGACTAGCGTATACCTTCTCGACCCATACAGATAGGCGATGGATGATCCCATATCCATTGGTGTTTGACATCAGAGATGATATACGGGTGCTCAGTAGAGACTGGGTACACTGGACGGACTCGCCGAGAACTCCCAGATGGTATTATACCTCACGTCAGATGGCAGTTCTCTGGTGACAATGGTACAAAGTAGTCTGTTGACCCGAGATCGTCATAGAGTCTTGTGTGGTTCCCACTGTGCTTTGATTTCCACCTTACCACGTCCAAGAGGGCATGCAAAATGGTGGTTTTTGGGTACAGTCCCGAGTCACATGGAGGCAATGAGCGATAGGAGGGGATTCGTCTCTCCCGGTATAGGGGGTTGATGTTGCGCTGTGTTCGATTGGCTATAACAGGAAATCCCTGGCCAGGGTTGCTGAGATTTACTGGTAAGTGTTACCAGTAGTTTCTCGAATTGTTATAGACCTCATATCGACACGACTTATCGAGCTATTGGGGTCTGACGTTTACCACCCCTAGGCGAGATATGCGACATATCAGACGATCAGACCGGACTGTACGGTAGTGTTACTGGTTGGATTCACTGGAGTGTGAGCGTGCTTGCTCGTCGATCTTCTGATCGCTTAATACCCGGGTGGCCGTTACGTTTAGCAGACCGCTTGCGGCTTGTGGGTGTTTGATATGATCATCACCTGCTGCCGGCGTATTGACGAGTCTTTAGAGTCCTACACAGAGGTTTCCTGGCTCAAGCGAAACGAAATAGGAGCGCATATGAGATATGTGCGGGACCGAGAATAATGCGTGTATGTGATACCGTATTTCATTCTCGCGATGAATGTGTCGAATGGTTGTATGCGATATAACCTAGTTATCGAATCAAGGATTGATTCGATAAATCGATACATTGTATACTAGTCGGTTGTGTGCGACATGACCGGATCATTGAATCAAGTGTTGATTTAATGATTTAATGCATAATTATATATTTGATATATTACTTTGCATTAACTAGTATTGGTTCACTTTAAAGGATTTTCTCACTTGGATGTACAAGTTGTATATGTGATATACTTTTTGTGGAAATGATTGTATCATGTTTGATGATACATGTTTACTTGGTTAAGTGTAAAGAATTAAACCATGGTTAAACTTATGATTAGGGTTTTGTTTTCTTTTTCATTTATTTGTCTATTTATTCTTTTTGGAGAAATGATAAGAAAAGAATGGTGGCTTTATTTGTAGTTTAGTTGAAACTTCATGAAGCTTTGACCTAGTCCACCATTCTTATCTCATCTTTAACCCTAACCATTCCTTTAACCTTGGTCAATTCTCTACACATAACTATAGTTAAAATTATGATAAGTATTGATTTTTCTATTCTATTCTATTAACTTATCATAACACTTTCTTCTTCTTCTTCATCTTCTTCAATGAAGAAAGCTTCACTTCATCAATGGTGATTGATGAAAATGAGTGAGAAATCCAATTCTAAAGTGAACCCACTTCCTATTTCTTCATCCTCTACCTCTTGCCAAGTAGTAGAGTGTGTTTCCTTCACAAGTTTTCAAGGCTTGATGAAGGTGGAGCTTGATCTAGTGATGCCTCGACATAGATCATCTTCGGCACGTCGTCGATGACCTAGCCCGCTCTTTCTCCGATGAAGCCGACGCTAGAGCCCGGGATTTGATTTGGACAGCGGAGAGGACTTCATCACGGAGCCGTGGAGGTGGAGAACCGGATCTACAAAGGTTGTATTTCCGTTCTTGTAGTTAATTTGTTAACTAGTTGCATCTTTCGCCTAAAATTCTAGTTAACGATCCGTATTAGGGTTTCTCGGCACCCGTAAATTTTGAAATTGGCATGGTTGATGCCTTGTGAGACCTCATTAGTGTGCCTAGGAACCCTACAGATCAATGCTGTTGTTCCAACTGGGAACAGCTTTGAACTGCTTAGGAGGGTTCGCAAGAACTCTCCGATTGCCGTGCTGAAGAGATCTCCTCCACCTATGGAGATTACTACAGAAAAGAAGATGGAGCAGCCCCCTCAGCGGCTGTCCTCCAAAATTTATAAAGTTTAGCGACATGTCCAGGAATCAGTGATTAACCAGGACTACTCTCGCCGGCCAAAGAAGCTCAAAGCTCAGAAAGAAAAGAGTCATCTCATGGTACCACAGAAGACGTCATCCGTCTGGGTGCCCGCTGCAATGGCTCCCTCAATGTCAACCGCTCAAAAGAGAAGGAGGCCGGAGAAAGCCCCCGTGTCCGCGACGAACCGTAAAGACACCGAACCTAAACACCCCAAGTCTGGGGGCATGATGGTGCATACTGTTTATATGGCTTCCGGAAAAGAGGAAAGCCGTGCTTCTATGGGTCATCGACCGCTTACCCGATCGATAACGAAGGCTCAGGAACAACAGCAGCAGAAACTTCAGGAGATGCTGACTGCAATGGCCGGACTCACTGGGCCAAAAGAAAATCCAGAGACCTCGGAGTAACGTCAGGAATACCGATTTCGTCCGAAGAATGCTCGAGAGGAAAGAAAAAGAGTCTGCGGAGCAGGCAGCCAATATAAAACGAATGGCTCTTTTGTTCCAAGACATGGCTGGGATGATATTACAGCCGGAACCTCCAGTTGAAGACCCCCCGATCATCGTTGAAGACGACATAAGAGAAACATCGAACCCTCCTCCAGCTCTTTCAGCAGCCAAAGAAGAGACAATCTCTAAGGCCGCCTTGGACGACTACATCGCTCAACAAATACGAGCTCACCAGGCGAACGAAGCGGCTGGGCAGGTCGTTAAGACTGGATGACCTTATCCAGGCTGGTATGACCAAATAAGGTACCCACCGGGATATACGATCCCTAAATTTCATGTATATAAAGGGACGGGAAATCCGCATCAGCATGTTGCCCAGTTCAGAGCCTTGTGCGGCAACACCGGGGGTGATGATAAACTTTTGCTCTTCCAGTTTTTTGGTAGCTTGTCGATGACGGCATTCGAGTGGTATTCTGAACTTCCAAACGACTCCGTCAAGGCTTTTGCAGAGATGGAGCTATTATTCACCCAGCCTTTCGCGAGTGCTAGTGAACGCACCCCAATAACGGCATTGATCAATGCCAGGGTGAAGTCAGGTGAAACGCGGGTGCAATACGCAATACGATGGCGAAATTTATGGTCAAAATGTGAGCAGCGCATCGAGGAAGCACTGACAGTGGGCATGTTCGTGGGCACTCTGGACCCTCAGGCAACTATTTTCCAATTCATGATGTTCTTCAAGCCGACCACGTTCCAGGCCTTGATTGACAAACTGGCCCAAATGGACCAAATGGGTCATAGACCGTCTCCTTCAAAGCTGGAGCCACAGAACGAAAAGGGCAAAGGGAAAGTGACCTTCGTCGCGAATACTCAACAGCAACCCAGTGGCCCAAAACTAACTGATCGCCTAGACGAGAGGTGGCAATTCTATAATGAGAAGATGAAGCGCCCTTATTCGTTTCCCCATGACAAAACGAAGAGATTGTTCGAGCTAGCGGTGCGCAACAGGCTCATCAATCTGCCGAATCCAAAATGGCTGTTGCACCCCGGCGAGGCTAATAGTCCCAATTATTGCCCCTACCATCAAACGGTAAGCCATCCAATTGAAGATTGCTTCGTCTTTAAAGGCTGAATTGAAGATCAATACCAACATGGAAAATTTGCCCTGTCCAAGAATTGGAAGGTGAACCCACCACAACCACACGCTCCCAAGAAAACAGACACATCGGGGGCATCATGTTCTTTCGTAGAAGAAGCTCCGTGGGAGATCACTCTTTCATCCAAGACGAAAAGAATGCTGAAGGATCTCCAAACATGCCCGGCGATCAGGTGGAAAAATCCATTGGAACCCGAGATCATCGAGGGAATGCTGAAATCGTGCCCAACCCCAAAGATTGGTGGTGATAGCCAAAGCACTCACACCCAGCCGCCAAAGTCTTCGAAGAAAAAGAAGAAAGCCAAGAAGCCCGTGAAGCCTGGCGACAAGCGCACGGACCTGCAAAAACAGATTGACGCGTTAGAAGAATATAATCAAAAAGAGCGGACTCCCGTCACACTCCAAGAATTTCTCAGCCACGTCCTTGAGGACGGAGACGACGACAACGGAGAAGACTCGTCAGATGATCCTGAAGATTATGTGGCAGGCTGCCATGTGATCTCCCACTGTCGATAGACGATGAAGAAGCTCCTTACGCAGAAAAACTGGGGGTAGATCCTGAGCCGGAACTTCTAGGACCATCAGACGAAATGATTGATGCGTTCCTAAACGAAGCACTTATGAAAAGCAAAGCCGATCGAGAGCGAGAGATGGCCATATTCGAAAAAGCCAAACGCCGGAAACTGGACGAAAGTGTTGGATATAATGCCCTCAAAGTCAATTATTGGATCGCAGGTACGTGATTGCAATGATTGAGGAGGACCTATACCGGTAGCACAGTCTTACTCGAGGTGATAGTATGCTATCTGGTTTGCCTTTATCAGTCGTGTACAGGTTCAGGTGACTGATCACTATTACACGTTGATAGAGCCCTTAGGATCTTGCTTGACTACCAACAGTATGATGGCAATCATATACGTGAGAGTTGGGTAGTCTATAAGCACATCCTTAATTGTGGTCCCTAGTCGTGGGAGTTTCGAGACAGGGCATCGATACTCCGGAGTAGACTAGTGTATACAGTCGAGACCCCGACAAGGGGCGATGGTCGGTCTCACAAGCCATTGGTGTCAATTGGATCACCTAAGATGTATACAGATGCTCATTGGGTTATGAGTACACCGGACAGGACTCGCTGGGAACCTGCTAGTTGGTATTTATACCTAGCGTCAGATAGCAATTCCCTGGTGACATGTGTACAGGTTAGTTCATCGACCTGAGGTCGTCATTTGTCTCATGTGAGTTCCCACTGTGATTTGATTTCTACCATACCACGGCTCAAAGGAGTCTTGCAAACAGGTCTTTTTTGGTTACAGTCCCGAGCCACATAGAGGCAAGTGAGCGGATCGGCGGGGGATTCGTCTCTCCCGGTATTAGGGGTGAGATCGTGCTGTGTCTAGGAGAGCCATTACACCAAGTCCTTGGCCAAGGCAGGTGAGAATTACTGGTAAGTATTCCAGTAGTTTCTCAGGATGTTCAGGGTTTCTCTCCGACACGACTTATGCCGCTATTGGGGGTCTGACGTTACCAGCCCTCTAGACCCGATATGCGATACTCATAGACGAACGGACCGGACTGTATGTATATTGTCACTGTTAGGCTCAGTAGGGTTCCAGGATGAGTTCGCTCATCGGCTTCCCTTGAAGTCAGTACATGGGCAGCCGTTACGCACTGCTAGTGCCGCTGACGTGCTTATGGTTAAACCCACTGCCAGGGTACTGATGAGTCATTAGAGTCCCCCACAGATAGTTTCCCAAGTTCGTACGAAACGTTGTAGAGGCCGTATGGTTTTATGGCAGGGTTCGGAAAATGCACGTGCATTTATGCACGTGTCATATTTCGGGCAGATAATACTGGTGGGCTTTGGTTTAAGCTGGATCCGAGTATTATACTTTGTAGATATAATATCCTTGTCTCAGTTGCATTTGTATTCGGTCGTAATACAAATGCGGGTATGTATATACAGTTACGGAGTTATCCTGAAATTCGTTTCGGGATCGCTTTTCGAAGTTGCCAGTTTTCTATCACCCGTCTTAAATATTCGGTTTAATGCGGAATTATCTTTTTCATTTGGGTGAGTCATGAGGGTAAGTCATGAGGGAGCTTTTAGAATTGATGACTAGGTTTGTGAGGTGTTTAAGTGTGTCACCATTTTGCATTAAATGTTTTTGCAAGGTGGCATTTGCATTAACGTGTTTTGGTTTGTGCTTGGATATTTCCTATGTGATATTTATATGATGGTTTTTTCCTTATGCTTATTGATTCATTCCTTGTGGTCACCCCCTCAATTCCCAGCAGCCCAATTTTGGCCGAGCCCTATTTTGGGTGAAAATGATGATTCATTTGCAAAAGATATAGCTCATTTCTCATTACTTGATTAAAGGCAACTTCATTAACCGTTCATCCATGGTTTTGGATCAAACGAGACAAAGTATTCTACATCATTCTCTACTTCATCTTGGTCATCTCTTTTAGCAGACTTGATGACCGAGTTGCCTCGGTATAGAGGCGGGAGCCCGTTTAAAGATCCGTTGATATGGTGCCACCTCGTGGAGAAGACCGGAGATCGAGCGAGATCGCAGATGCCGCAAAGGAGCATGGGATGATGGCTAAAGACCGAAGGACTCGGATCGTTCGGTATAGCCTTTCTACCTCTTTACAGATTGTTAGTTCAGCGTTAATGGCAAGATCCGGGTGATAGTATGCGATAGCGCCAGTTATAAATTTTTTGTTCCGCGTTTGGCGTCAGAATGACGGCCGGGGCGCTACCGTAGACTTATATGGTATCAGAGCCACGCCATTAAGCTTTACTAACTTGTTCTAACGCGTTTAAAATATCGATCGAACGAAATTGCCGAATCCGCATTTTTCAGTATAAAGTTTCTGTCGATTTTAAAAACAGGTCTAAAAATTATTTTGAGCATCTCAGAAAATCGAGCAGGCTTTTTTAAGAATTCTGGTGAAATTTGGTCGACTGACTCTACAGTACTGTCGCGGAACCGCCGCACAAACCAGGGTTTGGCCGCGGTTCCGCCGCCAGTTTGTGGGAACAGTAAACCCTATTTCTACAGTGTGTTCTGCATGGGAAATTGTGGTTTCTGGAATGTTTTGTTTGTGCCCAGATTTTATTACTGTACTGCAGATGTACGTGGGGCCCATTTCGGAAAGTTTTATCGATCGAAATTTTAAATTTGTTAGTTTACAGTACTTACATTATATCTCCGACCGTGAATGCCATTCGAGTGGTAAATTGCGTCTAATTGCTATAGTCCTTTTAGACGGATTTACGAACGTGATATTCGCGTTGATGTTCTGTGTTGTGCTGTGATGTTGCGGATTTGTCGTGGTGGATAGCAGTGTGCAATGGTAGTGCAGTTTGAATTTATTTGTACATTTGATATTGCGGGGCGAGCGTCTAACATGTGGACTGCCGTCACTGCCTGTTTGTATAATATTCTTTTGGGGCACGACCGGGCTGAGGTCGATGTACCCGTTGTACATATTTTTCATTACTGTACTAGGTTTACCCCGCGACGGAGTGCACGGATAGCCGGGTTCTGGAGGGCAATGGGTCCACATCTCATGGCTTTGAGAGGCAGATGAGCCTCACTCTAGAATTGGCAGACTATTCGCCGCACTCGTAGGGGGTACAGGTTGACCCAAAGAGGGGTGCTCAAGTTACCGGATTCCGTGAAGTACAGGGTGGTCCATTCACTTTGCTGTAGGGGGCTGCCTCGCTTCAGGTTTTGGCGGGTAACTTGCCGCACCCATAGGGGTCTAGGTTTCATTGCACAGGCTATCCACACGACCAGGGGAACGTCGGGTTTCAGTAGCGGCTCTGTGAAACCTGGGGATCCCAGTTTATCTGTATTGTTTTGTGATGCTTATTACTTTTCTGTAATGTTGCATATTATCATGTCTGGAGCGATTATTGTATATTGATATATATACTAGTAGATGTTGTATATGTTTTACACCCGCGCTAGTTCAGTCCCCGCTCTGTCGTTAGTTAAGTAACCTAACAGGTGATGACGGGACCCAGTGACGAATGCGGATGGCATATACGTACATTTTATTCTCGTTCTTTTCTGGTGTGATTAATTGATGGGACTGCGTTGATTCTGATCAATGCAAAGGAAAACAAACCTGTTTGGATGTTGTTGGAACAGTTTTAAAAAAGTGTTATTACAAAGACGTTTCCTTTTGTTCTGCATAGTGGTATTCAGTTGGAATATCCTGCACCTCATTCGACGAGGCAAGGGCCGATATCCCTTCACCGGGAGTGACCCCTTGGGCAGAGTTTGCGTCAGGATAATAACTTCACTATAGTCGATTACATGTTGCTTTGCATCGCGGTATTCAGTTGGAATATCCTGCACCTCATTCCATGAGGAAAGAGCCGAGATCTCTTCACCGGGAGTGACCTCTTTAGCAAAGGTTTTCGCCACTATATTTTTATAAAAAGCTATCAGGTTCCTTCAACGAGATCAAGTTCATTACGTTAAAGGTTTTTCGCCAAAAACCAGCCGTAACCCTCCGTCGTTTCAGATGGGTAGCACGTAGTATTCATGCTATGTTTGTTGGCCTTCGTCAAGGCATAGTGGATGGTAGCTGCTTGTTACTTTTCTGTTGCATAGATAGATGAGTTGGTTTGGGACAGTCGTATTACCTTGTTGGCCTTCGTCAAGGGTATGTATGGGTGGGTTCGAATTGACAAGATAATGACGGGTAGAACTTGACATGTGACTTATGATTTGTTGGCCTTCGTCAAGGTCATAAGAACATGGGGTAAAAATCACATCGGGAGTTTCTAAAGAAACTGAAACTTGCCAGGCATGCGAATACCTTATGGAGTGTGATAACGTGAGTGGATACCTTCACGTTATCATGCGATGAGAGTTGGATCCCGATTTCCACTGATGAGTTAGTTTACTCTTCGGGTGATCCCGATTGATTCTTCTTTGAGGTTTGGAGGAGAATTTGACAGTACAGTGGGAGGTTTCCTGATTAGATAAAGTGATAACCATTCTGATCTAGGTTAGAGTGCACGCAGAGTGTTTCTTTTCTCTCTCTCTCTTTGGCAGCGACCTTTGACCGACCCTAGACTATGACTCAGTGACCAAGTTGATCGAACCTTCTTAAAATACTGGCTTTTGGATAGTCTAAGTTGCATAAGTCATTGCCGCTCTTTCTTTTACCCTTTGCATTTCTCAGAACACCTCGTATCACTACGAACATCCACTTCCATTGGATAGATCCATCGTATGGTTATATACGAACTCGAAGGGACTTCTTCGAGGATGGATCCAGGTTCAGGAGAAATTGAATTGGTTTATTCAGTTGTCTTTTATCATCACCTTCTCTTAGGTTACGAGGGCTCCTTGGTTTAGGAGAGTACACCTATTACGCTTATTGGATAGTCTTCTTCCAAACCATAGGCAGGTGCCGAAAGGTAGGGAATGAAGAAAACTAATTAGCCTAAGTAAGGTGTACAGAAGGTAATGAGTAAAGACAAAATAAAGGGATTAGAAAGAGGGCAAAGTAAATTGCGACTGCTATCATTCACGACCAAACCGCGTACTTCATCGCCACTCCTATTCCGCCTTTGCTTTTTTCCCCAGTTCGGGAGAAATAGAATAAGGTATTATTCAGTTGTCTTTTATCATCACCTTCTCTCAAGTTGGGAGTACTCCTTGGTTTAGGAGAGTACACATATTATGCTTACTGGATAGTCTTCTTCCAAACCATAGGCTGGTGCCGAATGGTAGGGAAGGAAGAAAACCACTTAGCCTAAAGGGGTGTACAGAAGGTAACGACTAAAGACAAATAAAGGGATTTGGAGAGATGACAAAGAAATATACGGTTACAGTCATGAATTGGATTATGGAAGAGGCATTACTAGGAATACAAGGATACCCCTACGAAACATTTTCATGTTTCAGTTTCACTGTGCATTGTTAAAAGGAAAACTGATTTCCCGATTAGATACTTACTCCAGGGTATGTATTTACCAGGTATGATTCTCACATCTGTATGGTTTTACAGATGATGAGTGGGAGTAGGTTATTGGGAATAAGGTGATCATCCTCATTATATCGGAATTCGTTGTAATTGGTGATATTTGAGGAAGTCGCCTGGGTTTTTGCCGGACGGCAAGTATTTGGTTTTGAGTATCCGTTGTTGTGCGCCAATTTCAAAATGATATATCTGTACGTTTATTTTTATAAAGTGAGATATAACCTTTTGAAATTATGTCCATGACGTTTACCTATATCAGTTGACGATTGGGTAAGGAGTATTGAACAACGGAGTAGTTCTTAACCATAAGTACAGTTTTCAACCTACGATGCACAGGCTTTGAGTTATTCGACTCAGAAGACTCATAGAGAGTATTGTATGTTGTCCAGTGTCCATCAGGACATAGGGGTTGGTCCTCGTACTATGTTTTGTTTACTTGTGACTTCTCTAGTTTTTAGACAAGTGTTTCGTAGAAATACAAGGTCTATGTTTTGAGAAGTTGTGGGTATAGGAATAAAGTAGAGAACCAGATGTCGCAAGTATCGGGATTCTTCAAAGAGATCGAAGATGTAGATTCTTGTGATTGGTATTCAGTTGATAGTAATGGTTTTGAGAAACTTGTTTCTCTTTCAGGTTACTCATAATTAGATGGATTCCTAAGTTGAGTAATGCTGATTAGCCTCTCTCCATTAAGTTGATATGCACTGGAGACAGCTGCATGATTAGAATCTGGTTCCAATTAAATAAGTGCCAAAGTTTCTATATTGGATATAGAATGGTTCATATCTTAACGATGTTAAGGTACGGGGAGTTGTCCGGCTTATGCTTGAAACCAGACTCTGGATAACTCAAGGCACGTTTCTGTAATGACAGTTTGTGGGTTGGCCCAGGCTATGACGAGGGTTGATTTTCTACCATCTGGAAGATCAATAGTGATATTGTTCTTAACTTGCCACAGTTTTAGTAAAATGGATTTTTTTTCAGAAAACAGTAGTGGGAGTATGGTAGAACTGGAAGTGATTCCAGAACCGCAAACGATTACGGAAAATTTAATAGGACCTAAAAATTCAATCAGGTTTGACATTCCAATAGCCACTCCGCAGATATGGTGGGTAACCTCAGACACCCGAGAGGTACTCCGGTAGCCTCAAGGACGGTGACAGGGAGATTCTAGTTTACCCAGACTTGACACTACTGTTGTTCCAGACTATGAGACCCGGCAGGAGGTTAAGTATATCGTCGTTCTAAACTAGTTTTAGAAGTGCACATATATATTATTCTGCCAGAGGGTTGTTGTGGTCAGTGGGAGTAGCGGAAGTAAAGTGGGCAAGTAGCTTATGTCTATTTATAGACTTGAGCAGATATAGCGGAGATAGATCATCTAATTTTGATGTGACAGTCATAGGTTTGACTTCATCAGAATAGGGGATGGATCTGTTGAGAAGGTAGTAGGGTGTGATGTCCTGGTATTTGGATGACATACACAGAGTAGCAAGTAAAATTCCTATACTACGATCGGTTGTACTGTGGTCGTCACACAGTTGTTTCTCCACACAGGATATGGATATAATATCAGACATTCTGGTTACTAGATCTATGGTTTTAGATCTAGATTTGGGTAGTTTCCCAATGTGGGTACTTTGACAGTATTCTAATAGTATTTTAGAATAGATGACTCCTGGCATGGTGGTGTACCTGCAGGTGATGGAGTTACCCTCTCTAAAGGTGTCTTATAGACTAAAGGGGAGAGGGATGTGCATGATTGGCAGATCACTTGCTTAGGCAATTGAGTCAATCGTGAGATGTCAAGTACCACACCAGATGTTGTTTTTGCACTAGATGCGATAAGTTTACATTAATCCAATCCTGAAGAAACAAAAGGAAGCAGTTTTAGAACATAAGTGCATGTTCTAGGGATTTGATGACGGTAGCCTCCTTCGGAGACGGTTATTATTCCAGGCTTCAAAGGTGACATGGATGACAGAGTGATTGTCAGAGTTATATTTTTCCCTCTGACGAAGGGGGCAGTATTATGGACAGCTGGTCCAAGAGGATACTGTGGGAGGCATGGTGCAGGATACTGATTATGTTCAGTTATCGATACAGTCTAAGAAGTTCGGATTTCGAGTTCATTTATGAACTAGGTCCCATCAGATATCCAGACATATTCTAAGACAGGTATTACTCAATTAGGGAGATAGCTTTCTCTGCGAATTTGAGATTAAGAGAGACATAGAAAGAAACATCGGGGCGGATCCACTCATTGAGGCTATTTCTCGAACACAATAGTTTTACAAACGGGCTTTGTGAAACTGATTAGTAGAGGAGTTGGGTGTTCGGTATCACACGGGCTGTGAGTATGCGACATCGCAATAATTAGCCATAAGTGCAAGTGGGAGATTGTTGGATATAGTGCCCTCAAAGTCAATTATTGGATCGCAGGTACGTGATTGCAATGATTGAGGAGGACCTATACCGGTAGCACAGTCTTACTCGAGATGATAGTATGCTATCTGGTTTGCCTTTATCAGTCGTATACAGGTTCAGGTGACTGATCACTATTACACGTTGATAGAGCCCTTAGGATCTTGCTTGACTACCAACAGTATGATGTCAATCATATACGTGAGAGTTGGGTAGTCTATAAGCACATCCTTAATTGTGGTCCCTAGTTGTGGGAGTTTCGAGACAGGACATCGATACTCTGGAGTAGACTAGTGTATACAGTCGAGACCCTGATGAGGGGTGGTGGACGGTCTCACAAGCCATTGGTGTCAGTTGGATCACCTAAGATGTATACATGTGCTTATTGGGTTATGAGTACACCGGACAGGACTCGCTGGGAACCTGCTGGTTGGTATTTATACCTAGCGTCAGATAGCAGTTCCCTGGTGACATGTGTACAGGTTAGTTCATCGACCTGAGGTCGTCATTTGTCTCGTGTGAGTTCCTACTGTGTTTTGATTTCTACCCTACCACGACTCAAAGGAGTCGTGCAAACAGGTCTTTTTTAGGTACAGTCCCGAGCCACATGGAGGCAAGTGAGCGGATCGGCAGAGGATTCGTCTCTCCTGGTATTGGGGGTGAGATCGTGCTGTGTCTAGGAGAGCTATTACACCAAGTCCTTGGCCAAGGCAGGTGAGAATTACTGGTAAGTATTCCAGTAGTTTCTCAGGGTGTTCAGGGCTTCTCTCCGACACGACTTATACCGCTATTGGGGGTCTGACGTTACCAGCCCCCTAGGCCCGATATGCGATACTCATAGACGAACAGACCGGACTGTATGTATATTGTCACTGTTAGGCTCAGTAGGGTTCCAGGATGAGTTCGCTCATCGGCTTCCCTTGAAGTCAGTACATGGGCAGTCGTTACGCACTGCTAGTGCCGCTGACGTGCTTGTGGTTAAACCCACTGCCAGGGTACTGATGAGTCATTAGGGTCCTCTACAGATAGTTTCCCAAGTTCGGACGAAACGTTGTAGAGGCCGTATGGTTTTATGGCAGGGTTCGGAAAATGCACGTGCATTTATGCACGTGTCATATTTCGGGCAGATAATACTGGTGGGCTTTGGTTTAAGCTGGATCCGAGTATTATACTTTGTAGATATAATATCTTTGTCTCAGTTGCATTTGTATTCAGTCGTAATACAAATACGGGTATGTATGTACAGTTATGAGGTTATTCTGAAATTCGTTTCGGGATCGCTTTTCGAAGTTGCCAGTTTTCTATCACCCGTCTTAAACATTCGGTTTAATGCGGAATTATCTTTTTCATTTGGGTGAGTCATGAGGGTGAGTCATGAGGGAGCTTCTAGAATTGATGACTAGGTTTGTGAGGTGTTTAAGTGTGTCACCATTTTGCATTAAATGTTTTTGCAAGGTGGCATTTGCATTAATGTGTTTTGGTTTTTGCTTGGATATTTCCTATGTGATATTTATATGATGGTTTTTTCCTTATGCTCATTGATTCATTCCTTGTGGTCACCCCCTCAATTCCCAGCAGCCCAATTTTGGCCGAGCCCCATTTTGGGTGAAAATGATGATTCATTTGCAAAAGATATAGCTCATTTCTCATTACTTGATTAAAGGCAACTTCATTAACCGTTCATCCATGGTTTTGGATGAAACGAGACAAAGTATTCTACATCATTCTCTACTTCATCTTGGTCATCTCTTTTAGCAGACTTGATGACCGAGTTGCCTCGGTATAGAGGCGGGAGCCCGTTTAAAGATCTGTTGATATGGTGCCACCTCGTGGAGAAGACCGGAGATCGAGCGAGATCGCAGATGCCGCAAAGGAGCGTGGGATGATGGCTAAAGACCGAAGGACTCGGATCGTTCGGTATAGCCTTTCTACCTCTTTACAGATTGTTAGTTCAGCGTTAATGGCAAGATCCGGGTGATAGTATGCGATAGCGCCAGTTATAAAAGTTTTTGTTCCGCGTTTGGCGTCAGCATGACGGCCTGGGCGCTACCGTAGACTTACAGAAAGGGCTGAAACACCCCCGCCAGATCAAAGTATATCCGCCGCAAATAAAAGCAGGTTCAATACGAGGAAGAGGTTCGCCAAAGCCATATCGATGGGAATGAAGCTGCCACCCTCCGAAGGAAACATTCTTGGTGAAGCGGAAATACATTCTAGCTACTGCTTATATCATCGAAAGATCGCGCACCCCACCGAAGAGTGCAACGCTTTTAAAATATGGTGGCAGGGATATGTTACTCACCGGCAACATTTCAAGCAGATGAAACGCAAAACTCGTCGGGAGCAAAGAAATACGACCGAGGAACGTAAAAGAACTACCGGCAACTGTCACATGGTCGACGCTGGGGGATCGTAAGTTCTCACCTTCGGGAGCGACTCTGACGAAGAAATGACTCTTGGCCCTCTCTTTAAAGAATCCACCTCAGGAAAAGAGGAAGAACCGAAGAGCTGTGAAAATATTCATCTGCTCAATCGTACGCTGCCCGAAAAGAATCTTGGGCCCTCGAACAGTGGGTCAAATAGAAGAGATAAGGGGAAAGAAAAGGTCCCTGAGGATATCATCCTTGATGACCAAGCCGTCGAAGAGCTGACAGCCAAGGACCCGCTAAAGAAAAGTAAAGTGGACTACAACGTTTTGGCACACTTGAGAAAGCTACCTTCGCAGCTAAGAATTCTCGACGCCCTTCTGCTATCCAAAGAGGCGAGAGATTCATTGATCAAGGCACTACAAGAGCTAGAGCAATTCCAAGCTTTCCTCGCCGAAGAAAAGATGAAGGACGAGCTGGAAGAAGTGCACACAGCGGATATCACCTTCGGCGATGAAAATCTCCTCCTTGGGACATGCGAGCATAACCGTCCCCTTTATGTCTCCGGATACTGTCATGATATCAAGATAGGCAAAATCCTGGTTGACAATGGGTCTTCCGTCAATCTCCTCAACGTGAGAGTGTTGAAGGAAATCTGCATGAGCGTTCAGCACTTCACTCGCGATAAAATCACCATATCCGGATTTGACTCCCAGTCATCACGGACGCTTGGGTCTGTAATATTGACGCTGCGCTTTGGGCTGCTAGTCACTAACATTAAATTTCATATCATTGACGCCAGAAAATGCTACAATGCTTTGCTCGGCAGACCTTGGTTACACGAGTACAACATTATCCCTTCTACAAAACATCAGTGTATAAAGTATTTCAAGGATGGTCTCGAGTATACCGTAACAGGGGAGTTGAACCCATTCTCCGTGAACGAAGTCCGAAAGTACGAAGATGCAAAATACTTCTTACCAGATTTTGAGGACACGGAAAGAAGTCACAAACCGAAGAGCAAAGCTATCACCACTATTCCGGTCTTCGGGAGTGATACCAAGGAGGAAGAAGAAATAGTTTATTCAGGGCCACCCCAATGCAACAAGCTGGGGTCGTCCATCCCTATGTTGATTTTCGGCAGCGATTCGGAAGATGAGGTCAACACTGTATTTTCCGCTCGGCCATCAATGCAATCCTTCGCTAATAATGATCGGAGTTTGCAAATCGCTATGGTTCCGCAAGAACATTACAAAGAGCTCGACGCGCTTGGTACCTATAGTGTGCAAGAACTGCAAACATTCTATGTCCCTCCCAGACGAAGAGATGAAAAGGCGATCCTCTTTTATCGATCTACGGAAACCAAAGTATAGAAAGAAATTTGGCATGGTGCGGATTCTACACTTGACAGGCTCCAGCCCATCCGTCTGCCTAGATATTACACAGAAGGCTTGAAAAGGCTATTGAAACACCAAAGGGTACCCTTCAGACAGACTGCTCGATAAGCTCGATTCTACAACAGGATATGGGACGTCCCCGGAACTCAGCGAAAGTTACCCAACGGGAAAATGGAAACTGTCGGGCTTGGATATGTCCAATCCAAGAAACGGGAACGAGTCCATGGTAGCTACGTCATATATGACTTCGATGAAGAAGGAGACGCCCTGTTAGAAGACGCTGACCCTGAACCAAAACGAGATCCTGCCATCAAAATGCCGGGTCCGTCGTTTGAAGAACGGATGGACAAGCTAATAAGGGAAGCGGGTCAAAAGGTCCGGGATGACCATAACCGTGAAATGGCCATTTACGAGAAAACCGGGACGCAGCGCCTCCTTCAGCAGGCCGTGGAGAATGAAAATGCTCCTCGTCGCCAGCCCGTCATACAGAAGACCCGGTGCAGAGGCAAAAATAAACCAAAAACGGGAAAAACGTTCGACCGCAGCCCAGCGGGTCTAAGAAGCCACGCGAGCAAGAGTCGAGCAGCCGGGATTCGTCCCTTATAAAGAAGATGGGCCGGGAATATTCTTTTCCCCAAGATAAGAGAAAGAAGATATTCAATCTCATCATAAAGCATCAGATGATGACACTCCCGGAGTCCAAGCACCCTGAGCAAGCGAACGAGGTCTCTCACCCAGACTATTGCTCCTATCACCAAGCAATTGGACATCCTCTCGAAAACTGCTTCACCTTCAAGAACTGGGTCGAAAACCAATATCAACTCGGCATGTTCGCTCTATCCAGCAGTTGGAGGGTAATCCGGCCGCAGAAGCATGAACCGAAAGCCCCGTATGCAGCGAGAATGGAACCAGATCAATGTCGGTCTTGGAAGCGATCTCGTACCTGCCACATGATAACGCTGTCAGAAGAAAGCCCAAGATTGTGGATGACCTCCCCTGGTGCTTTGAAAACGATGATGGCGAGGTGATCTCAGAGTTTCCACCGGCGCCAAAAGAGCTGGAAGATGGAATACATACTACTGTAGATAACCTCAAGAAAATTGATTTGGGGACGGCAAGTGACCCGCGGCCGACATTCGTCAGTGAGCTGTTGTTTGAAGAAAGGGTGGCTACGCTAAAGGACGTACTCATGCAGCATAAAGAATGCTTTGCATTGAACTGTTCCGAGATGCCAGGACTAGATCCAGAGATTTCTGTACACAAATTGGCAATATCCCCGGACGTCAAGCCGATCAAACAAGCACCAAGAAGAATACGGCTCGAGCTTGAGATGAGCATCAACGCCGAGGTCAAGAAGCTAATTGACTTTGGCTTCATCCAAGAGGTTCAGTAACCTGACTGGATCGCCAACATTGTTCCAGTAATGAAGAAAAATGGGATGTTGCGCATATGTGTGGACTTCCGGGATCTCAACAAAGCTTGTCCAAAAGACGACTTTCCAGTACCAGTCACTGAGCTGATGATAGATAACACATCCACTCATGAAGTTTTCTTCTTCATGGACGGATCATCAGGATACAATCAGATAAAGATGCATCCCGAGGACCAGAAGCACACCGCTTTCCGGACCCCTTTAGGCATATTCTGCTACAAGGTGATGCCCTTCGGTCTAAAGAACGCCGGTGCCACCTATCAGAGGGCCATGACGAAGATCTTCGATGACCTCATACATGAAATTGTCGAATGTTATATCGACGACCTCGTAGTTAAAAGCAAATCATACGAGGAATATCTAGAGCATTTGAAGATCGTATTTCAACGCCTTCGGCAATACAACTTGAAGATGAACCCTCTCAAATGCGCGTTCGAAGTTTCCTCGGGCAAATTCCTAGGATTCATCGTCCGACACCGAGGCATCGAGATAGATCCGTCAAAGATCAAGGCGATTATGGAAATGCCTCCGCCAAGGACTCTCAAGCAATTGCGGTCTTTCCAAGGGAAGCTCGCGTATATCCGGCGATTTATAGCCAATCTCTCTGGTAAGTGCCGCCCCTACAGTCACTTAATGAAGAAGGGAACTCCGTTCATCTGGGATCATAAATGCCAAAGCGCACTGGATGAAATCAAGCAATACCTGCAGAATCCGCCAGCGCTGGCTGCTCCTGTTAAAGGAAAACCTCTCGTCCTGTATACAATAGCCCTCGAAGGTTCTTTAGGCGCGCCGTGGGCACAAGAAAACGACTAAGGGAAAGAGAGAGCCCTTTATTATCTGAGTCAGTTCTCCTGGGGGCAGAAAGCAATTGCTCTCCCATTGAAAAATACTGCCTGGCGTTGGTCTTCGCGATAACGAAGCTCAGACACTATGTGTTGGCACATGAGGTCCATCTCATATCGAAGGTGGATCCTCTCAAATATTTAATGTCAAAGGCTATATTAACGGGACGACTCGCTAAATGGGCCCTGCTCTTGATGGAGTTCTCGATAACTTATCGACCTCTCAAGGCAGTGAAAGGCCAGGCCATCGCCGACTTCCTCGCTGAGCATCCGATACATGCTGAATCTCCTTTAAACTGCGAATTGCCAGACGAGCACGCGTTTGACACGATCGACGAAGAGAGAAGAGATAATGATACCCAGTGGGAACTTTACTTCGATGGAGCATCTTCCATGAAAAAGCGCAAACAAAGCACCCCCATAATCAAATCAGGGGTAGGCCTCATCTTCGTGACTCCACAAGGAGGGATAATGCGCTTTGCCTTCTCCTTAACAGAGCCGAGGACAAACAATGAAGCCGAATATGAAGTTTTGATAGCAGGTCTTGAGATCGCTATCGACAAGGGAATTGAAAACCTTCTCATATACGGAGACTCCCAACTGGTTGTTAGTCAAGTAAACGACGACTATCAAACGTGCAAGCCAGAGTTGGTGAAGTACGGCGAGAGAGTACATCAACTGCTAATTCAAATTCCTTCCTACACCTTGGAAAGTATATCGCGTGCAGAAAATAGCAAGGTGGATGCATTAGCCAAGCTCGCTAAAGAACTGGCTGACAAGAGCCTCGATGACGTGAGGATCATTTTGCAAAGCCGTCGGGTTCTAGCACCGGCAGAAATATCTCCGGAGTCGTTCGAAGGAAAAGGAGCGACCGAACAAACGACCCTACAAATAAAAGACCAGGAAAAGGTTATGGATTGGAGAGAAGTTTTTATATACTACTTCAAATCCCGTCGAACACCTGAAGATGCATCCTCAAGGCATCAGCTTATGAAACGAGCTCTATCCTTCGCCTTTGTTAATAATACTCTGTATAAGAGATCATTTGATACTCTATGGCTAAGATGCCTGGAACCCGAAGAGGCAAAGTGAGTCGTCCAAGAAACTCACGACGGACTCTGTGGTTCTCACCAAGCCGGCCCGAAGATGAAGCCGAAGATCAAACGGATGGGTTATTATTGGCCCACGATGATCCAAGACTGCCTCGAATACGCGAAGCAGTGCCACTCGTGCCAGATTCATGGGGCTTTATCCACCAGCATCCAAATCCACTACATCTAACGGTGGCTAGCTGGCCATTCGAGATGTGGGGAACCGACATAATCGGGCCCATCGAACCAGCATCGTCCAGAGGACATCGGTTCATTTTGGCGACAAATGATTACTTCTCCAAATAGGCAGAAGCAGTACCGCTGAGGGAAGTGAAGACGGAAAATATCCTCCATTTCTTCAAGACGCACATCATTTATCGGTTTGGAACTCCGCGACGGATCATCTCCGATAACGGGCCAGCCTACAGAAGCCACAAGATCAGTCACTTCGCAGTATAGCATAACATAGACTGAAGATACTCTTCAGTCTATAATCCTCGAGCTAACGGTCTAGCTGAGGCTTTCAACAAGACCTTGACGAAGATCGTGAAAAAGACGGTGTCTCGAAATAAGAAGGACTGGCATGAGAGACTGCATGAAGCTCTCTGGGCGTATCGAACTACGTTCAAAATGGCCACGAACACAACGCCGTACGCGTTGGTATTCGGTACGGAAGCGGTACTCCTCCTCAAGATAGAGCTACCCTCTCTACGAGTGGCGGTTCACTACAAGCTAACAGACGAAGAAAATGCTCACCTTCGGCTTGAGAAGCTCGACGCCCTTGATGAAACCCGGCTCATGGTGCAACAAAATCTGGAGGCTTATAAAGTAAAGATGACGCGCTCATATGAAAGATTGACTAGGCCGAGAACATTCCGCCAAGGCGAACTCGTGCTAGTGGTCAAGAGACCCATGATCCCTGACGTGCCAAGCGAGGGAAGTTCGAGCCGAACTATGAAGGCCCGTATATCATAGACAAAGTCTACCAGGGTGGAGCATACCTAATTATGGACATGCATGGTGAAAGACCTTTCAGGCCAATAAACGGTCGCTTCCTAAAGAAATACTACGTCTGACGAGTCACGGCTTAGGTCAACGATAGATGACGACGACTATGTCCGCTCTCTATCTTCCTAAGCCCAAACTCTATAAGTAGTAGCCGGCTATTGGACCGAAACGTCCTTAAACTAACGATGGACCACTATGTCCTAAAACTGGCTGTTGACTGAGACGTTGATAAACTACTGTGGACTGCAGCATCCCAAGACTGACAAAAAAAATAATAAATAATAAAAAAAAACGGTATGTCCATAAGCAAAATGGGCACGGATGAAAACCCGAAAGGGCTCCATGAGTAAAAACAGCAGGGCTACCGGCGAGTTTTTGTGAAAACCCGAAAGGGCACGATCTCGTTAAAAGACACTTGCAAGATCCTCTCGATCTTGTGAGGAGAAACCACCTGCGTGAGATCCTTACGACTAACAAGGGAGCAACACACTTTGGGATCCCCACGATTCCTAAGGAGAAATTACACTTGCGAGATCCTCACGACTCGTAAGGAGAACCCTCTTATGAGACCCTCATGGCTCATAAGATTCAAAAGTTTTAAGCTACAGGGATCTGAACCTGTTCTTAAGCGGCCACCACAACCTCCAATGCTGCCCTACAAGCGGCTCAATGCTGACCCTTGTATACAATCCACGGGCGCGAATAAACATTTCCCTAACAAAGTCCCATCCGTGACTAGGGATATGTTTGCACAGTGAACAGCCCTTGTAAGTCCTCTAGACTTATAAGGAGAAAGCACTCTTGTAAGATCCTTACGATTTATAAGGGACCACACTCTTAGGAATCCCCACGATTCCTAAGGAGAAAACGCACCTACGAGATCCTCACGACTTGTAGGGAGAAATATCTTTATGAGACCCTTACGGCTCATGAAGTCAAAAGCCTTAGTCGACAAGATCTTAACCCTGTTTGCTAAGTCACCTTTGTTCGACATCGACATAGGCAAATGATGATTCGCTCCTGGCAATATCCCAGTTGTAGCGGTGCTGATGCCGAAATCGATGTCTAATTCCAAACTTGTAGCAAAAATCCAGCGAGCCACACATGCATACCAAATAGCCGAAATGATGAGGCAACTTGCAACAAAATCAGCAAGTAAAAATGTATGGATGCAAAATAGCCGAAATGATTGGGAAACTCGCAACAAAAAGCAGCGAGTAAAAATAAAACAAATAGCCGAAATGATTGGGCACCGCGAGAGATAGCCGAAATGATTGGGCAATCGCGACTTTCGCGATATAAAAGCTGAAATAATAGAGCATCGAGGAAAGAAAATATATAAAATGAAACCTTTTGCCCTACAGGTGATATCACATCAATCCCTGTATACAATGCAGGGGCGCAAACAAAGAAGGAATCACACCTTCCCTCCCCAGGCTCCATCAGAAGAAGAAGCCAAATCTCAATGGTTCACAAACAGCATGGAGATCATCTCAATATCCGTCTCATTTCAACAGACACGACATCAAAAAATCAGAGCTGCGGCAAAATTCCCAGTTCCATGACTCGACAATGCACAAACAACCAAGAGTCAACCTTTTCTGGTCACGTGGAACACGGCCTATGTCAATCCTGATCCCGTGGGAAACGTCCAGAGCGGATCCTGGTCCTCGCAGAACACGGCTATGTCAATCAGACCCCGTGGGAAGCATCCAGAGCAAATTCATGGTCACGTGAAACACGGCCTATGTCAATCCTGACCCCGTGGGAAACGTCCAGAGCGGATCCTGGTCCTCGCAGAACATGGCTATGCCAATCAGACCCTGTGGGAAGCATCCAGAGCAAATTCCTGGTCACGTGGAACACGGCCTATGTCAATTCTGACCCCGTGGGAAACGTCCAAAGCGGATCCTGGTCCTCGCAGAACACGACTATGTCAATCAGACCCCGTGGGAAGCATCCAGAGCAAATTCCTGGTCACGTGGAATACGGCCTATGTCAATCCTGACCCCGTGGGAAACGTCCAGAGCGGAGCCTGGTCCTCGCAGAACACGACTATGTCAATCAGACCCCGTGGGAAGCATCCAGAGCAAATTCCTGGTTACGTGGAACGCGGCCTATGTCAATCCTGACCCCGTGGGAAACGTCCAAAGCGGAGCCCGGTCCTCGCAGAACATGGCTATGTCAATCAGACCCCATGGGAAGCATCCAGAGCAAATTCCTGGTTACGTGGAACGCGGCCTATGTCAATCCTGACCCCGTGGGAAACGTTTAGAGCGGAGCCTGGTCCTAGCAGAACACAGCTATGTCAATCAGACCCCGTGGGAAGCATCCAGAGCAAATTCCTGGTTACGTGGAACGCGGCCTATGTCAATCCTGATCCCGTGGGAAATGTCCAGAGCGGAGCCTGGTCCTTGCAGAACACGGCTATGTCAATCAGACCCCGTGGGAAGCGTCCAAAGCAAATTCCTGATCACGTGGAACACAGCCTATGTCAATCCTGACCCTATGGAAAACGTCCAGAGCGGAGCCTGGTCCTCGCAGAACATGGATATGTCAATCAGACTCCGTGGGAAGCATCCAGAGCAAATTCCTGGTTACGTGGAACGCGGCCTATGTCAATCCTGACCCCGTGGGAAACGTCCAGAGTGGAACCTGGTCCTCGCAGAACACGGCTATGTCAATCAGACCCCGTGGGAAGCATCCAGAGCAAATTCCTGGTTACGTAGAACGCAGCCTATGCCAATCCTGACCCCGTGGTAAACGTCCAGAGCGGATCCTAGTCCTCGCAGAAAATGGCTATATCAAACCGAACCCGTGGGAAGCATCCAGAGCAAATTCCTGGTCACGTGAAACACGGCCTATGTCAATCCTGACCCCGTGGGAAACGCCCAGAGCGGATCCAGGTCCTCGCAGAACACGACTATGTCAATCAGACCCCGTAGGAAGCATCCAGAGCAAATTCCTGGTCATGTAGAACACGGCCTATGTCAATCCTGACCCCGTGGGAAACGTCCAGAGCGGATCCTGGTCTTTGCAGAACACGGCTATGTCAATCAGACCCCGTGGGAAGCATCTAGAGCAAATTCCTGGTCACGTGGAACATGGCCTATGTCAATCCTGACCCTGTGGGAAACGTCCAGAGCGGATCCTGGTCCTCATAGAACACGGCTATGTCAATCAGACCCGTAGGAAGCATCTAGAGCAAATTCCTGGTCATGTGGAACACGGCCTATGTCAATCTTGACCTTGTGGGAAACGTCCAGAGCGGATCCTGGTCCTCGCAAAACACGGCTATGTCAATCAGACCCCGTGGAAAGCATCCAGAGCAAATTCCTGGTCACGTGGAACACGGCCTATGTCAATCCAGACCCCGTGGGAAACGTCCAGAGCGGATCCTGGTCCTCGCAGAAGATAGCTATGTCAATCCTGACCCCGTGGGAAGTATCCAGAGCGGAGCCTGGTCCTCGCAGAACACGGCCTATATCAATCCTGACCCCGTGTGAAGCATCCAGAGCAAATCCTGGTCCCATAGAACACGGCTAAAGTCAATCTTGACCCCGTGGGAAATGGCCAGAGCAACCCCTGACTCCGTGAAATGCGGATAATGTCAATCTCGTCCATCACTTACAGGTCCTCACGACTTGCAAGGGAGAAAACTCTTTTGTGAGATCCTTACGATTCTCAGAAGAAAACGCACTTAGGAATCCTCACGATTCCTAAGGAGAAATTACACCTACGGGATCCTCTCGATCTGTAGGGAGAAAATTCTTTATGAGACCCTCACGGCTCATAAAATTGAAAAGTCTTAGGAGGAAGATCTTAACCCTGAATCCTAAGCCATCGCTGTCCTACAGAGAAATCAAAATAGATTATCCACAAAATGCATTTACTAAAAAGGACACATCATCTTGAAGCAAAATATGTCTTTTATTCATGAATCAAAATGAATACAAAGTACAATTTATGAAAGAATAAAAGAAAATATACTCTCATTCAGGAGTATGTACAAAAGAAGAATAAAAAAATATATATACAATTTTTCAAGCCGGCGGACGATTCAGTAGATTTTACAGTTCACCCCTTTTCCGCTGGGCCTCGGCTTCATGATTCATTATCGTCAAAAGACGGGCTTCCGCTTGAGCCTGTTGGGCCTGGTATAAGGAAAGCCGGCCTTCAAGCTCTTTTTTAGTAACCTTATGGGCTTCGACCATTTCACGAGTAAAAACGACGGCCTTATCAATGGCTACCACCTCCTTGATAGCCTCTTGAAGCACCCGCCAAAGTTCATATGCCCTAATGGTCTTGGCCGTAAGATTGGCTTGAAGCTCCCTCAGCGCTTTGGAAGCCAGCTCTCTCTCCGAAAACTTACGGCTAAGCCTCTTCTTGCATGATATCATGTTCACAGCGCACCGCTCAATCAGCCCCTGTAATCTCGCCTTCGCGGTCACAACCTCTGAAGGAAGGCGTGTACATTCAAGAATATGCAAGCAAGCCTCCACCTGCCGAAAAAACTCAACCTAGACTTGCACCAATGTTTCACTATGGTAGGTGGCAAGAAAGGGAAGAGAGCCGTTGACTTCAGCGGCAAACGCTTCGGCCGTGATCAGAATGCCAGCGCGAAGGTCTTCAATTAGGGCTGACAGGGAGTGGAGGCTTAGCTTTGCCATCTGTTCCGAGGCACATAGAGCATAGGGGCCGGGTGGCATGACGATGCGAGATTCCAGCGTGGTAAGAACTGGCAAAGCTGTTCAGATTTATAAACAGTCGTGAGACTTGTAAGCAAAGAGCAAATAGAACAACGTTGAGACTTTACTTACCCACAGTCATGCAAGAGGGGTCTGAAGGCTCCCCAGGCCCGTCAAGAATCTCCACCTCGTCATCATCTTCCAGAACTGTAGAAGACATCAATGTCATTATATGAAATAATAATAACACCGTGAGGAGAGGGCAAATGACACTAACCTTGCCCGGAAGAGAGGACGATGCGTTGAGGAGATGTCGCCTGCGGAGCGGCCATCTCCAACAGGCGCTGAAAAGACTTCCTGGGAGACAGATCGGCAATAGACACCGCCAATCCGCGCAATTCTGAAAAGACAGAAGGGTTCAGATAATGGAGAGATTATCAATGTAAAATATAGAAGGCTACCTTCGATGCTTCTCTCATTCTGGGCTGGAGGGATAGCAGCTTCGGCGGCCTCCTCCGTGCCCCCAGGCACATCATCGGGGACGTGGGCCAGTGTAACGACTTCCGAGCGAAGAGCAGTGGCCGCCACTGCAGGCTCCAGCGGAAGGATGGTAGCCTCGATTACCTGTCCCCTAATCTCCGGGCCGCCCCCAGAAAGATCCATTGAATCGGAGACCAACAAAGATGCATCTCTCGGGGGAGCAAGCACTTAGGGAGCGGGAATCACCGAGGGAAGCTCCATTGCAGGAGCAACGGTTGTATCGACCCCCTCCACACTGATTAGTGTTTCATTAGGGATATTGGCGGAGTCTACAGTCAAAGCGCGACTCAAACTCAGATCCTCCACCATCGCCGAAGTCCCTGCAAAGTTTGTACGAGGATAAGGATATATATATATATATATATATATATATATATATATAAGCAATACAAAATATTACAAAGAGATACATGAACATACCGATGCGCAAAGGAGCCTCTAGTATGGCTTGCTCAAGCCGACGCTCCTTCCTGAGGAGGTATGCTCGCCGAGGTTCGAGAGTAGACTCATGGCCACCGGTCCACAATGAAAGTGCGTCTTCGGCGTCGGCTGAAACAGCCTGCTTAAGGGCCCTCTCACCCCATTCTTCCAAAGGGCCTACGAATAGCCGTTGTATCGATAGAGGGTCTTCGTAAAAAATGACGGCAGGATAAGGCTGTAAGTCCATGCTACCTCTCCCGGTACTTACGAGCTTGCGGAATTTGATGAAAAACAATTTTCTAGAGGCGGTAACATGGACTCAAAACGGATCTTTGTTAAACTATCTACCTAACAACCTAACTAGGAGTTGTTAACTACTCGGTTAGGGGGTTATACCTTTCTTTTCTTGAACTCCTTCGTCTTCAAGCCTCGATGGTGTATGAATCGGCTTCACCCCGTCGTTTCCTTGTGCCGAAGATCGATCCACCCGAAAGCTTCTACCTTTGGCTTCTTGTTCGAACTTTGAAGAAACTAGTTCACTCGGTTTGCTAAAGCTTGTGAACTAGAGTGAGTGGAGGAGAGTGTGTTGGGATTTTTCTCTATGGTTCTTGGTTCTCAACACATGAGACAAGTGAACCATAGACTAGAGAGAGGGAGAGCAAGAGGAAGAGGATGAGAGCTCAAGAACAAGAAAGAGAAAGGAAATGAGAAAATGAGCAAGACTTTTCTCTCTTGGCTCTCATAATCCAAAGCCATCATAACAAATCATAGCAATCAAGTATTATGTGATGGTTTAAGCTACAATAGCCATATCATTTCATGCACTCATTTTTCACAA
The DNA here is from genome assembly GCA_030015575.1 of Agapanthus africanus. Taxonomy (NCBI): domain Eukaryota; kingdom Viridiplantae; phylum Streptophyta; class Magnoliopsida; order Asparagales; family Amaryllidaceae; genus Agapanthus; species Agapanthus africanus. The sequence goes on from CM057351.1 coordinate 425,419,493, forward strand.
GAGAAACAAGCAAGCAAAAAGTCTTTGCCATGAAATGATAGCCATTGTCATCATGATGGTCAACTAGTCCAACCTAGTCAACCGGTCAACAAAGTCAACAAGTCAACAAAGTCAACCCATCAACAACCATGTCACCATAATACTTAATTAATATTATTGTTAATCATATATCATATTCTCATTAGGGTTTAGCAAAAAGTCAATGGTCAACAGTCAACAGTCAACAACCCTAATGAGAATCCTCCGCCTCTGTCTCTCCGTCAACTGTGCATACACACCCGCATCCGCGTTCCGAGGAACACGAATACATACGAGATAAAATCAATCCCAAAACGTACACTAGGATCTGGTTTAAACCAAAGCCCGCTAGTGTTAACTGTCCGGACACTAAACGTACACAAGTGCACGGATGTGACCGAACCCTGTCGCAAAACTATGCGACCTGTCACAAAACCATGCGACCTCTACTCTTTTGCCTAAAGGAGAATAGCTTTCTGTGTGGGACTCTAAAGACTCGACACTACGCTGGCAGTGGATTTAACCACAGACCGCAAGCGGCACTAGCTGTGCGTAACGGCCCCCAGGTAGATGCCGACAAGAAGACTGACGAGGTGAAACCCATCTGAACTCCTACTGAGCCTGAATATGACAGTCTCCGTACAGTCCGGTTTATTCGTCCGATACATCGCATGGCGGGCCTAGGGGGCGGTAAACGTCAGTCTCCTAATAGCGGTACAAGTCGTGTCGGAGTGAAGCCCAGAACACCCTGAGATAACACTGGAAACCTACCAGTATATCTCGCTTGCCCTGGCCAGGGACTACTCGTGTAATGGCTCTCCTAGACACAGCGCGATGTCAACTCCCAATACCGGGAGAGACGAATCCTGTCTAACCGTCACTGCCTCCAAGTGCTTCGGGACTGCACCCAACTACTACCTGTTTGCACGATTCCTTTGAGCCGTGGTAGGATAGTAATCAAAGTACAGTGGGAACACACTCGAGGCGAAGTGACAGTGTCAAGTCAGCGGACTAAGCTGTACTTATGTCACCTGGAAACTGATAACTGACGATAGGTATAGTACCAACCAACAGTTCCCGACGAGTCCTGTCCAGTGTACTCGTAACCCAACGAGCACCCGCATACTATCTCCAGTACGACGTACTGATGGCTGTGGGACAGACCATCTCCCACACTGGGATGAGAAGCGCATACGCTAGTCTACTCCGGAGTATCGATGCCCTGTCTCGATAGTCCTGCGACTAGGGACCTGCATAAGGATGTGCTTATAGATTACCCAGCCCCCACTAGTGTGACTGCCATCACAACGCTGGTAATCAAGCAAAGATCCTAAGGGCTCCACTAATGCGTATAGGTGATATAATAAAAATAAACACGTGTACACATTGAAGTAGAAACAAACCAAGTAGCATACTACCATTTTGAGCAAGATTGTCAATACAAGGTGAATATCCCAAGCTTCCATTAAGTAATATACATACTAGTATGATACAGTAATGGCCTCTAGGGCATATACACTAACAATCTCCCACTTGCACTAAGGCCATGTACTGGCGTATCGAAGACCTATCATCTCGATCAGCCGCTCGAACTGAGTCTGGGGCAAGGCCTTGGTGAATGGATCTGCAGTGTTATCTTCTGAAGCAACCCTCCTCACCTCGATCTCTCGGCGATCCACGATCTCCCTGATCAGGTGATACCGCCTCAAGATGTGTCTGGATTTCTGATGGGACCTGGGTTCCTTCGCTAAAGCTATAGCCCCGTTGTTGTCGTAATACAGAGGTATTGGATTAACAATGGACGGAACCACCTGAAGTTCTTTCAAGAACTTCCTCATCCAGACTGCTTCTTTTGCGGCATCAGATGCAGCGATGTATTCCGCTTCCATAGTCGAGTCAGCAATGGTTTCCTGTTTGGAACTCTTCCAACACACCGCCCCTCCATTGAGGGTAAAGACAAAACCCGACATGGACTTGGAATCATCCTTGTCACTCTGGAAGCTGGAGCCAGCAAAGGCCTCGATCTGTGTAGGGTTCCTAGGCACACTAATGAGGTCTCACAAGTGATCAAACATGGCCAATTCAAATTTTTCCTTGTGCCTATAAACCCTAATACGGATCGTTAACTAGATGTATAGGCGATGCAATGCAAATAAACAACTTTATCTAAAAGGAAAGAGGCTACAACCTTTGTAGATCCGGTCCTCCACCTCCTAGGCTCCGTGATGACGTCCCTCCGCTGTCCAAATCGGATCCCGGACTCTAGCATCGGTTTCATCGGAGAAATGGACGGGCTAGGTTGTCGACTTCGATGCCGAAGATGATCTACGTCGAGGCATCACAAGATCAAGCTCCCACTTCACCAAGTCATAAAACTTGTGAAGAAAACACCCTATACTACTTGGCAAGAGGTAGAGGATGAGGAAATAGGAAGTGGGTTCACTTTAGAATTGGATTTCTCACTCTTTTTCACTAGTTGCCATTGATGGAGGCAAGCTTTCTTCATGTTGAAGAAGGAGAAGAAGAAGAAGATAATATGATAAGTGTACTTCAAAAAGAAAATAAAATGAATACTTATCATCTATCAACCATGGTCAAGTGTAGAGAATGAACTATGGTTAGTATGAATGGTTAGGGTTAAGCATGAAGACAAAATGGTCACTTAGTCAAAGCTTCATGAAGCTTCAACAACAAACAAAGAAAGCCACCATTTTCTCTTTATCTTTTGCCAAAATAAATAAATAAATAGATAGATAAGAAAATAAAAACCCTAACCATTACATAACCATGGTTTAATCCTTTATACAAACCCAAGTTAGCATGTATCATCAAACATGATACAATCATGTGCACAAAAATATATCACATATACAATGTGCATTTCAAGTGAGAAAATCCTTTTAAAGTGAACCAATACTAGTTAATGCAAAGTAATATATCAAATATATAATTATACATTAAATCATTAAATCAACACTTGATTCAATGATCCGGTCATGTCGCATAAAACCGACTAGTATCCAATGTATCGACTTATCGAATCAATCTTCAATTCGATAACTAGGTTATATCGCATACAACCAATCGATACATTCATCGCGAGAATGGAATACGGTATCACATACACGCATTATTCTCGGTCCTGCACATATCTCATATGCGCTCCTATTTCGTTTCGCTTGAGCCAGGAAACCTCTGTGTAGGACTCTAAAGACTCGTCAATACGCCGGCAGTAGATGATGATCATATTAAACACCCACAAGCCGCAAGCGGTCTGCTAAACGTAACGGCCATCCGGGTATTGAGCGATCAGAAGATCGACGAGCAAGCCCGCTCACACTCCTATGAATCCAACCAGTAACACTTACCGTACAGTCCGGTCTGTTCATCTGATATGTCGCATATCTCGCCTAGGGGTGGTAAACGTCAGACCCCAATAGCTTGATAAGTCATGCCGACGTTGGGTCCATAACATTCGTGAAACTACTGATAACTCTTACCAGTATATCACTGCAACCCTGGCCAGGGATTTCCTGTTATGGCCAGTCGAGCATAGTGCAACATCAACCCCCAATACCGGGAGAGACGAATCCCCTCCTATCGCTCATTGCCTCCATGTGAATCGGGACTGTACCCAAAAACCACCTGTTTGCACGACTCAGTAGAGCCGTGGTAGGGTGGAAATCAAAGCACAGTGGGAGACACACAAGACTCTATGACGATCTCGGGTCAACAGACTAAGCTGTACCAGTGTCACCAGAGAACTGCCATCCGACGTGAGGTATAATACTATCTGGGAGTTCTCGGCGAGTCCGTTCAGTGTACCCAGTCTTCACTGAGCACCCTCATACCATCTCTGATGTCAAACACCAATGGATATGGGATCATCCATCGCCCATCACATGGGTCGAGAAGATATACGCTAGTCTACTCTGGAATATCGATGCCCCGTCTCGATATTCCCACGACTAGGAACATTGAAGGATGTACTCATGGACTACCCAGGCCCCACTAGTATGATCTGCATCATAGTCCTGGAAGTCGAGTACACATCCTAAGGGCTTTATCAACATGTAACAGAGAGACAGAAAGTATACATGTTAAGATAAAGAGCAACCAGATAGCGTACTATCATGTCGAGCAAGAAAGTCCTACCTATATATGTCCCAGCATCCATTACAATATACATTCAATGTACAGTAATGGCCTCTAGGGCATACATATAACTAACAATCTCCCACTTGCACTAGGGCCATCTGTAGCAGTGGTTGCAGTATCACATACTCAACCATCCCCTAAAAGTCTCTCTTTAGGAAAAGGCCTTCGTGAGTGGATCCGCCGTGTTGTCCTCTGAGTCTACTCTCCTAACCTCGATCACCCTGGAGATCAACTATCTCCATGATCAGGTGATGCTTCCTCAGAATATGTCTGGGTCACTGATGGGACCAGGGTTCCAGGGCCAAAGCCACACTTCCATTGTCACACAATGGTAGGAACCTAGTTCATCTTATGAACCAATATACACCCAAACTGCCTCTTTGGTAGTATCTTTAATAGCGATGTTACCAGCCTTTATCGTCTAGTTTGTCACGGTATCTAGCTTGGAACTCTTCCAACATACCGTCCCTTTACTGAGGGTAAAGACAATGCCTGTGACTGACATTCAGTCGTCTTTATCACCCTGGAACCCTTCCAGTGATTCTCCCCAGGATCGATTGATACCATCTCACTACATTTAGTGAGAATCCTAGTATCCAATTACATATATCTCATAGATGAAAACTCAGGATTTAGGAGGTATCACTTTGATCCTATTGGAGAATCCTTGTGATAAGCGGAGATTGACCGAGCGTAGTATAGGAAACCCCTTTCCTATCAAGAGTATGTTGTCCATGTACAATACGAGGATGACCACCTTACTCTCTACTACCTTTTTGTACATACAAGGTTCATCTACCATTTTGATGAAGTCAAACTCTTTGACTACCACATCAAAACAGACGTTCCAACTCCGCGATGCCTGCTTTATCATGTAAAGCAATTTGCACACGTTTCCGCTGCTCCCACTGTTTACGAAGCCCTCTGGCTATGTTCTTATAGACGTTCTCTTCTAAATCACTATTTAGAAAAGTAGTCATGGCACCCAACCACCAGATATCGTAGTCATGGTATGTAGCAATGGCAAGTAGGATCTGGATGGACTTAAGCATAGGCACTGGAAAAGGTTTCATCATTATCCACGCCTGGTCGATGACGAAAACCTTTAACTGGTCAAGCTTTGAAAGTCACAACTTTTCCATCTACACCAAGTAATCTTCTCAAGATATACTTGCTCCAGATGGGGATTTAACCCTTCAGATATCGCAACCAAAGTCCATACTTTGTTGGTGTATGTGGATTCCATCTCAGATCGCTAAGCATCCAGCCATTCTTACAGAGTCCCTACTCTCGATGGCCTGCTCGAAACTAGTTGGGTCATCATATCATGATGCATTCCTTGCTCCCACTGTCATCGAGAAACCGAGGTATCTCTTAAGTGGATGAGGAACCCTACCAGATCGGCGGAGAGGCTGAAGTTCATCGGGAACTATTGAATCCTTTGGTGCTGTCAAATCAGCTGCAGTTTTGTATAGCTGGAACCTTTCCAATTCTATAGAACTGACCTTGCCTTGATCTTGTCCGGATTTTGCTTTTGACATAGGCCGGACAATCCCAAATCTTAACTTACTTAAGAGATAGGCTCTTTCCATACCATATCTTATATGGAGTGGTAGGCATTGATTTGAATCGAACCCTATTCAATAGGTATGCAACTTCATAAGTGCATAACTCCCTAAAAGGAAATAGGAAACTCAGTAGTACTTATCATAGACATATAGGGTGTGATTGCTCCGCCCCGATATACCATCGTGCTATGGTGTATACGGAGGAGTAATGCTGAGAGAGAATCTCATTCTCCTTTAGAATAGTCCAGGAATTCCATGCACAAGTATTCTCTGCCCTGATCTTATCATAGGACATAATACTTATACCCGTATTTTGGTTCTCTACTTCTAACTTGTGTTCTGTGAATATCTCAAAAGGTTCGGACTTGTGTTTCAACAGGAACATATGTCTGAATCTTGAGAGATTATCAGAGAATATAATGAAGTACAAAGAACCGGTCCTGGCATGTGTAGACAGGAGACCTTATATACATCATCATGTGTAGACAGGAGACCTGATACCACTGTAGGGTTCCTAGGCACACTAATGAGGTCTCACAAGTGATCAAATATGGCCAATTCAAATTTTTCCTTGTGCCTATAAACCCTAATACGGATCGTTAACTAGATGTATAGGCGATGCAATGCAAATAAACAACTTTATCTAAAAGGAAAGAGGTTACAACCTTTGTAGATCCGGTCCTCCACCTCCTAGGCTCCGTGATGACGTCCCTCCGCTGTCCAAATCGGATCCCGGACTCTAGCATCGGTTTCATCGGAGAAATGGGCGGGCTAGGTTGTCGACTTCGATGCCGAAGATGATCTACGTCGAGGCATCACAAGATCAAGCTCCCACTTCACCAAGTCATGAAACTTGTGAAGAAAACACCCTATACTACTTGGCAAGAGGTAGAGGATGAGGAAATAGGAAGTGGGTTCACTTTAGAATTGGATTTCTCACTCTTTTTCACTAGTTGCCATTGATGGAGGCAAGCTTTCTTCATGTTGAAGAAGGAGAAGAAGAAGAAGATAATATGATAAGTGTACTTCAAAAAGAAAATAAAATGAATACTTATCATCTATCAACCATGGTCAAGTGTAGAGAATGAACTATGGTTAGTATGAATGGTTAGGGTTAAGCATGAAGACAAAATGGTCACTTAGTCAAAGCTTCATGAAGCTTCAACAACAAACAAAGAAAGCCACCATTTTCTCTTTATCTTTTGCCAAAATAAATAAATAAATAAATAGATAAGAAAATGAAAACCCTAACCATTACATAACCATGGTTTAATCCTTTACACAAACCCAAGTTAGCATGTATCATCAAACATGATACAATCATGTGCACAAAAATATATCACATATACAATGTGCATTTCAAGTAAGAAAATCCTTTTAAAGTGAACCAATACTAGTTAATGCAAAGTAATATATCAAATATATAATTATACATTAAATCATTAAATCAACACTTGATTCAATGATCCGGTCATGTCGCATATAACCGACTAGTATCCAATGTATCGACTTATCGAATCAATCTTCAATTCGATAACTAGGTTATATCGCATACAACCAATCGATACATTCATCGCGAGAATGGAATACGGTATCACATACACGCATTATTCTCGGTCCTGCACATATCTCATATGCGCTCCTATTTCGTTTCGCTTGAGCCAGGAAACCTCTGTGTAGGACTCTAAAGACTCGTCAATACGCCGGCAGTAGATGATGATCATATCAAACACCCACAAGCCGCAAGCGGTCTGCTAAACGTAACGGCCATCCGGGTATTGAGCGATCAGAAGATAGACGAGCAAGCCTGCTCACACTCCTGTGAATCCAACCAGTAACACTTACCGTACAGTCCGGTCTGTTCATCTGATATGTCGCATATCTTGATAAGTCATGCCGACGTAGGGTCCATAACATTCGTGAAACTACTGATAACTCCTACCAGTATATCACTGCAACCCTGGCCAGGGATTTCCTGTTATGGCCAGTCGAGCATAGCGCAACATCAACCCCCAATACCGGGAGAGACGAATCCCCTCCTATCGCTCATTGCCTCCATGTGAATCGGGACTGTACCCAAAAACCACCTATTTGCACGACTCAGTAGAGCCGTGGTAGGGTGGAAATCAAAGCACAGTGGGAGACACACAAGACTCTATGACGATCTCGGGTCAACAGACTAAGCTGTACCAGTGTCACCAGAGAACTGCCATCTGACGTGAGGTATAATACCATCTGGGAGTTCTCGGCGAGTCCGTTCAGTGTACCCAGTCTTCACTGAGCACCCGCATACCATCTCTGATGTCAAACACCAATGGATATGGGATCATCCATCGCCCATCACATGGGTCGAGAAGATATACGCTAGTCTACTCTGGAATATCGATGCCCCGTCTCGATATTCCCACGACTAGGAACATTGAAGGATGTACTCATGGACTACCCAGGCCCCACTAGTATGATCTGCATCATAGTCCTGGAAGTCGAGTACACATCCTAAGGGCTTTATCAACATGTAACAGAGAGACAGAAAGTATACATGTTAAGATAAAGAGCAACCAGATAGCGTACTATCATGTCGAGCAAGAAAGTCCTACCTATATATGTCCCAGCATCCATTACAATATACATCCAATGTACAGTAATGGCCTCTAGGGCATACATATAACTAACAATCTGGGGGTCTTTTCCGCCATACACCAAGAACATCTCCTTAGTCCTTCTCAGGTACTTGAGAATGTTCTTTACCGCTATCCAGTGTTTCTCCCCAGGGTTTGACTGATACCGGCTTACTACACTAAGTGCATAAGCTACATCCGGTCTGGTACACAATATCGCATACATTATAGAGCCTACCGCAGAAGCGTAGGGTATAATAGACATGCGATCCCTCTCCAAATCAGTCTTGGGAGACATCTCTTTAGAGAGGGTGATCCCGTGACAAGCCGGTAGGTTACCGCGCTTGGAATCTTCCATACTGAATATTTTCAGTATGGTGTCAATGTACCTGGACTGCGAAAGTCCTAATATCCTCTTGGATCTATCACGATGGATCCGGATCCCCAGGATGTATGAGGCATCACCCAGGTCTTTCATGGAGAACCTGTGTGACAAGAACCCCTTGACAGATTGTAGCATAGGAATGTCATTTCCTATTAAGAGAATGTCATCCACGTATAAAACGAGGAATACTACAGTTCTCGCTACAAATCTACTATAGATGCATGGTTCATCTGGATTTTTGATAAAACCAAATTCTTTGACTGTCTCATCAAAACAGATGTTCCAACTCCGCGATGCCTACTTTAGTCCATAGATGGACTTAAGCAACTTGCACACCTTTCCGCTGCTCCCACTCTGAATGAAACCCTCTGGCTGGTCCATATAGACACACTCCTCTAAATTTCCATTTAGAAAAGCGGTCTTTACGTCCATCTGCCAAATCTCATAATTGTGGAAGGCAGCAATGGCAAGAAGGATCCGAATGGATTTCAGCATAGCCACTGGAGAAAATGTTTCGTCATAGTCCAAACCAGGTCTTTGACGAAAACCCTTTGCAACAAGTCTAGCTTTATAGGTCTCAACCTGTCCATCTACACCAATCTTCCTTTTGAAGATCTACTTGCATCCTACGGGTTTTACCCTGTCTGGAGCAATGTCCAACATCCATACTTTGTTGGTGTACATGGACTCCATTTTGGTCCGCATTGCATCCAGCCATTTTACCGAGTCAACGCTCTGAACGGCCTGCTGGAAGCTAGTAGGCTCATCATAATCTATGATGCAATCCTCTCTATCCCCGTCTATGAGAAAACCGTAGTATCTCTCGGGCGGATGAGACTGCCTACTAGTCCTGCGGAGCGGCGTAGGAATGTCCTGTTCTTTTGAACCCTCTGGTTCTACTAAGCTTTCAGTAATAGCTCGTGGTTCTGGAATTTCTTCCAGTTCTACTGTGCTCCTACTTATCTGGTTTTCCAAAAACTCAGTTTCCAAGAAGTAGGCATGATGAGAAACAAAAACCTTTTGTTCCTCTTCGCAGTAGAAGAAATATCCCTTGGAGTTCTTTGGATATCCTACGAACTTGCACTGTACTGAGCGTGCCTCGAGTTTGTCCGCATGCTGCTTTTTAACAAAAGCTGGACATCCCCATGTCTTAATGTGCTTAAGATAGGGTTTCTTCCCACACCACATCTCATATGGTGTGGTAGGCACAGTCTTAGTGGGAACTCGTTTCAAAAGGTATGCAGCTGATTCTAGCGCATACCCCCAGAATGATCGCGGTAACTCAGCGTTACTCATCATGGACCGTACCATATCCAATAGGGTTCGGTTCCGTCTCTCCGATACACCGTTATGTTGCGGAGTGTATGGAAGAGCAAGCTGAGAGAGAATTCCATTCTCTTTTAAGTAATCCAGGAACTCGGCACTCAAGTATTCACCACCTCGATCCGATCTTAGAATCTTGATACTTTTGCCGGTCTGTTTTTCTACTCCATTCTTATATTCCTGGAATTTTCCAAAGGCTTCGGACTTATGTTTCATTAAGAAGACATAACCGTACATTGAAAAGTCATCCGTAAAAGTAATGAAGTAAGAAAAACCGCTTCGCGCATGTGTAGACATTGGACCACATACGTCGCTGTGTACGAGTCCCAAGAGCTCGCTCGCTCTTACTCCATGTCCAGTGAACGGAGTCTTTGTCATCTTTCCTTTGAGACAGGATTGATAAGTGGCATACGATTGATATTCGAACGGATTCAAATATCCTTCTGTATGTAACTTCGTCAACCTTCTCTCATTGATGTGACCCAGTCTGCAATGCCATAAGAAAGTCTGATTTATTTCCGGAGACTTTCTTTTGTGTGTATTCTGGACATTGAAAATCTGTGGTTGGTTTAATACGTATATACCATTGCTTAATGTACCTGACCCAATCAGAACTTGATTAAGGTGAATGTTTACAACATTACTTACAAACGCAAATTCATAACCTTCTTTAGAAATCAAAGATACAGAAATGATATTACATGTTTCGTTGGGTACAAAAAGGCAATTACGCAAAACCAAAACGTGTCCATCTGACAACCCCAGGTGATAGTCCCCCACGGCCTCAGCATCCATGCTCCGTTTGCAACTTTGAGGGTCATGTCACCTGCCTTCAAAACCCTACGGTTTCTCAACGCCTGCAAAGAATTACAGATATGAGATCCTGATCCGGTATCCAATACACAGGAAGTAGAGTTTATTGATAGACAGTTTTCAATAACATACACACCTGAAGCTGAAGCCGCAACTTGCTTCGGTTCATGTGTTCTGGCTTTCCAAGCCCTGCAATCATTCTTCCAGTGTCCACTCTTATGATAATAGAAGCATTCTTCCTTATCCACAAGCTTCCCCACTTTCTTTGTTGCTTTTGCCTTTCCCTTCATATCCACTTTACTAACACCGCCCCTTGGTTTGGCGGGGGCTTTCTTCTTCTTTCCCTTGGCTTTCACCTTGGACCTAGAAGAGGAAGATCCTCCTACAAACAAAGTGGATGTTTCCCTACCTTTCTGTAGGGTGCCCTCTGCACTCCTCAGCATATTGAGGAGCTCCGGAAGTTCAACTTCTTTTCCTTATAAGTTGAAGTTCAGGATAAACTGGGCGTAAGTGGAAGGAAGGGACTGGAGAATCAAGTCCGAATAGAGCTCATTCTCCAACGTGGTCCCAAAGTCCGCGAGCTCTTCTATGTAGCCAATCATCTTAAGCACGTGTTCCGCTACCAATGATCCGACGGCCAACCTTGCCGAAAATAACTTCTTCGACACTTCGTATCTTGCGATACGAGATTGCTCTCCATACAGTTCTTTTGTATGGAGAAATATGGATTCGAGGTCCATATTCTCGTGCCTCCTCTGATGTTCGTTGTCCATAGAGGCAAGCACGAGGCACTTGGCCTTCGCGCAATCGATCTCCCAATTCTTACGGATTTCCTTATCCGTGACGCTGGAGGTGGGACCTGGGATAGGGGGAGCTTTGGTGGTAAGAAGATACCCCAGCTTGTCGTAAGTGATTGCCATCTTGATATTCCTGAGCCAATCTTTGTAGTTTGGCCCTGTCAGTATGTTTTTATCTAGAAGTAACTTAAGTCCAGTCATGTCGATTGGTCGCTGCAATTACGAGAGAGAGAAGAAACACTCAGCATGATGCTCTTGCAAGTTTAGAGTGGTTTTTAGTTTGTCTAAACAGGATGGCTCCCACTGTCTCTCGAATCCCTCCTCAAACCAAAAAGGATGAATTACTCAGGATCAATCTCACCGTACAATTCTTGCTTAACCGTTCGGCCAGGCTGGTGTCGTTACTTCGAGGGAGGTTTTCCAACGCTTTCGCGAAGTTCCTTAATTAAATAACCTCTTTTCCCTGGGGGCGTAGCCCCGCTAACACCTTTCTAGACACCTACTTGGTTTATAGCATTGATCGTTAAGTAAGAAATTTCCCGAGGAGTAGCATATACTCACAGTAGGATCGGGATCCAAATATCATCGCGTGACAAAACTGAAGGAATCCTACCAGAATCATCACACTCCAAATGGTATGCAACACTAGCAAGTTTCAGTTCTTTTGAAACTCCCGATGTGGATTTTTGCCCCATGCTCTTATGACCTTGACTTTGGCCAACAAATCATAAGTCACATGTCAAGTTCTACCCGTCATTCTCTAGGTTAATTTGAACCCACCCGTACCTACCCTTGACTTTGGCCAACAAGACGGTACGACTGTCCCAAACCAACGCGTCTATCTATGCTGCATATGAATACCCAATAGCTACCAATCACTATGCCTTGACTTTGGCCAACAAACATAGCTTGAATACTATTGACTATTCATGTGAAACGACGGAGGGCTACGAATGGTTTTGGCGAAACCGTGAACGTAGTGAACTTGATATAATCAATGGAATGAGATAGCTTTTAAAAGGAGTGGCTCAAGCTCCGTATTTAAAAGTTGATTTTGAAAAGAACCGAGTGGTTTTTCGAAAGTGTTCCAACGACTTTTACTTGGTTTATTTTCTTGCATTAGTTCTTTTAATGCGTGATATTCTTGCATTAGTTCTTTTAATGCGTCCCATCATTTAATCCTACCATTGCAGAAAACAACCAAAATATGACGTACGCTTATGCCATTCGCATTCGTCACGGGGGCCCGTCATTACCCGTTAGGTTACTTAACTAACGACAGAGCGGGGGCTGGGCTAGCGCGTCTGTAAAACATAAGCAACACCTAAATAATATCATATATAGATATATTGCAATGATAGCCATTTCAGATCACAGATGAACACATTGGATATACTAGGAACCCGCAATTCGTATGAGCCTGTAACGAAAAGCAGATTACACGGTCGCGGTGAATAGCCAATACCCCACCCAAGACCCCTACGGGTGCGGCAAACTACCCACCAAGTACCCGAAGCGGAGCAACCTCCCTCAACACCGTGAGTAGGCCACTCGGCACTTCGAGATACCCGGTAGTTTGTGCACCCCCTCCATGGGTCTATCCTAGGAGCAAAAACAGTAAAAATAAATTATACAATGACGGCTACAACCCCGACCCGGTTGTGCGACCATATAAATAATTATTATATCAATTTACAAATTTACATGAATTGAAAGAAAAGAAAACTCTCGTCTCACAACCCCCGGCTATTCACCCGCGACAATCCAATGAATTCATATACACATTCCAGTAACATTACAGATCACAGGTTTGTATAACCCCCACTAATCGACATATAGCGATTAGCAGACGTTCAATACAAATATCACATCACAAAAATACCCGTCAGCTTAAGTCTTTAGAAACTCGATCAAAATACGGTTTTAAAGCCCCAAAAACAAATTTTTCTTTCTGGAAAATCTGGGCTGAAAAACATATACCAAAATTCCCAAAATACCCTACTGAGTATACTGCAGTAAAGAAGTTCCAGAGAAGAGCTAAGTTGGCCGCGGAACCGCGGCAATAGCAAGCTATTGCCGCGCTTCCGCGGCGGTTTGATAGGTTCTCTGCACCGTTTTTCTACAGTATCTTTAAAAAACCCTGAGTCGATTTTTAAAGCATGATTTATTATTTTTACAGAACTTAAAAAATTGACAGCAAGTTTGATTTCCGGGTTTATTTCGGGACTTTTTCTCCGATCGAATTTCTAGTTACTATGCTAACATGTTAGGAAGTGTTTAACTAGGCTCTGATACCACTGTAAGTCCATGCTACCTCTCCCGGTACTTACGGGCTTGCGGAATTTGATGAAAAACAATTTTCTAGAGGCGGTAACATGGACTCAAAACGGATCTTTGTTAAACTATCTACCTAACAACCTAACTAGGAGTTGTTAACTACTCGGTTAGGGGGTTATACCTTTCTTTTCTTGAACTCCTTCGTCTTCAAGCCTCGATGGTGTATGGACCGGCTTCACCCCGTCGTCTCCTTGCGCCGAAGATTGATCCACCCGAAAGCTTCTACCTTTGACTTCTTCTTCGAACTTTGAAGAAACTAGTTCACTCGGTTTGCTAAACCTTGTGAACTAGAGTGAGTAGAGGAGAGTGTGTTGGGATTTTTCTCTATGGTTCTTGGTTCTCAACACATGAGACAAGTGAATCATAGACTAGAGAGATGGAGAGCAAGAGGAAGAGGATGAGAGCTCAAGAACAAGAGAGAGAAAGGAAATGAGAGAATGAGCAAGACTTTTCTCTCTTGGCTCTCATAATCCAAAGCCATCATAACAAATCATAGCAATCAAGTATTATGTGATGGTTTAAGCTACAATAGCCATATCATTTCATGCACTCATTTTTCACAAGAGAAACAAGCAAGCAAAAAGTCTTTGCCATGAAATGATAGCCATTGTCATCATGATGGTCAACTAGTCCAACCTAGTCAACCAATCAACAAAGTCAACAAGTCAACAAAGTCAACCCATCAACAACCATGTCACCATAATACTTAATTAATATTATTGTTAATCATATATCATATTCTCATTAGGGTTTAGCAAAAAGTCAATGGTCAACAGTCAACAGTCAACAACCCTAATGAGAATTCTCCGCCTCTGTCTCTCCGTCAACTGTGCATACACACCCGCATCCGCGTTCCGAGGAACACGAATACATACGAGATAAAATCAATCCCAAAACGTACACTAGGATCTGGCTTAAACCAAAGCCCGCTAGTGTTAACTGTCCGGACACTAAACGTGCACAAGTGCACGGATGTGACCGAACCCTGTCGCAAAACCATGCGACCTGTCACAAAACCATGCGACCTCTACTCTTTTGCCTAAAGGCGAATAGCTTTCTGTGTGGGACTCTAAAGACTCGACACTACGCTGGAAGTGGGTTTAACCACAGATCGCAAGCGGCACTAGCTGTGCGTAACGGCCCCCGGGTAGATGCCGATAAGAAGACTGACGAGGTGAAACCCATCTGAACTCCTACTGAGCCTGAATGTGACAGTCTCCGTACAGTCCGGTCTGTTCGTCTGATACATCGCATGGCGGGCCTAGGGGGCAGTAAACGTCAGTCCCCTAATAGCGGTACAAGTTGTGTCGGAGTGAAGCCCAGAACACCCTGAGATAACACTGGAAACCTACCAGTATATCTCACTTGCCCTGGCTAGGGACTACTCGTGTAATGGCTCTCCTAGACACAGCGCGATGTCAACTCCCAATACCGGGAGAGACGAATCCTGTCTAACCGTCACTGCCTCCAAGTGCTTCGGGACTGCACCCAACTACTACCTGTTTGTACGACTCCTTTGAGCCGTGGTAGGGTAGTAATCAAAGTACAGTGGGAACACACTCGAGGCGAAGTGACAGTGTCAAGTCAGCGGACTAAGCTGTACTCATGTCACCTGGGAACTGATAACTGACGATAGGTATAGTACCAACCAACAGTTCCTGACGAGTCCTGTCCAGTGTACTCGTAACCCAACGAGCACCCGCATACTATCTCCAGTATGACGTACTGATGGCTATGGGATAGACCATCTCCCACACTGGGATGAGAAGCGCATACGCTAGTCTACTCCGGAGTATCGATGCCCTGTCTCGATAGTCCTGCGACTAGGGACCTGCATAAGGATGTGCTTATAGATTACCCAGCCCCCACTAGTGTGACTGCCATCACAACGCTGGTAATCAAGCAAAGATCCTAAGGGCTCCACTAATGCGTATAGGTGATATAATAAAAATAAACACATGTACACATTGAAGTAGAAACAAACCAAGTAGCATACTACCATTTTGAGCAAGATTGTCAATACAAGGTGAATATCCCAAGCTTCCATTAAGTAATATACATACTAGTATGATACAGTAATGGCCTCTAGGGCATATACACTAACAAAGGACACTTCGGGATCCTTACGTTCTCGGATTCATCTTGTGATCGTCTTATAGCCTCAGCCAATTGTGCGGCTTCCTCGGCAGATGAATTCGGGAAAAGTAGACCACCATCCGATTCTTGCATGGATAGTGGTTCATCTTGAAGAATAGGCTCGGATTCCACTAAAGAGTCGATCAGATTGGTGGCCGTCTTCCTCCGCCTCATAGGCTCAGAACTAACCGCCGAAGACGATCGCTTCCTTCCCCTTGGTGCTTTGGTACGGCGTTGACCCACTTCGCCTTCAATGTCCTCGCTCGGCGGTGCTACCGATGATGACACGGCCATTGTTGACGCCGCAGCTGATGACACTACTACTGGCGCTCTATTAGCCCTTGATTGAGCTCTAGTATGCAGTTGCATACCATCTGTGGGATTTAAATCCACTTCCGCCGCCTCCGGAATAAGCACGGCGTTGGTATCTCTCAAGGGAGGGCGAACCGCTGCACGCTGTTGCGGCGGAACTCCCGTGGCTTGAATCGGAGTGGGAGCCCTATATCCGAGGAGCACCCTCCTCTCCTCGGCAATAATTGGACTGACTCGGTGGAGGTACCAGCCTATGAATGACCCCACACATCGAGGAATATGATCAGTTTTAGGAATCACGAAGCGGGAGCCAGTGTTCAGCCGCATGAAGTGATGAGCGACGTCACGAACAACTTCTGACGACGGGCTAGGCTCCACTATAAATGCCTCAAAGGGGACGTCCTGGTCATATCCGTGTTGCCGAGGAAAGCGGTGCGGGTTGTACCGCGTAAAAGGGCCGCACCGTTCTGACGAAATACAAGATAACCTGGTCTGATCAAATATAGGTGCATGGCTTTCCTGGGATTCAGAGAAGGTACCTCCTCTTTCGACGAGTCACAGAGCTGTTGAACCGGTCCTGAGGGAGCAGAGAGGACTCGGTTGTTGAATACCATCCCGCCTGTATTAGCATATGAATTAACCAGCATGCGAATAGCCCCAGACTGAGTCGGGTCAGGATCAGAAGCGTCCACCAGCCGCATGAGTCGCAGAAAAGTGTAAGCGTCATAAAAGTTGGGTCTTTGGTGCGCAGCAAATGCCCCCAGCACGTGCATCTCAATCCAGGACGTAAAGTAATGAAGAGAGAAATTTACCACATCTACGCCTAGAGTTGAGGTATTGGCCGCGGCGCTTAACCCATGATACAGATGCGCTAGCCTCGCAATGCCCACAGCTAGTCGTGTTCCCTCGGCAATGCGATGAGCAGGGTAAATAACTGAGGCTCTCGTGAAATGAAGGTGCATGGGAATGGCGAACCAACTGAGCCAAACACTGATGAAGCCCACAAAGAAAGTCTCCTCATCCATACCAGGAGCTGTGATCGACTCGAAAGATATCGCTGACATGATGGGAATGTAGAACTGCGGCAAGTCCTCTTCTTTAGTCGGCCGCTTATTTAGCCGAACCCAAAGGGGTCGTTGATATTCACGAACTTCGGAGCCGTCTTTTATAGGACATCTTCGTGAAGGAATCAGGCGATAAAGCTTTTAAAAGTGACGCCTTGCTCCTCTGACTCTGTGAATAGCTTTTCAAAAATGCTCAGAGTCTTGATCAAACTTGAGCGCTTGTGGCGGACGGCATTCTCGGTCGACAGGCCGTCAAGCATGGCAGGCTCGGTTTTGAAGACATATTCATCGGGAGGAAGTAGTTCTTCATAGAGTGTCCCCCTAACTGGCAACCCTGAGATTTCGCGAAACTCCTCCAGAGAAATTGAAACTTCGCGGTCCCCTAGAAAAAAGGTGTTCGTGGGAAGATTCCATTGGTTTAAGAAAGCCTTAACCCACCAGACATGGGGAGGCTGATAGTGGAAAAGAGACGCATATACCGCCTGATAAAGTCCGAACCTCTGTAGTCGCGCACGATGGGCGGACAGGATATAACGGGCCCAGAGAATGTAGCCCGTAGGATGTCGAGGGGTAAGCTCTATCTTGTAAATCTGTCCCCATGGCTGGGCTTCGCCTTGGAAAATGCGGTGCCCTACAATGTCTATAGCCGGCACAGGATGGTTCGGAATACCAGTTGTTGATGGCTCAAGCCGTCCCATAGGGGTCCAATTCAGCATCTCCACAGCAAAGACGGTCCGTGGATGATCCATCGGCAGGAATGGATAGGTAGGCTCTGTCAGTATCTTGCAAAGGAAACTGCGGCGACCGCGGATGATGTGACCGTACCAGGTCCCCCATAAAAGTAGATTGGTGCAATTCGGGTCATGAGCCCTGATCATCGCCATCACCTCTTCGTCAAACGGTGACTGAGGAAAGGCAGCCTCCGAGCGGGTGAAAGGGAAGTATGGAACAGAAGTCATTGTGCCTGAAATAAAAGAAGGTGAAACTGTTAAGCGAAGCCAACACGTGTGCATATATATATATATGTTTATAAATGTATATATATATAAAGACAGTGGAAGAAAGCGACAGAGGACTTATTTTATGGGACCATTGGTTACAAAACACATGGGTCCCACAAAATCAAGATGGCGGCTCACTAATAATGAGGCCAAGCAATCATCATGAGAATAAAGGGAAGATTCTCAATGATTTCAAATGACTCTACACATTCCCCCAAAAAAGAAACCTATCTTGGACTCTGCGAAAATCAAGCAGAACAGGGGAATTAAATTCCCAGAAAACTCCACTGCAATTCTTTTTTGCAAAGAACAACTCAGGGCAAGAAAACCCCAAGAAGTTCTCTGGGAAGAACTGAGTTCTTTAGAGGAATTAAATTCCTTTTGAATAGAGGAATTAAATTCCCAGAAAATATTTTTCAGAGCCAAAGCTCTTTGGAATGGAATTAAATTCCAGAGAGAAGACAAGCATCACCATCGATCCATGAAGATCAGAGAAGCCCTAAGAGGTTTATTATTTAAAGATTGAGCAGTTTTCATTTTAAAAGAACTTAAAAAAATGGGTTCTTGTTAAAGGGAAAAACCCTTGGTGTGGATTTAAAATCCAATTTTCTATAAGGAGTTCATCAGCCGTTCAAGATTCTCACCTGAAAAAAGGAAATCTTTGTTGACAGAGTTAAACTCTGGAAATATTTTGAATCAGAGAACTAAGATCTGGGAAAGAGAATTAAATTCTCAGAGGAAAAACAAGTAAGGAAGAAGATGGAAAAAGTGGAGGCACTTTTGAAGGGACTCTTGCATTTATAGGATGTGATGGAGAACGGTTCATCTCCCCTATTCCCTAGACAGATCCAACGGTCACAAAGGTGACAGCGTTGCACTCACGTGCAAACACATGAGAACAACACTGTGGGGGCATTTGTTCCCTGATAAATATCAGGAAATACCTCAATGGGGTATAACGTGCTCACACGTGACCAAGGGTCACGTGTTGACACGTGATAGGTTCCTGTGATCTTTGCTTTATAGGATTAAATTATAGTCAAACAAAAATATAATAAGACACTAAGAAAAAACCTCAATGGGGCATCACGTGCTCATACGTGACCAAGGGTCACGTGTTGACACGTGATGATTCCTTAGCTCTGTTAAAAGGGAGAATTAAATTCTTAATAAAATGTTTAACCAAGAGGGTCACGTGCCAACACATGACAGGTTCCTAAACTCTTTAATTGATAGAATTAAATTCTATTTAATAATCAAATAAAGGGATCACGTGCCAACACGTGATAGACTTTTAAAAGCCTTCTGAAATAATAGAATTAGATTCTAACTAAGGGAAATCAAAGACCCTAACTGGAAAAATATTTCTCTAAATCTTTCCAAACAAAAAAGATGGTGCTCTGTAAATTAGAGCACCATTGGATTAAAAATCCAATGGTGATTAAAAATCACCAATTTATGGAAAGATTTTATACAAGGAAAGATTTCCCTAAAATTCACCAAGAATAACAGACAAAATATCTTTTGGATTAAAAATCTAATGGTGAATAAAATTCACTGAGTGATCTAAAAGATCATATTGGTTACAAAAACAACCAAAAATCTTTCAATGAAAGATTCACTAAACAAATTGATTCTTTTCTTTCTCCTATAAATAGGAGCCAAGAAGAGAAGAGAAGGGATCTTGGGAATTTTGATTTTCTAGAGAAAAACAACAACAGAGAGAAAAAAGAGAGGAGAATTTAATTCTCAAGAGAGAAAAGAAGTTCTTTTCAGAGAAAACAAACCCTAGGTGAGAAAGGGGAAAGAGATATAAACTCCATAAAATAAAAGAGAATTTAATTCTCAAATTTAAGAGTTTAACTCTTCTGAATAAGTACTTAGTTCTTCCTTTGGTTGAAGATCTGCAGAAGCAGATCTCCTCATAAGTTGAGAATTTAATTCTCATCGGGGAGATTCTGCCATGCAGATCTAAGACCTAGAGGGGGAATCTGAGTTTAAGGAATTTAATTCCCCCAAATTCATAGGAATTTAATTCCTCCAAATAAAACTTAGGTTTAACCCTATATGAGAATTCAATTCTCCTAAATTCACAGGAATTTAATTCTTCCCAAACAGAACTAGGGTTTAACCCTATATGAGAATTTAATTCTGCCAAATTCATAGGAATTTAATTCCTCCAAAACAGAACTAGGGTTTAACCCTACATAAGAATTTAATTCTTCCACATACATAGGAATTTAATTCCTCTAAAACAGAATTAGGGTTTAACCCTACAGAGAATTTAATTCTTAAAACAAGAGACTTAAACTCTCCATGCACGTAAAGAACTTGGTCATGTAGTAACACGTGACCCCCCCATTCTCAATGAGCAGAAAAGAGAGAACAAAACTAGGTCACGTGTTCCCACGTGACCCTTAAACAGACTCCCCAAAATGAGAAGAAAAAAAGCTTGGAGGCAATGCCTCACGTGCTCACACGTGACCCTCATAAATAAAGAGAACAAAACCAAAGGCAGTACTGATTTTGGGCGCCCTCACGTGCCCCCACGTGACCCCTAATAAACATTTTAATAATTAATACATAGATACCCATCACATGCCCACACGTGATGGCCTGAAGATTAAAAGTGTTTAACACTTATTTGAATATTCTGATAATAAAATAAAGAAGGTCTGGCCCCATCTTCAGACGCCTCACGTGACCCCACGTGACCCCTTCCTTTCTAGTGTTTAACACTATTTTGAATATTTTGTCTCCAGTGTTTAACACTGTTTTAAATACATCACGTGAGGACACGTGACCGCCAGATGTCCTCTAGTGTTTAACATTATTTTCAAATCAGCTTAGCCCAAATTGGCTAAGTTTTCCAGAGGCAAATCTCCCCTTCAAATAAGCCTTAAAATCCAGAACTATAATGTTTAAGTGCTCAGCCAAAGACAAAATGTTCTCAGAGCCCTCAAAGTCTTGTTTAGTATTGTTAAATAATGAGGGGCTGATCCCAGACAAATTCTCAACAGGCCAAAAAGGGCCAACATTTCAAACTTAATTGGACTTAGCCCAAATTGACCATAAGTCCTCAATTCAGATTTAACTGAGCCAATGCGCTCATAATCTAATTAATTGATCTTAGTTCCAAATTGGACTATAGATCTCCCAATCAACTTTGGTTCAAGGGTACATCTCTGAATTCCTTTGATATTTATCGTTGTAATCTTTAAACGTCTTCAGAGAGGTGACGGGTCCCGACAACCATACATTTCATAGACTATGACGTCTTTAAACTGGACTGTGGGGTCCCTTTAAACTCACATACTATGATGTCCTTAATCTTGACTGTGGGGTCTTTAAACTCACGGACTATGATGTCCTTAACCTTGACTGTGAGGTCTTTAAACTCACGGACTATGATGTCCTTAACTTTGGACCGAGATGTCCCTAAACTAACAACGGACCGTAATGTCCTTAAACTAAACGACCGCAATGTCCTTAAACTAGACAATAGAGTTTAAATTCTCTTTTGTTGGATCTAAATAATCCCGTTAAGTTGATCTTAGTCTAAAATGAGATTAACGTATCCTTAACAAACGTTTAAGTTGATCTTAGTCTCAAATGAGGCTAACGTATCCTTAAAGCCAACCCTAAACCCAAAATATAAGAAGATACGGATTTTGACTAATCCACGCCCTACGGGCGACAACATAAATTAGTCTCCGTATATAATCCACGGGCAACCAAAAACAAAACAAACACCTACGACACGAAGTGACCATCTGGAGAAGGAGAAAGTTGTTACCGTAATGCGGTAGCGTAATTAACTGTAGGGACTTGCGCCTACAGGGAAGAGCGTCCCCACAATCAAAAAACCCCTCAAATGAGGGGGAATCTGACGAAGTCTGCTACATCGGCCGCATCTGTCTAAACCTTCGATACGTGGTGTCATAAATCAACTTGGCATCTTCGGAGAGGTGGACGGATAGCACCAATTAGCATCTGCCCCCAAATTCAGGAAAGACGCATGTCTTCCCGGTTTTCGGCGGTGAACACCATCCTTTCGAAACATTTTCATATTTCAATTTTACTGTACGGTGTTAATTGAAAACTATTTTCCCAATTAGATTCTAACTCCACGGTATGTATTTACCAGATTTGATTCTCACATCTGTATGGCGTTACTGCTGCTGAGTGGGAGTAAGATATTGGGAATTGGGTGATTAGATCTTCTATATATCGGAATTCTTTGTAATTGGTGATATTTGAGAAAATCACCTGGGTTTTGCCTGACGACAAATATTTGGTTTTTAATATCCGTCGTTATGCATCAATTTCAAACTGATATATCTGTACGTTTATTTTATAAAGTGAGATATAACTTTTTGAAATTATGTTTATGACATTTACCTATATCAGTTGATAATTAGGTAAGGAGTATTCAATAGCGGTGTAATTCTTCTTAACCATAGCACAATTTTCAACCTACGGTGCACAGGGTTTGAGTTATTAAACTCAGTGGACTTATACAAAGTTTGTATGTCGTCTGATGTCTGTTAGGACAAAGGGGTTGGTACCCGTACTATATTCTGTTTACTCACGACTTCTCTAGTTTTAGACAAGTATTTCGTTGAAATACAAGGTCCAGATTTTTGAGAAGATATAGGTATAAGAATAAAGTAGAAAACCATATGTTGCAAGTATCAGGATTCTTCAAAGTGATCGAAGATGTATATACTTGTGTTAGTATTCCGGTGTAAGTAATAGTTTTGACAAATTTCTTCTCTTTCAGGTTACTCATATGCTGGTGCATTCCTTGATATGTAATGTTGCTTGGCCTCTTTCCATTTAGTTGATATGCACTGGAAACGGCTACATGTATTTTGAATCTGGTTCTAATTAAATTAGTGCCTTTATTTTTATATTGGATATAGAATGGATTTATATCTTAACGATATTAAGGTATATGGAGTTTTCCGGCTTATACTTAAAACCAGAATCCGGATAAACTCTAGGCATGTTTCAGTAATGGCAGTTTGTGGGTTATCCCGAGCTTTGATGAGGGTTAACATTCTACCATTTGGAAGATCAATAGTTATATTGTTCTTGACTCGCCACAGTTTTAGTAAAACGAATTCTTTTTAGAAAACATTAGTGGGAGTATGGTAGAACTGGAAGTGATTCCAGAACCACAAACGATTACTGAAAATTTAGTAGGACGTAAACATTCAATTGGATTCGACAATCCATTAGCCACTCCGCAGATTTGGTGGGTAACCTCAGGCACCCGAGAGGTACTTCGGTCTCTTTAAATACGGTGACAGGGAGGATTTTGATTATCCAAACCTGCCATTACTGCTGTTCTAGACTATGATATCTGGTAGGAGAATGAGTATAACGTCGTTCTAAATTAGTTTTAGAAGTGTACGTGTATATGAGTCTGCCAGAGAGTTGTTGTAGTCAATGGGAGCAGCGGAAGCATAGTGGGTAAGTAGTTTATGTCTATTTATAGACTAAATCAAGTATAGCGGAGATAGATCGTCTAGTTTTGATATGATAGTCATAAAGTTTGACTTCATCAGAACAAAACATGGACTTGGTAAGAAAGTAGTACGGAGTGATGTCCTCGTATTTGGATGACATGCACTTGATAGAAAGTGATCTTCCTATACTATGATCGGTTATACTGTGGTTGTCACAAGGTGTTTCTCCACATAGGATCTGGATAAAATATCTGGGTTTCTGGTCACTAGATTTATGGTTTTAGATATAGATTTGGGAAGTGTCCGAATTAGGGTATGTTCATCGCCGAAAACAGAGACGAAACCGCGTAGGTTCGTCTTGCCTGAATTTGGGGGCAGATGCTATTTGGTTTTATCCGTCCACCTCTCTGAAAATGCCAAATTGATTTATGGCACCATGTATCGAAGGTTTAGATGGATGCGGCCGATGTAGCAGATTTCGTCAGATTCCCCCTCATTGTGAGAGTTTTTTATTTATTGTGGGGACGCTCTTCCCTGCAGGCGCAAACCCCTGCAGTTAATTATGCTACCGCATCGCGGTAACCACTTTCTCCTTCTCCAGATGGTCACTTCGTGTCTTGTGTGTTTGTTTTGTTTTGGGTTGCCCGTGGATTGTATACGGAGACTAATTTATGTTGTCGCCCGTCGGGCGTAGATTAGTCCAAATCCGTATTTTCGTAGATTTGGGTTTGGTTTGGGTTTAAGGATCATTATTCTCATTAAGATTAAGACCAACTTAAACGTTTATTGAGGATACGTTAGTCTAATTTTAGACTAAAATCTACTCAACAAGATTTTGGGATCATTTAGATCCGGCGAAAGAATATTTGGACTCTATCGTCTTAGTTTAGGGACGTTTCGGTCCAGTGAGTTTAAGTATTGTTAATCTTATTGAACTTAAACGTTTGTTAAGGATACGTTAGTCTAATTTTTAGATTAAGATCTACTTAACAGGGTTTTGGGATCATTTAGATCCAACAAAAGAGCATTTGGACTATATTGTTTTAGTTTAGGGACATCGCGGTCCGGTGGGTTTAAGGATATCATAGTCCATGTCAGTTTAGAGACATCATAGTCTGTAAAATTTAAAGACATCATAGTCTATGAGTTTAAGGACCTTATGGTCCATAAAGTTTAAGGACATCATAGTCCATGAGTTTAAGGACCTCATACTCCATAAAGTTTAAGGACATCATAGTCCATGAGTTTAAGGACCTCATAGTTCATGGGGTTCTGGTTTAACCAGTTTTGGGATGCATCAATAGTTATTGGTCATTGGGACCCTCCATCTTTCTGAAGACGTTGAAGGATTACAACGACATGCATCAGAGGTATGAAGAGATGTACCCTTGAACCAATGTCCCGATTTTGGGAAGCGGGATGAACATCAGTTTGGATGTTATTTGTTGGGAGCTTATTAGCTGACTTGAGATCGGCTTTGGAAACCCCGATCATGAAGGGCTCAATTGATTGTCCTCGGGAGATTTGGTTTAAGTTTGGCTAATATTAGCCTTTTATAGTGTTAAACACTAGTATGTGCTCAGCGCTCACATGCTCCCACGTGAGGCGCTTGAAGTAGTGTTAAACACTAGAAATTGGGGCGCTCACGTGTGGCACGTGAGGCGCTTAAAGTTGGGCACTGCCTCTTTTATTCTTTTATTCTAGTGCTAAGCACTGTTGGGTCACGTGGGATCACGTGAGGCGCCCCAGAATAAGAGCTGTCTTGGGTTTATTCCCCTTTTCTTTTTTATAAGTGCTGAGCACTTCTTAGGAGTCATGTGGGATCCCGTGAGGCGCCCCAAAATATGGCTTATTCCCCCTTTCTTGCTTATAAGTGCTGAGCACTTCTCAGGGGTCACGTGGGGTTACGTGGCTAGATCTCAGTCTTCTCTTTTTTGTTCTTCAAAGGTGCTCACGAGGGAATACGTGAGCTTTTATTGTGTAGTATTGAACACTAATATGCATGGGGCTCTGGATCTGAGTTTGGTGAATTTCAGATCCCTTATTTTATAAGAATTAAATTCTTTTATAGGGTTAAACCCTAATTTTATCAGAGGAATTAAATTTCTATATCTTTTTGGTAAGAATTAAATTCTTTGAACTTAGCTCTTTCCCCTAGGTTTGGATCTACATAACAGAATCTCCCCAATGAAAATTAAATTCTCAACTTGTAGGGAGATCTGTTTCTGCAGATCCCAACTAGAGGAAGAACTAGGTTCTTTGAGAAGAGTTAAACTCTTGGTTTGAGAATTAAATTCTCTTTTGGTTTTTGTTTACCAAGGGGTTTTCCTCTCTGTTTTCTGTATTTTTGAACTTGAAGTTTATGGGGGGGTTCCTCTGTACAAGACTTGAAGTCTTGGGTCCTTTATATAGGAGAGGCTGATTTGTTGATTCAGTTAGGAAAATCTCTCATTGAGAGATTTCTGATTGATTTGGGGAATATTTCCCACCGTTGGATCTTTGATCCAAGGGCTTCTGTTTTACAGAAGTCATCTTTCTTGTTTTCAGCAAGATTGGGAAAATATTTTCCCATACAGAACTTATTCTGTATCTTGGTGATATTTAATCACCATTGGATCTTTGATCCAACGGTGTTCTGATTTACAGAGCACGATCTTTCTTTTTTGGAAAGATTTAAGAAAACATTTTCCAACCAGGGGTTTTGATTCCTCTTAATTAGAATTTAATTCTATCGGTTCAGAAGGCATAGGAGCCCATCACGTGTAGCACGTGACCCCACTAAATTAATCCTACCAAAGAGCATCACGTGCTATCACGTGAGTTTTTGTTCTGGCCAATTATTTGCTTTATTCAGGCGCCTATATACTTTGTATATAGAGGTCACGTGTCTGCACGTGAGGCCCAGTTTCAGCCTAGTTTGTCAAGCGCAGCGCCTATCACGTGTAGGCACGTGATGCTCCATTTGGGGACTTTTTCCCGTTGCTTTTATTTATTATTTATTTTTTATAAGGGAACAAATGCTCCCACAGCATTGTTCTCACGTGGTTTGCACGTGAGTGCAATGCTGTCACCTTTACAGCCGTTGGATTGCCTAAGGGAACTGGGAGATGAACATCCCTTGTCACGTCTTATAAATGCGAGGGTTTAGTTTCTTATGCAGCCATTGTTTCCTTCATCTTGTTCCTCTTTCGTTTTCTTTGAGAATTTAATTCTCTTCCTCAGAGCTTAGTTCTCTGCCATTGCAATCCCAGAGTTAAACTCTGTCAAAAAGAAAACCCATTTTAGGTAAATATCCTGCACATCATAAAAAAACTTTTCTTTTTGAACAAAAAATTTCTGGATTTTAAATCCATCATGAGAGCTTTGCCCTCCTTAGAAACCCATTCACTTAGGGATCCAAAGATGTGATCTTTGATCAGTAAACTTCCATACCTCGAACATTCACCTCTGTTTTTGAGGATTCATGGGATTTTATTTCTCATATATGTTTTTTGTGAGTTTCTGGAATTTAATTCCATCATATAAAAAGGAATTTACTTCCTAAAGAGAAGAGCTTAGCTCTAAAAGATCAGGAGGACCCATTGGGAATTTTATTCCCTGGTGTTCTTGAAAATCTTTTCATAGGGTTTTACCCTTATTCGCACAAATTTGAATTTGTTGGTAACTTAACAGAACTTGTTTTCCTAAGAATTGTTTGAATTCCAATGTCTGTTTACTGAGGATCTTCTTAATTCTCACAATGATTGCCCTGTCTCATCATTAGTTAGCTGCCATATTGATTTTGTGGGGTCCATGTGTTTTGTAGGCAGTGGTCCCGCAAGACAGATATCTTGTCGTTTCCTTTTGTTATTATATATATATATATGCATGGGTTTCACTAATGCTTCTTTCAGGAACAATGGCTTCTCTTCCTTATTTCAGGAACAATGGCTTCTCTTCCTTATTTCACTTACACCCGCTTGGATGCCGCCTTTCCACAATCGCCGTCGGATGAAGAAGCAATGGCGATGATCCGGGCCCATGACAGGGACTGTACCAGTTTGCTCTTGTGGGGAACCTGGTATGGACATATCATCCGGGGCCGCCACAGCTTTCTTTGCGAAGTGCCAACAGAGCCTTTTCGCCCAATTTTGCTGATGGAGCGTTTGCAGACTGCTTTTGCGGTGGAGGCGGCTGATTGGTCTCCTATAGGCCGGCTTGAGCCATCGACAATGGGGATACCCAACCAACCTTTGCCAGCCATAGACATTTTGGGGGCGTTGTATTTGCCAAGGTGAAGCCCAGCCCTGGGGACAAGTCTATAAGATAGGGCTTACCCCCCGCCATCCAACGGGCTATCTTCTCTGGGCTCGCTATATCTTGTCCACTCATCATGCGCGACTGCAGAAGGTCGGGCTTTATCAGGCGGCGTATGCGTTTCTCTTTCATTATCAGTCTCCCCATGTCTGGTGGGTTAAAGCTTTCCTAAATCAATGGAATCTCCCCATCAACACTTTCTTGCTAGGGGATCGCGAGGTCTCGATTTCTCTGGAAGAGTTTCGTGAGATCTTTGGATTGCCGATCGGGGGAGCACTATGAAGAGTTGATGCCTTCCGATGAGTATATATTCACGACCGTGCCTGCTATGCTTGACGGCCTGACGACCGAAAACGCCGTCCTTCATAAGTACCCCAGTCTAATCAAGACTCTGGGTATTTTCGAGAAGCTTTTCGCGGAGTCAGAGGAACAGGGCGTCACCTTTAAGAGCTTCATCGTCTGCTTCCTCTGTGAAGATGTCTTATCAAAGGAGACCTCGAAATTTGCGAATATTAACGACCCCTTTGGGTTTGGGCTAAATAAGCTGCCGGCCAAAGAAGAAGATTTACCGCAGTTTTACATCTCGATCTTGTCGGCCGTGTCCTTTGATTTGATTGCGGCTCTCGGTATGGACGAAGAGACCTTCTTTGTCGGTTTTATCAGCCTTTGGCTTAGCTGGTTTGCCATCCCAACGCATCGTCGCTTCATGAGAGCTTCGGTCATCTACCCTGCTCATCGAGTGGCTGAAGGGACACGACTGGCTGTGGGTATTGCGAGGTTATCGCACTTATATCATGGGCTGAGCAATGCGGCTAATACTTCGACCCCGGGTGTAGATGTGGTGAGTTTCTCCCTCCACTATTTTACGTTGTGGATTGAGATGCACGTATTGGGGGCATTCGCAGCGCACCAGAGGCCGGATTTCTATGATGCTTACACCTTCCCGCGGCTCATGAGGTTGGTGGATGCTTCTGCTCCTGATCCAACTCAGCTAGGGGCCCTTCGTGATTTGCTTAACCTATATGCTAACGAAGGTGGGATGGTATTCAATGACCGAGTCCTATCTGCTCCTTCAAGACCTGTTCAACAGCTATTTGATTTATCAAAAGGGGGAGCACCATCCTTAAAGCCTAAGGAAATTATGCACTTGTATTCGATTAGGCCGGGTTATTTGGTGTTCCGTCGAAATGAGACGGCTCTTTTCATGCGGTATAATCCGCACCGCTTTGCTCGGCAATTGGGTTATAACCAGGGTGTTCCCTTTAAAGCATTTTTGGTGGAGCCCAGCTCATCTCTGGGAGTTGTTCGTGACATCATCCATCACTTCATGCGGCTGAACACAGGCTCTCGTTTTATGATCCCCGAGGCCGACTATATTCCGAGATGCATGGGGTCTTATACGGGTTGGTACCGTCATCGAGTGGGTCCCATCATTGCCGAGGAGAAGCGGATACTCTTCAGATATAGAGCTCCCGCCCCGATCCAAGCCACGGGCGTTCTACCGCGACCGCGAACAGTGGTTCGCCCTCCATTGAGGGGTACCGGTGCCTTACTCATCCCTAAGACGGTGGATGCGGAGTCAACTCCTCCCACAGTTGGTATGTCAATGCGCACTAGGGCTCAGGAAAAGGCTTCCGATAAGGTGCTAGCAGTAGTTTCATCAGTTACGGAATCATCAATGGCAGTGTCATCATCGGTAGTACTGCCGAAAGAGGATACTGGTGACGAAATCGGCCAACATCGCGTTAAAGCGCCGAGGGGCAGGAAGCGATCTTCATCTAGTGTTAGCTCTAGCTCAAAACGGAGGAAGAAAACGGTTACTGGTATGCTCGACCTCTTGTTCGAATCTGAGGCTGCTGCCCAAGACGAATCCATATCCATGCAAGAGCCGGATAATGGTCTTCTCTTTCCGGGTTCGTCTGCCGAGGAAGCCGCACAATTGGATGAGGCTATAAGGCGTTCACAAGATGAAACTGAGAACGTGAGTGTCCTGAAAAAACCTTATCCTCCCGTCATATTCTACGAAGATCCCCCATCACTACGGAGGGTACATATGGGTCCCCTGCGATGGGAAAATGAGATTCCTTCAAGCAGCCTATCTCAGCCGCCTCTGAAGATGAGCTGGCATTGAAGACCGGTGGCCATGAGTCTGCATTTGAACCCCGGAGAGCACACTTTCTCAGGAAGGAACGACGGCTTGAAAAAGCCATACTAGAGGCATCCTGGCGTATCGGTATGCATATTTTCTGTATTTTTCCTTTGGCAAGTAATTTGTATCTCTTTTTATGTCTTCTTATCTTTGTAAAACTTCGCAGGGACTTCAGCAATGGCAGAGAATCTGAGCGCAAGTCGCGTCCTGACTGTGGACTCTGTAAATATCCTCGACGAGACACCAATAGGTGCGAGGGAGGTCGTTACAGCTGCTATTCCTTCCGTGGAGCTTCCTTTGGTGGCCTCTGTTCCACCGGTGTCCGTCCTTCCGGAAGAGGTACCCTTACCGGTCGTAGATTTAATGGACCTTTCCGGTGATGGCCTGGAGATTGTGAATCAGGTAATTGAGACCGCCATCCCTTTATTGGAGCCTGAAGTGGCGGCCGTTGCCTCTCAACTGGAAGCCGTCACACCAGCAAATTTCTCCGGTGATGTTCCTGAGGGAATGGAGGAGGCTGCTGAAGCTGCTATCCCTCCGGCTCAAGGTGGGAAGAGTATCGAAGGTAGTTTTCTTATTTTGCTTTAATTATCTCTTTGTTATCTGACTCTTTCTGTCTTTTCAGAATTGTGAGGATTGGCGGCGTCCATTGTGAATTTATCTCCCAGAAAGTCCTTTCAGCGTCTGCTCGAGATGGCCGCCCTACAGGCAATATCCCCGCAAAGCATCGTCCTCTCTTCTAGGCAAGATTGGTGTTATTTGACCCCTTCATTCTATTATTATTATTTTGTATAACGATGCTGATATGTCTTCTGCAGTTCTGGAAGTTGAGATCCTCGATGGGCCTGGGGATTTGTCCAATCCTCCTTGCATGGCCGTGGGTAAGTAAGATTTTGACGTCGCTCTATATATTCTTTGGGCGTAAATCTCATAGATTGTTCATGGATCTTGACAGCCTTGCCCGCTCTTATCCCACTGGAGTCTCGCATCATTATGCCACCAGGCCTTTATTCCCTACGCGCATCGGAACGGATGGCGAAGCAAAGCTTTCACTCCTTGTCGGCTCTCATCGAAGATCTTCGTGCTGGTTGCTCGATCACAGCCGAAGAATTTGCTGCCGAAGCCAACATTTCTCTGCCCTTTCTTGCCGTCTACCATGATGAAACATTAGTGCATGTCTGGGTCGAGTTTTGTCGTCAAGTGGAGGCTTGTTTACATGGTCTCGAGTGCACACGCCTTCCCTCTGAGGTTGTGGCTCCAAAGACGAGCTTGCGGGGGCTGATTGAACGATGCACCATGAATCTACAATCATGTGAGAAGAGGCTTAATCGAAAATTCTCGTAGAGGGAACTGGCCTCGAATGCTTTCGGGGAACTTCAAGCTGAGCTCACTGCTAAGACCACCCGTGCGTACGAACTTTGGCGGGTGCTTCAAGAAGCTATCAGGGAGGTGGTGGCTGTTGATAAAGCCGTTATCTTTATCCGGGAGATGGTTGAAGCTCACAAAGTCGTCGGAAGGGAGCTTGAGATTCGTCTTGCCTCGTATCAGGCCCAACGGTCTCAGGCGGAGACCCGTCTCGTGGCGATAACCAAGCTTGAAGCCGAGGCCCAGCGGAAGAGCGATGAATTGAGGAGCTTATTGTGCCGTCCGCCGGCTTAAAGAATTAAAAAAAAATTCTTTTCTTGTATCCACTCCTGAATGAGAGGGTATTTTGTATTCACTTTGATTCTTTTTACGATATGTGATTGACACGAAAAAGTGGGTTTGTAGTTAACCGCAATCAGAACGGTGTCGCATGTAGCTAGACCGAGGTGAGTACGGGTCGTCCTCTGGGAAACGTTGAATCTTTTACTCTTACTTTAGATGTATTGAAAAAGAGAGGAGGAATAAAGAATTTTGTGAAAAGTTTCTAGATCTACGTTAAGCAAGAATGCAAAAATATAGATCTAGATTATTTTAAAGATATAGTTAATATAATAAGAGGGCTTGTAGGGTTCGTTAGGATTTAGTAGTTATGAACGATTAATTAAAAGTTACCCTTTTTATCCTTTAATAGATTTAAAACTAGAACGACGGTGATGCGTGTAGATTAGGGTTTCTGGAGGGAAAAGGAATCCCACTCTTAACCCTTATCTCGACACGGAACTCCGTTCATATCTAGCCTTTACCAAAACAATCATTAATCTAATCTCTAATCGCGGTCTGAACTAACAAAGAATTGTTAGCGCGCCCGATTAGGATATTAATGATTCTTTTGATAAAGTTCATAAACTTTATAGGACTTAAAAAGGGTTTAGGGATTTTTATCGTCCATTAGCCTACCCTAATCCTATGAACCCTAACAAGCGGAGAATTACTCGTGCATGTTGGGATAAGAAGAGATGGAAAGAAATTGCATAATTAAATTACGAAGAAATAGAATAAGAAAAAGAAAGCTACCTTTATTAATCAACAATATTCATTACACTTTGATTCCTTAGAAAATGATTACAAAGACTAGTTTGCTTCTCGATCTCTTCCAAGGAGGTAGACGAACAGTTGATGATCAGTCTGGATGCGTGAGCCGTCTGGGACTTCGTGATCTCGTCGACTTGATAAATTTTCCAAGAGGCTCTCGGTCTCTTTTTATAGTGCCAAAGCCAGATCCCAAGTTTCTAAATTGGGGAAAAAGTAGAAAAGATTTTCCCCAAAAATCCTCAGCCTCCATCTCTTCTTCCACGCGGCGGATCCGCGGCATAAAGGGTCTATTGCCGCGGATCCGCGGCTTGATGATCACGGCCGTCCATCAATTTTCTGGGGATGGCTACTTGTGACATTTGGCGATCCTTGGCACCTTCAGAATTTGGAAATCTTTTCTTTTCTTCTGCCAGAATTGATTCCTTCATTTTGATTTCTTAATTAGGCAGGTTAGCTTTAACAACTTGATTTTCTTGATTTAAGACCTGAAAATTCTGCACAACAACTTAGATAATATTTAGTAGACTTAGTTCTACTAGGATTAGGTCAATAATATTATATACATTTTCCTATCAAATGCTAATTATAATATATCAACACATGGAAAATAGTATTTTTACACATAAACCCTCATGTGTATGATATATTATAATAAAGTCCTTTTTTAATATGAAAATGGTAGGAAAAATGTAATAACAAATGTGTAGTTTTATCAACTGAACAAATACCCCCAAACTTATCTTTGATCGTCCCGAGCAAACTAGTTTATTTAATAGGAGAAAAAGAAAGGAGAAAACTAAGCACACTTTCATAGGCAACACGATTGCACTGAGCACGTGCAATAAGCCGTTAAACCTCTAGGTGTCCCTAGTAGGAGGAGTGTTGTCTCCTGAGGGTTTTCAGCGGATTACACCAACAAAATCCTATAACAAAAGAGAGATGGTGAAATTTACATATAAAGATAAGAACCATAAAAGAAAGACTTTGAAAAGAAGAGTTTCGAACTACACTATCTTTTCAGTTGTTATGAGCCCTATCTTAATAGTCATGAAAAGATGTTAGAAATCACATTATCTCTCAATACATCATCTTTATTCTTCATTCCTACCTTTCATCCAAACATCGATCATATACCCCTACGTGTGTGAAATAGACATCCCTACACTCGGAGAATTCAATTCAAGCTATCATACTCTTGTCCATCTACCTCAGTACTTTTTAATTTGATGAATATTAAGATTTGTTCACACATTTTCATGCGACCGCTAATACTTCTTGAGGTACTAACCGACCGATTACTCATGTGCTTGCTGATTCGGTGATAATCTTTTCCTCGTCTTGCACCACCTAAGGCTTAGCAGTGACTCCCAGACCAGTTGGCCTTAGGGCACTAAGTGAAGAGGCACCCTCGCTATATTTTTTTTATTGCTGCCTTGGCGATAACAAAACCAGTGTTCATTTTTTTCTTTTCACCATTTTTATATTTTCTTCAATTTTTCATTTCCTTCATACTTTGGCTTTTAGACAAGAGCATTTCAAGGTATCCTCTACTATCCCGAGTTTCAAGACGTGTGTAAGTGCAAACAGTAGGGTATCAACATTCAAATGTTTGGCTTCCAGAATAGAAACTATTTTTCAGACTTATTTTTATTCTCAGATTAGTGACTTCCTTCATCTTACTAACCCTTGGGATAACAGCTCATAACTACTTATTACCAGTTCGTTTAAGAAAACTTCTAATTTTCTTAAACTATTCCTATCTTTTGGATGTAATTTTTCACTTTCTACTCTTTTGTTATAATTTTTTTTTATTTAAAATTTTTGAAAATGTTGTGCTTATGCAAAATATGATGCAAATTGATATGTAAATAAGCACAAACCTCCCCCAAACCTGTTTACAGCAGTGTCCTCACTGATATCATCCGTTAAGCTCAAAAACTTGTAGACTTGGGAGGAAATTATTAATGGGGGTAAGAATGTATGAAAGTGAAAATCCTCCCCCAAACTTATTTTTGGCTCACAATTTTGTAAAAATCATTTTCTTTCAAGAGCCAAAAATATACCCCCCCTCAAACATGAGTTAGACAATATGAAGCATTTTAAGAGGGGGTGAATCTTTTGATCAAAATAAAACTTTACAAAGACCAAAAGTTAATACCAACCATTCAAAAAATTTATCAGTATATCGTATAGGTTGGTGGAAGAATGTATTGTATCGAGTCAAGAAAAAGTGGGGAAGGGATAAGAGGTGGTCTGGAAAGGGTTTGAAATTAGAGAAAAGAAAGAATGAGAATGAATATGAATGATTAGGAAGAAAGAATGGTGACGGTCCAACCTCTATAGGTGGAGATTGATTAATCACAAAATCTGTATTGTTTAAAAATTCAAGTTCGTCAGCAAAAAGTTCTTCAAAACTTTTATCAATGGTGTGATTGAACATTTTGCTGTTAAAGAGTTTTGTGCCAGAATTTATCCTACTTGATTCAAAAATTATTGAGGTAGAGGACTCGAAAAACTCATCTACCTCATTTTTAAAAATATCCAAATCAAGTTGAATTTCTGGTATTATTGAACTTGAATTAACGGATTGTGATTCATCAAAACTCACTGAAACTATAGGAACAGAAGAAGAACCGGAGAAAGTAGAAGGTGAAATGGGTAAACAAATTGGTATGTCGAGTGTTGCTGAACCAGATGTGGAAGATGGAGGCTGTATTTCGGTCTGATCTTCGGGTATACCATTATCATCAACTTCAAGACATATTTGGGGTTCGGGAAGAATTAAAGGCTCAAGATGATGACCACAAGGAAGTGAAAGGATTTGATGAATTGGTGGGACAAAATCATCCAAAATTTCGGGTTCATCAATCAATATATCCCTAACGTCAATCACCTCATTCAAGTGAAGGTTAAAATTCTCAAACTCCTCATCAAAAATATGGTTTTCAATCAGTTTTGATTCAAGAGTGGAGGTGTAGAGATCACAAGGGTTGGGTATGGTTTCACTTGAAATGGACCCTTCACAGTCGGGTAAATCAAACACTACAAAATCACACAACTTATCAGTCATTCTATTTGGTGTACTTGATGAATCTATGAAACTGGAGTTGTGGATTTCAGTTTGGAAACAGGAGGTTTGATTAGGAAGGGTGTACAGTTCTGTCTTACTACCCAAATCCTTCATAATTTGGTTCGACAGTTCCATAAATTTTTCTAATGTCTGCTCCAGACTAGTCTTGGGTTGATAAGGGGTTTCAGTATAAGATTGAAATTCCTGTGGATAATTAAAACTCCCAAATGACCGATTAGAAGAACTGTCTAGAGTAGGTGAAAAAGTCGGATTGGATTGATAGGAATAGAATGGTTTCGGAACTTGGGTAGGAGTAGGATCAATATTATGATAGGAAGAATATTGATATGGGTTGGTTGGTTGGCTATTTTCAACAGACATCTTATATGCCACAAACCGCATATCAAACTCTTCTCCGGACAGTGGTGGTGATGGTTGATATTGGTCCGGATTGAAACTTTGGCCTCTAGACCTAGCTATGTGCTCAGCAATGGACATTCGTCTAGGAGCTTCCTCACTCTGGGTATCAACTGAAACGTGTGTAGGATTAGGATACGGTTGATAAGACCAAGACTGAGGTGGCCAACTGTTTCTTCCTGCTTGTTCTATATGATCTCTTAAGAACATGGAAGAGCCGGACGGTATACCGAAGGGATTTCGAAAATAAGAGATATCTGGTTGAGGACAGCAAAGCACGGCAAGTGTTCTTCTGTTTAGGTCACCCATTATAAGAAGAGAAGAAGGGGGAAGGGGTAAAAAGGGGAGAAAATAATTGGTTTGTTTTGAAAAATGACGGATTTAGACAAATCACACAAAAATGCACAAACAACCCTAAAACTATGGTTACCTAGGTCCAGTCTCTAGACCGCTCCTAGACTTCCAAAGGACAAGCCGCATGATCAATCCTCCACCGCCTCCGTACTACCCTTGTAGCCAAGTAAGTGCCAGGTAAGTGGGAAGGAACCACAGTAGTGAGCCTAATTAAAAACCACTAGCCTTTGACACACTTGCCTAGGCATTACAAAAGTAATGCGGATAAGCGATAGATTACCCACAACCTTCCTCTGTCCTTAATGAGCGCGACAGTCCTTAGAGTCTGGTCTAGATATTTTTTAAATTAATGAAGGGTTGATGCAGATGCTCGGTTTGTGATTTGTGGGGCTTAGGAAGGGTGATGAAATCCCCGCCTAATCTGGATTTTGGTCTTGCCCCTAAAAAATCCGTATTAAAATATGCAAAAACAAACCGCAAAACAAAACTTTGCAAAAAGATTTTTAAGCGGCGAATATTTTGCAAAGAATCCTGCAGAAAATAGATTTTATTGGATTTGAGAGGAGAGAGAAGGAGTTAAGAAAGATACCAAAGAAGTGTGAAAACCCTAGATCTCCTGTTTCCTCAAGTCCGTGACTCCAGATTCTCTCGCAAAATTCACACACAAATCGTTAAATATGCAATTTGCAGTTTTGTTTTAATAATGATATGAATCGTCTAAGAATTCAACACAAATAGTAAAAATAAAAAATTACGCACGTTTCCCCGGCAACGGCGCCATTTGATTGACACGAAAAAGTGTGTTTGTAGTTAACCGCAATCAGAACGGTGTCGCATGTAGCTAGACCGAGGTGAGTACGGGTCGTCCTCTGGGAAACGTTGAATCTTTTACTCTTACTTTAGATGTGTTGAAAAAGAGAGGTGGAATAAAGAATTTTTTGAAAAGTTTCTAGATCTACGTTAAGCAAGAATGCAAAAATATAGATCTAGATTATTTTAAAGATTTAGTTAATATAATAAAAGGGCTTGTAGGGTTCGTTAGGATTTAATAGTTATGAACGATTAATTAAAAGTTACCCTTTTTATCCTTTAATAGATTTAAAACTAGAACGACGGTGATACGTGTAGATTAGGGTTTCTGGAGGGAAAAGGAATCCCACTCTTAACCCTTATCTCGACACGGAACTCCGTTCATATCTAGCCTTTACCAAAACAATCATTAATCTAATCTCTAATCGCGGTCTGAACTAACAAAGAATTGTTAGCGCGCCCGATTAGGATGTTAATGATTCTTTTGATAAAGTTCATAAACTTTATAGGACTTAAAAAGGGTTTAGAGATTTTTATCGTCCATTAGCCTACCCTAATCCTACGAACCCTAACAAGCGGAGAATTACTCGTGCATGTTGGGATAAGAAGAGATGGAAAGAAATTGCATAATTAAACTACGAAGAAATAGAATAAGAAAAAGAAAGCTACCTTTATTAATCAACAATATTCATTACACTTTGATTCCTTAGAAAATGATTACAAAGACTAGTTTGCTTCTCGATCTCTTCCAAGGAGGTAGACGAACAGTTGATGATCAGTCTGGATGCATGAGCCGTCTGGGATTTCGTGATCTCGCCGACTTGATAAATTTTCTTAGAGGCTCTCAGTCTCTTTTTATAGTGCCAAAGCAAGATCCCAAGTTTCTAAATTGGGGAAAAAGTAGAAAAGATTTTCCCCAAAAATCCTCAGCCTCCATCTCTTCTTCCACGCGGCGGATCCGCGGCATAAAGGGTCTATTGCCGCGGATCCGCGGCTTGATGATCACGGCCGTCCATCAATTTTCTGGGGATGGCTACTTGTGACATTTGGCGATCCTTGGCACCTTCAGAATTTGGAAATCTTTTCTTTTCTTCTGCCAGAATTGATTCCTTCATTTTGATTTCTTAATTAGGCAGGTTAGCTTTAACAACTTGATTTCCTTGATTTAAGACCTGAAAATTCTGCACAACAACTTAGATAATATTTAGTAGACTTAGTTCTACTAGGATTAGGTCAATAATATTATATACATTTTCCTACCAAATGCTAATTATAATATATCAACACATGGAAAATAATATTTTTACACATAAACCTTCATGTGTATGATATATTATATAAAGTCCTTTTTTAATATGAAAATGGTAGGAAAAATGTAATAACAAATATGCAGTTTTATCAACTGAACAATATGTATCTTGTATTCACTTTGAATTCATGAATAAAAGACATATATTATTTTTTTATCTCGTGCTTGCATGTAGCTCTGATGGATGTGGTCCATATGTAGTTTATCTGGATCTTTTTGCAGGGTCGTGATGGCTTAAGCGACAGGGTTAGGATTTGCCACCTAAGAATTTTCAACTTATGATGGTGAGGGTCTCATAAAGATTTTTCCCCTATGAGTCGAGAGGATCTCATAGGTGCAATTTCTACTTAGGGATTGGGAGGACTCATAAGTGCATTTTTCTTGTGAGAGTCGTAAGGGATCTCACAAGAGAACTTTCTTTTTATGGGTTGTTAGGTTTATGTGTTGATTTATTTCCGAGTCGAAGTATTGCTTTACGACAGGGGAATCATGGGTTGATGTATTTCCGAGACGGAGCATTGCACCGGCAGGGGGGTTAGGAGTTGACATGTATCTGAGTCGAAGCATTGCTTTACGATAGGAAGGTTAAGGGTTGACATGTATTTGTGTTGAAGCGTTGCTTGACAACAAGGAGGTCAAGGGTTGATATGTATCTGTGTCGATGCGTTGCTTGAAGACAGGGAAGTCAGGGTTTTACATGTATCCGAGTCGAAGCGTTGCTTTACGACAAAGAGGTCAGGGGTTGACATGTATCCGAGTCGAAGCGTTGCTTTACGACAAGGAGGTCAAGGGTTGACATGTATCTGTATCGAAGCGTTGCTTGACGATAGGGAGGTCAAGGGTTGACATGTATCCGAGTCGAAGCGTTGCTTTACGACAAGGAGGTCAGGGGTTGACATGTATCCAAGTCGAAGCTTTGCTTTACGACAAGGAGGTCAGGGGTTGACATGTATCCGTGTCAAAGCGTTGCTTGACGACAGGGAGTTCAGGGGTTGACATGTATCTGTATCGAAGCGTTTCTTTACGACAAGGAGGTCATGGGTTGACATGTATCTGAGTCGAAGCGTTGCTTGACTACAGGGAGGTCAGGGGTTGACATGTATCCGTGTCGAAGCGTTGCTTGATGACAAGAAGATCAGGGGTTGACATGTATCCCAGTCAAAGCGTTGCTTGAAGACAGGAAGGTCAGGGGTTGACATGTATCCGAGTCGAAGCGTTGCTTTACGATAAGGAGGTTAGGGGTTGACGTGTATCCGAGTCTAAGTGTTGCTTTACGACAAGGGGGTCAGGGGTTGACATGTATCCGTATCTAAGCGTTGCTTGATGACAGGGAGGTCAGGGGTTGACATGTATCCGTGTCGAAGCGTTGCTTTACCACAAGGAGGTCTGGGGTTGACACTAGGTTGTCTATGCACCATAGAGTCTTGGAACTGGGGAATTTGGCATGGCTCCGATTGATGATGTCGCGTCCGTGCTCTGTTGGCATAAGGAGGAACACCATTATCGGTCTTTAGGATATAGAGGTGGCCGTCGAGATTTGGAACTAAGGACTTTGCCATGGCTCCGCTTTGTTGCGACCTTGAGGTCGGTTGTTGACGTTATGTCTGCATCCTGCTGGAGTTAAGAAGGAACGCCGTGTGGGTCTTCTGGTATGCAGATATTTCCGCTGAGACCTGACTCTCCCTTTGGTAGAGTTTGTTGGGACATGTGTTTCCTTTTTCGTTTATGCCCTTGGATTGTATACAGGGGTCAGTATGGACTTACCTGCAGGGCAAAAGTTTCATTTCATATGTATTTTTTGTTTTCTTTCCGCGATGCTCTATCATTTCAGCTTTTATATAGCGAAAGTCGCAATTGCCCAATCATTTTGGCTATTTTTCGTGGTGCCCAATCATTTCAGCTATTTTTCTTTTTACTCGATACTTTTTATTGCGAGTTGCCCAATCATTTTGGCTATTTTTGTATGCATATATTTTACTTGCTGATTTTGTTGCAAGTTGCCCTATCATTTAGGCTATTTCATATGCATTTCTTTTACTTGCTGATTTTGTTGCAAGTATGGAACTTGGAACCTGATACCAATCTTAGCATTAGCATCGCCGCGACTGGAATATTTCCAGGAGCGAATCATCATTTGCCGTGAAAGGACTTGGAATTTGATACCGGTTTAAGCATCAGCATCGCTACCACCGGGACATTGCCAGGAGTGAATCATCATTTGCCTCCGTCGATTCGAACAAAGGTGGCTTAGCAAACAGGGTTAGGATCTTGTCGACTAAGGCTTTTGACTTCATGAGCCGTAAGGGTCTTATAAACGTGTTTCTACCTACGAGTCGTGAGGATCTCATAGGTGTATGTTCTCCTTAAAAGTCGTGGGGACCTCTAAGTGATGTGTTCTTTTGTAAGTCGTAAGGATCTTGCAAGAGTGTTTTCTCCTTGTAAATCGAGAGGACCTACAAGTGTTTGTTCATCAAATGATGGCATTCCTTGTCGTTGGTGGGACTCGGCAAGGAAACGATTATTTGTGCCCGTGGATTGTATACAAGGGTAAGTATTGAACCGCTTATAGGGCAATCTGGAAAAAGTGATGGCTTAAGAACATATTCAGATCCCTGTAGCTTAAGGTTTTTGAATCTTATGATCCGTAAGGGTCTCGTAAGAGGGTTCTCCTTATGAGTCGTGAGGATCTCGTAAGTGTAATTTCTCCTTAGGATTCGTAGGGATCCCTAAGTGTGTTGCTCCTTTGTGAGTTGTAAGGATCTCACGCAGGTAGTTTTCTCCTTTCAAGGTCGAGAGGACCTTGCAAGTGTCTTTTAACGAGATTGCGCCCGTTCGGGTTTTCACAAACTCACCGGTAACCTTGCTGATTTTACTCACGGAGCCCTTTCGGGTTTTCATCCGTGCCCACTTTGCTTATGGACATACCGTTTTTTTTAGCCTGCGCCCTTTTAGGTTTTCACAAACTCGCCGGTAGCCTTGCTGTTTTTACTCAAGGAGCCCTTTCGGGTTTTCATCCGTGCCCATTTTGCTTATAGACATATCGCTTTTTTTTAGACATCAGCCCAAGGATGCTGCAGGTTTATAGTAGTTTAAAGACGTTTCGGTCAGTAGTTAGTTTTAGGACATTTCGGTCCTTTGTTAGTTTTAAGACATCTTGGTCCGCTATTAGTTTAGGGACGTTTCGGTCCATCGCACGTTTACGAGGCGAGATTTCTCCGGATACTACTTATAGAGTTTGGGCTTAGGAAGACAGCGAGCGGACATAGGCGTCGTCATCTATCATTAACCTAGTTCGTGACTCGTCAGGCGTAGTATTTTTTCAGGAACTGGCCGTTTATTGGCCTGAAGGGTCTTTCGCCATGCATATCCACGAGCAAGTAAGCTCCACCTTGGTAGACCTTGTCTATGATATACGGGCCCTCATAATTCGGCTCGAACTTCCCCCGTTTGGCACGATTGGGGATTATAGGTCTCTTGACCACTAGCACAAGTTCGCCTTGGCTAAATGTTCTCGGCCTAGTCAACCTTTCGTATGAGCGCATCATCCTTACTTTGTACGCTTCTAGGTTTTGTTGCGCCATGAGACGAGTTTCATCGAGGGCATCGAGCTCCTCAAGCCGGAGATGAGCATTCTCTTCGTCTGTCAGCTCATAATGAACCGCCACTCGTAGCGAGGGGAGTACTGCTTCTGTGCCGAATACCAACGCATATGGTGTTGTGTTTGTGGCCGTTTTGAACGTGGTCCGATACGCCCAGAGAGCTTCATGCAGTCCTTTTTATTTCGGGACACCGTCTTCTTTATGATCTTCGTCAAGGTCTTGTTGAAAGCCTCAGCTAGACCGTTAGATCGTGGATTGTAGACCGAAGAGTATCTCCAGTCTATATTATGCTGCTGTGCAAAGCGGCTGATTTTGTGACTTCTGTGGGCTGGCCCGTTATCAGAGATAATCCGTCGCGGAGTGCCGAGCCGATAGATGACGTGTGTTTTGAAGAAATGGAGGATATTCTCTGTCTTCACTTTTCTTAGCGGGACTGCTTCTACCCATTTAGAGAAGTAATCAGTTGTCGCCAATATGAACCGATGTCCTCTGGACGATGTTGGTTCTATGGGCCCAATTATGTTGGTTCCCCACATTTCGAACGGCCATCTAGTCACTGTTGGGTGTAGTGGGTTTGGATGCTGGTGAATGAAGTCTCCATGAATCTGGCACCAATAGCATTGCTTCGCGTATTCAATGCATACCTGAATCATCGTGGGCCAATAGTAGCCCGTCCTTTTGATCTTCAGCTTCATCTTTGGCCCAGCTTGATGAGAACCGCAAAGTCCGTCGTGAGTTTCTTGGACGACTCTCCTTGCTTCTTCTGGTTCCAGGCATCTCAACCATAGAGAGTCGAACACTCTCTTATACAGCGTGTTATTGATGAAGGCAAAAGACAGCTCGTTTCATGAGCTGATGTCTCGAGGATGCATCTCCAGGTGTTTGACGGGATTTGAAGTAGTGTATAAAGACTTCTCTCCAACCTTCGGCCTTCTCTTGGTCCTCTATTTGTAAGGTTGTTTGCTTGGTCGCTTCATTTTCTTCAGACGACTTTGGAGATATTTCCGCTGGTGCAAGAACACGACGGCTTTGCACAATGATCCTTACGTCATCGAGGTTTTCGTCAGCCAGTTCTTTAGCGAGTTTAGCTAACGCATCCACTTTGCTATTTTCCGTACGCGGTATGCTTTCCAGAACGTAGGAAGGAATTTGAGTCAACAGTTGTTGTACTCTCTCGCCGTACTTCACCAACTCTGGTTTGCACGTTTGATAGTTGCCGTTTACTTGACTAACGACCAACTGAGAGTCTCCGTATATAAGGAGGTTTTCGATTCCTATGTCGACAGCGATCTCAAGACCTGCTATCAAAGCTTCATATTCTGCTTCATTGTTTGTCCTCGGTTCTGTTAAGGAAAAGGCAAAACGCATTATCCCTCCTTGCGGAGTCACGAAGATAAGGCCTACCCCAGATTTGA
The DNA here is from genome assembly GCA_030015575.1 of Agapanthus africanus. Lineage (NCBI taxonomy): Eukaryota > Viridiplantae > Streptophyta > Magnoliopsida > Asparagales > Amaryllidaceae > Agapanthus > Agapanthus africanus. The sequence continues at coordinate 425,463,373 of CM057351.1, forward strand.
TTATAGGGGAGTTGTGCTTTCGCTTCTTCATGGAAGATACCCCATCAAAGTAGAGTTCCCATCGGGTATCACTCCCTCCTCTCTCCCCGTCAATCGTGTCAAACGCGTGCTCGTCCGGCAGTTCACAATTTAAGGGTGAATCGGCAGGTATCAGATGCTCGGCGAGAAAGTCGGCGATGGCCTGGCTTTTCATTGCTTTGAGGGGTCAGTATGTTGTTGAAAATTCCATTAAGAGCAGGGCCCATTTAGCGAGCCATCCTGTTAGTATGGCTCTTGACATCAAATACTTGAAAGGATCTACTTTTGATATGAGATGGACCTCATGTGCTAAAGCATAGTGTCTGAGCTTCGTTATTGCGAAGATTAACGCCAGGCAGTGTTTTTCGATAGGGGAGTAGTTGTTTTCTACCCCCAGGAGAACCCGACTCAAATAGTAGAGTGCTCTCTCTTTCCCTTGGTCGTTTTCCAGTGCCCATAACACGCCTAAAGAACCTTCAAGGGCGGTTGTGTACAAGATGAGGGGCTTTCCCTTGACCGGGGCGGTCAGTACCAGTGGATTCTGCAGGTATTGCTTGATTTCGTCCAGTGCTCTTTGGCATTTGCGATCCCAGACGAACGGGGTCCCCTTCTTCATTAAATGACTGTAGGGGCGGCATTTGCCGAAGAGGTTAGCTATGAACCGTCGGATATACGAGAGCTTCCCTTGGAGAGACCGCAGTTTCTTGAGAGTTCTTGGCGGAGGCATTTTCATGATCGCCTTGATCTTCGACGGGTCTATCTCGATGCCCCGGTGTCGTACGATGAATCCTAGGGATTTTCCCGAGGAAACTCCGAACGCGCATTTCAGAGGGTTCATCTTCAGGTTGTATTTCCGAAGGCGCTGAAACACGATCTCCAGATGCTCCCAATGCTCCTCGTACGACTTGCTTTTCACCACGAGGTCATCGATATAGCATTCGACGATTTCATGTATAAGGCCATCGAAAATCTTTGTCATGGCCCTTTGATAGGTAGCACCGGCGTTCTTCAAGACGAAAGGCATCACTTTATAGCAGAATATTCCTAGGGGAGTCCGGAAAGCGGTATGCTTCTGGTCTTCGGGGTGCATCTTTATTTGATTGTATCCTGATGATCCGTCCATGAAGGAGAAGACTTCGTGAGTGGACGTGTTGTCTATCATCAGCTCGGTAACCGGTACGGGAAAATCATCCATCGGGCAAGCTTTGTTGAGGTCCCGAAAGTCTACGCAGATGCGCACCGTCCTATTTTTCTTCATCACTAGGACAATATTGGCGATCCAGTCAGGGTACTGAATTTCTTGGATGAAGCCGGAGTCGATTAACTTCTTGATTTCGGCGTTGATGCTCATTTCAAGTTCGAGCCGCATTCTTCATGGTGCTTGCTTGACTGGCTTGACGCTTGGAGATATCGCCAATTTATGCACAACTATCTCTGGATCTAACCCCGGCATCTGTTCACACCATAATATTGCATTATTATATTCCCCATTCTTATTCTTTTTATAAATAAACAGGTGCTTTTGACGCATGTCTGCTACATGTTACAGGTTACAGGTTCTTGGACAGGAAACAGTGAAAACGATGAAAAGACGACGTAAAAGTGAGACTTTGACCGACAAACAGAGAATCTTGATCAAGCCTACATAAGGAACAATTCACAAAGCAAGATTCAAGACATCGACTCAAAGCGAACGGGTAGAAGTCCACTACAATGATCACTGGAAATCTGGAAGAGAACCAGAAGCTAAATTGAGAAAAGATATATAAAAATAAAAAGCCCAAGCCAACAGAAATCAGCCCAGAAAAATTCATAGCCCAATACCATCTTTTGGCCGCGGAACCGCGGCCAAACCAGGCCTCGGGCCGCGGTTCCGCGGCCGTCTAGGGCTTTCAGAAAATAAAAATTCTACCATATTTCTTGTGCGGCGCTGACTAGTCAACCTAGAGCTATTTTTGTAATTTTAGACATGCGGATCAAAATGTAACCTAGGGTTTCTATTTCCTATAAATAGAACTCTAAATCATTGTAAACTTTATGCCTCTCTTCATTAATAAATTTCAGCATTCTTTTGGAGAGCATCATTTTTTGTAAGTTCTTTATTTTCTGCCCTAGATTAATTTTCTATTCTTGCCCTAGATAAATTTAATTCCTTGCCCTAGTTAATCTTTTATTCTCTGCCCTAGATAAATGTATTTTAATTCCCTAATGAGTGAGTAGTCTCCTCGCTTGTTAGGGTTAGATCTGGGGAAGGTTTGAGAGACGAAGATCTCTCATCCCCTTTCTTGCCCGTCATATATTTTCATAGAACTCCATGCATACCTTCTTATTCCGCTCCCTACGGCACTCTACCCACGAGGTAGCGGTGATACCGTAGTCTAAAGGCCCGGATTTTAAGGTTTTCCATGGAGGTTAGGGTAAAGATTAAGAAAGGAAGGATAAGGATCTAGAGGAAGAACAATCTTCCCAATCATCCTAATCCCTTTGATTAATATTTACCATAACTCCTCACAGATCTTCATTCGGGTATAGAAAGCGGTGAGATTTATAGACTTTCCAAACTTAACCTAGACCTAACCCTAGCAAGACTTAGATATAGATTAATTTAGTTTTTAGATTTAATAATTTGTCCGACCACAATCGGAATTAACTCGTTAGCGCGATTAGGAGATTCACAATATCCCTGTGGACCGACCCGTACTCACCGGCTAGCTTCATGCGACGCCGTTCTTGATTGCGGTAATAGAATAGTTTTTGAGATCAATCAAATGGCGCCGTTGCCGGGGATGGCGTAGAAATTTCCTTTTTGCAATTTCGGGTTAATATAAATTAAAAAATCATAAAAATCTGAAAAATCAAAAAAAAAAAATATAAAAATATATAATCTGTTATTTTTGGAAGGGATACTTTGTTGTTTGAATTTTTGCAGGATATACAAATTCGGATCTGGAGATTTCCAGAAAGCAAAACAGGAAACAAAATATCGGAACAGAAGAGATTTTGAACAACAGAACAGTGGAATTTTTTTTGGAGCAGTGAACCCCCCAAAGCGCCGCGTTTCCGCGGCCAAAACCTACCTTAGGCCGCGGAACCGCGGCCGCCTTGTCAATTCAGAACCCATAATTTTTTTCGGGGACCCAAACCGACTACCCCACCGCAGAACCGCGGTGGGAACCTACCATTGGCCGCGGAAGGGCGGCTATCTCGAGGCTTCATCTGAGGGAAATTTTTCTGTAAGCCCCACTTTCTCTTCTCTGTACATTTTGAAATATCTTTTCTAAAAATTCCTGCAGGATTTTGTGCACTTTAAAAATATATTCCTTTCCAAATAACGATCTTGTGCAGGATTTTTGCGCCCCGCTTAAATTAGAAATAAATTGCAAGTAATATTTTGCTGTTGCATATCTTTTCTCTAAAATCTTTTTTTGCAACAAAATTTTCCAAATAAAGAGAAAAAGAATAAAAATAAAAAGGACAAATTTTTTATAGAAACTTGCAAAATTTTTGGCCACAAATAAATCCTTGCACCACAACAAACTTTCTTTCTTTTCCCCTTGTTCTAACATGGGTACCCCACATAATAAATCATTAGCCGAATTTTGGTATCCTGAACCTAATTTTGCGTCGTATGCCAATTTGTTCGGTCAATTTAAAGACGACCCTTCCTTGCCTAAAAAATCTTTGAAAGATCAAATAGAGGCGTCTAGGAGAAACGGTTTGACTTTTCAACCCAATTTGTGTCAACCAGTCAACCTTTACCACCTCCATATGTTGATACCATTTTTTCAAGTCCTTCTGTCACTCCTAAGCCGATGTCCATTGCTGAGCATATTGCTTAATCTCGCAGTCGATCTTTCACCCCTCTCCACTCATCTAGTTCTAGAGATCCACACGATTATTCACCTTGTTATCCACATGTTGACCCTACCCCTGTCCAATCACCCACTTCCTACCAGTCCTACCCGACCTTCCCACCTTCACTAGACACTGTTTCTACACAGCCTGTTGGGAGTTTTGCATATCCACACCATTTTGAATTTTTTACCGAAACCCCCTCACCACCTAAGTCTAGTTTGGAAGAGTCGTTGGAAGCGTACATTGCAGCAACAGATAAAATGACTAGGAATGTGGAAGCGTCCTTAGCCGCCCTTATGCAACCTACTGAACCGGTAGCTAGTTTCCCGCTAGCTTCAAATTTTTCAATGTATAAGGAGGCGGTTGGACAGAGTGAGAATGTGAGAGGATTTCCAAATCAAACCTACCCATACCCAATTGAATCCAACAACTCCAATTTTCAAATATGTGTCCAAAATTAAAATGAGTTGTGTGATTTTGTAGTGTTTGATTTGCCAAATTGTGAAGAACCCCTTTCGAGTGAAACCGCACCTAATCCGTTTGACCTTTACACCTCCACTCTAGAACCTACATTGATAAACATCCATGCTTTTGAGGAGGTGTCTAAAGAAATTGATTTTCACTTGATTGAGGATATAGACGCCGGGAATATTTCGGATGATGAACTTGTCGATTTAATTGAAATTTTATGTTCAAATCATCATCCTGAGTTATTAAATATTTCTCCCGAACTTCATATGCATCTCGACTTTGATGATAATGGCATGGATGAGATAAATGTTGAGGAGAACTATAAGGATAGTATTGAGGAGAGTTTTGAGAACCATATTGAGGTTGAACCATTTTTATTTGATGTGTCTGATTTTCCAATTCAGCCTCCTGAACCTTTAGCTGTTATATCACCCTCCCTCCTTTCCATCGTTCCGACCACGCTTGACGACTGTGAGCTTGAAACCATTTCCATTGAATTTGACACAATTCTCACAGATGATAACACCTACGAGTGTTTCATTTTTTCGGACGATGTTGATGACTCACCGCCCGAGTTTGAATCCTTTACATTTTCAAATGAGTTAATTGAACCATCAGACTCGGTTGCTTACAGTAGTTTCGAACCATTAATGGAATCTTTCAAGTTCGAGACAGTTTACTACGGTGAGAATGATACTATCCCTAATTCCCTTCCTTTCGTCATTCCTATTGTTCCGACCGTACAAGTGACCGTTATGCTTTCATCACCTATACCAAGTTCGGCGTACCCATGTTTTCTTGCGAATCTTTAGGGATTTGACCCCATTTCCCGACGAGTTGATAGGTTAGCGCAATCGCTTATAACATATCGGTCATCACATATTGCGTTAATTTATTCACTCGATTTACACCCTCAAGATCGCGCGACCCTTCTTTCTCCTTTCCGCCCTTCTTCTCCCCCACCGAGACCATATTCTACCATTCTTCTTTCCACACGGTCTCGCGTGTTTCTCATTTCTTTTCTTTCCACCCCATTCTTGCACCAACTATACCACTACCACGATAAGATTTTTGAATGGTTGGTGCTAACCTTTGGCTTGTGTAAGGCCAAGCTTAAGTTTGGGGGGGAACCTTGTTGTATATATGTATATATATTTTAGCTTTCTTTTTCTATAAAAAAAAATAAAAAAAATTTTCAAAAAATTAAAATGAAAAAAAAATTGTAAATAAATAAACAGGGGAGTGCCGACATTTTGACCCTTTTGGTTTAGTATGACAGTGCGGACACTGTCAAGTTCAAGTTTGGGGGTATGCTCAGTACGTCTTCTTCCTTTGCATTCATTTATACATATTTTTGTATTTGCATATTTATTTGAAAACCCATAAAAATTAAAAAATTTCAAAAATTATAAAAATAAATGTATTCAATTTTGGCCGTATTTTGACTTGAGTTTGACAAATAGGTTAATTGGCTAGGAACAACTAGATCTTAGACTTAGTAAATTAAAAACCCTAAAAATAACCTTCCTTAAAGTTTAACGGTAGAAAGTATATGCCTTGTAGTTTATTTAGAAATAGGCAAATTTTGGGTTCACTTCTTGGGCTAAGTCGAAACAAGGGAAGAGTATTGATGTTCTTATTAAAGTATAAGTTTGAAAAATAGTTCCTAGCTTAAATCTAGATTCTGAAAATGTATACCCTACAATTTGCACTAACACGCACCTTGAAACTTGGAATAGTAGAAGAGACCTTGAAATGCTCTTTTCTAAGTCCTTAGTATAATGAAAATAAAAAAAAATACATAAGTGTGAATAAAGAATAAAAAAAATGGACACTGGTTTTTGTGATTACTTAAGGCTGCAAAAATAGAAAAATACTTAGCGAGGGTGCTTCATCACCTAGTGCCTTAGACCAACTGGTTTGGGAGTCACTGCTAAAAGCCTTGGGTGTTGCAAGACTAGGAAGTACGCTTTAATGTGCAAACACATCTTGTAATCGGTCGTTGGTACCTCAAGAAGTATTAACGGTCGCATGAAGGATGTGTAAGCAAAATTCAATTAAAAATTCACCAACTAATTAGTACTTTGGACAACAGACAAGGGTATGATTGCTTGATTTGAATTTCCAAGTGTAGGGGTGATTTATACACACACGTAGGGGTATGTGATTGGGATTTAGATAAGAGAGAGGAGTGAAGAATAGAACTTGTATCTTTAGTGGAGTTGATAGAAATTCCTAAGTGGAGATGGAACCCTAAAAGGAAAACCTAAGAAATGCCGAAAGCTGAGTGATTCTATAGAACATATATAATTTTAAGTTAAATAATGAGGAAGTGTGAAGAATATGGGTGGATAATTTACGGGTAAAAGATAATAGAATTCCTTGTTAGAAAACCTTATTGGAGAACAAAAGTCAATGGGCCGAGTTGATAGGATTTTGTGGGTGTAATCCGCTGAAAACCCTCAGGAGACAACACTCCTCCTACTAGGGACACCCAGAGGTTTAACGGCTTGTTGCACGAGCTCAGTGCAATCGCGTTTCCCTGCGAAAGTACGGTTAGGATTTTAGTGAATAAAAATAAGTTTGCTCGAGGACGAGCAAAAGATAAGTTTGGGGGTATTTGTTCACACCATAATATTGCATTATTATATTCCCCATTCTTATTCTTTTTATAAATAAACAGGTGCTTTTGACGCATGTCTGCTACATGTTACAGGTTACAGGTTCTTGGACAGGAAACAGTGAAAACGATGAAAAGACGACGTAAAAGTGAGACTTTGACCGACAAACAGAGAATCTTGATCAAGCCTACATAAGGAACAATTCACAAAGCAAGATTCAAGACATCGACTCAAAGCGAACGGGTAGAAGTCCACTACAATGTTCACTGGAAATCTGGAAGAGAACCAGAAGCTAAATTGAGAAAAGATATATAAAAATAAAAAGCCCAAGCCAACAGAAATCAGCCCAGAAAAATTCATAGCCCAATACCATCTTTTGGCCGCGGAACCGCGGCCAAACCAGGCCTCGGGCCGCGGTTCCGCGGCCGTCTAGGGCTTTCAGAAAATAAAAATTCTACCATATTTCTTGTGCGGCGCTGACTAGTCAACCTAGAGCTATTTTTGTAATTTTAGACATGCGGATCAAAATGTAACCTAGGGTTTCTATTTCCTATAAATAGAACTCTAAATCATTGTAAACTTTATGCCTCTCTTCATTAATAAATTTCAGCATTCTTTTGGAGAGCATCATTTTTTGTAAGTTCTTTATTTTCTGCCCTAAGTTAATTTTCTATTCTTGCCCTAGATAAATTTAATTCCTTGCTTTAGTTAATCTTTTATTCTCTGCCCTAGATAAATGTATTTTAATTCCCTAATGAGTGAGTAGTCTCTTCGCTTGTTAGGGTTAGATCTGGGGAAGGTTTGAGAGACGAAGATCTCTCATCCCCTTTCTTGCCCGTCATATATTTTCATAGAACTCCATGCATACCTTCTTATTCCGCTCCCTACGGCACTCTACCCACGAGGTAGCGGTGATACCGTAGTCTAAAGGCCCGGATTTTAAGGTTTTCCATGGAGGTTAGGGTAAAGATTAAGAAAGGAAGGACAAGGATCTAGAGGAAGAACAATCTTCCCAATCATCCTAATCCCTTTTATTAATATTTACCATAACTCCTCACAGATCTTCATTCGGGTATAGAAAGCGGTGAGATTTATAGACTTTCCAAATTTAACCTAGACCTAATCCTAGCAAGACTTAGATATAGATTAATTTAGTTTTTAGATTTAATAATTTGTCCGACCACAATCGGAATTAACTCGTTAGCGCGATTAGGAGATTCACAATATCCCTGTGGACCGACCCGTACTCACCGGCTAGCTTCATGCGACGCCGTTCTTGATTGCGGTAATAGAATAGTTTTTGAGATCAATCAGCATCTCGGATTAGTTCCATGCGAAGCAGTCTTTATACTGCATGAGCATGTCTTTTAGCGTAGCCACTTGTTTCTCAAACAGCAGCTCACTGACGAACATTGGCCGTGGGTCATTTGTCATCCCCAAGTCGATTTTTCTCAGGTTGTCCGCAGTGGTGTGTATCCCGTCTTCCAACTCTTTTGTCTCCGGTGGAAATTCTGAGATCAATTCCTCTTCATCCTCATTTTCAAAGCACCAGGAGAGGTCATCCATATTCTCGGGCACTCCTTCTAATGACGGCGTTATCACGTGACAGGTAAGAGATCGTTTCCAAGACCAATGTTGATCTGGTTCTATTCTCGCTATGTACGTGGCTTTCGGTACATGCTTCTTTGGTGGGGTTACCCTCCAACTGCTGGATAGAGCGAACCTGCCTAGTTGATATTGGTCTTTAACCCAGTTTTTGAATGTGAAGCAGTTTTCGAGAGGATGTTCTATCGTTCGGTAATAGGAGCAATAATCCGGATGAGAGACCTCGTCTGCTTATTCGGGGTGTTTGGATTCCGGGAGCGTAATTATTTGATGTTTCATGACAAGATCGAATATCTTCCTTGTCTTGTCTTGGGGAAAAGAATATGCTTGACCCATCTTCTTTATAAGAGACGGATCCCGGCTGCTCAATTCTCGATCGCGTGGCTTCTTGGACCCGCTTTGCCGCCGTCGAACGCTTTTTCCATTCTTTAGTTTGTTTTTGTTCCCGCGTTGGGTCTTCTGTACGACTGGTTGGCGACGAAGGGCATCGTCATTCTCCGTAGCCTGCTGAAGGAGGCGCTGCGTCCTGGTTTTCTCGTAAATGGCCATTTCACGGTTATGGTCATCCCGGGCCTTTTGACCCGCTTCCCTTATTAACTTGTCCATCTGTTCTTCAAACGACGGACTTAGCACTTTTACGGAAGGATCTCGTTTTGGTTCAATCGCAGTGTCTTCTAACAGAGCATTTCCTTCTTGATCGAAGTCATGTATAACACAGCAGCCATGGAATCGCTCCCGTTTCTTGGATCGAACATATCCAAGCCCGATCATTTCCATTCTCCCGTTAGGCAATTTTTGTTGAGTTCCGGAGACGTTCCAGATCCTGTTGTAGAACTGAGCTTGTCGAGCAGTCTGTTTGAAGGGTACGCTTTGGCGTCTCAACAGCCTTTTTAATCCTTCTGTGTAATATCTGGGCAGACAGATGGGCTGGAGCCTGTCAAGCGTAGAATCGGCACCATTCCAGATTTCTTTCTCCACTTTGGTTTCCGCGGATCGATAAAAGAGGATTGCCTTTTCATCTTTCTGCCTGGGAGGGGTGTAGAACGTCTGCAGTTCCTACATACTATAGGTATCAAGTGCGTCGATCTCTTTGTAATGCTTTTGCGAAACCATGGCGATTTTCAAACTCTGATCATCTCCGATGAGGGCCTGTTTTGATGGCCGAACAGAAAATACTGCATTGACCTCATCTTCAGAGTCACTGCCGAGGATTAGAATAGGGATAGATGGTCCCGGCTTGCTGCATTGGAGTGGCCCTGAATAGACTATCTCTTCCTCCTCCTCGGTATCGCTCTCGAAGACCGGAATAGTGGTGATATCTTTCTGCTTATTCTCCGGCTTATGGCATCTTTCCGTGTCTTCAAAGTCTAGTAAGAAATACTTTGCATCTTCGTACTTTCGGACTTCATTCATGGAGAATGGGTTCAGCTCCCCTGTCACGGTATACTCAAGACCATTTTTGAAGTACTTCATACACTGATGTTGTGTAAAAGGGATGATGTTGTATTCGTGTAACCAAGGCCTGCCGAGCAAAGCGTTGTAGCAAGTCTTGGCGTCAATGACATGAAACTTGATGTCAGTGACGAGCAGCCCAAAGTGTAACGTCAGTATCATAGACCCGAGCGTCCGTGATGACTGGGAGTCAAACCCGGAGATGATGATTTTATCCCGAGCGAGGTGTTGGACGCTAATGCAGATTTCTTTTAGCACCCTCACATTTAGGAGATTGACAGATGACCCATTATCAACTAGGATCTTCCCTATCTTGATGTCATGGCAATACCCAGAGACATATAGGGGACGGTTGTGCTCACATGTTCCGAGGAGGAGATCTTCATCGCCGAAAGTGATGTCAGCTGTGTGCACTTCTTCCAGCTCGTCCTTCATCTTTTCTTCGGCAAGGATGGCTTGAAACTGCTCAGGCTCTTGTAGTGCCTTGATCAACGAATCTCTCACCTCTTTAGATAGCAGAAGGGTATCGAGAATGCTTAGCTGCGAGGGTATCTTTCTCAGGTATGCCAGAACGTTGTAATCCACCTTTTTTTTCTTTGGCGGGTTCTTGGCTGCCAGCTCTTTGACGACTCAGTCATTGAGGGCGATATCTTCAGGGACTTTTTCTTTCCCCTTATCTTTTTTGTTCGCTCCTTTGCTTGTGGGTCCGAGATTCTTTTCGGGTAACGTGCGGTTACGCAGCTGAATGTTCTCATAGGTCTTCACCTCTTCTGTTTCGGAGATGGATTCCTTGAAATGAGGGTTAAAGGCTATTTCTTCATCAGAATCGCTCCCGAAGGTGAGGACTTGCGAGTACCTGGAATTAATCATGTGACAATCGCCGACAGTTCTTTTGCACTCCTCTGTCGTGCTTCTCTGCTCTCGACGAGTTTTGTGCTTCATCCGCTTGAAATGCTGTCGATGAGCAACGTATCCCTGCCATCAATTTTTAAAGGCCACGCATTCGTCGGTAGGGTGTGTGATCCTTTGATGGTATAAGCAGTAGTTTGGATGTGCATCTAGTTCGTCAGGGAACGTATTTTCTGAAGTGTTTTCTTTGAAAGGCGACAACTTCATTCCCACCGACAGGGCTTTGACGAACTGCTTCTTTGTCTTAAACTTGCTTTTGCTTGCGGCAGAAGTAGTTCTGTCCGGTTGGGGTACTCTGTGACTTCTCAATACCGGATCTTCTTCAACGCGACGCCAACTTTTGGCTCTTTCATATATGGTCGTTTCACGCTCTCGTTCAGATTTGCTTTTCTGAACAGCTTCGCTCAGCAGTCTATCAATTAATTCTTCTGATGGCTCCAGGGATTTTGGTTCTGGTTCTGGATCTGCCCCCAGTTTCTCTGCATCGGGAGCTTCTTTGCCCTTTATTGATGAGTGAGAGATCATGTGGTAGCTTGCCACGTAATCCTCGGGCTCTTCTGAAGAATTGTTTCCTTCATCAGCTTCATCGGCTTCATTCTCAAGAACGTGCTTAAAGAATTCATCCAACGTGATTGGAGTCCGAGCCTCCTGGTTATATTTTTCCAGTGTATCTATGTATTTCTGCAGACCTGTACGGCTGTCTTCGAGTTGGACGGGCTTCTTGGCCTTCTTCTTTTTCTTTAAAGACTTTGGAGGCTTGGCCTGAACGTTTTGTCCATTTTCACCAACTTTCAGCGTTGGGCGCGGCTTCAGGATCCCCTCAATAATCTCGGGTTCCAACGGGCTCTTCCACCTAATCGCCGGACATGCTTGGAGATCTTTCAGCATTCTTTTCATTTTGGCTGAAAGAGCGACCTCCCATGGAGCTTCTTCTATAAAAGAGCACGATGCCCCCGGCGTGTCCACCTTTTTAGGAGCGTGTGGCTGGGGCGGGCTTACCTTCCAATTCTCAGACAGCGCGAATTTGCCATGTTGGTATTGGTTCTCAATCCAGCCTTTGAAGACGAAGCAATCTTCGATTGGATGGCCTACTGCTCTGTGGTAGGGGCAGTAATTAGGATTATTGGCGTCGCCGGGATGCAGTGGACGTCTTGGATCTGGAAGATTAATGAGCCTGTTACGCACCGCCAGCTCGAACAGTCTCCTCGTTTTATCCCAGGGAAACGAATAAGGGCGTTTTAGCTTCTCGTTGAAGAATCGTTGTCTATCGTTTTGGCGATCAGCTGGTTTTGGGCCGCTGGGCTGCTGCTGAGCATTGGTGACGAAGGTCGCTTTCCCTTTCCCTTTTTTGTTTTGAGGCTCCATTTTCGAGGAAGACGGTCTATGGCCCATTTGATCCATTTGGGCCAGTTTGTCAATCAAGGCCTGGAAGGTAGTTGGCTTGAAAAACATCATGAACTGGGATATGGTCGCCTGCGGATTGAGGGTACCCATGAACATGCCTACTGCAGGAGCTTCTTCGATGCGTTGTTCGCATTTTGACCATAGGTTCCACCACCGGATTGCATATTGAACCCATGTTTCTCCCGGCTTCACCCTGGAGTTAATTAATGCGGTGATCGGGGTGCGCTCGCTAGCGCCTGCGAATCTTTGTGTAAACAGTAGCTCCATTTCTGCAAATGTCTTAACAGAGTCATTCGGGAGCTCGGAATACCACTCGAATACTGTTTCCGACAAGCTGCCAACGAATTGGCGAAGCAGTAGCTTATCGTCACCTCCGGTGTTGCCGCACAGAGCCCTGAACTGAGCGACATGTTGATGGGGATTGCTTGTCCCCTTGTATACGTGGAACTTAGGGATCGTATATCCTGGCGGGTACTTTATTTGGTCGTACCAACCCGGATAGGGTCGTCCAGTCTTGATGATTTGGCCAGCCGCTTCGCTCACCTGATGAGCTCGTATCTGTTGAGCTATATAGTCGTCAAGGGCGGCTTTCGAGATCGTCTCCTCTTTGGCTGTTGAACAAGCAGGAAGAGGGTTTGACGTCTCCCCTCTGTCGTCTTCAAGGATAATCGAAGGGTCTTCAGCTGGAGGATCCGGCTGTATCATCATTCCAACCATATCTTGGAATAAACGACATTTGTTTTATATTGGCCGCTTGTTCCGCGGCCTCTTTGTCTTTCTTCTCGAGCATTCTTCGGAGGAATTCGGCATCGGTTTCCTGTTCTTGGCGCTGCTCTGATGATGTCTTCGAGCTTGCTTTTGGCCCGGTGAGTGCGGCCATGGTTGTTAGCATCTCCTGGAGCTTTTGCTGTTGTTGCTCTTGAGCCTTTGTCACTGATCGGGTGAGTGGTCGATGGCCCGTGGAGATACGGCTATCCTCTTTCCCGGATGCCATATAAATAGTGTGCACCACCATGCCCCCAGACTTGGATCGTTTAGTTTCAGTGCCCTTGAGATTCGTCGCAGACACGGGGATTTTCTCCGGCCTTCTCCTTTTGTGGGCGGTCGAAGTTGAGGGGGCTGTTGCAGCGGGTACCCAAGTAGACGACATCTTTTGTGGTATGACAGGGTGGTCCTTCTCTTGCCGAACCTTCATCTTCTTCGGTCGGTGGGAGTAGTCTTGATTGATCACCGAGTCTTGGACCTGTCGCCAGACCTTGTGAATTTTAGAGGATAGCTGCTGAGGGGGCTGCTCTAGCTTCGCCTTTGTAACGTTTTCCACAGGCGGAGGAGATCTTTTTAGCGTGGCGGTCGGAGAATTTTTGTGCACCCTACTAAGTGGTTCAAAGCTATTCCCAGTTGGAACAGCAACATCGACTTCCACCGTTGGAGCTGGCGAAGTAAGTCCAGAAGGGAAACTACCCCCGGCCTTCCTCACTCGGCCCCAGTGGCGACGTCGAGCATGTCTTGCAGATGGTATTAGCTCAGTTATGGGGGTGGCTCCCTCATGCCCTCTGTCCTGGTGAAGGGTCGCCGTTGGTGCCAGCCTATTGAAAACTGATGTCCGTTGAGTGGGGATGGCCAACCTGTCGAAGGCACACTTTCGAGCAGGAGAAGCAGCCTTGGTGAATTCGCCTGAAGCAGGAGTTAGAGCGGACAGTCTAGCGAAGACCGATCCTTTAGCAGGAGAAGCCTCTCTGATGATTTCGTTTGTTGGAATAGGGATGGCTATCCGTTTCGGGATAACCCCCTCAGGTATCGTGGGCTTCTTCACGGGCCCATTGGAGTTTTGGCCCAGTCTGTTAAAGACTAAGGCGTTGATTTGGGCGACCCATTGAGAGGGGCCGCGGTAGTTGCAAGCCGATCAAAGACCGACTTTTTCGGAGCTTCTTGCGACGGCAGTGGGGCGTTGAAGCTCATGGGCGGGAGCATGGTCCCAAAGAACAGCCCAGTGGTGGCTTGCGTCACTTGTTCCACTGGCATCGTGAAAACGGAGGCTGTCCTCCAGCAAGGACGGAGTGGAAGTTATTACCATTGTTGCAGTTGGTGTAGTTGAAAGCCATTGATATTCTGTTTTCTGCACGGAGCAAGACACTAAATCTTAGTACCTCGAATCCAGGGGCAACCATAGCAAATCGCGATTCGTTCGCGAAACACGACACACGAAGTGTGGAGTGGAAAGAGGAAAAGGTCCCACCGGGCGTGCCAGAATTTGTTCACCGCCGAAAACAGAGACGAAACCGCGTAGGTCGTCTTGCCTGAATTTGGTTTTATCCGTCTACCTCTCCGAAGATGCCAAGTTGATTTATGACACCATATATCGAAGGTTTAGACGGATGCGGCCGATATAGCAGACTTTGTCAGATTCCCCCTCATTGTGAGGGTTTTTTTTATTGTGGGGATGCTCTTCCCTGCAGGCGCAAGCCCCTGCAGTTAATTACGCTACCGCATCGCGGTAACCACTTTCTCCTTCTCCAGATGGTCACTTCCTGTCGTGTGTGTTTGTTTTGTTTTGGGTTGCCCGTGGATTGTATACGGAGACTAATTTATGTTGTCGCCCGTAAGGCGTGGATTAGTCTAAATCCGTATTTTCTTAGATTTGGGTTTGGTTTGGGTTTAAAGATCGTTATTCTCATTGAGATTAAGACCAACTTAAACGTTTGTTGAGGATACGTTAGTCTAATTTTAGACTAAGATCTACTCAACAAGATTTTGGGATCATTTAGATTTGACGAAAGAGTATTTGGACTCTATCGTCTTAGTTTAGGGACATTGCGGTCCAGTGGGTTTAAGGATTGTTAATCTTATTGAAATTAAGATCAATTTAAACATTTGTTAAGGATACGTTAGTCTAATTTTTAGACTAAGATCTACTTAACAGGGTTTTGGGATTATTTAGATCCAACAAAAGAGCATTTGGACTCTATTGTTTTAGTTTAGGGACATCGCGGTCCGATGGGTTTAAGGACATCATAGTCCATGTCAGTTTAGAGACATCATAGTCTGTAAAGTTAAAAGACATCATAGTATATGAGTTTAAGGACCTTATAGTCCATAAAGTTTAAGGACATTATAGTCCAAGAGTTTAAGAACCTCATAGTCCATAGGGTTCTGGTTTAACCAGTTTGGAGATGCATCAATAGTTATTGTTATTGGAAACCTCTATCTCTCTGAAGACGTTGAAGGATTACAACGACATGTATCAGAGGTATGAAGAGATGTACCTTTGAACTAATGTCCCGATTTTGGGAAGCGGGATGAACATCAGTTTGGATGTCATTTGTTGGGAGCTTATTAGCTGTCTTGAGATTGACTTTGGAAACCCCGAGCATGAAGGGCTCAATTGATTTTCTTCGGGAGATTTGGTCTAAGTTTGGCTAATATTGGCCTTTCATAGTGTTAAACACTAGTATGTGCTCAGCGCTCACGTGCTCCCACGTGAGGCGCTTGAAGTAGTGTTAAACACTAGAAATTGGGACGCTCACGTGTGGCACGTGAGGCGCTTAAAGTTGGGCGCTGTCTCTTTTATTCTTTTATTCTAGTGCTAGGCACTGTTGGGTCACGTGGGATCACATGAGGCGCCCCAGAATAGGAACTGTCTTGGGTTTATTCCCCTTTTCTCTTTTATAAGTACTGAGCACTTCTCAGGGGTCATGTGGGATCATGTGAGACACCCCAAAATAGGGCTTATTCCCCTTTTCTCATTTCTAAGTGCTGAGCATTTCTCAGGAGTCGCGTGGCTAGATCTCGGTCTTCCCTTTTTTGTTCTTCAAAGGTGCTCACGTGGGAACACGTAAGCTTTTATTGTACAGTATTGAACACTAATATGCATGGAGCTCTGGATCTGAGTTTTGTGAATTTCAGGTCCCTTATTTTATAAGAATTAAATTCTTTTTAGGGTTAAACCTTAGTTTTATCAGAAGAATTAAATTCCTATATCTTTTTGGTAAGGATTAAATTCTTTGGACTTAGCTCTTTCCCCTAGGCTTGGATCTACATAACAGAATCTTCCCGATGAGAATTAAATACTCAACTTATAGGAAGATCTGTTTCTGTAGATCCCAACCAGAGAAAGAACTAAGTTCTTTGAAAAGAGTTAAACTCTTGGTTTGAGAATTAAATTCTTTTTTGGTTTTTACTTACCAAGGGGTTTTCCTCTCCGTTTTCTGTATTTTTGAACTTGAAGTTTATGGGGGGTTCCTCTGTACAAGACTTGAAGTCTTGGGTCCTTTATATAGGGGAGGCTGATTTGTTGAATCAGTTAGGGAAATTTCTCATTGAGAGATTTCTGATTGATTTGGGGAATGTTTCCCACCGTTGGATCTTTGATCCAAGGGCTTCTATTTTACAGAAGTCATCTTTCTTGTTTTCAGCAAGATTGGGAAAATATTTTCCCATACAAAACTTATTCTGTATCTTGGTGATGTTTAATCACCATTGGATTTTTGATCCAACGGTGCTCTGATTTACAGAGCACAATCTTTCTTGTTTGGAAAGATTTAAGGAAACATTTTCCAACTAGGGGTTTTGATTTCTCTTAATTAGAATTTAATTCTATCGGTTCAGAATATATAGGAGCCCATTACGTGTAGCACGCGACCCCACCAAATTAAGCCTACCAAAGAGCGTTATGTGCTATCACGTGAGTTTTTGTTCTGGCCAATTGTTTGCTTTATTCAGGCGCTTATATACTTTGTATATGAAGGTCACGTGTCTGCACGTGAGGCCCAGTTTTAGCCTAGTCTGTCAAGCGCAGCGCCTATCACGTGTGGGCACGTGATACTCCATTTGGGGACTTTTTCCCGTTGCTTTTATTTATTATTCATTTTTTATAAGGGAACACCCACCATTGGATCTTTGATCCAAGGACTTCTGTTTTTACAGAATATGATTTTTGTTTTTAACAAGATTGGGAAAATATTTTTCTCTATACAGAATTTATTCTGTAAAATGGTGATTTTTTAATCACCATTTGATTTTTAATATAAGGGTTCTCTATTTTATAGAGAGCAAATTTTCTTATTTAGAAAGATTGAGAGAATATATTCCAAAATAGAATTTTATTCTACAATTGGATTTTTGATCCAACCGAGAGTTTCTTTCTTATTTTAGAAAGATTTGGGAAATGTTTTCTCCCAAAAGAATTTAATTCTGTATTTTGATGATTTATCATCTCCGTTAGATTTTTGATCCAGCGGCTCTGTTTAATAGAGAATATTGTAGAATTTAATTCTACCTGGACGTTGGCGCTCACGTGTTGTGCACGTGGGCACCACTTAAGAATTTTATTCCTAAGATGGTACTTATGTGCTTTGCATATTGACGCCCGTGTGAGGAGCACGTGCGGCGCCATCTAAGAGTTTAACTCTTATGAACCCTTCTGTGCTTTGTACATTGGCGCCCACGTGAGGCGCCACCATAAGATTTAATTCTATAAGTTTGGCTCTGACGCTGGTGCCCTCATGGAGAGCACTTGAGCCGTTACCTCATTAAATTCAACAAAGCTTTTCTCTTTTGTTAGGTTAAATATATTGGGGAAACACCCTCACCTCTCTCCAATACCCAATGACCCAAACCCTCGAGATCCCTGCACAACCTGAGAACCCAACTGCAGCAACCCAAGAAACCCCTCACCGCTTCCAACACTCATCTTGCCGCCGGTCATCTCACCACCCCGACCTCGACTTCACCCTCACTACTATCTCTTCCCATCCCCTCTCTCCAACCCCGACACCACCATCACCCACGACCCGAGAACACCCGACAGGTCCAACACCCAACACCCGCAACCCAGACCTCTCATCACCGAAGATCACCCTGACCCCCGTCGTCACCTCTCCTTCTCTTCTGTCCTAGAACCCAACCTAGCCGAGCCACACCCCATTCTTTCTCTTCTTTTCTTTTCTTTCTTTTCTTTTCTTGATTCTTGGTTTTTTCGGCCATCTCCGGAGTCGCGCACGTCGCCGACGATCCGGACGACCCAGTCGCCGTCTTCATCCAGCATGGCCACGTCCTTGGGTAGCTAAGTCTAGTCCTGTACGCACGTGGTTCGCATCGCGACGTTTACCGACATCAAACGTGACGTACGTATCCCGACGTGAGATCTGATCAGGCAAGTTTATCTTGCAACATGCTATGTTAAAATATTTATATCCATATGAATAAAAATAATACATATATTTTTATTATGCATCCGATGTTGTAGATTTACCGTTTTTGATACCTGTTCGCATCTGTACTGAGAATTGCATATCTAGTTGCATGCCGGAATTTCATTATATCGTATTACATTTATATTAGTGCAACATGCTATTTAGTTGCATCTTACATAGTCATGGATACATATATAGGTTATTACAGATAAACACATATACATCCTGACATCAGCACTATTTACCGTGATCCTGATATCGTTTACAGTTTTACATTGGGGTATCCATTTGATACATATGCATCACATGACATGTCCACGACACACTACTTGACTTGTTACTAATGCCGACAATCCTGACTTGTTGTCCTGACGGACGTAACTTGTTGTCTGCATAGACAAAACCTGTACCTTCTTGATCCTGTGTTGGTATTAGATTTGCATCATCAATACATGACTTGAACACATAACCTTGGGGGTAAGGGGAAATCAATAATGAAACCAGACTTATAACTCAACAATTCGATACTTATACTGATCAGTCTTTACGGGCTTGGCCAGCCCCAGGATGATGATGCTGACATCATTCATCTGCAAATGTTACCTGTTTACTGCCTAGCGGCACGTCTCGGATTCAGCCCGAGAATCTTGACCGTGGTCTCGGACACGAACGAGATACTATTGAGTTACATCGACGATTCCATTAAATTGATTTCAAGAACTTTAGAGTAGATAACCTAGTAGCACAGTTTAGATTACTCATCGCACTTCACATACACATACACACCTCACTGTTCATATCCGTATTATTCTTTACGTTCATGTTCACCTATATCGTTACATCCTGGTTTTATTTTTGTTTTGATTTTATGACGCATTGACATCTGGGTTTTGCATGGCCCAGTTCCTCTATCTTTATCACAGGCTGAACATGAGTTTTTTAGCCGTCAAGCCGAGCAGTGAGGATTGTGTTTAGTGATGTTTAGTCTAGTTATTTTCCCCAGCTTTAATTTCCTGATGTGAGCTCGTATTGGGACATATTTCCAGATGTTGTTTATTGGATATTATTATCATTTCCGCTTATACATTTTCTTGACTCTTTTATTTCGGCAAATGGACATGTACTAGATAGATTTTATATTTTTACTGTTATTGATATCCTATATACAGTCGTAATATGACTGTGGAGCGATATTTTCTAGCCACTGGTAGCATGGTTAGTTCTGTCATGTGCCATAGTTAGCGCACTCTGGGAAGCGGGGCGTGACACTGATTCTGCGTAAATGAATTATAGCGAATTTTGCAAGCTGAATGATAATGGCTGTCCTTAAATAGTTGAACTTCGTTTAATGCATCTCTACCATGTCGTGTGATTGCTTTACACCTTTGATCAGTGACTGTTGACTGTGATATCCTAGTGACTGTATTGCATTGTCGAGTGATAAAAGTTATTGATTGGGTTGTGACAAGTATGTTAGTGTATAAGTGATTGAAAGCGAAAGTGATATAAGTGAAAGTATGATTGAATAGTGAAAATGATACGTACTTGTACACAACCAATCTAATACATTAACATATACTATAACTTAGGGAAAATAAAGAAATTGAGGGTGGAATCGAACTCGTATTTAACGAGTTACAGCGTTTAGAGGATGATCATTCGATTAGCGAAAAATATATATACATTAGGTCATGGGCCTAGCGGCACGGCTGTAAGGTTATGCCCTGAGTAACAGTGGTCCATAGTCTCAGGCATGCACGAGACCCTTGTTAAACACGATCAATCTTTTCCACCGATTGATTTCAACTGACTTAGAGACTGAAAGGTTTTGTTACATGATATTGATTTGATTACTAATCTGATACACATGCCATACTGTTTACCTGCACCAGTTATTTCACACTCTTGTCATTATTCTATGCGTGCTACTTCATGCTTATTTTTATTGTACATATTATATATTCCTATATTATGTCGTCCTGACGACCTGAGTATGTATGCTCAGAGGAAGAAGTAGACCCAGCACAGGAACAAGACTTGCCCTACGAGATCGCGGAGATTTAGACAGCGACGGCAGCGTTATCGCCTTTTTGCTTTCAATAAAGAATACTTGTTATATATTGGCTACGTGTTTCTCTATTTGCTTCAATCCGTTGAACTCTTTTGTTCAAATGTAACAAAGTAGTGATTGTAATTCTCTTTATTTTGTGCTGTGTATACTGCTTACCATGTAATGCTAAAAACCGAAATGTGACTACGGCAGGATTATTTCTTGACCGTACGAGGATGACTGATCTAATCACTCTTTGTATTCTGTATTTTGAGAAGCGTGATGTGACAACCTGGCTGCCGAAGAGCTGATAAAGTGAACGCTCTAAAAACTTGCTAAAGAAATAACAGTTTAAATTAGGCATAGGCCTTTTAATTGGAAGAAGGGCTGAGATCTAGCTAGCAGATTGAGAAGACGCGGATCACCAAGCAACTAGAAGGCTGAGATTGGAAGCCAATAAAGCGAACGTTCTAAAAACTTACTCATCAAGTGACAGTTTAAATTACGCATCTGCCAATTAATTGGAAAGGCCGAGGTCTAGATCGCAAATACTTTGCAGATTTCCAAATCTTCTATTTTATTTTCTTTCCCTCTTGGCACTAATAACATGTAAGATTATGTTTTCTAATTTGATGCGTATGTTTCTCTTAGCCTTTTTCAAAACCCTAACCGCTTTTATCGTATAACAAAGCTTTCATGTTCAAAGCCCAGCAATGCCCAACTACTTCATTACAAGCCTGTAGGCTGGCCCATCCAAATGCTTAAGCACAAAAGAACCAACAAATTCAAGAAAACTGTCTTTAGGCCCATTGGAATTTAGTATTAACCAGGCTTTGGCCCTTACATAACTTGTTTTTCCCCACCGTATGTAATTATTATTTAGAACCATCAGTTACAGGTCCCCGAACTTTTAATAAAACGTGTTTCAGCCCCTAAGTAAAATTTAGTGATTAAATAAATAATCACCTGGAAACTTCCCCCTACTCCCTGGTAATTTAGTAATTCGTTTCTGCCCCCTACATAATTTTCTACAAACATCCATAGCACTGTAAACATTATAATCAGACCCCCTGACATTTGATAAAAATTGGTTTTTATCATCGGTGGTTTCAGTTTATTTAGTTAATCCCGTGCGTCTTATTTAACCCCAAATCTAGCCCTTTATCGCTCGCAACGGATTATTATAGTCTATTGTTTTATTATTTATTTTCGATTTTCCTATAAGCTTGATATAGTAGTATATATGCTTGACTCATATATCGATTAGCAGGAGCAACTGGCGCGTTTTAGACTGGATAAAAAGCAACATGGTTCAATAAGAAAATAATAGGCCATAACCCCCGGTCCAATTTTAACCTTAATGAAAAGCAACATGAAAAAGGACAAACAAGATAAAAGCATCATTAGCCAAATTGGTCCAAATTGTAACTGTCTCATTCGCCTTTAAAAAAATCCAAAGTCATGCAGCTTGTCTTGACCCACATTGGACAAAATTGTAACGGTTATTGTTTCTATTCACGCACCCCCTGAAAAAAGAAACAAAATTAAATAAAGCAAAAAACGAAAGAGAAGGAAATTTGATCTCAATCCAAGGTCACCTCATCCCACTTCTCCTCCTTCAATATTACTGCTTCTGAATCAAACCAGACTTCTCAAATCTCCAAAGGTAAGCCAATTAATTTAAATCAGAAAGAGTAGAGAAATGGGTGAAGCCCTAATCTAAATATTATAACAATATTACATCAATTAAAATATAATGTAGTACATACCTCTATGTCTATGTCTATATATGTCTCCCTATACATATGTAGATCTCTCTTCAAAAGAGTATAAGTGATAGAGATCATCATCAAGTACTACATCTCTCTATAGATATCGCCATTTAAACATGAAGATAAATAGATGAGGGTAGTACTTCCATACATGCAACTGACATATGAATTATCTCATTTTTTTTCCCTTTTTCTTTTTTTGGTATATATATATATATATAGGGCTTTTGATGATATCACTCCTGCCTCGGCCGAGCGAGCCAGAGGGAGCTCAATGCCCTAAGGCGGTGGAAATATTCGGCTATCACCAAGAAACACCTAGCAGTCTGGCGGGTTGTCAAGATCTGGTGAAGCCGGTGAAGGGTTTGCTGTCTTAAGTTGTCGGCCTGTACGTAAGATCATTCATACTTGTTAGAATACAAAAATATGTCTCCAATAGACTTTTCTGCAATTAATTCCTTTTGTCCACTAAGTTTTGTTAGGTAATGAATTAAGTACTACATAGAATACAATGTCTAAAATCTAAAGTTACATAATTAATGAAGCTTGTAGAATTGAATAAGTTTGCATGTGAGTTAATATGTGATTTTGTGCTATAGATTGGTGATATGGATATAAAAACATAAGGAACACATTGAAAAAGTGAGGCATAATCTTGACTTTATGAGATTGGGTGGTGAAATTATCGAGCATTCACCTAAACTAGAAAGAAAAATTGGTGATGGATGTTGAAATATATAGAACCTCAATTGCTTATTTAACAGAAGCTATTTGTATAGTGTGAAGGTGCAAGGATTCTAGAAGTAAAAACTTGATACCAAAACCATAACTATCAATTAGACCTAGCTCCAAGATATGCTATGTATGATTATGAAAGGTGAAGCCCATGAGGACATTATTAAACTATTGTGAATTGATTCAATGAGATATCAATGCTTCATATCTTTCAAAATCATTGATTTTGAAGGGAGTATATAGAGAGAGCCTTGATAATTCACCACCTTCTCATTCTCTACTTAGCAATTGATCTGTATTCGATTTTCGATCGGTTATGTAGCTAACAGCTAATTGAGAAATTAGCAAGATAAATTTGTTATTCCCATCTCTGAACTAATGTGCATTAGGTCAAATCTTGATAGAACAAGTAGAACTAATACTTGCTCCATTATAATGAACCAACTCAAGATTCCCACAATATTTCCCCTATATATATCCGATGATTAATCTATAAAATATCTATAATAAGAAATTAATAAATTATAAGAATGGAGTTGAGGAAGGAATTATCTTGTTTGAATTGAAACAGGAATAACATGGCAATACTTAATAAAGATTGATTACTAAATTGTCCAAACATTATGCTTGTAAATTAATTCATGCACAACGATATTGATGATCATATATATGCAATATGAACTAATTATAAAACAAAATTTCTTAATTTTATGATATGGATAATTAAATAGATATGAACTAATTAAGCTTGCTTACCTGTTGAACAAAACCCTCAAGGGTGGAGAGTTTGTTCATGGCAACGGCCATTTGCCCCATGTAGTTGGCCATGTTAGAGGGGCAACTCAATGCATCGGATGCCACAGTGTCGGATAGAGATTGGTTGAGTGCTTCAAGCCCTTGGCTAAGCGCATCCTCTGTTTCTTGTGTCGATTGTTGCAATCCGCATATCCCTAGTATTTGCTGCTCCGTTAACGGTTCGATGTGGCTTAAAAGAATCTAAAAGTCAAAAATATTATCATCAAACAGAACATGTTATGTTTCTCTATGTAAAAGAGGGGTAGATGTCTATAATGTGAAACTACAACTTGTTAATAAATTTATGAAATTAATTAGTATAAATTCATCTATAGAAATGTATTACTTAAAGTCAAATGGATGACGGATATCCTGTTTCTACCTAAAAGTGTGAAATGAGAAATGTTCTACATGTCCTAACCTTTGTGTCTTATAACAAAGTCAATTTTCTAATTAATTGAACATCATGTATTGTATACAATCAAGAAAAGAAAAGGAAGTACTATCTTTAGACATGCATATATGGAAAGAATATATCTTATATATTTGTTCATTTATATCATGTTGTGTACAAAAGATTTTGAGGCTTTGGAGAATAAAGGACCATGCTTTCATGTGGTTCATTCATTAATGATGCATTCTTCATGTTTTCCATTTTCATGTAGAAACAACCACCACTTTATAGAATATACATGCAGGTATGGCCAAATCTCACCATTAGAGGAAAACCTCCTCCATATTCTTCTAACTATCAATTTATTTAATTTTACTCCCCATACCACCCACTCCTCTTCCATAACATTACTTTGTGACAAGAAGGAGAAGGATGTATCATGTCAAAGTCTTCTATTTATAAAGTAACATTCTATCTATAACCATGGAATAGTCTAACAAAAAAGAGGGCATCAATGGAGACCTTGCAACAAATTGGTTGTGTGTACCTTCCTCATTTGCAAATTTTTGACCTAATGTCTTTTTCCTAGAGTTAGAAAAGTCTAAAATTAAATACAATGTTACAAATGTATTTACTTTCTTCAATAATGAGGGTATCTAGATCTTTTACAATACATGCACAATAGTTGAGGGTTGAATGGATTAAATTAGAACTTTTTAATTATATGAAGAGCTAATGTATATCGATCATGTCAACTATCACTTGTTGATGAGAGAAGTCAATATTCTATTTTCAGAAAATATGTGCATTGATGATTATCCTATGAACTTGATTAATTAGTTGCTCTTTAACTAGACTTAGAAAAGTGTGTGTTGTATCTAGCAATATTTTTAGCAAAATATTTAGACCACTAGTAACTTTCATTGTATTGGATGATTCTGTAGGGTTTATAATATCCAAAGTACAATATAATTTTGCCTTTTTCCCCAATAGAAACCTATACATGTTACATATGAAATGTTGTTTAGAAAGAATGCAAGCAAAATAGAGGGTTCTTTATATATCTTTATAAATTTTGTTTCAAAAGATATTTTTATGTATTTAAAAGAAGTTTTAATATATCTTTAGCTGACCAGCTTGTTTTATATATATAATTTCTTTTTAATTTCTTTTGATTGTCTTTTTGTCTTAATTATATATGATTAAGTTATCTCAAATAACAAATATAGGCAGTAATAATATGTAGAATTTTTACAACAAGATATAATATTTTTGTTATGTATATGTATGAATCAAATTAAAAGGCTTGCGTATTTTTTATATGAAAGTTTCCCATCATTAAAAATACTCATCTAGGGTTAGGGTTTACAAGGACCTTGATGAGCTCGGAGGGGCGAAATCCGCCTATCCACAGGAAGCATCGCTCGGCAGGGGTCTTCCACATGCCGGACACGAGATGGAACACGTCAGATTTTGCAGCCATGCCCTTAAGGCTGAACATCTCATCGTAATGATGTAAGCAGTTATCAACAAACATGCGAAGCTCGTTCTCTTGAAGGTGCTCTTGCACCGCTGCACGGAGCTCACACATGAGACGGTGGTGCTCCTCTAGCCACCTTCCATACTCCATGTCGAACACAGCCGCATCTTAAATTAAATTATTAAATTCATTTTAGAAAACAAGGAATTAGGAGATTTAATTGTAATTATAGATTTTTTTGTGTAGTTCGGGGCAGAATGATGCCTGAGGTGAGGCCGCCTATGCTGGCGGGCAGTCCTTGATCGCCGAAAGCTCCACCACCAAAGAGTACACCCTAATATATATGAAGATAATTAATGGCAATTAGAAAAATAGGACTTATTAAAATTAAGTGATGCTAATTAATGAAAACTAGATACAATAAGCTAATCTCCTGCGAAAATTTAATTATATATCCTAATGTGATTATGTTTGGAAGATCAAATAGTTAGAGTACAACTTTATTTGATGAATCCTACCATCACTAGAATTAGGAAACTTGTGATTCAGGTTTTCTTTTTTGGAAAAGCAAGAAAGATTGATATGGCATGAGAACTGTGACAAATATGACCAGATTCACAACAAAAAACAAATGGAAAAAAAGACCAGATGCTGCAGACCTAAATGAGTCCTGCATGGGTCCAACCTACACACGCACGGACATATAACTCAAAAATGTAATGGAAATTTATTTAAAAAGAAAAAAAAAGAAATAGAAAAAGGAAAGAAAAAAACTTTTATGTAGCAAAATCTCTGCTTAATAATAATTTCAATGTGTAATTATATATAATATTGATAAAAGCAAGAGATTTAAAAGTAATGCCTGAGCTCTTGCCCTTTGAAGCTCTTGTTCTAGCTGAGTTAGCTTGATCCTACTCGACTCCAGTTGTTGTACATAAGCCTGTCGCAAATGCAAATGAGATAGATAAAGATGATACCGGTCGACTAAATAAGAGGAATAATGCACATTATTTTTGAAAATATTTTGTAGCATCACAAAAGTAAAAATTAGAAATTAAAAAGAAATACATATATATGTGGTGGCCTTAAGATAATTAACTGATCACCTTTTTTCTAAGCCTGCTTTTCCTAGCTGCCTCCCTATTTTGAGCAAGCCTTCGAAGTGTCTGCATATATATTAATTTTTTTAAGCTTAATTTAGTCCATAAACAAAATTAGAACATTTATCATGCCTTGATGTAATTTTTTTTAGATTAAAATTTGTTTTTCTATAAATATATTCATATATAATAATACATAACTAACCTTGGGGTCTGGTGTTTTAGGCCCTTCATGTTCTGGACTAGATTGTGCCCCCTTCTTGTTCCCTTCCTTCTGCATTTGCTAACAATAAACGCATTTAAATAAAATATAAAATTATCAATAAATGACAATAAAAACTTGAGAGAGATCAGACCGGGGGGGGGGGGGGGGGGGGGGTTGTCTCTTCCAACACAAAACTCTAAAGTTTCGATGAGAGTTACGTATTTATTTTTATATTTTTACATGTCCGTGCAGCTTGCAGGTGCTTTAGGCTGACAACCTTGGCTTTAATTTGCATAGGCATGTTTTTAATAGAAATAAAACCGTATTTAATACGCATCTGATGAGAATCGAACTTGAGTTGCTCTGGTACCAAGTGAAATGTTCTATTCACTGCACCAAAACTCCGAAGGTATTATGATGAGGGTTAAAGGGATTAATTTTTTCTATTCATACACACACACAGAGAGAGACACACAGAGAGAGAGAGATCACCTTCGCCACCATTGCTTTAGTTTCCTTTGTTGGTTCAGAGAAAGAAGTAGCTGCAGCAGGCATATCATTGTTGATCCTAGCTGTGCTTCCCAACTCCATAGATGGCTCTGGTGTTCTCTTTGAACCATTGCTTGCTGGAGACCCTAGACTCATGCCAACCTAATTATAAATAAATGACACATTAATATCAAAAGCATATAAACATATAAATTACAAGAAGAATTAGTATTAATATTAATTGGTATAATTTCATACCTTGGTTGATGGCTCTACATGCATTGGCTGAGATGGGAAGATGTTCAAAGTTTCTGCATATATATACATTCATGAATAATTAATCAAGTCCTACATATGCATCAACTCCTAACAAAGCTTTGAACAATGACTCTCTATAGCTATATATATATATATATATATATATATATATATATATATAGCTAATACACTCGTGTAACCTTATAAAGCCACCACCTTTCTCTCACATAATATTATATTATATTATATGAGAGAGAGAGAGAGAGAGTATGTACTCAAGGGTCATCATGCATTTGTAGCTCTCTGCCATTCACAACAGAAAATAAGAAGGAAAAGGAAGAGAGAGAATGCATGAGAAGGAGAAAATTCAGTATATATTTCTTTTCTTTTTTCAAGAATATTTTGTGAGAGAGAGAGAGAGAGAGAGAGAGATCATGATGAGTAGTTTGTTACATGTCACAGTCTACAAAAAATATTTCGAAACAAGAAATTTAAATAAAATTATGTACAAATTAAAGAACCCATTTTCCAAAAAAATTCAGATTCTATGCCCTAATCTGACAAAAATCTGGTCAAATATATATGTAGTGCAGGGAGAGAGATTTGTTGGGCATGAACTTCTCATGACCAAAAACAAACTTTTATAGTTTGAAAAGAATCTCTGTCCCTCTTATATATAGCTGGTCTAATTTTCTTTTTCATAAATGTGCACAAAAATTAAGCAATTAAACAAGAAATTTGTCATAAGATAAATTTAAACTAGAGGAAAAAAATATAATAAAAATGCAAAATTATAAGAAATTAGGACTACTCACGTCTTTGTTCTTGAACAGATGAAGAATGATCTTGGCCTTCAAGATACATGAACAAAGCTTGATCCAACTCACCCAAGTCATAAGCACATGTGTTTGTCTCCTTACCACTGCTAATTACATTCAAACAAACAAAGCAACATTAAAAATCTTTAATCCTTTTGAATCTAACATGTGATTAGCTAGAGGTGCAAAAATTAAGCTTTTCTACATCACAGCTAACATCAAGGATGGGCTTTCTTCGATATCTACATGCATGCATGCATGAGTTTTCCTCCTCCTCCTCCTCCCTCCCTCCCTCTCTCCCTATATATATATATATATATATATATATATATATATATAAAGAGAGAGAGAGAGAGAGAGAGAGAGAGAGAGAAGGATTTATTCCACAGGGATCAAATTTAGAAAATTACAAGGTCACACATATGAATGGCCTTAATTTTCCTGTACAACCTCATCATTATATCCGTCATAGATCGCTAGCTATAGCTAGCCCTACTCCTTATATGATCAAGTTGAAGCCATGAAATTTAATCTCCAAAGTCAATTTCTAGCTAATACTATGGCTTTTGAAAAGCATGTAGAAAGAATTACACATGATATGATCTGTAACACCCCCTATTTGTTTTCTAACACACTAACACACACACACACACACACACACACACACATATGAACTATGAGACAAACCAAAGAATGCGTACTAGTTATATGTAAAAAAAAAATTAATCTTAATTAACAAACCAATACTAAGCATGGAGTTTTTTCTTTTCTCAAAGTAGCAGCATATGTTCTATTAATGACAAATTAAGAATAAAGAGGAGGATCCAAGTCATGGGTGATATGAACTCATAATTGAACCAAACACTTAAATTGCAAGACTAATAATCTCAAATTTGTAAATCAACTAAGAAGATCAAATTACAATCCATTCCATTATAAAAAAAAAAAAAGGGAAGAAGAAGAGAGGGGAAACATATATAGGAGGAAAAATCTAAGACACACACACACAGATATATATATATATATAAAGATGAACTAGCTAGGAGGAAAAATCTAAGACATATATATGTAAAGATGAACTAGGTATGAATACTATATTTCACCCAATATATTTCTAAAAAAGAAGAAGATTAAAATAGAATCCATGACATGGGTTAATTCTATCTAGCCATAATTCTTTTAATTCCTCATGCAAAAAGAACAAAAAAAGGAAATTAAAGAAGAAGAGAGAGAGAGAGCTAGAAAGAAGGGGAAGGGGAAAAAACCAAAGGCATGAGTAGCTAGAGTCTAGTGGTTGAAAATTACATGTTGAAGTTTCCATGCAAGGAAGAAGATGGTTGTTGAATCATCCCAAAAGAGATCTGCATCTCTTGCTGCTGCCCTTGATGATGATATTGATGATGATGATGAGAATTGTTGCCTTTATTTGTTGCCATTTAATATCAATCAAAACCCTTCTCTAGAATTTAATCTCTAGCTACTCTATATCTAGCTAGCTAGCTGCTTCTCCTTCAATTAAATCTTCTCTCTTGACAAAAAAAGAAAGAAAGAAAGACCATTAATGGAAAAACCAACTTCTGTTTTTAGCCAGTGGACACATATATGTAGCTCCAAGAATTGAAAGATTGATAAGAGAGGAAAAGGAAAAAGGAAAAAGCTAGCAAACTTTTACTAGCTACCTCTTGTTTTGAAGAAATTAATAATATTTGAAGAAGAAGGTGAAGACTTGAAATTGGAATGAAATGAAGTTAGCCAAAAAAGGAGGAGAAAGAGAGAGAGAGAGAGAGACAGAGAAGATAAGGAGTTAGCCAGCTAGGGTCAAGATTGCTAAGGGATGGACAAAGACAAGAACCGCCGTAGACCAATAGCAAACTACTCTCCTCTCAACTTTTATTATTAATGTACGTGTGAAAACCTGCTGGGTACCGCCTAAGGGCTTTTGGTCACCGGCTCCCTACACATTTTGCTGGCTAGGCTAGGCTAGGCTTTTTCTCATTTGGATAATATATATATACATATTTTTATGGATAAGTGTCTAGCGATACATAAATACTAGCCGGTAGTGATCTACATACATACGACTCGGATGATAATAATTTGTGGAAAATAAAAGGTAACAAAATTATATGCAAAGAAAAAATAGTTAATGATGCAGGTGTAATTGTCATTTGAGAAGCTACCGAGGCTAATTTGGACATTTTGTGGCCTAATCCAGTCGCCGCCGGTGGGCGCATGCATTACGTATTCAACACCTGTCTGTCCCCGCCACGTGCCGGTGTCAGCCTGTCCATGCACCTCTCCCCTTTTACATAGTCAGGGGCGTTAGGAGGTGGGTCCCACATGGTACTGTTCCCAGGCACCCTCTGTTCGACCAGAAATTGGGACCCGGGCTCCAAAGAAGGCCGATCTGGGCCCATTGGGTGTGAAATTGGTCAGAAAACGGTGTGACGATTTTGATTAGGCGATGGGCCCCACAGGGACGGGCTTTCGCTATCAAAGTTATCTGTTAAAAACAATAATCCCTCCCAAAGTTCCAACAACTCCCAAGATACGAACCTCAACTGTTAGAAAATATTGTACATTTTTTTTAATACTAATGAGAGTCTTGTCTCACTCTCGTTTTACCAAATAAAAAAAAATTCAAAATGTTAAAATATATAATAATCTCACTTTATTTCAATATATCAGGGCCAAGCTTTTTATAATTTGGGAGAGATGCCAAGGATGCAAACACATGTGGATATTCGGATCTGAATCCGATGATTCGGATCTATATCTGATTTTTATCAAAGACGGAAAGCTGCCTTCTGATGACCATCCAAATTCGTATATGGATCCGCCGTTAGCCATAAGATACAAATATGGTAACATCTATATCCGTTCCATATCCATATCCGATACCAACAATAGTACTTTTTGACTTTATTGAGTGTGTTTTTTTCCAATATTTTATTTCATATCCGTATCCATTTCTGACTTTTACTCTCTATGGATAGTTATTTTTATACTCAATAACTATTTATATCAGTGTCCGAATCTGTCTAGAATTGCCTGATACTGGAATAGTGACACTTATATTCGATCCATATCGATTTGTTTACATCCCTGTAGTAAAACCCTTAAATCGGAAGGAGAGAAAAATCACAAGCTTTTAGGTTTGTTCTCCTTGAGTTTGGCCTCGTCTTAGTCTAAAAAGTCTTGAATGTTTATTTCGAGCTGTACTATATTTGTGTGAAAGCCATCTATTTATCAAAGACAGAAAGAAAGGCCAATGCAAAAATTAACTGCTTTATTGAATTCATGCTTGAAGTTTGTCATCAAATTAAAGATTCGTGGACTTGAATATATGTAGAGAATATATATCAATACCCTCATCATGCTCTATATTTGCATGCAAAGTATTAGATGTAGTTCTTCTAGTATGATCATTAACAATATCCTCGAAGGTTATAAGTAATATAAGACATATACATCCAAAGCTTGTGAGAACATTTACATATATATTTAATTATACCAAGATTTCAAATTACTCTTCACTTAAAACATGGCTATAAATAGATCCTTGGTCAACATGCAAGGGAACTGGCGCGTATATATGTTGAAATTATGGAGAAACTTGTCTGGACGTGCACACAAACCATATCAGATTTTACCAAAACCACGGTTTCTTAACTAAGAGGTGTCTTATGGCAGTTTCATAATTACGGAAGTTTCTTAATTAAGAAGTGTTTTATGATAGTTTCTTAATTATAGCAGTTTCTTAATTAAAGAGTGACTTATGACAGTTTCTTAATTATGATGGTTTCTTAATTATGAATTTGGTTTGTGTATAAATAGAGAACTCTTATATGTTTTATGTATAACTAAATAGAAGAAAGATCATTATATGAGAGGGTGACGGTTAGGACTTGGAGAGATCTAGAGAGATTTGAGATAAATCTTTTAGGATTGCTCGGGGTAATTGATTCGAGAATTGTTAGTAGACATTTGCAGATTCCGCTCTTTCGGAGACTTGTTATACGGTAGCTGAATCCCGTTAACAAATCTATGTGCCTTTCTTTTCTGTGTTTTGATTCTTATTTATTCTTTGCACTTATTTATTTTTGATCTTTCGTTGTTATTGTGTGATGGTGTTGATTGCATGATTTGGTTGCTTGTCGTAAGTATTGTTCTGTGCATAGACTTCTCCATCCCCAACAACTGGTATCAAAGCGCGGTTTAAGGGAACCTAAGGTTTTTCAATTCTACGATGTAGGTCAATAGTGGGTAACGACACCTACATCCTCTTCCCCACTTTCTTAGATCGTCGTTTTGAAAGCGTTGGTTCAGATCAAGAGAGAAGTTGAGTTTGCTGCCACTTAGTCGAAAAATGGTGGAGGATAAAATAAGGATTGAAAAATTCAATGGTCACAACTATGGTTGGTGGCTCAAGCAAATGGAGGACTACCTGCACCAAAAGGATATGTATCTTCCGTTGCTATGAGAAAAGCCCGAGAAGATAACCGATGAGGCATGGAACAGTTTGGATAGGAAAGCCCTGACAACGGTCAAATTGTCGTTGGCTCCGCAGGTGGCCTTTAATATCTTAAAGGAGAAGAAAACCGTGACACTAATGGTGACATTAGCGAAATTATATAAAAAGGCTTCAATATTAAACAAAATATTTTTTATGAAAAAACTTTTCAACATAAAGATGGCTGAGAGCAGCTCGTGACAAAATATCTGAACGAGTTCAACAGCATGACGAGCCAGTTAGAATCCATCTCGATCGTGTTTAAAAATAAGATTCAGGCGATGTTATTCCTCTGTTAGTTGTCAGAGAGTTGGGAGAAACTAGTTATGGCGGTTAGCGACTCTATCTCAGAGACTCTCACGTTTAATGATACTATGCGTTACATATTAAACGATAACATGTGAAGAAAGGCTGTAAGTGGGAGTTCAGAAACTTCCGCATTTTCAGCGAACAATCACGGTAGAACGATGGAAAGGAAAAAAGGGCAAGAAGGGCAAGTCTAAAAGCCGAAGAAAATCTTAAGGAAAAATCCAAGACGCGTGTTGGAATTGTGGCAAGAAGGGTCACAGAAAAAATGACTATAAATCTTCAAAAAAAGGCTCAGATGAGAAGGAAGGCAATGTGGTTTTTACACAAAAATATGGGGAAGAAGATTTTTGTCTATCGACGATCGAGAACAAAAATGCGGATACTTAGTTCCTAAATTCAAGGGCATCTTTCCATTGCACTTCGGGCCGGTATCATTTCAGTGAGTATGTTCAAGGTGATCTTGGATATGTGACGGTGGGTAACAGTCAGCCGTGTAAGATCGTTGGTAAAAGGATGATCATGCAACAACCGTCAGGAGGTGGTCAAATTAAATTGAAGAATATTAGGCATATTCCAGATTTGAAGAAAATCCTTATTTCCACGAGTCAGCTAGATAACTGCTGCGTCCCGCTTCCCAAAATACGTAAATATAGAACATGAAAAAGTCAGCCATGTTATCTATGGTGAGAAAGTATCCTTCTATAGTCATATTTTATCTGCCAATCGGATATCAAGAACAGTAAATAAACATCTACCGATCACATGTCCAGCCGTCATAATAAATAACAACGAAAGGTAGCGGAAAAAATAAAGATCCAACACAGAAATAATATCCTAACCTCGTTGTTGGGATCAAAAATTACACCCCGGTTGACCAAGTCAAAGTTAGTCAACTCCGAGCAAAGCGGGCCCAAGCTCAAGAGAAGTGGGCTCAAGCCTAAGTCAAGACCAAGAATGGAAGGAGCGGGCTCCATGCCAAGAATGAAGAAATAAAATATACAATTTTTTTAGAAATAAATGTATGAAAAATGGGCAGAAAGCCAAAATTTTGTAAACCCCATGGTTTATGTGCAAAAAGAAATAAGCACATAAGGTATGGAGTGGCACAAGTGCCATTTGGCAAAGCCCAAAGAGCTATATGTAAAGTGTGTAGCCTATAAAGGCAAACATGATGAAAAAATCAACAACTTTTTATTCTCTCAAAAAATTAGGGTTCTGTACCAGCTTCTCCTTCCTCAAGATTCTATACCTTTTTCTCTTTTCTGAATTAAATCAAGAGTTTAACTCTTCCTTTCCTACAAGGAAATAGTTTTTCACCATGAAACCCACGAATGGGAGCTCAGATCTCTCATCAAATCTCTAAAAGGGGAGATTTTTAAGTCTCAACCCTTTTTCTCTAAGATCCAGCCAACAGAAAGGAGAAAGGAGACCCATCTCCCAAAATCCCGCTTTGGGGAAGATCCGAAATTTAGGAGAGGATTCAGGGCTCAAGAAAGAAGAAATGAGTCCCCTTTGATCATCCCCTAAGATTTTTGGGAGTTCAACTCCATTTGTCAAAAATCTTTTGGAGTTTAACTCTGTAAATAAAATTCTTTTAGGAGTTTAACTCCATTTAAATTTTTTTGGAGTTTAACTCCATAATAAAAATTCTTTTGGAGTTAAACTCCATAATAAAAATCATTTTGGGAGTTTAACTCCAGATCTTGGTGCCAACCCCCCTTTTTTAGCACGCGCCTAGCGTCGACGTGCCGGGCGCGTGAGGCGCTGGTGCCCACGCTGACGCCCAGAGCCCATGCGCCTTGCATGTGGCCCGTGAGCACCCAGCGCCCACGTGCCGAGCACGTGAGACGCTGGCACCCAGCGTCCACGCGCCTTGCATGTGGCCCGCGAGCTCCCAGTGCCCACGTACCGGGCACGTGAAGTGCTGACGCCCAGTGCCCACACGTCCTTAGGACGCTACTCACCACCATTTTTCATACACTTCCCACTAAAAATAACTCCCTCATTAGGAAAAAAATTTCTAACGGGTCGCTTCCCTGAGGGGCTGCTAGCCTTCTTGACCCCCAGCCCATTATCCGGGTAGCGTGATCGCCGTAAACTCTGCGAGAGTCCTGATATATCCAAAACCCTTCAAAACAAAACACATGTATACGGCTTATTGAGTTCGCATGACCAGTTTGATACGTCAATCGGAGGTTCCCCGCTCCAAAAGCGAGGGGTAATTAATGGCAGCTTAGTCCGCGGCTGCCGGAGATTCGAATCCCTACAATCAATAAACCCTGGCCTACCCTAGACATGGGGAATCTGTATACGCCTGACAAGCGTGCGAATTCCCATCTCAATGGGGTGACCAAAAACATCCTACACTCGTCATTGATGGGATCACAACGACAAATCCATAACTAGAAAATAAATCTAAAGTATCACTAAATTAAAATAAACGGAAGGCTCTTCACTATCCGGCTTGCCTGTCAAAGTATTCTTGATCTTCCTGCAATAAAGTTAAAAGGACTGGGCCATACAAAATCTGCTGGGCTCCCTAGGGTCGTCGCTGGGTTTCGGGAGGCATCGATCATGCCGTTTTTAAAAAAATTGGCGCACTAAAGAACCCTAACCTTGAATCTTAACTAGAGAATTAGACGAAACTAAAATGTAAACAACTTTACATCTAAGTGAATAAGGAATACAACCTTTGTAAACCGATCCTTCACTTCATAAGCTCCGTGTGCTAGTCCCTTCGCTCCAAGTAGTGATCTCCCGGACTCTAGTAAGGCCACACAAGGTGAAATGAACAACCTTACTTGAAGTCTTCGAGGCCGAAAATGATCTACGTCGAGGAGACACTAACCCAAACTATCTCTTCACTAATATGGAATTAGTGAAGCAAACACTCTAGACTAAATGGCTAATCTTGTAGAGGATGATGAAGAAGGAATTTTGCTCACTTTAGAAATATTTTTCTCACTCATTTTTTTCACCTCCCAAAAAGCTAAAGAGCTTGAGGAAGGAGATGAAGAAAAGAATCCATGGAATGAAGAAAGTGAAGAATGAATCAAGTGGTGAGAATAGCAACCATGGGTGAGATAATATCTCATACTAACTCATGTAGAGACTTAATCATGGCTAATCATAATGTTTGGGTTAATAAATATCTAATTGTAGCGTCTTGAAAAGTCGTTTTGGTGTTTTCCTGAAATTCGGTGAAAATTCGGTATTTTTCCGAAAACCGTCTTTCTCGTTATTTTGCAGTTTAGGGCTAATTATACCTAAAATGGATAGGTAATTGCTTGTTTTTAGTAGCTAATGAGTTAATTATGAAATTCTGGTCGTTTAAAAATTTTCCCTAATTTTTCAATTTTTTAATATTATTTTAAGCCGGTAAGAAAATACATTAATTTAGCGATAAATACAAATTTTTCCGGGCTAATTTTAATCTTTAAAATTATGTTAATTAAAATCTAGTGGTAACATAAATTTTTAGTATTTTATTTTGATTTTTAACAAATTTTTATGATAGGAAACGAATTTATTGAATTTTAAGCTAAAACTTGCAATTTTTGACTTGTAGGGGCCCTTTTTGCATAAAATTTCTTTTGTAAAACCCCTCTCTCTTTTCCCTCAGCCCTAGGACAGCCCCACCTTGTGCAAGTCCAGAAATTTCTGGCCTCATGTTGGTTTCTTTCTTGTGTTGAAAATGGGGTTGTTTATGAATTTATTTTAAATATAGTTGATAAGGTATGGTGCATTGACTTTGGAGACTTGACCCTTGACCTTTCCCACACACCCACACCCTCCCCCTTACCTCATTTCTGGCCGAAATCTGCACCTCCCCCTCTTCATCTCTTTTCTTCTCATTTTCTTCTAAATTCTTCAAGTTTAATTCATCAAAATTGCAAATTAAAGCTTACAAATTAAACCCATCCTTCATCTTTCTTTTCCTTCACCTCCCTAGCTTGGATCTTGATGCTTGAGGCCATCATTTGGAGCAAATTTATTCTTGCTAGATCTCAATTTGAGGTATAATTTCTATCAAGTTAATTTCTTTTGGCTAAATTCCTTTAAGTATATGGTTTTAGTGTTAAAAGATTAACTAATTTCTAATCTAGTTTATAAAAGAGTAGTTTGTTTAAACTAGGGTTTTGAAGCCATGATAGTTAATTGAATTGTTTTGTAGTTAATCTAGTTGTTACTTAACTAATCTAAGAGGTTACCTTGTTATGTGGTTTTTAAATTATGCTAATTTAGTTAATTTTAGAAGTGTGATTTGGTTGTAAATTGTTGTTTTAGGAATTTCAAGAAAGGGGTTAGTGTATGGAAATGGGTTGTGAAGCATGATTAGTGAGTTGAATTAGGGTTTAGAAACCATTACTTAGTTGATTAAATCTAATTTGTTATCTAGTTGTTTTGCTAACCTAATCTAGAAGCTTAACTTGCTAATTGAGTTATAAAATTAGTGTTAATTTAAGGTTTTCATATAAAGTTTGGATTAAGAATTGCTAGGTTATATGATTCAAAGTAATGGTTGTTTATGGAAAATAGGTTTTGAATCTTTGCTAATGTGTTGTAATTATAGTGTTTGTAGATTTCTTGTTGTGTGGTTGGATATTGTGTTGGATTGTGATATCCGTATCGCTAATTTTCGATTTTTGTACCAAATTGCTAGTTTTGTGCTTACTAGATTTTTATAAAAATTATGTGATGGATTATTTTCGACATCTTGATGATTGTGTTGGCTTATCCTATGACGTTTAGGATGCGTGTGTGCGGATTTTTGAGTAGTCGGGTTTTAGTTTTGCCGGGCGACCAAATCGGCGTTTTTTGGCAGTTTTTGCGATTTTCGCGTGTGTTCCGCACACTTTGTGCACGTTGTACCTAGCTAGTGAACTTTAGTAGTTTCGTTGGGTTTTGCGTCGTTCTTGATAAGTAACCTTATGTTGGTATTGATGTAAATTCCAGGTTCGGTCGCGGAGACGTCAGACGCGGCGCGAAAGGGAAAAGCGGTGATTGGACACAGCTAGCCAGGGATTCCGGTGAGTAGATGTAACATCTACGGGGGACTATCGTTGGATGGCGCAAGCCGCCCGATAGTTTTAGTAACTTACAAGATCCTTAGTGATGTTAGTAATTAGGGGTGAAATACTTATTTGACTATTTGCTGCATCCATGCATTATATTGACATACCTATACGAAACCATTTTATAGGACACCTGCACCATTGCCAGGGTTTTTATATGCAGCACGAGCACTATTCATGCTTACACACACACCCTGGTAATTGCCATGCCACCACACTAGATAACCTTTAAATTTAAACCTTTTACTAATTGATACTTAAACTTGTGCTATTGCCTTTAATTCCTTAAAATGAAACCGTAGGATTGCTATTCATGTGCATGTACTTCATCATATTAATTGTTCATGCTTAATCCATTAATCACACATCGCAACTTGATTATTGATACCATATGCATTCATTATCACTGATATATGCACTTATGAGGATTTCTTGAGATTTTATGATATTGCTGGATTTCGGGGGAAAGCCGCAAAATTTCTAAACTTATTATATTTTTTAAAATATGTAAATTGCGGTTTTCTAGTGATGTAAGTGTCGTCCACCATGAGTTTGCTGTGGTTTTGGAAATCCGTGTTGAGGAGTGGAGGAACCGGCACGGGTACATGGTGGGCCCGGTAAGGTACCCCGGGGCAAGAGGAATGTGGTGTTGACGTTGAGCCTGGCAGGGGACGGATTACCTACCGGTGACTGTTTGGGACGGCGGATATCCAGAGGATACCGACCATGGCCGCTAGATGATGAGATATTGATATTTGAGATGGGTCAGCCGGACGGCTGAGGCCAGAGATACATTTATGAGATTTGAGACAGCTTTTGGGTGTCGTTGCTGGACACCGGTTCTCGTCGATTCTTTGAGTATTATGCTGGCATTCTAAAAGAGTTTCAAAAACAAAAAGAGATAAAAATGTTTCTTATATATACCTATTGAGACCTCAGATATTCATGTTGCATACATATTGGTACACTGATGTTGTATACACACCTGCTAGTGCATCTAGTCATACCTGTATTTTAGATGCTAGGATGCTTGTGTGCATGCATACGATAGCCTTTGTAGGTGTTATTTATTACTCACGAGTTGGCAACTCACCCCCGTTGTGCCACAGTCTTTTGCAGGTCCGCTCCGTCAGTTCAGTAGCGGCGGGCGCACTTGTTCTTTTACCTCCTTTGCCTGGACTCGAGGTTTTGCTCCTAGGTGGGTTATATTACTATTTTGTACCACCTTGTATATTCTTTGTATCTAGGGTACTCCATCTACTGTATCTACCAGCATTATTGTATATTGACCTAGAGATGAGACTGTGAGATTTGTAGACTTTTATGCTGTATTTTGGGGTCGAGCTCACTTGAGTCGACATGCTGTTTTCTTATGCTTCATTATGATTATTATGCTTGTTGTCATTTTTATTGCGTGGGATTTGTGACCGCCTTGTGGCGAAGAGCCAGCTCCCGCTTGGGGATGCCCTTTTTGTTGGATTCATATATATTTTGTTGTACCCATTTTTGGGGGCCAGTATTTATAAAGGAGACTCTGCCGAAATTTTTGGAAAAATTGGTATTGTTTTTAAAAAGGGTTTTACATGACTTATTTGATAAACTCGCTTTCAATTGATTGGGTTTTCTTCACTCTTTTGCTTAAATGGTTTTGTTTTCTGGGCTTTGGCTTACTTACTTTACGGACGTCTTTAGACGTTTCGTAAACTTAAGTGCCAGTCACGTTCCGTACCCTGCGGGTCGTGACACTAATGTAAGATAAAGTTAGTGGACTAAGTCAATGGGTTCTACAAGCTTCCACTAAGTTTGAACCATGTGACTAATTTCCAACTAATTTTGATTTACTTTAAATAAATAAAACCCATTATTATGATAAGCATGGTGTGAGTCTATACACCCATGTCTCATGTATCATCTAGCAGACACAAAAGAATGTACATTAATATATATCACATATATACTAAGTATACACATGTGAGAAAAAGAATTCTTGAGTGAGCTAATATTAGTTAATGTAATTTAATATATCAAATATATAATTATACATTAAATTATTAAATCAACACTTGATTTAATAATCCGGCTATATCATATATAACCGACTAATATTATATGTATCAACTTATCAAATCAACAGTTGATTCGATAACCCGGCTATATCACATATAACCGACCGATATTACATATCGCAAGAATAGAATACGGTATCACATACACGTATTAATTTCGGTCCCGCACATATCACATATGTGCTCCTATTTCGTTTCGCTTGAGCCAGAAAACCTCTGTGTAGGACTCTAAAGACTCGTTAATACGCCGGCAGTAGGTGGTGATCATATCAGTCACCCACAAGCCGCAAGCGGTCTGCTAAACGTAACGGCCACCCGGGTATTGAGCGATCAGAAGATCAACAAGCAAGCCTGCTCATACTCCTGCGAATCCAATCAGTAACACTACCGTACAGTCCGGTCTCTTCGTCTGATATGTCGCATATCACAGCCTGGGGGTGGTAATCGTCAGACCCCAATAGCCTGATAAGTCATGCCGATGTGAGGCTCATAACGGTTCACGAAACTACTGATAACACTTACCAGTAGATCTCAGCAACCCTGACCAGGGATTTCCTGTTATGGCCAATCGAGCATAGCGCAACATCAACCCCCATTACCGGGAGAGACGAAATCCCCTCCTATCGCTCATTGCCTCCTTGTGACTCGGGACTGTACCCAAAAACCACCATTTTGCACGATCTCTTGAACATGGTAAGGTGTAAATCAAAGCACAGTGGGAATCACACAAGACTCTATGACGATCTCGGATCGACAGACTAACCTGTACCAGTGTCACCAGAGAATTGCTATCTGACGATAGGTATAATACCATCTAGGAGTTCTCGGCGAGTCCGTCCAATGTACCCAGTCTCTACTGAGCGCCCGTATA
Organism: Agapanthus africanus; assembly: GCA_030015575.1. NCBI lineage: Eukaryota > Viridiplantae > Streptophyta > Magnoliopsida > Asparagales > Amaryllidaceae > Agapanthus > Agapanthus africanus. The sequence continues at coordinate 425,504,829 of CM057351.1, forward strand.
CCTTCTTTGATGTTAAATACTAATGGATGTGGGATCATCCATCGTCCATCATATGGGTGAAGAAGCGTATACGCTAGTGTACTCTAGAATATCGATGCCCCGTCTCGATACTCCCACGACTAGGAACATTTGAAGGATGTACTTACCGACTAGCTCTGCCCTACTAGTATGATCTGCATCATAATCCTGGTAGTCAAGTACTCATTCTAAGGGCTTTATCAACATGTAATAGAGAGACAATAAGTGTACATGTTAAGATAAAGAGCAACCAGATAGCATACTATCATGTCGAGCAAAAAAGTCCTCCCTATATATGTCCAAACATCCACTATAATATACATCACATGTATAATAATGGCCTCTAGGGTATACATATAACTAACAAAATTCAGACGTCAGTATGTCATAAAGATCATCATAATAATAATAAACTGAACATTATGCTATATAGGATGTCACGTGCAAGAGTGAGATATGAGTATAAAAATATCAATCACATGTGTTATAACAACAAGCTATAGGTAGTCAAACATGTCATGCATATCCTAAGGTCTGTATTTCTAAGTTAACTATTCTACAGGTATTTGAAACCAATGAATATACTTCTCCATGTAACTCAAAAGTATATATCTCGTTACCCCCCACAACCATGGACACAAGATATATCCAGTCACCCCCCGGGACCACGGATGCAAGATGTATGAATCAAGAATGATTATGTTCTGTTACCCCCCGGAACCATGGAAACATGTAATATCCTTGTAAGTTACACTTCAGTTACACTTTGATTTCCCCATTTCTCCAGATTTCGTTTTTCAAGTCAAGTATGAATATAATATCTATCTAATACCAACACAGGAACATGCAGGTACAGCTTATGTCTATCAAGACAACATGTCATTTCCATCAGGACAACAAGTCAGGATTGTTGGTATCGGTAAGTATTACATGCAACAGGTAATAACATAATAGCAAAAATAGTAATAGTCTGGCAGGTTACAAACATATCAGGGATAATGTATTAATTATATGAAGTGTTATTTCGCAATGATATCACGTACACAAGTCATGATGTAAAAAGTACAACCATATCAATTCCTACAGTGCAATTTATTCATTAGACCATATTATAATGGTTTTGTCATAATTATCAGGCATTATTATTTTAAATAGACTTGCATAAACTGTATATTGTAAAACTAATTAATATTAAATAACTACGGTATACGAATTATATAGATATAGTTGTATAATAATAATAATAATAATAATAATAATAATAATAAAATATATAGATAAATTGCGTAAACTATAGTATGTAGCAAATTAAAAACTTGTCTCGGTCTTGACGTATGCAGATACGAACACGAACGAATACGGAACAACGGAAAACATGGATCTCTCGGTTGGGTGTCTCGACTTGGTTGGTCGGCTCAGAGTTGAAGAGATGGAGGTGGTTGCGTCGGCGGTGGTGTCACGGGGACGATAGAGGAAGGAAAAGAAGATGGTTGCTCATCTCGGTTGATGGTGTGAACTGGGATGAGGTGGCATCGACAAATTTTGATCAACAGTGAGTTCTTGAGATGATCGATGATCGGATAACGGCCAAGGTGGTTTATCTGTTGTTGGCAAGAAGATGAAAGTGATGATGGTGCTGTAACGTCAGCGAGGAGGTGAGTTCAAGGTGATCAAAGAGAGGGTGCTGGGGAGTTTGGGGACGACCGAAGTTGGATGGATTGGTGCAGGCAATGCTCGGGCTTGGAGGCGTGACTGCTGATGGTGGGTTGCTTGGAGGAGATAAAGATGATGATGGAGAAAGGTGATTGAGGTTGGTGATGAAGAGGGTGTTCGGGTGTTTGGTGGTGATCGGAGGTGGAGACAGGGGAGGCGACGAGGATGAAGCGGAGACAAAGGAGATGAAGGCGGTGATGTTGAACGGAGTAGGGGTTGAGGGTTGGAGCTCGGTGATGGTGGGCGATGGTGGCTGGAGTCGTCGAGGTTGGGTTCCCGGCAAAGTGAGGGTGACGATCGGGAGAAGGGTGGCGACGAGGGGGTCGGTTTCGGAGAGAAGAGAGAAAGACGAGGGAGGGAGAGATGAGGCAAATGAGAGAGAGAGAGAGAGAAAGAGAGAGAGAGAGAGAGTTTATATATAGAAAAATATATATTTATTTTATATAGTTTATATATATATATATATATATAGTGTGTGTGTGTGTGTGTGTGTGTGTATTTGTATAAAAGTAAATAATATTATATAAAGACATTACGATCCCCCGTTCGTCGTTACTAAATCCAAAAAAATATCAGAAGTTATCTACACATAGGTATTATCTTAACAACCCACTTAAAACATAAATATAGTGACTATGAAAATATAATCTAATCTAATATATTATACACGGTATCTCAGGATATTTAGGATTTATTTGCAATAGATAATCGTTAAAATAATATCACAGGATATTTGAATAAGATAAAAGTATACTGACAATTAATATATAAAAAATATACTTATATGTATGGCTACCAGAATATATATATTTATAGTTTAAATATTGTATATCGATTATTTGAGATTCACATATATTTAGTTTATGGATAAATACCAATAAAATTATACACTATCACCCATAACGGATCTCACGCAAGCGGTCGGATCCGATAAGCATACATACTATCCAAATGGCAATCATAACCCAACAATAATAATTAAAGAAATTCAAAATACTAATTGATATCGTTAAATAACGTACGATCATGCTAGGATATTATAATAACAAAAGATATATGACGGTATTTGGAAATTCGCAGTAGAAGATTTCCAAAAGATCGTTGGTGGTTGCTAAGGGCAAGTTTAGCGGTTTGTTGTACTCATTCAGTGGAAGAAGCAGCGGTTCCGTTGCGTTGGCGGGAAATTCGGAGATAAATTCGTAGACTTCATTGTGGGCAAAGAAGATTGGGGCACCTCAGTGGAAGAATATGAAAATTCTTCAGGGTAGGAGGCTTCTTTCGGGGCTGAAGAAGGTGGAGTAGAGGCTTTGTGAGTACTGCGTTTGTGGGAAGCAAAACGTACTCAGATTTCAAATTGGAGGCGTTGCAAAAAAGACTAAGAAGTTAGAGATGGTGCATACGAACGTATGGGGTCCGGCCTCGGTGGAGTCTTATGGCGGGAATCGTTACTTCGTGACGTTCATCGACGATACAAGCCGGAAGACCTGGGTATATGCGATAAAGAAGAAGTCTGATGTGTTTGGAATCTACAAACACTGTATTGCGTAAATTGAGAACCAAACAGGGGTTAAGTTAAAATTCCTTATGTCCAATAATGGAGGGGAATACTACACACAGGAGTTTGAGACGTTTTGCTCACAAAAGGGTATTCGTTGGTTGAAAACGGTATTGTAACGACTTTATTTTAATGTACATAAATTTTGTAATAGTTCATGTACAAATGGAGTATTTGCAATCCTGTGTATGCTATAAGTATTTTATTTGCTTTTGAACAGTAAGAAAGCACTTGTAGCTCATTGGTAAAGCCCTGCACTGCTGTGACATAGTCCCTGTGTTCGAATCCCCATGCCACATATTATTTTTGCTGATTTTTCTTTTAAATCTTTTGGAAGCCCAAAAGTTTACACGTGCAAAACACGTAAAAATGAAAAGCCCCAGAAATCAAACATGTGGAAAATAATGTATGCATTGAACCTGATACGTGTCTTGAATCCAAGCCCCCACACCTCAACTTGGACCGACGAGATTCTTTTTGAGGCCGGCGCCACCAGTCCCCCCGTCCTAAATGCTTGAAAAATTTAACCCTAGCACCCCTTGGACTCCCCCCACTAACCCTAGTCTGTTTGTTTTCTCTGCACATTTCCAGAGAATTAAAATGAGGTATTAATTCAAAATGTTAATACATTTTAATTCCATTCTTCAATACCCTAAACTCTAATTTCTCCTATAAATATCACCCTATACTCTAGCCCTTTCTATTTTGAAATCTAGTATCAAAACTCTCTAAATTTTCCAAGTCCAAAAGTTGTACAAGTGGAGTTAGCCCAAGGTTAAGTTCCGGCGACGTTTTAGGTAGAAACCGGCGACACCACAACTCCAAGAGACCCTCAAATTATTCATAGACCTCTAATCTTTCTTTGCATCTAGTAAGTCCTTTCTCTTCTCTCTTTTTAACCACTCAAAATGATTTCTTTTCAAAACTCGTCGGAAGCGGAATTATTCCGACTTTTGATTTTCAATTTGTTAAAAACCCAAATTTTCTTAATAATAAATTAACCATTTCTTCATATATTGTTTAGCAATTATAAACAAACACTTTAGAATAAGTTTCATCTCAAAATAACATGTTATGCAACTTTTATCACATTGTTACGGTTAAATACCACAAACTTTACATTCGACATATTTCATCATGTTCCTTTGTATTATCTTTATATAATTCACGAGATAATGACCTAGCTCATCACAACACTCATCATGATATAGCACGATGGTTTGGAAACAATAAGTTTTGGAACAAATGCAAATTTTACATTAAAATACCTTAAACTATCAAAACCCGTATTCTTTAAATTGTTTTAATTAACTCCTTGCAAATAAGTCTCTACAACCCATTTTGGGGAGGCCGATCGGGATGGTGCGGGTTATCGCACGTCCTCGGGACTAGTAGAGCGAGATGCAGACCTCCTTACGGAGCATATAATCTCGATGGAATTTTTATTACAATTTCTAAGAAAACATGATTTCTATTAATAAATAAATTCTATTTTTAATAATTATATATATATATATTATCAAAATATCTATTTTAAATATATAATATATTCCATGTTTTCTAATCAAAAGAAAAGAATTATAAAAGTTCATGAAAATACCATCAAGAATCAATACAAGTCAAATTACATGAAAATATCATATACTATTCAATTTAGGTTTATATCCACTAGAATATCTCATCACTTTTAAAATTACATCTATGAAAACCCTAAAGACGATAATTAAATACTTGAGGTTTATTTTGAAATTATATCAAAACTATTTTTCATAAAACCCCCTCAAGTTATATTAAATTACAATAAGGACCTTAGTAAATATAGATTTAAGCGGGACCAGATCTTTTGAGCCTCAGGGAGTCGAAAAATTTGGGTGCTTACCTGTTTAAGGCAAATAATTAAACACAGGGTTATCAATACGATAATTGTCTTGAAAAAAGACACAATCCTGCCGTCCATGTACAGCAGTTACCGATAACTCCAAAACTAATTCAGGACTTCAATTCTGTTTAAGTGTCTGGCTCAGTCAGAGTCTCAGTCTAATCTGAAATCAATCCATTCTTGAATATAATTCAAGTATAACTCCAATTCAACATGAATCTATTTATACCAGAATACAATCTATATCAACATGAATTGATTTGACCGAACTATAGATATACTTTTGACATTGTTTACATGACTCTCCATTTATATCATTTCCGTTTACATGAACTACTGATATCATGGTTTTGGTAAGTTTTACATCTATTAAACAAAACAATACACATCAATACAAAATACATTACGGGGTTTTAAAGGGGTAAACTGGTACGGAATGTGTTAAAAGTGGCACGAGACGGTCACTTTAATACACCTAATCTGAACATCCGTTGCCTTTATCCTGTGGGTTTTGACGGGGCCTTGTGATTTGTATACCATAGTCCACGGGGTAAAATTGACTCCTCTCGTATACACTGGCAAAATTCTGTACCAAGCTGCAAACAACTGCGTTAACATAACTATCAACTTTATACCAGTTATTATCTCTTACCTGTCTATTCTCATTCTATATCTCTTTGGGACTTACCGAGCGATTGTTCGCTGACGACATTCCTTTTCTCTTCTTTCTTTGGAATGTTGTCAGGGGGATCTGATTCTCTGGAGATCGAGCCCAGCACATACGATTTGGAGCAGTTCTCAGAAGACCCAGAGCTCTAGTCACTTGTATATACTTTACTTTCAGTTCATGCCATTGTTTAGGCATTGCTTTTCAGTCTTGTATTTAGATTTCCAGTTGTATTGTAAAGGATGTTTAATAAATAAAAGTTGCCGTTCTTTTACATCTCATGTCTTACTTGTGTACTTTACTATATTGCTTATTGACGCTTAGCATGTTTACTTCTGAGTAAATACGTCGCGTGACCTGTCATGTCTCCTTACCGTACTCTGGGAAGCGAGGTGTGATAGGTTTTGTTAGCGGCCCATGTAGGTCAGTGCTGCATGGAACCCTACCATGCAGGTCTGTGCTGCATGGAACCCTACCATGCAGGTCAGTTCTGCATGGAAACCTAAGCAATATAACACAAGAATTACAAGACTCGGCAACTAAACATTCTTTATATTTCATAATCTTTGAATCTATCCTAACCTTATTTTTTTCTTTCAAGATTATGGATTCTCCCAACAACACGAATACAAACGTCAAAAACACACCACCACCTCTTTCACTTACGCCTACTGTTGTAGCTGATCGAGGCAATTAAGAGTCTCCTGGAAGGACAGCAGCAGCAGACTGCCATACTAATAAACCGTCTAGAAGCGGAAGCACATGGAGTAAAGCAATTCCGGGCACTTCATCCGAAGCAATTTTATGGGAAAGAGGGCTCCTTGGAAGCTGAAGAATAGGCTTAGTCGATCGAAGACGATCTGGCAGCAGCACAAGTGCCAGACATTGCTTGGGTAAAAGTTGCGAACCTGGAACTTACAGATAACGTCCGAGTATGGTGGAAGGCAGAAGAAAGCCGTCTTGCCCAGCCGATCGAATGGAAGATATTTCGCGACATGTTTGATGCGAAGTATTTTCCAGAGACTGCCCGATTCGATATGGAGCAGCAATTCATCCACTACAACAAGGCTCTATGTGGAGCAAATCAGTGGATGGGTATGATGCAGAGTTCACCATGTTGAGCAGGTAAGATATGTATTAATGTTTGATTATCTAATATCACATACTATACAGCTAACATAAGACCGTAACAGGTTTGTGGCAAACTTTATACCGACTGCTGAGATCAGGGCCAGACGATTTCAGCAGGGGTTGGACCAGGAAATCCAAGCTGCTCTAGCTACAGGGGATTTCCCAACCCATGACCTAGCTCTGAAAGCTGCCCATCGATACGAGGCAGTAGTGAAGAAGAAGGGCAGACATCACTCTGCCGATGTGAAGCGCTCTGCCACTCAGATGGCAGGAGGAGCCTTTTCCAGGCCACCTTTTGTACCCAGGAGACCGGAGTACCTTTCAACCGGCCCAGTCCAGATTTCTGCTTTTATTGCAAAAGGAATGGACACCTGGCAAAGGATTGTAGACGTGCTAATCGCCTCTGCTTAGTCTATGGCTCATCCACACATGATATTGGGTCTTGTCCTCAAATACTCAATCGGTATTAGGCACCCATATTAGCAATCACCTATCCGCAGCAGCCAGCTATTCAGGCACCTGCTCCACGTCTTGCTCTCCCAGCCCTACCTCCTCGTGGACCTACTGCACCTCCTCCTCGTCAGTTCCATCAAGCGCAAAGGAATCTACCTCAGGGACAGAACAACGGACAGAAGAATGCTCCTCCAGTAAGAAGGAATGTACCTAGGCGACAGGCTTTCACAATGACTGTGGAAGAAGCTGAAGCCACTGGCCAAGTCATCACTAGTAACTTCCCATCTTTCAAATATATTCAATACTTGTTTACATCCATATATATTTTCCTAAGCCTAAAACCTATCCCACATAACTTAGGTACGATCTTGGTAGCCTCACTTCCTGCACTTGCACTCTTCGATACTGGAGCATCTCATTGTTTTATGTCGCAACGGTTCATCCGAACTCATGCGATTCCAGTCGCACCGCTCGTATCCAACTGGAATGTCAGTTCAGGGAACGGCGTTCTAATGGCAACAATGGAATACGACCTGTGTCCAGTGGTCGTCTGCAGCAGAGAATTTTATGCTAACTTCAAGGTGCTGGATATACCAAACTTCGATATAGTTTTGGGTATGATTGGCTAGGAACATTCTATGCTAACATCGACCGTCATCAAAGGAGGGTAGTGATCGAGATTCCAGAGCATCCGGTCTTTTATTTCAAAAGTGAAGATTGTACCTTGGAACCTAGCACCTATAAAGCAAAACCGAAGAAAGCAATGATTGCAACTCTACAGGCAGGAGAAGACAAGCCAGAGGTAATTCGAGAGTTCGACGATGTATTTCCTGAAGACATATCATGTTTGCCTCCGGATCGAGCTCTTGAATTCGGAATTGATTTATTACCTGGTGCACAACCGGTGATCAAAGCACCGTATCAGTTAAGCCCTGAAGGTTTGAAGAAGTTCCGTACTCAGCTGGACGAACTTCTGCAGAAATGATGGATTCGCCGCAGTACTTCAAGTTGGGGATCTCCGGTTTTGCTTGTGAAAAAGAAGGAAGGTTCATACAGAATATGCATTGATTATAGAGCTTTGAACGAAGTCACGATAAAGAACAAGTATCCACTACCGCGAATCAACGATCTGTTTGATCAGCTAGGTGGGTCTTGCGTTTTCTCAAACTTAGATCTTCGTTCGGGTTATCATCAGGTGAAGGTCAAAGAGTCTAATATTCTGAAGACGGCATTCAGGACTCGCTATGGACATTATGAGTTTCTCGTGATGCCATTTGGAGTGACCAATGCACCCGCTATATTCATGAATCTAATGAATCAAGTTTTCCGAGAGTACCTACACAGGTTTGTTGTCATCTTCATCAACGACATCCTGGTGTATTCAAAGAATCGGAAAGAGCACGCTGAACATTTACGAATTGTCCTGAAGATTTTGCAACAGCATCAACTCTATGCCAAGTACAGCAAGTATGATTTTTGGCTAGAACAAGTTAGATTTTTCGGACATATCGTTTCAGGTGAAGGAATCTTTGTAGATCCAGCTAAAGTAGCAGCAGTAAGCGAATGGCCGACACCAAAGGCAGTGAAGGACATTCGAAATTTCTTGGGATTAGCGGGATACTACCGAAAATTCATTGAAGCATTTTCGAAGATTGCAACACTCTTGACCAAGCTCACGTGTAAAGATGAAGAATTCGTGTGGTCAGAAGTATGCGAACAAGCTTTCGTAGAACTCAAGTCAAGATTGACATCATCACCTATTCTCGGAATACCGGACCAATCTGGAGATTTCATAGTGCATTGCGATGCATCCGGTAAGGGATTAGGATGTGTTCTACATCAGCACAGTAAAGTTGTAACTTATGCATCAAGACAGCTAAAAGTTCATGAGCGCAACTATCCGACGCATGATCTGAAGTTGGCAGCCGTTATCTTTGCACTCAAGATTTGGCGTCATTATCTTCTTGGAGAACTGGTAGATATCTACACAGACCACAAAAATCTGAAGTATGTGTTTACTCAGAAAGTGTTGAATATGCGGCAGAGAAGATGGTTTGAACTTATAGCGGATTTCGACATCAACCTACAATATCATCCAGGGGAGGTAAATGTAGTACCTGATGCACTTATTCGCCAACCACTATCAATGAATCTTACCGCACAGTGGAAGATATAGCAAGATTTGCATCAGATAGAGATAGAAGTGGTCATGCCAAGTAACGCTTCAAGTTTGATGAATTTACAAGTTCAGACTACAATTGTCAACCAGATCAAAGCAGCTCAAGCAAGTGATGCCAAATTGCAAAAGATCAGAGAACAAGTAGAAAGTGGACTTAGAACAGACTTCATCATCCATGAAGACGGATCTTTGAGATACGGTAGTAGATTATGTGTACCACAAGATCCTGTTCGGGAAGAGTTGATGAAAGAAGCTCACAACTCTCTATACTCAGTACACCCTGGTGGTATAAAGATATACAAAGATCTACACCAACATTACTGGCGGTATAGAATGAAGCGTTAAGTAGCCAGAAACGTCGCTAAATGTTTGGTGTGTCAGCAAGTGAAAGCTAAACATCACAGGACTGCTGGTTTACTTCAACCGTTAGCTATCCCAGAATGAAAGTGGAACACATTACCATGGACTTCGTGACTGCACTTCCTCGCAGCATGAAAGGTAACGATGCTGTATGGGTTATTGTGGATCGACTCACAAAGTCAGCCCACTTTATTCCCTTTCGAGTTAGCCAATCTACCGAGACACTAACAAAGAAATACATGGAGATATGAATCTAAGTAAGATTTAAACTCTTCATAATATACTATCTCTGATACCCATGAACTCATGAAGAAGATCATGAGATTACATAGAGTACCGGTTTGCATTGTCTCCGATCGTGACACCAGATTCCGGTCGCAATTTGGCAGAGTCTGCATGCTAGCTTGGGAACAAGTCTGAACTTTAGCACAGCTTATCATCCACAAACGTATGGTCAGTCTGAGCGAACGATTCAGATACTTGAAGATATGCTAAGAGCTTGTATGCTAGACTTCGGAGGATCGTGGGAAGATCACCTACATCTTGTGGAGTTTTCATACAAACCGTTTACAGCGCTCTATAGAAGGAAGTGTCGATTATCATTAAGTTGGGACAATATCAGAGATAAAGAACTTCTTGGATCTGAGATGATAGTACCAACAGTGGATGTAGTTCGCACTATCAGGGAAAGAATACGCATAGCACAAGACCGACAGAAACACTGGGCTGATACAAAGCGCCGTCACTTGGAGTTCCAACCGGGAGATCATGTCTTTCTGAAGATTTCTCCAATCCGTGGAGTGATTCTCTTTGGAAGAAGGGGTAAATTAAGTCTGAGATTCATTGGACCGTTCGACATACTCGAACGAATCGGAGAAGTGGCTTATCGCTTGGCACTTCCACCCCCGTTGGAAGGAGTGCACAATGTGTTCCACATATCCCAACTCAGAAGGTATGTGAGTGACCCCGGTCACATTCTTGATCGCTCCGAGCTCACTATACAGACGGATCTATCTTGTAAGCAACAACCTGTTGAAATCCTGGACAGAAAGGTAAAGTCACTTCAGAACAAGGAAGTAAATTTGGTTCGAGTGATGTAGAGAAAAGACACACCAGGAGAATCAACGTGGAAAAGAGAAGACGACATGCGTGCAAAATACCATCACTTGTTTGTAAATTAGTCCTTAAATAATTGTAAATTTCGAGGACAAAATTTTTGTAAGAAGGGTAGAATATAACGACTTTGTTTTAATGTACAGAATTTTTTTAAAAGTTAATGTACAAAACGAGTATTTGCAATCATGTGTATGCTATAAGTATTTTATTTGCTTTTGAACAGCAAGAAAGTACTTGTAACTCATTGGTAAAGCCTTGCACTGCTGTGACATAGCCTCTATGTTCGAATCCCCCATGCCACATATTATTTTTGCTGATTTTTCGTTTAAACATTTTGGAAGCCCAAAAGTTTACACATGCAAAACACGTAAAAATGAAAAGCCTCAGAAATCCAACATGTGGAAAATATTGTATGCACTGAACCTGACACGTGTCTTGAATCCAATCCCCCACACCCCAACTTGGACCGGCGAGATTCTCTTTAGGACCGACGCCCCCCCTCCCCCGTCCCAAATGCTTCAAAAATTTAACCCTGGCACCCCTTGGACTCCCCCCACTAATCCTAGTCTGTTTTTTTCTCTGCACATTTCGAGAGAATTAAAATGAGGCATTAATCCAAAATGTTGATGCATTTTAATTCCATTCTTCAATACCTTAAATCCTAATTTCTCCTATAAATATCACCCTACACTCTAACCCTCTCTATTATGAAATCTAGTATCAAAACTCTCTAAATTTTCCAAGTCCAAAAGTTGTACAAGTGGAGTTAGCCCAAGGTCAAGTTCCGGCGACGTTTCGGGAAGAATTGGGCGACACCACGACTCCATGAGCCCTCAACTTATTCATAGACCTCTCATTTTTCTTTGCATCTAGTAAGTCCTTTCTTTTCTCTCTTTTTCACCACTCAAAATGATTTCTTTTCAAAACTCGTCGGAAGCGGAGTTATTCTGACTTTCGATTTTCAAATATTTAAAAACCCAAATTTTCTTAATAAAAAATTAACCATTTCTTCATATATTGTTTAGCAATCATAAATAAACACTTTAGAATAAGTTTCATCTCAAAATAACATGTTATGCAACTTTTATCACATTGTTACGGTTAAATACCACAAACTTTACATTCGACATATTTCATCATGTTCCTTTGTATTACCTTTAAATAATTCATGAGGTAATGACCTACCTCATCACAACACTCATCATGACATAACACGATGGTTTGGAAACAATAAGTTTTGGGACAAATGCAAATTTTACGTTAAAATACCTTAAACTATCAAAACCCGTATTTCTTAAATTGTTTTAATTAATTCCGTACAAATAAGTCTCTACAATCCATTTTGGGGAACCCGATTGGGATGGTGCGGGTTATCGCACGTCCTCGGGACTAGTAGAGCGAGATGCAGACCTCCTCACGGAGCATACGATCTCGATGGAATTTTTATTACAATTTCTAAGAAAACGTGATTTCTATTAATAAATAAATTCTATTTTTAATAATTATATATATATATATATTATCAAAATATCTATTTTAAATATATAATATATTCCATGTTTTCTAATCAAAAGAAAAGAATCACAAAATTTCATGAAAATACCATCAAGAATCAATACAAGTAGGTTCGGATATGTTAATCTCATGGAACACAAATCTGAACCTTTTGAGAAATTCAAAGAATTCAGAAATGAAGTAGAGAACCAAATTGTCAAAAGTATCAAGATCCTCCGATCTAATATAGGAAGGGAGTACGTAAGTATGGAATTCCAGGATTTTTTAAAAGAGAATGGTATTCTCTCTCTGCTTACTCCTCCGTATACACCACAGCACAACGGTGTATCGGAGCGGAAGAACCGTACCCTATTGGATATGGTTCGCTCCATGATGAGTAATGTTGAATTACCTCTTTCATTCTGGGGATTTGCTCTTGAATCGGCTGCATTCATATTGAATAGAGCACCGACCAAATCAGTGCCTAGCACCACATATGAAATATGGAGTGGGAAGAGACAATGTCTTAATTACATTGAGATATGGGGATGTCCTGCCTTTGTTAAAAAGCAGAACCCTGGTAAACTTGAGGCAAGGTCTGTATTGTGCAAGTTTGTGAGATACCCTAAGCATTCAAAGGGATATCTGTTCTACCACACTGAGAAACAAAAGGTGTTTATATCTCGTCATGCTACCTTTTTGGAAAGGGAATTTCTTGCAGAAGAAATTAGTGGGAGTACGGTAGAACTGGAAGAAATTTCTGAACCACAAACTGTAATAGAAGATTTGGTAGAACCCCTACATTCAGTAGTACCCGATGAACCTTAGCCACTCCGCAGATCTAGTTGGATTTCTTATCCGCCCGAGAGATACTACGGTTTTCTCATAGACGGGGATCAAGAGGATTGCATCTTGGAAGAAAATGATCATACTAGTTTCAGGCATGCCATTATCAGTAGGGACTCTGATAAGTGGCTGGATGCTATGCGATCCTAAATGGAGTCCATGTACACCAATAAAGTGTGGACCTTGGATATTTCTCCACCTGGGGTAAAACCGATTGGATGAAAATGGATCTACAAAAGAAAAATTAGTGTAGATGGGCAGGTGGAAACCAATAAGGTTATACTTGATACAAAAAGTTTTCGTCAAAGACCAGGAGTGGACTATAATGAAACATTTTCTCCGGTGGCTATGCTCAAATCCATTCGGATCCGACTTGCCATTGCTGCCTTCCATGACTATGAAATATGGCAGATGGACGTAAAAACAGATTTTTTAAACGGAAGTTTGGAAGAGTGAGTTTATATGGATCAGCCAGAGGGTTTTGTAGACAGTGGAAGCAGCGGGAAGGTATGCAAGTTGCTTAAATCCATTTATGGATTAAAGCAGACATCGCGGAGCTGGAACATCTGTTTTGATGAAACGGTCAAGGAATTTGACTTCATCAAGAACGAGGATGAGCCGTGTATATATAAGAAGATTGTAGGATGAACTGTCATATTCCTAGTCTTGTACGTGGACGATATTCTTTTGATAGGAAATGATATTCCTATGCTACAATCGGTCAAGATGTTCTTGTCACAAAGGTTCTCCATGAAGGACCTGGGTGATGCCTCGTACATTGTGGGGATCAAGATCTACAGAGATAGATCCAAGAGATTATTGGGACTTTCCCAGTCCAGGTACATAGAGACCGTACTAAAGAGATTTAGTATGGAAGATTCCAAGCGCGGTAACATACCCGCATTGCACGGAATCACCCTCTCCAAAGAGATGTCTTCTAAGACTGATGAGGAGAGGTTTCGCATGAGCACTATACCCTATGCTTCGACGGTAGGATCTATAATGTATGCGATGCTATATACAAGACTAGATGTAGCTTACGCGCTTAGCGTGGTGAGCCAGTATCAGTCAAACCCGGATGAGAATCACTAGACAGCAGTGAAAAACATTCTTAAGTACCTGAGAAGGACTAAAGAACTGTTCCTGGTATTCGGTAATGGGGACCTCCAGGTGGAGTCATTTACCGACTCGAGTTTCTAGAGTGACAAGGATGACAACAAGTCTGTTTCGGGTTTTGTATTTACCCTCAACGGAGGGACGGTCTGTTGGAAGAGTTCCAAACAGGACACCGTCGCAGACTCGACGATGGAGGCTGAATACATTGCCGCCAACTGTTCCCCTCCGAACGGCGGCCGAGACATTAGGACGTCTGGCCTGAGATTCGGGGCAGATGCTATATGGTTTTATCCGTCTACCTCTCCGAAGATACTAAGTTGATTTATGGCACCGTGTATCGGAGGTTTAGACGGATGCGGCCGATGTAGCAGACTTCGTCAGATTCCCCCTCGCTTGAGGGATTTTTAATTGTGGGGATGCTCTTCCCTGCAGGTGCAAGCCCCTGCAGTTAATTACGCTACCGCATCGCGGTAACAACTTTCTCCTTCTCCAGAATTTCACTTCGTGTCGTGGGTGTTTGTTTTGTTTGTGGTTGCCCGTAGATTGTATACGGAGACTAATTTATGTCGTCGCCCGTAGGACGTGGATTAGTCCAAATCCGTATTTACTTAGATTTGGGTTTGGGGTTTTGGTTTAAGGATACGTTAGCCATTTTTGAGGCTAAGATCAACTTAAACGTTTGTTAAGGACACGTTAGTCTGATTTGAGACTAAGATCGACTTAACGGGATCGTTTAGATCCGACAAAAGAGCATTTGAGGGCTCTATTGTTCCAGTTTAGGGACATGGTGGTCCATTTAATATATATGGCCGTCGGGACCCGTCACCTTTCTGACGACGTTGAAGGATTACAACGACAGGTGTCACAGGAGTTCGGAGACGTACCCTTGAACCAAAGTTGATTGGGAGTTTTATAGTCCAATTTGGGACTAAAGTCTGTTTGAATGTTTAAGGATACGTTAGCCAGATTTGAGAGTAAGATCAACTTAAACGGGATCGTTTAGATCCGACAAAAGAGCGTTTGGGGGCTCTATTGTTCCAGTTTAGGGACATAGTGGTCCATTGCCAGTTTAGGGACGTGGTGGTCCAATACCAGTTTAAGGACGTAGTGGTCCATTCCCAGTTTAGGGACATAGTGGTCCAATACCAGTTTAAGGACATAGTGGTCCATTGGTAGTTTAAGGACATTGCGGTCCATATTCCAGTTTAGAAACATGGTAGTCCATTATTAGTTTAAGGACGTTTCGGTCCGCGAGTTTAAGGACCCCGCAGTCCGTATCGATGTATGGTCGTTGGGACCCGTCACCTCTCTGACGTCGTTGAAGGATTACAACGATAGGTGTCAGAGGAGTTCGGAGATGTACCCTCGAACCGGAGGTAAATTGGTTTAGGAGAGCAATTTTGCTCAGTCAATTTAATTTGAGGACTTACGGCCACGATTGGCCTAAGTCCAATTGAAAAAATGTTCGACACTTTTATTTGTTTTTGGCCTGTACTAGGGCTTGGCCCATTTTTAAATAATGTATTGCATTATTTTCTATTTTTGGTTGGGCTCTGCCCATAAAGGATGCAGAGCATCAATTTATTTTGGGCTCCGCTCATTTATGAATGATGCAGAGCATCAATTTTACTTGGGCTCTGCCCTTTTATTACTTTGCAATTTATTTTGGCCTGCTAGGTCTTTTTGACTTGGGCCTGGCCCTTTAACAAAAGAAATGCATTGTATTTTTCGGGCGTTTTGCACCAATCAAAGAGCGCAAGCGCTTGTGGTGGTGACACGTGTCATGCAAGCGCAGTGCGCTGCGCTTGCGCGCTACGCTTGCGTTGCTGACACGTGGCGCGCTCTGGTGAGTTGCGCCAATTTCAGAGAGCAAAGCTCTATCTTAAAGCGCATAGCGAAAGTGGTTCAGATGCTGACACGTGGCACTCTCTGGTGGCTTGCGCCAACCCAAGAGCGCAACAGTGCAGATTTACAAGTGCAAGACACTATTAACTTGAGAATCTTTTAGATTCCAGAACCAAAAGTTCATAAAATAAGTGCAAAGCACTTTTTGTTTTCTTGATCTGATTTAGATCAAAGAAAACAAGTTCTTCTTGTTTTTCTTATTTTAGAGAACCCGAGGTTCATAAAAAGTGCAAAGCACTATTTTTATTTGTTTTTTATTGAAGATCATTGATCTTGTTCTTAGATCAATGATCTATTTGAAGAAATTTTTCTATTTTAAAGGTTTTTACCTTTTTTTCTTCTTGAGATTTCTTCAGAGTTTTCTCTATTTGAAATTTTTGATTTCTCACAAAATGTTGATGCCTTTGAATTGAGGTCTAGGGTCCTTTTTATAGTGCCCATAAATTAGTTAAATTTGTTAAAGAGATCTTTCTCTGAGTGATTTGGGGAATTTTCCCCACCGTTGGATCTTTGATCCAAAGTCCTCTGTTTTACAGAAGAAAATCTTCTTGTTTTAACAAGAATAGAAAGATTTCTTTAAAATTTTAATTCTGTTTTGCGCAAATGGCCCAGTGTGTGACACATGTCAAGCAACGCACAGCGCAGCGCAACTGCGCTAGCGCATCTGCGCTGACACGTGTCAAGCAGCCGAAGCGCAGCGCAACTGCGCTAGTGCATCTGCGCTGACATGTGTCGCGCAGCGCAGTGCTTGCGCAACTGAAGCATTGCTTCCTTTAATTGTGTTTTAAATAGAGGTTTGCTCTGATTGGGCGCGCTGCCTTGGGTGCTGCGCTCCTTGCACTGGCGTGTCTGATTTTGACACGTGGCGCGTTGCGCGTAACGCAAAGAATCCGAAGCGTTGCTTCATTTATTTCAACTTTTAATTTTTACTTTAATTTTCAAATCAGAGCTTTGCTCTGATTGGGGGAAACAGAAGCGTTGCTTCGTTTCCCGCCTTGGAATTTGAACAGAGTTTTTCTCTGATTGGGGTAAACAAATGCCCCCCCCACCGTTGCGCTTACGTGGCCCTCCAAACGTGAGCGCAGCGGTGGCAGAATTCCAAGCGTCACGGCAACTCTTGGAAGTTGAAAGGGCATTTGATGCCTATAAATAGGACCTTTGGTCCCTTAGATGATCTTCATCTCTTCATAAGAATTTTGTCCAGAGCCCTGCTCTTTTTGTTCAAGCACTTTTAAAAGCTCAAACTTTAGAGAATTTTAGGTAAAAATATTAATTTCGGTTAAATTAAATCAATTTTAAGAGCCTTGCTCTCAATAGATCCCTGATCTAAAGAAGATCCATTTAGGGTTTCACTTAGCAGAGCTTTGCTCTACAGGGGTCTAAATGTAAGTCCACGGTAGCGCCCCGGCCGTCTACAGACGCCATATGCGGAACAAAAACTTTTTACAAACTGGCGCTATCGTGTACCGTAACCCGGATCTGCCATTATTGCTAAACTAACAAACTGTAAAGAGTGTAGAAAGGTTATACCGAACGATCCGAGTCCTTCGTTCTTTAACCATCATCCCACGCTCCGTTGCCGCTGCTCTGATCTCGTCGATCTCCGATCTGCTCGTCCACGTGGCACCACGTCAACGATTCTTTAAACGGGCTCCCGCCTCTGACTCGAGGCAACTCGGTCGTCAAGTTTGCTAAAAGAGACGACCAAGATTGATGTAGAGAATGAGTGGAATACTTTATCTCGCTTCGTCCAAAACCATGGACGAACGGTTAATGAAGTTGCCGTGGGAATCGGGTGATGGAATGAAATGAGCTGTGAAATTCCATACACCGAAAACTATCATAATCTTTTTCTACCAAATGAAAAACATCAAGTGAGAGAGAGAGAGGAGGGGGCCGGCCATATATAGGGAGGAGGAGGGTGAGTGTAGGAGAGGGGGGTGACCACAAGAAAATATCATGTGTGAACACAAACAAATATCTTAAGTGTGAACACAAACAAATATCTCAAGTGTGAACACAAAGTGTGAACACACCAAAAGCAACCAATGAAACAATAACACCTCACTGCTTCTAGAACCTTCTAGAAGCATCCACACTCATCCAAAGAAAAGATAAATCCGTCTTTAACCGAATGTTAAAAGACGGCTGATAGAAAGCTGGAAACTGGCAACTTCCAAAAGTGATCCCGAAACGAATTTCAGGATAACCCCGTAACTGTATAAATATACCCGCATTTGTATTACGACCGAATACAAATGCATCTGAGACAAAATATTATATCTACTCAATATAATACTCGGATCGGCTTAAACCAAAGCCGACCAGTATCATCTGCCCGAAAACTGACACGTGCGTAAACGCACGTGCATTTTCCGAACCCTGCCATAAAACCATACGGCCTCTACAACGTTTCGCCCGAACTTGGGAAACTGTCTGTGGGGAACTCTAATGACTCGTCAGTACCCTGGCAGTGGGTTTAACCACAAACCGTCAGCGGCACTAGCAATGCGTAACGGCTGCCCATGGACTGACCTCAAGGGAGGACGATGAGCGAACTCATCCGGAAATCCTACTGAGCCTAACAGTGACAATGTATATACAGTCCGGTCCGTTCGTCTATGAGTATCGCATATCTGCCTAGGGGGCTAGTAAAGTCAGACCCCCAATAGCAGTATAAGTCGTGTCGGAGTGTAGCCCAATAACACCCTGAGATACTACTGGAGTACCTACCAGTAAATCTCCTGCCACGGCCGTGGGCTATGTGTAATGGCTTTCCTAGACACAGCACGATCTCGCCCCCAATACCGGGAGAGACGAATCCCCTGCCGATCCGCTCACGTGCCTCCATATGGCTCGGGACTGTACCCAAAAACTACCTGTTTGCACGACTCCTTTGAGCCGTGGTAGGGTAGAAATCAAAGCACAGTGGGAACTCACACGAGACAAATGACGACCTCAGGTCGATGAACTAACCTGTACACATGTCACCAGGGAACTGCTATCTGACGATATGTATAATACCAACTAGCAGGTTCCCGGCGAGTCCTGTCCGGTGTACTCATAACCCAATGAGCGCCTGTATACATCTTAGGTGATCCAACTGACACCAGTGGCTTGTAAGACCGGCCACCGCCCCTCGTCGGGGTCTCGACTGTATACACTAGTCTACTCCGGAGTATCGATGCCCTGTCTCGAAACTCCCACGACTAGGGACCACAATTAAGGATATGCTGATAAACTACCCAACTCTCACGTATATGATCGCCATCATACTATTGGTAGTAAAGCAAGATCCTAAGGGCTCTATCAAAGTGTAACATGTAATCAGTCACCTGAACATGTACACGACTGATAAAGACAAACCAGATAGCATACTATCATCTCGAGTAAGACTGTCCTACCGGTATAGGTCCTCCGCAATCATTGCAATCACGTTCCTGCGATCCAATAATTGACTATGAGGGCACTATCACCAACAATCTCCCACTTGCACTCAAGGCTAATTATTACGATGTCGACTACTCACAGCCCGTGTAAAACCGAACATCCAACTCCTCTACTAATCAGTTTCACAAAGCCCGTTTGTAAAACTATTGTGTTCGAGAAATAGCCTCAGTGTGTGGATCCGCCTAGATGTTTCTTTCTGTGTCTCTCTTAATCTCAAGTTCGCGGAGAAAGCCATCTCCCGAATCGGGTAATACCTGTCTTAGAATATGTCTGGATATCTGATGGGACCTAGTTCATAAATGAACTCCAAATCCAGACTTCTTAGACTGTATCGAAAACTGAACCTAATTAGTATCCGGCACCATGCCTCCCGCAGTATCCTCTTGGACCACCTGTCCATAATACTGTCCCTCTTCGTCAGAGGGAAAACTATAACTCTGACAATCACTCTGTCATCCACGTCACCTTTGAAGCCTGGAATGATAACCGTCTCCCGAAGGAGGCTGCCGTCATCAAATCCGCAGAACATGTACTTATGTTCTAAAACTGCTTCCTTATGTCTCTCCAGGATTGGATTAATACAAACTTATCGCATCTAGTGCAAAAACAACATCTGGTGTGGTACTTGACACCTCACGATTGACTCAATTGCCTAAGCAAGTGATCTGCCAATCATGCACAGCCCTTTTCGCTTTAGTCTATACGACACCTTTAGAGAGGGTGACTCCATCACCTGCAGGTACACCATCATGCTAGGAGTCAACTATTCTAAAAACCATTAGAATATCTGTCAAAGTACCCACATTGGGAAACTACCCAAATCTAGATCTAAAAACCATAGATCCAGAAACCATAATGTCAAATATTATATTCATATCCTGTCTGGAGAAACAAATGTGTGACGACCACAGTACAACTGATCGTAGTATAGGAATTTTACTTCCTACTCTGTGTATGTCATCCACGTACCATGACATCACAGCCTACTACCTTCTTAATAGATCCATCCCCTATTCTGATGAAGTCAAACCCATGACTGTCACATAAAAATTAGATGATCTATCTCCGCTATAACTGCTCTAGTCTATAAATAGACATAAGCTACTTGCCCACTATGCTTCCGCTACTCCCACCGACCATAACAACCCTCATACCGGGTCTCATAGCCTAGAACGACGGTAGTGTCAAGTCTGGGTAGATAAGAACCTCCCTGTCACCGTCCTTGAGGCTACCGAAGTACCTCTCGGGTGTCTGAGGTTACCCACCATATCTGCGGAGTGGCTATTGGAATGTCAAACCTGATTGAATATATAGGTCCTATTAAATTTTCCGTAATCGTTCGCGGTTCTGGAATCACTTCCATTTCTACCATACTCCCACTACTGTTTTCTGAAAAAGATCCATTTTATTAAAACTGTGGCGAGTCAAGAACAATATCACTATTGATCTTTCAAATGGTAGAATATCAACCCTCGTCATAGCCAGGGTCAACCCACAAACAGCCATTACAGAAACGTACCCTGAGTTGTCTAGAGTCTGGTTTTAAGCATAAGCTGGACAACTCCCCGTACCTTAACATCTTTTAAGGTGCGAACTATTCTATATCCAATATAGAAACTTTGGCACTTTATTTAATTGGAACCAGATTCAAATCATGCAGCTGTCTCCAGTGCATATCACCTTAATGGAAAGAGGCTAATCAGCATTACTCAACTTAGGAATCCATCCAATTATGAGTAACCTGAAAGAGAAACACATTTCTCAAAAACATTAATATCATCTGAATACTAATCACAAGAATCTACATCTTCGATCTCTTTGAAAAATCCCGATACTTGTGACACCTGGTTCTCTACTTTATTCTTATACCCACAACTTCTCAAAACTTAGACCATGTATTTCTACGAAACACTTGTCTAAAAACTAGAGAAGTTATAAGTAAACAGAACATAGTACGAGGACCTACCCCTTTATCCTGATGGACACTGGACAACATACAATACTCTGTATAAGTCCGCTGAGTTGAACAACTCAAAATCTGTGCGTCGTAGGTTGAAAACTGTACCCTGGCGATTTCCTCAAGTATCACCAATTACAACGAATTCCGATATAATGAGGATAATTACCTAATTCCCAATAACTTCCTCCCACTCATCATCTGTAAAACCATACAGATATGAGAATGAAACCTGGTGAATACACACCCTGGAGTAAGTATCTAATCGGGAAAACAGTTTTCCATTAACAATGCACTGAAACATGAAAATGTTTCGTAGGGGTATCCTGGTATTCATAGTAATGCCTCTTCCATAATCCAATTCATGACTTTAACCGTATATTTTATTGCCATCTCTCCAAATCCCTTTATTTGTCTTTAGTCGTTACCTTCTGTACACCATCGTTAGGCTAAATGGTTTTCTTCCTTCCCTACCGCTCGGCACCAGCCTATGGTTTGGAAGAAGACTATCTAGTAAGCATAATAGGCGTACCCTCCTAAACCAAGGAGTACTCACATCTTGAGAGAAGGTGATGATAAAAGACAACTGAATAATACCTTATCCTTTCAAAGGTGAAATAGGAGTGGCGATGAAGTACGCGGTTTTGGTCGTGAATGATAACAGTCGCAATTTACTTTGCCCTCTTTCTAATCCCTTTATTTTGTCTTTACATATTACCTTCTGCACACCCTACTTAGGCTAATTGGTTTTCTTCATTCCCTACCTTTCGGCACCTGCCTATGGTTTAGAATAAGACTATCCAATAAGCGTAATAGGTGTACTCTCCTAAACCAAGGAGCCCTCGCAACCTGAGAGAAGGTGATAATAAAAGACAACTGAATAAACCAATTCTATTTCTCCTGAACCTTGATCCATCCTCGAAGAAATCCCTTCGAGTTCGTATATAACCATACGATGGATCTATCCAATGGAAGTGGATGTCCGTAGTAAAACGGGTGTTCTGAGAAATGCAAAGGGTAAAAGAAGGAGTGGCAATGACTTATGCAACATAGACAATCCAAAAGCCAGTATTATAAGAAGATTCGGTCAACTTGGTCACTGAGTCATAGTCTAGAGTCGGTCAAAGGTCGCTGCCAAAGAGAGAGAGAAAAGAAACACTCTGCGTGCACTCTAACCTAGATCAGAATGGTTATCACCTTATCTAATCCGGAAACCTCCCACTGTCTTGTCAAATTCTCCTCCAAACCTGAAAGAAGAATCAATCGGGATCACCCGAAGAGTAAACTAACTCATCAGTGGGAATCGGGGTCCAACTCTCATCGCATGATAACGTGATGGAATACATCCACGTTACTCATACTCCAAAAGGTATGTGCATACTTGGCAAGTTTCAGTTTCTTTAGAAACTCCCGATATGATTTTTGCCCCATGCTCTTATAACCTTGGCGTTAGGTCAAAATGTCATAAGTCACATGCCAAGTTCTACCCGTCACTATCTTGTTAATTTGAACCCACCCGCACATGCCCTTGGCATTAGGTCAAAATGGCAGAACGGCTGTCCCAAACCAACTCATCTATCTATGCAACAATTGAATACCCAGCAGCTACCAAACACTATGCCTTGGCGTTAGGTCAAAATACATAGCTTGAATACTACTGAATACCCAAAAGAAGTGACGGAGGGCTACGGCTGGTTTTTGGCGAAAAAACCTTTAACGTAGTGAACTTGATATCGCTGAAGGAACCTGATAGCTTTTTTAAAATATAGTGGCGAAAACCTTTTGCTAAAGAGGTCATTCCCGGTGAAGGGATCTCGGCTCTTTCCTCGTGGAATGAGGTGCAGGATATTCTACTGAATACCGCGATGCAAAGCAACTTGTAATCGACTATAGTGAAGTTATTACTCTGACGCAAACTTTTTCCCAAGGGGTCAGTCCCGGTGAAGGGATATCGGCCCTTGTCCCGTCGAATGAGGTGCAGGATATTCCACTGAATACCGCTATGCAAAACAAAAGGAAACGTCTTTGCAATAACACTTTTTAAATTTGTTCCAACAACTGCCAAATAGGTTTGCTTTACTTTGCATTGATCAGAATCAACGCAGTCCCATCAATTAATCACACCAGAAAAGAACGAAAATAAAATGTACGTATATGCCATCCGCATTCGTCACTGGGTCCCATCATCACCCGTTAGGTTACTTAACTAACGACAGAGCGGGGACTGGACTAGCGCGGGTGTAAAACATATACAACATCTAATAGTATATAAACCAATATACAATAATCGCTCCAGGCGTGATAATATGCAACATTACAGAAAAAGTAATAAGTATCACAGAACAATACAGATAATCTGGGATCCCTGAGTTTCACAGAGCCGCTGCTGAAACCCGACGTTCCCCTGTCGTGTGGATAGCCTGTGCAATGAAACCTAGACCCCTACGGGTGCGGCAAGTTACCCGCCAAAACCTGAAGCGAGGCAGCCCCCTACAGCAAAGTGAATGGACCACCCAGCACTTCACGGAATCCGGTAATCTTGGGCACCCCTCCTTGGGTCAACCTGTACCCCCTACGAGTGCGGCGAATAGTCTGCCAATTCTAGAGTGAGGCCCCTCTGCCTCTCAAAGCCATGAGATGCGGACCCGTTGCCCTCCAGAACCCGGCTATCCGTGCACTCCGTCGCGGGGCAAAACCTAGTACAGTAATGAAAAATAGTACAACAGGTACATCGACCGCAACCTGGTCGTGCCCCAAAAGAATATTATACAACAGGCAGTGACGGCAGTCCACATGTTGGACGCTCGCCCCGCAATATCAAATGTACAAATAAACTCAAACTGTACTACCATTGCACACTGCTATCCACCACGACAAATCCGCAACATCACAGCACAACACAGAACATCAACGCGGATGTCACGTTCGCAAACCCGTCTAAAAGAACTATAGCAATCAGACGCGGTTTACCGATCAAATGACATTCCCGGTCGGAGATATAATGCAAGTACTGTAAACTAACATGTTTAAATTTCGATCGACTAAATATCACAAAGTGGGCCCCACGAACAACTGGTGAACAGTAACAAAATCTGGGCCCAAAAGATATATACCAAAAACCCCAATTTCCAAAGAAGAATACACTGTGCAAGTTTGGGGGCATGATCACTCAGAACGGCCGCGGATGCGCGGCCAAACCATGGGTTTGGCCGCGATTCCGCGGCAGTCTTGTCGATTCATGAGCCCAAATTTGTACGGTGTTCTTATAAAACCCTGCACAGTTTTCTGAGATATGTAGAATAATTTTAGGACATCATTTAAAATCGACAGAAACTGTGAAGCTTGAAAATTGTGTTTTTCGATATCCGGTTCGATCGATGTTTTAAACGCGTTAGCACAAGTTAGTATAGCAAAATGGTGAGGCTCTGATACCACTGTAAGTCCACGGTAGCGCCCCGGCCGTCTACAGACGCCATATGCGGAACAAAAACATTTTACAAACTGGCGCTATCGTGTACCGCAACCCGGATATGCCATTATTGCTAAACTAACAAACTGTAAAGAGTGTAGAAAGGTTATACCAAACGATCTGAGTTCTTCGTTATTTAACCATCATCCCACGCTCCGTTGCGGCTGCTCTGATCTCGTCGATCTCCGATCTGCTCGTCCAGGTGGCACCACGTCAACGATTCTTTAAACGGGCTCCCGCCTCTGACTCGAGGCAACTCGGTCGTCAAGTTTGCTAAAAGAGACGACCAAGATTGATGTAGAGAATGAGTGGAATACTTTGTCTCGCTTCGTCTAAAACCATGGACGAACGGTTAATGAAGTTGCCGTGGGAATCGGGTGATGGAATGAAATGAGCTGTGAAATTCCATACACCGAAAACTATCATAATCTTTTTCTACCAAATGAAAAACATCAAGTGAGAGAGAGAGGAGGGGGCCGGCCATATATAGGGAGGAGGAGGGTGAGTGTAGGAGAGGGGGGTGACCACAAGAAAATATCATGTGTGAACACAAACAAATATCTTAAGTGTGAACACAAACAAATATCTCAAGTGTGAACACAAAGTGTGAACACACCAAAAGCAACCAATGAAACAATAACACCTCACTGCTTCTAGAACCTTCTAGAAGCATCCACACTCATCCAAAGAAAAGATAAATCCGTCTTTAACCGAATGTTAAAAGACGGCTGATAGAAAACTGGAAACTGGCAACTTCCAAAAGTGATCCCGAAACGAATTTCAGGATAACCCCGTAACTGTATAAATATACCCGCATTTGTATTACGACCGAATACAAATGCATCTGAGACAAAGATATTATATCTACTCAATATAATACTCGGATCCGGCTTAAACCAAAGCCGACCAGTATCATCTGCCCGAAAACTGACACGTGCGTAAACGCACGTGCATTTTCCGAACCCTGCCATAAAACCATACGGCCTCTACAACGTTTCGCCCGAACTTGGGAAACTGTCTGTAGGGAACTCTAATGACTCGTCAGTACCCTGGCAGTGGGTTTAACCACAAACCGTCAGCGGCACTAGCAATGCGTAACGGCTGCCCATGGACTGACCTCAAGGGAGGCCGATGAGCGAACTCATCCGGAAACCCTACTGAGCCTAACAATGACAATGTATATACAGTCCGGTCCGTTCGTCTATGAGTATCGCATATCTGCCTAGGGGGCTAGTAACGTCAGACCCCCAATAGCAGTATAAGTCGTGTCGGAGTGTAGCCCAATAACACCCTGAGATACTACTGGAGTACCTACCAGTAAATCTCCTGCCACGGCCGTGGGCTATGTGTAATGGCTCTCCTAGACACAGCACGATCTCGCCCCCAATACCGGGAGAGACGAATCCCCTGCCGATCCGCTTACGTGCTTCCATATGGCTCGGGACTGTACCCAAAAACTACCTGTTTGCACGACTCCTTTGAGCCGTGGTAGGGTAGAAATCAAAGCACAGTGGGAACTCACACGAGACAAATGACGACCTCAGGTCGATGAACTAACCTGTACACATGTCACCAGGGAACTGCTATCTGACGATATGTATAATACCAACTAGCAGGTTCCCGGCGAGTCCTGTCCGGTGTACTCATAACCCAATGAGCACCTGTATACATCTTAGGTGATCCAACTGACACCAGTGGCTTGTGAGACCGGCCACCGCCTCTCGTCGGGGTCTCGACTGTATACACTAGTCTACTCCGGAGTATCGATGCCCTGTCTCGAAACTCCCACGACTAGGGACCACAATTAAGGATATGCTGATAAACTACCCAACTCTCACGTATATGATCGCCATCATACTGTTGGTAGTAAAGCAAGATCCTAAGGGCTCTATCAAAGTGTAACATGTAATCAGTCACCTGAACATGTACACGACTGATAAAGACAAACCAGATAGCATACTATCATCTCGAGTAAGACTGTCCTACCGGTATAGGTCCTCCGCAATCATTGCAATCACGTACCTGCGATCCAATAATTGACTATGAGGGCACTATCACCAACACTAAAGAGGACTAAGGAGAACCCTATTAGGGTTCCATTAATAGAGCTCTGCTTTCATTTATAATTTCTTGATTCATTAATGGAGCTTTGCTCCTTTCAAATTATATAGCAGAACTCTTAAGAATTCTTCATGGATCTTGGAAGTTAAAGATGACATTTTACATTATTATTATTATTATTATTATTATATCACCTTTGCAGAGCAAAGCTCTCAATGTTTTTAGGGGATTTTCCTCAAATTCTCCTAATTACTGAACTTGACAGGTGTCACTCCTGTCTGCATAGCATTGCTCTCGAGGAGTTTTAACTTTATATACTTTTTCCTCATTGCTAATCTTCCGATGATGTTTCCTTCAGATATTATGGCGGTGCGTCTATATAGTCTGCACGAATTCATTACCTACGAGGATATCCGTGCACAGGGCCGTCAACAAAACCAAGAGTTTACATACGCCCAATGTGCAGAGGTCATGGGTCGTCTGAACGCACGCGCCGGTTGGCTGCTCCCTCGCCGTTCCGCTCTTTTGAAAGTCGTGCTGGGAGCAATCTGGAGAGCACTCCCGGGGTTCCACAAGGCCTTACCGCTCAATGCGCTGGATGATGCCGAAGACAAGGTGCATTCAGTGTACTTGTCGGGGCTGATCTCGAAGAAGCGGCGGGATAACCTTATCGACATCCAGCATCAAATTTTCCAACAGACAACGATAATCTCTGCTTATCGAAGACTGGGGGCCCTTCCCGAAGATCTTGACACACAGGAGCACGAGAGGCTGCGCATGAGAATAATCAGAAAGGCCAGGCGAACTCTGGATGGCCTTACTTTTGAATTCCTCAATCCGTGCCCTGGATCTGAGGTTATTCCATTGTAATAATGTTTCTCGTTTACTGCTTTTATGATTGTAAGGATTTTTGGCAATATAAATGAATTTTTTTTATCCCAGCTTGTCTTATTTCTCGCTCTGAGTCTTTTGCCTGTGCATGAATGAGTGTGTCTCGAATGTTTAATCCAACGCCAATCAGATGTTCTTTCTGTCGCTTTCTTCTTTCTCTTATTATCAGTATGGTGTCTTGATGAACATAATTGACAGATAATAAAGTAAGCATCTTAATTCCTCCACGAGATAGCGATGGCTTAGGCCGCAGGTTCAGATCTGCTGACTAAGACTTTTCAACTCTATGAGCCGTGAGGGTCTCATAAAGACTTTTCTCCCTACGGATCGAGAGGATCTCGTAGGTGGGTTTTCTCCTTAGGAATCGTGAGGATTCCTAAGTGTGTTTTCTCTTATAAGTCGTAAGGATCTTATAAGAGAATTTTTCCCTCTTACGAGTCGAGAGATTGTTTCCCTCCTTGTCGAAACCCGACTTTGGAGAGTGAGATCCGTGAATAGTATGCAAGAGACCGTTTTGGGCCAACTTGCAGGGTCCCAATGCTTAGGAAACAGGCTTCTTTTATGCCTACCGCCTAAGGCTTTATCTCACGAGTCGAGCCACCTTAAGAATTTCTCGCAAAGACATCAATTTCCTTACAAGTCGAGACGAATCGAGCGTTTCTCGCAAGAACATCCTAACGTCGCAGTTAACCTCTGCTCTTTACGACAGAAGTCCGTTAGGGTTTGTGGTACTTAGGGTTTTGGCCGTCGTACCGTCGCATAAGCTGATATATTCCTCGATAGGCAATCGTGCTGTTCGAGTAGCCCTGCGACTGCCGTGTCTCTGATCCCTTCGGGGGCTGGACAAGACGTCTTCAAGCAATCTTCCTAGGCAGTTTGACCGTCGGAAGAGTAAGCGTTAGGAATTTTCCATGCCGCTTTTTACTTGAGGTTAGGCTCATTTTGGCTAGCCCCGATGAGTCATAACCACTCCGCGCTGGTGTGGGATGATCTCCGATAGTCTTTCAGGTTTTATGTGAGTTGCCGTCAAGACCCTGAAGCTAGGAATTTGGCCTTTGCTTCGTTTTGCTGGCATCTCGTCTGCTGTATCGAGACGAATGTCGCGGTTGTCTTTAGGTCGCTGATGAACCGTTAAGGTTTGGAACTAGGGATTTTGCCGTGGCTCCGTTTGTTTGATTGTCGCGTCTGAATCCTGCTGGAGGGAGAACGCTGGGGTGACAACTCGTCTGCTGTATCGAAACGAACGTCGGGGTAGAGCTGGAATTTTGTCGTGGCTCCATTTGTTTGATTGTCGCGTCTGATCCCTACTGGAGGGAGAACGCTGGGGTGACAACTCGTCTGCTGGGGTGATAACTCGTCTGCTATATCGAAACGAACGTCGGGGTGGATCTGGAATTTTGCCGTGGCTCCATTTGTCTAATGATGTTGCGTCTGTTGTGTCGAGACGAACATCGAGGTGGTGACCATTCCACACTGGTGTGAGACGATCTCTAGTTGTCTTTCTGGCTTTATATGGGTTGCCGTCAAGACCCTGAAGCTAGGAGTTTGGCCTTTGCTTCGTTTGCTTTAGTGTGTCCAAACCCTGTCGAAGGAAGGACACTGTTGTTGACATTGCGTCTGCTGTATCGAGACGAATGCTGAGGTGGAGCTGGGATTTTGCCGCCGCTCTGCTTTGTTTTGACCGTGAGGTCTTTTGCCGGTGTTGTATTCGTATCTTGATGGACTGCGAAGAAACGCCGTTGTTAACATCTCGTCTGCTGTATCGAGACGATTGTTGAGATGAAGCTAGGATTTTGCAGTCGCTTCGCTTTGTTTCGACCGCGAGGTCTTTTGTCGGTGTTGTATCTGCTACCTGATGGACTGCGAAAGGAAACCTTTGTTAATATCTTGTCTGCTGTATCGAGACGATTGTTGAGATGAAGCTGGGATTTTATCGTGACTCCATTTGTTTGATGATGTTGCGTCTGCTGTGTCGAGACGAACGTCGAGGTGGTGACCATTCCACACTGGTGTGAGACGATCTCCAGTTGTCTTTCTGGCTTTATATGGGTTGCCGTCGAGACCCTGAAGCTAGGAATTTGGCCTTCGCTTCGTTTGCTTTAGTGTGTCCGAATCCTGTCGAAGGAAGGACACTCTTGTTGACATTGCGTCTGCTGTATCGAGACGAATGCTGAGGTGAAGCTGGGATTTTGCCATGACTCCATTTGTTTGACCATGGGGTCTTTCGTTGGCATTAAGATCCTGAAGCTAGGGATCTTCCTTTTGCTCCGTTTGTTGACATTGTGTCTACAATACTGCGACAAATGTCGAGATTGTCTCTAGGTTGTCTATGAACCGTTGAGATTTGGCTTTACTTTCTGATGGAGCCTGTTGGGAAGGTATGGTTCCCTCTTTGTTTGTGCCCCTGGATTGTATACAGGGATCGATGTGATCTCACCTGTAGGGCATGAATTTCGTTATATATATATTTTCATTTTATTTCTTTCCGCGATGCTCTATCATTTCAGCTCTTATATCGCGAAGGTAGCGATTGCCCAATCATTTCGGCTATTTTTCGCGGTGCCCAATCATTTCGGCTGTTTATTTTATTTTTATTCACTTCTTTTTATTGCGAGCTGCCCAATCATTTCGGCTTATTTTGCATGCATACATTTTTACTTGCTGCTTCTTATTGCAAGTTGCCCTATCATTTCGACTATTTCGTATGCATGTGCGGCCTACCGGCTTTTTACCGTAAACCTGAAATTAGACACCGATTTCGGCATCAGCACCGCTACAACCGGGATATTGCCAGGAGCGAATCATCATTTGCCTCTGTCGATGTCGAACAAAGGTGGCTTAGCGAACAGGGTTAAGGTCCTGTCGACTAAGGCTTTTAACTTCATGAGCCGTAGGGGTCTCATAAAGGTATTTCTCCCTATAAGTCATGAGGATCTTGTAGGTGTATTTTCTCCTTAGGAATCGTGAGGATTCCTAAGTGTTTGTTCCTCTGTAAATCGTAAGGATCCTACAGGAGGGTTTTCTCCGTGTAAATCGAGAGGATTTACAAGGGTTGTTCACCATGTGAACATATCCCCAGTCTCGGATGGGACTTAGTTAGGGAAATGTTTATTCGCGCCCTTGGATTGTATACAAGAGCCAGTATTGGACCACTTGTAGGGCAATGGTGGAAGGTTGTGGGGGTTGCTTAAGAACAGGTTCAGATCTCTGTAATTTAAGACTTTCAAATTTTATGAGCCGTGAGGGTCCCATAAGAGAGTTCTCCTTACGAGTCGTGAGGATCTCACAAGTGTATTTTCTCCTTAGGAATCGTGGGGACCCCTAAGTGTGTTGCTCCCTTGTGAGTCGTAAGGATCTCATGCGGGCGGTTTCTCCTTATAAGGTCGAGAGGATCCTGTAAGTGTCCTTTAACAAGGTTGCGCCCTTCCAGGTTTTCACAAACACTCGCCGGTAGTCCTGCTGTTTTTACTCACGGAGCCCTTTCGGGTTTTCATCCGTGCCCATTTTGCTTATGGACATACCTTTTTTTTTTACGAGGTCACGCCCTTTCGGGTTTTCACGAACACTCGCCGGTAGCCCTGCTGTTTTTACTCACGGAGCCCTTTCGGGTTTTCATCCGTGCCCATTTTGCTTATGGACATACCGGTTTTTTTTAATCTCTTTTTTTTTAATTCTCGTCAGCCTGAGGGTGCTGCGGTAGTAGTTTAAGGACGTTTCGGTCCTTCATTAGTTTAAGGACGTTTCAGTCCGTCGTTGGTTTAAGGACGTTTCGGTCTATCATTAGTTTAAGGACGTTTCGGTCCGCCATTAGTTTAAGGACGTTTCGGTCCGCCATTAGTTTAAGAACGTTTCGGTCCGATATTAGTTTAACCATATTTCGGTCCACCATTAGTTTAAGGACATTTTGGTCCGCCATTAGTTTAAGGACGTTTCGGTCCGCCATTAGTTTAAGAACGTTTCGGTCCGATATTAGTTTAAGCATGTTTCGGTCCACCATTAGTTTAAGGACGTTTCGGTCCGCCATTAGTTTAAGGACGTTTCGGTCCAACGTCGCTGTATTTGAGGCGAATCTTTAGTTTACTGACTTTTCGGTCTATGGGACTTTCCCTATGACTGAGCATGATGCCCCCGACGTATCCATCTTTCCCGGAGCGTGCGGTTGTGGCGGGCTCACCTTCCAGTTTTCGGAGATGACGAACTTGCCCTTTTGGTATTGGTCTTCAACCCAGTTTTTGAAGACGTAGCAATCCTCGATCAGGTGACCTACCGTTTGGTGGTAAGGGCAATAATTGAGATCGTTAACATCGCCTGGCCGCAACGGACGTTTTGGACTCGGCAGATTGATGAGTCTATCGCGCACTGCCAGCTCGAACAGTCTCCTTGTTTTATCTTGTGGAAACGAGTAAGGACGTTTTAACCTCTCCTGGAGGGGTTGCCGCTTGTTGTTTCGGCAAACGACCGGTCTAGGGCTACTCGATTGCTGTTGAGTATTGGCTACGAGGGCTGTTTTTCCCTTCCCTTTATCCTTTTTGCTCGATCCTTTGTTTGCGGGGCCGAATTTTTTTTCGAGTAGCGTGCGATTGCACGGCTGAGCGTCCTCGCAACTCCTCAATTCCTTCATTTTTGAAATAGATTCCCTGAGGGAAGGGTTGAGGGCAGCTTCTTCGTCAGAGTCGCTTCCAAAGGTGATAATTTGCGATCCCTTGGAGTCGGCTACATGATAGTCGTCGGCAGCTCTTTTGTGCTCATCTATCGCATTTTTCCGATGTTTACGAGCTTCATACTTTATCTTGTCGAAGTTTTGCTTTTGAGCGACATACCCTTGCCACCAACAGTTAAAGGATTCATAGTCTTCGGTAGGATGTATGATCTTCTGATGATATAAGCAGAAGTTAGGATGCATTTCTACCCCACCGAGAGTATTTTCTTCAGAGGGCGGTAGCTTCATTCCCACTGATAGAGATTTGGCGAACCTTTTCCTCGTCTTGAATTTGTTTTTATCCGCAGTGGATGACTTTTGATTTGACGGAAGTGCCTCGACTCTTTGGTCTAGTAGTCGGTGTTTGGCTCCTTCCAGTATGGCCATCCCATGCTCTTGATTGGCTTTAACTTTCAGACGAATCTCATTCAGGAAAGCATCGATCAAATCGTCTGACGGCTGCGGAATCTCTGGCTCAGGGTTCGCCCTTGGTTTCTCGGCGCAAAGAGTCTCCTCATCATCCTCCAATGAGTGAGAGATCACATGACAAGTCATTATGTAATCTTCGGATTCACCTGATGAGTCTTCTCCATTGTTTTCGTCCTCGACAAAAGAACAAGTTGCCCCCATCGTGTCTGTCTTCCTTGGAGTGTGCGGCTGTGGTGGGTTTATCTTCCACTTTTCAGATAGCGCAAACTTTCCTTGTAGGTACTGGTCTTCAATTCATCCCTTAAAGACGAAACAATCCTCGATCGGGTGACTTACCATTTGGTGGTAAGGTCAATAATTGGGATTATTGAGATCGCCTGACTGCAACAGACGTTTTGGACTCGGCAGTGTTAGTTATATGTATGCCCTAGAGGCCATTACTATACATAGGATGTATATTGTAGTGGATGCTGGGACATATATAGGGAGGACTTTCTTGCTCGACATGATAGTACGCTATCTGGTTGATCTTTACCTTAACGTGTACACTGATTGTCTCTCTGTTACATGTTGGTAAAGCCCTTAGGATGTGTACTTGACTACCTGGACTATGATGCGGATCATACTAGTGGGGACATGGTAGTCCATAAGTACATCCTTCAAAGTCCCTAGTCGTGGGTATATCGAGACGGGGCATCGATATACCAGAGTAGACTAGCGTATACCTTCTCGACCCATATAGATGGACGATGGATGATCCCATATCCATTGGTGTTTGACATCAGAGATGATATACGGGTGCTCAGTAGAGACTGGGTACACTGGACGGACTCGCCGAGAACTCCCAGATGGTATTATACCTCACGTCAGATGGCAGTTCTCTGGTGACACTGGTACAGAGTAGTCTGTTGACCCGAGATCGTCATAGAGTCTTGTGTGGTTCCTACTGTGCTTTGATTTCCATCTTACCACGTCCAAGAGGGCGTGCAAAACGGTGGTTTTTGGTTACAGTCCCGAGTCACATGGAGGCAATGAGCGATAGGAGGGGATTCGTCTCTCCCGGTATAGGGGGTTGATGTTGCGCTGTGTTCGATTGGCTATAACAGGAAATCCCTGGCCAGGGTTGCTGAGATTTACTGGTAAGTGTTACCAGTAGTTTCTCGAAGTGTTATAGACCTCATATCGACACGACTTATCGAGCTATTGGGGTCTGACGTTTACCACCCCTAGGCGGGATATGCGACATATCAGACGATCAGACCGGACTGTACGGTAGTGTTACTCGTTGGATTCACTGGAGTGTGAGCGGGCTTGCTCGTCGATCTTCTGATCGCTCAATACCCGGGTGGCCGTTACGTTTAGCAGACCGCTTGAGGCTTGTGGATGTTTGATATGATCATCATCCGCTGCCGGCGTATTGACGAGTCTTTAGAGTCCTACACAGGGGTTTCCTGGCTCAAGCGAAACGAAATAGGAGCGCATATGAGATATGTGCGGGACCGAGAATAATGCGTGTATGTGATACCGTATTTCATTCTCGCGAAGAATGTGTTGAATGGTTGTATGCGATATAACCTAGTTATCGAATCGAGGATTGATTCGATAAGCCGATACATTGGATACTAGTCGGTTATATGCGATATGACCGGATCGTTAAATCAAGTGTTGATTTAATGATTTAATGTATAATTATATATTTGATATATTACTTTGCATTAACTAGTATTGGTTCACTTTAAATGGATTTTCTCACTTGAAGTTCACAAGTTGTATATGTGATATACTTTTGTGCACTTGTTTGTATCATGTTTGATGATACATGTTAACTTGGTTAAGTATAAAGATTAAACCATGGTTGAGTTAATGATTAGGGTTTTGATTATCTTATTTATTTATTTATTTATTTGTTTTGGATAAGATAAAGAAAGAATGGTGGCTTTGTTTGTTTGTTTGTTGAAGATTCATAAACCTTTGACTTAGTCACCTTTCTTGTCTTCATTCTTAACCCTAACCATTTAAGCAAACCATGGTCTATTCTCTACACTTAAATAGAGTTAGGTTATGATAAGTATTGATATAATTTATCCTTTTTTAACATAACACTTATCATAATATATCTTCTTCTTCTTCTTCTTCAAGATGAAGAAGCTTCACTTCATCAATGGTGGATTGATGAAACAAGTGAGAAATCCAATTCTAAAGTCTACCCACTTCCTATTTCTTCATCCTCTACCTCTTGCCAAGTAGTAGAGTGTGTTTCCTTCACAAGTTTTCATGGCTTGGTGAAGGTGGAGCTTGATCTAGCGATGCTTCGACGTAGATCATCTTCGGCACGAAGCCGACGACCTTGCCCGCTCTTTCTCCGATGAAGCCGACGCTAGAGCCCGGGACTTGCATTTGGACAGCGGAGAGGACTTCATCACGGAGCCGTGGAGGTGGAGGACCGGATCTACAAAGGTTGTATTTCCGTACTCTTAGTTAAGTGTTAACTAGTTTGCTTTTCGCCTAGACATCTAGCCAACGATCCGTATTCTAGGGTTTCTCGGCACCGTATTTTTTGAAATTGGCATGGTTGATGCCTTGTGAGACCTCTTGAGAGTGCCTAGGAACCCTACAGTGGTATCAGAGCCTAGCTAGAGCCTTAGGCGAACTCTAGATGCAATTTGAAGTCCGAACGAACCGAAACCCAACCCCAAAAATTGCTCTCTGTACTTTTTCTAAAATCGTGGATTTTTCAAGATTAAAAATTGCTAAAAAATTCAACAGGGAAATCTAAGAATTACGATGCAAAAATTATTTCATGAACAGTAAATTTCGCGGCGGAACCGCGGCAGAAGCATGGCTTCTGCGGCGGTTACGCGGCCCCTTGATGACGTCAGCCCTGTTCCTTTGCACCGTAATTCCTAGTTCACTGTACTGAGTTTTATGGGATTTTTTAATTTTTTTTCCAGAGTTGAATTTTCTGGGGTTGTTTTGGGGATTCGGTGTTTCGATCGGAGTATCAAATTTTGTTTATGTGGCTTTCCGGATAAATTTTAGAATATGTTAAAAAGTTCGACCGGATATAAATACCCAATTTTTCCCCTGTCGGGAAATTTCCAAGTGTTGGATTTTTCCGTAGTTTAACGACGTTCTAAGTAGTGCAAGTAACGCGATGGTCCCTCTAGAAGACAACAAACCTTAACTCGATTATGTGACCGTCTTGAACTGCCCTTTGAACCTTCGGGTTTGGGGCAGTACGGCGTGCCACATGTGAGGCGTTGGCTTGACCCTTCTACGGCTGGACCGTTGGTACTGAGGCACGAACTGAATGTTGTTAGACTCATATTTCATGTGTTGATCTGTATCGGGAAAACTTGGGTGTTCGATTGTTCGATCGGAAAGTTTGACATTTTCTATTTATCCGGAATGGGATACAATAATTGGAATTCACAAGAAGTTATGAGATAACTGAATGAAAATTATAAACATAGCACTTTAGTCTCACTTGATCGGTTGCCACGGAATTTTGATGTGATCAAAAGTCCGTCGCAATCACATAGCGTACGCGGATACTCGCCGGGTAAACTTAATAGACAGCCTCACCCCATAGCCCCGACCAAGTGACTGTAGGAGAACCCCGTCGCCGAAAGCATCCGTCCGGGTGCTCGCGGTAGCGGTGTTCCGCCTTGGTGCACTTCGTCGACGGTATCGGGGGTGCGGCCGTCTATTGAAGTTTGCGACGAGCACTCGATCAGGATGTCAGGAATCTTGTTGAATTGCCTGACTTTATATTGAAAAGTGTTTTCGATTTTGAGACTAAAATGCGGGGTTTATAATTGTTAGGCATGCGATGTCTAAGGAATTCATTTAGTCAGGCATGAGATGTCTGAGGTGGTTGCGGATTCCAACTGTTGTAGTTTTACACTTTCTTTTCTGTGACCGTAAGTGTAATATGTGATATCGCCGGTTTCGTTGCTATATGTCAACGACAATTGGGATGCGCATATTTACTTATGTTGATGGCATGTGATGTTATGTGTTGCTGGATATGTTATATTGGATCGTCGTGTTTGAATAGCCGGGGGTTTTTATGTGAGATGAGTGTTTTTCATTTTCATTCATGTAAAAACTTGTATGTAATATTCTTTTATTGGGGCACTTCCAGGTTGCGGAAGATGTCACCCTTTGTATATTATTTACTTTTCCGCACTAGGATAGACCCAAGGAGGGGAGCACAAGTAACCGGGTTCTGGAGTCCAGTGGGAGACCAACTCGAGGAGTCGAGTCTGGGTCTCCTAACTCTAGAATTGGTAGGGTTGCTTGCCGCTCTCGTAGGGGTCTAGGGGTGTGGGTTTGGCTATTCATCACGACCGTGGAATCCGTGTTTTATACTGGCTCGTATTGAAAACACGGACGTCCTAGTATATCCAATATTTCATATGATTCTTCTGCTGCGATATCTGTGATGTGATCATGTGATGTTCTGTGATAGATACAGTATATAGTATATATGATATATTATATAGACGTTACTTATGTTTTACACCCGCGCTAGCCCTGCCCCGCTCTGCCGTTAGTTACCTAACCTAACGGTGCACGAGGGGACATCGAGGCGAATGCGGATGGCATAAGTGTACATCGTATTTATCTGTGATGTTTAGGTACATAAATGATGGGACTTCATTAATGAGATTAATGAAATAAAAGAAACCTAAGATGTTGTAGAATCGAATTTCAAAATAAAACAGGTAGCTACAGTTCTTGCTTTGCACAGCGGTATATGTGATATATCCTGCACCTTATTCGATGAGGAAAGGACCGAGATCCCTTCACCGGGAGTGACTCCTTTAGCAATAACTGGTAGATGCTACACACTCGGTTTGTCTTTTGATTGCTTTTAAGTGTTTTTTGCTTTGCAAAGTGATATATATGATATATCCCGCACCTCATTCGACGAGGAAAGGACCGACGATCCCTTCACCGGGAGTGACTCCTTTAGCAAAACAAGAAAAGCCTCAAAAACACTCCATTTCAAAATTCATTCGATCCTACAACGATATCAAGTTCATTACGCAATAGGTTTTCAGAAAAACCTGTCGTAGCCCTCCGTCATTTCAGATACGTACTAGTTAGTATTCGTGCTGCGGTTGTTTGGCCTCCGTCAAGGCGTAGTGTACGGTAGCTAACTAGTGCTTATCTGCTAGCATATGATGCGATTGGATTAGGGTATTCGTACGGCGTTGTTTGGCCTCCGTCAAGGGTCGTGCGGGTGGGTTTAATTCAATCAGGAAATGACGGGTTGAACTTGACTAGCGGACTATGGGTTGTTTGGCCTCCGTCAAGGTCATAGGACGCTAGGGGCAAAATATTATCAGGAATTTCAAGTGTTGAAATTTGCAATGAGATTGCATACCTTCTATGAGATAGTTGGATCCCGATACCCACTGCGAGTAAGAGTTACTCCTGGGAGAGTTTTACACATTACAATTAGCCGATCAAGTAGGTGTCTAGAAAGGTGTCAACGAGGTTACGCCTCTGGGAAAACGAGGTTTACATTAATTAGGTTCGTACGAAAGCATGGGGGACCTCCCTCAAAGTACCGACACTGGCCTGGCTGAAAGATTGGCGAACTTGTAGTGTGTAATTAATCCCGGCTAGTCTTTCCTTTTAGGGTTTGAAGGAAGATTTGATAAAAAGCAGTGGGAGCCATCCTGATTAGATAAAATAATAACCAATCTATTCTTGCAAGAGCGCACGCTGAGTGTTTTCTTCTCTCTCTCTCCAGGTAGCGACCATATCACGCCTTAATCAAGATAATAATACGGAATATTGACCGAACCCGCTTGTTATACTGAGCTGGGGAACGTTGGTCCCGCTCCAACTTATAATTGTTATAAGACAGAGCAGGAAATAGGGGATTACCAGAATTCCCGTGCCGCCCAAACGAAGAGAGTGTATGCTGATGCATCATCTTCGGGTGTGTTCATTACAGAGAACTGTTTCTCAGTATCCTTTACGTCCTGGGTATGTGATACCAGATCAGGATCCCAGATATGTAATCTGTTACATAGGGCTACAGATAGGTAGAGAACTGAGAACGGGTGATAAGTTTCATGAGGCAGAAAACGGGGCAAATGTTGCAGCCAAGTCTGTTGGTCACTGTCACCCTGTATTACAAATACATTGATTCTGAACGAATGTTATTAGATACCGAACCTGATATACAAAATCGTATCTATCTCTTTATTAGTACAGAAATGATAAAATTTTGTATTGTTGGATAATGTTTTGAACATTTCCTATATCAAAAGTTGATCGGTTCAGGCACGTTATCTAAAAGCATTGCTGTTCTAAATCAAACTACAGTTCTTAGTATACAGAACACACACAAGAGGAAGAGTTCAGAAATGAACGAATTCTTCTTGAGGTATTTTAGACTAAGTCATATCAATGCGACCCGACTAGCTAAGTTACATTTAGATGCATATTTAAATCAGTTTGAATTTACATCTTGTGAAACTTGCCAGTCATGTCACAGAGATAAGATGACCATAGCTCCGTTTATTGGAAACGGAGAAAGAGTTAGTGAACTCTTGGGATGATACATGTTGATGTATGTAGGTCCCCTGTCTACACATGCCAAGACTGGTTCTTCATACTTCGTTATATTCTCTGATAATCTCTCAAGATTCAGTCATATGTTCCTGTTGAAACACAAGTCCGAACCTTTTGAGATATTCACAGAATATAAGTTAGAAGTAGAAAACCAAAATACGGGTATAAGTATTATGTCTTTTGATGTGATCAAGAAGGAGAATACTTGAGCACGGAAATACTGGACTATTCTAAAGGAGAATGAGATTCTCTCTCAGCACTACTCCTCCGAATACACCATAGCACGATGGTATATCGGGGCGGAGCAATCACACCCTATATGATATGGTGTGCTCTATGATGAGTAATACTGAGTTACCTATTTCCTTTTGGGTGTTATGCGCTTGAGAAGCTGCATACCTATTGAATAGGGTTCAAATCAAATCAGTTGCCTACCACTTCATATGTGATATGGAAAGGGAAGAGCCCATTTCTTAAGTTAGTTAAGATTTGGGGTTGTCCGGCCTATGTCTGAAAAGCAAAATCCGGACAAGCTCGAGGCAAGGTCAGTTATATAGAACTGGAAATGTTCCAGCTATACAAAACTGCAGCTGAAGATTTGACAGAACCAAAGGATTCAATAATTACCAACGAACCTCAGCCTCTCCGCCGATCTAGTAGGGTTCCTCACCCACCTGAGAGATACTTCGGTTTCTCTATGACAGTGGGAGCGAGGATTGCATCATGAGATGATGACCCAACTAGTTTCGAACTGGCCATCAGGAGTAGGACTCTGTAAGAATGGCTGGATGCTTAGCGATCTGAGATGGAATCCTTATACACCAACAAAGTATGGACTTTGGTTGCAATATCTGAAGGGTTAAATCCCCATCAGGAGCAAGTATATCTTGAGAAGATTACTTGGTGTAGATCGAAAAGTTGAGACTTTCAAAGCTAGACTTGTTAAAGCTTTTCGTCATTGACCAGGCGTGGATAATGATGAAACCTTTTCAAGTGGCTATGCTTAAGTCCATCCAGATCCTACTTGCCACGGCTACATACCATGACTACAATATCTGGCGGTTGGGTGTCATGACAGCTTTTCTAAATGATGTTTAGAAGAGAGTGTCTATAAGTACACAGCCAGAGGGCTTCGTAGACAGTGGGAGCAGCGGAAACGTGTGCAAGATGCTTTATAGGATAAAGCAGGCATCGCGGAGTTGGAACATCTGTTTTGATTAAGCAGTCAAAGAAGTTGACATCATCAAAATGGTAGATGAACCTTGTATAAACAAGAAGGTAGTAGGGAGTATGGTGACGATCCTCGTAGAGTACGTGGATGACATACTCTTGATAGGGAAGGAGTTTCCTATGCTACGCTCGATCAATCTCCGCTTATCACAATGATTCTCCATATAGGATCAAAGTGATACCTCCCAAATCCTGGGTTTTTAGATCTATGAGATAGATCTAATTGGATGTTAGGACTCTCACTAGTTGTAGTGAGACGGTATCAACCGATCCTGGGGAGAATTACTGGAAGGGTTCCAGGGTGATAAAGACGACTGAATGTCAGTCACAGGCATTGTCTTTACCCTCAGTAAAGGGACGGTATGTTGGAAGAGTTCCAAGCTAGATACCGTGACATACTAGACGATAAAGGCAGGATATATCGCTACTTAAGATGCTACCGAAGAGGCTGTTTGGGTGTATATTGGTTCATGAGATGAACTACGCTCCTCCCATTGTGTGACAATGGAGTTGTGGCTTATGCCAAGGAACGCCGGTCCCATCAGTGATCCAGACATATTCTAAGGCAGTGTCACCAGATCATGGAGATAGTTGATCTCCAGGATGATCGAGGTTAGGAGAGTAGACTCAGAGGACAACACAGCGGATCCACTCACAAAGGCCTGTTCCCAGAGAGAGACTTTTATGGGATGGTTGAGTATGAGATACTACAACCACTGCTATCAGATGGCCCTAGTGCAAGTGGGAGATTGTTAGTTATATGTATGCCCTAGAGGCCATTACTATACATAGGATGTATATTGTAGTGGATGCTGGGACATATATAGGGAGGACTTTCTTGCTCGACATGATAGTACGCTATCTGGTTGATCTTTACCTTAACGTGTACACTGATTGTCTCTCTGTTACATGTTGGTAAAGCCCTTAGGATGTGTACTTGACTACCTGGACTATGATGCGGATCATACTAGTGGGGACATGGTAGTCCATAAGTACATCCTTCAAAGTCCCTAGTCGTGGGTATATCGAGACGGGGCATCGATATACCAGAGTAGACTAGCGTATACCTTCTCGACCCATATAGATGGGCGATGGATGATCCCATATCCATTGGTGTTTGACATCAGAGATGATATACGGGTGCTCA
Organism: Agapanthus africanus; assembly: GCA_030015575.1. Lineage (NCBI taxonomy): Eukaryota > Viridiplantae > Streptophyta > Magnoliopsida > Asparagales > Amaryllidaceae > Agapanthus > Agapanthus africanus. The sequence goes on from CM057351.1 coordinate 425,547,191, forward strand.
GTAGAGATTGGGTACACTGGACGGACTCGCCGAGAACTCCCAGATGGTATTATACCTCACGTCAGATGGCAGTTCTCTGGTGACACTGGTACAGAGTAGTCTGTTGACCCGAGATCGTCATAGAGTGTTGTGTGGTTCCCACTGTGCTTTGATTTCCATCTTACCACGTCCAAGAGGGCGTGCAAAACGGTCGTTTTTGGGTACAGTCCCGAGTCACATGGAGGCAATGAGCGATAGGAGGGGATTCGTCTCTCCCGGTATAGGGGGTTGATGTTGCGCTGTGTTCGATTGGCTATAACAGGAAATCCCTGGCCAGGGTTGCTGAGATTTACTGGTAAGTGTTACCAGTAGTTTCTTGAAGTGTTATAGACCTCATATCGACACGACTTATCGAGCTATTGGGGTCTGACGTTTACCACCCCTAGGCGGGATATGCGACATATCAGACGATCAGACCGGACTGTACGGTAGTGTTACTCGTTGGATTCACTGGAGTGTGAGCGGGCTTGCTCGTCGATCTTCTGATCGCTCAATACCCGGGTGGCCGTTACGTTTAGCAGACCGTTTGCGGCTTGTGGATGTTTGATATGATCATCATCCGCTGCCGGCGTATTGACGAGTCTTTAGAGTCCTACACAGGGGTTTCCTGGCTCAAGCGAAACGAAATAGGAGCGCATATGAGATATGTGCGGGACCGAGAATAATGCGTGTATGTGATACCGTATTTCATTCTCGCGAAGAATGTGTCGAATGGTTGTATGCGATATAACCTAGTTATCGAATCGAGGATTGATTCGATAAGCCGATACATTGGATACTAGTCGGTTATATGCGATATGACCGGATCGTTAAATCAAGTGTTGATTTAATGATTTAATGTATAATTATATATTTGATATATTACTTTGCATTAACTAGTATTGGTTCACTTTAAATGGATTTTCTCACTTGAAGTTCACAAGTTGTATATGTGATATACTTTTGTGCACTTGTTTGTATCATGTTTGATGATACATGTTAACTTGGTTAAGTATAAAGATTAAACCATGGTTAAGTTAATGATTAGGGTTTTGATTATCTTATTTATTTATTTATTTATTTATTTATTTGTTTTGGATAAGATAAAGAAAGAATGGTGGCATTGTTTGTTTGTTTGTTGAAGATTCATGAACCTTTGACTTAGTCACCTTTCTTGTCTTCATTCTTAACCCTAACCATTTAAGCAAACCATGGTCTATTCTCTACACTTAACTAGAGTTAGGTTATGATAAGTATTGATATAATTTATCCTTTTTTAACATAACACTTATCATAATATATCTTCTTCTTCTTCTTCTTCAAGATGAAGAAGTTTCACTTCATCAATGGTGGATTGATGAAACAAGTGAGAAATCCAATTCTAAAGTCTACCCACTTCCTATTTCTTCATCCTCTACCTCTTGCCAAGTAGTAGAGTGTGTTTCCTTCACAAGTTTTCATGGCTTGGTGAAGGTGGAGCTTGATCTAGCGATGCTTCGACGTAGATCATCTTCGGCACGAAGCCGACGACCTTGCCCGCTCTTTCTCCGATGAAGCCGACGCTAGAGCCCGGGACTTGCATTTGGACAGCGGAGAGGACTTCATCACGGAGCCGTGGAGGTGGAGGACCGGATCTACAAAGGTTGTATTTCCGTACTCTTAATTAAGTGTTAACTAGTTTGCTTTTCGCCTAGACATCTAGCCAACGATCCGTATTCTAGGGTTTCTCGGCACCGTATTTTTTGAAATTGGCATGGTTGATGCCTTGTGAGACCTCTTGAGAGTGCCTAGGAACCCTACAGGCAGATTGATGAGTCTGTTGCGCACTGCCAGCTCAAACAGTCTTCTTGTCTTATTCTGAGGAAACGAGTAAGAACGTCCTAGTCTCTCCTCGAGAGATGGGCGTGGACGCACGTCGTTTTGGCGAACGACCGGCTTTAAGTTGCTCGGTTGCTTTTGAGCACTGGCGATGACGATCGCTTTTCCTTTTCCTTTCTCATTTCGAGAGTCTGGTTTTGGAGGAGACGGTCCATGGCCCATCTGGTCCATTTGGGCTAACTTGTCAATCAAGGCCTAGAAGGTGGTCGGCCTGAAGAACATCATGAATTGGGATATGGTCGCCTGCGGTTCAAGGGTTCCCACGAACATGCCTACCGCAGGAGCCTCTTCTATACGTTGTTCACATTTCGACCATAGTTTCCACCATCGTGTCGCGTATTGGACCCACGTTTCGCCTGGCCTTATCCCGGCGTTAATCAGCGCTGTTACCGGGGTGCGTTCACTAGCACTCGCGAATCTTCGTGTAAATAGTAGTTCCATCTCCGCAAATGTTTTGACAGAGTCGTTAGGTAGCTCCGAATACCATTCAAAGGCTATTTCTGCTAAGCTGCCGACGAATTGGCGAAGAAAGAATTTGTCATCACCTCCAGTATTGCCGCATAAGGCCCTGAATTGAGCGACATGCTGATGTGAGTTCCCTGTCCCCTTGTACACATGGAATTTAGGGATCGTATATCCCGGTAGGTAACTGATTTGGTCATACCAGCTTGGGTAGGGTCGTCCGGTTCTAACAATTTGTCCAGCCGCTTCATTCTCCTGATGAGCTCGTATTTGTTGAGCTATATAGTCGTCTAGTGCAGCCTTGGAAATGGTTTCATCTTTGGCTGCTGAGAGAGCCGGCGGAGGATTAGATGTCTCCCTTCTATCGTCTTCAACAATGATTGGAGGGTCATCAACTGGAGGGTCCGGCTGTAACATCATCCCTACCATATCTTGGAAGAGGAGCGCCATTTGTTTTACGTTAGCCGCTTGCTCTGTGGCTTCTTTGTCCTTCTTTTCGAGGACTCTGCGTAGGTAGTCAGCGTCAGTTTCTTGTTCATGACGCTGCTTTGATGACACCTCTGAGATTTCTTTTAGCCCGGTAAGTGCAGCCATTGCAGTCATCATCTCTTGAAGCTTCTGTTGCTGTTCTTGAGCCTTCGTCACGGATCGGGTGAGCGGTCGGTGACCCGTAGAAGCACGGCTTTCCTCCATTCCGGCAGCCATATAAATAGTATGCACCACCATGCCCCCAGACTTGGGGCATTGTGGCTTGACAGAGTAATCCTTCTCCTGCCGAACCTTCATCTTTTTCTGTCGGCGGAGATAGTTTTCATCAATCACCGACTCATGGACCTGTCGCCAGACCTTGTAGATTTTAGAGGACAGCTGTTGAAGGGGCTGCTCTAGCTTCTTCTCTGGAGCATTCTCCACAAGTGAAGGAGTTCGCTTCAATACCGCAGTAGGAGAGTTTTTGCGCACCGTGTTCAGTAATTCAAAGTTGTTCCTGGTTGGAACAGCAACATCGATCCCCACCGTTGGAGCTGGCGGAGTTATCCCAGAGGGAGAGTTGCCCCCAGCCTTCCTCACTCGGCGCCAGTGGCGACGTCGAGCGTGTCTTGTGGATGGAGTCACCTCCATTGTTGGATAAGCTTCTTCATGCCCCCTGCTCTAGGCAGGGGAAGCAGCTTTGAGGACCTCGCCTGGAGCAGCAACCGGAATGGCCAGCCTTGTAAAAACTAACTCCTTGGAAGGAGGAGCCTTTCCAATGATTTCGTCCACTTGAGCCAGGATGGCTATCCGCCTTGGGATGGCCGCTTCAGGTATCGCGGGCTTATAGACGTTCTGGCCCGGTCTGTTGAAAACTGAAGTATTGGAGTTGGGCGACCCGTTGAGAGGGGCCGCGGCAGTGGTAAGTCGACCAAAGACCGACTTCTTTGGGGCTTCTTGCAACGTCATCGGGGCATTGAAGCTTATTGGTGGGAGCAGGGTCCCGAAGAATAGTCCAACGGTGGCTTGAGTTACCTGCTCCACTGGCATCTTGAAAAGGGAGACCGCTTGGGGCCCATAAGTCACTCCTCCAGTAAGGACGGAGCGAGAGTTGCAGTTGCAGGCAGTGCAGTTTGAAGCCATTGATCTTCTATTTTCTGCACGGAGCAGGACACCAAATCTTAGTACCTCGAATCCACGGGCAACCACAGCAAACCGCGATTCGTTCGCGAACACAACACACGAAGTGTGGAGTGGAAAGAGGTCCCACCGGGCGTGCCAGAATCTGTTCCCCTCCGAACGGCGGCCGAGACATTAGGACGTCTGGCCTGAGATTCGGGGCAGATGCTATATGGTTTTATCCGTCTACCTCTCCGAAGATGCCAAGTTGATTTATGGCACCGTGTATCGGAGGTTTAGACGGATGCGGCCGATGTAGCAGACTTCGTCAGATTACCCCTCGCTTGAGGGGTTTTTGATTGTGGGGACGCTCTTCCCTCCAGGCGCAAGCCCCTGCAGTTAATTACGCTACCGCATCGCGGTACATCTTTCTCCTTCTCCAGAATTTCACTTCGTGTTGTGGGTGTTTGTTTTGTTTGTGGTTGCCCGTGGATTGTATACGGAGACTAATTTATGTCGTTGCCCGTAGGACGTGGATTAGTCCAAATCCGTATTTACTTAGATTTGGGTTTGGGGTTTTGGTTTAAGGATACGTTAGCCATTTTTGAGGCTAAGATCAACTTAAACGTTTTTTAAAGACACGTTAGTCTGATTTGAGACTAAGATCGACTTAACGGGATCGTTTAGATCCGACAAAAGAGCATTTGAGGGCTCTATTGTTCCAGTTTAGGGACATGATGGTCCAATTAATATATATGGCCGTCGGGACCCATCACCTCTCTGACGACGTTGAAGGATTACAATGACAGGTGTCACAGGAGTTCGGAGATGTACCCTTGAACCAAAGTTGATTGGGAGTTTTATAGTCCAATTTAGGACTAAAGTCTGTTTGAATGTTTAAGGATACGTTAGCCAGATTTGAGACTAAGATCAACTTAAACGGGATCGTTTAGATCCGAAAAAAGAGCGTTTGGGGGCTTTATTGTTCCAGTTTAGGGACATAGTGGTCCATTTCCAGTTTAGGGACGTGATGGTCCAATACCATTTTAAGGACGTAGTGGTCCATTGCCAGTTTAGGGACATAGTGGTCCAATACCAGTTTAAGGACATAGTGGTCCATTGGTAGTTTAAGGACATTGCGGTCCATATTCCAGTTTAGGGACATGGTGGTCCATTATTAGTTTAAGGACATTTCGGTCCGCTAGTTTAAGGACCCCGCAGTCCGTATCGATGTATGGTCGTTGGGACCCGTCACCTCTCTGACGTCGTTGAAGGATTACAACGATAGGTGTCAGAGAAGTTCGGAGATGTACCCTCGAACCGGAGGTAAATTGGTTTAGGAGAGCAATTTTGCTCAGTCAATTTAATTTGAGGACTTACGGCCACGATTGGGCTAAGTTCAATTGAAAAAATGTTCGACACTTTTATTTGTTTTTGGCCTGTACTAAGGCTTGGCCCATTTTTAAATAATGTATTGCATTATTTTCTATTTTTGGTTGGGCTCTGCCTATAAAGGATACAGAGCATCAATTTATTTTGGGCTCTGCTCATTTATGAATGATGCAGAGCATCAATTTTACTTGGGCTTTGCCCTTTTATTACTTTGCAATTTATTTTGGCCTGCTAGGTCTTTTTGACTTGGGCCTGGCCCTTTAACAAAAGAAATGCATTGCATTTTTCGGGCGTTTTGCGCCAATCAAAGAGCGCAAGCGCTTGTGGTGATGACACGTGTCATGCAAGCGCAGTGCGCTACGCTTGCGCTGCTGACACGTGGCGCGCTCTGGTGAGTTGAGCCAATTTCAGAGAGCAAACCTCTATCTTAAAGCACATAGCGCAAGTGGTTCAGATGCTGACACGTGGCGCTCTCTGGTGGCTTGCGCCAACCCAAGAGCGCAACAGTGCAGATTTACAAGTGCAAGGCACTATTAACTTGAGAATCTTTTAGATTCCAGAACCAAAGGTTCATAAAAGAAGTGCAAAGCACTTTTTGTTTTCTTGATCTGATTTAGATCAAAGAAAACAAGTTCCTCTTGTTTTTCTTATTTCAGAGAACCCGAGGTTCATAAAAAATGCAAAGCACTATTTTTATTTGTTTTTTATTGAAGATCATTGATCTTGTTCTTAGATCAATGATCTATTAGAAGAAATTCTTCTATTTTAAAGGTTTTTACCTTTTTTCTTCTTGAGATTTCTTCAGAGTTTTCTCTATTTGAAATTTTTTATTTCTCACAAAATGTTGATGCCATTGACTTGAGGTCTAGGGTCCTTTTTATAGTGCCCATAAATTAGTTAAATTTGTTAAAAAGAACTTTCTCTGAGTGATTTAGGGAATTTTCCCCACCGTTGGATCTTTGATCCAAGGGCCTCTGTTTTACAGAAGAAAATCTTCTTGTTTTAACAAGAACAGAAAGATTTCTTTAAAATCTTAATTCTGTTTGGCGCAAATGCCCCAGCGTGTGACACGTGTCAAGCAGCGCACAGCGCAGCGCAACTGCGCTAGCGCATCTGCGCTGACACGTGTCGCGCAGCGCGGTGCTTGCGCAACTGAAGCGTTGCTTCCATTAATTGTGTTTTAAATAGAGCTTTGCTCTGATTGGACGCGCTGCCTTGGGTGCTGCGCTCCTTGCACTGGCATGTCTGATTTTGACACGTGGCGCGTTGCGCGCAGCGCAAGGAATCTGAAGCGTTGCTTCATTTATTTCAACTTTTAATTTTTACTTTAATTTTCAAAGCAGAGCTTTGCTCTGATTGGGGGAAACAGAAGCGTTGCTTCGTTTTCCGCCTTGGAATTTGAACAGAGCTTTACTCTGATTGGGGTAAACACCAACGATGCCGCAAAAGAAGCCGTCTGGATTAAGAAATTCATTACTGAACTTCAGGTGGTTCTATCCATTGTCAATCCAATACCTTTGTATTGTGACAAAAATAGAGTTATGGCTTTAGCGATGGAACCACGGTCTCATCAGAAATCCAGACACATCTTGAGGCGGTATCACCTGATGAGGGAGATCGTTGATCGCCGGGAGATCGAGGTACGGAGAGTAGACACAAAAGACAACATGGAGGATCCATTCACCAAGGCCCTTCCTCAAGCACAGTTCGAGAGACTATTTGAGATGTTGGGTATGCGATACGCCAACAACTGGCCCTAGTGCAGACGTTGGGTACTCGGTACGCCAATATATGGCCTTAGTGCAAGTGGGAGATTGTTGGATATGTATGTCCTAGAGCCCATTATTGTATATGTATACTTGTGGATGCTTGGACATATATATGTACAGGACAATCTTACTCGATATGATAGTATGCTATCTGGTTTGTCTTTATCTTAACATGTGCTTATGTTTTACTTGTTATTACATATCATTTCTACATGTTGATAAAACCCGTAGGATCATTACTTGACTACCTGCGTTGTGATGGAGATCATACTTGTGGGAGCTGGGTAGTTAATAAGCACATCCTTAAAAGGTCCCTAGTCATGAGAGTATCGAGACTGGGCATCGATATTCCGGAGTAGACTGGTGTATACGTTTCTAGACCCCGAAGAGGGGCGATGGTTGGTCCCGCAGCCATTGGTCTTTTGCACCTAAGATTGTATACAGGTTCTCACTGGGGGTGAGTACACTGGACGGACTCACCAAGAACTTCTAGATGGTACTATACCTATCGTCAAATAGCAGTTCTCATGTGGCATGAGTACAGGTTAGTCTTCAGACCTGAGATCGTCATTTGTCTCGTGTGAGTTCCCACTATACTTTGATCACTACCCTACCACGGCTCTACTGAGTCGTGCAAACAGGTTTTGGTTGGGTACAGTCCCGAGCCATATGGAGGCAGTGAGCGATTGTCGGGGATTCATCTCTCCCGGTATAGGGAGTTGGTATCGCACTGTGTTAGATTGGCCAGCACTATAAGACCTTGGCCAAGGCAGTTGGGATTTACTAATAGGTTGATCAGTCGTGTCCCGTATTGGTCCTGAGCCACATCAGCATAAAATATCGGGTTTTTAGGGTCTGACGTTTACCACCCCCTAGACCCGGTATGCGATACTCTCAGATGAAGAGACCGGACTGTACGGAGATTGTCACAGATAGGCTCAGTAGGGATCCAGATGAGTTTGCTCGTCGACCTTCCTTTTCGACAGGTACCCAGGTAGCCGTTACGTACAGCTAGTGCCGCTGACGTGCTTGTGGTTAGGGATTTATCCAGTAACTCACTACCGGCGTATTGTCGAGTGTTTAGAGTCCCATACAGAGGGTTTCCCTAATTCAGGCGAAATGATATAGTAGCCGTATTGGATTCGTGCAGGGTTCCAATCGATTGATTGTACAGTGTACCCGGACTTTCGATCGGACAGTTGATAATACTAGCCGAATCGGGATTGAGCCGGATTATTAAATCAGGTATTGATTAAATAATTTACATATATGTATTTCGATATGTATATTCTAGTATTATATTTTTTGTGTTATTCTATCTCTTTGGGTATTCGTATTTTTATACAAATACAGATGTGTATATACAGTAGAGTGTAATCCGTATTTATACGGAAAACATTCTAGAAGGTGGACACCTCATTTTAGTTTTATCCATTTATTTTAAATAGAAAATGAGGCATAAAGGTAGTAAGGTGAGTATGGTGAGAGCCATGCTTGAATAGTATTGACAAATGAATTGAATATTCATTTGTCAACACTATTCAAGTATGGGTGCATTTTTATATTGGAAAAAAAGGGTTTTACAAAACCATGGTGAGGATTTTCTCTCACATGCTTGATTCATTTATTTTTCAACTCTCACCATTTGCTTCACTCTCCTCCCTCCTCTGGAGTGTAACAACCCTAAATTTCCTATACAAATTTTTTTTCAAAATTTTTTTCAAAATCCATAAAGGGGTATTTTAGCCTGAGCACAAGATATAGGTAATTATTTTGCTTTTTAATTACGAGTTAAAAGAATGTAACAACTCCATTGTTAGTGAACAAAATTTGCTTTAAAATTAAGGTATACTTGGGGTATTTACATTTACAGTTATTACTTTAAGTAATTAATTAGCTCCATAATTACAAGAAGGAGATTGTAGCTCATTGGTAATACCTTGCACTGCTGAACGAAGCCACCAGAGTTCAAATCCCATACCACATATTATTTTTAATACTGTTTTATTTTAAACTTTTAGAATACCAAGGGTTTACACGTGTATATCTCACAAAAACCCCGCTACACCCAAAAATGTAACATTGCCAGAAGATAGATGAACCATCAGGGGGGATTCAGGCCACCTGACTCGGCCGTAAATCGGCCGACTCGGCCGACTCAGGCCTCCGACCGAGTCATGGCCGAGTCGTGACCGATTCGGCCGATTCCGGCGACGACCCCAACATGAAAAATGTGTATTTTCATCTCCCCTATACACCTGTAAAATTTTATCCTCAGACCATTTCCAGAGCCCTTTTAAAACCCCAATTACTCCACTTTTATTATATTTTAATACAATTTATCACATTTTTCATTTTAACATTTCACCTACTCTAAACCCTAGCCTAACCCTATAAATACCACCCCTAAACACTACCCCCTCACCCTAAAACTCTGAGCCAACTCTCAAGAATTCACTAGAAACCTTGTGTGCAATCGAAGCGAGCGAAAGGCGAAGCTCCGGCGAATTCTCCGGCGGATTGTCCGGCAACGACCCTAGGAACTCCCGGCGACGAAACGATGCACCGGCGACTCCTCCTGATCCACTTTCCTCTTGTCTTTGATCGAAACCCGTAAGTCCCCAAATTCTACCTCTCTTTTCTTTTCTAAAATATGGATTTTCAAAACCCGACGGAATCGGAACCAATCCGATTTCCGATTCGGTTTCTTTATAAAACTTCACTTCTCGTTAATACAATTATGCTTAAACTCTCTCATGTTGACTATTAAACACTAATCAACCAAATTGACCAAGTTTCATATCACAAAACAATTGCTATATCATTTTACCGCATTTTTTCATGTAAATACCATATAGTTTCAATTTCACCTTCAACATCACAAAACCTTGCTATATCTTTAAGTAGATCACGAGGTAACGACCTACCTCCTCACACACTCATATGAAACATAGCACGATACCCTCGGGAACATAAAATATGGGAAATCGACATCTTTACAAATAAATAACCTTTGAGCTAATAAAAAAAATATCTAGACTTAGCCAATTAAGGACTGTCGCGCTCATTAGGACAGAGGAAGGTTGTGGGCATTCAGTCGTTTATCTAAACCTGACTTTATGGTTCCTAGGCTAGACAAGTGAGAAAGGTAACTGTAAAAGGCCCGTCTCACGGTGATTCATGAGCGGAACCCTCCTTTCTTCACTTGTACTTACCTGGCCACAATTGGCGGTGAAGAGGCGATTTGAGGGATATCTCACAACTTGTCGCTTTGGACCAGTTAGGAGCAGTCTAGTTAACTTAGGAGACCCTAGAACATAAAATACGGAAAATCGACATCTTTACAAATAAATACCATAATTAATAAAACCGTTTTTTCTTAATGATTGGTATTTATACAAATCTTTGCAAAGCGCCGCTATAACCCATTTGGGGAATCCGTTCGGGATGGTGTGGATTATCGCACATCCTAAGGCTTAGTAGTGCGAGATACAGACCTCCGCAAGGAGCATTCGGTCTCGAAAGATTTAAAATACGACATCTTAAGAAAACGAGATTTCTAGAATATTATATATATACTAAAATTATTTTCATATAAATATATGTATATGTAATATAAAAATATCTATTTTGAATTATTACAAATATTCCACTTTTTCTAAAAATATCACAAGAACCATTTTACACTAAAATACCATGAATTCCATACAAATCAATATTACAAATAAATACCTTTATTACGAAAATAGGATATTTTCACTAGAAATATCACAATATAAAATCTACATTCATTATAACTCTAAAGACGATTAATAAACACTTGGGGTGTATTTTGAAACTATACAAAAGTATTTTACATAAAACCCCCTCAAGTTCTATAAATTACAATAAGGACCCTAGTAAATATAGGTTTAAGCGGGACCAATCTCTTGAGCCTCAGAGAGCCAGAGAAGTGGGTGCTTGCCTATCTAAGGTAGACAACTTAACAACGGTGTTATCAATACGGTAATCGTCTTTGAAAAAAGACATAAATCCTGCCGCCCATGTGCAGCGGTTACCGATAACATCAAAACAATCAGGACTTCAATTTACTTTTCTAATTATCTGACTCAGAGTGAGTCTCGTTATAATATGACTTAAATATGATTCAAGTACAATCTACAATCTACAATATTACAATTCAACATGAATCCATGAATCCAATTATCAATCTATACAACTTGACTGAACCGAACCATGGATATACATTCCATTCATATGGTTCTCTATTTATTCCATTTACATGATTCTACGGTTGTATCCGTTTACTGATATCATGGTTTCGGTCAGTCATCCAATTATACAATGTATACAGTTTACAATACAATCAAAACACTACGGGGTTTAAGGGGTAGACTGGTACGGAAGGTGTTAAAAGTGGTATGAGACTGCAAGATTTAAGACACCTAACATGAATCCAATTGTCGTTGTTCCGGGCCTTCTAACGGAGCCTTGTACTCTATATTCAATTCACCGTAGTCTCTGGTCTAACGAGACTCCTCTCGTATACACTGGCATCCTTTTGTACCAAGCTACAAACAACAACGTTAACATAACATTACAACAATATAATACAACTTTAAAAGATACCTTCTTACTCTGTCTATTCTACTTCTCCCTTATCTTTGGAACTTACCGAGCGATCTGTTCGTTGACGACATTCTCTTTCTTTCTTCTTTGAATGTCGTCAGGTGATCTGGACACGTCAGAGATCGAGCCCACTGCTGAAGACTTGGACCAATTCAGTGAAGACCCCGAGCTCTAGTTCATTATACACTTTCCATTCAGTACTTTTCATTTCTGTTATGCCATTGTTTAGGCATTGCTTTTTATCAGTTGTATTTACTTTCCATGTATTGTACAGAAAGAATGTGAATAAATAAAGTTACTGTTTTATTATATCTTGTTTCTTGTGCATTTACTTTTATATTGCTTAGATACTCTTAGCGTATGTACTTCTGAGTATATACGTAGCGGACCAGTCCCGTCCTCTTCGCCGTACACCGGGAAGCGGGGCGTGACATTGAGTTCCTCCAGCTTCATGATCTATCTCCTTTCTACACTCTCATGTGTTGAGAAATAAGAGAGGAGGTGAGATAGTGAGATAGAAATACACTTTGAACTATACACTACATCCTAGATCCCATAGACTAGCAATCTAAGACTTCTAGTTGCTCCTTTTGACACTTAGGTTGGAGCTAGAGCCATGGATCACATCTCTCGGGTGGATCATCTTCGATGGAGGAGGATCGATGAACAAGCTAGATCTTGGAGGACCGAAGGAGCAAGCAAAGGAGATCAAGCTCGATCATGGAGGCCGCTTGGAGCTAAGGAAGAGGAGACAAGACCGAAGGACATGGATCTTTTGGTGAGACTCTTTTTCATAGTAGATAGCTCCTCCTAGTTATAGCTAGTTTAGGGTTTATGGTAGATCCGGATATCGGGTTATATTTAGCGCCGGTTTAAAATTGTAGTAAAATTATTGTTCCTCAAATGGCCACGGTTGATGGCCGGGGCGCTAGTGTAACCCAACAGTCTCAAACATGACTAATGATCTCTCATTGATGATATCCAAAATGATATTCATCCCATATCTCCTAAGATAATCTTAGTCTTAAATAAGGCTAATGATTCTTAGATGATCCACCATGATCTTTTCCTTCAAATACGGGATTTGGTTTAAGGGTACATCTCTCCACACCTCTGATATATGTCGTTGTAATTTCTCAACGTCTTCAGAGAGGTAGCAGGTCCCGACAACCCACAACTCCTTCTATCCCACATTAATGCACTTCCAAATTGACATGCACACTTCAAATCAGACCGCACCCCAAATTGAGTGCATTCCATATCACCATTGCTCACTCCGTCACGTAACAAATACACGTGCACACAAGATGAATAATGGATCGAAATGTCCTTAAACTAAATTGCGTCCCCAAAATGGGAATGTTAGACCGAAATTTCCTTAAACTAAATTGCGTCCCCAAAATAGGAATGTTGGACCGAAACGTCCCTAAACTAGTGTGTCACCTCAAATACGGCGCGTCGTCCCAAACAGGACGATAATGGATCGAAACGTCTTTAAACTAATTTTCGCTCCAAATATGGCGATAATGGACCGTGATGTCTGTTCCCCTCCGAACACAGAGACGCAACCGTGTAGGTTCGTCTTGCCTGAAATTCGGGGCAGATGCTAATTGGTGTTATCCGTCCACCTCTCCGAAGATGCCAAGTTGATTTATGGCACCATCTATCGAAGGTTTAAACGGATGCGGCCGATGTAGCAGACTTCGTCAGATTCCCCCTAATCTGAGGGGTTTTTGATTGTAGGGACGCTCTTCCCTGCAGGCGCAATCCCCTGCAGTTAATTACGCTACCGCATCGCGGTAACAACTTTCTCCTTCTCCAGATGGTCATTTCGTGTCGTGGGTGTTTGTTTTGTTTGTGGTTGCCTGTGGATTGTATACGGAGACTAATTTACGTTGTCGCCCGTAGGACGTAGATTAGTCCAAAACCGTATCTTCTTAGATTTGGGTTTGGGGGTTGGGTTTAAGGATACGTTAGCCTCATTTGAGACTAAGATCAACTTAAACGTGTGTTAAGGATACGTTAGTCTAATTTCTAGACTAAGATCAACTTAACAGGATCATTTAGATTCAACAAGAGAGCAATTGGGCTCTATTGTTTTGTTTAGTGATATTGCGGTCGATTTCCAGTTTAGGGACATGGTGGTCCATTATTAGTTTAAAGACATCACGGTCGAGGTTAAGGACATCATAGTCCGTGAGTTTAAAGACCTCAAAGTCAAGGTTAAGGACATCATAGTCCGTGAGTTTAAGGACCCCACAGTCCAATGTTAGTTTTAAGACATCACGGTTGAGATTAAGGACATCATAGTCCGTGGGCTTAAGAACCCCACAGTCCGATGTTAGTTTAAAGACATCACGATCGAGGTTAAGGACATCATAGTCCATGAGTTTAAGGTCCCCACAGTCCAGGTTAAGGACATCATAGTTCGTGAGTTTAAGGACCCCACAGTCCAGTTTAAAGACATCATAGTCTGTGGAATGTATGGTTGTCGGGACCCGTCACCTCTCTGAAGACGTTGAAGGATTACAACAAAAAATATCAAAGGAGTTCAGAGATGTACCCTTGAACCAAAATTGATTTGGGAATCTATAGTCTAATTTGGGACTAAAATCTGTTTGAAGGTTTATGAGCATATGGACTCAGTTGATATGAGTTGAACATTTTATTGTTCTGGCTATTGAGCCTTTACTTGGGATCGGCCCTTTTAATAATGCTGAGCATTAGATCCTGACAATTTTTGTCTTGTATTGAATGCATAGCATTTATCAGAACAAATTGTGTTCTGACAGTGCGCCACGTGGCGCGTCAGGCTCTTTGCGCCAAGGAAAGAGCGCATTGCGCTTCTGTTGGATAGCGCACACGAGGAGGACACGTGTCGCGCTTAGCGCTAAGCGCTAGTTTGTTGGCGTATTGTGCTTTTAATTTATGAGCGTGCTGCGCTAGTTTGTGGGTGCGCTAGTGAGTAACACGTGGCGCGCTTGGCGCTGAGCGCCAGCCCATGAGCGCAGTGCGCTGTTTTAGGAGTGCAGTGCGTAAATAGTGTCTATGCTTGACACGTGGCATGTTTTGGCGCTGAGCACCGGTCCAAGGAGCGCAAGGGCGCAATTCATGAGTGCAAGGCACTTTCTAATAACGCAAAGCGCGTTTGATCAATTTTAAGATCAAGGAACAAATTTTATGTTCTTCTTAAAGGAGGCTTTGCCTCAAGATTCAAGAACAAAAGTTCTTGTTTTTCATAAAAGGCTCTGCCTTTTATAGATCAAAGATCTGTAAACGAAGTAAAAATACTTCTTTTATTATTTTATGATTAGATCTTTTGATATTTTCCCTTTTATCAAAGACCTTGGTCTTTTGCAGAGCTATGATCTTTTTAGAAGACGATTCTTCTTTTTACGAGATGGTTTCATCTTTGTTGTTCAAGAACATAGTTCTTTACCTTAAATATGAAGAAATGATCTTCTTTTTTCTAAGAGCTCGCTCTTCTTTTTCTCAAAGTTTGCAGAGGGTTTTTCTCTCTATCTTTTTTTGTGTTCTCTCTCTCTTCTAGACTTGAAGTCTAGGGTCCTTTATATAGGGCCAAATGATTTGTTAAATCAGTTTTAAGAGATCTTTCTCTGATTGATTTGGGAATGTTTTCCCACCATTGGATCTTTGATCGTAGGGCTTCTTTTTTACAGAAGGCAATCTTCTTGTTTTTAACAAGATTGAGAAAATCTTTCCATAACAGAACTTATTCTGTCTTTTGGTAATTTTTATTTACCATTGGATCATTGATCCAACGGTGCTCTGATTTACAGAGCACAATCTTGTTATTTGGAAAGATTTTGAGGAATCTTTCCTTAACAGAATTTAGTTTTTGATTAATTAATGATTTATCATTATTATTAGATCTTTGATCTGACGGTTGGGGAGATTTTAGGTTCCAACGTTGGCGCACCCGTGCTTTGCACGTGGTGCGCTGCTCAGAGCGCAGCGTAACTGCGCTAGCGCACCCGTGTTTGACACGTGGATCTGAAGCGTTGGATCAATTTAAATTTCAAATTTTGGAGCAAAGCTTTGCTCTGATTGAGGGCGCGCTGCCTAGGGCGCAGCGCTCCTGGAGCTGGTGTGTCTGCTTTTGACACGTGACGCGCAGCGCACAGAATCTGAAGCGTTGCTTCACAATGTTTTAACTCTTGGCTTTGAGGCATTTGTTACATTCTTTTCAAGTGGAGTTTTTATTATTATTTTATTTTATTTTATTTTATTTTATTTTATTTTATTGTTATTATTGGGAGCGGGTTTTGAGCCAAAATTTTGGCCGGAACAAATGCCCCCCACTACTTTGCCCACGTAAGTATGTACGTGGGTGAAGTAGTGCAGAGTTTTGCATGTCCATGGAATTGAGGGATTAGGATACAAGTTTAGGGTCCTTGTAGCCTAAGACTTTTTCATCTTCATGAGCCGTAAGGATCTCAAGAAGGTTTTTTCTCCCTACAGGTCGAGAGGATCCCGCGGGTGTATTTTCTTCTTAGGGGTTGTGAGGACTCCTAAGTGCGTTTTCTCTTGAGGGTCGTAAGAATCTCATAAGAGAATTTTCTCCCTTACAAGTCGAGAGTACTCATAAGTGATTGTTTCCCTCCTTGTCGATATTTGACTTCGGGGAATGTGGCCTATAGATAATCCATCTTGACCTCTTTGTAGGGCGGTGATGGCTTAGGAGACAGGGTTAGGATCTGTCACCTAAGACTTTTCAACTTTATGAGCCGTGGGGGTCTCATAAAGACTCTTTCTCCCTACGAGTCGTGAGGATCCCGTAGGTGTAATTTCTCCTTAGGAATCGTGAGGATTCCTAAGTGTGTATTTTCTCTTGAGAGTCGTAAGGATCTCACAAGAGAATTTTTCCTCTTACAAGTCGAGAGGACCCGTAATCGGTTGTTTCCCTCCTTGTCGAGATTCGACTTTGAAGAGTGTGACCCGTGAATAGTATGCAAGAGTCCATTTTGGACCGACTTGCAGGGCCCCAGTGCTTAGGAAACCGGTTCTTATCCCGATTGCCTAAGGCTTTTCCCTACGAGTCGAGAGGAATCGAGCCTTTCTCGCAAGGATATCCTAACGTCACAGTTAACCTCTGCTCTTTACGACAAAGGTCCGTTAGGGTTTGTGGTACTAGGGTTTTGTCCATCGTACCGTCGCGTTGGCTGATGTATTCCTCGATAGGCAATCTTGCTTATTCGAGTAGCCTTGCGACTGTCGTGTCTCTGATCCCTTCGGGAGCTAGACAAGACGTCTTCAAGCAATCCTCCTAGGCAGTTTGACTGTCGGAAGAGCAAGCGTTAGGAATTTTGCCATGCCGCTTTTTACTTGAGGTTAGGCTCATTTTGGAGAGCCCCGATGAGTCATAACCACTCCGCGCTGGTGTGGGATGATCTCCAATAGTCTTTCAGGTTTTATATGAGTTGCCGTCAAGACCCTGAAGTTAGGAATTTGGCCTTTGCTTCGTTTGCTGGCATTACGTCTGCTGTATCGAGACGAATGTCGCGGTTGTCTCTAGGTTGTTGGTGAACCGTCGAGGTTTGGAACTAGGGATTTTGTTGTGGCTCCGTTGTTTGATTGTTGCGTCTGAATCCTGCTGGAGGAAGAACGCTGTGGTGACATCTCGTCTGCTGTATCGAGACGAACGTCGAGGTGGTGACCACTCCGCGCTGGTGTGGGGTGATCTCTGATGGTCATTCGGGTTTTATATGAGTTTCCATCAAGACCCTAAAGCTAGGAATTTGGCCTTCGCTTCGTTTGCTGGCATTGCGTCTGCTGTATCGAGACGAATGTCGTGGTTGTCTCTAGGTTGTTGGTGAACCGTCGAGGTTTGGAACTGGGGATTTTGCCGTGGTTCCGTTGTTTGATTGTCGCGTCTGAATCCTGCTGGAGGAAGAACGCTGTGGTGACATCTCGTCTGCTGTATCGAGACGAACGTCGAGGTGGTGACCACTCCGCGCTGGTGTGGGGTGATCTCTGATGGTCTTTCGGGTTTTATATGAGCAGCCGTCAAGACCCTGAAGCTAGGAATTTGGCCTTCGCTTTCATTTGCTGGCATTGCGTCTGCTGTATCGAGACGAATGTCGCGGTTGTCTCTAGGTTGTTGGTGAACCGTCGAGGTTTGGAACTGGGGATTTTGCCGTGGTTCCGTTGTTTGATTGTCGCGTCTGAATCCTGCTGGAGGAAGAACGCTGTAGTGAGATCTCGTCTGCTGTATCGAGACGAACGTCGAGGTGGTGACCACTCCGCGCTGGTGTGGGGTGATCTCTGATGGTCTTTCGGGTTTTATATGAGTTGCCGTCAAGACCCTGAAGGTTGGAATTTGGCCTTCGCTTCGTTTGTTGACATTGTGTCTGCAATAATGCGACGAATGTCGAGATTGACTTTAGGTTGTCTATGAACCGTCGAGATTTGGCTTCGCTTCGACGAAGCCTGGTGGGACGATATGGTTCCCTTCTTGTTTGTGCCCATGGATTGTATACAGGAGTCAATGTGACCTCACCAGGGCAAAAAGTTTTATTCTTTCATTTTTTTAATTCTTTCTGTGATGCTCTATCATTTCAGCTTTTTATATCGCGAAAATCGCGATTGCCCAATCATTTCGGCTATTTTTCGCGGTGCCCAATCATTTCGGCTATTTTTCTTTTTACTCGCTGCTTTTTATTGCTAGTTGCCCAATCATTTCGGCTATTTTTGTATGCATATATTTTTACTTGCTGATTTCGTTGCAAGTTGCCCCATCATTTCGGCTATTTCATATGCATTTTTGGCTCGTTGACTTTTTGCCACGAGTATGGAACTTGGAATCTGGTGCCAATCTTAGCATCAGCATTGCTGCGACTGGAATATTGCCAGGAGCGAATCATCATTTGCCATGAAAGGACTTGGAATTTGATACCGATTTAGGCATCAGCATCGCTACAACTGGGATATTGCCAGGAGCGAATCATCATTTGCTTCTGTCGATGTCAAACAAAGGTGGCTTAGCAAACAGCGTTAGGATCCCATCGACTAAGGTTTTTGTTTCATGAGCCGTAAGGGTCTCATAAAGGTGTTTCTCCCTACGAGTCGTGAGGATCTCGTAGGTGCTTTTTCTCCTTAGGAATTGTGAGGATTCCTAAGTGTGTGTTCTCTTATAAGTCGTAAGGATCTTACAAGAGTGTTTTCTCCTTGCAAGTCGAGAGGACCTACAAGTGTTTGTTCATCGTGTGAGCATATCCCTAGTCGCTGGTAGGAATCTGTTAGGGAAATGTTCATTCGTGCCCATGGATTGTATACAAGGGTCAATATTGAACCGCTTGTAGGGCAGCATTGGAGGTTGTGATGGCTTAAGAACAGGTTCAGGTCCCTGTAGCTTAAGGCTTTTGAACCCTATGAGCCGTGAGGGTCTCAAAGGGGAATTCTCCTTACGAGTCGTGAGGATCTCGCAAGTGTAATTTCTCCTTAGGAATCGTGGGGATCCCTAAGTGTGTTGCTCCCTTGTGAGTCGTAAGGATCTCACGCAGGTGGTTTCTCCTTACAAAGTCGAGAGGACCTTGTAAGTGTCTTTTAGCGAGATTGCGCCCTTTCGGGTTTTCACAAAACTCGCCGGTAGCCCTGCTGTTTTTACTCATGGAGCCCTTTCGGGTTTTCATCCGTATCCATTTTGCTTATGGACATACCGCTTTTTTTCTTCTTTTTTTTATTTTAACAAGGCTGAGCCCTTTCGGGTTTTCACAAGACTCGCCAGTAGCCCTGCTGTTTTTACTCATGGAGCCATTTCGGGTTTTCATCCGTACCCATTTTGCTTGTGGACTTATCTTTTTTTCTTTTTTTTTATTTTAACGAGGTTGCGCCCTTTCGGGTTTTCACAAGACTCGCCGGTAGCCCTGCTGTTTTTACTCACGGAGCCCTTTCGGGTTTTCATCCGTGCCCATTTTGCTTATGGACTTAGCTTTTCCTTTTTTTTCTTTTTCTTTTTTTTCATTTTAACGAGATTGCGCCCTTTCGGGTTTTCACAAGACTCGCCGGTAGCCCTGCCGTTTTTACTCACGGAGCCCTTTCGGGTTTTCATCCGTACCCATTTTGCTAGTGGACATACCGTTTTCTTTTTATTTTTTTTATTTTTTTTATTGTCTCTTTTTTTTGTATCAGCCTTGGGATGCTGCGGTCTGTAGTAGTTTATCGACGTCTCGGTCAGTTGCAAGTTTTAGGATATTGCGGTCCATCGTTAGTTTAGGGACGTTTCGGTCCGACGCCAGTTTTAGGACATACTGGTCCACCGTCGCCGTATTTGAGGCGAATCTCTAGTTTACTGACTTTTCGGTCTATGAGGCTTTCCCTATGAATGAACATGATGCCCCCGTCATATCCATCTTTTTCGGGGTATGTGGTTGTGGCGGGCTCACCTTCCAGTTTTCGGACAGCGCGAACTTGCCCTGTTGGTATTGGTCTTCAACCCAGTTTTTGAAGACGTAGCAGTTTTCGAGTGGGTGACCCATTACTCTGTGGTAGGGACAATAGTTAGGATGGTTAACGTCACCCGGTTGCGACGGATGTTTTGGATCTGGCAGAGTGATAAGCCTGTTGCGCACTGCTAGTTCGAACAGTCTCCTTATTTCATCCCGGGGAAATGAGTAAGGACGTTTCAACTTCTCATTGAGGGGTTGCCGCTTGTTGCTTTGGCGAACAACAGGTCTCGGGCCACTCGATTGTTGTTGAGCGTTGGCAACGAAGGTCGTTTTTTCCTTTCCCTTATCCTTTTGTTCGATCCCTTGTTTTCGGGTCCGAGATTCTTTCCGGATAGCGTGCGATTGCGCGGCTGAATGTTCTTGCAACTCCTCAGTTCTTTCGTTTTAGAAATGGATTCCTTGAAGAGAGGGCCGAGGGATATTTCTTCGTCGGAGTCGCTCTCAAAGGTGAGAACTCGCGATCCCCCGGGATCAACCCTATGACAATTGCCGGCAATTCTTTTACGCTCATCTGTCGCATTTTTCCGCTGTCTACGAACTTCACGCTTTATCCTCTTGAAGTGTTGCCAGTGAGCGACATACCCTTGCCACCAACACTTGAAGGAGTTTCAGTCTTCAGTAGGGTGTGCGATCTTCTGATCATACAAGCAGAAGTTAGGATGTACGTCCGCTTCATCAAGATATATACCACCAGGAGAATTTTCTCTGAAAGAGGGCAGCTTCATCCCATCGATATGGCTTTGGCGAATCGCTTCCTTGTCTTGATCCTGCTTTTATTTACGGTGGATGTACTTTGATCTGGTGGAAGTGTTTCGACCCTTTTGTCCAGTCGCCGGCGTTTGGCCTTTTCAAATATGGCCATCTCACGCTCCCGATCAGCATTGCTTTTTAGACGGGCTTTGTTCAGGAATGCATCAATTGTTTCGTCTGATAGCCCTAGAAGTTCCGGCTCGGGATCTGCCCACGGATTCTCTGCGTCAGGAGCTTCTTCACTGTCTATCGACGAGTGAGAGATCATATGGCAGCTTGCCACATAATCCTCAGGTTCATCCGATGAGTCTTTGCCATCATCTCCGTCCTCAAGGACGTGGCTGAGGAATTCTCAGAATGTGACTGGGGTCCGCGCCTTCTGATTATATTCTTCCATTGCGTCAATATGTTTTCGCAGATCCGTGCGCTTGTCATCAAACTGCGCAAGCTTTTTGGTCTTCTTCTTTTCCTTTGAAGACTTTGACGGCTATGCCTGGGTGTTTTGTCCACTGCTATCAATTCTCGATGTTGGGCGTGGTTTCAGCATCCCATCAATGACCTCGGGCACCAGTGAATTTTTCCACCTGATTGCCGGGCACATTTGGAGATCCTTCAGCATTCTTTTAGTTTTGGCTGAAAGGGCGACCTCCCACGGAGTTTCTTCTATAAAAGAGCACGATGCCTCCGGCGTGTCCTCCTTTTTAGGAGCATGTGGCTGTGGTGGGTTCACCTTCCAATTCTTGGACAGGGCAAATTTGCCATGTTGGTATTGATCTTCAATCCAGCCTTTAAAGATGAAGCAATCCTTAATTGGATGGCTGACCGTTTAATGGTAAGGGCAATAATTGGGACTATTAACCTCGCAGGGTTGTAACGGTCATTTTGGATCCGGCAGATTGATGAGTCTATTGCGCACTGCCAGCTCGAACAGTCTCCTCATTTTATCTTGGGGAAACGAGTAAGGACGTACTAGTCTCTCCTCGAGGGATGGGCGTGGACGCATGTTGTTTTGGCGAACAAACGGCTTTAAGTTGCTCGGCTGTTGTTGAGTGTTGGCGACGAAGGTTGCTTTCCCCTTCCCTCTGGTCCATTTGAGCCAGCTTGTCAATCAAGGCCTGGAAAGTGGTTGGCTTGAAAAACATCATGAACTGGGAGATGGTCGCCTGCGGATCAAGAGTACCCACGAACATGCCTACCGCGGGAGCTTCTTCGATGCGCTGCTCGTATTTCGACCATAAATTCCGCCACCGTATCGTGTATTGTACCCACGTTTCGCCTGGCTTTACCCTGGCGTTGATCAATGCGGTGATTTGGGTGCACTCGCTAGCGCTTGCAAATCTCTGTGTAAACAGCAACTCCATCTCTGCAAATGTTTTGACAGAGTCATTGGGCAGCTCCGAATACCACTCAAATGTTGTTTCCGACAAGCTGCCGACGAATTGACGGAGCAAAAGCTTATCATTGCCCTCGGTGTTGCCGCAAAGAGCTCTGAACTGGGCAACGTGCTAGTGAGGGTTCCCTGTCCCTTTATATACATGGAACTTAGGGATCGTATTTCCCGGCGGATAACTTATTTGGTCATACCAGCCCGGATAGGGTCGTCCGGTCTTGACAATTTGGCCAGCCGCTTCATTCCCCTGGTGAGCTTGTATTTGCTGAGCAATATAATCATCGAGCGCAGCTTTTGAGATGGTTTCCTCTTTGGCTGCTGACAGAGCCGGCAGAGGATTTGACGCTTCTCCTTTATCATCTTCAATAATGATCGGAGGGTCTTCAGCTGGAGGATCCGGCTGTAACATCATCCCGACTATGTCTTGGAAGAGAAGAGCCATTCGTTTTATATTGGCAGCTTGTTCTGCTGCTTCTCTGTCCTTTTTTTCGAGGACTCTGCGGAGAAAGTCAGCATCGGTTTCTTGTTCATGACGCTGCTCTGATGACGCCTCTGGGCTTTCTTTTGGCCCGGTGAGTGTGGCCATTTGCGTCAGCATTTCTTGAAGCTTCTGTTGCTGCTCCTGGGCTTTTGTCAAGGATCGGGTGAGCGTTCGGTGACCCGTCGAAGTGCGGCTTTTCTCTTTTCCGGAAGCCATGTAAACAGTATGCACCGTTATGCCCCCAGACTTGGGGCGTTTGGGTTCAGTGGTCTTACGATTCATCGCAGACTCAGGGATTTTCTCCGGCCTTTTCTTTTTGTGGACTGGTGACGTTGAGGGGGTCGTTGCAGTGGGCACCCAAATAGCTGTCGTCCTTTGTAGCTTGCCAGGACAGTTTTCTTCCTACTGAACCTTCAGCTTTTTCTGTCGGCGGGGATAGTCTTGATCAACCACCGACTCTCGGACTTGTCGCCAGATTTTGTAAACTTTAGAAGACAGTCGTTGGGGGGACTGTTCCGGCTTCATTTCTGTGACAGTCTCTACTGGCGGCGGAGATCTTTTTAATACGGCGGTAGGAGAATTCCTGCGCACCTTGTTCAGCAGCTCAAAGTTGTTCCCGGTTGGAACAGCAGCATTAATTTCCACCATTGGAGCCGGTGGAGTTAGCCCAGAGGGGAAGTTTCCCCCAGCCTTCCTTACTCGGCGCCAGTGGCGACGTCGAGCGTGTCGAGTGGACGGTGTTGGTTCGGCGATGGGGATGGCTTTGTCTTGCCCCCTGTTAAGATGAGGTGCCACTGGTGCCAGCCTCTTGAAGACTGACGTCTTTTGAGTAGCAGTATCCAATTTGTCAAAGACAGACCTTTGAGCAGGAACGAGGGCCGGAACAGTCAATCTTGTGAAGACCGACCCTTTGGCAGGAGAAGCCGCCTTGACGACTTCAGGAGCAGGGATGGATATCCTCTTCGGAACAACCTTTTCTGGTATTGCAGGCTTCTTCATGGGACCACATGAGTTTTGGCTCAGTTTGCTGAAAGCTGAGGCATTGGACTTGGGCGACCCGTTGAGAGGGGCCGCGGTAGTTGTAAGCCGATCAAAGACCAACTTCTTTGGAGCTTCTTGGGAGGACATTGGGGCATTGAAGCTCGTCGGTAGGAGCATGGTCCCAAAGAACAGCCCAGTGGTGGCCTGAGTTACCTGTTCCACTGGCATCTTGAAAAGGGAGGCCGCTTGAGGCCCGTAGGTCACTCCTCCGGCGAGGATGGAGTGGGAATTGTTGCAATGAGTGCAGTTTGAAGCCATTGATCTTCTATTTTCTGCACGGAGCAAGACACCAAATCTAAGTACCTCGAATCCACAGGCAACCATAGCAAACCGCGATTCGTTCGCGAACAGGACGCACGAAGTGTGGAGTGGAAAGAGAAAAAGGTCTCACCGGGCGTGCCAGAATCTGTTCCCCTCCGAACACAGAGACACGACCGTGTAGGTTCGTCTTGCCTGAAATTCAGGGCAGATGCTAATTGGTGCTATCCGTCCACCTCTCCGAAGATGCCAAGTTGATTTATGTCACCATGTATCGAAGGTTTAAACGGATGCAGCCGATATAGCAGACTTCGTCAGATTCCCCCTCATCTGAGGGGTTTTTGATTGTGGGGATGCTCTTCCCTGCAGGCGCAAGCCCCTGCAGTTAATTACGCTACCGCATCGCGGTAACAACTTTCTCCTTCTCCAGATGGTCACTTCGTGTCGTGGGTGTTTGTTTTGTTTGTGGTTGCCCGTGGATTGTATACGGAGACTAATTTACGTTGTCGCCCGTAGGACATGGATTAGTCCAAATCCGTATCTTCTTAGATTTGGGTTTGGGGTTGGCTTTAAGGATACGTTAGCCTCATTTGAGACTAAGATCAACTTAAACGTGTGTTAAGGATACGTTAGTCTAATTTCTAGACTAAGATCAACTTAACAGGATCATTTAGATTCAACAAGAGAGCAATTGGGCTCTATTATTTAGTTTAGTGACATTGCGGTCGATTTCCAGTTTAGGGACATGGTGGTCCATTATTAGTTTAAAAACATCACGGTCGAGGTTAAGGATATCATAGTCCGTGAGTGTAAAGACCTCACAGTCAAGGTTAAAGACATCATAGTCCGTGAGTTTAAGGACCCCACAGTCCAATGTTAGTTTTAAGACATCACGGTCGAGGTTAAGGACATCATAGTCCGTGGGCTTAAGGACCCCACAATCCGATGTTAGTTTAAAGACATCACGGTCGAGGTTAAGGACATCATAGTTCATGAGTTTAAGGACCCCACAGTCCAGGTTAAGGACATCATAGTCCGTGAGTTTAAGGACCCCACAGTCCAGTTTAAAGACATCATAGTCTGTGGAATGTATGGCTGTCGGGACCCGTCACCTCTCTGAAAACGTTGAAGAATTACAACGACAAATATCAGAGGAATTCAGAGATGTGCCCTTGAACAAAAATTGATTTGGGGATCTATAGTCCAATTTGGGACTAAAGTCTGTTTGAAGGTTTATGAGCATATGGGCTCAGTTGATATGAGTTGAACATTTTATTGTTCTGGCTATTTAGCCTTTACTTGGGATCGACCCTTTTAATAATGCTGAGCATTAGATCCTGACAATTTTTGTCTTGTATTGAATACATAGCATTTATCAGAACAAATTGTGTTCTGACAGTGCGCCACGTGGCGCGTCAGGCGCTTTGCGCCAAGGTAAGAGCGCATTGCGCTTCTGTTGGATAGCACACACGAGGAGGTCACGTGTCGCGCTAAGCGCTAGTTTGTTGGTGCATTGCGCTTTTAATTTATGCGCGCGCTGCGCTAGTTTGTGGGTGCGCCAGTGAGTGACACGTGGCGTGCTTGGCGCTGAGCGCCAGCCCATGAGCGCAGTGCGCTGTTTCAGGAGCGCAAAGCGCAAATAGTGTCTATGGTTGACACGTGGCATGTTTTGGCGCTGAGCGCCGGTCCAAGGAGCGCAAGAGCGTAATTCATGAGTGCAAGGCACTTTCTAATAGCGCAAAGCGCATTTGATCAATTTTAAGATCAAAGAACAAATTTTATGTTCTTCTTAAAGGAGGCTTTGCCTCAAGATTCAAGAACAAAAGTTCTTGTTTTTCATAAAAGGCTCTGCCTTTTATAGATCAAAGATCTGTAAACGAAGTAAAAATACTTCTTTTATTATTTTATGATTAGATCTTTTGATATTTTCCCTTTTATCAAAGACCTTGGTCTTTTGCAGAGCTATGATCTTTTTAGAAGATGATTCTTCTTTTTACGAGATGGTTTCATCTTTGTTGTTCAAGAACATAGTTCTTTACCTTAAATATGAAGAAATGATCTTCTTTTTTCTAAGAGCTCGCTCTTCTTTTTCTCAAAGTTTGCAGAGGGTTTTTCTCTCTATCTTTTTTTGTGTTCTCTCTCTCTTCTAGACTTGAAGTCTAGGGTCCTTTATATAGGGCCAAATGATTTGTTAAATCAGTTTTAAGAGATCTTTCTCTGATTGATTTGGGAATGTTTTCCCACCATTGGATCTTTGATCGTAGGGCTTCTTTTTTACAGAAGGCAATCTTCTTGTTTTTAACAAGATAGAGAAAATCTTTCCATAACAGAACTTATTCTGTCTTTTGGTAATTTTTATTTACCATTGGATCATTGATCCAACGGTGCTCTGATTTACAGAGCACAATCTTGTTATTTGGAAAGATTTTGAGAAATCTTTCCTTAACAGAATTTAGTTTCTGATTAATTAATGATTTATCATTATTATTAGATCTTTGATCTGACGGTTGGGGAGCTTTTAGGTTCCAGCGCTGGCGCACCCGTGCTTTGCACGTGGTGCACTGCTCAGAGCGCAGCGCAACTGTGCTAGCGCACCTGTGTCTGACACGTGGCGCACAGCGCAGAGCGCAGCGTAACTGTGCTAGCGCATCTGTGTCTGACACGTGGCGCGCAGCATAGAGCGCTGGATCTGAAGCATTGCTTCAATTTAAATTTCAAATTTTAGAGCAAAGCTTTGCTCTGATTGAGGGCGCGCTGCCTAGGGCGCAGCGCTCCTAGCGCTGGTGTGTCTACTTTTGACACGTGGCGCGCAGCGCACAGAATCTGAAGCGTTGCTTCACAATGTTTTAACTCTTGGCTTTTAGGCATTTGTTACATTCTTTTCATGTGGAGTTTTTATTATTATTTTATTTTATTTTATTGTTATTATTGGAAGCGAGTTTTGAGCCAAAATTTTGTCGGGAACAAAGTCTTTAAACTAAAATAATTGAGCCTATATACTCATTTGTTTCTAAGTTGATCTTAGTCTTAAATATGACTAACGATCTTTAGATCAAACTCAAATATCTTATGAACGGATGGATCTCACAAATGTGAGAAATGTGTCCTAAGTTCATTCCCGTTGGCAAACCAAGTGTAACACCCGAGCCCAATAATACTATTTCTGTTACTGGTTGAGTGTTAGACATTGCTCACTTCAATTATCTTGCTTGTTTGGTTCTTGTTGCAAAATTTTAACCGGCTAAGTCATTTTGCGTATAACAAATCTTAACACCTAAAATGAAATTAAAAATATCCATATTGGCCTACTCGTCACCACTAGTCGCGTGGTAGCGTCCGCGCGTCGAGATTTCATCCCGTTCGGTGAAACGGGCGAGTTTGGACGGCTACGCGCGCGTGCAAGTGTCCGACTTGGGGGCATGCATTTTAATCTTAAAACATCTCATTTTAAAATTTGGAACTCGCTTAAAATCCTATTATTTGAATTTCAATTATTTGGGCGCAACCCGGGCGCGATTTGGAAATGTTGCATTTAGCGCCGAAATACCCATTTAATTTAATAATCTAAAACTATATATATATATATTCTGTTAATTTAACCTAACGACTTAATCTTTTAAATCTTTATTTATTTTCCCTTTTCAACTCCCCGGCCAATCACGAGGCTCCATCCCTCGTGGGCCCACCTTAAATCTCTCTCTCTCTCTCCGTCCCTCTATCCCTA
Source organism: Agapanthus africanus (assembly GCA_030015575.1). Lineage (NCBI taxonomy): Eukaryota > Viridiplantae > Streptophyta > Magnoliopsida > Asparagales > Amaryllidaceae > Agapanthus > Agapanthus africanus. Next base: position 425,575,038 of record CM057351.1, read on the forward strand.
TCTCTCTCTTCAGATTCTCTTTCTCTCTCTCTCTCTCTCTCTATCTCTCTCTCTTATATATATAATTCTTTCCTGCGCTTCGTCCTCATCTTCCCAGAAGCGATGGCGAGAACCCAAACCCCCACGTCGCTTGCAACCCTGTCGCCGCCGCAACCTCGTCGCCTACCGCGACCTCGCCACCATCACCCCATCACCTCCATCGTAACCTCCTCCACTTCCTCTCTTCAAACCCTCGCCATTTTCCCGTACACCTGCAACCCACCAGAACCTCGTCGTCGTCGCTGCCCTAGCCTCGTCCTTTCACCACCGCAGCCCACGCCGGCACCACCTTCACGTGCGCCTTGACCTCCTCACCTCACCGAGACCACTCCCTCCACCTCCTTCTCTCATTCCTTTCTTCAGGCGATCCCCGAAGAACCTTGTGCACCTCGACGATGCCACCTACGGCAACCTCCGGCGAGTCCCACCTCTCCGGTGACTCGCCTTCGTCATCCTCCTCACCTCCCTCTCCACTTCCCGGCATAACAAGCCTCCACCTCCATCCTCTGCAAAACCCCCGACCTCAACAGCTCGGGCAACCCTCTGCCTCGCCGGAAAGAGACACCCATTGCCGGAGATCCGTTGGTCTCATCGGCATCCTCTCGCTTCCTCTGACCCCTGTGCACCTACAACCCAGTCAGAAGCATTCCCTCTTCTCCTTCTCCCCTTCTTTCCTTTTCACTTTTCTTCGATTTCTAGATTTCTGTATTTCCAGCGTTCGCTGGAGCCGGGCTCGACGTCGATGTTTCCCGACGACCCAGCAGGGACCCTTGACCCGTATGTTTCCATCGTGCGTTGTTTGGACTCGATCCGTGGCCCGTGCAACCGTCGCGTGTTTTCTGCCGACGCTACGTTCGTGTTTTCCGGTTTGCGAAACTGTCGAGGAAAGTATTACTTGCTACATGCTATGTTATCCTAATTAAGTATGTTTGACTCATAAAACCTGCAAATATTAACTAGTGTAGTTACTTTTCTCGATTGGACGAAATATGATATATATCATGATACTGCAACTTAAACCGTATTATGCCACTGTAACCCTAATAACGAAACTACCGGTTAATCATGTTGCTATTTAAAGGACGATAGTCGTACACTTATATCTTCATTACTTGCTGTTATTAATATTGCGCTACCCTGTGATTATTGCACCCCAAAGGTGCTCGAACCTGTTAATATAATACAACTGCACCAGATTAATGTACCATTGTGATTAAATAAACTATTATTGCTGTTTACTTTAAATTCCTGCTGCTGTTCCTTATTCGATTGTATACCTGTTGTGAGCACACCTTCGATTGCATTACATATTGACCTGACCTTGCTACACATGACATATATATACATACCGATGCACCGGACATGGTACCCTTTACTACCAACTCAACCTGTTGTACCATGACCTGACTTGTTACCTGATCTCATGCCTAATGCCAACAAACCTGACTTGGGGGTCCTCATGGACCATTCCTGTTGTCTACCCAGACAAACCTGCTGTTACCTGATCCTGTGTTGGTATTAGTTCTTGATTACTGAATACCTGACCTGACATACATAACTTGGGGGTATGGGGAAATCAAAGGTGAAACCGACTTGTAACTCAACAGTTCGATACCTGTTCTGATCAGTCTTACGGGCTTGGCCAGTCCGGGAGTGATGATGCTGACATCACTCGTCCATCCTGCTACTTGTTACTGCCTAGCGGCACGTCTCGGATTCAGCCCCGAGGGTCTTGACCGTGGTCCCGGGCATGCACGGGATACTATTGAGTTACATCGACGAGTCATCAATTGATTTCAAAGACTTTAGAATAGAAAACCTGATAGAACAGTTTAGTTACCCACTGCACACTACCCTGAACTGCTTGTTTCATATTACTGATTTATTCATGTTTATTTCCCTGCATTGCTTATTACCACGTTCATATGATATTATTGGTTGACATGACGCGCTGACGTCTGGGTTTTGCATGGCCCAAATTCTTGTCCACTGTCGCCGACCGAGCAGGAGTACTTCAGCCAGCAGGCTGATTTGTGAGTTCTGTAGTGGTTAGTTCATTTATTGCATTTTATTTCCAGGTGCGATCCCGCATTATGGGACGTACCTTTCTATTATTGTATTGGATCATTTGCTTCCGCACTTAGTTATTTTGACTCTTGTTATTCTGGATTTGGACATGTGTTAGATAGTTTATTTATCTTGTTCTTGATATCTCTACAGCCGTAATGTGACTGTGGATGGATACTTCCTACCTACAGGTAGCATGGTTGGCTATGTCACATGCCCAATCTTGCGTACTCTGGGAAGCGGGGCGTGACATGGTTCTTTTGGTATCAGAGACATAGGTTAGTTGGGTTGATTCTTTTGTAGTTGGGTATTGTACCCGATACACGAATCAGAATACCCGTGTTTAGGAAACATGTCCTGCCACCTTGACCGTTTTACCATTCTTGAATCACATTCTTCCGGATTACATCTTTTACGACGTGCAAACTTACTTTGCATGTCGACTCGAAAACCTGATTTCTTGTTATCCCTAGGACTTGGGCGACTTGGGTGGAGTTAAGTAATTGCGGCTATGATACCGCGGCATAGCTACAATGCGGTACTCTATTTAAGTATCTTGGAGTTCTAGCCTTGATCCACATTCAGAATCTATCATCATGGTAATGTTGGGTGTTTTGAGTTCAGGATTATGACAGGTAAGAAGTTGAAGACGTACCGGAGGCGTGTGAACGAAGCCGCCATGCTTGGAGAGATAAGAGGAATGCTGGAAATCAAAGAAACAGACCGAGCTGATCCAGCAGCGAGCGGACTCGTTTCAGGAAGGTTTGCAGATCGTTCAGCAGTCTGTGAACGAGGTTGGAACTAGACCCGTTGACCGAGTAGGGACTGTAGCAGATTTCAGACTTTTGGGTCCGTCTACTTTCACTAGTCTGGAGGAGCCGTTGCCAGCCGAGCAATGGCTAGTGGACACGGAGAATTTGCTGATTGCGGCACAGATCCCAGAGGACAAAAGAATAGATGTGGTGCGCATTCAGCTGGTGGATTACGCCCGAGAGTGGTGGCTTGTGGAGGAGAACCGCTCGCCCAAGCCAATCAGTTGGGCGGATTTTCCCTAAAAGTTTCCTGGAGAAATTCTTCCCGCCGACTGCACGGGAGGAAATGGAAGAGAAGTTCATCGGACTAAGGCAGAATGGAGCAACCGTGGACGTGCATGCAGCAGAATGGACGAGACTCAGTAGTCTCGCTGGACCTTTCGCGGCCAACGATGCAGACAGCAGTTGCGGTAAGGAAGCAGTTCTGTCGGGCCAGTCGAGTTTAGGGCTAGGCCGACAAACAGTGTTCTTGCAGCTATGGAAGTTGATAGTAATGAAGAGCCGGCAGTTGTTCGCGATTTTATGGACGTATTTGAAGATATATCGGGCTTACCGCCGAAGCGAGATGTGGAGTTCGCGATCGACCTTAGTCCTGGTGCAGTGCCCGTATCAAAATCTTATTATCCGATGGCACCAGTGGAATTGGAAGGAGTTAAGGAGCAAGTTGGTGAATTACTTGAGAAGGGTTGGATTCGAAGCAGCAACTCGCCTTGGGAAGCTCCAGTTCTTCTAGTAAAGAAGAAGGATGGCACGCGAAGGATGTGCATCAATTATCGAGAATTAAACCGGGTGGCTAGTAAGGACAAGTACCCGATCCCTTGCATTGGAGAACTTTTGAGCAGCTTAGTGGCGCGAGAGTATTCTCGAAACTGGATTTGCGATCCGGATATCATCAGGTCTGAGTGAAAGCAGAAGATATTTGCAAGACGGCGTTTCGAACTCGATATGGACATTTCGAGTATCTGGTGATGCCCTTCGGAGTAACGAATGCGCCAGCAATATTCATGGATTTGATGAACAGAATCTTTTCACCATTCTTGGACCAGTTTATTGTGGTATTCATTGACGATATTCTGGTGTACTCGAAGAGTCCGGAGGAGCATGCTGAGCATTTGAAGATCGCACTGCAGACGCTGAGATAGGAGAAATTGTATGCGAAGATGAGTAAGTGCGAATTCTGGCTGGAAGAAGTGAAATTTCTGGGACATGTCGTGTCGGGCGATGGAATCGCCGTCGATCCCGAGAAGATTGCAGCGGTTCGAGATTGGCCTATTCCAAGAAATGTGGCCGAGATAAGAAGTTTCCTTGGTTTGGCCGGATACTACAGGAGATTTGTGGAGAATTTCGCTCGTTTGGCCGAACCGTTGACCAAGCTCACGCGCAAGGAAGTACCTTTTATTTGGACGGATGGATGTGCATTGGCCTTCGAGACGTTGAAGCAGAAGTTGATAACCGCCCATATCCTGACCGTACCAGATAATTCCGGAGGACAGGTGATCCACAACGACGCATCTGGAAAAGGATTGGGATGTGTTTTGATGCAGAATGGGAAGGTCGTAGCTTACGCATCGAGACAACTGAAGACTCATGAGAAGAATTACCCGACTCATGACTTGGAGCTTGCGGCCGTGATCTTCGTCTTGAAGATTTGGAGACACTACCTTTTGGGCGAGAGAGTCGAAGTCTTTACAGATCACAAGAGTTTGAAGTATGTGTTCACTCAGAAGGAGTTGAACATGAGGCAACGCAGATGGTTGGAGCTGATGGCCGACTACGACCTTGATCTTAAGTACCATCCGGGAAAAGTTAACATCGTGCCGGATGCGCTTAGTCGGTTACCAGCAATTCAGGTATTGACTGCACAGAGGGAGATCATTGCGGATTTTCGGAGATTTGACTTGGAGGTTGTGCTACCACATGCTATGGGACAGCTGATGCAGTTGCAAGTACAATCGTCCTTAGTTGAGAAGATTAAAGTGGCACAATCGCAGGATCCTAGACTGCAAAGGTTTCGAGAACAGGTTGAAGCCGGACTGCGAACAGATTTACTGGTCCACGAAGATGGTTCGTTGAGGTTTGGTAGCCGTGTGTGTGTGCCAAAAGGGGATGTACGTGAAGAGCTGATGAAGGAGGCACACAGTTCAGCTTACTCTGTACATCCAGGAGGGACAAAGATGTACCGAGATATTCGACAACACTTCTGGTGGGAAGGTATGAACGGGAGATTGCTCGCTTCGTGGCTAAGTGCTTGGTGTGTCAGCAAGTCAAGGCTGAACACCAAAGGGTTGCTGGTTTGTTGCCACCACTTCCGACTCCTCAGTGGAAGTGGGAACATATGACCATGGATTTCGTGACAGATTTACCGCGGAGTCCAAAGGGCAACAATACAGTATGGGTGATTGTCGACCGATTGACCAAGGCAGCTCACCTTATTCCTTTTCGGGTTGGTCAGTCGACGGAGACTTTGGCAGAGCGGTACATGCAGGAGATTGTAAGATTGCATGGAGTACCGGTGAGCATCGTGTCCGATCGGGACACTCGGTTCTTGTCACACTTCTGGAGGAGTTTACAAGAAAGTTTGGGGACTCGATTGAAGTTTAGCACAGCTTATCATCCTCAAACTGATGGACAATCGGAGAGAACGATCCAAACTCTTGAAGACATGTTGAGAGCTTGCATGTTGGACTTCAAAGGTTCTTGGGAGGATCACCTACACTTGGTGGAGCTTTCGTACAACAATAGCTTCCAAGCGACTATTCAGATGGCTCCGTTTGAAGCGTTGTATGGTCGTAAGTGCTGTTTACCTGTTTGTTGGGATGATGTTGGTGAACGAAGGTTACTGGAACCAGATTTGGTAGTACAGACAGTCGAGAAGGTGAATACAATCAGGAAGCATATGAAGGCAGCTCAAGACAGACAGAAAAGTTGGGCCGACACGTCAAGAAGACCTCTAGAGTTCGCCGTGGGTGATTTGGTATTCCTGAAGATATCACCGACTAGAGGGGTGATTCGCTTTGGGAGTCGGGGAAAACTTAGTCCTCGATTCATTGGACCCTTCGAGATATTGGAGCGTGTTGGAGAGGTAGCGTACCGTTTGGCGTTACCACAGTCCTCCTGACAACATTCCAAAGAAAGAAGAAATAAGAATGTCGTCAGCGGACAATCGCTCGGTAAGTCCCAAGAGAGACAAGAATAGATCAAGTAAATGAAATAGATCTGGTAATTTATCTATTTTTGTTATACTGACGTAGTTGTTTGTAGTTTGGCACAGAATGCATCAGTGTATACGAGAGGAGTCCAACTATCCGAGGACTAACGTATACGGAGCACAAGGACCCGTCAAGCACGGGACAACGGCACAGATATTCAGGTTAGGTGTATTATGGTGACCGTCTTGTGCCACTTCTAATACATTCCGTACCAATCTATCCCGTTAAAACCCTGTAATGCATATTGTATTGATTGTAATGATTTGTTGTATAAGACTTGCCGAAACCATGGTTTAAGTTTTTCATGTAAACGGATCGGATGTAAACGGATAGTCATGTAGTCAAGTTCAAAATATATCCATGGTTCGGTCCAGTCGAGTCATGTTGCATGTTCATGTTCAAGTGTTCATGCTTAATACATTGGATTCATGTTGAAATGGAATTATAGTTGGAATCATGTTTGGATTGTATTCAGATTAAACTTAGACTCAGATTGAGTCAGACACTTTAAACAGATTTGAGTCATGAATTAGGTTTAGGAGTTATCGGTAACTGCCGCACATGGACGGCAGGATTTGTGACTTTTTCCAAACCAATTACCGTTGATAACCCCGTTTTAGTTTTCTACCTTAAATAGGCAAGCACCAACTTTCTCCGGCTCCGTGAGACTCAAGAGAATTGGTCCCGTTTAAACCTATATTTACTAGGGTCCTTAATGTAAATTAATATAACTTGAAGGGGTTTTGTGAAAAATAGTTTTAGTATACTTTTAAAATAAACCTCAAGTATTTATTTATCGTATTTAGGGTTTTCATGGATGTAACTTTTAAAAGTGAGGTATTCTAGTGAATAAATACCTAGTTGAATAGTTCATGGTATTTTTGTGTAAATTTTACTTGTATGGATTCTTAATGGTATTTTCATGGAAATATAATTCTTTTCTTTTGTTTAGAAACACATGGAATTTATTATATATTTAAAATAGATGGATTGATAATATTTATATATAATTATTAAAAATAAAATTTATTTATTAAATAGAAATCACATTTTTCTTAAAAATTGCATTAAAAATTCCATTAAGATCGTATGCTCCGTGACCAGGTTTGCATCTCGCTCTACTAGTCCCAAGGATGTGCGATAACCCGCACATCCCGATCTGATTCCCCAAAATGGGTTGTAGATGTATAATTGCGAGGAATGTAAATAACACAATTTAAAGAATACGGATTTTGATAGTTTATGGTATTTTGTTGTAAAAGTCGTATTTGCCTCAAAATTGTTGTTCAAGGAAAACGTGCTACGTCAAGATGCATGTTTGTGAGAGGTAGGTCATTATCTCGTGAGGTTTTCTAGAGGTAATATAAATAAGAATGATTAAACGATGTCATATGTAACCTCCTAGTATTTAAGCGTAAAAGCTTAATAAAAGTTGTTTTGCTTGGAGTTTTAAAATGAAACTTGTTTCTAAATTTTAGTTAATATTTAACAAGAAAGATATAATGATATGGTTAAGTAGTTCCTAAGAGAAAATTGAAATTTAAAAGAGAATAGTATTAAGGGTCGGTATAACTCCACTTACCAACGTTATTTGAAAAGAGAACATTTTAAGTTAAGAAGTGGAGGAGAGAAGGGGGACTTACTAGTTGTTTGGGTTAAGAATAGAGGGAGGGAGGTATTGAGATCGTCGTGGTGTCGCGGAGTCACCGGAAGTGCTTCGAATCCTCGTCGGAAAGGAACTTGGGCTAACTCCACTTGTACTCTTTTTTGGCTTGGATTTTTTTTAGAATTTTAACAATAGACTTCAGAATGAGGAAAGATAGGGTGTGATGTTGTATTTATATGGTAGAATTAGGGTTTTGTGAGTGAAGAGAGAATTAAAAATGTATTAAAAATAGAATTTATGAGTGAATTAGTTCTCTGTTAATTTACAGAAAAATCAAACAGCACTGGAGTAGTGGGGATAGGCCAAGGGACTGGGGTGCAGAGTATGAGGGTATTTGGTATGGGGGGCCCAGCGGCGCCGGCCCAATAGCGAATCTCGCCGGCCGTTTGTATAGGATAGGGTATTGGATGTTTGTCACGTGTCCTGGTCTGTTTAAATACTCATTTGCACATGTTTATTTAATATGACTTTTCATTTTTACGTGTATTGCATGTGTAAACTTTTGGACTTCCAAGAATTTTAAAAGAAAAATCAGAAAAAATATAAGTGGCTGGTGGGATTCGAACACAAGGGCTACGTCACAGCAGTGTAAAGCTTTACCAATGAGCTACAAGTGGTTTCTTGTTGTTCTTACACCATTTTAATTTATAACTTGTGCTCAAGCTTGAAACTCTATTCTGTACATTAATTTGAAAATTTTTGTACAAATGAAATTGGAGTCGTTACATTCTATCCTCCTTACAAAAATTTCGTCCTCAAAATTTACAATTATTTGAGGATTAGTTTACAAATAAGTAAGGGTATCTTGTACGCATATTGTCGTCTCGTTCCCACGTTGATTCTCCTAGTGAGTCCTTTCTCCGCATCAGTCGGACCAAGTTTACTTCATTGTTCCTAAGTGACCTTACCTTTCTGTCCAGGATTTCAACGGGTTGCTGCTCACAAGATAAGTCAGTCTGTACAGTGAGCTCGGAGTGATCAAGGATGTTGCTGGGGTCACTCACATATCTTCGAAGCTAGGATATGTAGAATACGCTGTGCACTTCTTCCGATGAGGGTGAAAGTGCTAAACAATATGCCATATCTCCGAATCGTTCGAGTTTGTCAAACTGTCTAATGTATCTCAGACTGAGCTTACCCTTCTTGACAAAGAGAATTACTCCACGATTTGGAGTGATCTTTATGAACGCATGATCTCCTGGCTGGAACTCCAGATGCCGGCGCTTTGCATCAGCCTAGTGTTTCTGTCGGTCTCAGGCTATGCGCATTCTTTCCCTGATCGTGTGAACTACGTGCACAGTCACCACGATCATCTCTGGTCCAAGGAGTTTTCTATCTCCGATGTCGTCCCAACTTAATGGTGATCGACACTTCCTTCCATAGAGAACTGCAAACGGTGACATACCAATACTCGCTTGGTAGCTGTTATTGTATGAAAACTCCACAAGATGTAGGTGATCTTCCCACGATCCTCCGAAGTCTAACATACACGCTCTTAGCATATCTTCAAGGATCTGAATCGTTCGCTCAGACTGACCATCTATTTGTGGATGATAAGCTGTGCTGAAGTTCAGACTCGTTCCCAGGCTAGTTTGCAGACTCTGCCAAAACTGCGATCGGAATCTGGTGTCACGATCGGAGATAATGCAAACCGGTACTCCATGTAATCTCACGATCTCCTGCATGAGTTCATGGGTATCATAAATAGTACACTATGAAGAGTTAAATCTTACTTAGATTCAGACTTACTTCCATGTACTTCTTTGCTAGTGTCTCGGTAGATTGGCCAACTCAAAAGGGGATGAAGTAAGCCGACTTTGTGAGTCAATCCACAATAACCCATACCGCATCGTTACCTTTCGTGCTGCGAGGAAGTGCAGTCATGAAATCCATGGTGATGTGTTGTCACTTCCATTCTGAAATAGGTAACGGTTGAAGTAAACCAGCAGTCCTGTGATGTTCAGCTTTTACTTGCTGACACACCAAGTATTTGACTACTCTTTTGGCTACTTCACGCTTCATTCCATGACACCAGTAATGTTGTCGTAGATCTTTTTATATCTTTGTACCACCAGGGTGTACCGAGTATGGGAAGTTGTGAGTTTCTTTCATCAACTCTTTCCGAACAGGACCTTGTGGTACACACAATCTGTTTCCGTATCTCAAAGATCTGTTTTCATGAATGATGAAGTCTGTTCTAAGCCCACTTTCTACTTGTTCTTTGATCTTTTGCAACTTGGTATCATTTGCTTGAGCTGCTTTGATCTGATTGACAATAGTAGACTAAACTCGTAAGTTCATCAATTTTGAAGTATTATCTGGCATAACCACTTCTATCTCCATCTTGTGTAATTCTTGTTGAAACTTCCACTGTGCGGTGAGATTCATTGAAAGTGGTTGGCGACTAAGTGTATCAAGAACTATATTCACCTTCCCTAGATGATATTGTAGGTTGATATCGAAGTCCGCCATAAGTTCTAGCCATCTTCTCTGCCGCATGTTCAACTCTTTCTGAGTAATCACATACTTCAGACTTTTGTGGTCTGTGTATATATCTACTCGTTCTCCAAGCAGATAATGACGCCAAACTTTCAGTGCAAATATAACGGCCGCCAACTCCAGATCATGCGTTGGAGAATTGCGCTCATGAATTTTCAACTGTCTTGATACATAAGCTACAACTTTTCCTTACTGGTGTAGAACACATCCTAATCCCTTACCGGATGCATCGCAATACACAATAAAACCTCCAAATTGGTCTGATATTATGAGAATAGGTGTTGATGTCAATCTTGCCTTGAGTTCTACGAAAGCCTGTTCGCATGCTTCTGACCACACAAATGCTTCATCTTTACGTGTGAGCTTGGTCAGGGGTGTGGCAATCTTCGAAAAGCCTTCTATGAATTTTCGGTAGTATCCTGCTAAACCTAAGAAACTTCGAATGTCCTTCACTGTCTTTGGTGTTGGCCATTCGCTAACTGCTAATACTTTAGCTGGATCCACAGAAATTCCTTCGCCTGAAACGATATATCCGAGAAATCCGACTTGATCTAGCCAAAATTTGCACTAGCTATACTTGGCATAAAGTTGATGTTGTCGCAAAGTCTCCAGGACAATCCTCAAATGTTCAACATGCTTTTTCCAATTCTTTGAATATAGCAGGATGTTTTCGATGGAAATAACAACAAATCTATCTAGGTACTCTCGGAAAACTTGGTTCATTAGATTCCTAAATATGGCTGGTGCATTGGTCACTCCAAATGGCATCACGAGAAACTCATAATAACCATAGCGAGTCCTCAATGCCGTCTTCGGAATATCAGACTCCTTGACCTTCACCTGATGATAACCCTAACGAAGATCTAATTTTGAGAAAACGCAAGACCCACTTAGTTGATCGAACAGATCGTCGATTCACGGTAGTGGATACTTGTTCTTTATCGTGACTTCGTTCAGAGTTCGGTAGTCAATGCACATTCTGTATGAACCTTTTTTCTTCTTCATAAGCAAAACTGGAGATCCCCAATTTGAAGTACTGGGACGAATCCATCCTTTCTTCAGAAGTTCATCCAGCTGAGTACGGATCTCCTTCAATCTTTCAGGACTTAAGTGATATGGTTCTTTGATCACCGGTTGTGCACCAGGTACTAAGTCAATACTGAATTCAGGAGCTCGATCGAGAGGCAAACCTGAGATGTCTTCAGGCAATACGTCTTCGAAATCTCGAACAACCTCTGGCTTGTTTTCTTCAGCTTGTAATGTTGCAATCACTGCCTTCTTTGGTTTAGCTTTGTAAGTGCTAGGCTCCAGTGTACGGTCTCCATGGTCTGGAATCTCGAACACTACCCTCCTTTGACGACAGTCGATGGTAAGGTAGAAAGTTCCTAGCCAGTACATACACAAGACTACGTCAAAGTTCGGTATGTCCAACACCTTGAAGTCGGCATAAAATTCTCTGCTGCAGACGACCACTGGACACAGGTCATATCCCAAAGTTACCTTTAGAACGTCATTCCCTGAACTAATATTCCAGCTGGATACGAGCGGTTTTACTGGAATCGCATGTGTTCGGACGAACCGTTGCGACATAAAACAATGTGATGCTCCAGTATCGAAGAGTGCTAGTGCAGGAAGTGAGGCTATTAAGATTGTACCTAAGTTATGTGTGATATGTTTAGGTATAAGAAAAGATATATATGGATGTAAACAAGTAATTAACACATTTGAAAGATGAAAAGTTACCAGTGATGACTTTTCCAGTGGTTTCAGCTTCTTCCACAGTCATTGTGAAAGTCTGACGCCTAGGTATGTTCCTCCTTGCTAGGGGAGCATTCCTCTGTCCTTGAGTAGGTTCCTTTGTGCTTGATGGAACTGACGAGGAGGAGGTGCGGTAGGTCTATAAGGAGGTGGTGCTAGGAGAGCAAGTTGAAGTGTAGGTGCCTGAAAAGCTGGCCGCTGTGGATAAGTGATGGCTGGTCTGTGAGCTAGGTTCGGATTGAGTCTACGAGAACATGCACCAATGTCGTGAGTGGATGAGCCGCAGACTAAGTACAGGTCGTTTTCACGCCTGCAGTCTTTCACCAAGTGTCCATTCCTCCTGCAGTAGGTGCAAAAGTCTGAACTGGGCCGGTTAAAAGTTACTCCCTGTCCCCTTGGTACAAACGGTGGCCAGGAAGAGGCTCCTCCTGCCATCTGAGTAGCAGGGCGCTTCATACCGGCAGATTGAGGTCTGCCCTTCTTCTTCACCACTGCCACATATCTTCGGGCAGCCTTCAAAGCTAAATTATGGGTTGGGAAATCCCCTATAGCTAGAGCAGCTTGGATCTCCTGGTCCAACCCCTGCTGAAATCGTCTAGCCCTGATCTCAGCAGTCGGTATTAGATGTGCTGCGAACTTGTTATGGTCTCGTATTAGCTGTGTAGTATGTGATATTAGAAAACTTGAATATTTGAGACATCTCTTACCTACTCAGCATGGTGAATTCAGCGACATACTCATCTATAGATTTTCTCCACATAGAGCCTTGTTTTAGGTGGATGAATTGCTGCTCCATGTCAAAACGGGCAGTCTCGGGAAAATATTTCGCGTCGAACATATCACAAAATGTCTTCCATTCAATCGGTTGGGTAAGTCGGCTTTCTTCAGCCTTCCACCATACCCTGGAATTGTCTGTAAGTTGCAGGTTCGCAACCCTTACCCAAGCAATATCTGGCACTTGTGCTGCTGCCAAATCGTCCTCAATCGACTGAGCCCATTCCTATGCCTCCAAAGGGCTCTCTTTCTCAGAGAATTGTTTAGGGTGCAGTGGCTGGAATTGTTTTACACCGGATGCCTCAGCTTCTGTGCGATTCAGAAGGATGGCAGTCTGCTGCTGTTGTCCCTCCACTCTTGATCACCTTGAGTAATATCGCCTGCTCGTTGATAGGAGCTGCTACGGTAGGTGTAAGTGGAAGAGGTAATGGTGGGGTGTTGCCATAGATGTTCGTGCTCGTATTGTTGGGAGAATCCATAACCTTTGAAAGAAAAAATAGGGTAGGATAGATTCAAGGAATATGAAATGTAAAGAATATTTAGTTGCTGATTCTTATAATTATTATGACTTATATCACTTAGGATTCCGTGCAGAACTGACCCTTCATAGTTATGTAGGTTTCCACGCAGAACAGACCTGCATGGGCCACCAACAAAATATGTCACGCCCCGCTTCCTGATGTACGGGTAAGAGGACGTGGCAGGGACGCGACGCATTTACTCAGAAATAAACACGTTAAGCATAAATAAGCAATATAAAAGTAAAGCACAAGAATGACAAGAGATGTAATGAACCAACAACTTTTTTATTTATATTCATTCTTTGCATACACTGGAAAGTAAAATACAATAATGGAAAGCGGTGTCTAAACAATGGTATATGAACTGAAAGTAAGATAAGTACAAGCATGAACTAAAACTCTGGCTCCTCAGCAAACTGCTCCAAAACTTCCTGGCTGGGCTCGATCTTCTGAGAGTCAGATCCTTCTGAAAACATTCTAAAGAAAGAAGAAATAGGAATGTCGTCAGCGAACAATCGCTCGGTAAGTCCCAAGAGAGAGATAAGAATAAATCAAGTAAATGAAATAGATTTGGTAATTTATCTGTTTTTGTTATACTAATGTAGTTGTTTGTAGTTTGGTACAGAATGCATCAATGTATATGAGAGGAGTCCAACTATCCGTAGACTAAGGTATACGGGGCATAAGGACCCGTCAAGCCACGGGACAACGACATGGATATTCAGGTTAGGTGTATTATGGTGATCATCTTGTGCCACTTCTAATAAATTCCGTATCAATCTACCCCGTTAAAACCCAGTAATGCATATTATATTGATTGTAATGATTTGGTGTATAAGACTTGTCGAAACCATGGTATAAGTTGTTCATGTAAACGGATAGTCATGTAGTCAAGTTTAAAATATATCCATGGTTCGGTCCAGTCAAGTCATGTTACACGTTCATGTTTAAGTGTTCATGCTTGATACATTGGATTTATGTTGAAATGGAGTTATAGTTGGAATCATGTTTGGATTGTATTCAGATTAAACTGAGACTCAGATTGAGTCAGACATTTTAAACAAATTTAAGTCCTGAATTAGGTTTAGGAGTTATCGGTAACTGTTGTAGATGGACGTCAGGATTTATGATTTTTTCTAAGGAAATTACCGTTTATAATCCCGTTTTAGTTTTCTACCTTAAATAGGTAAGCACTCACTTTCTCCGGCTCCCTGAGGCTCAAGAGAATTGGTCCCGCTTAAATCTATATTTACTAGGGTCCTTAATATAAATTAATATAACATGAGTGGGTTTTATGAAAAATAGTTTTAGTATACTTTCAAAATAAACCTCAAGTGTTTATTTATCATATTTAGGGTTTTCATAAATGTAACTTTTAAAAGTGAGGTATTCTAGAAAATAAATACCTAGTTGAATAGTTCATGGTATTTTTGTGTAAATTTTACTTGTATGGATTCTTGATGATATTTTCATGGAAATGTAATTCTTTTCTTTTGTTTAGAAACACATGAAATTTATTATATATTTAAAATAGATGGATTGATAATATTTATATATAATTATTAAAAATAAAATTTATTTATTAAATAGAAATCACGTTTTTCTTAAAAATTGCATTAAAATTTGCATCGAGATCGTGTGCTCCGTGAGGAGATCTGCATCTCGCTCTACTAGTCCCGAGGATGTGCGATAACCCGCACCATTCTGATCGGGTTCCCTAAAATGGGTTGTAGAGGTATAATTGTAAGGAATATAAATAACACAATTTAAAGAATACGGGTTTTGATATTTTATGGTATTTTGTTGTAAAAGTCGTATTTGCCTCAAAGTTGTTGTTCAAGGAAAACGTGCTATTTCAAGATGCGTGTTTATGAGAGGTAGGTCATTACCTCATGAGATTTTCTAGAGATAATATAAGCAAGAATGATTAAACGATGTCATATGTAATTTCATGATACTTAAGCGTAAAAGCTTAATAAAAGTTGTTTTACTTGGAGTTTTAAAATGAAACTTGTTTCTAAATTTTAGTTAATATTTAGCAAGCAAGATATAATGATATGGTTAAGTGGTTCTTAAGAGAAAATTGAAATTTAAAAGAGAATAGTATTAAGGGTCGGTATAACTCCACTTACCGACGTGATTTGAAAAGATAACATTTTAAGTTAAGAAGAGGAGGAGAGAAGGGGGACTTACTAGTTGTTTGGGTTAAGAATAGAGAGAGTGAGGTATTGAGATCGTCGTGGTGTCGCGGATTCGCCGGAAGTGATTCGAATCCTCGTCGGAAAGGAACTTAGGCTAACTCCACTTGTACTCTTCTTTGGCTTGGAAATTTTTGAGAATTTTAACAATAGACTATTTCCCCCAATCAGAGCAAGGCTCTGTTTGAATTTTAAAAATTCAAATTTTGAAGCAACGCTTCAAATCCTGTGCGCTGCGCGCAACGCGCCACGTGTCAGAAGTTGATACGTCGGCGCAACGCCCAAGGTAGTGCGTCCAATCAGAGCAGGGCTCTTTTAAAAACAAAAAGTAAAAGAAGCAACGTTCAGTTGCGCAAGCGCTGCGCTGCGTGACACGTGTCTGCGCAGTTGCGCATACACGACTGCGCAAGCACAGCTGCGCAAGCGCTGCACTGAGCGACACGTGTCTGCACAGCTGCGCAAGCACAGCTGCGCAAACGCTGCACTGCGCGACACGTGTCTGCGCAGCTGCGCAAGCACTGCTGCGCAAGCGCTGCGCCGCGCGACACGTGTCACGCGCTGGGGGAGCTGCGCAAAACAGAATGGAGATTTAAAGAAATCTTTTCTGTTCTTGTTAAAATAAGAAGATTTTCTTCTGTAAAGCAGGGGCCTTTGGATCAAAAATCCAACGGTGGGGAAAAATCCCCAAATCACTCAGAAAAAGATCTCTGTAACAAATTTAACTAATTTATGAGCACTATAAAAAGGACCCCAGACCTCATTTCAAGATCATCAACATCTGGCAAAAAAAAAAGAGAAGAAGGGGACTCTCAAGAACTCCTGAAGAACATAAAAAAAAAAGGTAAAAACCTTTAAAAGAAGAGAAAACTCTCTTATGAACAGATCATTGATCTAAGAACAAGATCATTGATCTTCAATAAATAAATAAATAAAAATAAAAAATAAAAATAGTGCCTTGCACTTGTTATGAACCTTTGGTTCTCTGAAACATGGAAAAACTTGTTTTTCTTTGATCCAAATTTAGATCAAGGGATCAAAAAGTGCTTGGCACTTCTGTTCTTGAATTCAAAAAGATTCTTAGTGCTTTGCACAAATGCAGTGCATTATTTAAAGGGCTAGGCCCAAGTCAAACATGCCTAAATAAATTGCAAAGCAATAAAAGGGCAGAGCCCCATTTAAATTGATGCTCTGTTTGAGCAGAGCCCAAAATAAATGAACAGCCCTGGCACAGGTCTAACAGACCAACAACAAATAAAAGTGTTGAATATTTCCAATTGGACTTAGCCCAATCATGGCCATAAGTCCTCAAATTAAATTGACTGAGCAAAATTGCTCTCCTAAATCAATTTACATCCGGTTCGAGGGTACATCTCCGTACTCCTTTGACATCTATCGTTGTAATACTTCAACGACGTCAAAGAGGTGACGGGTCCCGACGACCACATATCGGTATGGACTGCGGGGTCCTTAAACTCGTGGACCGGAACGTCCTTAAACTAATATTGGACCGGAACGTCCTTAAACTAATGTCGGACTGGAACATCCTTAAACTAATATTGGACCGAAACGTCCTTAAGCTAATGTCGGACCACTACGTCCCTAAACTGGAACACGGACCACCACGTCCCTAAACTGGAATATGGACCACTACGTTCTTAAACTGGAGCATGGACCGCAACGTCCCTAAACTACCTATGGACCACTACGTCCCTAAACTGGAACAATAGAGCCTCCAAATGCTCTTTTGCCGGATCTAAACGATCCCGTTTAAGTTGATCTTAGCCCTCAAACACGGCTAACGTATCCTTAAACATTCAAATGGACTATAAAACTCCAAATCAACCTTGGTTCAAGGGTACATCTCTGAACTCCTCTGACATCTGCCGTTGTAATCCTTCAACGACGTTAGAGAGGTGACGAGTCCCGAAGGCCAGATATTAAATGGATTATCACGTTAAGTTGATCTTAGTCTCAAACAGGACTATCGTATTCTTAACGAACGTTTAAGTTGATCTTAGCCGCAACGCGACTAATGCATCCTTAAACTAAAAACACCAAACCCAAATCTAAGTAAATATGGATATGGACTAATCCACGTCCTACGGGCGACGGCATTACTCAGTCTCCGTATACAATCCACGGGCAACCACAAACAAAACAAACACACACGACACGAAGTGAAATTCTGGAGAAGGAGAAAGTTTTTACCGCGATGCGGTAGCGTAATTAACTACAGGGGCTTGTGCTTGCAGGGAAGAGCGTCCCCACAATCAAAAACCCCTCAAGCGAGGGGGAATCTGACGAAGTCTGCTACATCGGCCGCATCCGTCTAAACCTCCGATACACGGTACCATAAATCAACTTGGCATCTTCGGAGAGGTGGACGGATAAAACCTAATAGCATCTGCCCCGAATCTCAGCGTCAGGACATCGCAGTCCTGTGCGCCGCCATTCGGAGGGGAACAGATTCCGGCACGCCCGGTGGGACCTTTTTCATCTTTCCACTCCACACTTCGTGTGTCGTTTTCACGAACCAATCGCGGTTTGTTAACGGTTGCCTTTAGATTTCAAGTTTACTAAGATTTGGTCTCTTGCTCGATGCAGAAGAGAAGTCAAGCATCGATGGCCTCTAATTGCACCAACTGCTCGAAATGCCACTGCAACGGACGCTCCACCTCACTGGGAGGTGTAGCATATGGGCCCCAAGTGGCTTCCTTCCTCACTCTGCCAGTAGACCAGGTGACCCAGGCCACCACTGGCCTGTTCTTCGGGACCATGACCCCACCTACAAGCTTCTCTGCGCCAATACCTGCACCGGAAGTGAACAAGAAGTCGGTCTTCGACCGGCTTACTGCTACGACGACCCCTGTCAACGGATCGCCCACTACCAAACCGACAGCCTCTGTTTTCACCAGGCTAAATCTAAACTCTAAAATGGCTGTCCAAAGGAGGGCAACAGCTGCTGCTTCAGAAGTCGTCAAGGCGGCTTCCCCTGTCAAAGAGTCAGTCTTTTCAAGACTGACGATTCCTGCTCCTGCCCCCGTTCGAGGATCCGTCTTCGACAGGTTGAATATCACCCCTCAAAAGACAACCTCGGTCTTTAAGAGGTTAACACCGGCGGCGCCTCATTCAGACAGGGGGCAAAAAGAAGATGTCTCAATCTCCGAGCCAGTCCCAACGGCTTGTCATGCTCGACGTCGCCATTGGCAACGAGTGAGGAAGGCAGGGGGCAACTCCCCCTCAGGGCTAACTCCACCGGCTCCAGTGGTAGAAGTCAACGCAGCTGTTCCAACTGGGAACAACTTTGAACTGCTGAGGAGGGTACGTAAGAACTCTCCAACCGCTACACTGAAAAGATCTCCTCCACCAGCGGAGAGAGTTCCGGAAACAAAGCAAGAACAGCCCCCTCAACGGCTGTCCTAAAAAATTTATAAAGTTTGGCGGAGAGTTCAAGACTCCGTGATTGACCCAGGTCGCTCTCGTCAACGGAAAAAGGCGAAAGTGGAAAAAGAAAAGGACCGTCCGATCAAACAGGAAAGGATGACAGTCGCTAGGGTGCCTACTGCAACGGCCCCTCCAACCTCAACGGCCCACAAAAGAAGAAGGCCGGAGAAAACCCCCGCGCCCGCGGCAAATGCCAAAGGTGGTGAGCCTAAACGCCCTAAGTCCGGAGTCATGATAGTTCATACAGTTTATGTGGCATCGGGAAAGGAGGATAGCCGCATATCAACAGGTCATAGACCGCACACGAGGTCAGTGACCAAGGCTCAGGAGCAGCAGCAGAAGCTCCAAGAAATGATGAACGCTATGGCCGCACTTACAGGGCCAAAAGAAACCCCTGAAACATTCTCGGACGAGCGTCAAGAACAAGAAACTGACGCTGAATTCCTTCGTCGCGTACTGGAGAAGAAGGATAAAGAAGCTGCGGAACAGGCAGCCAACATAAAGAAAATGGCCCTCCTGTTCCAGGATATGGTGGGTATAATGATTCAACAAGATCCACCTGCTGAAGATCCCCCGATCATCCTTGAAGATGATAGGGGAGAGACATCAAATCCTCCGCCAGCCCTATCAACAGCTAAGGAGGATACAATCTCTAAAGCTGATTTGGATGAGTACATAGCCCAACAAATACGGGTTCATCATGCGACCGAAGCAGCCGGCCAGGTCGTAAAAACGGGGCGGCCATATCCAAGTTGGTACGATCAAATCAAGTACCCATCCGGTTACACAATTCCCAAGTTCCATGTCTACAAGGGGACGGGCAATCCTCACCAGCATGTTGCCCAGTTCAGGGCACTCTGCGGCAACACCGGCGGTGATGACAAGCTGTTGCTTCGCCAGTTTGTTGGAAGCTTATCAGATACGGCGTTCGAATGGTACTCTAAGCTCCCGAACGACTCTATTAAAACCTTCGCGGAGATGGAGCTGCTGTTTACTCGGCGTTTTGCAAGCGCTAGTGAACGTACCCTGATGACGGCACTGATAAACGCCAGGATAAAACCCGGCGAGACGTGGGTTCAGTATGCTATACGATGGCGGAACTTATGGTCGAAGTGTGAGCAGCGCATTGAAGAAGCTCCCGTATTGGGTATGTTTGTGGGAACCCTCGATCCACAAGCAACCATCTCGCAGTTTATGATGTTTTTCAAGCCGACTACCTTCCAGGCCTTGATTGACAAGCTAGCACAGATGGATCAGATGGGCCATAAACCTCCTCTTCCAAAGCCGGACTCCCGAAATGACAAAGGGAAGGGAAAAGCGATCGTCGTCGCTAATGCTCAACAACAACCGAGCAACTCGAAGCCGGTCGTGCGTCAAAATAATATGCGCCCGTACGTACCTCTTGAGGATAGGATGGGACGTCCTTATTCCTTTCCCTGCGATAAAACGAGGAGGTTATTCGAGCTGGCGTTGCGCAACAGACTCATAAATCTGCCGGATCCAAAACGTCCGTTGCAACCAAGTGACGTCAACGAGCCTAACTACTGTCCTTATCATCGAGTACTAGGCCATCCGATCGAAGATTGCTACGTTTTCAAGAATTGGCTTGAAAACCAATACCGACAGAGCAAGTTCGCGTTATCTGACAAATGGAAGGTGAATCCCCCGCAGCCCCATACCTCTAAGGGGACGAATACGCCGGGGGCAACATGCTCCGTCATTGAAAAAGCTCCTTGGGAGGTTGTATTATCAGCCAAGACAAAGAGGATGCTAAACGATCTTCAGACATGTCCAGCAATCAAGTGGAAGAATCCGTTGGAACCGCAGGTCATTGAAGGGATGCTGAAGCCACGTCCAACTCCAAAGACCGATGGTGGTGGTTCAAGCACTTGCAGCCAGCCGTCAAAATCTTCGAAAAAGAAGAAGAAGAAATCTAAGAAGCCCGTGAAACCTGGCGACAAGCGCACGGACCTGCAAAAACAAATTGACGCGCTGGAGGAATACAACCAAAAGGCACGGACTCCCATTACGCTCTAAGAGTTCCTCAATCACGTTTTTCAAGAAGAAGATGAGGAAGGAAGTTCATCGGATGAATCCGAGGAATATGTGGCGAGCTGTCATATGATTTCCCATTCGATCATGAACGATGAGGAGACTCCTTAAACCGAAGAGCTGGGGGCAGATCCTGAACCAAAAGTTCTGGGGCCATCAGATGAAGTAATTGACGCATTCCTTAATGAAGCTCGGTTGAAAAGTAAAGCTGATAGGGAGCGCAAGGCTGCTATATTTGAAGGGGACAAACGCCAGCGACTTGATGAAGGAGCTGAAACGATCCCGTTGGAGCTAAACACCTCCGCTACTGATAAAAGCCAATTCAAGATGAGGAAAAAGTTTGCTAAGGCCATATCAATGGGCATGAAGCTACCATCCTCTGAAGGAAACATCACCGGTAAAGTGGAAACGCACCCCTCCTATTGCTTATATCATCAAAAGATTTCGCACCCCACACAAGAGTGCAAAGTTTTCGATAGATGGTGGCAAGGATATGTTGCTCATCGACAACGCTTTAAGCGGGAGAAGCGTAAAACTCATCGAGAGCAAAGAAATACGACCGAAGGGAGTAAAAGAACTATCGGCGATTGTCGCGTAGTTAACAACGGCGGGTCACAAGTGCCTACATTCGGGAGCGATTCTGATAAGGAGTTGGAACTTGCCCCTCTCTTTAAAGAGTCCGCTTCGAGAAAAGAAGAAGAACCGAAGGTTTGCGAAAATATCCGGCTACGTAATCGCACGCTGCCCGAAAAGAACCTCGGACCCTCGAACAAAAAAGATAAAGGGAAAGAAAAGGCCACTGAAGATATCGTCTTAGATGACCAAGTGGTGGAAGAGCTAGCTGCCAAAGACCCACCAAAGAAGAATAAGGTGGATTACAATGTCTTAGCACATCTGAGGAAGCTGCCTTCACAGCTCAGCATTCTCGACGCCCTTTTGCTATCAAAAGAGGCGAGAGATTCGTTGATGAAGGCGCTCCAAGACCCAGAACAATTCCAAGCATGCCTGGCCGAGGAAAAGATGAAGGGTGAATTGGAGGAAGTACACACGGCCGATGTCACTTTTGGCGATGAAGACCTTCTACTTGGGACGTACGAACACAATCGCCCTTTCTATGTCTCGGGATACTGCCATGATATAAAGATAGGCAAAATCCTGATCGATAACGGGTCGTCTGTTAACCTACTCAACGTGCGGGTGTTGAAGGAAATCTGCATGAGCGTCCGGCACCTTGCTCGGGACAAGATCACCATCTCCGGGTTCGATTCCCAATCGTCAAAGACTCATGGATCTGTGATACTGACACTACGCTTCGGGCTACTCGTCACGGACATTAAGTTCCACGTCATAGACGCCAAGACATGCTACAACGCTTTGCTCGGCCGACCATGGTTACACGAGTACAACATCATCCCTTCTACACAGCATCAGTGTATGAAATATTTTAAGGATGGTTTCGAGTATACCGTGACGGGAGAACTGAACCTGTTCTCTGTAAACGAGGTCCGCAAATATGAAGACGCCAAATACTTCTTACCGGATTTCGAAGATACGGAGAAGTGTCACAAGCCGGAGAATAAAGCTAATGCCACCATCCCTGTCTTCGGCAGTGATACCGAGGAGGAAGAGGAGAGAGTTTATTCGGGTCCTCCCCAATACACCAAGCCGAAACCATCAGCTCCTGCATTGATCTTTGGCAGCGATTCGAAAGATGAAGTCCATGCTGTATTCTCTGCTCGACCTTCAATACGAACGTCCGTTGACGAAGAGCAAAGTCTACAAGTCGCCATAGTGCCGCTTAAACACCATAAAGAACTGGATGCACTTAATATCTACAGTGTAGAAGAGTTGCGGACATTCTATATCCCTCCCAGGCGAGAGAGCGAGAAAGCAATTCTGTTTTACCGCTCTGAAGAAACCAAGGTAGAAAAAGAAATCTGGCATGGCGCGGATTCTACGCTCGACAGGCTTCAGCCTATCCATCTCCCCAGATATTATACGGAAGGTTTGAAAAAGCTGCTGAAACGCCAGGGGATATCCTTCAAACAGACCGTTAGAAAGGCCAAATTCTATGACAAGGTCTGGAACGTTCCCGGGACTCAACGCAAACTGCCTAACGGGAGAATGGAAACAAAAGGGCTTGGATACATCCCGTCAAAGAAACGAGAGTTACTACCCGGCTGCTACGTCGTGTATGACCTTGATGAAGAAGCGGATGCTCAATGGGAGGACGCTAATCCTAAGCCAGTGAAAGTTCCAGATGCAAAGGAGCCCAGTCCGTCGTTCGAGGAACAAATGGACAGACTTATAAAGAAAGCTGGTCAAAAAGTCCGAGATGATCACAACCGTGAGACGGCCATCTACGAGAAAGCCAAGACGCAACGCCTTCTCCAACAGGCCGTAAAAGATGAAAA
The DNA here is from genome assembly GCA_030015575.1 of Agapanthus africanus. Classification (NCBI taxonomy): domain Eukaryota; kingdom Viridiplantae; phylum Streptophyta; class Magnoliopsida; order Asparagales; family Amaryllidaceae; genus Agapanthus; species Agapanthus africanus. The sequence goes on from CM057351.1 coordinate 425,598,491, forward strand.
TGCCGCTCCTTGTCAACCTGTCATAAAGGAGGCTCGGCGCAAAAGCAGAAATAAGTCGAAAGGCCAAAAAGGCGCTCAACAGCAACAAAGCAGGGCTAAGAAGTCATGCAAACAAGAGGCGAGCGTTATTGATCTATCCCTCATGAAGAAAATGAGTCGAGCATACTCTTTTCCTCGGGATAAGACGAGGAGGATACTTGAGCTTGCGCTAAAACATCAGATGCTCATATTGCCGGAATCCAAGCACCCCGAACAAGCAAGCGAAGTCTCTGACCCAAACTATTGCTCTTACCATCGAATAATAGGGCACCCGCTCGAAAACTGCTTCACCTTTAAGAATTGGGTCGAAGATCAGTACCAGCTCGGCAAGTTCGCTCTGTCTGACAACTGAAAGGTAACGCCGCCACAGAAGCATGAGCCCAAGGCCACGAAAGAAGAACCGGTTCCACATTGGGATTGGAAGCGAATTCGCACCTGTCACATGATTACAATATTAAAAGAAGAGCCCGAGGACATAGATGAGCTCCCTTGGTGCTTCGAAAACAGCAGCGACGAGATAATCTCAGAATTCCCACCAGCGCCAAAAGAGCTGGAAGATGGAATCCATACCACTGCAGATAACCTCAAGAAGATTGAGTTAGGATCGGCAGACGATCCGCGATCGACATTCATCAGCGAATTACTATCTGAAGAAAGGGTAGCTGCGTTAAAGGATGTGCTTCTGCAGCATAGAGATTGCTTCGCGTGGAACTATTCCGAAATGCCGGGACTAGATCCAGAAATTGCTGTACACAAATTGGCGATATCCCCGGAAATCAAGCCAGTCAAACAGGCGCCGAGGAGAATGCGGCTCGAGCTCGAGATGAGTATCAACGCAGAGGTCAAGAAGCTGATTGACTCTGGCTTTATCCAGGAGGTTCAATATCCTGAATGGATCGCTAACATCGTCCCGGTGATGAAGAAAAATGGGACGGTGCGCATATGCGTGGACTTTCGGGATCTCAATAAAGCTTGCCCGAAGGATGATTTCCCAGTGCCAGTCACCGAACTGATGATAGACAATACATCCACTCATGAGGTTTTCTCCTTCATGGATGGCTCATCAGGGTATAATCAGATAAAGATGCATCCCGAAGACCAGAAGCATACCGCCTTCAGGACCCCTCTAGGTATATTCTGTTATAAAGTGATGCCCTTCGGTTTAAAGAATGCCGGTGCCACTTATCAAAGGGCCATGACAAAGATCTTCGACGACCTTATACACGAAATCGTCGAATGCTATATCGACGATCTCGTGGTTAAAAGCAAATCATACGAGGAACATCTCGAGCATTTGAAGACCGTATTTCAACGCCTTCGGCAATACAACTTGAAGATGAACCCGCTCAGATGTGCATTCGGGGTTTCCTCGGGCAAATTCCTGGGGTTCATCGTCCGACACCGAGGTATCGAAATAGATCCGTCCAAGATCAAGGCGATTATGGAAATGCCTCCGCCTAGAACTCTTAAACAGCTGCGATCTCTCCAAGGGAAGCTCGCATACATACGGCGATTTATAGCCAATCTCTCAGGCAAGTGTCGCCCTTACAGTCACCTGATGAAGAAAGGAACTCCATTCATCTGGGATCACAAATGCCAAGGCGCACTGGATGAGATCAAGCAATACCTGCAGAACCCTCCAGTGTTGGCTGCTCCGGTTAAGGGGAAACCTCTCATCCTTTATACAACTGCCCTCGAAGGTTCTTTAGGCGCATTATAGGCGCAGGAAAATGACCAGGGAAAAGAAAGAGCGCTCTGCTATCTAAGTCGAGTTCTACTGGGGGCAGAAAGCAACTACTCCCCCATTGAAAAACACTGCCTGGCGTTGATCTTCGCAATAACAAAGTTTAGACATTACGCATTAGCACATGAAGTCCGTCTCATTTTGAAGGTGGACCCTCTCAAATATCTAATGTCAAAGGCCATATTGACGGGACGACTCGCTAAATGGGCCCTGCTCTTGATGGAGTTCTCGATAACATATCAACCTCTCAAGGCAGTGAAAGGCCAGGCCATCGCCGACTTCCTCGCTGAGCATCCGATACCGGCCGATTCTCCTCTGAATTGCGAATTGCCAGACGAACATGCGTTTGACGCTATCGATGGGAACGATACCCGATGGGAACTCTATTTCGATGGAGCATCTTCCGTGAAAAAGCGCAAACAAAGTACCCCCATAATCAAATCGGGGGTAGGCCTTATTTTCGTAACTCCACAAGGAGGGATAATGCGCTTTGCTTTCTCCTTAACAGAGCCGAAGACGAACAATGAAGCTGAATATGAAGCCTTGATAGCAGGTCTCGAGATCGCCATCAACATGGGAATTGAAAACCTCTTCATATATGGAGATTCCCAGCTGGTCGTTAGTCAAGTAAACGGCGACTACCAAACATGCAAACCGGAATTGGTAAAATACGGTGAAAAGGTACAATAACTGCTGACCCAAATTCCCTCCTATACTTTGGAGAACATACCGCGTGCGGAAAACAGCAAAGCAGACGCGTTGGCCAAGCTTGCTAAAGGACTGGCTGACGAGAACCTCGATGACGTTAGAATCGTAGTACAAAGCCGTCGGGTGCTTGCCCCAGCGGAGATATCTCTGGAATCATCCGAAGAGAAGGGAGCGACTGAGCAGATGACCTTATAAGTAAAAGAACGAGAAAAGGTTGAGGATTGAAGGAAAGTCTTTATAGACTACTTTAAGTCCCACCGAATGCCCGAAGAAGCGTCCATAAGACATCAGCTCATGAAGCGAGCTCTATCTTTCGCCTTCGCCAATGATACTCTATACAAGAGGTCATTTGATTCTCTGTGGCTGAGATGCCTAGGACCTGACGAAGCGAGAAGGGTCGTCCAGGAGGTTCATGACGGACTCTGTGGTTCTCACCAAGCGGGCCCAAAGATAAAGTTAAAAATTAAACGAATGGGCTACTACTGGCCCACGATGATTCAGGATTGCCTCGAATATGCGAAGCAATGTCACTCATGCCAAATTCATGGGGACTTCATCCATCAGCATCCAAATCCATTACATCCAACGGTGGCTAGCTGGCCGTTTGAAATGTGGGGAACTGACATAGTCGGCCCCATCGAACCAGTATCGTCTAGAGGACATCGTTTCATCCTGGCGACGACTGACTACTTCTCCAAATAGGCAGAAGCAGTACCGTTGAGAGAAGTGAAGACAGAGAATATCCTCCATTTCTTCAAAATGCATGTCATATATCGGTTTGGAACTCCAAGACGGATCGTCTCCGATAACGGGCCAGCCTACCGAAGTCATAAAATCAGCCGCTTCGCGCAGCAGCATAATATAGACTGGAGATATTCCTCAGTCTATAATCCGTGAGCCAACGGTCTCGCCGAGGCCTTCAACAAGACCTTAACGAAGATTTTAAAGAAAACGGTGTCCCGAAGTAAGAAAGACTGGCATGAGAGGCTGCAAGAGGCTCTTTGGGCGTATCGAACCACATTCAAGATAGCCACGAACACAACGCCCTACGCGTTAGTGTTCGGCACCGAAGCAGTACTCCCCCCTCGAGATAGAGTTACCCTCTCTGCGAGTGGCAGTTCACTACGAGCTGACGGATGAAGAAAATGCTCACCTCCAGTTTGAAGAGCTTGACGCTCTTGATGAAACCCGGCTCATAGCGCAACAAAATCTGGAAGCTTACAAAGCGAAGATGACACGCTCATATAAAAGACTGACCCGACCGAGGACATTCCGCCAAGGCGAACTCGTACTAGTGGTCAAAAGGCCCATGATCCCCAATCGCGCCAAGCGGGGAAAATTCGAGCCAAACTACGAAGGCCCGTATATCATAGATAAGGTCTACCAGGGTGGGGCCTATTTACTCATGGACATGCACGGTGAAAGGCCTTTCAGGCCAATAAACGGTCGCTTCCTAAAGAAATACTACGCTTAATGAGCCACAGCCTAGGTTAATGATAGAGGACGACGACTATGTCCGCTCGCTATCTTCCTAAGCTCAAGCTTTATAAAAAATAGCCAGCCTTTTCCATAGCGGACCGAAATGTCCTTAAACTAACAACGGACCGAAATGTCCTTCAACTAATAGCAGACCGAAACGTCTTTAAACTACTACCGCAGCATCCTTAGGCTGACGAGATGAATAAAAAAAAGTATATAAATAAAAATATATATATATATAATAAAAAAAGAAGGTATGTTCATAAGCAAAAAGGGCACGGATGAAAACCCGAAAGGGCTCCGTGAGTAAAAACAGCAGGGCTACCGGCGAGTGTTCGTGAAAACCTGAAAGGGCGCAACCTCGTAAAAAAAAAGGAGAAGAAGAGAATAAAAAGAATAAAAAAAAACGGCATGTCCATAAGCAAAATGGGCACGGATGAAAACCCGAAAGGGCTCCGTGAGTAAAAACAGCAGGACTACCGGCGAGTGTTTGTGAAAACCCGAAAGAGCGCAACCTCGTTAAGAAACACTTATGGGGTCCTCTCGACCTTGTAAGTAGAAACCACCCGCGTGAGATCCTTACGACTCACAAGAGAGCAACACACTTAAGGATCCCCATGATTCCTAAGGAGAAAATACACTTGTGAGATCCTCACGACTCGTAAGGAGAACTCTCTTATGGGACCCTCACGGCTCGTAAGATTTGAAAGTCTTAAGTTACAGAGGCCTAAACCTGTGCTTAAGCAACCCCCACAACTTTCGACATTGCCCTACGAGTGGTCCTATATTGGCCCTTGTATACAATCCACGGGCGCGAATAAACATTTCCCTAACCAAGTCCCATCCGAGACTAGGGATATGTTTGCATGGTGAACAACCCTTGTAAATCCTCTCGACTTACAAAGAGAAAACCCTCCTGTAGGATCCTTACGACCTACAGAGGAACAAAACACTTAGGAACCCTCACGATTCCTAAGGAAAAAATACATCTGCAAGATCCTCATGACTTGTAGGAAGAAATACCTTTGTGAGACCCTTACGGCTCATGAAGTCAAAAGCCTTAGTCGACAGGACCTTAACCCTGGTCGCTAAGCCTCCTTTGTTCGACAACGACAGAGGCAAATGATGATTCGCTCTTGGCAATATCCCAGTTGTAGCGGTGCTGATGCCGAAATCGGTGTCCAATTTCATACTTACGGCGAAAAGCCAGTAGGCCGCATATGCATACGAAATAGCCGAAATGATGGAGAAACTTGCAATAAAAAAAAGCAGTAAGTAAAATGTATGCATGCGAAATAGCCGAAATGATGGGGCAACTCGCAATAAAAAGTAGCGAGTAAAGATAAAATAAATAGCCGAAATGATTGGGCACCGCGAAAAATAGCCGAAATGATTGGGCAATCGCGACCTTCGCGATATAAAAGCTGAAATGATAGAGTATCGCGGAAATAAAAAAAATGATGATGATAAAACTTTGGCCCTACAGTTAAGATCATATCGATCCCTGTATATAATCCAAGGGCGTAAACAAAGAGGGAACCATACTTTCCCAACAGACTCCGTCAGAAGACAAAGCCAAACCTCGACGGTTCATCCCAACTCCGAAGAAACCAGTGTCTTCAGCAAACCCCTCGACTCACGGATACAAACACTCCTTGACGAGAGCCTCCTGATCCGCGTCGACTCGCAGAGCCACCAGTGCCTCCATGGGAAATCCTCGACTCGTTTCAAACCCCCAAGGAAGCAAATAATCCTTGGCGCTTGGGAAACAAATAATCCCTAGCAAAACTCTTCGACTCACGGATACAAACACTCCTTGACGAGAGCCTCCTGATCCGCGTCGACTCGCAGAGCCACCAGTGCCTCCGTGGGAAATCCTCGACTCGTTTCAAACCCCAAGGAAACAAATAATCCCTAGCAAACTCCTAAACTCACGGATACAAACACTCCTTGACGAGAGCCTCCTGATCCGCGTCGACTCGCAGAGCCACCAGTGCCTCCGTGGGAAATCCTCGACTCGATTCAAACCCCAAGGAAATAAATAATCCTTGGCGCTTGGGAAACAAATAATCCCTAGCAAAACTCCTCGACTCACGGATACAAACACTCCTTGACGAGAGCCTCCCGATCCGCGTCGACTCGCAGAGCCACCAGTGCCTCCGTGGGAAATCCTCGACTCGTTTCAAACCCCAAGGAAACAAATAATCCTTGGCGCTTGGGAAACAAATAATCCCTAGCAAACTCCTCGACTCACGGATACAAACACTCCTTGACGAGAGCCTCCTGATCCGCGTCGACTCACAGAGCCACTAGTGCCTCCATGGGAAATCCTCGACTCGTTTCAAACCCCAAGGAAACAAATAATCCTTGGCGCTTGGGAAACAAATAATCCCTAGCAAAACTCCTCGACTCACGGATACAAACACTCCGTGACGAGAGCCTCCTGATCCATGTCAACTCGCAGAGCCACCAGTGTCTCCGCGGGAAAATTCCCGATTCGTCTCAACTCGCAAGATGAAGCCTCAGGCAGCAGGGATTGAAAAACTTGCTTCCTGAACAATGGGACCCTACAAGTCGATCTAAGACGGTCTCTTGCATACTATTCACGGGTCTCACTCTCCAAAGTCGAGTTTTGACAGGGAGGGAAACAACCGCTTACGGGTCCTCTCGACTCATAAGAGGGAAAAATTCTCTTGTAGGATCCTTACGACTTATAAGAAAAAACCACACTTAGAATCCTCACGATTCCTAAGGAGAAAAACCCATCTACGAGATCCTCTCGATCCGTAGGGAGAAAAGTCTCTATGAGACCCTCACGGCTCATAGACTTGAAAAGTCTTAGGCGGCAGATCTGAAACTGCGGCCTAAGCCATCGCTATCTCTTAAAGAAATTAAGTTATCGGCCAATTAGGTTCATCGAAAACATCATGATGAAAAGGGAGAAAGCAAAGAAATAGTACAAGACATTGCAAAAAGGAATGTGTATCTTTATTCATAAATTCAATCAAAATACAAGGCGAATCATATAAAGAACAAAGAATGTATACATACTATATAAAAATTACAAGTGTGTAAATGATACAAAATATTCAGGAAGAAGGAAGCCTCTTGAACAGCTCTATCAATTGCTCGCGTGCTTCCTTCCACGCCTTCTCTTGATCAGCCGCCACCGCCAGTTCGGCCTCTACTTGAGCCCGCTGCTGCATGAAGGATGCGAGCTGTTCCCCAACGACCTGCTGAGCTGCTTCGTGGCCTCGGGCATCACGCTCGGCGGCATCAAGCTTCCGCTTCAGTGCTAGCCCATTAGAGATACGCTCCAAAAGGCCTTCAAAGACAGCTTTCACCTCGGCAGCATTCGTCCTAACTTCAGCGCGCAGGCGAGCAGTTGCGCTTGAAGATTCCTGAGGTTCCTTCAACCATAAAGCTGCTTCCTGCTCCAAATGGCGGAGATAAGAAGCGCTTTGCTCGAGCCAAGCTGTCCGTTGGGTGCTTACGGCCAAAACTTCAGGAGAAGGACGCGTCGACTCCAACCGATGCAGGCAGGCCTCGATCTCTCTGCAGTGGTTAACCCAAGATTCGACGACGCCTTCGTTGTGAAAGTTTACGAGCGCCGCCAACATCGGGTTAACTTCCACAGCGAAATCTACGGCAGAAAGGAGAGCGTCCGTGTTAAGCTCTTCGATATACCCGCTCAGCATGCCCAAACTCATCACGGCACCCTTTGAAGATGGACGTTTCAAGAAAGGGCCTGCCGTGGAAAGGACACGAGACTCAAGAGAGACCGGAGCCGGAACGATAGCTGCAAAACAAAACATGGTTAAACAATGGTTCAAGAGATGTTGAAGGGTCATCAAAAAGGAAGTTTACTATACCAGCTGCAACGGACGGCAAAGCCGGAAGGGCCGGTGGCGTGGCAGGTCTTGCGTCCCCTCCTTCGATTTGTGGCACTACAATAAGGAAGAGGAAAAGTCAGAAATAATCCTATTGCTAAAAAAAAGGGGAAAATAAAGACATCGAAATGAAAATATACTCACCGGCACCACTAGAGGGAGAAGCGAGTTCGGATGGGAAGGAGAAGTGTGGGAGCAACACTTGGTATAAATGATCAAAGAGCACTCCTGAAAGGACACAGTGGTACGACGTTAATACGTAAGCTACACGTTTAAAAGATTAACTCATGAGTCGCAAATCCATACCTTCCAACATCCGCGATGGCACAAGGGAAGGCTGGGAGGTGACCACCGCCAAAGCAGTAGTTGACGGTGCTCCTTCGAGCAATGGAGCATTGGCACTGGCCGCACCTGCGTTAAAAACAAAGAAAAACTTGTTAGAAAAGATCGCAAGATATAAAAAAAAAAGAATGATAGTAACTCGAAATTTACCCGACGAGCTGCCAGCCGAAACTGAGGCAATTCCCTCCTCCATTGACATGAGGCCACCGCCCGTAGCCTCATCACCCGACTCGATGGGAACCGTTGTTGTGCTCGCAAGCCCTGGAGATGGCGGGGGACCATAGGCGGGGAGGGCTATGATTGGAGCATTGCCAGATTCCTGAGAAGGAGCGGTTAGCTCGTCCTCAGGAATCGTGGCCGCCTCACCCGCTACTCCCTTGGGTTCTGCAGTCACGGTTATCTCGTCCATCGTCACCGCGAGGTCTCCAGCCTCAAGCGCCTCGCCCGCCACTACCCTCGGCTCGGTTATGACGATCATTTCATCTGCCGCCACTTCAGGTTCGACATCAATGACCCTCTCGGCTGAAGATCCCCCAACCTCTGTTTCAGGCCCCGTAACCCCAACGACGTTGCTCACCGTCAGCTCGGGTTCGGCAAGCACCGCCTCCTCCGTTTCCCTGGGTTCAACGGTCTCCGCCTCCCCCTTGGTCGGACTTGGCCCTGCAAGATGGGATGCATAAGAACCAATAGCTTTATAATTCTTACAACAAGGTTCTGAAAGAAATGCTACCTGAAGAGGATTTATCATTTGCACTTCGAACCGCGCATGCCACTTGCCTATGAGCAGTAGATAGGGCGACCGATAGGGGCCTCTTCAGAGGGAGTATCAGCGCGAGGGATGGAGCTAGGGCCCGCTCCCGTGGCCAAAGCAGCTCTGCGCGCCTTTGCTTCGCGTCTCAACCGCTTCCTCTCCTCACGAGCCGTTGAGACGGATGCCACTAGGGCTTCTTTAATTGAGGCATCTTCGTCCGTGAATAGGGATGCCTCCAGATTTTTCAAGGCATCCCTCGTCGTTTTGTCAAGTCGAGGCTCTTGCAACAGCCTCGACGAGACCGGGACTTCAGTAACAGGCTTGGGGAGGATCCCCGCATCAACTGATATAGCCCCTGCAAAGAGACAAAAGAAGGTTAGGTTGACCATCAGAAAAGATAACAAATTTTTCTTATAAAAAGAGAAGGGGGTGGGACATACCAACGCCTGCTAGAGTACGTTTCTTCTCCTCCTCTTGGAAGGTTTTCAAAGAGGCAGCAATAGCCTCTTCGGTAGAGACACCTGTTGAAAATGGGGCAAATATTAGTTAAAGATAATGATAAAAAGTGCAATAAAGTGACGAAGAAAGCGGCTGATGGTTACCTGACTCGGCGAGTTTACTTAACATCGCTTCGAGCCTCGCTGATCGCTCTGAAGCTGCAATGGCGGCCGCCAAATTGGTGTCTGCAGGGTCTACCAAGAAGCCCCCGTTGCTGCCATATTCACTTATTCCTTCGTTGAGAGGAGCCTCAGGCTCTAAGCTGAGGATCGCATCAAGGGAAAGGATGGACTTTTTCTTCTTTTGCCCGCCAGCTCTAGATCCACCCGGAATCGATTTGCGCTTGGCAGTCACCTTAGGGCGGCGGGTCCCGATATCTGCTCCTGCGCCGGACTCTGGCGATACTACATTAACCGTCTTTGTGGGAGCACGGGACGCCGGTGGTGCATTCACCGTAGCAGGCAGCGGCAATCCACGCGAGGGGCTCAACACGCGTGGTCGATCGACTCCGGCATCTTTTAACGGAGGGATGACCGGGATCCTTGGCTGCAAGGGGGCCTTGCGATCACTGCCAGGAGGCGCACCCCTACGGTCAACCAGCATACACTTCTCCGTTAAGATAATTGGGCCCATCGCATGCGCATACCAGGCTACGTACAAATTAAGCATCTTAGGGGCACAGCTGGGTTCACTGATAAAGAAATAGGAACCTGTGTTAAGCCGTGTGAAATGGTGCATTGCATTCTTTATCCCCTCTTGGCTGACCACGGGCTTTTCCAAGAAAGCTTCCATCGGGATCCCTTGGTTGTAGCTCGATTGCCGGGCAAATCGGTGCAGGTTATACCTCATAAACAGGGCTGTCTCATTCTGCCTAAACACTAGATAGCCCGGCCGAATGGAGTAGAGGTGGAGGATTTCCTGAGCTTTCAATACAGAAGCCCCATCTTTAAAATCATCACGCAGTGGCACCACTGACTTAGTGGTCTCTGAGCCTATGGTTATGACCTTATCCACAAAGGAAACCTTCGCTCCGACCAGATATGGACGAAGGAGCAGCCCCCTAGACTCCCGCGGGGGTGCAACCACAATTGAAGCCCCGACCAACCGCATGACTCTCAGGAGCCTGCATTTCTCAAAGAACGGAGGAGTCTTATGGGCACCAAACACCCCTTGCACATGCATCTCCATCCAAGAAGTGAAATAGTGCATCGGGAAGTTAGCAGGCTGTACCCCAGGCTCACTAGCGTCCGCCGCTACGCTAAAGGTAAGCCAGCCCGGCGATTCCTACCGATAACTGCAAACCAGCCACCATCCGATGCGCTGGGTAAAAGACGGAGGGCCGCATGAGGCGTGGGTGCATGGGGAGCGCAAAGCTGCATAGCCACAAGCCCAGGAACCCAATAAAAAAGGTCTCCTCGTCCATGCCCGGGACAGCGATTTCTGAGAAAGCGGCGATAGCAGCGTTGGGGAGATAAAAATCCCTCTGGTCATTTTCCGATATGGGTCGGCGGTCCAAGCCGAAACCAAAAGGGTCATCAAGCTGGGCGAACTTCTCACTTCGCTCTGATAGGAACTCCAGGCGAATGAAACGGGCAATAAAATCTGTGAAACTGACGCCCCGGTCGCCCGATTCCAGATGGAGTCCCTCATAGATCTCCAACACCTTCACCAAGCCCGGATACTGATGCTGAATGGCGTTCTCCGGAGTCAAGTCAAACACCAACGGCTTGGTGGCAAAGATGTATTCGTCAGGAGGAAGCAGCTCCTCGTAGTGCCCCCCCTCATTGGTAGACCCGAAACTTCAGCAAACTCCTCCAAGGAGATGGAGACCTCCCTATCCGTCATCAGGAAGGTGTGGGTGGGGATATTCCATTGTTCAATGAAGGCCTTGATCCACCACGTTGGAGGAGAGGGATACTCGAAAAGCGAAACGTAGATGGCCGAATATAAACCAATCTTCGTTAGATGAGTCCTTTTCGCCGATAAGATGTACCGGGCTTATTGCAAATATCCGGCGGGCGGGCGCGGGATCAGTCCAATATTGTAAGCCTGTCCCCAAGGGCGTGCTTCACCCTGACAAATTCGCCTCCCCAGAATGTCTATCACCGGCGGCGGCTGCACGGGGATGGCACCGATTGCAGGCTGGAGGAGGTCGTCAGAATTCCAATTTTTAACCTCCACGGCATACTTCACCGGGGGTTCGTTCGCATAAGGGGTCGTAACTATGGGCTCAGACGGCGAGGCGAAACTGAAACTGCGGCGACCTTAAATGATTTGACTGTACCACCTTCCCCACAGGTGGAGTTTTTTGCACTCGGGGTCATGATCTTTAATAAGAGCAAACGCCACCCGGTCCACTGGCGAATGGGGGAACCCTCCTTCCGAGCGAACAAAGGGGAAAGACAAGTCGTCAGACATGTTTCCTGTAGAAAGACAAAAATAATCGTTGGTGTTCTAACGCTTGGCATTTTAAAATATCTTACTCCACACTGTGATGTAGTGGGTAGGGGACCAAAGGGGGATCCACAAAATCTGGATGACGGTACATCATTTAATAAGACAACCCCATCATTAGATGAGACTGTCAATTAATGAAAAGGTTCCCAAGAGAATACACTCATTGATGGGAGATCCCTAGAGACAAGGAGAAAATCTCCTCTTTTAGAGCAAAGCTCTGTCACAGAGTGACATTTGTCAAACTCTGGTCTCATGGGAACAAGATTCCTTAAAAGAGCATAGCTCTGTGGTAATAATGGAAAGATCCATCAATTTTTTTTTAACACTTAGAAGAATTAGAATTTTTGAATCTTGAAAAATCCATGAAAACTTATTAAAAAAAAATTCTTCATTTTTCAGATCTAAAAAGATCTACATTTGATCCAAGAGCAAAGCTCTGTTCATGAGTTAAAACCCATGGACCAGATCTCTGTAAATCTGTAAGTTTTTGAGAGCAAGGCTCTGTTGATGAAACCCCAAAGGGGTTTTCTTTAGATCAAAGATCTATAAGAGCAAGGCTCTATTAATTAAATTTAATTTAAATTAATTTAAATTTTTTACCTAGAGTGATTCTAAGTTCTGAACTTTAAAGTTCTTGGGAAGAAGCAAGAGCAAGGCTCTGAGAGTTCTTAAGCAAGAGCAAGGCTCTGAATCAAAGTTCTTGAAGTGGTAAAGACTTAAAGGACCAAGGGTCCTATTTATAGGCGCCTGCGCCCCTTCAACTTACCCCGTTTGATCCAACGGCCAGGATCTTGCCACCGCTGCACTCACGTGCGCGCCACGTGAGCGCAACGGTGGGAGGGCATTTGTTTCCCCCCAATCAGAGCAAGGTTCTATTTGAATTTTAAAAATTCAAATTTTGAAGCAACGCTTCAAATCCTGTACGCTGCGCGCAACGCGCCACGTGTCAGAAGTTAATACGTCAGCGCAATGCCCAAGGCAGTGCGTCCAATCAGAGCAGGGCTCTTTTAAAAACAAAAAGTAAAAGTGGCAACGTTCAGTTGCGCAAGCGCTGCGCTGCGCGACACGTGTCTGCGAGCACAGCTGCGCAAGCACAGTTGCGCAAACGCTGCACTGCGCAAGCACAGTTGCGCAAGCACTGCTGCGCAAGCGCTGCGCCGCGCGACACATGTCACGAGCTGGGGGAGTTGCGCAAAACAGAATGGAGATTTAAAGAAATCTTTTCTGTTCTTGTTAAAACAAGAAGATTTTCTTCTGTAAAGCAGGGGCCTTTGGATCAAAGATCCAACGGTGGGGAAAATTTCCCAAATCATTCAGAAAAAGATCTCTGTAACAAATTTAACTAATTTATGAGCACTATAAAAAGGACCCCAGACCTCATTTCAAGATCATCAACATCTGGCAAAAAAAAAAAAGAGAAGAAGGGGACTCTCAAGAACTCCTGAAGAACATAAAAAAAAAGGTAAAAATCTTTAAAAGAAGAGAAAATTCTCTTATGAACAGATCATTGATCTAAGAACAAGATCATTGATCTTCAATAAATAAATAAATAAAAATAAAAAATAAAAATAGTGCCTTGCATTTGTTATGAACCTTTGGTTCTCTGAAACAAGGAAAAACTTGTTTTTCTTTGATCCAAATTTAGATCAAGGGATCAAAAAGTGCTTGGCACTTCTGTTCTTGAATTTAAAAAGATTCTTAGTGCTTTACACAAATGCAGTGCATTATTTAAAGGGCCAGGCCCAAGTCAAGCAGGCCTAAATAAATTGCAAAGCAATAAAAGGACAGAGCCCCATTTAAATTGATGCTCTGTTTGAGCAGAGCCCAAAATAAATGAACAGCCCTGGCACAGGTCTAACAGACCAACAACAAATAAAAGTGTTGAATATTTCCAATTGGACTTAGCCCAATCGTGACCATAAGTCCTCAAATTAAATTGACTGAGCAAAATTGCTCTCCTAAATCAATTTACATCCGGTTCGAGGGTACATCTCCGAACTCCTTTGACATCTATCGTTGTAATACTTCAACGACGTCAAAGAGGTGACGGGTCCCGACGACCACATATCGGTATGGACTGCGGGGTCCTTAAACTCGTGGACCGGAACGTCCTTAAACTAATATTGGACCGGAATGTCCTTAAACTAATATTGGACCGAAACGTCCTTAAACTAATGTCGGACCGGAACGTCCTTAAACTAATATTGGACCGAAACGTCCTTAAACTAATGTCGGACCACCACGTCCCTAAACTGGAACACGGACCACCATGTTCCTAAACTGGAGCATGGACCGCAACGTCCCTAAACTACCTATGGACCACTACGTCCCTAAACTGGAACAATAGAGCCTCCAAATGCTCTTTTGCCGGATCTAAACGATCCCGTTTAAGTTGATCTTAGCCCCCAAACATGGCTAACATATCCTTAAACATTCAAACGGACTATAAAACTCCAAATCAACCTTGGTTCAAGGGTACATCTCTGAACTCCTCTGACATCTGCCGTTGTAATCCTTCAACGACGTTAGAGAGGTGACGAGTCCCGAAGGCCAGATATTAAATGGATTATCACGTTAAGTTGATCTTAGTCTCAAACAGGACTATCGTATCCTTAACGAACGTTTAAGTTGATCTTAGCCGCAACGCGACTAATGCATCCTTAAACTAAAAACACCAAACCCAAATCTAAGTAAATATGGATTTGGACTAATCCACGTCCTACGGGCGACGGCATTACTCAGTCTCCGTATACAATCCACGGGCAACCACAAACAAAACAAACACACACGACACGAAGTGAAATTCTAGAGAAGGAGAAAGTTATTACCGCGATGCGGTAGCGTAATTAACTGCAGGGGCTTGCGCCTGCAGGGAAAAGCGTCCCCACAATCAAAAACCCCTCAAGCGAGGGGGAATCTGACGAAGTCTGCTACATCGGCCGCATCCGTCTAAACCTCTGATACACGGTGCCATAAATCAACTTGGCATCTTCGGAGAGGTGGACGGATAAAACCAAATAGTATCTGCCCCGAATCTCAGCGTCAGGACATCGCAGTCCTGTGCGCCGCCATTCGGAGGGGAACATAGACTTCAGAATGAGGAAGGTTAGGATGTGATGTTGTATTTATAGGATAGAATTAGGGTTTTGTGAGCGAAGAGAGAATTAAAAATAGGATTTATGAATGAATTTAAGTTCTCTGTTAATTTATAGAGAAATCAAACAGCACTGAAGTAGTGGGGGCAGGCCAAAAGACTGGGGTGCAGAGTATGAGAGTATTTGGTACGGGGGGGCCTGCGGCGCCGGCCCAATGGTGAATCTTACTGGCCATTTGTATTGGGTGGGATCTTGAATGTTTGCCACGTGTCCTAGTCTATTTAAATACTCATTTGCACATGTTTATTTAATCTGACTTTTCATTTTTACGTGTATTACACGTGTAAACTTTTGGACTTCCAAAAGTTTAAAAGAAAAATCAGTAAAAATGTATGTGGCTGATAGGATTCGATTACAGGGGCTACGTCACAGCAGTGCATGGATTTACCAATGAGCTACAAGTGCTTTCTTGCTGTTTTTAAACAATTTTAATTTATAACTTGTGCTCAGGCTTGAAACTCTATTCTGTACATTAATTTGAAAATTTTTGTACAAATGAAATTGAAGTCGTTACAGATTTGGAGTTAAATTTCCAAAAGATTTGGATTTGGAGTTAAAACCCTTCGAGAATTGGATCTTAGAGTTGAACTTCTGAAAGGACTTCGGAGATGATCAAAGGGGACCCCTTTCTTCTCCCTTGAACCTTGAATCCTCCCAAAGTGGGATTTTTGGAGGTAGGTCTTCTTCCTCCTCTTTTTTTTGCTGGATCTTGGGGAGAAAGAAAAGTGAGATTAAAATCTCTCTTTTAGGGATTTAATGGGAGATCTGAACTCCCCTTCGAGGATTTTATGGTGAATATTTATTTAGTTTTGAGAAAAAGAGAGCTAAGCTCTTGATTTAATTGGAAATGAAGAGGAAGAGAAAAAAACTTGAGAGAGAAGATGGAGGCATAAACCCTATAATTTTTAAGTGAATGAAAGTTGTTTTTTATTTTCTCATTATGTTTGCCTTTTATAGGCTACACACTTTATATATAGCCCATTGGGCTTTTCCATATGGCAATTGTGCATCCCCATGTCTTATGTGCCTATTCCTTTTTTTCACATAAGCCATGGGATTTATAAAATTTTGGGCTTTTTGTCCCTTTTTCATACATTTATTTAAAAAGTACATTAAACTAATTTATATCTTCATTCATTTTGTCATGAGGCTGGCCCCTTCCATGCTCGGTCTTGATTTGGGTTTTGGCCTACGTGGTTTTGGCTTGGACCCGCTTGCTTGGGCTCGGGCCCATTTGGGTTAGGATTGACTTTGATTTTGATTTGGTCAACCAGGATGTAATTTTTGACCCCAACAATTGAGAGATCATGATTGATTTCATAATCAATCAAATTGATCTTAAAGATCAACCGGTAAATTTTATTCACCATTGGACTTTTAATCCAAAAACTCTCTGTTTAACAGAGAAGATCATTCCTGTTTATTTTAATAAGATTAGGAAAATATTTTCCTAAGATAGAATTTAATTCTGTCGGATAATTCTTAGTATCGTGGCGGTGGAGGATTTGCACTTAGAGCGGCTGGATGTCAAGACCGCGTTTCTTCATAGAGATTTGGAGGAAGAGATCTATATGATGCAGCTACCGGGATATGAGGTGAAGGAGAAAGAGAATATGTCACGCCTCGCTTCCCGGAGTGTGCTAACTACGGCACGTGACAGGAATCATCCCTCCACAGTCACATTACGGATGTCTATAGGATATCAAGAACAGTAAAATATAAAATCTATCTAGTACATGTCTATTTGCCAAAATAAAAGAGTCAAGAAAATGTATAAGCGGAAATGATAGTAATATCCAATAAACAACATCTAAAAATACGTCCTAATATGGGCTCACATCAAGAAATGAAAGCTACGGAAAAAAAAACTAAACTAAGTATCACTAAACTCAATTCCTTACTGTTCGGCTTGACAGCTAAAGTACTCATGTTCAGCCTGTGATGGAGATAGAGGAACTGGGACATGCAAAACCCAGACGTCAGTGCGTCATAATAGCAAAACAATAGTAATAACCAGGATGTAACGATATAGGTAAATATGAATATAAAGAATAACACGGATATGAACAGTGAGGTATGTATGTGTATGTGAAGTGCGATGAGTACCCTAAACTGTGCTACTAGGTTATTTACTCTAAATTCTTTGAAATCAATTTAATAGAATTGTCGATGTAACTCAATAGTATCTCGTGCGTGCCCGGGACCACGGTCAAGACTCTCGGGCTGAACCCGAGATGTGCCGTTAGGCAGTAAACAAGTAACATGTTGTAACAACTCTAAACTTTCTGTACAATTTTTTTCAAAAATACAGAAAGGGGTACTTGAGCCTGAGCACAAGTTATAAGTTTCATTTGCTTTTGAACAGCAAGAAAGAGCTTGTAGCTCATTGGTAAGACCTTGTACTGCTGAACCAAAGCACCAGAGTTCAAATCCCATCAGCCACACATTATTTTTATTTAAAATTCTTTTAATTTTTTAGAAGCCCAAGAGTCTACACGTGCACTATACGTAATAGGGTAAGTTACAGAATAAACAAACAGGTTCATGAGTCAAGACCAAGCGACGGGGACACGAGGCAAAGAAACGTGGCCCGACTCGGCCAACTCGGGCCGGCGACTCGCCCGGCTCGGCCGAAATCCTAAATTTCTTTACATGTTGCGACTCTTGAACTCCCCCATAACCCCTGTATTATTTAATTTCCCTGCATATTTACAGAGCAAATTAAAACACACATTTAATCCATTTTAATACAAAATTTTAATACACCCTTTCATTACCCTAAACCTTAATTTTTCCTATAAATACCACACCTAAAATCGCCCGTCCTCACTCCCAAATCTCTGCCCAAACTCTCATGAAAATTCCCAAGTCTTTTGTGTGCAAGTGGAGTTAGCAAAGGGCGAAGTTCCGACGAACTTCCGACGACGATCCGAGAAGATTTCGACTACGAAACGACGCACCGGCACCTCCTATCTCTTCCTCCTTCTCTCTTATAGTCAATTAACATGTAAGTCCCTACTTCTCCTTCTTTTCTCTATTCTAAAAACATTTAAAACTAAAACCCGACGGAAGCGGAGTTAATCCGACTTCCGATTCGGTTTTTCCTTAAAAAGTTCTATTTTTCTTAAACATAATAATACCAAACTCTTATGTCATGATCATTAAATATTAACGAAGAAAATAGAATAAGTTTGACATCAAAATAATAACCGTAGCAAGTTTTATTCCATTTTGTACATTAAAATACCCCCATGTTTCATTTCGATATACTTGAACTTTTTAAACCGTATTACCTTAGAAAACTCATGAGATAATGACCTACCTCCTCGCAACATACATATATAACATAGCACGATAGAATTTGGGAATATAGATTTGGGGAAATACGACTTTACACATAACTACCTCCGACTTATAAAAACCTTTTTCTACAAGATATGTATTTTAACAAATTTTTGCAATTGCGCCTCTACAACCCATTTCGGGGAATCCGTTCAGGATGGTGCGGATTATCGCATATCCTCGGACTTAGTATAGTGAGATGCAGACCTCCGTAAGGAGCATACGATCTCGAAAGATTTAAAATACAATTTTCTTTAGAAATGTGATTTCTATTATAAATAAAATTAATTTTTAATAAATAAATATATATGTAATTAATATCAAAATATCTATTTTTAATATTTATAATATTCCACATTTCCAAAATTCAAGAAAAACATTCCATTTACAAGAAAATACCATACAAATCCAATATTACAAATAAATACCATATATTATGAAATTAGGTTTTATTCACTAGAAATGTCACATTGATAAAATATACATTCATGAAAAATCTAAAAACGATAATAAAATACTTGAGGTGTATTTTGAAAATTATACAAAGTTATTTTTACATAAAATCCCCTCAAGTTATACTAAATTACGATAAGGGCCCTAGTAAACATAGGTTTAAGCGAGACCGGTCTTTTGAGCCTCAGGAAGCCGGAGATATGGGCGCTTGCCTATTTAAGATAGACAACTTAACAAACGGTGTTATCAACACGGTAATTATCTTTGAAAAGACACAAATCCTGCCGTCCATATGCAGCAGTTACCGATAGCACCAAAACATAATTCAGGATTCAATTTCTTTTATAATTGTCTGACTCAGACTGAGTCTCAATATAATCAATCGGACTTGAATATGATTCAAGTATCAAACTACAAGTTAACATTAATCCATGAATCTATGTATTCAATATGTTCAATATATTCAATCTATATTGACTGACTGAACCATGGATATATTCCATTTACATGATCATCCATTATATCCGTTTCATTACTGATATCATGGTTTCGACAAGTCATCCATCTATATACAATGTAAAATTCAAAAAATATATCAATACAATCAAGACATCACGGGGTTTATAAGGGGTAGACTGGTACGGAAGATGTTAAAAGTGGCACGAGACTGTAACCATAATACACCTAATCTGAATTCAATTGTCGTTGTACCGTGACTGAACGGTTCCTTATGCTCCTGATACCTTAGTCTCCGGGGAAGTGAGACTCCTCTCATATACACTGGCATCTTCTTTACCAAGCTACAAACAACAGCGTTAACACTAAAAACAACATTATAACAATATACTCTCTATTCTGTCTATTCCATTCTTGTCTTTTTACGGGACTTACCGAGCGATTTGTTCGCTGACGACATTCTCTTTCTTTTCTTTGGAATATCATCAGGTGATACGGACTCACTGGAGATCAAGCCCACCAGCGAGGATTTGGACCGGATAGTTTTCGACCCAGACCTTTAGATTCCTTGTACACATTTATATTCTGTATTTTCCATTTCTGTTATACCACTGTTTAGGAATTGCTTCCTAATCCATGTATTTACTTTTCAAATGTATTGTAAAAAGAATATTAATAAATAAAGTTGTTGTTCATTTGCATCATGTCTCTTGTGTACATTACATTTTATATTGCTTAGATACGCTTAGCGTGTTTATTTCAGAATAAATACTTAGCGGCCTCGTCGCGTCCTCTGCCCGTATACTGGGAAGCGGGGCGTTACAGGTTTTGTTGGCGGCCCATGCAGGTCAGTGCTGCATGAAACCCTCCCATGCAGGTCAGAGCTGTATGGAACCCTATCATGCAGTTCAGCTCTGCTTGGACAACCTAAGCAATATAACACAAGAACCAGCAACTGAAAACATTTTTTACAATTCATATTTCTTGAAGCTTATCATTTCATATACTTTGAATCTATCCTAAACCAAATTTTTCTGTCAAGGTCATGGATTCCCCAAACAACACCATCACAAATGTCAACAACACTCTCCCACCACTACCACTCCCACCTACCATCACTGCTCCAATCAACAAGCAGACGGTTCTGCTTAAGGCAATCCGCAGCCTTCTGGAAGGACTGCAGCAGAAGACTGCTATATTATTGAACCGACCAGAAGCAGAAGCAACCGGTATAAAGCGCTCTGTCACCCAGATGGCAGGATGAGCCTACCCTATCAACCTTCAAAACCCAAGAGACAGAAAGAAACAATTAATCAGTCAAGTCCAGGTTTTTATTTCTACTGCAAGAAAGATGGACACTTATGAAAGGATTGTAGGCGCGCAAAAGACCTGTGCTTAGTTTGTGGCGCATCCAATTACGGAATTAGAAACTGTCCTTATAGACACAACTCAACTCACGCACCCACCAAATACCCGCAGCGGCCATCTATCCAGGCTCCTGCACCTCGTCTTGCACTTTCAGCTCCACCACCTGCACAGCTTACTCGCCAATTCTATCAGGCACTGAGGAACATGCCTCGAGGGCAGAGAAACATGCCCTAAGGACAAAAGAATGTGCCTCAAGTTAGGAGGAATGTACCCCGGAGTCTTTCCTTTTAGCAGCCGAAGAAGCAGAGGTTGTAGACCAAGGTAATACTGGTAATTCTCTTCAACCTTTGCAAACCCTTGTATCACTTTGTTATTTTTCATACACTACTAATAGTTCTATCACCAAACTTTCCTTGAATCTGTTATACTTTCCTTTTACAAATTTTGAGAACGAAATTTTAATAAGAAGGGTAGAATGTAAAAACTCTAAACTTTCTGTACAATTTTATTCAAAAATACAAAAAGGGGTACTTGAACCTAAGCACAAGTTATAAGTTTGATTTGCTTTTGAACAGTAAGAAGGAGCTTGTAGCTCATTGGTAAGACCTTATACTGCTGAACTAAAGCACCAGAGTTCAAATCCCATCAACCACACATTATTTTTATTTAAAATTCTTTTAATCTTTTAGAAACCCAAGAGTCTACACATGCACTACACGTAATAGGGTAAGTTACAGAATAAACAAACGGGTCCACGAGTCAAGACCAAGTGATGGGGACACGAGGCAAGGAGACGCAGCCCGACTCGGGCCGGCGACTCGCCCGACTCGGCCGGCGCCGCCGGTCTGACTCGGCCGAAACCCTAAATTTCTTTACATGTTGCGACTCTTGAACTCCCCCCATAACCCCTGTATTATTTAATTTCCCTGCACATTTACAGAGCAAATTAAAACACACATTTAATCCATTTTAATACAAAATTTTAATACACCCTTTCATTACCCTAAACCCTAATTTTTCCTATAAATACCACATCTAAAATCACCCCTCCTCACCCCCAAATCCCTGCCCAAACTCTCAAGAAAATTCCCAAGTCTTTTGTGTGCAGGTGGAGTTAGCGAAGGGCGAAGCTCCGACAAACTTCCGACGACGATCCGAAGAGATTCCGACGACGAAACGACGCACCGGCACCTCCTATCTCTTCCTCCTTCTCTCTTCTAGTCAATTAACCTGTAAGTCCCTACTTCTCCTTCTTTTCTCTATTCTAAAAACATTTAAAACTAAAACCCGACGGAAGTGGAGTTAATCCGACTTCCGATTCGGTTTTTCCTTAAAAAGTTCTATTTTTCTTAAACACAATAATACCAAACTCTTATGCCTTGACCATTAAACATTAACGAAAACAATAGAACAAGTTTTACATCAAAATAATAACCGTAGCAAGTTTTATTCCATTTTTTACATTAAAATACCCTCATGTTTCATTTCGACATACTCGAACTTTTTAAACCGTATTACCTTAGAAAACTCACGAGGTAATGACCTACCTCATCACAACACACATATCTAATATAGCACAATGGAATTTGGGAACATAGATTTGGGAAAGTACGACTTTACACATAACTATCTCCAACTTATAAAAACATTTTTCTACAAAATGTGTATTTTAATAAATCTTTGCAATTGCGTCTCTACAACCCATTTCGGAAAACCCGTTCAGGATGGTGCGGATTATCGCACATCCTCGGGCTTAGTAGAGTAAGATGCAGACCTCCGCAAAGAGCATACGATCTCAAAAGATTTAAAATACAATTTTCTTTAGAAAATGTGATTTCTATTGTAAATAAAACTTATATTTTTAATAAATAAATATATATGTAATTAATATAAAAATATCTATTTTTAATATTTATAATATTCCACATTTCCAAAATTCAAGAAAAACATTCCATTTACAAGAATATACCATATAAATCAAATATTACAAATAAATACCATATATTATGAAATTAGGTTTTATTCACTAAAAATATCACATTGATAAAATATGCATCCATGAAAACTCTAAAAACGATAATAAAATACTTGAGGTGTATTTTGAAAATTATACAAAATTATTTTTACATAAACCCCCTCAAGTTATACTAAATTACAATAAGGACCCTAGTAAACATAGGTTTAAGCGGGACCGGTCTCTTGAGCTTCAGGGAACCGGAGATATAAGTGCTTGCCTATTTAAGATAGAGAACTTAACAAACGGTGTTATCAACACGGTAATTGTCTTTGAAAAAAACACAAATCCTGTCGTCCATGTGCAGCAGTTACCGATAGCACCAAAACATAATTCAGGATTTAATTTCTTTTATAATTGTTTGACTCAGATCGAGTCTCAATATAATCAATCTGACTTGACTTTGATTCAAGTATCAAACTACAATTTAACATGAATCCATGAATCTATGTGTAACACCCGAGCCCAATAATACTATTTCTGTTACTGGTTGAGTGTTTGATATTGCTCAACTCATTTGTCTTGCTTGTTTGGTGCTTGTTGCTAAATTTTAACCGGCTAAGTCATTTTTGCCTATAACAAATTTTAACACCTAAAATGAAATTAAAAATATCCATGTTGGCCTACTCGTCGCCACTAGTCGCGTGGTAGCGTCCGCGTGTCGAGATTTCATCCCGTTCGGTGAAACGGGCGAGTTTGGACGGCTACGCGCGCGTGCAAGTGTCCGACTTGGGGGCATGCATTTTAATCATAAGACATCTCATTTTAAAATTTGGAACTCGCTTAAAATCCTATTATTTAAATTTCAAATATTTGGGCGCAATCCGGGTGCGATTTGGAAATGTTTTATTTAGCACCAAAATCCCAAATTAATATAATATTTAAAACCATAATATACTTCATATATATGTTCACTGTTTAACGTAATATATTAAATCTTTTGATTTTTTTTAACCCTTAAATCTTTCATAAGCCAATCAATAACTCTCCGGTGGGCCCTTACCTATTTCTCTCTCTCTCTCTCTCTCTCTCTACCCATCACAAATCTCTCTCTCTCTCCCCCCCCCATAATCTCTCTCTCTATCCTTTTAAATACCTTTCCCCTCTCTGTTCGTGATCCTGAGAACAGAAAACCCCACGAAACTCGCGAGAACCCATCGCGCAACCCTAGCCACCCTTACCCGTCACCGCCGCAGCCCCGACGCCGACGCCGATACCACCAGCACCCTAGCCTCTTCCTCCTCGTCTCGCCCATATCCTTTTTGCCTGCACCCTCGCAGCCACCAGTGCTCCCCGCCGCAGCCACCCGCGACCACCTGTGCCTCCCTGGTCATCGCCAGCGATCAACAGACCCCCCCAGTGATCACCTCTCTCTCGCGTTCACCCAACTCCAACCCTCGACCAAGACTCTCACCGATCAACCTCCTTGACGTCGATTAGACCACAACGCAACAGCCTTAGTCGTCATCTTCCTCGGTTGCGACCAACTGTGAACCAAGCAGCCACCCATCAGGCCGGGAACCCATCTCGCCAAGTCAGCATCGCCTACGCCTTGCAGTCGCCATCGTTGATCCTCTGCACTGACCGAGCATACATTACGTCGGCTTCAAGTTAGTGTCCCCGTTGTTGTTTTCGTGATTGCATGATCGTTCATTGCTGAGTAAGTACCCCAATACTTACTCTAACATGCTAGTTACTGCAAGGGCCAATCTTGCCACAAAATTATTGTTATATTTATTGGGTCATAATAAATTATGTTTATGATATTACATTATTGACAATGAAATAGTTATAAAAATATACACTGCTATGAATATTAATTTACTAATCTTAATATTGCATGCTAATGTGAATACCACATATGGAAATATATACTATATACACTTGTTGCATTGATAGGAATATTATGGATATATAATTGAAAAGCTTTAAGGGTGTAATGTGCAATATAAAAGTATAACAATGCTTAATTGTTTGCATTTACCAAGTTAATTAAATATATATCAGTTTAGTATAGTGCACGGACAAGTATTTTATGTGGATAAATAAATACAGTTATAATATATTGGTTTAGTTAAATTATTTCATATGTCTATTTGATAGTCATAACTTTATTGCACCACCTTGTGTTTATTGCACCCCAAGGGTGCTCGAACCTGTTAATATGATAATACAACTGCACCACATTAATGCACCATTGTGATTAAATGAACTGTTGTTGTTGTTTACTTTATCTCCTGCTGTTATTCCTTATTCGATTATATACCTGTTGTGAGCACACCCTCGATTGCGTCACATATTGACCTGACCTTGCTACACATGACATATATACATATACCGATGCACCGGACATGGTACCCTTTACTATCGACTCAACCTGTTGTACCATGACCTGACCTGTTACCTGATCTCATGCCTAATGCCAACAAACCTGACTTGGGGTCCTCATGGACCGTTCCTGTTGTCTATCCAGACAAACCTGTTTACCTGATCCTGTGTTGGCATTAGTTTCTTGATTACGGGATACCTGACTTGACTTACACACATAACTTGGGGGTATGGGGAAATCAAAGGTGAAACCGACTTGTAACTCAACAGTTCGATACCTGTTCTGATCAGTCTTACGGGCTTGGCCAGCCCCGGAGTGATGATGCTGACATCACTCGCCCATCCTGCTACTTATTACTGCCTAGCGGCACGTCTCGGATTCAGCCCCGAGAATCTTGACCGTGGTCCCGGGCACGCACGGGATACTATTGAGTTACATCGACGAGTCACCAATTGATTTCAAAGACTTTAGAATAGAAAACCTGATAGAACAATTTAGTTACCCACTGCACACTACCCTGCACTACTTGTTTCATATTATTGCTATATTCATGTTTCTTTCTGCATTGCTCATTACCATGTTCATATTATATCATTGGTTGACATGACGCGCTGACGTCTGGGTTTTGCATGGCCCAGATTCTTTACCACTGTCGCCGACCGAGCAGGAGTACTTCAGCCAGCAGGCTGATTTGTGAGTTCTGTAGTGGTTAGTTCATTTATTGCATTTTATTTCCAGGTGTGAGCCCGCATTATGGGACACATTTTTCTATTATTGTATTGGATCATTTGCTTCCGCACTTATTTATTTTGACTCTTGTTATTCTGGATTTGGACATGTGTTAGATAGTTTATTTATCTTGTTCTTGATATCTCTACAGCCGTAATGTGACTGTGGATGGATACTTCCTACCCACAGGTAGCATGGTTGGCTATGTCACGTGCCCAATCTTGCGTACTCTGGGAAGCGGGGCGTGACATGGTTCTTTTGGTATCAGAGAGCCATAGGTTAGTCGGGTTGATTCTTTTGTAGTTGGGTATTGTACCCAATACACGAATCAGGATACCCGTGTTTAGGAAACATGTCCTGCCACTTTGACCGTCTTACCATTCTTGAATCACATTCTTCCGGATTATATCTTTTACGACGTGCAAACTTACTTTGCATGTCAACTCGAAAACCTGATTTCTTGTTATCCCTAGGACTTGGGCGACTTGGGTGGAGTTAAGTAATTGCGGCTATGATACCGCGGCATAGCTACAATGCGGTACTCTATTTAAGTATCTTGGAGTTCTAGCCTTGATCCACGTTCAGAATCTATCATCATGCTAATGTTGGGTGTTTTGAGTTCAGGATTATGACAGGTAAGAAGTTGAAGATGTACCGGAGGCGTGTGAACGAAGCCGCCATGCTTGGAGTGATAAGAGGAATGCTGGAAATCAAAGAGACAGACTGAGCTGATCCAGCAACAGCAGATTCGTTTCAGGAAGGTTTGCAGATCGTTCAGCAGTCTGTAAACAACGATGGAACTAGACCAGTCGAACGAGTAAGGACCGTAGCAGATTTCAGACTTTTGGGTCCGTCTATATTTACTGGTTTAAAGGAGCTGTTACCAGCCGAGCAGAGGCTAGTGACACGGAGAATTTGCTGATTGCGGCACAGATTCCAGAGGACAAAGGAGTTGATGTGGTGCGCTTTCAGCTAGTGGATTACGCCCGAGAGTGATGGCTTATGGAGGAGAACCGCTTGCCCAAGCCAATCAGTTGGGCGGATTTCCCTAAAGGTTTCCAGGAGAAATTCTTCCCGCAGACTGCACGGAGGAAATGGAAGAGAAGTTCATCGGACTAAGGCAGAATGGAGCAACCGTGGACGTACATGCAGCAGAATGGACGAGACTCAGTAGTCTCGCTGGACCTTTCACGGCCAACGATGCAGACAGCAGTTGCGGTAAGGAAGCAGTTCTGTCGGGCCAGTCGAGTTTAGGGCTAGGCCGACAAACAGTGTTCTTGCAGCTATGGAAGTTGATAGTAATGAAGAGCCGGCAGTTGTTCGTGATTTTATGGACGTATTTGAAGATATTTCGGGCTTACCGCCGAAGCGAGACATGGAGTTCGCGATTGACCTTATTCCTGGTGCAGCACCAGTATCTAAAGCTTATTACCCGATGGCACCAGTGGAATTGGAAGAAGTTAAGAAGCAAGTTGGTGAATTACTTGAGAAGGGTTGGATTTGAAGCAGCAACTCGCCTTGGGGAGCTCCAGTTCTTTTAGTAAAGAAGAAGGATGGCATGAGAAGGATGTGCATTGATTATCGAGAATTAAACCGGGTGACTATTAAGGACAAGTACCCGATCCCTCGCATTGGAGAACTTTTTGAGTAGCTTAGTGGCGCGAGAGTATTCTCGAAACTGGATTTGCGATCCGGATATCATCAGGTCCGAGTGAAAGCAGAAGACATCTACAAGACGGCGTTTCGAACTCGATATGGACATTTCGAGTATCTGGTGATGCCCTTCGGAGTGACGAATGCACCGGCAATATTCATGGATTTGATGAACAGAATCTTTTCGCCATTCTTGGACCAGTTTATTGTGGTATTCATTGACGATATTCTGGTATACTCGATGAGTCCGGAGGAACATGCTGAGCATTTAAAGATCGCACTGCAGACGATGAGACAGGAGAAATTGTATGCGAAGATGAGTAAGTGCGAATTCTGGCTGGAAGAAGTGAAATTTCTGTGACATGTCGTGTCGGGCGATGGAATCGCCGTTGATCCCGAGAAGATTGCAGCAGTTCGAGATTGGCCAATTCCAAAGAATGTTGCGGAGATAAGAAGTTTTCTTGGACTCGCCGGATAATACAGGAGATTTGTGGAGAACTTCGCTCGTTTGGCAGAGCCGTTAACCAAGCTCACGCGCAAGGAGGTACCGTTTGTTTGGACGGATGGATGTGCATTGGCCTTCGAGACGTTGAAGCAGAAGTTGATAACCGCCCCTATCCTAACCGTACCGGATAATTCAGGAGGACTGGTGATTCACAGCGACGCATCTGGAAAAGGATTGGGATGTGTTTTGATGCAGAATGGGAAGGTCGTCGCTTACGCATCAAGACAACTGAAGACTCATGAGAAGAATTATCCGACTCATGACTTGGAGCTTGCAGCCGTGATCTTCGCCCTGAAGATTTGGAGACACTACCTTTTGGGCGAGAGAGTCGAAGTCTTTACAGATCACAAGAGTTTGAAGTATGTGTTCACCCAGAAGGAGTTGAACATGAGGCAACGCAGATGGTTGGAGCTGATGGCCGACTACGACCTTGATCTTAAGTACCATCCGGGAAAAGTTAACGTCGTGCCGGATGCGCTAAGTCGGTTACCAGCAATTCAGGTATTGACCGCACAAAGGGAGATCATTGCGGATTTTCGGAGATTTGACTTGGAAGTTGTGCTACTACATGTTATGGGGCAGTCGATGCAGTTGCAAGTACAGTCGTCCTTAGTTGAGAAGATTAAAGCGGCACAATCGCAGGATCCTAGACTGCAAAAGTTTCGAGAGCAGGTTGAAGCCGGACTACGAACCAATTTAGTGATCCACGGAGATGGTTCGTTGAGGCATGGTAGCCGCGTGTGTGCGCCAAAAGGAGATGTGCGTGAAGAGCTTGTGAAGGAGGCACACAGTTCAGCTTACTCTGTACATCCAGGAGGGACAAAGATGTACCGAGATATTCGACAGCACTTCTGGTGGGAAGGTATGAAACGGGAGATTGCTCGCTTCGTGGCTAAGTGCTTGGTATGTCAGCAAGTCAAGGCTGAACACCAAAGGGTTGCTGGTTTGTTGCAACCACTTCCGATTCCTCAGTGGAAGTGGGAGCATATAACCATGGATTTCGTGACGGCCTTACCGCGAAGTCCAAAGGGCAACAATGCAGTATAGGGATTGTCGATCGGTTGACCAAGGCAGCTCATTTTATTCCTTTCCGGGTTGGTCAATCGACGGAGACTTTGGCAGAGCGGTACATGCAGGAGATTGTAAGATTGCATGGAGTACCGGTGAGTATCGTGTCCGATCGGGACACTCGGTTCTTGTCACACTTCTGGAGGAGTTTACAAGAAAGTTTGGGGACTCGATTGAAATTTAGCACAGCTTATCATCCTCAAACTGATGGACAATCGGAGAGAACGATCCAAACTCTTGAAGATATGTTGAGGGCTTGCATGTTGGACTTCAAAGGTTCTTGGGAGGATCATCTACACTTGGTGGAATTTTCGTACAACAATAGCTTCCAAGCGACTATTCAGATGGCTCCGTTTGAAGCGTTGTATGGTCGTAAGTGCCGTTCACCGGTTGGTTGGGATGATGTTGGTGAACGAAGGTTACTAGGACCAGATTTGGTGGTACAGACAGTCGAGAAGGTGAATACAAACCAGGAAGCATATGAAGGCAGCTCAAGACAGACAGAAAGTTGGGCCGACACGTCAAGAAGACCTTTAGAGTTCGCCGTGGGTGATTTGGTATTCCTGAAGATATCACCGACTAGAGGGGTGATTCGCTTTGGGAGTCGGGGAAAGCTTAGTCCTCGATTCGTTGGACCCTTCGAGATATTGGAGCGTGTTAGAGAGGTAGCGTACCGTTTGGCGTTACCATAGTTATTGGCAGGAGTACACGATGTATTCCATGTATCTCAACTACGGGGGTATGTTCGAGATGAAGCCCACGACTTGGATCATTCGGAATTGACTGTACGAGAGGACCTAACATTTTAGGAGCGACCGGTTGAAATCAAGGATCGAAGAGAAAGGGTTCTTAAGAACAAGGTTATCCCTCTTGTGCTAGTTTCTTGGGGTAATCGATCGCATGGAGAATCCACTTGGGAGCGAGAAGACGAGATCCGGCAGAAGTTTCCTCACCTTTTCCTGTAGTTAGCTATCTTGTATTCTTGGAATTTCGAGGACGAAATTCTTTTGTAGTTGGGTATGATGTAACACCCGAGCCCAATAATACTATTTCTGTTACTGGTTGAGTGTTTGATATTGCTCAACTCATTTGTCTTGCTTGTTTGGTGCTTGTTGCTAAATTTTAACCGGCTAAGTCATTTTTGCCTATAACAAATTTTAACACCTAAAATGAAATTAAAAATATCCATGTTGGCCTACTCGTCGCCACTAGTCACGTGGTAGCGTCCGCGTGTCGAGATTTCATCCCGTTCGGTGAAACGGGCGCGTTTGGACGGCTACGCGCGCGTGCAAGTGTCCGACTTGGGGGCATGCATTTTAATCATAAGACATCTCATTTTAAAATTTGGAACTCGCTTAAAATCCTATTATTTGAATTTCAAATATTTGGGCGCAACCCGGGCGCGATTTGGAAATATTTTATTTAGCACCAAAATCCCAAATTAATATAATATTTAAAACCATAATATACTTCATATATATGTTCACTGTTTAACGTAATATATTAAATCTTTTGATTTTTTTTAACCCTTAAATCTTTCATAAGCCAATCAATAACTCTCCGGTGGGCCCTTACCTATTTCTCTCTCTCTCTCTCTCTCTCTACCCATCACAAATCTCTCTCTCTATCCCCCCCCATAATCTCTCTCTCTATCCTTTTAAATACCTTTCCCCTCTCTGTTCGTGATCCTGAGAACAGAAAACCCCACGAAACTCGCGAGAACCCATCGCGCAACCCTAGCCACCCTTACCCGTCACCGCCGCAGCCCCGACGCCGAC
Source organism: Agapanthus africanus (assembly GCA_030015575.1). Taxonomy (NCBI): domain Eukaryota; kingdom Viridiplantae; phylum Streptophyta; class Magnoliopsida; order Asparagales; family Amaryllidaceae; genus Agapanthus; species Agapanthus africanus. Next base: position 425,629,249 of record CM057351.1, read on the forward strand.
GCCGATACCACCAGCACCCTAGCCTCTTCCTCCTCGTCTCGCCCATATCCTCTTTGCCTGCACCCTCGCAGCCACCAGTGCTCCCCGCCGCAGCCACCCGCGACCACCTGTGCCTCCCTGGTCATCGCCAACGATCAACAGACCCCCCCAGTGATCACCTCTCTCTCGCGTTCACCCAACTCCAACCCTCGACCAAGACTCTCACCGATCAACCTCCTTGACGTCGATTAGACCACAACGCAACAGCCTTAGTCGTCATCTTCCTCGGTTGCGACCAACTGTGAACCAAGCAGCCACCCATCAGGCCGGGAACCCATCTCGCCAAGTCAGCATCGCCTATGCCTTGCAGTCGCCATCGTTGATCCTCTGCACTGACCGAGCATACATTACGTCGGCTTCAAGTTAGTGTCCCCGTTGTTGTTTTCGTGATTGCATGATCGTTCATTGCTGAGTAAGTACCCCAATACTTACTCTAACATGCTAGTTACTGCAAGGGCCAATCTTGCCACAAAATTATTGTTATATTTATTGGGTCATAATAAATTATGTTTATGATATTACATTATTGACAATGAAATAGTTATAAAAATATACACTGCTATGAATATTAATTTACTAATCTTAATATTGCATGCTAATGTGAATACCACATATGGAAATATATACTATATACACTTGTTGCATTGATAGGAATATTATGGATATATAATTGAAAAGCTTTAAGGGTGTAATGTGCAATATAAAAGTATAACAATGCTTAATTGTTTGCATTTACCAAGTTAATTAAATATATATCAGTTTAGTATAGTGCACGGACAAGTATTTTATGTGG